>CP114481.1:4521250-7260000 GCA_027186245.1 Coriaria nepalensis
ATAAGTTTAAACAATAGGAAATCAAAATTCTCCCTATACATTTATAAAGCAATTTGACAGATTCTAAGCAAACAGCTCAAAATTCCGCTTTGGTTTCTCCCAATTTCTGCCAGGAATTGTATCCAATATATATTTTCAACAGATACGGACACAGTGATCATGCTTCGATTTCTTCAAGTAGATATTCCTTGATTTTGCGTTAAGGAGAAATAAGAAACTAAGAGGCATAACATATATATAAACATATTTAAAATAAAATAAAATAAAAAGTCAAAATCTTTTTTATAGTCAGAACATAATATGAAAAAATTCATGAAGGTACAATGGGAAGAACTTACTTCTTGGCCCTGGATACATATGCTAGTATGAATTTGCATTGACCTTTGCCTCTCACTTGAAGCAGCCTTTCCACTGTGTTGAAAAGCAAGGGAATGCTACCTTGTTGAAAGCTTATTAACAGTCAAGGTCTTTTCCCAAGGATCAAAAATGGTTAAGCAAAATATCCCCACTGCAAATCAACACTTGAGAAAGATGAAGGGAGTATAAAATTCAAGGATATAAATGTCCGCTCCAAGAATGAGGTCAAACCCTTCAGAATAAGAGTCCAGGATTTGGCCGATCTGCCTAGAGTTTCCCCATTCTAGCTTCTCAGCTACTAATCCTAAATTGAATAAATGTACTTATTTTTATTAGTTCACCCAAAATGTAATCTTTTATTTCATTCAGAACATTTCCTTCTCACCAGCACAACATGTGGGGTCTTCAGAAGATGAGTGTAGATGTATATTTTTCTGCAGAATCTGTAATAGATCATGTAAGAAGGAATCAGAAATGCATGAGCAGAATAAATCTGCAAAATTTCTTTATAGCATATATTTAACAATTCCACATTACCTTAAGAACTTCATCATTATGGTCTGTAAGGACAACTTCTCGGCAAAATTTGCTGCAAAGTATTCCAGTAACACCTGAAAATTTAAGGTTCCTATCATATAATACCAGGATGTTCCATTACTAAATCTATATCTAAACACCCATTACTAGGATTAAACGATAACCCTAAACTGTACATCTTACAAATAGGTATTTCACATAAAATAGAAAACGGACGCTTATGTAAAGAGAAATGTGGCAGCAATCATGGAATGCTTAAGCTTCGTTTGGTTCAACTTATTTTGTCAAGTTTGGGTCCATAATTCTCAATTTGCGCTCATACAACTATAACTAAAACCCACCATCCTAAACATCGGTTCAATAAGTTGAACCAAATGGAGCCTTAATGATAAATCTTCATCCTAGGTAACTTCTAGGCTTATTGCAATGGAGAAGGGATTATATGGTCTCTTGCTTCTCTACTTATGACCAGCATATTCATCCTATGGGGTTTGAAGATCTTTATCCATTTAAAAAAAAAAAAAAGGTAGGGAAGGAGGAGGGACTCAATACAAAAACCAAAAGGTCAAGACGCATATAAAGTATAGTAAGATTTGTAATTTCTAACCCATTACTTACCAACTCCAGAGCCTAATTCAATGATAGAACATCCTCGGAGAATCTCAGCATTTTGTGAAAGGAAGTCATTCATTAGCATCGCACCAGGCCATACTAGTTGCCCTGTTAAATCGAAATCAGCTGTCGTAATAAACAATAGTTAGCGCTATATGAGAAAAATAGTTTTAAAAACAACGCTGAAATGGAATGAGGTAAAAAAAAAAAAAAAAAACTGGAAATTGGAAAATGGAGGAAACTCACTAGAAGCAGACTGGAGACAAAGGATCTGAATAATTTGAGATCCGAATGTGAATGTAGTCAGCTCGTAGCTAAAGATTTGTAAAGATCAGAGTGTGAGTTAGTGTTAAAAGAATCAGTGAGAGATTCCGTGAGACAGAGAGAGAGAAAGAGAGATACTTGTCATTGATAAAGAAGGATTCATCTAAGCAGACTACATCTTCTTCCTCTTCTCTTTCCATGAGATAGTCTTCCTCCGCTGAATCCTTTTGTAATCCAGAGAAAAAGGGGCAAAATTCGGTAAAACTCTAGCAAGCAAAATTAATTGGCAATTTGCATCTGTAGCAGGCAAAACCCGAGCTGGTACGACCGTAACTTCTGAGTCCCGTCGTAACAATTGGTAGGTAACCAGAGAACAGTTTTGAATTGGAATCAATACGAGGCTAAATTTAGGTTTTAAAAAAAAAGAAAAATAAGAAAAGAAAGTTAAAAAGGCTAAGTCTTTTAAAATAGTTTTTGTATTTTAAAAGATAAAAAATGATTTTAAAGAGAGGAAAATTTTATTTGATATTGATTTTTAGTATTATAATTTTTTAAAAGGATGAAGAATGGGTCGGAAAAATTAAATTACAAATTATATTTAATGATTTTTTATATTTTAATATTTTAATTTTATATTTTAAAATTTTAATTTTATATTTATATTATTGAAAAATTGATTTTTTTTTATCAATATGAACTAAAATGATTTATTACTCAAAAATCGATTTCTTATTCTCTAATACTAATTTTTTATCAAACAAAAAATAAAATGTATTACCAAACAAAAACAAAAATTCATTTATTTTGTGTGAGGTTAAATATTCCATGCATTTTTATATAAAGAGTTCATAACCAATTTATTTTAAAAAGAATAAAAAGATCCTATTAATATTTTTTGTTTCTTACTAATTGACAATGGATAAATGCATGCCACGTTAGTTTATATTTAAAAATAATAATAATTTAAAAAATTAATATCTAATAATTTAAAATTACAATCTTATCTCAATAATTAATTTGTTAGATATATACCCTTAAATTTATAATTAAAAATAATTAAAAAAAGAAAAGAATTGAATAAAAAATAGAATACTTGGAAGGACTAAAATAATTTTTAAGTATTCAAATTCTATAAAAATGTTATTCTTTCTTCCTTCTTCTTCCCTCTTCTTCATCAATAATTTCGATCTTTTTTTTCATCAAGCCGATATCGATGTCTTCTTCTTCATCTTATAAACAATGCCTCTATTTTTTTTTTCTTTTTTTTCCTTTTTCATCGATCTTTTCTTTTCTTCTTCTTTACAACTAAATTATTCTTTCTCTATATAGTAGCTATTGGACTGGCACGACCATCAATGGATAACGAAGAAAGCTCGGGAGAAGATAAAATTTGCATGGTATGAATTTCAAATCAAAGGTAGGATTTTGATTTTGATTTTGATGAAATTGTGTAGAGATTGAAATCTTGATTAAAAAATTTAGGGTTTGAAGTCTGTAAAATTTGAAATTTTGATTTTTGTTAGTGAAATATGTTATTTTGATTTTTGTTTGTGAAATTTGTGATTTTGAAATTTCCTTGATCTTAATCCAACTTTACTTAATCATGGACTGATATCACTGTTTGAGCATGTGATTTTGGAAAAAATTTCAAGATTTCGAACTCATATCATAGTTCATCTCAATCCAAAATCCTGAAATTTGATTAGAAATCTATAATTTCATATTGAGATCATAGTTAATCTCAATTTGAAATCATGTTAAACATATTGTGTAACTTTGTCAAAAATATTGTGTAATTCAATGTATTTTTAGGGAGATGCATCACCTAAACTTACTAAAGTATTGAAGTCCGAGGATCATTTTCCTTGCGCAATCACTGATCGTTCGAGATTGCACGAGGTGATTTTGGATATTAAGCAGAACTTAATTCGAGAGAAATGACATTGTTTAGGAAATCATACTTTGGACACTTCCTGAAGGTTGATGAGAGAAGTTTATTCTTCGCTTAGTTAGTCAAAGCTCTGATCTTCTGTTAAGCTCAGTCCGTAAAGAAGTATAAGGCATGATACATCATAAATAGTCATCCTATCTTTTACTCGGTGAAAGAGTTGGCTCTAGTTACTAGACTAAGATGTTACAAGCCATCGGCCTTAACATGTAAACTAATGAAAAATACAAAAGTTGTGAACTACTTTTTCAAAGGGAATGAAAAAATTACATGTGGAGAGCTTATTGATTTTTTCAACAATTCAAGTTGTAGAACTAAAAGGGGTGAAGAAGATCACGCATGCAGCAAATGTTGAAGAACTATAGTTCAAGTTAGCGTTGGTCTATTTCTTGGCGGTTGCCTGCTTAGATATTATGAGGAATGACTTGCCAGCTTAGTATCTATACATGGTCTCAGACTTTAAGTTCTTCAATAGCTATCTTTGGTTAAAATATTATATAAAAGAACCATCAAATACATTAAGAGGGACGACCTCCCAAGTAAGGCCAAAAGAACTATCAGTAGAAAATATGCAGCTAATGAGAAGTGAGACATACAAGGCCGCATTAAATGCTGCAAAGCAATGGGCCAAAAATAAATATAAGCCAATCTTCAAATTGTTAACCAATATCGAAACTGATAAGAAATATTTCCAAGCATTAAAAATACGAGGAAGGTGGCTAGAAAGTAGAGTAAGTATTATTCAATTTTACTTGAAAATTTGGCTATTATATTCTAATAAATTTACTTGTCCCTTATTTTAATGACATAGTTGGTAGTATATTAATGAAGATTTGTTACTACTTTGGAGGCGACTAAAAAAGTACCCTCAAATATTCCCTCAGATTGCAAAAAAAAAATAAAAAAATCGATAGCAATAATGGATGACCTCTTCAGTTCTAGTTTGGTTGGAGTGATAAATGAGTATATCCGAATAGGGGATGAATTGCTCGCTAGATATGCATGGAAGCTAAATCTTATGGCTTTTTCATATGTTTAGAATCGTCTTATTATGCCCTAACACTGTTTACGTTTTTTGTTTTAGTTATGTACGGGGAATGGCAGATTGACCTACAAGCGTCGCTTGGGACACTATGCATATTGTGTACATTCCGCTCAATATTGATAATCTGCAATGGATGGTCTTAGTCGTGAACTTTGACTCTTGGATTGACTGTCTATTGCATGGATTCGAGGATAGATCTCCTGGAGATGAATGGACTCATTACTACGAGATTATGTTTGGTGGTTTGTGAAAACTTACCCAAAATAATGTTTCTTTACTAGAATTTGCTGAGGTTATACCTAGAGGTGTCAAAATGGGTTAACCCCATGGCATATGAATTTGGCTTGGCCCGTAGCGCAGATCATACATATGGGTCGAGCCCGGTCATGATTTGAGGCCTGGCTTAGCCCAACCCTCTTAGGCCTGCTGCATATGCATGAGAGGACTGGGCCTCAATCTAAATTCTTTTTTTTTTTTCATTTTTTAGAGGGTTGGGCGGTAGTGCATGAGAGGGTTAGGCTTTATATTTTTGTCCTCTTCTATTTTGTTCCCCTCCCATAATAATTTTTAAATCTGCCCCCTCCCCCATTTTCCTTATAAATACCCTCTTCACTCTACTTCGTTCTCACAAACTTCCTCACTCACTCTCTCTTTATTCTCTAATCTTATAATTCCTTATACTATAAATTATAATTATCTTCCATAATATATTCCCTAAGTTATCTCATATTTCTAGAATCCTTATCTTTAATCTCAATCCTTAATCAACTATTTTCCACAAATTAAACCAAGGTATTTTATTTTTTAATGTTAACAATATTATTGTTTATTATTGTACTTAATGTTAATACATTACTTTTTTACTTAAAATTTTATTTATTTATATTTTTCATGATTAATCATTTACTTTTAAATTCTTCATATAGAAAATGAATCGTCGTCAATTTGACTTCAACTCTTTAAATAAGTATGAACAAAATCTTTATGCCGAAATGAGTTCAAATTTACTGTTGATATCATCAGGTCCAACACTATTAAATATACCACCACCAACATCTGATTGATGAAATAAAGACATGTATGTTGATACCGTCGCAAATATAACGCACGCAAATCAACCTACAAAAAGACGTAATAAACAAACATTCAAGGTTTGGGATACGTTGGAAATAGTTCCACATAAAAATAAAAATTGTGAGGATGTTGAATGTGCACTGTGCAAGTATTGCAAGGAGATTTTGACCATAGCTACAATAGGTGGAAGAACAATGCGTGGCTAAAGCTTGTGCAGGTATGGTTAAACTCAACTGAATTTTAACACTGATAGTATAATTGGTACATGGACTTATGGTCCAATAATTGCTAGAGAATCGATAGTTAGATTTATTGCTACTACTGATTGTCCTATTAATTTTAGTAAAAGTGTTTATTATGAGGAGCACATTAGAAGAGCATATAAACCACAATATAAGAGCACAAATAGAAATACTACTAGATCTAATGTACTTGCATATTTCAGAAAAAAAATATGATGAATTAAAAATAGAATGTGGTGATTTAAATCTTACTTTTTGCTTGACTTCTAATATTTGGAATGCACATTCTAGACAAGATTATAAGGTGTTGATATTCATTTCTCAGATTTGGAATGAATCTTAAATAAAAAATTAATAGGATTTAGAGTTATAGATGAATCACATAATACGAAAATATATGTGACTTAATAATGAATGTTGTGGGTGAGCTTGAGATCAAAAATCGTATAATATCCATAACTTTGGATAATGCTACGATAAACACAAAGTTCTTCTCTTTATTTGAATCACAATTTAGCCAATATAATGGTGAAGTTTTCCTACATCAATGTTATGTATGTCACATCACAAACCTCATTGTAAAATCAGGTATGAAAGAATAACAAACAAAATGTTTTGTTGATAAAATTCGATTGGTATTATCTTGGATTATTAGTTTGAATTCTAGGTTGGCTATGCTTAAAAGATAATGTAGGGCATTTAATGTGAATCCTCAGATGTTTGGAATTGATATGCTAGTAAGGTGGATTCTATACATTTGATATTGAAAATTTCCCTTACATATAAAAGAATAATTATTGGTTTTTTTAATTCTTGTAATCCTCCTGTTATATTGAGTAGTTATGATTAGGATATAACTGAAAATTTTGCATATTTCTTAGAAATATTTTATGATTCTATAGTTAAACTTTTAGGTGTTTATTATCCTATATCTCCTCTTGTTTTGTATTCACTTGTTGAAATGACTAACTTGTTTCAGATCTATGAGAATGATGACGTGGTTAAGCCTGTTGTTGAGGAAATGATTTCAAAATTTAAAAATATTTGATGGAATTCTACTTTTGTATCATTTTGATTTTATATTAGATCATAGGATTAAGTTAATAGGTCTAACAAATACTCTTACTGTTGGAAATCGGTGGTTCACAACCACCCAGCGAAAGCGAATAATTGGTCCCAGTGTATAACAAAAATTTTTTAAAAATGTTTTTGCAATCCTTTATATACATATAAATTTAATCTACATCTATATGAAGAGGTCATACATTTGCCTTACATGAATCGATCGTCGAGACACACACCACAATCTTCTAAGTCGATCTCAACATAATAGGACGTGTGTGGGTACGTAGAGATGACAAGGTTTTCTTTCTATTTTTCTCTCAGAAAAATCTGTATCGGACAAAACCTCTTAAAAAAAATTCTTAATTTAATTAGGATGAGATGTATTTATAGAACTCCAATTGGAGTTTTAATTAATTTAAACTCTTTAAATTAATTGAATTAATAATTCTGATTGGGTGCAAATGGGTCTATAAGAAAAATGTCGAGGCTTATGGAAAACTCGGACCTATAAAGCTCGGTCGGTAGCCAAAGGCTACGAGTAAAGAGAAGGGATCGATTATAAAAATAAAAAAATAAAAACTTTCTTGCTAATTGCCATGACCAAGTCCATTCGGATTCTGTTAGTTACTGCAACTTATCATGACTGTGAGATATGGCAGATGGATGTGAAAAATGCCTTCATAAATGGAGATTTAGAAGAGGAGGTGTATATGATATAGTGTGAAGGTGTTATAGACCCAACTTGTGAAAACAAGTTGTATAAGCTACATAGATCAATATATGTATTTCAAGCATTTCGGATTTAGAACATTCATTTTGACAAAATGGTCAAATCGTTTAATTTGTCAAAAATGAGGATGATCCTTGTGTATATAAGAAAGTCGGTGGGAGTCAAGTGCCGCATTGTCTTATATGTAGATGACATGCTACTCATTGGGAATAATGTGAGTGTTTTTCAATTTGTTAAGATTTGGTTATCGAAAACATTCTCCATAAAATATTTGGATGAAGCATCTTTTATTCTTAGTATAAAGATCTAGAGATAGATCCAACAAATTGTTAAGCTTGGCGCAATTTATGTACGTAAGTGAAATACTAAAGAAATTTCATATAGAGGATTCCGAGAGAGGACTATTGCCAATATGTCATGGAACCTCACTCCCCAAGAAGATACTTTAAATACATAATCATGAGTAGAGTTCCCTATGTCTCAGCCAAGCGATCTATCATGTATGTCGTGCTATGTACGAAACCGGATATTGCCTATTCTCTAGGTGTTACAAGCAGGTTTCAAGGAAATCTAGAAGAATATAATTGGAAGGTTGTTAAGAGCATTCTTAAGTACTTGAAAAGGACTAAGGACATGTTCTTAGTTTATAGAGGGAACGATTTGAAAATTGAGTGTTTCACAGACTCTAGTTTTCAATCAGATCCAGATGATAGCAAATTGAATTCGGGATTCGTATTCGTGTCGAATGGTGTAGTAAGTTGGAAGGCTTCTAAACAAGTTACTACTGCAGATTCCACCACTGAAGCTGAATACATAGCTGCTTCCAGCTTCGAGGAAAAAGTTCATAAATGAACTTGGTGTGGTTTCTAGCATCATTGACCCTATAGTAATGTACTGTGACAACAATAGTGTGACTACACAAGCAAAATAGTCAACATCTCATCAAAAATCCAAACATATGTTGCAACGGTATCACTTAATCCGAGAGATAGTAGGATGTCAGGAGATGAGCCTACAAAGAGTGGACACAAATGACAACATAGTGGATCCACTCACTAAGACACTTTCCCAACAAATGTTAGACTGTCATTCTATAAAAATGGGATTGCAATTAAGATACGATTGGCTTTAGTGCAAATGGGAGATTGAAAGTATATACATGTCAAGATACTCGGATCTATCCATTTGGGGCTATACTATTTGGAGATTCAATCTTATTTGTAACAAGTTATTAACGACTTTAATACTTTTGTATTAATCCAATGAGAAATTTTATCTATCATTACTTTTTTATATGAATAATAAATTGCATGATTATATGTCTGAATGAATGCATATATATGTTTGCATGATAGAGATCATGCTCGATAAGACTCAAGTAGCTATAAGCTTAAGATCCAAACTGTTCATAGTCATAGGATTGTTATAAGGGATATTAATAATCTGGAAAGACTATTGCATGATCTATCTTTTTACTGTAGGAATGATATTCTCATAATCATCGGAATTAGCGAATACTGGGATAGGTATGCAGGTGATTTAATAGATGATTAGATCACTGAACGTGATTACTTGATAAGTCTTAATGGTAATGATAATAACTATTAATGAGACTTATTCTGTAACTATAATACTTGTGATTCTCATTCCTAAGTTCACCACAGTGTTAGCATATAAGATCACGCTTTGATATAGCTCCATATAGGTCTTAGCCAAAGGCCTACTAAAAAGGTGAACTGTTGAGCATGGTCTCAAGTATGTGTAGTTTGGAAGGTAGTAATATGGAACCCATAACCTCATTATCATAAAGGAAAATCTTATGAGTGATGTACCTTATACAATAATGAATCTTTACAAAGTAGTATGGTTGGAAAATGAGTTTTCTATATAAATCCATTATCTTGTTTGCATAAGGAATCACATGATTCATATGATATGTCTTTTAGAGTTTAATAATTAAATCATGTTCAAGGAAAGATCGGGATACTGGCATGATAGAAGGATTAATCTGGTACGATAATAGTCAATACAATTTCTTTTTCTACTTATTGGATCTTCTTGAAGGTTTCTTATACTTCTCATTATGCGGAGATACACATTGCTAGAAGCCATTGTGTGTCTCATGATTTAAATTAATATGATCATAGATGATTATCATATCGAGTGTTTGCTTTGAAAAGAGTGTTTTCAAAGTTAAATGGTCCATTCGTACAAAATGGATAAAACTCACAATGTTATGGGGCCCACCTGCCATGTCAATGCAGAACTTATTGGGTCACATACATTATGAATTATTGGATCATTGGTTCAATCTTGCTAGGTACAGTTAAATATTATCATGGAATAAAGTTTTGTTTATTTAGTTTCTGAAAATTGGAAAGTTAAACGGTAAACAAAGTACGAGCAATAGCGTTTGGGCTTAAAAGCCTAATTAAGCCTAGGGTCCATTTCACTTGTCTATTTAAATAGAACAAGATGAAACCATAGAGCAACCCTAGCCATTTGTGCCGCCCATCCTAAAAGAAGAGAGAGAATCTTCTCTATTTTTTTCTCTCTTTTCAAGAACACATTCTCTCCTCTTATAATATTGAACAAACATGATATGATAGTTCAATCTAGAAAGAACCCTTGAGTTATGGGCCATGTGGATACCCTACGGTGAATGGCAGCCTTTCGTCAATCCAAACACGCGAATAATTCTTGATTTTCTTTGTTTGGTTTCCAAGCAACATTCAAGAACACTCACAAACATTCAACAATGACATATCAAACATCAAAATAAAGCAAAAAGTTTTATGCTTACAAGTACAATCTAAGCTCTAATACTAATGTTCTTTCTATAAGTAATCTATAAGCCGAAGCAGTAATTTAAATTTTTTTAGATCTAATTTGAAAACATGGATTAAACTTATAGACATATACTAAGATCAATCATACAAATATATATCAAATATATATTTAATGAAAAGTATAAAAAAGTTCTTGGAAACTAAAAAAATCAAGATCTAAGAAATTATCGATCTTAATATAGAACTGAGCGAATCTTCTTACTCCTTCATCATGGCTGAATTCAGTGGGAAGAATCTGGTACCCAAGTGTTCACCATCTAATCATAATTCACACAGTTCAACTCGCTCAATTGATTTTCTATTCTAAAATTTATCAAATAATTCAAATAGCTCATATGGAAAGAGAAGAAAAAATTTCTTTTTTCTCACTATAGGAATTTCATCTAAGAGACAAGAAGAAACTGCATTTGGACAGCCTTATTAGAGTGCTTATATAGTGTCCTCTTAGGTTTTAGGTTACCAACAATTAACCCACAACTTTGACCCATCAATTGTAAACTTAGTGAAAAAGGTTTCCTTAATCTAATTAAGTGAATAATTATACCAACAATTAACCCACAACTTTGACCCATCAATTGTAAACTTAGTGAAAAAGGTTTCCTTAATCTAATTAAGTGAATAATTAATAATTATCCATCATCTATGGTTGACCATCTGTTGGGCTTGTAACCCAAATTATTTAATCAATACTTTTATTAATTAAGCATATAAATCTTATTAAGAAATTAGCCTATTTAACCTTTTAAATATAAAATTGCTAATTATAGACTTTCGGGATACTTTATAATTAAATAGAATTTCCAATATCTATTATTAATTTCTAATTAAATTAATATTATATATAATTATGATAGCAAGGCTATACGACATTAGATTACAATTTTACAATTTTATCCCTAAAATCAAGACAGTATATTTTTCTTATTCTCATAGAAAACTTAATTAGGTTACTTTAGAATTTTAATGTGTATGACCAATTAGGTTCTACATCATGTCAGCAAGAATGTGTATGACCGATTAGGTTCTATATCATATCGGCAGGAGAATCTCTTAATACTTTATAATTTTATCAAATTTATAATTAAATTAGTTAAACTTCAAACATCTTTTAAACTAAATAGTCAATTCAATCATTTCATGATTAATTAACTTAAACCTCAAATACAAGATTGTATGTAACGACCTGCGCTGCACCGATCATTACTTTACATAACCTTTCCTCATAAAATCATAATTAAATTTTAAAAAAAAATTAATTACTTTACTAAGAACTTAGTTTCAATAGAAAGTTTTTAAAACTTTCTTCATTAAAATGATTTCTTAATCAGTAACAAAATCTATTACACAGAAAAATTGAATTTATTATAATACTACTAAACATGTATATATCTACTCCGAGGTTTCCAAATACATATAAGAAATTTCTCAAAATATTGGTTGGATTTTTACGTTGTTTCCACTTTTTATTTATTTTGTTCCTTGATTGTAGTTTAACAATTTTGACTCACTTCTTCCATAATAATGTGTTTGCTTCCATAAGAACGGGCAGATCGATAGTAATAATGGTATAGAATTATATTTATATACTTGTTGGATAACAACGCTTAATGCAAGTAAATCCCATGGCTATATGGTCTCCTTGACTCCTCAAAATGGGACAGATACTATATAATATACTTTCTGATGCGCTGCTACATTCGTAGCAGCTATCTATATAATATAAATACCTTCTTTCATGTAATTTTATGATCTGAGGAGGATGCTTATTAGTTGTAACTAGCTCGGCTCATGGCAATAGCTGTTTTGGAGCCAGAGCTGCGACCCAGATGCTTACAGATGAAATCACCAGCCAACATGAGTTTTGCAAGGTCAACATTGGTTTGGACACCAAGCCCATTAAGCATGTACACAACATCCTCAGTAGCAACATTGCCAGAAGCTCCCTTGGCATATGGACAACCTCCCAAACCCGCAACGGAGGAATCTACTGTGCTAATCCCCATCTGCTCCAAAAACACCCACAAACATGTTACTTTCAAAACTCTTTATCATATATAAAGTAGGGGTCAAATGGTAATTTCCAATAACAGGGGGAGTTGGGAGTAAATTATATGACTACAAGGGCAATAGTTTACGAGTGGTTTGCATTTTATGCTATAAATCATGGTGTTTTATGATATACAACTTTCACTAATTTACTGCATCCAATCTAAAACTAAGATGAAAAATCTAACTTGACAAGGTTACGGGTAAAAAGCAGAATCTTTACTTGAAGGGATAATAGGATGTTTGGAAGCGCTTGCCCATAAGTGTCATGGAAGTGGACAGCAAGCTTCTCGACCGGAACAACTGCCATTACAGCTTCAAGCATGGGTACAACACTACCTGTGCAAAACCAGATGGACACAATAATACCACAATAAATAGAGTCCTAGTTTTTTTTTTTTTTTTTAATAAAAGGGAAATTGGAATCAGGAAATTCAATTGAATTTACGACTGGATCGCCCAAAACTCACTTTCAAAATGATATCTCAAACCACTTTTGGGTAAAAGAGTAAATGCATAGGTTTATCAAATTGAGATAGTTATAGCTTCTGTTATTTACCAGGTGTGCCAATCCCGATTGTGTCCCCAAGGGATATTTCAAAGCAACCCATCTCATAGAGCTCTTTTGCGACATATGCTACTCTTGATGGAGGAACAATTCCTTCTGTAGGACAACCAACCACACATGAAACGTACCTACCAAGTTTCATTGTGCCAGTTAATTAACAGCTGAACTAGCTAAAGATAATATGACATGAGAAAATATCTAAACTATACAAAGAATATTGACATGTATGAAATTTCTTGGGGAGGAATTTATCACTAGCAAGTTGATAGAAAAGTTACAACAGAAGTTCAAAAGGTTGTGGTCATAGAACTGATTACAATGGAATTTCATTTGGAAGTATGGGTAAGTTGTCAATTTACCAATTATATGGATTGGATAATGAAACTTTATTTCTTTTCCTTTTATAATAAAAAGAGTTTCCAAGCACCAGAAAGTGATGGCAATTAAGATAAGTGCAAGTAAAGTTTTATGATCTTTCTAGATTATGAACTATACACCCAATAGTATAGAGACGAAGCACATCTAATCTGAGTTTAATCAAGAACTGTGCACCTCCACCATACATACCAGAAGCAAAAAAGGAGGTTAAAAGAGATGAGAATGAGAACATACCCTCGAACAGGAATTGAGAGCTCTTTAGCAGCACGAGTAACAGCACTATAACGAACAAGACTCTCTTCAATGCTGCAATTGATATTTGACTTGGAAAATGACTCAGAAGCTGAGGCAAACACTGCTACTTCCTTAGCTCCAGCTGCAATAGCAGCTTCAAAGCCCTAGAAGAATTCCAAACAATGAAGAGAATTTCCCAACAGATCAATATACGAACGACTCCTCAAACTAGTACAATTTTCCTAAAGATTGCTCACTTTTAAATTAGGTGTCAAGACGGGAAATCGAACACCTTCCAGGCTACAAACTGCTTCCATCACTTCTCTTGCATCTGCTAGCTAATAGAAGAAATGAAACATAACAATTACAACAGATGAGGCGGATTTTTGTAGTAGAGCTACTACCTCTTCAAAATAAAAAATAAAAAAAATAAAAGAGCTACTCCCTCTTTCACGCAATAAATAATAGAAAAAGTTGAGAGGGCTGGAAGATGATCTTATTCCATTTTAACTGAAGAGCCTCAACAGAATTAGACCTTGAATAAGGAACCAAGAAAGACTTATGCTAACCACAACTTGCCTTCTGACAAAAGGCCCAATATGTGATATGACTAAGAGAAAGCTGGAATAAACATTATAAGATAGCTACCTGAGGAACCCATTTTGGTGATACAAAACTGGTGGCCTCAACAACCGGCAACCCTGATGACACTAGTCTGCAAATCAGTTCGATCTTGACAGATGTGGGTACAATATTTTTCTCATTTTGTAGTCCATCCCTTGGACCGACTTCTACTATCTTCACAAATTTTGTTAGACCTTTCAAAAACTGCAAGATCAGTGATTAGATCAGAAAAGACCTTTCAAAAACTGAAGAGCCTCAAAACAAAGAGAAAAGTAAAACACTATATACACACCAAAACATCATGTAATGCAGTTTTGTGACATAAAACCACAATATTTTGTGATGCAATTTGAAAAAATGTACAGTAGAAGACAAGAGTTATTAAGAAATATAGACTACTACTTGAGCTGGAGATTTACCTTATTTGTTATCTGTTGTATATCTTTGTCAGTATGCATGGTCTTGTACTGATGATCCGGAAAATACTGTGAATCACAGAGGCTTTGACATGCCAAGTGATTCCTGCCTAAACTGGAAGTTCTTCGGGCAAAGGAGTTAGTCTGAGACAAGTCTCCTGACTGCCTTCTCCAAGGAAATGTCTCTGGAGAATACTCATCATTATATTCACTGAAATCACACCGATTTAAAGTTATCGATCAAAACATCAAACCAAGAAAACATATAATGGAAGTTTCAAACAGATACGCATATAACATAAAGCCATGAAGAAATCAGGATATTAAGTGCTGAACTTGAAAAAATGGGCAAAAGAGTAGGGCAGAATCACATTAATCCTTATATATTCAGAGCCAACTAGATGTCTAGTCCTTTCACTTTCCTCTTCTTTAAAATGAAATGATGGTATATCACTTTAGCAGAATCAAAATCAATGGGAAAATTTTAATATCACTATCTCCAGTCATCATACATTTGCACGCATGGGCAAAAATTAAGCTTCCTTGACAAGAAAGACGGATTAGTTTCATAGCCCAAAAATAAATATAGACAAAAAATAAAATAAAAGAAAAAAAATAGAAAAGAATAAAAAAAAGCAAGAAGTTATGAATCTCATTTACTTGCAACTACTGGATGTGCTACAACTCCTTCCTTCAATCCAGCTGTTTCCCATTCCCAAATCATCTCCTCTAGATCGGCATGCACTGAATCTCTGAATCCTGTCAATTGTACTCATGCTTGGCAACTTGTCAAGACCCAGTGGCTCCTCCAAACTTGACATGGTGGAAGCAGGAAGCAAGAAGCAGGAAAAAGCAGACCTGCAGTTATGACATAAAGAAAGTAGTAGGTTGAATCCGAGTTTCACAAGGTATTACTAAACTTGATAAACCATAGTAGAATCATATTAATTATAAAAAATTTATAAAAATTGCATATGATACTTTTTCTTATATAATTTCAGGAATAAAGACCTAAATAAAACAAAATGAGAGGTCGCTTGCAAAACACATCTTCAAACAGTGAGAGTGGGCAACAAGCAAAGAAATTGTAGAACAGCCGAACAATTTTGAAAATCAGAGACTTCAACCAGAACCATAACACAGTTGCAGAAGATTTGTGTTATTCTTCAAGAAACAACAAATATGGTATCAAACCTTTTAGAATGGCTATTGAAACAAAAATAAAATAAACTATGGGCTCATTACTCTATAAACTCGGACAGGGAGAGATTCTAATCGAACAAGGTAGCTATACATTCTATTAACTCATTTCAGATATGTTAATTAGGGTAAGATGTGGAAATTTGCAGGTGATGTTCCTCTTTACCAGCTCTGAAACAAAAAATCATCATTCATCCTCGCTAATAATCTGTTGCATTCAATACCAACAAAATGCTTGGTCCTGTAAAATCATTGTAAGATCTAAACTGCAAGCAATTGAGGTTGCCCATTTCATATAATATCTACATCCATTATCGAATTTTGGCTATAAATCATAAAGATTCATAATTTGGTTATGTCTACTCCAAACCAAAATAACATGATTAAGAACTAAGGATCTAACAAATAAAACCAAAATGAGCAAAGAATAAAGCACAAAATCTATGGAACTAGTAAGGCAATTGACTGACAAAAAATGTATCACTCAAAGAGGAAACACCCAAAATTATTTTTATGTTTGTTAAGAAAACAAAGCAAAAGCAATGGCTTAGTCTTTCACCTCCTTACAAACTATATTAAGTATGTGTGTACGTGTGTGTATATATAATTTAATGTTCCTTTTTAGAGGATACAGAATTCAACTTAACAACCGCCCAGAAAAGAGAAAAAAAAAAAAAAAAGGAAAGAAACAAATTCCATATACAAAAGCCAGCAGTAAAATACACAAATTCTCTATTCTACTTCCCATTCGCTATTCCAGTTTTCCGGGAAACCAAACAGCAGAGTAACCTAAGCCGTATCATACACGCCGAATAAAAAAAAAAAAAACAAAGAAGAAGAGAAGAATTTACAGACCTGGAGTGATGAAGAAGGGGATGGGAAGGGAGGGTGAGATTCTGTGAAGAAGACACAGAAACCCTAAGAAAAGGGGGAATAAAAATTGCAATCTAGATATTGTTTGGGTGTTAGATGGAATGGTAGAATAACCCCCAGAGAAGGGAAGGTGAGGAAATGTGAAAGGATTTTGTAAATGATTTTTAAAGGAGGCAAGAAACAGAAAGCAACACATATTTTTCCTCTATTTTTGTTTTTTTAATTTATAATTATAAGTTATATTAATTCGCCATCTTTAATTGTGGAGCGAGAGCGAGTGAGAGAGAAAGACACGAAATTGAATTGGGTGGAAAGGGTGGAAAGGGTGGAAAGTAGTTTTCAGTTGGTAGTTGGATTCCTTAGCTAAAGATTTCTACCATACAAAATAGTATTAAACTATTTTAAAACTAAATTTTCTAGAACACTCTTCCGACCGACTCCCAATTAGGAGGAGGGTGCCAAAACTTAGTTTTGGCCTGTATGAAAAATATTTTCAATATTACTTTTAGATATGATTTATAGTATTATGTAATATATCTCTAAATATGAGAGTTTTCTTCTTCTTTTTTTTCTCAGAAATATGAGAGAGATTAAGCCTGTATTTGGGGATGGTTGGTAGGGGAAGAGAGTTTCTATAAAGAAAGAGAATGAAAGATAATGGATTTTAAAATTTATTTTTTATGTTGAGAGATTTTTAATTTTTAAGAAAAATAAATTTGAATTATTTATATTATTTGAATGGTTTTATAGAGAATTATATTTTTTAATAATAAATATTTAATTAGATAATAACTTTAATATAGTAAAAATATATTTAATAAAAAAATATTATCTTCTTTTCTCTTAAATTTTGGAGAGATCCAAAATTAAATAATTTTTTTTTTTTTACTCTCTTTTTCCTTTTCTTATTTTTCCTTCTCTTTTTTTGTAAAGTTCCTCCCCCCCTCCCCCTCCCTCTCCAGCCACAAGAAGGTTATGGAAAACAAATTCTTACATAAATTTTAAACCTCAGGACAACAACAAGATTCGAATATCCGCAGATTCTGACAAAGTTATGGCATTTGTACTGTTCGAGAGATTGAATGTTGTTATTTTGAAGATTGGTCTCGTTCTCTACGCATTCCAGGATGCAATTTTTTTTTATGCCCAAAAAGAAAAGTTTGTGGATGATGTAGACCTCTGGTTTCCGCCTTGCGAGAAATGGACAGTAAGAGTATCAAACTACTTCAAGACTTGGAAACTTTGATTTGATAATAATCCGAAAACAAATTGAGGGGGATGAATATGCAACAACCTTGTTATACCCAATTACAATAGAGCTTCAGCTAGGCAGTCTCAGAAACTAAGAATGGACGTCATTAGACGAATATTATAAAAATAAAGTGCTGAGGGTAGATGATATCTAAGGCTTAGGTACGGAAGGGCTGAAATGGTAACAACTCGACTATTCATATTTGGATGAGACGAAAAGTCTCAAGAAGATGCTGAAGCTGAGCTAGGTATTTCCTCGCTCGACTCAGATGTTGGCAATGTGACTGAATGAGTGGACAGGTAGAAAGTAACTGACACTCAAGTGTAGACCTTATCCTTGATGTGTTAGACAAGGGTGGTGTGGTTGCGCATTGATGTGCTTTAGAAGATGTCAGATTAGGACGGCACCATGCCACCTAGGGGGAGCATATGTATATAGGATACATGTCCCTGCCATGCCAGACTGTGAGATCCTGACACTATGATGGAGCAAGAGGTGATCAGAACGCTGAGCAATAGAAGTGTGACACGTGTAGAGCTGTCAGGTATTTCCTAACTCGAACCAAATATAAAAATCAAGTAATAAAATAGTAATAGGTAATGCAAAATTCATTAAGAAAAGAGCAAACATCATCAATACCCTCTGTTTTTCCTCTAGAAAATTGATTAGAGCATCGGAGTGGGGTTGGCCGACACTCACCTAGGCTGCAGTTTGCTGTTGAGTGCAGGTATCAATCTTAGGACATATAGTGGACTGTAGACCCCTTCGTAGCGGACATAAATCTACATCAACAGTTTGGCACGGACCGTGGAGACATTCACTCTCAAAGTTCTAACAGATCAAAAGCGTGACGAAAAAGAGGAAACATGAGGGATAAGTCAGATTTCCGTTTCCACACCTTTACTCTCTACTCCTTTACTTTTATGTCAACAAGTTGAAAGTATATGTCCGTCAAACCAATCGAATTAAACCCAATATGTATATATTTTGTGAGATAAATTCTTATTTCTAAGTATTACCAATATTATTGTTTGTTCAATAATAGTAAAAGTATTCATCCATTTATCATGTTTATTAATTATGTTGGAATTAATATTATATGTTCATTTATTACATGTTATGATAAAGTTCAGCATCTTAGGTTATACGCTTTGAAATCATGATAGAGATCATATGAGTTGAGATGCAAGCTGCTTAAAACCTAAGATCTGAATTGTTCATAGTCATAGGATTATCAAGAGGGACATTGATAAATAAAAAATATACTATCTCATAGGTTATCTTTTAAAATGTTTAGGATGGTTGTTCTCATGACCATTGATGTTAGTGAAACATCATGATAAGTATGCGGGTGGTTAGTAGAGACTAATGGTATGGAACGTGACACATAGATAATTATCAATGGTAATAGTACTAACTGTTAATGATAATTATTTAGTTATTATTTTACATGTGGTGTACTTTATCGAAAAATAATATACTTGCAAGGGAGTATGGTATGCAAAGAATTTAAGTAAATCCATTGCCTATGTTCTTTAAAGATATAATAATTTATATGATTTGTCTATTTTAGTTTACAATTAAACTATGTCATATGATTAATCTGGATATTAGCTAGATAGAATGATCGTTATTGTACAGTTGTTAGTCACAACAATGTCTTTTGGAATATGTTTATTTCCCATCTTTCACGTAGCATTGACACTTTTCTAAAAGTCAATATTGGCTTAGAGGTCTAAATTAATTAATCATGAGATAATTGAATTAAATGTTTAGACATTGTTTTAAGGTAAACAATGAATTAGATAAAATTATAAAATGTTATGAGATTCTCCTACCAGCATGATGTAGAACCAAAATATTCATATGTATTAAAGTTTAGACAAAAAAATTTAAGAAAGGAAAACTGAAAGTTTTGATTTTAAAGATAAAATCATAATTTATCTTATAGTATGACTATAAAAGTAAAATAGTAAATTATTAATTTATTAAATATAATATCGTGCAGCTCCGTTAGCACAACTAAGCATGACATTAATATAATTATAAATTAATAATTTATATCAAGACTATTTATTTAGTATAAAAGTATCCTGAAAGTCTATAATTATCAATTAGACATTAAATGGTTAATGAGCTAATTTGTTAATTGGATTTCATAGGCTAAGTCAATCAAAGTGTTGATTAAAATGTATGGGCTAGGGACCCAGGACAAGGATGACCATACATTAGGTGAATTTAACCTATTATTTCTTTAATTGGTTTAAGGAGACTTAATACTATAAGGAAACCTAATGCTATAAGAAAATCTAAAGATATTAGGAAAGCTGAGACATAATGGAGTATTATAAAACCCCATCAGGTGGCTAAAAATCATAAGGTTTTACTTGCTTCTTGGCCGGAATCCTTAGTGTGAGAAAGTGAGACTTTCCCTTTCCTTTCGACAAGTTCTTTAAATCATGTGATGAATTTTAAAATAAAAAATCAACTGAACGAATTGTGTTGCATGGATTACGATTAGAGGCTGAACACTTGGACGTCTCAATCTTCCTATTGAATTCGACAATGATGAAGAAGTAAGGAGATTCGTTCGGTATTATATTAAGATTAGTAAGTTTTATTAGATCTTAATCTTTTTGGTTTCCTAACACTTTTATGTACTTCCCGTTAAATATATATTTGATATATATTTGCATGATCGATCTTGATGTATGTTTACAAGTTTAATTAATGTTTCATATTAGATAAAAAAAAAAATTAGATTACCATTTCAGCTTATGAATTACTTGTAAATTAACACAAGTATCATTAACCCGGCCTTATTTTTTAAATTTCTACTTGGTAAGTATCGTTAACCCTACCTTACTATTTACTTTATCATTAATTTAGGAATATGATAATTTAATTCAAAGTATTTTTATACTTCTAATATGCACGTATCTACCAGAACATAATGATGCAATTTTGATTAGAACTTCATCTAATATGTGAGTAAATCTCCAATATTTTCCCTTATTTTTTTCTTTCATTTAACGATTTCTTCCTCCACTCTTCTCTAAACAAATTTTTATATGTCAACAGTAGTTTATTCACCAAAGCCCAAAGCATTACTACCAATCGCAACATTTGAAATATTTAAGTCTCTATGCCAATGATTTATTCCAATAAATTTTTATGATAAGTTTTTTAATGAGGTAATTTTAAGGTACTATGGATATTTAAGGAGTGTTATAGATATTTTGATTCTCCGCAACGTTTATAATATTGAATCTCATCCATCCGTATTCATAATTATAAATAGTTATATTCTCCTCTTTTATAATCTTATTTTTTATTAACTAGATCTCCTTATTTTCTTCATTAAAATTTATATTCTACATTAATGATTTATAGTCTAAGTAGAAATTTTGTTAAGAGTTTCATTACCAAAAAAAGAAGGAAAAAAAAAAAATTCCCTTGATCTCTATTTTCTTTCTATTGTCTGTTATATTTTACAACATCATGGCCTAATCTTTTGCCGCTCGATTATTTTGATCTCGATCAACAAGTTCGAATAGTATTCCATATATCATAATTACTTGATAATTACAACTTGAAAGCAGTAGTATAACACAGAGTTTGTCGTTTTCTAAAAGCCACGACCGCAGAAGAATAAAAATATCCCAAGCCCAAGGCAATGGAAACAAGAGTACAGGCATCCTAGCTGCAAAATAATTTCCACCGCCTGATACACCCGACAGTAAAAGGTCAGGGTCCCACATGATATCACAGATGGAAACAGATCACAGGATCAGCCATAGCTGTAGTACCTTTATTACTAAATTAGATAACTACTAGTCCTGGAGGTCAGCAAAATAACTCTGCAAACATTGCTCAAGTTCCACCAAATTCTAACTTAGAATCCCAAAAAGAAGAAGAAAGTACAGAACATGGCATCAACATCAAGCTCCATGTTGATATTCTTCTACTACTTTCGTGTCATTTTCAGGATCTGTTCAAGCTTACAAGAACTACACAGTTGGAGACTCATTGGGTTGGTATGACAACCTCTTGAAGCCCACTCTTAATTACTAAAATTGGGTTACTAACAAGAATTTCAGCTCGGGAGATTTTCACAGTAAGCCTTCGATCCATAATATTCATTCTTTTTTTCACTTCCCTCATTCCAATATCATTCCTGGACTTGGTACGGCCACTTTCAGCTGGTATTTTATATTCAATAATAGCATCCTTTTGTGCACATATCATGATTCGATATCATTGTTATATTATATTGCGTAAAAATTTGAGTTTCTAGGATAAATTTTCGTTTGTTATTTAAAAAAAATTCTTCCTCTTTTTTTTTTTTTTTTTTTTTTAATTTTTTTTTGGGCTTGTTTTCCGTTTCAATAAGAGGAAATTTGACAGACACTACCAAATATGGCTTAGACCGTTTAGGGGCCTAGTTAAATCTCTTCTTGCAATTTTTTATATATATATTCATTTATTTATATATAATACTAGTTTTTTCTTGCCCGTGCTTCAACGTAAATAAATATAATTATATTATAAACAATTTTTTATAATAGGTTAAATAATATTTATTTATTGAAAGTTAATTAAATAGTAATTATCTTGATTTGTGTTATAATTTGTTAAGTAGTTTAATAATATTATAAGGATATTTATTTATCACTTATAAAAAAATTCATGAGATATTTTTATCAATAATAAAAATAATAATGATGATAACAATTAATAATATAATGAGAGTAATTAATTTATTATAGAATGAGAATATTTTAAAAAGATTGATTATAAAGTTTGATGTTATGCATGTTGTATAAAATTTAAAATTTACATGGTAAAATAATATATATGTATTTTTTTTTTTAAATATAATAGTAATTATTAATTATATTATTTCATTATATGTAAATTTAAATTTTCTAATATATTTTTCTTAATATACATTTTTTTTTAATTTTCTTATGGAATAAGTATATTTTAAAAAATTTGATTGTAAAATTATTCATGTAGCTTGCTGTAACATTTTTTTTTTCCATAAAAGATGATAATTATTAATTTATATCTAACGTTAAATATTTATTGTAGAATAATAATATTTTAGAAAATATAGTTATAAACTATAAAATGATAGTATTTTAGAAAATTTAATTGAAAATATGTCATGTAGCATGTTAGAGGAAATTGGAATTTCAGCCGCGAAGTAATTCTGTACTTGACCTCTCAACTTATGTATATATTTTTTGATATGATTGTACATTCAACTTTTATATTCCTTATACGGTTTAATTTGTGTTTTCTATCCAGTTTTCAACACAGATAGCAACCACTCAATTGTCCAAACCTACAATTTCAACACCTACAAGCTTTGTGAGTACGACAATGCTCAAGAAAACGATACCATTCAATGGTCGTCAGCCGATCCATCAGCAACTGCGCCAGAGACGACCACAGTAGCAGTTCCTCTTGCAAAAGAAGGCATGAACTATTTCTTTTCAGGCAATTATGATGGGGAGCAATGCAAGCATGGCCAACAGTTTAAGGTAAATGTGACTCATGGCCAAGGCTTGCCTCCAAGTTTGAAGAGCCCATCGGAAGATTCTCTGGCTCCGGCGAATCCCGATTCTGGTGATGATGAATCTGCACCCGACACTATTGTTCCTTCCAATTTCAATAACCCTCGAGAAGAGGAAGCTGATAATGACGCTTCTGGGTCTGTTTCATTATCTATGTATTTAAAGCTTACAGACGCAAAAATACATTTGTTTAACGTGTTATTCATTCATCGGGCTTGTTTGCATGATTTGATTATATAAATTTCAATTTATTGAATTTTGGTACTTTGTTTCTTTTATTTCCTTAGTTTAGGTTTACCTTGTCTAGTGTGATCTTTTAAATTTGGGTTGTTCACGTACAACTGTTTAAAGACGTGCATGCGTTAGCATGGCTCCGGGATTAGCTAATAATGATCATGGATAATCTTGTACTCATTTTATACATGATAATATGAATTTGAAAGGGACAAATTATATATGGGAGTAGGTAGGTTGTCATTACTTATAACCGATCGTCGATTTATTTGGTACTCTTTCTATATATAGCAGTAGACACGAGAACGTTATAGGCATGCGCTGGCTAGGTTTCAAAATTTGTAGGGTCTGTTGGATAGCTGATCTAAAGAGAATTTTTGTAAGAGATTATTATTATTAACCAATTTTTTTATTTTTATATTTGTAGTCCCTTTTTCATCTCTAGTAAGATAATTAGATCTAATCCCCTTTCTATACTCCGTTTGCAAGAGCTCACAAACCGTTTAGGTAAGTTTCAAGATTATATACTTTTCTTTGATTTCAATAGTTGATAAATAATAATAACCGAAACTTAAAGGAATTTTTTTAGTTATTTTTGTTTGTATTATGCTTTGGATCTTGTTTGTATTACTTAAATTTTGAAATCTAAAATTTATAAATTTGGGCTCGTATTGCTCGATTGTTCGATGCCTTGAGGTCTATAAGGGTGTCGAGAAATGGAGAAATGAAGACAAAATGTTGATTGCTCAATTGCTCGATGCCTTGAGGTTTGTAAGAGTATCGAGCAATCGCGCATTATTGCAACTCTTGAACTAGCAAGATATCGAGTAATCGAGTATTATTGAAATGTTGGAATCATCAAACATCAATGTTTAATTTATATATTTCAATTATTCTAATCAAGTAAAATAATTTTTTATATATATATTTTTTCCTTCAATAGAAATGAATATATTATTCATAATATTATGATTTAATGGTGAATGAAAAGAGAATAGGAACCCAAATGAGAAAGAAAATTCACGATATTGGTATCGAAATAGGACGGAGGGATCAATTGGGGCTTTGATCGAATCTAATGTCATGTGTACTGAATTGTTAAAAATTGTATATGATTCTATCGACATAGATTGCAATGAATTCAGGTTGCAACTGTCATACAAGCTATCAAGTAAATTGTTGTCCTCATTGCTATATATAAGAAACAATCAAAATGTGATGATTTTTTTCCGTCACTTGCAATCTAAAAAATAAAAATCCACATGTACGTGAAGTTGATTCTGAAGAATTAGAAGGATTCTTGTGGTGATGATCGTAGTTAATTAGATAAACTTCCTGATGTTAATGATCTTTTTCAGAGAGATTTATCTGGTCCTGCTATTTATAATCTTGATGATTATTGATCATTGATCACTATGGTCCCATATTGAATGCTAATAATTATCATTATAATTATAATAATTTTTGTGATTATGATCATGGTACTGACATATATCACGATGATGATGAGGTTTCTGTTGAGGATTCTTATGAGATTATGGATGATGATGATGTTCATGGTGAAGAGAATCTGATGGCAGATTGTAATAATGTATGTGAAAGAGTGGAAGATCATGTTAGTAACCACAACAACGAAGACAATCAAGAGTATGTGGATGACATGCAATGGAGTAAGATTAATCGGGAATAATGATAACCTAGATCACATACCATGTAATGAACTACCACCGCCATCACTATGTATACAATATTCACCACAACTATAAAATGAAAATGAAGAGGAAAATGTTGCTATTCCTAAGGCTACCCGGAATTCCACATGCGCTTAAAGCACTTAAATTACGGTTGTATCTTTCCAATCATGTGGAGGGGATATTTATGTATTGTTATACTTTATCTCAAAGTTAGAACTAGATATGAGTTATACGCGTGCGATGGCGCATAATTTTCAGTTCAGGGTTAAGAAGTCCACTAAAACTTTGTATGCTTTCATATGTATAGATTCAAATTACAAGTGATAGATTTGTGCAACCAGAAAGAAGAATTCATTATTTTTCCAAATTTGAAAGTATGAAGATCATCACACTTATAATGTTACATTCAAGCAAGGCAATCATCAGGAATCATCAGCTTTTATGATTGAGCGATAGAGTAATCCAAATGGGTCTGGGGCCCAAGCCATATTCTGTTCTTACACTACCCTAGTTCCACATTAAGAGAGAGAAGCAGAAAAAGAGTTTTTCATATCATATTTCTCTCAAACATTTTCAATTTCCTTGAAGATTCAATATACATATGATAACAATTGAATCTAGAAAAGCCTTTTGACTTATTGTTCGTGTGAATACTAATAGAAGTCAGGTAATGATTTCGGGTCCAAATAAGGGCGGCAGCTAAATCTTTTTGGGTGGAAAACTGTCAGATTTTTAGGGAACGATTGAGCTAGGTATAATCCTTCCTCTGTCCTTCCCTTTCTTTAGTTCCTAGATGAATAGATTTGACCTTGAATTTAACATTCCGAATGTTGAAAAATATTACACACCTCTCATGATTTTGTGTAATTATTTTATTTGGATAACCAGAACTCACCTTTCGAAGGTGGACTTCCGCTTCTAGATAAGAGAAGAACGAGAAACTCACACCAAATATATTTTGTCTACCAGAGACAAACTCGAATGAATTAGCTATCAGTTTACCATATACAGTCCTAGCTAACTAGAAGGAAAATGCAAAAATTTAGAAATCAAATAGTTCACATTTAGTGGAAAGATTTTCCTCGCCTGAAGCTTTTTAGAAGTACTACGACACATTTTATAGCTTTTTCTTAAGTTTCACCTTAAGGTCAAGGTAAATCTAATAAAGAAAAGAATTGACATAATGTTAAAATGGGAAAACATCAGATACAGTAAGGAATGGTATGTCATGCAAATGGGCTACTCGCACGCCCATTTTGTTGAAGGATTAGATGATGGACTAGCTCAAAGAGGCCCATAAGCTGAAGAAGCCCTCGTTGAGCTTGTAGAACGCATGAATTGACTCTTAAGAATCAGTTATAAAATAGATTAAAATTAGTTGTAACAGAAATTGCCAATTCAAACTGATTCTTACATAAATGTATTTTAATCATTAGAAAAAATAATAGACTATCCCATAAAGGCTGATAAGCTGAATGTTCTCATGTCTACTACTTTATATAAAAGTTTGAGAGAATTTGGAAAATCGACAAAAAAAAAATATTGTTTAAAATATTAGACCCACTTAATTTTTTTTTTGCAAGTGTAACCTTTTTTTTTTTTTTCAATTAAATCTTCCCTCCACTCACCACGCGACTATTATTCTAAAAAATTTCAAAAACCAAATCGAAACTCCTTTATCTCTACTTTGTCATCTACTTTTTTTTTCTGCATTCTTCATGTTTGTCCTTTTCTCCTCTTCATCCTTTATGTTTCTTCACCAATAAACAGGCTGAATTTTTTAACCAAAACTCTCAAGACCCTTCATGGCTTGCCGGATTTTTAAGCATCAAAATCGCCCACCATCATCTCTAAAGTCTACTATAACTGACGGCAAGAGAAGGAAGTCAATGCCAGAACCAATGCTTGAAAAACCATCCACTTCGAGCATGGTATGAACTTCATTACTGATTTCTTGAATTTGAAGATTTTTTATTTTATTTATAAATTTCTGAAATTAGGGTTTTTGGTGACGGATGATGATCGTGTGTGACATGCATGTTGGTTTTTGGTGAAATTTGCAATGAAAATTTGTTTGAACTTAACCTTCGAGCTTGATTGCTAGGTATCGAGCAATTATTACTAGTTTTTGTGCATGTTTGGGTTTTGAAGATGATTTTGTTATTTTGATTGTTGTTTGGGTTAGGGAGATTTGTGAATTGCTTGGTTTTGGATTTGGGAATTTGTGTATTGTATTTTTTGTTTGGCTCAGTTTTTTATTGTGTTTGTTGGGTCTCGAGCAATTGAGTAATTGATAAGTAAGGACAGTGGCTAACAAGTTTGTGTCTTAACTTCTGATTGCTTGATGATTGTGCAAGGGTTCTAGATTTTCATCTTGATTGCGCAAGATACAGTTTTTTTCCCTGGATTTAAAAATAGAGAGTCTGGATTAATGTTTAGTTGTTATTTGATTCCTATTTTGGTAGTGAGGGTTATGAATTGCTTTGATTTGGATTTAGATTTAGATTTTGATATATTGTTATTGCTTGCATTTGGAAATTTGTGGGCTGTATTTCTATTTGTTTTTTACTATTTTTTATGGGGTCTCGAGCAAACAAGAGGTAAGGACAGTGACTAAAACGTTTGTGTCTTTAACTTCTCAATCAAAGTGTATGTCCGTTAAGCTAATCGGATTAGACCAGATGGGTATTCATTTTGTGAGATATAATATTATTTATAAATATTAACGATATTATTGTTTGTTCAATAATAGTAAATGCATTCATCCATTTATCATATTTATTAATTTTGTTGGAATTAATATATTTTCTTCTATACATACATATCATAATAAAATTCAGTGTCTTAAGTTATCCATTTTGGAGACCATGATGGTGATCATACTTATTGAGACTCAAGTTGCTTAAACCTTGAAAGACATGAATTGTTCGTTATCATATGATCTCAAGAATAAATATTGATGATCCAGATGGACAATCACATAGTTCATTACCTAAAGTTTTTAAGATGGCCAATCTCATAGTCTCATTGGTATTAGTTGAACATTATGATGATTGTGTATGTGCTTAGTATATAATAAGGATACTGAATGTGACTTAGAACATTTTCAATGCTAATAAATACTAATTGTTAATGATTTCAAAGCATTATATCTTATATTCCATGAGGGTTATGGCTAATACTGATTAATGGCTTATGGCTAAGATCACATGAAATGATATCAAAGCATAATATCTTATATTTCAGTGCTGTGGTATTTCAGATCTTGTTAATAGTTATTCTCATTACATTAGGACTTGTCGAGTGATACCATTAGCGATTAATTTTATATTAATCACCTGCACGTCTATCTTGATATTCACCAATACCAATGATTATGAAAATATCATTCTTATAATAAGAAGATAGCCTATATAATAATCTTCCTAGATTGTCAATATTCCTTTATGAAAAACATTATGATCCTAAGAGCATTAGCTAAGAACGAGGAATCTATCATGCAAGATTGAATCTCAATTATTATTCCAATCTAAATTACCTTTTAAATTAAATAGTTAACTTAAATCTTATGATTAATTAACCTGAACCTCAAAATCAAGATTAACTTCTAGCAAAGTGTTAAGATTATCCAAGATATGAGAAGTTATCATCTTATAAAATAATCTCCCGTAACTATACTATATTTACAATAAACGTCCATCTTGCTAAATCATGAATCGTCTTAGGGCATAGTTTGACTATTAAACCCTAATAAAGAAATCATATAAACCATTATATTTGTAATGAATATTGACAATGGATTTACTGAATCTCTTTTCATACTATACTATTTTACAAAGATTCATTGTTCAATAAAAAAATAATTCATATGATCTATTTCCAAATATTAAAGTGATAGATTCAATCTTGATCATTTATAATTTTCATGTACAACATTTTACATCTAACGATTCACTCCATTTAACCGTCAACTAGGGCAAAGCATAAAATCCAACACATAAGATACTATGATGATCTCAGGTCTAAAGACTATAGGTAATATAATCACTAGATAATTTTCATTAACAATTTTTATTAATTTAATTAAAAATTAATAATTCATAACTTTTAATTTCACTTCATCATTTTCTTCTAACCATTTTGTTCATGAGTCTAGTGTAAACAAATTTATTTGATCCATCAGTCTTAAAACAATTTGAAAGGACAACTTTGTCAAACTTTTAACACCATTATTTTTGCATTTGTTTAAATTTGTATAATGACTTTATCAATCTATACACATTGTGTTTTTGTCCATTGACTATGAAACCTTCCAGTTTTTCATATATACCTCTTCTTCTAATTCACCATCTAGAAATATTATTTTGACTTCTATTTGGTGAATCTCTAAACTATAGATAGAAGCGATTGCTATAGGCAACCTTATGGTAGCATTCTTGCAACTAATGCATATGTATGAAAATAACCAACACCTTCATTTTGGATAAAATTCTTAGCTGCCAATCTAGCGTTAAACTTCTATATTTCTGTCCACCCTCAATTTTCTTTTGAATGTCCATTTACATTCATTGGGGTTTGGAACCAGAAAGAAGATTAACTAATATCCAAGTTCGATTCCTTATTATGATATCCATTTTATCATTTATTGCTTCTTTCTAAAAAGCAACATCATGAGATTTCATAGCCTCTTCAAAGGTTTGAGGTCATACTTAATATTTAAGACTACTAGAGTTGAGTTAGTTATTGTATCTCTTGTTTCCTCTAACAAAGTACACATAGAATTATGTTCTATATATTTTAGGAGCTTTTATTATTTAACTCCTTCCACGTTCAACTTCGCCATTCTCTATATTCTTGTTAGAGTGTTGATATTTTTCATTTGAATCTAAAATTTATTTTCGAAGTGTTTGAAACTTATTTTGATCGTTCATCTCTAGATTCCATGATAGTATTCACCAAATAATAACTATTTGGTTCGTCTCTAGATTTTATGATGGTATTCATTGAATAATAACTATATTTAGGAAGTAAATTCTTATTTCACATTTCCTTGGTCAAGGACTTGAATGGTGGAAGTATTTCTCGTGTATAGAATCATTCCTTCTTCCTTTGCCTTGTAGGTCTAGAAGAATCTCTTGTCCATGCAAACATGTCTGATTGCACCTGAATTTACCCAGTACGACTCATTATCTTCAAATTGTTGTCTTCAGAAATTATAGCTACAATGAACTCTTTTTTCTCCTTTTACTTTAAGGCACAATAATTTTTCTTAAAGTGTCTCAGTTTCTCACAATAAAAGTAATAGCATTTAAATTTCTTCTTGTCTTTGAAGAACTTAGGGGAAGACTTCTTTATCTTCTTCTCTTCTTGAGGTTTCTTCTTTAAACTTTTCTCTCTCTACAGTATTGAATTTGTGAATATTTTCATTTTTATTTTTGTCTTTGCCTTCCATTCTTAATATTCACTCAATGCATAGATGATTGAGTAACTCCTCTAGAGAGAGGTCTTCATTTCCGTACTTATATAAGACCGTAGATGGCAATTTATCTATGGTTGTAGTTACTATAAATTCTTGATCCAGAGGCAAATAGTATGTTGAGAACTGATTAAGGACAGTTTTACTTTCATTAAATTAATCATTAATAAAACAAGAATCAACCATTTTATAATCTTAAATTTAGCAACGTTGAATATCTTACTTGTTGCATCCTCTTACATGTACCTTGTTAGAAGATTGGTCCACAGTACCTTTGTCATTTATGTTTTACGTTAGCCATAAGCCCAAAAGAGTTATACATTGTATTCAAGATGTAGCCTTTTCATATGTCATCGTCTTGGTATCATTTTTCTCTTTCACGAAATTTGGCCAACATGTCGATTTCTCTATCCGTTGGTTCTGCAAGCCTTAGAGTAATGATCACATAGAGCACCTCGAGAGATGTCAACAAGATAAATATCTTCTTTTGCCAATGATAGAAATCCCCACCTTTAACACCCCAACTTTTTGAAATCAGTTGCCATGTCCCTCAGAGATGCTAATGAAGTCATCTTGGTGAACTTGAAATTAAGCATTAAGATTGTTGTGAGAAATCTTCATATGAGAACTTAAGGACCCGGCTTCAAGGTTGGAGCAGGTCAACTTCTTTAAGATACAATGAAGCATTTATTATTATACACTTGCACACTACTTAACGAATAACCCACGGATCAAAGATGAGTTTTTCTGGATTAATGGAAGTTTGTATTTGAAGTTTTCAATCAACAAATGCAAAGAAAGATCTAGAGAGAGAGAAAAATTAAGTGCGAAAAAAGCTCTCTTGAAATTATGATGTGCATGGGTATTTATTGATCCAAACATATCATTTCATAAAGACACATCGTTTTTGTTTAAATTTCAGTCATTAAATTAATTACCAATAACTACTAATACTTCACGTTTCTGCTGAAAAATAATATATATATATATATGTTAACATATAATTTGAAAATAATTTTCTAACAAATTTTATATACAAAACATAGATCAAGTTTATGCAAAGCTTGGGCACTGCAAGCCCATATGTTGTAGGCACGCTGCAAGTGGGGATGGAGAGTGGGGTTCAAGTTCCCCCTTTTCTCCCTCTAAGGGCTACCTATGGAAATAAGCAAAACTAATTGGTTCTATACAAAAAGTTAGAGAAAAAAATAATAATAAAAATACAAAAAGTTAGAGAAAAAAAAAAAAAAGAAGAAGAAGAAGATTTGAATTATGTCAGAAAATAATGATTAAAGTAAAACTTGAGTCATGCATGTTCTTTAAATTGAAAATTATGGCTAGACCATACTTAAAAACATAATTAACTACTTGCTTATAATACTAAAATGACATTATAACACAGGATGAATGTTTGAAAAGCACAATTAAGAAAATTAATTCATGTTCGTAAAACATACGAATTGTTACTTGCCTGAAATTTGTTCGAACGGACGTTAAACAATCCTGAAATCTCTTTAAGAAAATAATTTTAAAAATTCAAAAGTTAAATTTTTATTCATCAAAATAATTCTCTTCAAGACTAAAACTGATCCTTATTCATAGATAAATAGGTAGAAACCCTAACAATTAAGAATTCTAATTAAAATAAAAATTCTAATAACATCGCAAATCTTAACAAATTATGACTTATAACTAAAATATAATTCAATTAAAATAAAATTACGAAAATACTCCAAAACCTAACAAAAAAGAGAAAAATACTTCAATTCTTGTCCTTTGTGATTAAATAAAAAGTGCCTATAAAACTAAAAAAACTATCGTTAGAAGATTTTCGGGTACAAGAAAAAGCTTATGTTCTTCTTCGTCGTGCTTCCAGTCACAAAAATGAGTTGAGCAAGTTTAATGGAAAAAAGAAAAAAAAAATACAGAAATTCAAATTCAATTTTGTGCCCTCTTGTCGAAATCACACATCAAAGCTTCGTTATCCTTGTTCAGAATATATCTCACTTCTAAAAGAGAATTCATGGAAACAAAAATAAGTTGTGTAGTATGGTTGAGTTAGGAGATATGCTTAAGAGCTAATACAGTTATGTGATCAGATTTAATTATGGGTTTTAACACATCTTGCACTTTTATTAGACGTGGTTGGACGACAATGTAAGTCAAAGTAGAGTGGTAACTCATAATGGGGAGCCAACTTAAAACTTATATATATTAGCTATCTCCCATCCTTAGTGGTAACCCAAGTGCCTCATCCCATTGAGAGCCATCTAAAATTTTGCTAGAATAGAAAGGAAGGCTAGACCTATGATTAGCAATTGTTCAGGAAGAACTCTGTGCTGAGACCAAATGGAAGGAGAGAAGGGACACAAGCAGTTGCACTGAGAATCTCCGAAGACAAAGCAACATCTTATACAATTGTAATTTTATTGGATACCAGGACACGATAGGGAATCGTACTTCTTCAAAGTGTATGATTCAGGGACTTGCTGACTTTATTGTACGCCCGAATGAATATAATATATATATATATATAAGTTAATATAGAGAAATTTGTTGATAGATTATATTTACGGTTGATCGATCAATTTTAACTGTATTTATCAGCTTCATACTATCACACTATACAATATATTACATCAACTTTAAGTGTGGTTGAGATAGATCGTTGATCTTAAATATGATATCTATTCAAGAAATTCTTATATAGAGAAATCTTTCATTTCACATTTTTTATTTCTCATTAGATGAATATCTGCATGATGGTTTCGGAATGGAGCTATACATTCTTGGTGGTGATATATCAACAGTGATTACAGCTCTGGAAGGGAAAATTCTGAGGATACTGGATATTCATTTGTCCGTTGCAACATAACTGGAGATAGCAACGGCACATATGAAGATACCTAATCACTTTCTAGTGCCATAATCACTTGGATGATCATGCAAACCCACCTACAGCAGCATAACCACAGCGAGTAAAACCACTCCCACTAGCAAAGCCACCCCGACCAAGACCACCCCTTGCAGAATCAACTTTCCCCAAGCAAGACCACCCCTTGCAGAATCAACTTGAGAACGGGACCGGTAGATGTATACATATATAGACTATCTAACAGTTTTATAGGATCTTTGATTCCACCAGTAGTAGCTTGTAGCACTTCTTGCACCTCAATAGTTGCACGATAATCCCACGGCTTGTATATGCATATATAACTTGCTGATATCAATGACAAACCAGAAGGAGATTATCATCAGAACTGAGGCTAGAATCTTTAAATTCAATCACTTATTGTTCAACTGTCACAAGGTCTAAAATTTTTCTCTCCCTTCTTTGTTCTCTTTCTTTCCTTCCCAAACTGTTCGTTTCTCTATGTACAAGTTCCAATCAAGATAAACCAAGAGAGACAGACAGCATATCTCAAGTCCCCAAACAAAAAGAAATGCCCCTAAGGGGGTGGTATATAATACAAGTCACAACAACAATGCAAACAATATACGAGAATTCTATCTTGGCATTTGAAACAAAAGCCAGGCTGCAAACTTATATTTCCTTTCTTTGTCTGCTCTTGTCAGAAAGTTCCTTTCAAAATTGGATTGTCAAGGGGTTTCCTCAATGCTGTCATGGATTATTTTACTATTTGAGAATTTCAATCGGTCTCTTCTTTAATATTAGCAGTCTTCTCTTCGGCACGAAAATCCTCCAAGCTATGATACTCTTCTCTAAGTAACCTATCCAATTCTAGATGTTTCTTCGGCGGATCTTTCTTACCACCTTGTCTGCGATAGTGATGAAAAGCCCTGCCAAAAAATCGGGGGATCCTTGTCTTCAGAACAGATGCTTAGCCAGAAGTTGGAACAAGAAAGAACAAACGTATTATAGTTGCCTAACAATAAGAATGCTAAAAAGAAAAAGAGTAAATTATTAACAATGATAATAGAGTATAAATTATTAACAATGATAATAGAGTATAAATTATTAACAATGATAATAGAGTATAAATTATTTAAAAGAGATGCAGACACTTCCAAGAAAAAGAGAAAAAAAAAAAAAAACACTGCAACATAATAAATATAACCAGTTTTAGAATCATCTCTAAGAATTCAAACCTTGAATGTTTTCTTCAAGCGTGTTGGGCTGGTAAAGCCAAGGGAAGGGGAAGGGGGATAAATCACTACTTAACTACTGCACTTTTAACCCAGAGATTTTCAAATGAACGGGCGCCAGCTTTTTCCTCGACTAAAATTTGCTTGGTTTGAAAAATAACCCCTTTATCTCGAAGGTTGAGAATTGTTTAATGAACAAATGTATATGGTGCATAATGTTTTCTGACCAAGAAAAGAACTAGGTTTGAGACTAGAGTTAAGCCAATTCTAAAGACGCTTACAAAGAACAGAAAAAAAGGAGTTACCAATATTTCTCAAGGCCGTATAGATTGCCTCTATGGAAAAACTGAAGGGTGAGCTGTTCAAAGTCCTTATACAGATCCTCTCTAAATTCCTTCTCTAAACCATAACTGAGGTGAGGAAAATAATATAATAGACATGATTAAAGTTTGCATTTGTGTTAATGTTCCAGAGCATAACAAAGCAACAAGAAAGAAAAATAGATCATTTTGCTCCCGCATCAGGACCAAAAAGACATAATGAAGAAAACTGAGAAACCATCATACCTGTACATTCTAAAAAGGCAATCCATTCCATAATAATAATTAGAATCAGCATCTTCTAATGCATATTTCCGGAAATCATCATACATTGGACGAACAAACATATCTCTAAGGAAATAAGATCAAAAACTATATAATGTATTCATTTCCTGCACATACAATGACAAAGGGCACATATATTCAATAACCAACAAATAAACAAGGTGAAACGGCAGCACATCAGAAGGATATGCATCGACTTAGAAATTGAAAAATGCACAAGTGATCAATTATGACTTAATATGATTGTTATGAAACCCACATATGAAAAAGGTCCAGATGTGCTTAGGAAGCTTCAGCTGCGTAAAATACCCAAAAATAAAAGAATAGCAATAAAGAGGTTGAAACTAATTAATATCATCAGGCACCATATACAGATATTTACAAAACAATCCTTGAGCTTCATCAGATGCAATTGGTTACTATTGCTTTGTTACATCAAAGCAATTCTTATCCGCACAATTGAAACATTTTCTCTTTTTCTTTCCTAAATTTTCTCGGAACCAAAATCTATAATTAGATGGAAATGATTATGTTCTCCTTATGTTGATCATCAGGTTGAGCAAAATACTTTCAGGAGCTAAATAAGTGGAATTGAATGAAGTTTTGTAACTCCAATTACTTTTTATGTCCTCGTGCAATAAAAACACTAGCAGATAAAGCATAGTCAAGCAATCCACCTCACTGCAACCAATACCCATCTTCTTTCTGTCGTTCAAACATCGTTTGTAGAACTTCAAGTACCTAAAATTAGAAAAATCAACAAACTACCACGGAGCAAAATCTACTCATCTATTGCATACAAAAATCATAAATCAGCATCCACTTACTTCTGCTGTTTAAAACCATTTCTTCTAGAAGCTGATGACTTGGGTGTTGAAATGGTGGAAATGACTTTGGCAAGGAACCCACTGGTGGACTAACACCTGCGAGATTTCCATGTGGCGAAACACTCATTTTTGAAGACCTGGGGCTGTAAACGAAAAAACTTGTCTTTGTATTACCTTTGTGTATGATAAAGACTGAGTTAAAGAAGCAAGATGGTAATTCATTGGATAGTGGAAGCAAGTAACCTTTTCTTCAATAACCAACCTCATTTCCCACTCCAAAGAAACCAGGCTAAATTACAAGTCAGATGCATTAGAAGTTTTTTTTTTTTTATTTCATGATGTTGAAGAGTTATTTCAAACTTACCCATGGTTCTCAGGAGATGTAGAAATGAAGTAAAATCCAAATGAGTTACTTGGTGGACTCTCTGATATGATTCCAGGAGAGTTACGAGCAGTTCCCTGATTTCTTAAGTTGCTTGAGAAAAAATGCTGCTTATGTGAGGCTTGTTGCTTATGGAAGTTTTTATTATGCTTCATCTCTGAAGCAACACTTCCAGACTCTTCAAGGACATTGCTCCCAGCAGAATTTTCACTGCGCTTTGACTTCGTTAAGCCTGAAGAAACAGCTGAAAATCTTGAGTTTCCTTCCTTATTTTCCGAGCTATAGTTGTTCTTTCTATGATTAGACCGCTTGGTTTTCAGTTCCTGTCAATCAGTAGCATGTTACAAAAACTAGAGGGGTGCCACAGCGAAGTATTCCAAATTAAAATTAAATAAAATTAAAGAAATCAAATATTTGGTCCCTTAACCTGCTCATAAAAGTAAAAACCATCATTTATTGTAGAAGCAAGCTCATTAGATATGGATTCTGATTCTGTAGCACAATTTGTAGAACCATCACCAAACTTGTTATTCTGTACAGTCGTCAAGCAGAAATAAAAATTAGAAAGTCAGATTTACATCTGTCATTACATGCATTTAGAATCTGACTAATGAGAATCTGATTCTGATTGCACATGCATATAGTTTAGGCTTAATTCTTTCCTTTAGAATAAAGGCGAATGAACTAACCCTAGTCTATAAGTGTACTGTAATTCTCTTTTCTAAAAAATCAGAATATTATTTTTTTTCTTCAAGCAGTGTTTTTTCTTTTTGTCTCCTGCCTGATTTCATGGTTTCAAGAGCCCAGGCTTGATTGAGATGAGAAGATGGCTAGTAGAGCCATAACTGGTACACCTAGGGATGATGATTCAGGTTTCTTCAGAAACACCTAGGTCAGCCCCTACAAGTGCACCCACAGCTATTTTTCCTGAACATCACTCGCTTCAAATCACACCTACAAAGTTTAACAGCCATAACTTTCTTCTATGGTCACGATCTGCTCTAATGGTGATAAGAGGACAAGGATGCCTTGGGCATATTGATAGAATGGAGAAACAATAGGATGCAAAAGATCCCTCATATTCAACATGGGATGCTCGAAACTCAAAGGTTATGGCTTGGGTTGTGAACTTGATGGAAGAGGATATTAAGGAGTCGTATCTTCATTATTCCACTGCTATGGAGATGTGGTATGCATTGACTTTGACTTCCTCGGATCTGGAGAATTCGGCTCAATTATTTGAATTTCGTAATAGAGCCCCCTTAAGGTGAGTAAAATGTTCCTCATTATTATAATGTTGTAACTCGATTATGGCAGGAGATAGATCTTTTCATTCACATTGATTGGTCATGCTCAAGTAATGCTGAAAAATACAAGCAAGTTGAAAAAGTACATGTATGATTTCCTAGCGGGATTGAATCCTGAACTAGATGGGTTCGTGGTCGCCTATTAGGTAGCAAACCACTTCCACTAATTGGTGGTCTTTGCTGAAGTACGAAGGGAAAGCAAGTCGAAAAAATGAGTTATGATGGGAGTTCCAAAGTAGCACTACCCGAGATATCTGCCTTGGCTGTTCGAGGTCAGGAATGTACTCAAAATTCTAGAAAGAGTAATCTTTGGTGTTATTGCAAGAAAACAAATCACACTAAAGATCGTTGCTGGAAAATACATGGTAAATCACCAAATTGGAAGGAGAACAAAGTAGGAAACCTTGATGCTTGTGGGTTACAGGTTGTAACGGAGAACTCCAACTCTAATCCTAATCTAAAGCAGAACGATGTTGGCGAAAGAACTCAGCTTTCTCTCTCCAAGGAACAAATGGAACAACTGTGCAAACCGCTTACTCCATCACAAACAGCCACATCTTATGTTTGGCAGAAAAAGGTAACTTTTTATCAGCCCTTAGCAGCTGTAGCAAAGGTCGAACACCATGGGTGATTGACTCGGGGGCCACAGATCACATGACGGGTTGTAGAACATTATTTACTTCATACTTTCCTAGTTCGGAAAATCTTGCAGTTCAGATTGCAGATGGTTCACTATCAACATTACTGTGGTAGGGACTCGAACCGTTAAGATCGGTCCTAATATTGAACTACAATCTTTTCTACATATTCCAAATTTGTCTTGCAATCTGCACTCTACCAGTAAGGTAACGTGAGACTTAAAGTGCGGTGCTCATTTTCTTGAAGCTACTTGTGTGTGTTTCACCTGATTTCGAGGAAGAAGATTGGCAATGCTAACAAATGTGAGGTAATATACTACTTCGAGAAGGAAGCCGACTTGAATAAACAAACTCAAACAGTGAGTTGTGAGACTCTTTCTAGAGAACAAAAAATAATGTCGTGGCATCGTAGGCTAGGCCATCCAAGTTTTTCATATTTAAGAAACTTGTTTCCATCCCTTTTCCTTAATAATAAAGATTCCCTTCAGTGTGAAAATTTTCAAGTAACCAAGCATACTCATTCTACATTTCCTTCTCAACGTTATAAAGAATCATCTCCATTTACACTAATTCATAGTGATATTTGGGGTCCTTCACGAGTTAAGCATCTCACCGGGGAAAAATGGTTTGTCACCTTCATTGATGATCATACACTGGTTTGTTGGGTAAATCTTCTAAAAGAAAAATCCGAAGTCGGGCAAGTATTCAAAAATTTATATTGCATGGTCAAAACCCAATACAATACAAATATCAAAATTTTCCGAACTGACAATGAAAAAGAGTACTTCAATTCTATCCTCAGAAATTTCCTTTTAAAAAATAACATAATACATCAGAGTTCTTGCACCGTAACCCCACAACAAAATGGCATTGTTGAAAGAAAGAATCACCATCTCCTTCAAGTAGCTAGAGCTATTATGTTCACTAATAATGTCCCAAAATATATTTGGGGAGATGTTGTTCTTACTGCATGCTATTTAATAAATAGAATGTCAACCTGTGTTCTAAACTATGAAACACCGCTAAACCATTTTCTTCAATTTTACCCTCAAAATCGATCTATTACCTCAATTCCCTTACGAGTATTTGGTTGTACTTACTTTGTTTACATACATAACAGTGAAAGGAGTAAGTTGGATCCTAAAGCCCGAAAATGGATTTTCTTGGGATACTCACCTACACAAAAAGAGTACAAGTGTTACTCACAAGAATCTCAAAGATACTACACTTCAAAGGATGTCACATTCTTTGAGGATCAATCTTTCTACACCAAAAATTTCCATCAGGGGATAGTGTTAGTGAGGATGGGAATTTTTGGGACCCAATTGCCATTGAGCCAAACATCCAACTTGAACTTGCTCCTATGCCCCACTCTAAATCCACTCAACCTGAACTTGAACCCGAACTTACCACAACCACTTGTGAACCTACAGTAACAACCACTTGTGAACCTACATTAACAATTAGCCAAAGCAGTTCAATAATAGGGGGAGACATGCAACTCAAATCACCTAAGCTACGTGTTTATTCAAGAAGGAAGAATCCTCAAATAATGGACGGATCTTCAACAAAACAATGAATCTAACCCAATCTCAGGTATGTAGCAGTCCTCTAACCCACATTGTAATTCTGACAGTAATGATCTCAAAGTTCCTATAGCCCTCACGAAAGGAGTTCGATCTTGTACTCAACATCCAATCTCCAAGTTTGTTTCTTACAGTCACTTATCACCCTCGGTTCAAGCACTTGTAACTTATCCGTCAATAGTAAGAGTTCCAAACAGTATACAAGAAGCTTTATCAATAGCAAAATGGAGAAAAGCAATGGAAGAAGAAATGCCAACCTTAGAAAATAAAATAGAACTTGGGATGTTGTAGAGATACCAAGGGATAAATCACTGATTGGATGCAAATGGGTGCTCCCTGATAAATACAAGTCAGATGGATCTATTGAACGCTACAAAGCAAGACTATCGAGTACTTTCATCTTTGGCAGCTAATTTGGATTGTAAACTCCACAACGTGATGTTAAAAACGCATTCTTGAATGGTGCGCCTAAAGAAGAAGTATATATGGACTTACAACCGGGCTTTGTTGATGCAAGAATTTAGAGAAAAGTTTGTAAGCTTAGGAAATCCATATATGGATTAAAACAATCACCTCGGGCTTGGTTTGGAAGATTCACGAAGGTTATTCGTCAACAGGGATACCAACAAGCTCAGTCATACTATACATTGTTCTATAAAACGAAGAAGGTAAGATTACGATTCTCATAGTTTATGTGGATGATATAATCTTAATCAGTGATAATATAGTAGAAATGGAGACTCAAAGGTACCCTAGCAACAGAATTTGAGATAAAGGATCTAGGTCCACTAAGATATTTTCTTGGTATGAAGGTGGCAAGAAATAGGAGTGGTATTTCAATTTCTCAAAGGAAGTATGTTTGGATCTCTTAGAAGAAACAGGGATGTTAGGGTGTAAACAATATGATACACCCATAAATCCAAATCAAAAACTTGATGAGCAGCTGGATAGTGTACCACCTAAAAATGAAAAAGGACGGTACCAATGTCTAGTAGAAATGCTTATCTACCTATCCCATACTAAACCCAACATTGCTTTTGCAGTTAGTGCAGTAAGCCAGTTTATGCATGCTCCTTATGAAGAACACATGGAAGCAGTGTATCAAATATTGAGATATCTCCAAGGAACTCCGAGACAAGGCCTATTCTTCAAGAAAAATGGAGAAAGAAGTGTAACGGCTTTCACTGATGCGGATTGGGCTGCTTCTGTAAAAGATCGGAGATCAACAACATGTTATTGTACCTATGTTTGGGGCAATTTAGTAACTTGGAGAAGTAAGAAACAAACAACTGTAGCTAGAAGCAGTGCTGAGGCCGAGTTTAGAGTTGTTGCTCATGGTATTTGTGAATTGCTATGGTTGAAATTACTGTTAGGAGAACATAAAATTGTTGGAAATGATCCTATGAAAGTCTATTGTGATAATTAGGCTGTCATTGGTATATCCCATAATCCCGTTCATCACGACATAACAAAATATGTATAGGTTGACCGGCACTTCATTAAAGTCAATATTGAAGAAGGGACTATTTGTATTGAGTATGTGCCCGCATCACAGCAAACTGCAGATTTGTTGACTAAGGGACTATTCAAGCCCACACTTGAGAACTTAATTACCAAGCTAGGACTGTTTGATGTGTTCAGTCCAGCTTGAGGGGGAGTATATAATCTGATTCTGATTGCATATAATTATTACTTGTAATTATTTCCTTATTGCAATTATTTCCTTGTTTGTTACCTCTAGTTTAGGTATAATTATTTCCTTTAGAATAAAGGCTAATGAACTAACCCTAGTCTATAAGTGTACTAGACAAGCATTGGCTTATAGCAATTCGATTCAATGCATCTAGTTCAACTACACCTTCCCTCCCCTAACCAATCCATTTTTTTTATCTAGTTTTTTGGAAACTCTTTCTTTTTTTTTTATCATTATCCCACATGGAGACGATGAATCTAACACTATTTCATTGATATAAATTCATGTAATTTCTTATTAGTCTATTCTAAAACATCATAATACTATTTTTTTTTCTTCAAGCAGTGTTTTTTTCTTTGTCTCCTGCCTGGTTTCAATGCACACAGTTTGGTCGCCAAAGATAGCAGTGGCAGTCTGTTAGACCCGTCATTATTATTATTTATAGTATTAGTATTAGTATTATTATTATGGGGCTATTTTAGTAATTGCCTGGTTAGTAGTATAAATAAGAATAGTATGGTTAGGGTTTAGGGAGGAATTGATTTTGGAGAGTAAGAACTCTTAGGGAGAGACGGTCTACCTCTCGAATAGTAGACCAACTAATGTTATTTTGGCTATTGCATAATAAAGATTAGCCTTAATTCTATATCTCTAGATCGGGTCCTATCAAATTGGTATTAGAGCACTCGATCAACGATGGCTGCGAAGAAGGTAGAAGCACTCGAGGAGAAATTGGAGAGCGAAGTGATGGCGATTAAAACAACGATTGAAGAATGCTTCTCAACAGTACAACAACAATTTTTGTCGTTGGAAGCTATGTTGGTTAAACTGTCCGAGATGCAAACTAGGTCACCACCACCGAACCCTGACCAAGGTAGAGACGGTCATGGTCGGGCGGTAGGGGAAACCGCCGGAGAGGGCAGCCAGGGTAGTCGTAGTGGACGCGAAGGTGCTGCAAAGGGGGGACTGGCGGGGCCGAGGTGGGCGCAGGCGCTGGTGGCCAAGCTAGGGCAGAGTTTGGTGGCGACTTGGGGGAAGGTTCCAGGACAGCAACGCCGATGTGGGGATCGGACGGAAGGGGTCAATTCGGAACAGGGGATAAAGGGGCGGAGCAATGGCCGACTAGCGATTACGCAACAGGGACCGCCATGGGCGGTGAGGCAAGGGTATCGAGGGCTGATTTTAGGGTTCCGGTGGAACCCCCATGGACTGGGCGAGGGCAGAATGTGGGCTGAACTACAGATTCACAAGCTGAAAATGCCTATCTTTGAAGGCGAGAATGCAACTGCATGGGTCTGTAGGGTGGAAAGATATTTCACAGTTAACGGGCTCTCCGAAGAGGTAAAGTTGCAGGCAGCGGGTCTCTGTTTGGAGGGGCCGGCATTGTTATAGTTCCAATGGTGCGAACATCGCCAACCCATTGGGTCGTGGGCGGAATTCAAGCAACGGGTAATGGTAAGGTTTTGGAAAAGTTGCGAGGAACTAGTGTGTCACCATCTAGACCCTCGGTTTCTGGACCATCCACATTGTACCGCAGTTTCCCGATTTCCACCTTGAGGACAAGGTGTCTCATTGGGAGGGGAGTAATGTTAGACCCATCATTAATATTATTTTTAGTATTAGTATTATTATTATGGGGCTATTTTAGTAATTGGCTGGTTAATAGTATAAATAAGAATAGTATGGTTAGGGTTTAGGGAGGAATTGATTTTGGAGAGTAAGAACTCTTAGGGAGAGACGGTCTACCTCTCGAATAGTAGACCAACCTATGTTATTTTGGCTATTGCATAATAAAGATTAGCCCTAATTCTATATCTGTAGATCGGGTCCTATCACAGTCCCACATAGGTCCAATTACTCTGATGGTTCCATTCCGACCAAAATAGAGGCAAATTTGTAATTATTAATTGAACACCAAGAGGAAACTAATAACCAGTAGCAAGAATGAGCATATAAGAAATTTATGAACCGTCAAATTTTCATTTCAAAAACCCACATATTATTCAGGGGAAAAAAAAAGTAGACTTTCATATAGCTGAGTCCAAGTTCAATCAGATGGGAAAAGTGGATTCTAGGCTGCTGCCTCTACTATCTGAAAACAGTACCTTGATAGACAGCTAAGCCATATTTGGACTGTCCCGAGTAATGTTGCTTTCGCATCGTGTGAAATAATAAATCAAGGTACAATTAAAAGTAGACAGTTAAAAATTTAAATAAAAAACTCGAGCAGCAAATAATGTTCTATTATCATATAGAGTGATCTGTACCTGGGTAACAATTACAAGTCTCTCAACATCTCCGTCAGTGTGAGCCACATCATCATCTTCATCATCCATTCTTTCCAGAATGATGCCAAGGTAACCCAAAAAAGTTAGTACAAGATGCTTATTACAACAACTGTGCACAGCATACAAAAGAAAAATAAGATTCACTAGCAAGAAAGAAAACATACAGTAAATTAACTTCATGATTCTAATAAAACAGCATAGGTCAGGCAGGTTTTAATCAACTATACTGTAGAGTACTGGTTTGAGCCAAAACCAATTAGTTAAGACCTTATTTGATTAAAAAGAAAGTCAAACTCAGGGAATAAGAATGGTTGCAACTAAAGAAATCGAAGGAAGTTGACATAGCACTACGAGTGACTTAGATAGTACATTTTACTTTAGATGTGTTCTATGGGAGCCTGTTAAATGATTTGCTCACCTCGTTTGAAACATACGGCATTATTCTACTTCCTTACAGTTACAATAAGATCTCCCAAAAGTTCAATACTAAAATATTTCATAAATCCGAAATGCAGAGGTTTAATCTAGGGACTTGATTCCTGTATAGATTTACATGCCTTAATTAAAAATGGCAGTACGTGGTCTCAAAGTTAGTATTATACCCAACCCTAAGAAATAAAATAATAAGATATCACCATTAATTCTAATACCAGTTTGAGAAAGTAATATTTAGCAATCAAAGCCCAATGCTAAGAAATTAAATTAATAAGATATCACCATTAATTCTAATACCAGTTTCAGGAAGTACTATTTAGCAATCAAAGCCCCACACAAAGAAATTAAAATAATAAGATATCAGCATTAATTATAATAACAGTTTGAGAAAGCAATATCTACCAATCAAAAGAGTGTTTCTCAACACAAGCCTGAGTAAATTATTTGAAAACACTGAATTTCCTCAAAAGAGATGAAACCTATTATGTAATTGGTCTACTTATACATAACCGGTGAATGACCTCACTCAACATAAGCGTAATCCCAAAACATGGAACCAATCAAACCAATATTGAACAAATCTCAAAATAAGAAAGCAGGTGTGAACCAGCCTAGATACTGTACTGAGCAACTACCAATTAATAATAGCATCAAACTCAGTATCACACTATTATTCACGTGGAGTTTCCCATTCTTAAAAATTCTAGCAGCTTCTCTAAAAGCATCAAGGGTATGCTACATACTTGCCCAGTTCCTCCATTCATCCTGTTCTAAGCTCAAAAAAGGTGCTAAGTACCTATAAGCACATATTCTTAGAAGATGCTTACGGCTGATTCATTTTGTAAATTGTATATGTGATTGTTATATTGTTGGGTTCTAAAGTACTTCTGTTAAAGCTTTGTGAAGAAGAACTAATCAGTTTCATGGGTCAAAACACGTACTACCTCCCCAGTTTAGAAACATTTTCACATCAGCAAATAGGCTATAAAGCATATTATTGGGCCAACATGAATAAAAAAAGGGACCGAGTGTTTGTAAAAAGAGCTGAAAATGTAAAGCCATCAGTAGAAGAAACATAGAAGATGTCTTTTTTTTTCTTTTTTTTGGGGGGGGGGGGGGGGGGGGGGGGATTGTTAGTTGGAAATGAAGATACAGAAAAACTTGTACAGAATCCCAATAGCAACAGATTTAACAGGAATAGGATGTTATGATGATGCAAAATTTGCAGCTAAACCCAACAGCAATTCAAAGAAGTATCATATCAGCACGAAATACAAAATAAAGATTGCCCAGAAATTCATTGTACCTTCTAACTGTAGCATCCTTCATTACAGATTTGTGCTCCATCTCTAGCTCTTCATCGAACATGAATGTGCTCGTAAAATGGCTCGAGAGGTCACCAACATTCTGTGCACCTAAATTTGATGAAACCCTTATGCCTTTGGGCCCAAGAATATCAGATCCTGATGAAAGAGTTGGATGAGAATTGTCGGAAAGCAGTGTAAGAATAACACGTGAGAACTTTTTATTCAGTTCATCACTACCTGCACCAGGTTCTTGTATTCCACCATCAATTGGAACACTCTCATAGTCAATTTCTGCATCAATGCGGTTCGATACGATCTGGTTGTCTCTATTTGATAACTGCTCCGTTAAGCTTCCATCAAGTGAAGGTAATCCCTCATTTTTTTCAGATGCATCTATCTTATTACTACGATTGGCATCATAATTTTGAGAAGATTCCACAGACTCCCCCACAATTTGGAAACTAGATTTCTCAGTTTTAGAAGAGAACTTAGGCTCAGCCGAAACGGGACCCCACTTTGACCACTCATCATGTTTCCTTGCCTTGTCTCCCTATTTATCAACACAAACTTTAAATCAAGAAAAGCTTATTAAGAAACAACCAAAAAAATACACAAAATGCTCAGTCCCTTTTTTTTTTAAAGGCAGGGCAACTGAGAGAGTAAATCCATTAAGAATATATTACATGTGCATCCACTAAACTAAGCCACTTGGTTTCTAATTACACGAATTAGCTCGTTTTATATAATGGAATACAATTGCACACCAAGCGAAAATAGTTGGGATGTTCAAACATTAAAGGAAATTTTAAAATGAAAAATAAATAAATAAACTTAGAATACTAAATAATAGCTTACGGAGCCCAAAATAAAGGTCACGTGCATATTAATTATGATTGTAGTAATTTAGTTTAGGAATGTATAGTTTTTGAAACCCTCAGATTTTGATGAATAGTGATGCAGTTACTACAATAGTTCAAACAGGGTCAGACATAATACAAAACTTTTATTACTAAATAAAGAAAAGGTAATGCAATTCCTAAAATAGGGTGTAAACTTATAGGTTTGGAATAGTTCAAGGGGATGCACAGGTTATTTAATCCATAAACCCACGGGAGCTACCAAAAAAAAATCTGAGGAGATGTGACTGAGTTCAGAGAATTAAATCATATGGTTAGAAATTCATTACACACTACTTCTGTATTGCCCTCCTTTATAAAATCTGATCAGTTGGATCTCGCCAGAATGTATTTATGCCAAAGTATTAATTAAAGCCATATACTAGTAAATTCATAAGGATACAAAATCTGAGGAGATGTGACTGAGTTCAGAGAATGAAATCTCTCGGCTGCCAAAATTTGGTCAGTATTTCATGTGTTAATGATTTAATTGATAGAAGAGAGTGAGAGAGAGAGGGAGGGGTGAGTCAGGATTCCATTGTCTCAAATGAGGAATTCTATACTAAACATGGAGTAGATACTCCTGTAACTAAAGATCAACCCACATCAATAAAGTTTTAAATCAACAAAAGTTGCTGATGTGGCTTATTCTTAGCCATCCGAGTGTTCTACTCCAAGTGAAGTCTACAGTTCCTCTATCTTAAATAGGTTTTCTGACTTCCTCGCCTCACCCTGAAATCATATGCAAGAAACCAGAAAATAATACAAAACAGGCCAACTAAAAATAACCTGACCTTCACTTCTACAGTAATAGAAGTCTGTAAAGCATCAAGGATGAACGAAATGTCAGTACTCATCTTCTTTACCTGTTACCATTTTATTAAAGAACAGAAAAAGAATACCAACAAAAAATTTAACAATTAACATATGCAGAGAAGAATATGAGTAAGATCAATACATTGTGTGATGTTCTACACTATTAATAATAACCCAGGATACAGCATTCATTTTAGATTTACACTGTGGATAGCTATAACTCATGATGCAAGATACTATGCAGTAAGAATATGGACATGGATTTGTTGAAATTCTAGAATGAATATCAGACTATACCCTCTTAAAGTCAGCAATATTAGATATTGGAACCCATCCTTGGTCATCCATCAACGATCTCAAGTAATAATCATTTTCCAGATTTTCATCACTGCCACACAGAAAGAAAAAAAAAGAAATACCTTAATTGATAACTGAATGTAACAACAGAAACCCATAATGTCCTGTACAGGTCTGATTTGCATAGCATGACATAAAAGTCCAGATAGAGATGGACAAACTAAAACAAATAGAAGTACCCAAATTTAAAATTTTGAAGTGAAAAATACATCAATAAACCCTGCAGAAAGACCTTATGTCATTATTTTCATAATTCTTGATGGACCAATTTTAATCATCAGATTGAATCTACAAAACTGACAGTTATAGAATATGCTCTCACAAAAACAATAATGGAAAACTAATAAACAGTTAAGTATATTACTATGCACACCAATGTTCGGGCAGGGGTCACTGCAAAGCAAAAGATGAGGCAAAAATACTATTGTACTAATGGCAACAGGAATAGTGCAATAAAGTTAAAGTCTCAATGCTTGCTTCAGAACAAAAACAAAAAGAACAGCTTTGTCAAATGGTATACCTGAAATAGTACTCTATCTGCTTTACTATATTATCTCTAAGACACATCGTCTCTGGAGTTACCATTGGTCCAACTGAGTTTACAGGATGTTGAATGAGGCTAGGAGGAAGAGGTCCTATAATTGAGCCTGGAAGTGGAACAGGAACATAGTATACTGATGCAGGTCCTGTGTAATATTAGATCATTTTGAGCTACATTAGCTACTTTACAAAAATATATACATAGTCTAACACATAACTGGTCAAAGCAAAAATGAAAAACTTATAGATTATCAGCAAGTGAGTGGCCTGGCAGATAAATTGCCATACAAACAACTACAGGAGAAAGAGATCAAGGGCATAAGATAGATTATATCATAAGGCAACTCAAGGGAGATGAATAGATACCTTGGAAACTTGGCCCCACCACGTAGCCTGGAGCTGCAGAAAAAAATTGAGGCCTTATAAAAGGCCTCGGTCCAGCACCCTGATGCATAGGAATGTTGCCTATGGGACTATATCCCTGTTGACGGTGCCAAGAATGATTCCAGTGAGCCCCATGCTCTGGTATATTAGGCCCTCTATTAGAAAATCCGATGGCGTAAGCATTTGGATCACCACATGGTGGAGGCTGAACTGGCGGAACAAAAGCCTTAGTTGGAGTCTCAGGCCCAGACTTAACTATATGAGATTCAACACTTGGAATAGGTCCAGGATATTGTTGGTTAACATAGCCAGAAACTGCAATGGATGGCGGAGGTACCATGGCATGATAAACAGGTGGAATTGACGGATGATGGTAAGGTAAGGCCACAGCTAAAGGGGGAGCAGCACTTGTCTTCTGCTTAGAGCTGAATTTTTGAGATCTCTGAGACGAATGCTTGTGTGAAGGATTAGGGTTTCCCAATCCTAGAGACTTATGAGATGCAACTGATCCCTGGTGAGCACACAAATATCATTTGCTTTGTGTCAAATCCGGTATAAGATCCAAATAAATAAAGAAACTATATAGAAGCAAACGAATGATGAGCAATCATGCTTAAAATTCCATAACCTGAATAGTCTTCCGAAATGAGGTATAATGATCTGCCAGGACAGGAAGAGAAAACAAATGCATACATACAAATACATAGTTTAAGAGACAGCCTACTCAAAGGAGATGCAAGCATAAACGGTAATGAGAATATTTGAAACTATTCACCATTCAGCAATAGATTGCACCAAACTGAAAGATAATTTACAAAATGAAAAAAAGAATTCCAAGATAAAAAGAATTTTTAGTACATTTTCATGCTTCATCAAAGATAAGAATAAAATGGAAGGAGGCTAAAACAAACGACTATCAAATCATCCATAAAACATGCTGTAATATTAACTAGAAAAGAAAGCAAGGTTTAAGAATGATTTTGTAAACCTGCACAGAATGCGTGGGAGAAGGCAGAGCAACTTCATCAGTAGCTGAAGGCTTAGTAGCAGAAGCAGTAGAGTCAGAGCTCTTAGGACACTGTGCGCCTGAGAGTGCAGGCCAAGACTCCGCCCCCATTACCGGAGCTTCTACACCCTTGGAATTCACGGAGTCTGGAGTTTTCCAAGGAGACTTGGGCCCACCAATCTCCTTCTGATCATCTCCAGGCTCATTATCCGCCTTAACCATACTTCTCTGGCGTAACCTAGAGCCAAAAATCTCAGTTTTCTTCCAAGACACAGTAACACTCCAGAAAACAAAACAAAAAAATCAAACCGTGAGCGAACTAGCAAGGTGATCGATCGTCCAGAGCTAACTAGTAGAAGCACCGAGTCGAATTGGAAATCTTGCTGTTCGATTCATGGAAGTTGAGGAAACGGTAGATACAATGAGCGGATTTTTCTCAGTGTGTTTCAGACAGCAATTGAATACAATGAGCAGATTTTTCTCAGACTGTTTCAGACAGCAATTGAAGACGCCGAGCCGAGTAGGGGAGAGAGTGAGTGAAAGAGAAGAGACTGTTGAAATGAAAAGGGGAGAGAGAAGATCCTCGGTTAAATTTGAGCTTTTATAGGGCAAGGGTTTGAGTCCAGCATCTATTTTTACCCGAATGTTAAAGGACCCGCTGAAATAATATCTCCGGCCTATAAAGAAGAGAGAGGCTTGGTCTCATACAGCTTTCTGGGCCCACCCATTTTTAAATAAAACGATTCATCACAGTAAAATTGAAAGCGCAAACCTCGACTTCGTTAAGCAATTCCACTGCTTCGCAAGTATCAGCTCTGATTTCTCCATCTCTATCTCCATCTCGTACTAGCAACGATGGGTTCTGGTCTCTTTCTTTCTCGTTCATCTTCCTCCTTTTCTTACTTCTCTCCATATATTTTGCTTAGGATTACTGCTAGGGTTTTAGAAGAAATTTTCTTCTCTTTCAAGTTTTTCTTTAGATTTTCCAATTACACTTTGATAATTAAACCTAAAAATTTAACAGTTTCCCTGAATTTTCTCTTCATTGTCGCTCTTTTTTTTTTCAGTCATTGCTGTATTCATTGGGTTGAAAGTCGTTCGAGCTTTTCCTGGGAGTAGTCTTTTTCTACCTATATTTTGAAGTGGTATTGATTGCTTTTTACTGATATATGCAGGTGCGGATATAGAGGATCATGGATGCGAGTACTCGGATGAGGAGGCTTAGGAGCAGGATGTTGAAATTGAGAATCAGTAGAACAATTCTAAAGGTACTCTAATGCTATTATTAGAAACAAGCTTGTGACTTTTCCCTGGAAGTATGTTTTATTTTCATTTTTGATGAGCAGACCTTTGTGATTTCTTATCTTTTTCTTCTTTTTTTTGGTGTGGGGGGGGAGGGGGGGTGATGGGAATTATGTAGAGTAACTGTAGTAAATCTTGTTGGATGAAGCGAATTCTAGCTTGCATTAGAGTACCTTTAGAATTGGCTTGCATGTTTATTGGATTAAGTTGTCTGGATTTATCTGATTCGGATATTGTAATTGGCAGAGTAGTGCAAACACTTATATTACCACTTAATCTTACCTTAGGACACATACTTTGTCTCTAAAAATATATATATATATATATATATAATATATCTTAAATACTTAGACATTCAAAGATGCATATAAAAGCCTTTAGAAGTTGAAAATTGCATGATGTCTGTCCTTTTGAGTAGTGTTACTATTGATTAGGCATGATGGTCTAAAGTTTTATATTTTAATTCACCATTTAGGATAATCCTATTAAGGTACGACACTCATTCTCTAATATATCTAGCCAGTTAGTCTCCTTTAGTCTTATGCCTAGTGGATCTTCTGGTCAATCTCAGGTTACTAGTTCTTTTATACTCTGTACAATGTCACCATATGTATGGGCCATGTAGTCCCTTGTTCTTAGCAAGCCCAGTCCTATAAATGTAGATACAACATGCAATATGTTGCAGATCCAGTTAAGTTTTCTAGAGAAATTGAGGTGTCGTCCGGCTTGGGTCGGCCTGATTCTCAAGTCTTCCATGGGCCAGACTTGACTGTTTGGGTATTACAAAGTCACACCTACTCTGAACCGAGAAGGCACTACAACTGGGCTAGCCATAATCACTGGTCCGTGCTGGTCCAAACACGGTATCCCGGCTTGAGCTGAGCTCTATGTCAACTTGTGCAGGCCTCTGTCAATTTATGTTGAGCTCTACGGAGGTTTTCTGATTTTAGACTGTAACATGGATTATCCTTTAGTAGAAATGGGATTTGAAATAATGGCCTTGTTTATTACGATCACTGGTATTATTATCTTGCCACGTGCTTTGTTAGTTAAGCCTCCTTTCTTTCGTTTCTGCTTGCGGGGTTTTAGCCTTCACTTTAATTATTAGCCCAAATTTGTAGACTGGCGCATCTGGTCTAAAATAAAATATTTGCTTAAGAACTTATTTTAATTTAAATTTTTGGTTATAAGGTGTCATTTGACAATTTACTCAATTAGAATTATTCGTTTATAATCAAACAGAATTTCATTTATGACCCCCAAACAAAAAAAAAAACAGTCTGTCTTTGATAAGATTATAGTTCTTAATTTTACTAGCTTAGAGTTATTTCTCTTACTAGGTTAGAGCACATTTGTTAAAAGCTATTTTCATATAGTGAGTAAACATTTGCTACACAATTTACAGTTGCATAAAATTTCACATTGTTCTAACTTGTATAAACATGATATCATTAATTTATTATTTTCTTCATACAGGATATCTACAATATTTGCCATTGCATATGATGGAGATTAATAAAAGCAATGAAGAAAATTCTAGAACTGATTTCCATCTCGATTGGACCACATGGCAACTGCTCGATTCCATCCTCCCGACCGGTGGCTTTGCCCATTCTTTTGGGCTCGAAGCAGCAATTCAGGTCCAAATCACCTCAGGCCCAGAAGATCTCGAAAACTTTGTCATCCATTTACTTGAAAACACTGCAAGTTTCTTCCTTCCATTTATATACTCAGCAACATTATCACCCAATTCAGGAACCTTGCAAAAACTAAACAAATTGTTGGATTCAATGCTAACTAATGAAGTGAGTCGAAAAGCATCAATGTCGCAAGGATCTGCTCTTATGAGAGTAGCTGCATCTGTATTTACTGAAATACCCTCTCTCAAGATGATGCGAGATTCCTTTCTGGGCTATCCTGGGCTCACCTCTTTCCACCATGCTCCGATTTTTGGGCTTATCTGTGGGCTACTTGGATGGGATAGTATGACCTCTCAAAGGGCTTACTTGTTTATCACTATGAGAGATGTCATTTCTTCCGCGACGAGGCTGAATTTGGTGGGGCCCTTAGGTGCTGCTGTTTTGCAGCATCGGATTAGTGTCATTGCTGAAGGTTTGTTGAAGAGATGGAAGAATCGTCCAGTTGAAGAAGCTACCCAAACGGTCCCTTTGCTTGATACCATACAGGGCTGCCATGGTTACTTGTTCACTAGATTGTTCTCTTCTTAGAAGCCTCCCTTGCTCTTCTTTGTGTCTTTAAAATCAGTCATGGTTGTGTATTCGGTATACTGTTTGAAACATTGTTGGGCCCACCGGAACTCCATTCTTGTGGGATGGGATAGTATGACCTCTCAAAGGGCTTACTTGCTCACTATGAGAGATGTCATTTCTTCCGCGACGAGGCTGAATTTGGTGGGGCCCTTAGGTGCCGCTGTTTTGCAGCGTCGGATTAGTGTCATTGCTGAAGGTTTGTTGAAGAGATGGAAGAATCGTCCTGTTGAAGAAGCTACCGAAACGGTCCCTTTGCTTGATACCATACAGGGCTGCCATGGTTACTTGTTCATTAGATTATTCTCTTCTTAGAAGCCTCCCTTGCTCTTCTTTGTGTCTTTAAAATCAGTCATGGCTGTGTATTCGGTATATTGTTTGAAACATGGTAGGGCCCATCAGAACTCCATTTTTGTGGAATCATGAAATAAAATCAATTTTATTTTCGTTGTTTGGTTACATTCCGATTACACTCCGTCTATTTTACGGAATAAGGAGGATTTACTTTTTGATTCATTGACAGGACAAAAATAATTTATTCTCATTATTTACTTAGAAGATGATAATGTTTAAAATATTAAAAAAATATTGAAAATTAAAAAAATCGATTATTCTCATTTTTCTTTTTCATATTATTAAACGATATACTATATATAAAAGTGTTGTCAACAATTATAGCCCCGTTGAATTGTCTGACAACTTATAATTAGTAGGCAAATGAATTCTGAATAAGAAATTATAAAGTCTTATAGTATCACTAAATATGTAAACACCCATATGAAAGCAAATATATACTTATATATATTGAAACTAACTAAACAAGTAAGCAAAGAAATAAACAAAATAATATTAATTAAATAATTAAAACTCAAAGTATATAAGTGAGGATTTATAAGTATAAACGTATGCAGGTCTAGTCAAACAGAAGTGCCACCATTCATAGCTAAATACATCATGATTAATAACTATTTAGAATCCAGTCGTGTAAAAGATCTTTATGTTGGAAAAGTGGTTCATAACCTTGCAGCGGAAGTGATTGAATTGGTTCTAGTGTATAATAAAAAATTTCTAAAATTTTTTTTTGTGATCTTTTATATATATATATATATAAATTAATCTACATTTAAATGAATAGTCATGTCTCAGCCTGCACAAATCGATTGTCAAGATACACACCACGATCTTCTAAGTCGATTCTCAACATAATAGTATGTGTGTGGACACGTAAAGATGATAAAGTTTTATTTTTCTTTTTTTCTCAGAAAAATCTCTACTTAGAAAAACAAAACTTATGAAAAATAATTAGACTGAGATGTATTTATAGAACTTCATTAGGTATTTTAATTAATTTAAACTCTTTAAATTAGTTAAATTAATAATTCAATTATGATAAGATTATCATCAGATAATATCTTTGTTATAATTAAATATTTTCAAATTTAATTTAAAATAGAGGCTTCTCTATTTTAAATCATATCATCTCTTTAATGATATAATAAGGTCAAATCTTTTCAAATATAATTTAAAATAAAATATTATTTATTTTAAATCATATAATCTTTTTGATGATATATTTGATTTAATCAAACCTATTTACAATATAATCTTATCTATTTTAAATAAAAAACATATCTTATTTGAATTTTGAATTAGTTTCTCAAACTAATCTAAATTTGACTTATCTAATCTTAATATTAAATTAATATCTTATATTAATTTAATATTATATATAACATATTCAATTTAAAATCAAGTATATTATTATTTAATTAAGTAATTCTAAATTTCACTATTTAAATATATTTTTAGTTAATTAATTAATTAATACTTATTATTTCATAATTACAAACCCCAAAAAACTATTTTCTTGTAAATAAGTCTTTTTTACCTTTATCATTCTTACCCTATACAGTGTTTTATAGAACGCGACTTAGGAACCATAGACCTATAATTTCAAACTCCAATAAATTAAATTATTAACTAAACTCTTTAATTTAATAAATCCAATTTATTAATTTCATTATTATTCATCTTTGTCATTTTTTTCCTTCTCTATATTTTTACACCCAACCTACATAAACTCACATCAATTTAATACTATTTCTTCACTTTTCTCTCACCAAAACACAATTTTTCATTGTTGCAGCAACAACCATTAGAGAGCATAATCTGGCAATCACGCCTCTCATTACAAAGTAGAACTGGCAATCTTTGGTGTAACATTCGATGTAAACACCTCAGTTAAAAAAAATGAATTAAAAAATTGAAGATATCAAACCGATTTTGTATTTTAAAAAACATTTTTTTTTAATCTCTAATATGATTTTTTATAATCATTACAAAAAAATTGATTTTATAAATACAAAATGCAAGAAGGGTTGCCAAGATAGCCTTAGGTGTGCTAGGTAATAGTTATTGCATTTCGTATCAGTTTTTGGGATGTAAAATCATTTGGCAAAATCTCAGAAAAAATCAATTTTTAAGATGCAAACCGTTTGACATCTTCGGTTTTCTTAATCGATTTTTAAATCAGTTTTTGGTTGCATGATATGATATCCTTACTCATATATGAATGCTTCATTGTAAATAGGGTTAAAACAAAAGAAAGGCATTAGCTTATTCTAAATAATCAATATGCTTATCAAAATGCCACTAACAGTTTATTGTCAAGATTAGTTTCTTTTTGTTTCCACTCTTAAATTGTTTCAGTGATAATTTCATTTTGTCAAGACTAACTTCATTTTTATGAAGTTAACGCTATAATGGAGGACATTTATGTGATGTTTATCATTTCATTATATTATGATTTCTCAATAGTGGATCATGTGATAAGTTAATGGATGGAGAGAGTGTGTCTTGAAGTGAAGGGTCAATGAATTTATAATCATTCTTAGACTAAACGTACAATGATTACTTGAGTATAAGGAATATAAATGCTACATAAATTAAAAGCAACTCAGAAATAAGTCCAACATGCATATTATAAGGTTCAAGGTTTTAGGGTTAATGGTTTAAGATTTAGAATATAAGGTTTAGGACTTTTAAGGTAAGATTTAGTGTTTAAAGTTTAGGGTAAAGTTTAAGGTTTAATATTTAAGGTTTAGAGTTTAAAGACTAGAATTTAGGGTTTAAAGTGTACATTATAAGGTTTAGGGCTTAGTGTTTAGAATCTAAAGCTTAGGGTTTAAGGTTTAGAGTATAAGATTTAGGATCTAAGATTTAAGGTTTAAGATTTATGATCTAAGGTGAAGAATGTAAGGTTTATGATCAATGTTTTAGGGTATAATGTTAAGAGATTAAGATTTTGAGTATAAGGTTTAAGGGTTTAACAGTTTAAGGTGTAGAGTATATGTTTAAAGCTTAAAGTCTAGGATTTAAGATCTAGAGTTTAAAGTTTAGGATTTAGAGTTAGTATTTAGAATATAAGGTTTAGGATTTTACAGTAATAGGTTTAAGGTTTATGGTTTATTGTATAAAGTTTATGGTTCAGATTCTAGTATTTAAGATTGAATATAAGGTTTAGGGTTTAGATTATAAGGTTTAAGATCTAAAGTATAAGGTTTAGGGTTTAGAATTTAAAGTTGAATGTTTAGCATCTAGAGTTTAAGATTTGAAGTATAAGGTTTATAGTTTAGGGTTTAGACTTTAGAGTATAAGGTTTAGGACTCTGATTCTAGGATTTAGTGTTGAAAGATTTAGGGTTAATGTTTTAGAGTTTAAGGTTGAAAAGTGTAGAGTATAAGGTTAAGCGTTAAGGTAATAGGGTTTAGCCATTATAGTACAAGGTTTAGGATTTATATTATATGATTTTAGGGTTGAAAGGTGTAGTAAGTTTTAGGGAAGGTTTTAGAGTTTATGATTTAGGGATTAGGGTTAAGGGTTTCAAGTTTAGGTTTAGGTATTAGGTATAAGAGTAAGACTTAAGTCCAATGTTTAAGGTTTAGAGTATATGGGTTTAAGATTTAGAATTTAATGCATGTTTAGTTCGATTCTTTCGTGGGAATGGAATGAAAATTTCATTACATTTTATTGTTTTGTTTAAGTAAATAATTAAATAATGAGAATAACTTTTTATTCCTATTGGAATGAAAAAATCATTATTTCGTCTCCACTTAAATAGTTTTTGGTAAGAATCAAAGTAAGCATTTATTTATACTAATTAATTTTCTTAGAATCTTTTCTTCAAATGGACACAAAAAATCACTATTCTCATTCTTATTTATACTCATTCTTTGTGTAACCAAATTGACACTAAAAAATCATCATTTTCATTCCCATTCCATTCCTATTTTCATTTTTATTCTCATTGCCACTAAGAATCGAACCAAATGAGTCATTAATATTTTATGGTTTAAGATTTATGATTTAAAGTTTATAATTTAAGATTTGGGATTTATGGTTTACTATTTAAAATAAAGTATAAAGTTTAGAGTCTAAGATATAAGATTTTTAGGGTTTAGAGTTAAAGGTTTCTGATTTAAAATTTAGATTATTCTAATATCTTTAATCCAAAACTCAATGACTCGGTAAGATCTTGAGAGTATTTCTCGAGTTATTGAGATTAGAGATAAGAGACTCAAAAGTTTCTGAACTTTAAACTCAATGACTTGATGATTTGATAGTTTGATTGTCTGATGGATATTAAATTTATAGTTTCTTTTATTTATGTGTTGTAGAAAGAAGTGAAAGCACAATATAAATAAAATATACATAATGAGATGAATTTATATTTTAATTATGATTATCTATCAACTATTGAAAAACAAAGTTACGGTTGTGATGGGTTACGCAAGAGAGGGTTGTTATGGCTTTCAATCGAGTACACGTTGTTTATGGGTTTCTTTTTAGATGAGTTGTGAATGAAGAGTGTGTAGAAGGGGTGATGGTAGCGAATTTAAGAGAGGGAGTGATGAGAGGGTGTGTAAGTTTAAGGTTTGTGCGATTATGGAGAGAAGGAAAAGAATGAACGTTTTTTTTTTTTTTTTTTTGGAGAGGAAAACAAAGGTAAGTAAGCATAGAGAATTTTAATAAATACATATATTTATGTATTTTATTTTTTATTTATTTAAGTTATAAAATAAAAAGAATATTATTTCATTAGAAATCTTTATAAGGAGTCTAATTTATAAAACATATTTTTAATTAAAGTTAATTTCTCTAATTCCCACCTCATGAAAATTAATAATATTCAATTTATTTAAAAAAAAAAAAAAAAAAGAACTCAAATGGGCCAGATCCATTCTAAGCCCACAGGCCTCATGCCGTGCTTGAGCATTACTTTATAAATATGAGCTGGCAAGTATGAAACGACATGAACCCTACATGAGTCGTGTACCCATACTTAACACGACTAACAAAAAGAGTAACAACTTAATACTTAATAAATATCATATTTATTATACTTTTCTCAGTTATTTAATTTCCATCTAAAGATAAAAAACATACTATATATCAACTTATTTGTAGCCGACGACAAAAAATAACTAAAGTTGAGGCGATAAGTGATATAATATGTTTCCCTCTAATAAAAAAACGAAAGGCCAAAAATCTCCGGAAAAGTAGGATTAGTATTATATTTAGAAAACTTTGCGCCACTGCTCTAACAAAGACGGTATTATAATACTGGGTCCAATTTGAAAACAGTCCAAACACAAACCCCAATTAAATTGAAGAGCTAGATAAATAAAGAACGGAGAAAGGAAAATCTCCGATTTCTCCATCTCCATCTCCATCTCCATCTCGTACGAGCAACGATGGGTTCCGGTCTCTTTCTTTCCCTTTCAATCTTCCCTCCTTTGCTAGATAAATACTGATAGGGCTTTAGAAGCTTCTCGAGACAGTGATTAATTCTTTTTTATTTTTTCAATATTTTGCAGCTATTGTAAATAGACAATGTTTTAATAGCCACTGCTTTATTCTTTACCTTTTTCTTACTTATTTTTTGAGTGTTATTGATTGCTGTGTATTGGAATATGCAGATGCGGATATGGAGGATTATGGATTCGAGTACTCTGACGAGGAGCCAGAGGAGCAGGATGTTGATATTGAGAACCAATATTACAACTCTAAAGGTACTTTAATGCTATTCCAAGAAACAAGCTCGTATTTCTACCTGGAAATATTAGGGTTGTCGTGATTTATCTAATTTTTTTAATTTTACCAAGCAGGCTTTTATGGTTTTTTGTGGAACTGTGTAGAGCAGTTGTAGTGATCTTGATAGGTAATGTCACTTGAATTTCATTACGACAGTCTAAGTTTTCATTTTAAACAATGATTTAGGATAATCTTACCTTAGTAAGAATAAATCTATCTAGCCAGTTAGTATCATTTAGGTTTTGACCTTGTGGATCTTTTGTTCTTGAATGCACTATACAATGTCACGACTATCATAGTATAGGTCATATTGTTACCTGTTCTCAGCATGTCTTAACCTATGAATGAAGTAGATACACTATGCAGTAGGTTGTAGATCCAGTAAAGTATTCAAGAGGTATTATAGGGGTGTTCACAGCCTGAGTTGGCCGGATCCTCACAGTTTTCTTGTGCTGAACCAAACTGACGAGTTATATAAAGCCACACCAATTTGTACTGAGAAGGCACTATCACCAGCCTAGCCATAATCACTAATTCACGTTGATCTAAACTGTGTTTTTATCCTGTTTATCATTTGGGCCTCATCTCAATTTGTTTGAGCCTCTGTTTTCTCTTGGTGCTTCTTTTCAGTCTATTCTTTTGTAAAATGCCCATTTCGTCTTATCTACCCTTCATTCTCCACAAAGTTTAACAGTAGCTTATTTGCTCATGTACTATACCCATTTTAGCTCATGCAGACGCTCTTACTTCTCTGATTGAATGTCATTGGAGTATGATGAGAATGTATCCCTCACTTGCTCCAATTGAAATTACCTACCATGAGAAAATTACCTACCATGACAAGAAAATGAAAATTATTTGCAAGTAAATTTTATATTTTATTTTATTTTATAGTTTTTATTTTCTTTTCCAAAACAGGCCTGGTTGAAACTGATCCAGAAGGAGCACTTGCTGGATTTGCTGAAGTAGTTCGCATGGAACCCGAGAAGGCCGAGTGGTAAGTGCTAATTTCTTACTTCCAACAATATGAGGCCCTTAAAGAGGTTGGCTCTGTTGCAAGTCTGATATCAAAGATTGCATTGTTTGGTTTGATGCATGGATATTTGGGGCTAATAAGCAGACAGGTTTTAATTGGGTGAAAGGCTGTGTGTTGTGAATCCTAAAGGGCTAGGGGAATAGCTCTAGAGATCTTGATATTTTATCTTTGTTTTCTGAAAGAGAAAATGCTTGATTTATAATGTTTGACTCTTCTATTTATTGGAATTTTAATTTCTGTAAGCTCTATTGTGTTACTCATAGTGCTACCACATATATTCTCATGATGTAATAATCCTTAAAGCCTTAAATCTTGAGTAGCACTACATTTTCATCATTTAAGCCCAAAACAAGCATTTGAAGAATGATTCTTGGTAACATGTTAAGTGTCAAAAGGATCCTGATGTATATATGAATTGTCTAGCAAAGAAATGGAATTAGGAACCTTGATTACACTTAATCTGCCAGTTGAGTTCTGTGTCAATGGCTTCAGCAATTCCTTTTTGCAAATTTCTCAACATATATCTCTTTCTCCTACTCTTATCTGAGGGTATGTTGGAGTTGTGTGTTTTTTTAATTGTCTATTTATGCCCCTTATCCTCTGGACCTATGACTATGACCTCATCTGCGTGTCCTTTGTTGTGGATTAAATCTTTTTATTTTCATGACTAAGTACAGGAACTGTCCTGTAGCAAATGATGCATCCCTCTTGCACATTTTTTCTTACTTAGAATCATACATTTGACTGAGCTTCTGACTGCTATTATTATGATTGAACTAATCAGGCATTTGTCTTATTGCTAGGGGGTTCAAAGCTCTGAAGCAAACTGTCAAGATTTATTACCGTTTGGGGAGGTATAAAGAAATGATGGATTCTTATAGAGTGATGTTAACATACATCAAATCAGTGGTGACACGTAATTACAGTGAGAAATGTATAAACAATATTATGGATTTTGTTTCTGGGTCAGCGAGTCAGAACTTTGGTCTTCTGCAAGAATTCTATCAGACCACTCTACAGGCCCTTGAGGAGGCAAAGAATGAGGTCAGAATTGTATCCTGCATGTCCTATAAAAAATTCCTCTTATCAAACTCTAATATGCTGCCCGGTTGTGCTGCAGAGACTCTGGTTCAAGACAAATCTAAAGCTATGCAAGATTTGGTTTGATATGGGTGAGTACGGGCGTATGAGTAAGGTATGCTTTTAAATAGGTAATTCTTCTTTGAATCCTATTTTGTTTTCTCTTACATGAACATTAATTTGGATACACCTTTAGATCTTGAAGGAACTCCATAGATCTTGTCAAAGAGAAGATGGTACAGATGATCAAAAGAAAGGAAGTCAACTTCTGGAGGTATATGCAATTGAGATTCAGATGTACACTGAAACTAAAAATAACAAGAAGCTCAAGGTAAGGATTTATCCATGATTTAATTTGACTTCTAGCTTTTTAATTGCAAACTTATAGAACAATTTAATTTGGGTTATAGCTTTTTAATTGCAATCTATATTCTATAAATCAATATCTACCGACTTTGTCTGTATACATGTGTATCTTCAAGATTTAATTTTGTGATGCTTGTTAATTTGCTTCCATGCTGACAGTATATAGATAATTTCTTATACCTAGGAACTGACTTCTTAAACAGGCACTTATACTCTGAAGGTTCCTAAATACAACTCCTTATATTATGTGTGGAACCCTGAGAGGGAAATTACACTCTCATAATTTGAAGGGAGCTACTCAACCCTTATTGAAACCAAAACCTTATAGGAAAACCATCTATGTCATGAAAACATTGTGGAACTAGTTGTAATGCTAAAATTAATGTATGTCGGTAAAATGAAATCTAAATTCTTAGATGGTAGTAGGATAGTTCAGAAAATCTTTCTAGGGACCATGAACAATCATTATTGTATCATTTGAGTGAGTCTTAAGAGTAGTTATAGGTGGGGAAAAAAAGGCTAGGCGAAACTTCACAAATCTAATAGAGCATGGTGGAGTAGTGTTTTTGCTCTAAAATAAATAAATTGAAGGAAGTCAGTTTTGGAGAAAAGTAGACTATAGATTTCAAGGCTTTTTATTCCTAGGATTTTTGACATTAAGTCTATGGGAGAAGACAGCTACTTGCCGTCATCCTTATGGAGCTACTAGTAGAAATATTGAAATAGGTAATAGCCTTTTTTACTGCTACGTATTTTCACTATCAATACTTGTGTTTTGGGCAAGATTTTATATCAAAACCTGCAATCCTATATCATACATGAAGTACCTTGGATGAACGTGTAAACCAAGTAAGCAACTACTCAAACAAGTTAAAAGAGATCATAAAAACATAATGCTAGTCAGACAACTCCTTAAGTGACGACTTGACCTTTATTTTGTTCAATTTAATGATTGATGTGAGCTAACAATTGGAAATAACTCCCCCACCACAACCACCGCACAAACCTACAAGTATAGTTTCATGCCTTTTACTTGGGTGCTAAGGTAAGAGAATAAATTTTTTTAATTGGGTGAGATATCCTTATATTAAGAAAAGTGAATTGGAGCTAATAAAATTTAAGTCTCTGTTTTCTCAAATTCCTAAAAGAATCGGGACATAATGTATTTTGAAATGAATTTTGATGATTGTTTTTCATTCTTGCGAATTTTAAGGCATAAAGTCATTGAATTTAGGTTTGTGAATCATCATATTTGGTGTTGATATGATTAACTTTATAAAAATATAGGGTTTTTGATGCTAAATGTGGGGATTGGAGCAACCAAAAGGCCAACATTTTTAATTTGATTACTCGAAATTCTGAACTGAAGTAGTTTTATGCCTCTAACTTTGTTTAGAAAAAAAAAAGTGAAAGTTTCATCATAAGTTATTTTGAAGGAATTGGTCCAATTCTTTAAAGAGTTGGAGAAAAACCCAAATCTCATGTTCATCATTATTATTGTGATTATTGGTTGGGAGAGGGAAATTGGGTTTATGAACCCCTTACACATGTAATAAAAGTAAAGATGGGTTCTGCAGTCCAGGCACTTGCAAATTACAAACTTATTAATTTCTATAATGTGAGAATGAATTAATAATTGTGGCGTTTATTTATTTTCCCTGGTTTAGTTGTTCAATACCAGTCCTTCCCTGACCTTGTGCAACTGTTTTCGGTGCATTGACATATGACAATGCAGCAATTATACCAGAAGGCCCTTGCCATCAAGTCAGCCATACCCCATCCCCGGATTATGGGAATAATTCGGGAGTGTGGGGGTAAGATGCATATGGCAGAGCGCCAGTGGGCAGAAGCAGCCACAGATTTCTTCGAAGCTTTTAAGAACTATGATGAAGCTGGGAACCAGAGGCGTATACAATGCTTAAAGTATGATCTATAAGAAATGTTTTTCATTCTTATAATACTGTATCATAATATTAAAAAATGTATGTGGGTGCATTTGTTAGTTCCAACACCAAGTGTCAGCGGGCAATATGCCTACTTGGACATACACAGACCAAAAAAAAAAATCTATGCTACTGTTAACTTCAAATAAGCTTGCTTGACACTAGGGAATTGAGTGAGGAATAGTAAGAGGAAAACAATTATTTCATTCATTATAGGATCCCAGTAAACTAATTTGAAACTATTGAGCGGTAGAGATGTAAACGGAATATATTAGTATCCATAGCATATCTACTGGATAAACTATATTTCTTACATTTATAGTGAAACACGAATGACTAGTTTTTTTAGCTTTCTGATTCCCTTGGTTATAAATATTTAAACCTTTAATTTTCAGTTTGTCATGGTTCTAATGAAATTCCATGTAAAATCACGTAACAGGCAATTACACCTCTCCCAGCTTTCTCTATAACTTGAGCTTGTGGCTGAAACCAAGTACAATATGGGCGTATTCCTGTCATTAGACATACCTCATCACTTGTTATCTATTATATTAGCAGCTGTACTCATCACTTCATCTTTATTGTTGCGTGGTACAGATATTTAGTTCTGGGTAATATGCTGATGGAATCTGAAGTTAATCCATTTGATGGTCAAGAAGCAAAGCCGTGAGTCTTAAAAAATACTTTAATTGCTTCCAAGCGTATTTTCCTTTATTTTCAGTCCCTGATTGCTGTTATGCAGGTACAAAAATGATCCTGAGATTTTGGCAATGACAAATCTTATAGCAGCATACCAAAAGAATGAAATACTTGAATTTGAGAAAATTCTTAAGGTGCATTGTCTGAGCCAAATTTTTTAGTATGCCGTAACATAATTTAGTATAGAGAATTGTAAATCATTTTATTATTTCGTTTGGGATAACGGCAGGTATAGAGTTTGCAACATTATTTATTTATCATGCATCCTGCTACTCACGCATCAGTTAAACACCCACACCCACATATTCTTCCTTGTTATGGCGTGTTTTTATTTTGTCAGAGTAATAGAAGGACAATAATGGATGACCCATTTATCCGAAACTATATTGAAGATTTGCTGAAGAATGTCAGAACCCAAGTGCTGCTCAAACTAATCAAGCCTTATACAAGAATTCGGATTCCATTCATATCAAAGGTAACATCTATAGTTTGTCCCTCTATACTTACATATTTATACCAATATGCTTTGTCTTCTTGTTTAGTAACTGTGTCTTTTGAATGAGCTACATATATTACAGAAGAGGAATTCTAGGTTTCACATGGAGTAGATACTCCTGCGGTTCAGATTCAGCCATATCAGCACAACAAGTTAAAAATTGTTAATGTGGCTTGATCATAGTTATTGGAGTATCCTACTCCATATGTTTACCTAGAGTGCCTCTATTGAGGAATTCTCCTCGTCATTTCTGTCTTTTGGAATTTTGAATGCATTTTGACAAGGCTGTTTGCAGCCCCTACAACTGTATGAGCTTTGCCATCTTAGAGAACGGAAAGTGAAGATCTAACCAAAGTTATCAACATATATTTTAAGTCTATATATTTGAGGTAATTTAAAAGAATATCATATTTAAGTAGAATAAGAGTAATGTTTTATATTCTATTTAGTAGCGATAAATGATAGCATCAGAGGTACCAATTCTGATGTCTCTAATTTCTTATAAATTATTATTCCAGTTTTTATTAGAAGGTGTTTGTCGTTATCTATTTTCTAAGAGTTTTCTAGTTTCTATATTTGAGTTAGGATTGTGTGCTAATAGATAGGCAAACTTAGATAAGAGGTATTTGGATTTGATGAATGCGATTAATATATGTTATTCAATATAGTTTATTAGTAGGTTCTCCCTTTTTTCCAGTTTCCAGTGATTTGTTACCCCAACGCTACCCCCCCCCAACCCTCCCCTCTCCTGCCCCCTCCTCCCAACAACTAATTGGTCCTGCTAACATGCCAAAGTGGGTTGAATTTCAGGAGCTCAATGTGCCAGAAAAAGATGTTGAGCAGTTGTTAGTTTCACTAATCTTGGATAATCGAATTGATGGGCATATTGACCAAGTGAACCGGCTTTTGGAGCGTGGTGACAGGTTGGTAGTCTTGTTATGGCTATGTACATTTTAAATCCCCTTATCGCTCATTGTCGGAGGTTAGAAATTTGATATGATTACTGTAACGCAGCGTATATATAATTTTTGTATGTATATAAATATGCAGGTCAAAGGGATTGAAGAAGTATACTGCGATCGACAAATGGAACACTCAACTCAGGTCCCTTTATCAAACTGTCAGCAATCGAGTTTACTGATTTGTCACTGCAAAGTTGTACGAGTTATATCTGTGAGCTTTGTTTTGTTTTTGTTAGTCAAATTTCTAGTCTTGTTTAAAGACGTTACCCTTTTTTCCTCTATGAAGAGCACAATATCAATCCAATGAACTATGGACCTGATCGTTTTGTGTCTGGAGTTTAGCCTGTAAATTACATGTTCTTTGGTTAGAGATTTGAAAAAAGTTATGATTAATTTGGCTGAGGTTCAATTTTTTTTGCTGAGGACTAAGATTGAACATGTATAAACCTTACCAGAGGATTCTAGAGAGAATCAGGCTGATATTTTACGTTTGAGAAACTCAGTTTCAGTTAGATTTGAGATACAGATCATACCTTCTCTAGTTGCTGCGGAGGGATCCTTTATATTATTGAATCATGTAACATTATCAAGTGAGGACGGCAAATTAATGGGGATACCTTTAAATATTAATTATAGTAGTAACATCTAATAAAATTTATATGATTTTGAACTGTTAAAAAATTTGTGGACCCTGTATGAGGAGATTTAGTTTTTCCTTTGAAAAAGGTTGTCAATAATTAGTTAAATTAAACAAAAATTAGATAAATTCTCCTTACTTTCTCAGTAAGTTTCTATTTTCTCTATACGGGGATAATTTCTCTTTCATTGATCCTGTAGAATTGGTTTCAGTTTGAAATATTGGTCAAGAGTATGACCAACCTTAAAACAGTAGGCGTAGGTGGGGAGGTATGACCGTTGAAGAAGATAAAAGAACTTTTTTACCATTTATAGGCTGCGAAACATATTTTGTTTTCTCTATTAGAAATAATATATAATAATAGAACTACTATTTAGAGGGAGATTTTCAACAAACAAATGTAAAAAAATGAAAACTGCACACCTGGAAATCCTTGGAACTGGTATAAAATAATCGAAAATTGGTGCGTAAATTGTCGAATCGGCCAAGTCAAAGTTCGTGAGGGGTTCGGTAAATGCTTGATTAACATGGCAGCAAGATTGACGTGTATGTTAATATGGGATGATGCGGGATTGCATATCGCCCATGTAGTTTGTATAATTCAGGCCGTCCGTTACAATTCAATATTTTTGGATAAGTCATGGCGCCCATGAACAAATTGCACGGTAAGAAACACGTGGGTCACCACATTTAAACCAGTGACCCGCTCCCCTTTTTATTTTATTTCTTTCATACCCCCCTCTCCATTAACACACCTTCGAATATTTATTTTATCCTTCATCAACGAACCCATTCAAGCTCACGAAATCGTTGGAAGTCACGAACTCATTCTCTCTCGAAAACAAATCTAATGCATTTTGAATACCCCCGATGGTTCGAACTAGTACGAATGCCAAGAAAGATCAATAAAAAAGAAAGAATGAAGATGATCCTTCAATCTCACCTTAAAGGGAAGCTAAAAGAGGTTGAAAGCGATGTTGGAATCAATGTCGGAAAACCTCATCTGAGTAATTTGGTAAGCGTCCTAAAATAATTCGGTAACTCTACGGGTCGAAGAACCCATTCACAAGTCGGGACTTTTCGACCCATAAAGGTTCTAAGGGTCGAAGTATCTTTCACAGGTTGAAACCCTTGGACCTGTAGAGTCACTTAGAATTACTCCATGGGAGTTACTTTCAGTAACTTTAAGTTACTCTATGAGTTGGAGGGTTTCGACTTGTGAAGGGCATTTTGACTCTTAAAGTTACTCTATGGGTCGAAATGCCATAACATGTGAAGTGCTTTTTGACCCCCTAAATTTACTATACGAGTCGAAAGTCAAAATGGCTTGACCTGTGAACAGAGCCTCATCAACCCGTCGAGCACATATTATTTTTGTTAATTTTGAAGTATTTTTATATTGATTAGCTTAAATATTTGTGTATACCAACATTCAATTTTTGAATTTATTTTTTTAGGGTGACAATCTCCAATTCTTCTTGCACTTCAAGTGCCGTACTACTATGATAACAAAAAAAAAAGTTGTGATCGCTGACATAAAAGAAAAGCTCAGTCATAGATAGTTGTAGTTGTTTAGAGCAACTTGCCTAGGCCACTTTCTTGATATGAAGGCGGATCTTACCAATTTTTGCTAGGTTATAAACTTTTTATTTCTTCGACGACAAATGGATTTCATCTATGCACGTGCAGAATTTTCGAGTATGTGGGTATTTCATGTGTCTATATAATATGGTTGCTGCCTATATAATATGGCTACTTAGACAAAATGACAAATTCAACATCCCAGAAGAATATATTTTAAATAGATGGATAAAGAAGGAAAGACAATCGTTGTCAGAGTCAACTATTAGGTCTTCCATATCATCATTACATGATAGCTTAAAAATGGTGCTATCCAAAACATAAAGTAGGCACATCAATAAGTTCACTTCAACAATATTAAAGTACGAGGATCTTTTAGAAACATGGCCACAATCGATGAATTTGTCGATTAATTTCATGAAAATATGACCCATTTGAACTTGAACATCATTAATGCTACACATGAATCAGGTGCCTATGTTGAACCTATTCATCAAGATGCCGGAGTAGGATTTAAAGAGTGTGCTGCAACTCATCGGGGAAACAAACACTTGAAGAGCACAGTCGAACTAAGAAATCCAACACATAGTGGACGAAAAGCCGGTCATAGTTTATCTACTCATTAAAGTGAAGGCTCGTCATCCTAGCCGGTCGGTCATGAACTACAAATTAAAATATGAGGTTGAGGTACTTATTTATTTGTATAAGTAATTAAATATTTGTATTTGTTTATTTATTCATTTATTTTTTCAAAAAAATACATTTAGTTCAATGCCCAACAAGTGAGAAACATGGTGCCACAATGAATACCTACTGTCCAACCACATAGGTGAAGCAATGTTCAAGCTCATAGTTGAAATTGAGTGGGAGATGAATGCTTACTATGGCTATATTCCATACTCGCAGCCTGGATAATATGAGAGTAAAAAATAACTACTTTTCAAGCCATAGAACGATCAATATGTTTCATGTAGTATTTAATTGTTATTTTCCATAATTTGTTAGGTTTTTATATACAGTTTTAACTTTATCTTTTAGTTGATTCTAAACACTAAATTTTCTGAATTTATTAAAGCAATTTGAACGAATTCTATTTTCGCACTTCAAACACGACTTTCGTGCAAAACTTGCTAATGATCTTTTGAAGGAAAGTATGTATTTTTTTTATTTTATAATCATGTCAATGAGTCTTTTTAAGTCACTAATTCATTTGAAAGCAATTCAAATAAATTCTATTTTCGCACTTCAAACATGACTTTCGTGCATAACTTGCTAATGATTATTTGAAGGCAAGTATGCATTTGTTTTATGTTAGATTCATGTCAATGAATCTTTTCAAGTCACTAATTCATTTGAAAGCAATTGGAATGAATTCTATTTTCGCACTTCAAACACGACTTTCGTGCATAACTTGCTAATGATCTTTTGAAGGCAAGTATGTGTTTGTTTTATCTTAGATTCATTTCAATGCGTCTTTTCAAGTCACTGATTCATTTGAAAGCAATTTGAACGAATTCTATTTTCGCACTTCAAACATGACTTTCGTGCATAACTTGCTAATGATTTTTTGAAGGTAAGTTTGCATTTTTTTTTAAATCTTAGATTCATGTCAATGAGTCTTTTCAAGTCACTAATTCATTTGAAAGCAATTCGAACGAATTTTATTTTCGCCTTTAAAACATGACTTTCGCGCATAACTTGCGATTGATCTATTGAAGGCAAGTATGCATTTGTTTTATCTTAGAGTCATGTCAATGAGTCTTTCCAAGTCACTAATTCATTTGAAAGCAATTTGAACGAATTCTATTTTTGCACTTCGAACACGACTTTCATGCGTAACTTGCTAATGATCTTTTAAAGGCAAGTATGCATTTGTTTGATTTTATAATCATGTCAATGAGTCTTTTCAAGACAATTTAATCTTTTGGAAGCCATTGGAACAAATTCTATTTTCGCACTTCAAACACGACTTTTGCGCATAACTTGCATATGATCTTTTGACTTGCGCATAGAATTCGTTCGAATTGCTTTCAAATAAATTAATGACTTGAAAAGACTCATTAACATGAATCTAAGATAAAACAAATGCATACTTGCCTTCAAAATATCATTAGCAAGTTATGCACGAAAGTCGTGTTTGAAGTGTGAAAATAAATTTCGTTCCAATTCCTTTCAAATGAATTAATGACTTGAAAAGACTGATCGACATAACTAAGATAAAACAAATGCATACTTGCCTTTAACAGATCATTAGCAAGTTATGCACAGAAGTTGTGTTTAAAGTACGAAAATAAAATTTGTTCCAATTGCTTTCAAATAAATTAGTGACTTGAAAAGACTCATAGACATGACTCTAAGATAAAACAAATACATACTTACTTGCCTTCAAAAGATCATTAACAAGTGATGCATGAAAGTTGTGTTTGAAGTGCGAAAATAGAATTCGTTCCAATGGCTTCCAAAAGATTTGTTGTCTTGAAAATACTCATTGACATGATTATAAGATCAAACAAATGCATATTTTTGCCTTCAAAAGTTCATTAGCAAGTTATGCACGAAAGTCGTGTTTGAAGTGCCAAAATAGAATTCTATCTAATTGCTTTCAAATGAATTAGTGACTTGAAAAAACTCATTGACGTGACTCTAAGATAAAACAAATGCATACTTGCCGTCAAACGATCATTAGCAAGTTATGCACGAAAGTCGTGTTTGAAGTGCGAAAATAGAATTCGTTCCAATTGCGGGAATAAAACAAATTAAAGAAAAGATAACTATTATACAGCTAATGAACAACCATAGTCGTCATGCAATGTCGTATGGAAATGGCGCCTATATAATTCACAGCAGAAGAAAGAGAATGAAAAATCCCTTTATCAGACCATTGGCGAGAATGCATCCATGTCATGCATGATGCATGATAATATCAACATTCTTCCTCTTCTTCGTCGTGCTCATAATGAAATCCTTAAGAATTTTAAAGGTCAAACGGGTATACCCATATTAAAAGTGGAAATATGGGTTGGGCTGGCCCGAACCCATGCCCATGCCAGCTGTATGCGGGTACTGGCTCAGGCCGACCCCTATGCGGGAGCTTGACGAGCTTACATTTTGTACTGGCGGGCTGGCTCCACTAAGCATATTTTTAAAATCGGCCACGGGCCATCCCTTGCTCAAATAGTATCATCCTGCTGCTGTAGTGCAGGATGGTACACCCTAGGCTTTAGCCATGCAGGCTATAGCTTACGGGAGGTAGCAGGGAGCACTCAAATGGCTCTTTGCACTTATTTATTATTATTATTTTTTTTTTAAAGTTTAAAAAAAGTTTCGCTCTAATTATTACTCTATAAATTCCCCCTCAAATTATCTTCATAAATCAAAATCCACAACTCAAAAAAACATCTCTCAAGTCTCAAATCTCAATTATTCTTTATTTATTTATTTTTTACTAAATTAAAGTCTCAATTATCAATTTTACAATTCCTGATTACAGAGTCTTGACTCTCAATTCTCAAATTCCAAAATCTAATTTTAGGTTAGTTCAATTTTTCTATTTTATTGTAATGTTTTTTAATCTTTATTGTTATTACTATTATTTTTTTAAGATTTTATCTTCCAAGTCCTAACTAATTCTAATATATATATATATATATATTAATAAAATAGAAAACGGATAATTTAGATAACATGCAAGATTTCAAAGGCTAGCAATAATTTTCGTTTTATAGTACAAGATATATGGAATTGGACGAAAAAAATTTTCCATATGTAGACATGGTCCATGAGGATGAGGTCGATCTCGATGGCGAAGTAACAACTATATCGAGTACAACTGCTTCTACAAAATGCAAGAAGACAACGTCAAAAGTTTGGCTTTATTTTGACGAGTTGTACAAGCCAGATGAACACGATAAAATTAAAAAACATGTTGTATGTAAGGAGGTATGTAAAAAGACTATAACTGCTATCGAGACTGGTGGAACTATCCACTTAAAATATCATAAATATAAATGCATGCCTAATCCCACAACCGGTATAGGTACATCTCAAACTCAATTAAATTTTCAACCTGATGGTTCAGTCTCTATGTGGTCATATAACGAAATGAGAGCTAGAAATAACCTTGTTAAGCTAATCACTTACTTTGATTTATCTGTTAGTTTTGTTGTCCTTCCTATAAGAGAGTAAGTAGAAATACAACTATAAATGATATAGAAGCATGTTTTAAAAAATAACGTGATGCTTTTAAAAAAAGAATTAGGTTCACCTCATGTTAGTTTTGCATTAAAATCTAATATTTGAAGTGTAAAGTCTAAGCAAGATTATTTATCTGTACTTAGTCATTATTTAGATGTTGAATGGTCTATGAAAAAAAAAATCATAGGTTTTAGAGTTAATGTTGAAAATATTTGTGATATTATTATGCCAATTTTGAATGAGTTTGATATAAAATAAAGTATAATATCAATTACATTGGATAATGCTTTTGCAAATACGAAAGCAATATCTTTATTTGATGATCAGCTTAGTAGGCATAATGGTAGAATATTTCTATATCAACGGTGTGCTTATCACATAATAAACCTAATTATCAAAACAGATATGAAATTAGTAATGAATGAAATCACAAATATTCGAGATGTATTAGCTTTCATAGTTAGCTCTAATTCTCGTATAGCTGCATTTAGATAATTATGCAAGAATGCAAGTAAGAAATCTCAGAAGTTTGCACTTGATATGGACATAAAATGAAATTCGACTTATGTAATGTTACAACAAGCTATTCCATATAAAAATGAGATTAATATGTTTTTATATCTAAAACAAGGTACATCTACTGTATTGCATGAAAACGATTGAGATACTCTTGAAAAATTTAACAAATTTCTAAAAGTTTTTTGCGAGTCTATTATGATTTTATTTGATAATTATTATTATACTTCATTGTTAGTTATTGCAAAATTTGTTGATATTGTTTAGATATTTACTGTTTATGATGATGATGTTGTTTTTAAACCGATTATTGAAAAATGAAGATAAAATAATTTAAAATATTATAAAGAAATTCCACTTTTGTATTGTTTTGGAGTTCTATTGGATCTTAGACTTAAATATGAAAGTTTTAGTAAGGTTGTTTCTTTTACAGAAAGAGAATTATATATTTCTTATGATAAACTAATCGCTAATGCAAATATAAAATTCCATGAAGTTTATGTTGTTTATAAAAATAAGTATAACAACTTGCGACCTCGGCAATCTGATTAACAAAATGAACGACCAAAGAAGACGATTTGGAATATTTATAACAGGAAGAAGAATTTTTCAAGTAGTGGTACTTTATAATAAGGGGAGCTTTGGAAGTACCTTAAATCCCTAGATGATGAGGATGTAGATGGTGAAAGTATGAGTTAAAAAGGTTTCCTATATTAGCTCGACTCGCACATGACATCTTGGCTGTCCTTGTCTCAATAGTGTCTTCAGAATCAATCTTTAGCATAGTTGGGAGAATCATTTCTGATAGAAGAACTAAATTAATGTATGAAATAGTTGAGATACTATCGTGGATCAGATATTGAGAATGTGCAAATCAACAAAACTAACATCAAATGACGGATCAAGAAAAAATGTACAGAGTATTTGATAATTTATATCTCGAATATGAATACGAAGCTCCTAATTATGGGATAAGAAATAGTTCAACCCCTTATTAAAAATTATAGATTATGATGTAATTTTAATAATGTATTTTTTTTCTTATTTTTAAGATTTTATTGTAAGTTCCATTTTTTATTTTTTTAGGTCGCGATGTTTTTTTTTATGGAACTATCTATCATTACAAATCATAATAAAATTATTTCTTAGGCCTAACTCTTTGATAATAATATATTAAATTGTAAGTCTTCAAAAATAATAAAATTGGAAAAGAAATCACAAGATTTTAAGATAATACTACTTTAGTTCTATTTGTTTCAGCAAAATGCAGTTAAATATGAGTTATTGAATAAATAAAAAAATATACTACTTTTGTATTTTAAAACTTTTTTATTAAATTATAAAACTTTTTTATTTTATTATGGGATAATTTTTTGCTCAAAAACATAAAATGTCATTTTTAATCAGGATCGGGCTGGGCCAAGAATTTTGAGGCCCAGCCTGAACCCGATCCAAATAAAGCGGGTCAAGCTCGTCCTGACTTAAATTGGCTTGGGCCCAGTGTTAGATAATAAAAATTCATTTTTAATATAATTTTATATTTATATTCAAATTTTAATATATATTATTAATTTTTCAATTATGTTTTTACGAGATAATAATATAAATAAATAATGATGTTATAAATATAGTTTTTGATAATAATTAAAGTAAATAATATTTTTTTTTATTGAAAGTTAAAAGTATGTACTTTGATTTGTGTTTTAATTAATTTTTTTATTGATTTAATAATATTATAATAAGATTGATCACTTATAAAAGAGTTAATATATCTTTTGTTAATAATAGAAATAAGAAGTTAGGATACGTTTTAAATTTTAATATAAGTTACATTGAATATCTAAAATATATATAAAATATAATTAATATCTAATTTTAAATTTAAATTATAATAAAATCATGATTTCGTTAAATATAGATGCATATGCATATTACATAATTGTTAAGTAACTAATAAATTTCTAAATTTGACGTAATACTATATTTTTATTTATACTTTTATTTTATTTAATTTAAATTTAATATTTTTAATCAACCTTTTTTTTCTTTTCATTTCTACACCTCATCGGCCAGCACCACCTTCCTCTACCATCTCTATCAATAACCTTTATGGCCAACATAAAAATATTATATTTTTAAATACTATATCTCATACTCAATTTTTTAGTATTTTTTCTTTGATCCGATCATCACCACCATTGAAAACGTTATCACCTCATCAACTATCACTAACCTCTATCAGAAATCTTTCTCCGTACAATATGGATTGCATGGACTTAGGTGGTGGTTGCGTTCACAAAAATTAAAAGATCAAAAAATGTATATCTTGAGATCTCGGCCGTTTGAAGAGAGAGGGATTTCTAGTGGAGGTCATTGAGAAGTAGGATATGGTAGTGGTTTGATGGTTGGTAGTTGTGTTGAAAAAAATGAAAAAGTAAAAATAAAATAAAATTTAGGGGAGAGAAAAAAAAAAGCATAAAAAATCAATATTGTTAGGTTCACGGTAGCGGTGACGAAACAGGGTATTGGTGTCTGATGAGGTGAAAATGGATAAATAAAATTTTAAAAAAAGTGGGTAAGAAAATACTAAATTTTAATAAAATAGGATAAATTTATAAATAAAAATGTAATATTTGGCTAAATTTAGAATTTTTATAAGTATGCACGCGACTATTCTATCCATATTTAATGGAATTAGAGAGTTTATTTTAATTTAAATTTTAAATTAAGTATTTATTATAATTTTTATATGTTTTAGGTATTCATTATATTTATGTCAAGTTTGGGTGGCTTATCTTAGTTTCTCCAATTATTAATTCATTTTTAATGCTAAATTTATTATAAGTTGAGAACATTTTAAGAAATTTGATTTGATTTCAAAATCTAATCATGTGTATATATGTTGTAACATGTTTTTTTTTTTTTTAATCATAATGGTAATTATTAATTTACATTTAATATTTAATTTATTATAAAATGAAGAAATTTTAAGAAATTTAGTTGTAAGTTATGGAATAATGATATTTTAATAAATTTGTTTAAAAATCTATCTTGAATTATAGAAAATTAAAAATTTACATGATATAAAATTCCGTATATTTCAGAATGTAGTTCGAAACGGTAATTCAATATTGAAATTCATAAAAGAACACTTTTTCAAACTTCAGTTTACAAATAGTATTGATCAAAATTCATCTCAAGTATCCCAAGAGTTACAAATCTACACCCCCAAAAAAACTACTTAATATGCTATATAACCCTTGAAAATCATACTTGCCAAAACCATTAATAATCTCAAGTTTGTCCCCAAATATTTGTACTTTTTGCATTTAAAACCAAGGAAAAATAAACAAAAAATGTTTGTAAGGTTCCCACAAGAAAAGGTGAGAATTTCAAATTGCTACACTAACGGCTTCTGTGATAGTGTTCGGTCTTGAATGACCGTGCTGCTCTAAATGTTCTTTGAGGCAATGGATTTCCAAACACCATGGTTTGAGATCGGCTCACCATATCAACCATGGATGGAGTCTGATAAGACTGCACAATGCTTCCACTATCCGTAGAATCCCCTCTAGCAGTTGCTCTTTGCCATGAATGGGAGCTCAATCCAGACAAAACATATGCCCGGCCCGATGCCTCGTATGCCCGACGGTTCACCATCCTCTCCTGAATCTCCTTCAACTCTGCACAAAGTGAAGCACATAGCCGGTCTCCCGCTCTTGCTGAGGCTGTATCTGAAAGCACCTTACGGCAACTCTCTAAGACTGAGACTGCCTCTGTTAATTCACCGCGTTCGGCTAAACCCCTAGCCTCAGCCATAACCTCTGCTGCTCGAAGCCGGTTCATCTGCCGATCCACTTCCAATGACATGAGCACTTCTCCCCCAATCGAAACCGGACGGTCTATTTTCACTTCACTTGGTTTCGGTAAATTCAACATTTCTTTCGTGATTGGATCTCGATATGTGCATGTGACCTTCATCAACAACATCTCACCACAATGGGACTCATCAGGCAGAATATCGACCGTCACAACAAAATCCCGTTCTTCTTCCGCATATAAATCTCCAACATATATAGATCCAGTTCGCGAATTCCCATTTACGGTAGATTGATAACTCCCGGCCCTAATCAACCCAAGTCTCAAACCTGGATGAACACACTCCAGTCCGACTTGAAGCTTCTGAACGACGACACTCAATAATCCTCCAATGCACTGAGCGAATGCATCTTGAATTACATTTTCGGCCTCTATGAAAGAAAATGTCCCCCCTGAGAGCTCAGAAATAGCATGCATAGAGGCAGCATCATGGTCTTTTCCAAACCCGAATGAATGAACAGGAATCTGCAACCGCGTTCCGTTATTGTTATAAACCGAAGCCGGAAGAAGGGAGTGGTAGTTTGTACGGGGGAGAGAACCGTTCGGGCTGTTAACAGTATAAGTGTCCTGGCCGTCAGATAGCAATATGATACTACTAACCGGGTTTTTGGATGTCCGGTCTGTCAACACTTTTGCACCTTTCCGTAAACCTTCTGCAATGTTGGTCCCGCCGTTCGAAACCAGAGTGTTGACAGCCTGTAAAGCCTCTTGTCGGCCCATAACTGTCATTCTCCGAAGATTGAATAAGCGGCGAGCAGTTGAAGAGAAGGAGATGACAGAGAGGCGATCAGACGGGCCGAGATTCTGTATCACAAAGCCCATGGCTCGTTTGAGCAAAGCAAGCTTGGTTCCAGCCATGCTCCCACTAACATCAAGCACTGTAACAAAATCGACTGGAGCACGAGAATTCCCAGAAGGGGTAGTTTGGTCTTGTCTTTCACTCCTAAGAGGAGCCTTGATGTGAATTAATATGTTAAAGTTGTTATGAGAGACCGATTTTGGAACGGAAGAAATTTCGGGATATGTATTAACCTCTACTGTTGCATTAGAATTGTTATCAATAGATGTGTTTCTTTGAGTGGTATCGTCTTGAGGATCTGTTACGAGTTCATCATCGTCAAAGAGAGCCGGTTCGGGCCGGGATAGCAGGAGGTTGTGGGGAGATGGTAAGGTGCGGAAATGGGTGGCCCAGTTTTCATTTTGGGCTGGGATTTCGGGCCTGATATGGGAGAGATAAGAAGTGGGGCTTTGGAAGGGGATTTCGGGACTGATATGGGAGAGATCAGAAGTGGGGGTTTGGAAGGGAATTTCTTTCCATTTGGCTCTGCAAACCGGGCAAATTTGGTTGCCATGCATGACATTAGAGGTGATGCAATGAAAGTGGAAAGAATGAGAGCATTCTGCTGTGAAAATGGCATGGCCTTGTCCGGCTTTCATCGTGGTCAGGCATATGGCACAGATCTTCTGCAAATGAAGAGGAGAGATGAGTATTAAAGAGGAAGATGAAAATAAATGTACGCATTTCGAACAACAGATAGCAAAAGAAAACAATCAGATTTTTTGCAAAATCAAGTTATTTGAATCAAAGAGCCCATGGATACAATTTGGAGAAAGAATGCCTTCTGGTGTTTGTATTGTATCCCATATCAGTCCCGAAATCCCAAATGGAGAGAGGTTTAGTGAGAGAGAGAGAGAGAGGATTAGTGAGAGAGAGAGACTTACCCAAAACCGAGAGAGAAAGAGAGAGCTAGAAAAAGATTATATATTAAATAAATAAATTTACAAGTTTTTATTAAAATGATTAAAAAAAAACTATTTTATTATTATTTAATTAAATTTCTTTTATTTATCTTATTTAAGTTAAAAAATTTATACTTTTTTATTTAAAATTAAATAATTTAAAATAAAATATATAACCCATAAAAAATAAAAAATTGAAAGATACCCTTAAACTCCTGGCAAAGCACTTTTCTCTTCTTAAAGGGAAAGGATGGAGGATGATCAAAAGGTAAGAACAGGGTAGGGGGTGTGAGTAAGTGCTAGTAGTCCTACATAGTGCATTACTTCTCCAACTAGAGCCCAACAAATGAAATGAAAAATGGTCCCAAAGCTCAAAATTTTGACAAATTGACAACCATTAATATCTCATCCTACACCCATTTCAGTTGTGTCGCATCATTACCAGTTACCCCCTCCCACCATACACCCCTACATGAACAGTGAAAAGGAGAAAAAAAAAAAAAGAAAAAGATAAGAGTTCGTATTAAAATTTTCAATTAGATATACAAACTACCGATCGGTAAAAACCCATTTGGAAATTAGGATGGGGTTTGAAGCTCTGATTATTAGTCTAATTCACATAATCACACTAGTGCACTAGAATTGCTTAGAAATTACAAAATTCAGAAGATCCTTGAAGTAATCTATCATTAATATCCTGATTAAAACAAGTACTGTATAAAACAGAATCTATTAGTCAAAAATGAAAAAAACCCAGAACTTTCTTCTCCCAGAACAGAGACAAAAAATGGCAATAAAAAGCAGAAATATTAACAAATCCAAAATCTTCCCAGAAACTAAATTCAATAGTAAGTTAATAACTAGAATGGGTAGGATGGAAATTCGAACCTTTGAAGAAGATCTGGTTCCGGGTTTGGCGACCCGGAGATCCGAAGAAGAAGGAGTCGGGGTGGTTGGGCGGCGGACGGAGCCATGACCGGGCAGAGAAATCAAATCGGACGGCGAACCTACGTCGGAAAATCTCGCACCGCTGATTCTATTAGTATTGTTGTTGTTGTCGTTGTTGGACGAAGAGGAGGGAGAATCATGCAGAGTAGGAGGAATATAGAGGCATAAATTTGAGCCAAGAGCAGACTTCACTTTCTTCCAATTACTTCCCATTTTTCTTTTTTTGATTTCACTCCGATCTAATAAATCTCTCAATCAGATATCTAGATAACGACCCATCAATCTCTGTCAATCAAAAAAGTGGGTCTTAATTCGAAAATTCATGCATCATGATTCAAAGAAGACGTTCCAGAAATACTATTTGAGTGAATATCATCCAATAAGAAGAGTAACAAGAAAAACAGAACTGGTTAAAGAAGAGCGAGAGGTGATTTCGGCTTTATGACTTTGTTTTGAGGGGGGTTGAGGAGGAGGGAAAAGGTAAGGAATTGGAGAATAGTCAGAGTAAGAGATGAAGCAGAAGTTGTAAGACAATAGGAAAGTTTGTAAAATCATGGCCTATACTCTTACCAACTTTAATATTATTCATTCTCTTTTTTTTCCTTTTTCTTTTTTATAAAAAATTAATTAATTAATTAATTAATTGAATTTCTTATTTAAGCAAGTACGGATTTCTTTCTATTACAATACATTAACAAGACATGTAATATATATAGAAAAAATTAGATATATTTTTAATATAACATATCCAAAAAAAAAAAAATTAATTTTATATCATATTTATATTATTTATAATATGATCTCGAATTTTCAATAAATACATATCAACTTCTTAAGTATCATGTCTCATATATTATTTTTGTAACGATAGTAATGAATTATGTACATCAAGTAAATTTATTCATAATAAATCATCAATAATATCGATGATTTAATTTCAATCCTAATGAGTAAATGTTATAAAATTAGATTTAAAAATCTTTAATTTTCGTTAAATATTTTTTTTCATAAATTTAGATAGATATAGTTCCAACAACTAAACCAACTGATAGGTGGGTGGATTAAGAGTTAGACCGTAAAGGTAATAAAGAGTTGATAAAGTTGACCATCAAAGCATATTTGGCCCAAAAAAAAAAAAAAATATGGGAATCTTTCAAAGAAACAAAACCATGATTTTCTAAGGCATCCAATTGAAAATAATCTTCTGTTTTATTAATGCTAGAATATGGGAAGAACAATTCTGCGAAGACAATTCAATTTTTTATATAAAAATTTGGTATCGATTGTTTGGGTCAAAATATCTTTCAGAATAGAGTTAATAAATTATTATATAGAATAGTCATATCGTATATATGACAATGAAGAAGCTAATTCTAATAATTTAGTGGATTTTATATTTGTCTATGATGATTGTGTTGTAGAACTAAGTATCATAAAAATCCAATCTTTTGATATGGAATATTTGCAATTCTAACACCCTCTTGCATGCTGAGCATGTAAGATTGGAGTCCCGGTTTAGATAAATATTTACAAACGTTGTTTCTGATATAATGATAGATGAATTTAGATAAAATTTATTATTAAAAATTAGTTTAAATAAAAAGAGAATTTAAATCATGAATAATAACGTAACAACTTTTGACTCACAATTTTTGACCCGTTTATATTTTAAATCAATTAAGAGATTTTTTTTCTTCTCTTTTTCCCTATTTCACTTTCTCTCTTTCATCTCGGCCTAGCCGTTGTTTGGGCTTAGGTCATTGCTTGAAATATTTTCTCAAGTAAAGATATATGCTCTTCTTTTATCTCTCTTTTGAGATTTTTTTTCTTCATTTTAGAAGTCTTTCTTAGATTTTTCTATTGAATTTTTGGTCTAAAAAATGGTTATTTTGTTTTATCTACCCAAGTTAGTGCACTCCTTGAAGATTTTTTTGGTTTTAAAAGCAACCTCTAATACCAATGAAGAAGATGAGGAATCAAACATCAATGGAAATACTATTTTTTATTGTAACATTACTCAATTTTTTTCGTTGGGTATTATTAGATTGGTTCTTAGTATTGGATCTCATGGATTTTGTTTATAAGAGGGTAATAATTAGATTTTTGGAGGTTTATTCCCCAAATTTGAAGAATTTTATGTTATAATTTTGAGCAAATCTTAAGATTTAAGGGATGTCGTCCTAATGGTGGGTAGACACACTCCTTATCCCTTCTGAATTTGTTTTCAGTTTCAAACATTTGTTGTGAAGATGTAAACCTTTTACTTAGTGTTTTGCTAATGAACATAATAGATAATAGTAATGGTAAGATGATCAACATAATCAAACTTCCAACAGTTTAAAGCGGTTGTTAATTGGAGCAGGTTTTTGATGCATGATCCAATTAAAGAATCATAAGTTATATTAGATGTGCCAATAAAGCCTCAAAAGGTGGAACCAAGTTCTATCAAGTTCTTTTTTTTTTGTGGTTTCTTATTTCGTATCTTAATTACTTAGTTTTTTCATGAAACACATGTCTAACATTATGTGATGGTTGATATTAAAATGTTTAATGAAAAATCTAATTGCTCATGTCTAATGTTAATGCTCATGTATAATGTCAATGTCAAGTTTGATTGCTCATGTCTAAACATAATGACACGTCTAATTTATCTGCAGTAACAAAGCCTTGTTTTTCCTTCAATTCTCTTTCTATTGTTTATCTTAGCAATTGATACATTTAATATTGAATATAGGTACTGAAATTCTAATTTAGAAACTATGCTTTTTCAAACTGTATGAATTTTAATCGCTTAAATTCTATTTCATGGAATACATGTCTAAGACCATGTGATGGTTGACATTTAAATATTTAATGATAACTTTAATTGCTTATGTCTAATGTTAATGACAAGTCCAATCGGTTATGTATTATTTTATTCTTGCATGTCTAAACTCAATTATATATCAGCACACAATTATTATTAATATAGAGTAAGAATGCCTTGCATTTTCCTTTCATAGTTAACTTTGAGTTCTTACATCTTTGAGATTGCATCTAGGAACTTAAAATGTATTTTCTAAGAAACATACAGTACGTATGATTGTCATTCAAATTTTTTGTGATGGTTGACATTGAAATTGTCATGGCATATTCGAACTATATATTATGTGATACAAAAAAACTTGGTTGTTTTTAAATGAACATGTATTTTCTTATAAGCAAAATGATTGACAAAAGTTGGATTTATGAATGTAATCAGAATTCAAGTAAATACAAGTTAGGAGTTAACTCTTTTGTTGCTATGACATCAAAGGTGATGGATAATAATGGTGAAATTTGGTGTCCATGTAGCAAGTGTATGAATATAAATAGTCTAGTTCTTCATGAAGTTCGAAAGCACCTATTTTGGTATGGCTTCCGAATGGGGTACACAAATTAGACATTACATGGTGAAACCGATCTAATTCCCGCAAATTAAAGCTCCAACTAATACATGTACTGATCGAATAGAGAGTGATAACATTCCTCCCAATATTAGTCATGAAGATAGCATAGATAATGATGAAACTTTTAGATGACCATTTCATGGCTCACTCCATGGATTTGGATGAGAGTTGTGAAAATTACAAGTCAGGCATGAATACTTGCTTTGACCAGATTGTATAAGATTCTGACAAGGAAATATATTCTGAGTATATAAAAATGTCAAAAGTTAGGTATGTGATGTATATACTTTATATCAAGTCATTGTTCCATGTCACTGATAAAACATTCAACATATACCTTAAATTGATTAAGTTAATCTTACCCAATGGCGAGACATTACCGAAAAACTTCTATCATGCTAAATGTTATAGGAACGCTTTAAGGTTTGGTGTGTGTTGATCCATGCTTGCCTGAATGCTAAATTTTGTTGTTTCATTTCCTAGTATCACAAACTTTCATCCATTAACCATAGAAAAGGGTGGTGATCTATTTCGAGTGATCGATATATTTGTGTAGGAACATTTTGATGATTTGGCAACCTAAATATTCTATCAGATCAACCATATCAGAAGGAGGGGGAGGGGGATTTGAAGACATGAATCTAAATTGGGATGAGCCACTACAAGACGAGGAAGACAATCTTGAAGAAGATAAAGAGGCTAGAGAAGATGGAGATGATGATGAAGATTACTAATATTGAAAATTTTATGAGGTCCTTTCTTAATTCACTTATCCTATTTAAAATATTTTTGTTCTTGAAACTCTAAATTATCCAACACTTATTTATGCTACTTATTTTTGCAGAAGATTCACTACATATTATATATATATATATGTGCGATTAGTTGATTACTTTATGCATATTGCAAGGATTAGTTCTCAATCGATTCTTAATTAAATTTAGGTAAATTTCCTTATAATTGTTGTCTCGTTTGCTTAATATATATGCCTATAATTTAAACTTCACTCATTTTGTAAGAGGGACAAACTGGTAAAAGTAAGGTCATGAAAATATTATCATGGTTCATTCCTTTAGATGTCATATATGTTGTATTAATCATGTATGTGGATGTTAAGTTGTTGTAATATAATTCATAATTCTTGATGTCTTGTTTATATATGAGGCTATTAAATTGTTGTATTATATAATTCATGAGTAATACCTAGCGAGATGGTATATTATATTGAAGAATTCATAATGGGTTGGGTGTTGAGACTAAAAATTAGTCAATTTGATATTATTATTATTATATGTTTTGTAGGTTATCTGTTAAATTTAAATTTGGGCTGTGGTTTTTAATGAATATGTGATGCCCATGATTATCATGTATATATCAAAGATAATGTTTTAAAGCATCACATTTAATGTGTAAAAGACATAAGATATTTATAAATATGACATATAAATATCACAAATATATTAACTGTAACGCTTAAAAATATCACTTTTAATATACATAGACATAAAATGACATTTATAAATGTCACAATTACCTCAAACAACAAGCATCACATTTACATCAAAAGTGACAAATTAATTCATCATATGTTGATAGAAGACACGTGGACCAATCACAAATATATACGTGGTCCAATAAGAAATGAAAATGTGGCATAATAATAAACGGGCATGTGGACCAATAAGAAAACGACACATGAACCAATAAGTAATTGGCAAATAGGTGAATTATAATAGAAATCAGAAAAATCAGTCGATAATAATTTGACATATGGCGCTGTGTTCCCGATTGATGATTGCATCATTGACTCAAAGTGGACGCCTTGTCAATATATTATATTATATCAATTGTTTTACATATTACCACCGTACCGATGGTATTATATACTGCAGTTAGAGTAAAAATAACAACTTTTAATAATATGGTTAAAACGATGTCGATATTCGTTACTTTTGCTTTAAATGTTACAAAGTTATGATATTTACAGCGTCACAATTGACATGATTTTTTTATAATATGTCGCGCAAAAAAAAATAAAAACCTTGTTAGTCGGAAGCCATTGAACCAATCAAAAGCAAAAGATCGTAGAAGCTATTTACATTTACATAAAAAATATAACCCAACACAAACATAGTATCACTTGCAAGAGAACACAACTAAATAAATTGTAAGATTAGAATTATGGAATCTAGAAAAACTTTAGAAAAACCTAAAAATGGCGGAAGGCTAGAGAACCCAAAATGAATTAAAAGGGAGGGGAAGAGAGTTTCGACATCAAACCCAGGATGCACTAACGAGAACAATTTTAATTTTCTTTTCTTTTAAAAAAGGCATCTCAAAGGTGGAACCTTTGAACCGTGCTTGAATAGAAGCGCCATTTTTGACTTCTCAAAGGTGGAGAAAGAAAGTAGGAAAGAAAAAAATGAAAAATAAAATATGGCCAAAAAGTCCTGTCGGCATGAAGGATTATTTCTTTCCTACATGGCCTCTTTTGATTGGTTAAGACTACTTACGAGCTTAAGAGCTTTTCTAATTCTCAAAACTACTTACGTACCATTTCTAACACTACGCTTTTTTTCTCCTTTTCTCTTAGCCAAGAAAATGAGCCAATATAGAAGATTGACAAACTCTTCCATACATTTTTCACAGAGCAACTTAAAAGAAAGCAAAACAACGGATTCATGAAAATGAGCATACCTTATCGCTCGAGTATCGAAGTTAGGCGCGGAAACATTTTTAGTAAATCTTTTATGATATTTTTTTAGGTGATTGTCTTATTATGTTTTGGAATTCAAATTTCATCGATCAGGAATCTATTATTGTACTTATTATTTTTCATATATTTAAAGAGTATTTTTGTAAATGATTTTATTTTAAAGTTTATAATTTATTTCATTTAGTATTAATACGAGCTTTATAATTATTTTTAGCAATTTTTTAATAATCAAAATTTTTGATTTTCTATTTAATAGATTCAGTATTTATCATATTTATTCACACCTATTCATATACTTTACAAACAAAATTTTTATCTTTATTTTATGAACTTTATTTTCTCTAGAAAAATATATCATAATATATATAATTTGAAACCCTAATTTATGGAGAATACCAAATTAAAACGCGTAACAATATGCTTAAAATTCATGGTCAAAGCTCTTAATTAATTTTCTGATTTTTCAAATACAACTGTCACTTTCTTACGTGGAGTGAGGATTTTGGTTTACTCCATGGAATACTGCGTTGTCTTTTTATTGTTTAAGTTGTTAAGAACAATTTTTGTTTTTAACTTTTATAATTTGACCCACAAAAGCAATAGCATAACTTATCTAACCAATGATCTTTTGGAGCTTTCGAGCTTCAAGTAACGGGGAATGTCATACTCAAAAAGAAAAAAAAAATTATACTTTTAACCCTCAACTATTAGAATCCCTAGTTCTCTCCTAAAATGTTTAATGACTTAGGAAAAATAACCCACACGAGCAGATTTCCATTTAAAATGAATGAATTAGTCGTGAGGATTTTTCTTATTATGACAAACTGTTAGCTATTGAAATCTTATTGAGTTGAGCCCGTAATCGTGCTTCTCCTATTACTCTCCGTATGATTTGAATTCTAAACTTAATTCAATTTTAAGTGAGAGTGATATTATTAAATTACCATGCGATTATATATGAATATATATGAAAAATTATTAGATGTAAATATGTAATAAATAAGATAACACATTATATTACACAATAAAATAACATAATTAGATTATTTATTCATTACACAATGTCATAATAAGATAATATCTTTATGGTTGAGACTATGACGGTATCTGATCGTCTTCGAGCCCCCAACTTTCGTTCTTGATTACTTGCACATGCATGACTTAATTTTTGAGACAAGCATATGACTATAGGCAGGATCAACCAGGTAGCATTACACCATCACATTATACATAGTATCAATCTTATTAATTAATTGGAAAAAAAATCTTATTACTTAATAAAAATAATAAATTTTTTCTTTCAGAAAATATTATTAAAATAAAATAAAAATTACTCAAATTTTGTTGTCTTATTTATGTTCATTCTTGGAGTATGAGGTGGCTAATGTACAAAATACAAGCATAATTTTATGTGCATTATCTCAATCTTTAATCTCACCTCCCCAACAACTAAAAATACTTTCTATCTAAACTCTCAAACTAAAATAAACAATAGAGATAGATACACATTAACCACCCTCTAACCTCATTCTGTAGTAATAATAGTTGCAAAAAATTTACTTATTACAGTAATAATTGTTGCTTTTAGCTACATAATGTTCTCCTTTCCTTTGTGGGGGAGGGGGTTTTGGTAACGAACATAGTCCGAGTAATACAGCAATAAAATGCATTAAGTTGTTGGTGCAAATCGAGAATTTACATCCTTTATTTTGACCAAGAAATTGTTGTGGCCTATGTATGTTGACTATGTATGTTGAATCACCAATTTTTTTTTTTTAACCCCTATTTATTATTATTTTTATTTGACCCTCCTCGCCTAAGACCCCAACAACTCCTTCCTCCATGAAATATTCATCCGACCACCAACGCCACCCCCACCCCCACCCTCTCTCTCTCACACGCAATGAAAATGCAAATCCAATACAATTTCACATCCATAATGTAAACTCTGACACACAATTGCATCTAAAAATGCAAACCAAGACACGAAGTAACATACATATGTTTTGAAATCCATTTGTGATTCGCATATGAAAATGCAAACCCAAATACGAAATTCAATCTGAGTGGAAATCTAGATGCGATATGCATCTCAAATGTAAACTCAGACATAAAATCACATCTAAATAAAAATCCATATTCAATTTCGCATCCCTATTAAAATTCAAATGCGATTTCGTTTCTGGATCATACATCTAGATGAGATTTTTCGTCTAAATTTGCATTTTATAGAGGAAAAATTACATTTGAATTTCAACCTCGACACATTTTCGCATCTGGTTTTGCAGTTCTAGATACGAAATTGTATATGAATTTCAAGCGGGATACAAAATTGTATATGGATTTTAATTCAGCTGCGATTTTACATCTAGATTTGCATTTACAAATGTCATTTCGATTTTCAGAGAGCGTGTGCGAGGTAGCAGAGGAGATTGCGGAAGAATGGTGGTGGCGGTGGCCAGGCAACTGTGGTGAAGGAAGTATATTGAGGTGTTAGGGGTATATCAATGAAAAAATAAATCTTATAGGGGGAAAATTAAATAAAAAGAAAATTTTGGGGCTCAAAAGAAAATTTGAACAGAATTATCTATCATGATTGACGTGTCTTGTCATGTGCCAAATCAGTATGCTGTTAGTCAAAAATCAAATTTGGGTGTAAATAATAGTTTTTATTATAGTTATACGGTGGGTGTGGTTTCTAGAATGTACATGTAAAATTATGTTATGGGGATAATCCCCAAACCACCTCTTTAGTTGACAGTTGGCAGATTTATAGATGTATTGCAGGCCTAATAACTTAAGGACTTGACTCTTCCATCTATCATTGAAGTAATTATGTCATTAAAAACCTTTTCTCTGCTTTTTGTTTGCTTGGGAACTTTTAAGTAAATAATTAAAGGTTAAATTATAATATATATAAAATGTACAATATATATATTTGCTCTTTTTATCTCTTTCTTATTCACTCTCATTTTCTCTCAAATAAGACCTCGTTTGATATAGTTATTACGGGTGATAATCATTCTAATATTTATGCATTTGTTCTTAATTAGCAGTTTGAAATAACGAATTTGAATTCTTTTAATTTCTTTCTGGATTTTGAAATATCATCATCCTCAGATGGATACTATTTTTTACGAGCTAAGTATGTTTCTAATCTTTTGTCTCGTGCCGGGCTAATGAATAGTAATATTATTGATAGTCTTACGGAGACGAGTGTTAAGCTTCTTTCTGATAATGGAGAACCTTTAGTAGATGATATTTTCTACCGAAAAATAATTAATTATCTTATTGATCTGATTATCACTCGTCCTAATATTTCTTATGCAGTCACCTTGATAAATTAATTCATGCATTCTCCTCACTCTACTCATTATGCCGATGTTCTTTGGATTATGATCTAAAGAATAATGAATTTCATGAATATTTTTTAACTTTGAGATGGAAACAAGACCAAGTCATGCCAAACATAAGGGTTTGTTTTAATCATCAAATTTGAATTATAGTATTTGTAGTACAAGCTAGACAGTACTATTTTTCTATATCGAAAGGGCAAATAAAATGGTGAAGACCTTTCTATATTGTAATTCGCTAGTTTCATTCAACTTTAGAAATATCAATGGATGTATTTTGATCAAAAGATGAATCGTTTTCTGATACTACAATTGGTTTTAGGTTAATAGTTCAATTCCCAATGGTCCCATTGAGCATTAGTTGCTATGGTAGGTATGAAGGTTTTTGAACATAAAACCAAACAATATATATATATATCAAGTAATATCCATAAGAAAATCTTAACCCAAGCTAATAATATTCGAACCTTGATCGAGGTTTTATGACATGGTGGACAATATCTAATAAATAGCCACGTAAGTTTCACTGCTTAAACCCAATCCTATAATTCCGAGAGAGAATTTGAAATTAAGATCCTATTTGAAATAATACTTTTAGTATTTATTTAAAAATATATAATTTTTCATAACATGTCTTAAAAAAATACATTTTTTAACTTTAAAAAAAAAAAATAGAAATAAAAAAATTGAGAAGGATTAAATTACCCTTAATTCCAGACATTTTTACAACTATATAATAAAATAATATTTTTAATCATACTCAAATCATTTTCTCTTGTTTTTTATAACGAACCCTTCCATTCTTTATCAAACCCAGTGAGCTCCATTTGAGATACACGGCAACTTCTTCTTTCTTCTTCTCACTATAATGAACTCCTCCTTTCCACCACAACCCACTTTACCGCCATGGAAACACGACACCACTTTAGCTCTACTTTCTCCGGTTTCACAATCCACTCTACCTCTCTTCTTCTTCTTCTTTCAATAGGCATCAACCCATTGCGCTCCAATTTGAAATTCTTCATCGACCCAAACAATATCTTCCTCATCTTCTTCTTCTCCATCATTTAAAACTAAAATATATGGATAGTTCACATACAATTTCCTATCGGATAGGCAACGAGCATGAAGATCAAGAATCAAATCCTCAACTAAGAAAAGTGATAGTAATTTTTTGAAATTGGGGCTTTTTGCTTGATTTGTAAAATGTTGATAGTACTTTATTTGTAAAATGCTGATATATATATATATATATATATATATATTATATGGCTCTTCTAATATTAACATGTATGCAAGACATCATAAGAATGAATCACCTTCAATAATATTCTGACAGATTTGTTTATGTCAGTATAATTCATCGTTGATGATTGCTTGATTACAGAAATCATATAGCGTCGATGCAGCTAGCTCGAATGAAGTTCGTCGCCCCTTACCTTAGCCGTAATGATGATATCTAGTTCCTGTTTGGATGCTGAGAAAAATATGGTGGAGGAGGGGGAAGCTTTATAGACAAGAAGAGAAGCAGCTGCTGCAAGAGTTTGAAAATTTTGAGAATGAGCATGATCCAACTAGCATCAATGACCACCATTCAATCCCTAGAGACAAATGGCCGTTGGCACCAAATGAAGTACTTTGTTGTGCAAATGAAAAACGAACGGATTCGTAAAAAATACCTCCCTACTTAGAGGAAAAAATAAAAGACCAAATAACAAAGCTGAAAACACCGAAACACAAAACAACGGAAAGCGAAAACTACATGCAAAAAATCCGGTCCAAAGGAGCCCGCTAAGAAAAACAAAAGAAAGCCGAAGAAAGAAAACCGAAACACTAGCCAATAACCTGAACTGGCCCACAAACAAAACCCGAAGACAAGAGAAACCGAACAGCTAAAGACACAAAAAGAGTCCAAAAACCAGCACACCAGAGAACCCAACGAAAGAAGCACTCCAACTAAACACAACTCTAATGTCAGAGAGAAAACCACACTAGAAATCCAAGAAGAACGCTGCCAAATCAGACGCAGAAAAGGATACGTAGATTTGGTTGAACTGGATGAATTATATTGTCTTGTACATGTGAGTCTATAATCCACACTAACATTTATCGTAGGCCAACCAAAAGTTACTGTGGGTTGGGCTGGAACTTAATTTGACTGTGTTTGGGCTAATCAAAATGGGTTTTCATTAGTCTCTAGACCCGTGTTCATTTAATCCACCACCGGTCAAACCAATCTCATTCTTAAGAGTGGGACCAAAACTTTTAATAGTTGCAACTTGCGAGGCAAAAGAGTCAAACACAACAAGAAAGAACATTCAGGCAGCCGCAAAGGTATAGCCTAACGAAAGTCAACTAGATATATCCACCTCCTTTTTATTAGTTATATTTTCCTTGATGTTTACAGAGAAAGTCAAAACGCTTAGACATATTAAAACAATAACGTCCTGGATCAGGTCACATATTTTTCTACTCGAACAAGCACGTGCATAGTGAGTGCATCTATATTCAACTAATTTTCTGGTTTCCCCTTACCCGCGTTCTGTATACGAGGTTGTCAGGTTGACAGGTTTACTGGCAATGGTTTCCGTTTGGTTTGGTTTGGTTTGGTTTAAGAGATTAAAAGAAAAAAAAAATTAAAAAAAAAAAATTAAAAAAAAAAAATTTTATATGTTAAAAGAAAGGTAGATTGAAGTATTTTTATATAGATATATGATTATGTGATAAATTAATTAATTTATTATTATTATATACAAAAGTTTGTATATAATTTATTATCATAAAATTCGATAATTTTTTTCTTTTTCCTATGAAAGGGTGCCGTCATAAAAAAAAATTTAAAAAAATTAAAAACATTTTTAAAAAAATATTTTTTATAATTATTAAAAATTAAAATATTTTTTTATAGTATATTAAATTATATCTATAAAAAAATACTAGAAGTCAAACAGGCCATACATCCCTTCACCAAAAAAAAAAAACAAAAAAACAAATTGAAAAATTGCCAGAGATGACGGACACGAGGCATTCATTGTACTTTTTCCAGAAGGCCTCTTCTTGGTCCTCACCTTTCTTATTACTATCTCGCAATTCCTTCCCTCTCCATTTCTAATGCAACACGCCTCTTTCGCCGCCGCCGCCGCCGCCGCCGTCCCCCGTCGTCTAAGCATAATCTGCAGTAAAGTTCATTCCATATGTGTAAAACTAAAATGGCCATTAACGCCGCCGAGCCCAACTCAACCCCTCGCGGATCTCGGACTCGAACCCAACGGTCCAACCCAGACCAATCTCCTCGAACCACAAGACGGCCCAAATCGGAGCCACCAACAACAACCACCACCTTCGCCTCTTCCTCCGCCTCTGCTTCAGAATCCTCCACCTCCACCCCTGCAAGCTCGACCTACAAGTTTTCCACCGGCACGACCTCCATTTCGAGCCGGGCATCGCTTCAGAGCCTCCGTCAATCCCTCCCAGAAAGCCTCCACATTTACGACTTCTCTGAAATCTGCTCTGCAACTAACAATTTCCTCGCGAAACGCTACTCCTCCTCCTCCTCTTCCCCTCCTTCTTGGCGATGCACGCTTCGCAGCAAGGAGGTGATCATCTTCAAGCGAAAATTCCGTCGCATAATCGAGTCCTCGCAGCTTAGAGAACGCCTCTCAGCCATCTGCCGGAGCCACCACATGAGCATAATTAAACTCCTCGGCGCTTCGATTTCTGGAGAGCATATCTATTTAGTTTATGATTTCGTGACCGGAGCTAACCTTGCCGACTGTTTGAGGAACTCTAGAAACCCCAATTTCACCGTCTTTTCTTCCTGGATTTCCAGAGTGCAAATTGCGACGGATTTGGCTCACGGTTTAGACTACATCCACAATAATACAGGTCTGAATATGAGTTTGGTACATAATCATATCAAGAGCAGTAGTATTATAGTAACCGAGCCTTCCTTCAACGCTAAGATCTGCCATTTCGGCGCAGCTCAACTCTGTGGTGACGTTGATGAGAACGAAGATCCGATTAGGTCATCTTCTCCTCCGCATTCCAATGAGATTACAAAGGAGACAGAAACGGAATCGAAATCGAAGGAATTGACGCGATCTTCTAGCCTGAGACTGCAATTCGAAGGGGTGAAAGGATACATGTCGCCGGAATATCAGGCCACCGGCGTGGCGGCTCAGACGTCCGACGTGTACGCCTTTGGAGTGGTGATGTTGGAGCTCTTGTCCGGCGAGGAGCCATTGAAGTACAGATTTGACAAGAAGAAAGGTGATTTCGTGAGAACTTCGATTATCGAGACAGCAACTGCGGCGATCCATGGCGGAACGCTGAGGAGGTGGATTGATAGGAGGCTAAAGGACTCGTTTCCTATCGACGTGGCAGAGGAGTTGACACGTATTGCGTTAGAATGTGTCGAGGTGGACCCAGAGAAGAGGCCCAATATGTCCCGCATGGCAGGGAAGATTTCCAAGCTGTATTTGAAATCTCGAATCTGGTCCGATAATGTGAAAATTCCTGACAATATTTCGGTCTCCTCTTTGGCTCCCCGCTGACCGAGTTGCTGACACTGATTATTCTTTGTTATTTTGTTTTTTTCCGACAACACATTCATTCTGAGCAAGCCTTCGATTGTAAGATTTTGATGTAATTACATTCATTCTTGTTGTGTGTATTTTCATAGTGTACTTTTTTTGACCTTATCAGTTTGATTGGTACTGATTCGAAATATACATATATATATACATATCAGTAACGTGATTTGACCGACATAATTTTTTAAAACACAAATCTTCTTTACAATCTAATAAAATTGAAATGAACAAAAAAGAAATAACAATTATAGGTTTGATCATGCGTTACTTGTGATGTTGACTTGATAGGTCTAATTGGTTAGCGAAGAGAGATAGAGGGGGGCAAGCTTTCAAATCTAGTGAAATGCAACATGCAATATACTAAAAAGGAATACCCCCCTTCAAATCCATTTCCAGTTTACTTCTTTCAAAAAATGAATTGAGACAAATAATCTTTCCACTAAAAGAAGTAGAGGAAACAACTTCTTTCAGAAATCTACTACTATAAAGTAATGGAAAAGGTGGGTTTCATTTTTCATTGGTTAAATATGTGACTTCCGCATCGCTGATAAAACCCTAAAACTAGTTTTGCTATATTACTAACAGTTGCTACCTTAGATCAGCCTCAAACAACAGTGGACAAAGGTACCAGAGAATTACTAGAAGTTGTTGGAAATGGGGAGACAGTGGGACCTGCGCACAACATCTTTGACTTGGTTTCCCTTGGATAAGGATAGATGGTCGCCAATTCCTGGACTCTTCGTAGAACTGAATCAGGTACCTGGTGTGATGCTTGCTTACGCCCGAGATCAACCTACATGGGGCCCACTAGAACTTGATAACGAAAATCTTTATTCAAGGTTTGCAGATAACTAAAGAATACCCATGTCTTGAAATTGCATAAAGTTTTAGTTCACAAGTTATTATGAAGGTAAGATTAAAGCAATACACCAATGAATGCCTAAACACTAAAAATAACCTAACAGAAACTATTTTACTTCACTAGTAATTGTGTGTCACTGGCCCTCAACAAAAGAACAATGTAAATTCAAATATACCTTTCTTTTGTTCCGTAATTGTGTGTCACTGGCCCTCAACAAATTCCGCCACTTATCCTGAAAATAATTAAATTAGAAAAATTATAGATCTTTCACTTGAAAGAAAAAAAGAGGAATAGAATAAATCACCAATATTGTGTATGAAATACCTTGAGATCGACAGATGTACGGCGTGAAGATGAACAAAACTGGAGCTTTTTTATCTCGGTCCACCTTCCAACTCCATACCGAGACACGCCTTCAATCAATTTCTTGACCTCCGAAAGAGTCCATGATATATGATGCTTTCTACGACTACCACCTTTCCCACTATTACCCTTTATGACACACTCATCTTCAGTATTTTCATCTTCCGACTCAGCTGAAGAATACTCCACATCATTTTTCCACTTTGGTAGTACACATTTACCCTTCGGGATATCTTCAATACCCTACATTACACATTTAGAGATGATCATGAAATATAATATTTTCATGTACGTAAGAGGCAAGCAGTATTAGTCTTACCAGAGTCGGTTTTTTTTTAATAGAGAGACCTTCATCAACTGGAAGTCCAAAAGGAACTTGAATACAACCTCCTTTAAAAGACTCGTCTTGACAAACCAACATTGGTGATGCTGCTTCAAGTTGCTTTTGCATATGGTTCAGTTTGTGAGATTTCTCTTTTGTAATTTTGTACGATATTTTACATTTTTTGGGATATGATCTTGATATGTAATCCACTGATAATGCTTCACTGTATCTTTTAGGAGGCTTTCGTAATCTCTTTTGGTGAACAAGTGAGCCTTCCCTATCCCGTCCATTTGAGAAACTAATTCCAACTTCACTAACCTTCTCATCTTCCATGGGGACTGCTGAATAAGAACACACGGACCCAGCTCCTGATGATTCAGTACTTGAGAAGAGCATATATCTTCCATCATTTTCATTGGAAATCATGTCAAATTTGATAACATTCAAACTGTTTTCAACCTTATGGCAATTTTCAAGTCCAAACAAGATGCATCGCTTCAGCCACTGTTTGTCTTTTACTAATGTGTCTTGTCCAAATGTACTCCTAAATGTCTCTTGTAGTTCTTGAATTGTCATCTGGTCAAGCATAGGAGAAGACAGGTTGGAAGAAGAGAAATCAGAGCGATTGAGGTTTTGTGGGTGGCCTTCAAGACCCTCGTTGCTCCGATAGGACTCTTTGCATAAGACACCGTTGAAAACATTAGGATCTGTGATTACAAGTGGTCAGGGAAAAAGTTTATAATGTACTTCCAACATGACTCAACCTAAGAAACTGCCTTACCTTTGGCCGGGAGGCTGTTTACACCACGAAGAACACTACTGTCTGCTTTGAACTTTGCATCATGAACCTAAAAAGAATAGATTTACTTTCTGATAAGCACATGATTGACAGGATGATTTATTGGACACCTATAGAATAGGACCAAGAAAATTGGCATAAGACAAAGAACTAAACTCTCTCAATACTGAAGTTACATTTTTTGCCACTGTAAGAATCTGAGGCTAAGATTTTGAACAGAAAAACTTCAAGCTTCTGAAAAAAGAGATCAGATACCATATACAGAACATAATGGTTATAAGGTTCTATCCTATTTATCAACGAGCTTTATCTTTCCTCCATCTGACTATTGAATCTTTAATCTTCACACTGAATCATATAGCTAATTTTAACTCTCGACCTCCATAAAATTTTAGCTCTCGACCTCCATAAAATTAAATTCTTCAAGCAAATCCATATCAATGCTTAGAAAAACCAATTACAGAGTTATTAAACAAATTTAAGTGGCATACTTCTGGCGTGTTTTCTTCTTCCTGAGTAAGATCGGAATGCATTGAATCTGCATCAGATATTAAAAAAATATAATGATAAGTCTTGAAGAACTAACAACTAGGCAAATTAATCAATGAAGATTGAAAATAGATATCCAAAAACTGTTATCATCAATGCATTAAGAAGTTGGACTGCACTTCTCACTAACACACAAGATTTTTCTCCTTCATTATTCTTTGTTGTAATGAGTAACACAAGTCAGCCAAGAACAACCGATTTTCATTTGCAAGACAAGCTGGTGCGGCAATTGGCAAGCTAACTCCCAAAGACAAAATTCAAGAAAATATCCAACCACAGCGAATGTAGAAAGAGTTGGGGGCAGACAAAGTTATTTGGATTCACGACAAGGAGAAGGCCTTTAGAAGATCATGATGAACATCCAAAGGCATGTAGAAAGTACAAACCACTTGACAGAGAGATAAGAGAGAGAGAGAGAGGATGACAAATAATTCAATACAAAATTCAATTAATACCAGTCTCAATCTTTATCTGGTCATATTCAACAGCAAAAGAAAAGTTATCAATAATGAAGCAATTCTGTGAGTTGAACACGTTGAAATCAAGAGCACTATCAGTAGAGCTTTTGTTACATTCATCATCTAAGAAATGTTCTACCCCAAGGGTTTCCCCTTCCAGAACAGAGAAAATGGATAAGTCTGAGTCGACCTGCAAAACAAACAAACAGGATTATAACAACCAAAAGAGAAATTGATTTTCATAGTAAAATACAAAAATGGAAAGCAAAAAGTCAAGTGAACAGTAGACTTCACTTCAAGAATACTGTGTTCTAGACTCTTAACTATTGTTTTCCGTTCAACCCATAAGCAAGGTAAAGCTCAAACAAGGATATGAGATATTAACTTCGAACTATTATTTATCAAGCCCCATGAGAGGGAGACCCTTCCGCAGACAAGAGTAGCTTTAAATTAACCAAAATTATCTGCGGACCCATATAGCTTGCATGAAGGGCAATACAAATTAAGTTCCATATAGCTTTAGGTGAGAAGTTACAAAACGACAATTGGTTTAACATTTCAGAATGAGAGAACCTCTGAATAGAAAGCAATTCATACCGCAGGAAACTCAAAAGTGAACATGCTCTTGCCCTCATTTGAAGTTATCAAAGTTTCATTTGATGTTGCATCCATTGTGTAGAGGAGCTCCCCAACACTTAAAAGTCAGCAGTGCTACAAATGAAAACGAAAATGTAGAAATTGATTAGAAAGGATAGTCGGCAAATAAAAAGAAGTCATGCTCCAGCTTCAAGTGCGATATGCATACCATGAATCTTCTTACCAGACCCTTCTTTCTCAAGGAAACACCACTTTGACACGTGAAAAAAAAAAGTAATAAAATTGATTCCTTTGTGATTCAAGTACAACGCCTTTGCTAGAGCATCATGCATAATTGCATAATTGCATAATTGCATAATTGCATAATTGCATAATTGCATAATTGCATAATTGCATAATTGCATAATTGCATAATTGCATAATTGCATAATTGCATAATTGCATAATTGCATAATTGCATAATTGCATAATTGCATAATTGCATAATTGCATAATTGCATAATTGCATAATTGCATAATTGCATAATTGCATAATTGCATAATTGCATAATTGCATAATTGCATAATTGCATAATTGCATAATTGCATAATTGCATAATTGCATAATTGCATAATTGCATAATTGCATAATTGCATAATTGCATAATTGCATAATTGCATAATTGCATAATTGCATAATTGCATAATTGCATAATTGCATAATTGCATAATTGCATAATTGCATAATTGCATAATTGCATAATTGCATAATTGCATAATTGCATAATTGCATAATTGTATACTGAATTTCATGCACAATATGAGACAATGTGAAAAGTACTAGCAAGCGACCTTAACAATTTTCCACGCTAAAAAGTTAGGATGAAGAAAAAAAAACGATGGAAAAATGGCTCTAGAAATCACAAAATCGTTCAGAAAAAAAAAAAAAAAAACCAGCAGAGGACAATATACGTTAAGAAAAGTCACGAACTAACCATGCAGCCAAATTACCACATAACCTAACACAAACTCAGCAGGTCAATAAAGTAATTAAGCCACAAACTCATCAAATAATAAAAAAAAAAAATTTGAACGAAATTAAAGAGAGTAACAAAAAAATATCAAGACACACAGGAAGAAAAGCGTTAAGCTAAGAGGAAGAACAGAGAAGAAACTAAAAAGCACCTCGAACGAAGAAACAAAAACTGCAGGTTCTGCAAACAAGAAAACGATCTCAAAATTTTCTGGAATCAACTTTCTCCAGAAACTATGAGAGAAACAGTCACATTGTAGACTCAGAGATTTCAGAGAAAACCTCCGGTGATAGGTCCAGTCGTCGGCAAGAGTGAGCTGAGGAATCGTAGAAGAAGAGAGAAGAAGGTGAAGTGAGTGGGCGAGCGGGCAAAGAAAGGAATTTGAGGGAAAGACGGATTTGAAAGGGATGGAATTAAATTGGATTGAAAACGAAACGCGTTTCAAGTCCGGACTGAGGTTGAGGTGAGTGACGAAACGTCAGCGCCCTATTGCCGCCTTCAACGTTCACAGTCCCAGTGTCATTGGAAAGCGTGCAATAAAAGCTCTGCCACGCGCTAGTGTATGCTGTCTTTTAAGGGGTGTTATAGTCATTTCCTATCCTGGGCCATAGGCAAAGAAAAGAGTGTTTGGGGGGGTAAGTTCATAATCTGATTCGATCCAATCAGAAGTTTGGGCCTTGGATCAAACATATATTCAGTACAAGACGTATATTTGGGTCGGATTTTTATTTTTTTCCCCCCCTCTTTCAAATAAAAGAGATTAGATGGGCAAAGATTTTGAGAATCAATTTTTACATCTTCAAATGCAAAAATTAGTTTTAGGGAGAGAATAAATACTTGTCAAAAGTTTTGGGTCAGAATTCTTAAAAATTGGATTTAAAAAAATCCCAAAAAAAGTCCAAAAAGTTGAAATGCAAATATAAAACTTATCTTTTTATTTGAAAACATTTAGACGGTATTTAATAATAAATTTTTTATATGTAAAAGTAATATGTATAATCATTATAAAAAATATATTAAAAGGCTAAAATTTGATTTTTAGGAAGTAACCATATCTTTTAAAAAAAATATTTTTTGACCCTTAAGTAATGAAGGAAATGAAAAAAAATATAAAAATATAAAAATCAAATTTTAAAATATAAAAAATTAAAAAAAATTATTTTTGCATCTTGTGTTTTAGACCCATTTTTTTGTTTATTTTAGAATATCCGTTTTAAAGATATCTAACATTAAAAACACATACCAAGTAGATTTTTCTCCTCTTCAAAATCTACTTTTGTGTTTTCATATGCAAAATTCAATTGCCAAGCACAACCTCAGTACTTAAGGTTGTGATTAACGATAATTTTGAGATTTTGCATTTTAAAAAGTGATTTTCATAATAATTATGAAAATCAATGTGAGAGAAAAAAAATTGATTTTTAAATACAAAATCTTGTTTGACTTATTTTGGATAAAATTCAAATTCTAAACTACATCTGCATTTGGTTGTACACACAAGTTTCGATTCTGTTTTATTAGTTTCATAAAGTAGTGCATTTTGGAAAAGGGATTTTTTTTCGATTAGGATTCTTCTTCGAACCATCACTTTTTGTTAATAGTAGGTGTTAACACATAAGACTTCATTTATAAAATGCTTACAATACTTATAACGATTTGTGGAATACAAGATTAATGACGTCATATTATGTTGGAATACAACGCTTATATGAGATATCTTTCGACCTTTTAACCACAGATCGACATGTGAGATGTCGGTCTGTGCATCATAAGGCATCGCGATCTTCGACCCTTCTACCTTTCAACCACAGACCGATATGTGAGATGTCAGTTTGTGTATCTTAGAGCCTTGAGGCGATATGTGAAATGTCGGTCTATGCATCTTAGAGCCTTGAGGCTTTCGACCTTTTGACCTTTCGACCTTTCGAAGGATTTTGTTATAGGTTTAGAAGATGTAATGAATAGTACAATGGTTGAGATTGACATTATATTCCATGCTATAGAGTAAACTACCAACTATAGTAATATACTTATAAATGATAGTTTACTACCGGCTATGGTAATGTACGAGTACGAGTAAATGATAGTTTATTCTACAGATCGAAAGCACCATCGACCCTAGAGTTGTGATGGGCGTTCAATTTTGGGCATAAGAAAAATTATCCTTTAAGTCATTGGACTAATTAGAATAATAGTATAGTGCGTACGATGTCATTAGGTCGCAAAATAAGAGTAGAATTGATAAAGTATAAGAAATCAACCTAAAATTAATAACTCAGTCATGTTTCTTCCTTTCGAGACCGATAACTCGGTCTGGAAAGGAAAGAAAAGATCTTGGTTTGGATCGGGAACTTATACCGAGAGATGTCTTATGAGACCTTAGTTTAGGAAAGCAGAAAAGACCTTGGTATGAGAAAATAAGAAAATTGCTACAATATGAGACAATAAGCAGAATTGTGAAATCGTATAAATGTGAAATGCAAAAACTACTTTAATAGTTTTTGTATTTTGTATTTTGCATTTATTACCAGTTTACAAGGTAAAAATGAAAATCGGTTTTTGGATTTTTCTGACACGAAAATTGAAACCAAACGATATTGTTGGAAGAAATTTTTCGTATTTCATGTTTTGAAACACAAAAATCGGTTTGCAGAATTGTTGCTAATCACAATCTAAGAGGTTATTGAAATTACTAAGTCTCAAGTTGGGATTTGATGAAATTCTCTATATATCCAATATTTATGGGATTCGGGGTGAAATACGTGTTAGAAAAAAAATGGTAGTATTATGTTCAAAATATGTTTTGTTTTCTGATTGACCCTGTATCATAAGTCATGCATTTTGATAATTGCAGTTTGATCAATATATGAAATTAAAACAAGAAAAAGATAAACAAACAAATCATACAATACTACTTTGCTCTAGATAATTTATCGCCTCTTGCATGAACCTAATACGAATCCAATAAATAGAGAAAATAATCACCACACTACAAACACAATACAAATAAGGCAATTTTAACAAGAAAAACCTTCCCAATGCAATGAGTAACCTACCAAAAATCTCCACTACATAATATAATGTGCATACACAAAGTTCTCTGACTAAAACTAGAGACATATATCAATATCAATTCAATATTAATTAATTTTGAAAAGTAAAAAAACTATTATAAAAAAATTAGATAAATGGTTATCTTTTGCTAAGTCTTTCTACTCATCAATTCTTGGTCAGTAGAGATGTAAAATTAATTGAGACAATTTTTCCTTGTCGCACTAGCATCTCTTGCATCAATACATCTTCTACTGATCCTCCTCTTTATCCACCCTCCAGTGATTACTTCTCCTATTTTGATCCACCAAAAGTTTCACATCCTATTATCTCTTATGTTCCTCCAAAACAGCCTGTTCTTAGTCCACATCACACTCCAATTTTATCCTCTCCCATCAATTCTCCATTAGCCTCACCACTCAATTCTCCTACTATTTCCCAAAATCTAACCACTCTAAATAGTAGCTCTCCATCTCCTGATCCTTCTCAGTAGCTCAGCAGGTCTTCACGAGTTGGACATCATCCTTTTCGGCAGGATTCATATAGTTGCTGCAATGTTACTACTTCTGGTAATCTCACTGCCATCAGTTCAGGATATCCTCTTTCCTCTCATTTATCCTACTCTTCCATTACTCCTCAATTTCTTCTTTGTTGTCCTCCATTGCCTCTGACATTGAAAACTGCTCATACCGTGAGGTATCTAAGGATTCTATATTGGATATTGGCCATGGAAAAGGAACTTGAAGCTCTTGAGCTCAACAAGACTTGGGAGATTATGGATTTGCCCGAGAACAAGATTCCAATTGGCTGTAGGTGGGTGTTCAAAATCAAACATAAAATCTGATAGAAGCATTGAAACGATTAAAGTAACGCTTGTAGCCAAGGGATACACAAACAGAGGGGGTTAATTTTCATGAAACTTTCTCCGGTTGCTAAAATGGTGAGTGTGAGTGTTGTTTTATCTCTTGGTGCCATATATGACTGGTCACTTTTCTAAATGGATTCTTGCAAGGAGATCTCTTTGAGGAAGTTTTCATGAAATTACCATCTGGTATTTCATCCTCTCACAAGAACAAAGTTTATAGACTTACAAAAATATTTATATGACTTAAATCATCCTCTAGTCAGTGGAATGAGAAGTTCACCCAAGCAATGATTGAGGCTGGTTTCAAATAATCCAAGTCGGACTATAGTCTTTTCACAAAACATGCTGGCAGTTCTATTACCATTCTTCTCGTCTATGTAGACGATGTCCTTATCACTGGTAATGACCATTCCAGCATTGATTCCTTAAAAGCCTTTCTCAATAGCAAATTCCACATAAAAGACCTTGGTACTTTACGCTACTTTCTTGAGATTGAAATAGTACGCTCATCCTCTGGCCTCTGCTCATCTCAATGAAAATATACTACGGACTTACTCAAAGAAGCTGATTTAACAGGTTGTAAACCTGCTTTGACACCTATGGAGCCTCATTTAAAGCTCACTTCTATTGCTTATGATAATAACTCATCTTACCCCAAAGATGATGCACCTTTGGCTGACCCCCGACTCTATCATCGCCTCATTGGTCGTTTGAAATATGTCACCATGACAAGAACTGATGTTTCTCATTCGGTCCAAGTGCTTAGCCAATTAATGCATTCACCAAAAACCTCTCATTTACATGCAGCCTACAGGGCATTACGCTACCTGAAATCATGTCTAGGGTTTGGTGTCCTTTTAACTTCATCTTCCACACTTTATTTAGCTGCATTTTGTAACAATGACTGGGCAAGTTGTCCTATGACAAGAAGGTCCCCCTCTCGCTTATGTGTTAAGCTTGGCCGCTCTCTACTTTCATGGAAATCAAAAAAATAAACCGTGGTTTCCAGATCTTCTATTGAGGCAGAATATCGGGCCATGGCAAGTGTTGCTTGTGAGCTAATCTGGATTAAACAAATTGTTTTGTGATCTTGGTTTTCCCCTTTCTCAACCAGACAGTAAGGCGGCAACGTTGCATATTGCTACAAATCCCATTTTATCACAGGAGAACAAAGCATATTGAACTAGACTTCTATTTGATACGGGACCTGGGTTCATAATGGTTCTATTAAGCTGGCTCATATTTCTCCAACTAAGCAGCCCGTGTGTGAGTTTTACGCATACGTTTTTTATTCACTAATATACATACATAATACCTCATTACAGAAAGAGTATATGCAGTGTGGTGGGCCGCACATGATTTCATGTCACTTACCTATTCAAATATCATATTAAGAAAATGATGGTCGAATCAAGAAATTTGTGCACAATGAGGGAACTGCTTAAAGCATAGAGTAGTAAAATATAAGATATACAGAGCAGAGTTTACATTAAAAATTAGTAAAAATAAATATAAAAAAAGCCCAGATGAATCTACAGCTACTAAAAATAAAGAAAGGCAGAGGAAAAAAATTTGTCCGATCGAAGAGCATTATTTATTTAGATTTTATGTCAAGTGATACTCTGATTAATTACCATTATTCAGTCATTCATATTCATTGAGAAGTTCTCGACGCTCATTTTGAAGAATCCACCACCTTTTCTTCCTCTTAGACTTGAACATCGGCACATCTAGGTTTAAACCGGAAAATAATTAAGCGCGTTTTTTTTTAAGGACCGAAATGCATATCGATTAACAAATTTAGAAACAGGTGGAGCCGAGAAATCTTGTCAGCAAGCAAGATCTGTTACTTGGCCTTTTATTGACTAAATCCGAGAAAATCTCATTAGCAAGCAAGATTTCTAATCTTGGGGAATATGCTTACCTCCTTCAGGATATATTGAGTTGTAGTGAACTTCAGCCCAAAAGCTTAAACATATTACTGCATGCCATCATAAAAATTACTATTAATCAGAAACATCCACAATGGTTTCCAAAAGAAAGTTTCATCCATATAAATACAGAGCATGACTAAACAAAACATTGAACTTTGATTGTTATTTTCTCTCTTTTTTTCCTCGTAAAAAATAATAAAAACCGCAAAACAGATGAAAGAAATGTACCTCTTTTCGATCTTTCAATATTAGGAACAATCTCTATGTAGCAAGTGTCTTTGAAAGATGTTATGACCAATATTTTTACACCATACTGCACCACAACAGTAACATAAATTAGATTTGCCAGACTATACTGAATAAAAGAGAAAGTTTAACCCATAAATCTATCATCCTAATTACAATCAGACAGAAATGAAGTAGGTCTAGACGTACTGAATCTGCAGCAGCTTGTAATGTGACATGATCACCCCATTCACCACTCCTATTTTGACCCAAGTCGATGACAAAAGCAGCATCAGAAGAATAATACCCTTCCGTCTCAACGCTTTGAAAGAAAGAGGAAAGGAACTAAAATGGCCAAGTAATTTAAAAAGTAAGAGATAAGTACTTGGACATCTTCTCCAAATAGTCAACATATGCCATGGGAACATATCCCTCGTAAATCTCCGGACATGATTTAAGCTGATCATGAGAAATCACATACAAAGCATCAAAATTAAAGTCATCATAAGCACACAAATTAATGACTACGGAATAAAATGCATAAGTACAAGACCTGAGTTACAACTTGATCCCTCACAAAGTTATGGTGCTCAGGGGTTCGATAAATTTGATCTGACAAAGCACGAAACTGGGAAAAATGTGGAAACAATGAGAAAGCTTATGGATAATATTATCTGATATAGCACAAAATCAATTTTTGCTTTATTATGGTTCTATAGATCTGAAATCTTAAGTAAATGAGAGTTGAAAGAGCTAACCTGGCAGTTCCCATCTCCTTGAACTTTGAGCTCAACCAACTCATACAACTGCAGCCTACAGTAGAAAATTCATCTTCAGATCTAAATTATAAGCATTATGAGTCAAAAGCATGGTAAATTTTCTCCATGGTATGGGACCAATACTAAAATGTAAGAGCCTTAAATAATCCAAATGAAGAAAATAAACGGCACGCATGAGGTAGGCATTACAAATCAAATCAACATGGAAACAAAACCTGTCAAGTAGCCTTTGATGATCTAAAGTTTCCTCATCCAGCGATGGTATATCTCCATTGATTCTTGGAACATGCTGCACAAAACCAGTTGCATACAAATTGAATCATGGACCTCAAATATTAAAAATTTCAGGAGAATTTATTATTTTGAATCTAGGCAAGAATGAAGAAAAAGTGACGCTCTCATATATGCTGTGGATTTAAAACATCAGATCCTAATAATAACACTAAAGAAAGAGGAAAATAAAAGGAACAGAAAAAGAAGCATTCTATATGCGTATATCAGCAAGACTTTGACAAGTAGCTTACAGGAACAGGAACCATCTGATTCAACCTTTTCCCCACTTCTCCATCAAGATGATACTCATCAGTCAGCTCTGGAGAATATGACCAGCCATCCCCACTGTATAAAATATCTTCCGGGCTAGAGCATAAACTCGAAGAACCCATATCATATTCCTCTACATGACCACATTCCTGCACTACAAGCACAAGCAAAAGAAACACAACAGACTATAGCAAGAAATACAACTAACAGATTGCAAACATTCACTGTAAAATCTAGAATTTGGTCATGTACCCGAGCCATAGTTATCCACTGATTGATCAGTCCAATTATGTGGATATGCAGACACATGAAAATTGTCCACCTCTTCGTTTTGAGAAACTGATTCTTCCACAACTGCGAGTGAAAGATTTTCTTGTAGGGCCCGGGCAATAAGCTCATCATTTTCTACATTGCAGCATTCCGTGGCATAATTATCTAACTGAAAACACTGGCCATGACAGTACTCCGACTCATATTGAGCGACAGTGCCACCATACCCAAAATTAGAAAATGGGTCTCCATCAAAGAGCTGGAGGCCCCATCGAACTACGTCAGGATCTTGCTCGTATGTAATCATCTCTAAATTAATGACTTTTCTTGATCAGAATTTGATGTTTCAACCAGACCAATCTTACTAAATAACTAGCCTCTAGGGAATGAAGCTACTTACTGAAAGGCTCTTAATACTGAGAAATTTTATATCACTGAAGCAATTTCTCTACAGTAAGTCAGGAGATAAGCTGATTTAGTTCGAGGATGTAAATCCCTTCAGTTTGTCTTTTAGGGAAACTCTCAAGTGGCCTTTTAACCTGCAGAAATCCATCATGTACTTGTTCAGATATAGTCATTCACACAAATTCAAGACTCAACTAAGAACTCCTTCACGTATAGAATGCAGGCAAATAGAAACCACATTGTACATTCTCAGGTTTTTACTCGTTCTACAAATCTAAACTGACGGAGGGGCAATGAAAGGACGGAAAGTTGAAGCCAGGATTAAGATGAAACGGAAAATAAATTGTAAAAAAAAAAAATTTCCAAGATCAACACATTGTTAGCTCGCTAAAATGAAGGAGGAATACAAACAAGATGCTGAGGCATTGAACACTCTCTAGCCTTCGTATAAATTTCTGACTGAAAAACTAGAAATCTAGAAATTGATTCTTTTTATAAAAAAAAATTAATCTTTTACATAAGAAGCTTTCCTCTTGATCCCTATGAAAAATGCTTCTAATTATTCATCCAGCATTTTCTCAGTAACCGAACAGAGCTTCGATTCACACCCAACAGATACCTAATCTCATTTTTCTTCCATAGAAAAAAAGCTTAAAGCAGTTAAAACATAAAACTTGCAAAAATTACTGAAAACGATAATAATAATTAAACAAAGCAAGAGCATAAAACACATAATTCACCTGCAATTAGATCGAGACACAGAACAAAGAAGCTTCAAACTTGCACTACTCTTCCATCATATCATCAATAAACGAAAACGAAACCAGACAAGAAAAAAAAAACAAAAAATAGTAATGGATACAGATGGAAATGTGAAGAAATTTGTATATAAAAACAGAAAGAGGATTGAGAAAAAGCATGATCGAGACGCCACAGAGTGACGGAGGGAGAGAGAGAGAGAGAGAGAGAGAGAGAGAGAGACTGACGGGTAAGGAGTAAGGAATGAGAAACAGTGAAAAAGAGGGAATCTATTTCTTTGGTAGAACGAGAAAAACGTCGGAAAGTCACGAGCGGGTTTTGTTTAGCTCTGGATCTCCAGAGTAAATAAAAGACAAATTATTAGCAACAAGGAATCCTGGATTAGATCCGATTATGAATTTCGGATAAAAATTATGGATTAGATCCGGTCCATCAAAGAACCAAGTACTATGTCGGTTTATCAACACAAGTCAAACTCTCTAGTAGAGCCAAATAATCTCTAGCTCCCTAGCTCTCTATTCTTTTTTTCTTTTTCTTTTTTTTCTAAAAAAATCATATAAATGAATATTCAAGAGTAATTTTATGTTTAAATAAACAAATTAGCTTTTAGCTCGGTTGGAACGTTACCCTATCAAATTTTATACATAAATTTAAGGGGTTAAGTATTTTGGGAGATGTTTTGTTTGATTTGTTTTGAGAGATTATAATTAAAATAAATAATATTTTTTTGCTTGGTTCGATTAAATAAAAAATATATAGTGATTTTGATTTATGAAGAATGAGACATTTATTTTAAACTATATATTTTTTAAGTATAATTGAATAACTCATTTTGTTATATATAGTATTTTATATAATATTTAAATTTTATTAGATCTTGATATGAGGTAAATTATCTAACTAATCCCTAATTAAATAGACACTAAAAAGATGACTCGAAATGAAGGAAAAAAAAATTAAACAACTAAAATTTAAAATAAATAAAAATTAAAAGATTTAAATCAATAAAAAAAACTGGTTAATGAATTATTTTTCACCACTAAATATAAAATTTAATAAATTAATTAAAATTATCTTTCATTCTCTTTTTAAATTTAATATCTCTAAAATAATCGAAAACTCAATTATCTCGATCTTTCCTTACTTATTTATTAAGTAAGATAAGTTATTTATTTAATCTCTTTTCATTAAACAATCTAGGAGAAGCACTTTAAATTTAATTTAATAGAAGCAATCAAATAAGAAATATAAGTTAAATCAATAAATAAATACACAAGTGGGGTTCATTTATTTTGAGTTATAATATATAGTCGAATGAAAATATCTCATAATCATTGAAAAGATTATGTTATTTATCTATAAGAATTTTTAAAAATGAATCAAAAATCGAAACTAACAATCAAATCATTATCTTATTTATCTAGTTTCGTATCATAAATAAATACGATAATAATTTATAAGCACTGTAGACAGTAGGATATAACAAATTCAAAAGAAATAAAAAATAATTTAAAATTAATTAATTAAAAATTATATTTAAATCTTTGAAATCATCTTTAACAAAAAAAAATTAGCCACTCATAGTAATTAAAATAAAAAATTAAATTAAATCCATAAAATAAATAAATAAAGAAAAAAAAATTATAGAACAAATATTTATTGCGATTAATATCCAAAAAAATAAAAAACGAAGTTTTATCTTTTCATCTATTTTCTTTTGTAGTCGATGCTCTCCCTTTTTCTTTGTTTGGTCTTGTGATTAAATAAAACTTTCTCCTTTTTTTTTTTATTTTTTCAATTTATGTGGCTGTCATGTATCGCCCACAATCACCTATTTGACTCTTCAACTTTCTCTTAATTATCTTCAAACCCACACTTATTCATTTATACCAATTTTTGTCCATTTGAACTTCTTTTTATATATTCTTCCCAAAACTCTTATAAAATATAAAATAAGCTAATAAATAAATAAAAAAGTCCACAAATTAGTAAAATTATGAGGAAAATAATACAAAAATAATAATAAAAATTAACACTTATTGAGTCCATTAAATAATTTATTAAACTTTTAGTCATAAACTCATTTTTCAAGTTGATCTTTAAAATTTATTTAATTAACTAAATGCATGAATCATTTGAATGCAGAGTTAAAATCATTTATTATTAACTCATTTAGTAAACAATGAAACAAACAACAAAGAAATCACTTATTTCATTCTCTCTCATTTTCATTCACATTCCCCTCGTTCCGATTATAATTATACACATTTTAATCTAACATATTTCGATGTTTTGTGGATAATATTTCTAATCTATGTTAATAAACAACAATAATCATGAAAATAATAATAATAATAAAATCTATAAAAAAAATTCTCTAAAGAACTTAAATTTATGACTTAAAGTAAACTTTGGTTTTTAGTACATACAACTAGTTAAAATTGAAATAAGTAATATTTCAATACCTTTTTCTGCGTGTCAATTATCAAGTCTTTCTACCATATTCCTTTTGGGAGCATCAACTTAACGAAGAGATAATAAACAACTTTGAAAGATTTTGATGAGAAAGATGGAAGAGGCTTCATAGAAAAGTTTAGAAACTTTTAAATTTATTTAGAATTTTCAAAAAAATTTTACACACTTGTAGAATTCTCTAGAAGATTATACATTCTTCCAGTCCTATGTAAAATAGTAGATATTTGTATGAAATTCTCTAAAAGATAGATCGTAGCCGTTAGATCGATTTGATCTTGACCATCCATTTTAAAGTGGGGGTCTATATAAGGAGAAGTCTTTCTCATTTGTAAATCATCCTCAAATACTAGTATTTTAGTAATACAAAGAGTTCTGCATTTTTTATAGCTCAAGTATTCTTCTAACTCTTCAAGCAAACCTCTTGGCAAGGTCTGGTTAAGCAGACTTAGTTACTCGGATGAGTGTCAAGTGTCACACGAAGCATCTAAGTTTGGGTGAAACTTTACGTACATGACACCTAGCCCAAAAAAGTTGTTCACCAAGCATATAAAATATTTCATAGCCTTCTCTTCGAGTAATGCAGGACGGAAATATAAACAGTCATTTTTCATAAGAGAACATATACATAAATACTTCTTCTTTTTACATGACATATGTTCTCTTATGATTCCACATATTTCTCATAGGTAAAGTGAGTTATAACCCAAAAGATCGACATGATAGAAAGAGTTATCCACCAAACATATAAAACACTTCACAATTTTCTTCCCAAATAATATGAGATAGAAATATAAATAATTACCTTCCACAAGAAGATATCTATATTAGATTCATGATGTTATTGACAACAATTATTATTGGGAATCTTGCCCCAGTAAAACTACTAATGGTATTAAACTTTAGTAAAACTACTAAAATGGTAATGCATTTTATTTTATCTCCTGAAGGACTAATAATGAAGCTGAAATTATAGCTAAGATGATGATAAATTGGAGGGTAAACCATAATTTATCCTCTTAAATATTTTAGGATAAAATTTTTATAATTTTGATAATAAGAATGTGCTTTCTAATTTGTAGAAAAATTAGAATAATGTCTTCATTTTTATTTGAGAAAATTATGATTAACCTCAAAACTTCATATAAATTACAATTAATTCCCAAAATATTTTAAAATTATTAGAAATATCCAAAAACTAAACTTAAATTATAATGTACACCCAAAAAATTTATAACTATAAAAAATAAACAAAACTCAAACCAAAATTATAATGAATCCCCAATTTTTTCAAGATCGATTCTAAATCATTAACTCGACCCAATATAACCCGATTCGATTAGATTTTAAAAATAAAAATTAGTGAATTTTGATTCAGAACAACCCTTAACTTATCTAAATTAATTTTATTTTTTTCCCATAATTGTATTTTTTTTTCTATTTTTCCCCAAAAATTCATGATTTCCTACTACCACCATGAAAAAATAATCTAGGTTTTTTTTTAAAGAACAAAAAACAAAAATCGATTTAATTTCTTTAAAAAAAAAATGGATCTAATCCAATTTCTCGAGACCTATTGAATTGATTCAATCTTTACGAGAAATCAATCGAATCGATTAGGTTTGTCACAGTAAAAATCGATCTAATTGATCAGATTTCTTTGTGGAAAATCAATTGAGTCAATCATGTTTCTTCGTGCGAAGAAATCAGAATGAATCTGATCGGGTTTCTTCATGCGAAGAATCAGAGTGAAGCCGATCATATTATTTTGAAAATAAAGGAAACAAATTTAGATCAATTAAAGGATTATTTTCGAAATTAAAACTCAAATTTTTATTTATGAGTTTGATCGGGTCGAATCAGGTCGTATTAGGTCGAGTTAATGATTTGAAATTGGTTGTTGAAATTTTTTTTGTTTATTATAACTTTTGTTTTAGTTTTGGGTATTAATTATTGTTATAAGAATTATGAATGCCCTTTATAATTTAAGTTAGATTTTTATTATTATTTTAAAATATTTCGAGAATTAATTATCATTTATATGAAAATTTGAGATTAATCATAATTTTCCCAAACAGAGACAAAGGTCTTATTCTATTGTCTTTTTAAAATAGAGAGTGCATTAAAATTATCAAAATTATAGAGATTTTATTTTAATTTTAAAATATTTGAAATAGTAAATCCTAATTTACTTTGAAAGAGGGGTTTTAGTTACCGTCAAAGCTTTTCCTCTTGGTTTAAGGACTAATAATAAAGCTAAGGTTATAGCATTGTCACATGGTTTAACTTAGGGGTGAGCAAGTGGCTCTGAACCCAATCGAACCGCATCGAACCACACATTTCAATGCAGTGAGGTCGGTTTCCTCCTTCAAAAAAATTATGCGGTGTGATGTGCGGAGCCTTGCAATATGATTTTTTTCTAAAAAATATATGAATTTTTTATACTTTGATGATACGATTTGATAATTTGTGATGTTTTTAGTTATTTGATCATAAACTTTTATGATACAATTTGATAATTTTTTTTGGATTGTTCTTAATTTCTTACATTTATGTTTATATTTTGATCATTATTATTTTTATATAAGAGTTGAGATGTGTGAATAATTAAAACTACTTTATTGGATATAAAAAATTATTGGGAAAACTTAAGAGGTTTGCATGCATCTTAAGTTTACTTTCAGGAGAGAAGTAGATATGTGAAATATATTTAGAAGAAAAATATGATAGAGAATATAATAATAAAAATAATAATATAGTATTAAAAAATTAGTATGTGTAACCATTTTATAGGAATACAAAAATAATTGTTAAATATTTGAAAATGGAAAAAAAAAATAGAATGCTAGTGATGGGAAATGAGAAAAAAAACTAAAAACTACATACCGCATCGCCCTGCCACCACACCAAAATTCATCAGTGCGGTATGCTACCGAAAATAGAAATACGGTGCGATTGCGGGCCCCCGCATCATAAAATTTTGATGCGATGTGGGCCCGAAACTGCACCGTGCTCATCCTAGTTTAACCACCTTCTTTGGAGTTTAGATTAGAAGATGTTGAGATTGAACTTGATTCACAAATTATTATTGCAATGATGAATGGTTTGTAATTTTGTATAATCCTTGTTTTCGTTTGAGAAACTCGATTTCTAAACGTCAATATGTTCTCCACTTGGTTACGGGTTATGTTAAGTATATTTTTAACGAAACTAATCCGAATTTGATGGCTAATGAAAGAATCAATGCTCGTGATAGGGAAGTTATTTTCAAGACATAGCATATCATTCAGATATGTTTAGATGCATCCTTCGTTTGATACACACCAGCTAGGTACTACTGGAATTAAATAGTATAATGACACCTAATTTGCTTTGGAATTAGATATTCATAAACTAATATGAGAAAGAAACGTGTTAACAAGCCATGGATCAAGGCCCGTTAACCATAGAAGTCTAAACTGAGGTTGTTGTCGAATACATGAAGTGGCTTACTATCAATTTCTTTTAGTAAATTTATGATTTTTTGCTTCGGTTTTTTCCATCAATTATTACCAATTCCTTCTTATAAGCTAGTAGATGATTATTAGCAAAGCAAGCTCCCAATACATACACTTCACAATTACACTATGTTAGGAATTTACTCTATATCTTTTTCTCAAGTTCTTTCTCATATGAAATATAGATGCATATTATACCTATTCATTTTTCTTTTTCTTTAATCAACGTTTAAGTAACCAAAATCTGAAAAATGACGGAATATAAAGAACACAAGATTTTTACGTAGTTTGGTATAAAACATACTCCATGGGCTCCACAAAGATCACTAGAAAGCCAATAGCACTATAATCGGAGTTTTAGTACAAGTTCACAAATTAACAACACATATTCAATAATAACACAGATCTCAACCCTTCAAAGCCTCAAATAGAAAATCAATCACAGATCTTCAAGAAAGGAATCATAAACCTTTCACACAAACAGAAGCAAGAAGATCAAACCATAGATCAAGTCAGAATCATACCCAATCGACAAATCTTAATCGCAAGAGAGAGAGAGAGAGTATACACGTAAACTTCAGAAACTTGAGAGGAAGAGAAAGTGAGCATTCGTATTATTAAACAATTGGGTAAAGGATATATATATACTTCCGGGTTCAGTTAGGACCCGACAAAGATTATTGAGTTCGGGTCAGCCCAATGACTGATAAGCCTCAATCCTGTTGGGCCTTACCTCCAGATTGGGCCTTACCCAATTCCAACAAACTTCATCTTGAGGCACAATTTACCCTTACATACTACCTTTCATATTGTTAAGGCCTCCATCATATGATCAGTCCCTCATAGCCAATTTTGAGTAATCATCAAAATTACTCAAAATGTAACAAGTTGAAACAGTGATTGAACTTGCTAACCGTAACAATCTTAGTGCTCATATATGCTGAATTTTCTTCAGTAGGAACTTTAGAAATCTTCATAATATCATTGGCAATAAAATCTCTTACTAAATGAAATTTTACATCCACATGCTTTGTTCGTTCATGATGAATAGGATTTTTGCTTAAATGTATTACACTTTGACTATTAGAGTATATAGTGTAAGACTGTTCAAGTACCCCAATTTCCTTTAGAATACCTTGTAACTAAATAGCCTTCTTGAAAGCATCAGTTAAAGTTATATATTCTGCCTTTGTGGATGAAAGTGTCACTAATGGTTGTAACTAAGATTTCTAGCTTATACAATTTCCCCCAAGAAGAAATTAGTAAGTTGTAGTGGATTTGCATGAATCACGATCCCTTGTAAAATTTGAGTCTACAAATCCAACTAAAGAGAAATCATTCGACCACTTCATAAAAGTTAAACCAACATTAATAGTATGATTAAGATATCTTAGTAACTATTTTAAGGCTACCCAATGATCAACACCAGGGTGAGACATGAACCTACTCAACAAAGATATTGCATAAGATAAATCTAGGCAAGTACTTATCCTAGAGTACATAATAGAACCAATGACATTACAGTAAGATATGTCTTCCATTTTCAAACTTTTAGTTTTATTTTTAGGGCATTGTATTTTACTCAAAACAAAATGACCTACTAGAGGAAGACTTACTGGTTTACTATTTGCCATTCCAAATTTAGATGCAACCTTTTTCAAGTACGTAATTTGATGCAGTTTAAGTAAATTCTTAGATCTATCCAGAATAATTTATGTTCCTAATATTTTGTTTGCTTCTCCTAACTCCTTTATATCAAATTCTAAACTAAGTTTTTCTTTTAAGTCTCTTATCTTTGATTTAGATTTACTTAATAGTAACATGTCATCTACATACATGAGGAGATAAACATGATCATTTTCATGCAAAAAAAATAAAAACATGTATCAAAGTTACTTCTAACAAAACCAACTTTTATTATATAAGCATCAAATCTCTTATACTATTGCATATGTGACTATTACAAACCATAAAGAGATTTATTCAGTAAACATACATAATCAGGATTTTCTTATCTACAAATCCTAAAAGTTGTTTCATATAAATGGTTTCTTCTAGCTCACCATGCAAGAAAGCAATTCTTCAGCTAACTGTTCTAATTATAGGTCAAAATATGAAACAGTTAATAACATCATTCTTATGGTTTTGAATTTTATAACTGGAGAGAAAATTTCTTAATAATCAATTCTCTCTCTTTGTGTAAAACTCTTTGCTAATAATCTAGCCTTAAATCTAACAGGTTCACTAAATGCAATACATTCTTTTAGTTTATAAATTCATTTACAATCAATCAACTTATGGTTTGGAGGCTTTCGAACCAAAGTCCAAGTGTTGTTTGTCCAAAGAGAAGACATCTCTTCTTTCGTGGCTAAGAGCCACTGTTTACTGTCCTTTGACGCTATAGCAGATTCATAATCTGCAGATTCAGTTCCCTATACATATAAACAAGAAATTAAAACAATATATATTAAATTAGCATATGAGTATCTCGGATTAGGAATAACCTGTCTTTCCCCTCTATCTCGAACCAACTGATAATCAACTATATTATCATGGTTAGAGGGTTCTAAAGCTTGAGTTGCATTAGATTCCCCTCCTTAACCTTCAGTTGTGTTTGGCACATCGTCATAGAGCTCAGGAAGATTGAGGGGGCTGCCCTCCTGTTGCTACCCTAATGAACTTGCAACGGTTACATGCCCCACCTCAATTTGAGCATCCACATTTGATGTTTGTGATGTAAAAGCATCACTGAATGTACTTACCGAAATGTTAGTGGTCTACATGGAAAATCACATTCCCTAAATACTACATCCCTACTAATTATTATTCTGACCCCTACTGACTCTTTATCTCATAGCCTATAACCTTTGGTCCCTTCTTCATAACCAAGAAAAATATATTTTAGAGACCTAGGGTTTAGTTTCCCATCAGATTTATGTGTATATCCAAGATACCCAAACACCCTTAGGTGACTTAAATTTGGTGTTCTATTATTCCATTTTCCTGTAGGACACTCTAGGTTAATTGCACTAGATGGACTCCTATTTACTAAATAGGCAGCTATCTTAATAGCTCCTCCCAAAAAGATTTTTGGTAGACCATAAGTGAATAGTAAACATCTAACTTTTTTTAACAAAGTTCTATTCATTCTCTCGGCCACCCCATTTTGTTAGAGTGTCTTAATGACTGTCCTATGTCTAAGTATATTTTCTTCATTACAATATTTATCAAAAACAGTGTTACAAAACTCTTGGCCATTATCTGTCCTAAGAGTGTTAACCTTTTTGTCTATTTGATTTTCTACTAGATTTTTCCAAATCTTAAAATTTTCTAATGTTTCATCCTTAGACTTAATTAAATATACCCATACCATTCTAGAAAAGTCATCCACCATTGACAAGAAAAATTTGTTCCCACCATGTGAAGTTACCTTTTCAGGTCCCCATAAATCAGAATGAACATACTCTAGATAATTTTAAACAAATGCAAGCCCTTAGAAAAACTTTGCATATGTTGCTTACCTAGAATGCATGTTTCACAGAATGATAATGTACTAGTTGACACATTTCCTGGTAATCCTTATTTACACAAAACATATATACATTTTTCACTCATATGGTCTAATCTCAAGTGCCAAGTATCTATCGTAACAGGGTTGGATGAGATCAATGCAATGTCTATTCTTGAGTGAAAATAAAAACCACAAAACACATATAATCCATTTTTCTTAATGCCATTTAACATAGGTTTCATATTTCTATAAACAATAATGTAACTATTCTTAGCAATATAAAAATAACCAGAATCATCAAGAGTACCAAGTGATACTAAGTTTCTTTTTAGATCAAGAATATATCTTACATTTTTAACAATATTAATCTACTGTCATGCAATTTCAATGATATATTTTCAATACCTAAAATATTACAAATATGATTATCACCCATAAACACAGTACCAGATTTACTATCAATAAAATCTTGAAACCATTCTTTGTTAGAATACATATGTAATGTACAACCTGAATCTATAATCCATTTATTCACTGTGATACATTTAGATATATTTAAAACTTCACAGTTTGTGTTATAGCCTTCGGCTAGTAGATTTCCTTCTAGGTTTGGTTGAATCTATTTTCTAGCATTAAAAGCATAACCGTCCTTTCTAAGGTGTCCAAGTTTATTAAAGAAATAGCACTTCCTAGATTCATCTTTACTCTTTTTCTTATCAACAAACTTTTGCTTTCAAAATTTCTTATTCAATGCATTTGAATTATTTCTCTTATCTGCTTTACCTTTCATGAACAAGTTATTATTATTCTTCTTAAATGCATTAATTTCTAATTCTCTAGCCTTAAGACCAACTATTACTAGGTCTAACCTAGGTACTACTCCACTATACTTAAGAGAGTTTTTGACTACTAGATATTCATCATTCAATGACTATAACAATATCATAGCATGTGAAGTGTCATCAATAGCCTAATATGTGCCTTTAAGGATTAGAGTTCATTTTAGGAATTCATCTAAGTTATCATCTAATGATTAAGCATGATCCATTTTTCAAGAAAACAAAGATCCCTTGACATAAGCTAAATCAGGTACAGATCTTACAGAGTAGGTATAAATCAACTTACCCCATAGAGTAATTACATTTGTCTCATCATTTACAATCCTCAGAACTCTTTCTAACAGGTTCAAGATTAATAAATTGTATGCCTCTTAGTCTATATTGACCTTGTCTTCCAATTGAGCTGCAAACCACTTCTTCATGTCTGTCTCAAGTGCTATCAGAACTTTATTATGTGACAAAAGTGCAATCATTTTTTCCCTCCATGTTCCGAAGTCGATCTTCCCATAAAAAAATGGGAATATCTGTGTGTGGTTGTCATCTCCCTCTTGCAATTAGTATATATTATAATATACAATATACAATGTAGAGAGTATTCAAACAAATAGTTTGATGAAGATGGTCAAACCAATAGATTTCAATAATGATTTCAAAAAGAAGGTATTAATCAAATATGTATTTATTAGATGTATCTACAGGCTTCCAAAAATTTTTTGTACAGAGTCAGTAAATTTCAAAACCACTTTCAATCCTCAGTTTAATATATAAGTTATATATTGAATCAAGAAACACAAATTAGAGATGCTTCTCACAAAATCTTTAATTCAAGAAACACATAACCAAATTCTAAAAGCTAGAACACATAGATCTGCTCAATCACAAGTTCAATCACACACACAATATATTATCAAGAGAATCACCAAAATCAAGTTTAGGCTTTACTAATTCTAGCTCTGATACGACTGTTAGGAATTTACTTTATTTCTTTTTCTCAATTTCTTTCTCATATGAAGTATAGATGCATATTGTACCTATTCGTTTTTCTTTTCTTTAATCAAAGTTTAAGCAACCAAAATCTGAAAAATGATATAATATAAAGAACACAAGAGTTTTACGTGGTTCAGTATAAAACTTATTCCACAATCTCCAGAAAGATCACTGGATAGCCAATAACACTATAATCGAAGTTTTAGTACAAGTTTACAAATTACAACACAGATTCAATAATAACACAGATCTCAAACCTTCAAAGCCTCAAATAGAAAATCAACCACAAATCTTCAAGAAAGGAACCATAAACCTTTCACACAAACAGAAGCAAGGAGATCAAACTAGAGATCAAGTAAGAATCATACTCAATCGACAAACCCTAATCGCAAGAGAGAGAGAGAGAGAAAGAGTGAACACGTAAACTTCATAAACCCGAGAAGAAGAGAAATTGAGCATTTGTATTATTAACCAACTGAGTAAAGTATATATATATACTTTCAGGTTAAGTTATGACTCGACAAAGATTATTGGATTCGAGTCAACCCAATGACTGATAAGCCAGAATTATGTTGGGCCTTACCTCTAGATTGGGCATCACTTAATTCCAACACACTCCATAAATCATAATTAGTGCTAGTAATTCATCCAACCATAACTACTTTCTCTATCCCCAATTTATCTTAAAAGAATTTTTATTCCTCTATGAACAAGCAAAAACTCTTTGATCTTATGCAATGTTGGAATGGATACGTCACCTAAAACAAGTCATGAGAGAGTCTTAACTACATCGGCCACGGGTGCACACAACCCATATAAGGCAGGTCTCGCTTCACATTTCACACATAAATGGTATATACTGCATACTTTCTCCATAAGCCATATAATATTATTAAAATAAATTTGTATATATATAGTATATAGTCATTATTTATTAGTCATATGATATATTAAATATCATTTTTATACGTCACATTATTTATCATATAAAAATAATATTTATGATAAATTTGATATGCTACATCATCATATATGTATATAATTTTTTATCCTAAAACTAATGAGTTAATGATACTTAATCAACACTAAATTTAACTCTCATATGTATCTATATATAAGGGCGGAGTCAAGAGTGAGCAAAAGTTGACTGTCAAGGATATTGCCACCCTCAATTTTTAAAAAATTAGTAATTTGATTTAAAATTATTAAAATTTTATATATAAATCTCTAAAATTTAAAATAAAAATTATATTCTTACTCTTATTTTTATTTAATACATTTTCCTCCTCTTACCTTTTTATATATCATTTGTTGTAACATAGACTAATTTATTGTGTAATTTGGTAGAATATTTTTGGTCATTTATACATAACCCATAAGGCATAAACTTTGCATAACGAGAATTAAAAGCTACGCGAAAGAGAAACAAAGGACACTATTACACTACTACTTTTTTTTTTGTACGCATAACCGATCACGGATTGGTCAAGTAGTTCCCAAACCTACCTTTTTATCATATTCCTGAAAATTACTTCTCATCTTCTTTCCCTCCTCTCAAGCTAGTACCAAATTATATAAAAATAATACTATATGTACTTGATAGCTAAGCTAGAACACAATTCCTTTACTTACAAGCTTAATCTTGATTGGGTTCTTTTCTCCAACCAACCCTGTGTTCATCAATCTAAGCCTTACCAAATTACGTAGGTGCCATTAATATTCTTCTTGTTCTTATTATTGCTAGTTCCTTTAAGGCTTTTACGAAGAGGGAGGATCCTTCTTTGTTTCATCAATGGCGGCTATCCAGAGTGACTTCTTGCTTCATATTAGTAGTCTTTCCAGCTCTCATGAGATCGTAAGTTTATATATATATATATACATATATATGCAATTATATTATTTGAACAATTATTCATTCCTTTTTAGGCTAAATAAATGGATATGACTCTTCTCCATTTCATATTAACTATCGATGTATCCGTACATCTAAACAGTGTTATTTTTTCCCAAAAGACTTGTTAGTCCAATAGTATTTCCTGAGTTAACGGATCTTTTTAACAGAGCTAAATTTAACAGTCTTTTGGATAAAAGACGATATTGTTTAGATGTATTAGACAAATATTTATGTAAAATGGAGAAGAGTTATATTTTAAGATAAACATAATTCCATTAATTCAACTCCAATTCTTCATACTTTTCATGAGGGTGTTTAGATTTTGGTTGAAATTGATCCTCACTGATTTTCCTTTTTGGAAAAAAAAATGATTTATTTATTTATTTATTTTTATGTGATGAAGCAAAAAAAGAAGTTTAGCGGACGGGTAAAGAAAGAGGAGCTTGAAAAAAAGGTATGAATATGAAGTATCCCATTTACATCAATCTTTTAGCCAGCTACCTGTCTGATCGATGTACTTCATTATATAGACCTATTGTTGAGAAGAATTAACATATTATAAATGATCTCAAAAACCCATTTTTAGGAAACTAATAGGCCTATAAAAAATTGCAGAACCATATATATATATATATAGGGAATGGTATGCATGGCCTATATATGAACTGCGAAGCTATATATGCTGATCTTGCAGTTGATCATCGGAGTTGTTAGAATTGATTAGACTGATATAGTGTTTATATGTGGTTTGAGATTCTTTCTTCTCTGAGCTAACTTTAGGTGTGAGCTCGCCCCATTTTTTACGAGTTACATATCCATCTCGTATGAATGATGGTAGCTAGCTAGCTCATGATGATATCCAAGAGGAAAATCCAACACATTGCAGTTCTATTATGATAGCTAGAGATATGGTCCCCTACACTAGCTAGTACTATATAAATAGGAGCATGTTCACCTGCATAGTTGCTTATTTTGAAGCGTGTGTAACAAAGAATCAAAGAATATTCATATGTACAATATTCGTTAGCGTCGCATTCGTTGTATTTTAAAAATTAATTTTTATATATGGAATATGTTGTTAATCAAATCTTAATTTTCAATTTCTCTATATTTATAGGTCTCCATGCTACAAAAAGTATTAAATGAAGAAAAAAATGTGCATGAGATTCTGGAGCTCGTCAACAATCATGGTGATTGTTCTTCAGTAACCATCCCAAGCTACGTCTCTCCTAAGGTTAACTCAATTTTCTTACAATTAAATTTCATAAAAATGATTTGGATTCGGTTGGATCCGTACAGGACCAAATCCAAATCCTCGTAACAATGTTTAGGGCATCCGTCTAATTTAAATCCACACTATCACAATTTAGCTCTAAACAAAATTATAATTAAGATATATTCTAAATATCAGTTTCACTAGATATCGGTTTAATGTCTATATAAATGAAGTCGAATGTTTTGATGGAATCATGCAGATTAGGAAAGTTTTAGCTGAGTTAGCAATGGTGGAAGGTGAAATAGCTAGACTTGAAAGCCAAATAAGCCAACTACAAAGCAGCTTGAAACTTGAACAAGATCTTACGAAGGCATCGAGAATATCCAAGCAATGGCGCCAAAGCGCGATAAACTCGAGCCAAATCAGTGCGAGTCCTGTGCCGGAAAGAGTCTCATTTGAGAGCAAGGGGTTGCACTTTATCAATAAAGCCATACAAGGTGATTATAATCCTAATGACTTCAAACTATTGAGAGAATTTTCCAACTACAAAGGTCAAAATGATCAAGTTATGCTCCATGAAGAGGCTAAAGCTAATCAAGATCATAAGGTTTCAAGAAAAAGTGGTGTGTTTTTTAAGCCATCAGCATCGCCCTTGAGAGAACCAAGACATCCCTCACCCAAGGTATCTCTTTTTTCTCATTCTTTGTTGTCTTTTTTTCCCCCCCCCCCCCTATTAAGGATCAATAATTTTATAATTTGCCCTTTTTTTTCTAGACAAGGGAGCGTATGAATCCAGGGATAGCCTTAGATCACCTCCCAAAATCTCCACCAACTCCAACTCAACTAGATAAAGACAACCAAAATTTGCAACCCAACAGGCTATCAGAGAACATATTGAAGTGTTTGAACTTCATTTACGTTAGGCTTCTTAGGACATCAAGGACAATGGAGCTAGAGAAATCAGGACCCGTTTCTAGAACCTTGCATTCTTCCTTAAGCTCTAGGAGTTTCCGTGTTGAGACTGGATTAAACCCGAGCACTCTGTTACAAAAGGAATCAAAGCAACAAGATCCTTATGGAATCTTCAATGAGGAACAATCTATTCCAAGAGACATTGGCCCCTATAAAAACCTAGTGATCTTCACATCAAGTTCTATGGACATAAAATCCATATCAAGTCCTAGTTACATTCCATTATTGAAGAAGTTAAGGTATGCCTTCTTCTGACAAATGGATTGTCTATATGTTTATGTACCCTCTATCTCATCACTCTTATCTAATTGTACATTTGTAACCCTTCTATTTCTTGTTTCAGGGTCCTAATGAATAATCTTCAGAACGTGGACTTGATATCCATGAGTTACCAGCAGAAGCTAGCATTCTGGATCAACATGTACAATGCTTGTATCATGCATGTATATTATGCAACAGGCTATGTCTCAATTATTATCATTATTTTTCCATTTACCTATAACTCAAAATAGGCAATCAACATGTGGTGTGAGTGTTTTGATCTTGATGAATTTCTAATGTTGTTTTCGAAATTTGGCATTTCGAAATTCAGGGATTCCTTGAGTACGGCGTGCCTTCTTCACCCGAAAAATTACTTTCATTGATGAACAAGGTACTTACCATGAATGTCTCACTTTTCGTGTCAGTAGCATAATACTTATAATTTTGTAACAGCCCCCCCCTAAGATTTAGACATCATAAATTGGAACAGGCAACACTTAACATAGGAGGCAACATTATAAATGCCCAAGCCATAGAGGATTATATACTAAGAAAGCCGAAAGATTCAAACATGAAGGAGGTAAGATAAACTTATTCTATTACACACTTATCTACGAAAATGAGAGGAAGCCTTCCAATAAATTGTCTATTTTTACTGATGACAGGGTTGTTATAATAGTGAAATGGAAAACAAAGAAGCCATTTTCCGTGAACTTTATGGACTCAAGTCGATTGACCCTAATGTTACATACGCTCTATGTTACGGAACTCGTTCTTCTCCCGCTGTAAGACCCAAAACACAACTCCGCCATGTTTACTAATCAATATAGTAATTTAGACTCATTTCCTGCCGTATTAAGCTCTTCCAATTTTGTATAGAGTACTTGAAACCGTCCTCATTCAAGCATTGATAACTTAAATATTGAAAAGCTAAAAATGTGGATGGATAGGTGAGAATATATACAGCTGAAGGTGTTGTATATGAGTTAGAGAAATCAAAACTAGAGTATTTGCAAGCATCAATTGTGGTTACCAGTTCAAAGAGCATTGCAATCCCAGAACTTGTGGTTCAAAACATGCATGACTTTGCAGGATCAGACATACATTCATTGATGGAGTGGATTTGCCAACAGCTACCTTCATCTGGGTCATTGAGGAAATCAATGATGGAATGTCTTAGAGGCAATAATAACAACAAGATATCTCTCCCTATAATTGAGATAATACATTATGACTTCGAGTTTCAGTATCTGTTAGCTATTTGATCTATGCGCCGTACAAGATGATTTAATGGGTTGAGGATTGGATGCTGCATTTCCAATATTCAAGTCGTTTTTATTTAGGTATTTTTGGTTTCTAAAAAATGCTGAAATTAATATAATTAAATGAGTGTGAATAAGAATATCAAATAATTAGTTATAATATTTTTATGTTGTATATATCGTTTGATTATATACGAAAATGTAAATTTTGATTTTCTATTTTTATTAAATCCGTACCGGAAAATTTCATTTTGAGAAGATATTTTTTTAACACAATTGTACCATTACAAAAAACCAAATCCAAATTCATTTCGAAGAGTGAACAAAATATCATCCTCCTTTTCCTCGCCTTCTCCTTCGATTTCGTCTTATTCTTCCTTCTCATTTGGTAGGATAAACTATGATGTTGATGTACTCATACAACAAGCTTTACTTGACATTTTTTTTTTGTGACTGAAATGTCTTCTTTGTAATGAATTTTATGTAAGGACTAATGTAATGTAATGTAATGACTTTTTTGTTGGATAAAATTCCACTATAGGGAGATGGTCTAAAGCCCATATGAGAAAACAAATAAAATGCAACTTTATTTATTTTTAAGGATAGGAGATAGCAACAAATCGAGGTGTGTCATTGTTGAGATGCAAATTCTACAAATGCATGGTGAATGGGTAATTAGTGTTAATGGTAAAGATACTTCAAAAATAAAAGAATGATAATTTAAACTATAATAAAATAAATTATTAGTAAATTAAAGACGATAAGATAAATATAAATAAATTAAAGATAATATAAGTGGAAAGTGCATTTAATCAAAGACAATGTAAAATAACTTGCATTAAATTAAATGACAAAATAAAGAAAAAATATTTTATCAAAATAAGGACATATACCGTAAGATAAATTGATATGACTTGAAATTATAAGGCGAAAGAAGCAGAATAAAATGCTAATGTGTTACACTAGTCTTAGATACTAAAGCTACTGAACAATAAAATGAAATAGAAGATTGCGATTTGTAACGAGTTGAGGGTTTGAACATCATGAATGCTCGATGAATTACGCAAGCAGGAGGCTCATGAAGCGATAAGATAATCCATCAGAGGATTACTTTCAAGGCTTAAAGGCTGAGAGAGATGAACATATGTTTAGTTGATCGGTCGTAGTTATACTGTGCTTTTTCCCTTCAGCAGAGGTCTCTATCTATATGCATCAAGAACTTAGGCAGCAAGTTGCTTCGCTTGGTCAGAAAGGCTTCACAATTGCTGAAAAATCGTTCTCAAAAGTCGGATTTAGCCTTTTTTGCCACTAAGAAATTGCTATTTTGATGGAATGCCCCTAGAAAAACTCGAAGAAGCTTTTTCCTTTAAAAACTAACTCTTGGATTTGGTTAAAAACCCTTTGAATCAGTCAATTTTAACTTATTATTTGCGAAAGAGCTCTTTCAATTTGATGACATATCCTTAGATTTAGGAAAAACTCATTCCTACATTGTTCGAGTGTCCTTGAACCAAGCAAAATATCTTCCCACTTTGCTGGTCAGTCCCTAAACAAAAAAAATGACTAAAAAATAAGAGAGAAAGGTGGTCACACGACCAATTCGACCAATCGGTTTAAGCCATATTGACTGAAAGTTAAGCCTCTTTTGGCATGTTTCGTCTTTTCCTTGGGTAATTTAATTAATTTCTTTGGAAGTTTTTCTGCATCATTCAACACTTGCTAAAATGATTATTTTAACATCAACAAATACCCAATTCTCCCCCTTTATTCCTCTTATTGAATAATCCAAAAATAAGAGGAATAAAAGACATAATGCCTCTATATATTTGATCTATCTCTTTTATTCAACCAACCCTAGTAGTTATGGCTGAATCCGCTTAATGAAAATACCCAATTAGGATCCAAGATGGGCTGCAGGCATTGAGGAGGTGGATAAAGATCTCGGGCTAATAGAGGACACATGAGTTATTTAGATGTTCTCTTTTCATAGAGATTAGCCTTTTTTTTCCACTTTTATTGCTTCGGTAGATTTTGTAGGACTTGTTAACTTTTTGGATCAATCAGGAGCTAATCTTCTATGACTTTTTCCACTTTTGTTGCCGGGTCTGCCTAGTGTCCATTCCTTTATTGGATGTTTTGACTTTTCCTCACTACTTGTATCTTATTTATTTTGACAATAAATAAATGAACAATTATATAGCCAACCATCCCCTTTATTAAAAGTCTTCGCACATAACTTAAAAGTAATGCGTCATATAAAAGTCATTAATTGGCTTATATTGCATGACTCTTTTATGGATTTCTAGCTATTAATCATTATTAGAAAATATTTATCGCTCTCAAAAAGGTCTTTTCCAATTGGGAGCCCATTTACCATAAGCTTTTGAAACACATGTTTGCTTAATAGGTAACAACACCTTCCAGACTAGGTCTTTGATCGAGAATGACTTAGCTTGCACCCTTTTGATGTAAGCTCTAATGACTTTATTTCTATGAATCGTCAAAGCGTTCAACGTATCCAACATGTTTCCTTCCAAATCTTCCAACTCATTATGTGCAATGATTCAGAGTATTTAAGGGGGGGGGGGGGGGAAGAGAGAGAGTTAGATCATTTTGTAGGTCAATCCTTAGGGATTTCTGTTGAATTTTCACAAGCAGTACAACATCATGACCATACATCGAAGAGTATGGCGTAGTAGACGTACTAGTGTTTTGTGTCATTATGTAAGCCCATATGGTTGGTCCTAAGAGGTTGTGTTAGGATCTTATATTTTCTTTGATAATCTTCTTGATAAAGGCTGATCACCATCTTATTAGTCGCCTCAGCCTGGCCATTAGCTCGAGTATAGTAAGGTGTCGAAGTGACTAATTTGAAACTATGGTCTTCCGTGATTCAGCAAATAGGCTACCAATGAAGATGGTGACATTATTAGTAGTAATGGTCTTTGGGATCCTGAATCGATAAATGATCATTTCTTTTAAGAACTTAATGACCTCTAACTGGGTTATCTCTTTAGTGGTACAACTTCAACCCACTTAGTAAAGTAATCCATTGCGATAAAGATCTACATATGATGCTTACTTAACTGGGTATATATTTGACCAATCACATCAACAGCCTAGCCTCTAAATGGATAAGGTTTTATAATCAATTACATTTCTAAAGCTGGCTACTTCTGGATTGGTCTGCACCTCCGACAACTCCTACATCCTTAGGAGTATCTTATGCAATTTTTCAAGACGGTCAACCAATAAAAACCATGCCACTTAGTTAGCTAGCACTTTTTTTGTCCGGCTTGGTGGGATCCAAAAATTCTGTTATAGACCTCCCTCATGATTTTCATGCCGTCGGTGAATCTGAGGCATCTAAGTAGTAGGTGTCATGCCCTCACAAAAAAAGCTCATTTCCTATCAAAGTTTAGTTGAGAGTTAATTAACGAAGTTTAACCACATAGATGTCATTCGGATTCTAAAGATACTAGATAAAAGATGAAAGCCAATTGCTTGCCTCTAGGTTTTTCATATTGAAGACCGAGAACTCGACCTGCCTAGAATCCGAATGGTTATGCTTATAAACAGTCATTATTCTAGAAAACCCGTCTAGTATACTTAGGTCAAACGCTAATTGTGCCATGGTAATAGCTTTAGTGGCTAAATATTGGTTCACATAGGAATGGACATATCGGTTCAAAAATCGAGAGACATGGCTTAGTGTCCATTCTTCAAATTCTATCAGGAGTTGGATGGCCATGGCAAAATATCCAGTTAATCCGAAGTTAGTACAATTATAATCTCCAAATATCTGTTTGTACCAACTGAGAATTCCCAAAGATTGATATGAGGGAGGTGCCAAGCTCTAGCAAAATTTTCAAGCCTATAACCAAAGTTTCGTACTCGGCCTGTTTATTTATGTATGAGAAATTGAGTTGGAAGGACAATGTAATATTTATGCCTTCTGATGACTTAATAGAGATCTCAGCTCCTACCATGAGTTTGGTACTAGACCCATCGAAGTACAATTCCTAGACGGTTCATTCGACGTGTAGTATCTCAAACACATCATTACAATTGTTCAACGAAAACTCAGCGGGGATGATCGGCCAAGAAATTAACCAATGCTTGTCCTTTGACCATTTTTTGTGATATATATTACAAGCTAAACTCGGCCGATGCTAGGGCCCATTTGCCTAAGCATTTTTCAAGAATTGGCCAAGATAACATATATTTGATGAAATCGGTTGGGGTTATCACTAGCACTTGAGTATTAAGTAGTTAGTGCTTAAGTTTCATAATGGCGAAGTACAAGGCCAGACACAACTTTTCAATAGAAGTATATCGTAGCTCGTAATAGAGTCAACACCGTGCTGAGGTAGTAAATAGCTTGCTTGTGTTTCACGTCATTCTCTTGAGCTAAGAGGCAACTAATTGATTCAATGGTCGCTAAAACATACAACAACATCGATCGACCTTTCACGGTTGGGGCGAGCACTAATGGACTGGCTAGATACCATTTGATATTATCAAACGCTTCCTCATGGTTGGATAGACAGACAAACTCATCTTCCAACTTTAACTTAAGTAAGGAACTGAACACTTTGGTTTTCCGGATCAGAAATTGATTTGGCCGAAGAAATGTTGGAGTTCTTTCTTTTTATTAGGTGGATGTACTTCTATTGTACATCCCTTAAATTTTGACTCCTTGAAAAAAGATTATATTAGGTAATTTAACATTTTGAGGGGATTATGATGAGTTAGTTAAAATATGGGGGCATAAAACTTGCAAATAGTATCAAAATAGGAATAAGGTAATTGAGATAAATAAAGTGGCTGAAATTAGAATAAAGGAAGGAAAGAACCTCATGGATAACAAATGTTTTTCATCAATTAATTGACACCCATGCATCCCATAATCGCACTCATCTTTCCCTTGATTAAAATTAAGTAACAATTAAGATGAATCAAACGACAAGCTTGTCAAGAGAACAAGAATAGCAAGCATACGTGGGAATTATGATGAACCGAATATCATTCTTGTCAAGAGCATGAGTATAGCTAGGATGAGTTATGATTTGACCAACACTTGTCAAGAGAGTGGTTATGATTTGACCAACAAGTATAGCAAGAATATTTTCATATTAGACGTATCAATACATAGTGACGCGTAATAGAGTTAATTTTATTCCCAAATGAGTCTATGCAGTCCCATGTCTTTATATTTAGCCGGTGCAAAGTGTCGGCAATATCAATATATACTACTTAGGGATGGATTAATTCAGATTAAGGTTAAATCATATTATCAATTAATGCACTAACTCATATTAATTAGAGACATAAGGAAGACCCTAAAAATAGAAAATGCAAATTCCAAAGGGTGGTAGTTTCTTGATTGGTACAAAATGCAGTAGTAATTATGTTATTTCCGACCTAGGTGTGAATAAATGGTAATATGTTTGGTGAGCCTCTTTTATTCAGGGGACTTTTTTTCTTCTTTTTTTTAAAGGAAGATTTCATTAAATAAAAGAATAATATAAATTGACAAAAAATCTCAACCCTAAAAAAAATAAGGTCAATAAGGAAGTCAAATTGCAACTAATATAAGAAATAAATCTCATCAACACTATTTTTTTCTCGAGAGTACCCTTTGAAAGATCCCACCATTACTAATTAGACATCCAGTTAAATGAGAAAAGATCATAATTTGTGATGGTAAAGAATGAATAAGAATACTTTCTCTAGTGCCAAGTCAAAAATACATAATTTGTGAGGAGAATACTCCTATCTTATTTTTCTATTACTGGCTGGGCATGAATATCCACTGTACAAAACTTTTCATCTTATGGTTTAGGATTGATTGACTATCTATAAGGAAACTATAGCTGTCGAGATACAATAACATATTTACAAGGATTTTAGTAATTCTAGTCTATCTGTACAGCTAGCAGTAGAGACAAATTAAGGGCGAGAATATTGGAGAACCAACTTGAAATAATTACTCCTTATTGTCAACAGAGTGTTGGGTCAGATATTAGTGTTGGGTCAGATATTACTATACCTGATCCGATGCAAACAGATATCCATTTTTACCTATCAGATTGGATATCTGATTTGATAGGTAAAAATAAAGAGGGTCTGCTTCGTGTACGACCAGATTGGATCCTAGGATATCCGATCCAATTTTTTTTAATTTAAAGTTGTAATTTATTTTATATAAAATTTTAAATATGAAAATTGTATAATTTTATATAAACTTTAATGACCAATTTTCAACAAATGATATTATCATTTATATATACCATTTTAGGTTATTTGTTCTATTTTTTTATTTCTCTAGTAATTGTCAAATTACATAAAAAGAATTTTGGAAAACATAATGCCTAAATTTTGTCTAATTACTATTTAATTTTTACCTACAAAATGCATACAAAATTACAAGTCACAATCACAAGTTCATAACAATATAGTCAAAAGAAATTCAATAAACATCAAACTGTCAGCTTGTTGTCAAGATTCGACGATGAAGTCATGAACGGAGGGAACTTTTCTTCGTGGTGAAGGGCTGGCTTGAAAACAGTATGGCACGCCGACGGTTCGAATATGCTAGAGGGAATGCGACGCTGGAGAGTGAGAGGAGAGGAGGAGAGCGATTGTTCTTCATCTTAGGTCTACAATCTACGACGTATGAATCTTAGATATTTTATTTTGAGGCTCCTTTTAGGTTTAACTCTAAATGAAGTTTAGGGTTTTAACCTCTTTTTCTTACTCCTAAATTTTAAATTTACATTTTAATTATTCATGAATTTTAACTTGCAGGACGACTCTTAAACATATAGGCCTACAATCTCATGCCATTTAACATTTTTTTTTCATCGATATGTAGGATTATGAGCATCCGATCAGAATTTTGAATGTTAGGATCCCATCCAAATTCGATCTAATCTATCATATTATGATCGAATTGAATCAGATTGGGATATTTTGCTCATGCCTAGTGTATACACTTTCGATCAGTGGCGGATCCAACTTGGGGGCATACGGGACGACAGCCCTCACAAACTTTTTTAAATTTAAATTCTTACCCCATCAAATTAAAATTTTAAGAAATTTAATATAATTTTGCAAAACCTCTCCTTTTCGTTTCACTAATCCATTTTCCATTAGCCTAGTTTAGGAAATATTCTTAGACCCAAGTCCATAAAATAACCTCTCTTAAAAGTTTAACTTTAGATTAAAAAATAATAATAAATAAAAACTAATTGTGATGAACAACCTTGTTTCTCATGATACTCTCAAATCTCAAATAATTATGATGATGAATATCAACTCAAATGTATTAAGGTTTCCTCCATTTCCATAAAGACTTAGTGAAAATCTTCTATATTGGATACATCAATACATAGTGACTCGTAATAGAGTTATTTTATTCCCAAATGAGTTTATGCAGTCCCATATCTTTATATTTAGCCAGTGAAAACTGTTGGCAATACCTATATATACTACTTAGGGATACATTAATTCAGATCTAGGTGGAACCCTATTATCGATTAATGCACTATTTCATATTAGAGACTTGAAGAAGACCCTAAAAATAGAAAATGCAAATACCAAAGGATAGTAGTTTCTTTATTGGAACAAAAATGCAATAGTAGTTATGTTCTTTGCTAATTTACAAACAACTTTAGTGCATGGGTTATAAGCGGTTCATATCAATCAGGATCCTAGATCAAATTAAAATTTGGAGCTTTTTTAATATAAAATATATTTAAAAAAAATTATATTCATAAATCATGTCATCTTTTTTAGTGAAAAATTATTTTAATAAAACGTGTTAAAAGAATCCACTAATTATTTTATCTTTTTTTAATTTTTTCAAATTTCCCGTGAACATGATAAAAGATTTTTTTTAATATATTCTCAAATTTCAACAATTATATATATATCACAAATACTTTTTCAAAATATATGAGACTTTAGGTTACTGCCTCTCCTACTATATGGGAGAGCCAGCTCTGGCATGGGTCAATTAATACCTAGATATAATTATATTCCTAAAATAAAAAAGAACAATTCTATAAATATCAGTATTCATTTGACTGGATTGCGAAATTAATTAAGAAAATTTGGATTTGAAATTGGAATTTAGCCAACATTATGAAGTAAATATTAGAAGTTCATACTAAATTTTATATTGAATGAAAAAAAAAAAAATATATATATATATATATATATATTTCAATACGATATAAACATAATATATATATATATTTCAATACGATATAAACATAACCTTTATACACTAGCCAGTATGTCGAGTCTAGTGAGACATGTTCAAACTCGACTCGATACTTGATTGAGTTTTTTTTTTTTTTTAAGCCAATATACTATATTGAGTTTAAAATCATTGCTTAAAGTTGAATTCGTCAAATTAATTAATATTCAGAGTCAAATAATTTAAATACTCGAACTATTATGAGTAGCTGTAAAACAATATAGTTCAGAGTTGTTATAAAAAATTATTCCTCTTTCAAGCTATTCCCGAATAAAGGGATCCAATGCTCGTAACTGGACTTGAATTTAATCTAAACTACCCTTATTAGTAGCTCTACTCCTGTGCAACATAAGTTACAATGCAATGAAACTTAGGTGTGACAGTGTCCCCCCGTCTGAAATAGACCAGCGGGACCGTCGGTGAAAGAAGACAATTGGGTGCCAGTAGAGATGAAGAAGAGGCTTACATAAAAAGGTAATTGCTGAGGTGTACTCTGTACTACGCATAAAAGATAATTGGGTGCCAGTGATTGTTCATCTGTTTGCAGATCAACTACTTATTATATTTCCTTACAACTCATGCTTTATGCTCTTCCTAGCTTGAGTTTCTCTGTCTTCTTCTTATTCTTTTTTTTTTAATTAGCTTACTAGCTCACTTTTATCGGCTTCTGTTTTATTACCTTACTGCTTCAATATCAACGCTAGAGAGCGGCAAATGAGGATGGATAAGTAATGGGTTATGAAACTATATATGTATATGATCATCATTAATCTAATTATTTCATGTGTATGTTTGGAGCGAATGATCTAGACATCTTGAAATTTGAGAAGCTAAATTGGTCATGTACCAAGAAAACTAATTGGATTGTCAATTAGCTTACAATACGTAATACGTTTGCATAGTTAATTAGCTTACAAAACACAGAAAGAGAGAAGATTAGCGATGTCAAAATAGAGAATAGGCGAAGGAGAGGAAAAATGAAAGAAAGAGAAAGATTAAGAACTTTTACTAGATAGTAGGGCGATGCGGTCGTTATTGGGCTTGCCCCATGCATGGACACAATTGCACAAAATTTACTATACATTCAAAGTATTGCTAGGGTGAACCATTTTTAAGTGAATTAAATTATCTTACTTACATATAAGATTATTATGGTATATGATATATTAATATTTATATTTAGTATTTGAGATAGATCAGTCAATCATAAACAGTATCTATCTTTACATATAAACTTAATGTTAAGACATTATACAAGAAACTTTTTATAAAACATAGCCTAAATAGAAGAATTAACATAATGGTAAAAGACACGAATGTTACATGCGAAAATTGAAAGATCCATGTCGATTCATGATCATCTAATAATCTAACTGATCGGTTTCTCTAATTTCATCATCTTCACTATGACTTGTTGAACTTGAAAACCTTTTTGTAAAGGGTAAAAAGGAGATACAGAATTCATTGAATGTATATATAGTAAGCAGATAATAGTGTTCATATCAGATATTGGTCGCTCCACATATTTCCTTCTTAGATATTGGTCCCTTCATATAAAATCAAAATATACACTTGTCTCCAAAAGCCCGACATGAGAAGACTCTTCATGTGTTGTTGCAAAAGTACATATCTATTCAACGATTAAATATCTAAGAATTTATAACCATATATTATGTGTTTACATACTCACTATCTATACACTTAGAATATATATCATCATACTTTATAATCTTATTATTAAGGTGTTTCTACTAATTTCCTGATTTCTCTAACTTGTTTCTAAATTGACAATATTTAATCAGACAACAAGAGTTTCAATTAGAATTGCATGTACAAACCAGTAGAGAGGATAATGTTTGTCTATACATATATACGTACACATACCATTTTACAAATTGATAGGCTTGATTCCGGATATCATGTTCGGCAGCCAAGTTCTTTAGGGCAACCCTTTTCAGAATGCATACTTTGGATCCTGAAATTAATTAAACGACGGATTATTTTCTCTCTTTTAAGAAATAATTAGAGGATCTTAATTTGATGAACATAAAATACATCTTGAGGAAATATAAAGAGGCAAATTAGTACATATATTCTCTATTTAAAGCATAAGACTGCACAACATAACATGACGATCATCGCCCACATTTTGACAGCCAATTTTGTGGGGTGGGGGAGGAGGACAAACCCTGGGACGTGCCAAATTGCTTGGGCATTTGTGAGGATGAAAAGTTTTTCTCGGTGAGAGAAGTAAATATTGATCTTGAAATGAGTATACTGATCAATCTCATGTTTGGTGTAATATATGGCCATACAAACTCGTGTTTGGGGTAAAAAAATGGCAGCCATGGCAACTACAAACCTTATCATTATGTGCATATAAGAATGTCCGTATGTATACAATAAAATAAAAAAGTTAAAATAAAATAATGGCCAACATATATACAATAAATTTAATTTCAAACGGGTCCACTAGATATATATGTATGTATAATTTCCTGCTGGAATGAGTGAAGCACACAGATCTCCATGATCTTAAATGAGTAATAGTACAGATGAAACTGAATCATCATCATCATTCATGATGATCAGTTGTCAGCAGAAAATAATGGAAATGGTTTTGAAGTACTATACTATTTACCTGAAAATATGGAAATTATAATAACAAGTGGACTAAAAACTTTCTACTGAAAAGAGAGAAAAGAGATGCAAAAACATCAGAATGGTCACTGTCGTTGATGTTGTTAATTAGCCCCAAAGGATTACTGTTTTTTCAGAACATATCTAAACAATAAACAAGTGAACTGATGAGTTAATGTTTGCTAAACCCACATGATCAATTAATGTGTAAAGTCACCTATCATCACTCCACATAGTACCGCTCGTGAGTTCTTAAAACCAAACATGTAAGAGGAATGCATGTAACCTGAAAGCCATTATGCTCTTTCATGCTAAATATCTCTCATTGATCATTATTTTGTTGGAGTTAGCGTGTTTGAGCAACGAATCAAAGCCCATAAATCTCATATCTTAAACTGTTCCCAATCAGAGATGTCACTGAGGTTTCAGAGACAGATCTAATTTAAGGTTCTAAACCCAACAAAATACGTTCAAAATAAACTGAAAATAAATAAAATAAATAATAATAATAATAAATGAGAATCAAGTAAAAATTAATGCAATTAGAGAAGGATATTTTTCACCTTAAAAAAAAAAAAGTAAATAAATAGGAAGCTCCTGCATCGTCATCATCAAGATTCTCTTCCTCACGGCGTCTGAGTTGTAGATGATGTGATTCAATCACCGAGAAACTCAGAGAGAAAAAAAGAAAATATTATATATCATTTTGATCCATCAAAAAAGAAATCTTAGTTTCCTCAGAAGGAAAGAATAATCACAGCTTTAGCTAGATCTGCAATTTAGACAGAAGTGACAATAAATTGACCCCCCAAAATAACTTTCATGTAATACTCAGAATATAATTATATCACACAATAAATAACTACCAAGAAAGTAAGAAATTAATTAGGAAAAAAACAAACACTTTCACCTTGCCCTTTCTTGCTTTTGTCAGTAAGATCGGAAGCCTTTCACCGTGTAGAGACGATTATAATCGCCGATGCAGCATCATCAAGATTCTCATTTCCCAAACACTTTTTTTTTTTTTTGGATTTTTTCATGTGAATCTTGATGATGCTACACCCGCAAACAACGTCTGTAAGATCCTTAGCTTATCAACTTCATATATCGATTTATAAAAAAAAAGAGTCCAAATATTTCATGGGAAATATTTTCAACAACAAAAACGAAATTTCATCTAAGAAAATAAAATCTCCCTGATGGAAAAACCTAAAAATAAATAATAAAAATAAACAAAGGGTATTTGGAGAAGAATCTTCCCTTCGGCTTGATTGGATTCCACTGAGAACTATAAAAATAAAAATGAAAATAGAAAAAAAGGAACCTAGGTTTAAGCAAAATTTGTTTTTTCTGAAAAAGAAGAGAGGAAGAAGAAGAAGTGAAGAAGTAGAAGTGAACAGGAACTGTAGAAGTGAACAGAAACCCATTTCTGTAGAAGTGAACAGAAACCCATTTCTGTAGAAGTGAATAGGAACCCATTTATGTAGAAGTGAACAGGAACCCATTTCTATGCAGAAAACGGGAACTTTCTAATGCTCGATTTGGCAAAAACAAAAAGTACTTTTGAAACAATACAGGTCGGAAATTCCGAGAAAACAAACAAAACTCTAAACCCAGCAGGGGAGATTTATAGCTAAGCAGCTAGGTATAGGCAACAGTCCTGAGAAATATTAAAGCCAAAATAGCAACTAAAGAGGCAAAAAATTGAACGAGAGAATAAAAAGAGGGGGAGAGAGAGCACAATTAGGAGACTCACACACAGAAAGGGACAGTGATCGAGATATGAGATTGTTGATGCTATTTGGAAGCATATATATAACAATAATTCTTATAACACTTCAAAAAATTAGCTTGATTTTCATTGGCTGTCAACGTTTCAGAAATATACTCGTTGTGGATTGGCCGATGCTTAGCTGTATCGAGAGCTCCACGTCACCATCTTCCCCCCAAAAACCCTAGTTTTTTTTTGTTTTTTTTTTTTGACAGCGAGGGCGAGTCCTTATTAATTTACCCATTACGACATTATGGGTCTTTTTTTCCCCTTTAATTTTAATTTTAATATATATATAATTTTTTTTTTTTTACACTTTCCTTGTTCTCTTTGTGGGTTTGGGAATATTGTTCTAAGCAATTTTAATTATAAAAAAACATAATAAATAAATAAAATGAGAGGACAAATTTCTATATATAGTTTATAATCCCAATCTCCTAATCTCATGCTTTCTCAGACACATGTTATCATGTGATCTTATGTAAAACTTGAATGGAATCCATCTTGGTTATCCCATTTCACACAAACCCCTTATCGCAATGCTCGATATATGTATTTTTGTGTGTTTAAGATGATGTCTATAAACTTGAGTAATTCTTTGATACTTTTGAGTACTTGCACACTTAGGAGCTTCTGAGTCAAAGACCATGACAATATTGAATATGCCAAGGCACCTACTCCACTTTATATTTACTTAGTATTATTAAAAGATTCATTATGATATATTTTTGTTTAGAGCTTATCATCATCACCCACAATATCACAACAAATTAAAATTTTGATTGTCAATTTAACATACAAGACAGTAGGAAAAATCTTCATTTTTTTTACACCCCATCAATTTTGAATCTAATATGAGAAAAGTAATTGGAAAAAGATATACAAGATGTAACCAAGAAAAAAAAAAAAAAAAGAGCATATTTCTCCAATTTTCAGAAAAATATGAAGAAACCACGTATATATTTCGAATATGATAACTATATATATTTTTTTCTTAAAAAAAGAGAATTGGTATCCACAGAAATCCTTTATCTTATTCACTTTGACTTTATATATATACATACATATATATAATTATTACTATAGTACTATGTTAACACGCCGGGTGATCTTTGTGTGTTTGTATGTGTTTTTTTTTTTTTTTTTTTCCAGCATCATCTTGTGCTTGATGACAAGTATATTTGTGTAATTTTGGGGTTAATTAACCCCAATATTTAATGTCTTGATGCGAAGAGATGCTGTTTGTTACGCCATATGGACTATGGCATATATTTGATACGATGTAAGTCAATTAAAGATAACTTATCTTGTTTTAAAATAATCACAACATGTTATTTTATTTATTGGTGGCACGTGAATAGTATTAAATTATTAAGGATACTCTCACAAGTAAAGCTCAACGTTATCAACAAAGCTCATAATGAAGACAATTTCTCAATGTGGCAAATACACTTAACGGATACAAATTTCATAATTTGGAATTATGGAAAATATATACTAGTAAGACAGAATAGTCCCGCTGCAGTTTATGTGCTAAGGAAAGCTGTAATTTGGGAATTTATTAGAGAGATTGACATTTTTTTTTTTAATAGCTAATGACTATTTAAGGTGACAGGAGGTACAAAGGAATTTTCTGAACGTTTACCTCCATTGAAGAAGAGTAGTGTTATATGAAGCGAAAAAATAATCTTGAAAAACAATGAACTGTAAAAATTATATTGAATCTCAAAATATGATGTGAAAACACAAAAAATCTGGAAAAAAAAAAAAAAAAAAAAAAAAAAAAAAACGTAATTTGTATTCGCTTAAAGAACACACTAATCTGCCAAAAATGGGAACCCTAACTAAGAGAAAGAGATGTGGTTATATCTTGTATGAGGAAAGGAAAAATGTATCGCAAGTAGAAGAGAGAAAAGGAGGGGAATAAAAAGTAAGTAAGATTTTTTTAACATAAAATAACAAACTCATGATATAATGAGGTTTGTAATAAGTGGCAAAAATATTTAAAGTGATTTCGTAATATTAGTTGGATCAAAAATGACATTTCTAATCTAGATATAGTTTAGAAAACCTTATTAGTCCTAAAACATAGTGTTTGGAGTAGAAACTTATTTTTACTCCAATCACTATAATTTTTGTCATTTAGCTTTTCCAACCACAAAAAAAAAAAAAGTAGGACAAAACTGTCATATTTTAAAATATATATATATATATCTCTTTTTTTTTTTTTATCCATTTTTAAAGATTGTATTATTTTATTTATTTTTGTTTGATTTATAATTTAGTTTAATTGTATTCATAAAATATGTCCCTAATCGGTACATATGTGTATTACCGTTACTTCTTATTGGCTAAATTTAAAAATCTAAGAGAATTGTATAAATTCAAACCAATTAAGAATGAAACATAATTCTAAAATGAGTGTAACCCTAACTATATAAATTCATAACATGTGTCCTTAATCATTACATATGGATGGGTATTACCGGTGCTTCACATCGGCTCAATCTAAAGTACTTAAGAGTATTGTATAAAACCATTAAAAATGAGTCGTAACTCTAAAATGAATATGTTACTAACTACTACATATGATATCCAACTCAATCAACTACATAATAATTAAATATAAACTTAGAGATTAATTTATAAAGTGGTAAGTATCATGACTATTAAGATTTGCTTAGTCTCTTGTCTAATTTTCAAACCATCATTGATACTAGTTAAGGACACACTTATTATGTCTCATTTTTAATAAGTTTATACCATTACTTACTTAGGTTTTTAGAGTCTAATAAAATGACAAGATTTTTGTGATGGATTAGGTCTCTACTACGCCAAAACTGGGATCGAATAGGATCATATCCTTTGAATTAAATATTTAGTTGCATTTAAGCTTATTTAATTATTTAATATTTAAAACTTTAATGTTTGGATAAACATTAAAATGAGACTTATCAAAAGTTAGCTAGTCACAAATATTAGTCCCAAGACTTATCTCCTAATCTCTACACCGTTATGGTAGTTTTGTTTCATTTTTTTGAGCGGAAAATATATTTCATTCGAATATTTGATTTAATTTTATATTGAAATGAAATTTATTTATTCTTTTTTAAATTGATTTCTTTTTATAAATATATTATTTAAATGTTATTATCTCCTACTTATATAATTTTCAAAATTTAAGATAGCTAAACATATGATTTAGTTAAAAATAAAATCAAAACTAATTTTTCTTACTCATTTTATATATAATTAAATAAATATAATAAAATTATCATTCATATTCTTATTCTAATTTCGATAACCAACAGAATGTATCTTAAATTCAAAGTAAATTAACTAAAATAAAAAATAAGAATTTGCTTAAAACATAATTCTAGAACTCATAATTAAAATTCTTTCACGGATGTATATATCAATATTTATTGGACCAATTGGATGAAGTATAAACATAAAGGAATTAAGGGTTAAGCATAGCGAGCTTTTAAAATTAAAAATATATGATAAATTGTATCAAAATTTTTATTATAATATATAAATTGGTGACAGACAATATTACGTAAGCATCAGATTCTGCAACTTCTGTCCATCAAAACCTCCACCTGATGAAGGGGTCCCATGTCCGTACAACATGACGTGGACAGTTTTCATTGTGTCCGTTCATATCATCACAACTGAGAAAGTTGTGGGGGGAAAAAAGCAGCTTTTGTCTTAAATCACTCGCAGAGAGTTCAAATGACAGAACGCTCCATAGAAATAATTATAAATTACCAACAACAACAAAAGTGCAAGGGTTTTTGTTTAAGAGTACTTACTTTGAAGCATTTACAAACTTCATATTAGCTTTAAAGAATGTAAACAAAATTTATAAAAAAAAAAAAATATATTCCACATTCGGATTTTTCTTTTCTTTTTATTTTATGAAAATAAAATAAATTGTATTTATAAGAGATATAATATATAAATAGATAAAATATAATAATATTTTTTAAATACTTTAAAAAAAAAAAAAAAAAAAAAGCAAAATACTCATTCCGTTATGATTTTGAAATTTCATCTAGAGAATAATAATGGACTTTTAAAATCTAAAAAATAAACACCTAAAAATAAAATTCAAAAGATCAAATACAAATATCCACATGAATACATGGCATTTCAGAGCTCATCCGTTGATATAGTCCAGATTTTGATATTGAAATTTCCTCAAATAATTGAATAGATTGGATAAAATAAGGAAAAAAAAATCATTATTAAAGATCAAAAAAAAAAAAAAAATAGAAAAAAAAACCATCTTAAAAGAAGGGCAAAAGACAATTTACACCCAAGTTTAAATTTAAAAGATAATTTATACTAAAAAACATTACAAAATATAATTTACATCTGAAAACTTAAAAAAATTATATAAATAACACTAATTATGTTTACAAGCATGTCTTGCATGTTACTATTAACTCTATAAAAAATTAATCATAAATTAAATTTTTATTTTTATTTTTAACCCCAAAATTTTAATTTTTTTATATCAATTTCATTATTTTAAATCAATAATTTATCTTTTCATTATAGCCACTACCATCTTGCCTATCTCTTCGACACTCTATCTTTGTATGTTTGTCTATCTCTCTATCTCTCTTTGTCTCTCTCTCTCAAATCTAGATTTTGGACCCCGATCTCTTGATTGCAACTATCTCTTAGATCTTGAGAGATAGATAGAGTGAGCGAGAAAGACAGAGAGTGAGAGAGAAAAAGAGGTGGTAGAGAGATGAGTGTGGCAGCCACTACGACATCAATGTTGGTTAGAGCCGAAAATTTTAGTTGAAATTAAAATATTAGAGATAAAAGTTGAATAAATACAAAATAAATTTTATTGAATAAATACGAAATCAATTTTTATTTGAATGAATAAAAATAGAATAAAATTAAATTCTTAGAACATAAATGAAAGAAACTAAAAAAATAATAATAATATAACATAATTATTGAATTAAAAGGATATGACAGCTGAGACATAATGATTGGTGAATGTGTTGGTAAAGAAATGAAATTTAAAAAAAGAAAGGTTAAAAGTAGAAATATGTATTTAATTTAGGTCAATTTTTGAAAAAGTGTGATGATAAACATAATAAGTTTTATTTATACTTTTCAAAAAATTTCTTAGTGTAAATTGTCATTTTAAGTTTAAAGTTTGGTGTAAGAGAAAGAAAAAGAAAGGGAGTGGCTACTAGGTCTAGAGAGGAAGAAAAAGAAAGAGAGAGACAAAAAGGAGATCTCAGGGCCTAATCTATATTTTTCTGTAGATTTTTATCTACAACGTTGAAAATTCTTTGAATATAAGTATATTTTTACTTAATAATGGTAGAATAAATAATTTATTTTAACTTATTTAAATATATAGATTTAATTTTAATTTTAATTTTTTTTTCTATTATTGTTATAAAATAATTAACTAAATGATAAAAATATGAATAATAGCCGAGATTTCAATTTTTTTTTTTAAAATTTTTTATTTATATATATTTAGGCAAATTAAAATAAATTATTTATATAGACGTTAGATAAGCGTGGAAATCTACCCACAAGCGTAGACTAGGCTCCTCCTCATACCCACTTCTGGTTTATTAGCTAATATGAAAAATAGTTAAATCTTATTTTGATATTATTTTAAGGAAACATTATGATTTAATTCTCAAAATTCAGTATAAATTATAATAAATATTAAAAATATATAAAAATTATAATAAATATTTAATTTAAAATTTAAATTATAATTAACCTCTAATTTTGTTAAGTATAAATAGAATAATCATGCTTAAATAATTATGAAATTTTAAATTTGTATTTATATTCTTTCATTTAATTTAAATGTAATATTTCTTACCTACTAGTTTTTTTTAATTCATTTTTCATTTCTATCTTATCGGTCACCACCACCCTTCTCTGCTCTGTTATTGCAAACATAAAATATTAGTTTTTTTCCTCTCTAGGTTTTTTTTTTTCTTACTATTTCATTTTTTTGACCAGCCACCACTGATACTAAACCGCTGCCATCTTCTATTCTACCATTAAGCTCCATTGAAAATCTCTCTCTCTTCAAATAATCAAGATTACAAAATCTAAATTTTCGATTTTTTAATTTTTGTAAATCCAACCATCACTTAAGTCATGCAATTCATATTATCATGAAAATTTAATATTATATTAAATTTAAAATTTTAATAATTATTTAACTGTTATTTGACAATACATGACTATTTTGTCCATATTTAAACTGAATTATGGTTTATTATAACTTAAATTTAATATTAGGTGTTTATTATATATTTTTATATATTTTAGATATTTATTATAATTTAAGCTAAAATTTGAGAGTTAATTCTAGTTTTCCCTTATTTTAACTTTTCTATTTCCTTATACTATTATCCCACTCCTTTTTTTTTTTTTTGGTATATAAATAATGATATTTAATTGATATACAAAATATATATTAGAAAATTTGACGTAACATATATATGAACTAAAATTAAGCTAACTTTCAAGAATTTAATAGCTAATCGAAATGTAAATGCCTTAATAGTCAATTCGTATCGAATTACTTATTTATTTATTTATAAATTCTTGAAATTTGCCAATAATTTGTATAAATTTAGTAAATCGTGTATAAATATTTATTCCTAGGTAGATTGCATTTTATGGAATTGAACTATAAAAAATGTGAGAAAAATTAATTTTTTTTCTTTTATTTTATATTAAGAAATTTTTAAATATCAATTATTTACGGTCACAATATTAATTTCATATATCATATATAATAATAATAATTAAAAGTGATTGATCTTCATTAAATTAATATGTAAAAAATTACTTAAACTAAACTAGGTAAATTTAAGAATCTTAATTTCAAGAATTTTAGTTTGATTTTTACTCCATATATTGAAAGACCTAATTTGTACAATTCATTTAAAGGAGTCTACAATAAACAATAAATAATTCAAAGATTAAAGAAAAAAATAGACCACACAACTAACAATAATTGAGAAGAGCAATGGATATTTTTTTTTTTCGAAGCTCGCTAGTGTTTAGCTGTCTACTAGTAAGGTCCAATAGAATCAAGCATAAAGCTCTCTATGTATTCATTCACATTATTAGCTAGCTATTGGGTGGGAATTGGGATGGCGATTTGAGTAAAAGCGGGTAGGCATTACACGCGTTTGTTACCTTGTGATCAAACGTTGCAATTTGTTTGGCCATTAAACTTTGGTTGTTTACCAATTCTATGTTACTCTTTTTGCCTTTCTTGAGTGGTTCCAGATTTTTTCGTGAGAGATATTTTTGACAGATAATTTGATCTGTCAAAAAAGTTGTAAATTAATGCAATAAAAATTAATAGAAAAGACAAATTTTAATCTTAAAATTTAAATTATAATAAATTTCGAAATTTAGGTTTTTTTATTTTTATTTTTATTTTTATTTTTATTTTTATTTTTATTTTTTTATTTTTAATATTTATGATTTTAACACTTAAAACCTTCTTCTTTTATTAGTTCACAAGCGAAAACCTATGATCTTACTAAATTATTGATATAAAACAATATATATAACTCATCACATGATCATAAGAATAAGGACAAATCAAATTTTAATTTAGAGAGAACCAAATTGTTTTGGAGGATCGATTGCTCCCTCACTCACTGACATTCATTCATTAGACGGTGGCCGACTTTATATTTTTTTAAGCCTTTGTTTAAGAATTGCGTAATGGAAAGCGAAACCCTAATGACCAAAAAAAACAAACAATAAACTTAACATTTGACAGTAAATTGTTATTTGTTTTTGTCTTAGTACAAGTGCCGGGGGGGGGGGGGGTTATATTATGTTAATTATAACAGACAAAATAGCAGACAAGAGAGGTTATGTAACCATAATTGTATAAATATAAATGCATGTTCCGATCGATTATTTAGTTATTCTATTTTATTATATGGTTTAAATGAATGATTATGTAAAAATAATTTTTGATTCTTTTGAGAATAAAAATAAATATTTTTTTTTATCTAAATATATATTTTTGATGAGAATTGAAATAAATATTTATTTATACGAGATTTTTTTTTTAATATTTTCTAAATTTTATTATGATATTTAAGTAATTTTTAAAATATTTTCTTAAATTAGATACGAAAAAAATCATAACTCATTCTTATTCGTAGTCATTCTTTATGTAATCAAAAATGGATACTAAAAAATTATGATTTATATTTTTATTTCATTCTAATTCTCATTTTTACCAAAAAAAAAAAAATTCGAATCCTAAAATTCAAAATTAGACATTTGGACCTAATTTCGTGTTTATAAAGTTATTTCTTATTTATAAATGTAAAAAATTACTTTTAAAAATTGAATTTCATATTTATAAATAAAAAATAATATCATAAATATAAAATTGCTTTAAAAATATTTATAAGGACCTAACTTTTTTCGGCTTTGAAATGCAGTTATTTATATTATCATTTGAATTTCCATTTGGATTCATATTAAAGTACCATGCGTCTGTCAAACCAAACCAAGAAACAGCCTGCGAATTAGGTGTGGTCCCAGTTCCGACTCGAACTGTCTTAGTACCAGTATTAGTATGAGATGAAAATTACTAGTACCAACTTGGTACCGATTCCATCAGTACTGAGAAACTATGGGGATGGTACCGAGAGATCCGGTCACGATTTTGTTTTATTATTTATTTTAATGTTCAAGAAGAAGAGAAGATAAGAGGAAAATAAGAAGAAGAAGAGGAGAAGAGAAGAAAAAGATTAGAAGAAGGAGAAGAAGAAGAAGATAAAGAGAAAGAGAATAGAAATAGAAATAGAAGAGGAAGAGAAGAAAATGAGAAATTAAGAAAAGGAAGACAAGAAAATAAGTATAATTTTTTTTTTCTTATTATTAATCGATACTTAAGAGTATAATTAATCACACTTCTGTCTTATAATATTGGAGCGGATATCAGTACCAATATCAAACCTTATTCGATACTTAAAATGGGTACTAAAATTATATTTGGAATCGGGGTTTCAATAGGGCGATTGAAAATATTTCCCACCCCTACCGTAAATTACCCAATGTTCGGACCAGACCAACCAACTGGCTGAAGAAAGACCTCGATCCATTGTGGTCACAGGCCTAGTGACAAAGTCCACACATAGGAATAACAAAAGTACATACAGTCAAAGGCCCAGTTCAAATGAGGCAGCCAAAATCCAAAATAGAGAAAGAACACAATACTAGCTTTAAAGCAGTCCAAGTCCATGCCAAAAGACAAACAACCGAGAAGAAACAAATAAATAAAGAACCAAAATCAGCAAACAAGAAGATTGAGCACAGCATCAACATAAACCCAACACGACTCGAACCATAGAGTGAATGAAGTTTAGTTAGTATTTATTTTAAAACCAAAAAGAAAATTCAGTAAGAAAAGGGAGAGCTATGAACATAAAGGCATGGACAAGGACCACTCTTTTGTGTCAGCGAATCCTAATAATTTTCCCTCAAATGTATAAAGGGAAATAATAATAATTAAAAAAATAATTTAATAAAGAAAAAAATATATATTATATACATAACACAAGTAAAGTAAACATGTTTTTGTTTAGCAATATCATACGAGACTGTTGCTGGTTCCTCCTCGTGTCTTCGACAAGCAATTACTATCATCTTTTGCTTTCTACACCGGTCAATCTACTTTCTCAAATTCTTCAAAAAAAAAAGAGAAAACACAAGTAAAATTCTCTATTTTTCAGGTACGAAAATTTTGATTTCTGGGTTTTCGATGTTTCAGGCTCTTTGTCCTCCCCACTCCTTCAAATTCCCATTTTCAGATTTTTTATATCTTTTTCCTACTACGCAATTTACTTATCAACCCTCTAAAAGTCGAGATTTGAGTTCAACTTTGTGGGGTTTTAAGTTGTTTAGTACCCCTTAATTTCCTGATATTTTTACCCCGTTTTTTTTTTTTTTTTTTTCCTGGAAGAGGAGAAGGGACAGACTTGGAGCTCCATCAGCCCACAGCAAAGGTTAGTGTACTCTTTAAAAGTGCATGATCTCTAATTTTATGTCTGAACTTTTATCTTATTGTAGCCCTTATTGATTCAATCGATTATAATTTCTTTTCCTGCTTCTACTTTTCTCTCTTTGAATACAACTTTATATATTGCATGTACATTGTAGAGTGTTGAGGCTACTTGTTGGTTTTTGAGTTTGTTCAGTTATATGATTTGCAATCAGTTTTATGTCAATTTTTTCTTTTCCTCTCCTTCTCTGTTAAAATTCATGTGGAATTCAAGCTTTCTGCGATTCTATAGTACTTGGATCTGTTACATCTGTATAAGCACTGAGATAGAACGTGATAATTATGAAAATATTCACACTGATATTTTAATCAAGTGTTGTAGTATGACTTTATAGAGAATTGTGTATTATTGCAGTGATTATACATATATGGTAATAAGTGGAGTATATTAGGGAGAGCAACTTGTGGTGAGTGATTGATGGATGATGTAGCTGTTGCTTACTTAGGATTTGGGTGTTGATTGAGGGTCTTTATGGAGAGGCGATTCTTTCCTTGTAGGTGTATCCTTTATACACTGCAACATTGCAATTTATTGATAACCGACTAACTAACTAGATATATATAAATATATGTCGGAATATGAGTACGGGAATTACAGTCATTGAGTGATTGTGTTGTAAGCATGATGGTAACTTCCATTAGCAATGGATTAGGATGAACAAACTCTCCTTTAGCTTCATGAAAAAGAAAAAAAAAAAAAAACACACACAGAAGAAAAAGAATTCTGATAAAATTAATGTGTTCTTATAGTCTCTTTAAGATTTGTTAGTGTCAGTTTTTCCTTCATGACTGGCCTAATTTGAGAGTTGAGACTATTATAGATCGACCCTCCAAGTTATTGATAACTACATTTTATTTTCCTGTCTAATTGGTTCCATACAAATAGCACACGATTCTGGTACAGGGATAGTCTTTACATTTCTCACCCTAGTTGAAAATTAATATCATGATGCCTTGGGTCAGAATCAAGATTATTTTTTGCTATATCTGGAGGATTATATTGATTGATAGAATAGTTGCTTGGTACAAATTGACAGAGAAGTTGGAAACTTTTACTTATCGCATCGGGTTCAATTACTAGCTTATTCGTCATTTCCATAAGCTGTATATGTAATAAAGGCGCGGGGGGGGGGGGGGTTCATTATCTTTAATTATAACTTCTCTACTATCTTCGTCTCCATTGGTGTTGAAAGAAGCTTGCCAAGGACCCCGGTGATACTGAATTTGGTTTCCTTTTCGTTTATGTTTTAGTGTAAGGAATTGAAATAATGACTGAAAGAGATGATCATGTAAGGTGAGGTCTGGAACCTGAAGAAATATTTGATTCTGATTTTAGAAAACAGAACACTCTTAAAAATTAGAAATGAAAAATTTTGGGTAATATTCAAAAGAAAAAATGTGAAAAATTGTTGAGATCAATTCTTTGTAGCTAAAATTAAAAGTGCAAAACACTTGAGAGTATGAAAATCATCTGATATATAATTATGAAAACAGAGGTTGATAAGATTCATATGATGTTGTTTTTAGACCAAGGGAATATTAGTAACGAATGGAATGTATGATGGGCTAATTAGGTTAGTATTCAGTCTTGCTAACTCATCGAGTAAATACATTCGAAATAATATCCATCTCTAGAGTCTTATCTTAAACAAGGTTACTTCTAGTTATATCATATCAGTTTGATATCTATTGTGAGAAGTTCGATAAATTTTACAACTGGATATCTGAAAATTGATAATTTTGTGTAAAATATGGTTTAAATCAATGTAATTTCCTTGCTTTCGAGTTGGATAAATTATATGTTAAATTAGATTTAAGCTGGATTTTTCAAACGATAAGGTAAACTGGCCCTAAGAGTATCCATTGTGGATAATACTCTAGGTCCAGTAGCAGAAGAGTGTCCACCTCATATACTCATGGAAGAAGCTTGTGCTTATTTCAGATTCTTCAGCTTAATAACTTTACCTCCATTGATGACTTTTGTGCTGCTAGGTTAAACACTTTGGGTCTCAACATGAGCCACTTGTTTGGTGAAGAAAAGGCAAGTCCATGCAATTGTGGTAAATTAAATAAAGTTAACCCAAAATGGGAGTTTAAAAAAAACGATCATTTTTTTTTTCTTACCAGGAAGAAGTAACTGTGGCCGGTTTTGAAGTTCCGAAATCGCCTGACTCATCCTACAGCAGCATATATCTGGGGAATGAAGACGAGGCACGGGATCCACCTATGGTCCCACCACATCTCCACCACACCTCACTTGGGCACACGACGAGCCGAGAGGAGGATGGAGCGGTTCCTCCACCTCAGAATGTGATCCTCAACCATCTTTACATTGAAAACTTGGAGGCCCCACGATCTGTCGTGGCCCTTGGGTTCACACATCGGTTCCGATCGAAATTTGTTACTGTCATGCTTTACAAACCTGTTCAAACAAGAGGGAATTAGTTAGTTGGTTAGGTAATGATTGGACCTAATTTTACAAATTGGTGATGAGTCAAATTATGTCTTCGAGAGAGAGCCTATTATTGAACAAAGGTTTGAATTATTGATTCAAGTTTCAGATAGGTGGATTTTTATATTTAAGGGGGGTATATAAATGTATATTTTGAGAATCTATTTGCCTGGACGTTTGGATCATACCTTAAAAATGGGATGATAGAATCTCAATTGTTAAATTTCAAGGTTTTCAGATTCACCCCCTCCCCCCTTTCTCTAATCAGAAGGTAAAGCTTTCTTATAGGGATTTTTCTCATATAATAATAAATATTATTATTAATTTTCGTCATTTTTGGAGATATTGTCTGACTTGTACTCCGTTTGGCTCTCTCTCAGACCACTGTTTTGACGTTAGAGGTTCAACATTTACTTATACTTTTGACTTTGGACACATCCCCTCCGGGTTCTCATATAATTAAAGATGACTCTGAAACATAAATTATTGAATCAATAAAATGATCCTGTTGTTGATCATTATTGACTACATTGATTTAGTTAATAACTGCATTTATATGCATTATTTAATATCAATAGGCCTTGATCATTGCGCCATTTAATCTATGGGCTACGGCATCGTTAAATTGATTGTAATTAGCACTAATCTAGGCAATTATGCACTAAGATGTACACATCAAAAATTGTACTCGAATATGAAAAATCTACTACCTGGAACTATAGCCATAAATTTCTGATCGTTGCCTCATTGATTCTAAGGCTTTTCTTTTGGGGGTACACGTTGACTGAGAAAACGTAGATGGGAGCTAAAAACTATGCTTTATCTTATTATACTCAGAGCTAAAAATCCTAAACCTCTGCTTTATCTAGTCAAAGCTACAGAAACGTTCAAAAACTACACTAAATTATCAAAACATGATAAACCTAAAATTTGAATATTTTATTGAAAAATGATGGTATAGCATCCCCAATCATCTAGCTCAGCAAAACTAAAATAGTTATTTTTCTTTCTATATTTTGATTAATTTTTTCTATTTTAACCCCCTCAAATCTAATTCTTTTATTTATTTATTAAATTTTCCTCCCCTAAAAATTTCAAATTTATATATAAAAAAAAAAGAAAAGAAATCACGGAAATTTGATCAATCGGATTCTCAAGAAACCCAACATCCAAGTTCGAAGCTTCAAACCCAATTCTTCAAACCTAGAGTGAGGATCTACGTTTGAAGTTTCGAACCTAGATCACAAATCTGGGTTTGAAGCTCGAACTAAGATCCCATTGATCTAGGTTCAAGTTTTGAACCCATATTTTAGTGGATTTGCATTCAAGTGACAAACCCAGATGATAGGATTAAGGTTCATTTTTTCAAGGTTCGAACCTAGATCGATCTGGGTTTTTGTCTTGAATCGTTTTTAGAACCCTATCAATCATTTTTCTTCAATCGCTTTTTTGAAGAGGGCAAAAGACAAGTTAATGCCAAATTTAAAATATAATTTAGTACCATAAATTTTAGAAAGTATAATTTACGTGCGAAATTTTTTGAAAAGTATAAATAACACCCAAAATCCCATTTATATTTGATTATTTTAAAAATAAACCCCAAATTAAATACTTATTTCTTTTTTTAACTTCAAAATTTTAATTTTATTCATTATTTTAAATCAAATTTTTTGTATCTACATCCCTTTACTACCACTTGCACCAACCACTCCGCCAACGCCAACCACCGACTACTGCAACCTAAAATAATCTAAAATTCTAAATTTGACAACTAAAAATTTCATATTTATTTTTAAATTATTAATTTTTATTTTTATATTTTCAATCATATTTTAATTTTTTTATTAAAAATAATAAATAAATGGTCAGTGGTGGCAATTGGAGGCGGTGGTGGTAGAGTGATCAGTCATGGCAATTGGTGGCGGTGGTGGGGGCTATGTTGAGTGGTTGGTTGAGGTGGTAATAAAGAAATATAGAGATAAAAAATATTAAATAAATAGTTGGCGACGGTCGGCCGTGGTAGTCGGCGGCGACGGTAGCAGAGTGGTTGGTTGGTTGGTGGTTGGTGATGTAGAGATAAAAATCTGATTTAAAATAATAATGGATTAAAAATTAAAAATTAATATTGTGGGGTTAAAAATAGAAATAATATTTAATTTAGGGTAAAATTTTTAAATAGCTAACATAAAATTTGAGATTATATTTTTTAAAATTTTAGGTATAAAAATTTCAAGATACTAAATTTTATTTTGGCATTAAATTATCTTTAACCCTTTTTAAAAATTAATTTGGAATTTTTTTATTGTAATTAATCTAGAAGTTTCAGATTTTTAAGAAAGGAGGACGGTGGTGGCGGTAGCGGCGACGGTGAATTGAGAGCTTAAGATAAATAATTTATTTTAATTTTGAAATAAAAAATTTATATTAAGAGATAGAGATTTGCCGGATGGGAATCTTGGCACTCTTCAGAAGAAAGGTGACGTCGCTAAGGATAAGCTTGGCAAGGTTAGTTTGAACTTTGAGTTCTTGTTAGTCAATTCGATTCATTTCTTAATGATTAACCTATATATTAATGCGTATTCTTGTGTTATATACATAGGTGTTGTGGTATGCTGTTACAAATTACAGAACCGGGATTTTTGTCCTCTTTTATGGCTACTCTATGGGTATAGAACTCTCCACTGATTATGTCATCACTGAATATTTCTAGAATAGGTCAGTTGCTTATATATATAATTCTAAAATCATTGCCCATTTTTCCATTTTTTTTCACATCACGTATCTTATCGGGAAATTCCATCACTCTTTAAAATAGGTTTGATCTAAAGCTTCACACTGCTGGTATCATTGCCGCCTCATTCGGCATGGCCAACCTCGTAGCTAGACCCTTCGGTGGCTATGCTTCCAACTATGCTGCCGGATACTTCGGTATGAGAGGTCAGCTTTAGACCTTTAGATCCTCCAAACCCTTGGAGGGTTTTCTGCATTTGGCTCGGCTTAGCCGACTCACTTCCCTTAGCTGTACTAGGCATGATTCTCTTCTCAATTGGAGCTCAAGTTACTTGTGGAGCAACATTCGAAATAATCCCCTTCATTTTTTAGATAAGGATCATATTCGAGTTAACTGGTGCTGGCGGGACTTTGGATTGGGTTTGACCCAGTTGGTTTTCTTCTCAAGCTCAAGGTTTTCAACAATAACAGAACTTTCTTTGATGGGAGTTATGATTGTCTGTTGTACGGTTCTTGTTTCATTGGTGCATTTTCCACAATGGGGGAGTCTCTTTCTTTAAAACCTTCTAAATATGTTGAGAAATCAACTGAAGAGAATTATTATGAATCTGAGTGGGCCGAAGAGGGGAAGAAGAAGGGTTTGCATCGGCGAGGTCTTAAGTTTGCCGAGAACAGCCGGTGGGAACGGGGCTTCTGCCCCGACTCCACCGGACTCTACACCTGCCCATGTTTGATTTATCCAAGTGATCGAATATAACAACGAATGGAAGTTCGTGCACTTAATTGTGTACATTTTCACCTATTTGCTTATCTTTGAACTTGTGCTTACTTAAGGAGAGTTATTTTGTTCAACTGCTTTTTGTCTAATGTAATTGGTGTGTTTTGAGCTTCTGTTTGTACTTGAGTTATGTGGGGGACTCTATACAAATAGTTAATGTAAAAGAAATGCAATATTGAGAAATATAAGCAAATGGTGAGAAAGGGGACTGATGCCTTTGTGAAGGAAAAGAAAAATGTTAACTTATTGTAACTTTTTTGTTTGGCCGAAAGATTTAGATAATTTTAAATTAAATTTTATTATTTAAAATATTATTAATTTATATATTTTAAATAACATAATTTTATTTATAAATTAAATTTAATTTCGAACAACACAAATATATATTTCATACTTTTAACGCGATATATTTACTTATTACAAAATAATAATTACAAACTCTGTGAAAGGAAAACTAAATTACGAAACATACATAATATATTACCTAATTTCCATTAACCACTGCTGCTATCTTTCCTTGGACAACCACCGCCTCTTTGGGCCCACAATTACTTTGGATCTTGACCCTTAAATCATTAACAAATTGGTTCATATTCTTCACGGATGACCCCTTGGGGGTCCATGCATTTTCCAATTTCTTCCCTACTTCTCTAACCGCAGTCCTATACTCTTTCCCTGAACTCTCACCCATCAGACGGTTAATATTCTCTGCAACCACCTCCTTCGCGATTGGCCTCCGGGCGATCAAATTAATCCCAACCCTCCAATCATCAACTACCAGTTTCCGATTAGTGAATTGATCAGTATACAGAGGAAAACATAGTAATGGTACACTACACCTAATACTCTCCAGTATCGAATTCCATCCACAATGCGTTAAGAACCCTCCGATTGCGGGGTGGGCCAGGGTTGCATTTTGACAGCACCAAGGTATGATCATCGAACGGTCAGAAACCTCCTCTCGATATCCAACGGGTAGCGGATCGGTATCTTTTGAACTCACTATATCTGGCCTAAGCACCCAAATAAAATGGATTTTGCTAACTGAAAGCCCATGGGCTATCTGTATCAGGTCCGATTTGGTGACATGGGCGTAGCTGCCGAATGAGACGTATAAGACGGATCCATTGAGCTTGGTGTTGAGCCACTGGGTGCAGTCTGCTTCGGACCAGAGGCTCGTTTTGACCGAGCTCTCGGTGAATTTAGGTGGGAAAATGGGCCCAATTGAGTAGAAGGGGATTTTGGGTTTCAATGCTGATGCGGTGTCGTTTTCTAGCTCCTGCACCGTGTTACACAGGACAAAATCTGCTGATTTAACGTCTTGAAAGCAATTGAAGATAATCTGATGACAAACTGAGGATGTATCTGCCTCTTGCAAAAACGACGTCATATCCTCCGGTTCAATAGATTTCACACCTGGAATGTAATCTATAGGATCTTCTCGAATATCTGATAAAACAACATGGGGAAAAAAAAAGTTATTACACATGTGACAACTGAATCCATCTAACTATGAGACACGAGATAAGACAAATGCTTCAACAAAAGATCCTAATCCTTGAGGTTTCTAACCCTTTTCCTCATAACTTAACAACTTTTGGGAGAATTGTTTACTTAACATAGTTTCCTATTCATTTGTTGAATCAACAAAGACTTGAAATTTAGGTAGGAGTGTACTGGTCCTAAGCTAAATATAATTGAGCTTGAGATCAGCTCGACTAATTTTTACTCAATTCGATCTCGATGATCTTTGAAAAAGTTAGCGTGAGCTCTCGAGCTTATTTGAATAGCTTCGCATATATCGGGAAGCTCGAGTTTGAGTTCGACCTCATGCTCATTTAATAGGAAGAAATGCCTAAGCTCGGCTCGAGTTCGAGTTCAAGCTACTCGACGCATTTGACTTCATTAACTTGTTTAAAATTATTTGAAGTACGAACCGAGTATCTTATAGCTCGACTCGTGTAATTTATTCATCCGAGCTCAATACAGTTAAGCGTACCTTGACATGCAAAATGGCCATTAAGCTTTAGAAAATCCAGATGATAATACATCGTAAAGACCAATGCGGGTTCGGTCCAATAAGAGGCGTAAAGCAAGTTGAATTTCTTTGCAATCTTCGACGGCCAAACAAAGAACGTGTCGGCAATCAACAAAGTAACTGGTTGAAGATCAGACTGATTTCCTGATGATGAGGACGTCACAATCTTCTCCACTGCTTCCTCCGCATGGGCCGAGAAAACGTGCAATAGGGCCGCCATAAACTGGTCGTGGTTAAGAGATCGATCAAACCCGAGAGGAAGGCCATCAGACATTGTGGTGTAGCGGATATCGAGACCGGATTTTCGGACATCGGCGAATATATCATGGTCGTCCGATGTGGTGGATTTTTTGAGGGCTCTAGTGATTTGGTGGTGGACGGAGTGCGTGTTGATGAAGGTGATGGTGAAGCCTCGAGATGCGAGCTCGGTGGCGAGATGGACAGACGGGATAACATGACCTTGGAGAGGGTAAGGTATGAAGATGGCATGAGGCTTGTGGTGATCTGCCATTGACATAGGAAATTTATTGGATTTTAGCTGTTTATGGAATCTTAAATTTTATAAGGGAGTTTGAGCAGCTTATGAAACATGGTTTAGAAATGGCTGAATTTGCATCGTTTACGGAGATTGAATGAGCGAGAAGTGTCCAATTTTGAAAGGTAAGAAATGATGTAGTAACAATCGGACTACACTGTTCATTTTTTAAAAACTTACTTAGAAATTGTAATCTTATTCTTATATTTTCTTCTCATTTAACAAAATCTTTTCTTTTAGCCAAAAAAAAAAAAAAAGCCAGTATTTTTATGAAAAAAAATGGGATATGTCCAAATTGAAGATATGCTTCAACATAAAAATAGCCCTTCTTTTATTTTATTTTATTTGTATTTGGTCAAACATAAATAGAATTGAGTGCCTGAGAATTTTCTTACATCCAGTATTTGTTCTACTAAATATGAATCACATCGCTACAGATCATGTCTACTTTTATAATGTCTCATATTTGAAAATTTGATAAGATGATAAATACAAAATTCGACAGTCGAGAAGATAAAGACATGAATTAATTCACATGAGAAGATGTTTATCTCCATGCATTTCTATCTTCAACTTTATGTCTTATATATGATTAAAATATTTATTTTTATAATTGAAATCGATTAATCTATCGTAAATATTTTGATATCTTACGCCAATTCGAGCACGCTTATTCTCCGGTACTAAGTTGGAAACAGAGATTAGGGGTGAGAGAAAAGGATTTGAGTAGATGAAGAATTTCTTAAGATAGGAGAAGTAGTTTGTTAATTGATACATTAATGCACTAATAGGAAATGGTTAATCGAGCTTTGCATGCACTAATAGAAATGAGCTGGAGCTCTTTTCACCCGAGTGGGCCTTCCGGGAAGGCCCGTTCTATATGCACTAGGCCCATTATCTCCTTCTGCACAAAGAACCTTGGTACTCACGGAAGGAAAATTGAAGTTTGGCCGGGAAGTTTCTTCGAGAGGGATACCCGACCACTGAACTAATAGTTGAAAAACCCATTTTCATTTTTGCTTAACCATTCTGGTACTTAAAATGATCAATGGGGAAAGGATTGGCTGCTCATTGATAGAGGACAGTGGTAATGGTAGGGATATGGCTTCAGTAGGATTGGGACAGAGTTTTTTTAGCAAGGAAATATGGAAAGATGGGATGGATTTAGAAGAGTCTGGAAAACTCAGTTCATAAGCAACTTGTCCAATGCATTTGTCAATGCGAAAAGGACCATAATAGCACTGACTAAACTTGGAATGTTTCTGTTCTTGAATAAAATTGTGCGTGCTGTCGCCATCTACTAATGTTTAAATTGTGGTGTGTGCAATCTGGCCTTTCACCCGCAAGGTGCGAGGGAAAAGCTGTTCTGCCATGGCGTGGAAGCTGATTTCTGGAACCTCAGATGATGGTGAAGTGCACTCGGTAGGACTAGGAAGATCTAAAACATCCGAGTTAGGTGCTTCTTCCTCTTCATCAGTACACATAAGCAAGAAAAGTTTCTCCTTAGATTTGTGACCGGGGGAGAATTTGTCATCGCAGTTATAACAAAGTCCCTTCTCACGTCGTGCGACCATCTCAGCTGGAGTTAACTTTGATGGTATAGGGGTTAGATTTTGTGGTGTTTAAGCTTTGGTTGGTTGCATCTGTGGAGTTGGAAGGAGAGGAGGCAGGGAAGAGTTTTTGGTAGGGAAGGAAAACTTGGAGGACTAGGTTTTATCTACCAACTATCTAGACAGGTTTTTACATCTGAGACCTTATCGTCATATAGTCTAGCAAGTCCCATAGTTTGGACGAGAGTGAGAGGTATGAAACCTGCATTCCTTTCACAAATCACTGCATAGTCCAGACAAAAAATAGCTTACCAATGAGTGTTCCGGTACACATATTATCTTGTTGGCCAGGTACATGAATTGGTGTAGTTGAATTATGCGGTAGTAAGTAGTTGAATTATGACCCAAGGGACCATATTGAGGCATTTAAAACCGCTACGAGGTTCAAGTCTTTAAGTGAAGAGTTAAGTGAAGAGACAATAGTGAAGTTCATGATTGTAAACTTCATATCAGGGTACAATGGAATCTTGGACTGACCCTCTATTAATGTTGTAGGTGCCGTAATCTTTACTAAGCACTTGATGATGAAATTCCCAAATAAAAATGGAGTAGGCATAGTCCGAGGAGACCGGTTAAAAGCTATGGAGTGTTATCTAGCTTCGATAAAAAGTGAAGAAGTGAATGTTATCAGGGAATACACTGAGGAAAATGAAAAAGCCTATGAGGAGGAGAAGAGCGGAAGGGATGAAGAGAAGAGGAAGGCCAAGGCTTCCCCGACCGAGCCACTTCGTCTATTCTTAGTTGGGGAAAATAAGACTTTGAACGTTGGGGTAGGACTAGCCGAGGCCGAGTTGGTTAGGATCAGCCAGAGCTTGAAAGAAAAGTTAGACCTCTTCACGTGGGGCCCATTCGAGCTGACCGAAATTTTGGAAGAAGTAATTGTTCACAAATTAGGGGTAAAACTAGGGGCCAAGCCCTTTTGGCAGAAGAGAAGAAAGTTCAATGAAGAAAGAAATGATGCGGCAGAAGAGGAAGTGAAGAAGTTGCTTTCAATAGGAGCAATCATGGAGGTGTGATACCATGAATGATTGTCAAATATAGTGTTGGTATTCATATCCAATGGCAAATGAATAATGTGTGTGGATTTCACAAAATTGAATGATGTATATCCAAAGGACAGTTTTCCTCTGCCAAGTATCAATATGATGGTTGATGTTACTACGGGACATGAGCTGTTCAGCTTTAGGGATGTCTGTTCAGTGTATCACTAGGTTAAATTATGGGTATTGAATGAGTGAGGGAAGTCGATTTCCCCTTATCTGAACTGGCTACAACTTTTCTCCTCTTGAGAGAAGGGTTCTTAACCTGCTCAACTACCTTATGAGCAGCTTCCATCTCTCTCTTCTCCTGCTTACGGTTAGCTTTCACTTTCTCCATGGCTTTATCATGTGAGGATCGGAAATGGAAGCCATCTTTGAAACATAAGAAGAGATCGGTAAAAAAGAAGAAGAGAAAAGGAAAAAGTTTAGTGTCGAAAAGGATAGAAGTTAAACAAAAAGAAAAGGAGAGAGAAAAACCTATGTCTTCATTCTCTTCTATGTTGAGAGTTTCCTCTCTGAATAATGTTTGGATGTGATGAGAGTTTAATGGGGGAGTAAGAGTCAGTCCAAACTCTCTCAACCTGTCCAGAGTAATGAGCAGCCTAAAATCCCTTGCCTCAAAAGGAATCAAATCTATCTAATTTCATACTCTTAGCTCGTCCTCAGTAGGTTTGGTTTTGGGAAGGTTTAAACCTACAAGAAGATTGAAGTAAGAGATAGGAAGAGTCTAAAGAAAGCTAAGGAAAAGTAGGCCGAACAGAAGGTTGGCTTATTTTCAGTTCGATAACAGGCCTTTAGTGGTGTTACTCCAAGATACTCGTAAGGAGACGTTTGCCAGTGGTCCACTAGAATCAATCATTTCTTTGACCATCTTTTTTTGGAGTCTAGCAGCTTTTTGACTGAACTATTATCAAAATGAGAGAGGTAGAATTAAGACCTATCAAACTTAGTTATGAAGATGTTGACAAAGACTCGGGGTTCTGGATCCTGGCCCACAACTTCACTTAAAATGATGAAGGAGCCGATCACCAACCTTTAAGAATTGGGCACAAACTAACTTGGGGGAATTTCCCAATAGCCAAGCAAATTGTGTATGAAGGGGAATTAAGGGAATTTAAGGCCAATTTCAAACAGGTCCATATAAACGACAATCTCACTTTAGTCTGTTTTACCAATGTCTATATGAACTCGTCAAACTCAGGGAGTCTACGGGTCACATTTTCAGGGAGGTCACTAAAAGATGAAAGATGATCTAGTTCGTCCGGTGTTAATTTAGTTTTAACGGTAATAGCGTGAGACCAAGGTTTCTTTTAAACTTTCTTGCTGGCCTCTTTAGATGGGTCGGCTTGACTGGCGTTGGATCTACCCTTAGCAATTTTTCTTCAAGAGGAACGTCAAGTCTGAACAAAAAATGTAGTAGTACCCTAGTTAGTTTATGGTGTTTGGGAATGCAAATCTGGAAAGGAAATCTAGAGTCTTAAGGGTTTGACTATAGTTCAAGGGAGGAGTTGGGCTCGGCCCTATAAGTTTAAATTGAAGACATTCAGTATAAAAGGTTACCCTCAAATCTCTATTTGTTCCGCTCATCCTAATGTCAGACCAAAACCTAGTACCTAAATGAGGCAAGTGCTAAGGAAATCTCAAATTTTTCTAAGTATCAAATTCACCTACAAAAAAGGAAGCTGAAGAAAACAAAAAATAACACAGACATTGAGAGGAGTTTTGGAAGTTGGGTTTTCAAATCAAATAAATATATTTTTGAAAAAAAATTGAAAGGGCATGAAAGAATAGTGAAGAACGCGAAGAACATTGATAATGTCGAAGAACTTATTTGATTTTTTTGAATAAAAGTTGGGTGAAATAAGACTGTGCAGCGAAACAAATTGTCACTGAAAAACTCGATCCAGAGGAAGAAAACTCAGCCAGATTCAAGAGAAAGTGAAATCGGGATAATGGTTTGGAGAGAAGAAGTTTGAAGGAACGGTGGTTATAGAGATATCAAAGAGAATGAAGAAGAATGAAGACAAAGAGGTTTTATTCCCCAAACCCTTAACTAGTTGTACGTCGACACATGTCAAAACGCTGCATGTAAAGTGATGACAAGGGAAGATGAAGAGACGTGATGCGACTTAGGGCAAAGTAGGTGGTTAGGCTTCTTAAATTTTAGACTCGATTGACAGACGAGAATTAATTAACATGCGGCTCGATGTCTGCAATAGGATATCGGAATTCAGGATTGGATTTTATCACCTTGATTAAACCGCATTCAGTTAAGCTAATAAGGGGCTAATTATTGGGAAAATTTTTCCTCTTCCCTCGCCATACTGAAATTGAGAGGAGATTGAGCCTGTGTAGTCCGAGCTGGAGCCCGGTGTTTGGCAGGACAAAGGACCCATCTATTGAATAAGTGATAGAGGTATACTTGTGCTGATCAGGTCTAGTCAGCCTTAAGATGTCTGAACTTGGTCGGAAAGTTGTGCCTTAGATTGCTATTTTGAGGACCCAGTCAAAGGACAAACCAATCATGGTAAGTGGATCACTAGACGGTGCTACCGAGCTGTAGAGAGGTGGTTAGATAAGGACTCTCTCATATAGGTATTAAGGAGCAAATCCATATTTGTGTCAGGATACATTCAAAGAAATAGCAATGGATTAATGTCACTAAGAGTATATGCTTATGAGAATAGGCCACGTGTAAGGCCATGACCAGAGTGGTCCCCTAGCAAGTAGTATAAATATTGAAACTTTAAATAAATTAAAAGTTGATTACTATTTATTATCCTAAAAAACTCTCTTTCTTTACTGGTTCTACAAGAAAAACAACACTTTTCAAAATATTTACTTAAGCATTGAAGGAGTTATGCTGGACGTAACTCGATCTACCTTTGATTTTTGTGTGTAGGACGAAGCTTAGTGAAAGAATATACAATTATTACTTGGAACTTATTTATGCATAAAAAATATTTATTTGTCCCTACCGCATGGCCCAACCCCGGGCCTGGGGCGCCACCGTAGGCATCCCCCAATTTCCCCCAATTTTTTTCTTATTAGCAAGCCTTTCTCGAAGGCATGGGTACACATGACTTTATATTATTTATTTATGTTACTAATTCATGATGATCTCTTCCTTCTCGCACCTGGGCTTTCATAATCTATTTCATGATGCTCTCTCACGCATTGTGTGGTAGAGCTGGCTGACTTGGATTTCTTCTTCTTGGAAGATGATTGGCGGAAAAGTGAATTCAAGAAGTTTGCTAATCTACCACCAGGAGAGCTTGGCTGCTTGTACTTCTTCTGCTTGATATTACTACTACTATTACTCAGCTTGCTTTTTCTGATCCAGCATTGAACTGCTATAATTTGGGATTTTCATGATCTAAAACTGCTATTATCACAAAATTTTAAATTAAAAAGTAATAAATAAATAACACCGGGGCCGTGGGCTGGGCCCATGTTTGGGCTTGATATTACTACTACTATTACTCAGCTTGCCGACACTGTACGAACAGTGTACGAGTGAGCCAGCATTGCCGTGTCGAGCAGTGCCATGCTGCCCATTTTGACTGATCTACTGCTGCTCCACCTTCGCCATCGCCCCCAACTTCTTCGATGCCGTCGCCGCCATCGCCGCCCAACCTTTGCTCCCACCACCACCAATGATGGCAGCAACGGAGGTGGAGCGCGACAACCATAGGGGAGGTGAGGTGACGCGATGATGTAGATGGGGCAACAGAGGGCATTGGATGTGGTATGGCGACAGTAATGGTAGTCATATGATGAAAATAAAAAATTAAAAGAAAAAACAATAAAAATTAGTTTAACAAAAGCTGAGTGGAAAGAAACATTCCGGTGCTAGACAGTAGACATGCTTTTCCCCACCGTGCCCACAAGCGTATAAAACGCAGTTTCCTGCATTATTTATATGCCTAACCTCTCAGGCAGATTAGCAAAAACGACAAAAGACAGCTCGCAACGAAATTAGGTACCAAGTATATGTTTGGGAGTACATAACATACCTCATTTAAATAAAAATTGCACGAATACAATATGGTTCTAAAATACGCATATAGCCTAGAATATATAATATAAATAAATAGAGAAGAGTTCATAATATCTATTCAGTTGACTATCAACTAGATAGGGGGCAAAACCGGAATAGTGGAATATATGTAATGGAGGAACAAAAACCCATAACCTCTTTACCAAATCATCAAAAGCTATGTGGTCTAGAACACTACTGTTCTTCTAGAACTCGATTTGTAATACGCAACTATGGTCGAGAACTTGAGATTATACCCATCAAGCAAAAAGTTCCAGGCCTTTCTAGCACTTTCTCGGGTTTTCTAATCAGATAAGCCGGATTTCGTCTTTAGGTGCTGCTTGAAGTCCATAATGTCACCTTCCCACCTGGTCACAGCCTGGTTTTCACAAACCCATATCTCGTGGGCAACTTGGTTTATGAGCCTGAAGTCGTGGCTGACAAGGACTAAACCCCCATCCCATTCGTTCAATGCTTCAGCCAATGAGTCGATAGTTTCAATATCTAAATGGTTAGTGGGCTCATCCAAAAGGAGTAGCTGAGGCTGCCTAAAAGCTAACCATGCAAATACAACCCGGCTCCTCTGCCCATCAGATAGGTTTTTCATTGGCATTACCTGAGCCTTACCAGAAAGGCCGAATTTTCCAATAGCACCTCTCATCTTCTCTTCCTCATTTCCTGGGTACTCATTTATCATATACTGAAGAGCAGACACATCCATGTCCAGTTTATCAGCTAAGTGTTGATGGAACTGGGCAATTCTAAGGTGGTTGTGCCGACGCACCATGCCATCTAGAGGAGATAACTCCCCTGTCATCAGCTTCAGTAGAGTACTTTTCCCGGCCCCATTGGGTCCCACCAGAGCAATCCTGGAGTCCAGATCTACTCCAAAGTCTATGTTCTTGTAGATGAGATTCTCCGGAGTGTAACCAAAGGTCACTTCCACAAACTGGAGGACTGGAGGTGGGAGTTTTCCAACATCAACAAAGCGGAAGACAAGGACTCTGTCTCTTGAAACCTTTTCTGTAAGCCCTCCTCGCTCCATCTTGGCCAGTGTTTTCTCTTTGCTTTGTGCTTGCCGTGCCAGTTTTGCAGACCCATGACCAAACCGAGCAATATATTCCTTCATTGAAGAAATTTGATCCTGCTCCCACTTGTACTGCTTCATCTGATTTTCCTCCAGTTCAGAACGGGTTTGGACATACTGATCATAGTTACCTGTGTAAATCTTCAGTTTCCTGTTCTGCATGTGGATGATGTTAGTGCAAACCCCATTTAAGAAATCCTGGGAGTGTGAAATCACAACAAGAATGCGGTCAAACTTCTTCAGAGTTTCCTCCAGCCAGACGCAAGCTTCAAGATCTGTATTCCGAGAAGAAAAGCCAATCTTCAACATATGATGTCCCAATTATCTTCAGAACAATAAGGAAACCCAAAAAGAGACATCTAAAAACAGCAATCTTGGATAAAGAATGGATGGATCTATCACTACTAGACAGGCACGATTTTGGATTATAAAGACTTCCTAGCGAACAGCAAAAGACGCTCTAATCATATTAACATCCAACATTGTAATTTAAAATTCAAATTCAGGAATACACATCATAAGCTACTTTTCTACTCGAGAGAGAATTTTTTTAACAAGTGCATGGAAAAGACGAACAAATGCAAGGATGTAGAGCAATTAAACATACCCAGATGATTGGTTGGCTCATCCAACAGAAGGATGGTTGGGTTCATAAAGAGGGCACGTGCTAGTGCAATCCTCATCCTCCAGCCACCAGAAAAATCTCGGGTTTTCTTTGCCTGCATCATCTTATTGAACCCAAGCCCAAACAAGATTTCAGCAGCACGCTTCTCAGCAGTTGCTGCATCCATTGCTTCCAAACGCTCATAAATGCGTTCAAGTGCTTCTCCACCGCCATCATCCTAGAGCCAAAAATAATAATAATAAATCAGCAGACACACAAAGTTTTAAGAAAGCGAGAATTGGTCATTTGTGCTTGCCTGCGCAGCCAATGCTTCAGCCTCTCTCTCCAATTGCAATCTCTCCTCATCACAGTTTATGACGGCCTCAAGTGAAGACATGTCAGATGCTTCAATCTCTCGGGAAAGGTGATAAATATCCATGTGCTCTGGGATTGGAAGCTCTCGGCATCCTATTGCAGAAAGAAGTGTAGACTTACCACACCCATTTAATCCAAGCAAGCCATAACGTCTGAAAAGATTTTAAAAAAAAAGTGTAAGTTTAATCACTGCATAATAAAATAATAAGATTCCTGACCAGAAGACCACCCCACCTGCCATAATTCAGCTCCAGCTCTGAATCAACTATAAGATCATGCCCATGAAAAGTGACTGATAGAGACTCAATCTGCAAGAAGAAACAAATGCATCATTGGTATTTGGTATCACTTACTAGTGTTGATGGAATATACAAGCAATAACCAATAAGTAAGAACTCCTATGAAGATGTTCATGAAACATTTGATCCAAGGGCATTATGTAAGGATATAAATTAAATTCTATTGAAATTATGTACGGACCATTAGATAGGGGCAGTAATAGCACTCTCTCCCCTTACAGCCTGAAAATTAAATTTATTTCTGTAAACAGAAGATCCCCCAATCTGATTGAGATTTTTTCCAATCTCTTACTCTCAAGGCAAATAATAAAACCATACATTCCCTGCTCGGAACATTTCATCAGGCTAGATCAATCACCACCCCGGGGATGTACAACAGATTGAATGGATGGCAGTTAGGATTTCAAAATTGACAGGCACTTGGGCAGGTGGTCCTTTTTCCTCGAATCAAATCATGGTAGGGGTAGCTTTTCGAAGGAATCAATTCACAAATTGCTATCTCAAACTATATGTTTTGGGAAAACTTATAGCTCCCTAAGGCCTCCTCGGAGAAAAAAAAACATAAATGAACAGGTAATGACCAAAAAAACTTTATTTATTAATACAAAACAATTTTTTTTTTCTAAGCAGAAAGACTATACAAAATGCATTCCCAACCTCGAAACAAATACACAAAAACACGTCCCCATATACATACAAATAAAAATTAACCTAAAATACAACAAAACCAAATCACCATAGGAACTCACTCTGATATCTCTGGAGAGAGGATGCGAGCAAAGCACGCCAGTGCACGTCCGATCCGATATATGAATCGCACCGACTCCATTAGCCAGCATATCATTTCCGTTTTGAGAATCCTCAGCTGTTGCTTTAGAAGATGCAGAAGCCGCTGCAGCTTTCCCTCCTCTCTTGGCCGCCGCCGCGGCCTTCTTCTGTGCAGCCTTCTTCTTGCTCGCGTCCGAAACCATATTTCACCTGAAACACACCATCAAAATTGTGAAACCATAAATCCTGGAAATCGCACCAATCTCAATCCGACGTAACCCTAGAAGCTCAAATTACATACCTCAAAAAGGGAGCAGTTAGATCAGAAGCAAATCGATGAAGATCGATCTATCGATCGAACGCGCGAGCAAGAGAAAGAGAGGTAGAGAGGAGTGGGAAAAGGCAGATCTAGGGTTTTCTTTTTAGTTAGGTCAAGTGATATGCTGTTGAACTGGTTCTTCTACGGGATTTTTTCAGGGGAGCTCCTCTTTTGGGGTGTAGGGTGGAGATTTCGCATTTATAGGAGCTGCTGTATGGTGAGGGCTACCACGTGTCCTGGAGGGTGCCTCTAGTTACAAAGCGGTGTTTAGCTGCTATTCTTTGGGTTTGAAAAGGGTAAAGATGGGAATTCACGGTCGGTCTGATATTTTTCAACTGTCAGAAGGTCGCCGGAATACATAGGATAGATATTTTGGGCTATCGTCTAGTATTGGCCCAAATAAAAGGTGGGTCGTCAACTAAGCCTGGCTAGAGTGTAACCCAAGCTCAATATTCTCTTTCCTTTTTCCAATCCCTTCAAGCGTTGAGAATAGAAGGACAATGGGCCTATATAGCCCATGCCAATGTCTTCTATCAGGGTTATAGTATATGGGCTTCAGTGGACCACGAAAAATTCAGTTTGGACCTGTCAAACTATAATTATAATGTAGTTTATACTGCACAAAGATCCAAATATTGCTTTTGAAACGACCGTATATAAGTTAAAGAAAAAAGAAATCTAGTCAAAATCATGATAAATCAATATTATTAGAAATAAAAAAATATATTAATTTAATAAATCATTAAATTATAAAAAAATATTATATTATTTTTAAATTAAGATAACAAGAATATTATTTAATTAAAATTATTAATTATCGATATTTAATTATATCACTATAATTTATAGATAAGTTTTCATTTATTATGCTCGTGTCATGTGTATTTATATGACACGTTTCATTCGATAAAATAATTATTATTTTTCTGTGATTCATTAATTAAAAGATTTAGAATTTGAGAAAATTAAGTATTTTTATTTAGATTTTGTAAGTCTTAGTTTCTTTTACCAAAATTTTAAAAGAAAAATATTGTTAAATTTCCTAAAATGTATTCCCTAACCAGCTATTCTATACTTAATATCTCCAAAAGGTTCAAAATTACAGTTTGCACGTGATGACAATGCGACGGAAAATGGTGGTTGGTTGTTCATATCACTGATAAAATGATTGATTTATTTTACTCTGTTGAATCGAAAAAATTATTCAACTCAATTATGTAAATTACCTTCATGTTAAACTTACATTAATGATAATATATTAGCAGTAAAACTTACACTATATAAGTAGTAGGGTTGAGATATCTCAATCTCCATACAAAACAATTCTTAAGCCATGGATTCTCTTACAAACTCGATTCAATATCTCTTCTTAACTTTCTTGCTGATTTTCATATCATATGCCTCCTCTCAAACTGCAGATACCAAGGCTTGGAACAGTGCCAAGAAACATAGCCGATGAAATCCCATCCACCACTCAAAACTTCTGACATCTACAAGGATTTATAAAGCTTTAATTTCACTCAAACACTTGACCATTTCAACTACAAGCCCGAAAGCTACACCACCTTCAACCGAAGATACATGATCAATTCTAAGTATTGGAAGGGTGCTGCTAATTCTACTGCTCCAATCTTCGTCTACTTTGGAGCAGAAGCTTCTTTGGAGGAAGACATACCCTACATTGGTTGCTTTGTTGACATTGCTTCTCAATTTCATGCTCTCTTGGTCTACATAGAGGTAATTCACTGTGAATTAATTAATACATATCACCGCCAGTTTCTTGCTTAGTTATCGATCGATGGTTGATCTAAGAGATTTATTTAAATTCTGGGATATATATATATATAATATTGTCTCTCTTATAGCGTGCAAATTATTTTCCAAATCCGTGTTTAGCGTTTATGAAACCGGAATTGCTGATGGGCCGATGTGTTTCCCATACATTCGACCCAAAAGCGCAGATGTTACCATCTGGGCCCAAAGGCATCGCCTAGTTCGAACGGTCAACTCATAATCCAGATTGCAGAGATGATCATACAACAATTCTTCGAATTAGATCGTTAACTAAAGCCGGGCTATGGTGTAACCCAATCTGATTGTTCTCTTTCCTTTTCCTAATTCAAGACTAGTCGAGCGTTTAGAAGAGGATGATAATGGGCCTATAACCCACGCCGATGTTTTCCATCAGGGTTATAGTATATAGGCTTTTGTTGACGGGAATTAGATTGTATGGCGCTAGATTGCCTAACATTTATGCTGTATAATTTAGGTTATCCACTGCAATCTAATATCCCTGGGCAAGCCACGTTGCCAGAGACAAATTGTGTTTTAAAACATGCTAGCCACCGTATTTATCCCGATGACCTGCATGTTTTTTTTATAAAAATTTTCTTGCCCTCCCATTTTTACAAAGCTTCCTTTTACCCTCCATCAATGAACTCATTTAAGTTCATAAACTCGTTGAAAGTCATGAACTCATTCTCTCACAAAAACAAACTCACTGCATTTCGAAAACCTCTGATAGCTCGAACTAATAGGAAATATGACATTATTGACATGTGAGATGTCGGTCTGAGATGCACATACCCACATATGAAGGGTCCTTCAACCCATCATCTCACATGTAACTCTAAGTTACTCTAAGGGTCGAAGGGCCTCTCATAAGTTGAGGCCCTTCAACCTTTAGAGTTACATGTGAGATGACAGGTCGAAGGCTCGAAAGGTCGAAAGGTCGAAGGGCCCTTCACATATCGGTCTTTACATCTCAAACCAACATCTCACATGTCGGCAATTTCATATTTCTTACCACTTCGAGTCATCGGGAGTTTTCAAAATGTAGTGGGTTTGTTTTTTTTAGAAAGAATGGGTTTGTGACTTTCAATGAGTTCATGAACTCGAATGGGTTCGTTGATAGATCGCACAATGAAGCTTCGAATATGCGTAATGGAGAGGACGATACGAAAGAAAGAAAATAAAATGCCCGGGAGGGAGGGGAGAAATTTTTTATTAAAAAAACATGCGGGTCACCGGGTTAAACGCATTGACCTGCATGTTTTTTAAAATGCATTTCGTCCGTGCATCACAATCTCTTACAAAATAAAAGTTACAATTGTTTTGTTTGGATCTATCAAACTGAAATTATAATCCAAATATGTATTGTTTCTGAAATGTCATTTACTAGCTTAAGAAAGAAACCTAATATCACAATCTCTTACAAAATAAAAGTTACAATTGGTGATGTACAAAATATAATTTGAGAATATCAACAACTCCTTATGTAGTCTAACTTGCATCTTAATTTTGGCAAACTTTAATTTCAACTGTTGTAAGAAACATATAATTTAGATCAATCTTATAAACTCTACATAAAATATCAAAATTTCATAATAAAATAATAAGAATAGGTACCTATATCTATGACGTCAATTAGAGATGAGTATGAGGTATTCAACAAACTAATATATCTATCTAAATGGGTGTCACTCAAAGGTGTGGAATTGAAGATGAGAAAATAGAGTGACTAGCCTTGGGAACTAAAACTCCTATAATGTTCTTTATATAGGCAATCTAACCTTAATTAGGTTTTCTGTTAGGTACCACATATTACAAATCTTTACTACGATAGATTACTTAATTAACATAATTAAAATAGAAGTCCAAATATAAGTATTCACATTAGATTATTAAAATGACCCAAAAATCTCTTACTTGTACTATAAATTAATTTCAAAGACAATTATATTTGATGATTATAGATGCGCACAAATTTGCTATATATTATTAAAAATATCTTCTGAATTAATTTAGTTCATCTTCTATACCAGCATAAGACCAAAGCAGCCTTTATTATATTTTATCGTAACTCGATCCATCAATAATCACCATACCAAATATATTCAATGACATAGATTAAATATAGATGTGTAGCTAAAAATTACATGCATTGTAATCTCAAACATGTTTATTTCTAAATGGTTATTACTTTATTTAGTAGTGAGATTAAATCTTAGTCTTTCAAACTTTATGTTAGACCAAAATTGAAAGATAATACATTTAGAGTAATAAATAAATAAAATAATTAACTTTATTCTGCAGAAAATTAAATTATATAAATATTTTAATAGTATCAAAGAAAAAATATGAAAGCAAAACACAAACTCCCACTAAAACTGCATATCATCAAATAAGACGATGCTCATATGAGTTGTATGCTCATGAAAGACCTTGGGTGATAAATTTTTAATAAGTGGATCTACTTTAAATTGATCCTATCTTTACTCTAAATTCACTTCTTAAATAACTATTAGAAACTTAATGTCCACGTGCTTGGATTCGACGAGCTTTTGTTGTTGTTTGAAATAGAGCTATCGATAGATTATCAAAATACACCTTAAGTGGTCTTTCAATATAATTCAATATTTGCAACCTAGTGACAAAATTTTGCAGCCATATCACATAATTGGTTGTCTTATAACAAGTTATGAACTATGTTGTCATAGTGGAAGGAGATATGAGTGACTACTTGACATTCCTCCTGAAAATAGAGCCTCTAGATAATATATAGACATAGCCAGAAGTGGATCTCTTAATACCTTGGCAACCCGTAACATCGAATTCACAATACCCAATGATTTCTAAATTATCCGACTTTTGATAGGTGAGCATGTAATTTTTTGTTCTCTTTAAGTACCTTGCAGCTCATTTTGTTGTTTTCCAATGATCCATGTTAGAGTTACTTAAGTATCTGTCTAACATACTTACTATATACGCTAAATCCATACACGTACATCTTTGAACATACATAAGACTTTACATCCAAATCATAGGGAACATTTTGCATCTCATTCACAGTTTCATTTTTGGGGCACTAAATGAGACTAAACACTGTCATTCATGAATTTCATCTCATCATTCATGGCATCAATCCACCTTTGATAGTTGGCACTTTGTTTAACTTATTTGAAGTTGATTGGATTATCTTCCATTATCCCTATATCAAACTCGTGTTCTTGAAAAAATACAATGTAATTACTTAAAATTGCATTTATTATTTCTCCAGTTGATCGCCTAAGTGGCACTTCTTCTTGGAGTTGTTGAGTTTGCTCTTCTGAAGCAACATCTTGATTTTGAGTAAGGAAGTCTATAAGAAATTTCTCATTATTGTCTTGGATTGTGTCTTGAATAAAGTCAATAGGCTGATCATTATCAATAATCATGTTTGGAAGAGGAATAGATTCCTTCTCAAATATGATATTCATAACCTTATCTCCCCCTTCAAACTTAACATATTCAAGAAATTTAGTATTTTTCATCCCAAAAAATGACTTAGTTAAGAGATCATAAAATTTAAAACCCCTTGACCACCCAACAAAACAACAACTAATTATTCTTGAGTCTAATTTCTTTTCATATGGCCTATAAGGCTTTGCCTCAGCCGAACAATCCCAAATGCGTAAGTGTTTGATGCTAGGCTTTTTGCCTAATCATAGTTTAGAAGGGATTTTAGCTACCATTTTATGAGGTACTCTATTCAGTATGTATGTTGCAGTCTTACGTGCCTCTCCCAAAAGTAATTTTGGTAATAAACAATGATTAGTCAAGTCTTACGTGCCTCTCCTAAGAGTAATTTTGGTAATAAACAATGATTAGTCATACTTCCTATAATGTTCTTAAGTGTCTCGTTTCATCTCTCAACAATATCATTCATGCTAGGTTGCCGTGGCCTTATGTATTATTGGACGATTTCACATTTCTCTTAGAATTTGGCAAAAGGTCTTAGACGTTGTTTACCCGATCCATCATATTTGCTATTGTATTCACCACCGCAGTTAGATTGAAAGGTTTAAATCTTCTTGCCTAGTTGATTTTCAACTTCAGCTTTGAAGGCCTTAAGAATGTTTAAAGATTATGACTTCTTATGAATTAAATATAAGTACCCAAAATAAGAATAATCGTTTATAAGTGTTAAAATACTGTTGGGCTTTCCAACAAACCGTTGGGAATGAATTGCATATATCAGTGTGTATCAATTGTAAGCCACTAGCACTCGTTTTTGGCTTTTAACTTCCTAATGTTAGTCTTTTTCCCTTTAATACACTCAAAACATATATTATGGTTTGTGAAATTAAAGGGTTCAAGTATTTTATATGACACAAGTCTCTCAATTCTTCTTTTAAAATTCTCATTTGTTAATTTACATTTTGTTGTATCTCTTAAAGTTATTTGCAAGATTTCATCAAATGAAGTAATGGTACTCAACATATATAGTTTATCAATTAAGGAACCGGTCACAATAAGAGTAGAATTAAGAAAAAAACTAAATTTATTATTTTCAAATGAATAAGAATAACTATATTTGTCTAAAACATAAATAAAAACCAAATTTCACTTAAACGATGGTACTACATAAGTCTCTCTTACTTCAATAAAATGGCTAGTTGTAAAAGATAATCAAAAGGTCATAATGGATTCAACCATAACTGTTTTGCCATCACTCACCTAGATGAATATTTCTACATCACTTGGTGGTCAACTCTATAGGAAATCATGCATAGACACGCTTGTATGAGTAATAACACTATAATTTACCCATCAAATATTACTAGATACATAAGTTAAATTAACTTCAGAATAAATTAAAGTGAGAAGTGTACATTTATTTACATGTCATGCAATATATTTGGAACCGTCCTTCTTTACGTGCCTAGGTTTCTTGCAAAAGAAATAGGTAAATTCATGATCATGATTCTTTTATTGTTTCTTGGGTTGTAATGTTCTCATTACAACTTCATTATCTTTTTTTCGCTAATTGTTTCTTGAACTAGTTGCAACATGAGCACTTTTAATAATCTTATCTCATTTCAATCTATCATATTCTTGAGCATAATGAGAAATGAGCTGAATATATTTATCCTTTTAAGTGTTATAGCTTACTATAAATTCACCATAATGTGTAGGAAGGGAAACAAGTATCAAATGCATGAGCAAGTCATCGGAAAGCTCTAAATTAAATGTCTTAAGTTTTGAAGCAATGTTAGATATCTCTATAATGTACTCCCTTGTATTTCATTTTCCTTTATACCTCATATAGACAAGGTCAGCTAAAAGCTTGTTGTCTCAACTTTTTCGTTCTTGAAAAATGTTTTTCAATTTCTTAAAAAAAATCTATAGCAGTTACCTCATCGGATATAACACCTTTGAATACTTCTGGAATGTTGCGTTTTAGCACTCATTATATTAAGGCGATTAGAATGATCTCACTTCTCAAAATTTCCTTTATCCTTAGTGGAATATTAAACATTCGAAAAACTATATATTAAATTAATTTTGATCTTAAACATATAATTTTTGAATTTTCTAAAATAATATTAAATTAAAATTATACAAACATACTTAATATTGATATAATTCAAATACCATTCAATAATTAAATCATGTTCATAAATAAGATCAACGCCTCAAAATTAATATATACCTTAAAAAAAAAAAGAAACCCAAAACCATATATGTTTTAAAAAAAAACGGGTTCTTAGACGAAACTAATTATATATATATATATATATATATATATACACTTAAACAAAAACAATCTGTAACAAAAAAAACTTTAAATTCATAAAATCAAAAGGCTCATGGATATATTCTTAAAATTGAAAATTTCAATCAATTATGTGATTAAAATTAATGAAAATTAAAACAAACCATACACATAATTATGAATCAAATCCTAAAACCATATGAATTTAACAAAAAACATATAATCATGTGTATAAATAATATAAACACAAGAAATTCATTAATCATAATCAATACAATTAATCATAGTAATCTAATACGAAGCAAACTCTCATACAAATTATTGTAACAAATATATAATTTAGATCAGTTTCATAAATTTTATATGAAATATTAATATTTCATACTAAAATAATGAAAATGACGTATTTGATTTCATGACGTTAATTAAAGATAAGTATGAAGTCTTATATAGACTAATCTATATATTTCAATGAATCTTACTAAAAAATATGGAATTGAGAAGGAGAGAAGAGTGATTAGGCTTGGAGACCAAAATGCCTATAAGGTTATTACATAGACAATCTAATTAAAAACTCATTAGCTCTAATTAAATTTTCTATTGAGTACTATATATTATAAAATACATATTAAATAAGATATCTTATTATATTATATTACGATAAATTATTTAATTTATTTAATTAAAATAAAATTTCAAATAAAATTATTAATAATTTAAAATTTTACATTAAATTATTAAAATAACCCTATATCAACTACTTTACCCAAATACTAAAGATTGAAGCAAAACTTGATTTACCTTTTCTTCGGCACGTTACGTAATTCTAGATCCTGGATTTTGGTGTAATTAAGAGTCTAAGACCATTAAGCTTCAAACTATATATGATGATTAGACCCATATGGCAGATGGAGTGCATGAATGCCCAGTTGCACAAAAATGAAAGTTTCAATTATTGACCACTTCCGGTAATAATTAAAGCTAATTTTTTTTTCTATGTATCCCACTTTCTTTCGGGTTACATTCACCTACTTTTTCGAAAGAGAAAGGGAACTTCGATCTGCATTTGTAGCCATCCCTCGCGTTGTAATGGTAAAGGGGTAGTAAAGTTACACTCGCTTTAAGATTTTTTGCCCAAAGAAATTTTTTTTTTTTTTTTTTTAAATTTTTAAATTTCTAAATCCTTTAGCTTTTTACCTATCACAGTTATGTGTCGCATGATGGACTTCAAACATGTATTCGTTTAAGCTTACAAATTTTTTTGAAACATTGAGTATCAATTAAGGAATTCCATTAATTATATATCTGACAAAACTTCACAAAAAATGTAACTAACCAAATGGGTTTATTCGAAGGTAGTTGGAAATCATTTCGAGATTTTGAATTTGATATTATATATAATATTTCTTAAAATTTAGTTATTATTTAGATTTATAGAGATGAAGATTTATAATTTTTAATATCTTTAATGACTTGTTATTGACTTATTAAGAGATTTAGTCAAACGAATCATATTTATATGTATTTAATTTTATTATTTGGATCTATAATAAATTATTTAAATTAAAATATCAGGTACAAAGGGGTGTAAAGTTTTGTAAAGAGGTAGTATTTAGCATCATTAGAGTGGCAAAAATAGTAGACCCATTTATAAGTTCTGGGTCTAATCTAAGTGAAGAAAAAGTACTTAAGACGAAAGAAAAAAATCCTTAATCTCATTAATAAGAGATCGGGCTTTGATATAGTTCTAGCTAATGCTAATTGGAGCTCACACACCAATCAGTAAAGCCCCTCAGGTAGATTTTCATTCCTTGTTCATTCTTTTTAGTCTTTTATTTTACGTGTCACAAAAATTACAAATAGAAAATCTATATCAAGGAAAGGTCTAAGCATTGGAATAATAGTATCGCTATTGGCATTTGATCCATTTTGGTCAGTAACATTGGTGAATTAAGTGAATGGTATGGAAAAAGAGGGATTCTAACCCTCAAGACTCAAACAAGATGAACGAGTCGAATCCAACAAAGATAAACGCAATTAAGAGGTTGTTAACAAATCGCTATCTTTCATCCACAAATGAAGTTGCAGATACTAAAGACCAACGATGCAGGAAACATAATCTCTAACACACGTTACCAACTAGACATCTTCAAATAATTAGAAATCAACCTCTAACCCTAATGTCAGGCAAGCCGAACTTTACCCAATTAGACATGAAAAAGACTTTACTACCCAAAGAAAAAAAAAATGACAAAAAAGGAAATGAAAAGGAAAAGGGGAAAAAAAGAAAATTACCTTTGATTCTTCTCTTCTTTAACTACTTTCTAACATGGCCTAGAAATATGAACACATGGGGTTGAGTTCAAGCAATCATCACTGAACCCTTTGATCACGTGCAACTTGGAATCCCATTTTCTCAACCGCTTACTTTTGTTTAGATCATTAATACACAAGAGAAGTAGATTCGGTTTATTCCAACCTCTAAAGCTTTTTTCTTTTTCCTCTTCTTTCGCCTAAGCTATTATTTGTCTTATAATTTCATTTCACAAGCTGTAAGAAGTCACTTTAAGTTATTCTAATTTTCAAATGTCTTTGTCCCAAATCTTACTTTTAGAAGTCCTATGCTTAATTAAGTTGATCGATCAAAATGATATTTAGATTAGGTATTTTTTTCTTAAAGTTTATTCTCTAAATTTAAAATATTAAATATAATAATTTTAATTAAATTTAAAATTATAAAAGGCAAATTTTAATGAATGAGTATATATATATATATATATATATTTTTTTTTTTTTTAATTTGTGCTAAGAATTTGAGTTTGTAATACTTTCTTTATTTTTTTCTTCCCATTTAATGAAATATTTTCTTTTGACAAAAAAAAAAAAAAAAAGCAAAATATATATTTTTGTATATACATGAATATATTACATAATAGACTTAACATCACATGCATGATATATATATATATATATATATATATATATACATACATATACATCCATAATTGTACATCCATACAAGCATCCCATCTTAGTAAATGCTTCACACGTTCTGGTGAAAAGATTAGGCCTGTGAAAAGGTGAGGAAAGAAGATGGGCACCACCAGACAAATCATCTTACTCTTTTTTCAATAATTGTAAAATATGTCACATCCAATTCAACCAAGCTTTCAAGAGCGTTTCATAATTATCCCTTCTTCCAATTATGATTCTATGAATACACAATTACTACTATATTCCCATTAAAAAAAAAAAAATTATGTCATAAAAATTTCCTTGCCCATTTTTTTATATAATATAACTTGGGTTAAGAATATTTATATACAACTTTTTTCCATTTTATTTTCTTCTCGAGTATTGATTTATATACAAATGTTTCATGAGGTTCTTATGTATATCACTATTGATAGTTGAGATTGTTTTTAAATATACTTGAAATGAAAATAAAATGGAGAAAAATAGAATTAGAACAACTATTTCCTTACAACTAAACAAGTAATATAAAATCGGTCATTCAATTTCTTTTATTTTTCTTCTAATTTTCATCAGAAAATTGAACCAATCATCTTTTTACAGTTATAATTAATATTAATTTTTTTGATTCTTTCACTCTTACCGTTATATTTTTAACAAGAATATATAAAAAAATTTAATTAAAAATAGCACTAATAATATTAGAATTTGAAAATAAAACATGTGATTCGCTATGATAAACCATTATTTTATAAAAAAATATTTTTTTATTCGCATACTTAAAAAAAAAATTTAATTGAAATTTTTAAAAAAGGAAAAAAAAAATTAGAGCAATTATTAATTTCTTAAACCAGAAAAAAAAAATCTACATTACTTATATATTCATTAAATACTTCAATAAATGCACCTATAATTTATTTAAATAATTGATATAATTTTTATTTTAAATGTAACACGTTAATTTTATAAGAGTTTGTCAATATAATACTTGTTAATTTTGGGAATTATTTATCCTTTTAAATTCTTTAAAATTAGGATAAAATATTCATAATTTTAATAATAAGAATGTGGCTTATAATTTAAAAAAAAATTAAAATAAGATCTCTATTTTTTAGGAAACTATAATTAATCCCAAATATTCATATAAATTATAATTAACCCTTAAATCATTTTAAAATTATAATTAATACTTAAAAATCAAACTTAAATTATAATGAATACCTAAAATTTGTATAATTATCATGAATATATAAAACTCAAATTAAAATTATAATGAACTCCTAAATTTTTCAACAGATTGATTTCAAATCATTAACCCGACTAAATATCATTGATTCAATCCATAAGATTATATATATATATATATTAATGAAATTTTATTTTGAAACAACCTTTTTAACTTATCTAAATTAATTTCATTTATTTTTTCCTATAATTTTTTCTTTATTTTTCTAAATTTTTCTCAAAAAATCTCATGATTTCCGGCTGCCCACCACCAAGCATTGCCGTGGAAAAAATAAAATATGATTTCTTGAAGGAAAAAAAAAAAACAAAAATTGATGTAATTTTTTTTGAAAAAAAATAGAAATTTGATCCAATTTCTCGTGAATAAATGAATCGGTTCAATCTTCATAATAAACCAATCAAATGGACCAGACTTCTTGCGAAAAAAATTGATCTAAAGCTAGTCCACTTTCTTCACACTAAGAACCGGAATGAAACTCATCAAATTTTTTTGGAAACAAATAAAATTAATTTATATAAATTAAGGAGTTATTTTAAAACTTAAAATTTATTTTTTAATTTTTGGATCGAATTAGGGTGTATTTAGTTAAACTAATGATTTGAAACCGGTAGTCGAAAAAATTAGAATTACAACTTTCAATGATTTAATTATAATTTATACGAAATTTTACAATTAATCTATCATTTCTCCAAATAAAGGGAGATCTCATTCTATTTTTTTTATAATTTAAATAGAGGATGTATTCTAATTATCTAAATTATAAATAATTTATCATAATTTAAAAATATGTAGAAAGTAAAAAAAAAAATGAACCATATTAACTCAAATATATCTCATCCGTGAAATGTTGACGTGGCGTTTTATATGATATCCACGTCAAAAAAAGTAATATCATGTGCGAAGCCAAACAAACAACTTGGTTTCGAAAGCTCAATCAAAACTTAGCATTCAAGTAGACCTCCAGCTTTCACAGCCCGCGACCCCGTTCCCCGACTTCCCCGATTTAGGTGATGGCAAACTGGCAGTATCGTTATAAACATGGTGACAGAGGGCCATAATTGTAACATCGAAAAGGAAACCTCCAAAACCAAGTTTGAAACTGAAAGAAGCAAGAAAAAAATTGAAAAAGCAAACAGAGGGAGAGAGAGAGCACCAAAGTGGTCAGTAAGCTGAAGTGGCCTCAAGGTGAAGCAGAGTACGGCAGAGAGTACGGCGTCGCTTATAGAGCTATGTTGAGGCATGTTGTGGGTGGAGCAGCTGGTGAGCTACATGTCGCTCCTTACTGTAAATGATTCTCTAATGGGGAAAAAGCCCACACTAAACGACATACGTAACATGGGACACATTGTACTGTTTTTTTTTTTTTTTTTAAGAAAAAAGGTTAAAACGCTTTCGTAGGGTACCATTCATTCATTGCTTGATTGGTAGGCCCTACCTTCAGGATTCATTTTTTCCTTAATAAATTTTAAATTTCTCTAAATTCTTCACAATATTATCTGTCATTGGAATAACATTACATTCATGGTATTTTTAATTTTTTTTTTTTGGTTTATATATATATATATATATATATATATATATATATATATATATATATATATACCCATATAAATAAAGAGGTTAAGGATTCCATTGGCGAATTTGTATCTAAGAAACTTAGATAATGTGTTACATAGGATTATTAATATATATAGATATCAGTTAGTTGGATTAGGACCGTCAAACTTTTATATTTAGCTTGTTTTGATTTTACATTATTAGATTGGATGTCATAAAATAATAGAGTTTCCCACTTCAAACGACCTTTTAAACTTCAGTTGTAAGTGGAGTTGTTAGCTATTGTTATATTAGATATGTATATATATATTTTTTCCTGCTACCAATATTAATTTAGTTATTATATAATATGATATTATTTTTCTAATGACAAACCAATCATAATTTGGAGCACAAGAATCTTCCAGATCATGATGAGAAGATCAAAAAATGGAAAAATAAAATTGAGAAATGGGACGGGAGAGAGAACTTGAATTTTGTTTAAAACTTAATACTTCTTTAAGAAGAATGGTGATATCATCGACAAGATATGATAACCAAGTCAATTCATGCACCGTTAGAATTTGCATCCTGAGAAATATAAGCGAAATTTTTAATGTCGATTGCTCTTTTGAAACGAAAAATATGCTCTAAAATGAACCCAAGTTGAGAATGAGGGATCAAATTTCCTCTCGACAAATTAACTATATCGGCCGCATCCAATTCCACAACTACATTCAAAATATATGTTTCAAAGGCTAATTGAATGCAACGTAAATACATCTCTGCTTCAAGTTCTTCAATTGACATCCTCCACTTAACCAGACCATACAAAGCTACCAGAACCTCCCCTTTAGGGTTTCGTATCACAACCCCAGCACCCGTCTTATGATTTTTACCTTGTAGCGATGCATCAGAATTTATCTTATTGCAGCCCACTGACAGCAAAGACCATCCACGCTTCTGAAAAAACTCTATTACCCGTGGAAGGATCCACCTGGCACAACCCTCTATTAATCTCCTCCACATATGAAAACACAACCTCCATAACATTAGTAACACACTGCATCATTCCAGCGTGAATAGCACTATTCCAATGAGACCAAATTTTCGAAGAAACGCATAAGAAAACTTCCAGCAATGATCGAGAATGCTAAGTAGCTAAATCTAATACCATAATTTTAAGATCATTACCTTTGTATTTTCTGACAAACTGGAAATCTAGTAGTCCTCTCCAAACATAGCGTGCAAATTTGTAGTTCCATAGGACATGGTCAAGCAATTCCCCCGACGCACTACAAAGCCGATATAGTGAACCGCACTGTTCGGACCGTTACTTTGCTAACTTTTATTCTTAAGATCATAATGATTTTTTTTCCCCACCTTAGACTTAGTTTAAAGAATCATTTACAAACCTTCTTCATTAAAATGGCTTCTTAATTAATAGCAACATTTATCATATGAAAAGTATGTTATAGTGCTACTATTAAACATGCACGGGTTTATCAGAGTAACTTGATCAGTTGATAACCCTTAGTGCCTACAACATGGAACGTAAGACGTGAGCTTTCGCTCAGCAAGTACAAACATATTTCACAAAATAATTATAAATGCATATGCTGTATGAAACATGTAATGTGTAATAATCTTAAAATTCATATTCTTTGTAAGGGTTATTACATGCTTCTATCTTACTCCTTTTTACACTTTTTTACTTTTTCTTATTTTTTCTTACTTTTTCTTTTATTGGGCTCTTTGTATGAACCAGTTGAGCACTCGACCAATAGAAAGATGGAGGAACGACCGGATACGAACTTACTTATGGTCCTTGCATACCTGGACATGTAACATAACTTATCATAATCCCATCTTCATTGGGCTTTGGCCCTTCTTTCAAGGTTCGGTACAACATTTTACTATTCTATCTCATTTCTTTCCATCTTCATATGCCTCTAAATTTCGTAACATGAAATATAAGGCAAACTTTGCATGATGCTCATGAGTGTATATGTTGTTTAAGAATTTTCTATAACAACAACTATAACAATTATAGTACTCAAAACAATCAATCATTTCATGACTATAAATCAATTAATAACGTGAGCAACCATGCAATCATTAGAAATAACTCATCAAGTTTCAAAAATATTTTTCTATGTTGTAGGTGAGGTTTGTGCTTGCTTGAATTCTGTACTTTTCCTCAAAGATTGTGTACTTAACGAACACTGGGTCCGTTGTTCGCCTATACAATCAATAATTTAACTTAGCTTGACTTTCTATAAGCTTTCTTATTTAGTTAACTTATCCCACTATGCATTTTTCATTTATTTTTAGGAATCTAGTTTCAACTCTTTTCTTATTATAACTTACTTGATTAAGTGTGTAACCTTTGTTTCCACTTATTTATGCCTCTTATGTGAAGTCCATAATAGTTTTAGCTCATAATTCAATCATTTATCACACCCTAGAACATTGTGAAAATTTGAATGTTTCAGTTTCAGTTTACTTTTTTGTTTTTTTGTTTTTTTTTCTATTTTCAATTGTCTAGATTCAAGCTCTGTTTCTAGCACTTGGTGTCCTAGTACATTATGAAAATTTAAAGATATTCTCTATGAACATCTTATTAAGATACTGTAAAAAGTTCAGCTTAAGATTCGTATATTTGCCATTTCAAAATTCATTAGTCTTAAGATTGTCTGATATAGAAGATGTCGAGGCATCGAGTACGTCGAGCCATCAAGTACTTAGCATATTGGAGGCATCAAGTACATTAAGGCATCGACCTATCGGCTCGTCAACCCATCGAGTACGTCGAGCTATCGAGCATCGAGTACGTCGAGCCCTTCACATATTTGAAGGCGTCGAGTACTTTGACCCGTCAAGCAGTTGAGCGTCAAGTATGTTGAGCCCTTCATATATTTAAAGGCGTTGAGTACTTCGACCCGTCGAGTTATCGAGCGTCTGGTACGTCGAGCACTTCACATATTTGAAGGCGTTGAGTACTTCGACCTGTTGAGCCATCGAGTGTCTAGTATATCAAGCCCTTCACATATTTGAAGGTGCCGAGTACTTCGACCCGTCGTGTACGTCGACCCATCGAGTACTTCGACCACTTCATGTTAACTTCTAAATTACATTATTTTATCACTGTTCGAAGCTTTCCATTATTGGATTCTTCTGATAGACTGTTGTTATGTTCTGTTTCATTTTGTTTCCCAGATTGTAACTTAAATGCATATAAACCATAAATTAATCATACTCAGTATGAATATTCTAATTATTAGCTTTATATTTTTATTAACCTCATACTGATATGAAATTTTCTAACCAGTTACAATAGCATACACTAAATACATGATATAATTAAATTATATCCATAACTTAAGAAGGTAGAGGTTAGATGTTTTCTTACTCCTTAACTTGCTTGTTATGTTTGTCCCTTGATTATAATCTAACTTAATCGATTGACTTCTTTCTGAATAAGAGTTGGGAACCAAAGGAGAGGAAGCGTATTTTTGTGGAAAGAGATGTATGTTTACAATGAAAGATTTTTACATGACCAAATACAAAACGGATATTAACCATGATGTGTTTAGCTTTGAAACGTGGCGTTCTTATCTTGCCCATATATTTAACCAAAGTAGGAGGTGGACCTAAATAACAATATGTGATTTTTATTCAAATGAATGACAACTCCCCGCTTGATTTTATACATTGATCTAAAATTTTAACTATTTAATTATTAGTTTTTTTATTTCTTTACTCACATGTTAATTAGTTTCACTATATATAAATATATATTTGCTTTCATAATGCAATTTAATTATTTAATGATACTATAAAACTTCATAATTACTTATATATAATTTATTTGCCTACTAACTACATATTATCGAAAATTCATGAAGTTATTATCGAAAATTCATAGAGTTTATAGCAAATACCTATTTATCACATTTAGCCCCCTTCTCACTAAGACTTCACTGCCGGAAAGTCGTCCCTTAAGAGTTCTCTAAAAAAATATTTTAATTTTGTTAGGTACCCTACATCTCCATAGAGCCCTCCACCAAGCTTTTTGTTCATCCAGCTTTGACCTCGGTGCAGAATTCCCCAAATCAAATGCCACCTAATATCCACTCCTAACCGAGTAGTTCACATGCTTCTTATAGTGCCATATAAAGATGTCTCTTCTACCAGGGCAAGGGCTAGACATCTCTAGAATGGCCTTGGCATCTTCATCAAAAAGACAGTCTTGAATTAGATGCTCGTTCCACCCCCTCGAGTGAAAGTATAAATCAGCCACTCTAGAGTCCTCCAGCAACACATGAAGAGAGAAAAGCTTAAAAGAGGATGGTCTTTCAAGCTATCTATCACCATACACCCTCACCCCTCCCTTCATCCCAAACACCATCTCGCATCTTTCTCACTAAATATTGTAGCCCACATTAGGCTCCTCCAAACGTGAGAAGGCATGTTTCCCAATCGAGCCTGCAAAAAAATCATCATAAGGAAAATATTTATCTTTTAGTATTATAGCTAGCAAGGACTGACAGTTTGTAAAGATCCTCCAGCATTGCTTTGCTAACATGGCTCTATTAAAAGCTTGAAATCCTTGAAACCAAGTCCACTAACCTCGTTTGGTTTGCAAATGTCCTTCAATTGAGCCCAATGAATTTTCTTATGTCATTCCTTCGAACCCCACAAGAATGCTTTGCAAAACCTATAGATCTCTCGACATAGAGTGATCGGGAGCGTGAAGTAGCTCATCACTTATGTAGAAATAGATTGAACCACAACTTTAATAAAAACCTCCTTACCACCTACTAGAAGAAGAGCCCCTTCCAATGTTTGATTTTTTTATGGATGCGGTTTCTGCTCAATGCAAAGGCTTCCTTTTTATTCCCCCCTAATATAGAAGGGAATGCCTAGATACTTTTCATGGCACCCAACTTCTCGGACACAGAGAACACTCATAATCTCCTCATTCTTAGCATTATGTAGCCCCGGGTTAAAACTATGGCCAATTTTGCGAAGATCACCAATTGCCTTGAACACGACCAGTTAGTCTTTAAGCATATGACCCTCCACCCATCCCTTTCCAAAAAAAAAAATAAAATACTATCATCTACAAAAAAGAGATGGGAAATGGAGGGATACCCCCGAGTTTTATCATCGAAGAATAATATGGTAACCTTGTGTAGCTATCTTCGACCGTATCTCGAACAAGATCACGTGTAATAGACCTTGTTTTTTCTTTTCTATAAGTAATATTTACCCTCATATTATGTTGGGCTAAGCATTTAATCATTTTCAAAGTAGAACTCTGGTTGCTACTGCTAAAACTATTCATCACATGTCGTCCAATTAGCAATGTTGATGCTTGTGACGTGAAGAGTTCAAACTACATGTATGTTGGTAATTATTAATACGAATTTGGAAAAGTGAACAATATTTCTTACACGTAGCACAGAGCATCCACTTGCAATTTAAATATATATAACTAACAATATATGTAGTCTTATATGACTTTTTCACATTGCATTCAAAATTTCATTGGATCACATACATCTGTAGACACATCTTTAGGTTGTTCTTCGAATTAAAGAATTGAGTGAAATAAAACTCATCTCCCTCCCTTGAGAAGAAATAATCAGGAGTACATTACTTCTAATGTCGCCGAAAAAACCAATACTAGGAAAATAATTAACATAATTATCATTATTGTCCTCGTCTTCATTTTTTGGTTGTTAAATAATAGGTGGCGGTAAATTGGGAGTAGCCGTATTATCTGGGGGAGATAAAACATCAGGTATAAGTACTACTCCATCAAAAAAATCACTCTCGTATATACAAAAATTAGGATTCATTTCATTGTTGTGACAATTATCACATTCTTCCTCCGTTCTTCCAAACTCGTCATCGTCATCCTCTATCTCATCATCATTCTCTTCGACATTCTCAACCTCAATCTTAGAATCAATATGTTGGTCCCCATTTAGATTTAGACATTGATTTAGATATTTATCATTACTATCAACATAACTCATAAAATTCTCATTTTCATAATTATCAAGATCGAGTACTCACCTGACGTCGCTCTCGAACATACATACCACTTCCCTCCTTCAGAATTAATGTCACATACAATGGAGATGCATTACCCGAACATGCATTATATAAAAAATAGCTTCATATATGTCTTATTTTTTATAAATATTAGATGAGTGATTAATGACAATAATAGCTTGTATTTGTTATACCAAATTCACTATGATCAATGTGAATAGTGTTGTAGACAACTTCTAACAAATCACTAAAGTTTATGCTTGTTTTAACTAAAATAATCTTTCATCCTTCTGAACCCTTTGCTACCCAAGATTTCGATGATTTTGAAATATCATTATCATCATTTAATTCTCCATCGAAACATACTGTTATGAATACATATGATATCATTTCTAAAGAAAAAAAAAATTGAGATCAATATTTGAAAAAAAATCTAATAAAAACTATAAATGAATCCAATATTTCGGTCCTAGATTGAAATCATGAATTTAGATTTTAGGTCAGTGAAAATTGAATCAAAATCTTGGCTTTAGATCTAAAAAATGACAAAACAGATACAGATCCATAACTTATTTCTGTATTTGTAACTTTGTATAGTAAAAAACAGGGAGTAAATAAGATTCAGGAGTAAATGAAAGGAGTAAGGATTCTCTTCTTACTGATTGTCGAGTCGAGAGAAAAACAAGAGAAAGAGAAAAAAATAAAGAAGAAAGAAGAAATAAGATGACGAGATAGGGGTGTAAAGGTAATTCAATTTCCTATTTAAAGATAAAATAAATTTAAATTAAGATATTTATTATTAAAAATCAAAATAAAAGTAAAAAACAAAAAATTATTTAAGTCAAACAATTACGAATCTTCCCTATAAATATGTAATGTCAAATCTTGATGCAATAAATGTGTTGGGAGAAGGCACCCTTCCACTTTTGCAATGTTTTCCCCTAAAAGGATCTTATTGTAAGATACCAAATTACCATTAATACAAAGAAAAAAACCAACAACCAGAAATCTAAAACTCATTAAAAAAACCCAACCGGTTCAGTACCCAACCGATTCCATTAGCTTTTCCTTTTCTTTTTTTTTTCTGGCCAGAATTTTATCAGCAATTTACACTTTCTTTATTCGCTTCTCACATAATTGAACAAGCATTTGGGTTTTCATCACTAAATATCTGAGGTGCATGATATTGCTCCGCAACATGTTCACGCGGTCCATACCCGTATCCATACCCGTGTGGAAACGCGGGTGCATATCCGTACCCAGGGGGTGGAGCTGGTGCCATGCCCATATGACCGGGTGGTGGAACCACGCTCATATACCCAGGTGGCACCATGCCCATATAATCCATCCTATTTCCCTCCATTAGTACTCCCCCACCATTTCCGCCCTCTTGACCTCCGTCTCCTCCACCACCGCCACCTTTCTTCTTCCCTCCACCACCACCACCACTGCCGCCAGTGTTCTCCTTCTTATCACCGCCGCCTTCTTCTTTTTCCTTTTTCGGTTGGACAATTTCGACCGGGCACTTGAGCTTTTCGGTTAGACTCTGAGCCAGAGCCTTGCCATCCATTGTTCCCTTCACTGTGACCAGCTCCTTCTGCTTGTCTATGCTCATCTCCTGCACGCCTGCACACCATAAACAAATAGCCACACTAAATTAAAATTAAGCAACTCCAAAAAGTAAGGGGCAAGAGAGAGAGAAGTGATAGTATCACCCTTGAATTTTGATATTATTTTGTGAATCTTCCCCATGCAACCTTCACAGTGTAGCGACAATTTCAGCACCACAGTTGTCACCGGAGGCTGCACCACCCAAAAAAAATAAATAAATAATAAATAAAAATTAAAAAAATTAAATGATTTAATTGCATTTGAGTTTTTTAATTATTATATTTTTAATAGATAATAATAGTAAGAGATTCTTCAAGCAACCGAGACAGGCCAAATGGGCAAAAACGTGTGTAGTAAAAACTAAGGGGCGGAATCTCAGGAAGAAAAGAATCAAATAGAGAGAGAGAGAGAGTCTGAGATGTGCGCAGGATAGAGACAAACCCACGTTAGCGGGGACTAGCAGTATACAAGTAAAATAAATTGAAACGCAGAACTGTATGTATGTAATCAAGATCATACCTCTTTGGGCTTCTTCTCAACTGGTTTTTTATTATCAGATTTATTACCACTACTGTTAGCAGCGGAGGAATACTCGGGTTTTTTATCAGGCTTAGCAGAGGCGGCGTCATTCTCCTTGTCTTTGTCTTTGTCTTTCTTAGCGGGTTGAGGAGAAACCAGATCGACTTTCTTCTTCGTCTTCTCTGCGACCTTCTCTTTGAGGTTTGATGGGTCCACTTTCCCGACCACAGTCAGCTTGTTTGTTTCTAGCTCCGCTTTTACCGAGTCGACACCTACATCAACCCAAAGGAAACAGAGCGTAATAGAAAAATAAGTGAAAGCCCGGATTAAACTAGAGCGGCAGATCCACTTTAAGGAACATACTATCTCATTGCTTTTGAATATAAACCAGGATATACCATCTATTCTTTTTGGATCATGAAAAAAAAAAAAGACTAATGGAAAGCAGAAAAAAAGTAGAAGAAGAAAACAGAGATAGGAACGAGTTGAATGTATACCATCAAAATCTTTAACGCATTTTCTGATTTTCGTAACACATCCTTCACAGTGCATGTCGAGCTTGAGCACGACAGTAATGGGATTCTCCTCCTCCTTCTTATTCACTTCTCCTCCGTCTTCATTCTTCTTCTCGCCGCCAGCTCCGCCGCCATTCTTCCTCTTCTGCAAGTAGAAAAGAAACCGACCCATTAGCCCCTACACACTATTCACAAGAGATCAACCGATTTCAGAGATAAACAGAGAGCGAGAGAGAAGGAGGGAGGAAAGCTCACCGCCATTAGGATAGCAAGTGGAGGAGTAGTTTCCAAAATGTGAAGGTTTCCTAAAAGATGAGTGCAAATCAGAGAATGAAATTGTGGTGGGGATGCCGGAGGGGTTATTTATAGTTGGGAACCGGGGATCTTCCTAAGGGGTTTTAGGAGGGTACTTTGGTATTTCGCCCGATTCAACTTTGGCCGCGATGATGGATGGTAACCATGATCATGTACATGTAGTTATGTACATGTAGTTATGTACATGTGGATGGTAACCCGATTCTAGTTGCGAAGGAAATTTGATCATCATCTAAATCTTGAAGGAAATTTCATTCTACGTGTGTAGGAAGGAAGTTGAATGAAGTATTTTGGTTGGTGGGGCCAGGCAGGGAAAGTTGGTTTGTTGTAAAGTTAAAAGGCCCAGTAAATGGCTCATGGCGCTATTGCTTTGGTCTTGTCTTCTTGGACCTTTGTTTTTACTCCTAACTCTTGGACCTTCTCAACGGTTTCACTCTTCTACTTTTTCTTCCCGAGCCCCTCACACCTTTTTACTTATTTATTTATGTATTAATTATTATTATTATTTAATTAAGTAATTTTCTTTTCGTTATTTTATTTTCCATATTTAAATAAACTATCTCACCGGCCAAGAACCTTTTCAACCATTCCTTCTTTAATCTGAAATTAGTTTTATTATGTCCGATTCGAGAACAATCTCAACTGGGTAGTCTCGGAAACTGAGGTTGGACATCGTCGTAGAGATTATGAAATTAGAATGCCAATAAGAGATAATAACTGAGGCTGAGGTGCAGCAAGACTGAAGTGGCCTCAGCTTGCCAAACAATGGCTGAACGAGATGATAAGTCTCAAAAAGTCACTGAGGCTGAGCTTGATATTTTCTCGCTTAGCTCAGTTTTTGGCATGAGGACCTTGAAAGAGTGGACAAGTGAAAAGTAACCCACACTCGAGTGTATACCATATCATTGGCTTGTTAGATAGAGGTGGTGCTACTGTGCATTGAGGGTGCTCTAGAGGATGTTAGATTTAGGCGGCATTGTGCTACTTAGGGAGGCGTGTGAGTGGGGAGCATATCCTTGCCATACTAGACTGTGAGGCACTGATATCATCATGGAGCCGGGGAGTGGTCAGAGCGCTGAGTAATGAAAGCATGACATGTGTAAAGCTGTCGGGAGCCTCACAACTTAAACCATGTATAAAAACCAAATAACTTAACATTAAGAGATAATGAAAATTTCTTAAGAGAATAGAAAATACAAATAATCCTCTCCACTTATCCCTCTAGAAACTGACTACTGCGTCAGAGCGGGGTTGGCAAACCACCAGCCCAGCTACAGTTTCTCGTTGAGTGTAGGTAGAGATATCGAGATATATTGTGGACGGTAGAGCCCTTCGTTGTGGATGGAAATCAACGTCAATAGTTTGGCGCCGATTGTGAGGACGATTGTCTTCACTTTTAAAGTTTCAATAGATCAATAGCCTGATCAAAAGAAGGATATAAGATGGAAGAAATGGGAGAAGAGAGAGAGGTGGAGGAAGATGAGTTCTCCCTCTATTGCATGAAGGGAGAATAGCACGTTTTATGAGCGTTGGCAGAAGACGAACAACACCTCCGCCAACCCCTTCAGTGGTGAATATTGGAGTGGAGATACTGCAGGCCATAGAACGGATGAAGATGGGCCTGGTAGAAATGATGAGCCAAGTGGTAGAACGTTCCATAGAAGCAGAATAGCAGAAATAAGGTCGAAGGGAAGATTAGAATCACGAAGTAGTGGCGAGTGCCTTCCTATGGGAGAACGTTGAGGTTTATCCATGGGTAGGAGACCTCACTCAGAGGAGGATGATGTAGCATCTCGCTTGAGGACTTTAGAGGCGGGGGGAGAGCTAGGAGATTTAACTGATACTGCTTGGAATCTGATCCCCTCGCAAGTGCAGAAGGACACACAAGTTCCCATGAAAGGAACATAGCCATCATCAGGACAAAAAAAAGTCATCCAGGAACTAACAAAGTGAATGAGGGATTTGAAGGCGGTAGTGAAAGACACCACATTATATATGGACGAGCCGGAGAGCCCGTTTACTGAGAGAGTCCAAAATGCGCAGCTACCAAAGAAGTTTAAAGCTTCAACCATGATGTATGATGGGATAAAAGATCCCTAAGACCACGTCAACTTGTACAAAACCTGCATAAGGATGAATGCCATGTTGGATGAGTTGATGTGTCAATATTCTCATATCACACTGACAGATTCAACGTGATTGGTACAGATCCCTCACGCTAGGCTCTATTGATTCATTTGAAGAGCTGAAGAAATTGTTCGTATCAAATTTCTACGGGGTGGCTAACACAATACTTCCCCTCATGAGTCTTTATACTATAAGGCAGAACCCGGGAGAAAATCTATTGAACTATTTCGAAAGGTTTAACCAAGCTTCAAAGAATGTAGATAGACCCAGAAATATAAGGGTTCTATATGCCTTTTTAGGGGGCATAATGGATAAAAAGCTTATTAGCCTTTCGGGGAAAAATAATTTTGATTTATATGTTGAGGCCATATTAGAGGCAAAGATGATAGGGGTAGTTGAGGAGATCCTTATAACTCAGTTTAAAAGTTAGAGAGAAAGGGGGGATAATAGTCGAGCAATGGAAGGAAAAAGGAAAAGAGAGAAGCCGAGGGGAAAGGGCAAATGAAAAGAAGATAGAAAAAGGAAAGAGGAGAAGAGGAAAAGCCTAGAGAAGAAAAGAATGATGCCTTTCTTCAAGGACACTTTTACACCTCTCGTAGTAAGAATCGATGTAATCTACAACCGTTACCGAAATCATAACTTATTCAAAGCTCCTGAATCGCTTAAGAATGCATCGACTCAACAAGATTGAAAGTTTTATGGTAGTAAACATGCAGATCACGATCATAAGACAGAACATTGCTTGCATCTGAAGAGGGAGGTTGAAAGGCTTATCCAAGAAGGGCGTCTAGGGGAGTATATAAGTAGAGGAAGGAGGGGAAACCTGATGGGAGGAAGAAGGAACAATAGGAGAGATGGCCCGGAAGATCGTAAGGAGAATAACCTCAGGCATTAGAACGTTGCAGGGGAGATCCATGTGATTGTGGGAGGACTTAGGGGGGAGACTCGGGTTAGCAGAGAAGTAAATGGCTGAAGAGCCTAACACAGGCTGAAGTGTTCTCTATTTCAAAAACCTGTCAGAAAAAGGCATCAGTACACATCACCTTCAATCAATTTAATGAGAAGGGGGTTGTATACCCCTACAATGATGCCCTTGTCATCTCGACGAATGTCTCAACCACTCTTATACATTGACTTCTTGTTAACTGAAGGAATGCGGTGGATGTCTTTTCTTTATCAACTTTTAGAAAAATGGGTATCAACAACACGAATCTCAAGCTCATTAATACTATGTTGATGGGTTTTTCGGGGAAGTCTCTATATATAAAGGGAATGATAAGCTTGCCGATGACTTTAGGCAAGGGATCCCGAAGATTTATGGTCATGGTAAACTTCATGATCGGTAACTTTCTGTCAGGGTATAACATTATCCTAAGGTGTCCCTCTATTAACTCCCTAGGGGCTATCATTTTGACGAAGAACCTAGTGATGAAGTTCTTCACTAAGGGAGGAGTGAGAATTGTAAAAGGGAGTCAAGAAAGCTTAAGAAGGTGTTATCTGACATCACTCAGAGAAGTTCGTGTCAGCTTAGCCATGAAGGTCCATATGGTTGATAGTGAGCACCGGTTTGACGAGGAAAAATGTAAAAGGGCTGAAGACGAAGTGAAGAGGAAAAAAGATAAGGGAAAAAAAGCGGAGAGTCTCCTTAGCAGAAGCTCTTTAGCATGTTGAGTTTTTCAATAGAAGAAAATTGAGGGTAGGAACCGAGCTGATGAATACTAATATGAAGAGTATCATTAAGACCATGGAGAAAAATCTAGATGTGTTTGCCTGGGAAACTTCTGAGCTAGCGATCATTAAGAAGGATTTCATAGTACATCATCTCCGCGTCAAACCCGGAGCAAGGCCAGTGAAGAGAGAAATAGGATTGCATCTGAGGAGGTAGGGAAGTTACTAGAAGTGAGAGCCATTCAGGAGGTCCAATACTCGGAGTGGCTCTGGAATGTGGTCTTGGTGTCCAAATGAGGGGGGAAATGAAGGTTATGTGTGGAATTCAAGAACCTGAATGTTGCCTGCCCCAAGGACAACTACCCATTGCCCAGCATAGATCTGATGGTAGATGTCACAGTAGGGCATGAGTTATTGAGCTTCATGGACGCTTACTCGGGGTACCACCAGGTGAAACTATGGAAGGGAGATTAAGAGAAGACTTATTTCATTACCGAAAAAGGTACTTACTACTACAATGTAATGCCTTTTGGACTGAGGAATGCTGGGGCGACATTTCAGAGGCTAGTGAATGACATGTTCTGGAAGCAACTGGGGAAGACGATAGATGTGTATATGGATGACATTCTAGTGAAAAGCGTAATAAAGAGGGATCATCTTAGGCATTTAAGTGAGGCATTTAGAGTAATGAGTGAATATGGGATTAAGTAGAACCTCGAGAAATGTGCTTTCGAAGTAGGATCGGGAAAAGTTTTGGGGTATATTATGCACCAAAGAGGGATTGAGGCTAATTTAGATAAGGTACTAGTCATCCTCAGTCTAAAGGCCTCCCATATGAAGAAGGCGATTAAAGCCCTAACATGCAGAGTTGCCATACTGAGCCGTTTCATGAGTCGTTTGGCTGATAAATGCCTCACGTTTTTTAAATCACTGAAGTGCTCAAGCACAAAGGGATGGACTGAAGACTATGATAGGGCCTTCGAGGAGCTAAAAATGTATCTGGGCAACCTTTCCCAAATTAAATAAGCTGAAAGTGAGAGAATAATTGAGCCTTTATATGGCAGTAAGTGGAGTGGTAGTGAGTTCAGTACTGGTCAAGGAAGAAGAGGGGAAGTAGATACCAGTGTATTACACTAGTAAAGTAATGAGTGAGGCTGATGGGAGGTATCCTCACACTGATAAGGCTGCTTTCACGTTAGTTGTTGCGGTGAGGAAGTTGAAGCAATACTTTCAGGCCCATCTCATCGTGTTAGTGACTGATTTCCCCCTAAAACAGATCCTTTAAAACTCTCATACATCAGGAAGGCTTCTAAAGTGGTCTGTTGAGCTAGGAGAGTTTGACATATCCTACAAGCCCAGAGTCGCAATCAAAGCTTAAGCCATAGCTGACTTCATCTCAGAATTATCTAATAAGGGCTTAACGAACATAGAGAAAAAAAGGGAAGCTGGTGCGGTCGCTTAGAAGGACCTTTGCCCACCTTATTGGACATTGCAGGTAGATGGGGCGGTAAATAAAGAAAGTTATAGAGATGAGATGATTCTCATTTCTCCGGAGGGAAGGAAGATCGAATACGCACTCAGGTTTCACTTCAAAGCTTTGAATAATGAAGTTAAGTATGAAGCACTCCTGGTAGGTTTGAGGCTGGCAAAGGAGGAAGGGGCTGAGTGGATCAACATATCTAGCAATTCCTAGGTAGTGGTCTCGTAAGTGCATGGAGAGAATGAGGCGAAGTTTGAAAAGATAAGTGCTTACCAGAAAATGGCCGATGCAGTGTTAAAATGATTCAACAATTACGAAATAAAGCATGTCCCAAGAGGTGCAAATGCTAATGCTGATGCACTTGCAAAACTGGCAACGCTACCACACGCCGACCTCCCTACTAAAGCCTTGAGAAAATTTCTTGATGTTCCTAGTATCTCCTCATAAATTGATGTGATAGCATTGGAGGATGAGGGGGTGGATATGAGTTATAAAGAAGCATTTGATAGAATAGGAATTACCCTAATCTAAGAAGGAGGCCAGAGAAGTCATGTCTCAAGCTTCTAAGTGCGTTAAGGTGGGGAACGTGCTATTTCGAAGAGGGTATTCCCAGCTAATGATGAGTTGCATTTCAGAAAGTGAAAGTGAGCTATTGCTGAGGGAAATTCACGAAAAGGTGTGTGGAAGACACTCAGCCGAGTATGCAACAGTTCTGAAGTTAATGAGCCAATGCTACTTCTGGCCCACAATGAGGTAGGATGCCAAGCATCACATTAAAGGATGTAGGAATTGTAACATTCATGCCAGTATTCACAAAAAACCCCCTATGGAGCTAACTTCAGTCAGTAGCCCTTGGCCATTTGCAAGGTGATGAATGAGCCTTATTGGTTTGCTGGTCTTGGGTGTAAAGTAGAGAAAATATGTTATAGTAGTCATTGACTACTTCACCAAGTGGATTGAGGCCAATCCCCTTACAACGATCATTGAGGCAGCAACAACTAGGTTTGTATGGAAGAACATTGTATGTAGATTTCAGAACCACAGAGTATCATCACAGATACTATTAGGCAGTTTGAAAATCGAAAATTCAGAAAGTTCTGCGCCGATTTGAAGATTGTCCATTTCACTTCCTCCCCCTATCATCCTAAGGTAAATGGCCACGTTGAAGCACCCAATGTAGGTTATTCGCACCACTCCTTAAAGTGCAACGGGGGATACCCCTTTTAGCCTTATCTTCGAGACTGAAGCCATGGTGCCATTAGAGATAATAACGTAGCTCTGGCGGCAACCCTTAAGTTGATTCAGGAAATAAGGGAGGAAGCTCGGATCAGGGTGGAATGCTAAAAAGAAGGATCGAACGTAATTACAACATGAGAGTAAAGCCTCGACCAATCCATGTGGGTGACCTGGCGTTCAGAAAGATTGTTAACCCCCTGCATAAGGGTCCTTTAAAGCCGAGCTGGGAGGGACCTTGTAGAGTGATCCATGAGCTCAGACCTGAAACATACAGACTACATAATTAAGCCGGGAAAGAGCTCTCGCATCCATAGAACTTAGAAAACCTCAAGGTCTACCCTAAAGGAAGAGTGGAAGAGAGTAATGACTAGTATAATGCTTGTATTCTTGATCATGTTGTTCAAGCGAAAGGCGCTCAAATTCCTCACTAAATGAATGAAAGTATGTTAGTATCTACAACTAAGAAACACCACAACTCAGAACACTTATTTATCGTGCAAGATAAAGAGGATCTAAGCACCCGATAGCAGCTCAATATTAATAACTTAGAGTGCTTATTTAGCATTCAAGGTAAAGTAGACCTAAGCACCCGAAAGAGGCTCAGCAACTTGGAGTGTTTATTTGGCATCCAAGATGAAGAAGATCTAAGCACCCATAAGGGGCTCAACAACTTGGAACGCTTATTTGGCATCCAAGATAAATAAGATCTGAGCATCCGATATGAGCTCAGCATCAATAACTTGGAACGCTTATTTGACATCTAAGATGAAGAAGACTTGATTACCCACAAGAGGCTCAGCAAGTTAGAGCACTTATTTGGTATCCAAGAGAAAGAAAATCTAAGGACCCGATAGGGGCTCAACATCAATAACTTGGAACGCTTATTTGGCATTTAAGATGAAAAAGACCTAAGCACCCGCAAGGGGTTCAACAACTTGAAGCGCTTATTTAGCGTTTAAGATAAAGAAGATCTGAGCACCTGATAAGAGCTCAGTATCAATAACTTAAAGTGCTTATTTGGCGATGATTTAAGCATGCCAAAAAGGCTCAATACCCAGCGATTAAACCAATAGCCTAATACTTAAGATCATTTTATCTAATAGCTTAACCCTTATGTGTTCAGTTTTTCAAAAAAATGGGAAAAAAGACTAAGTATTGAAGTATTAAAAGAGAAGCAAATGAGTTGAAGAAATATTTTCATAGATAAGGAGAAGTTCGATTACAATTTTCTATAGGCCAAATGAGGGGGGAGGGTTAACTCTAGATACATCAATTATGGGACAAGGGCTTAGTCCCCTAAGCGCTTCCCCAAGGGGGAAGTTAGGATCAGAGTGGCTGGAGCAGTCTTTACACCTTTAAATTCAACCTCATCATCTGAGGATTTGTCGCTCGGAAGTATAATGTCATTGACGTTCAGGCCAAGGAACTTTAGCTCGATGAGGGCCAAGCATGATAGGAAGCCTTTGTCATTGATCTCAACCTTTAGAGTTGAGAACTCTTCAAACTCCAGATACTTAGCTATATCAGCCTATTCAACATGGGGAGTATGAGTCCTTTATTCTTCCATCTCCGCTCGAGTATTTCTCAACCTAGTTTGGACATTTCCCAACTCCGCCCGGACCTCTTCCAACTCAGACCTGGCACTTTGAAGGGCTATGAAGTGCCCTTGTGCCTTTTGTAGCTTGTCTGCATCAGCCTTCCTAAGGTCAACCTCCTTATGATATTTCTTTAGGAGTTGGTTCTTCTCGGAAGTCAGCTCCTTTACTTTTTGAACCGAAGTCAAGGTGTTCTGTTTCAGCCTTTCTTATTTAGCTTTTAGATACTTAACCTCCTCTTGCCGAAAGATCTGAACTGAGGCTCTTATTATGGAAGAGGAAATCTCACACTGAAAATAAAAATAAGTTGAGTTAGTCGAAATCTGGGGAAATAAAATAATATAAGGAGTAATACTTACTGTCACAAGATTGGAGCTCAAAAATTCTTGAACTGCAGGAAGAGGGAGACTGGCCAGGTTGAGGTTCTCTAATGTCAAGTGAAGGTCGGAAGACTCCCTCAGGTATTCTTAGAGAGAGCTGTCACTGACCCTCGGCTCCAAGAGAGACCCGACCCGGCTTGTTGCATCAGGAATGCCAATAGAGTGTTGCACTAGGACAAGGGTGAGGCGGGATGAGGCAGGATGAGGCTAAGCCATAGTTGGAACAACTCTTGCTGAGGTGGTTGGAAGGTTAACGGTCGGGACTGGAGCAAAAATGGATGAGGGGCTGGAGATGTCCACTCTAACTTCCTTAGCCATAGGTCTTTTTTATCTGCCCAGACTAGCTAAGCGAGAGCTTTGTCTTTTTCTATTCTCCCAGGCCGTAGCTTTAGCCTATCGCCTCATCTTTATTTCAAGAAACTTCTGTCAGTAAGGGCCGCCACCTTAGCTTTGGAGACTGGTTATGCAAAACAGACAAAATAGGCGTGGGTTAATACCCTCATACTGGGAAACATAGACAACAAAGCAAATGAAAGGAGTACCTAAAAGAAGAGCCCTCAGTTCGACTTGGTTTCTAAGGGTTCTACATCTAGTGGATGGTCGGCACAGACCAGACCACAGCTTGTCAAACGGTCAATAGTAAAAATAGCCCTAGAGTTCCTCTCATCTTCAAGCTTATTCATAATGGCCTCTCATGCCATCTCATCCATTTCGGAGAGCAGAATGTCCGTCTTGGGTGTACACTTCTCTTGATATTCCGTGTGGAGTGAGTAATGGCAGGTGGGACATTACCAATTCTTTGTTAGGACAAACCACTTCTCCTTCCAGAACTTATTGGCCTTAGAAACCTAATTATGGGTATGACTTTCCCTATCGTGGTATAGTACCAACCCTGATTAGTCTGGCTCAGGCTAATCAGAGAAAAGAGGAAACTAATCTACGGTGCATGTCCTATCTCTTCATGGTAGAGTACAAATAGGCCGAGCAGAGTCCTCCATGCATTCGGCACTCACTGTCCAGGGGGTAGCTCCCACGTGTACAGTAAGGACTTGAAGAAGGGATGAAGGGGCACCCTAAAGCCCTATGAAAATATATACATGTAGACGGCGGTCTCCGCTAACCCGTCTATACCTACAGTGGATATTCGCTCATGCTCCTTAGGCACCCGGATGTTGATGCATGAGGAGATGTTGTACTCGGTATGAATGTGGAAGTGATCATCCTCGTTGAATATAGAGACAACTTCTCGATAGTGGTCTAATCGAGGCCAAGCCACCTTCTTCGCTTTCTTCTTTGGTTCAGGCTAGATTTTCCTTGGCATATCCATCTCAAAGGTACCTGACCATGAAGAGGGGAATAGGTTAGCCTTAGGTCGAGTGTTGGTAGTCGCTGATGTCCTAAGCCTAAATTATTGGGGATGATCCTAAGGTCAGCCAATAAGGCGGGAAACTCTGAGGAGCAGGATGACTGAGGGTTATCCTAATGTTAGTCAAGAATGTGAAAATTTCCCAAGTGTTGAGAAATATTGAGGAGTAGTGTGACTGAACATGGTACTAAGGTTAAGGGAGAGTGTAAAATTTGCCTAAGTATTGGAAGTAAAAAAGATCAAAGCTACGTACGTTAGAAAAAAGGCAAACACCTACAGGGTTAGTTCTTAGGCTTATTTCCGATCAAAATTCATCATTTCAAAGAAAAATCAAGGTGGCAAAAATTTATACGAAGAACGTTCATGAAAAATGAAGAACAATTGAAGAAAACTAGAAAATTTACATAAAAGAAAGAAAATGCAGAAGAAGGAGAAAGCTTACTTGCTTTGTCACACATGATGAGTGGAGTAGTTAAGCAGATGGTGGTTCATGGCGGTAGAAGCAACGGTGAAAGGCAACGGACTTCATAAAATTCAAAGAGTCTAAGAGAGAACAACAGAGTTTGAGAGAGTAAGAAAGCTTCGATTGAAGAGGAAATGACGGAAGAGCATTGTTTAACGAGAAGAAAGAAGGGAAACGGATGAGACGGTTGAGTGTGGCAGCTGGCATGTTACACGTATCACACCCCTAAAGGTCGTCACAAATAACGATGAATGAGAATCAAGGTGCACTTAAAAGAAACCAGCGTGCATCCTTTTACATCCCTCAGTACGGATGGGGGTCAGAATGCCACATAACCCATACAGAATGCGGTTGCGTGTTAAGGTATTAACTGTTATGCCCAATTCTTGGACAGCCTAACCTGGGCAGCCTCGGAAACCGAGGTTGGGCATCATCGACAGAGATTATGGAAATAGAATGCTGAAGAGAGATGATAACTGAGACTTAGGTGTCGTAGGACTGAAGTGGCATTAGCCTGCCAGCAATAGCTAGACGAGATGATAAGTCACAAGAAGACCCTGAGACTGAGCCTGGTATTTCCTCGCTTAGCTAAAGTGTAGGCATGGGGACTCTGAATAAGTGGACGAGTGGAAAGTAATTGGCACTCGAGTAGAAACCATGTCCTTAGAATGTCAAACAAATGTGACATTACTTCGCGTTAGGGTGCCCTAAAGGATGTCAGATTAAGGCGGTGTTGTGCTACCTCGAGAGGCGTGTGAGTAGGGTTCATATCCTTGCCATGTCATGCTGTGAGGCGCTGACACTATCATGGAGTAGAGGGTGGTCAGAGCACTGAGAAATTGGAGCGCGACACGTAAAAAGTTTTCGAGAGCCTCCTTGCTTAAACCATGCATAAAAACCAAATGACTTAATATTAAGAGATAATGCAAATTTCTTAAGAAAATAACAAATATAAATAATCATCTCCACTTATCTCTCTAGAAAACTGATTAGAGTGTCAGAGTGGAGTTGGTCGATCATCACCCCGATCGTAGTTTGCTATTGAGTACAGATAGAAATCCTAAAACATACAGCGGAGGATAGAGCCCTTCATTATGGATAAAAATATATATCAACAAATTTCACGATAACGTAATATTATCAAGTGGTCTACTATTATTTATTAATTAAAAAAAAGAAATGAAGAAGAAAATATGCATGCGTGCTCCAGTAGAGAGCTAGTTATTGAATTTAATGACATATATTATATGCTTACAAACTATAGTGTATAATAAAGAGCTAGTTATTGAATTTAATGACATATATTAATATAATAGGCCTAACCAACACAACAACGATTAAAAAAGATTCTGTTACATCACTTTTTGAATCAACAACCTTAAATACGGACAAAATATTTAAGTAAAGTACAAGCACGATTGTAAATATGTGAGTGGCCTGTATAGTGAAGGCACTTTTTGGAGCTGATATACAAGATGGGGTGGTCAAGTTTAACCCAGCCTGTTTGTTTGGAAGGCCCAACCAGGACCTGATTTCAGAGGAGAGTTTACCCAAAAGGCCCACATTTGCTCCCTGGCTAGGAGTATTATGCAATGTTATGGACTTTTCTGCGAGGGAAAAGATTGTTGCTGCTGATACCAGCCCAATAAACTTGTAACCATAGTCCGTCAAATTAGACTTTTGTCACGTACCAAACACAATTTAGATTTCTAATACAGAATCTGTGAAAATAACCATAAATGAAAGTATGATTTAAAAAATAAACTCACTCTAAAAGTTTTTTTTATAGAATGGCCTTCTTTCTTTTCTAACTTAAATAAATTTAATAAATTTAACCAATTACTAAAAAATCTTTTATCCTTAACCGGTATTCATAAAAATAAAAATAAAAAAAAATAAAAAAAAAATTTCATCTTCCTGCCAAATTGTAAAACAGTAACCCACAATCTCGAAAGTGTACCTTCGAGTTCTTCAACTTTTTCATCTTCTTCATTTTGATCCCACGTTCAAAATCTTCGTACTGTTCTCGAACTTAATTGAAGTGATGGTTGGAAAGAAAAACCTGAGTTTTGCTAATGAAAAGAAGCGGTGAAAGGAGATTCACCGACGACATCGAAAAAAGCCGTGAATGATGGAAGGAAGAGAAAAAAGCCGGCGCCGGAATCTATGGCTGAAAACGACAAAAATAGCCTGAAGATAGTATGTTACCTTAAAATTAGAATTTTTTGTGTGTTTAAAATCTCAAATTTACTTTCAAAACTAGATTGTAAACTGTTTGTAATTTTTTTTTTTTAAATTATTATTATAAAGATTCAAACCGTAAAAAGATTTTCGGTGATTTGAATCTCTAACCTTTACTTTAAGAGAAATATCAGGTATCCAATTAAATTATATTCAGTGATTAAATATAAAATATTTGTAGTATTTATTCGACTGAATTTACATGAAAAAGGTGGATCTAATGACCTAGAACCTTTAAGCATGTGGTCTTGAATTGCTCGAGGTCTCTACAAAATCCCTCGAGCCATCGAGCAGTTTAAGAATCACTATGAGTCGATATGAAACCTTTCAAGCATTTATATCTCAAATTGTACAATGGCTCGAGAGAATATGAAGTGGTCTCGAGTCATCGCACAGACCACGAAACACATGCTAGAGGGGTTTCCTATCGAGCAAACTGTGTTTCTACACCGGATCTTTTAAGTAATTTAAGAAATATATGTTGCTTGATGAAAGTACCATCGAGCATTGGTTTCTTGATCCCTTCGAGTAGTAAATGTCTAGTTAAAATTGCAATTCTTTTATTTATTTTTTAGCTTATAGTGTTGTATATTAATCTTATATTATTATTATTTTCTTTTCAAGGGGAACAACATGTAATTCGTCGTCATCTTACTTACAGCCATCGTTGATGATTATCTTTCCTTCAAAATCCACACTTCTGTGATATCAATGTAAGATGTGGTGGTTATTGATATAAAAAAAGAAACCTTAAAACACTTTAGTTGGAGGCATTTAGGTGCACTTTCTTAGGACACTTCTTTGATGTTACAGAGCCTCTCAACAACTCATGGCAGCAAATATATGGGAGATAACACCGAATTTTCTCTTGTCTTTTGAATCATCTTCCCTATCCCTCCCATTCTACTATTCATCTCCTCAATTTTCTCCCCCATACCATAATGAGAGCATCCAATCTCGACACCCACTCGTCTTTCTCTGGCATCCAACCTTAATCTTGTCTCCAACTTTAACGCAACCAACTTTGTTCATAGTTCTCAATCGTTTTCATCGAGCTTTTTCGATTTTCTTTTGGGGAGAATCAAATTGTTCGCCAAACCGAAACTATGTTACCCGAGAGCTTTTCCTATGAAGGACACCGACCTTTGTGTTCGGAACTTGAATGATGTTGTCCATTGTCTTCATGGGAAGCTAGATTGGAAGCTTCTGATAGAGTTCATTCTTTGCACACTGCATATGAAGGAGAAATATTTTCAAGGGTCTCGGATCTAACAACCATTATTCCTAAAGGCTCGGCTTCCCAGCTATGGCACTCTTTAGTTCGTACCTTTCCATCTATTATTCAAAATGATTCTTGGATTATTCGAGATGGCGATTTGAATTTTTGGTTTGAAAATTTTCCTGGAAAAGGTTCTTTAGCTCCACAAGGTTTTAGGGTAATTAATAATTTCCCTACAGTTGAGGACATTTGTTTATCAATAGGTTGCCAACCTGTACTGCCATCTAAAGTATCCATTTTTCTTTGGAAACTCTTGTTTCCGGCAGTGCCTACGGATGACAGTGTATGTGTTGTAAGGCTGGTGCCCAGGAGTCCATTCACCACATTTTTTGCCCAAGTTTTACTGCGCTAGAGGTTTGGAAATATTTTTTAACTTTGTTTAATATTGCTTTGTAGTCTACTTGGCATTTACTTTATTTTTCAGCGGTTTTCTCTTTTCCGAGGATCATCACTAGTAGTTTATTAACGGGCCTGATTTCTTGGGAATTATGGAAAGTCATCATAAATGATGCTAAGTTTGATAGTAAGAAGCTTGAAGCCGCTCTAATTATGGGTAAGAGCTCCAATGGTATTATTCGTCCAAAATACGTCACTTCTCAGTTCAGTATTGGCTGTTTACAAGCTTTGCAATCTTCCTATTTTACTAATCAAGGAAAAACGCTCTAAGATGATTCGATGGATGCGACCCCCTGTTGCAGGTCTTGTTTTGAATACTGATGGTTCGGCTTTCGTAACTGGTGTAACATATAATATATAAAATTCTCACTTATGTTTTGATGTTAAAATATCACTCAATAAACGATATATACATCAATATCCATATAAGAAATTATTAGAGCCCGGTTTAATGTATCAATAATATCATATAATAAATAATATTACCATATAATACATCATTCAAATTTATATTTCCTTCTATAGGAAATGGATGCTTATAATTGAACCTGCTATAGAAAATATTAAAATATGTTTTAAGTTGATAGGAAGTATACACAATAATATAATTAAAATAAAAAATAATAAGCATCATAGAAAAACAGATTATAACATTGTAAATTATGTTTCATAAAGAGCATTTTTAAATTAAGTAAAAATCAGACTTTCGATTAAAAATAATTTAAAATAATAAAATAAGGTAAAAATAAAATTTTAGGGTTAAAAATATAAAAAAAATAATTAGTCTAAAGCTAAAAAATTAGTTTAAAAGAGGGCAAAGTCTGAATTTTATATAGTTTGAAGGAGATTTTTATGAAACGTGATAATTTCGGAATTGTCTTTCAAATATAGTGATAATTTATGAAAGTAAATATGATTTGGCTCAAGTTTGATCTGCATTTGCACCTGAACCTTTTCTCTTCTTTTTCTCTCTACAAACTCGCAAGAGGAGCATGCTGGTCACCAACCTGCTTGGACTCGTTTTATAATCTATTATCCATATAGTAAGGTCCAATTGCACATATATATATACTGTATACATATATATAGACATATATGCATGTACTTGATTTTGATAGAATCTGGTTTTTGTTGTTGTGATATGGACAAGTGCAGATGTTACGAATTAAGGATCCGAAAGTCAGTCTTGATTCTTACTCTCGTGTGTTGGGTATGTCGTAAGTTTTAAAAGTAAACTGATCATCTTGAACGTAATGAAACTCCTTAATTTTAAACAATTGCCCTGTCATTGGGTTACCGAAGTGATCCAAACTTCAAAGGATACCATAATGGGAATGAAGAACCTCAAGGATTTGGTTTGTATATATATATATATAGTCATCATATGTTTTATGTTGGTTGATTATGGTCTGAGTTAGTTCCTAATATTTATTACTTAACTAAAAGGACACATTGGCATTGTTGTTGATGACACATACAAGGCATGTGCACGATTTGAAAATTTAGGTGTAGCATTTGTGAAAAAACCGGATGAAGGTCAAAAATACACTACAATTACGTACATACATGCATATATATATATATATATATATATAATGTTCTCTTGTAAAAATTAATAATGTTCTATTGATGTTAGCTTACCTAATTGATTTTAATATGCGAAAAAACCTTGTAGGTGAAGGTAAAGGGCTTGCATTCATTAAAGATCCCGATGGCTACTGGATAGAAATCTTCGATCTTATTACTATTCAAGAACTCACGGCTAATGCTCGTTAAGCAAACAACTCAAAATTAGATTTTTTTGATCTTTCCGAATGTTTTCAAGCAATGATGCTATAGTATAAGTTTGAATATCACATCACTAATAAAAAAATACAAATTCGACCCCAATTAAGTTTTTTTATATATAAATATTCCCTACTATTTATATATTTATTAATTTCTTCCTTAAATTATAATATTTTTTTTTCATTTTTTCACCACAATCCTTTATCAATATAGGTCTCAAGCTCAGAATTCGACCTCGACCATTAATAGAGGTTTGAGCTCATATTTGAGTTTTGATAGAAAAATGAAAAAAAATAAATTAAGAGAAAAAATAATATATATATATATATATATAAATTATTGATATAAAATTATAAAAAAAAATAATTAATTTAGATTAAATTTATATTTTTAATTTTATTATTATTGATATATCATTTATTGTTACACATAATTATCACATAATTCATATTAATGTATTAAACGTTTGTAACATCAGTATTGATATTCTGAAAAATGATTGAAGGATTAAATAATCTAATTTTGATAATATAATAATTAATCAATTAATAATTAATAAATTCATAATAAATTCATAAAAATCGATATAAGTAAAATACAATTAACTCATAAATTTTGTGAAATGTGCCTCTTCTCTTCCTAGTGGATGCCAAATGGGAGTTATAATATAAATAGTCTACTCCATATATATATATATATATATATATATATATATATTTCTTTATACGCATTATATTAATCCTTTGACTTATGTTTCAGTAAACTGGAAATTGGGTAGGGTCCAAGTGTAGCAAATTTCTTCACAGCTTTTAACGACCTTGTTGGAAATTTACCTTCTTCTAAACGAAGAGAAAAAACAAAATCAATTTGCTAGAAAGTCAACAAATCATTGGCAATGCTTAGGAAGAAATGTCAATAAACAGTAGTAACTTACGTCTCTTATCAATTGGCTTCATTCAGTCAAAAAGCAAGCACAGCTACGATCATCACATTTCCTTTACGCACTGTCACATTTACTTCGTCTTCTCTTTCTCTTTTTTTGTTTTTCTTCATCAAACACATTTTCTTTATTATAAGTAATGAACTATGGATAAGAGTATGAAAGAAAAAAACCTACTAAGACATAATAATAAACATTCCAACTCGTACCTCCATAATTTCGAAATAGATTAACAACGCCATTCATGCATCGTTATGAAAATCAACTATATCAGTATACGTAAAATAATGTATATAATAGAACTACTTCCCACAAACAGAGATCTTGCTGGTCATGAAAATTTGGACCCTCTCGACTATCGAGACTCCTTCGCCCTGGGGATTCCATGTCAAACTCATTATTGTAATTTCTTAATGCTATATATATATATACATGATTATGTACAGATCAGTGAAAATTAAAGGCATTTTTTTTAACTTGGATGTAGATCTAAATCGAAAATACGATGTCTACCTTGTTTTTACCACAAGACAAAGCTCCCACCCACTACTTAGTCAAATGCTTTGTGACAAAACATGCACTTTGTCTTATTATACCGTTTGAGTTATATTTTTCTTTGAAGACTGTTTATGTTTAGATATTAATTTTAAATAACAACTCTACACAAAACTCAAAATCAGCTGGCAGCACCATCTTTCTCCTTTTTTTTTTTTATTATTTTTTTTATTTGTCTATTTCTCAAATTCGTACGTGTCTTCCCTTGTTTTCAAAAGATTCTAGAACTTAAAATTACTCTACTATTCCTAGCTAGCTACCAGCGACTAGGTCACCATATGATGTCTCAAAAATTCAAAATTGCCCCTCTATCATCCCCTCCCTCAAAATAGTGATTATTATCTAGTAAGTCGTTAAAGTCCCCGATACTCATGTCGGAAAACTTTAAAAAAGCCAACATCTCCGTGTTCTATCGCAAGTGAGTACCTAATATTCAATATTTTAAGGTTGCGAGTGGCGAGGTGTTCACTACCAACCTTATTATCAGAAGATGCATTGACATCAAGCTATATTTCCTAAGTGCATAATTTGGACTAAGCTTATAGGCAACCCTTTACGGGCAAAGACCTATTACTAGGTTGGGATATATATTACAAGTTTGACCATCTCAGAATCCTGCTTCAAGGGATCAAATACAAAAAAGTCTTCAAGCCTTCTACTAAGGTTATGAAAGTCTTTTCCATTCATGATGGTCCAGAATCGTTCGAAGAGCATAAGAAAAGGTTATTACGATTTTGTGTAGAAAACCATTCCATGTTCAAACACCCTCATCCACTATGGCACAATCCATATTTCTTCGTTAGGCTTCATTTTAATCTTAGCGAAGACTCTAATCCAACCAAAGCTTCTCATCTAAAAATGTCTTTTTCAAACCTCCATCTCATTAAACAAGAATGTGAAAGGCCCTTGCAAAAAGGATTGACCTACTTCATCAGGTCTTCTATGTGGAGAAGAGATCCAAAAAGCTTCAAGGAAAGAAATGGCTGGTCATTGACTATAAACCTATGAACCGGTTCCTCCATGATTATAAGATCCCTCTGCCCAAAACCTCTACTCTCCTTGTTCACTTAGCAAAAGCAAAGTTTTCCTCTAAGTTTGATCTCAAGGGAGCCTTCCAAAAAATTGGGATTCATCACTCAGACTAGCCTAAGACCGCTTTTTGTATATCAAATGCCCAGTATCAATTCATACCATTCTTGGCCGGGAGCCCTTAATGTTATTAACCAAGCCACACCTCATGTTGCCCTATTCTCAATAGAACTTACAGCGAAGCACTAGACTTACATTATAACGAGAGAGATAGTAGCATGAGATCTAGCTTTTAATTTCTTTCTGATGTGTAGGGATCCTCCACTGGAGGCAAGTTTAGAGCATACTCGAAGAGCAACGAGCTAGATCTATTGTCGAGAAATTCCTAGAAGAACTAGAGATGAGAGAGGAGAGGGAATTTAGCAACTCATTGTTTTAGGAAATATTTCTTAGAATTTTTTTTTTCTTTTCGATAGATTTATAACGAGAGAATCCCTTCCATTAATAGGCAACGAGAGAACACTCTAGATATTTACAATATTACAACCGACAAGCTAAAATTATTACAACCTACAAGCTTTAACAAAAGCTAGACTTTAATAAAACGGGTAATACACGCACTAAGGTATCTGATAAGATGGAATCTTTTGAGCAGAAAAGCTTATCTTGAATTCTATGACGGGGATAAGTTAAAATTCCTATAATCTTCTTAATCCAAATCAATCTAGGACCTACTAGTAAAATTCTTATACCAAGGGTTGGATGGGTCTGGGTCACATTCAATCAGGTCTTGCGAGTATGGATTCTGCATGAATTGGAAGTATTCTGGTGGGTACTAATGGGCTTCGTCTTCTGGAGTTAGTTGGGATTTCTCTATTGGGTTCTAAAGAACTGGGATCAAGTGGATTTCTTGAGGGAGGTTTGGACTAACATTGTTGAGATCCCAGAGACAACCTTGAAGGGATGCTTTCATATTTAGCCATTGAACATCTAGGTCATAAAGTGTTTGATACTCATATACTGTGTTGATGGTCCAGAGCAGCTTTGTATGGGGTTGGATATATAAGGCTTGTGAAAGATATATTTACAACTCATTTTCTCACTAAAGTCATTCATTTTCCAAACATTATGGTATCCAATGACCTTAGTAAGCTCTTTTCACCACTAGTGTAGGGGAGAGAATCACTAGAGGAACATCCATATAGGGGAAGCTTTATTGTCTGGGTCATGAAGATGATCGTACAGTCCCATGAGAGGAAAGGCTATAGGATGGGAAATGATAACTGAAAGAAACCAATAGAACCAAAGAGGATCTTGGGTGAAAGCCTCAAGCAGATATGGTGGATATAAGAAAGGTCAAGGAAAACCTGGTTTAGATTGGTTTGACTTTTCTTAGGGTAGAACTTTCCATGGAGCCATGAATGATAGTGAGGTAAACTTTCGATGGCATACTTCTTGACATCTTCCTGATTAGGAGAGTGAACGTGGAACAAGTTGGAAAATCCTAGAAGAAGCAGGGGGTAATGCTGAGCTGGAAGATTTTCAATTTATGAATCAGAAATGGTGTAGATGAGAGAAATCACATATGCTAGGGTGATGATTGGAACTAGTTTAGTCCTTGAGAGCATATTGGGGATGAAGTTCTGACTTCTTTTTATGCGAGTGGTTTGGAAATCATATCGCTCAAACCAAGATTTGAGCCTTGAAAGTAAGGGATTTGGAGGAACCTTGTTTTTGAAATCGAGGACTCGGGGGAATGAGGAATTGTCCATCTCCACTCTGAAAGTGTGACCTCTTAAGTAGAAGTTAAACTTTTCTATTTCATTTTTCATTGTGAGGATTTATTTAAAAATCGTATGATGATGTTGTTATGTTGGTTTAAATTCTCTACTAGCAAGAGTACAGTAAAAACTTTTTTAATCCCTTTCTTCTATGAGAACAGCTACTTAATAATGGTCATACACATCTATTTGGAGGATCCTTAATCTACCCGAAGGAATATGGAGAGGCATGGGCTTTAATGTGATTTGCTTTAGGTATTTAATTGCTTGTGTCCGCTTTGCCCCCCCAGGAGGGATGATTCTTCTTTAAAAGCCTTGAAAGGGGAGTTGTGAACTTAGCCACTTGAGGGATGAAGTCCCTAATATAGTTTACAGTGCTAAGGAATTGCATTATATGTTCCATGGTTAGGTAATCATCTGGAAACTTCAGGAGTTCTAGAGCTAAATGAGGCCCCAGAGAATAAGATGATTGAGTAAGGCCTATTCCAAAACTAGGCCTAAGAAATTTATCTATTTTTAAGTGATCTCACTCTTCTTCTCCAATAGCATGATTTCGTACTTTTCAAATATGTCACCAAACTGAGATAATAGGGAACGATGGCCTTCTTCAGTTGAACTAAAGAGGAGGATGTTATCAATGTAAATGAGAGTGCTATGTAGGATAGGCTAGAATGTCCTGGTCATGGCTTTTGAAATAGGAATGGCATAGTCTTTAAACAGAAAGGGAGAACTTTCCATTGACACTAGGCGTTCGGTATATAGAAAGCGCTCTTAGGCCGATTTGAATAATGAATCCCAATTTTCCAAAAGGCTCCCTTGAAATCAAGCTTAGAGAACAACTTTACTTTGGCTAAGTGAACAAGCAGTAGAGGTTTTGGACAGAGGGAACTTATCATCCTGGAAGAACCAGTTCAGAGGTTTACAGTCAATGACCAGTCTTTTCTGTCCTCAAAGCTTTTCGAAACTCTTGTCCACATAAAAGGCCTAGCAGGCCTATGGTGAAGTAGTAGACTTCATCAATAATTGTTGCAAGAGGTCTGAAGGAGACATTCCTGGATGATATGATTTGGTGGGATTATAGAGTCTTCGCTAAGCTTAAATGAAGCCTAATAAAGAAATATAGATTATGCTATAGTGGATGAGGGTGTTTGAACATGGCATGGTTTTCTGCACAAAATCGTAATAACCTTTTTTTATGCTCTTCGGACAATTTTGGGTCATCTTGAATGTAAAAGACTTTTAGAACCTTAGTAAAAGGCTTGAAGTATCTTTTGTATTTGATCCCTTGAGGTAGGATTCTAAGACGGTTGAACTTACAATATGTATCCCAACTTAGTAATAGGCCTTTGCCTGGAAAAGGCTACTTATAAGCTTAGTCCAGCTTATGCAATCAGGGAATTTCTTGATGCCGATGCATCTTCTGGTAATAAAGTTGGTAATGAACACCTCGCCTTTCACAACCTTAAAATGTTAGATATGAGGTACCTACTGATCGGGGGAATGACTTTTGGATCCAATATGGATCTATATGCTCAAATATCGATGTAGGTAACTTCTATGGGTTTAACTTCTATGGGCTTGCCATATCTTTCAAGGAGGAGACGTGTCGGAACATGAGGACTCTGTCCGTTATCTTGGGCCTGGGAAAGGATGGGTTTGAAAGGCATGATAAAGGCTATGAAATCTGAGTTTTCAGAATCAGAAGGATCTAAACTAGTTTTAGAATAGAGAAGGGCGAACTTTATTTCATTATATATATATGATTGTTATGAGAATAGTGATTCTATATCTGCTTCTGAGTCGAGGATTGCTCAAAAGATTGTATTTGCTTGATCATCCTTGCTGACTATTTGGTCTTTTCAGAACATTGCTTTGCCTAGTGCCATTTATTTTTGCAGATATAACATCTATTTTTCTTTCTAAAATATCGGAACCTGTGATTCTTCCTTTGTTCTTAGGGAAGAAGTGAGTTTTATTTGGCGTCTTGCATTGGCATCTATCAGTTTTGCATTTGATTTGGAGATAAGGCTTCTTGCAAACCTTTTTGAACTTGTTCTTCTCTTAGAGAATTCGTAAAAGAAGCTTCTGGGTATCATATATCTTTTCAAGAGAAGCAAGTGCCATCTGGTGAATTTTGCCAAGGGAAATTTCTTTTAACTCTTTTCTCATGGTGACCATACTTCTTTGAAGCTCCACTTTTAATTCTTATGGGAGAATTGATGTAAACTTGTGTCAATGTTTCGTCATTAAGCCCATTAAGTATATAATACTTTTGAGCCATTTGTTTAAAATGGAAGTTAAGATATTTCTTCTTTAATGAACAACATTTCCTCTTAAAGTATTCGTGTCTAGCTTGTTTGCTAATTAATCGGAAGTCTCTAATGAATTCCTTGAATTCCAATCTAAGGATCCGAGCACTAGAGCTCCTATAACAAGCTGTAATTGCCTATATTCTCCCAAGTTTTGATACTAATCTCTCAAGATCAAGTAAAATGAGAAGTAAATTCCCGAAGGATGTCTTCTATAGTCCTGTCTAACTTTGTTATTTGAAGATCAATCCACACACCAAGTTCGTGGACCTTTTCTCTCCATTTTGTAGGTTCCTCACAGTCAAATGAGAACCAAGGTCCGCCTACAGGTGGAAATGAGGATCTTTGTGGCTATTGGGTATAGAATTCTAAGGCCTTTAGGGATTCATCAACAATGGGATCATCAGTAGTACTGAAGGACTTGCTCGATTAGGAGGGGTTGCCATGAGTATGCAGCTGATATCCGCTGTCTTGAAATCTTAAGAGGATTCTGAGGTATTAGAAAAATCTTTTAGTTTAGTAAAATATATGGACTTGGGAGGCTTTTCTAGGAAGGAGCTCACTTCCTTTTACCTTCCTTTACCCTAGGATTGTTTATCTATTTTTGAGACCGAGGCCGAGGGCTTGGCTCGAGCGAAGATTACTCTTTGATAGGATTTCTCTTGTAGACTACGTAAGTCATTTAAAAGGCTTTAAGTAATTTTCTACATAAGAAGGAACATAGGGCATAGAAACAAAAGGCGAGTAATCATAGGTTAGAGCAAGAGAACGGTGACCTCCATGTCTCGATGAATTTAGTTTAGTTCTATCTTTAGTTCATAATCTATTACTCTTTTACCTGAGATTTGTGTCTAGCTGGTGAATTTGATTGAGTTCTTGATAAATTCCTTTTAGATCAGAGTCTAATCCCTTTAGCCTTTCTTCATTCTGCAAAGATCCTTCAATAGCTCCATCCAGGTTAGAGTATATGGTTTGGGGAATTGTTATGGCAACTAGCATTTATGGATTGCCAGTTTAGTACCTCTTCCGCTTGAGAAGCTTATTTTATTCTTCCATCAGGGAGAATTTCTACGGGCTAGATAAACGGGCGTGCCGAGAATCGCTAGTTGTCATAAGTGAAATGAGCAAGAGGGGGAAAATCTTCCTCATACGGAGCATCCATTTAGCAGGGAATAAGTTGAGGAAGGAAAGAAGTAGCAGTAGGAGGAATCTACTTAATAAATGAGGATGATTTGTTAGGAACTAGTTGTCTTATTCCTGATAAAATGGGAACATCCTGTTCTAGATTGGCCTCGAGTCTTTCTTCAAGATTTGGAAGGAGATCTAGGTCTAGGTGACCTTCTTTTAGAAAGCTATGTACGACTTTCTTATGTCGATCTAGGGGGAATCTGGATCATTTGGTTTGAAAGACTTTCTTGCGCTGAAACACAGTGATGCTGGATATTTTAAAGTTTTCTGGCATGAGCATCCAAGATCACACATTTATGGGTTAGTGTCCTAAATGAAGTGACCTCTGATTTTATTTGTGAAGGTTACCGATCCATCTTGGTGGAAGGAGTGGATATGGATTTTTTTTTCAAAGGTGATAAGTGTGATCATCATAGACTAGAAAATCTAAGGAGTCTGATCTGCAGCTTGATTAGTAAGGGGCTGAAAGATCGTCTTTATTGTGCCATCTGGCTTCTTTTGGAATTTGGGCTCCTATATTTGTACCGGCAAAGTATCCTGGAATAACTTCTCATAATTGGTGACTCGTTCAAGGGCATTAATTTTACCAATTGGTCTTGGGCAATTTTCCTAAGGATCTAGATAATGATAGGGACCTCGTCTTGTCTTTCTACAGTAATAAACAAGGTATTCGCATAGGTACCTAGGAGAGGTAGCTCAATTGCATGGTCTTAGAGCCTGTAGGCTATTTGGTGGTGGAGAGTAGCCATATATAAGTTGGCTACCATAGAGATTCCGACTATTTAGACCTGGACCTTCAGGAATCGAGTGATATTAGGGTGGACAATGGGGATATTGAAGTTGGGGTCGAAAGTAAAGCACACACTCCTTACATGCAAAGTGGCGAGAGAGGTGGCAATTACAGCCTGATCATATTTAGTGAAGATAGAATTTAAGAGGGCAAGTTTAATAGTGACAGGCAGACCATTTCTCCTATGAAGGGAGAGAAAAACCCTTTTAATATGATAAATATAAGAGATTATTAGGATGTAGGGGTGAAACTTTTATAATATGATAAAAGTATATTTTTGGAGCTTTTTCATATTAAATATATTGTGTTAAGTCTAAGATTGAATATTTTTATAATTTGATTGATCTATTGAGCCGAAATGGGAAGCTTGAAAAAATAATTAATATAGTGAAGATGTCATTTGATCATGATATTATTACATTAGTGTTTTACTTGAAAGATGTAAAGTGAGAAGTGATTTTTAAAAAGTATCAAAAATTTTAGGACAAATGAATTATTAGAAAAGATAATTTTTTTAATTAATAAATAATAAGTTTTAGGGTTATAAATTATTATTGAAAATTTTGGAATTCTAATTAGTTTGTCAATTATTTTAGATCGAGAATTTTTAACTATTATTTTCATTACGAATTTTCCTAAGAATAGTAAAAACACTAATTGAACTCAAATTTTTTAAAATTTCAAAAATTAACCCTAATTATTATTATTTTTTTCCATAAAAATCTATGGGGCCACAACCCTAGTAGCCCCCACATGACTCAGCCCTGCTAATAAGAGACCTTCTTAAATGTTTGTATAATTACGTGATACAATAAATATTATCTTTATATATCCATCATATATCATATAAAAATACAATTATAATTATAGTGAAATTTTATATATCATAATGGATCTAATAAAACCTCCCATAAATAACAATCTATATATCTAAAATAGGGCAATGCAAAATTTGGTGATATAAATGACAATTTTGATATATAGTACTTCTTTCTACAATATCTTTTTATTTTCTTATATATTAATTTTGTGATTTCTGAGGTGATGGCCAAATTACCTTTATTTTTGCTAATAACGCAAAAAAAACAAATATACGAAAGAAAGTACAAAAAGTATCAGACTGGACATTGCATGCTTGGTTGGTTACTTTTGATATATTATCTGATGCTGGTTCTTGAAAATATATATCATCTGATCATTATGATGATATATAACTTGTCTAGATTTCATAAGACTTGTTTCTGATTGGGTTACTATGAAAAGACAGTATAACAGGACAATATAATCACCTTCTTCATCTCCTAACTCCAAGAAAATGAAAATAATAAAATACAGATATAATTTTAAAATACTAGGAAAAATAATAAGACTATATAGCATATACTATGCGCTGTGAAACGCAGAAAGTTGCTCAACATGTCTTTTAATTACTTAATTAATTAAACAAAAAGTTAATCAATAACCATTAAAAAAACATAGAAAAAGAGCCTATCTTCCCCCATATCCCATCAAATCTCTCTGATCCTTTGTTTACTTACAGTCAGTCTCTCTGATCATATTTTAGTACCATTTTCAGTAGTAGTACATGAACTTATCTTCTGTCTCGTTTTCTTCAATGCAGCCAATACTATTATTATTACTACGACTGCTGCTTCTTATCAACTGCTTTATTTCCTCAAGATTATAGTCTAATGGGCTTTGTCCAACATACCAATTTGGCTTCTGATCTGAATTGTCACCTCCATTGTTGCCATAACTATTAAACATGAACAACTTTTTGCTGTGATCCTCATCATGAAACCCTTCCGATATGCAGCTCTGGAAACTCATTTCTTCAGATGAAGTAGTACTGCAACTTGCTTTATGATCATTTCCAAACTTCAGAAGATTATTATGATCATTAGGATAAGCACTACAGTCCATCTGGAACATAGAAGAAGAAAAATTGGAAGAAGGGAGGCTTGAGAAATTGGAGGGGATATTTGAATTAATGGGTGGTGGGACATTAATGATTGGAAAAAAGTTGGTTGAGTATTGTTGGAGTTGTTGAGATGTTGAAAAAGATGTTTCGTTAGGGTTTTGATGATGGTGATGGTGATGAGAAGATAAAAGAATGGGAGGTTTTGATTGTGATGATGATGAAGAAGAAGATGATCTTACAGACCCTGATCCGAAAATCATACTTAATAGCTTCTTCTTCAGCTTCGTGTTCCAGTAGTTTTTTATGTCGTTATCTGTTCTTCCTGGCAACTGAGCAGCTATAATTGACCACCTATCATGCATGAACCATCATCAATGTTCAAGAACATTCGAACTTCTCAAAATTATATTGTATCGATATATATATATATATTAGATACCATTTTAATGCGACTAGCTAGTATCTGCTAGGAGGATATTCATGATTTCAAGCAAGAAAATTTCAGAGTTTTACCTAGACACTATCATAGTACTATCCATAAACGGAAACATATATCTTGGTAAGTTAGTTTTGATGAACATAGATTTAATTTCTCCTTTTTTTAGGCAAGTTTCAGACATTGATCCCTCTTCATATAATATAACTAAGATCCTAAAACAAATATATAAATATGTAACACCTTGGGGAAAAAAGAAAAAGGGTAATTGGGAAAAATAAGAGTAAATATATGCAACAAAGGAAAAAAGAAGGAATTAAAGTTGATCAATAAATTAATTAAATTTATGTTCACCTGCTTCCAATGGTAGCAAAGAGAGTACAAATGATTCTATCCTCCTCATCTGAGAATTCTCCATGCTTAATGTTTGGCCTCAAATAGTTTAACCACCTCAATCTGCAACTCTTCCCACATCTCCTTAGACCTGCAGTTTCAAACCTCAGCCAAACCAGTCAAAATATCACACACACACAGAAAGAGAGAGAGAGAGAGAGATGAAAAGTTGGAAAAGATTTTGAAACTAATTTGGAAAGAATAATGAATGAATTGATCTAATAGGTTAACTACCAGCTTTTTGAGGAAGTGCAATCCAGTTGCCACCAGTCCCATATTTCTCTATGTAATCTTTAAGCTTTGCATCTTCTTCAGATGACCATGGCCCCTTCTTCACATTTGCTTTGTCACAACAAGGAGCCCTACCCATCTCTCTATCTCTCCCTCCCTCTCTCTCTCTCTCTCTCCCTCTCCTCCAACCTTACGAGTGAAACTTTGACCTTGAGCGTGTCTTATAAGTCCAAAGCTAGTAGCTAGGGCTTGGTATTAGTACAGTAAATAATATAGTCAAGTTTCTTTTTATGTTTTTCTTTTAGCTTCCCACCTGTCTCACTCTCACATCTTGTATCTTTGTCTAATTCTGAACAGTTTATCTCCCCAAGAAGATTAAGATTTAAGATGACAATTTTTCAAAAAATCATCCAATAAGCATGAATTAAAAGTAGTAATTCTAACTAACGTTCGAATAAAATTTAAGAATCTAACTCAGTGCTAACCAGACAGGCCATACTGCTCTAGGACTTTCCATCAAACACCCTTTGCTTACTCTGTCAAAACTGAAAAGGCATGGAAAAAATCTTCCATAAAATATACATATGTAAGCTGTAATACCTTCTGATTGCGACACTTTCCAAACCGCAGACTAAAGTGTTATAGCTAAATGATTTAGACCTAAAATTTTAATTTTTTATGATCTAATTAAATGTATATTTAACTTTAGTTTATACCAAAACTCCCATTTTAATCGTGTCGATCTTGTCCTGTAAACTAGTGTTATGGATTAAAATAGAGTTGGTTCTTTTTCCTTTTTTCTTTTCCATGTAAGATTTTATACATGTATGATGATGAGGTATAAATTCTAAAAAAATAGTAAAATCTATTACATAGTATTATTCTATTCGGACTTGAACACAAAAAGTCCCCCACAGAGAAGACACTCGCTGCTACTACTCGAGCTTTCCATTCAAAGATGATTTGACCCTAATCTACTATTATATTAATTATCAATATTTGTACTTTTAATATAGTAAATATAAAAGATAGATCCATCTTTATGATTCAAGGTATGCATATCCCATGCACGCGTCATTTGTATAATTATATATATATTTTCTTGAATTAGATTAAATAATAGTATGTAGTTTTTCTCATACTCAATCAAGCCAGTGACGAGGGGAATCTGCAGCTAACTGATAAATTCATATAAAGAGGATAATATATAATAATAAATTTGGGAATATCTATCTATACTCAATATCTTATTCACTAATATGTGATATATATTATGCCATGCAAAGATCGAGATGCTCTCTTTTCTTCAGCACAATCGAATCATTGTCTCAATTTACCATTATATATTTCCGTTGACCTATGTTTTAATATATCTACTTCGAAAGGCAATAATTGAATCTAGTAGCATGGAAAAGCTTTCCATTTTACACTTTGCTCTTTTAAATTTAAAAAAAAAAATAAATTGTAATAATAAGAATGTATCTTATCTTGAGAAATGTACATACATTGGACGATGCTTTTGGTACGAAAAAAGAGGTGTAGGGACCCTATCACGAGGTGGCAAATTTTCGACTATCACGAGAACTCAAAACTGAGAAAATTAATTGATCTACCTGAGGAAGTACAACAAATACAAACTTGTGATTGACTCCTTGCTGAAGAGTGTTTTCCTTGAGTTTGTGTATTTGGGATTCACTTATCAGTCTGTTGATGACCATTTTGAGATGGTTTGTGAGTTTTTTTGCGGCAATTTTGTAAAGGCATCCAATTAGACTGATCGAAATAATCGTTAAAACTTTTCGGGAATTCCTTTTCCAGGAGCAGAGAAGTAAAAGAGGACATCATGTTTTCATGAAGATGGCCTGTTGGGCGTGTGCATGGAAGATTTAGTAGGTCCATAAATTCCTTTTTGAATAGGCCTAGGGCTCTGTTCCCATTGCAACTTTGTTTCGTCACTCTACTTCTACTTCCGCTTCCGCTTTTCAACTTTAATACTATAATGCCATAAGATTTTAAAATATCATATTCTTACATTGTAAGATCAAAACATACTTTGATCTATTACTTTTGCTCGATGAAGACCACTTAGTAGAGAATTTAATTAAGAACGTAGAAATCCTTATTTCTCTTTCTAAACCTTCTCCTATCATGTCTTAATACTTTATGATGGAAAGAATAAGTATGTGAAATTGATTAAAGTGGAGAGATGACCAAATTCATATTTATAAATAATGAATAGTTGTCTTCCATCAAGCATATATTCTAATTTCATATCATATGATATTAATGAGCTACTAGACTAATCTAGCATATAAATCTTACATTCTCCCACTCGACATATATGATTGGCTAAAATACTATAATGGCTAAATATACATGCTACAATATTTTCTACGTTGGCTACTATATCATATCGTGATTAAGTAGAAAAGTTAAAGCGGGTCATGACGGGCTGTATGTGGCTGTATGTCCTAAATCGACATAGTCCTTTCATGTGCCACAACAATAGATTTCTAATTAGCATGATCCTTAGGTAAGATGTATAATAATGGTCATAATGTCTTCATTAGAGAGTATCCTGTCAAACATTTATCTATAACAATCATGTATACAAAATCGAAAATACATGATACGTCGAGAACTTAATAAGTGAACTTATAAATGTCATATCATCAAACCTCAAGGAAATTTATAATATATAATCAATAATGATGCTAAACAACACCACATCTATTCTTTCAACATGTCTTATTTGTTTTCCATCACTTTTCATCCCTAATCTATTTCTCATAAATTTGGTTCTATATGTCTTCTCAAAACTTTGAATTCAAAACTTTAGAGAACTTGAATATATAATTAATGAGGAGATAAAAACAAAATTCCCAGTTACCTTTTGCTATTATCAATCTACATATATCACTCTATATTAGATGTTACAACATAATCGATATCTCTTTTAAACAATTTAAAAGTGACTTGATCATTTCAAGTGGATAAGTCTTGCTTACTTATTGTTGATTCACAATCTTATAGATTGAAGTACCCATTACATGCTCTTATTTATTTGAAATGATCTAATCGATTAATCAATATCATATCTTGTAGTTTCATAAACTTATTTTAAGTTATACATATCTTATATACTTTAATAAATATGCTCAGCTATACATAAAAGGAATCATTTCCCAAAAGAAAGAATGGAAAAGGTTTCCAAGATGGTGAGATGGAAGTCCATCTTTTTTATATACTAGTTTCTTAGTTTCATAAACTTATTTTAAGCTATACATATCTTATCTACTTTAATAAATATGCTCAGCCATACATAAAAAGAATCATTTCCCAAAAGAAAGGATGGAAAAGGTTTCCAAGATGGTGAGATGGAAGTCCATCTTTCTTATATACTAGTTTCTTAGGAATTCCCTTTTAGATGTGAGATATAATATTCTCAATATGCTTCCACCACGTGTGGTGTTATTATGAGCCTACATGTGGGTTTTTGTTATTTGGGTGACGTTGAACATATGTAGTGGTTAGTCTAATAACGTGTTGGGCCTAACTCTGATACCATATTAGAAACTGGGCTTTCATCTCAAAATTAATTAACAATGAGAAGAGTTGACTTATCCTTCTTATATACTAGTTTTCTAATAATTTCCTTTCAGATGTGAGATATAATATTCTCAACATAATAAGCCTACTCATCAAACAAAGCAAGTCACATCTCTCATTTATAAATTGGATCCTCCACCAAAAAAGAATACCCCGACCAAGAATCAACAAGAAATTGATTTTACTCACCTCAACGACATATCCTCCCATCTCAAAGGCACATCCTCCCTTCGTGGTAACAATGACGAGGAGCCTGCATAAAACAGGCTATATTAGCCTTCAAGGAAGAAGAACTCGTAAGAAATCGATTCTACTCGCCTCAACTTCTCACCCTCTATTTGTAGAATCCATCTCCGTTTTACTTCAAGCTTTAACTCACACAAAACCAGTTGATCTCGTATATCGCTCTATAGGCTATAACTTACATGATTTGAATAGAATGTTCATTCAATGGTTAAATATCAATCTCATCATGTGAGTTATCTTTTACATATTTTGACCATTATAGCTTAGTAAATTTAATATCCAAGAATCTGGAACGCTTTAGCTTTCTGTTCGTTTCAATCCCCTTTACCTTTATTTAGTCAGGTTACTTTCCATTTATTAGCTTTAAAAAAACAAATTTGTGTCCCTTACTTTATTCTCATTTATACTCTTTTCTTTGGGGTAGTTGTAACTTAATTTAAAATATTTTTATACTTCTGGCATACCTAAACTTCACACTAGCACATTGACATGCGCTCACCGGAACAGACCAATAACTCATGATTTTTTCTGTTGCCACTCAGCCATCTTAAACCCTCGAGTCAACCAGTATGATTCAATAAATGTATATATTTTTTGGCGTCAAGACCTATTAATATTTAATATATATATTTTTAATATTTTTATCCATAATAAATTTTAATTATTTTTTTTTACCTCACTTATCATCTTATCCGCCACAATCATTGTCCATGCCACCACTATAGCTATTTCCATATCTTCCATCACCATTGCTCCAAAACTTTTTCTAAAAACAAAATTCAAAAGAAAAAGGAAAAAAAAACAAATTATTGTTTTCAAAAAAATTTTAATCTAGCTTTTTTCTTTTTTTTTTTGGAGTGACGGAAATAGTGGAAGTAACAACAGTAGAGAAGTGATGAGTGTGATGGATGAGATAGTAAGTTGATGAAAATAAAAATGATTAAGTTTTTGTAGATAAAATACAATAAATTAAATATGAATGTATGAAAAAGTAAATATATTTTCATTTAGGAGTAAATTTCTATTTGAAATTGGATTAAAAGAGAATTAGTGGCTCAAAAGTAATTGTTTAAGGTAGTAAAATATGAATTTTTATAATATAAAGTAATATTTAGCTAATTTTTCATAGTACATGATAACAAAAGGTCATTTACCTTGTTTTTTTTCTCAAACCTCAATTATAGGACATGCGTGAGAAAGTTAAGACACATAGTAAGTTAACTCACTGTTAGTAACCTCTAAGGACATAATTTTAAACCAAACAAATTATCATGATAACATTTTTATCAATCCACAATGTTATGCAGATTACATTACTTGTTTGTTAAGGTCTCTAATGGCCCAAGCTTGGGTGGCCCAACCAGTCTATGGCCTGGCCCGATCTCGAGCCCAGCCCAACTTTTTTTTCCCTTGTTATTTAACTATTTAATACTTCTCTATACATTTTATGTGAGAGGTTTTAGACAGAATCATGTATTATTTACAGGTTACAAATACACTGAAATATTTTATTATATCGAATTATTTATTTATGACTTATAAAATTATTTAAAATTTAAACTATATATTATCTTCACTTAATAAATCATATGTTATATTCTTTATCAAGTATTACAATAATTTCGATGATAATATTATTTACGGAAAAAGAAAAAAAAAAGTCTGACCCATTTTTAAGCCTGCAAATAAATAGATCATGTTCGGATCTGAATTTTTAAAGCCCATCCTGAACCGACCACGACCGGCTCGAAAAAAAATAGGTCGGACTAAAGAAGAGCCTTATTGAACCGGCCCATATTACCGGCTATAAATGGCTCTTTCTTAATCAAAGCTTGAAGCAACCTCCACCTTCTTCTACCTTTCTTAGAATAAGTAAATTGTATAACGACATGTCATCCACCTTCATCCACCTTTCTTCTTTATTGACTTGATACTAAAAAAAAAAATCCAGAGCTTCTGGCTCTGGACTCAGTTGACTCTGATTCCCGGCTGATCCAAATCATGAACAAGAGCAAGAAGGAAATCAGCAACTTCTTCACCATCTTCCTCCTCCTCTCTTTCCCATTTCCATTTTCTTGTTCTTTACCCCCTCCTCTCCCCATTCTCCCTATCCCTTCTGCTTCTCAGCTCCAATGGCAACTCGGCGAGATGGCTCTCTTCCTCCACTTCGGACTCAACACCTTCACCGATTCCGAGTGGGGAACGGGTCAGGGCGACCCATCTGTCTTTAACCCGACAAAGTTGGATCCGAATCAGTGGGTCCAAGTGGCTAAAGATTCTGGCTTTTCTCGAGTTGTTCTTACTGCCAAACACCACGATGGATTCTGCTTATGGCCAAGTGAGTACACGAATTACTCTGTTAGATCTATTCCTTGGAAAAATGGTCGAGGTGATGTTGTTGATGAATTGGCTAAGGCTGCTCAAGATGTGGGCATTGACTTGGGTCTTTATCTTTCACCATGGGATCGACATGAAGTCTGTTATGGCAAAACTTTGGAGTACAACGAGTTCTATATGGGTCAGATGACTGAATTGCTTACTAGGTACATCTAAAGACTTGATGAATTGGGTTTGATTTTGGATGAATGAGTTTGATTTGATAGATGGGTTTTGAAAATCTAGAGAATATTCAGTCTACTTCAGTATGAACGTGTTTATTTGTGCTTCTATTATGGATTGTGGATGATCAATTTGCAACTGAGTTTTCTGGTTATTATGAAGAGGTTCATTTAGGCATTATCTATTAATATATATATATATTTTTTTTTTTTTATAAAAAAAATTGGTGTGGTCTTAATTTCTTTACCCTGTTTCTTTTGTTATTTTATGTTCTTAACTTCATTGGTAGCGATTTATAGAGATTTTGGAACTGAGTTCTGAGTACATTTTTATGAAATTGAGCAGGTATGGAGAAATTAAGTTCATTTTCTTAGATGGTGCAAAAGGAGAGGGTGAAAGGGATATGGAATATTTCTTTGAATCTTGGTTCAGTTTGATCCATCAGCACCAACCCGGGGCTGTCATTTTTTCCGACGCAGGCCCGGATACTCGGTGGGTTGGGAATGAGGCTGGTGTTAGCAGCTCCACTTGTTGGTCTCTTTTCAATTGCAGTGCTGCTAAGATTGGAGGCACCGATCCCCAGTGAGTTCACTTCATTTCTCAATATATTTTAATTCTCTCTTAAATTATTGTACAAAGTTTCATCTACTTCAGGAGTACATATTCTCATCGGTTGAGATGAAGCCATGTCAAAACACTTTGTGATATCAAGTGCTGATTTGGTTCCCAGCCGGTGGGGGTATGCTTGAAAGTTGAAACTCAAATTGGGTAAACTTGGAATGTAGGTAGGGTTCTGTGGCCTTAAGCTTCATTTTATGGGTCTAAACTGGATTTTGGTCATAAATTGATCTAAAACGTATGTCTAAATTGCACAACAGATACTTACAGGGAGGTGATCCAGCCGGTCATGACTGGGTCCCTGCCGAATGTGACGTCTCGATAAGACCTGGGTGGTTTTGGCATGAATCAGAAAGCCCGAAATCTGCAACAGCTCTTCTCGATATCTATTATAAATCGGTCGGAAGAAACTGTCACTTATTACTAAATGTGCCACCCAACTCTTTGGGTCTAATATCGACGGAAGACATACAAGTGCTTCAAGAATTCAACAAGATTCGAAACTCAATTTTCTCCCATAATCTCGCTTCAAATGCTCTTCTCAATGCTAGTAGCACTCGAGGAAATTACGGAGATTCTTGGTTTAGTCCATACAACATCCTCAAAGAAGGTATCTTCACCTATTGGGCCCCTGTTGGGAATCGGCTTGATTGGGAGATCTACATAGACCTCAGGGAATTCGTAAACTTCAATGTTTTACAAATTCAAGAGCCTATTCATATGGGGCAGAGAATTATCAGGTTTCACCTCGATGTTGTGAATGGAAGCGGGAAATGGAAGAAAGTGGTTAATGGATCGACCGTTGGATATCGAAGATTGTTAAAGTTTCAGACCATAAAAGCTCAGCATTTGAGGTTTGTTGTAGAGAAGTCAAGGGCAGATCCTCTCATAGCTTATTTTGGGATTTATATCGATAAGTTCTCAAACGTAAGTACATTAATATCAGATGCGGGATCGGAAAGGTTCTTAAATGGCAGTGAAGTTGTTCAGCAAGTTACTTTCAACAGTTCGAAGATTACTTCTAATATTATAGCAGAGTGAAAATTTTCCGCAATCTGTTTTTATTCATATTCAAGTGTGATATATTAATATTTCAAATATTTTGTTCAATTACCAAATCATGTATATGTTCTTTTCATATATACATACAATCATTCAAACTTATCTTGTACGTGAGTGAGAGAAAAACGCTCTTATACTATCTTAATGTACTCGAACAGGGGGATAGAAGTAGAGATGTGATCATTCTTGCATTCTAATTGCAAGAAAATTCAACCAGAAATTTTTACAAGATAATCTAAACGAACAAGAAGAAAGAGAGGGGGGAATGAGTGATTATGACCTCGGCCCCGCATTGCTCTTAAAGTCGTTGGTATGGGTTTCAAGTCGAAATCTAGATTCACGAGCGTATGCTTTTCCTACTGGAATGAGATCCAACATTGGCTACACAGAGATGAGAGGATGATTTTAGCATAAGATGGCTTCAGCTCAATAAAGAAAAAATTGACGCGTTCTTCTTCAATTTTCTGATCATCTTTTCATCTTTCCCCAACTCCACTTACCGAAGTCCGGCCGTTTATTTATGGCTCTGATCTCAAGTTCATAGGTTCAAATATTCCGCCAGTTCATTTATGGTTGTGATCTTCGGTTAGTTGCTTACGGACATCTTTGGGAACGTCATATAGACAGCGGAACTAACTGACTAGAAATTGACTAGCTAAGAAGACAACATAATGAATTACCAGATGTTACTCTGTCTCTCGCCATTTCGTGCAGTACCGGAGGCAATTGAGGGACTTTTTTGATACTCCACTAGGAAGAAGTTTTGCGGTTAGTAGTATGTAGAACTCTCTGTTCAACTCAGCTAAGCATATTTCTCCCTACTATTTTGCCACCTTTCTGCATGATTTTAGTTGTAAATCGTATGTATCTTGTATGAGGTCTGTTGTTAGCTATTATATAATATTACCAACTGTCATCTCGGCACTTGATGAGTTAATTGTTATGGTAACTGGAATCCGTAAAAATGGTCTTCGAACTTTTAGGGGATATAGATATTATAAGACATCTGCTTTGTTTGATGGAATTCTCTTCTAAATGTAGTTCATTACACTCTAGCAACCAATAAGTAGAAGCTAATCTGCCAGTGTAACCCGTTTTAGACAGATGAGCATGTTAAAAGATATTTGGTTTGAAAGTTTTAACTGTAAGAGGTCTATGAGTATCATAGTTGAATAAGATACGGTTTAAGCTAAGTTTATTTTTATTTATTTATTTTTTAAAATTCAAACATTTATGCTACTTTAATTCTTGCTTCTGAATGTGATTGTGATTGTGAGAGTAGTTCTTTGATTGTGATCATCATATAGTAATTGTTCCTTATGATCTTCAAGATTCAATTGTCATGTGCTGTGCATATTCTGAGTGATGGTCGCAAGCTTTAAGGTGAAAGATAGTGAGAGGTTTATCCATTTAGTTTGATGGAAGAGATGCTAGAAATGAGTTAATTACTAAGTATAGAAAAAATAAAATGGGAATTTGTAGATGTGTAAAGACTTTAGGGGCACAGAAAGATAAGACACACAATAGTAAGAAGACATGCCAAATTGTATTTTATAGGTTTAGTATACCATTTTTCCTGGTTTATTATTGACCAAACTAGACACTAATAATTTACTTACTGTTTTCCATTTATTTAGAGGGTTATGTTTTCAGTTTCTATATTGAATACAATAATCTTCCTCACATATTCAATGAAAATGAAACATGTGTACTGTTTGGTTTTGTTGTTTTTATGATTAGATGAATTTGCTTATGTCTTCAAATAATGCCATATAATATTGCACTATAACACATTGTAACTACTACCTTTATGGTTTTGTTTTAAATTTGCTTTAGGTACCGTTTGAAACAATGAAAACGAAACATGTAGCGGGGGTAATCTCGTTCAAGAAGACGATGATCTTGCACGCAGTAAGTTGAAAAAGTTTGTCCTATTTTCACGTGAAATTAGTGAAATTGGTTATTGTCACAACATATTTTATAGTATTAAGTAATCAAGTGTACGACAATATCAACAGCTACTACACTATTTCGGTGATGTTGATGTTTTGTCATTGGGGTAAAGATTTCTATTAGATTTGTTGGGTTCGTTTTCAAATTGTTTTAGGTGATGTTGATGTTTCAACATGAAATAATGCAAAATTTGTTGGGTTTATTTTTTATTTGTCTCTTTAGTAGTTTGGAGGTAAAAGTGGGAAATTGATTAAAATTCTCAAGTGGCAATTTACGACATGATTTGATCTGAAATTATGAAGTTAACTAACATTAGGTAATGTAATTAGTCATGGACAACTAATTCAAAGTTCATAAATCATGAGTACATATATAAAGAGTTGGACGCAATAATAAACCATGCCATAGATCATATAACACGAACTACAAAGATATATTTAACAGCAATCATGAACACATAAAAACAGAAACTACAAAGTCATAAAAGTCATAAAAGTAACACCGTAGTCCTGTTTAAGGTAACCCACGGTTCATAGTTCATAATAAGAAATAAGGGAGTCTAAAGATAGCATTGCCATAACCAGCATCAAGGCTTGTGATGACTAAAAAGGTCATCAAGCGAATCCTTCAAATGGGATGCCTTTGCAAGTGTAATCATCCCAATGAATATTTATCGATATGTTCATTGTAAATAGAATCGAGCATTAAAAGGTATGTTTTCTGATCAATGTTCGGAATCTCATTCAAAATGGATATACACCGCATGAAAGAAAAATCTGGTTGTTTCGAGTGCGAGCTAACGACCGAGGATGCACAAGTACGAGTAACACGAGCAACTTTGTTGTGGTAGTAAGATACTTTTGCATTCGCAATCTTTTTCCAACCTGCAACCCTTTGATCACGTTCTTCAGCAATATTAGTATAATAATTAGAAATATTACTAATACGACCTTCCTTTAGCCTATGCTTGCCCTTGCCTTTGCTACCGGACAAAGGATCGGTAGGAGGAGTGTTGAACATGGGGTAACTGTTTGGGGATGGACCGGAATGGCAAAGATCAATGGGGTCAGTTCGTTGCCTAGGAATTTCTCCACTCGCCAAGATATCTTCATGATTATCGTGAATGATGTTTTAGCTGTCATGCATGTTTTCATATGTCGATGTATCGCAAACAGGGAGAAGTGTGCTATTGCCTAGGAAGTGGGCCTGGATCTCCTCTTCCTCCTCGCGGGTTGGCACATTTTGTGTGGAAGCATGTCGTAGAGTTCCAGTAGCAGTATGGCTTCCAAAAAGGACGCCCAACTTATGATAATTATCACACCCCTTCATCCGAAAATTGAACGTCTGTGCTGCGGGAAGCATCTGCAAAACAATGAAGAGAGATAAGATCAACAATGATTAGACGAATGTAATGAATTAATGAAAATATGAATCTGACCAAAATACTACATGTGGTTTTTCAAAAAAAAAAAAAAAAAAATAGAAGTTGACAGTCAAGATGTTTTACCTTGACATAGCCATCCCACGCCTTCTTGTCCAAAGTCACTATGTTCAACTCCGGATCCCAACCACCACCGGTATGTTTTAGGAGGGCGGATAATTTTTTATATCGCTGCATAATGACCTTTCCTATCAATTGATTAAGGGTGTATTAATGACCTGAGCGGCGGTTCATTTTGTTCAGAATTATAGCCCACGAATGTTGGCGAATTGACCAGCAACAAGGTTTCCATCCGAACAATTTCTCCTTGGCTCCGGACCACATGGAGGCATCAATAAGGTCAGCAGATGGACTCCAAAGTAAGATGATTTCAGATAAGATGTAATTAATGATTCATGTCAAACCATATTAACATATCAATGACAAACAAAAAGAGAAAAGTACGTAAATATTATATAATACTATACAAAAAGAGTTAAGTATGAGGGTGAAGTTCCTACGTTATAATATTATAGAGATATATTACTATTTTTTTTTAAATAAGTAAAATAATAAATCTATTAATTACTAAGCACATTTTATATATCTCCCACTTAGTCAGTAAGCAAAATTTATCTATCTCCCACTTGGTCAATAGATCCTACACTTCATTAATTTTAGTGAATTTAAATTGAACTTGCATTAATAATTTATACCAAACACAGATCTAGAGCCACGTGTTGGACTGAAGCCCAATCATTTTTTATATCCAATCACTTCTCACTTCTGCTTTCAATAATGAGCTTGTTTTGTAAACTGAGCATAACCGGAATTTGAGTCCATAAAAATATTGAAAACCAGTGCAGTAGAAGAAAATTTACAACCAAAAACCTCTCTATTCGAAACAAGGGTACGATAAAAAGTATAAGGGTTGATGATAGTTCTATGTGTTTACCCTTTATCTTGTTGGATTTGTTTCTTAGAATTTACACATGTGATCAATAACCTCACTGACCTTATGCATGTAAGTTCTAACTCTACATCATAACCTCAGTGCAGTTTTTTTAAGACACCATCGTTGGTCTGTTTGAAAATTTTCCACATGTGACATTAAAGATGAAACCACCATAATAAACTCAAATTTATCCTCTATATATGTTTGATTTTTTATTCCAGTATTCAAAATAATCTAAAAGATCATTAATTGAATGCAAGAACGCGAAGAAAAACTAATCTAAAACCTTAATTTATCAGAATCGTTAACCCAATTATAAAGTAAACTGAAAAAGTACCCTAGTTCTTAAATAAAAAAGGGTAAAGCAAACTGAAAAAATCTCCTCCACAACATCTAGTCCTTAACTAAAAAAAGGGGAATATTCAAAAGAAATTTAATAGAAAAAACAATGAAAAAAAAAAAAAAAACAGCCCAAACATTGGTGATGAAACTGTCGAAAGAAAGAAGGAAGGGTTTTTTTGTGTTATGAAAAACTTACAGAAAGTTGAGAGGACTATCCTCCTCTGGACATCTTCTTGATTTATCCGGTACGAGATAAATCTGAAGCCAACATTGAAGGATGGAGTTCTACCAATTTTCTGCTCTAGCACGGTATTTTGAACGGAGATTATGAAAAGATGGTGAAACTTTCTAGGGTTCTTAGGAAAGAAGACGAGGATGAAGGACGAGGGGAAAAGGGCCACCGGCTGAAGGAGCTGGTGTGAAGTGAAGGAAGAGTGAGGTGCTTTGGAGGAATGAGGCCTAGATGAGTTGGGTAAGATTAGAGATGGCAATTCGGCACAACATAGCTTGGGTCCAGCACGGATTGATCAATGTTGTGCCCGTTCTTGTGCCTAAGAATAAGGGCACAAATATAGTAATGGGATATAAATGTGTTGTACCAGCCCATGGGTCCATGTCATACCATGTTAGCATGTAGGCCTGTACCGTGCCGAATGGTCAATGAATATTATATATTTTTTTATGTTTAAATATTTAGATGTTTTCTTATTTATGTTATGTTTAAATAGGCAATACTGGATGGAGAATGTAGATGTCGAACCATTAATAAGATTCGTGGAAGTTTGGCTGAGCTTTTCGGGCAATAGCGTTGGTTGTGGCAAGGAGAGAGGCATTGGCCGAATCAAGTCTCTTTAAATAGGCTTCATGTGAAACAACAATATCATGGAGTTCCTCAAACCTATTAGAAGCACCACGAGCCTGAATAGGACCTGCAATCTCTCTATAAGTAGCACCAATGCCATTTAAAATATAAAGAGTAATATCATCATCCTTAAGAGGAGTGTCAATGAGAGCGATTTCAACGGCTTTAACTTTAATAGTGTGAAGAAAAGCCGAGAAGACCATGTGGTAAGGAAACAAACAGAGAGAAGATAAGGAACCCGTAACGCCGGATATGGTGTGAAAGATAGCCTCTCGGACTGAGAATCGATAAGATGGCATGACAAAAATTACGAATCGGCCTCGGCGTCGGGAGGGTCCACAAGTGAAGGTGCACGGTTGGTGAATTTCAGAGGGATAAAAACATCGGACTTAAGCCCTCCGTGTCCCGTTCAACTCCTTACGGGGGTGAGTCGACGTGAGAAAAAGACAACACGCCGAACTAAAGAGGTGCCATTGAAGAGTCGGAGAACGAGCGTGTTGGCGAGTCCGGTGTATCCGTACCTGATATGGTAGAATGAACTTTCAGAGGGTTAAAAACATCGGGCTTGAGCACTCCGTTTCCGGTTCAACTCCTTACGACGTGAGAAAATACAACACGCCGAACTAAAGCGGTGCCATTGAAGAGTCGTAGACCGAGTGTGTGTTGGGAGGGTCCGGGGTTCCAAGTGTATACGTACCTAATATAGTAAAATGAACGGTTATCATGACATATATAATTCTGGGAAGTGGGAAAAATGTAGAATAAAATGGAGAGGAGGACCCAAGAGTTTCATTGGAAATATCATCTTTAAGTTGCATGAATCGTGTACGGGAACGATTCGCAAATAAGCGAAACAAAGAAGACCATGCGGTAGCAGCTGTGGAAGCGGAAGCAATGAGCGGCATAACCCTCGGAGACATAGAGTCGAAGATGGCAGAGAGCAACAACTTATCCTGTTGAAACTAGTGAGTATAAGGACCTGTAGAGACCGGTGAAGGACACAGGATTGACCCATCTAGGTAACCAAGAAGATCATAGCCAAGAAGCAATGATTCAACTTGTGCACGCCATGAAGAAAAGTTAGATGTCGTAAGTTGCAACGGCAACTGTTGATGGGCATTGATAGCCATGAGCGAAAAACCTGTTGGACCAACTAGAGGGTTGGAGGAGAAAGAATGAGCAACGGCAGAATGGGGTGCAAGGCACCTACATTAGTGGCTTGCATACTTGCGGCAGTTGCGGCAGCAACTTCATCGAAAGAAGTAGTCTTCTCGGTTGACGACATGACAAAGGCTACTACTATAGATGGGCGGTCGAAATTTCTCGTGAGAGCGGGAGGCTCTGATATCATATAATATAAATATATTTAGCTGCGTATTTTTTATTAGATGAATAAAAAAATATTTATACATATATCAGGTAACCCTAAAAACTATAAGGAAATATCTCTAGAGAATCATAAAAAGATATTATAAGATTACAAACCTAAACAATTGGGATTACGATTGTTTAGGAGGATTCTTAATAAATTTAACTTGCGTTGTGATCGCTGGTGATGAGCAGATGGTTCCGCATTTTCAAAAGCTATGGAAGCTTGCAACTCCTCTTTAAATTAAGCTTTTTAATTTGAATCTTTTTAAGGGTATAGTTGTTGTGGATAGCCTTATTCAAAGGATGAAAGTGAATCTCATGTCTTGTTGCAGGAACCCTTCGTGCGAGGATCCTTACCATCTCTTTGTGAGTGGAGAAATTGCTACAAAGGCTTGGCAACATTACAGCGCTAATCTCCATGTTCCTTTTTCTTGCTTCAGCCGCTGTTGGATAGGTTCAAGTTATGGTGAGAAGTCCATAACAATTTGCTTTAGTAGTGACTTTTATTTCGTCGATTATCGTTTGCCAGATATGGCTAGCTCGAAATAGGGCTTTGTATGATTCCAAACCTATGCATATGGAGAGAATTTTATTCAAAACATTTAACTGGGTGAGAGACTTGAGTCCTCAGGTGCGCTTAAAGTATGCTTCGTCACGGTTTGGTGTGGATTCTCCTTTACTTTCCTTCGCTGATCTATTCGCGAGGTTAAGACAAGGAGGCCGTCTGTCTGTTTGTGGACTGAGCCCACTCATGGTTATTTTAAGTTGAAACTTGACCTACGATGGAATCATCCTATAGGGCCTATAAATCTCTCTTTTTATCAGCCTCTTAATGTGTCTTCTAGTTTCCCAACTGAGTTGTATGTTTTGTTTCTTGGTATTCAAAGGTATATTCTTTATGGTTTTCTTTCACTTTTGGTGGAATGTGATTTTTTAGGTTAGTCTTGGGATTGGATAAACAGTATCCTCATTGAACTCTTCCTCAAAGAAGAAAAAAAAAAAAAAAAAAAAAAAAGGGAGAAAGGACAAAATTAATATAAAAAGAAAATTACATACTTTGTCAGTCAAATTTATTTAAATTTTAGATTTTAAAAATTTAGATTTATTTTAAATTATAAATAAGTTTATTTAATATCAGTTAAATAATAAATGTGACAATCAATCATTTATTATCATTTAAAGGATTTTAAATCCCTTAATTTATATATAAATAATATAAGAAAATTATCTAATGGATTTTTGGAGGTTTAATCATAATTAATGTTTAAGTAAATCCAGTTATTCTTAATTAATGTTTAAGTTTGACGTCTAATTTATGAAAAGAAAACTAAATTACTTTTCATGTTGCGCTGGCATAATCAGTAGTCCACTTTCTCATTCTATTGTAATTTTAATTTGGATTTAGATTTAAAATTTTATAATAAAATTGAATATGAATAAAGTGATGTAATTTTAATATGATTAAATTTGAAGAGATTTAAATACGTTTATATAATAATTACCTGCAAAGCATGAGTAGAAAAATTAATTTTTATATATAATGTTATATTAAAGCTAATTTAAATGTAAATTAAATATGAAAATTAATATTAGTGAATATAAAAGGAAACTTTAAACAAATATTAAATTTAAATAATTATTAAGAAAAATTAGAGATAAAATTAAAATGTAATATTAATTATTTTATTTTATTTTATTTTATTTTATAAATTTTATTTAACAGGCTATTGGAATAACTGAAGAAGAATTTTTATTTTTATTATTTATTTTTACAGGATTCAATCGTTACCTCGACACCGACAAAAATTGGTGCACAGCTGGGCCCCATCCGTGTGGGGGCCACGACCGAAAATTACCCCTAATTCTTTGGTCCATTCTTTCGATGAATAGAAAGAGACGAATTAATCAAGCAACCGTTTGGAAATGGCTAAACAATTGAATAAGACCATTTAAAAAGGACAAACATTTACATTATTGTATGTTGAGCCAAAAAAAGTCGTCCATAAAATTTCCATAATTTCGTTTTGTTTTAAAGAAGTCAAGGGTATGCCCTTGTACTTGCTCATTATGTGTTTATATCCATAAACTTTGAAATCCGATGTGAGATCGGAAAGGTAATTATAACAGCCGTGAAGTTATTGGGCATATATCATCAATAAAACCCAAACAAATGCCCGTATTAGTAGCCATGCATAATGCATAAATCAGAAATTACTTGAAGCGTTCCACCTAACCCATAAATCAGAAATTTCATCATCTCCTCTTCATAGAGGAGATTTATGTAACGAGCCATTCGACCCTTCTTAGAGTTATTATATAGATCGAGAGTCGAAAGGCTTAAACTTATAAAGAGTTCTTCGACCTCCTTAAGATTTATTCTACAGGTTAAAGAGACTCGACTTATGAAGAACCCTTCGACCGTTAGAGTTATTTTACTGATTGAATGCCTCGAGGCTCTAAGATGCATAGACCGACATCTCATATATCGGTCAGAAATTCAATCTGAGATTTACAGACTGATATCTCATATGTTGGTATGAGACCACAAACCGATATGTGATGTCGATTTATGCATCTCAAGGCCTCGTGGCATTCGACCCAGAAAGTAACTCTAAAGGTTCGAAAGGTCCTTCACAGATCGAGTCCTTTTGACTCATAGAGTAACTCTAAAAGTCGAAGAGCCTTTTACAAGTTGAGGCCTTTCGACTCGTAGAGTAATTTAGAGTTACATATGAGATACACAGACCGACATCTCACATGTGAAATGCACTAACTTGTAGAGTAACTTAGAGTTACCGGCGTAGTGCAGTCAGTGCGGTGTCCAAAATATAAAAATGCGGGGCGGTTTCAGGCCCCCGCAATATAAAATTTTGATATGGTGCGGTATCGAAACCGCACCGTGCATATACCTAAACCAAAGAATTAAAACTAGTGGATACTCATCCAATCAAAACCGGCAGATACCTACATGAAACGGGTCAGATCATGTTGGATTTGATCTGTTGCACATCCCTAGTTTCATCCCTATTTGCCAATGAGCTCATATCTTAAAAATCAGTTTTCAATCAAAATTTACCAAATAAGTTTTGATTCTCAAAAATCGATTTTGTGTCTTTGACATGTTTTTTTTTTATAATGATGACAAAAATTAGTTTTATAAATGTAAAATGCAAAAATAGTTTCCAGACATAGCCTTCGGTTCGCACGACAATGAAGCTAGAACGAAGTTTTGTTTCTCACATTGTGCTTGATAAGAGAGTGGACGACAAGGGTACTTTCCGTAAACGTTATGGTTTACAATCGAAGTTAAAAAGATATTGTTGGAAAATAAACATTTCAACATGTTATGTTTATATTCGATTTTGAGTATATTTCATTTCGTATAAATAAAAAGTAAAAGTTGATTTGAGTTCTCCTTTGTGAGAGTTTCAAATAGATATATAGTACATTAAAAATGATTAATGAGTGAATGAAAAATTAAATCTCAAAATACTTTGAAGTGAAAAAAATAAAATAAAAAAATTGTCAAGTGAATTTATCCTCGAAAAATACAATATAAATACTGGTTTGATTTTAAGTTTCTTTATATTATAATATCAATTTTATAGATTTTGCATTTTTTTTTTCTATTTCACTGCTTATTCAGTTCTATGCACTGTTTCGGATTCAATATTATATACAATGGTTATATCGTTTTGCAATACGGTTTATGTTCTGTATATTCTATTTACTTAATCCTACAGATATTTCTCAATGAATCTCAGGTTGCTCAATTTTTTTTTTTCATGGTCTCATCTAGGCACATGAACCGGGTTATATAGACTATAATGGCAATTTTGAGAAGATTTCTTCTATGATTTCTTATGGCAGTTCCTATTGTTTCACAATATTAATCTCTGATTTTTCTTACATTATATAACACATCATTGTTAGAATTTTTAAACACAATATCCTAAATGTGAAAAAATTTGCTTACTAAGTAGCGGAATTGCTTTACTTAATTTATTTACCTATAGACAATCCTTACATTTGATATATGAGATGATGATTAAGCCAACATATAGAAAAAATACCGTAAAATATAAATCATATTATTAATTTTTATTTTAAATAAATAAAATAAGGATTGTATAGTCTTTTCTTCTTTGGCCCATATTATTTTTTTCATTTTTATTATCAATTAGGGTTTTATACTTAGGGTTTTCGGTTTATGATTTTATGTTTTAGGGTTTAAGATTTTCTTTAGATAAAAATAAATAAGTTTGTATTTTTTTTAATAAAAAAAAAACAATTTTGCAAATGTTTTTCATTGAAAAATTAGAAAATTTATTAATTTAAATTTAATATTGAATTTACTATAAAATAAAAATATTTTAAAAAATTTGTTTGTAAAACTTGACATCTGGCGAGCTATAAAAAATTCAAAATGAATATATAGCGGAGTAACGTGTTTTTTTTATATTTTATTTTAAGGAAAGATATAGATATTGTTAATTTATTATTAATGATGAATTTAATATATTAGTAAATATAATTTTTATATATAAATTAATAATTATCCGTATTATATTATTGATTTTTTTCTCATTATTACTTTTATTTTTAACAAAAGATATCTTAATTTTTGTATTAGTAATAAATCACTTCTAATTTTATCAAACTATCTAACAAATTAAAACATAAAATAGAGTAGCTACTATTTAATTAACTTCTAATACAAAATATTATTTAATTTGCTACTAAAAAATATTTATAGTATTATTATATTTAAATAATCCGTACAAAGCACGGATAAACGACCTAATATATATATATATATATATATATATATAATTTAAATGCATAAAAGAGTTTTAGATATAAAGGTATTGGAAAGATTTTTGATAGACCTGATCTAGTCAAGAATTCTAGATCAAACTACTAAAAATAATATAAAGAGGAAATAGTATAATGAAAATGTAATAAATACTTTACATTCTTTTTAAGAATTTCTCATCTTTCCTTAATTCAAAAATAAAAAGACTAATTTCAGTGACTAATCCCTCCCGGTCAAAGGATATTTTAATAAATGCCAATATTTTGAAAATTTTTGCAAACAAACTTTCTTTATTTTTTTTTAGACAAAAATACCCTTAAATGAATGAGAAATGGAAAAAAAAAAAAAAAAAAAAGGCTAAAACGGACTCCATAGATTTTGGCTTTGAAACTCTAACATCGGAGGTCGAAGGTTGAAGATTAAATGGGGATTAACTTGTTCGGTCAAGTCGCAAGGATCAACCTCACCTAAAACATTGCTTTTTCCTTAGAGTTCTTTCGAAATTGTGATCTCCAAACTTACTTGATAATAGAGAATAGTATGAAATTGACATCAACGATCTACTAAGATCGACAACTATCGTGATCGACCGAGATCGACACAATAGTCAATCCACTACAATCTACTACACATCATCCAATTATTTTTTGTTCTTTTCACATTTATGGTTTGTCGTATGTTCTTGGTTTATTGGTTTATGAATAAAATAAAATAATACAAACATAAAAAATATGGATAGGTCAAATCATGATCACGAGAGTTAGAAATTAGAAAATATCTCAAAATATTTTGAATCAAATAGGAGTTTTTGAGATCTCGAAACTATTAAAAAAATAAGAAATTAGAAAATGCGAAAGAAATCATAAATATAAAAGTTGAAAGCGAAAAAAAGCATAAGAAAAGAAAAAATATATAAAACTTCAACTTAAAGACACAAGAAATAAAGAAAAAAAAATGATGGATTAATAGTTATGAGAGAAAATTAATAATCTAATCTTTAAGCAATTAAAGAATGATATTTTATTTTTTAAAAATTCAAATTTAGAACATTTATTAAAGTATGCTTCTTTTAAGGCATGCATGCCAAATGCCTAAAAAATAAATAAATAATGGACTAATTAATTTCCTCATTTCCTCCCTAAAGAAAAAAAGGAAGAAAAAAATTAAGATCGGTGAAGAAGAGCAGAGAAGGCAAAGATGGCTAATATTTAGGAGGGAGGGGTAGAGTCAAAGAGTGGTGTGACTATTGATTAGGCTGCTAGGGCTTTTGGTTGTTGTCTCGATGACATTTTAGCCTCAACTCTCTGTTCAGGTGATTTTTTTATCCCAATTTTCAAAACCTTATTTTCAATTTCAATTATTTTATAATAATGTAATAGGGCATAAGGGCGGGCGATTTTGTGACATTTCTGATTGGTTGTCTTGTGTTTCTAATAAGTTGTTTAATAGTTGGCATGTTGATTCGTATACATAATGAGTTGGTTTAGATCGATCCTAACCGGATAATTAGAATTATGAATGACTTCCATATTCTATATTAATAGTAATAAATTAATTAATAGAATCCGCCAAGATCTCTTCTTTAGTTGGGGGAAGAATCCGCACGAATATATATAATACACATACAATTTGGCTAATAACATTAATGGAGTAATATTTGGTTTTTAAAATTTTAATTTTTCAAAAAAAAAAGATTGAAATATTTAGACAAATCATATTATTATATAATTTTATTTCATACCATTTTCAAGGATTAGATTTAGCGGCAAAATATTATTAATATCTGTTAAATATTAACGGATTATTATTATTATTTTTTTATCATTTTTCATAATATTTAAATTTGATATGATATATTCTTAATTATTAATGATTATTAACGCTCGCTCTTACAAAAATGTTGGGATAACTAACCATTAATTCTTTTTTTAAATCTTTATGTCGTTATAAGAAATTATAAGATAATCACTTCTAATTTTCTCTAATTATTATGTTACATATAATCATATAGTGTGTGTATGAGAAATATTATGTCTCAAGGCTCAAATCTTCTGCAAACTTCAAATTTACTTCAAAATCATATCAAAACATTTTGTATAACCTAAAATTTTGTAATCCAACCTTCCTTTCGGCCAAAAAAAAAAAAAACTACCTAACATTCTTACTAAAATAAAACTTGTAAGAACTCTTATAACTCCTCTCAAACCACAGTTTTCATATTCAGACACAACTGCATTCTCCAATTACAAAAGTTCAAGCCAAAAGAAAAATCAATAATAACAATAATAATTAATAATACTAATTGTTAAAAAATATATATATATAAAAATAAAAAAAGATAGAGGGATAGAAGTGGGATAAAAGAAATCTCGACAGGGGTATAAAGGGAAAAAAAATACGAGACTTAAAAGGACAGTGGGACTGGGGATTGCTTGCGCAAATCGAGCTAATCTGGTTTTGTGTGGGCAATCAAACTTACTTGTAATAAAGACATTGCAGAGGACAAAAAGGAAAATCCTACGACCAAACCAGTACCCCTTTCTTTTCTCACTATTACATATTTTACCACTTTTCTTACATCTTTTTCTTTCTTACCCCCGGGACCCACCTACATTTTTTCTTATATTTATTTATTTATTTTCTTTTTTAACTTGGGTCTTGACCTCATTATATTTTATGACCGTTTAGATTTTTTCCTCTCCATTTTCTTCATCATCTTCTTCTTCTTGTACTTATAAATAATAAGTAATTTATAAATAAATATATATATAAAATTACTTATAAATAAAAATTAATTAAATAACTTAAAATTGACATAATTTTTATAAACATCAAATTAATACTTATAAAAATTTTAAAATTAGTACTTTTTAACAAATACGTCAAAGTATTTATTTTTATAAGAGACCAAAATAAACATTCCCAAACAAACAGACTCTCCTCCTCCTCTCCATCTTCTTCACAAATTCACTAAAAAACCCTTGTGGGTTTTTCATTCCGCTTGGAAGAAAAGTAAGTAGTAATGATTATGATGTGTGTGATGTTAGTGGCATTTTGGTGGTGACATTTACGGTTGAGCAAGAGCGTTTCCGTCAAGCAAATGGCGTTTGATTATCATCATCTAGGTCTTCCATTTTCTCAAGTTTTCATCATGACGGCTGGTTTTTTCAGAGCAAATCCCGTCTGCTACAAAATCCGGTTCAACCAACAAGCTCTCTCACTCCTTTGACGGTGGTCAATGGTGGCGGTTTCGGTGGTGTTGGTTGTGACGGTAGGGATATTGGCTGGACGGCTCAATCTACTATTGATTTTATGATATGATCTCTCTGTCTCTTTCTCTCTTCCTTCCATTCCCCCCTTAATTTTAAATGTATTAGTAATAATGTTATTATTACATACATTTTATTGTGGAGTTTTGTTTATATGGGAAGTGGGGTATTATTATTCCTAGAATGTTATGTTCTTTCATATTTTCTGCATCTAAAGAAGAAGAACCATCACCCTTTTTATGGGTCCGTTCCCTACTCCCGGGTGGTTTTTTATGGGTCCGTTCCCTTATCCGTAACGAAACTTTATTTTATTTTATTTTTCAAAAATCATTAGTGAAATTTACTGAAAGTATTATTATTACTAAGGAGTCACTAATTAATCCTTCTTGCATAATAAAATAATACAGGTTTATAAGTAAAACGAGAAAGAGATGTGTTATTTTTTTATTAGCTATATATATATACATGCCAATTTTTAATATAATTATATAAACATATTTTTATAAATTAAATAATATTAGTTTTTTGAAAGTTAATTAAATAGTATATACTGAAAGGATATTATAATAATTGTACATTTAAATTTATAATAAATACATATTACCTTCTTTATACCGCGACAACAAATGTGAGATACAAAATACTTAACTACTATTTCTATTTACTCTTTTATGGTATCATAGTTTTTCTTAAGCTAACGTCTCTCAACATATTATCTCCGACATAGAATCCGAATCAACCCTCGGATCAAATAAACTACGCACCAATGCTATGGGACCATATGCACCAACCATGGCAAATCCAGCTGTCCCTCTTACTGCTCTTTGTTCAATTCATCAAATAACAAACTTTGTCTCGATTCACTTAGATGGAACGAACTACCTAATATGAAAAAATCAATTGAATTCCATTCTCCTCTTCACCGATATCGCTCACCATATCGATGGATCCCTTACACCACCACAATTTCTTGACCCAACTCATCCAACAATGGAGTTTTTAATATGGAGAAAATTTAATCGGTTCATATGCTTAATTATAAACGCAACCATCCCTCTCAGTATTGCTTACCTTGACCTTAGATGTGACACCACTCACGTTCTCTGGCTTACCCTCGCTGAAGAATACATATCTTAGTGCATGGCCAAAAAATCTCTTCTCAGGCACCAACTACTCACTATCAAACAAGGTAACTTACCCATCACTGATTTTCTTACTATTATTAAGAAAATTATCGATTCCCTTGCTATGATCGGTGATGGTGTTACTGACTCCAATCTTGTGACTCATGTCTTGAACTGTTGGCATCCCGACTACCATCACTTCATCACTATAATGGAAAATCGCAATCATTCTCCGGCGTTCTCTAAGCTACAATCAAAACCTTTGGTTCATGAACAATGTCTCAAGCAGCATGCCATACATACTCAAAGATGCCATCACAAGCAATGTGGCAATGGTCTCACTCTACTCTCAAAACTCCCTTCAATCCATCAATGGTGGTGGTCATAGCGGTGGCTTTAGTTGAGGTCATGGCAGCGACAGTCATAGCTGTTGTAGAAGAGGGCACAACTTCTCAAGCTACATTCTAATATATGTGGATGATATCCTACTTACCATGAGTGATTCACGTACTGTCTCAAGCTTAATAAAGGACCTTCATTCCTCAGTTCCTCAAAGACTTGGGCTTCATCCGCTACTTTGTGAGTATAGAAGCCATCCTCATACTGTTTAGCCTACTTCTCTCCCAATTGTAGGTGCTCTACCATATGCGACAATCACTCGCTCGAATATCAAATTCTCAAGAAATAAAGTGGCTCAATTTCTTCATTCTCCCGTTGAAGCCCACTGGACAATAGTGAAATGCATTCTCAGGTCTGAATTGCACTTCCTCTTATGGTCTCCACATCACCAAGTCATCATCCACCCTCAAAGCATTCTCATATACAAGCACGGAGTCTGAATATCGTGTAGTAGCGCTCACCGCCAACTCCCCCACTCACTTAGATCTCGTTGCCACTACCCTCTCTCTCAGATCTAGCTGCAACCTTTCTCTCTGTTAGATCTTATCGCCACCTCCCTGTCTCATTTAGATTTAGCTATTGCTCTGAGATCTCACTGCCGCTCTCTCTCTCGGATCTCGTCGCCACTCCTTCTCTCTTAGATCTCGCCACAACTCTTTCTCTCTCTTAAGTCTTACTATCACTCTATCAGATCTCGCCAATCAAGGGTTTCTTATCATCAACTTTACTAAATTCTAAATCGTTCTTTGTGGCTTGTGTTTGCCACACTGTCAAACCTAATAAATCGCAATCCTTCTCTGGCGTTCTCTGAGCTACAATCAAAACCTTTGGTTCATGAACAATGTCTCAAGCAGCATGCCATACATACTCAAAGATGCCATCACAAGCAATGTGGCAATAGTCTCACTCTACTCTCAAAACTCCCTTCAATCCATCAATGGTGGTGATCATGGCGGTGGCTTTAGTTGAGGTCATGGCAGCGACAGTCATAGCTGTTGTAGAAGAGGGCACAACTTCTCAAGCTACATTTTAATATATGTGGATGATATCCTACTTACCATGAGTGATTCACGTACTGTCTCAAGCTTAATAAAGGACCTTCATTCCTCAGTTCCTCAAAGACTTGGGCTTCATCCGCTACTTTGTGGGCATAGAAGCCATCCTCATACCGTTTAGCCTACTTCTCTCCCAATTGTAGGTGCTCTTCCATATGCGACGATCACTTGCTCGAATATTAAATTCTCAAGAAATAAAGTGGCTCAATTTCTTCATTCTCCCGTTGAAGCCCACTGGACAATAGTGAAATGCATTCTCAGGTCTGAATTGCACTTCCTCTTATGGTCTCCACATCGCTAAGTCATCATCCACCCTCAAAGCATTCTCATATACTAGCACGGAGTCCGAATATCGTGTAGTAGTGCTCACCGCCAACTCCCCCACTCGCTTAGATCTCGTTGCCACTACCCTCTCTCTCAGATCTAGCTGCAACCTTTCTCTTTGTTAGATCTTATCACCACCTCCCTGTCTCATTCAGATTTAGCTGTTGCTCTCAGATCTCACTGCCGCTCTCTCTCTCGGATCTCTTCGCCACTCCTTCTCTCTTAGATCTCGCCACAGCTCTTTCTCTCTCTTAAGTCTTACTATCACTCTATCAGATCTCGCCAATCAAGGGTTAGAATATCATCAACTTTACTAAATTCTAAATCGTTCTTTGTCGCTTGTGTTTGCCACACTGTCAAACTTATTGTCTTTCTCTCTCTCTCTCTCTTTTTTTGTTGTTGTATAAATCGTGTTTTCATTTGTATGGAGCTTTTGATCTTTTATGGGTTCCCTAATAAGTAATATGTTTGTACTAATCATTGTAATGTAGAATAATAATTCTAAATTATTATAGTCGAAATTAATAGTAGTAGTAGTAGTAATATGTAATTTGTTTAAGAAGAAAAGGAAAAAAAATTGAATTTTGGTACTTAGAACCGTTCTGGTACCAATAGTATTGGTATTGACTCAAAACTAGAGGTTTCAGTCTCTCCGATACCCGTATCAAAAGAGCCTAGACTAGAATCAGTACTATCTTATACTGATCCTAACGGTATTTTTGCCCAACTCTAGGTAATTATTAATTTGCATTAATTTAAAGTTAAGGTGTTTAGAAAATTTGATAGTAAAATCTATCAAATGGCATGTTGTAATGTGTTTATTTTTATTTTTTAAGAAAAGATGATGATATTTATTAATTACCATTTAATGTTAAATTTAATATAAAATAGGGGTATTTTAGGAAGTTTAGTTATAAATTATGCAATAAGGGTCTTAGTAAGTTTGGTTGAAATTTCGCCACATGGAGTGTTATAGGAAATTAAGAATTCATGTGTAATTTTATCCATAAACTTAACTTTTATTTTATATGTATAGATTACAGCTTTGTTGCACGGATTCATCCTAAAATATACATATATAATCTATTTATATTTAGAATACATCATTTTAATTTGACTATATTTTATATAGTATGATACGATATATAATTCACACTAATTAAACCTTTGCATAAAATAATATCATTATTGTGTAGAAGATTGCCTTTAAGGAATCAATCGTCACCACTAAACATGTGATTCAGTTAATTAATTAAAATAATCTTTCACTCTCTTTAAAAAATAACAACTAAAAAATAATCACAAACTCGATTATTTTGATTTTGCCTTACTTATTCATTAAGTAAAATAAGTTCTTTACTTAATCTCTTTACATAAAATAACCTAAAACAAAATCTCTAAATAAAATTTAATTTAATGAAGTAACCAATCAAGAAAAATAAGATAAATCAAGAAACACAATACACAAGTTCAGTTTATTTATCTTGAGTCATATTTTATATGTAATTAAACAAAAATTCTTATAATCATTAAAAATATTATACCACTTTTATTTATAAAATTTTAGTAAAATGAATCAAAACCCTAAACTAACAATTATATCACTATCATATTCATCTAGTTGCGTATCTAGTTGTGTAGCCTAAATAAATAAGATAATAATTCATAATAATTATAATCTGTAGACAATAACAAATTAAAAAAAAAAAAAAAGGTAATTCTAAATTAAAGATGAACATTGGCCCAATTGCTAATTGGTTGGACTTTTTATGAGGCAAGCCCATCTTCAACTTTCATTAATTGCATCTAAATCCTTCAACTATTCATTCGCTCCAATTTCGCCTTTTTTTTAACTTCTGTTTATATCTTTTTGCCAAATCTTGTATAAAACATAAAATAAGTTAATAAATAGTAAGAAAGTCCAAAATTTAATAAAATTATGAGGGATAATAATATTAAAAAAATAAAAATTAAACACTTATCAAATTTCCCCATACTTATCTTTTGCTAGTACTCAAGCAAAACTTAGACAAAGAAAACTAATCTTCCAATAATTATATCAGCCTCATAGTGGTTTTGTAAGTATTTATGTGATTCCTTGGGTCATTATCTTCTTTGTACCAGGCAGCAAATGAGGGTTTGAACTTCCCCGAAACAAGTGCTTCATTAATCCTTTGTGTGAATGGGTTCTCATCACCAGTTGCTTCTACCACTAGCATCCTTGCTTCATTGCCACTTCAATTTGCTTGATTCTATTCTCTAATGTTGTATCTTGCTTTGGCTGGGGAGAGGTCTCCTTCTGAAGATAGGTTTTTGTGACTGTCATTCGGCTCAATTCTGAGGAGTAGGATAATTCTGTGAGTAAGTAATCACTATCCTTAGGGTTGTCTTCATCAGTATCCTCTACTTCCACCTGCTGAAGTCGAGCTCTATTCCTTATTGGTGCTTGTGGAGGTGGTGGATGGGGTGCCTCATCTCTTGTTTACAGGTGCACATGCCTTATGACTTCTTTAACCCTCTCATAAAAGGCTAGGTTATTAGTTCACCCTAAGTCTTTTGTCATAGTCTTTCGCATCTCCTCTATAGCCCGAAAGATGTTGGTCATTGTGGCCCCTTCTAACACTCCAACTACGGCTACTGGGGGTAACAAATGTCTCTCACATATATGATATAAGTTATATATTTAGATTTCAGTCTCGTCCACGAATTCATCCTAAGATGTACGTATATATTATATTTATATTTAGAATTTTTTAGATAATTTTAATTTGACTATATTTTATAGATGAGTTACATTATCATATTTTAGATAAAAAAAATTAAAGTAGGATTTTATTATCTTTTTTGTTTTCCAAACGTGTTTCTTCAATTTATATGATTTTATGTTTTAGGATTTCTATTGATTATAAAAAAAATTAAGGTTCTCTTTAAATAAATAAAAAAATTGTCTTTTTTGCAAATAGAACAGTAACTGAAGAAGGAGAAACGGCAGCTTGCCAACGTGGCATGTCATTCTAAGTGTACCTACATTGTTCCAGTGTAGACGTGGATAGGTCAGTAAAACCTTGTCACTGATAGGGAAGGACAAAATCAAGTGAGGTACTTGCTCACTAATAATAGACTCCATTGAAACAAGGTGTTTGTTTTTAACTATTAATACATAATGACTTTGCAGAGAAAGATGGATAAAGGTTGAACGATAGTATGAAGTTTGATTCATTAAAGTGGCATTTCCACATAAAAAAGATAGAAGAAAAGCCACCCTTTTCCCTAGTTAAACTTAAAACTATGCCCAAGAGTGTCGAATAGAAACAAACCAGAAAGAGTCAAGTGATTTTGACATCTTGCAGAAGCCGTGCAGCCATGGACCCAACTCTTCTAGCTTCCCAGTCACTAATTTTCTCATTCTGAGGTTCATTTTCTTGCTCACAATCTCCCTCATCCTCCTTTTCACCAGCTAAATTAGTCACTTCTTCCTCCACTTCAGTTTTGCATTTCCCATCACTACTATCATTTTCCCAGTTTACTTCCTCGTTTGCTTTCTGATCAAGTCCGTTCGGACTAGTTTCTATACCCATTGGACCCTTTAATCCCATAATGAAAATTTGGATACTTTCATGTTGATATTGTAAGTCCATCTGCAAGAAAAATGAAGCTAAATTTATCAAAATTTCGAGCACAGGAAAATCAGACAGTCCTCTTTAAGCACATAGAAATTCATATATATTACCTTTGATTGTGGCACGATTTTCACTTCGAAGTTTCTTTTCCACATTTCTAGCATTTTTTCGTGGACACTTGTAGAGCGAATCTCATACCCCAACTTCAAAAAAAAAATAATAAAAAAAAAAGGTTTGAAATGATGAGATAGGTAGGGGGGGAATTTTTTGGAAAGCAAAATATTCAAAATGAGCATACAATAATTGTAGTTTTAGGTCCTGATAATGCAAGTATTGTCTTCAGAAGTGGGTCCAACAGATGTTCCGCATAAACCTTCAATTAAAATCAGAAACATATTCACTAGCCAAATTAACCAAATTTAAGTAAATGATAATGCTACAAAAAACGCAATTAGGTCTTACAGCTATTTCTATTAAGAGAAAAAGGAGGGGCGGGGGGAAATATTGCAAAATTAGGTTACCACATCAGTGCCAATAATAAAGTCGAATGGAGGACAGACTGCCCTAATGTGGACCTCATTTCCCCAGTCTAATTCTTCAACCTGGATTGACCCAAATGAATCTGCAAAGAATGGGATTTATCATTTAATTTTATGGGTAATACATGTACAAAGTCTAAACCCTCTCAGAAAATATCAAGTCCTCCGACATACCAGAGCCAGGATTAGCTTGCATAATCCTTGAAGTATTACGTTCAACATTTCTCATCAATAACGGCAAGACCTCCTTTTGATCAGTTGTAACCACATCGCATCCGAGCAATGCCATGCCTTGAAAGACAAGTCTCATATCAGACTATCAATTAGAATGAATTCCATAAAAGTTAGTTCCTAATTAAATGTTTTAAGTCGAAAAAAAGTCGTAAACTTTTACCGAACCCAGCTAGTCCACAACCAGCTCCAAGTTCAATTACGCGTTTCCCTTTGAGCTTGGAAGGGCTAAACCGTCCTTTCCGGCAATTCCTTTCCTGAAAAGAAGTTGTAGAATTCCAACTAAGACAAACCAAATTTGAAATCAAAAGATGCAAATCCTGTGTTCTTTAAGCTGCTTGAAGAAGTAGAGCAGGAATTAGTACCAAATATTTGACAAAGACAAGTGAAGCATCCCAGATTGTTGTCCCTAAATGCTTTGAATTTGGGTCCTGTTAAGACGAGAACGTGAAAGATGTGAAGTAAATAAATATATCATAAAATCAGACATATCTGAGATAGTAGAGAATACATACCTGAGCGAACTGTAAATCATGGCCCAGGACTTCCATGGTCATTGTAAAAGTACTAGGAGAATTTAACCTGATAAAGACTGATAGTAAATACTTAACGAGAGAGAAACAGACTGATAGACAGAGAGGGACTAAAGATTCCTTATACCTGTCAGGCTCCATAACATATATGTTAAGTTCCGCAAGTTGATATCTAAAATCGTTGAACTTGATCCGAAATTAGCAACTGCATTACAAATAAGAAGAAAGACAGAGGTTAGAATGAATTTAATTGGGAGGCTAAAGCACAAAAGAAAGCCCAAAAAAACTTATGTTTCAGTAAATTCTAAAATTTAGGTCTAATTTCCACATATTTCTTTGTCATTGCACAAGTGAGAAGCCTTTAATTACAAAATCTTAAGAACTTTGAAGTGCAGATCCTTTCAAATCAATTTGGATATTCTTCAATGAAATCCTATCAAAGAGCTAGATATTCTTCAGTTTTTATTTATTAAACCCTACTTCATTGCTTATCAGGAAGAATATAATCTTACTCAGAACAATGTAAATGTGTTACCAGGGAAAAAGACCTATTAAAAGAAAATAATTTCAACGACGGATGGACAATCAGTAGATGCTAGTCAGATGTCTGTTTCTCTTACGATTTTCTCAGTAAACAAACAGGATCAGTGGTTGAGAAAACGAGAAATTAAAATCTGAAATGAAAACTGAAAAGGAATGGAGATGAGGAGATAGGTCGGTAGCTAACCTGAACTGAAATGGAAGAAGAATTTGATCCGATGAGGTGGGGAGTATCAAAGGAAAAGAGTTTTTCAAGTGAAGGCTGAATATTTTCTCATACGTTCTGTTTGGAACGAGGGATTCTGCAACTCTTTTCTGCGAAAATGTTCGAATTCCAAACAGATCCCTCACTTAACTTCTCTTGCTTTTCACTCCTTTTTTTTTTTTTTGTGTGATTTTTATCCACTTATTTTAATTTTGGATTTGTAGATATAGGACAAATGTTAGGACAAATGTCCAAGACCATATCTTTTTGTTTCTTTTTTTTTTTTTTTTTCAATTTGAGTTTTATTTCTATATTTTACCAAACGCATTCATCATCGTAAATGGAGCGTAGATATTTCAATTTATTAGTCCAACTAAGTACATTTTAAATTATTTTAATAGATAATATTAATTAGTATACCCACTAACAAAATAGATCTAATTGCACTTCACATTTCAAATTTGTGATAATTCAATCAATATTTTTTGGGCGCAAGAGAAGATATCTCAATCGGGTGAAAGAATTGGAAATCTTATGTGACTTAATATATCTACTAAGTTACATCATACATCAATCTATTATGCATCTTCTTCTCCAAGATTTGGAAAAGAAATTTTGGGAATACAAGTAGGCATTAAATCAAAGAAAAAAAAAAGTAAGAACTATAAGTCACTTTGATGTGGAATCATTACTTTATTGTCTTAATAAATAAGATTGACCTTTATCATATTTTATACATAGATTGAAGAAGGTCATAAAAAAGGAACACATAATTAATAAAATGAATTTTTTTTCCTACCAAGTGTTTGAATGATGAACAAATCTGTATAGGTTCCCTCATATAAAACCGGATCAATTAGGGTTGATAAAACAAATCTGAGATTCAACTAACCACTGACTCCGATAATTGACTAATTTGGTCATGACCACCGACCTAAACCGAACCGATATTAGATCAATTGGTTTGGGTCGGTCTTCATCAGTTTTGGTCAACTTTTTACAATATTCGGCCCTCTGATTTCTATTTAATTTTAAAAATTTAGTGAAAATTGGAATGATTGTAATACCCTTCATCAAATCAACATGTGAAATTACCATCATACCCTTATCTTCTTCCTTCCCCTTTTTCCTTCCCATGCAAGCTAAAAAACAGTAACTAAAGGTAGGAAACCAAAATATGGAAAACCCTAAAATCTCATAAATCAATTCTTCTAATTAGATTTCATTTGAACCATCACTTCTAATCGGTTTTTCGATATTCATTTTCCTATTTCGTCATTCATTTCCAACCTTTAGGGTGCCCTTTGCAATCTTGGAAAAAATGGGTATGACTTTATTTCTTTTTCAATCATTGATGGATAATGAGAATAGAAATTGTGGATTTATCATTGCAGTGAGCTTTCATACCATATTGAAAAAAAAAATGGAGAAATTTTAGGTCTGTAATGGCTTCGAGAAATCTGGGATTGAGTTGCAAAGCTTGATGGGCTCGATGCTCAATGGGTGGACATGGTTCGAGCAATCATGCACCGAGCTCATCGAGCAACAATATGTAATTTCTCTTCTTTTTTTTTCTTTATAATCACAATTAATGATTTGACTTTTTTTTTCTTTAATCCTTGTACAAAAATGAATACTCTTTTCATAATTATATATTTTGATAGTGAATGGAATGATAATTTAAACCGATGGGAAAAAAATAAGTCATTATTTTGGTATGAAAATAAGACGGATGGATCAACTGAGCTTTTGTCGGATCTAATGTCACGTATACTTAGTTGGTGGAAGTTGTGTATAATTATATCAAAGTTAACCGTAATGAATTTTTGGAACTATCATATAAGGCATTTAGTAAAATGATATCTTCCTTACTATATATAAGAAATGACGAAAATATGAAGAGATTATTGTGTCAATCCCAAACACAAGATGAAAAATCTACCCTATACGTGAAGTTAGTTCCAAAGACTAAGAAAGTTATACATGGGGAAGAGCGTCGTCAATTACTTAATCTTCATAATATTGATGATATTTTGAGGAGAGACATACCCAATCATATTGTTAATAATGATGAGGATTATAAGAGTGACATACTCATTCCTAGTACTAATAATCTGTAAAATTATGTGGATTATTATGATTATAATCATGAAAATGATGTGGATGGTGATTATGATATCGATGTTGATGATGAAGAGAATGTGGATTATGTTGAAAATGATGATGTCGATATTGAAAGAATGGAGGAAGAACCTGGCATTAATCAGAATAACGAAGCCAATATTGATAATATAGGTTGCAGGGATGACTTATTTAGGGGAGTAAGACTGCCTGAAAATTTAACCGGCACTTTATCCACTCAAGATAACTTAGATCATGCACCAATTGATGAAGAAGTGCCACAGTCATCACCATGTAGACCGCGTTCACTAAAACTTAGAAATGTAAATGAAGATGATAGTTTTGTTGTCCCAATTGCTTCTCAGCTCCCCGTATGCATTAAAAGCATCTCAGTTCCAGTTGTTTCTTCATAATCGAAAGGAGGGAGTTTTATATTAAACAATACTTAACCTTGAAATGAACTAAAGGCAAGTCCACATATGCATGCATTCAACGGAACTTTGATTTCAAGGTTAAAAAGTCAAACAATACTATATTTGTTATCATTTGTATAGATCCAAATTTCAAGTAATGGATCCATGCAACGAAAATGAATAATTCTTCATTTTTCTAAATATGAACCTATAAATATCAGCACACATGTAATCTTACATTCAGGTAATGCAATCATCGACAATCATTGATATCTACGATTAGATGACATGTGAGAGACAAGTATCGAGGATATAACAAGACTCTTAAAGTGGAATTCTTGTTAAAACTATCCAAAATGATCTCATGGTAAAAATTAGTTACTGGAAGGCATGCAAATCAAGATCTATGGCACATGACTTTATTTGGGGTACGACTGAGGATAATTACAAAGGTTTACCACTTTATATAGGCATGATGAAAAGGATTAATCGAAATTGTATAGTTTCACTTGAGATGGATGCAAACCACATATTTCCTTATTATTTCATGGTCTTTGGAGCAATAATAATCAAGGGGATTAAATTTTTTTGAAAGGTTATTAGGATTGTTGGAACCTTTTTGAAGTACAAATACAAAGGCACGCTCACGTCTATAGCTCTTTAGGATGGTAAGAACCATTTTTATTCAGTAATATGTGCAATAGTTGATTCAGAGAATGATGCATCGGGGAAATGATTCTTGAGTCAACTAAAGGTTGTGATTCTCAACGCATCAAATTTGAATTTTGTATCAGATCAAGCAAGGAGTATTAATAATACTATACAAAGTGTTTATCCAAATGCAAAGCATAGTGCATGCATGTGTAACCTTGGGAATAATACAAGACCAAATTCAAGTGTGGTGGAATTCTCGATCTATTTAACACATACTTCAACGAGATTAGATCCATATATTGGTCGAGAGCTTATTTCGATTGTGATCGATATAACATAATGACTAATAATATCTCAGAGTCTGTTAATGCTTCGTTGAAGGATGCATATGATTATTCAATTATAGTGTTGCTCGATAATATAAAAAAGATGATGACAACTTAGTTGTACAAATGGAAATGCATAGCAAGTCAAATAAACACTCCACTGACTCCCGAAATAGATAAAGAGTTAATGAAAAGACATAAAAATATTTAGCAATATGGGTTGATAGAGAAAACGACAATCCCTTCAAGGTGATCATTGGTTCTACTAATGTGTCAGTCGATTTAAGTAGGAGACTTGCACATACTGGGTGTTCAAGTTGCATAAGATATCGTGCGCTCATGCAATTGTTGCATTGAGTTACCGAAGTATTGCACCACACACATTATGTTTGGAATATTTCACGACATTGAATTTGAGGCAAGCGTTTACAGACTTGATTTCTCTTATTCCACCATCTGATGATTGGGTTTTTCTTGAAAATTTACGATCCATTATCATTCTACACCTTATAATGTGTAAACAAAGTGAGAGATCCAAAAAGAGATGTATACTTTCAAATGGGGAAAAACCATGGAAGCGAAATAAGTGTGGCGTTCTTGAATATAATAAGGCAAAATGTCTGAACCCAGTTGCAGTATGATGGAGTTTTTATTGTCTGATTTGATGCAATATCCTTTTTGATTTGATGTAATTAATGATATATAGATATCACGATTCATGTAATCTTGATGATTTGATAAGATCTTTTTGTATTAGAAGCTATTGATGACTGCTTGCTTGCAGATTTTTTGTGTTGTGACTGCTTATAGGAATTGTGTATGCAATTTTACTTAGTAAATAGAGCAATTTCAGTCACTATGTTGTACATTTTTTGTTATAAATGATACACACCCGCTAATAACAAAAAATTATATAATCACTAAAAGTGTATGCCCATCAAGCCAATCGAACTTTGACTCAATAAAGAAAATACTTTATATAATACTATTTTTATGCAGATATTAGAAAGATATTATTTATTATCATTAATAAAAATCAGTTATTATTTATCATGTTTATTAATTTTATTGAAATTAATATTATATAGTCTATAAATGCATATCATGATAAAGTCTAGTATCTTGAGTTATATATATACTTTGGAGACCATTAAGAGATCATGCTAGTAGATACTCGAGTCACTAAAAGCTTTTAAGATACAAACGATTCGTTGTCATAGGATTTCCAGAATGGACATCGATTAATCCGCATAGACAATCATGTAGTTCATTACCTAATTATTAGGGGGTCAATCTCATAGCTAGTGGTATTAATAAAACATCATGATGATTACATGAACGCTTTGTAGAAACTAAGGGTGTTGAACGTGATGTTTAGATAATTCTCAATAGTAATTAACAGTCAATATAATTCTCAGGTCATTTGGAATAAGGTTAAAAGGCGAACACGTAGATGTCTCCCCATGCTAATAAGAAGAGTTATATAATTAAGAAGAGAGGCATTCCTTTTAATCATTATGTAAACCTTTATTTAAATTTTATAAGATAAACTGTGTTTTTTGTAAAATAGATTATAGGCGATATAATTGTTATATTATTTGTCTGAATAGAAACTATGGATGCTATGATATAATCCGAATAAAATTTTAAATATTTCTTCCGCTGTATTTATCTTTTATTTATATGCGTACATTTTTAATGCTCAATGGGGACTTTCAAGGGCCCCATCGAGCCATAAAGATTAGGTTATAATGACTTATAGCTATTTGTGATATAGTTCAATTCTTGATGCGGACTTACAATAACCCGATCTAGCCATTGAGATATACTTGTACTGACTTCTAATTCTCGGTGACCTCATCTCGATGTTTGATGGGAACTTGAAAATGTCCCATCAAGTCATCAAGATTTAGGGCATAATGATTTCTTTCTCCTTATGACCTCTACTCGATGTTTGATGGGGAATTTCAATGGTCAAAAGTTAAATCTTTAAGGTCAAATGTCAAAAGTAAAACTCTTAAGATCAAAGGTTAAACTTTTAAGGTCAAAGGTTTAATCTTCCATGTCAAAAGTTAACTTTTAAGAATTAAGATTTAACCTTTAATGTGAAAGGTTTGACCTTTGTTCTTAAAGGCTTAACCTTTGATGGTTAAACTTCGTTCTTAAGTTTTAATATTTCATCCTAAAAGTTTAATATTTGACACTAAAGGTTAAACATTTGTTCTAAAAGGTTAACTTTTGACATTAAAGGTTAAAAGTTAATCTAAAGTCTTTGACCTTTAACCTTGAACTATGTATTAAACATACTTAATCAACTTATAAATCTCTCATTCTAACTCTCGTTCCCCAAATCTCTGGATTTGGTCATAGAGACAAATCAAGTCTTTGTCCCCATATCTCGATGCTCGATAGGGTACTTTAAGGGACCCATCGAGCATCAAGATTTAGTCACAGAGAGAAATTAAGTATTTATCTCAATACCTGATTTAAGGCTATAAGGTATCCATCGAGCATCAAGATATATGATAAAGACTTATATTGAGAGACTTTGAAGTTTGAATTTTGTGTTTAGACCATAGTTTAAGTATTTTGGAACATTGAAACTTAGGTTAGGTAATTGTTGTGGGCTAATTGTGTTTAGGGCTTAATTCATATATCACTTATAATCCACTTTCTTGGATAAATAATTCAGATTTTTGACAACATAAGGACATAAATATTTATATTTACCAAGTAAAATTACCTACACAATCTGGAAGTAGTCAAAATATAATACAATATGTGAAATTGTAAATCACATGCCATTTGCAATACAAGTTCAAATTCTACAAGTGGATCAAAATTCAAAATTCAGATAAACATAAATAGTTACAAGTCCAGATATCCCTCATAAATAGCACAAGCAATTTACTGATGGAATAAAAACATGAATGATAAGCTTACTTACCCCTTCGGTGCCTATCCACTCTTCAATATTTACATGAGCACCAACAGCTACATGGATTTCCAATTCAAAATCTAAGGAATCTCTTATTACCATCTACCCGCATTTCAGCACAAAATCCAATATACATAATTGATTCATAAGTCCATATACCTGCTCACTTAAAATCAAACTTAAATCTCAAATAACAAATCAATATTTTAAAAAAAAAACAAAATCTTAACCTGCAACGCAAGCGGAAAACCTATGCAGGTGTATGTTTCTTCCTACTTGATCTCTCGTGCTCGATTTGCAGCTTCCTTGAACACAATATTTTTCTTCAACGACTTAATTGTATTCTCAAACGAAACTCTCCCCTAATGGTAGCAATTAAACCTTGTCAGGTCACCTGCTATGGCAAAGGTAGAGTGCCAAATATGTATCTTCATCTCTTGAGCACACAAAATTGCCTTGATAAAGTATACAAGAGCGAGCTTGACAATGTCATCATCTTTGTTACTCTATTCATCACTTCTGAACCTCTCTGTTAGCTTTAAAGCTCATACATATTTCCCATGAAGATATTTCTTATGAGTCAGTTGGATTTTGTTAATTGAGTATTCATTGAGACAAATGGATAAGCATCACCAAAGCCCACTTCCTAAGACTAACTAGCATAGGCTTCCCTCGGATAATAAACCAAAACTCATTGTTCTTCAGGCACTCTGCTCATCGAATAATGAATAAGTTAACAACATGACTAGAGTTATTGAAATGGATATTCACCTCAAGGAAGTATCCCAAACAGGTCCTCGAAAATATCTTCAATTGTCATGTTGTGAGTTTTTCCTTAATATCAGCAATCACCACTTCTTGCTTAGCTATCATAGATATTCGGGCTTTGTATACATCATCTTCTTCAAAGATGGGTCAAAGTTCATGACAGATTGTAGCTTTTCTATCCTGAAATGAACAAAACACAATCCAAAATAAAGATTAATTTAGACAATCATCCATTTAAATATATATATATATATATATATATATATATATATACTAAGAAATAAACAATCATAGATACTTGAAATTTAAACCAAACCATTAATGATTAATGGCTCAAGATTTCTAGTCTTTTAAACCCGCCGGACATTGAGAATAGATATAAGTCTCTGATCTCGATGCTCGATGGGTTTTGAAGATACCCATCGAGCCATCTAGATGAGAGATCAATGACTTCCAAGTCTCTGACCCCAATACTCGATGTCTAATGGTTCCATTCTTACGAACTCATCGAGCATCGAGCATTAAGAACATACCATTGAAGGTCTCTAATCTCTCATCTTGATGTCTCCATGGGCCCTGAACGTACGCATCAAGCATCGAGATAAGAGGCCAAGAGAGGTGGGTCTCTATTCTCATTGCTCGATGCCCGATGAGTTTGTAGTCTTACTAACCCATAGGGCATCGAACACTGTAAACAGAGACTCAAATCTCTAATCTCATATCTTGATGCTTGATGGGTATGTTCAGAGACCATCGAACATCAAGACCATAATACAAAGATCTCGAAGTCTCTGAGATTTAGAGATCGAACAATCGGAAACGTCATAGACATGTTATTTTCTCATCATTTTCAATCACATGTCACTTTAAAGCTAGATTTATCAAACAGTTAGATACATTTCACTTTAAAACACACACAAAAACTAAGTTTGGTAAAAAAAGAAAAATACTAATTTTCAGGGGTTTAAAATTTACCTTGACCGGTGGAGGTTGCTCCATTTGGCTATTGTTTATGGTGCCAACTTAGCTCGCCTATTGTTGTTCATGGCTTTCTTTGATGAATCACCATTCCCCTGCTTTTTTTACTCCTCGATATTATGATTTTTTATTTGAATCATTATTCGTCTCTATCTCGGTTTCATTTTGAAGAAGTAAAGAGCTTTTGGGTTAGTAATATTAAGAAGATGAAAAACAAGATGATCAAATGTGAAGAAATTTTTGAAGAAGAAGATAAAGAAGAAATTGAAGATGAAGATGGTGGTGAATGTGCTCGTGAAAATGGAGAGAAGAAAGGTGAAGGGTCTTATGTTTTTTTACATTTTCTTTTTCTTTTTTGTTTTCATTTTTTTATTTAAAAAATCAATAAAAATCAAAATAAAAGTCCATTTTTTCAACAAAACTTAATTTTAGATATAATATTTTAAATAAAAAAATTTTGAAAGTTAATTTTATAAATTCTCTCTACTAATAATAATTAATAACTTATTAATATAATTATAAATAAAAATAATAAAAGAATAGCGTTCGGTGGATCGACCAAAACTTACTTCGATTGAATCCACCGAAATAAAAATGTATGTAATAAAAAAAAAATTATCGATTTCGATCCAAACAGTTATGTTCACGCGAGCCCAGATCAACCCCACCTACCCTATCTTGGTGTATGTAATAGATCTTCGTCTCATTTTTCATTTTTGGTTGATAAGTTAATTTGGTTGTGCAAATTAGTGAAAAGCAAAAAGAAAAAACCCAGAGTGCATTGATTAGGCGGGTGAAATTCTAACAGTGCAGTGTCGTAGGTCTTTCGCCATAGAAGAGGACAAAGCGTGATGAAGTCTTGACTCAAGAAAGAAACTGCTCTTCAGAATCGCCATTCCAATCCTTCTGATATCGCAATAAGCTCGACACTGATCAAGAAAAATGGAATCTAACAAACAAACAACGCTCATCTGCTCAATACTAGCCATCGACCCCACCAGTTTCAGTTACAGAGTCTGCTCCATCTGCGAGAGAAGTCTTCCCGATAACTCCATTTCCGTCTCTTCTCCCCTCTGCAAATTCTGCAACGCCTTCAATCCTGCCCCCTCCTCCTCCTCCAAACGCCTCTTTCGCATCCTCGTACGGTTCCGATTTTCATTTTCCTTCGCTCCAAAGAAAAGTTTCTGATTGCTCAATCGGTTGTCTTTCTTTTGCAGATATCGATTGCGACAGATAGTAGAGTATTTACGGTGATATGCTTCGATAGGGCAGCTAGGGTTCTATTTGGTTGCTCTGCTGATGAGTTTTTCGATTTTGTCAAGCTTCACCCTAATTCAGCTTCATCTGCTAATGAAGTTCTGGAAGGAGAGTTGTTCAGGATGACATTATCGAAACCGAAGAACGGTAATGCTCAACATTTAAGAGTAGTACAAGTTCTTCCTCTCAAAACTGGTTTCAGGCCTGCAATGGAGATCTTGAGGGAACTGTATAGGGCAAGAAACAACTCTTGAGAGTCATTGAAAGACTTGTGATTCTTCTTTCGAGTCATTAGGTAAATGAATTTTGTTTTCTTCAATTGTTCTTATGCTATCTTTAATTACTCAAGCCTTTGGATTGAACTGAACTTTGAAGAATCTTAAGTGTGTTCTCCATCTGTGAATCTACTCAAGCTGTGAAATTTTATTTCTGTTAAAACGTCTTGAATTTCAATAAATAATACTGAATTGCATGGTCAAAATGTGAAGCATTTTTGGTTGGTTTTCATTGTTGACTATCGATAATGAATGGAGTTTACAAGCATCACGGCGATTTATAGTCGAGAATAGCACAATCATGAGGGTGAAAAATAAATCTTTCTATCATATGTATACATCGTGTTTGTTGAAACCTTGTCGACCCCATCAGATGAGTATATGCGATGATGATGAAAATGTTATTTTTTAAATTGGTGCCAGATCGAGTTGATAAAAATGGCTTTCACAGAGGTGCTATTCGTTCTTCTGTGTCGCTTGTGGCAAGTTTTCCCTCCATCCAGCTCCTTAACATGTTCAATGCAGCTTGAGGCTGATCCATTGGAACCATGTGACCAGCATCATGGACCTGTAGATTGATTATACACAAACCAAATGCGAAAATTTAGCCTCTAGGAGAGATACCCACTAGTCTGGTTAGCTCACTAAATATCTCAAGGCTCAGCCCAAGAGTTAAGAGACAGAGAGAGAGACCTTGAGGAAAGTAAGAGGCCCATGGCCTTTTAGTTGTCCTGCTTCTTTCCCATCTACTTCAAATGGAATAGTTTGTGATGCTTCAAATGCTTTCTGACCTGACCATTCCATAGCATGAACCCACCTTGAATTCCCTGCAGATTTAAGACATTTATAAACAAAACAGTCAGAACTGCTCGGTCTCTTTAATGACAAAGAGTTACACTCTGAACCAACCATGGATCCTTACCAAGCCAATTGCATATAAGATCATCTTCCCCAGCATATATCAGCACTTTGATACCATCTTCTAGAAGGGCAGGGATACCTACTTCAAGGTTTCTCATCCAGTCCATCAGCATAGCTTCATACACAGTAGAGCTACAAGAGACGAAGTCTATGTCCCCAACTCCTAAGGCATCACGGACTGGTTGCTTATTCAAGAGTGTCTCCATGTTTGAGAAGTCATAACAAAGTCTCCCCTCGCACTTCTTTCTGATATCATAGTACTGTACATCAAAGAAGCGTGTTACATATTCCTTATCAAATTTGAAATGGCTGTTCTGTTGACTTGAAATAGATTGCGTACATTTATATCACCAGCAATCTTCAGGATTTTATTGAATATGCCATTGCATAACATATATGAAGTCATACACGCATCGCCTCCTTTGGTGCCTGTTATAGTTCCAGAAAGTTATCGAGTTAATATATCTGATAAACATAGGAAGGATCGGAATGGAGATGATGTGAATGAGAAAATTACCACAAGTTTTGATTGCCTGTTCACATGCTGGGACCATCTTGTTAATATTGTTATAATCAGATTTGTTTATTATACCATTCTCTAGCGCAAAATCAGAATATGCTTTGTACTGAATTTCAGGATTGGTTAATCCATTGCCAATAGCAAATCCCTGTTCATTGATTCAAGTAAGAAAATTTGAAAAATGATGAAGCAATATAAGAAAACAACAATATTGTTTTGGCTGAGTAAATCTTTGAATATACCTTAAGGTTTATATGTATTCCCTGCTTTGCTTTGTTTCCTTGGTGAACCCGAGCAGCAAATGCAGGAATGTAGTGGCCTGCATATGATTCTCCAGTGATGTAGAAGTCGTTTTTGGAAAATTGGGGATGCTCGGCAAAGAATGCCTGGAAATGTTTTATATTTTAAATCAAGATCTTTAACTGTTCATATTATGTTTTGACTAAAACTTTGTTTTATAAAGAGCTATATGCAGAAATGTGAAGGAAATGATACCTGCAAGAAGTCATACAAGTCATTGCTTACACCCTCTTCATCCCGACGAATATCATCACGATCTGAAGTATAACTGAATCCGGTACCAGTAGGCTGGTCGACGAAGAGAAGATTTGATGCCTACAAATTGACCATTTAAGGCCATAAATGAAAATTAATCTCAGGTAATTTTCTTTTTTTTTTTTTTTCTTTTTTTTTTTTTTTTTGTTGTGGTGGTTTCGAAGTTGAACATCAAAATTACTACGCTATAGTTGATTGGTCCAAGTCGAGATAAAGTATATGATTTATAATAGAGAAGAATTGGCTCCAGAAGAATTTTTTTTTCTTTTCCTTGATCTGATAAAAATCCAAAACATTAGGAGATAAGATACCTTGTCCCAGCCATAATCGTTCCAAACCAGAGACAAGTTGTTTGCAATGTGAAAAGGACCATTTTCATAAAACACTGCAAGCTCACTGCTACACCCTGGACCACCAGTCAACCATATAACAACTGGGTCATTTTTCCTATTTCTTGATTCGAAGAATAAGTAGAACATCCTGCACATAATTCATGGTGGAACAAAAAAAAAGAACGAAATTCAAATATTGGTCAAAGATTAAGAATTTTCAATAGAATTTAAGAAATTATGTCAATATTAATTTAGCGATTTACCTTGCTGCTTTAGTGTGAGGAAGGTTATAGTACCCAGCATGGTGACCAAGCTCTTCAACAGATGGTTTAGAATCAGAAAGAAGAGAAGGAAAATGAAAACACTTCTCAACAATTTTTGAATCCGAAAATGAATGGTCGGGCACTGATGCTGTGTTAATTGTGCTTTTGGGGAATAAATTCAGATCTCTTATGAACTTTTCTGCCTGTAGCTTAGGTAAGTAGGGAGCTGAAGAAGAGGTAGGATGGTCATTGTCGAGAAACGATGTGGAAGATGAAAATGGTAAAGCTAGAAGAAGGATGAAAGGAAGTAAAACGCTATACAGAGTTGATGCCATTGTTCTTATTTGTGTGATGAGAATTATGGGTCTGTTTTAGATTCAATGATTGGAGGGGATTTTTATAATGACCATTTGGAAACCAAACTTTGTCTAACTTTGCTGATAAGGGTAGATAAGACATAGGTGGAGTGAAGAAATTCCAAGGATGAGAGAGAGGAGAGGGAGAGAGTCCATATACTTATTGAAGGGATTTCTTTAATTTCTAGTGATTCTTTCCTAATTTTCTCCTTTATTTTTTCGAGAGTAGGTTTGGTTTTATTTTTCTTTCTGTTGGTTTCATACTCACTTTTTCTCTTTTGTTTCTTGTCATTATTCTTCATCACTCACTTATCTTTTCTTTTATTTAATCTCCTGTCTATATCAGCTTGCTGGATTTCTCACGCTCTCTAACATGTTTTTTTATGCATCAGGTGGCAACCAAGAATTTCTCACTTTCTTCTTTTTCAAATCAGTACGACTTTAGAATCTAAATATTTCTTAGTAACATTCGGGAAGATCCTTAATTACCCATTTAAATCATATTATCTGAGATGGATCTGAAGTTATGTTTATAATATAGGCCATAGGCTATAGTGATATTTCAGGTCCGACATAATTTCTTTCAAATGTGTGTATGAAGTATTCAAATGAAAACAGAAGTGGATTTGATTTGTTTAAAAAAAAACAATTGTAACTTCCGTTGAACCCTTCATATTGCATCAAACAAGGAACCTTTGTTTGCCTTTAAAGCTTTCTCACATGCGTAGTGTATATAAATATGCATACTTCAAGATATTTTCTTCTTCGAACCTTCCCGGAAAAATGAAATGGATCCCCAAAAAAAAAGTTGATTAATAGGGTTGGCCTAATGGGGAAATGAAGAAATATGTACTATGAAGTCTAAATATTGGTTACAAAAGAAGAAAAGTTATGACTCCTCATTCCTCGAACTCTAGTCTGCTAACCAAACAGCAAATGTTTCCAAGAAGTTGGGCAAAGCTGAAATTAAAATCTGATTAAATTAGAATTTTGACTGATTTTTGAGTTTGTATTACACTTTTTAGTTAAAACGTTGAGAATAACATTGAAAAAAATAGCACATAAGATATCAAAGATAATATTGAGTAATATTTATAATTATAACAAAAATATCTTATCATTTTCAGTGAAACAAAAGATAAATGAGGCTAGAGAGAGAGAGAGGGAGGGAGAAAAAAATGAATGATAAAAAGGAAATTCCAACAATTGTATGTAGCAAACAGGTAAGATGTCTTGTCCCCCCCGCAAAAAAAGGGAGTAGTTCACGTTTCGTACTAATTTGTTTGACACAATCATACACATCAGTCGCTGTAAGAAGAGCAAAGAATATGAATTGATAGATGAAGGCCCGGTTTTATTGATAATGTTGTGTCCGCCCCATAAACCCCAACTAAAACAATGTATATAATTGAGCCCGGTTCACTTATAGTGTATCTAACCAGTATCATCAAGCTGGACTAAACAATTCAAGCCCTTTTCCTATCTTTGGGTAATATTGTTTATGGTTATGCAGTAATATAATAGCAACCAACTCTACGTGCATTACAAATTTTAACCTTTCTTCTGAAATGAATTGACAATAAAAATAGTTGTCTTTCCCTTTTTATAATTCTCAATACTTTTCTTTAAGATGATTGTTTTCAGCTATACGTGGTCAAATTCTCTTTTTGGAGCCGTTCCCTTCCATTCAACATATCTACATATTGGTACGTCGAGAAGAAAAACAACAAGAGAGTAATATTTGAACTTCTACCATTGATTCGGCAGCTCTTCAGATCTCTATAAACCACCTTCTCGGCTTTCGGGAAAGCGTCATCGTTCTTTTTGTGAGCATTGTGATAAACATGGTTATACTTTTGCTACATGCTATCAGATTCACGAATTCCTAAATAATCAAGCTAAGAATTGAATATTGTGAAAGTCATTGTTCAAGATGTCTTAAACTTTAATCTCTCCGCTTAGTTGATTTTGTTTAAAAATGGGAAAAGTTTGTTGGATGAGCTTATAAGCTAAATGAAATGTAATGATCCTTTGAGAAATTAATAAAATAAAGCTAGCTATTTTATTAGTTGCTTGTGTCTTTATAATCTATAGCATGCTAGATTAAAATATGTTAATTATGATTTTATGTGTAGAATAATTAACATGGATCATATACTAAACTTTCACATGAGAAAATAAATAAGGTCAAACTTCTTAGTTTAATCCATAAGAAGAGATATGTTCTCCTTGAACATATACTTATGAGAAGGTTCAAAATGAACCAAGTATAAACGAACTTTAGTGTTTATCATACTAAAAAACAAGAAAATGAATAAGATGTTGATTAAATATCGACTTGATAAAAGAGCTAGGATATAAAATCTTATAGTCCAAAATTTTATTCTTAGAAGATAAATATTAAAACTTCAAGAAAGCTATCTAGAAAAGTTTTAGTAAACTACTCTCAATTAGAATTATTTATGGATAAAGTTGCAGAACCGCTAACAAAAATGTTAAATAGAGAGATAGTTGAAAAATCATCAAGGGGAATAAGACTAAAGCCCATGAAAGAATAAGTCAATACAATGGAAACCTAACTTAGTTGACTGGAGATCTCAAGATCTAGGTTCAAAAGGATAACCTAGTTGTATAAGACTTAATTATAACAATGTGTGGGTTATCCTCCTATCCATTCTCATGATGAAATAGTGATGCCCGTAAGAAAAAGGATAAGCTATGTTTTTAATGTTCTTAGGTGTCGGAAATTCGAGAATAGTAAAACATGATACTCTTGATTAAGAATCACCTATGTGAGAGAGAAGTGAGGCCGCTTCAAAGGGAATTAACTTGCGCATAATTCTTATAAACTCTTGCAGAACCAGACAGATGTTTAAAGCCAAAATGAACATAACAATGAGAACTCAAGTGTATCAGGTAAGACTCCTATGTGAAGTATATTATTGTTTACATGAATGGCAGAATGGTTCAAAGACATCGTGTCTACTGATCAGCTAGTAAAATCAATGTACTTTTACAAGGGAAGGTTCAAAGGTTGACACCTACCTATCCTATGCAGGTTTCAAACTATCGAACTCTATCTCCAGGTCAAAAATGTTTTAATGTCGAAAAACATTTGTTTTAGTTAATCCGTCAATTTCATTCATGTGAGGGATTGTTGGAAAAAATTAGCATATCAACATGCTATGTTTATGCTCGATTTTGAGTGAGGCTCACTTCGTGTAAACAAAAGGTCTAAGTTGATTTGGATTCTCCTTCGTGAGAGTTTCGAATCGGTATATAGTACACTCAAAATGATTAATGGATGAATGAGAAATTGAATCTCAAAGTGTAACTATTGGAATGGTTTGAAGGAGAACAAAATGGAGGAAAAATTTTGTCCCATATTGGAAAGATGAACAAGTGGGAAAGTGTTTATATAGAATTACACATTTGTTAATGGGTAATAAAATATAAGCTAGAATGCTCTCTTCTCGTGTGCGCCTGCAGGGCGGTACAATTTCGGACAGGATCTGGACACGTCGAATGTCAACCCGAAAACGACTCGGTTTGCCTTGGCCCACTTTTATTTTCTTCCTGAAATTTTTTTTCTCTTCCTTTTCTTCTGCAAAAATGTATGAAAATGAAAGATTATAATTTAATCATCCAAATTAAATTTCAAATTAATTATCATTAATCACCTCTCCCCTTATAATCCTATAAATTGGCAACTTCCTTCCATTTGGAAACACACCAACAAAAATCGAAACCTCTCTCTTTTCATTCCTCCTTTTAGAGTTCTAATTTTCCAGTGTGGTAGAGTTCGAGCCACTATTTGAGTTCGCTGGGAATAGTTCAATGGTGCACCGCTTCTATTAGTCTCTGTTGTATCATGTGAGACAGACGTTATTCTACCTTTTGCACCGATGTGAGGGGGTAAATCTATTTTAAGGAAACTATTACATAACAGGCCTCAGTTTGATTCTCTATTTTTGTTATGTTCTGTCATTTTAGATTCTGCTCTGTTTATTTTTCTATTATGTTCTCTTTTTACAGATAAATTATGTTTTGGTTTTCTATTCAGTTCTATTTTTACAAATTCTATTTTATTCTATTTTACTATTCTGTTCTATTTTTACAGATTATGTTATGTTCTTTTTTCTCCATTCTATTTTTATAGATTATGTTTTACCTATTGTTTTCTTTTACAACATCATTGTTTTCTTATTTACTGTTCATATTTACCATTCACCATATTCTGTTTATTATATATACATATTCCTACATGTATTTCGTCAAGGAGATCTCAATGAAGAAGTTTATATGAAACTTCCTCCTAGCTTCTCTCATAAAAGGGAAACTCGTGCATGCAAATTAAATAAATTTATCTATGGTCTTAAATAAGTTTCTTGTCAATGGTTCTCTAAATTCTCAACCACTCTTATTCGCTAAGGTTTTCGACAATTTATTTCATACTAGTCTTTTCACATATATTCATGATCAGACTTATATTTTTGTTCTTGTCTATGTCGATGATATTATTATCACTAGCAACAAAGATTATGCCATCATTGAAATCAAACAATTTCTTGCTCAATCCTTCTTTGTAAAAGATCTTGGTAATCTTCGATTTTTTAGGTATTGAAGTGTCTCGATCTAAACAATGAATTTTTCTATGTCAAAGAAAATATACCCTTGACATCTTATCTGATTCTGGTATGACTAGTTCCCGACCATCTGATTTTCCTATGGAACAACATCTTCTTTTACGACTAGAGGATGGTACTCCTCTTCCTGATCCAACAATCTATCGTCAGCTGGTGGGATGTCTTTTATATCTTACTGTAACACGACCATATATTCAATATGTTGTCAACACACTTAGTCAATTCATGCAATCATTTCACTCATCTTGATGTTGCCAACCGGGTTCTTCGTTATCTTAAAGGTACTGTTGATAAGGGATTATTCCTTTATGCATCTAGCTCTCTTACTCTCATTGGATATGCTCTCTGACTAGGTCGTTATCCTACTACTCATCGATTCACCACTGGTTATTTTACATGCTTACTCTTAGGAATGTGGAGGGCGGATTGATTATTGCAAAGAAGGGTCATAGGTTTGGGAGGCTCGGTAGACATTTTTAGGAGGGGGAAGGAGATTCAAGGTTAAGTCTAAAATTGTTTAGCTTCTGATATCATGTAAAATTTAGAATATGTAAGATCTATGTATCATTTTCATTAATCTGTAATATGTATTTTATAATACAAAAAGGGGAACATATAAGTAGAGATGGCAATTTGGGTCGGGCTAGCCCGAACCCGTTCAGCCCGGTTTGTTAAAGCCCGACCAGCACTCGCTATATGCGGGTACGTGTTTGACCCAGCCCATACATGGGTCGGGTATATATTATATACCTGTAGGGCGGCCCGACCCGACCTGTTTTATAACGGGCCAAGATCAGCCCACGGGTATACAGACTACCTGCGGGTGAACAGTACCATCCTGCTACATAAAGCAGCAGGGTGGTACACCTTAAGCTTTAGCCTAAGGTTAGCTAGCAGCAGCATCAAGGAGCAACGACTCCTTGCTCTTATTTAAAAAAAAAAAAATCAATCACAAGTTTTGAATAAAACAACGTATAATATTTTCAACATAATGCTGAAAATATTTATGATATTATTATGCAAGTTTTGAATGAATTTGATATAAAATAACGTATAATATCAATCACATTGGATAATGCTTCTACAAATACGAAAGTAATATCCTTATTTGATGATCAGCTTAGTGAGTACAATAGTAGAATATTTCTACATCAACGATGTGCTTGTCACATAATAAACCTTATTGTCAAAGCATGTACGAAATTGATAACAAATGAAATCACAAATATTCGAGATGCATTAGCTTTCATAGTTAGCTCTAATCCTCGTATAGCTGCATTTAGACAATTATGCAAGAACACAAGTAAAGAACCTCAAAAGTTTGCACTTGATATGTACATAAGTTGGAATTCAACTTGTATAATATTACAACAAGCTATTCCATATAAAGATGATATTACAATGTTTTTACATCTTAAACAAGGTACATCTATTGTATTGCGTGAAAATGGTTAGGATACTATTGAAAAATTGAACAAATTTGTAAAAGTTTTTTACGAGTCTACTATGATTTTATCTGGTATTTATTATCATATTTCACCGTTATTATTATTGCATATTACTGCTTATGATGATGATGTTATTTTTAAACCGATTATAGAAAAAAATTAAAATACTTAAAATATTGGAAATAAATTTCACTTTTGTATTATTTTGGAGTTCTATTGAATCCTAGACTTAAATATGAAGGTTTTAGTAAGGTTGTTTCTTTTATAGGAAGATAATTAGATATCTTATGATGAACTAATCGCTAATACAAATATAAAATTTCATGAAGTTTATGTTGTTTATGAAAATAAGTAGAGCGACTTGCGACCGTGACGATCCGATCAACAAAATGAACGACCAAATAAGGCGATATGGAATATTTACAACAAGAAGAAGAGTTCTTTAAGTAGTAGTGCTTCAGAATACAGGGAGCTTCAGAAGTATCTTGAATCCTTAGATAATAAGGATGGAGATGACTTTAATATCTTGCAATGGTAGAAGTATAATTCAAAAAAGTTTCCTATATTAGCTCGACTCGCACATAACTTCTTGACCATCCTCGTCTCAACAGTGTCTTCAGAATCAACCTTTAGCATCGGTGGGAGAATAATTTCTGATAGAAGAATTATTAACGTCTGAAATGGTTGAAATATTATCGTGCATCAGAGATTAGGAATGTGCAAATCAGTAAAACCAACATCAAATCACGGATCAATAAGAAATGTACGGAGCATTTGATAATTTATATCTCGAATCTGAATATGAAGCTCCTAATTATGAGGTAGGAAGTAGTTCAACCCCCCATTATGAATTATAGATTATGATGTAATTTTAATAATTTTTTTTTCTTATTTTTAATACTTTATTGTAAGTTTCGTTTTTTCCCATTTAGGCTGGGAGATTTTTTTGACGGAACTATCTATCATTATAAATCACAATAAAGTTATTTCTTTGGCTAACTCTTTGTTAATAATATACTAAATTATAAGTCTTCAAAAATAACAAAATTGGAAAAGAAATCACAAGGTTTTAGGATAATATTATTTTAGGTTCATCTATTTCACGAGAACGTAATAAAATATAAATTATTAAATAAACGGATAAATATACTATTTTTGTATTATAAAACTTACTTACTACATCATAAAACTAATTTATTAAATTATAAAACTTATTTATTCGGGATAATTTTTTATTCAAAAACAACAAAATCCGTTTTTAAACCGGGCTCAGGCCGGGCCTAGAATTTTGAGGCTCGGCCCGACCTAAATGGGCTCAGATCTAATACGGGCCGGGCCAGTCTGGATTGCCATCTTTACATATAAGGAAAGAATAAGAAATTAATGAAAATTAAATTAATATAACTATATAAGCAGAAGTTATGAGTTAATTATATGCTAAAATTTAACAGTTAATGCCATAATTAGCAGTTGGGATGGAACATCAGTACGTTGTATACATCCTTGTCTGTTTCTACAAAAGCTATTACTCATGCAATCGTGATAAAAGATAACATGAAAGCAACGTATTTAAAATTTTAACCTTAATCAAGTAAATTAGTAGAAACTAATTCTTATTTATTTATTTATCTAATTACCTACTTAATTAAATTAAGACTGCCTAACGCTAGCTCCATATATTTGTCATAGTGATCATTGGCACATGCATGCATGGTGGGATTATTCTAATTCTAATTTTGGATAAGGGACAATACTTGAATTAATTTATATAATTATTTTAGACCATAAAGTTTTCTATATTTATATAATTTGATATTCATGGATGTACGACCTAGTTACCGACAATATCAATCGTAGTAGTTAAATTTTCCCACCTTCCAAACGAAAATAAGAAAATGAGACGAAGCCAAATCATAATGTTAACTTAATTTGGAGATTGCTAATTATTATAAAAAAAGAGGCAAGAAAAAAGTTAGATGTGGAAATTTCGAAGACAATAATCCAGATTGAAGAACATGATGATGCACTAAAGAACGTTCATAAGGCAATGAAGCTATATGATCAGTTAAATAGGCAGGCCTTGTATTATATATATATATATATATATATATATATATAATCCATTAGGTACAAGTATAGTATAAATCTGTCCAATAATTTATTTCTTCAATCGTAAGCATGATAAGATCTCATACTGTAAGTTAGCTTCTTCTTCTTCTTCATTTTCATTGTCGGCCGATAATAGGAAAGGAATTGCCGGCCAAAAGTATTCCTAATTTTCCGGTCCACAAAAGAGGTCATCTAATATTTGAGTAAGGTACGTATGCTGAAGCTAGTTATAATAAGCATGCATAATTGCATATATGCTAACGTGATCACTAAAAGATAAAATTTTAAAGTGAGGCTACTTGATCATTAAAGTCAATTTTTTGAAATTATTTGATAAGTTGATGATAACTTTAAAAATTCTAACAAATATTAAAGTCTGGGATTTAATATCTGTCATATTTTCTTCCATTAATTTCGGTAGCAATGTAAGCAAATTTTCATCCACACTCAAACATATATATATATATGTATCGGATTTTAAGGAACTTGATGTATAAATTTGAAATAATCAAGAGACAAGATCTTGGTTTCTTGATAGACACGTTAATATTTCATTCTGAGTATCACATAATAGAAAAGTAAAAAATAATTGAAGTGCTCTTTGATGATCAAGTACTAGATCAAGGCATCAACCTCCATCATGTTTAATTTGTTGTTCTTACTTTCAAGCAATCCATATTTTGTTCAATCAGCTGACCACTTGCCAAATTTTTTTTCTCTTTTCTGGTTCCATTGCAAATCAACTTGTCTTAATCCACTGGTGTCTATAATACTGTCTATAGTGAGAATATATATTGAGTACTAGATTACCTTATTTTGTCCCAAAAAAGACCAAGAAAAAAAAAATTAAAAGAAGAGTAAATATATATAGCTTTTATAGTTTGTGTCAATAAGAATGATGCGAACAAAATGGTAAATAAAATATAATAATAATAATAAGAAAAAAAAAAAAAAAAAAAAGAATGCAGTGCCTAGAAAGTGCTAATTTGTCAAAAGTTAATTATTTATTTTATTTATTTAATAAAGTTAATTTGTATGTAACTAAAACCACATTTTTAGTAGCTACTTTTTTATCTCTCGTAATCCTGAACAAGTAAGAGTTTTAATATACTCTTGGACATATACTTTTAATGGTAGAGATTATGCCACATCAGCATAATTATTTACATGACATTTTCATCTCACCATTGAGAGTAATGCACGAGGTGTATATTGAAATGTCTTCCTCAACCTGTCCAAGGACTCAAATAACTATTTCATTTGGACTGATTTAGTAAATATCTAAAAATAATAATAATAAATAAATAAACATAAGTCTATGCTCAAAGTCAACTTTTTAGTGTATGAAGAAAGAGTTAAAACGATTGAGCGATATTAGTTATTGGTATTTTAAATTTAGTAGAGCAAACTAAGTAAATAAACCGGTTTGGATTTTGGTAGAGCAAATTTAGTAGAATTTTAAGAGTTTTGGTTAAAATAATAATAATAATAATAAAAAGTATTATATTTTTATTTAAAATAAAATAAATTAATTCATTTGATAAAATAAAAAAAAAATTTTAATTTCCGAATTCCATAAACAAACTATATAGTAATAAAATCAAATTGAACCCCTAGGGGTCCAATAATACAACCAATAAGTTAATGAGAAATTCTTATTTTAATTTTTTTTTTTAGAAAATGGGGGGCCAATCTATATATTTATATCTTTAACTTATACAATTTTTAGATATGAAAATATATATATATATATATTAATTAAATAGCAGAGACATTATTTATTTTAAGTCGTCTAAAATTATAGGAAAAATAAATAAATAAAATAAAATTCAAAGTCTTGGCTTGTGTTTTTTTTTTTTTTTTTTGGATAAAGTTATGAACTTTTCAATAAATTGATAATAAAAATAACAATAATATTAATAAAATTAAATCTAATTAAAATATTATTTCTATTTTTTAATTATCGAACTGTTAATTAGAAATCTCTAACACACAAGCTTACTCGCATACTTCACATTGATTATGCATACTTAAAACTAATAATACCAAAGTTTGGTACCAAAAAAATTTAAAATTTCCATCTCATCTCCAATCATTCAAACTTTGTCTACTCTATATATATATATATATATATATATATATATATAACTCCCCTCTTGATCACATTTATAAACCTAACTTATTATTTTATTTGCCATGTGGGGCCTATATTATCCCCTATTTATACCCCCACCCATAAATCCACCCTTCTTCCATAACCACAACTATCCCCTCAACAAATATTGTTTCACTCTACCTCTTAGGCTACATAAATTGTTTCATTTCTTCTTGTTCTTCATGCCTCCTTTCTTCACCATTGTTTTCTTTCTAATTATTATGCTTTCTTTAAGCACCACTTCAGCTCAAGGTGGCCCACCTTCACCCGGCTACTATCCAAGTTCCAAAATCATGCCCTTTGGGTTTAACCAAGGTTTTAGGACTCTTTGGGGTCCTCAACATCAGAGTCTTGACCAGAATGCATTAACAATTTGGCTCGATCATAGCTCGGGTAATTAATCGATCAATCTTCATGATTAATTAGTGATATATAACCTAAGAATTTCATTTATCTGAGTGAATATCATATTATATTTCTTATATAATATGCCGCAAATTTTTTCCTCCAAAAACGAAACAGGTAGTGGGTTCAAGTCACAGCATGCATATCGATCGGGTTACTTTGGAGCAGACATTAAGCTTCAACGGGGTTATACGGCAGGAGTCATTACATCACTCTACGTAAGTACTTCATAATAAACTTCTAAATCTGTAGTTTAGTCTTCTTATTTATTTTATCTTTAATTTTTTTTCTTCTGGGTTGTTGTTGGATAGCTTTCAAATAATGAAGATCACCCTGGAAACCATGATGAGATAGACATTGAGTTCTTAGGAACAATTCCTGGGAAGCCTTATACTTTGCAGACAAATGTGTACATTAGAGGAAGTGGAGATGGTAACATAATTGGAAGAGAAATGAAGTTTCATCTTTGGTTTGATCCAACCCAAGATTTTCACAACTATGGAATTTTGTGGACCCCCAAAGAGATCATGTTAGCACTCTACTCTTACACACTTCACTTTTTTTATTTACTTAATTTTGAATATTATATATATATATATATATATATATATAGTTGATTGTAAGTTGATATTTACTAACCAAATTAGTGTTATTACTAACTACAATCTTTCAAAATGAAATCTTCAGATTTCTAGTGGATGATGTACCCATAAGGAGGTACGGAAGAAAAAGTGATGCAACATTTCCGGTAAGGCCTATGTACGTGTACGGTTCTATATGGGATGCATCATCTTGGGCAACAGAGGATGGAAAATACAAGGCCAACTATCAGTACCAGCCGTTCGTGGGCCAGTACAAGAACTTCAAAATTCGAGGCTGCTCCGCTGACGGGCCCGCATCTTGCAGCCCCCCATCGGCCTCGATCTCCTCCTTTGACGGCCTGAGCCGACAGCAGTACATTGCCATGAATTGGGTTCAGAAAAATTATTTAATTTATAATTATTGCAGCGACCCCAAAAGAGAACACACTCATATTCCTGAATGTTAAAAAAAAAATGAACCAAAATAAAAAATGTTCATTAGGTTGTGTTTTTTACTATTATTATTTTTTACGACTATACGTTCATGCCCATCTCAAAATCTTGAGATTTTTATGTACAAATTTCTCTTATCAAAAGAGAAAACGTGGTTAAGCAGGGAAGGCTTGAGATGAGTTGAGGTGACTAGCTACCTCAAAGGACATTGAGTTGTTGATCAGCGTCCAAGTCTCCCCACCAGTCCTTTCAGATTTGAATGTCCATTTTGGCATGTATTTGGTTTTTTGGATGTATCATTGTTTTTAATTTGCTTTACTATCATTGTGGGGATAATCACCATGCATGTGAACCTCAAGTATAGAAGGTGCACTGCAACACATTTTTCTATCATTTGGAAAGTGATGGGTATCTTGATCTTTTGTAGTGATTTGTATCTGATATATATGGGCTTGTCATGTATAGCTTGGGCCGTACACCTCTATCAGGCTACAAGAGTTAAATGGACTACGACATTTATTCTAAACCTACCCCTCTATCATTTAAATTTAAGTCTTAAGTAATTAGAAAAATATATATCAAGTATTGATCAGAATGCTAATTGTTCGTTTCACGTGTAAGCTCTTTAAGTGTTTATAAAGATTTAGGGTTTATACGGGGTAAGTTAATGGCAAATTACAAGCGAAGGCAAAGCATATAATAGCAAATGGGGAACATGATTCGAATTCAAAACCTGATATTTTGATATTATGTTGAAGTTCCCAGTTATTTTATAATTGTGGATAGTTATAAACTAGTTTAAGCTTTTGGGCTTGCATATCATGTAAGACTCGAACGCTTTTGAGTTTTTGCGAACTTGCACGTGAATGTTATTAGTACTTAATAAGCTCAATGTTCAATATATATTCGCGAGCTCCTTTTTAACAATTCCAACTTTTGAGATGATTATTAATTTCACATGATAGTAGAGCACATATCTTATTGATCCAAATCATGTTAGTTCATCTATAAATCTCTGAAAACGTGCAAGGGGGGCGTTACTAATATCGATACCTCATCTTATACATTATTAAACTTGTTTAAAGAGCTCTAAACTCTTGAGAGTGTTATTAACTTAACTAACTAATATATATTGTAACACCCCGATTTCATCTTATTAACTTAAGGAAAAATATACTAACTATCGTCATTAATACGGAGTTAATATCATACATTAATATAGATTTAGCGGAAATACGTTGAAATTTAAATTTTTATATTTATTCTTTATACAACCCTATAATATCTCAAGTCTTATTTAAAATTATTAGTATATTCACATGTCGACCTCATATGTATATCACATAGTGACTCCCAACTTCTGAATCATACTCGAAAGTTATTGTTTTAGTTTTCTATTTATCTACAATATGAAAATTTTGGAATGAGCTATAAAGCACGATAAGTAATAACCGTATCTAAGCTACCATGTTATAATGTAAACAAAGTATAAAACATACAGGCAATCTTAATAAACATCTCTTTAACATATATTTAACATAAATATTGGCGTTATAAGTATATCGTACATTTCCCGAGAATAATTCATTTCATATGTGTCATATATGTCATTAATACTTTATGCATATGCTTTTTAATATACTTGGGCTCAGTGATATGAGCAGTAGTTTTAACATTAAGCATGTGATTGACTTACAATATTTTAATTTTAACTTCACACGATGATATCTCATAAACTATTATCTTATAGTATTTTAATTTTAATTTCACGTGATGGTATCTCATATACTATTATCTTACAATATTTTAACTTTAACTAGAAGCAATAATATCTCATACACTATCATCCTACAATATTTTTAACTTATATGCACATTTCCATTTTCATATTCATGCCTACATGTTATATGGCATGCTCATGTATATGCAATATGGTCAATTATCAATATTACATTTATCATCATATTATTAAATTTATTAATATAGAGATTAACCAAGTTTGCCATCATCTTCATATTCTTTTATACACATTCAAAATATAAGTATACATATATACAATGCATACATATTGATCATACAAAAAAAGCTAGCTATTTCCTTGCATGTATTTCCGATAATTATATAGCTAGTAGAGGATTGTTACATATCCGGCTCCTTGATTCAGCCAAATGCTCAACCTTAACTTTAAATCTCTTCCATTCACTTCTTTGGTCGACCAGAAAGTTTTCTTGGCTGAGCAAGCTATTAACGTCGACTAACACCATGTTTTTGGCTGATTCCTCCATTGCCTCGACTATTGATAGCTTCAAGTAATTCCTAAGTTGGCTGAATGCTGACAATACATCAAAAGCAGGGGCTTCTGGCTGAACAGATACTTGAACTGCTAAGAGATTTGATACCTTCAAAAGAGTTGCCTGAGTAAGGTCCTCAACATCCTCTGTCACAATAACAACTTGTGAAATACTTTGATCGGTCTCTTAAATGGTTGGTGAAATGGGAACGTGGCTGGAATTTTCTAAAAATGTGGGTGAAGTGGGAGGAACTATAGACTTTATCATCTTCCCGTTCAGAATAACAAATTATGAATAGCATGAATTTAACCTCAGAGGTAGTCCTCTTGGCGATTGAAAATCGGCCGCCCTTAGATCCTAACCCTCTGATTCATCTTTTGAAAAGGATAGGGTAACGTTAGCTAAAACGTTGGTTGTGGTTAGTCTTATTCTAAAGGTTTAGTAGCAACCTTAGAAGATTTCCTTGCTGCATTGAAAAAATAGAACTTTTTCAATAAAGTGAAGATAATAAATTCATAATAACAAAGTAAGAAAAATTAGAATACATACCTGGAACTTTATACTGAATTGCAGGACTAGCCGATGAGCTAGGCTTGGATGATCCTCGTCTTAATGGTTGCTTCGATCGCTTTCTTTGAGGAATTTCCAACTCATCTATACCCATCTTCAAATAAGAAAAACATTAGCCGCGGGTACGAAGAATCGGCCTTCAGCCAACCTGACCCGCCAAAAAGAGAAAGACACAGATTTGACAATCTTGTCAAATGGCTTAACAGTGGGTGGCATCTTGAATTTTATCAGTCTCACATTCATAGCCAAAACTACTGTTTCAAATTCAACAATCCAAGTGAAGACGAGACATTATGGAAAAGTAACATTATAGGTAATACTGGTGGTAGAGGAACATGTTGTACAAACTCCAATTGTCTTGCAACAAAGGCTTGAAAGTAAACAACAAAGCCACATCTATAGTTCGAACTCCCCAAGCAAACCAAGCCGACTAAAAGATCTTGGTCAACCAAAATTCGGGCCTAACATTTTTCTAGTAATTTGGCCACCCAAAACCATTCCAGTCTGGCGATTCAGTGGAAAATGGATTGTAAATGACTTTAGGATTCTCTCTATCTATGTTTTGAAAGAATTTGAACCAAAACTTGAACGATTGACCAGATCCAGGATACCCTCAGATCGGCCCCATAAGTTGTTTGATTGTGAGCGGTCTTAGGCTTCCATGGATATAGGGTGGGGAAGTGAAAGTAAATCCACTATATCACAAAAATGATTTCCCCTTCACTTGAGGAAAAATGATCTTCCACCATGTCACTACAACCTTAGAAGATGTATCCTAACATAAATTCAGCGAAAGTGACTCCTAGTGTCGTTTGCCAAAGCAATCGCTAGAGAAAGAAATTAGTTTGTGGATCCTCGAGATGGGACACACGCATATCAAAACAAGCATGAAGGCTATGTAATCGATATCGATTACGTCCTTATCATCATGGCGATACTTCCCCATGAATGTCCAATACGAAGCTCCCTGATAATAGCACCGTAAGATTATATATAAAGGGATGTATGGTCAAGTCTATGAACTTAGCCAGACTGACCAATTCCTACGTGAATTGGCAGATAAGCTTCAATCACGCTCGTGTGATTAACCTTTTTCTAGACATGGCTGACATACCTGCATTGGTTTGTTTTATTAAAATACAGCATACGCTCTTACACTCGTTAAGAGTCAACCTGACATCAAATCTCCTAGACTTAAGAGTTACTAACCAGGCTTCTGGACTTAAGAGTTACACTTGTTGAGCTCATCATGAAAATTATTGTAATGTTCTTATATGGACCATATTTGGCTTCTTTTCCTATCTAAATTGGCCTACTCTTGATCATAATTGGTCAAATAATCTAAGGCTTTAGATCGAGCATCTGATTGGTCAAGATGCAAGTAGGTTTGCCTGCTCATTTTGTCGACTATCCATTTAAGTCTAATCCTAACTTGGTCGGTTAGGTTTGCCAAGCCTTGAAGTAGAAAGGTCGATAGCTTAATAGAAAATAGATGAAGATCTAAAGAAAGGGCAGTAGGTTCCAAACTCATCAAAGTAGGAGAAGCACGTTGGATAAGAAGGCGGTCTAAAATCAAATCAAAACCAAGACTTTTGACATTCACAATATGTCATCCATGTCAAAAAATGAAGATGAAAAACTATTAGAATGGTTAAGAGTGGGGTATTTGGAGCATTTGAAGATTGTTATTTTGAATTATCAACGACTACCATGCTTGAATAAGAAGAGTTTCTAATGGAGATGGTGGGATGCTCAGCCGTGGTGATTAATGATGAGGAAATTAGAGCTATGGATGAGGTATTTATAACAATCTTCAAGAATTACCGTGTCAATTATCTCTCTCATTCGCATTGTTATTCAATAAAATTGATAGAGGGGATATTTATTGACACCAAAATTATAATTTTAACATATCACAAGTGAACATTATCATATTTTTTAAAAAAAGTTGGGATTGCGTGTGCCAAATGCTAAATTACCGACTAAATCTTTCCAACAAGCTCTTACACTAAGTCAAAAAGAGCTACTTCTTAATTTATTATTGTAGGCTAATTATTTACTAAGGATTAACATTAAAAATAAATAAATAAATAAAAATCACTATAGATATCACTAGCTTTCTCGAGAAAAGAGTCCAAATTATAATAGGCCTAGGGCCCTTATTAAGCAAGAGTCGTCGTCTCTACTTATTAGAGCTCTAGATTGGATGATTCTGATTGATTAACTAATGGAGTTGGTTTTAAGTAGGTATGGGAAACGTGAGCAATATGATTAGGATCTATGAGGAGTTGCAAAATTGAAGTAGTAATGAGGAAGTGAAATCACCAAGAGACAAATTAGAAGCAGTAAGGATCGAGCAAAGGAAGCTAATACTTATGAAGAATTTGTGTCTAAGAAAAGAAAAGAGATCGAAAGTTGAAAACTTATGCAAATATGTCGACTTATTAGAGAGACGGATCATGGAAGTGAAAGAACTTATGGGGATGTTAAGGTAATTTTTGTATGGGGTTACAATTGAGGAAGAAGCATTTGTTGAATTTACCGTAAAGCGCTAGTGTGCAGAAATTGAAAGAACTTTATTTTTATATTATAGATGAACCAAATCATTTAGATCTGATTTTTCGTAAGAAAAAATCAAATTGATCGGATCTTGTTTCTCGTGAAAGATCAAATCGATCTATTCAGATTTCTCATAAATAAAGTGATTTAATTTGGAGAAATTTTTATATTCATTGAGCGCATTATCACATAAAATAATGAATATAATCTTAATTAAAAATATCATTTTTTATATCATATCAAATATAACATTTGTAGTAAAGATCATATTCAAAATGTCATGTATATATAATAATCTCTAATATTTTTTTGTTAAAAAGCATCTCGAGATTCTATTTTATTATAAATTTTTCATTTAAAAAAGTATTATATAAAATTAAATTAAAAAAATAATATTTAAAAATAATAAAAAATAATTTTTTTAAAACGTGGCATATTTTCTCCCAATATCAACCAATTTACTGAAAATTGATCAGAATATTGAAATTTCTAAATTTGACTGATAAAACATATAGAGACACCTAAAAGACCTTAATTACTTTCTTTTTCTCCTTTTTTTTTATTTTTTATTTTTTATTTTTTCTGTGTTCTCTATTATTTTCGACTAAAGACGTATCACCAACTCTCCTAATTGTTCTTTCCTGGCCTAGTATCATAATAAAGTCCTTTCAAACAGTAAGAAAATAGTATAAAAATAAAATGATATAACTCTTTTGAAATACATAAATATTTAGGATAAATCTATAGCTTCAGATCTTCTATATGTACTTTCTGTGACATTAATAGTATAAATTTCGCACTTCAAAAAGAAGAAAAAAAAAAAAAAAAAAACCCAGAATTTGATCCATTACTGACAGGGCCATTACTAAAACTACCTAAAAATGCAAACCTCTACACTCACTTATAACTTGTGTCCTCCCCGTTCCTTGTTTTTGTTTGGCGATGTATCCAAACATTGTGCTATAATATTTTGATAATTCCAATTTTAGTGTTAGAAAAATGCAAAAATCATAATTCCAAATTCTAAAAAAATGAGGTGAAAATGAGAATAATATTTTGATGTTCTCTGAATTTTCGGCTTAACACTTCTCACATTTCATTCTTACATATTTCCAAAACTCTCATTCAAAAATTTATCTCTCCTCCATTTAATTTAAGTCACTTCAATCCCTCCACACTCTATGTCAAGTATCATCACCTTCCTCATATCATTTCACGAACCAAGAGAAGGTCATTTTCGGAGCTTTCTCTTCCCCCATGGTGTTTGATAGCTGTTAAACAAAATACTATCCTATGTCAACATTACCCCCTCAATGTTGTTAAAAAAGAGAGCCGCCCTGTGTGTACCTTTACCCTAAACTATATACGTTGTTATTATATAAGAGCCTACCTCATGCAACACTGCCAAACATATATATATATATATATATATATATATATATATATATATATATATATATATATATATATATATATATATATATTTATATATTTATTTATTTATTTATATATTTATTTATTTATTTATATATTTATTTATTTATTTAAATTAATATAATTAAAAATAAATAAAAATAATAATCTTACATTCAAACTTTTAAAAGTCAAAAAATGGATTTTATTATAGTTTAATTTTTAAATCAGTAATGAATTTATTTACATTATTAAATAATGTTTGTTTTTATTGTACCGCTCGGTGCCTTCGTATCACCTCTAAAAATTATTGTAAAAAATAGTTTTCTTCTTCACATGTACACGGTTTCCAGCCAACTAATAATATTCCTCGGTTCACTATTCCAGCATGCCAACCAATCACGACTCTCCACGTCGGCAACCCACCACGTGACCATAAATATTCTGCCAGAAGTTATTACCTGTCCATGGGCCCCCCTCATGCGGATACCCAATTAAAATTCCAACTCTCATTCGCGAGACCAGAAATCCAGCTGTCCAACATTTATGTCCATGCAGGCACATCCAGTCAACTAAGTCTTCTCCCCTTTACTAAATACACAAACAAACCCCTGACGTGCCACTCCCTCACTGGCTCAAAACCATTGACCGCCTGTACGACCTATCCAGCTTCTGACCCAGAGAACGCATAACATGCCACGTGGCATCGCCTTCTTGGATGGGAACATTGAACAGTAGGGCCCGCTTGTTCCTCGGGTCCCACAAGTTTTTTTGGATGGTGGTGAGGTTGGTCCTTGCCACGTGTTCAAGTATCTTCCCCAAATTCCCAACATCCTTCTCCGCCACCCTCAACGATATCTCCGGCCACCGCACCACGTCGGAAAACGGCAACCGTATACCGTCTGCTATAATCACCGGCACGCAACCCAGAACAACCGACTCAACCAGTCTCGGACTCCATGGGGCCCACCCTAGAGGACACAAACAGAAAACCGACCGTAGAATTTCTGACTGGTAACCGGCAAATCTGTGCCTCTTCAAATAAAACCTCCGGTCTCCGCTAAACTTCCTCCAAATCGCCGTCCTCACCTTCCTACACACCAATTTGTCAAAAGGTTATTCTCGTAAATTCAAAACTTAAGAAAATATGAAAATTTTACTGTTCTCATTGATTAATTTATATTACTTGCTGTAAAATTGTCCGCTGATGTTTTTAGGGTTAACCTCCATTTTCCCCCTGAAGAAAACGAAAATGTCCCTCCGAGCATTCGTCGGCCAGATCTCCACAGTGGTCCGAACAGCTTCTGGCGAAATGTACGGCGGGATAACCACATTCTCCACTTCTTGACAAGGGTGGTTATAATTTACCCCAAATGTCTGTAATATTACCGAGCTCTTCATAAAATCCGGCACCCCATTTTTTTCCGCTACGGCTTCCTTAAAAATAATAAGAAACAAAAATCATAAAATTAAAAAGAAAAATATTATTTATTTATTTTATTTTCAGTTTTATTTAATATTTACCATGGCGTGGAAGCACGCGCCGAAATCGTGGGAGGCCACGAAGAGGTGGTCGGAGCCACCGGTCCGGTTCCAAAATGGGTAATCGATCGAGATAAAGCGGACGGCAGAAGAGAGAAGAGAGCGAGCATGAGCAATGGCAGGAAAGCCATTGACAGTACTGAAATTGCATGAGACGTAAACGGGTACGAAGAAGAAATCCGCTTCATTCGGGTCGGAGGTACGAAACCCGCTCGTCAACAACGCTCTATGAATGGCGACCTCTGACGCGAACAAGTGGCTGCTACAACGCGCGTTTGAAAGCCAGTCTGCGTTGAATTTTCTTGGCAAATCGTAGACGTAGATTTTAATGGGTTTAATATTCTGTTGACTTTGACTGGTTGTTTGAGGTTGTAGAAAATGGCTGCCATTGACGGGTTCGAGGAGAGCTCGAGAGATGAAGCTGGATTTGGAGGGAGAGGAAACGTGGGTTTTGGATAAGGAGACGGCGACGCCGCCGCCATTGTTATGGCTGATAAAGTAAGGGCTGAAGAAATAGAGGGAGAGAGAAATCCAGAGGATGAATTTGTAATATCTTAAAAGGAAGCTTTTTTCTTGTGATGATCTGCCATTTTTGTGGTGTGAGAGCTTCATTCTCACGTAGAAGCCTCTGTTAACCCACGAGGCCTTTTGAAGCTCCACCATCTCACTAAAAGAAAGAAAATAAATATCTAACAGTAGTTAAACTGGAGCTTTCTGTTTCTTCCTTTTTTTCTGAAGTAGAGTTGAAGGAGAAGAGATTGAAGAAGACGAGGAAGAAGAAGAAAGAAGTGGATTTGTTGGTTGGGGTTGTAAAATTATTTTGCCAATAAAAAAAAAAAAATTATATTCATATATTTCGATCAAGTTGGTAACTTTTTCTGGATTTGTTTAATGGGTTGGGTTGGATTTCGTTGTAATGATAATAAAAAACTTATAAGGGATTTAAAGAAAAGAGATCAAAAATAGAAAGATGATGGATGGGTTTGGTCTATAATGCAGCAGACAGAGAGAGTAAGAGAGCGAAAAGGAGAGGGGGGAGGGTTTGGCAGGGAATTCACATGGAGATTGGGAATAGAGAAATGATGGAACAGAATGGACCTCGGTTTAGGCATCGTTTTCGTAAAATTATAGTAAGATAATCGGGTTTTGTTTTATTTTTTATATTTATATATATTTGTTAATAATAATAATAATAATAATAATAATAATAATAATAATAATATGTAGTCTCTTCGTAGTGCCCGATACAATAGTAACATCTAGTCTTTGGGTTGTCTTACAAATAATCTAGAACTACTACATCTGTCTGCTAATTTTGTCATAAATGAAGCCGATTGGGATCATTACTAATTAAAGCTATGTATGATTAATTAATATGTTAATGGAACAGGTATTGTTTTGTCCGAAGAAACAATGTCAATTGGGCCTCTTTAATTACTCCTGTACTCCTGTTTTGTTTGAATTATTGGATCCAATTGTAATTATATAATTGATTTGAACCTTAATTTTTCAATTTGTTGTTAATTATGTTATTTTGCCAATAATTCAAATTAGCAACAAATTAGAAATGGCCCTTTGGTAATTTTTAAGAGTCTAATAAGTGATAAATATTAACCCCACTCGTTTAGATTAAGAGTTTACTGTAATGCTCATGCCAAAGAAAGCTGATATAGTTGTTTATGTGATCATTATTAATTTAAATCCCTTTTTTTTTATCATCTATAATGGAGTGTCGTGCACGGAAAGTCAAACTCATCTTTGACTTTCACGATACATAATTTTTATATATTAAAATTTATATATTAACTTTTTTTTAAGGAATATATTTAAATTTAGTATATTATCCTTATTAGTTTTTATAATTAGATTTTATATCAAATGATATAATATATTACATCATTAATAAAAATTATTTATTATTCATTCATTTTTAATATTTTATTTTCTTATTTTACTATCTTATTAATTTATTATTTTTCTTTTTAATCCCAACTTTTTATAATAAAAAAAATTAGAGGGTGAAAAATACAATTCGACTATTATGTACAAACCTAATTAGACTAATTTCATTCTATATCGTTAAAAATATAATCAAATCAATTTGGTTCATCTTCTTCAATAAGAAGATAATCTTGAACTCGAAAAAAAAAATGGAGGTCGCGATTCCATCTAAGCTCATGAGACCTCCATCCATGGAGGTTGTGAGCTCGACCTTAGCTCATTAGACCTCCATCGATGGAGGTCTGATCTAAAATTTTTTTTTTTTTGTTCAAAAACACATTCCTAAAGAAGAAATATGAACTAGATCAATATGAGTTGATTCTTCACGAAGAGGAATGAAGTCGATCCAATCAGCTTTCTTACAAATGCTGAATTTAATTTGGATATTGCGTAAAGAAATCAGATTATTTTAATTAATTTTTCTCACAAAAAAAAACTAAATTATTTCATTTCATTTATTATCTAGAAATCAAACCAAGTTTCCGTTCCCCTCCCCACCCAATTTTATTATTTAAAAAAAATTGGATTATATAAGAAAATAATAAATTAATATGAGAAAAAAAATTAAAGGATTAAGAATGAAAGAATAATAAATATATTTGTAATGACGTAGCATATTATGACAGCGTGCTACGTCAGTATCGTTATATGAAATCTGATCATTTGATTTAAAAATCTTATTTAAACTACATAATTAGTAAAAAGTTAGATGAAATATTTATTTTATTACACATAAATAAATTTATAAAAATAAAATTATACATGAATTAAAAAATGAATTATAAATAAAATTGGAATTTAAAATTAATAAATAACAATAATAATAATAATAATAATAATAATTCACACTTTGAGCGTAAATTAAAATGCGTGTAGAAGAAGTTTGCTTCGGTGGAATTAGTAAGCAAGCAACATTCTTCAATTTACCAATTGGAGTTTATTGCAAGGAAGCTACTACTCTCTCGTTTCCTTCTTTCTTAATTGAAACCCGCCATTCACAAAATTAATGTAATTGGTTAGATTTAGTATTTCATGATTAGTTCAAAGAGACAAGATATCAAATCACTAGAATTTATAAGAGATTATTATTGCCATATGTTGAATTGTTCTGGGGTCCCACCATCTCTAATATCTTCTAGTCTTCATTTTCATTCTAAGTCATAATCAAACTTTGATTGTTGTTTTTGTCCACGCAATTTGATTTAATTAGCAGACATAAGAAAGTCGAAAACTAATATTAGGATGAGTTTGATTTGAAGGGTTTCATCGTGTCAGTCTTATGGATAGCACGAATCGGTTAATAAATTTTTTTTTTTTTTATGGATTTAATCCAAAATATTGATTATCACACATATATTATAATCATAATCATAATCATAATCATAATCAAAATCATAATTATATATTATACATGCATCATATATATATATATATATATTAGGGCAGTAATATTATCTTGAAATTTAAAAGATAGAAGTACAGAATTTATTATAGATTGAACAGTAAATGCCGTGTCTTAGAGAAAGATTTTTATATGTTCATCGTTTAACCGTAATTCACATTATTTTTATTTTAAGATTCAATATATAAATTAAAAAACTTGAGAAAAATAAATGAAAAAGCTCTCACTATTCTTTTGGTAATTTTGGCCAAGGAAGATGGATTGACTTGTATGTTTCGGCTAAGACTCTTAGTGATGTATTTATAATACTCTTTTACGATTAGGTTACCATATAATTAACCTAAGGCTTTAACTTAGTTAACTATCGACTATTTCAAAGTTTCTTTTAATCTAATCAAAAGATCCAGGAGTTAATCAACTATAGTATGTCATATAGTGGATATTAGACCTACATTATTTAATCAACTTTTTAATTAATCTGACTCATGAAATCTATTGAAGATTTTGACTAATTGACTCTTTATGGCTCGTTTAGTTACATTCTCCGGGAATCAGGAAATGGAAATGGTTTATATTTCGTCGTTTGGTTAGACATAGGATATGAGATAGAATGGAAGAGGCCCACAAAACTGATTCTCTAAAAGAGTGAAAGCTCATTCTATTTCCATGATCTATTTACTATGTGGATAGTCGAAATCAAATAACAACAATGAAAAATGTCTTTTTGTTTCTCTTACTAAAACACAAAGATTTGACGCTGAATTACAAAATTTTAAAAATTACTCCTCCATTTCATTTCTCATTCCAGCCATTGTCATTCTAACCATTTTACCCATTCTCATATAACTCATGAATCGAAACCAAATGAGCCGTTTAATGTCTAAATATTAATTACGAACCTTCGTAACTTTTTTTATAATTAAATTAATAGTCCTGTTATAAATTATAAATCTTTTAATTAAACTAATATCACCTAAGTTGTGCTAGCAATTCACATAATATTAATTTAACAAATTGATTAATTATCTTTTTGCCATTATAGTTTAACCATAAATTAAATTATAATTTTACTCTTAAATTGTAATTTAGTTCATTTTTCATTTTCTTCGGAAAATTAAACTGAGCTACTAAAAACTTTATTGTGTGTAACCGATTAGATTTTACATTACGTCATCATGAACGTTTCATATCTCTATATAATTTTATCTAATTCTAAATTATATTTCTTTAATTTAAACACCTTTTAAAATTAAATGATTAATTTAATCATCTCATGACCAATTAACTTAAATATCCACAATCAAGTGTACCTCCTAAGGTGTCAAAATCTCCTGTGAGATTAGAATATATGATCTTTCATTTGTGACTTCAATATGTACACTATGATCCTTCCATCCAGCCAACATCTCAATTTATTATAAGATATGGTTTAACTATTAAATACTAATAGATAATTCATATTAATATATTATATATTTATGAACATCAACAATAGACTTATTAAAAACTATTTTCATATAATACTATTTTGCAAAATCCATTTGTTTCATAAAGTATATATTTAATGAGATTTTACTTCTGAATACAGAAATGATAAATTCCATTTTAATCAATCATAATCATCATATACAACATTTTAATCCAACGATTCACCCTTTGTAACCATTTACTAGAATTAGGTATGATGAAGTCAAAATATAGAATCTTGCATATGAGATCTAATGACAACCTCAAATCTAAAGATTACCTATATTATAATCACTAGACAATTCTCATTAATAATTAATATTCTTACTACTGAGAATTATCTACGTGTCACGTTCAGTGCACTTGGTCTCCACTAAGTATCCACATAATTATTCTGATGTTCCACTAATATCAATAGTCATGAAAATAACTATCCTACACATTTAGTAAATGAATTATGTGATAGTTTATCTAGATTATCAATATCTCTTTTAATTATCTTATAACTATGAACAATTTGTACTTTAAGTTTTAACTTGCATCTTATCCGTATGATTTTAAGTGCATAACTTAACAAACATGATTTTACCATGATATGTATTTAATGAACACAGCTCATTAACTCCAACAAAACCAATGAATATGATAAATTGAAATGTCTTTAATAATAATTAATAATAACTATTATTGTTTGCTAATATTTTGTATAAATATAGTTTCACATAAGAAATATGTTATATAAGGTCAATATTTGATTGGCTTGATAGACATACTTTTTTAGATTACACACTATACACTATTAGATATTAAGGGAAAAAAAATCACAATTCTATTATAATATAACATTTTTCTTATATTTTAAGAGGGATAAAAATTGATTCTTCTTATTACCTGCTTAGAGAGTGGTAATGCCGAGAACTAAAAAAAAAATGTGCAAATTTAATTATTATCTCCATTACTCTATTTCTTTGCGGACCGGACCTTATTCCATTAATAATTTCAGTGATTCTCATTTCATCCATTCCACCCATTCTCATTCCACTAATAAATCAAAATCAAACGAGCCACGAGAGAAAGGGTTATACTAGTAATACTAGTGGTGATTGATTCGATGATAATTGCAATATTAATGAAAATGGTGGACTAATCGAGATGATGGGGTGGTGTGGTCATTGGTAATTTGAAATGGTGGCGTAGGTAAAGACAGCATCATCAGCGATGGAGGTATTGGGGAAGTGATAATAGCTTAGTAATGAATATGATGATGGTTAGAATATACTTTCCATATTGTCAATTATTTTTGAAATGAAAATATAAATTTAATATAAAAAAATTGATTCAATTTGGGTCGGTATAATTCAATGCAATTTGTACAAAAAAATTTATCTAAAGAAATAAAAACTAATCCTGACCGTCTGACTTCATTAAACATGCTAAGGTGATATTTTAAATAGACCGATGTCACTTCAGTATGTTAAATGAGGTCAAACGGTCATGATTAGTTCTTACTCCTTCATATCAGATCTCAATCATGAATTACATTGAATTATATTGACCCGAATTGTCCAAAAAATGTATTCAAATTTAACATGGTATCATAGTCAAGTTCCAAATTGCATGCCATTCAAATAAAAAAATTCATGTATAGACTAAAAAATAATAGCACACGTAAAAATGCGTGCTGTGAAATTTCACTCATCTAAAAGGGAACATCGAGAACACTTGGGAATCAAATATATAAAATAAAAATATGAACTACTTTTTCATTATTAATTGATTTTGAGATGAAATGTCAAATTTAATATTAATAATGATGAAATGATGACGACAAAAGTGACTGGGATGGTAAGCATAACCAAAGTCGGCTCTCCCATACAACAGAAGAGGCACTGGCCTAGGACCTCATATATTTTGGGGCCCCAAATAATTGTGATATATATATATATATATAATTGTTGAAATTAGAGAATATACTAAAAATATCTTTTACCATGTTCACGAGAAATATGAAATTTTTTTAAAAAGATGAAATAATTATTGGATCATTTTAACACATTTTATTATAATATTTTTTTTGTTAAAAGAGATTACATGATTTTTATACATAATTATTTTTAAAATATATTTTATGTCAAAAGGACACCAAATTTTAATTTGACCTAGGGTCCCAATTGAACACAAGTCGCCTCTGGCCATAACGGTGGTGTTGGTTGCTACGGTAGCAGAGGTGAAGGCCGTATGTGACTCGAAAGTAGTAGTGAAGATCTAATGACCATATAATGGTCTAATAGTTAGATTTTAGTGATGGCGAAGAGTGAGGGTTGATACTAATAAATACACAATTGTAATGACCCTTATGAGTTGCCCAAGCAGTTGGATAGTGATGATTCCCTAAAATTGGTCAAAGTTCATACCACCTGTACAATGTTTGAAATTAGATTTTAGACTTATCTGATAATATTGTAAGTCCAACCGCTCTCTCAGAGTTTGCAACTCATCGCCGAAAGCACGTAGAGTAATTTTCCAAATTTCCAAAAAAAAAAAAAATCATATATATTATATATATATATATGCAATTGTAATTTTTTCGATTTAAATAAAAAAACTTAGGTACCCTGAAGATTGTTTCAAACAAAATAATTGGAACTCTACGATTCAATTTTAATTTAGAACTCTAATTCTAAACTCAATTCCAGGAACCAAACATCACTTAAAACTCTTAGCTCAAGACTATAAATCAATCTTCAACGTTAGGTTTTAAACACTTCAAACTTTTCTTTTTCTGCAAAAACTTTATGAATGCATTAAATGAGGTTAGGATAGCTCAAAATGCGAGAGAATCTGTTCTTTTTAGGCATAAACATAAACCAAATCAATCATACATTCGGACAAGTGAGATGTCTCTAAAAAAAGGACATGAAAAAATAAAGAGAGTATATTGCAGCTGTTTTAATGGATCCTACTAGAGTATGGTTTGGGCACATGGAGCTCTCAATAATTGAGAGACATGTCCATGTTCATAAATTCAATTGATTCCATTTTTTGATTCTTTTTTTTTTTTTCCTAGATCGTTAAAAGGGCTAATATTTTTAAGCGTTTGCCTTATAACTTTGATTTAAATTTACATTCAATTATTTTCTTTGGGCTGTTTTAAAATAGGTATTAGTTTTGAACGCATGTTTTGTTTTTAAATAAATCATTCTTGAATTAGATATAATTTTTAAGAATTTATTTCTAAAATTTAAAATATTTTATATTATTATCTTAAATAAAATTAAAAATTTAAAGAATATATTCTAACAAGTGAGTATATACATTCTATATCCATTTTGAATTTATTTTCAAAATTACAGTTTGTAATTATATATTTAATCTATAGTTTCTTTTAATTTGAATGAAATATTTTTATTCGACAAAAAAAAATTATATTAAGCTTGTTAAATGAAAAAAATAAGCTAATGCTTAAAGATATATTTTTATATGCATATAGTGCATAATCATATAATACATAAATTTTTATATGCTTAAAGATATATTTACTATTCAGTCCATGTGTAGTATGATTTGTATAAATTTGTTCTTATGTAGTCTACTTGCAATTTGTTTTTTTCGGTTCAATTAGATTGGTACTTTACGAGGAAAAATTGAATCAATTGGAACTTGTTCTCCGTAAAGGATTTGATCGATTTTATCGAGTTCCTCGCAAAAAAATAATTAATTTGATTTGGATATCTCACGAAAATATCAAATCATTTCGATCGATATCTTATAAAATGGATGGATCATTTTGATATATAAAAATTGAATCAAGTTTCAATTTTTTCAATATTAATTTTTTATTTTTTCAAAAATAAAAATAAAATATTTATATAAAATAGAATAATAAATTAAGAGTGGATAAAAATAAAAATAACAAAAATATTAAGAATAAAAAAATAATTAAAAAATAATAAAATAAATTTAAAAAATCATTTAAATTACACATAAATAAAAAATTATAAATAAACTACACATAAATAAATTTATAAATCATAATATATTTTTTTTTAAAAATTAATAATAAATAATAATAAATAAAAAAAAACAGAAAATTCCTTTAAGAACATAGCCATGCACTAATCAAGAAGTGGGACATGTGACCCACCCGCAAAGGAGGAGCCTATGTCCCATTTGAACTGGAAAGGGTGAAGCACTTTTTAAGGGCACTTACCCTACAAACTTTGAATGATAGGACTTGTGAGCTGTCAAACCACATGCATGCCCAAAAGGCTTGTTATGCTTCTGAGTTCTGACACTCCACACAGAGACAGGCATTGAATTGAATGAATGAAGGAATAGACATTTTTCCGCTGTCCTCACTTCCGTTGATAGTTATGTTTTAAGAAGTATAATCATAAACTTTTAACAATAAATAAATTACGAATAAAATGATAAAATCTTAATTATAAATATAATTAATAATATAATATTTATAATTAAGATATTATTTATGTTACGTAATTTTTATAATAAAATATGATGCAGATTTAGATAAAATTTAAAGTTAAGACTAATAATAAAATATGATAGAAAAACTCACATTATTTAACTAAAATTTTATTTTTTATCATTTTTTTAAAACATCTGAATTATTCTTGAAATGAATATTAATTTTTTGATTATGTTAATATTGAAAGTTTATAATATAAATTAATAATTAACCTGTAAAGAGAGTTTCGAACTTAAGAGTTTGAAGTGGAATCCGATTTTAGGTCCGATTTGTGTAATGATCACGTTTATCGATCAAAAAATTCAAAAAAGAATTAACACAAAACAAAGTAGTAGAACGGGAATAGGGAATAGGGAATTCTTATTCACATTACACAATCATCAAACCTTCTTCGAGGGAAGGGAAGCTCCGAGAGAACGAAACTCATTACAATTTATAACTAAATTTCCCAAGATGATCCAAGAAAAGAATCCACATATTCCTTTTATACCAAAATCAAACTACCTTTAACACTCGGGCCGTGTCAGCTTGAGGACATGTGACTTCATTAACTTGAATCAACATTTTTGTAGATACCACTTGAAACAATCTTCCTTGTAGATGAAGATTACTAACTGATTAACACTAGAACAATCGAGTTGTTTGAATCAAAAATGAAAAAGAATCAAGAAATGACGAAGACACCAAGCTCAATCAATCCAGATTACAGAACTAAATGATAAATGGGCCTATAAGCCTAAATTAGTTGTGTACTACATCGTATTAGTCACTGCTCCCAAGCCTCCTATGAAGAAGAATGTTGGTGAGAAAAGTCTGACTCTGTCTGAGAGTAGCAGCTTCTTTTCCTGACTGATGAGAACATAATAAAAGAAATAAAGCTCTGATTGATATTGCAATTTTTCTTTTTGGAATATGAAAGAAAAGTTTGAACCATATGCATCTCAGGTTACCGTGATCATGCAGGTAGGGCACATGGACGCATACCTTTCTTAAACCACTTTTTGTAGTTAGGATTTTAGACTAAACAATCCTATTGCCTAATGGAAATGTTGTCATTTTTCATTTTATTATTATTAGCAACCCAATTAAATTGCCAACTCCTCCAGTGTGAAAAGGAAACTGTCCAACCCCAAGGCCCAGCAAGAAAATCCAAGTAAACAACAAATCAAAAACAGTGTTGACAAGTACTTCTTATAAAATAACCATAGAACCACAACTCTGACCCTCTAACTCCCAAGTTTTCTGTTCCCTCTCTCTCTTTCTCTCTCACATGCAGTTGAGCGCCATGGAAACCAACGAAGCCCTCTTCTAACATGGGCTCACTTTGGCCAGGGAAGGGTAACTAACCAAAATCTACATATTTTTCCCACATTCTAAATTTCTAAGGTAAAGTTATTTTTAGAAAACGAATAAATGTATCTAATCCTAAGTGTCTTTTGCACCATACAGAACATGGAAGAGTTGAAGCATTCTGTACTGAGCACAACTCTAGAGCTAGAACAAACATGGCTTGCAGTTCAAGAGGAGCTTAAAATCAGAGACAACCAGTTAAACCATCTCAGAGTCCTGCTCAACAAAGCCATTAGAGAGAGAGATGAAGCTAATCACAAATCTCAAACCTTACTCCTTGAAAAACTATTACTTCTTCAACATCATCAACAGCAAAAACAACAACAAACAGCTCCCCATTCTAATAATATCTCAAGCACTGAAGATGATAATGGCAATGAACCCAGAGTGGTAATTGAGTCAATTGATTTCTCATCATCAGACTGTGAAGAAAGCATTGTGACATCTCCACCACCACCACAAGTGGCGGAGGTGGAGATGAAATGGAAGGTGGGTGAGAAGTCATTGCAAAAGGGGAAGCTTTTGCAAGCAGTAATGAAAGCAGGGCCATTACTTGAGACTTTACTGGTAGCAGGACCACTTCCTCAATGGAAGCACCCACCGCCTTCTCTTTAGTCCTATGAGATCCCACTAGTCACCATTACTTCGCCACAACTCCTCCAGCACCACCACCATGACTACTTTCTCGTCAACAGCAAGAGAGTTGTTCCCTCTGAAACTCTCCTAAACAAAGCAAGTGTCCGAGACTTCTTCTCTAGTAATTAACAACTACAGTCTTAAAATAACCCATCTTAGCTTAACTAGAAGTAATGAAGGTTAGTTTTGATAATTAAAGAAAAACAAATGATTGTTAGTGAGATGCGACAATGGTCAGTGACTAATGATGTAGCTTTTTGTTTACAAAGTTGTAGGTTTTTTCATTCTTTTTTTTCCTTGACTTGACAATTGAGCAAGCTTTGGGACTAAGAAGGGGAGTATGGGATAAGTTGCGGACATAAGAATATGCAACTTCTTTATTTTCACTTATTTCTGGTCAGTGTGGTAATGACTATGAAGACTTGGAAAAGCAGTGTGTCAGTGTCGATGGCTTAATGCATGGAATGGGGGAGAGAGAGAGAGTTATCTGATTTTATCAAATAATATAATTTTATTATAGACAAAAATAGTGCATGAGTTACCGTAAGCAATTTTCATGATTAGATATTAGAGATAGAAATAGTACAATCAATACTAGTAAATCTCCACCCTTTTTCTTTTCAATCTACAATATTTCAGATGGGACAATCGAGAGATACATTAGCATATGAATATATCAATGCAGCAGATGCAGAATATACATTTGATGCATCCTATGCACAATCATATTCAAGGAAATATGTCTACATATTCACTGTTGTTAATTCGAACAATTGCGGTGAGAAAAGAGATTCATCTGATCTGCTAATGATGCCATCCCCACCAATTGACACGGGCCAAACAAGCTCCAAGCATTGAGATTGGGAACTAATGTTAAAGCTTCTCTGCTCCTCAATCATCTTCATTGTCATCTTGATTGTTTTGATGATTGTGCTTTTGAGCATTATACATCTCCGCAACCTAAAAGGTAAACAATAAACTCAAGCTTGTTAGAGAGCGCAGATCAATGGATCAAAAAGTAACAAGGGGGAGGTTTTTTCACCTGCTCAGATGATGAGGCTTGCTCAGGAGTCTTGTCTTCTCTTACCCGAACAAGACGTGGAAAGCGAAGAGAAATGCCCTTTCATCAGAAAGCATGAGAGAATTAGATGAAGAAGGGAGAATAGGAAAAAAGAAGTTAGTGGAGTGCAAAATAGAGTCGAATTAGAATTAAACCTTGTCGTTATCCACTATGCCTACTCCCGCTCTGTGAACAGGGCTAATGGTTAAGTCTGCAGCTTTAACCTCCCAAACCTGGACAAAGTAAATAAATAAATAAATAAAAATTGGGGCTTTTTTTAAATACAATATATGCAGGGCCTCCTACAAAAAGAAAAAAAAAATATATATATATATAGGGAAACAATGGTAGCATTACCTCAATGGGTTCAAACCATACATCTGGATTAATTGCTCCATACCGAAAGTATGGCTAGAATTGAGAAAATAAAAAAGATGAAAATTAGCAAGTAAAATTAACCAAGGAACATATATTTTTTCAGTAGAAGCAAAAATAGAATGAGATAAGAGACAGACCTTCGGTTCTGGAATCACTTTAGAGCGGAGACTAGCAGAACGTTCTTCGAGCATTGCTTCCGAGAACCCAGTCCCTATCAAGCTTCATGTTTCAATATTCGGCATAAACCAAGAATAGAGCCTTACAATATATAAAGAACCAGAAGAAACAAATATTTCAAACATTGCACCCACCTATCTTGCAAATGCTCTGAAATTCTTCATTGTCATTGTCATAACATGCCAGGAGAAATGCTCCATAGACACCTAAGAAAAGATATTATAAAATAATTTTAAAAGCTGATATTTATGGTGTTAATACTCGGGAAGATGAAGTGTAAGATGGAAAGGAAACACACACACGCATATATATATACATATAAGTTAGAGAGTACGATATGTGTAAGTACAATTTTTACATGTAGGGACTTTGAAGTTACCTGTCCGTTTCCCACGGCCATGAAAAGCACCAATTGGTACCAGATCTAGTGAGTCCCCTATACTGCAGTGTAAAAACACGAAAAATTAGAAATGCAAAGAGATGATTACGATAAAAATGGATACTTTTTTTTAAAATAGATAGAGGTATTCTATGCTTTCTTACTTATCGATGTAATCCTTTTTCAACTTTAACCAGTTAAGCGACCGCTTGGATGGCTCGTAGGTAGCATCTCTATCCAATGTCTTGATAATCAAACCCTCACAGCTACAAACAAAAAGAGTAATTGTTGATTTAATTTGATATAATGAGGAAAGCATGAAATGAAAACCTCGGGGGGAAAAAAAAAGAACGAAAGAGAAATAAAAATGGAAGACCTCTGATCAACAGAAGTGTCAAGAAACTTCTGTATCTCTTCAAGATCATTTGTTATTATTGCTGTTGCAAACTGAAAATATCCAGGTTCTTCCACAAAAGAGTCGTAAAGGCGCTGCAAAATGCAAACGGCTCACAACTATGAACGAATGAACACTCATAGAAAAATAAAAAATTTAGGATGGCAGAGGTGAAAGAATTGTACCTCTCTACGAAGTTTCAGTTGTTCCTGAATAAGTGCCTGCCCATTGAGATATAATAAATCAAAAGCGAATATGCACACTTCAACCTTGATGTCACTCACAACCACATTCTTGCGAGCTCGAGTACTCAGGACCTGCACAAAACCCAGGGATTAATGAACCTAACTATCAATCAGAAGGACCTCTTCGAATAGCAGATATTCAATCTATGTACAGCAGATTTCATGGAAATGCATATTTCAGTACGGAAGTTATAAAAGAATGAGAAACAATGTGATCCAAGACGATAGTGTTCTTTTCACCTTCATTAGGAAACTAACTGATAGTTATAGAATTCTACCAGGTGCATACAAATATGGAAAATATTGACCTGTTTCTCAGAAACAACACAAAAAAACAACTACGGATTCACTTGAATAATTGTAATAACTTCACAGCTCCGTCACAATTTCGCATCATTGATCATTTCTCTAGCTGTAACATAAAAGCTAACATTTCAAAAATAATTGCTCCCATATTCAGAATAATTCTATTTGAACATTATATATATATGGGAGTAGTTCTCTGCTATTTTTCATTGATTTTGATGTCATATAATTACCTGGAAAGGCAGAATCTTCTGTCTTACACGATCATAAGCAACAAGTTCACAATCCAAAATAAATGAAGTTACAGTCGGTTTCTTTAACCTGCAGATACAGTTAATTGAGCACTATTAATGTAGCTTAGATATTAGTTAAGTCAAAGAAATACAATCAAGTTGAGACTCGCACTTTAAACAGAGCTTTTGAACTCTGTGAAATAAACACTTCCAAAAGATGAGAAGAGTTCATCACAAAGTTAGAGCTACTACTGAAAGCTATGCTGAAAATTTTGTTGGAACATCTCCACAAGAACGTTGACAATTTTTTGGTACACAATGAAACCGAAACCGTAAATTCTACACACACATACATATATAAATTTATAACATTAATATCTCATTACTAAATTTACCACGCATAAGCATAAATGTATATCGCATAAAAACAATAAGTTGTTAACTAACAGAGAAAGTCTACCTTGATGCTGCAATGAGAACATCAGGAAACTTTCCAGTATTTCGTTCAGCATTTCGACTGTATATCTCAACTGAACCATCCTCCATATAATGTATCTATTATCAGTGAGAAAGTTATGGAACATCAAAATATATAACTCGCAGGAAATAGTTACCCAACAGTGTTTCAGTAGGTAGAGTCACCTGGGCACGCTCGCCATCATACTTGTATTCACAGGTAAATTCTGTATCCTGGAATTTGTTTAGGATCTCAGACACCCCCTTGGTTGGTTTGGCTAGCATAGGTCCAACTGGAACACCAGGTGTAAAGCTACATGCTGTCGGGAGACTCCATACACCACCAGTGAGAAGTGCATGGACTATTTTATCATAAACCGGAAGTACAGAGTACACTTGTTTAACAATCTTTGCAGCCTGATATAATAATAATAACCTTTAAAAAAAAATTCTGGCCAAAAAGATGAAAAGATGAACACTAAACTAATAACAAGAGACTTTCTCTTGGTCATCTCTGCAGCCAATATTATGAACAGAAAACTAATAACAAAAACAGAAGTAGAAAACTGCACAACTAGACGTGGATTCAGTGAGGAGACAGTCTAAAGTTCGAGTCAGACCCATGCGTTCAAGATGGAGACTTTTCTTATCAAGTAAATAAATTAGAATGGCCTCCTAAAAATCTGAGATAACATGACTTCAGTTAGAAAACTGCAACAATTTTTCAGCGCTAAAGAAACTAACTAACCTCCTCTAAAGGAGATTGAATATGAGGAGGTGGGGTAGAGTGCTTTTCTGCATATACAGCAGCTTGCCCCAGTGCAGCTAAAAGAGTCTGCTCAGCCAATCCAATTCGCAACTTTGTCTACAAGGGAAAAAAAAAGGCTTAGTTCTGGAAAATGAAGCCAACACATTGTGTCTAGTATATCTGAATTGCAACCTGTAGTAGTCGAATGAGATAGAGAGGTTCACAGTCAGTGGCAGCAACGAGAAGTGACTTGATATGGTTCTTCTTTTTCTCTTGACTATCCTTACCAGATTCCTATAAAGGTCGCAAAATGATGGTTAGTCCTCTGTGAAATTAAGAACTACTCCATAATTTTATTTTATTTTAAATAAGAAAATAATGAAAACATACCTTGGCAATTATCCGAAATGTATCAAAGACTTTGGCGATGGTTAATGCATCAGGTTTACGCATCATAGATTGAGATGAACGGCTGGCTTTTGCAACGAGACCCAAATCACCCAATTCCTACCCCATGTACCCAAGGAAACAGAAATCAAATGCTGGTTGATTCAAACATTGTTCAATAACAACATCAAGCCGAATCAGAGAATTTTCTATTCCTTTTGAAAGGAAATTAATACTCATGCAGACAACAAACATAAATTTTCAACCCATTGCTAATATAAATTTAGAATTAACTGGGTGAAACAATTGTAGCACGAGGTAAGCAATCAACTGAACAACAAGTCTGTTAAACATACTCCAATCTACATTATTTTCTTAAGCTTTATTTTAATTAGATAGCAGTATGACCCATTTTCCATGAAAAAAATAATACAAAGCACATACCTTGTATTGCTTTTTAACCTGAACTTCAGTTCTTCCAAACGCCTCAGCAAGAGCTTTCATAATCGAAGCATCCCCAATCCCTAGCTCCAACCCTTCATGCGAGGGAGCTATCTTATTAGCCAATATATAAACAGCGGCAATTAAATCATCAGGTGTAGTACTCATTAATGTCCTCAACGTATTACACACTATATCAGTGATCACAATTCGGCTGGACTCCTCTGAAATCAAATCAAAAGCTAAGCAAATAAATAGAAATGGAACCCGTTCGCCTTGTTTCCAACATGCAACTGATTTCGGCTTGAAATCATTTGCCCTTTTCTTCAATTCCAAAATGTTACTCTTCAATTTCGCAGTGTTCTCCTGATTAGTAACGGCACATCGTTTCTTCACTGCTGGCGCTTCCTCAGTTTTAGAAATAGCATCACTATTGTCATGACAACTGAGATCGTTCTGAGTTTCGATATTGCTTTGGGATTCGATTTTGGAGGTAGAATCGGAATCTTTGGAAGAAGAAGTCGAAATTAGGGTCGGGGTAGATGATTCTACGGTTTTACGTTTCTTGGGAGAGGAAGACGATTGAGAGGACTTCTTTTTTGCTGCGGCGGTGGCGCGAGCGCCGGACATAAGAGCGTCGAAAGCTGAAGGGCGAGAAGACATTTCTGCGAAATTAGGGCTCGAGGATGAGAGGAAGATGAGTGGGTTGAGAGAGAGAGGTTTGGTGGGGAGGAGAGAGAAAGAGATAGCTCTGGTGAGCTGGCAGCGGTTGTGGCGGCGGCGCAGAGAGAGTGGAGAGAGGCGGAGTAGACAAGAACATGAACTCAGTGAGAGCATCAAACTTGCAGAAGTCGCGGGGACGAAGAAAATATCGAGGGGAATGGCGGGAAGATTGTAGGGCAAGTAGACGGACGGTTTAATTACACCTCTGCCCCTCCTTTCCGACATTTCATCCTGTATGTGCCGACGTGTCGTTTGGCATTGGAATTATCGTATCAATAACCTTCATCACTTTCACGTTCATCAAAGGCAGTGAAAGCAATCAGAATAATTAATCCGACAATACAACAGTTGAACAAGTGTTGATTCAAATTGAAGCATCTTGGCAGGATTTCGATTCGCTCAGTCAGCTAATTTCCTGAATTTCAGACAAGGTAAAAGTGATGAAGGAGGGAATTGATACGAGAATTCAAAATCAAAATGACATGTCGGCACATACAGAGAGTGATATGTCGGAAAGTAGGGTCAGACGTAGGCTGGTGGAGTGACTACGTTGTGGCCAGGCCCAATAAAGCCCAAAGATGATGTTAACGAAAGGGCCTTCGTCTTCCTCAGCTAGATGGCAGTTGCAAAAGCTGTTAATAATACAATTAGAAGGTTAGCACAGTTAATCAATGCTTATAACTGAATTTGATTCATATACAATTGCATGATCACAGAAAGAAGCTACTGAAATATCTGAGAAGTTTCCCTCTCTAAGAATTCTCCCTTCTCTCTCCAAATTTCTAACGAGTTCCGAGCTAGACTCAAATTATAGCTCAACATTTTCCAATTAGGTCCGATTAGTCTAAAGGGCATAAGCCAAATGAATGATCTAAAGATTCGTCCCCTTCCATGCAAATCATATCCTATTAAAATGGAATATCTTTAGGAACAATATTAACAAAAAAATAATAAAAAAAAAATTAAATTTATTGTTAACCGACTTTAGATCCTCTCTATCTGTTATTATAACAAGGTTTATTAGATCATGCAATCATGGTAGGATTTGAATTTGGTTTAGATTTGTAGTTAAAATTGTATAAAAATTAATTTCAATATTTATTTTTTAATATATAATTTAATTATTTTAAAAAAATATATAAATAAATAAATTATTTAACTTTTTACACGAGATAATATATATATATATATAAATTAAGAGATATAATTAATTTTTATTTAATTTTAACTATAAATCTAAATTAATTCGAATAATAAAATAAAAAATCTAAATCCATGTATTACGAAGAAATTTTCTAATTTAAATGTATCGGTCCAACATTTATCCCGTTGAACTTCGTACATATCCCCAAAACAACACATCCATCGTGATGACATTCATTTCATACTGTGCCACCGTCTGAGATGATTTAAACTGGCATAGTGAGGAAATAGGAATAAAGTTTATACTGCAAAAAATTTGAACAAACTTATGCTTAAATGGTTTGCCAGTGCCGTGGGGAATAAGGTTGTTCGGTAATCAAATCCTGTCTGCCACCATAAATTTTTGGGCATACATTTAAAATATATATATATATATATATATAGATTATAATGAAAATTTTTATTTATTTTTAAATAAATAAAAAATAATGGAATGAAAAGGATTAAGGGAAATTTTTAGAGATAAAATGACGTTTTTCAATTGTGTCCATTTCTCTCAATTTGTAAAAAGTGTATAGTGCAATATAGTTTATACTAAAATTTATGATTCTAATGTTGGAAGGACGTGTATTTGACTGCACTACACACATTTATAATGGAGAGAAATTGTTTCCTTCTTATTTATGAGGTATTGGCTATTTATGATATAATACGATCAATATAATAGGTGAAAATTAATTTTCAATAAAATTAGACCTTAGGTGCATTAAAAATAAATTAAATCCAAAAAGATATAAGTATAAATTCTATCCTAAACGGTTGGTTTGGTGATAAGAACTCCTAAAAAAAACGGGTAAAGTCTTGAGTTCGAAATCTAGAAGCCATACCTTAAAACTCTTAACTTCTAGTATATATATATATATATATATATATATATATTATAAAAAGAAAAAAAGACGTTATTTGACATCAAGTTAATTTGGGTCGTAGTAATTATAATAAGTAGATATATTTTAAATAAAATAAGATGAACTGATAATTAATAACACCGTTACTTATTGACTCATCAAGTGAGTAATATTGATGATTGCCAACTTATCCCATTATATTTAAGATTTATTTATATTTGGTCTCCCTACTATTTTTAATTAAGTTATACTATTATTTATTGGTAAAAGTAAAAATATATATATAAAAAATTTCTTTTTAATAAAGAGATGACTCTTGTGTTTATCATAACATTATCCAAAGTTATAGATATTATACAATTTTTGATATCAAACTCACTCAAACCTCCTATTATTAAATTATAGATATTTTCACTAGTATGTGATTCATCTATAACTTTAAATTATATTAATTTTTTATTTAAGATTTATTCTAAATCTAAGTAACGAATTTCAGCACATAATAGTCATATTTAGAACGTGTATTCCAAATATCAAAAGTCAAGACAAAAATAAGATTTTAATCATCACATTCTAATTTTAATTCATTACTTTTTTTTTATAAATATGCAAGTATGTCAGATCTAGTAGTATTTCTATTTGTACTTTTATATTGTAGGTTATATGCTTTTCCAATGTCTTTCTCATAATAGACAATATCACCAAAATTAATAGGTAAATCAGTAGTAGCAATAAGTCTAATTAGATATTCTCTAACAGCCATTGGATCATAAGTCCAATTATCCATAACATATTTAATTCAAAATTAAATATATTAATATTTAATTTATTAATTTCGAATTTCACATTTAAATATATCTTTTAATTAATTAATTAATACCAATTATCTCATAATTATAAATTTATCCCGGAAAACTATTTTCTTGCAAATAAGTCATTTTCAACCTTTGTCATTCTTATTCTATATAGTATTTTATAGAGGTGACCTGAGGATCATGAATCTATAATTCCAAGCTCCAATAAATTAGATTATTGATCAAACTCTTTAATATAATAAATCTAAATTATTAATCTCAATATTATTCCACTACAAACATGGGATTACACTCTTACAATTATAGAACATATTTACTGAGTAATCTCTAGTAGTTCATTGATATAATCATTTCATTCATTCAATCCTCCAAAAATTGATTCATAATTAGAATTGGTCAAAATTACCATTTTACCCCTCTTATTATCTCTTTATCCTTAAATACCATTAATTTATTAGTGAACGGTCAATTTATAACTTGATTATAAATTTGAGTTTAAAACTATTAAGTTCCAAAATAAACCCTTAAGGGAACCAATATACAATCTTCTATGAAAAAAGTTTGGATTACGTATCTGTAAATCATGTTCTCAATCACTTATCCCAATGAATCTCCAAAACAAAAGTCTTTAGCCTGATTATCCAAACAAATTGTGACAAGTGAATCAAAAAATTTAGTTGATATAAACAGGAGTTCATGACTACATATGATTCAGATTGATCTGCATATGATCATCGTGTGATATGAATTTAATTTTTTTATGGTAAACAGTATTTTAATAAAGAATTAATTTATATCGAGTCATGTCTTATATAATCCAATTATATAAAACACCTCCACTAAGATGTCTATCTACATCAGTGATCCGGATCCAGATCACATGCATTCATAATGCTAGTAGACCGTACTAGTAACCACTATATTAAAGATTTCATACTTTAATATATTGCGGATAATTTAATTCATTATCTATAATCTTAATTCTCTCGTACTAAAACAAGGTTATAGTCACATAAATGAATTCTTAATTCGTAACAATTATATAGAAAAATATCACTTTTATTAATTTCATTAAAACAATATTTATTATATGCTTTCAGGGCATCATGCCCAACAATATACTCTTCTAATGTACTCCTTATAATAAACATTGTCACCAAAATTAATAGGTAAATTAGTAACAACAATAAGTCTAATTAGAGATTTTCTAATAACTATAGGATCATAAGTTTACGTACCAATTATATCATCAATGTTAAAATTTAGTTAGGTTTGATTTATACCTGTACCAGTTTTAGCCATACATTTTTCTTTGTGTCATTTCAAATGTTTAGTTCCATCATTTGGGTTTACGATCAAAATACTTTTGCAATGCTTGCACATTGCATCATCAATGTCTTCACCTTTCTTATTTTTATGTGGAACTATGTCGAATGCGCAAATCTCGGATGTTCGCTTATTATATCTCTTTATAGGCATTGTATTTGCGATGCTAATGGTATTAGTATTCGATGATGATGGTGGTGGTGGACTTGGTGATATATTAAATTGTGTTGTAACCGATGGTATCGGTAGTGAATTTGAACCAATTACTGCATAAAAATTTTATTCATACTCATTTAAAGAGTTGAAGTTAAATTGATAACGATACATTTCCTATATAAGAATTCAAGAGTAAATGATTAATAATAAAAAATATAAATAAATAAAATTTGAAGTAAGAAACTAAAGAATTAATATTAAGTATAATAATAAACAATAAAATTGTTAACATTACAAAATTGAAAATTAAATACTTTGGATTTTGGTCTAATTTGTGAAAAATAATTGAATAGGGATTGCGATTTAGGATAATGGAATTATGAATTATAGAAGAATAAATATTAATTATAATTTAGAGTATTAGGAATTAGAATATTAGATAATAGAGAGAGAGTGTGTGTGTGATAAAATATAAGGAAGAATAGAGTGAGAATGAGATATTTATAGGAAAAATTCAGAGAATAAGAAAATTTAAAAATTACTATGTGATGAGAGTAAAATAAAAGAAAGAAACACTATAAGGACACTTTTTTTTTGTTGAAATGCTATTTTTTCTTCCTGCACAAATGAAAGGAAGAAGAAAAATTTCAAAATTCGAAACTAAGAGAGCCTTTTAGGTCCTCTCAATTGCATGTACAGCAAACTTTATAGTCTGTTGCACTTGCCAAGGCCTGTGGTGTAGGTGGGCTAGGTCGAGCCTATCCGAGCCCAGGTGGGCCGAGCTAGGTTGGCCTGCTAGGCTCAATCATGCCCAAGCCCAACTCATCTATAATGGGCCAAGCTTTTTTGGCAGATCACAAGCCGGACCGAAAAATCTGATCTATTTTAATAACTCTACTCCATATCTAATTAGTGAAATATATCTTTAATTTTGAAGTTACTACCATGATTCTTTAAATCTTAATTTAACTTTTCTCTTTCTTTTTTATTACCAAGTTATTAGCAAGTGAAATAAAAAAAAATACTAAAAATTAATAAAGAATAGAATATAAAATTATTTGTAGAATTACTTAAAAAATTATAAAAAAATATTTGGATGAACCGTATTTATAATAGACTAATCTATTTCAATAAGATAGCTTCAAAAATAGACAAGGGTGACGTTGTCTATCCTAAATTTTTAAGAAATTAGTATTTTGACTTAAAATTATTAAAAATTGTATATATAAATCTCTAAAACTCTAAATAAAAATATATTATTATTACACTTGATTTTTATTTAATATATTTGGAATTTTATTAATTTTTTTTCTTCTAATTACGTTTCTATATTTTAATTAAATATATCAATTTTATATCGTCTTATTATATATCGTATTAATTTTATATATAATTAAGATAAATTAATTTAATATAAATATAATTAATTTAAAAAATATTTATAACTATTAATTAATATATATATAAAATAATATTTTAATTAAAATTAAACTAAATTTGAAAATTTTAATAACGATCTAAATGCTCAAGAACGAAACCTAAACCGAGACAAAGTAATTAATAGCAAAAAAAAAGGATTTTTCTACGCAATAATGATGTTCGAACTTTCTGGCGGGGTGCTTAAAAAACTTTTAAACGGGCTTTTACAGCGCTTTTGGTCAAAATGAGAAAATGATATACAATGACTTGAAGCCACGTTGAGACAACTAAGACATATATACATATAAAAGTACAAAAATCAAAATCGAAGTCTAAAAAAGAAAAGAGCAGCTAAAATACAGCCCCAAACCAAAAGAGGACCAGGAAATAAGGAGAGAAGAAGGTAGTAATAATGGTTCTCACTTCTCACCTCTCTCTTCTCTTCTCTTGCGTTGCCTTCCCTCTTTTGTCACTATCAACCACTGTCCTCTCTCCCCTTTATACGTCGTCGTCTCGTGAGCTTCCAACTCACTAACAGCTCTCTCCCTCTCTCTCGGTTCTCTCTACCACTACATTAATTGCAGCTATATTTCCTTCATCTCCTTCTCTCCTCTCAATCTTCACTCTCTCTGCAACTTCTTTTTAAATTACTCTCACTTGACCTTTCCTGAAGTTCACGTAATCGGTTCGTATTTCAGATCTGGCGCTGATTTCTCGAAACAGAGGCCGTTTTTGATCGAGCTGGAAGAATGGAGACGAGGATGAAGAAGAATAGGCAAGCAGTGAGTCCGGAGAGGGCTAAGGTCTGGACGGAGAAGTCGCCCAAGTACCAGCAGATTCGTAGAGTTCCGGTAGTTTACTATCTCTGCAGAAATCGGCAGCTTGAGCATCCTCATTTCATGGAAGTTCCGCTCGCTTCGACTGACGGTCTCTACCTTAGAGGTAAGCCTAAAATTTGTACAGAACGAGAAGATGATGCAGCTTGCTTGCTATGAGGAATTCTTTTCAATTCTTTTTTTTTTTTATCACGTTCCTTTTTCTTTTTTTGAAATGTGATTTTGAAAAATTTTGATTTTGAACAGATGTGTTTGATAGGCTCAATATGCTTAGAGGTAGAGGCATGGCTTCTATGTATTCATGGTCTTGTAAGAGGTAAACTAATTTAATGTAGTCTCTTCACCATTTTCCTGTTCTCTGTTTGGATTCTGAGAAACTGATTTTTTTCTTTTGCTTTGAATTTCTGTTATTGACATTGTTGTTCTTACTTAATGCAGAAGCTACAAGAATGGATTTGTATGGCACGATCTGTGTGAAGATGACTTGATTATTCCAGCTCATGGAAATGAATACGTTCTTAAAGGGTCCGAGCTCTTTGATGAATCTAATTCAGGTAAGGGGGGTATAGTATTGTCATTTTCTCTTTGTTTGGTTGCTAAGAAGATTCATCATGCATTTCTAATTTCATTACTTGGTATCTAAAGAAATCTTAATATAAATTTATCTACAATACTATCAAGAGTTTGTAACTTGTGGAAATTATCAACAAATACCTGCAACTAATTCTGAAAGTTATATATGCTCTCCCCAGATCGTTTCAGTCCGATTGGAAATATAAAAATCCAGCCTTTGAAACAGTTACCTGAACCATCTTCTTCCCGAGGCGATTCTTCATCTCCATCAAGCATGAATGGAAAAGAAGCAAAGAATTCTGAAGAAGACGATCAACTCTCCCCATCTGTTCATCGATGTGGTTCATCTGGGGTATCTCCAGAGTCTAGAGTAGGAAAAGGTTCTTCTTCGTGGGCTGGTTCGTTAAGCTTGACAGAATACAAAGTCTACAAGAGTGATGGTTTGTCTGATGCTTCAACACAGACGGAGGAAAATGTAAGCAGATCTAAAACCCGGGAAACTTGTACTAGAGGTGTCTCAACGGATGACAGGTCAATAGAACAAGATTGTAGCCATGTGTATCAAAATGAAGTTCCACGTTTGAAACAGAATTATGAACTGTCTCTAGATTCTATTTCACCCCCTCCGGTATCTTCAAGCACGTCCTCCTCTTTTGGGAAAACAGAAACACTTGAGTCTTTGATAAGAGCTGATGCTAGTAAAATCAACAGTTTTAGGATTCTTGAAGAGGAAGAAAGTAGAAAGCCAATCAATTCAAGGCTCAGCGCTACTAATGTGTTAATGCAGCTTATCTCATGTGGGTCGATATCAGTTAAAGATCATAGTTTCGGTCTCATTCCAACATACAAACCGAGGTTTTCAAATTCTAGATTTCCTTCTCCATTGTTTTCAACTTCAGTTATGTTGGGAGAGCTTGATTGTTTGTCTGAGAATCCTAGGATGATGGGTTTGAGGTTAGAAGACAAAGAATATTTTAGTGGCAGCTTGATTGAGACTAAACTGGCGAAAGAAGGAGATGGACTTACTGCTCTAAAGCGGTCTTCCTCATACAATGCTGACAGGTTTGTCATGTTTCTCCTTTCACCTTGCAATCACTATACTCAAAGAGTAAATAGATCTATCATTTAGTTTTCAACTTAGAAGGACTTCTAACTTGATCAGGTTTCTCTTTAGGATTAGTTTGCATTAGCGGTTTTAGAACTGGATTTTAGTATAAGGTTAGATTAAATTGATTGTACATATGCATTTTACAAATATTATTAAATTAAGTTAGAAATGGGTTTTGTGAATGCTTAGCCAAACTCGGCCTAAAAGGCGAGACTGATTATCAAGTGTTCAGCTTTGCAATCTTTGGAATTGAAGTTTTACTACTTAGCATGGATCGTATTTGAGGTTTCTATTTACAGAGTAGCACCTTGTAATATAAGCACATGTTGATTTCTAAAATGTCCAAATCTCAGGACAAGCAAGCAATCTGAGTCAACAGAAGACAATGAGGAGTCAACCTCAGGACAATCAAACTGCATCCCACGGTCAATTAAGGCTTCACTAACGAAACGGCCACAATCTGAGTCGATGAGATCTCCTCTTTCTGACAGACCAAGAAACTCCTCTGATGGGGTTGATGGTCCATGTATGATAAGCCCAGTTGGATCCAATAACAGCAGTAAGCGAATCACAGAGCCTTCTTCTGGTAGAAAGCAATCAGCAAGACTTGATTCCTTCCGAGAAGAGGACAAAAAGGTGATCAAAATTGATGAAAGTTGAGTTTCCTGAATCTCTCTCTCTCTTTCCTTCCCTTCTAAGTTCTTGTATTGCTATTTTATGAAAACGCTGGTTAACATTTTTTAGTTCATTTCCTTCTAACAGGCTTGCTTCAGGAGCTCGGGTTATAATCGAAACCATGGATACAGAAACATGAAGGTCAATGGTACCTCATTTTGTTCTACATAAGAGGGAAAAAGAAAAAAACAGATTGTTCACTTTGTAAAAATACTACTTTCTGCTGGGTACCATTTTGAAATTGAAATGGAAATGCTGGGTGGGCAATTTTTGTTGATGGGTCCACCATCCACATTCATGAGTGTAAATTCTCAAATGTGAAGTGAAAAAGGGGGCAAAAATCTTTCGTTTGCAGTGTGGGGGGGAGCCAATTGGGTATGGACTTTATACTCTTTAGACAAATTCTGAAAGGTTTTTTGGTTGTGCCTTTTCATAGTCCTGTCTCTAATTAAGTCATATCAATTATAACAATTAGGTCCCTTTAGGTTGCATCTTTTCATGGTCCTGTTTCTTAAAAATGAATTTATATTTTTTTAATATAATTTGATTTTTGTTTAAAAGTAAGAGTATAATAGAAATTTAAATATTTGAAATAATTAATATATTATTTGAATGAAGGGTAGGACCAAGAATATCGAGATATTTTCTGATTGGATTGTTTGAAAATTTTTATAATGAGTATGATTAATTAGATTGAGATATGTTAAGCTTTATACATTTTCACTTTGGTTGCAAGTACATAGGTTTGTGTTCTTTAAACAATGACTGACAAAGTTGGTTTTTCTTTTTTACATCCTTTTTCCTCCTCATTTCTATTTTATAGTATTAATAATTTATATTTATTATCTTAAACATAATTAAAAATATGTTACTGGAGTGTTTCATACAGTGATCTTTATCACTATTAATTACATATATATATATATAATAGCATTTAATCCACAGCTAATTTTGACTCATGATGTTTTTTTATAAACTCATCCAAATGCTTAACATGCACGTTATAAAAAGAAAAACACACGCTTATAATCTTATCGTGTTATGTTTAGGGGTGAGCATTGGTATGGTTGCGGGGCCCTGATGCAATTCGAATTGCAGGGCACCGCAACCTGAACAGCTTTTTTTTTTTTTTTTTTTTTTTGGGTTTGGTTTGAAGTAGGCATGTGGAATATTATAACGATGAAAAATATCAGGTTGGCGGTAATTTTACCAGATCACATTATCTTTATTGTTGTCTTCATTGCTTATAGTTAATATGGAATGACATATGAAGCTTGAAGGGTGTTAAATAAGATGTGTAATATTTACAATATTGTTCCAAAATTTGAGTGCTTATTGTATTTGGCCGAGGTGGCTGCAAACAGAGCAATCATTATTGTTGTGGTTGGCGTCGGGAAAATCCATCGACAAAAATTAATGGCTTCCGGAATTATGATGTAAAAATTTAATGCGAAAATATGAGTGTTTCGAAAAATTGAAGTGGATTTTATACTACAAAAATTGAAAAAATAAATGAAATAGGTGAAATGGTCGAGGTTAATCTAGGTTTTAATATTTTTTACGTAGTTATTGACGATGTAATTTAATTAACTACTATACTAATATAATAAAAATTAACAGAAATGAAATTAAAGATTCAAAAGATGAATGAAGAATATGGGCTAAAAAGTAAAGGAATTGAAATAAAAAATGTATAATTAAATTTAAGCTACATTAATTAAAATTAAATCTAGGCTAAGGAAGGAAATTAGAAGGTAAGATAGTTACTACATTTTGGCCAAATCTTAGCTTCCACGCATAAAAAAGCCAATCTGATAGTGGGCTACTTTCCTCTTTTTTTTTTTTTTTTTTAAATTGATCTATAATTGTTAGATTTTCGACTATATATAGTCTTTCTTTTGTCTAGATTCATCCTGAATTTTTCTCCTTCATTTTCGGCCAACTAACCTTCATTTTCGACCAACTACCCTCAATTTTCGGCCAACCTAAAAAAAATACTTTTTAGCAACTTTTTGAGGAAAATCTAATCCCACTTTTGACCTTCACATATTTTGCTAATTTTTATCTTCTAGTTGGCCAAAAATTCACTTGCTTATGGCCTTTTTGGCCATCTTTAATGAACTTAAGGACAAAATACAATCCCTCATTAAATGAGATATCGATTCGTCTTTTCTTCGAACGGTCGAGATCAAACATTAAATGATCCTTGTGTAAGCAATCTACAACTAATTATTTTCCATCTAATTAATCCATGTGAAGTTCCATAATCTTGGATGAGAAATTCTTCTTGACTGAATTTACTAGGGCCAAATTTATCGTGACAACCACAATTTACATTAATTGGCTAATTTGATCAGTCGGCCAACCCATTTGTTTGGTTGTCTCTTATTGGCCGATTTTAATTCATTTTAAATTTTTAATCAATCATATTCCGTCACGTTTTTGTAAAATTCTAATATCAATAAGGCCCCCCTTAATCTCTCTCATTAAATTCAAAATAATGAAGGAGATTAATGACCACGACATTTTATAAATAGTACCCTTCAAATCATTAATTGCAACCGCACTTTCTGAAAATGGAAGAAGATCCCGAAGATTGGCAGAAAATTGGCGAATCATCTTTGTGGTTGGTTATTATAAGGCAGAAGATCGGGTGGCCAATATAAGATAGTCATTAGAATCTCTCGATGATTGGCTCATATTCTTGAAGGAATGCCGACCTCAAGCGCTGGCGGTCGAATTTGGCCATCCATCTAGAGACGAAATCAAAGTAATATATAGAAAAATTGAAAAAGAGGAAATGAAGTTAAACTGCAAACCTTGAAATCGAATCGTTAGCTAGTAAGAATCAGCCTGAAATTTATTATATAGTGATGAATTAAAGAATTCAAAAGTCTAGAACTATCAAAATGGAATCCAAGAGTCTTCAATTACGTAACTGAGCCCTTAATTACCCATAAGTTTTATTTATTTATTTTAATGTAATTCAACCAGTTATAAAGAATGAGATGAAGAGGTTAAATGATGACTTTAATTAAGAGGGTAATTTGGGCGTAGCAATGTAAATTAGAACACATGCCAAGCTGGAAGAGCTTGAGAGAGGTGTCACGTGGTTAAAAAAATAGGGTGATCGAAATTATAAACATTACATAACTTTTGTGCTCATGCATAACTTTTATTATATATATATATATATATAATATGATTATATGATATGATATTATATTAATATTTAATTAATTTCTAATTAAAATGGATTAAGATAAATTGGACCAATGGTTTTCCAAGTTAGGATCATATACAACTTTTATAATATATATATATATATATATATAAAAGAATAAAAATAAAAATAAATATTTATCTTTTTCCAATATACGAAAAATAAAATAATAAATATTAGTATTTATTTATATATTTAAAAAGTATACTTATAATTTATAAACTACATAGAAATGAAACCTACTTATATTTATCTGTCTTTTTCCATTTCTCTTACGCATATCTAAGCCCAAAAGTATAAAGTGGGAGGGACTTTTTATTTTTATTTTAATTTTTATTTTAAATAATTTATTTTACTGTTGGTCAAAAGATGGTGGGCGGTTGACTCAATGCAAAACACTAAACAGAACTTTGTGAGTTGTCTCCTACGCCCAGTTTTCAAAGCAAAAAGATTCCAGTTTTTAAAAGTCAAATCCAACCCCATGGAAAATGTTGTCTATGTTTCAGGATTTATCGGTGGTTTGTCAATAAAGATGAGAGATTCGTGTATAAGTTTCAAAAGGATAGAATATTATGTAGACATTGAATCCGGTACGTTTATTTGGGAGGGAGGGAATGCTGCTCCCGTGATTTCGGTCCCGATATTAGAATCAGAAATAAATTATTAATTTCATTTTATTCTTATTATATTTTGAGATCCAGATTTTTTATCATTTTTTAATTAATTAATTAATATACAAATTGATATTATATAATTATAATTATTTTATTTTAAAATATCATTAATAAAATTACTTAAACACTTATAATTAATCAATCTTTTATTTTTTCAAAATTTTTTGGATTGGAAACAGGTACCGAAAACTTTTTTGGTACCGTTTCCATTTCTAGTCCTAATATCGGTCTCAAAACATAATTGTTATTTTTATTTCTATAAAATATCGGAATAGAAATCGAGATAAGATCGAAATTTCCGTTGAGCCCGAAAAAAAAGACCCACCCCTAATGTTTAAGACCTTAAAACTGTGATACTCTTGTTAACGTTTAGTCACTACGTCACTTTAAAATGATTCGTTTGCTGAAAATGAAACTCTATTTTAGAATTTAATGTACAATTATTTTAGGAAATAATAAGATAAATTAGATAAACTTTGCAAGAATTATAATGGAAGAAAATTTACGTCGAGTGACAAATTAAATATGATCTTAATAATAAATATTATTTTTATATTATATATAATTTAATGTATAAAAATAATATTGATAGTTAAAATCATATTTCTTGTATCATATAATTAGCCATATATCATATATATATATACAAAAATCTCTCTATAATGAATTTTCAAAATTTATTCTAATTACATTTAATATTAAAATATTGTAATTGTAATAAATCCTCTACACTTGTACAATTATAATGAATATGCAAAAATATAAACATCAATTAAAATGAATCCTCAATTTTTTTTTTCCGGATAAGTTGCTAGCTCTTAGTCTAACAGTTAGAGAGAGTTATTTTCAAATGAAGAAGGATAGTGATAATGATGTAGAAAGATGGATGATGTTGTCTTATTTATTTTTTCAAAACTTAGAAATTTTTGTTGGTGATTCGAGCTCTCGATCTCTATTTTGAGAATAAATTTTTATTTTAAGGGTGAATAAATTGATAGTTAAAAATTAGATGTATAATTTAGATCAAATCCGAGAAAATTGACTACTAATTTAAGGTATCTCTTAAGATTTTAAGAGGTATCAACTTATAAAATATGATAAATTTAAAGAAATTTATATATAATTTATCATATATTATATATCATTTAAAAAAGAAATTAATATATTTATTTCACATCCCTCACTCCTTTAAAATTATAATATCAATGTTTATATAGTGAAAATTGTTTAATTGGGTGAGATAGTAAGAAATTTATATATTTTTATTTATGCAATCTTTGATCTCGTTATAATTATTGAAAAAAGTAACCCCGCATAAATAAACCAAAGAATTCTTACTTTTAGATAGATTATACCTAAAATCAAGCTATTTATCACTTGCTATTAAGTAAGCTCACTCTTATATCTACAGTAATATCTAACAAATTTTAATGGGTTACTATAAGATCAATGATCTTAATTATATATATGTTCATGTAAAGTGTAAACAGTTAAGACTTACTATAATTAAGCTAAAGCTTAATGAAGACTTAATTAAGCTCAAATGATTTAACTAATTATATATATATATAATTAAGCTCAATATTTGCAATCTGCAACAACAATCCTCAAATTTCTGACAAAATATTTGGTTTCTTTAGAGGACGGCTGTCCGATTTCGATTGCATGTTTAGGTGTCTCTAATCTTAAACCATTTTGGATCATTTTGGAACGAGACAACGGACGGACGGATGGAGACGGGATTTCTATATTTGGATCGAGTAGGATTTGGGTTGATCATAATTCTCTGTCCTTTTGTGATGATGGACTTATTGATGCCATTCAAGGGAGTACTGCAATCGCCATCTCAAATTGCCAAATGAACCATCACATTGAAGCAAGTAGCTTATGAAAACAAGTGTATGTTTGCGTTCTATCTGCTTGATATGCATTCTACTTATAATTTAATGACCATGATCGACAAAATGCATGTGGATACAGGCAATCTTGCTTGGTGCACATGATACATACTCTCAAGATGCTTCAATGCAAGTAACACTAGCATTCAACCATTTCGGACAAGGCTTGGCTGCAAGAATGCCGAGATGTAGACTGGGTTTCTTCCATGTGGTGAACAATGACTACACACATTGGCTCATCTATGCGATCGGAGGTAGCGCAAATGTGACTATTATAAGCCGAGGCAATCGATTCATTGCACCACCTGACGACAATGCAAAGGAGGTAACTCGTAGGATGAGTGCGCCTGAGAGCGAGTGGAAGAGTTGGACATGGGTGTCCGAAGGAGATTTGATGATGAATGGAGCATTCTTTGTTGAATCAGGAAATTCAAAAGAGGAAGACCGATTTAGGAGGCTTGCTGTGATCAATAATAGGCCCGGGAGTTACGTCACGAGGCTTACACGCTGCGCTGGTGCACTATCCTGCTTTGTTGGTAAACCGTGTTAGAAAATGATCGGTTCCAATGATCTTGGAACATTGCTTGGGGGTGGTTGGCCGGTGTTGGTGGGGGATCAACAATTAGGAATCAAGGGTTCGATAAATTAATAATTTATAGTGTAAGACATCATGATTTATATTATAAGATAAATGCGACATATATATTAATAATCTCTTAATATAATGTTTATGATTTAATTGAGAGATTTTTTTTAAAATTATTACTAAATCATAAATTATTTCTTCTTAAAATTGATAATAATTTTTCTTAACTATTATTTTAATTTAAAATTTACATTAATATAATTAATATATTATAAACTTTTCTTCTATATTCACCACATAATTTTCACATTAATTACTTTCTAAATAGACTAAATAAATTAATATTCTTAATTGATACATTGATAAACTCTTAATTTATTAATTATTTAATATTTCACATAAATTTTTCTTAATCTTATGACTGCTTATATATAGCTCCCACATTTTTGATACTACACCAGAGTACACATATTCTAATTAACTTACTTATCGAAGAATGAAAGAATAATATTATTTATTATATACATGATACATGAAAGGATTCAAACCCCATTATTTCAAAGCAAGATTTTGGCATGGCACCAACTTTCTTTTTTAACAAGTACAATAATTTCTCGAACTAGACCAAAACCATGACGGACCGGGCAGTCGGGCCAACTCAGAACATGGGTAGTCATGGATTTATCATCATGTCATCATCTCGGCCGGCCGGCATAATAGATGAACACGAAGATGTGGGGCAACCTCGAGTCCGTCTAGTATTATAAGAATTGCAGTCTGGGCATTTGTGACCAACAAGGTGAAAAGATACTTCACGGTTTGCTCCACAATCATTGCACAGGATCCACACCTATTAATTTGTATGCACAAGCATAGATCGTGATCAGATCAATATAATATAGATCTGGAATCAAAGTAAGATTTTGTAAGCTCTAATGAAGTGATTAAAATCTCAAACTTCGAATAAGCACACTATCAAATACTAGTTTTCCTCATACCCTAATCAAAATACAGTTCTCAAGCACACCTATGAAATGGAACTTCAGTTTACATACCTTCTTGTTTTGGTATATATCAGGCATCGGACTTGCTGCAATCTGCATCAATGATAATAAAATTCATCTCATTAAGTACAAATATATGAACAAAATTTTGTTATATATATAATAGGATATAAAATAATTCAAAGATATCTTATCGTCTTTAAATTACCATTCGATCAAGCTTTTCCCACAGACTAGTCATATCACATACTGATTTTGAGCAAACCGGACAAGAGTACCTGCAGGTAGGGAAACTCGTAAATCAAAACTTTCAAATCTTAAGTTTTACCAAACTGCAGTTTAATGAATATACAAATTCACTTACCGGTAATGTTGAGTCATCTCCTTGACACATTCTAAATGTATAGTATGCCCACAAGGCAATATGTTAAGATCTCTTGTAGTGTCAAAAAGAAACTGCATATGTCAAATACAAACTCATTATAATCTAATGAATAACAATTAAAAGGATATCACAATCCAATAAATCATAATGGTTAAAATAAAAAATAAAAAATAAAAAATAAAAAATAAAAAATAAAAAATAAAAAATAAAAAAACTTGCCTCAAAGCAAACGGGACAATTATGGTGCATTGCTTTTTCTACACACCGGTGGCTGTTTTTCATCGACTTAGGATAACAGCATCCTGTAATGAAAATTCCATGAACTTCAGATTCAATTAATGTAAAGTGAAAAACGATAATCAGAATTTTTTTTTTAATTTTTTTTTTAAATAAATATTTTTTTTATCATCTCACTCACCACAAGTCTTGCAGTGGAAGAAATTTTCACTGCCTCCAGTCCTGCAACAAACAACAGATACAAGATATGAAAAATCATTTCCAGTATATCGTAGACAATATGTGCTAATTGCATAGAACCACCTAAGCTATAGCTAAATTGTTCTATTACCCAATTTTCATAGTTTAAGGATGTTTTTTTTTTTGCAGCATTTCATTTGAAGTAAGAGAGATGCAAAATTTTGCAATAGTTAAAGGGGCGCCGTGTAATTAACCCGGGAAAGGAAAAGGAAAAAAAAGAAAAAAAGAAAAAAAGAAAACGAATAGAGAACTTTACCTGCAAATTCCACATTCATCACAGTGGTATTGATTCTTAGAGACCTGAGGCATAAAAGAACAGATTCTAAGACTAGAGACCACGATAGAGAAGATAACAAAGAATGAGTAGGATCTCAAACTCTAGAACTTTTACTTACATTATCATCAAAGAATTTGCAAACGGAACAGAAGTATTTCCCCATACATACTCCACAGTTTGCGCAATACTGCTGAACCTGATTGGATTACAAGAAAATCATCAGGAAAAGAAAAAAAAGTTAACAAAACAGAAACTTCTTATTATGGTATTTATATTTGATTCAATTTTAATTTTTGATGAATAAAGTCGAAACTCACATCTTGTTCTGTGTTGCAAAGGGAACAGATAACCTGAAAATTAAAACATGGTAAGATTCAATTATAGACCCAATTAAGTCTCACTATAAGACTCTAATATATCAATATTATTACAAAATTAACTGAGGAAATTGAAGTATTGAATCAAAAATCAAGCAGCAAACAAACCTTTTTCACTTCATGGCGAGGAACATCATGCTCATCAAGAGGATTATTAGTTTCTAAGGAGTTCTGTTCACGTAGGGGCCAAAAAAAAATAAAAATCATTCATTTCATATACTTAATATAAGAGCAATAAAAATTCAAAAGAAAAAGAAAAAGTTGATAAATACCTTAGCTTCATTATGGCAATGTCTGCAATCAAAAATCTCATCACAACAAGGTGTTCTGATCTTGCATTTCCTTCTATAATGTGAGCACCTGAAAATCACCCAAAAATTCAATTAAAAAAAAAAAAAAAAAAAGCATTACAGCTTTTCCCAGTAAGCAAAATCCCAAATCTGAATTAGAAATTTTCTCGAGAAAATAAGGCATACCCAAAATTCCCAGACTCGATCTCTGTCCGAGGAACATCTTCACAAATTTCCGATTCAGAAGAAGAAGAAGAAGAAGAGGGGAAAGAAAATGAAGACGAAGCAGCTACAATTTCATTGTCCATCAGTACCTTCCCACTGAGAAAGAACAAAAACGGGTGCTATAATTTTTTATTTTTTTTGAAGATTCAAGCCCAGATTTCAGTAGGAGCAATGTAATGCGTTTGTGATAATGGGAATTGGATTGTTCACGTGGGATTTATACAAGAACGAAAAAGTATAATGGCGAAAAGTTGATGACTGTGTGAAACAGAAAATGCAGCTTTTTCTGTGAATTGTGATAAAATCTACAACAACGTCACATTCCTAAAATTGATACAAATCTCTCTGGATATTTATTTATTTTTTCAAATAAATATAATGTATTAAACATAGAAGACGAAAAATAAAATTTATTCTATTACAAAAAAAAAAAAAAAGTATATTTCATATTATATGACATATTATTCCATCTTTATAACGAACAGAAATGTTAACACACAAATTAGAGAAGTAAAAAGCATTCCCTTTAAAGCAGTATAAGAAAAAGGGAGCTCTTGATCCAAAAATGAAGGTTTAAAAGAAAGTGGAGGTTGGGGACGCATCCCTTTAGATTAAAAAGCAACTCATCCTTGTATTTTTCTTTTTATTTATTTTTATATTTAATATTTAAGATAATACAAAATTAAAATGTAAAACTGGTTTACACGCCGACACAAGCGCGTAAGGTAAGTGAACACTCTACAATGTATATTTACAGCCTCCGGGTTTGAAAGAAACAGCTGGCTGCCGTTCAAATCTCAGGATAGGATCTGACTAATTGCTGACTCCGCCTTGGGCCCCACCGTATCTACTGACGCTTTTTATTGGACGTGCATCTTGGCTCAAAGCTGGTGGTACGGAACACGTGGCGAATAAGTAGTGAACTGGTCCATACTAAAAGTAAAAATTCATTTAGGCGATGTGGTGCTACTGCTAGCAATCTTGCTGTGAGGCGGCCACTTTTGGGCTGTCACTTAATCGTAAATGGGCAACTAGAGCCCATTATCCACTCTGTATCGAATATATTCCATCCAATCTTTTACCTCAACAAATTCTCAATAATAATCGTTCTTTTCCCCCCCCCCTCCCCCCCCAAAAAAAAAAAAAAACTTAGGCTGTTAAAGGCATGGTAGTGTCCTTAGGCTGGCCAAGGCAGATCCGTGCTGGCACTATGTGCCTAACCCATGTCAAGCATGGCTCATACATGTGTGCCATACCTGTTACGGCCTACTTAGACCATACCATGGACCGTGCCTAAAGAATGGATCACGGGCCGATCCATGAGATACAATCCACATTTACACCTCTAATTATTCGAAGAACTTAGAACATGGGTCTCTCTATGTCCTTGTGTTTACCTCGTACAACCGCAATTTGGGCCAATCCATGTTGGGCCTATTGAGATCCAGTTTCTACTAATTATTTCTACTTAAAGGTAAAAAGATGGCACGTGGAATCCAGCTTCTCCACGTGCAACGTTTGTGCTAAACACAGTCAATATATAATAATGTCATGCGTGACATAAGAAAAAACAGTGGGAAACGGAAATATATATCATCTTTAAAAAATTGGAAATAAAAAAAAAAAAAAAAAATTTGTTATATAAACGATCACTTCTCTAATCATTAAGCGCCACCTTATATTATTAAATAAGATTCCCAAATTAAGACCAAGACAACGTATAATAGATCCTATTCTAAATGCCCTTTTTCTCGGAATTTTGATTATTTATAATTATTATCTTAATATTAAACAAGAATTCGACTTAATATTTTATTTTATTTTATTTTATTTTTATCTTAATTAATTTTCATTTAATATTATTAATTTATTAAATTTTCTTTAATAATTGAATTTTTTTTTTAATTAAAAAAATCAAATAATTTACATAAATTCATTTAATATTTCTTTTTTCAAATAATAAATAAAATCTATATATATTAAAAATTAAAATGTTAATTTTGATTATATAGACCACACTACACTACATAGAGTGGTCCATAAAAATCTAGATTATATAATTTTTAATTATGTTGATTAGGAAAATAAAATAAAATGTTTTTATGTTTTGTAATAAAATAAAAAAAATAAAATAAAATAAAACTTCTATTACGAAATTGATTCAAACGAAAATTGACTGTTACAAGTGTAAACGAATGTTTCTTTGAAACATTTTAAAATTAATTAATAAAGATGACGTTTAATTTCTTCTTGAATAATAAATAAAAATAAAAATAAAAATAAATAAAAATAAAAATAAAAATAAAATAACATAGACATAATAGAAAAATTATTATTATTTTGTTATATATAATATATATATATATATATATATATATATTAATTAGACGTAAATATTCTATCATTTTTAGGGGATGTCATCCTCTCACGCATGTGCTATGAAACACTCGTCCTAATGGAACCTTAAAATTTAATAATCATGAATCATTTTATAATAAAATTATCGATGTCATGGCTTACGGCTAATCTTAGTTAATAGTATTAATTTATTTGATTAACTTTTTTCATTATTATGAAAATATATTACAATAAGTAAAAGCGGAGAACCGATTGGTTACCGCCCCACACATCACATATTCTCTCAAACATGTCATTAACTGAATTATTAGAAGTTTGTGTTACCCGCTAAGTTTCCGGTTTCTATATTTAATTAAGAACCGTTAAATTGTAATTTAAAATAATTATGAATTAATTTTAATAATTTTTAATTAAATAAATAATTCATCTTTTTTTTTTTTTATTAAATAGAGGAGGCCTCAACCCCAGTTCTAACCTTCCCCAGATGAGATGTTTAAGATAATTTATTGAACTCAAGTCATGTCAACCGATTCCCAATCGCTCTCAAATTTTCTTTGGGTTTTGATTTTCTCACATGGAGAGACCGTTTCAATACCACATCATCAGCCCGTAACTCAAGTGATCAAAAGACGTCTACCAAATTAACTTATTAGACATGTAACACCGTGGGCTCCATATGTAGAGCTAAGAACTTTGATATATAAAAATTAAATAATAAGAGTATAATTCGGTGATGTATTTTTGTTTTTGAAATTAAAAAAAAAAATTTAAAATAGATAATTATAATTTTTGATATAATTTTTATCTTTTAATAATATTATTTTTATTTTAACATACTTATTTGATAATTATTTTCGTATTTTAATACTTTTTATACTATTTTGTAATTATTTTCAAATATATTAATCTCCATTTTATTATGAAACTTTTCTTTTATAAGGTTTTTCTTTTTTTTTAAAAAAAATCTCTTTCAAATATCAAAACCAATAGATAATCCAATCGAAATCAACTTAAACCAAGGTAATCGGACTCTTAACATATTTCAAATCTTTTCAATTTGATTTTAGATTTCATATTTGTTTTTCTTGTCCGATAGATACAAATGGGTCCATAAAGTAATATCAGCCCAACCCACCCGATGTATATTGCTTATCTTTAAATGATGGGTTGCAAGTTATGCACGAAAGTCGTGTTTGAAATGCGATAATAGAATTCGTTCCAATTGTTTTCAAATAAATCAGTGACTTGAAAAGACTCATTGATATAAATCTAAGATAAAACAAATGCATACTTACCTTCGAATGATGAGTTGCAAGTTATGCACGAAAGTCGTGTTTGAAGTGCCAAAATAGAATTCGTTCGAATTGATTTCAAATGAATTAGTGACTTGAAAAGACTCATTGACATAAATCTAAGATAAAACAAATGCATACTTGCCTTCAAAAGATCATTAGCAAGTGATGCACGAAAGTCATGTTGTAAGGGCGAAAATAGAATTCGTTCGAATTGCATATAAATGAATTAGTGATTTGAAAAGACTCATTGACATAAATCTAAGATAAAACAAATGCATACTTGCCTTCAAAAGATCATTAGCAAGTGATGCACGAAAGTCATGTTGTAAGGGCGAAAATAGAATTCGTTCGAATTACATATAAATGAATTAGTGACTTGAAAAGACTCATTGACATTAATTTAAGATAAAACAAATGCATACTTGCCTTCAAAAGATCATTAGCAAGTTATGCACAAAAGTTATGTTTTAAGGGCGAAAATATAATTCGTTCGAATTGCATTTAAATGAATTAGTGACTTGAAAAGACTCATTGACATGAATCTAAGATAAAACAAATGCATACTTGCTTTTAAATGATAAGTTGCAAGTTATGCACGAAAGTCGTGTTTAAAGTGCGAAAATAGAATTCGTTCGAATTGCTTTCAAATGAATTAGTGATTTGAAAAGACTCATTGACATGAATTTAAAATAAAACAAATGCATACTTGTCTTCAAATGATGAGTTGCAAGTTATGCACAAAAATTGTGTTTGAAGTTTTTATATTGCCAAGTTAACAACACAATTTTAAAATTATAAGTTCGACCTAATTTAATATTTTTCTTTATAATTTTATCCCAAAAATTTACATATTTTTCCTCATATTTATTTTCGTTTTTTATTTTTTCCACCCTTACAGAGCTTCAACCGTAGAGTTCGAGCTCTAGATCTATGGAGCTCGACCTCCATTGTTGGAGCTCAGCGAAAGATGGAAAAAAAATATAGATATAGAAAAAAATATAAAATATATAACTTTTTAGGATAAATTATTAAAAAAAACTAAATTAGACTGAATTATAATTATAATTTTATTACTAACGTAAAATTATTAAAAATTTTATTTTACATGTATTGATGTATTTAAAAAATATCATTTAGTTGCTTAAAATAATAATATTTAATTTATATATAATATAAGAATTAAATAGTTCGTTAAAAACAATTAACCTCTTATAATTTGTTTTTTAAAAAGGCCACGTCAGAGATGCCCACTTTGGATTCCATTCACACTTAAAGATTCCACCTCCTTTTTCTAGCTCAACGTATATTAAGTATTAACCCCAAAATGCAGCTTCCTTTTTATCCTTAAGTGTTCTTCAACCCGACTTCTTCTTTTTTCTTTACCAACACAACCAATGTTCGATATGGAACCGATTCAAAACCCTCTAATGCAAATTAACGATTTCGATCCACGAGATTTCACAGCCGATACAACCCATTTCGACCACCAATTCGTCGACCTATTCCGGGGATCCGAACATGAAAACCCAATGCTCAATTTCGATCTCGAACTCATCACTGGCAGCTTCGTCGATTACCCGCCATTTTCTCACAACCCAGATCCGTACATGTTCAACTTCAACCCAATCAGAGAGCCGGATCAGAACTCCATGTTCAAGACGCTTGCGAGCTTTGATGGGGAAGAAATGAAAGCGGCGTTGGATATGGAAGATGACGATGGAGAAGAAGGCTCTTCTGGAACGACCATGACTACTTCCACGACGAGGAGACGGAAAGGTGAGAGGTCAAGGACTTTGATTTCTGAGAGAAGGAGGAGAGGGAGAATGAAGGAGAAGCTTTACGCATTGCGTTCTTTGGTTCCTAATATTACAAAGGTATAATTTTTCTATATGCACGTGAATGGGGGAAAATAATAATAATAATAACAATAATTATTATTATTATAATAACAATAATTATTATTATTATAATAACAATAATTATTATTATTATAATAACTTCTTATTATGTCATATTTTATATGCATTTACACTTCTTTTTTTGGTGTAGATGGATAAAGCTTCGATTGTTGGAGATGCTGTATCGTACGTGCAACATCTTCAATCACAGGCCAAGCAGCTTCAAGTTGAGATTGCAGGTCTTGAAGCCTCCGTTAATGGAGCTGAGAAGTATCAAGGCTCTACTAAAAAGCCCAACAAGATTCAAATTCCACGCCCAAACCGATTAATCCCCAAGAAAATCATTCAGGTTATATCAAATTGCATTACACCCGTCGTTAATTTACAATTTGGCCCCAACCCCTTATTGGAATTAAAAAATTTGTACTAAAATTGTCCTTTTTATATATGGTGGTGTAGATGGATATCTTTCAGGTAGAAGAAAGAGGGTTCTACATGAGGCTGGTTTGCCATAAAGGAGAAGAAGTGGCCATGTCCCTTTACAGAGTTCTTGAATCTCTGGCAAGCTTCGATGTCCAGAGCTCCAATTTGGCTACTGTTTCTGATAAATTTGTCCTCACAGCTACTCTCAACGTAAGTTTCTCAAATAAAAAAATAAAAACAACTTTCCTTTTCCATCTCTTTTTTTCTTCTTTTGGTTAATTGGGGTCAACTCTAGATGAGGAGAATGATCCATACGTAGTGGATATAAACAGCACAGTTTGACTTCCTGAATTGAAAATGTCAAAACCTATTGAAATCTAAAAAGCCTGATTGATGATAGTAAGAAAGATTGTCTCTTTGGTCCATTGACTTTTTTTTTTTTTTTAAATAATTTTTCTCTAAGAATTGTCAAGTAATTAAATAGAAGATGATTGTAACATATTTGCAGGTAAAAGACTGTACGCAAAACATGAACTTGCAAAATTTGAAGCTGTGGGTCACAGGGGCTCTCCTCAACCATGGCTTTGAATTCAATTCCCCTTTTGCTGCTGCTGCCTAGTCATCTCTCTCTCTCTCTCCTATTTTTCTTGTGATGTAAGGTGCTAGTTCTAGGCTTTTGTTCAGGAAGAAAGAGTACGTGAAACTTGAGTTTTGGACAAAACTGTGAGATACACCTGCAGTTTGGGCTTTTATATGTTTGGAATCATAGATCTGGACATTTTTTTGACATCTGGAGGCCCAAACCAAGGTTTGTGGGTATCCACTAGGCTACTACTTCATAAACTTTTCAAGTTTCGAAATTGTTTAATACATAAATAATGAATGAATGTTCTTTTACGTTCTAAAGATTCATGTTACTTAGTGGCAAAATGGGCCGGTATGATACGAATATACTCATTTTGGCTCATATGCATGTTTTTTGATCTGTGAGCTTATTTCGACTCGTAAGTTAGAAGTTTGCTTTTTTTTTAAAAAAAATTTAAATAAAAGAAAATTTTTAAGTGACTAAAAAAATATTAATAATGTAATATATATTTTATATATTGTTAATCATTTATAATAATAATTATTTAGTAAATTAGAAGTTAGTATTATTAATCATTAAAATTATAAATACTATAATAAATATTATTGTCCAAATAAAATTTTGTATTAATCGAAATGTTTTTAACATAAAAAATAATTTTTAGAAAAAAAATCCTAAGATTAAGAGACGTTTTTTTAGTCAGTATCTCAGATGGCCCCAAAAGGACCGTGTAGGCCCACGTGCCCTCATAATTGGGCACGGCATGGCCCGACACCTGTACCGTGCCCGTTCTTGTGCCGTGCCGTGCTTTTATCGTGCATACTCGTACCGATCTGGTCCATTTTGCCACCTCTAATGTCACTTCATGGTTGCCAACACTTTTCTGAGTTTCCTTACATATTTTCCCAACAAAAAAAGTAAATAAATAATAATAAAAAATAGTAATCTACTTATATATATCTTTAATTTAATAAACTTAAGTTCTCCTAAATTCATAAAATTAGATTTATATATCTTTAATTTTCATAAATTATACTCGGCTCTCTATTTTCAAATTCAATTAATGAATTAATAGACCGGTCACGTGTGACACATGACCGACATCTGCTCCATATAAATCTACTTATATAAATAATTTATTTTTAACTCAATTTTGATTTTTTGATCCGCTTTCAAACCAATTTATAAAACTAATCAAACTTTTGAAACAAAATAGATAAAGATCACGTGACGAAATTTATTAAAGTTTAACAAATTTTGAAAATTTAGGAGCAAAAGTCTAGTTTATGACAGTTAGAGGAATATAAGTCTAATTTATAGACATAAATTTAGTAAAATAAAAATTTAAGAGATTTAAATCCGTTAAATCTCATCAAGAAATCAACTCTCCTTCTCTCAATGTTTTTGACATGTCTTGGGGACAATTTGCAAAATCAACTACTCCTATTTCTTGCTTGTACTCTTATTTTTATTCTATAATTTTAATTTTAAATTATTACAATATAATAATAATTATTATTAAGCTTAATTATTTTTTTTTATATAAATTAATAAAATATTTGATCCGTCAAATATCATCATTTTTATTATCCTGTAAAAGGGCTCTTCAAATTTTTGTGGGACGCAGATTTATGAAAAATCTATCTAAAATTACAGTAGTAAGAAATTAATTAAGTACTACACTTATACCAGAGTTGAAACAAAGCTGGTGACACAGATCTCCACGGGATTAAGGATGTTCTCTGTTATTACAGAGCCGAATTCTAAGAAACTTGGAACTATGTCTAAAGTCCTTTCTCATCAGGATTGCCGGATTTTGACAAGACCTGAGAGGTGGTCCCACCAATAACCCATGCAGCTGATTCAGGTTGATGATTAAATGCGTTGAGTGGGTGTGCACTTCCATCTTCTAGTTGTATGCCATAAACAAAGGGAAGGCTAAGGGTCATGAAACTCTGTGGTGGTAAGATTACTTGACATCATAGACAAAACTGCTGTTTCTGTTTCCATTCCGGAACTGATGCTGGAAGGCACAACTCATACAGTACCAATTCCCAAAAAACCAAATAAATATCTAAACAAGCATATTATCAAACCAAACCAAACCCGGGTCTATTTGTCCGAAATTGGTTCTCATCTGTTCTTGGCTGATCTCTAAAACCATATGTATGAAATTTTCGATTGACAAACATATCAAAAGATAATATAGATATACAAATTTGAGAATTGAAAAACCAATAAATGAAGAACCGATGTAAGCCTCAAATTGTATGACTGGAGATGCGGCTGATACAACTGGAAATGGGGTTGTGATCTGTAAGCAAATTACAAGTATAAAGTGAAGGAAGTCGAAAAAAAGTAACACTTAAGGCTTCATTTGAGTACACTTTGTGATATTTGCCCAGTTTAGGCCTATAGTATCTAGTTCAAGCCTACAAAATATAACTGAAATATTCTATTCTAAACGACAGTTTTGCTACATATAAGTTTAATACGTCTATCAAATGGAGCCTCAATGATTATGGGAACAAGTGCAAATAAAGAAAACCGCGAAGATGTCATCAACATGAAAACTATAGGAATCATAATTAAAACAAGAACGTGCCACAATGATTCTTTGAAGCTGAGATATGGTCCCTGCAAACTTAGTCTTTGGTGGGTCCTTCTTGTTCTTCTTGGAGAGCTTGCAATGTGGACAGTTCATGAAAACCGGTAAATTCTTATTCAACAAGGAGAAAGCATACCCTCCACTCTCACCAATGCTATTATCCATCAAGGAGGATTGGTAGAAGCAACCATAGTAGATAGCCAGGTACTTATCTTGCACAATCATTTCGATCATTGTTATTTGTTTTAACGTTTTGCTAGCATATCATATATCCATCACTGTATGGTTGTGGAATATAAAGCTATTTGATTTACACTCAACTAAACCCGAGTAATTTTTATTCACCTACTTCGTCAAATACCCTTGATGGGTCCTAACGCAGTACTTGGAAGAGCCCTTGTGGTCCATGAGCTGGAGGATGACCTTGGAAAAGGTAATTTTATATTCACTTTTCGGCTTGGGGGGGAAAAAAAGTTAGAAGTGCTCAGTTTAATTGTGAAAGCAATTTGTTCTTGTATGCTAAATTACCTCCTTTGAAATTATAACTAGAAGAACATGGAAAACCCTTTCTTAAGAGGCTTTACTATTAATTATGAAAAATTTACAATAGCTAATTTAAATCTCTTACAACATTGGGTATCTGATTTTCTAATGGATGGAATATTTTGCCTTTCTTACTAGGTGGTCATGAACTCAGTCTGAGCACCGGTAATGCAGTTGGAAGATTGGCATGTGGTATAGATATCCTTTCCATTCCCTTCTAAACTCACAATATTACCCTGTTTACCTGTTTATATTTGATTCCTTTGCTCGCTTGAATCTAGTAAATTCGTAACATTTTTTTTTTTTTTTGGTTGCCAATTTACTCATCTTTCTCGAGGCCTATCGGCAAAAATGTTTGCACATAACAACTAATTAAGGCATAATACTTGAGTTCCTTTCATAACTCGATACAGGCTTGTTATTAAATGAATACTAATAATTATCAAACTCGATTAAACTCTTGACCATATGATCCTCTCTCTTATATGTCAATTGTGCAGGTGTGGTTGGTCTAACGCCAATATAATTATTGTTTTTCCCATGCTGCTATAATTTGTAATAATGCCCTTCCCGGGTTTCATCAGTTTCACTTATTGGTCTTAATGTAAGTTCTGAATTCCAATTTTAGAAGTCATATTATGGCTAAGAAGGCAAGTTTTTGGTTGTAATTTTTGATGTACTCTGGTTTTTGTGCTACATAATGCATCTGAATATACATTTCACTTGTGTACTTTTGGTTGATTTTTGGGTAGTATAGCATTCATAACGTTGGCCGAATAATTTTGAGCTCATCTCGGTCATGTACCCGTCAACCTCTATTATCAGTCATGGTTAAGCTCGGGTCGACTAGGATCTCGATCACCACATACAATGTGATACACTAATCTTGTTATAGGTTTATATGGGGACAGAATTTGAAGCTCCGTGCATTAAAAGTATAGAGATTGAGCAAACTTCGACAAATGAAGTGGGATGAAAATGACAGCAGTAAACACTGATAATAACTTTGTATACCAAACTAATTTTCCACAATCTAGAGATTGCTTAGTCCATTTATAACATATTGCTCTTCATCCTCATCACACTATTATGAATTCTTTTAGTTTTCCCAAGTGGGTGATGAATTGACTTCACTTAAGAACAATCAGCATGATTCATGGATCCCACTGTTCATACTTACACTTCAAATGGGCGTTGGATGGATGGTGGTTGACTGTCTGTTAATCTAACATAATTTTTTTTTATGTTTTTCATATTCTTATTTATAATCCAATAAGAGATCGTTTGAATATATTATCTTTACATTTCTGTAAAAATTTAATGTATACATTAGAGAATTTTGTGTGAATTGTGGACCAAAATAATAAGAATCTATCATCTTAATATATATACTAATATATGTATAGATAGATATCTATATACATATATATAGGCACATAGATTTGTGATTGTTATTAGTTGATTAGTCACGAGATTTTGATCTTCTTTACTTAGTTCCTAAATCACACTAAAATATTTGAATTTCTAACCATGAAAACATATGAGAGGTGGTAATTAATGTGATCATGCCATCAATTTGATCTGAGTGGAGTAGCTAAGAAAACTATACTTTGCTTTTAGCAAGCAACCTAATTAGGTAAAAACACTCATTCCCCTCTACCATGTACCACCAAAATTCAAGTACCTAACTGCTATCAACTAAATTAAACAGATTACCAATAAGAAGACTAACAACAATAAGGAAACATAAAAAAAAAATATCTCCAAATCACATTTGTCTTGTGATTTAATCATGGACATAATCTCCTTTGTCTAAACCAGATTATTTCTCTCGGAATACAAGTTCCGGGAATAAGAGGAGTTGATCGGCCATTTTTAACATATATGAATCTGAGTAGATATGAATTATTATATTTTGTTTTTCAATATTTTTTAAGGAGATCATAAATATAAGATCCAATTATACACATCCACTAAAATTCATATATGTCAAAAATTACAAATCAACCCTCCATTTCCCCAGTTCCATGTGATGATGTAGTTAGTTATGTTTCGGTTAGAGCTACCGTCTCGATCCCAATGAGATGGAGTTGACATGACGTGAATTTCCTTCGACTAGGACTCAAATATTATTGTATTGTGTGATTAGTTGCAACTTCCAAAGTGGTTCTCTCCAACACACCATTGATTGCTTAAAAGCTATCACTACAACCCCTTTGTTTATTTCTTATTTCTTTTTAATTTTTAGTACACCCAAATAATCAAGCCTTCATAGTTTATACACTTGAATTTCAGTTATCGTGCACTTAGCAAAAATCAGAGTGTGATGAAATAGTCATTGATGTGTCGAAATACAAATGGGAAACATTGACTTGTTTGCTGATTTAAAAAAAAAAAAAAAACCCACTTGGCATGTTCCACATGTCTAGTTGTGATGTAAGAAAATGTTGAATTTCTTTATCTTATCCCCCATATGGACGATGCATGCATAACTTATTACTTTATTTCTAGGTGTCATTTTTCTATGCTATGAAATATGAAAGTAATTGAAAGTTAACAAAGGTTCAAATATGTAGTAGAGTATATAGACTTCATTCCTTCTCACATCCATCTTGTAGGATTCTTTACACCATCGAAGGGGCTCCATCCATCATGGATCATGGTGACTTAGCTTGTGGGGGTTTTTTTTTTGTGGCCAAAAAGGTTGTCGGATTGATTCAACAGAAATGTAAAGTGAATGGGAAGATTAATTCTTCTACCGACATAAAGTTTGTTTGTAATAAAATTGAAATAATAAGTTAATGACGACTTATACGAATTTGGTCATCTGACTTTAGTTTAGGCCATCATATGTCTTGCACAATACCCTTTTTGTGGTGCTATCTTAAAGGACAAGATAACTCTCTTGAGTAAATTAGACACTAACCGCAAGAAATGCATTTTGGAATAGAATTCTTTAAGAAATAATTAGTAATTAAATTAAATTTCAATAAATTATTATTTACTACCTCTTTTAATCAACAAAGTATCTCTCTCTGTCTCTCTCTCTCTCTCTTTGTACTATTAATTTATACGATGACTTGTAAATTAGAGATGATTTTAGAACTAGAAAAAAAAAAAAGAAATATAATAATATTTTAATCAATATACATTAATATAACTTATAAATGTCTTTTTGCTCTATTTATATATATATATTAAGATAATAGCAACCTTTTCCATGCTTGAGAAATGATGGTGACATAAGTACATATGATTATAGTTTCTAGAAGTAGATTAGTTGGAAGTTAAAAAACCGTTAGTACACTGACCAACCAAGAAAATTAATAGAACATATTAGTTCACACTAACAAGAGCAACTAGTAAGTAAGTACCTAAGAATCATGTTAATTAAACACGTTAAACATAATTAGTGTGTGCATGTAATTTCCTTGTTGTTATAGAATTGCAAGAAATTAACATGCATGCTCTCTAGAGTAGTAGTGCTACCAGGTCTATCATAGTCAATTTCTTTACCTCTCCCTTTTTCTTTGTCTAAAACATGAATATAGTTTGATTAAAGTAGAGTAATTTGATAAAGTTGAAAGGCGGTTTTGAACTTTCTTAGTTTAAATTTAGTAAAATTGACGTTTATTGACTTAAATTAGATTTTATGAGTATAAATTGAACAAAAAGTCTTAAAAGTAGATCTATACATGTACTTAAAGAAATAATAGATACGAAGGAAATCTCAAAAAGAATACCTAAATGATATTTGATTAAATTACATATTTATATAATAATATATATTTAAAATTTTACTTAAAAACTTAATAATATAAGATGCCAAATGCTTTAAAAATTCGAATAGTAATAAAAAATAATATATATAATTATAATAACAATAGTGAAAATGATTAGTGGGTGTAGTTCACTTGTGAGTATAATTGTGTAATATATATATGGGTTTGTACGTATTAGCAAATTGATCGAGTGGAACTGGTTATGTTGGTGGTGTTACTTGTTTCTCGGAGATAGTGAACTCGGTGGCAGCCAAGAAAATTAATTGAGAGAGATCGGAGAGAGAGTTCTAGGTCTTGGTTGCATGCAACTAACTGGAAAGCGAAGATAGTGGCTCTCGACCATTTTTTTGATTTTTTTGATTTTTTTTTGCTTATTTGGAATGAGATGTAAACAACTTCTTATCATCTTGATTACTTTGAGAGGGAAAAAGACAACCTGCCCATCTTTCGAACGATGTCACTAATCAATTGATCGAAGAAAGGAATAACGTACATGGTGAGGAAAGATCTAACGCGGTTTGTTATTAATAAAATTAAAATTTGAGATTTATTAATAATTAATAAATAATAAATTAAGAAAATTATTGATATATATATATAAATAAAAAAGAATTTTAATTTTAATTTTTTAAATATTAAGAATAAATTAAAAAAAAATTTAATAATAAATATAAGTGTAAAAATTTTCATAATAAATATGAAAAATTCTTTTTTTTCTTTTTCATTTTTGGGTTAAATTGTCCAAATTATTTAAATAAATCATGATGAATAGAATATAAATGAATAAGGGCATGCATGCAAGATTTTAAGGACTAATCCAGTAGATAAAGGTGTTTAGATGAGATCCACTTTGAAATTTTATGTTCTAAACTTATCGAAATTGTTTCTAAAAAATAGTTATTAATTAGACATTAATAATTTAAATATTATAAATTAATCTAAATATCTCTAAAAATAAGAGAAAAAAAAAGAAAAGAGAAAAAATTGGGTATGTATGCAATAATTTTTTTTTTGTTTTTTTTTGTTTTTGGGCATGAACACGACATCATATTCATCTTACGTGCTTCACACAACTACAAACCAATATTAATTTATTAATTCAATTTTTCACTCCCCCTCTTTTTTATCATTCTTGCCCTAAACTCACGTTCAAACTAATTCTCTTTTTCAAATTTTTTTTTAAAGGATATATATTTTTTAATCGTCGAAATTTAGATTTTTAATCCAATATTAACTGATAATAAATAGAATGACTCATCTTTTTTATATACTGAATTCTTAAGACTTCATTTTCCAACATGAGTAATATACTCAAAATAGTTTTCTAAATAACATTTACAAATTCTATCTAAGAAGATTGAATCCTTGAGAAATATTTATAAACATGTTAGATCCATATTCTATGCTAATCATTATTTTTGTAGAAATGTTTAGCCAAATATTAATTATTAAACGGTTATTGTAATTACTAAGAAATTCATCATCTCTTCTCCAACTTTAATTCAAACACACTCAAAGCAACCCATGTTTATGATCTATAATTCGGGGTTTTTTTTTTTTTTTTTTGTTTTTTTTCAAGAATTAGATCATTCAACATAACTTAAATTACTCAATTATACATATAATAAGGTGGCATCTTAAGATAGTACTCATTAGACTTAAAGGAATGTGACATTTTTTTTTTTCCTTCTTCTTCTAAGTATATGCTACTAAATATTGTTTAATTATTTAATAATAGAGTAGCTACTAGCTAGAATTCTTAGTTGCTTTGTACGTATCATGCATCAGCAACACATGGAGTCATTAATATGTTATCAAACATTTTAATTTGAAACTATATATACTTAGATAATATTTTGCATAATATATAGTTTGAGTTAGTGTGTATGATGAACCGTTGTTTAAAATAAGGTCGACATTCGATTGATGATCTTAAATAAGTTCAATCACAAATTCATCTGGACCCATAGTCCGTGAAAGAGTTCTATTGAAAATTATAAAATAGATTAAGTGAATTGATTTGTAAATCTAAACGTTACTTAAACAGACGGGTCAACTTTTTTTTTTTTTTTTTTTAAATAATTTTGTTAAAAAAAAAAAAAAAAAGAAGAAGACAAAACACAGGACACTTAATCAACAACCGAAACTCTACTTGCCACGGATACCTTGATATTTAGCTGTGTCCTTTCCTTTTCATGTTGAGATGGATGGAAAGTATAATTTGGTGCTCCAACCTCCAAATGAAACCCTAGTTCCCACAAACTTTAGGTGAGAGAGACACAATAGCTGTGAGAAATTAAGATAATAAATTTTTATAATTTATAATTAATTAATTATTAATGGACTTTGCTTGAAAGCCACCCAGAATCACCCCCCCCCCCCCCTTCTTCAAGTATTTTATAATTGGCGTTTTTCTTACAGACATGAAGTGAGTGAGGGTGGCCGGCATGCTTTTCAACGTGTAATCTCTCGCTCTTTCTCTCTCACACTCTCCTATTTGCTTTCTAATGAGGTTTGTGTGTTCATGGGTGTGAGAGTGATATAATAATTGTGATCAAGACTCATTTTTTAAGACCCTTTCAAACCAAACCGACTCCTCTTTATCACTTACTAATTACTATCCCTCTCCTAATCTTTCCAAATAATTAAGGTGGTAATTTCATCACATGAAAATCCCATGAATTAGAACCAAACCTCTAATCACTCTTACAATCACTTAACTTTGTAACACAGGACAAGTTGCTCTCTTACTTGTCCTTAATTCTAGAAGGATTAATTTGTTTCTATTTTTTCAAATAATTAAGCCATTACTTAATTAATTAGTACAAAACTTTAGTGAAAAGTTAATGAACCAGTTTCTTCAAACTAATACATTGAACAGTACACCTTAAGACAATGTATCCCTGACGTGTGCGTTTTAAGTATAGCTATACTACTCTGGATGGGTAGATGGGTTTGAACTTTGAATGCCCAAAAAATATAATATCCTAAATGTGACGTCGTATAGTACGTACAATTTAAGCTAGAAGGATATGATATGCAATTATCTTACAATTGAAGGGTTGAGATTAAGCAATTAACACCCCTTTTCCAAAAACAAGAACTCCTTTAGTGTATATATATGTATAGATACCATTCTCTATATATACAAACTCCTTCAGTCTAACCTTTGCTTCCTTCATCACTCTCTTTCTCTTAGCAAACTCTTAAAAAATTTGATTGTTCATGGAAGACCCAGAAGAATTTATGGGCTCCAATAACAATGATCATAATCAACAAAATCAGATGATGCATCATGTGAAAGGCAAGCGTACGAAGCGGCTGAGATCATCGCTTTCTTCCTCTCCTAATTCCGCCGGGGTTGCCATCACTTCTAGCTCATCCAGCGGCAGTACTTGTGGAGGGGACAGCAGAGGTGGAGGAGGAGAGGATTTAGCCTCGATTTCGTCTCTGACGAGTAGTACTACAACGGCTTCTGAGGAAGAAGAGGACATGGCTAATTGCTTAATTCTATTAGCTCAAGGTGATTCTCAAAAACAAGTACTGAATAATGATCATGAAGAAGAGAGAGAAGATCATCATGGAATCAGTGGCAAGAGTAATATTATAATTCACAGAGCAAAGGCCAATAGTTTATATGTCTATGAGTGCAAAACATGTAATAGAAATTTCCCTTCTTTTCAAGCACTAGGTGGCCACCGTGCAAGCCACAAAAAACCGAAATCCACCATCACTGCTGCCCTCGGCCCCACCCCTGCCGCCGCCACTACGACTGAGGAGATTGTGAAAAGGGTACCAATTTTTATGCCCAAAGGTGAAGTAGAAGAAGCAGTAGTAGTACCAAATAAGGGTACTACTATTAGTACTAATTTAGTACTTCATGGTAACAATAACAAGGGCACTAAAATTCATGAGTGTTCAATATGTGGGTTGGAATTTATGTCCGGACAAGCTTTGGGCGGTCATATGCGGCGGCACAGGGCGGCTGCCACCACGGCCACCGCTAACATTGTTCGGTCAGGTCCCACCATGGACACGGAGATCAAGAGGTCGAGGAATATTTTGCAGTTAGATCTTAACCTTCCGGCACTGGAAGATGAGCTAAGCAGCCGGGAAAACAACAAATTTCAGTTAATTGCATCATCGCAACAACAATCAATTGTTGTATTCTCTTCCACTCCTACCTTGGTGGATTGCTATTACTGATTCTACAAATTAAACAGGAAATGATCGAAGAATCTATATGGGGAAGAAATTTTCATAAATGTGAATTATTAATTTTGAATTACAATTCTTGATGATAATTAATAATTCATTAATAAATTTCTTTTTTCTTATTTTTTTTTGCTTATTATTTATATTTATCATCTACTTGTTGAAGTTGAATACTGAATACTTTTTTTTTTTGGCCATTCTGAATACTTTGAGTATGTGGTTAGTGTTCATGGTTGCCTTTCATTCACGAAAAGTGAGTGATGGGATTTTATTTTATTTTTTTTAATTTTTGTTTTCAAGAGTCATGATCAATTTAGATCCAAACATTAATTTTAAGGACATGTATGTAGATTCGACGCTTGTGTATAGTAACGCCCACATTAATCTACAAGATTGAGGTGCGATTAGTAATGCACTAATACACAATTTATATCCGATTCATTATTGAATATCTAGAAAGTTTTTCCAAAATTGAACCGACCCTAATAAGAGAAAACGACCAATAATTATCGTATCTTACTCATGTTTGTCTTATTTGTTTTTCTTACATCGTTTCTTTCCCCTTCTTTCTGTTCTTTTTTGTTCTTTTTGAAGAGGAAAAAAAAAAAAAAAAAAAACGTAAGAGAAGGGGAATTGAAATAGCTGATGGATGACTTAACTAGGGTTTGGCAAGCATTACCGCCACAACCATAGTAATGCATTAGCTTCTCTAAAATAAATGGATAACAAAGCTCGTGAGTTGGTCACTGGCCATGCCACATGGATCCGCAGCTGTTTCTCTTTCCACCCTCTTGTTGATATATATATATATATATATTTTTTTTTTTTTTTGTTTTTCTTTTTTTGTAAGTCATTTTCATATTTTGTTTAATGGTCCACCTCACTTGAGCTCTATGCCTACCAGTTCTCACCTAATTTAAAAACCCATTACTTCCCATTTTGCAAGCTACTTTTTAACTAATTAATAGATATTATAGTTTAATTAATAAATTAGTTAACATAGATAGCCTGTGATAGGCTCAAATCCAGACCCTAAACTCATGAGGCACGCCTACTTTATTTGAGATGTCGTAATAGTATTAGTACATTTTGGATACTGGTACTCTTTGGATTGTTAGAAACAAATGACTGCAACCTTCGACTGTAATATTAAGAGCTCAACAAAATAGACTGAATGACCGTACTTTTTATTGAAAACTCAATTTGGCTTTTAATAGTTATTTACAACTCTGACAGTAAGCACAACTACGACAACACACATTAGCTTTATTTTAGCTACATGATTAACAAAGTGAAGGAATAAGTCAACTAACAATATTCCTAAAAATTATGATTTATTGAAACAAAAAATAGATTAAACTACGACATCTTCATACCCTGTTTTAAATTAATTGTAGACTGTAATTAGTTTTCATCAGTGGCTTCATATACTCCAATCATCTTCCTGAGTTTTTGAAATGCTTCTAATTTTAATGGCTTTGTCATCAAATCAGTCACCTGCACTTGAGTTCCACAATGAACTAATTCAACAACACCATCATTTGTAAGATCTCTCAAGAAATGAAACCACGCATCAATGTGCTTGCTCTTTCCGTACATAACTGGATTTCTCGAAAGCTTGACCGTTGAACTATTGTCACACATGATAGTGGTGCAATCCTTCTGTTTATGACTCAACTTTTTTAACACTCTCCTTATCCATATTGCTTGGCAAGCACACGCAACAGTAGCCACAAATTCCGCCTCAGTGGTTGATAACGTAACTATGGGTTGCTTTTTGGACAACCATGATACTGTGCCTGAACTTAGGAGAAATACATAACCAGATGTGATGTTACAATCGTCAATATCACCTGCATAGTCACTATCCGTGAAAACAAGCAACTCTTCTTCTTCCTCTAATTCTTATACAAAATCCCATAGTTTGTAATGTCCTTTAAGTATCTCAAAATCCTTTTGGCAGCTTGTAAGTGAAGTTTAGTGGGTTTAGTCATGTACCTACTTATCAAACTAACACTGAACATTGATATCTGGACGAGTCGCCGTAAGGTACCTCAAACTTCCCACCATTTGTTTGAAACAAGTTTCATCCACTGTGACTCCATAATCATCTATACTTATTGTGAAACCTGGCACAATCGGGCTGCTTACTGACTTGCTCTCAAACATTCCAAAACTTTTCAATACTTCAGTGGCATACCACCTTTGACAAATGAAAATGTCATATGGTTTCTATATCACCTAAATGCCAAGGAAGAATCTCATTCTCCCTAAATTAGTCATGTCAAAAACTTTCATCATAGAAATCTTAAAACCAGACATCATATCCTCATCATCACTAGTGTACATCAGATCATCTACATAAATACTTACTATCAACACTTTCACTGCTCATTTTGGTGAATAGAATCTGCTCATTCGGGCACTTCTAGAAGCCTTCACTAATGAAATGAGCTTCAATACGGCTAAACCAAGCTCTTAGAGCTTGTTTTAGACCTTATAAAGCTTTATGCACCTTATATACCTTATGCTCACTCCCCTTCCTTTCATAACCTTTTAGTTGTGCCACATATACATCCTTACTGAGTTCACAATGGAGAAATGCTAATTTTACATTCAACTGCTAAATCTTCTAACCTCTTTGCACCGCAAGTACCACCATCATCTTCACTGTATCCTTACGTGCTACTGAGGAAAATACTTCAGTCAAGTCTACCCTTTGTTGTTAAGAGTACCCTTTGACTACCAACCGAGCTTTGTACTTGTCTACTTCTCCATGTTCATTCAACTTGGTTTTATAAATCCATTTTACTCTAATGGTTTTGTCACCAACTAGTAAGTCAGTAAGTTTCCAAGTCTGATTCTTTTCACTGGAATTAATCTCTGAATCCATTGCCAATCTCCATTTTGAACTCTTCACTTCCTCTTCATAGTTGATGGGATCTATAGAAGCAACAAAGGCCATATTAAGCTCAAATTCTTCCTCGAATAGTCCCTCACCGCTGACGTAATCTTCCATCCAAATATGAGCCTGTCTGATCCTTCTTTCTCTAGCATCAGACGCTTCTGCATTCACCAGATTAGGTATGACAATCTCAGCTGCATGATTTTCATTTCCCACAGCTTCTTCATTGCCTTCACTAACAGTTTCAAGATTCTCATCACCTTCTGCCTCATGGTCATCATTTGTGTCATCATTGTCATCACCCCATTCAAGATCTACCAACACTTGTTCTTCATAGCTAATATCCCACTCCCACTGTCTATCTTCCTCAAATGCTTCTCTACTAGTCACCACCCTTTTAACCACCAGATCATATAGCCTGTAGCCTTTTAACTCCTCAGTAAGTCCCAAAAACATACATCTAAAACTCTTGTTATCTAGCTTAGTCCTCTTGGCGTCTGGCATGTGAACATGTGCCACACACCTAACAACTCTAAAATGTTCCACTATGGGTTTCACACCAAACCATTCTTCTTCAAGAGTGACATTCTTAATCGCTACTGTTGGACTTCTGTTTAACACATACATGGTCTAATTCATTGCCTCATACCAAAAGGTTTTAGGGATCTTCTTTTATGACAGCATTGAACGAACCATATTCATCATTTTCCGGTTTTTTCGCTCAGCCACACCATTTTGTTGTGTGGTATATGCATTTTAAGCTGTCTTTTGATACTGCACTATCTACAAAACTCATTGAATTCCACTGAGTTGAACTCACCATCTTTATCAATGCGTAAACACTTGATATACATGTTTGTCTCCTTCTCAACAAGTCTCTTAAAACATTTAAATGAATTCAAAGCTTCTGATTTTTCAAATAAGTAAACCTATGCTTTTCTACTATAGTCATCAATAAAGCATAAGGCATACCTCTTCTTGCCATTTGATGTGGGAGTCATTGGACCGTAGATGTCTACATGTATGAGCTGTAGTTTTTGGGTTGCCCTTTATGCACTCTTCTTAGGAATGAGGTATCGGTGTTACTTTCCATTCAAACAGACAGTGCACATGATACTAGTAAGAGGAAGATAGGGTAATCCACGTACTATATTATTGGTTTGCAAGGTATTAAGACCTTTATGGCTTAAATGGCCATATCTGCAATGCCATAAATGAGAGAGATCTTGTGTACTTATGTGGAAACATGTCTCCTTCTTTTCTTATGTATTGGCTAGCAAGATGAACATTTTATTTGCTGACATACCGGTTTGAGTAATTACACCTCTATTTGGATGGTAGATTTTATACACTCCGCCATGAATTAGAATAGGTAGCCCATTCTCCTACAATTGTCCGACACTCAAAAGATTATTCTTCAACTCCGACACATAGAATACTTTTGTGATGACATGGTTAAAGCCATTCAATTGTAGTCTGACATTTTCTCCCCCTTTCACTGTCATCCTGGAATTATTCCCGAGTTTGACTTACTTTCCTGAAACTATCATCTAGTTCACTAAACATCATAGCATCTGCACACATATGATTTGAGTAGCCCGAATCTAAAAACCATACATCATCTCGCCTTCCTTCTTCTACGTAAGCCATTAAAAACATTTACTCATGTTCGTCCAACTTTGCATAATTAGCCTTTTTATCTCACATAGGACAATCATATTGAAAATGGCAGAGTCGATGACATCGGTAGCATTCCACTATGGCTTTATTGAAGGCTTGACGCCCTCTACCTCTTCCCCTTCCTCTATAGCCATTTCTACCACGTCCTCTTGCTTTAACTCTCTCATCAATGGTCACCTTTAGGGCTTGCTCTTCCCCAATTTTTCTGTGAAACTTTTGTTCATGTATAATTAATGAACTTTGTAATTCATCGATGGTGAGTGTGTCAGTGTCCTTAGATTCCTCGATAGAACAAACAATATAGTTAAATTTGTCTATCCAGGACCGAAGAATCTTCTCGACAATGGTGACATCATGCATTTGCTCCCCATGAAAACTCATTCGGTTACTTACTGACATAACTCTACCAAAATATTCAGTGACACATTCATCTGGCTTCATTTCGAGAGTCTCGAATTCCTTCCTTAGAGCTTGAAGGACTGAACGTTTCACTCTAGCATTTCCTTTATACTTCTTTTTCATCGAATCCCAAATTTGTTTCGATGTGTCCTTCTATAGGATAGTCTCAAGAATTCTCTTGTCTATTGCCTGAAATAGGTAATTTTTTACCTTCAAATCCTTTAGCTTCATCTCTTCGAGCCTCTTCTGCTGCGCTTCTATCACAGCTGCACCTGCTTGGGATTCTTCATATCTTATCTCGACCAAGCCCCAATATTCCTTCGACCTTAAGAAGTTCACCATAAGCATACTCTAATGGTCGTAATGACCATCAAAGCGTTGAATGGCTGGTTGGATGAAAGGACCTTCGCTTGCACTTAACATCTCTCAAACTCTCTCGTGTTTGAACTTTCCTAAGTTTACAAGTCAGTCGAAAGACTGTTGCTTTCCTCTCTCTTAGGCCCAATGTTGGCTCTAATACCAATTTGTTAGAAACAAATGACTGTAACCTTCAAATGTAATAACAAGAGCTCAACAAAATGGATTGAATGACCGTACTCTCCATTGAAAACTTAACATGGCTTTTAATAGTCATTCATAACTCTAACAGAAAGCATAACTGCCGCAACACACGTTAGCTTAATTTTAGCTACATGATTAACAAAGTGAAGGAATAAGTCAACTAACAACATTTCTAAAATATAGGATTTATTGAAACAGAAAGCAAACTAAACAACGACCTCTTCATGGATACACTGTGTTATGCAGTGTAAGTACTCAATCAGCTTTCGACTCGGCTTTGAGTATGACATTGGTACATTTAGGTGGGTTCTCTCAAATATCTGTTGGGCATTTTTTTTTTCTCAATTTTAATTATTTAAAATAAAAAATAATTAAAGAGAGATTTCATTTTATTTTATTTATAATTTTAAGTATAAATATCACTTTCATATATCACACTGAAAGTGATATTTATAATTAATACTTAAAGTATTATGTGATAATACACCTAGTACATACAAAAATATCTTATTTATAAATTATTTATATATTTATTATTTAAGTAATATCTATCTACATTGTAAATTTATAGAAATTTATATATCAACATATTTTATGCAAACCAGAATACTGGAACCCGTGCTTCCTAGCAAAACCCTCCATTATTGCTCCCAAGAAAGGATAAATTCTTATATGGCCTTGGTTTAGGAATTTTTTCTAGACCAGTCCAATAGATAAGAGATATGCGGAAAGATGCCCTCCAATAAATATATGATTGGTTTGTAATTGAGTTTGATTTAGGGTTATCTTCTAAACTAAATGCATGTAAATATTTTTCTCATAAAAATAACTTTAAACCTAGTTTATGCAAGGGCTTTAAAAAAAAAAAAAATAATAATATATATATATATATAAAATATAGTATCAAAATCTTCAAAGAAAAATGAATATGATATAATGGTGGGATATGCTAGTGGAAGACAACTCAGCGAAATCAAAATCCTCCACCATCAATTCAGGCTAATAATATGATTGATTAGAGTAGAAAGTTCCTCGGATATGACAGTACGCCAATGAGGGTCCAAAATTGCCGTTCTCACACTAGTGGGTTCCAAAGATTTGGGCACTTGGACCTTAGTACCTGCTCCAGTTGGGTCGAATGTTATCGGCTGTAAATGCATTTTCCAAGTTAAGAGAAAGCTTATGGTAGTGTCGATAGATTTAAGGCTCGGCTTGTTGTAAAGAGTTTTCTCCAACGTCCGAGACTTGATTTTAAAGAGACTTTTAGTTCGATAGTAAAACATGTAACAATTCAGACTATTTTATCTTTGGCTGTTATGTAGGGTTGGGAGTTGCGGTAGTTGGATGGAAACAATACCTTTCTACATGGTGATTTGTAATAGGAAGTGTATATGTGGTAACCTCCACGATTCTCGGATCATACGTATCTGAATTATAAGTGTAAGCTTAAGAAGACTCCTTATGACCTCCAAGCACCGAGAGCTTAGTACTTTGCTTTGAAACTTGGACTACTTGATACTGGGTTAAAAAATTCCATTACAGATTCATCATTATTTATTTATAATACTCATTCTACTCTGTTACTTTCTTGTTTATGTGAATGACTTAGTCGTCACAGGTGCTTTGTCTCTAATGTTATTTCTCAAATTGGTAACCAATTTTATGTTAAGGATTTGGGCAGTCTGCATTTCTTCTTAGGTGTGGAAGCTATTCCGACTCCCGAAGACCTATTTTTATCGCATCATACATATATCCGGGAACTCCTAGTTAAAGCCGGTATGGATGGTGCCAAGGAAGTAACCACTCCCTTATCCACATCATTGCCATTGAAACTATCTGATGGTTCATCACATGTGGATGCGACTGACTATCGTCAACTCATTGGCAGTTTACAATATTTATCGCTAACAAGGCCCGACATCAGTTTTGCAGTAAATAAGCAGTCACAATTTATGCACTGTCCCTCTCAAAATCACTTGGCAGCTACGAAACATCTTCTTCATTTCTTAAAGCAGACATTATTTCATGGTATTCTATTGTGCGAGAATTCTAGTCTGGATCTGGGGGTCTTGTTAGATGCCGATTGGGTTGTCAATCTTGATGATCTCAACTCTACGTCCACTTATTTCACTCTTCTTGGTCAGAATCCTATCTCTTGGAGCTCGAAAAAACAACGGGCAATTGCACGATCTTATATGAAAGCAGAGTATCGTGCTCTCACTAACTATATTTATAATGCTTCTATCTTAAGTTTTTTGTTATGTAAAGTTGGATTAGTTTAAAGCTAAGTTAGTTAATTAAGTCAGTAAAACATATTAGCTAATTAATTAGTTAAGCTGACTAAGAAACTTGTTTATAAAGTAGAGCCTTATCTCACTTTAATTTTAATCAAGTATTCAGATTTCTTTCTCTCTTTTCTGTCATCTGATTTTATCATGGTATTAGAGTAACGATCTGGGATCACGATCATGGTGAATTTTCTTGGGAAAAAAATAAGGTTTTCTTTTTCTTCTCTATTGTTTTCTTCCACAAATATCTGAAATCAGTCTATGAAAATAGAGTATCACGATTTCAATCTTTTCTTTCTTTTATTCCTATTCATTTTCAATTTCTTGAGTCGCAATCATGGCTCGTCCTTTTGAAACTTCAAATGGACATGTTTAACACAAACATAGAGTTTTCCCCCAAATTCAATTCTCGATTATAATCATCCAATGTTCTTGCATCCATCTGACACAACTAGGGTAAATATTGTATCCCAAACTCTGAATGGGACTGAAAATTATGGTCTGCAGAGTAGGGTAATGTCAATTGCATTGTTGGCCCTAGAATAAGATGGGTTTGGTTGATGGTTCTTTGTAAAAGACTAGAGAATGGGAATCCATTGCAACGACAGTGGGGTAGGTACAATGCGATTGTTTTTAGCTGGATTATGACCTCGGTTTCAAAGGAGTTATTTGGAGGAGTGGTATATTCTACAATTGTATTTATGGTCTGGGAAGATCTAAGAGATCAGTTTAATAAGATCAGTGGGTCTAGAATTCTTTCTTTGCACAAGCAGATCAATACTTTAACACATGGGTCTAATTCAATCTCAACCTATCATAAAAAATTAAAGATTTTGTGGGATGAATATTCTTCATTAGTTCCAACTTCAAGCTGTACCTGTGGAAAATGTGCCTGTAATTCTATCAAACTAGCGTTGGAACAAGAGAATCAGCATAAACTTCAATTTTTATCTGGACTAAATGAAGGTTATATACCTCAAAGAAGTCAAATTCTTCTAATGAACCCATTGCCATAAGTTAATGTTGCTTATTCAATGTTGGTTCAAGATGAGACTCAACGAGGTTTAGGAGTACAACACATTCAAGATTCACAACCTGCTACAGTTTTCTACTCAAATAACAGTTGAGGGAAATAAGGTGGCTTTAATTTTAACTATAACAAGAATCTTAAGTGTGACTATTGTCACAAGAAAGGGCATAAAAATGATTCATGGTACAAGTTAGTAGGTTTTCCAACACATTACAAATTTAATCAGAATAAAGGGAAGCAACAATCCTATAAGTCATCATCTATAAATGCACATTACGCTGTAGTTTCAAAACAAACTGATAATCAGAATATTACTACAGAAGTACAGATATGTACTTAGTTTTGGTTTTCATTCAATTTTGAATGGATTTACACATGACTAGTATCACTAATTGATGAAACTAAACTAATCAATCAACCAGAACAAAATCAGAATGATCAGATTCATTATACAACAAATCTTGCAGGTACTTATATCAGTTTATTGAGTTTAAATTCAACAAATAATTGCTGGATTATTAATACTGGAGCTAGTAATCATATGACATATATATTTGATCATTTTTCTAACACTAAAGATTGTGCTTCATTTCCTTTTTCTTCCATAACATTACCTAATGATTTTAAGACAAATGCAATTCATATTGGTTATGTTAAGATTCCAAATACAATTACTCTTAAAAATGTATTATGAAGTTTGAGTCATTCTGATTTTCTTACTTACCAAACAGCATCCGGCTTAATTTGCCATAGTTAGTGTGACTTGAAAGAGTGTAGTCTTTCCAAGGGTACTTTTTGGGCTGCAACATTAATGGCGGGCTAATCCGTTTTCAGCCCAACACTTATGCCCTAAGATTTTGATCATTCATTCATCATCATCTAAGTCTATTCACTTTTTTTAGGTCGGCTATACGAATATTAGTTTTTCAAGTTACGCGATATTCTCACATATTATCACTTAATTTAAGATCTAAAATATATTCCTTAACCACATTCATCCAAATTTTCAACGGCATATTCTGCTCTACACCCTCCACTTACCTACCAATCTAAACTTTGTTGAATTGAAGCCGTGTTTGGTCTCCTCAGCACATGACTAAACCATGTTAAACATCTCTCTCTAATCTTATCATCTATAAGGGCTACACCTAGATAACTCATAATCCTTTCATTCATAATTCTATTATTGCGTGTTTTACCATATATTCATCTTAACATACGCATTTTCGCTACCATCATCTTATGCATATGTTGTCCCGTAGTGGCCTAACTTCGAGTCATAAAACATAGTTGGTCAACGATTGTCTTGTAACACGTTCTTTTCAATCTCGCAGGCATCATTCTATCGCACAAGACTCTTGATGTCATTCTCTATTTTATGTAATTTGCTTTAATCATATGGTCAATCTCCTCTCGATGCCCAGTCTTTTTGATAATAGATCCTAAATCTCAAAAAGCTTTACACTCTGGGACTTCCCTATCGTCAATCTTAATTGGGTTATCTATTTTTCGAGATTCGGGACCAAAGTTGCAAGCTAGTATTCTATTTTTTTGAGCAGCTAATTTTAAAACTCTTACTCTCTAAAATCTTGCGCCACCTATCTAATTTTCAATTTACACCTTATTTAGTTTCATCTATTAGAACGATATCATTTACAAATAATATACACCAGGATATCTCATCTTGAATATGTTTTGTCAGCTCATTCATAACTAAAGTAAGGAGGTATGGACTTAAAGTTTGACTTTTGATGAAGTCCTACTATAACAAAGAATTCACTAGACATCTCACTTACTAGCCTAACACTAATTATAGTACCTTCATGCATATTCTAAATGCTCTCAATTTAACATTGAGACAAATTCTTTATTCTAAGTACTCACTAAATTAATTCCCTAAGCACTTTATCATATACCTTCTATAAGTCAATAAATATCATATGCAGACTCTTTTATTTTTATTTTTTTTTGTTCTTCTATAATTTTCTATTATTTATCTAATCAAGAAGAACCTACCCGATATAAAACCAAATTGATTCTCTGAACAGTGGTGATACTCTTAAATCTCCGCTCTATAACTAGCTCCCAGAGTTTCATTGTATGACTCATACACTTTATTCCTCTATAATTTGAGCAATCCTATATATCACATTTATTCTTATAAATTGGTATAATAATACTATGTCTTTATGATTGGCATTTTATTTGTATCTAAAATCCTAGTAAAAGAGTATAGTCAACTATTAGATTTCAACTTTTCCTAAATACTTCTACATCAATTGGTATCTCATCCAGTCCAACTACCTTCCCCGGTTTCATCCTCTTCAGTGCCTCTCTTACTTCCTTAGCACTAACTCTACAATGAAACACTAGATGCCTCTCTTCTTATATCTTAGGTCTCTCTAAGTTTAACCCCTCTACTTTTTTCCTTGAGTAGGTTCTCGAAATAATTCCTCTATCTACCTAAAATAACTTTATCTTGCATTAGAACTCTACCATTTTCATGTTTGACACACTTAACATGACTCAAGTTTTTAGTTTTTCGACTTCTGGCTTTCGCTATCTTGAATATATTTTTCTCTCATTCCTTTGTACCTAACCTATTATACAAATAATCATACGCTCTCTTCTTAGCATCCCCTGCTGATTTACTACTTAATTTCTTAACTTGTTTATATAGGTCATACAACCATTGGTCTTTATCTTTTTTCCAATTCTTAAACCATATTTTCTTTTTCTGAATAGCTTGTTGCACCTCATTGTTTCACCACTATATCTCCTCGTCATGTTATCCCCTTCCTTTAGCCTCTCCAAGTACTTCCCTCGCTCCACTCCTTATCTGGTTAGTTATGTATTCAAAAAACTTAGAGGTATCAATCTTATCCGTCTACTTTACGTTCTTACATCCTTCTAAGACTAACTGACTACTTAATATCTTATTTCTAAATGTCTAACATACATCTCCCTTCATAGTCTACCATTTAATTCTCAACGTAATCTGATCTTTGTTTACTACTATACCTCGACTCATAACATAAAAATCCAATATGAATAACCTATGTTAAGTCATAAAGCACTCTCTTGGTATGACCTTACAATTTTTATAGCTACCTAGGTTTTGTCTTCTAACAATAAAATAATCAATTTCAGTTATATTATGCCCACTTGCATACGTTACTAAATGATTCTCCCTCTTCTTTTAGAAAATGTTTATTATCCCAAAATCACTAGCTAAGGTAAAATCTAAAATATAAACATCTATATTATTTTGAACCCCAAAGTCTTGACTCCTATGAATCCTCTCATATATGATTCTATCATCACTTATATGGCCATTTAAATATCCACCTATGAAGATCCTTTCCGAAGAGGGGATTCTATGAACTAACTCTCCCAAGGAGTCCCAAAATTCATTCTTGGAGTCTCAAAATTCATTCTTAGTCTCATCATCTAATCTCACTTAGGGTGCATACAATAATATACATTATTTCTATTTCTAAGGCTAAAGTAATACTCATAATCTTATCCTCAAACCTCCTAATAACAACTACTGCATCTATATAGTTTTTATACATCACTGTTCATAAATAGAAAAGTTTGAATCATTCTCCTAATTCCTTTGCCTTGCTTCCCTTTCACTTTTTCTCTTGAAGACAAACTATGTTTAGCTTCTTTCTACGTATGACATCTACTAACTCTATTGACTTATCCGTCAATGTTCCTATGTTTCAAGAGAGTAATATAATGTTACTAATTCTAGTATGAACTAAATTTTTTTCTTGCCTCGTTTAGTATGATGCAAGAACCATTGCTATTTATCACTATAATCAGGTGACACTACAGCGCACCTCACTCATTTTGCACTACACCCAAGCGTAGGTAGATCACGTCGCTTATAGCAGAGGACACCCTAATATTTCACATTAATCTTTTCGAACTCGAACTCATGTAAAGAGTTATGATGTTTTAGTTGGTTGGTTGTCACATGCTTAACACAAACGGTGACATATTTTAATAGTGCTAGACTGTCACCGTGGATTATTCATTCCTTTGCACCTTTGGTTGTTTATGCTTTCCATTCCTTGGTTCTACCTGTCTTGATAAATTAAGTCTCAAATCCATTCCTTGTGTTTTCATTGGTTACTCACCCACTCATAAAGGCTATAAGTGTACACCCTCTCACCAATAAAGTCTTTCTCTCCCGTCATGTTCGTTTTGATGAGTCCATCTTTTTGTTTACTTAGCCACTCACCTGTTTTTGCTCACCCTCGTCCTATGTTTCTTCTTCTCCTTTATTTATACCATTTCCCTTACATGGCACACACCCTTCATTTCGTCCCTCTCAGCCCACTTCTCCACCTATAACCCCTTCTTCACCCGGCTCATCCCTTCGTAGCCTCCAACCTATTTCCCACTAGCCCACCTCATTTTCTTCTTCGCCATCCCTCTTACCCACATATCCCTCTCCTTTCGTGACTTCTCCAGATTTGTTGTCCTCCTCTCTTCCCTCTCACCCATCGCCCTTCCCTGCTCTTCTCCCTAGCAAAACCCACTCATGCCCAAATGAACTTCCTTTGCCCGAAACTCTTCCCCGATCATCTAGCCTTTCCAGCCCTCTCCTCCTCCTTATCTGAACTGGCCACCTTTGCCACTGCCCATCATTGTCCTCTTTGGCGTCAGGCCATGGCCGAAGAGTTTCGTGCTCTCCAGTTGAATATGACTTGGTCTCTTGTGCTGTTACCCCCTGGTGCGAATTTAGTGGGTTGTAAATGGGTTTTCCGCATCAAGCGCAATCTGGATGGTTTGGTCCTTTAATACAAAGCTCGTCTAGTTGCTAAAGGTTTTCACCAAGCTGAGGGTATTGATTTCTTCAAAACATTTTGTCCGGTGGTCAAACCCACTGCTGTGCGTATTGTTCTCTCCATTGCAGTTATGAGAGGTTGGGATATTCGACAAATTGATGTTAATAATGCATTTCTTCACGGTTATCTTATTGAAGAGGTTTATATGTCACAACCGCTGTGCTTTACTAATAGCTCTCTTTCGAGTCATGTTTGTCGGTTACACAAAGCTTTGTATGGACTTAAAACAAGCACTGCGGGCTTGGTTTTACCGCCTTTCGCATCGCCTCATTCAAATGGGCTTCATTGCATCTCGGTCAGAGTCCTCCTTATTTGTTTGTCTTCTTGGCTCCTCTATTTGTTATATTCTTGGCTCCTCCTTATCACGAGCTCGGACACGTCTATTGTTACTGATATGATTTCTCAACTTAATGCCTCTTTCCAGTTGAAGGACCTTGGTTCTCCTAGTTACTTTCTTGGTACAGAGTCCCACTCTACCTCGTCTAATCTCCTTCTCACACAACAAAGCTACATTAATGATCTCTTGTAGCGTACCGGGTTATCTGATGCTAAGCCTTACCCCACGTCGACAGTTTCCAGTCAGTAGCTATCTACCATGTCCGGGGATCCCCTTTTCGATCCTTCCTTATTTCAGAGTACTGTTGGTGCCCTACAATACGCCACTATTACTCGTCCTGACATTCAGTTTGCCATCAACAAAGTCTTCCAATTCCTTCACTCTCCTACTAATGTCCATTGGGTTACTGTCAAACACATTCTCAAATATTTAAAGGGTACTACTTCTTTCGGCCTCTCCATTAGTCAAACCCATCTCTTACTTCTCTTGGCTGGTTGTTCATATGACTGAAAATCCAGTACTGGCTACTGCATATTTTTAGGCTATAACCTTGTCAGCTGGGTCTCAAAGAAACAACAAACCATTGCTCATTCTAGCATCGAATCTAAGTATCGTGTTATTACTCTCGGGGCTGCTGAAGTTCGTTTTGTTTCTTTTCTACTTTCCGAATTTCATGTCTCACATCCTGCCCCACCAACCTTGTGGTGTGATAATGTCAGAGCTACTTATCTTGCCGCCAATCTTATGTTCCATGCTCGTACCAAGCACATTGAAATTGTGATGTGCACTTTGTTCGTGATTTAGTCTCGAAAGGTCTTCTTCATATTCGCTATCTCTACACTACATATCAAATTGCAGATACTCTAACCAAGAGTCTCTCACATCCTCGATTTCAAGCTTTTCGGTCCAAACTCATTGTATCCTCTCCAGTTTCGCTTGAGGGATGATGAAAGAATAATTCGATTATTGTACTATTTATAGTCTATATTTACTAAACTAAACCCTAGACGTTACATATATAAGTCTGTACTTCTGCACCTTACACAATACATAATACAATACATATTTCACAACCATTCAATATAAACTACTTTAGATAGATTCTTTAAATATTATTTTTCACACATTTATAATCAATTAAATTAAAATAAATTAATAGACAATTTTAATCAATATAAACTAAACCTGAAGTTACTCATTTTCATCGCGGTACTGTGATTTACCATATATTGAATAATATCTATTTCTTCAATAAAATAAAATAATCTTGATTTTCAATATCTGCTGAATTTATTTAAGTTTAAATAAATTTTAAAAAAATGAATATTTCTCAAGCTACAAAATATAATTGGAGTTATTGCAATTACAATTTTAACCTTTCAAAATTTTCATTTCACATTGTTTTTTTGCCACGCGTGCCTTAATTTCTACGCGTGCAAGTTGAAATCACCTGACCAGACGAACAAAAATTCAAATTCTTCTCCGTCCATTTCCACTAAACGCCTCATCCAACCGTCCTTTTCTTCGATCCGCGTCACACTTAAATCAACCAATCATATCTCACTTTCATCCCCTATATATTTAAATACAATCCACCAATTTATATGCATCCATTCAATCTTAAATTCCCTCTCTCAGAATCTCAAATCTCTAAACACTAACTAACTCAATCGCACGCAGATCAATGGCACCGAAGGCAGAGAAGAAGCCGGCGGAGAAGAAGCCAGCAGCGGAGGAGAAGAAGGCGGAGAAAGCTCCGGCCGAGAAGAAGCCTCGAGCGGAGAAGAAGCTCCCCAAGGATGCCTCCGGCGAAAAGAAGAAGAAAAGGACAAAGAAGAGCGTCGAGACTTACAAGATCTACATTTTCAAAGTTCTGAAGCAGGTTCATCCTGACATCGGAATCTCCAGCAAAGCCATGGGGATCATGAACAGCTTCATCAACGACATTTTCGAGAAGCTTGCCCAGGAGTCCTCTCGCCTCGCCCGATACAATAAGAAGCCGACCATCACTTCTCGGGAGATCCAGACCGCCGTCCGCCTTGTTCTTCCCGGTGAGCTGGCTAAACACGCTGTTTCTGAAGGTACCAAAGCTGTTACGAAATTTACTAGTTCTTAGGGTTTTGATCGATGGCTTATAACCCGTTTTGGGAGAAATTAGGGTTCACATGTATTTCTTCTCTGTTCTCTACTAATTTATCTTTTGTTATTTGTAAAGAATCGATCATTTGATCATGGATGAAATGAAAATTATCGTTACTTTTGAGATTTATCACACATGTTCCTTTTTGTTATAAACAAGAGACAACCAATCCTGCTGTGTGAAGAACATGCAATTGTGTCTTCTGGGTTCTAGTATCTACTTTTGCTTTCAAGTTCGTTGGTCTAATCTAAAGGATATCAAGAGCTTAAAAGGACAGGTCATATTCTGAATTCTGAGTCTATGGGGGTATGCAGGGTAAAGCATGAATATGATCTCTAGTCTTACAAATTCAAGAGCTTCTGAGAAACTGTCTAAGTGCAAGGAGCTTGGACCACTTATTTTGTAGCATTAAAGTTTGAAGATCGTTTTGTAACGATAAAATTCTTACCGGCAAAGTGAAAATAAGTTGACATCCGTTTGTAAACCCTCACTTCATACCTTGGATAATGAAAGATTCCAAGTCACAGACAATAATATGTAGCAAATACAATGCTTGAATTAGGTTGTGCAAAGAAATTGTCCTCACTGAAATCGGACTGACACTGTCTACTTCGATCGGGTTCTAGTCGGGACTTCTCATAAATTCAAACTTTATTCGAGGCCCCAAGTGATAAGTTAATGGGGGATTTAAGGAGAAAACTTTTGATGGGATTTCAAGGTCTGACGGTTTTTGTTTAAAAAAAATTTCTTCTCTTTTTTTTATCCATCTCTCTCCTTTTGGACTAGAAAAATAATTATTTCATTTTATAAATAAAATTAAAAATAACAATTAAAAAGTTTAGTCTACAAATATTTATAAATAATATTTAAAATATTTTTAATTTATAAATACCTTACTAGAAGAATTAGGATGACAAAAAAAAAAAAAGTCTGTGCCCTCTATCCGTTTACTGTCGGTCGAGGAAAATGCCTAGACTGATCGGAGCCTTATGTCTTGAAATGTTGCCCGGAGTATTGACTTCCAACTAATATTGACTACATGACCATTTTTTGCACATGCCTAACCTGAATAACAAATCTTCGTCATTTTTCTAAACTTACATTTGGTAAAGTAAAAACTTATAAATAAGAAAAATAATAATGTAATACAAGAATTATACTGACCAACAAAAGGAATGATATGCAGTAGCTGAAAAATCTACTCCATACCATAGGGGTCTCTTCTTCAGAGTTTCAAACTCAAATTCACCAACCCTTTTCCTCATCAATATTCGAGCGATGCGTGCCCAGTTTCTCCCAAATGCCTATGCAATTTACTCCTGAACATACATCCATCACACACCATTAAGTCTCGGGTCTACTAGGAAAAATAAAGAAGTAAAAAGTAAAAGCCAGGAGGGAAACCAGAATAATACCTTGATCCAAACTCCTCCCCACATGTATCGCATAAATTGCCAGCATTCTTCGACGTTGCCTGATTATTCAGATAATTTTTTATCAGATATAATTCACGTCATAAAATTGCATCAAATGGGAAAAGGATGGATCTGAAAAACAAGCTCCCAATATACACATTGGCTAATGGTTACATAGTACAATACTAGCTCTCTTTTTTATAACATCAATGGTTGATTAGTTTCTTACTCAACTATTTCTCTCCTCTTAAAATGTCAATCATTCCCGGAAAAAAGCAGGCATGCTAAGAGTGGTAATTTACCTTAGATTTCTTTCCTCGAGATGAAGCTTTAGTTTTCATCTTTCCCTCATTCTTCATGGCAAAATTTTCTTTTTGGTTTGACATTTTACTAGAAGTCTTCTTCTTGTTCATCACTAACTCACCATCACCCTCTTCAACAACATTCTCTTTATCTGCTAAGGAACACGAAGACTCCTCCTTTTGTGAATTCTCAACATGTCCATTAGGTTCCTCGGTTTGAGCATTACTTCTATTTGTATCAACCTCGGAATTTTCTTCTCCATTTCTTTTACCCCTTCCTTTCTTAGACTCTCTATTCCTTCTTGTGCTCTTCCGGTTATCATATTCCATAAAGCTTGTTGTATCTTCACTACTTTTATCAACATGAAGCTGATTGGTCCTAAACTCCGTTTTTCTCAGATTCTTTCTCTTGGACAACATTACTTCAAGAACACCAATTTCTTCATCTTCATGATCCAACCCAATTTCCTCCACTCTGTTTATATCACTAACATCATTAGGTTCAGTTTCATTGCTCACTTCAGGTGCAGTTTCAATCCCAATATTTCCCTCCTGAAAACTCTTTGATAAGTCGTCAATACACTGACATCCACCCACTCCTTCTCTTCCTCCTTGTCCTCCTCCATAGCCGTTCCTTCTCCTTCATAATCCTCCTCCTCATCAGCTATGGAATCTCTGAACTCAGCAACCTTCTCTTTATGTTTCTTAGACTGCTCATGATTCTTCCATTGCTTCTCACTCTTAAACTTCTTCCCACACACGACACAGTACAACTCTTTCTCCTCACTCTTCTTTCTCTTCTCCTCCTCCTCCTTGTATAGCTCATTATAATCAACACCATCCGCCTCTCCAACCTTCACCCAGTCCGGCTCTTCATATGCCATAGCCCTTTCCAACCTCTTCTTTCTCTCCCTTTCTTCCTCCTCCTTTTTCTCCATCTCCAAGTTCCTCTTCATAGCCATATCAATCACTCTCTTATCTCTCTTCTTCACAAACTCGACCAAGCCCCTCACAGTGTCATTTATATTCCTTCTTTGCCTTCTTCCTCAGCTTCTTATTCTCATCTTCCATCACTCTCCTCGACTTCCGATTCAGACCGGCCATGGCATCATACATATCCACCCAACAAAAGTCCATGATCGTAACAAACCCTAGCCAATAGCTATAAAACTCAGTCACCTGAGTATAAGGACTATCTAAATTCCCCATAACCGGAGCTTCTCGAATCGAATCCAACCTTAACCCTAATTTCCTAGCGAAATCAAACTCGTTCGCATAAATCTTATTAAAAACGTCCGAACGAAGAAGAGGATTTGAGAACGGTGAGAATCGTACCAGGCGCGCTCTTTAGGATAAGAGAGGACCTCGTAGGCTTGTTGGAGCTCTTGGAACTGAGCCGTGGCATCAGATTGAGACAAGCCGGATTAGCCCACAAAAACTTTTATTATGAAAATGGCCCTCTATTTTTTAATTAATTAAAAAATAAATAAAACATGAAATTATCTTAATACCTTTCATCAAATTAGCTCATGAAATTATAAAAATACCTCATCTCCTTCCTTCTTCCTCTTCTTCCACTTCTTCCACTTCTTCTTTCCCACGCAAGCTTAAATAATATAATATGCTATGAAAACTAATGTCGACCAAATCCTAAAATGAAAGCTCCATTGCAATAACATTTTTCGTTTTTCGTCATTTTTAATCCATTCTCTGATATTCATTTCCTCGTTCAGTGTTCATTTTCCTCCTTTGTTATGTTTGAAGTATCATTCATTTCTCTTTTAATAATTTAATTACAAAAAAAATAGTGACTTTATCTTTATACTTGGCTTTTGTTTCTTTTCAAAAAAGAAGTAGAGAAATTTGAGATTTATAATAGTTTTTAGAAATTTAGATTTGAGTTGCAAAGCTTGATGGGCTTGAGGCTTAATGCTCCATAGGTGTTCATGGTTTGAGAAATCATGCATCGAACCCATCAAGCAATAGTTTGTAATTCCTCATTTTTTTTCTTCACAATCAAGATTATTAATTTGACTTTTTTTTATTTTAAAATTTGATCTTTATATAGAAATGAACACTCATTTCATATTTATATATTTCGATGGTGAATGAAATGAGAGTTTAAACCAATTGGAGAAAGAGAAGTTGTATTAGCATGAAAATAGAATGGATGGATCAACTGGAGTGTTGGTCGGAACTAATATCATGTATACTCAGCTAATGGAAGTTGTGAGTAATTCAATCGAGATTTACCATAATGAATTCAGTTTGCAACTATCATACAAACCATTTAGTAAAATGATGTCTTATCCGCTATATATAAGAAATGAAAAAATTATGAACGAATTTTTGTGCCAATTGTAAAGTGAAGATAAAAAATCTCCCATGTACGTGAAACTAGTTCTGAACACTCAGAGAAATACTCGTGGTGAAAAGCGTCGTCATTTATCTAACCTTCCTAATATTGATTATCTTTTTAGGAGAGACATACTTGACCATGTTGCTAATAATGATGAGGATCGTAGGAATGACTACCCATTTTTGTTGCTATGAATGTTGAAAATTATGTGAATTATTATGATTATGATCGTGGTTGTGACAAAGATTTTGATAAGGATTTTGATGAGGATGACGATGGTAATGGTTGTGTTGATGATGAAATGAATGTGGGTACGGATTATGTTGAGGATGATAACATCAATGTTGAAAGAATGGATGCAGAACTCGGCACTAATCAGAACAACGAAGCCAACATTGATAATATAAGTTACGTGGATGACTTATTTATAGGAGTAAGACTGCACGAGAATTTAACTAACACTTTATCTACTTAAAATAATTTAGATCACTCACCAATCAACCAAGAAGTGTCGAAGTTATCACCATGTATACCGCGTTCAACATATCTAGAAATGTAAATAAAGAAGATAGTTTTGTTATCTCTATTGCTTCTCATCCCTCCACATGTGTTGAAAGTATTTCAGTTCTGGTTTTTCTTTCCTAATCGAGCGAAGGGGAGTTTTATATTAAAATATACTTTACCTCGAAGAGAGAATTAAAGACAAGTCTATATGCATGAGATTCGATGGAATTTTAAGTTCAAGATTAAGAAGTCAAACATGACTATATTTGTTTTCCTCTATATAGATCCAATTTGCGAGTGGCAAATCAGTGCAATAGGAAGAAACAATTCTTCATTTTTTCAAATACGAACCTATAAAGATCAACATACCTATAATCTTACATTCAAGCAAGGCATTCATCAGCAAGTATCGACATCTACAATTGGACGATATGTGAGGGATAAGTACAAAGAATGTAACGAGACTCCTAAAGTGTGAGTTCTTATTGATATCGTCTGGAATGATCTTAAGGTAAAAATTAGTTACTGGAAGGCAAGGAAATCAAGATCTATCGCACATGATCTTATTTGGAGTACAACCAAAGATAGTTACAAAGATTTACTACTTTACACAGGTATGATGAAAAAGGTTAATTTGGATTTTATAGTTTCTTTTGAGATGGATGTAAATCATAGATTTCTTTATTATTTCACAACCTTTGGAGCAGCAATCAAGGAGTTTAGATTTTTTAGAAAGGTTATTTGAATGTTAGCTTTTTGAAGTATAAATACAAAGGCACGTTCCTATCTACAAGTGCTCAGGATGGTAACAACCATTTTTATCCTATAACATGTGTAATAGTTGATTCGGAGAATGATACATTATAAAAATGATTCTTAAGTCTGCTAAAGGGTGTGATTCTCGATGCCACAGATTTGGTATTTATATCAGATTAGGCAAAAAGTATTACTAACACTATACATAGTGTTTATTCAAATGTAAAGTATGGTGCATGTATGTAGCACCTATAGCAAAATGTCAAGGCCATATTCAAGTATGGTGTGCTTCTCGAACTATTCTATAAGACATCCAAAGATATAAGGTTAGGGATTTTAACACATACTTAAATGAGATTAGATCCAAACATCCTAGTATGGAAACTTATCTTGAGACCACTGGATTTCAACATTTGTTGACAGCTCATTTCAATGGTGATCGATATGACATAATGACTAATAATATTTCAGTCTCTTAAGAATTTGTTGAAAGATGTGCGTGATTATTGTAGTGTTGCGCAATAGTATTAAAAAGATGATAATAGTTTGGTTCTACAAATAGAAATTCATAGCAAATCAAACAAACACCCTACTAACTCCCGAGGTAGTTAAAGAGCTAATGAAAAGATATAAATAATCCTTAACATTGAGGGTTAATAGGGTGAATGATGATATGTTTGAGGTGATCGTTGGTTATACTACTTTGGCAGTCAATTTGATGTGCTCTTTTTGTATTAGAAGCTGTTGATGAGATATTCTTTTAATGTAATCAAACTTCCACATGGTTTATAAGCTTGTATTGCTGAAATTTGTATATTTTGTTATGTTGTGACTGCTTACAGGAATTGTGTGGGTTATTTTATCTGGTAAATTAAGTAATTTCAATTATTATGCTATCATAATTCTTAATAAAATATCCATTTTTTGGTTATAAATGATACACGTCTTTATTAGGAAACGTGGGCATTCATACAACAGAATAAATGCAACGGAAGACATATTTAAAATTTTATTCAGATCATATCATAACATGCATAATTTTTATCCAGATTATTCATACAACAATTATATCGCATATAGTTTATTTTACAGAAAGTACAATAAATACCATCAATATTAAACACAATTTAAGGAAAAAGAATACATCTTTTGATTTATAGAACTCTTCTTGAATAAGATGGGGAGACGCCCCCATGTTCACCCTCTAACCATTATCCACACGATTCGTTTCGCACGGTTAAGTTTTTACATAAGATTTCAACACATGAGATAATAAGCTCGGGAAAAAAAAGGGGAAAAAAATCTTTTCTTTTTTTTATTTTCGGCCAAGAGGTACAACCAATCGATTTTTGTTAAGCGAGTGTTCGAGTCGGATTAGATAGATAAGTGTGACACTTCAATCCCATCACCGGAGCTCACTCCCTTGGACTAAACTGCACAAGTTTCTCTCAGACAATAAACCCACACTAATTTTTCTTCAAGCACTCTACTTATCGAATAATGAAATAGTTAATGATTTGGTCATAGTTATTGAAAGAGATATTCAACTCAAGGAAGTGTCCTAAGCAGGTACTCTAAAACATCTACAACTATCGTGAGGTGGGTTTTTTCTTGTTATCAGCAACCACTATTTCTTGCTTAGCTATAATAAATATTCAGGCTTTATATACATCATCTTCTTTATGGATGAGTCTAAATTCACGACAGATTGCAGCTTTTTTTATCCTAAAATGAACAAAACACAATCTAAAATAAAGATAATATAGACAATTATCAATATATATATATACTGAGAAATGAACAAACATAGATATTTAAAGTTTAAACCAAACCATTAATGTTTGATGGCTCAAGGCTTCTAATCTTTCAAATTCATTGGGCATCAAGTATTGAGAACAGATACAAGTCTCTCATCTTCTAATTTCGATGCTCGATGGATTTTAAAAGTACTTACAATAATTAGCGACTTCTCCAAAAAATCATTCAGCTATAAATATACTACTTAGACTACTAGTAAACTGAAGTTTGGCAAATTGCGTTTTAACGGGTTCAAATTGGAAATTGATAAACTGTAATTCTAGATAAGATTTCTAAAAATACCTTATTTTTATTATATTTTCCCTATCATTCATAAAATTTTAGGAGTCCGAATGAAACTGATTTTTAATCTCAAACTGAAATTCATGAAATTTTTTGTTGTATTTAGATGAACAACTGAAATTATAGGTTGCACATGGTTGAAACTGAGTTTTGAGTAAAGTAGAATCAATCTAAAGGTTCTATCATCTCTATTGAAGTATACATTTTATAAGCTCTGGTTTCGAAATTTGTTATTAGCTCGGATTAAAGTTATTATTTATTAACAGACCCTCAACTCCAGTTTGGGTCAAGGTCTGAAACTGCAGTTTACAAATTTTGAATTAAAATTTTTTTGCGGTTTTGCACCAGATTGAAAACCTGAATTTTCAACTTAACCGTACATTAAAAGCAAGCGGCTCGGATTCCATCAAGCGTTTTTATCTTGAAACTTCCCCCAAATTTCAAATATAACCCCCATGTCAACGACCCCCAACCGCTCCTCCATCGCGACCAGGCGGACGAGATCCGCCACCGCCACCGTCACCGCCTCTCCTCAAGTCCGCCACCACCGCGAATCTGACTCTCAGACGAACTATTTTCAACGCCTCTTCACCGACGAAGATGAGCTCCTCCTCCTCCAGAGTTTCTTCAAACACACCGATCCCGCCAAATCCGCCAGTAATAGTAGCTCTCAACCTCCTACGATCGATTCTCCAACCCTAGATCGCGTCGAAGCTTCTCTCGACCTCAGATTCAACCACACGCAGATCATCGATAAGCTGAGGAGGTTACGACTCAAGTACCACAAGCTGGCGAGAACGAAATCGCTCATCAAAACCACTCACGACCGTGAAATTTACGAGGTCTCGCGTAAGATCTGGGGCAAAAGGTCTTCAGAGAAGAATGATTCGACCTCTAAACCTGAAACTAAGAAGAAAAAATCAGAGAATTGGGAAACTCCAGGTTCGAGAAAATTGCCTAAAAAGGTAAAACAGCGTCGAAAGAGAATAGAGATTCAAGACGAAGCCTTAGGAAGGAGATCAATGAAGATTGAAGAAGAAACTCCGGCAGAGGCGGATTTGGAAAAGTTTCCTGCTCTGGTGAATGAGCTTTCTCGGTGTTTCTCGGAAAATTGGGGGTGGAGGAAAGGGTTGATGTGTTTGGGGGAAAATAAATTGAAGGAATTGAACATGAAATGGATGTTGCTAAAGCTTGAAGAAGCAGAGGTGAAGGCAAGAAGAGCTGATTTGATTCAAAAACACATTAAGGTGATTGACAAAATAGAATTGTAGTGTAGACTCTTACAAAATTGGGTCTGACTAGTTAGGTTTAATATGTACTTGTAATTTGGTAGGAATTCCGTGATTCTGAGAATGTAAAATGACTCACTCTTTCTTGCATACCAACAGATGAGAGATAATAACCACAATTACAATCATAGACAACACTCTGTCACAAATTCCCCAGAGAGGGAACAAAACAAGAACAAGTACAGGAACAGCAATCCATTACACAGTTCTTAGTTTAAGTTAAAAGCACACAACTGAGACTTTTTTTCTTTTCAGAGACATTGTCATATCACTTAGCAAGGACGTTTTGTTGCTGAGCTTGTTGTTGTTGTTGGGTCTCTTGCTGCTGCTGGTAATTCAGAGGTCTCCTGAACAGCATTATGTGTGGCTCTGGACGGTGAATCGCATAGTGGACCCACCCACGACTCTGCTGGACTCCGATGGCCCGCCATTCATTCTATATTGTGATCAACCAAAGCAGGCGTAAAAGATTAGAACTGCTTTCAACAATCTAAAGGGGTTGCAACTTAATCAAAGCCGATGTAAAGAGAGTTGAACCCCAAAAGTTCATTACATGTTCCAAGTAATATCTTATCACTTGAAAAGCAAGCAGATATATCTTGAATCAATTTGGTCAAAACAGAAAGGAAATGAAATTTGCACCCTTTTTTTTTCCTTTTCTCTAGGATCCAAGATGAGAGCTATAAAATGAAATTACGCCACAATTATACACACAAATCTGAGATTCAAAATCCTGAGTTCAAACGTGCCGTTCTTTTTTCCCAGTAACCAAACAGGATTTTAGAATAGAATTGAAAAAAAATAAAAAATAAAGAAAGAAAGAATTACATACTTCAGAGAGGAGGCGATTCTTGGGAAGAAGCTTTGCTACTTCGGGAGGAAGTACGACGTGCCTGTAAATTTCAAAATGGATTAAAACCCTAAGAATATGAAGGAAAAGTGTAGAGAAATTGATAAGATGAAAGAGGAGGGAAATAAGAGTACCTATACTCATAAGTGTCATCGAAATACTTCTCGGAGTACTGGATCTGACCCATTTCTGTCACTGCCACACCACTTGAATCTGTAAATTTCACTGGAAGATAATAAACAACTGGCTAGGGTTTACTACAGAGGGAAGAGAGAGAGAATAATAGAAATATAGAATAGAGATTCTACTTCTGGATCGTTTTAGAGAGATGGTATTTTGGAAATATCAAGAAAAGATAAGGGAGCGAAATGTAAATTCAAATCGCAAAAAGCAGGTTTATCTATTATCATATATCCGACAACAATACATTAATTCTTAACGGAAGTATGTTTTGAAATTCAAATTTTATAAAGCAAAAAAATAAATAAAGTAAAAAATATTCCCGCCTTTATTATTGATTATCCCGCATTTTACTTTTAATCTACTAATAAATATTTAATATAATATATTACATATAATTTTATTTAATTTATTTTTTTTCTTCTCTTAACTGACACGATAAATTATAAGATTATATGATAAGATACGGAATTTAAGCCGGGCCACAATATAAATACCACCGTCTAGTACGAAATTAATTTATTTTAATTAAATATAAAATTAATATAAATAATTATAATTAATTGATCCCCACAAAAATAATTCATTAAATAATTTATCTAAATTTTTTTCATAAATATCAATTGCACACGTTTTTTTGGCGAAGCATTGATGATAGATAGATATATCACACTCGCAGTGTTCCCAGTCAACATCCACAGTAATGCTCCAAACACACAATAAAATCAATGAATGAAATCTTTCATAAGCTTCAATTGAATTCTTCATCGAATTCGATTTCCAATTTCTGTAGAAACCCTTCAATCAAAACAAGGACAACGTAATAGAGATGGTATTCATTCTAGAAACATCTTGGAATTCAGAAGAATCCAACGAAAAAGACAATACAAAATTTCGCTGGATTTTACCACAAAACCTGCACTCCCGATCTTCCCACTATATCTTCAAATAAACTGTAATTCCCTCTTCTGTTCACTTTTTCTCTCTCAATTTCTGAGTCCTACAAAAATATTTCATCGCATCAAATTTTTCTTCTTTTCTTGTACACCAAACACCAAAAATATAAAAAAAAAAAAAAAAAAAAAAAAAAAAGAAAAGGGAACCTGTACATTTCAAGGGAAACGTTATCTCCAAAAGTAATATCTTCTCCCTAACCAACCACTAACTCAAAAAGAATTGAAGTTTGCAGAACTGACGTTTCAGCTTCAGATTTTGGACTCTACTTGATAACTTGGCATGGAGGTACCTGCTTTTGCAAAACCGGTGTCCCTTGGAATATCATCATTTGGTAATATTTCTTGTACTCATTTATCTGCAATAGGGAATGTTATGTTTATAGTAAATAAGGTATAAAAAAAAAGGATAAAACCCTTTACACTAGTGAAAATTAAAGACATTCCATAATTAAAAAAAAATTTTACAAATTTAATGAAAATTGTGAGGTCATTGTAATCTTTTAAAGTCCCAATAAATTGATTTGCGATTATGCCAGCATAAAAGGGGCTACACAAAAATTCAACTAACCCATATAATAACAGATATGTATGAGTTTTGCCTCACTCACCTCTTCAGGAGTCAACTTGCTAAAACCGAATTTCTTTATCCATATTGACTCTGCTTCTTCAGCAGCTGGAAGAACCAGATATCTCACTTTCAAAAATCCAAGGAACCTCTCAATGCATGAAAATAAAGATTGGAAGTAACCCTACAGAAACCACCAATATCTCTTGCCATAAGAACCCAGGAAAACACCAAGATTAAAGTTGGATTCTGACTAATAGTGAATTAACGTTAAGAGGAGAACAGAGGAGAAAGAAAAAAAAAATCCCAAAATGAGATTAAGAAAAACCTGTCCTTGCCAGTCTGCACACGTCGCCACTAAAGGAAGCTCTGCTACTTCTAACCCAAAAATCCGAAACATTCCCACCGAAACAACAGTTTGGCTACATAACGAAAATACAAATTTAGTATGATACATTAACTCTACACAAAAATGCTCGTTAGACTATAATTCTCACTTGACGGTGAGTACGGCACAATATATTCCCCCAAATTCTTGACCCCTTATGTTCCGTCTGCAAATCAAACAGAAATACTCATTCAGAAGATAATTAAATATGAAAACACAAGCATGAAAATAGTGGGAAAGTAATGTGGTAGCCAATAATTGTGTGTATTACATACGGCACAAAATAATCTCTTACCCATAAATCATTGAAGGTATGAAATCACGGCCAGAAGCTGCATCAACAATCGGATCAAAACAGTCCTGAGCACAAAAATAAAAAGGAGATATTCTTAGATGTTCTCAGAACACCTATTATGTGAAAGTGTAGCCCATCTTAACCCACCCTGCATTCAGCTATAGTTACTTACATGGAAAATAGAAACGGCTCTTGAAAGCAAGGCTCTAGTTTCATCAGAAGAAGCCATCTTCCAATTAAGAACCCGCCATCTTACATCGAGATTGTCTGTTCTATCCGACCCTTTCTCTTCAAGCTTCTTCTGAACAGCATCCAAAAACGAGTCTGGAAGCTTTTCTTCCCCACAAATAACCAATTTCTCCAGAGCTGCATGGATCTTATTGCAGTCTCTGCAACAAAACCACTTCCCTTTTGGCAATTCCTGTAAGATATGTAATGTCAAAAATTGAACTTCCACGTTATGCATTAAAGAAATACAGAATTTGAACAAAATATATTGCCACCTCACCTTTAGGTCTTCCATATAGTATTCATTCAAACAGCCAACGTGAAATTCCTTCTCACACTGAGGAGAGAACATATATGATATGGAAGTTGGTAAAAGTAATTAACAAAGTATAAACTGAAAGATTTGATTGATACTCAGCATTCAGAACTTACATTTAAAGGGAAATTAGTACCTGATCACAGAGAATAACAGTTCTAGGACCAAAACCGGATTTGTTGAAGTCATGGCCTCTGCAAATAATGGGAGTAACGGAAAACATGTCATGAATTTTTTTTTTCTTTTGCAACCAGAAGAAAAGAATAAATAAAACGTAGTTCCATTAGCATGCAGTCATTGCCCCCAAGACTTGGCATTATACTTTAACTCTACCCAATCTACCCATAGCAGATCCCAAGCACCAAGCACGGTGGGTCCTACAACTTTCCAATTTCAGTACGAAGACAATTATAGTTATACACTGATTGACACAGCCAACTATTTGAAATAGTTATGGGGAAATGGACACACCAGCACCCTGTGAGTGAACAGTAATGGGCTGAGCCACCACTTCAATTGGTCACAAAAAGATTCTATGACGAAAAAAAGAAAGCAGACCTGCATAGTGCACACCCGCCAACATCAACCTCTATAGTCTTGACAATACGAATACATCGCTTAGTTATCTCCTCTATCGGATCAACTCCAGCTACTCTTCCAGCTGCAACAGCATTGGCATTTCGCTCTACTGCTCTATCATTCTGAAACAAATTTTGGCAATATTTACAGTACCAAGTGCCAGTAGGGATGATTGGTAAAGGAACACAATCTGCAATTGGTAAAAGAACATCACACATGACATTCATGGAACTCGTAGAAGGTGATGTGGTAAGTTATTCAAAAACATGCATTCAGTTAAGTGTAAATGCAGACAGTTTCCAAGAAATTGCAGGGCATAACAATTAACTATATATTATAGCTTAGGCATTAACCAACAAATCAGGTAATATAATCTGTCATGGTCCAATTTCATTCAGATCAAAGTATTCTACCCTAAAATACCATATCATGAAGTCAAAGTATGCAAACCACATCTGAAAATGGGTCTTGCAGTTATAGCCTGGAAAGGGTAAAACCACCGATATATTAAAATAAAACTGAGCTCACCTGTGTGAAATGCCCTCGGGCATCCATCACAGCATAAAAGATCCCCTCCATCTGCACATATGCTGCAGAGGTCATCATTATCTTTGGAAGCAAACTTTCGACCTTTAGACATTAGAGATATGGACAATTCATGGAGAGATACACCATTCGATGTGTAGATGTGTAAGTATCTGCAAAAGTTTTTAACTCCATAGTAATAAGAATTCAAGTAAAACAGGCTTGTTAAGTATAAAAACACAAAATGAATATTTGTTGAATGCACAGGATCCTGAGCCAAAGTTCAGGATAGTCCATTTAAAATATGCAAAGCGAGCAAAATATAAATTCACCAAAACCATTGGAGAAATACTCACGGCTTGCGGCGAGATGCCCATCCGGCATGGGCTTCAAACTGTGAGGCACTAACCTGCTCATGAAACACAAAGTATATCAAACTTCTGCTGATAGAATAACTATGGTTTACATTTTATCAGCAAATGAGATATACCTCAGAGCTGCAGCAGCTGCAAAAGATTCCATATCCTTTTTTATAGCCAACCAACAATTTCTGCCAGACACAAATGGTAAATCAGAATTGACGTTATCATATACTAAAATTTAAAAGTTCACTACACTACAGTACAAGCCAGAGACCTGTCCGCGGGCATAATATGCCACTTCAGTTCCATCCGGCAACACATCATCCTCAAAAACTAATTTATGTAAACGGAGATCCCTGTCAAAAGGACATCACAATAAATATATGAAACAGTATTCAATTGCTAAAACATATGGCATAATACACATCAACATACAGAACAACATGACAGAGAATTTTAGCAAAGGAAAAGGGTACTTACTTTCTAGTTATTCTTCCATGGATCTTAGATCGTGATGAGGTACCACTCTTGGTCCCTTTGTCAGGTAACTTCGGAGACAATTTTGGTTTTTGGGACCTGAAAAATATCTCAAAACAAAAATTCATTCGCAAACAATATTAAAACCTAACTTATGACAAGTGTATGCTGTGCATGTCAGGAAGAAAGAGTTCTTATTCACATTTTGATGCCTAGATATGCCAACATGGAGAAATACATCATATTTTGTTCAATCCCATAACAAAACATAGGAGAAGTAGCGCCCATATCTGGTCCTAATAGTAATTTGCAAATATTGAATAAAATTCCAACCACTGATTCTACCTTGATTATAAAGACAGAGAGAGAGCGAAAGGGAGAGAGAGGGAAAAAAGGAGAGAATAAAATAGAATGTGCGATGAGCAAAAGCAACAAGACAGGCATATCTATGAAATCTGCCTCTATGATTTTATTACTAATCGGGATTAACCAGTTTCAATTAAACAGAATTGATATTTCCAACTAGACTCAACATATACTACTAGTTAACTTCTAATCATCAACGAATGAATGTAGTTCAGAATATTGAGACCACTAAAGCATTATAAATACAACAGCCAAAAACTATATGAACCAGTAGAAAGATGAATTCAATACATACTTTTTAATAGTAGAATTGGAAGATTGAGTACTGATTATTGGTGTACTAACTGTTGAAGTACTGGGCAATGGTGTACTAATTGCCGGAGTACTGGCTGTTGGTGTACTAACTGGTGGAGTACTGGTTACCAGTGAACTAATTGCTGGAGTACTGATTGTTCGGGTATTGATCGTTTGGACAGGACTACCTTGAGAATCTTTCGATTCTATGCATGAATTACAAAGCAATAATGCTTTCCCACTGCCAGCATTAGGAAAATGTCCTATGATTCAATTAAACATTATCAAATCTCCACTAGAGTTATCATGCAGAAACAGAAAAGAAAAAAAAAAAAAACAAAGGGGCAGCAGAAAATAATATAACTAACCTTTGCAATTCAGACAGATGGTTGATTTAATTATTGAGGAGGAACCAGTAAGGCTTCGGATAGCTTCTTCTAGCTTGTCCATAGGAGAATTTTGGCACACATTCATTACATCTCGAAGAGTGTTCCCATTCTCCAAGTATGTGTACTCTGGTGGACGTTTATTAGAACTACCGGCATGTAGTTCAAACACAGCAGGGGTGACCACCTAATTATTTAAATAAATAAAACTCCGTCATTTCAGAGTGATATTGCTCATTGAAACATTTAAAGACATATATGAAAGACTCACTTCATTTCCCTTGCAAAGAGTGCAGTAACATCTAATCCCAGAGCCTTTAATAACTCCCTCAAGTCCTGTTTCCCCTGCTAATTTCGCCTAGAGTAAGGAATTAAAATCCAAAACTCAGACTAAACAAAGATACAAGTTTACTGTAATAAAATTGCTTGTAAAGAAATGTTACCTTTGCGCCTCGAACATATTTCACTCGAAGTCCCTCCAAGATTCCTGTGTCAAGAAGATCTTTCAACTTTCTGGGAAACTTCTTGGCTGACACCTTCATTGAAATTGTTAAGCCGAGCTTCATTGGAGGACCAACTGATTGAATAACCACACCTTCCACCTTAGTATTATTATTACAATTTGTGGTGGACATTTCTGAAGGTTTTTTCTCCGGCTCTATGTTTTCTTTCAACACTGATCGAGTAAAACGCCTTAAAGGCTTCTGAAAATTTTCATTAATCAACTGATTTCCATCCTGCTTATCTTCATTTGTCAACTGAAGACTTGTCTCCGGTCCACATGCTTGAACTTCCCTTGAATCTGCCTTAACATCATCAACCAATATCACCTTATCCTCCTTGTTTGAATCTCTATCCTCCGCCACCAAGTCTTCCTTGCTTAGCTTATATACATTCTCCTTCAAATCTTCATTTTTCGGCTTATCTCCATTTTCCCTCAAATCTCCATTGCTTCGCTTATCTCCATTCTCCTTTAAATCTTCATTGCTCGGCTTATCTCCACTCTCCTTCAAATCTCCATTGTTTGGCTTATCCCCATTCTCCTTCAAATCTTCATTACTTGGCTTATCTCCATTCTCCTTGAAATCTCCATTGCTTGGCTTATACCCCTTCTCCTTCAAATCTTCATTGTTCAGCTTATCTCCATTCTCCATTAAATCCTCATTCGCCAGTTTATTCCCATCCTCGTTCTTCAAATCTTCATGAGGGCTAGTTGATGGACTTTCCACACTATCTACCTTAATGGGATATACAGGTAAAGTATTTTGTTCCAACCTCTGCTTCAATGACAATCGAGTAAAACGTTTAACTGGCTTCCCAGGCACATTCTCCTCCACCGTACTATCTTTATCCATTCTCAAATCCTCAGTTGCGATATCAACCCTCATTTTTGCAGATTTATCAGTCTCATCAAACTTCCGTTTCCACCCCCATCTAGTAAACCGCTTCAAAGGCTTCTCAACAGTAATTTTCTCCTCCACCTTATCCGTATCAACCTCCAATGTTGATTCCAATTCTTCCTTATTTATATCACTCGCCAAATCCACCTTTTCTGCTCTTGCAGGCTCCTCATTTTCCACCACTTCTTCCTTCGATTCCTCCTCACAAGTGCGCACTCCAGCGATCTCATCCTTCGTTTCTATACCGCCCATAGGTTCATCCACCTGACACTTTGGATCAACGACATCACTCTTCGCCTCCTCTTCACTCATAGCATCCGCCATATCTCCAGCCTCACTGCCGTTTGATTTTTCGGACCCTTTTAATTTATGTTCTTCATTGAGTCCTTTCAACCTCTTCGTTTTTGGACTCTCGTGAACCGCATTACGTGCATTTCCGGCCCGAGTCCGACCCAAAGAGCCGGAGATCTCTTTCTGAGCCTTCATGGCGAATGCAAACTCGCGCTTCAGGCCAGACCGGACCTGAGAATGGACCACGAACTCATCCGAATCCGTCCCGTTCGCCATAGACCATACAGATCGATTCGAACCCTAAGACTTTAATCCGATTAAAAGAAAAAAAAATTAAAATATTGTCCAGACCTTTTAATCGTATATGCTTGCCTGTCGTTCTTGATTTCTGGAAAAAATTTTTATTGAAAATTGAAACCGATTGGACTGGGAATTCTATTTGCAAAGCAAAAAATTAGGGTTCATGGAAATTTGGGGAAGATTTGGGAAAGGGCACGAAGGGGGTAGGGGAACAGGTCGGTTTCTTAGAAGAAAACGAAGGGAGAAGGTTTGAGATACACAGAGAGAGAGACCCAATTTTACTTAAAATGTCCAAACTAGCCCTAGGATATGAAATTTATAAGTAGTTTGGAATTTAATGGTTTTGGTCCTCAAGAGTTATACCTAATTCTAGAAATGTACACTCAACTAAAAGGATTTATCACTTTGGGTCCTTATTTTCAATTTTTAACCTAGTTTTCCATTAATTGTTTTAGACTAAATCCATATAATCTAAAAAAGTACTAAATTTGGAAATTAGAATATGAGGTTAAATACTCATACATATGGAATTAGATTAACATTATAAGAATTCTGATTTTAAGAAGGAGAAATATAGTTTTTCAACTCTAAAAAGATAGACTTAAAGAAATTCTCGCACTCAGGCTTACATATTTGTATTGACGACTTAGAAAACAAATCAAGTTATTTATCTTCTAAGTGTGTTTCCATCATAAAAATTCAATATTTTAAAATATAAAATATTGAAGACATATTCTCTAATGGTTATGGAAGGTTCTAGATTTCACGTTTGCTTAGGAGGAAAGACGTGCAAAATCCATATTTAGTAGACTGGTTGGCGGGATTTCAACGATAATAAGGAACAATGAGTAGTGGTGATATCGTCAACAATGAAGAAAAATATTTTATTATCAATTCCACATTGCTCAACTCCACGTTTTTTTTTATTTTATGAGACACGAGAGAGGAAAAAAAGAAAATTTGAAATCGAGAATTTTCACGGCTCATACAGTAAAGTATTTATGGTTGACACCACATGAACACTGTTATTTTTCCAAATCCTAATATACGTAGTCTGAATTTTACAAGTGGCCTCTAATAATTGAATCTATCATTTCAATCACTCGTGACAAATGCAATACCGGAACTCAAGAAACACTTGTCGTCCATGGATATTGTTGCAACACCACACACAGCAATTAGAAAACAAACTTCTCTTCCTCAGTACCTATTGATATTTGATAGCAAGCACGACTTCAGCAGTATATTCCAGATTCTATTCTTCTTACCTATAAAAAAGATAAAGACATGTTGGAGTTATAATTGGTAGAGCCTCATTCGATAGTAACATTAGTAATAATATTTTAGATGATTGCCTTTTTAAGAATTTTTTTTTTCTTTTTTCTTTTTTCTTTTTTTCTTGTTTAAATAGGATTATTTCCCTCTCTCTCCCTTTTATCCACATTCATTTAATTGTCTAGGGATAATCGGCTCATGCCCTCCTCCTTATTATGCGGCTACCTCATGCCTATTAATTCTTCATCCTGATGACTTTGGACCCAAGCTGCAATTCATTTTATGGATATCCTTAAATCTTTCTATCCTATGAAAACTCCTCATATGTTGTGGGCCTTTTTTTCCCCCTCTACCACAATGTGTATGGGTCTCTTCGTTTGTCTCTTTAGTCTCTTTCTTTTTCTTGCTAGAGCTATGCGACTTCTATTGTACCTTAAGTTGCCATTGCCTCTTTGTAGTATCTAACTCATGGGACAAAAGATAGAAAGACCCAAGGCCATTAAAGATCTGTCTGAGTCTAATTCGTGCGAGTCCTCTAAGGACCTTGTTTAAGGGGTTACAACATCAGATGCCGTTGGTTCCACCCTTACCAAGACTCAACTAGCCAAACTTAGATCTGGTTATCATATTCCTGATTTTGTGCAGTTACGTTTACCACCCCTAGTGAGACTTTTGGCCAAATTGGGAAAACTAATAAGGATGAGGTAACTTTGGGTATGTTTGGTTTTTTTTTTTTTTGTTTTTTTTTTTTAAGAATAGTTTTTTTGTAAACTATAAATAAGTATGGTAAAATAATTTTTAATTGAAAATTTCGTTTAGCTTATTAAATTATTAAAAAAAAATACTTTTTTTCATTATTATGCGAAAATTGTTCTTTTAAAATAGGGAAAACATCCCTAGGAAGTTCTCTGAAAAATGTTATGTTATTTTTAATGTCTATTTTCACATAACAATTTTTGTAAAATTATAATAAGAAAATGCAACAAAATAACTAATTAGTTATTTTCTCTGTTCCAAGAAAATAAAATATATTCTCAGAACAATTACCAAACACACCCTTTATATCCTAGGGTGTTCTTTATAGGACTTTTGGTTATCATTGCATCCGTATCTTCATGGGGCATTAGGCTGCCTACAAGTTGCCCCCAGGCAATTGGCCCCTAATGTATGGCATTCACTCTTAGCTCTTTACATATTGTGGAAAAGGTTCATAGGAGAGAACCTACATCCTTCCTTTGTTACAAAAGTTTTCTCCATTAGTTTTAGCACCAAGTTTGGTTGATATTATTTATCTCCTTAATGTGGGAAGTTCCTAGGAGGCCAAATTAGTTCAAACAAGTTTTGAAAGAATAAATGGTTTGTTGCTTCCGACTCTTGGTGGGCCCTGTTTTTTAATTCTCTGGGAACAGTTTGAACTGCCTTAAGATATTATAGTAGTTCCCCCTTTTTCTCCCTTTTTCTTTTTACTATATATATTTTTATTAAAAACCCCAAGGTTAACCTTGCTCTCTTCTTCTTACAGCACTTAGCCTAACTCTTGAACCTTTTCCCCCTTTTATACAATAACCATTCTAGAGATTAGTGTTCTCTAGCCAAGATAGATGAGTAATAGAAAATATTTTCCATATTCTGTTAGAAGAGAAGTCCATTACTAGGTTACTGTCTCAGCGGTCACTTTTAGACCATGGCTTAATCTCTGAATTGATTTCAAGAACTAGTAGTGAATATACCCTATCAGACGATGCTTGCTCTTCAAATTCTAGTGAAGTTCAGAATTTTCAACTATCTTGTTTGTTTCTTTTTTCTATTGGTTGCTTGAGTCTAACCTTTCCTTTTCTTTCCTTTTTTTTTTGGCAGAGATGAACCCGAAAATTACTAAGATGTTTGAGGATAAGAATGCCAGAAAGGCTCGTATGAAAGGTGCTTCAGCTAGTTCCACCCCCTCCTTAAAAAAGAAGCAAGATCCTAGCCCTTAAGATTCTTAGAATAAAGCCAAACTAGCTTCATCTCGAGGGGGCTCTTACCTATGCTAACCTCATTCCTCCCCCGCTACTAAGTTTAAGAATTTGGCCCCCTCTTCTTTATTCGAAGTTTCCTTTTAGGGCGGTCTGGAACTTTCATACCCTTAGACCGAGAGGCATGAAGAGCTTTTAGTTCCTAGGGTTTGGTTGGAAGAGGTGCGCCAAGGGGATTATCTACTTCATGAACCTCGCATGGATGAGGGAGGTTTTAATGGTTTCATTGGTGGGGTTGTAGGCTTGATACCTAAAGTTGCCATAGAGCATGCTTCTCGATCTGGTAGGAGGCAGGTTGTGAACTCACTCTTGATAAGGATTTCTCAAGTTAGTCACTTGATTTTGTACTTTTTTTTTTGTTTTACTATTGCATTTTACACCTTATATTTATGTGCATTTATCTCCCAATTTTTTACATGATTTTTTTTAGGCTTTGGTAAATGGAGCTGTTGTGGAGTCTATGCTATTTATAGTGGATTATGATGAATCCGCAAGGCTCAGGGTCGAGGTTGAATCTTTGAAGCAACAAGTGTTAAAGCTTAAATATGAAGTCAAAAGGAAAGATTTAGTCTTAGGGGAAGAGCTTAAGCGTCGAAAAAAGGTTGAGGTCATTCGGACCTATTATCGTACGAAGTGAGAGACAAGGATTTGGATGAGCTTAAAGGGAATATGTCCTGACTTAGGAAGAAATGGGAATCCGAGTTTTTATCCTCAAATGATTATTTAGAGCTTAATATGGTCGCCCTTCATGAAGGTTTTCTTCGAACTCATGCTAGTATGCGCCAAGTATTTCTGGATAAGGATCCAATGATGTTGGTATTTTCGGGTGATATTCAGAGCTCTACTTCCATGCTAGAAGACGTGGTTGAAGCCGATGATGTAGCTGATGATGCCAACACTTTGTTTCCTAGATCGGTGCATGAAGTCGGGAGTGACAGCAAGCATGTCGAGGGTGATTATTGTTGATAACAAAACTTAGCTTCAACTGTATGCCCTCAAATCCCACATGAGTGACCTACACATGAAGCAAAGATTCATCAGGATTGTGGCCGACATAGCCTCCTCCAATAATAAAGTAAGTACTTTTTAGTAGAGTTTAGTAGTGTATTTGCGAAGATTATTTCATATATTTGCATGTCTTTCTTATAAGTCTTTTGGATGCTACTTTCTCAACCTTCTTCAGTTAATGGGACATGTGTACCTTCAGTTGAGGACTTCACTTCTCTATGCATCTGACCAATTTTTATGGTACATGACGCTTGGTATTACCTTTAGGATGCACAGACATGGTCCACATGAGGTTGGCTATTACCTTTGGGCTGCATGGATATGGTCAGCCCAACTTCCCGTAGGCTATATTATTCTTTTCAAGCCTTTCGTCTGCTCAACAAGCTTGTCCTTAGGCTATCCAAATATATAGAGGCCCATGAATGGAATATCATACTTTTCTCACACCAACATGAGGCCCCCTAACACGAGATGGAGAAGCTCCGACCAATGTCATTTGCTCTTCTCGGATTAGTGGGTAAATCAAATATTTTCACCTTTAATGAATGAGGTGGGGTCGACATTTTTTTGCTTTTCTTTGGCTTTTTAGGCTGGTTTAGCCTTTTTTTCTTATGACATTGCATATTTTGAATAACATTTTGTCAAATTTTGGGAAGGGCTCTTAGCCACTTTGTCTTTTTTTTTGCTTGAGATAAAAAGTATTGACTTTATCATCGGATGAGACTCCACCTACCACAACCTCAGCGGGTCTTTGCTTTATGTACAGGTCACTCAAGCAGGATTTGAGGGCATATTGTTGAATCTGAGTTTTGTTATCAACATTTTGACACTAATTATGGGGAATGAAGTTCTTATAATCCCCCCTTCATAAAAAATCATAATCATGAATTTAATAGTGAAAATATAGTGAGGAACATTGTATAATCCAGTAAACACGATCGTTGCCGCCACAAGTGCCCTAGAACGAGAAGAGCACTCTGCCTCCCCATAATCGATTGGAAAAAATAATAAAGGAGAAGGCTCCACATGTGATGGCCGAACTGAGGCGAACACAAATGTCCGTATCAAAGAGACCATTCATCAACACATTGGGGCCACCATTTTCGCTCGACACTTAATCATAATGACGTCTTGTCACACTATGGTGAAAAAAAAAGACATCAACATGTTAAGACAACCAAAAAGATGTTTCAGCACGCCGAGGCGCAAAAAGTAGAAAGACCTTAGCATCCTGAGGCACCCTAGAAGATGCCCTATCACACTAAGGCACAAAAATAAAATAAAAAGACATCAGTATGGTAAGGCACCCCAAAAGACATCTCAAGAAGTTAAGGCATAAAAAGTAAGGAGATGCCTTGTCAAACTGAGGCGCAAAAAGAAAAAAAGACCTCAGAATGCTGAGGTACCCCTAAAAGACGTCTCGACAAAAATACACTAGTCTTAAACGATCAGTGGTGATTGACCCTATATAAGGCATAAAGATGTGCACTAAAAATAATCAAACTGCCTTTGTATGGAATTCAACCGACATGCTAGGAATTCTAGAATAAGTCATGATCCATAAAAAATGGGAAGACCCTTATTAAGTGATGAAACTAGGTCAACTGGACACACTTGAGCTGAAATCTAGGGAAGCAAATGCTACCACATCCTTGGAATATGCAACATATGAAGATTTTTCATCCTAACTATGTAATTATTTCTTTTGTTAATTTCCTCCCTTTAGTAAGATCGGTTATGAACCGAAGTAAGATGTTATTTTATTTCCCATGTGATGTATGTTATGTACCGAGCCAGATTTAGTATCCATGAGATAAATCAATAAAAGCTAATGAAGCCTTCTTGTTCAAATATTTCAAAACTAAGTTTAAGTGTCTCCATGAAGATGACAGTTACATACCGAGCCAAGCTCAGTATCCATGAGATACGTTGGTAAAAGCCCATGAGGTCGTATTGTTCAAATGTTTCCAAATAATATATCGAACCAAAAAAAAAGTGTGACCTTAGCCAGGCATATGCATAAAAGGCCGACCTAGCCTAAGAGGCCAAACAAAAGCCTAAAAGGCTAATTTAGCCTAAGAGGCCAAACAATAGCCTAAAAGGCCAAACAATGGCCTAAAAGGCCGACCTAGCCTAAAAGTCAAAACAAAGGCCTAAAAGGTCGACCAAGCCTAAGAGGAAAAATAAAGGCATTAAAAGTCGACCTAGCCTAAAAGGCTAAACAATAGCCTAAAAGGCCGACCTAGCCTAAGAGGCCAAACAAAGGCTTAAAAGGTCAACCAAACCTTAAAGGAAAAATAAAGGAAAAATAAAGAAAAAAATGCTGACCTAGCCTAGCAGGCCAAATAAAAGTAAATAGGACGAAATAGCTAAACCATGTCTTTTATTCTAAAAAATAAAAAGGACAAAGTAGCTAACATAGCCCTTCTTTTTACTCTCCAAAATAAAAAAGATAAAAACAGCGTGAACATAGCCCTTCATTTTATTCTCAAAGATAAAAAGGAAGAAGTAGCTAAACTAGCCCTTTTTTTTTTAATCTCAAGCGACAAAAAGGATAAAGTGGCTAAGAGCCCCTCCCAAAATATGATGATATTATATTCAAATATGCAATCTCGAAAGAAAAAAGGTCAAACCAAGCAAAAAGGCTAAATGAAGGCAAAAAGGCCGACCCAATTTTAGAGAACAAAAAAAATAAAAATGCAAGGCCATCAACTTCATAAAGATCATCCTAAGTCTCCGACCTCGCCTCATCCCTTAAGAGTGGAAACATCTAATTTACCTACTGACCCAAGCAGAGCAAATCACACAAGTTGAAGCTTCTCTAACCTATGCTAAGGCGCCTACTGTTGGCACCAAAAATAGCCTAAGGCCCAAATACGAGCTATAAGCTCATGTGGGTGTAAGCCTGGAGCCCAACAAGAGGAAAAGCCCAATATCAACCTCCATAATGGTTTAAATACTGAGAAATGAGCCTATGTGTCCAAGTAGAAAAGGAGGCTAAGGCCCAAAAAAGTGAAGACCCATGTTATGGTTTAAGGGGAGTTCAACCTACAATGATTAGTTCATGAGCAGTTAGACCATTATTAATGTCCATAAGTGAGTGGAGGTGAGGTCCTCAATTGAAGGTACCTATATCCATAGGTGAGTGGAGGTGAGGTCCTCAACTGAAGGTACCCATGCCTCATTAACTAAAGAAGGGTGAGAAAGAAGCATCTAAAAGGCCTATTAAAGCCATAATTAAAGACATGCAAAGGTATGAGATAATCCTCGCAAATATACAACTAAAATCTACTAAAAAGCATTATCTTTATCATCGGAGGAGGCTCTGCTAGCCATAACCCCAGTGGGTCTTTGCTTCATGTGCAGGTCACTCGGGCGAGATCAGAGGGCATACTATTGAAGCCAATTTTTGTTATCAACAATGATGTTGTTGAAGCGGCGTCAACCCCCCAAGGCATTACCAAGGCTCTTACAACTAACACCACCAATCCGGCCTCTGAGGATTGAGTCCTTTTATTATTTAAAGCTTAGTGTGCTCATTTCGGAAAAATGGTTCGTGCTGTATCTTTTAATTTTGTTTTTCTGACTGGGACGACATAATGACTTTTTTTCTTTAGCTTTTGTTTGTTCTCTAAGTTTGGTTCAGCCTTTTTGTTTTTGTATGGCCTCTTTGGCTAGGTTGGCATTTTCTCTTTTATTTGGCCTTATAGGCTAGGATGACCTCTCTCCTTTTGTTTGGTTCTATAGGCTGGGTTGACCATTTTAATTATGACTTGTTTGATAGTTAAATCACATGACATTTTTTATACTTGAGGCTGGATCATTTATTTGTAACTATAACTTATGTTTGATAGTTAAATCATAGGGCCTTTGATATGCTTAAGGCCGGGTCGGCCATTCTTAACTCTTACTTGTTTGATTGTATGGTATTTGATATGCTTGAGGCCGGGTTGGCCATTTTGTTTTATATATATGGAGTTATGCATGATGGCCTCCATTAGTGTTTTGTTACGTTAGAAACAAATGCACTAATTGTTGAACACCACCATCACCTCATATATTTCTGACGTAACATAATTTAAATAAGATATTGTCATGTTGGTTGGGAAGGGCTGAGATTCGCTTCCCCATTTTGAGAGTCTTGGTAAAGGACAATTTTTTTATAGACCATGGTGGGTCATTTGCACAAATATGTTGAATATGCATCTTGTGGGCTTTTATTATGCAATCTAATCCGATACATAACCGTCACTACATGGAAGTAAATAATAACTCACGATTGATCTACCTAAATACCATAAACAATCCATCTTTTCTACTAAAAAATGAAAGATAGAAATGAAATTAACATAGCTTAGGGTTTGTAATACACCTTTATATGCTGTGCATTCCAAGGATGTCCTAGCACCTTCTCAACTTCAATCTTCAGCTTATATGTCCCAATTTTCATCAAAGGTTCCTTTTTTAGGATTCCATAGCACTTTCCTCAACACCAATGGCCCACTTTGATCGGCCTCAACCTCACATTCTTATTATAGAATTTGGCCACACACTATTTCAGGCAGCTTCTCGTGTTCGTGCCTCTTCACATAGTTCCTCCATTAAATCTAGATTGTTCTTCATGTTCACTTCATTATTGTATTCCTTGAAACCGACCCTACAATATGATGGTGACCCAACCTCAGGTGGTATAGCCTCGATACCGTACGTGAGGCTAAAAGGGGTCTCATCTGTCGATGAATGAGGCAGCAAAATAATCAAGGAAGAGTGTTAGAATGTGATCTTTTATGCTTTTATCAACATTCTATTATTATCAGCATTCTATTTTGTGTTCTATTTTTAGTTGACTTTTTGCATCAAATGGATTTTGTGTTAAATCCTTTTACATCAATTGGATCTTTTCAAACCAAACTTGTGAGAATTGATTTGAAATATATCGAATCAAAGATGAAGAAGTTATGGCCTTTTTAGTTTGATGCTGCTCGGTGATCTGTCATGGCAAGACATATAAAGAGTTGTTGTTCAATTAGTTCTTATGATCATGTTGGAGCTATTTTTGAATCAATTGGAAGCATGACATGTCATCATTTTTGGTTCATTAGTTCTTAACCAACAAAAAGCTATTTTCTTTTTTCTACTTTTGAGTGTGATGCTATGCAGTCTTTTGATTTGTTTTTAAACAAACTTTTATTAGTTGATGTAGTAGGTTATCTTTTCTGATTTGTACATAATCTAATAAGGTCATTTATACTTATAATGATAATTAAAACTCATCCATATATTTTATTATAAAAGTTTAATGAAGATTACATATTTGCAATAAAAAACTATCGGCAAATATTTTTTCAATTTCATCATCTTTTTCAACTCTGACTCTCTTCTCCCTGAATTCATTAGAATTCTTACACTTTCTCCCTTGAATTCATTAGAATTGTTACACTTACTGCCACTCTAAATCTACTGCTAAGTATAGGCCATCTCCTCTTCCGAAAATCAGTTTCATTACTATACCTTCAATTCCCCAATTGCTTTCTCGCACTAGCCGATCCAACCGTCCAACACTGCATGCTTCTCTTCAAAGCCTTGAAGAGAAGCATGCACTTGTCTACTACTCATGAAACAACTTAGAACCACTATTCTTCCTCTGAGTCTCTGTAGCTTAGTGGAAGTTTGAAAAATCGTATCTAACATTTAAGCCTTGACTAAATGGAAAAAACTAATAAAAACATATGGAAACTCAAAATCCTTGCACGGTGGCTCTTGAAATGACAGATTTTTATTCTTCCATATTTCATTTTCTTTTAACCTTGTTCCATCCTTTCTAACTTTATGTAGCATATCCAGGAACAAAAAAAAAAAAAAAAAAAAGAGAAAAAAAGAAGGTTTTTGAATGCCTCTCAGCTTTACTCTATTGACTACCATCTTCTCTTTCTTTCCTAAGAGCATATAGTTATGTACTCAATGACTATGTAACTATATACGAAAGTTTTGTGAATGCAAAAAATAAAAATGTTAAAATGAAAATAAATAAAATCTCTCTAAAATTAATATCTAATCACTTTCTCTTAAATTATTAGTCATCTTTTGAGTCAAACAAGAAGTATGTATAAGGATCATATGAGGACACGTGTTTTGTGAAAATTTGAGGCATTGATACAATTATCCTCTATGAAAGGTGAAATCATATTATCATCCCACGTTGCTACTAGAAAACATGTTCAACCTAATTCTTCTCATAATTATATGCAAATGAACATACATTTTGTACATGGACTATATGAACTAATTCACACTCTTATGTTAGAATTTCTTGTATGAGATTAATTAGTCTAGTCGGATATATCCACTTTCTAGCATACATTAGTTAGATCAATGGGGGAAAAGGAATAACGTTTATATGTGTAGTACTAAACTAACTCTACTTAAATGTCTTGAGTGTCATGCAAGAAAACAAAAAGTGCAAGAAATGCTGATTAGAAAATGAAACCAAGTTAAAAATATTCTCTTATGACAGTACGTATTATAAAAAGTGCAAGACGTACTTATTAAAGAAATGAAACCGAGAGTTAAAAATATTCTCTCATATCAGTACTATATATCCATATGAAATCAAATCCACCACCACCACCACTCTCCAATGGCCGGTCCTCCATCCCAACCTGTCACCACCACCACCACCCGAACCAGCACCTCAACAGGGAAACCAAAACTCTTAACCTACGTTATAAGATTCCTTCTAATCCTGTATTTCCTTGCCGGACTCGCTGTCCTCATTGCTTGGCTAACACTCCACCCTAAGTCGCTCGTCTACTCAATCGAAAATGCTTCGATTTAAAACTTCAATCTGACCAATGACAACCATCTGGTCAACACCAGTTTCGATTTCTTCATCAGATCAAAAAATCTGAACATGAGGAAGACCGTTTATTATGATAAAATTGAGGTTAATGTTGTGTACAGTGATCAGAATCTTGCGAATACCACGATCCCACCATTTCGCCAACCTCATAAAAAACGTGACGCATATGGACGTGAAGTTAAATGCTGCGTCGGTTGCTCTTCCCGGAGATGTTGTTAAGGATCTTAAGCTTGAGAAATCAAGTGGGGATATTAGTTTTGATGTTTGGATTAGAGCAAGGATAAGGTTTAAGGTGGGTGCTCGGAAGTCAAGGCATCGACATCTGAGAGTTGCATGCTATCCGAAGGTAAAATTGACTAGACCCAAGAGTTTTCGAAGGACCAAATGCTCCGTGGAACTTAGAGAGTGATGTCGTACGTTAAATGATCGATACATTTGATGTTTGTGAATTTTATATTGATTTGTATTTGTTTATTTATCATTTGTTTGGGAAATGACGGTTTTTTTCCCCCTTTTCAGAAAATTTTTATTGTAATTTGAATGATTGATTGTTTGTTTATCTTGTTGTGTGTAAGTACAAGAGTTAATTTGTGATTGAAACTTGTTTATTTAATTTTGTATTCCTTGTTTTAATTTGAGGACGAAATAAATGTATATGATCAAATTTGGAACACGTTTGAAAAGATCTCAGGATGTTGGTCGGTTTTTCCATTTAGTGATCGGAGTGAAAAGAAGTCGAATTTAATGGTTTCATATCAATTGTAAAAATCCATTGAGTCAACCAAATTTCTCTTGATCTGTTGAAAACATATCTCTCAGACCTGCTACTTATAAGGAAAATATTATGTGTATATTTAGTTTTCTTTTATTCCTAGTTGCCAAATTAACTAGTTAATTGCTTAATTAAAGGATCTTGTCCATGCAGACAAAGTCACTGCCTTGTATATGTATATCGATTAGTATTAATAGAATACAATTTTCACCCAATTCTTCTTTTCATGGTATTAGAGCAAGACTTAAAATCCCGACCCATCTTAGCTGCACTTTACCTTCTCGTGCAACTTCTCTTCACTCATCACTCACAATGCTCGATGATGAAAATTCAATCATCTCAGAGGCGTTACTACTTGACGCATCAAAAGCACTGAAATCGAAATCTAACGCATCCCCTGCTCAATCATCAGATCCTCCAAAGTCTAATCTCTCAAATCCATACTTCATTCATTACTCAGACCATTCAGGAATGCTTCTAGTCTCAAAGTCATTAATTAGAAACAATTACCCTGAATGGAAACGGTCAATGATTCGAGCCTTAAACTCCAAAAACAAGCTCAAGTTTGTTAATGGTTCTATAAAGGTTCCCTCAGAAGAAGCTAATCCTGAAGGCTATGCAACATGGTCTCGGTACAATGATCTAGTTCATTCCTGAATTGTCAATACTCTTGATTCAAAAATTACTGACAATGTAAATTATTACACTACTGCTTGTGAAGTTTGGTAAGATCTTCGTGAGCGATTCTCTTATAGTAATGCACCACGCATCTTCGAGATTCAATGAGACATAGCCTATCTACAACAAGAGCAACTCTTTGTCCCCACCTATTACACTAAATTGAAGGGTTTATGGGATGAATTGGCCTCATATTCTGACAAAACACAAGGTATCCGGGCAGACCAACAAAAATTGATGCAATTCTTGATGGGCTTGAACGATACTTTCAGTGCAATTTGTGGTCAAATCTTATTAATGAAACCTCTACCTTTCATCCGTCAAGCTTAATCATCAGTTGCACAAGAGGAAAAACAATGACTTCTCGCCGCTGTAGGTACCACAACTGTCCTTTGTGGTAACACTGCTATGCCGGTGCGTCACGACAGTGGCAATGGCAGAAAATCAGGAGGAGCAGCATCAGGGTTAAAAAGAGACCAAGAGAAGCATCGTTTTGGAGGATCTGAAAGTAAATGACCACAATGCACCTATTGTGGAAAGATGGGCCATTGGGTCCAAAAATGTTATTAGCTGCATGGTTTTCCTCCGGACCACTCACAAGCCAAGATACATTCGGGCCCACATTCAAATCAATCTAAAAAAATGTTTGCGCCTAATAACGTCTCTAATGCAAGCAACAGTGAAGAACTAGCAATTTCACTATTTGAAGAACTAAAGCAACTTCTAAAGCTTATTAATCGTGGCAAAGATTCAGATTCTAGTTCAAAAGCAAATGTCGTAATGAAGCTAGGTTTGTCTAAAGTTGCTTCAGCAATTGGATTATTGATAGCAAGGAAACCGATTATATACTTCATCATCTAAATTATTGCTCAAGATAAAAATTGTTCTCTCTCTCCGGTATTACTTCCTAATGGAGAAAATATGAATATTGTTTGCAAAAGGATCTCTGCCTCTAAATTCTGTCTTTTGTCTACATGATGTGTTATATATACCTACTTTCAAAGTTGATCTAATGTCAGTTAGTCGCTTGACTAGAGGTCTAACTTGCTCGGTGACGTTTTATCCTTATTGGTGTATTTTGCAGGATTTGGCTACGAGGAGGACGATTGGCTTAGGTAAACAATGTGATGGGTTATACTATTTGGTAACACTAGTGACGGAGAAATCCATGACCACCCATTCATCATCCGTACACCAACCAGCTTGCAATCTCACCATCTCTTCCAATGAGCTATAACACAATCGCCTAGGTCATGTATCAGCATATTGTTTACATTTCTTGCCCGAAATTTCTTAAATTTTTTCCGTTAAGTCAAATAAGCTTGCCCCATATGTTATTTGGCTAAGCTAAGTTGTTTACCTTTCGGTAATAATGTTATTTCCTTCATCAAACCATTTGATATTATACATTGTGATATTTGGGGTCAATATCGAAACCCTTCTCTTTTCGGTGCATATTATTTCCTTATCATTGTGGATGATTATACTCATTTTACTTGGATACTTTTAATGCGTCATAAAAATGAAGCACAGTCACTTTTGAAATGCTCCTTCAAATATGTTTCCACCCAATTTGAATCGTTCATTAAAACTTTCCACATCGACAATGGTGGGGAATTCATCTCACTTCGTTTTTTTTTCAAGATCATGGTGTCATTTTTCAGCATTCTTGCGTTTACACGCCACAAAAAAATGGGGTGTGGAATATAAACATCGGCACATCCTGTAAACTGCTCGAGCTTTGAAATTTCAAGCTCAATTCTTTACTCAATTTTTGGGGGAATGTGCTCTTACCACTATCCATTTTATCAATCACATCCCTTCTTTGGTTTTTCTTTCAAAACACCTTTTGAACTTCTCTACTCAAAATTGCCTTCTTTTTCTCATCCGCCTATCTTTGGTTGTTTAGCCTATGCTACCAATGTCTACCCTTCTTACAAATTTGACTACCGTTCCTACCTTAAGTTTTTATTGGCTATCCCATAGGGCAAAAAACATATAAATTGTTTGATTTGTCAACAATGAAAATTTTCGCTAGCTGCGATGAGAGATTTCACGAAAATATTTTTCCTTATGCTTCTCCACACCTTATTTTTACTCTCCCTTCATAGACTTAACAATCAATATCAATTCCCATCAAACAACCCACCAATCAGGCTCAATTCCCATCCAATAATCAAACCCAATTTTCCTCCCTTGAATTTGCTTTTGAGTCTTCTTCTCCAACAACTCAACCACATAAACAATGTCCCTCCTTTCCAACAAACAACACCATTCCTTCCGAGGCCATTCTGCCAGTCGCACCATCTCTGCCCTCTTTGGCCCAGTCACCGGCTCTGCCCTCTATGTTCCACACATACGTCTGCCACCCTCCACCATCCCAGACCCTTCGCCAATCCTTCTTTCTTCTCCTGTCAACCCCAACCCATCAAGCCATCCTTCATCTCTGCTCGATAGCGACTTGATTTATGTTCCTCTGGTGAATGCGTTGCCTCCTTCCCCGGACCCAGCCGCTCTACTCCATCACTCACTTCACCACGTCGAGCCCTTGGTCAAGTTGAAAGATTATGTTTGCTCACACGTTTACTCTGACCAATCGCCTTCCTTCACTATAGGTCTGATAAAAGGTACATGTTATCCATTAGCCAATTATGTCTCTTATCATAGATATACTCCTCCATATCTAACTTTTGTTGCTCAAATTAGTATTGTCATAGAACCAAGATCTTATTCGGAAGCTCCTCTTCATCCTGAGTGGCAAGCACTGATGCAATATGAGTTAAAGGCACTCTAGGCTAATGGTACTTAGTCTCTTACTCCACTTCTAGCCGACAAGACACCTCTTAGGCGTTGATGGATTTATAAATTTAAGAATCGTTCAAATGGTTCTATTGAGCATTACAAAGCCTACTTGGTTGCTGAAGGTTTCACTCAAGTCGAAGGTGTTGACTATAAGGATACATTTTCTCCCACCGCCAAAATAATCATAGTACGCTGTTTGCTTGCTTTGCTTGTTGCTTGAGGTTGGTCACTCCATCAAATGGATGTTAACAATCCTTTCTTCACAACAATTTACATGAAGAGATAGATATATATGTCTCTGCCACCACGGCTTCAGCGACAAGGGGAGGATAACTTGGTATGTCATCTCAACAAATCACTATATGGTCTAAAACAAACCTCTCGTCAATGGTTGGCCAAGTTCTCGAAGGCTATTCGTTCTGTTGGTTATATGCAATCTCGGGCTGATTATTCTTTATTCACTAGAAAAAAAAAGGCAAGTAGTTCACTATTCTACTGATATATGTTGATGATATTTTAATTATTGGAAATAATTCTCAAAGTATTGATGTAACTAAACGCTTTCAACATGGTCAATTTCAAATTAAAGACCTTAGTGATTTAAAATACTCTCTTGGCATTGAAGTTTTTGCTTCCAAAAATGGAATTTTTATTCCCAACGTAAATATGCATTAGAGATTATTGAGGATGCAGGGTTGTTGGGCACAACCCCGATCGATACACCTATGGAAAGAGGATTGAAATTGTCTAACCAAAGCGATTTGCTCATGGACCAAGGACAGTATAGGAGACTAGTAGGAATACTAATATATTTGATTGTGTCAAGGCCGGATATTACTTATGCAGTTCATGTGCTAAGTCAATTTATGCATCAGCCTAGAAAAGCTCATATGGAGGTAACACTTAAAGTGGTGCCTTATCTCAAGAATGCTCCTGGTTAGGGTCTCTTCTTTTCCTCAAATAGTGATTTTAGATTGAGAGCGTATTGTGATTCAGATTGGGCAGGTTGTCCGCTTACTAGAAGGTCTACTACAAGCTATTGTGTATTTCTTGGACCTTCACTGATTTCTTGGAGATCAAAGCATCAAAAGACTGTGTCGCTTTCATCAGCTGAGGCAGAATATCATGCTATGACTGGAGCATGTTATGAGTTAACTTGGCTGCAATATTTGCTAACGGATTTGGGCATAATGCATCGTGCACCTGCCTTGATATATTGCGAGAATAAAGCAGCACTACACATTGTTGCAAATCATGTCTTTCATAAGCGAACTAGACATATAGAAATGGATTATTATTATATACGAGGCAAAATTCAAGACAGCTCTATTGTTACGAGGTTTGTGAATTTAAAGCATCAACTAGCATACATCTTGACCAAATCTTTGGGTAAAGAGACCTTTGTTCCCATGACATGCAAGTTGGAGAGTGAATTGAGAGTGCAAGATATCCACTCTCCATTTTGAGGGGAAGTGTTTAGAAAATATCTCTAAGATCTACTACTTATAAAGAAAATATTCCGTATATATTTAGTTTCCATTTGTTCCTAGTTGCTAGCCAGTTAATTGCTTAATTGAATGATCTTGTTCTTGCAGATAAAATCATTGCCTTGTATATGTATATCGATTAGTATCAATAGAATACAATTTTCACCCAATTCTTCTTTTCATGATCAAATGAAAGATAAAAATAAGATATGCAAATTAGTGAAGCTAGTAGGTCTAAATATTTATTTAAATTTAAGATATATGATAAATTTATATAAGTTATCAAATTATAAATTTCACAAACACATCGTATTACTTAAAATTCAATAATATATTTATAATAATTATATTATTTTGATAACAATTAAAAAAAAACAATTAACCGTTATCTGACTACTATCAAATGGTTAAACGCCAGTCAAATAATTGATAAATATATTTTCGAGCGGTCAATTAAATGATCATATTATTTCTGACTATTTAACTGCTCAAACAATCGGTTTCTTACTTCAAAAAACGTAATGCTTATGAAAATGTAATGCCATTGTAGATTATGAGTCTCTCTCCCTAATTAGGTTTCTTACTTTAAAAAAAAAAAAAAAAAAGAATAAATATAAATAGAAAGGAGGACATGAAGCAACATTGACGTGTAAAGGAAATTTAGCTATATATGATGTGTAATTTTCATGAACTTTTGAAGAACATCATCTTATAAGCATACTCAGTTGTTGAGTAGAAAAGAACAATAATGGAATCTCAGTTAACTCTCACATCTCTATAGTCAGGCTCATGTGATCAGGCACATGTGATCAGTTGTTTTTGTTTTTTTGGGATGAAATCATGATTAGCAATTTCCTGGAAAGAAGCCCATAAAAATCCAAAAAATAAGACCAATAATTTTGCAAGGAGGTACCGTTGTGTGAGTGTTCTGTCTCTGCCATTACTGTCCGAATCTTAAAAAAGACACATCTACTTTTTTGCCCTTTGTCTCCATTTAACCCAACTCATCCATTTGAATTGTACTATTACGACATCTCCATTTTGTCCTAATCCGATCAATTTTATTATTCATTTCATCAAGGGTAATAATAGGAAGACAGATTAAATTAAAATAAATTAGGATGATTTAATAATTATTAATTAATTAAATAATTATTTTTTAATCTAAATTTAGTTTTATTTTTATTTATGCGATATGCTAACTAATTGTTAAATATTAAAATTATTAAATTATAAAAGAAGGCTCTTATGTAGTCCGAATGAAGGTGGTGAGGTCATGGTGTTTGGTATCAACGAAGCTTAAGACCCACTAAACCTGGGAAGGTGCTCTTTCTGGACTGACTCCAGAATAATGAGCTCATAAAAAATCTTTCAGTTTTAAAAGATACTAAAACAAACCTTATAATAAAGTCCAGCCCAAACAGCCCCCTAGAAAACAAAGATGAACTTATTCAGGTGGAGTTTATTTTGCAAAAGAAAAATATCAAATCATTTTAAGAAGTGTTTGGATTAGTTGTGAAAAATATGTTGTTATTGGACGTTGGCCACGGACAACACAATGTCCCAGAAGAGGCAGATTGTGTCTTTCGGACATTAGATATAACAAAATGTAACGACCAAATATTTACAAACACAAAACAAACCAAAAAAAAGAAAAAAAAAAGGACCTAAAATGAAAGAGAGATGTGGGGTCTCACCATGGACCTATAGAGTAGAATGTGGTTGAAAATTAAAGAAGAGGTAGGTGTGCCATTTACAAGTCATGTCGTGCTTGTGAGTTGTGAGTGCACTTATTGATCAAATTTGTGCTTCGCACTTATGAATATGCACATATTCAATTACCATAAAACTTAACATCTCCCTCCATATGCTTTCTTTCAATAAACCAAATGATTACACTCTCCATACATTAAGATTAAAAAATGGAAAAAAGGTAAACACAAACAAACATGAAACGAAACAATAAACCAATGTTTAGGAGAGATAGTTAGCCCATAACTTAAAAATAAATATAAATAAATAAATAAATAAATAAAAGGTGGGAAAAAAATAATATACATGGGTCTTGTTTTCATTACTAAACACAGTGTCGTTATCCTAATTGCAAATATTAAGGTAAGTGAATTGATGTAAGAACTACACAAATTAAACAACTTTTTTTTCTCCTGTTAATTAATGGAAACAACGTGCTTTCCTGTTTTCCTTAGATCGGGAATAAGAAAGATTAACATATAAATCAATTAAATAAATAAGGAAGATCAAAAGTTGAGTTTATTTATTTTTAATTAAATTAATTAATTAATTAATTAATTAATTAAATTAAGGAGAAGACTTCATTTTAAAAAAAAATTGTGAAGTTATAGATTAAATGAATGATTAAAAATTACTTTTGAGATTAAAAAATCTTCGAGTAATCGACTATGTTAGGTAAGGAAAACTAAGTGACCGTTAAAAAAAACTAAAAACTCGTAAGAAATTTTAAAGAAGGATGAAAAATAGTCTAAATCTTTACTTGAAAGTTATAATTCCCAAGTAGAAGGGAGGGTAGAGGATTATGCAAAAGTTGAATTTGAAAAGTAACTTCTTTATGTTCCTCATAATTAAGCATCTCATTTTGAAACAAAAACAAATGTTTAATACGCAATTAAGCATTAGCTTTATCGTTACTTTCCCTAGAACTACATAGTTTAAGATATCTAGTCTTTATACTTTATAGAGAATGATCATTGATGATGTTTATTGAAGAAGACCACAAATAATATAAGTAGATAATTTCTTGATGCTTTCATAGGTTAGCATTAATTAGGCTCGTCATTTACTAAAATTGTATAACCTAACTAGCTACGTATAAATGCTACATCACATTGTACATAATATTAGTGTCACTAATCCATCCTTATGAAACAAATTACCGTTTCCCATATCTATATAGCTAAAGCTTTCTTAACGCAAAATCAAGCACATAAATATTTCAATTATTTGCAAATAATTCCTTTAAAACCAATGAACAAGTAAACATCGATAGTTATAGGAGAATTTATTTGATTCACGTAAATTATATTTATAATTGACTGATTTATCTTAATCTTATATGTTAACTCATACTGTCATGTTATATACTATATTAATTTACCGTATAATTGAAATAATTTAGTATATAATAAATACGGAATAAAAAAAAAAATCTTTAATAGTAAATCTTCATTTTTCACTAAAAAATTTGATTGAATAATAATTAATTCCAATAAAATATTGTTATGATTATGTGATTTTTTTTTTGAATGAATTAATGAAATGAAATAATAAAATATCGAGTTGGTAATTAATTAATTGATTAATTAATCTAAGTTGAGAATTTTTATTTGACCTTTCAACCCTTCTAGGATTAAAGAAAATTCTATGCATATATTATATAATAATAATAGTAATAAAAAGCTTTTATTTTGATTATATTGACTTAATTAATATCTTATTAAGATTTATTCAATTTAAAATATTCTCTAAGAAATATTAGACAGTCATTACTTACGAATAATTATTTGATATAATTTATTCTTATTATAATTTAATTTTTATAATAAGAATTTTGTCACATTAACTCGGAAAGAAAAAAAATGAGATAATTATAATTATAAGATTAATTTTTTATTTATTAACATAACAAAATAATTACCTCAAATGACTTGGAATTATACCCAAAAAAAAAAAAAAAGAAAGTTACGTGAGAATTTTAATTTTAAATTTTATACCAAATCATTTTGAGTTATTCATGTAACGTTTACTGCTATCTATTATTTGTTAATCTTACAGTTTCTAAAAATTAGTCATTAACGTATGTATATTTTATCACTATTTTTCATGTCACATTTTATTTTTGAATAGCAGTACGTTTATTTTACCGTTGAATTCAAGATATGGAACGTTTTCGTAAATATTCCGAAAGGCGGGGTCATTCTCTCCACGTGGCATCTCTTCAGTGCGCCTTCTGCGAACTTGCAAGTACATATGTATTATTGACGTTATTCTTACGGCAATATTTTTCCTGGGCAAGAACCACGAATCGAAACGGTGACGTGTCATAATTTATTTATTAATATTCATAAGTCGCTGCTCTTCCCTCTCACTCTCACTCTCTCTCTCTCTCTCTCTCTCTCTCTCCTCATGAATTCTCTCATTTTCTGATTCTCTCTCTCTCTCTCCTGCTCTTCCATTTTCTACACGGCCAGGGTTTCGTTGCCTTTACTTTGAAACCAAAAGGCAGAGAGGAGCTGCCTCACTGGTACGTTTTTTTTTTTTCCTTTCTCGTTTCCTCTTTTTCTTTATTGCAAGGTCCGGTTTGTGCATGTTTTGGTTTTCGAATCGAACTGTGTGCTCTTTTCGGTTTTGAACGCCTTTCTTGAGGGGAAATGTTTTGATCATTTTTCTTGATTTGAATCTTAGTTTGCGTAATCTGGAGAAATTTTGATGCGGATTCGGTGTTTTACTCCGGTTTTATTGTTTGGCCGTTGTTTGATCGCCGGGAAAGGTGAGGAAAATGAACGAGAATGAAGATTTGGTTATTCTCGTTTCGATGGCAGGATTACGAATTGTGGAATTGACTGAGGGGGAATGTGGTACAAGGATTTGTTTGTTGAGAGATAATTCTCTCCCAGATTTGGAACTTTGAGAGAACTCTCTTGCTGCGTTTATTTGATTCTTCTAGCACTTTCCACTGAGGAATGAAGGGTTGGAAAATTGATTTAAGTTTTCTGATTCAGCTGGTCTTGGAGTCTTAGGTTTAAATTTTTAATTGATTGTATCTCTCTTGCTTGACTGCTTAGTCTTTTTATCTTTCTTTGAACTTTGACCTGAGCTTAGAATTAGAGAAAGTGACTGTTTATTCATTTTTAATTTTGATGCAGCGAAATTCAAGGAAGCTATTATACTTCCGATGAGTTTTACTCGGGTTGGTAAATCAGACGTTGATAGATCCAATGCAGAGAGTATTTGTTGATTGTACTGTAATATTCTATCTGATTGTCTTGCCTACATGATTACAAATGGGATTGTTTAACAAGATGAGGAGGTGCAAGGGATTCATCCATGTACAAATCCGACAACCCTACTTGAGAGGCTTCATTTAATCTTCTTACTTGAATCAAATGCGCTTTTTTATGCATTGTAAAAGAGGGGTATAAGTCTTAAGTCATTAGTTTAGAGAAAAAATGGCCATTGCTGGTCTACACGGTGTCTCGGTGCTTGATCCTTCTTTCATTAGGGGTTCTCAATCTCAAACATCAAGGCAGTTAGGTAATGAAGGAAGAGCAAGCACACAAGCCTCCTCGCTCCTAAGAATGTGGCGCAGGCTTGAGGATGAACATGCTGCGAGCCATTCACAGGAGAGAGTTGGTGAAAGATTTTTGCAACAAAGGAATGATGCATTGATTTCCGACCACTCAAGGGGTGATCCAGTTGAAAGCGATTGTAGAGAGAACATGGGTGCTTCTGAGAATGTGAGTTGTATGGGGGAGAATGATAGTGAAACATGGTCGGAAGGGCAAATTGGGTCACAGAATGAAGATGAGGATCCCAGCGATATTCATTATGAGCATAGGTGTGATTTTGGGGAAATTGAGAGGGGAAGGGTAAGGCAAATTTTTCGTGAATGGACTAACAGTGGTGTGAGGGAATGTTCACCCAGTGACTCATTTGTGAACAATACTTCCAGATCAGAGTGGCTTGGTGAAACTGAGCAGGAGAGGGTGCGGATTATAAGAGAGTGGGTACAATCAAATAATCGGCAGATAGATTCTTGTGGTGATGTTAGAGGTGACCAAGGTTCTGGAATCAGTGCTCAAATTGATCAAGTTCGAGATGGCTCTGTAATTAACCAGAATGAAGCCAGGAATGGGCATTCTCGAAGGGGCATTCGAAGGTTATGTGGCAGACAAGCAGTGATTGACATGATAAAGAAGGCTGAGATTGAAAGGCAAAGAGAAATTCAGGGTTTATTGGAACAACAGGCTGTGTCTCACTTTCCTCATCGAAATCGAATTCAGGTTAGCTGCCCCTTGCATTCTTCTTTTCTTTGCATCTGTCAGTGGTCTTGTGTGTGCGTGTGATTGTGACAAGTGCAAGGCGTTCGCTTTAAGATTGTGCATGACTATATTGTTGTTCATCCGTACTAGGTCCTCATGATGAAAACTCTCCTTTGGTAGCCATTTGCACATTTTTTTCCCTGGCCTAAAGATGCATTTTCTATATTTAATAACTGGAGTCTTACAAGCAAATTTTTTACTGTAGTGCCATAGCGTCTCTTTTATGGTTTGAATTCACATTTTTAAATTCCCTGATATTTATTTTTTTTTTTACTGATTGATCTGACATAATTTTGTGCAGTCCTTACTTAAAAGTAGGTTCTTGCGAAATGATAGATTGGTTGAGAATGAGAGACTTGCTTCTGTGGCAGAAGGCGAATTAGGCCTCTTGAGGCAAAGGCATACGGTCTCGGGTCTGAGGTACTACTTGCTTCTTAATGCTACAACAATAATACTTCTTATCTAATCGTTGTCTATATATATGTGCTGTGTGTGTTAGAATCTTGGGAATTTTGTTATCTAGAACTACCTTCTTTTTATATTTCTTAGAAATAAAACGTTTGGCGAATTTGAAGTTTAACCCTTTTAAGACTTCTTGATAATATTTTGCTGAGAATGAAAAAATAATTTTGCGGCCGGACAACTTGGAAGTATCTAGTAATCAGGGATATCAATGCTGTTTAGATATAAAAGTTCATCAATCATATGCGTTTGAAAGATGAGCTTTGATCCTTTGCTCTATAGTGGGCTTATCACATTTGTTGGTCTTGATGCTGCTTGCCAGTTTTCTCTGCTTGTTCATTCTGGCTTTATGGTAATGACATCTTTTTGTTGAAGCAGGGAAGGATTCTTCTCCAGCTTATACAATTCTGCTCATCGTCAAGCTAGTAGTGACCTTTCCGATACAATGAGTGAAGCTAATGATGGTTCTGTAAGGGAGCAAAATCTAGCAAGCAGCAACCATTCTGACACCAGAAGTGAGACTAATGGTTCTGTAGCAGAACATAATGGAACAAGCAGTTCCAATGTTGTAGAGGTTCTTCATGGACAGTCTCTGCTCATCAATCCAAAAAATCATAACCAAGAAGGCAATTGTAGTGGGCCACCTCATGGTGGACATGATTTGGAAGACAGATTTGTTGAAGATAGGCCAGAGTCTGCTCATGAATTAGAAAGGTGGCAGGAACAGGTATTACACTCTGAAGTAAGAGATGGGCAGTTATCAGAGAGTGTGGAGCTGATTGGAAGGAGAGATTATGCTAGACAAAATGTGGACAGAACTTTCCATGAAACTACAATTAATACATCCTTAGAAACTATACAAATTGAAGCTGAAGAGCATGTGGATAGGCAAGATGAATTAATTAATGAATGGTCTGAGCAAAGTAATGAGGAACATGTCTTACATGAATTACCTGATGGTACTAATAATTTAGAAGGCATTGTCCTTGGAACTACAGATTCACAAGGATCTTCTGCTGAGGCAGAACAGGTTTTGCGAAACGAGCTTAGTGACTGGCAAGGATCTGGTGAATATAATGGGTGGGGGGAACAGAGTATCTTAGAAAGTATGGGTGACAATCAGTTGGAAAGTACTTCTTTTGATTGGGCCCAAGAATTCTTGGCCCAGGAAAATAGAGAAGACACTCATCTAAGAAACACCGCTGAAGATTGGAATGAGCAGGACAGTTTTCGAGATACTTCGCCAAATTGGATAACAAGGCCCTCTAACCAGACCGCTGTCCCAGAAAGGTTGAATCCAATTTATTTTCCTGACGATGATGATAACTCATATAGCATGGATATCAGAGAACTCCTACAGAGGTACCAATTAAATCAGGGCTTTTGTTTCTAAGCCTCTTGATGTATCCCATATCAAGTGATCTTTGCATAATTTTTCAGGAGAAGTGTCTCTAATCTTCTCAACAGTGGATTCCGTGAAAGTCTTGACCAAGTGATGCAATCCTATGTGGAAAGGCAAGGGCGTAATTCGGGTGACAGGGAGGAACTGTATGATACAGTTCCTCCTTCGGCATCTGTAACACTAGATCTTGATAGGCAGAGTGGAGACCAGAATTCTTTACGGGATGCTGTTGAGAGTACTCCACTCATCCTACCTTCATCACAAGTACCTCCTTCTCAGCCATTTTGGGACCAGGAGCTGCAAAATGATATGCATCAGCGCTTTGGGATTGTGCGTTTCATTATTGCCTTCTTTTTTTTGGCTTTTGATTCATTTTCTACGAAGTTAGTTATATATATATATAAACAAATTCACACAATAGTCTTTTCATGCATACTTTTAAGAAAATTGTGAAATTGTCACTAATCATTCACCTCTCATCAATCTGTGGACATAATTTATCGCCGATCAGTACCACTCTGACTAGAATTAACCTCCTACATTGACACGTGTTTATCTTTTGATGGGGTTTTCTAACTTAGATTCTGAATCTTTAAATACATGTTGATTTGAAGGTTTTAATTTTAACTAAAATATGCTTCTACTATGTTATAGGACTGGGAGATATTTAATGATTTGAGAATCGACATGGATAGGCTACAACATAGGATGAATAACTTGCAGAAAATGCTTGAAGCCTGCATGGATATGCAACTGGAGCTGCAGCGCTCAATAAGGCAAGAAGTTGCCGCTGCGCTGAATCGGTCGGCTTCTTCAGAAGGTTTGTCTTCATTCCTGATGGTATTACTTATTTGCAATTTCAAAAAAAGTTATTGCCATGGCCTCCTGAAATAGTGCAAGACATATTCAGATATCTAACGAAACAATGATCTTCCTTATGATGAAAATTTACAATTGTCCCCCTGACAGAAATAACTGACTATAGTTGATTGTTTTAGGATTGAAATATAAATATATATCATGTCAAGCTACCAATTCGCCAATTTCAAAAGCTTTATGTGTTAGGAAATGACTCAAACATATATATCATGTGTTAGAAACCTAATAATATGTTACAAACATTGTACAAAACTAGATGATTGTGGCAATTTAAAATTGGAAAACCTAGTAATATTGGAAGATCGACTAAGATAATCAACTGCAGGAACACTTCTAACATAATAAACTTATCAGATTAAATCAAAACATTTCAACACTGTAAAAGCAGAGCAAACAACTGAGAGTTATCGATTCTTCTGAAATAATCCATTGCCGTAAACTCTTATAGTCGACTAAATAAATGAGGTCAAGCATCTAAGGACTGTAGTTATTCCACGCATGCCTGTTTTCCTTGCTTCAACATTGTATGGCACTCATCTTCCTCCTTTGAATTCGTTACAGGGTTATCCGAGGATTGCTTGGGAAATGATGGATCTAAATGGGATCATGTGAGGAAAGGCATTTGTTGTATATGCTGCACTAGCAATATTGATTCTTTACTGTGCAGGTATATACGCCATCCAAATTCCTGAGTGAAATTATCTTTTTCTAACAGGAAACGTTCCATTTTATTCCTTATGGGTCTTTCACCTATTCAATGTTATACCTTACGCATGTTTTCCCTAGTCAATTTAGCTGCCAACATCTCATTATGCATTAAATTGCTTTCAATTTTATACTTCATCAGATCATGTTTTCTCTGTACTAAATTTGGGAAATGAAAAATATAGTATGAATAGAAAAAGCTCTTTCAAGACACATTTGAAAGTTGAAACCGAGGTAAAATTGCTAGGAGGATGAAAAAAAAGTTTTTTTTTTGTCCTTTCAAAATTTCTGCTTTGAATTGAATCTGAACTTCTATATGGTCTTTGTTAATACTATATATACATGTATATTTTTTCTTTATACAGATGTGGACATATGTGCACGTGCTCAAATTGTGCAAACAGGTTGGTCCAGGTTGGAGGGAAGTGTCCTATGTGTCGGGCACCAGTGATCGAGCTGATCCGGGCTTATTCGATCTGATGATAAATGGACATATAGTAATACAAAGAAAAGATTATAAAGGAAAAAGTAAAAGAATTTGTCATTAACTTTTGATTTATTCGTCATCTTTTCTTCTCCCTGGGGCCCCTCAAGGTGTGTTATTTAATTTGTTGCCTCATTTTCCATACGAAAGCTTGCTCTCCTGTTGCAATGGCTGGTCAGGAGAAAGGAGTGATAGTGCTATGTTGGTGACAACCTACATGTCACTGTATTAGGTTTGTAACAGTCAACCAACTAAAAGATTAAAACATAACCATTTACATAGATTTGAATTCAAAAAGATTAATGCAAAATGTTAGGACGTCCTTTGCTATAAGTGACATGTTCCACTTATGCTCGGGTATAGTGTAAAGTGAGCATGGCATGTTGTAGCGGCGCCTAGTTGCAGTAATAAATAGGCAAGGGTTCTCCCATCATATTGGATGGAGACGAGTAAATAAATTAGTTCATATTAAAATTAAAAAAATTAGATAGTACTTTTGGAATATTGGAATATTGATGGGTAAGTCAATAAAGTTAGTGGATGTCATACGTTGAAAGGATGTAAACATAATTTGTCTTCGAGAGACAAAGTGGAAAGAGAGTAAAGTTAAAGAATTAAGAGAAAGATACAAAATTTTCTATTTCAAAAATGGATAAAATTAGGAATTATATGAGAATAGTGATAGATAAAGCCTAAAAGGATATAGTAGTTGTTGTTAGGAGATTTGGAAATAGTATTATGAGTATTACTTTAGTTTTAGAACTAGATATGATGTATATTATTAGTGCGTATATACTCGAGTGAAATTAGATGATGAGATTAAGAAATAATTTTGGGATTCCTCGAGAGAAGTAGTTAATAGAATCCTTTCTTCAAAAAATATCTTTTTAAGTGGAGATTTAATAGTCAAGTAGGTGAGGATAAAATTAGGTATGAGAAGCTCATGGAGGTTAAAGCTTCGGGGTCCAAAATAATATGAGAGATTCTATTCTAGACTTTGCTTTAGCAAATGATTTTGGGATAATAAACGCTAACTATAAGAAGAAAGAGAATCATTTAGTAACATTTGCGAGTGGGCATAATAGAGGTTAAATTAATTATTTTCTTATTAGGAGACAAGACTTAAGTAGTTGTAATAATTGTAATACCGTGCTAGGAGAGTGCTTGACGATCAAAAATAAATTAAGGACAGAAAAAATCTTCAAGATAGCGAAAGTTAGAGATCGAAAAATTGAAGACTCGAGTCATATTAGATGTGTCAAATATGAAGATGGAAGAGATATAATATAAGATAGTTATTTTAGGTAGATAAATAGATTATTTCGAGAACTTACTCAATGAGATAAGTGTATTGGGGGGGGGGGGGGGTAAGCTTAAAGAGACTTGAGATGCATGAAGGGATGTATCTAGTGTTATATCATAAAGTTGTGCTAAGGAAGTAAGAAAAGCATCAAAGAGAATGAAACCGAAGAAGTTGGATTGGATGAGAGATACCAATTGGGATGTTGAAGTGTGTGAAGTTTGGATCTAATGGCTGATTAAACTCTTTAATAGGATTTTAGATACAAGGAAAATGTCAGAATCATTAAGACATAGTATTGCAGTATCAATTTATAAGAATAAAGAAGATATACAAGATTGCTCAAATTATAGAGTGATAAAACTTATGAGTCATACAATGGAACTATGGGAGTGAATTATAGAGCGGAGACTTAGGAATATCACCACTATATCAGAGAATCAATTTGGTTTTAGGTTGGGTAGGTCTATGTTTTTTATTAGACAAATGATAAAAAAATATAGAAAAAAACAAAGAGCATGCATATGATATTTATCGACTTAGAGAAAGCCTATGATAGAATGCCTAAGGAATTAATCTGGTGGATACTTGGAAGGAATAATGTGCTTCAATGTTATATCGAGATCATTAAGAATATGTATGAAGGTGTTGTATCTAGTGCTAGGTTAGTATGTGAGATATCTTGTAAATTTTCTATTGTAGTAGGACTTCATCAAGAGTTGGTTTTAAGTTAATATATCTTTTCTTTAGTCATGGATGAGGTGACAAAACATATTCAAGATGAGATACTCTGATGTATATTATTTGTAGATGATATCATCCTAATAAATGAAACTAAAGAATACGTAAATCGAAAATTATATAGGGGACGTGAGACTCTAAAGGTGGAGTGAGCGTTTTAAAATTAGCTCTTAAAAAATAGAATATCTAACAAATAATTTTGATTCTGAATCTCAAAGAAAGTGTAACCCAATTGAGATTAATGGTAGGTAGGTTAGTCTGAAGCCTTTCGATATTTATGATCTATTATTCAAAAGACCGGGGACATTTGAAAGTATATAGATCATAGGATTAAAGCATGTTGGATGAAATGGAGGATGATATCAAGAGTCTTATGCGATATAAGGATGCCTGTGAGATTGAAAGGAAAGTGTTACATGACGATCGTTCGACCAGCTTTGTTTTGTGGCTTGGAGTGTTGGGTTACTACAAGGCAATATACACATTAGATGACGGTAGCAGATACACGTATGTTAATATGAATGTGTGGTAAAACACGTAAGGATAAAATTAAGGATGAAATGATTAGAAGTTATCTAGATATAGTCTCTATAGGTGATAAGATTAGAGAGATACGTTTAATATGATTTGGTCATATACATAGAATACCAAATACGACTTTACTTCGATAAAGTTTAGATCAACAAGTAAGTGGATAGTGTAGACAAAAATGTATGCTGTTAAAAACTTGAATGAAGGTAGTTAAAAAAGATATTCTAGCTCTTTGATTAAATAATAATACGTGAAAAAATCACATAATTTGAAAAACTAATATCCATATAAATAATCTCAAAAATAACAAGAATAAATTTAAATGATGATGACAATTTCCATACAAAATCTATTTAAATATAATTTATTTGGTGAATACTTCTATGTACATACATGTACAAATATATATATATATATAGAAACACAGATGAATGAAATATTACAAATGGCCGCCTCGTTTTTGTCATTTCTTTCTTTCTCTGATTTGAATGAATCTGGGAAGTTTGATTACTTTTTTTAATCAAGTTGTGGTGAGTCTTCATCTCTCCCTTTTTTTTTTTTACTTTTTGTTTGGATTCAAACTCAGGGCAGTGCTCTTATGAGTGATCTCCACTCTTGGATCCTCGTGTAGGGATCCAGATGAATGGTGGGGTCCTCCCAAAAAATTTGTTGGTTTTTTTATTCTTATTGTTTATTATATTATACTTCTTCTTCTTTAGCATTTATGTATGAAGTTGGATACCATAAAGTTGCTTTATTGATGGATAAGATATGAATGATTCGTCAATTATGAAGTGCACGTTGAGGAGTTTAAAACTACATGCTAATAATTGTTAATAATAAGGAGTGCGCCTTGAATAAGTTTTGAGTAGTACATGCATGATTAAATCAATCATAGCAACCCATGTTAAATTATAATCAACTGTATCGTTTAACATTTTGTATGATGTGTACGACAAGAAAGTTATAGTGTTTGGACTGTATATCATCATCCTGATGGAGATGAAGTGAGACGTAATCATTCATTCTTTTGCTCTTTTCAGAGGGATTGAACTTCATGCCAACCCGCTTCCTTACCTTCGCTGCCTACGGAGCTATGGTGACCGTTTATTTTCCATCAAACGGATAAAATGAGCGCTACATATGCATGGCCTCATCTTCTGCTAAAATTAGCCGATCGCATTTCAAAGCAGCTCATTTTTAGTTGGTCTTACGTGGTGCTCATTTTGTCCGTTTGATGGGAAATGAACTGTCACGATTGCTTCGTAGGCATGGAATCCAATCTCCTTTTCATATGGGCATTATACACTCGGAGGCACTTGATACTCTCGCGTCTATGACATGTCTTGAATTCTTGACATGATTATTTGGTCTACAATGAACCACAATTATCTATAGGTAGGTTAGTACTCGTTTGTGCAGAAATTGGAGGTGTGAAGCATATGTTGCATGAAGTTGGATTTGGTGCTTATGAGCAAATATACTTACGCGTGCTAACTAATTATTTGGGAGCGTCCAATCAAGATCCAACGGATTAAGTACGTCCACATAGGATTGTAAGCCATATTGATCACTACACGACCCGCAAGTAGAGATGTATCAAAATGAGTCGGATTTTTTGGCTCGGCCTGTAGCTCAGAAAAAAAAATCCAGCTCAAAGCCCGGCCCAGATGTACGTCCGAGCTTGGACAAATTTCAAACTCATCAAACCGGTTCAACCCAGTTCATCACCCCGTTCATAAAAAGCCTGCCGCACATGCAATGAGGAGAAGGCTTTCAAATTTGAGAGCCCTCGCCTCATCACCCTGTTCAAATTTTTTAGTGGGATAATATATATGTTTTTGTCTTTTGTTTTATCCCATAACATAATAATTTTTAAATTCTCCCTCCATCCGAATTTTTCCTATAAATATTCATTCTTTCACTCTAATTTTCCTCACATTTTCTCACACACACACTCTCTCTCTCAGTCTCTTATCTAATCCCTAATTTTTTCTCTAATACTCTAAATTATAATTAATCTTTATTCTTCCATAATCCCTAATTTTCTTATCATTAATCTCAATATCTTATTTTATTTCTTAATCTCAATCCCTAATTATCTATTTTCCATAAATTAAACCAAAGTCCAAGGTAATTAAACTTATTATTATTGTTTATTATTTATTATTATATTTAATGTTTAATGCTTTACTTTTTGACTTAAATTTTTATTTATTTATATTTTTTATAATTAATAATTTACTTTTAAATTCTTTATAAGAAATAAATTATCATTAGTATGACTTTATCTCTCTAAATGAGTATGAACAAAATCTTTATGTTGAAATCCGTTCAAATTTACCACCGACATTCTAGTACAATCTAATATACTACCAGGTGGTCCAGGTCTACCACCACTATCATATTCATTTAATATTAATACTACTACCATTGCAAGTACAATGCCCATAAAGAAACATAATAAACGATTATCCAGAATTTGGGATACATTCGACATAGTTCCACATAAAAATGAGAAAGGTGTAAACGTTGATGGTATAATGTGCAAGTATTGCAAAAGTATTTTGGTCGCAGGTCCAAATGATGGAACTAATCACTTGAAACACCACAAAGACAATGCATGGCTAAAGCTGGTGCAGGTATGAATCAAACTCAACTGAATTTTAACACTGATGGTACAGTTAGTATGTGGACTTATGATCCAATGGCTGCTAGAGAATCTCTAGTTAGACTTATTGTTGCTACTGATTTACATATTAATTTTGGTGACAATGTTTATTATGAAGAGAACATTAGAAGAGCACTTACCCCAAAATATAAGAGCACAAGTAGAAATACTACTAGATCTGATATATTTGCATATTTCAAAAAACAAAACGTGATGAATTAAAATTAGAATGTGGTGATTTAAATCTAAATTTTGCCTTAACTTCTGATATTTGGAATGCATGTTCTAAAGAGGACTATTTATATGTTGATATTCATTACTTAGATTTAGAATGGACTTTAAATAAAAAATTAATAAGATTTAGAGTTATAATGAAGCACATACTAGTGTAAATATCCGTGATTTAATAATAGAAGTTGTGAGTGAGTTTGATATCAAACGCTATATAATTTCCATAACTTTGAATAATGTTGCGGCAAACACAAGGGCCGTCTCTTTATTTGAATCATAGCTTAGCCAATATAATTGTGGAGTCTTCCTACATTAATGTTATGTGTGTCATATCATAAACCTTATTGTAAAATCATGTATGAAAGAACAACGGGTAAAATATTATATTGATAAAATTCATACGGTATTATCTTGGATTACTAGTTCAAATTCTAGGATAGCTAAGTTTAAAAGATGTTGTAGGGCGTTCAATATGAAGCCTCGAATGTTTGGAACTGATATGCTAGTAAGGTAGAATTACACATATTTGATGTTTAAAAATGCCCTCCCACATAAAGAAATAATTAGTGGTTTTTTAAATTCGTGTAATCCTCATGTTATGTTAAATAGTTCTGATTAGGATATACCTGAAAAATTTACATGTTTTTCAGAAATATTTTATGATTTTACTATTCGACTTTCAAGTGTTTATTATCCTACATCTCCTCTTGTTTTGCATTCACTTGTTGAAATTACTAGCTTTTTTTCAGATTTATGAGAATGATGAAGTGTTTAAACCATTTGTTCAGAAAATGGTTTCAAAATTTAAAAAATATTGGAAGGAAATTCGTCTTTTATATACTTTTGCTTTTATATTAGATCTTAGTGTTAAGTTACAGGGTTTAACAAATACTCTTAAATTTATGAGTCAACATATAAATGTTGATTATTCTTCCACTATTACTAATGCTACTAACAAGTTATATGAAATGTTTGGTCTTTATGATAATAAGCATAGCTACTTGCGGCAACAGACACAAGAATAAGAGATTCGACCCAAGAGGAAGAGTTGGAATTTTATTAGTGGTTCTGGTTCCAGTTCTAATTCTAGTTTTAGTTCCAGTTTCATTGGGATGAAACTACAGAAATACCTCAAAACTGATTTCTCATTTTTTGATTATTGTGCAAATTTTTCAAATCATTATGCCTTTTGGATTGGTGGAAGAAAAGCTCTACACGATTTCCTATACTAGGACGACTTGCACGAGATGTCTTAACTATTCCAATCTCAACAGTTTCTTTCGAATCAGCATTCAACATAGGTGGGAGAGTTATTAAAGATAGGTGGACTTCGTTAAATCAAGAATTGGTTGAAGCATTATTATGCATAAGAGATTGGGAGCATGCATCTCATCAAGGTCAACATACAACTCATAATGAAAACTTGGCTCAATATTTTTAGAATATGTTCTTAGATGAAGATCCTTCTATGGTCCACTAATGACCAACCACCATTAATAAATAGATGATAGATAATAGATTATAATGTATTAGCAAACTTTTATAATTATTTTTTTTTTATGGCTTCATTGTAAGATCTGTTTTTTACTTCTTAAGGCCAGAAGGTTTTTTTAATGGACCCATTATTTAATAATATGCAATGAATTCTTTATTTGGCCAAAAGCTTTTTCTTTATTTGAGATGCTCTTAGACTCTTAGTTATTTGATAATTTGAGATGCTATTAGTTATTTGGTTGTAAACTTTGATGATACAATTTGATAATTTTGTTTGGATTGTTCTTTAGACCTCTTGTTAATTGGATTGTTCTCAAAACTCAGAATCTCAAATAATCTCTTTTATTTTAATAATAATTTATTATGAATATTTTATTTAAAAAAGATCGAGCCTAGTAAGGCCTGGTACGGCCCGGTAGAACCTAGCTCATTTTAGGCTCGATAAGGCCTAGTAGCACCCAACTCATTTTAGGCATGGTAGAACCCGGCCCATTTTAGGCCTGGTAGAACCCGGCCTATTTTCTAAGCCGGGCCAGGACATATATTTTGAAAATAGGCTTAGCCCAGCCTGGCCCATTATTTTTTCGGGCTCAGCCCCACTTAGCCCTAAATAGTGAAAAACTCTGAAGGGGCCGGGCCGGGCAGCCTATTTTGATACCTCTACCCGCAAGTATTGAAGATGGCTCAATATTTTCTCTATTCTCTTCTTCCGCTTCAGCCTTCTTCCTTCCATTTTCTCTTCTATCTCAATCTTTTATAGAATCTTAAGCTGCTCCAAATCGCGATTTCCACCGGTATATTTAGGGTTTATCCAATATCCCTATCTCTTTACTCCTTATCCATATCTGCAGCACCCAGCAAGGTGAAATCGCATATCGTTGAGCATTTGATGAGGTCAACTCCACCCTTCAAACTAGTTTAGCTAGGTACGTGTGATTAATCTATTTCTCCTTTCAATTTTTGTTTTTTGAGCTGTAACTTTAGTTGTTTTCAATAAGCCTTTAGGATTATGAGTATAATTTTTTGTTAATTTGACGAAGGAGGAGTATCTTGATTGATCTTTAGGATGGATATAACTGATTCTATTCTTGATAGTTAATTTCTAGTAATATTATATTTACAAAGGTTATATAAGTTTAACATTAAACCTAATTTGCTCTTGTTATGTTTTGAGGATGAAGAAGAAAAGATTACAGGTGGGTTATTTTTTAGTTCTTTTTTAATAGTAACAGATTTTAGGGTTCTTCAGGGTGGAGGTATAAATTATCAAAATCGAAGGGAATATTGTGGATCTACCACCAATCTCAAACACATGATTAGTTAATGCTTAGTGTTAGGAAATTTATATCTTGTGTATCCCCAGCTTAAGTTGTTCCGTGTTCTATTCTACTTGATCATAATTGATAGGTTCATTGTACGGACAATATCAAAGTTGTTACTCCTCCCACATCAAGGGAAAAAATTATTTGCAATCTGTTAGGAATTTACTTTAAATCTTTTTATTAATTTCTTTCTCATAAAAACCTAAATGCATGTTGTACCTATTCTTATTCTTTTTTTTCTTCTCGTCAAAGTTAATCAACCAAAATCTTAAAAAATAATAGAATATAAGAACATGATGGTTTTACCTAGTTCGGTATAATACCCACTCCACGAGCTCCAGAAGGATCAATGGAAAGCCAATAGCACTATAATCGGAATTTCAGTACAAGCTTACAAGTTACAACAACAATTCAACAATAACATAGATCTCAACTGATGTACTTGGAACAGGCAAAAGAGTTCTAAGATACTTAAATGGGACTTTAGATTTTGGAATTCTGTTTGAAGAAGACGAGTCTCAACTGATGAGATATGTTGACAGTGATTGAGCTGAGCTAGATCTTTGGATGATTCAAAAAGCACAAGTGGTTATTATTTTAGCTTCTCATCAGGGATGTTTTATTGGTGTTCCAAGAAGCAAGGTGTGGCTGCTCAATTTACAGCAGAAGCTGAGTACGTTACAGTAGCTAGAGCAACAAATCAAGCTGTTTGGATTAGGAAACTTCTTATTGATCTGGGATTCATTCAAACACTACCAACTTCTATTTATTGTGATAGTCTTTTTCCTATTGCAATTTCAAAAAATCCAGTTCATTTTGGAAAAACAAAGCACATCGAAGATAAACTCTATGCTATAAAGGAAAAAATTAAGAATGGGGAAGTCAAACTTGTTTAATGTTATTCTGAAGAATAGAATGCTGACAGTTTCACATATTCCTTGTCCACATTCAAGTTTGAAAAGTTCAGAGAAAAGTTAGGACTGATTCACAAACCAATCAAGGAGGAGTATTAGAAATCTGCTTGTTTTGGGTCGATGGGTTGACGCCTCGGCGGGGTTGAAGGCTCCAAGAGTCGACGGGTCGAAGGCTTAATATGTTCTGCAAGGTCAATGACTCGACGGGTCGATGGGGTTGGAAGCTTGACAGGTCGACGGGGTCGATGAAGTCGAAGGCTTAATGGGGTCGAACGCTCAACGGGTCTATAGGGTCGATGGTTGTAGAGCGATTGTTGTTTGTAGAACAAGTCTGCAAGTGTTTTGTGTATCGATCAGATATTTTCTTTCATTTCTCATTATCCTTTGTTTTGGGTGTGTTGACCAAGTTTTTGAAATCAAGATTCATGTTTAGATCGGAATTTTCCTTTGAGTTCTTTGACAGTATGGTACAATGCTTCTACAACACTCTTTGCTGCAGAAACCATTTTTTATTATTTTCATGTTAATTGTAAAAGTATTTATCTTTCAATCTTATTTTACTTGATTTGAAGATGTAGTAGGTGGCCTTATAATTTGTTTTTCATTTCAGTAATTATTTAAGTTGTAAGACTTTATAGTTTCATAAATTGAAGTAATTGTTTCCAGAATCTTACTCTTCCTCTATTCTTGCCTTTTGAATTCTGTTTTTTTATATAATTTTGGTGGTGTTTATAACAACGGTTGCCCATGCTTTCGTCGGAATGGATTAGTACTTGTAGTTTACGGTTTTGCTTGTGAGATTTCATTGTGAAATGTGAGCTTGTTAGAGAGAATCAACAGAGAGAGAAGGGGAAATGGAGGTTGAAGAGATTGGGAGAGTGGTGTGGGGGGGGGGGGGGGGGGGGAGGAGGAGGGGGATGATGGGGGAAGAAGAGTGATTGGATAAGGCAAAAATGAAGTTTTAGAAGATAGTTAAAATCATATATTTATATATATTAGATGCCCATTTTTCAGGACGAGGTAGACAAAGATCCTGTCGGCTTACTTTATAAATTTGAAACTTTAATATTTTAACAATTTTTTTTTAATATCTAATTTACAATTTTACTAAAACTTTGATAGGGAGAGAATGATTAATATCTCTTCACAATAGTAAAGATAAATATTGAATCAAACTTCATCGAAATTAAATATGCAATTATTTTAATTTATATGGAAATTGAATATGTATACAATGACCATATCGTAAGGTATGCTAATAATGAAAGAGAAATATGTATGTCTTTTATTAGAATCGAAGTTAGGACTATCATACATTGATTTATTAATATCTCAAATCTTTTTAAAAATATGAATTATTTCAGTATTTCTTACTCTTATAAATACTTTAGTTCCGAATTCTAAGGGTCTATTAGTATTTTGGTATCTCTTACTCTTGTATATAATGTCTAATTATCGCGTTATTCGATTTGAATGCTCTTAGATAGTATTTCTCAAAGTATGTCTTTCTATGACACATGCTACATGAAGCTCTAAGATATATGTAATTTGAGAATTGCTTTCATGAATCATGTCATAAATGAAAACATATTCTATATCTATTTATATTAATTATTAAAGAATAATGTCTTTGGTATTATGATCCAAATGATAAAATATTTTCATTTTTAGAAGAAACACTTATTTTGGTGTAAACGGGCAAGGAGTTTGACCTCTTAAAGGAATGGTATTCATTCCTAATATAAGTATAAATCAGATTATATAAATAAATGAAATTATTTTGATAATATTCTCGTTAAAAGAATCAAATTAAACATGTTCTAAAATTTTCTATAAAAACACCAAAGAACAATTTCTTACAAAAAAAAAAATCAAAAAGAGATGTGACAAGATTCAAAAGAAGATGAAGACGCCTAAATCCTTAACTGAGAACATGACCCAAGCAAAATAGGCGGTGAAAAGTCTAAAATTACTGTTGGATTTTTTAATAATAGTTAAAGTGAAATAAATTAAATATTTAAATATAAAAAATATTTTTTAAATATAATTAAATATATTTTATATTAAAAAGAGAAAATTTTGTAAGAATATTTATAAGTTATTATAAATAGTAAATAAATTTGAGCATTGATCGGGACTCGTATACATGGCACTTTTGGTGAGCGTGGTGTGAGTGTGAAGTACTTTTGGTGCTTATTAGGTATACTTGGCACTTGATATATTTGTGATGTGGTGGCACTATTAAAATATAATTATTTTTCTAAGGAGTGTGACTGTTCATAAAATAATACATTATTTTACGAACATGTATCAATTTCACCTACAAATATAAGAAATTTGTAAAGAAGATAAATAAATATTCTTCTATCTATTTTCTCAATGTTAAAAATTAAATACATGCCTATATTTTATGATAAAATTTTACTATTATTTATGAGATTTTATAAAAATTTTATCATATTTTAAAAATTATTTTCATAATAATTTATAAATAATCTGAAATAGTAAAAATATTTTTTAAAAATATATTTATTATAGATTTGAAGTCTTGATCACAACGATTGCTACATTAGATATTATTACTTATTAGTTTTTAGCCTTTACTAATAATTAAAATGTACAAAAATAAAAGCAAGAAAAAAGACGCGCTTAAATAGTAAAGCTACAATATTATTAGAGATAGGAAAGGAAGTCATACAGGATTTCATGCAATTTGAAACCCTCTTTAACAGCCCATGGAAGTTAAATTTTCACCAACCTCCATAGACCATAGTGGCGTATATATATATATATATATATATATATATATATATGACTCTTGTGTGTGTGTGTGTGTGTGTGGGACCCAGTACTGAATCAAGGGTATCTGGTCTTAGTCTGCAAGTAGCAGATGAAGATCACATGAATTTAAGAATGTGCCATCTAAACAAAACAGGCAACTCTGGAAGGAGATAAATTAATTATATGAAAAGTTGAGAAATTAAAGACCCACATGTCTTTGATTTCTTGGTAAATAATGCCTCAAGTAGTATGGTTATGCATAGGCTTAGACACCCCTCTCATCATTTAATTTAAGATAATTTGTACCTAGAATATATTAATTTATTTTTATTATATATATATATATATATTTAAAGTAATATATAATATAATAATATAAAATTAATATTTATAATTAAAATTATTCTTTTTATAATAAATATAATTTACTTTAAAATATCTCTTAATTTTGACTAACAAATTTTAGTTTAGGTTTCTAGTTAAAATAAACTTGATTAAAACTCAAGGAATCCTACCTAGATTTTAAGTCAATCAAAAGAATCATATATAATCACATAATATCTCAAAATTTAAAATTTAAAATTTAAAATATATATAGTTAGTAATGCTGACCTCTCATTCTCTCTCTCTAATAGACTAATAGTAGTAGAACTCTTGTCACCCCTTTTCTCTCTCTTTTTCCCTCTCTCTCATGTCTAAACTAGGTCAAGTATCATCTAAACCTTCGGAAAATAATGAGAAGAGATTATTAGCAGAAGAAGAAGATGAGGAAATGAGTAAAGGGTGTATAACACCGACTTCTTCTGAGCACAAGATACCGATTCCTGAATGCTGCCCACCTGCACCGAAGAGAAACCAAGCAGCCATTTCTAAGCGGAAATTTCCAGATGAACTAGTGCACTTCTTTCATGGACTCTCCAGTAAAGCTCATGAAGATCAGATTGAAGCTTTCTTCTCCGATATGAATCCATCCCATGCTAAAAGAAGATGTACTAGTACTGCATGAACACTCTTCTTAATTATGTCAAATGGTATTATTTCTCTCTACCTTTTTTCAGCTACTATGATTATCATCATCTTATAAGACTGAGTAGCACATCTTTTCATAGATACAGTTATGAAAAAAATTATTTTATTTTCTTCTTTAATTTCAACCATGGAGGTTACTTTATCTCCATCTTTATATATGTTAGTTTAGTATCTCATTCTTGGTGATTTTTCTTGCTGCTCTTGCCTAATCAATAACCAATCCAAAGAAATGAGAATTTACGGCGTGGACTATGTTTATAATAAATCGATCCATTTCAAGTACAATTGATATAATATGATAATATGAAACTTATGTATACGATTGAGATGAATTGGTCTAGATACATTCCATCCAATAATCTCAATATATGTAGTGTTCTTATTGAATTCCCCATATATGTATAGTGTTCTTATTGAATTCCTTCATCAATTAGAAAACCAACATATATGTGTATACTAGTGCTTGATGAATTTTCTAGTATTCTCTTGCTGTTTTGACTACAAATTAGGGTAAAAGTACTTATTGAATTTGTGAAACTGAAACTTAAGATAATGAAATTTGGTTATATTTTGTTGCCGTAATTGGGTTTTGCGAATCCAAACTAACTCTGCGCTTAAACCATCTTCTAATGATGATTAATTAACATGTATACTTCATAACATATATATACAACGACGCCGTGCAAAGAAATTGAGTCGGAATGACAAAAATTATTGTATACATTAATCTCGACAAAACCTGGGACAGAACATTCACAGAAGAAGGACGGGCTGGTGGGGTTGTTGCAGGAGAACAGTGCCAGGTGGGGAGTTTATGATGATGTTGGAACAGTCCATTATTTTTGCAAACTCGCACAAAATTCTGTTTTTGTTTCAGACTCTGCCTGCATTCTAGTGCAATTCTTATCTTTGTTTTTTTGGCGGTTTCTTCTTCTACTTTATTGTTTTTTTTTTTTTTTTTTTAACTCCCTTGAGACTAAATAAATATATTTTTCTGATGCATATGCAAATACAGTTCAGGCCTAACAATGTATGTGAGAGTGATGTTCAGAAAGAAAGGGATAACGTCCTGAATTTTCTGAACCAACCCCCCCCCCCCCCCCCTCTTCTTCCTTCAACCCAAAAAACCCCTTCGTGGGTTCCACCGTACTCACACCTTTGCCCCCTAAAAAAGTGCAATTTAAGTCTATGCACTTCGGTATAATTTAAACTCAGGATACTTCGAAAGTATCTCGAGTCTTAATTAGTGACCTCAAAATTGATAAGTAAACAAACAAAAAAAGAATAACGACGGAATAAATAAAAACAAATATGTAGATTCTTCAAGTGGAGACAATGACGTATATACGTATTATTATCCCCCCAAATTACACAAGTACACGTGAATCTTCTTTTATTCTATCAACACAACACAACACATTTTCCGTACTTTAACAAAGCATGAAACTCAAAGGAAAAGCAAAAAATTGGTGACTAGAAACAGAAAGTGATTATGAACACTCCGAAGCTCAAACCTTGCATTGTGTTCCGAGACTGCTGTTTGATCTCACTCAATCTTTTCGAGTATTTCCAATCGGGTTTTTCTCTTCCACCCTTTCATTGTTGCGACGAGGTTTATTAACCCAACAATTTGATTCTTGCTGTATTCCTGTAATAAATGAGTTTACTTAATTAATTAGTGCAACGAAAGTATAATAAGAGTTAGCTGGTAAGGACTAGGGAAGGATTATATTTACCGGATGACCATGAGCCCAGTGCACATATTCAGTTTCTGGAAGGTAATATGCCTGTTTGTAAAAAGTTGAGTTTAGTTAATCCAAGGAAATGGACTCTAGAGGGTACAAATTAAACCACTTCACCCTAAAAGTTTCTTCCAACTTTTGCACATAATAAATTTTGTTTTTTACAGATCCTAAAGTTTACCTTGATGAAGGTTTCAACTATTTGTAATTTGGGCTTCACGTTCATGGGGACAAAATGTTGCAAGCCATTGATTAAAACCTAAAAGGAGAAAATAAAACAGTACTAAACACACTAAACCATAAGAGAGAGGAGGAAGCCTTCAATATCCAGATTCCGAGAAACTATCTTCTATATGAGTTGCATGAAACTGATGTGCAAAAGTATCTTCAATATTTCCTCTCATATCAGTTGCATACATCCGATGTAGGAGATTTCTGTAGAGTCTAGTTACAGCTATAAAAGAACCTGAAGATCCAGTGACATGAGAGCCCGTCCTTCATCAGAACACCTCTTCACACGTGATAGACCCTCAATAAAACTTTCAGCAACGATTTCAATTCCATCTTCCAAGAGAAGGTCTTGAACCTACACGTGCAGATATGTAAGTTTGAAATCAGTCAATTCATATATAAAGGTGATATGTAAACTTTAACCAGGATTGTTAGGACAATATGAATAAAAATATCTCATTGTCACTATTAAGCAATCCACTTGATGAGAGAAGAATCTAAAAGTGTAGAGCAATGTACTGCAACAAATTATACAGAGTATTACTAGTTTTGCTCGCTATATCACTGACTAGGGCATCATGAAGATGACTAGGGAGGAGGAGGAGGGCAGGGGGGTCTGTGTTTGGGGGTGGGGTTGGGGAAAAAGAAGTCGCACTCGAACATATGAACACAGGAAAGACAGGTGCCAATCATTTACCTCCTTGCGAATTCCCACATGAGCAAGCCTAGTTTTGTAGTGCTTGAACTCTCCCAGCAACAGGTCAACATACCTATTTATACAACTTTAGGCTGGTAAAATGACAGTTCAAAGGCTCTTTTATAAACACATTTTTACAAATAAAAGTAGTCAGATCTCAAAACAAACATTAATAGCAAGATATTAATTTTGTACCAAAATTTAAGCCTTTTGAATTAGTAACGCGTTCTAGATACAATGGCAATAACATTATTAAGTTACAAGATCACAAGCTTGAAAGACAAAAGTCAAAGAACAGTAAAAGCATAAGTTCCAAAGAAACAAACCCATTATGCTCCAATCCAAGCTCTTTTACTTCCCATTTAGCATTGGCAACCCGAACAGCATATCTGTGAGGGAAAAGATAAAAAAGCAAATAAAAGTCAAATAAGTTAGATAACTTAGAAGAGCGTAGGAAGTAATTTGTATATATGTCCCGAAATCAGTTATATCTCTCACCCATTAATATGAAGAAGCAGTCTAGCAGTGGTCCTGTAGATATGCTTTTTAAGATCTGGTACAGCATCCACCTAGTAACGAACAACAGAATATTTTAGTTCCATCTCCTCTAGACTATGAAACTCTCTATCTGCGAAAAAAGATGACCATCTTTCTTACTAGAATATAGTAGTAGAGACAAAGATACTTAGGGAAAACACGCAAAGTTAGTAAAGAATAAAAATAGCCATACAGCCCATAACAGATAAGAGCAACTTCAGTGTTCCATTAATCTCCAACAAATAATCCAAATAAGCTCGCTACCACAAAATGTGGAAAGCATAATCTAACAAAATGTGGGGAAAGCATAACCAAGAGGTAGTAATGATGAATTCACCAATGAAGACTAAGATACAACATACCAGATTTGCATAGAAATCTTCAACCACAGCTGCATTACTTTGCAGAAGCATGGATTGAAAAAGAGCTTTGGACCGATGCAATATCAGAGCAACAAGAGATATGGTGTCAACACCAGCAATTCGTTCCTGCAACATAATGGTCTCATCAATCATAGACATACCCAAACACTGATCCTCTGAAGTATTGTATCTACTCTTAGGCAGAACATTTAATCAGAGTCGCTCAGCCATTTTACAACTGTCACATTTGATTGGAAACACTGGTAAATTGATTAATATTAGTGAGTTAGAATACAAACCATTTTTCCTACAACAGATAAATGAAGCAGAACAAAGGAGAGAAAAAACAAGAAACCTCGAGCACAAAAGTACAGAGTTACTATTCACTATGAAGGCATAAAATAAATGCAGCACAAGCTTTAGTAGATTTCCAATCTACCAAGTATTACTGAGAAAAGATTAAGATGTTACATATTAAGTTCTAAGTTGGGTACGTGGACAGCTTAACCAAAAAGTGCATTAATGTCCATTATAAGATGGATATATCATATCCAACATCTGAAACTTATCATACTCAAGAAAAGATATCCTTAACATGCACTTCCTTGCAATCATCAGACTTAGAATACCAAATGAAAGTACATATATTGAAAGCATAGTGTAGGTCAAAGTGACAAAGTTTCCAAACTGATTGACGACCTTCATCAACAAGCTATATCTTAGCAAATACCTTGGGACCGAGTGAATGACCAAAGTTCGCAGTAGGAGGACTTGGAGTTACATCTGCTAGTGTAAGTGATGTATTCAATGAGCTGGGTGAAGGTGAGTGAAATTTTATCCACTGGTCACAATCCTGTGTGATCCTAGATAAGGCTATCTTCAGTCTGTCTGATTATTTATTAAAAAAAAAAAAGGGAGAAGATCTCTATCAGCTCAATAAACAAATAAGTAATGGTATATTGATTCTAAATACAAATGATCATGAAAGGATGCAAGAATGGGCGACAAAGAAACATTTTTCTTTTCCAAGGCATTACAAAGATTACCCAAAAAAGGAAAGGAACACATACAATTGAGTGAGTCACTATAGCCTTTTCCACCAAAATTTGAGTTTTGTTGGCCAAATGTCTCAAATACAAAATAAAAGAACACCTCAAACAACTGGCATATTCCCTGCAAGAATAATATGAACATGACTCATAAGGAAACAATTTCTAGAGAACTTAAAGCTATAATTTAGCTTGTATGGAGAATCTCTCCAATTTAGGAGGAGCAGGAAGGGAGGGGAGAGGGAACCGATAAAGCGAACTAACAAGGGAAAACATACCTTAAAGAACTCAACATTGACTATTTCTAATTTTTGCATAAGCTTCGCATATTTATCCATTGACCTGATGGGTAAAAGTCGGTTAATCTCGATGCATCTCCCAATGAAAGATAATTATAAAAATAACACCAGCATGCGGAACACATTTCCAACTTCAATGAAAGAGCATTTCACCTTAAAAGACAAAGTGATGATCCTGTTTGTGCTATTATCTCTTCATTATTTCCATGTGGAGAGTGATTTTTTGGAAGTTTTGGTTTTGAAATTCTGCTAGGAAGTTGACTATCCTCATCGATAAAGTCTGCAAAAAGATCTTCATTTTCATCCTCCAAAGCAGATTTATTACCATTCATATGATTCACATCCATATTTGGTGGGGAGGCATTATCATCATGAAAATTGTCACTCATTTCTCCATCATAATCTCCATCCATTGCCCTATTAACTAGGGAAGAAGTATGGCCTATAGAAGTATGCATTAGTTTTAGCAAGAAGGGGTTCTCAGTTTTAAGCCACCTGAAAGATCCATTCTTCTTGACACGCTTATCGATCGAATCAGATTGTCTGACCTTAGCAGAGTTATTATTTGAGTGGGCAAGTAATCGTGCTCCATCACCAGCTAGCCCAGAAAAACTAACGCCCTGTACCGTCTCCGGTGGTAATATCAACCAAATCTCTTTCTCTAAAACCATTTTAAGTGCCTGAAAAAAAAATGAAATGTGTTCAGCATTATTTGGAGCCGAAAAACCAGATTGATAATGCAACAGATTAGTAAAATATTAAGAGACTGCAGGAAAGATGAAACTGGAACCACAAGAGTATTCTACTTTCAAGCACAACTTATGCACAATATTATGCAAGGAAAGACATTAATGATTTGGAACCATGAGAGTATTAACTGAAATCATCTGTTGGTTGATGAGGGAAAGTTGAATTCAAACCCAAATCAATGAACTGTCAAAAAACAAAAAACCGCACAGATGAATCATTAGGTTCTAATACAGATGAAGTAGCACTCAAATGAAATATTCATGAAACTTAAATTGTCGTTAAGAATTGTATTATTATATGCATCATGGTAGAATTTTAAAATAATAAAAATCATGACGGGATTATGTGCATTGCACGATCTTATGTCTATCCTGGCCGGTAGAAATGGAACAAAATGTGAATAAATACACACATTGGCATGTACCCATTGAGAGAGCAAGTGAAAACAACTTACATGTATATTCTGCTTATGAAATGCTGTGAAGTAGTTTTCACAAACACCCTTCAGCTTTTGCCTGAACTCAACTGCTTCAACTCCACTAAAGGCTTCCCCAGCCAAGATGAAGGCACTCAGGTCTTCATAATTTTTCAAGAATTGGTGAATGCTGGTTGAGCAAACAGCAGCTGAAGAAAGCAACACAGACACACGACTTGTCGTGAGTTGCCAAAGGTTCTTTCGTCCTCTCTGAAGGGCATTTGAAACAATTGCAGTAGCATCTTTACGCAAATGATACCATGGAGATCCGCTAGTTGATGCTGCACTACCATCTGATCTAGCCTCTGCATCAGAAGATAAACCAGGCGTCGGCACCCTTTCCACACATTCAGATAGAGAGCCATTAACTCCTTGAGAATCAGTATTTGTGCTCAAATCTGTCTCTGTTTTTTGTCTATTTTCTTTTGAAGCCAAAGAAATGTTAATATCCTTTTGTCTCGTATTAGACATTTGGCTAGCTGAATCCTGGAAGAAAAAAAGTGAATTTCATATTGACTTGAATCTCTAATCTGTAAAGGAATATATTGCAATTCAATAACATAATACCAAATATTGCAATAGCAGAAAAATTAAGCAAATAACATGTCTGATATGTCCCATAACCGAATCATATACTAGAGCTTAAATCATTGGGAACGAAACTATACCTGGTTCTGTAGTTGGAAAGCCAAGATCTCATAATATGAGCACATCAAGTTAAATAGAACAGCCAGTGTTCTCAATAAACACTGCCTAAACTTAGATTCAGGAATCAGATGGCAAAGATCACTGTAGGTAAGCCTGCCATTGAGTCCGAACAAATTGGAAAGCATGTTTTAGCAACAGGTTATGATGTCAAGTGATTATCCATACAAAATCTGTTGCTGGTAAAATAATTAACATACCTACTATTTTGCAACTTTAATTCCTGATCCTGCAAAGGTTAATCAATCTTGTAAGTGTAGATGTTACTTAGAAAGAAAATACTGTAATATAAATTAAATAAATGCAGTAAAGATATGGCATCTAAGTGACTTCTCTTTTATTTTCCTTTTTTTCTTTTTCTTTTCTTAGCTTATTAAAATTTAGACTCCCTTATTTAGGTTTTGGAAAATAATCTAGAGTTATCTCATTTTCTTTTAATAACGCTGCAATTTTCCATATAACTATGTAAGCAGACCTCTTGTCCGATATTCTTCAATACGTCGTGGGTTTCTGATATAACTTCCTGCATAAAGAAGCTTTGAATCTTTTCAGCAAGGCCAGAGATATCTCCAATTAGTGCATAGGCATCAATCACCTGCCCAGCATTTAATAGTCACTCTCAAATTTAAAAAATGCATAGAAGCTAATCATTACATGAGTATCATGATGAGCACAGATGCTTAGGAAAAATGTAAAATTCATTTCAAATATTTGCTAAGAGAAAGCACATGAACTTGGAGTAACTGTAGCTGCACACATTAAGTTTCTCATAAGTAGAAACTGACAGCGTTATTTATGAATCATTAGAAGGTAAAAATTTACTCGACAGTAAAAGACTACTACTCACAGTTATATAACTCTCTTCTTTGAACTCCTGGCAAACTCCTAACAATAGCAAATCAAGCTTCTGCAGAGTTGTTCCCAGCCAAGCCTGCAGTGAGATTGTGATTGGAAAGTACATTTTAAGGTAATCAAAAGTTATCCATATGAGCAAAAGTTATTACACTTCCTAATCCAAGCCAAGCATATGGGAAAAATTAGGGGACTAACTAATGAAAGCTTAGACGGTTAGATGTGCAATGAAAAGAGAAAGTAAAATGGATAGTAATAGAGCAATTTTATAATATTCACCTCTACACCACGGCTCATCTCTTGTATGGCTGAAAGCTCTGAAAAACTATCTAAAAGCTGTAAGTACTCAGATAGGACTTGAAAAGCCTGTATAGTATGAGTGTTAGGGAGATCTCTTTAATAATTGAGTGTTTTTTTTTTTCTTTTATACTACATATTTAAAGCTCATATATTGTACTCCCGCAAGATCCAAGTAACCCACCTTGCAGTAATTTCCTTCCTCAACAAGAGATTCAAGAGTAGCTTGCATTTTCAGTGAATGACAAAGCTCGCTCAAAACTGGAAGCATTTCCTGCAATTTCAGATAATGACATCCATTTGCAAATGAAAAAATTGTAGAAGTTTATCAAGAGTCCATTGGGAAAAAGCACATGATTATAAAAACAAAAACAGCTTTTTACAGTGAACTATGAAAAAAAATTCTCCCACAGAACGAAAATCAGAAGGATAAACTACAATCAGAATTTTTCCCATTTGAAAAATCGTGGGAAATATACCAGCAGTGCTTGCTTCTTCTTCGAGTTAGAATTTACAATAAGATCCCTTGAAACTTCATGAATTGATGAGGTCAGGTGCCTTCTTCCATTCTGGAACAACAAAAATGATAAAAGTAAAAATAACAAAAGATCATACCAGAAACATAAGCACGCTATAGTCACAAACAATTAATGTAAGACCATAAGCCATGCAAACGATTACCATGCAAATGACATTTGCAACCTTCAAGTCTTTCTCCAACTCCCTGACCAAATGCATCCCCTTCACTGGCCAAAAGTAAGTATCAACATCTCAATTGAGACTAAAACAATTCAAATTTAACATTTACCAGATAGTTACCGGGGTAGAAATAGAAAACAAGAGCTAATGAAGCACACCAACATTGGTTTTAGATGGTCATAGTGATACAAGCCAGGCACATATACTGTAGTCCAATGGCAGCATTGCTCATGATATTTATTCATCATGAAATTATTCTCATTAGTAGATGCATTATTTACCTTCATTTCCTTCTTTTGCATTCATTATTAGCACATACAATCTATATTCACCTTCTCTTGATGAGCAACCCTATCACTTTTACTATAAATACCCATATAAGCTTTTTAGATCTTTTACAAAACGAGGTCAAGTAGTGAAGAAGCCTGCACCCTAGAACCTAAATCGTATTAGTCCGACCAAGAGACACTTTCATTAATAAAGGAGCAACTCCTAAAACTTACAGAAGCAACAGTTCCTTCTAATTTCTTACTGGTATTTCCCATTGAACATACATGGGAGGGTTGGGTTGGTAAGTTTCAGAGCTTCGACGGAAGGTAATTGGTCTGAGATAATAAATGAAGACCAGAATAACAAAGGTATTATTAAGACATTACTAGGGAATGAGATGCTGACTTCAATACACAAATGGAGGGGTTGTCCAAACAAGGAACACTAACACGAACACTCTTCCAGAATTGAAAAAAAAAAACTACAGTTTTCAAATCCAGATTATCCGCCCATGTCTTATTATTATTTTTTTTTTTAAGCTTTTAAAAATAATAATAGTGAAAACGAGTCAACTATTAGTATGTGAGAATTTTAAAGGTAAAAGAAATTCTATTCATCCTTTAATTTTACATCTTAGGTTCCTTTATATAGAAGAGAAACCCTAGTCTAACAGCATAAAATGAGCCTAAACATAATCTATTAGAATCCCTAAAAATCAGTAACTCATTAGTAACTAATCAGGAAACAAATCAAACTGGAATCTTAAATATATTCTACAATATTCTACACTCCCCCTCAAGCTTGGTAATAGATATTAATCAAGCCAAGCTTGGACTTCAAATCTTCAAACTTGATTCTTGGTAGGGCTTTAGTTAGGACATCAACTATCTGAAGACACAGGCGTATAGATTAGCTTGACTATTCCTCCATCTACCTTTTCTTTTATAAATTGACGATCAATCTCCACATGCTTAGTTCGATCGTGATGTATAGGATTCTTTGCAATACTTATAGCAGATTGATTATCACAGAACAGTTTCATTGGTTCATCCACTGAAAATTTTAATTCTTCTAAGAGTCTTCTTAACCACATTCCCTCACATATTCCATGAGCCATAGCACGAAATTCTGCCTCTGCACTACTTCTTGAAACTACAGATTGCTTTTTACTTCTCCATGTAATCAAGTTCCCCCATACATAGGTGCAATAACTTGAAGTAGATCTTCGGTCTTTGATCGATCCTGCCCAATCTGCATCACTATACACTTCAATATATATGTTTGCTGTTTTTCCAAAGAACAAACCCTTTCCAGGTGTCATCTTTAGGAACCTCAAGATTCTGTAAACAGCCTTCATATGTTCTTCATTTGGACAATTTATAAATTGACTCACCTTACTTACCGCAAAACTAATAGCAGGTCTAGAATGGGATAAATAGATTAGTTTTCTTAACAACCGTTGGTATCTGCCCTTATCAACTGGTGCTTTTTGTTCTCTTTGAATCCCAGTTTTATGGTTGAATCCATTGGAGTATCTACTGCCTTGCATCCCAACATTCATGTTTCCTTCAGCAGGTCCAGCACATATTTTCTTTGAGATATTGAAATTCCTTTCTTTGACCGAGCTATTTCCATTCCTAGGAAATATTTGAGATTTCCCAAGTCTTTGATCTCAAATTCTTTAGCTAGGAATTCTTTAATGTTGTTCAGATCCTCCTCATAATCTCCGATTACAATAATATCATCAACATACACAATAAGAATGGCAACCTTTCCTGTAAGAGAAAATTTGACAAATAATGTATGATCTGATTGGCACTATGTATATCCATTTCTTTTTACCACTTTCTGAATCTGTCAAACCAAACCCTTGGTGATTGCTTGAGTCCGTAAAAGTGACCTTTTTAGCTTGCATACTCTATTGGTTGTATTTGATTTCTCAAACCCGGGAGGAATGTCCATATATACTTTCTCTATTAGATCTCCATTTAGAAAAGCATTTTTGACATCCAGTTGATAAAGATGCCAGTCTAGATTTATAGCTATTGAAAGTAGGATCCGGACAATGTTGAGTTTTGCTATTAGAGCAAACATTTCTTCATAATCAATTTCGTAAGACTGAGTAAATCCTTAAGCAACCAATCAAGCTTTGAATTTATCCACATTCCCATCATCCCTGTACTTTATAGTGAATAGCCACTTACAACTCACCAGACGCTTTCATGATGATAATTCAGTAACCTCCCATGTTTTATTCCTTTCTAGTGCCTGAATTTCGTCACAAACAGCAGCTCTCCATTTTGGAGATTTGAGTGCTTCATGTATGTTGTTTGGAATCTGAATTCCATCAATGTTAGACACCAATGCTCTAAAATTGGGTGATAGCCCTTGATAGGATACAAAATTGTATATAGATTGCTTTGTACAGGATTTAACTACTTTCCTTAATGCAATAGGCCAATTAATATCATCATTTTCTAACTCAATATGATAGAAATCAGAATTAGTGTTACCTTGAATGTCTTCATTTGGCCTTGAATTAGAGTCTAACTCATGGATTTGCTCATGATGTACTAAGGGTTTTGTTTCCTCTTGACTTCTTTTCCTTCTCGAGTACATGATGAGATTAGTGTTCTGTTGAATGGTGTCTAAAAAGTGGAGGAGGGTTTTGAGTAGGCTGAAGGTTGGGGATAGAATCCTATAGGAAATTGTCACTTGGAGAGCTTGATAAGGTAGTTTGGAAACTTTCATTAGGAGGACTCAGTGAGGTAGTTTGATCTAAGATTGGGATATCCCAAAGCTAATGTTCCTGTATAATCGGTTTCTCCCCCTGAATATCAGTTTTGGGATAAAAAGGTTGTTGTTCAAAAAATGTGACATCCATGGAGTTGTAGTATTTTTGTGTGCTAGGAGAGTAACACCCGTACCCTTTCTAATTAGATGAGTATCCCAAGAAAATGCATCTGATTGCTCTAGGATCAAGCTTGCTTCTTGTCAGATTATGATCATGGACAAAGGCAGAGCAGCCAAATACTTTGAGCGGGATAGAGGTTATGAGGTGTGTGTGGATAGGACTTTAGGAGGGTTTGACATCGAGTATAAAATTGGAGGACCCGAGAGGGCATTCTGTTGATGAGATAGGTTGCGGTAAGAATGGCATCACCTCAATGATGCTTTGGTACATAGGATGAGAACATGAGTGATCGTGCAACATCTAACAAATATCTGTTTTTCCTTTCTACAATCCCATCTGTTGGGGTGTATCCACACATGAGCTTTAGTGGACAATTCCATGTTCCAGTAGATATGTACTAAGAGCAGAAGTAAAGTACTCTTTAGCATTATCTGTCCTGAAAACTTGTATCTTAGCTTGAAACTGTGCCTTAACCATCGAGTTGAAGTTTCTGAAAATTTGGTCCACATCTGACTTTTCTTTCATGAGAAACACCCATGTTAGTCTTGTGTGATCATCTATTAGGGTAATGAACCAGCGGGTACCTGTGTTGGTTTTTACTCTAGATGGGTTCCCATACATCACTGTGAATCATGGAGAAAGGTTGGGATTTTTTGTAAGGTTGATTAGGGAAGGAATTTCGGGTGTGTTTTGAGAGGTGATAACTGAAAATCATATGGACTTTTATTAGAAAATAATGATGGAAATAATTTCTGGAGATACATAAAATTTGGGTGGCATAACCGGTAGTGCCATAACATTACTAGACTGTCTTTAAGATATTGACTAATAGGACTATTCTGACTTCTAGACACTATACAATCTGACTTGCAATCGACCTTTTGAGAATCAGAAACCTTAAGTAGATAGAGCCCCGAGTACATCTTAGCATTGCCAATCGTCTTCCCTGAATCCAAGTCCTGAAATTCACACGAGTATGGAAGAAATTTAGTAACACAATTATGATCTCTAGTGAGTTTACTGATAGATAATAAGTTGCAGTCTAGATTTGGAACTAAAAGGACCGAGTTTTGAGCAAGGTCTTTTGATATTGTGATGGACCGCAAACCGACCACTTTTGAGAGTGAGCCATATGCAATTCTAACAGTAAGATTTTCATGGGAAGGAGTAAATTCACTATAGAGAGTTTTATCACCAGTCATGTGGTCCGAAGCTCTTAAATCCACAATCTATGGACTGTCCTTCTTTTTTGTAATATTTAGGCCAGTAGCAAATTTACCTTTTTGAGTTATGGACCCAGTTCCAATAATTGAGGAGGATTGTGAGGATGAAGGTGGCTGATTAAACATCTTCTTTAGTAGATCAAGTTGTTCCCTGCTGAACAAGTTGGATTCACATGTTGCAGTAGGTTCTTCCAAGCCGATGTGGTTTCCACGGCCTTCTTTGTTGTGGGGAGGTCATGATGGTTTCGAGTCCGCTGGTTTTTCATGGATTTTCCAGCATGTGTCTATACTGTGTCCAGACTTTCTGCAGTGCTCACACCATGGCCGTTCCTTCCTTTGTCGATTCTCACTTGGTTGATACTGAGTGCCTCTAACAGCCAAGGCCGAGACTTCTAGATTTTGAGTGACTAAGTGAGATTTTCATCATTACCCTTTTCCTACTTTCCTCTTTCCTTACTTCAGAAAATGCCTTTTTTACACTCGGTGGAGGTTTATAGCCTTGGATTCTTCCTCTTACTTCATCTAGATTATGGTTCAATCTAATTAGGAACTTGTACAATCTTTTCCTCTGAACAATTTGCTTATACAACTGAATATCTTCAGTGCACTTCCATGGATGGATCTCACACAAGTCAAGTTGTTGCCTGTAGCAGGTGAGGGCATTATAGTATTGAGTTACGGTCAAGTCTCCTTGCCTTAAGTCAGGTAGGTTGCCCTTGATCTCGAATTGTTCCGAGGTGTTCTCATTATTGGAGTAGGTCTCCTTGACTGCCTCCCAGATCTCCTTTGTTGTTTCATATGATAGAAAGTTTTCTCCAACTTCATTAGTCATGGAGTTGATGAGCCATGACAAAACTGTGATGTTTTCAGCCTTCCATACTCAAAACCTAGGATCATTTTTCTTCGGCTTCATTACTTCACCAGATAGATATTCATCCTTCCCCTTGCCGCAGATGTCCATCATTACTGAATGAGACCATTGAACATAGTTGTTCTCATTCAATTTGTGTCCAGTAATGATAACTTGATTGTTTTCCGAGTTTCCATGGTTGCCACTGACCATGATTTCGTGATCGGAAGTGTTTTTTGGGTTTGAGGCAGACGGGGAACCTAGTTTTTCTATCGCCATCCTATATTTTGACATGAGGGATTGATTTGCTACAGTTCAAAGAATACGAGGCTCTTATACCATGAGAATTTCAGAGGTAAACGAAATTCTATTCATTCTTTAATTTTACATCTTAGGTTCCTTTATATAGAAGAGAAACCCTAGTCTAACGGCATTAAATGAGCCTAAACATAATCTATTAGAATCCCTAAAAATCAGTAACTAATCAAGAAACAAATCAAATTTATTTGTTTACTGGAATCTTAAATATATTCTACAATATTCTACAGAATGGATATTGGAGATCACAGTTTTATGTTATAACAACAGTTGACAAAAGGATATGAAAAACTACAAGAAATATAACTTTAAATATTACTTAAGCTTGAAATCAATAGGAAGTACTAAGTAGTGCATACTAGGTTTCATGAAATCTGGTAAAAGTAACTTACCCATCACTTCATGATGCTCCATAACATTGCGGGATAACTGTTCCGCAACTTTATCTAGCTGTGTTAACCTAAGAGCACCCTATAAGAACGTAATATAAATATAATAAGCAACTTGGTCGACAATAAAAGAGAAATGGAAAAAATGAGTGTTTCTTGGTTGACAGACGTAATTCCAAGTCACTAATTTGGCCATTTGAATATCTCTTACAAATGAGTATTTCTCACTTGTTTGTTTGTGTTTCGGTTTATTTTTTCTGTTTTTTCTTTCCCCTTAGTTTGTGTCATTTTTTCTTGGAGATTTTGGTTCTGTCCCCCTACTTTGTATTCCGTTTTTCTCTTCATATATGTTTTTTCTGCGATGTTTGCTCTGCTGATGGCTATGCCGAAGGTAGAGTGATCAGTAACGTTTATTTCTTTATTTTTAAAAGCCACTATTTTTTTTTGGGGTAGCCACAAAGTCAACAGACTTTTAATTTTTACAAATATATCAAACATAACAGCCTTCCTTGGCCAACCAGACAACAAAAGTTTCATATTAAAACCTACCAAGTTGTCCTTAAGAGTCACAAATGTTGATTGCACTAACAAAACATGAAATAACAATCAACTCGAAAAGGAATTATTCATGAAAAAAAAAAAAAAGAATCTCCAGGCCAAGACTCGAGTAAGAAGGGAGTATGCTAACATCACCTGTTTCTCAAAATATGACAGATCATCTTCCTCTGATGGAATATGTTTTAAAATATGCCGAACTGGATCAAAGTCCTGCAAATGAGAATTTAAAGCATGTCAGTAAAACCAATCCACTCCATGAGTTTTGCTCCTTCAAAACGTACAAGTTTATTCTCTTAGTTAAGTGCTACCAAGTCACTCATCGAAACTCCTAATTACTAGAACGAATGCCTTTTTCTTGACAACCTTTCGATTAAACAAACCATTTCAGTAATGCTAACAGTAATCCATCCAAAGCCTAACATATACTGCCCAACAAGAAAAGTATGTTATCACAACAAAAGAAATTACTCAAGCAAGTAGCACCTCCTCATAGAAAACTTCCTCTAGTTCCTCCACCGCTTGACCCTGAGGCCCATTTCCATATATCGATCTCAATTCTTCAGAGCTTGATGCGAGATTATATCTCTGATGAGGAGGCAGTCCTGCAAGAGCACGAGCAACGACAGCAGCTGCTGCAGCACGAGCCGGAACCTGTTTAACACGAAAGATAACACAACGCAGTAAGAATCATCACTTCATTATCCTCCACTTCCTCAAACTTTCTTAGCAACCAAACGAAACCAACAGCAAATAGTCTGAGCTCAAGCTAGACAAGAAAAATCAAATTCCACTCATCAATCGAAGAAAGGATCAGAAACGAAAGTCAAGTCGCGCAGCATTTTACCTCAGGCCGATCAGAAGTAGAAGGCAGAAATCCCAGCGATCTCGCGGACCTAACCGAGCTCAAAAGCTTCTCCCCAACCTTGGACAAATCCATCCCACCTCCTCCTTGAAACAACAAAAACGGGACCAAGAACAAAACCCTAGAGCTCTCAAATCCCTCGCTCAGATCACCATTGAACAAAAACGGGTTTCCCGCAACGCTTCCGAAGGGAAACAAATTCGGCTGCATTTCAACTCAAATCTCCAAGATCAATCCCTGCGAAGTCCATTTCATGAACAGGAACTCTCCCGCACGCCACAATTCAGATACTGATCTTCTTCTTCTTCCTGAGATCTGATTTATCAGTTTTTTTTTCCCCCTTTTTTTCTCCCAAGAAACGGCGAGAGTTTGGTTAAATTTTTCGTTGGTGAAGTTTAAAGAAGTCTAATTGAATTTTTGGTTGACTAAACAGGATAGCTCACCTTTTTTCTGAGCGTAATCGCAGTTAAACGTGGTTTTCTGTTCTGCGACTGATTGTATTTTTATCTTTTAACAATAAGATAATATTGGTAACAGAGTTTGTAGGCTTAATTAGGATTTATGTGAGGTCCTTAACAGAGTTTGTAGGCTTAATCAGGATTTATGTGAGGTCCTTAACAGAGTTTGTAGGCTTAATCAGGATTTATGTGAGGTCCTTAGCGTCTAAAATAATAAAGAAATTAAAAGTCAAAGTTAAATAAGTATAAGTATATAGAAATGTCTAAAATAATAAAGAAATTAAAAGTCAAAGTTAAATAAGTATAAGTATATAGAAATTAATATAGTATAAGTTAAATAGGTAAATAAGTATGTATTAAATTATCTTTGGAAAAGTTGGAAAAGATAGTGGGAGTGATATCAGGGATGGATGAGTTGTTTTAATATCATTTAAATATTTAGTGAAAAGATAATTTTATCTTAATCACTACTAAATTAACCGATAATAATTTTTTTTCTTGAAAATTGTGTTTCTTTTATGAGAGGCGATTTACCTTCATTTTTTCATCATTTCTCGTTCATATCATTCATAAATTTCAAAAATGCGAAGAGCTTTAAGATTGAAAAAGTTTTGAATTTAGAGTAAGATTTATGTCCACGTTTTTTCACTTTTTAATGAAATATGATAGGTAATCATCTATTTTTGGGTCATTTCGTTCAAGTAGTAATTGTAATTCACATTTCAAGTTGTTCTATAAGTGAAAGAATATAGAAATGTGAAAAATGCAAAATCTGAAAAAATAAAGAAAATGGAGTACGTATTTCCCAATCTCTCAACGTGTATAGAGAGAACATTAGGAAAGATAATAAAATTAAAAAATTTCTTAAATTTCCAATATCTTGAGTAGTCATATTACATTGTGAAATTGAAAAATAGAACATAATCAAAATATTTACCAATGTCTTAACTAAAAAAAGTACATTTGGAAATTGAGAAAATTGAACAGAATCAAAACATTTCCAATTTTTTCAATGTCTTAAATTAAGAGAGTACATTGAGAAGTTGAAAAAACTAGACATAATCAAAATATTTCCCAATTTTGTAATGTATTAATTTAGAAGAGTACATTGGAAAAATTAGAAAATTAGACAGAATCATAATATTTGTTAATTTTCTAATATCTTAAATCAATATAGTACATTGGGAATTTAGGAAAACTTGACAATACATTTTCTTTAGTGATATCTAAACTCGATTGTTACATATATTCACTTTGAGAGTATACTAATTTCATTTTTGCTTTTTCCTCTTTACAAATGAAAAGTCATTTCATAATCATATGTTTTGATGGTGAGTGTAATGAGAAAAATAATTTGTTCGTTTAGCATGCAAATATCATTGAAGGAATAACTTGAGCTTCTATCAAATCTAACATCAGGTATAATGAGTTGTTGGAAGTTATGTACAATTATTTCCACGTAGATCGAAATAAATGCGATTTTTAATTATCGTTTAAAGCATCAAGTAAAACAATATACTGTTTCTTACTGTTTATAAAAAATAACGAGAGAGTAAAAGGATTTGTACGTCACTTGTTGTCTAAAGATAAATATTTTCCCTTATATGTGAAGTTGATACCGAAGACAAATAACAGTTCATATGGTGATCGTAAAATACCAACGCTTCCTATTATTCATGATCAAGTGGGCGGAGACGTAGTCGGTAGTATGGATATTAACGATAATCTTGATGATAAGTATGATGATTTTTATGAATTTGATTACACTAGTGACAAATATGACAATGATGATGATTGGGACGACTTTGATCCAGTCAATGGTGATGGGGATGGGGTTGGGGTTGGGGTTGAGGATGGAGATGATGTTGTTGGTGTTTAGGATGATATAGTGGTGGAAGATTGTGACACTCATCAAGACAATGAAGAGGAGGGTTTCAATCAAGGGTACGAGAACGAGAATTTTAACAACACTATATTCAAAGGGGGTGATGAGAACTTAGGTGAAATATCAATTGAAGAGACATCTTCATTTATTAGGCGATAAACACACCCTATGAATGAAATTGAAAATGAAGAGATTTCAGTTCCAATTATAATACAACATTCGACATGCGTTGAAAACATTTTGGTTTCGGTTATATCTTCTCAGCTACTCAGAAGGGAGTACAGTATAACTATCATCACACTTGTAATGTTAGTCACAGGCAAAGCATGCATCGACAACCAACATCATCTATGATTGGACGTTATGTAAAAGGATAAGTATCGAGTGTGTAACGAGACTCTGAAAGCATGACTTCCTGCAAATGTTATCCAAAGTGATATAAGGGTACACATTAATTATTGCAAGGCATAAAAATCAAGATCTATTGTAGGTGACCTCATTTGTGGTATAGCTGAGGTCACTTATAAACGCTTACCGTTATACGCTACCATGATGAAGACGCTCAATCTAAGTCTATAACCACACTTAGGACAGATGCGAATAATAGGTTTCATTATGTTTTCATGATAATTGGAGCTGTAATAGGTTCGACAATGATTTCCACTAGAGGTTCGGGTAATCATTGTCGAATCCCATATAATTCGTAAACAAAGTGGGAGACCGAAGAAGAAACATATATTTTCGAGGGGTGAATTTCCACAAAAGAGAAATAAGTGAAGTAAATGTGGAGTTTATGAATATAATAAGACTACATGTTGGAACCTCATTTCTCTGCCTGCTATAACACATTGACGCCCAATACCACCTTTTGAAAATATGTAATTGGGAAATTAGAGTTTTGTAAAAAGTTTACAACTTTCTATAATTTTTTTTTTTGTTAAACAAGTTTTTTTATTCTCAATATCACTTTTTGAAGATATGTAATAAAAGAAATAGTAATGATATTGTCAAATATCTAACCTTATCTCTAAAGATGTACATATTCATATTATGCATAAATACTGCATATAGAACCATAAATATGATATATTTCAATAATTGACCAAAAAGTTTGACTTTCTTATGTTCATATTATGACTAAATACTATATTTAGAATCATAAAGTAATATCTTGCAATAGTTGAACCTAAGACTAAGGTTCTAGTGGACATTTCACAAGTACGTGAATTTCGCGTTCCATAGGACGATATTCGCCCCGACATTATCATTCACGAACTACCAAAGGTAATACCTTATCAAATCCTGACACAAGAATTTAATAGTACTCGGCCAACTCGTAAGGGGCTGTTTGTGGATGAGAAGACTTTAAAAGTGAAAAATTAATTGTTCAAATAGATGCCACCGTTTGGATATTTTGAAGGAAACTCCTTGTCTATCTTTTAATCGTAGTTTAATTCTCTACCCTTTTTATCAACTAAGATGTCTATCTTTTGATCTTAGTTTAATGTGTTTCATTTGATCGTAGTGTAATGGATATCCTTTGATCAATTGATTTAATATATTGAGAAATTAGGAAACAGTACATAATCGAAAAATTTCTCAATTTCCCTATGTCTAATTATAAAGTAAGGCATTGTGAAATTGGTAAATATAACAGATTCAAAAAATTTCTCAATGTCTTACTGTATAATTAAACATTGAGAAATTGAGAATAACATTGAAAGTGTTGTATTATAACCAAATGGTCAAACCTTTTTTATTTGTGATCATTTATCTAGCTTAGCCTTAATTTAACTTTTTCTTTTCTTTTCTTTTCTTTTTACCTTCTCATAGGTGTAAAAAACACCAACTATTATATAATTGAGTCATGAAATTGAAGCAAAAAAAATAATTAAAAAAAAACTGCAATAATCTACATATATACACAACAAACCAATCAATGGCAAGTACAAAATATGTAAACATAACAAACCAATCTAGCTTTCACGGACACAAACACAAAAAATCCAAACAGTTTAAGAAACATCATATCCAATTGCAAAAGTAGTAAACAACATTAAACCCATCTGTACTGTAAAATCCTAATTATTGTCCAAGTATTCTTGATATATAGCATTTGCAATCTGTGAGCGGAATAATGGGACATTCGAATCATTGACATCAATTAGTGGAGTACCTAAATGATGAAACTCTAGATACTTCCGCATATAAACTCTGTAGTCCTTACCTTTCTTCATACATATCAAATAAAATATAATAAAGTCAATGTCAGATAAATATTATTGAATATTGTAAAGTAAATAACATAGACGAATTACTCACTCCATCTGTATGTAACTATGCTTTCAAGTTCTCGTGAGTTATGATGTGCTTGGACTTCAAGCTCTAGTTCAACATCCGGAGGTATCTTATCAGCTGATTTCTGGATTACGACTTATGTTACAAGATATAGTTGTGAGAACCCAATTTAAGGGAAAAAAAGAGTTGAAAAGATAAAGGGGTAAAGTAAAATAATAATAATAAAAGTTTAGGGGTCAATAAGTAAATTTTGAAACTAAAACCTCATTTACTTACCCATTCAGCCCATCCAGCAGAATGCAAAGAAAACTAAAAAAACAAATTCACATACTCTCTCTCTCTCGTTCTCCCTCTCCATTTTTTCTACTCTCTTTTCTGAATCCATGGCCGAAGCTTCAATTCAATGGCAACATACTCTAGTTTTCACATTAGTTTAGATTGGTTGCAATTATCTCAATTTCCCCTTTCGAGTTCAAAAGAAAGGTATTCACCATAATTCCTAAAATTGTCTAATTTCTTTTTTGGTGTGGCTTGGAGCGATTTTGATTTCAATTAAAGCGAAAAATGGGTGGCTATGATAGTTTATATATGTGCAATCTCATATAAGTAGTTACAGTAAATCAAATTTGGATAATTTGAAATTTTTGAAGAATTGGTTATGTTACTATGATGCAAGGGAAATGAGGAAAGAGATGGTTTTGTATATGAGTTCGTTGGAAAAATGAAAGTGATTATAGTAAATCTAAAATGTTGTTAGGTTAATTGTGGATATTAGATATTGAGTTGGGTTTGAACAATTACGGATTTATGAATATAATTGGTATAGGTTTATTTTGGTAGAGTTTTATGGTAAAATTGGTATATGGAAAATGAAGAAGATAATATTTGATATATGGATTATGGTGAAATTTGAGTTTAATCGGAATTGGAGTATACTAATTCAAGAACCTAAGTTGAAGGTGGGAATAGTGAAAGAGTTTAAATAAATAAATTTGATATCTTAGGATTCATGATTCATTGTTTTTTAATTTAGGTGCATTGACGACCATTCCATCCTAATCTTCGTGAGTCGGTTATGTTCGTGATCTTTTGGCATATCCCATAATGAGTAAATGTTATATGGTTATGTAAAATATTTCAAATTCTTCATACATAATAAATTTTCTCATTGGATATAAGTGATTGGAATCAATTGTTCATCATATTAATGATTTTAAGAAAAATGTGGTTTTAAAATGGTTATTTGAAAGGGCATACATTAAGCGGTACAAGCATATAGGAAACAAAGTTTCATATTGATTTTAAAGTATATTTATGTTTCATGACATGTACATGAATTCTTTGTAAAGGCATGATTGTCTTAAGTATAGTGATCATGAATGAATCGTATGACAAATAGGTGTATTTATACACATGGATTGATTGTGATATTAATGCATATTGTCTGATTGATTGGCAAGTTGTCAGGATAACTATATCTATCAATAGTGTTGATAGCCTTGGTGCACCTTGATATGTTATATATATGACGTGTGCGGAGTCATACAGAATATTATTATAATAGTTGTATATGACAGGATAGTATATAACTCTGACGTCTTGTGTTTGATTATGTGAATTTTTTGTGTGATTACATTGTGATATTTTATTTGCATTGAGTTGTCTATTTATTCTTATATGTTAGTTAGTACAATTGGCATATGAGATTGTATATGCTCTTGGTATGAATTTGTTATGGCTTATTATATAGTGGATATGTTTAACATAGTTGATGGAATTTGATATAGGTATGATTGTTGATGGTATTAGATGGTTACCTTAGTTATGTGGATTTCCTTAGGGTGAAGTTGGTATATGAGATTGGAGCTTGATAATTATTTATTTCATGGTCTTACATGTTTAAAGAAAACTTGTCCCGATAATGTAATTATTTAATATTTATTCATTGAGTTTCGAGTCACTTCTTTTTCGTTAATTTTTTTCCTTCTTCAGATAGTTTATCGTGCTTAGTTTGGCATCCGGGATACCTCGTTAGGTTTTGACACTTTATTTTATTGACCACTCCTTGTGAAGTTGTTAGGAACTTCTTTTGATTCTTTTGTAGTCTACTTTTGAAATGTAAATAGTGTTCATGTAGACTAATAGGTCGCTCTGTCGAACATATTCAATTTGTATAGGGATTTTAGTTAATTAGTGAAAGATGTTTCATATTATTTATTCTCGATTTTTATTATATATATATGTATTATATTTATTTATTTATTGCTAAATTTACAGGGTTTCATTTAGAGACTTACGTGGCCATGGAATTTATCTATAGGATTACATGCTGGTCATGTTAGGTTTGGGTCGTGACAATGAGATTGATTCATAAGCTCATACATGCATAGTAAAATGGTTAGCACATATTATTTTATTTAGTTTAAACATCAACAAATTATACGGAAAAATATAAACTACAAACCTGAGAAGTAAGAGAAAATCCTTTAAGCATGTAAGTTTCTTCTTCAACATCAAAAGCTTTATGTTTAGGGCTTTCTCCAACACATCTTCTGAAGTAAACCAATCGTTATCTCGAATGCAGCTTTGCCTTAAGGGTATTTGTTGAACTTCTTCAAATTACCGGCACATCCATCCACTAACTTTTGTCTTCGCCTCTGGGGTTATTAGAACACCCTCCACAAAGTAAGCAATGTCCGTATTGACGAGATCATTGTCTTTCTTCTCAACCTTCAGAAACCTTTCTCGCAGAAATAACGTAATAATTTGAATATAACTTATAAAAGATAACTGAAATCCTTATCATAGGAAATTAATCCTAAAAACATTTTAAACAAATTTCTTTCTTTTCCCAAAAAATATACATATATATATACAAGGATAAGTTTTCTTGAAGATTCTTCAATTATACCATTTTCACAGGTCGTGTCCCATATATATAATCTCACGAGACCGATCTTCTTCATTCGCCCAATCATTTGTTTACAGCTTTACCTTTGTAATTCCCTACAACACAGGGTAAACATCTATGAGCTAGAAGCTTAGTAAAGATAAGGTCATATTCACATTACTAATCTTTTAATGATTATTTTAAATTAATGTTTTCATGACTTATATCTAGAATGCATGATTTCCTATCCTTCTACATGCTTAGGCCCTAAGGATGTCACTACCAACATGTCAACTAATATTTAATTAGCGGTCTGCTTATGACCGTTGCAACGATCCGCTTATAACTTTTTCTTTAACATTATTTGGGGTTTTTTATGATCGACAAGCGATCCTTCTTTTGACCCGGCAGCACCTCACTTTAATGTTATGCATATGTATGCTTATAGTTTTTATTCATTTTAGCATAACATTAATTTCTTGAAATATGAACATATGCAATTAATTGTAACATGTTTAAAGCTTGTATTATCAGTAAATCATCATGTTATATTATGTTCATCCTAGTCTTAAAGCTTATTTCTACTTAACATGCTATATAACAATTACAAGCTTAAGATCAACATTAAGCTAAGTATAATGGTTATTATCTTCAATTCATCATGTTTATTATTGATTATACTATTCTTCAATCAATACAATAATTATTCAAATAATTTTAGTATCACAACAATAAACAAACAATACTCTTATGCTGTAGTGAGTAGAGATGGCAATCCGGGCCGACCCGGCCCTATCCGGCCCGTTTTGATTCGAGCCGGGGCGGGCCTAAAAATTATAGGCCGGGCCCGAGCTCGATTAAAAACAGGCTTAAAAGCGGGTTTTTTAATTTTTGGATAAAAAATTATTCCGAATAAATAAGTTTTATGGCGTAGTAAGTAAGTTTTATAATACAAAAATAGTATATTTATCAGTTTATTTAATAACTTATATTTTATTATGTTATGGTGAAACATATGAACCTAAAATAATATTATCCTAAAACCTTGTGATTTCTTTTCGAATTTTGTTATTTTTGAATACTTATAATTTAGTATATTATTAACAAAGAGTTAGCCAAAGAAATAACTTTCTTGTGATTTGTAATGATAGATAATTCTGTCAAAAAAACCTCCCGGCCTAAAGGAGGAAAAAATTAAACTTACAATAAAGTTTTAAAAATAAGAAAAAAAAACATTATTAAAATTACATTATAATCTATAATTTCTAATGGGGGGTTGAACTACTTCCTACCTCATAATTCGGAGCTTCGTATTCAGATTCTATATATAAATTATCAAATGCTCCGTACATTTCTTCTTGATCTGTCATTTGATGTTGGTTTTGCTGATTTGCACATTCCCAATCTCTGATGCACGATAATATCTCAACCATTTCAGGTGTTAATTTAGTTCTTCTATCAGAAATTATTCTCCCACCGATGCTAAAGGTTTATTCTGAAGACACTGTTGAGACGGGGACGGTCAAGACGTCATGTGCGAGTCGAGCTAATATAGGAAATCTTTTTGAATTATACTTCAACCATTGCAAGATATTAAAGCCATTTCCATCCTCATCATTTGAGGACTCAAGATACTTCCGAAGCTCCCCGTATTCTCAAGTACCACTACTTGAAGAACTCTTCTTCTTGTTGTAAATATTCCATATCACCTTCTTTGGTCGTTCATTTTGTTGATCGGATCGTCTCAGTTGCAAGTCGCTATACTTATTTTCATAAACAACATAAACTTCATGAAATTTTATGTTTGCATTAGTGATTAGTTCATCATAAAAAATATCTAATTCTCTTCCTATAAAAGAAAGAACCTTACTAAAACCGTCATATTTAAGTCTAGGATTCAATAGAACTCCAAAACAATACAAAAGTGGAATTTCTTTCCAATATTTTAAGTATTTTATTTTCATTTTTTCTATAATCGGTTTAAAAATAACATCATCATCATAAGCACTAAACATTTGAACAATATTAACAAATTGTGCAATAACTAACGGTGAAGTAGGATAATAAATACCAGATAAAATCACAGTAGACTCGTAAAAAACTTTTAGAAATTTGTTAAAATTTTCAGCAATTTCCCAATCGTTTTCACACAATATAATAGATGTACCTTGTTTTAGATGTAAAAACATTGTAATTTCATCTTTATATAGAATAGCTTGTTGTAACATTATATAAGTTGAATTCCATCTTATGTCTATATGAAGTGCAAACTTCCGAGGTTTCTTACCTGCATTCTTGCATAATTGTCTAAATGCAGCTATACGAGGATTAGAGCTAACTATGAAAGCTAATGCATCTCGAATATTTGTGATTTCATTTGTTACTAATTTCATACCTGCTTTGACAATGAGGTATATTATGTGACAAGCACATCGTTGATGTAGAAATATTCCACCATTGTGTTCACTAAGCTGATCATCAAATAAAGATATTGATTTCGTATTTGTAGAAGCATTATCTAATGTGATTCATATTATACGTTGTTTTATATCAAATTCATTCAAAACTTGCATAATAATATCATAAATATTTTCAGCATTATGTTGAGTCTCAATAACTCTAAAACCTATATTTTTTTATAGACCATTCAGCATCTAAATAATGACTAATTACAGATAAATAATCTTGCTTAGACCTTCCACTCCAAATATCAGACGTTAATGCAATACTAACATGAGGTGAACCTAATTCTTTTTTTAAAGCATCACGTTCTTTTTTAAAACATGTTTCTATGTCACTTCTAGTTATATTTCTACTTACTCTCCTATAAGAAGGGCAATATGAGTCTCGAACAAAGTTTTCATAATATTCAGAGTTAGCAAAACAAATAGGCAAATCAAAATAAGCAATCAACTTAGCAAGATTATCTCTAGCTCTCATTTCATTATATGACCATGTAGAGACTAAACCATCAAGTTGAAAATTTAATTGAGTTTGAGACATACCTATACCGAGTGTGGGATCAGGCATGCATTTATCTTTATGACATTTTAAGTAGGTAGTTCCAGCAGTCCCAATAGCAGTTAGAGTCTTTTTACATACCTTATATATAGCATATTTTTTAATTTTACCGTATTCATCTGACTTGTATAACTCGTCAAAACAAAGCTAAACTTTTGACGTTGTCTTTTTGTGTTTTGTAGAAGCAATTGCACTCAGTGTAGTTGTTATTTCATCATCGAGATTGACCACATCCTCGTGGACCTCGTCAATATTCGGAAAATTATTTTTGTCTAATTCCATATATCCTGTACTATAAAATTGCAAATCTGGATGGCCTCCAAAATCATGTGTATTATCCAAGTTATTCATTTTCTATGTCACTAAAAAAAAAATATCTATATATATATATATATAGATATTAAAATTTGTTAGAACTTGGAAGATAAAATTTACAAAAAATAATTATAATAGTAAGGATTAAGACACATTATAATAAGATAGAAAAATTGAACCAACCTGAAATTCGATTTTGGAACTTAAGAGTTGAGAATCAAGACTATAGTCAAGATTCAGGAATTGTAAAATTGATAATTAAGACTTTAAATTAGTAAGAAAAATAAATTGTGAAAAATTGAGAGTTGAGAGATGATTTTTTTGAGTTATGAATTGTGATTTATGAAGATAATTTGAGGAGGTAGTTATAGGAAAAATAATGAAGAGGAAAAATAATAGAATTGAGAGATGATTTTTTGAATTGTGATTTATGAAAATAATTTGAATGGGTATTTATAAGAAAACATAATAGAGTGGGATAAATTTTAAATTAAAAAACAAAAATTGATAATTAAGACTTTAAATTAGTAAGAAAAATAAATTGTGAAAAATTGAGAGTTGAGAGATGATTTTTTTGAGTTATGAATTGTGATTTATGAAGATAATTTGAGGAGGTAGTTATAGGAAAAATAATGAAGAGGAAAAATAATAGAATTGAGAGATGATTTTTTGAATTGTGATTTATGAAAATAATTTGAATGGGCATTTATAAGAAAACATAATAGAGTGGGATAAATTTTAAATTAAAAAAAAAAAATTGAGTAGGGAGCCGTTGCTCCCTGCAAGTAAGGTTTAGGTTTTAGCCTAAGCTGAAGCCTAAGTGTACCATCCTGTTGCATAAATGCAGCAAGATGGTATTGTTCACCACGGGTAGTCCGTATACCCGCAGGCCAAATTTGGCCCGTTTTAAAAATGGGTCGGGTCGGGCTGGCTCGCAGGTATATATTCCATGTCCGGCTCGCACCCGTGTACGAGCCGAGCCGAGCCGAGCCGAGCCGAGCCAAGCCCGTACCCGCATATTACGGGTACGGGTATAGGTCAGACTTTAACGGGCTGGGCTGAACGAATTTGGGCCGACCCAACCTAAATTGCCATCTCTAATAATGAAACTATACTTATAGATCTTATAAAGGGTGGTTGACTTATGGATCCTAATTTTCTTTTTTTTATCTCTTTTTCCCCTCTTCTTCTTTTCTCTCTTTTCCTTTCCCCCTCTTCTTTCCTTTTGTTCTTTCCCATTGTTTGTTGCCGTAAATGAGATGGGTGGGGGTTTTATATAGCATTAGAAAGTGACTAACGTGTTGACACTTAATATGATGATTAAAAAAGTAAATTGATAAGTGGAAAGACATTTGTTTCATTAAGCTTAATTAGTGATGACTAATGGGCGAAGGATGAGGACATCTCACCCGATTGCAAAAATGTGGCTCATTTTTTTTTTTTTTCATTATTATTATTATTATTATTATTGTTAATTAAACTTAAATCTTAAAACTTATTAAAAGATCTCATATTATTTTTATTATTAAAATTAGGTATATGTGAAATTAGAATCTAGTAGAAAGCCCTCTTTAAATCTTTTTTCCTATTATTATGCCTAGTTTAGAAATATTGGAGGGTTTACATAAATTGTTGGAAATCGGCGGTTCACAACCATGCAGTGAAAGTGAACAATCGGTCTAATTGTATAACAAAAATTTTCTAAAAATATTTTTCTGATCCTTTATATCATATAAATTAATTTACATCTATACGAAGAGGTCATATCTTTGTCTTACGTGACTTGATCTTCGAGACTCACATCACAACCTTCTAAGTCGATCCTCAATACAATAGGGTGTGTGTGAGCACGTAGAAATGACAAGATTCTCTTTATATTTTTTTCTCAAAAAAATATCTACCAGAAAAAAAAAGTTCTTAATTTAATTAAGATGAGATGTATTTATAGAACTTCATTAGAAGTTTTGATTAATTTAAACTCTTTAAATTAATTGAATTAATAATTTAAAAATAATCATCAAATGATATCTTTGATATCATTAAATATTTTCAAATCTTATTTAAAATAGAGTTTTAATCTATTTTAAATCATATTATCTTTTTAATAATATATTTGATAAGATTAAATCTAATTTAAAATAAAATCATATCATATCATCTATTGATGATGTGTTTGATTTAATCAAACCTATTTAAATCTTATTTAAAATAAAATCTCATCTATTTCAAATCTTATTTAAATTTTAAATGAGTTTCTTAAACTAATCTAAATTTGACAATTTAAAATTTGACAATTTAAAATTTGACTTTACTTAATTTTAACATTAAATTGATATCTCATATCAATTTAATATTTTACATAACATATTCAATTCAAAATCAAATATATTAATATTTTATTTATTAATTCCGAATTTCACATTTAAATACATCTTTTAATTAATTAATTAACACTAATTATCTCATAATTATGAATTTGCCCTAGAAAACTATTTCTTGCAAATAAGTCCTTTTGAACCTTTGTCATTCTGACCCTATACAGTATTTTATAGAGGTAACCCGGGGACCATAAACATATAATTCCAAGCTCCAATAAGTTAAATTATTAATCAAACTCTTTAATATAATAAATCTAATTTATTAATCTAAATATTATTCCACTAAAAATATAAGATTGCACTTTTCTAATTATAGAACATATTTACTGAGTAATCTCTAGTAGTCCATTGATATAATTATTTCATTCATTCAATCCTCCAAAAATTGATTCATAATTAGAACTGGTCAAAATTACCGGTTTAACTCTCTAATTATCTCTTTATCCTTAAGTAACATTAATTTACTAGTGAACTGTCAATTTATAACTTGATTAAAAAATTGAGCTCAAAACCATTCAGTTCCAGAATTAACCCTTAAGGGAACCAATATACAATCTTCTATGGAGAAAGTTTGGATTTTATATCTGCAAATTATGTTCCCAGCCACTTATTCCAATGAATCTCCAAAACAAAAGTCTTTAGCCTGATTATATCAATAGACCATGACGAGTGAATCAAGAGATCCAATTGACATAAACAGGAGTTCATGACTACTCAAGATTCAAATTGTTCTGCATATGATTATCGATTGATATGAATTTAATTTTTTTTAGTAAACGGTATTTTAATAAAGAATTAATTCATATCGAGTCTTATCCTATATAATTCAATTATATAAAGTACCTTCACCAAGATGTCTATTTACATCAGTGATCCGGATCTACATCACATTCATTCAAAATGCTAGTGGATCATACTAGCAACCACTAAATTAAGATGTCATACTTGAATCTACTGAGGATAATTTAATTTATTATCTATAATCTTAATCCTCACGTACTAATACAGTATTATAGTCACATCAATGAATTTGAAATTTTCTGATTTTTATTCATATTATTCGATAATAGTATATTCACAATAATTATATAGAAAAATGTTACTTTTATAATACAGTATTATAGTCACATCAATGAATTTGAAATTTTCTGATTTTTATTCATATTATTCGATAATAGTATATTCACAATAATTATATAGAAAAATGTTACTTTCATTAATTTCATTAAAATAATTCTTATTACATGCTTTCAGGGCACCATGCCCAACATAAACCTCATCGGCTTTCTACCAACTAAAAGCCACAACTATTTTTCCTTTTTGCAATCTGCTCGATGGATCATTAAGGAATTAATAAGTTTATCCGACTTCACCAGCTTCTTGTCCAGATCAAGCAGGTGACCCACACAGGTTTTTCGAAATTCATCCAATTGTTTCTTTGAAAGCCTACTTTTTATATCACAGATTACTATTTCTTACTTCGACGGAGTGTGGACACGAGCTTTAAAATACAACTTTTTCAAAAGGATCCCTGTAAGGACACGGGGTTTATCACTTTCTAACACCTGTAACACACACCAAGAGCACAAATTTAGTGGTACATTGATAACTAGGGATAAAATACACACATCAAAAATTAACAACCAACCAATTACACCATGAAACAATAATGGAACATTAGGATATTGACAACATCGAGAAATTGGGAAATAAGGACATTAGGAAATTTAGAATATTTAGTACAGTAAGACATTGGAAATATTTAGTACTGTAAGATATTAAGACATTGAGAAATTGGGAAATTTCTTGAATTTGTCATATTTCTCAATTTCATAGTGTCTTACTGTATAATTAGACATTGAAAAATTGGAAAATTTTATATTCTGTTATGCTTCCTAATTTCCTATAAAATATAAACCATTATAGAAATCTTACAATATTCACAAACATTATACTATTCAAATGACAAATTGGGAAATTGATATTTTTTTCTCAAATCAATAACAAACTAATTTCAAACCGAAATCCAAATTTCATTAATATTAGTTAGACAAAAAAAAAATCCTAAATAGATAAAAGATGCCTAATCTCAGACCAAACTAACAAAAAACCCTTATTTCATAGACATTACACTATTTTAATGATGAAATTGGGAAATTGGATTTTTTTTTACAAATCAATAACTAACTAATTTAAAATCCAAATCTCATTAATATCAGTCAAACACAATAAAAAGTACCTTAAATATACAGAAAGCGTCCAATCTTAGACCAAACTAAAAAAAATCATAATTTCAGAGACATTACACTATTCTAATAACAAATTGGGAAATTGAGTATTTTTCACAAATCAATAACAAACTAATTCAAATAAAAAAACTCATAAATATCAATCAAACACAATAAAAAAATTCCATAGATACACATAAGGCGCCAAATCTCATTAAAAAAAACCCTTATTTCATAAGACTCTAACCAAAACAGAGAAATCAACATACTTACTCCGGTGAAGAGGTTTGACCTTCGCTCATTGCTTCATGATCGATTAGATCCGGTTCATCTTCTTCTTCATGAGGAAGATGAACAAAAAAAATGGAACTAGAACCAAACCTCTATTATTAGAGCTTTGGTTCTAGTTCCTTTTTTTTTTCTTTCGGTTCATCTTCCTACTTGATGGTTCATATCTTATTATTCGTAAAGGATTATATTGATCTGATTTGGTTTCTTACGAAAAATTGGACCGATTTGATTTTGTATTTTGCAAATAAATTAGATAGTTTCGATCGATTTTCTTTTAAAAAAAAGTCAGATTATTTTGATCCATTTTTCACAAGAAACCTGATTGAATTTTTTTCTCCTAATTTTTTCATTCTTTTCAAAAATAAAATAAAATGTAGAGTATAAAATAAAGTAATAAGTTAATAGGGAAGAAAAGTAGAAAGAATGAAAGAATAATAATGAAATAAAATTTCCCCTCATTTTATTTATAATAGATCTGAAAGGAATATCATTATCATATTTTCCAAAAATCAAAACTATTTTAAGAAGTTCTTGAAGAATCAATAACAAAGTACGATAATAAACACCATAAAGAAGCACATTAGAGTTATAAAAAAATCTTAATATTTAGTAAATTTTCTAACAATATCACAATCATTATCAAATTTAGCGCTACATTTTTTCTGATGATAAAATAAACTAACCTCATAACTATAAGGAAGAGCATGCTTTAACATAGAATAAATAGAATTCCATCTAACATCCATATCAAGAGAAAGTTTTTTAGGTTTCTTATTTAAAGAAATACAAAAAAATTTAAATACAGAAATACGCAAATTTGAATTACCTAGCCAAGCTAATACTTCTTTAATTTTTTCACTTTCTTCACTTACCAATTTCAAACCTTCTTTAATTATGAGGTTGATAATATGACAAGCACAACGTTGATGCAAAAATATTCCACCATTATAGCCATCTAATTTGGATTGTAAGAAATTTATAATTCTCGTGTTCGTAGAAGCATTATCTAAGATAATTAATATTATTCATTGTTTTATATCAAACTCGCTTAAAATTTTATAGAAATATTTTTAGGGTTATGCTCATGTTCAATTACTCTAAAATCTATAATTTTTTATTTAGTACCCATTCGGAATTTGAATAATGTGTGACTACAAACAAATAATCTTGTTTAGATCGAACACTTCAAATATCTCATGTTAATGCAATGCTAACTTGAGGTATCCCTAATTATAATTTCAAAACATCACGTTATTTTTTAAAATATGATTCTAAATCATGTTTAATTATATTTCTACCTTTCCTACTATATGCGGATTAAAACATATTTTAATAAAAATTTAAAAATATTCAATTTCATCAAAATTTATAGGTAAAACATAAATAATAATAAATTTAGCCAAACCTTCTCTAGTCTTTGCATCATTATAGGACTAAGAAGACATTGTACCATGATGGAGAAAATCAATTTGAGATTGAGACATACCTAGACCAGGTCCAGATATAGTAGGCATGCATTTATCCATATGTCATTTTAAGTGGCTAATACCATCATTTGATTTTGCAGTTCATACTTTCTTACATACCTTGCATACACCAAATCGTGCCATTTTAGCTTTTTCATCTTATTAGTATATTTCTTCAAAATAATTTTGGACTTTCGATTACGTTTCGATGCAGATGTTGTCATACTATGCATATCATCGTGTGTGTCATCTACATCGTTGTTCTCGGGTAGATTCATATAGTCTTCAACAGTTATGTTATTATTGGAGTAACTAAAACCAGAATTATTTTTATGGTAATCCATTTCCTACATCAAAAAAATAATAAATACTTGAACTTATTAATATAAATTAGTAAATATAGAATCAAACATAAAAATAAATGTAAGTAACAATTTATAATGATACAATCTGATGAAAGGCTTCATACCTTAATGGTAGAAATATCAATATTTGGAATTGATAACTTAAGAGTGTATACAATTTGAAAGAAAAGAAATTCAGAAATCTAGAGAGAGATTGAAGTATGTAAAAAATGAAAAGTTAGAGAGAGAGAGTATAGATAGATTGAAGTGCTAAAAGTATGAAGAATTAGAGAGATAATATAGATTGAAGTGTGAAAATTATGAAGGAGAGAATGAGTATTTATAGAGAAAAATGAGAGGGGAAATGGATGTAATTGAATTAATTTATAGATATGTCTATGGTCTGATAGAATCCCTCTCTATCAATCACATGCTTGCCATCCCATGTGGGCTAGTAGCAATGCACCTAACCTATTAGGTTTGTGCCTCTCCCTGGATCGGGCTTGGAACATGCCGTACCTTTCGTGCCAGTGCCCGTGCGCTCAGTCCATTTTGCCACCTCTAACCTCAAGTGAGATATTTATAATGTAAGGAAAATTTAAAAAGATCTACTTATAATGAAAGACAAAGTTAAAGAGTTCTACTTATAATTCCTATAACATTAAGAGATATACTTATAATATCAAAAAATCTCAAGAAATATATAGATAATTTCCCTTTTATTTATTTATTAATTAAATTCCATTTTGTGGATCTAAACATGATTTTTAGAATATAATCATATGGATGTAGTAATTAATATTTATCAGTGCAATTTATAAGTCTAATTTCAATTCATATAATATGGTTTAGAATTATAAAAATCGAATACTTCCGGTATATAATTTTTTTTTATAAAATATGTTTTGAATTTTAGTTAATCTAAAAAAATTAATCGAGATTTTGATGTCGCGGATTGTAATTGAAAACTTTTGTTTATAAATTGTGCCTATATTAATTCATTTCAATCGTTCATAAAATTATTAAAATAATATAAAATTGATATATTTAATTAAGATAGATATAAAAATAATTCATCCAAAACTCTTTTTTTTATAAATTATCCAATACGTCGACGTTTACAATGTTGCAGCAAATTTTGGGCCGGGCCAAGAAGTGCCACAACATATGGCCCATTAGGATGCATGTGTACATTCTCACTTTTCTTTTGGGCCGCATTCTTTTTGTTTTGGATGTGTTTGTGCTCGAGGGAAAAGAGAATATGTTTGGTTGATTGATGGTACTCTCTAAAGAAAATTTCTGCATGTCTATGCCTGCTTCATGCTTTCTATTCAAACTTTTCAGTTTTCATCCAATTGGATTAAATGATGGATGTACTCATAATAATGACTTCAAAATTTAATGAAAAGTTTGGCCAAAAAGAATAAATTTAAAAATAGCAAAAAAAGTAAAAATAAAATAATGGTAATTACAAAAGAACAAAACAAGTTGGAGAAAAGGAAGTTTGCCGTATGTCGGGGACAGAAATATTTTCACGCTTGAATCATGAGTATATAAACATTAAAGAGAGAATCGGCCTTATTGCTTATATTTTAACTCCATGAACTTGAGAGGAGTTGAATCATTTGGAGTATGACTTGTAACTCCATGAACTTGAGAGGAGTTGGATTATTTGGATTATTTTATACTTTTCTTCGAGCTATGATTATAATATTTACTTTCTTAACTTGATGAGAGCACATTTTATACTTTTCTTCGAGCTATGATTATAATATTTACTTTCTTAACTTGATGAGAGTTAGTTTTGTAATTAAATTGAAAATACATTTCATGATAGAATTTTTCTTACATAAATTGAAATATATAAAGATAGGAATGATTTGTGTACTAGAAAAAGCATCCTTAATAGCAGTATTTCTCGAACTTAGATCGTTGCTCAAATGAATACGAGAGTTTAGCTTCCACTCCATTCTCTATTTTGAAAGGCCATCAATGAGACAAGCCTAAGTAGTATTAGGAATATAGAGTGGATGGGTCCTAGCATAGATACCTTATGGGTCTCTCATTACAGTTAACTATTAAATAGGCGTTTACATGACCTTCTATTCACCTCAAACTCAGAGAAGATGTGCTTAAGCCCATGATTAATCGATCACATCCATATGGACTTATCGAGTCCATCTCATTAAACTATATTTCATTATTTCATCAGTCTGTTTTTCTTAAACGAAAATACATTCTATTAAAGACTAATTAAGAAACTTAACACATCAAAGCATAGTTTTGAAAATTCAATTTATCAAGCTTGCGATAACAAAAAAAAGTACTAGTATTCTCATAAACGTTCATGAATATCGGACATGTTTGTTAAAAAAGGACAACCATTTATGTCTAATTAACTCTAAACTAATTGGGATTTGTCTTTGAGCAGTTATTGTCAGCACGATTGAAAAATGTCTGCAAGCTTAAAATAAAGAAAAAAAGCCATGTATTCTGCATCCTTGTAGATAATCACTTGTTGGCATAGCGTGAATTGGTTGTCATCAATTTTGTGGTCTTTATCGAAAGGGAGAGAAATCTTTTCTTTGAAGGCATGTTAATTGTAGAAGTTGGAGAAAAAGACATGGACCATCAATATTATGTATATATATAAAAAATCTAGTCAAGGCAGACTTTTCTTTTTATCTGTTTGTTTCTCGGGAAAATTCGAAGATAAGGTCCAAGCGTGCTGTTACTTGTACCTCGTGGATATGTACCACCACTGATGGTGATCCTCGATTCAATGGGGTTTTCATGTTTTCTTCCTAAATTGCCATCTGAATGAATTATGTGTGATGTTTTCCTCTAACCTCTAAGCACAGAGGTTATCCTAATTGCTTACATATATATTTACTCAATTTTGTAATAAGAGAAAAATGATTGTTGATGTCCGAATTTTGTTCTAACAGTATACCCGAGTCAGATCGCCTTAAAATATAAACACGAAAGGAAAGTTCCGGGACGATAGCCGAAATTCTCCATCGGATGGCTAATTACTAGCATGGAGTGTAAAGAAATTATGGCAAGTCTTAGTATAGTTGAACGAGCATACCTCATACTATTTAATAATTTATCAGGTTTAATTATATCAGTGTTCTTATAGAGGGACCAAATTTGCAACATTAATCTTCCTTAAAACCAATATCTCTTCAAAGAACCAATTCTGTAACCTTAATTTCCCAAGTTTGATGTTAACTTTTTTGGAGTGCGAAAAATCTTAAATTTTTCTATGTTTCGTTCGGTTAAATAATTTATAATTTTTCTTGTTGGGATTAATATTGAATATATAAAGCAATCAAAAATTTCTTATACATATTTATAATTAACGATATTAATAAATTTTCATCTTAAATAACACCAAATTTGAAGCCTTTAAGGATGAATAATATATATATTTTCATATATTTTTCTCCTACTTTTTTCATATAATTTAAATAACAATAATACATAAAATTTTAAATTTTAAATTATATTTATGACTAGAATAAATAAATTTAATAATTAGAATAATGTAAATTGATTTTAGAAAGTAAGTAAGAACAACTAAGTGAATACAAATGAGAGGAATACTAAACTTATAGTTTGTAACAAATATAAATTTAATATAAAAACACCATAAGTTAAAATTGCAAAAAAGTACAATAATTTATAATAATTATTATTATTAATCGAAATTTCTTCTAAACAAACTTTTGAAGTGCTCAGATTTAATTACAATTTTCAAAATATTAAAATCCCTAAATTTCACCCTTAAATAACACCAAAATTAATCAGAGACAACAACAAAAAATAATATGAATAGATTATAATAAGTTAATAACATCTAAAATAATACTCATAAATAAGAACTACAATAATAACATACCCTAAATTACATTTCTATGCTTATAGATTTGATTTTTTTTTTTTTTTTTTTTTTTTTTGAGGGAGAGATAGATAATGAACTGCATAAAACTTGAAAGAAAAAAAAACTTGCTATAAGAATAGAAATGTTTGCTTGTTTTTGTTTTTGTTTTGTTTTTTTTATTATTATTATGTATAATTTTTTAAGATTAGGGCTAGGGGCCCTTTTTATTAGGTTTTTAGCCTTAGGGTAGGCCATGTCAGCTCATCACAATCCAGGTACCACCACCGATAATGAAAGATTAAATTAGTCCGCCTGCATTAACTTGCCAGCTTCAATCGAACCAATAAATTTTAGACGAGACCCATATTTTCTTCCTTTCGTAAACGTTTTTCATTGACCAAAATCATTGTCAAGGCAAAGATGCGACTGCCTTAATTATTATTATTTGCTATCATTCTAGTTTGAGCCGGCTGGCTCTCATGGCGGCAAAAACTAAAAGTCCCACAATATTTAATGATTCTAACATAAATGCTTCAACTGTGAAGTTGGACTCAGCAAGTATGACAAGTAGCAACTCTAAAAAGGTTAGTCCGAATAAGTTTAAACGTTAAAAGTTCAATGAGATCGATAAGTATGACAAAATATGATGAGTATGATTATGTATCATTAACGTTAAACGTTCAATAAGTATGACAAGTATGAGATCTATCTTAAAATTTTAACGTTAAATATGAATATCATTAAACACAACCTTAAGGCTAGCATGGCGAGCATTGATAGTTTTGTATATAAAAAGGGTGTCCATATTCTCTCCATGACTTGAACCAAAAAATACCATAAAAGAGACAAAAATGGGTCCTAAAATGAGGTTTCACATACTTTCATGGCTTCCTATGATATTCTTACTAACTATATCCTCAACCTCTGCTATATTCGAATCGCAATTCAAGCTGCCAAGGCTAAACCCCATTGGAGAAACATTGAATATTGATCTCCATGAGATCCAATCAGCTCCATCTAATTCATTGTTCTTCGATCCAAATGATTTCAAGACATATTATTTTACCCAAACCCTTGATCATTTCAATTATAGGCCTGAAAGTTTCAATACTTTTCAACAAAGATATATCATCAACTACAAGTATTGGGGAGGTGCAAAATCTAAGTCCCCAATTCTTGCTTATTTAGGTGCAGAAGCATCCATAGATGGTGATCTCCCTGCTATTGGCTTTCTCACCGATAATGCTCTTCATTTTGATGCTCTTCTTGTCTATATTGAGGTAATTTATGTTTTAGAACTATCTTATATTTAGTTCTTGGTAATTCTTATATTAAGGTTTAAAGGATTCTTTTAGAACTTAGTAAAGACTTTGAACTTCGAATTCGATTCCTCAATAATCAATTTTCTCCCGTTTACTTAACAACTAGTTCTCTTAAGATTAATGTTTGGTTTTTTCTATAAAATGATATTATAGGATTTTTTAAAATATTTTTTATATAATTTGCAGCACAGATATTATGGTAAGTCAATACCATTTGGTTCAAGAGAAGAGGCACTGAAAAATGCAAGCACTCTTGGTTATTTTAACTCAGCTCAAGCAATAGCAGATTATGCAGAAATTCTTATACATATCAAGAAGAAATTACATGCCGAGTATTCTCCGGTAATTGTTGTTGGAGGATCTTATGGAGGAAGTAAGTGATCATTAGATTTATCGATTAATTAGAACCTCTTCTTGCTTATATATATATAATCACTTTATTAATTAATTCATTCAGTGTTGGCATCATGGTTTCGGCTAAAGTATCCCCATGTTGCTCTTGGAGCTCTTGCCTCGTCGGCTCCGATCCTATATTTCAATGACATCACGCCGGAAAACGGATACTATTCGATTGTCACCAAGGACTTTCGAGTAATTTTCCTTATCAAAATAATAATCTTTTTTTATCTTCTTTTCATGATTTTTTAAGGTTTTTTTTTTTCTTAATGTTAAATAAAAATAATGTTTATACTTTTGATGGGTTTTCAGGAAGCAAGTGAGACTTGTTACCAAACAATATTGAACTCATGGTCTGAAATCGATAAGGTTGCTCTTAAGCATAATGGACTCTCCATTCTTAGCAAAACATTTAAAACTTGCAGGTAATAATAATTTCAGACAAAAATATCATGTTCTAGTAGACATGTATATATATTTTTGCCAAAAAAAAAAAAAAAAAGGAGATATGTATATATACGTTGTGAAAAGGGCAAGGTTGGTGGGACTCATACAAGTAGTAATAGCATTAATTATTGTTTATATGTAAAATATTTTGTACATAACATCATTGATTCATTTTGGTTTTTTTTTTTCCCCTTGTTTGGGACTTGCTATAGTCCCTTGAAGAATTCAGACGAGCTGAAGTACTATTTGTGGGGCATGTATGCGACAGCGGCACAATACAATCACCCGCCCAGATATCCAGTCACCCTAGTATGTGGTGGCATCGACGGAGGAGCTTCCACCGGGAACAACAGTATTCTTAACAAATTAGCTGCCGGAGTTGTTGCTTATGAAGGAAATGCATCTTGCTATGTTAATCCCCCTACTAATGAATCTGAAACTGGCATAGGTTGGAGATGGCAGGTAATATTTTGTTTAAACCCGGATCGACCCGACCCGGATCATATTATTTCGTTGACTATGATTATGGTTTGTGGTGTTTGTTATGATGTAGAGATGCAGTGAGATGGTGATGCCCATTGGCACAGACAACACTACCATGTTTCCAACAAACAAGTTCGATTTGACCAGCTTTGTCATTGGCTGTAAGAAGTCGTATGGGGTCCCACCTAGGCCTCATTGGGTAACTACTTACTATGGAGGCCACGTACGTAATAATTCTTAAAATTCTAAACATAATTTGTAACACTAAACTGTGTCTATTTTATTATTTATTTATTTTTCTGAAAATTGAAATGAATATTTCAGGATATAAAACTAATTCTCCAGAGATTTGGGACCAATATTATCTTCTCCAATGGGCTGAGAGATCCTTACAGCAGTGGAGGGTAAATAGAAAGAAAATAACTTTTTCTTTTTCTTTTTGTCTAGAAAAATCATAAATTTGAGTTTATATGTTTTTCTTCGATTTATTTAATCGAAAAGTTAGAGGCGGAGACAGAAAAATATTTATTAAAAAAATAAAATAAATAAATAAATAAATGATAAAATCTTGTATATGTTCGTGTTCAGGGTATTGGACAACATATCAGACACTGTCATTGCTCTTCATACAGTTAATGGTAACTTCTTCAACTTCTAAATTCACAAGAATGCCAAAAGAGAACCCAATAAAAAAATAAAAAAATAAAAATAAAAAATAAAAAATAAAAAAATAAAAAAATAAAATAGCGAAATTTCTCATCATTATTATTATTGTATAAAAAATTGCAGGATCCCATTGCTTAGATATTCTGAAAGCAAAGGAAAGTGATCCAGAATGGCTAGTGATGCAGAGAAAGATGGAGGTGAAGATAATTAAGAAATGGATTGATCACTACTATGCTCATCTTCTTAACTTCTAACACGAGAAGTTAGTTAATTAAAAAGCACACATATAATTATATTGAAATAAAATAAAATAAATTAATTGGTGCTATTTTTCTTTCATCTTTTCACTCTATCAGCACATGTTTAGTACTAATGTTTGGAAGAATCATCAAACCGATTTCATCAATTACTATAAAATCACTTCTTCTTCTTCTTCTTCTTGGTAACTATAATAACGAGAGAGAGAAGTGATGGATATGGGAACTGAGCTTTAGAAGGCTAGGCTTCATAAGTCCAACAGAACTTATAACATGGAGAACCCCAACTGCAGTATTTGCCAAATCATAACCCAAAAACATTATAGCCCTACAATCTGGATCGAAAGCGAAGTATGTAGTACGTGGATTCGGGGCTTATCTATACTTTTTTACAAATTAATAATATATAGTCTTCAAAATTTTTGGATTATAGCATATTTTAATTTAATGGGAGAAATAATTTTTTTTTATCTGTCAAAATTCTTAGAAATAAGAAAAATGATTCAATCTTTGTCAGTTTTCTTTGAATCAAGTTCCGAAAATTTCAATTACTTAATTTTAAAATTAAAAAAAAAACCAAAATTTTTAGTTTTTTTTTTCAAAATAAAATTGGATAGATGAAAATAATTTATTTTTCATACAATGTAAAAGAAAAAGAAAATAAAAAAGTACATCATGTATTAACTCTCCACAGTAAAAATATCAGTCGAGACTTTTTATTTGATATATATTAATTTTATGCATTAATTTTTTAAATACTACGTAATTAAATAAATCAGTTCAATTATTACTTGAATAAATATATTGAATTTCATTATTATTGCATCACCATAATCGCTACTGACTATCTATGCCTCAAACTGCCACCCTCTCCTTCACCACCTATGAGTACGAAACTACAACCCACATCTCTCTTTCTAAAAAATAATTCTCTCAATTTTTTTTTAAATATGTTTTTGGATGATATTAAAATTATCGATTTTTTATATATTATTTAAATTTTATTGTAACCAATTAGATAATTTTGATCCTTTAATTTCATTAACGTAAAAAAGGCCCAAAGTTTACTTAAACATGGAGTTAACGTAAAAATCACTATTTAGTAATGATTCATTGTTTAACCAAATAATCGCAATGAAATTATCTAAATTTTATTTTAATTAATTTATATTATTATTCTTATTTTTATTCAATCGAAACAAATAACCTCTAATAATATAGTTTTAGAGAACGCATTTTTAGCCCCCCTTTATAAAATTGAGAAATTTTGTTTTACATTTCTAAATGTATGAAAATTTTGACACTTAAATTAAAAACCTAAGGTACTTTGATCCCTTATCCCAACTAGTAAATGACAAAATTTAGTGGCCACACTGGGACAGGGAACCAAGATCAAGCACGGGAAAAACATAGTATTTACTAACATTAATACTATTACCAGAGCGAATTTAGTCTTTATTTTAGTATTTTTGTATGTCTCTATACATAAATCTCGACTGTCTTTGTAGATCTAATAGTTAAATAAGTATCACATCAAAATCACTTGTATTAATACAAAAGCTTATATGGTTAATACATAAGCCAAAAACTTTTTTTCTTTTATGCAACACGTCAAAATCACTTTCAGACAGACGAAGTTCTTTTATTTTACCTAAACCAAGTTCAATTTCTTTCTTCACCAAGATCTCTTTCGGACCGAGATCTTTTACCGACTTTAATTTCTCTCTTTCCAGACCGAGCTATACTGAGTTCTTTATTTTCGACCCTTTGACCCTTCGACCCTTCGAAAGGACTTGAATTATGTAAGACGTCGGTCTGAAATGCTCATCGACCCATCGACTCATTAACCCATCGACCATTCGACTATAATTTATGTGAGATGCCTATCGACCCTTCGACTATAATTTATGTGAGATGTCCTTCGACCACATACCGACACGAGATCCCGGTCTATATTACTCTATATCTCGGACCAACATGTGAGATCTTGGTCTGTACAACTTAGATCGACATGAGAGATGCCTTTCAACCCTTTGAAGGGACTCGAATTATGTTGTTGGTCTGAGATGCATATTAACCTTTCGACCCATCGATCCTTCGACCCTTCAACTATAGTTTATGTGAGATACTCATCGCCTTATCAACCCATCGACATTTCAACCCTTCGACCATAATTTATGTGCTTCGACCATAAACTGACATGAGATCCCGATGTATCGCTCTTTATCTCAGACCGATATGTCAGATGTTGGTCTGTGCATCTTAGACTGATATGAGAGATGCCCTTCGACCATTTGAAGGGACTCAGAATTATGTTGTCGATTTGAGATGTCCATCGACCCTCTGACCCTTCGACTATAATTTATGTGCTTCGACCACATACCACATGAGATGTCGGTCTGTGTATTTCAGACCAACATGTGAGATGTCGGTATGTGCATCTTAAATCGATATATGAACTCAGTCTGAGAAAGACTGATATATTTGAAACTTAAGAACTCGGTCTGGACCAGGAACTATAGATCGAGAACTCAATTTGGGTCAGGAACTTAGTCTGGACTAGGAACTCGATCTGATTTCATATTTCAAATTTCAGATTTCAGACCAGGAACTCGGTCTGAACTGAGAACTATAGATAGAATATCAGTCTCCAGATTTTAATTCAAATCGAATACTGATATCTTGATTTTAGATTCAGATTTTAGATATTCAGGTCAAATATCAATCTCTAGATTTCAGATTCAGATTAAGTGTGAATGACCATTATCATTCATCAACATTCAGAGAAAAAGAGAGAGGGGAGTCGCAATTGTTAAGATGATGCCCCAATGTTGTCACAATAGAGTAATGGCAGATGATGCAACGGGAGTAGTAGCTCGGAGAATAAGTTTTGTATCCAGCGAACCTCAGATGCATTGCAAGCAAGTGCACGATACTTAACCTCGGTCGAAGACCGAGCAATAGTGCACCATTTTCGAAAGCTCCAAGCTATCAGATTAAAGCCAAGAAATATGATGAATGCATAAGTGGATGTGCGATCAACTGGGTTGCCAGGCCAATAAGCATCATAGTAGGTGGTGAGAGTAATGTCCATAGAGAGTCGGAGTAAGAGGCCATGACCGAAAGTACCTTTTAGATAGCGAAGAAGACGCTTAATGGTTGTCCAATGTGTGAGGTTAGGAGCAGCCATGAACTGAGCAAGGTGACTCACCGAAAATGCAATATTAGGCTAGGTTAAGAAGAGGTACTGGAGTGCAGCAATTGCTTGACGATAGACAGTCAGTCACATCAGTGAGACCGGTAATGTCAATGGTAGACATTGGAACATAGGGGGCCATAGGTGTGTGAAGGGGACGAACACCATCCATACTATGTCGAGCAAGGATGTTCGAGATATACTTCTGTTGAGTTAAGAACAATCCCTCACGGCAATGGACCACTTCGATGCTGAGAAAGTAAGAGAGCGAACTAAGGTCTTTGACCAAGAAGCAAGCATAAAGTTGACAAAAAACTTTGGACATAAGAGCAGGATCATTACTGGTATTGAGAAGGTCATTGACATAGACAAGAAAGTAAGTACATGACTTACCGGTATGCATGACAAAGAGAGATGTGTCGAAACAGGCTTGGGTGAAGCTGAAACTAAAGAGAGCGGAGTTGAGGGTTTGAGGAGCTTGCTTGAAGCCGTATAAAGATTTACGAAGCTTGCAAACATGTCTCGGATGAGAGGGATCAAAAAATCGGCAGGTTGCGACATATAAACAGTCTTTGTTACTGTACCATGTAGGAAAGTATTGTTAACATCAAGTTGACGAACCAACCGGTCTTGCATGACGACAATAAAGAGGACTATGTGAATAGTGACCAGTTTAACCACCAGATTGAATGTCTTCGCATAATCGAGACCGAAACGTTGATGAAAACCCTTTGCGACGAGTCGAGCTTTATAGCGATCGATGAAGCCATTAGATTTTCGTTTTATGCAAAAGAACCATTTGCACCCGATAAGATTCAGACTATGAGAGGTAGGAACAAGATCCAAGGTGTCGTGTCATTATAGGGCTGTGAACTCATCAGACATAGCTTGATGCCATTTTAGATGTTTCGTGGCTTAAGAGGCACATGTTGGTTCAATCTTAAGAAAAGGAGGGGATTTAGTATCCAAGTGGAATCAGCCCAATTAGAGGTTGAGAAGATGAGAGGGTAGACATTGACTTAGGGGGAGAGGCTTAGAGTGCATCAGCCCAAGGAAAGGGCGTCTAGCTTGAGGCGACATGTCGGCGTGTGGAAGGGAGTTACAGGGCCTGATGTCGACATGGGTTGGAGAAATGTGTGGGTTGAGCATAGAGGGAGGTAGGGGAATAAGCCCACCAACGCATGAAAGAGAATCATATTGAGACGTCAAATTGCATGGGTGGGAGGGATTTTGTATGGAAGTGGATGCAGAGTGGCGTGCGAGCAAATATGGAGTAGGGAATGGAAACACTTCCTCACAAAATTTGACGTCCCGAGATAAGAATATGTGATTAGAAGTCATATCCAAGCACTTATAGGCACTCTGAAAAGATGAGTAACCGACAAAAATGCAAGGACGAGACCTGAGCTCGAGTTTGTGACTTTTGTACGGTTTCAACCACGGGAAACAAAGACCCAAAAACCCGTAATTTAAGGTAATTAGGCAGCTGATTAAAAAAACATACATTCAGACTTTTGCCATCAAGAAGAGGAATAAGAGTGTGGTTGATAAGATATGTCGTCGTGTCAAAGGGGAGGGCCTAATATGAAAAAGGAAGATAAGCTTGATGCAAGAGAGTCAGATCGAAGGAGACCACATAACGATGATGGCGTTCAATTGTACCATTTTTCGGTGAGTGTGGAAAACCGTAGTATACCAACTAATGTCATGTTGGTTGAGAAAGGAACAAAGAGCTTAAAATTCTTCCCCATTATCGCTCTAAAAGTTGCATATTTGCCGATTAAATTTCTTCTCAACTAAAAGCTTGAATTATGGAAAAATGACAGCAACTTCTGATTTAGCTTGTAAAGGAAAGAGCCAATAATATTTAGTAAAGTGATCAATCATGAGAAGATAGAAACGGTGCCCATCACAAGACGGAAGGCGATTAGGACCCCACACAAGACGGAAGGCGGGTGGCTGAGGCACCGATGTCGGTTAGTGAGAGACACACGTTCACCAAGAGATGCCGACAGTTTGGGACAAGGAAGAGGTGGACGAAAAAGATAAATCCCATTTTCACATGATCCATGAAATATAGTTGTCCTCGTGTTTCGGTCCTTAACAACAAAATGAAGATGATGAAATTTAAGGAAAATATTGTTTGAGACCGTAAAATCATAAACCGAAAGTAAGTTTCTACGAGCCGTATGAACACACAATACATTAGATTGTTGAAATGTAGAAGAAGGAAATTTAGTTGTGAAGAGCCAATATGGGAGATTTGCAGACTTGTACTGACGAATACTTGTACTGTCGGCTATGAGAACTTCGTTAGCACCATCATATTATGAATGAATTAAGAGATTGCCAAGATCGAAGGTAATATTATGGGATGCTCCGGAGTCGATCAACCATGTAGATTCATCACATGTGGTAGCAGGAGGGGTGGAGGCGAAGTTTGCAGCTGCTTGAAGTTTCTGATGAATTTCAGCAGTATGACCACGGTAACCGCACCATTAGCAGGATATAGAGGAGCGATCTTGAGAGGGACTGGTAGACCGACGTCCACGAGCACAGTTGTTTGTGTGTGGGTGAGAGGAGGAAAATCCTCTATGAGAGCCATGAGTAGATTGACATGAAGATACCCGCGAAGAGTGAGCTGTAGCGGGATTGGCCGTGGCAACAAAAGAGGCAATCGTAGTGTCGAGATGCTTGAGGTATGTCTTATGGGCAACAAGTCATGGAGTTCCTCAAACTAGTACAAAGTACCATGAGCATGAATTGGACCGGCTATGTCACGGTAGGCTGCACCAAGCCCATTTAGCACGTAGAGACTGATATCATCATTTGAGCGAGGACAACTAATGGTTGCTAGTTCATCGGTCTTGGATTTGAGAAGTTGGAGAAATGTCGAAACCGAGTGATTCCCAAGAGTAAGAAACGAGAGGTCGTCCTTAATCTACATAACACAGGATCAAGAGCGGTTGGCATACAAACAAAATAAGGAAGTCCACGCAACGGCTGCAGTGGGTGCGGTGGTAATGAGAGGCATGACCTCGGCTGAAATGGATCCAAAGATAGCAAATCGAATGAGATTGTCCTACCGGAACTAGTGAACAAAGTCCAACGAGGGAGCCGCAGCGAGACCTCGTGGTGGAGCGACAGTGGTTCTGGTGCGATAGCTGAGCAAGCCATAGCTGATAAAGAGAGCTTTAACCTATGATTGCCACGAGCAAGTTGTAGTTGATAAAGGGGCTCTTGTAGAAGAGACGGGGCTGCTGTAAAAAGAAAACAAAAAGTAAGATGAAAGAAAGATGATCTTGTTAGAGGCGCAACTCCAATACCATGAAGACTCTTTGAAAATATATGTAGGAGAAGATAATAATAATTTATATTGACTGTATATATTTATAGAATACAATGATGAGAGATAATTAAGAAAACCCTATTGGGTCAATTACATTATATTAACAAAATAAGAAACTAGCTAAAGACTAGAGTCAATCAAGGGATTTGATGATTCTAATAAAGTAAGAATCTAGTAATTCATAACTCAGGCACGAATCAGATCAGCCACCCAAGAGATAAACATCAAAACAAGCTTGGATTTGGAGGGGTAAAACTAGTAAAACAACCTAGGGATCTTTCTATAAATGGATGCTCACAGGCCATCACAACAATAAGTCACAAAAACAAAAGTCTATAATACATTCTCTTTGTCCTACCAATTTCAACTATGAAATCTCGCATGCTACTATCATATCCATTGATATTATCCTCACTTTCAATATCATATTCCTCCCCCGCCCCTCTAGAAGAATCTACCCCCATCACATGGCAACCAAGCCCATTCCAACACAAGTTTCTGCTAGATGAAAGTAGTTGTAGTGACTTCCAACGAGTTTGTGAGCTCGAATAGGTTCGTTGATGGAAGGTAAAATAAAGCTTCGAAGGTACGTTAATGGAGAGGAGGTAAGAAACAAAGAAAAGAAAATAGAGGGGTGGAAGAAGAAAGAAGGAAGAAGGGGGGAAGAAAAAAAAAATTTAAAAACACGCAGGTCACTGGGTTAAACGCGTGACCTACGTGATTTTTAAAATGCAATTCGTCTCTAGGCGACGTGACTTTCCTAGGTACGCTAGATTGCAGCGGACAGCCCAGATTGCACGGGTTGTATGGACACCTGCAATCCTACACCAAACAATCCAACCCCACTTATAAGAAGTGTAACTAATTAACAAGAGAAGAGGGTTTCCTAGTTTTTGCTTTTTCTACTAAAAGTTCATGAGCAAGTTCTTACACTAAGTTTGATTTTTCCAGGCTCTCATTGCCTGGATGTTCGTTATTCATTGGACTGTGATCCAGAATAGTTAATCAATCAAAGAAAGACTGAGGTGGAGATCATAGAAAGAGATCCCACAAAAACTGATGCTTCTTTTTCTCTATCATAGAACTAGCAGAAGCTCAAACTAATATGGTTAGGAGAATCCCCCTAATGATGTTATTTGCCTAATACTTCTCTATTGTAATCAGTAAATTCAAATAAATAAACTAATGCATCATTACTATGAACTTGTAATCGCGACGAAATCCTCTTTCATAAGTTATGCTGATGCAAGAGTTTGCAACCTTGATTCGACAGAATAAGGCAAGGTGACTTTAGAAAACCAATTCTGCCCCCCTAGTCATTGTTTCTATTTCATCAATTGAGTTCATCACTTAAAAAGAAGATGAAAAGAAAAGTTTGGAAAAGGGACAATAGTTGTGAATATAACCTTAGCGAACTCTTGTTTTCTTTTGGTTGTGAATCTGGACTGCTGAACAAATCTTGTTCCAACATCGGACGACAATGAGAGATGGTATTACGAGCCAGAAAGAATTTGCCACCACATAGTATGCATAGTAGTAATATGGGCTTGAAGCAAAGTTATCACCTTCCAAGAAAGCTGTTATGAAGTATACAAAAGTCCCGTAGATCTGCCCCAAAGAAATGGAAAATTGAAGAATGTAGCTATACGACTTCTCCTTCACTATTGCATACCTGTCAAATATTATAATCACCAAGACGAAGAAAATATATAATCAAAATTGAGTTTAAACTCCAATTTGGAACTCTAACCCAAGTGAAACTAAGAAAATAAATAAATCTTACATTGCTAAAATGCAAGCTGGGCCCTCTATAACGGCAGTCAATCCCTCAACAGTGACAATTCCAGCATCCCTAGCAGCATATCTAGAATCACCTTTGCTGTACTCTTTCCCTGTCACATATTTTACGAAATGAGTATTACCAAAGAAATATCTAGCATCCAAAATCCAATGCAACTGTTACAAATAGCTAATTGTCATAGACAAAAATGAAAACAATAGACGTACAAACTTCAGACAGGTAAAAACCAGTCTTGTCCTTGTAAAATTCCGGGGAAAAAACAAAGTAGCCTTCAAGAACCATATGAGTGAGGCCAGTAAATGCCCACCAGCACAAGAGAAGCCTCTCAACCTTTGATTTTTTGGGTAATCGCCCTGGTATAAGGAAACAAAAATATGCCAATGAAAGTTTCAAAAAAAAAAAAAAAAAAAAAGAAGAAGAAGAAGAAGAAGGAATTCCCAGATCACTCTAACATATAATGTGGCGCCTTTTAGAAGGAAAGTTCTTCTTGACAAGCATTTCATTGAAAGGTATAAGAGAATCTCATGGACAACTCAAACCACAAGGACAAGTATTCAAATGATGAAGATGGACTAAACACTTAAAGAGAGAGTAATAGCAAGGAAAAATGAATTTGAACTAAGCTGCACTTATTTGGCCACATTACCATATATAGATTCCAGTTTACTCAAATTCCAATTTCAAAAGCTTAAACAACTAAATAAAGAAGTGCAGTTTATTTAAATCCAGTCGGCTCGTAATTAGAGTATGTGGGCCTGAACTGGATTTTATCCTCAAATTCCAATCTAAAATTTTTCTTTTCTCCAAATGAAGAAAAATTTGGTAAGTGGTTCAAACTAGAATTTGAGTCATATACAGCTACAATCCAATTAAGATTCTATGGACCTTGATTAAGCGTATTTTAATTAGTACTGCAGAGCCTTTAGTTGGATTATCTAGGCCTAAACTGGATTCTATGGGCTCAAACTGAACTTTTTCTCATATTGGCATCTTACATCCTAAATGCACAACGCCAATGAACCCGAAGCAAAAGATGAAGATCCGTGCATACATGATAACATTAGCATAAATGCTCTGTCGGAGCTATAAAATCAAGTCAATTGCATCTGAAGTTCCAAGGGATCTATTTAATTCACAATTCAGCTACTGATAATCAAGTTTGGACGACAATTTTGATCAGTATTTTCCACTTTTTCGGTACATAAATAACTGCCAACTAAGAAAACCTAATCAACCAGAGAGAGAGCATACCGGAGAAGATCCAGACTGCGGAAAAGACGATGATGGAAGCGACAAAGTAGACGGCGAGAATTGTATATTGGGATAGGGAAACAGGTACGTATCCTGGAAGTGGCAAATCTCTTGGCACGTACGGATGCGATACGTTCTGAGATCGCTCCGCCATTGTTAGACTTTCTCGTTTCCTTCTTCCTCTACTCTATACCTCAAAAAATGTAGAAATAATATATATGGAAAAATTTTCGGCGAGATCGAGCAGAACGTTTTATGTACATTATAATATTACCAAAATACATCGGGGTTCAGATTCCATCCTTCCCCGTAGCCCCTTCATTTTCGACCGTTGGATTGTAATGTAAGAGTTAAACTAGATGACAACTCAGATTTTTAGCCATGGCTTACGCGACATACCGTTGATATTCTGCCCGTATATCCTCTTTCCCTTCCCCATCCCCTTCCCTCCCTTCGACTATAGATCTGCTTCGACTCAGACTTCATCTCCACCCCTTGCTTAGTTTTTCTAGCTCTTCTGGGTTGGATTAATTTGTTAGTTTCTGCAGGATCTTGATTTTAGCACATTCTAATAGCCTTTTAATTTAAATATTTAGTAGTGGATTATTTTTAAGGGTTAGTAAAATGATAATTTGCAATTATGACTGCAAGGGATGTTGGTCTGACTGAATGAAATACTTGCATCTCTTGTCATGTTGCTTATCTGTGCTTTGGTTTGGATATGTCTACTGCATCTGCAACTAATTTATTTTTATGATGACAAGCAAGAATGATATGTAATTTATTTTGCTTCTCTACTTTATCTTGTGGTTGCTATCGCTTTTCCTATTCCTTAGTGCATTAATTTAAATAAACCTACTTGTATTTGGTTGCTGATCCTTTTTCTTTTTAGTTGGAAGAATGACATGAAACTCAATTTGCTCTGCTTTGTCAAAAATAGACCTTTCTACTTGAATGATATTGATTCCTTTAACAAAACAGACAATCTTTCTTGTCGGAAAGCATCATAGGAACATTTATCAAATGGAGTATCACTCTTAATCTAACTGATTCATCATACATGACCATTGACTTATGTACTCATTGTTATCTATCAATTAGTACATTTTCGATAATCTCTTACTACTACTGTCTTTTTGCTTTGGGCTGGAAGAGAATGACATGAAATGTTTTAGCTTTACTGGAATGATTCATTTAAGAAACAGAATATCATTCATATGATTTTCTTCAAATATTTAAAGATCTTATATTTCCTTTCGTTGCTTTAGGATTTGGGAAGTCATTCAAAAGCAGGTCATGTGATGCATTTGAGACGGTGCAGAAGACAACCAAGGAGAAGCTGATCGATGCATATGAATTCATAGGTCTACTTTACTCTTTCTTTCCGGTTCCCCTAACCCTTAATCGTTAATTATTCACCATGTTACTTAGAAGAATGTAAGTATGCACCTGTCTTAATTAGTTCTCTTACAAGCCATTAAGAATTGGAAAACCATCCTTGTACCAAACAATTATTCTTGTATTGCTATTTTTAACCTTTTCCTCTTCTATTGCTATTGATCAATGGGTGTTAAAGTTTGATGCAAATAGAGATGAAATTTAGGCCTCACTTTTGATTGGATTTGCTTTGGTATGTTATCTCTACTTTTGTCTGTACATGCAGTTAAGAGACGTTTAGGACCATGGTTTCTCATAGTCGTCTGCATCCACCGATCCTCCCGATTGGGAAGAAATAGAGCGTGAATGGTATATTGATGGAGCGATGTCAAAGATGTGAGCTGTGAAAATCACTCCACCAGAAGAGGCACCTCTTCCCCCAGTTTCTATATACTTCCCAATTCCGGCACATGAAATATGACCTTTGTGTCAGCTACGTGAAAAGGCATCTTCTTCAGTTGTTCCTATGCCTATCATTGTCCCGGTTCTTCGAGCGACAAACAACTCATAAGACTAGAGGTGTCAAAACGGGCCGTCCGGCCCGGCCCGGCCCTTTCAGGGCTTTTTACTATTCAGGGCTAGGCCCGGCCCGGAAAAAAAATGGGCCAGGCTGGGCTTGGCCCGTTTTCAAAATGTATGTCCGGCCTAGAAAGCTCTTTTGGTTTATCCCGAGCTCATTCAGGCTTAAAATGGGCCGGGTTCGATTGGGTCTTACCAGGCCTAAAATGGGCTCGACCCTTTTTAAATAAAATATTCAAAATAAATTATTATTAAAGTAAGATAGATTATTTGAGATTATGAGTCCTAATAAAATACTCTTGTTAGTTTACTCTACAGGTCGAATGAGTCAAATAAATTACACATATGTGTAACTAAGAGTCTAAGAGCATCTCAAATAAAGAATAAATTTTTTGCCAAATAAAGACTTCATTGTGTATTATTAAATAATGTGTCCATCAAAAAAACCTTCCAGCCTTACTGAGGAAAAAACGGACCTTACAATAAAGCCATAAACAAAACAAAAATAAGAAAAGTTTGCTAATATATTATAATATATTATCTATCATCTATTTATTAATGGTGGTTGGTCATTGGTGGACTGCAGAATTGCTTTCCGCTGCAAAAGGATCTTCATCTAAGACATCTCGTGCAAGTCGTATTAGTATAGGAAATCGTGTAGAGCTTTTCTTCCACTAATCTAAAAGGCATAAGGATTATGAATCATTTGCATAAGAATTTAAAAATGAGAAATTAGTTTCGAGGTATTTCTAGAGTTCCATCCTAATGAAACTAGAATTGGAACCGGAACTAGCAGGGCCGGACCCAGCAAGGCCCAACAGGGCCGAATCGGGCCGGCCCAGCAGGGCCTAGCTGAGCTTATTTGTCGGGTTGAGCCAAGCTGAGCCGGCCCTCCAGGCTTGGAAAATTTCCAAGCCCGGGCCCATATTTAGGCCGGGCTTGGCCCAGCCTAGTTAAAAACAGGTTGGGCCGGGCTTGAGGCCGGGTTTTTCCCCCAGACTACAGGCCGAGCCAAAAAACCCGGCCCATTTTGGTTTCGTATAAATTTTTTAGTTCCTCTTTCTATTTCATGAGAAAAGTGTGAGATTATGTAGGTAATGTTGTAAGTGCAACGGATGGTACCTTAGTGAATGTTTGGATGTTAGAGTGGGATGACTCTCATGATGCGCACAATTGGTACATCTATTATAAAAGGGAGAATACATTCCACATTCGTATCCAACAATACCGTATAGATGCAGAAGGAACCCACTACACAACTGTGAGATTCACGTGTCGTAAAGAAGGGTACAAGAAGCCAAGTGAATATGAGAAAAAGGTACAAAAAGATCGTCGTGAAACAAGGTGTGGTTGATTTTCTAGTTTAGTTATTCAGCGTCAATAGAGTGGTAAGTACCACACTTGTATTTCGAATCATATCCATAATCAAATCATATCCATAATTATGAGCTTTCAACATCTTCAAAAACCTAGTTCATATGTTTTCAGCGAAAAGTAAAGGATACATAATGTCTTGAGATAGATGTAGTGGAAAGAGTGGACATTCGCCCAAAGATGGCATCCATAGCTGGGGGAGGAAAACATTTGGGGTTCATTAAACATGACCTAAAAAATTATCTTAGCAACCGACGAATTATAGGTATGGAATTATCACGATCCAATTTCCCGAATCCATGACCAGAGTAAAAACTATGTAACTGAAGATAATCTGGGAACCTGTACATAAAAATCTACGATCACATAATCCTCACAAGCTTTTTTTTCTGACTTACTTCCATATATTATAGCCTGTGGAAAATGTTTAACTCAAAATTTTCCGTCCATCAAAAAAATCAAAATCTATATTGCATAACTCTAGCATGCAACCGTGTACAAGATTCATTGCTAAATCTAGTAAAACATAGGTATACAATATTATATATCTATTGTATTTTACACCACTTCTAATTATACATTGGAGCGACTATAATCGTCTTCGAAAAAACAGTCTACTAAGCAGGACCTTACCGAGTTCTACTAGCAATCGGCAACAAGTCTCCTGAAGGCTCTATTTGTTCACTAATCTAAAAAGGTTTTCAGTATAATGAGAAGTGAGTATAAAACTCAGTGAATAATAACTATAGCATGTTGTGAGTTTAAAACCAGGAAAATGCAACTTGTCAAAACTATTTCAAATCATGTATTTTCATAAAATTGTACAGACTTGCATACTTTTGTAAAATCCTTAAAATCTGATCAGTCACATTTATAGGTTTGCATCAGATGAGACATAACTGTACTTTCATAAAATAATACGATTAAGATTTAAAAACTGGTAGAAATGTCACTCTTCAAAACCTTTTTAGCAAGCATTTTCATAAAACATTATAGATCTGCATTCGTACAGTTAAGTCATTGAAATATATCAATTGCAACTCAATCTTTAGCATATTCTTGCATAATTATACTTGTTTTCAAAAATAAAAAACATCATCAAAAAGTCAACGAATTTATATCATTCATAAATTAGCATATATATATATATATATATATCATTCACAAACCATAAGTGTATGAGTTAAGAGATGGCCCTCTTGGCACCTTGCTCCCTCCTGTGACACAAGAGGTGACCTCATGGCACTTTGCTTTCATTAACATTTTCACAAGAAGTTTTCACGTGAGGGGCCAAAATGTCACATGTCATTGTTGTCTCCATCACCTGTGGGATGGTACCTAAAGGAGCAATTCTCCCTTTAACATACCCTGCCACACAGGTAACATATTCTCCCTTTAACATACCCTGCCACGCAGATAATCATAATACAGAACATGAACTACTATGTACTACACATGATTAGAATTATGGCATGTGCGCTTTAGAATCTTACTTTCTCCTTCATTGATTCTCGTTATGGCATAAGGAAGGAGTTCCTTTAGTTTTTGCTGGAATTTTCTCAAGGCCAAGGATAGTGGAAATTTTCTGGTCAGTGAAGTTGTTGAAGTCATATGTATTGTATGAAGCTGAAGCAAAAGATGGTAACTTTGTAGTTAATTGTTTGATACGTGTATGATTTCTATTATCAACCAAACTAATATCTCTTCATTCTTATCTTATACCATGAGAGAGAAAGGTGAGCTAGTGAATTTCACCACCTCATCGTTTTTGTACTGTATACTATACAGTAGCAATATAATCCCTTCATTATATTATTACCATAATTAGCCTAATAACTGAGGGCTAATTTCTTATGCTCAAAACTAAACAACACCCATTAGCTCTTCATGCCAAAAACTGACCGGGCCTCACAGGAATATGGCGTAAGCACTGTACTTATAAACTGGTTTAGCAAACAATATGAGAGGAACTCATAATTTTATTATTATTATTTTAATCGAGATGGATGAGGATGAAATAATAACAAATATTTTTGGGTGAATCACACAATGAGGAACGACAACCAATTATTTGAAGAATTCTCTTCTTTCAATATAACACACCACTAAGAGCTTTTATGGGAGTAAACTATAAAAGAGAGTGTGTTGTTTGGGGAGTGCATGTTGTTCTATGAGACTGCTGAGACATTCAAATGGTTGTTCACAACATTCCTTGAATGTATGTTTGGTAAGGAACCACGGTCCTGTTCATCGATCGAGATGCAACTACATTTGCTGCAATTCCCACTGTCTTCATAGACATGCGTCACTTCCTCTCTTTATGGAACATTTAACGAAATGCACTGAAAAACCTAAGAAGTCTTCTTCATAACAAAGATTTCAGCCAGAGTTAGAGTAGACTTCTTTTTTATAGCTTGATCGATAATTTCGAGGAGGCATCACTGAGATGCTTGATGAACAAGATCTTTATAAGGACTGGTGGTTTCAAAGGATATATGAGAAATGTGAAATGTGGGCGCCAACGTTCGTAAGAAACATTATATGTGCTAGAAAGAGGACTACGTTGTAGACTGAAAGTTTCAACATGCGGCTACAAAATTATTTGAAGTCTGAGCTTAACATGGCCTCATTCCTAAAGTGTTTCAAAGTGTGCATAGATGACATGCATTTCAAGGAAAGATGGTCAACTTTGAGATGATTGACATTCCAATTTCAATGCAATTTAATGATCCCATATGGCACCATGCTTTTCAGACTTACACTCTCCCATATATGCTATGTGTGTAGAAGAAGCGAAAAAGGCGAACTGGATTCGTTAGGATAGTTTTCGAGATATTGACGGATGCTGACAAGAGTTATTGCATGTACATAGTTTAGACCCATCTCATGTGTTCGAGGAGCAAGTGATATTGGCTAACGTCGGGAGATGAGGTTCACTTGTGCGATTGCAAACACTGAATATTTTGGAATTCTGTGCTGCCATATGATATGGAAATTTAAACAACCAGGTCGTTTCTAAATCCCAAAGCAGTATATTTTACGCCATTGGACGAAGCAAGCAAAGGAGATGACCAATTAGATGGTTCCAAGTGAAAGTATATGCTCGTCAAGCCAATCAGATTTTGACTCGATGGGGAAAATATTTTATATGATACTATCTTTGTGTAAATATATTAATAAAAATTAGTTGTTATTTATCATGTTTATTACTTTTTTGGAATTAATATCATATGTTCTATAAATATATATCATAATAAAGTCTAATATCTTGAGTTATACACTTTAGAGAATATCATAGAGGTCATGTTAGTAGAGAATCGAGTCGCTCAATGCTCTAAAAATATAAACTGTTCATTGTCGTAAGATCTTGAGAATGGACATCGATTGATCTAGATAGACAATCATGTAGTTCATCACCTAATTGTTAAGGTGACCGATCTCACGCCCAATGGTGTTAATGGAATACCATGATGATTATGTGAGTGCTTAGTAGAGACTAAGAGCGTTGAAAGTGACACTTAGATAATTTTTAGTGGTAATTAACACTAATTGTTAATGAAAATTATCTAGTAACTATTTTACATGTGATTCTCAAACCTGAGACATAATGGTTCCTTGAGTACAAGGCTTCATACTTTGACATCACTCCAATTGGTCCTAGCCATAGGTGAACACACGGTGAATCATTGGGTATGAAGTGTTGTGCGAGAAGATTGTGAATAGTTAAGAGGGAATCCATCACTTCGGTATTTAGAAAATGTCCTATGGATATATACTTTATTAAACAAAGAATCTCCACAAAGTAGTATAGTATGAAAGAAGTTTCTATGAATCCATTGTAAATGTTTAATAATGATATAATGGTCTATATAATGGTCTATATAATTTTTCTATTAGAGTTTAATAGTTGAACCATGTTCTAGGACGAATCGGAATATTGGCAAGATGAAAGGATTATTATTGTAAACATACTGTGGTCATAAAAGATTATTTCAAAAATGGTACTTCTCATCTCTCAGTCTTGACACTTTGTTAAAAATCAATCTTAATTTGAAGGTTTAAAGTTATTTAATCATGAGATGATTAAGTTAACTATTTAATTTAAAATGTTATTTTAAATTAAACGAATTTAATTTAGAATTAAATAAAATTATAAAGTGTTTATGAAATCCTATTGCTAGCGTGATGTAGAACCTAATCGGTCACACACATAAGGTTCGTAGTAACTGAGTTAAAGTTTCATTGGAAAAAATGGAAAAACTAACCAAAACCATTTTAGAGGTAAAATGATAATTTGACTTATAGTTTCACTATAAAGGAAAAATAATAATTATTAATTTAATTTAATTTTATACAATTCTACTTGTACAATTAAGTGTGTCAATAATTTAATTAGAAATTAATAAGTTACATATAAATTTTTATTTAATTATAAAAATGTTCTAATTGTTCGAATTAATAATCAGACATTAAAGAGTTAATGGGGCCAAATTATTAATTTGCTTTTTGTGGGCCAAATTATTCAAAGAGTTGATTAAATATCCATAGATATGACCTATTAATGTGGTCGGCCATGATATGGGTTTGACTCAATTTTATATTTTAAGAGCTTTAAGATAAAAATGTAACTTAAGGTGATAAGAATTTGAAGACAATTAAGAAACCTAATGTGATTAGGAAACTATAACCTAGTTGTGCTTATAAATACACCTTAATGCTTTGGCCGAAAACAACAAGTATTCTAAACACTCTTGGCCGAAATTTCATAGAGAGAAAAATAGAGTTTTTCTCCCATCCCTTTGCTGGAACTTATTTTTTCATTAGTTAAAACTTAAAGTAGAAACTTAAATATACGAAACAAATTGTATAGATTAAGATTTGAGGGTGAATATATGGGTGCCTCTCTTCTCGTCAAAAAAGAGTTATGTAACAAATTATTCAAGAACAGAGGTATCATTTTTAACCTAATCTTGGTATTAATTTTGATGAGATTTACTATGATTTCTATAAAATGATTATATGTGATACAATTATTGTATGATTGATCTTGCAAGAAATTATATAGGTTAGGATGTGATCCAAATAATTTTAAATGTTACTTCTGCTATGTTTATCTTTTATTTGTATGCCTATGTTTCCTAACACTAAGCACAATATCGGAGGTTGATCCACAGATAGAGGTTGCTAGAAATTGTACTAGATTTATAAACATGTTTGCTTCGAAATAACAAAGCATGTCATTCACCTAGAATGTTGGGATGTCTTCAAGAAGTGCTACAACTATGTGGAAGACCAAATTGACATGCTCAACCTTACGAGGAATACATGTCAATCATTTGAATCCACTGAGATATTCAGAAGAGCCTTCTCTTGAAAACTACTTATGGCATAATTCAAACCCCAAGCGAGAAGGCAAAGAGACAACATTCATTTGAAGAGCACTCTAAAACAAATGTGACCATCGCAAGGAGGTCGGAACTCTAGGCGTGGCTCATTGTCCACAACCGACGAAGGCTCGTCATCGCAACCAGTGAATAGACAACTTGAACTACAAGATGACCCTGAGGTACCTTAAAAATTAAGAACTTATAAATCTTTTTTTATCTAATTAAGATTTTTTTATTATTCAATCTAACTCATTTCGTGTAGTATTATATTCCATCACATGGACCTAGATGCGTCGAGTATTATTTCTCATCTGAACAATTCTTGGTGCAATAACAAGATCATAACTACTCGAAATAGAGGCATTATAAGTGTCGGGGAGCATACTATCCGCAACATGTAAATTATGGAGTCAAGAAACTTCATGTCTATAACAAATAAATTATGGGAGTCAACTAGAATATAGATTGACTATCATTCTCAATTTCCATAAAATAAGAGTCTAAAGTAATGATAAAATTTCCCTAATTCATTAAATTGTAATGCATTTTTAATTTCACTTATCTATCTAGTAGGTTTTTTTTTCTCTTGCTTTTCCTTTTTAATTTAGGTTTCATTGTACGGGGATGAAATTTGAGAAGGAAAGATGAAAGAGGAAAAAATGAGATGAAATAGATGAAATCTAGGTCGGGAATAGATGAAAGTTGAAGCAATGGCATATTCGAAGAAGATGGAGAGGGAAAGAGGATGTACGGGCAAGCCATATTTCAACTGTATGGAAAGCCATATACTCTTCAAGTGGCTAAAAATATGAGTTGTCATCTATTTTAACTCTTAGATTATAATCTATCGATCAAAAATGAAGGGGAAGGAGGGAAAGGGGGATGATGGAATTTAAACCCATAAATAAGGGTCTATGGGCAAAATGGGTCATGTGAAAAAAAGCTGTAAAACAAATCGCCCAAAAAAAAAAGTTTCTTATCATTTATGGCTCATTTTCGTCTTTATTTATTTTTCTCTCCTTTTTAGAAGATAAAAAATGGTGAAGTTATTAAATTGTCTAATAAGTTTTAATTTTCTATTATTTTTATACTATTTTCCCTTGTAATTTTACCAATTTATGGACTTCTTTATATTTATTAACTTATTTTATGTTTTTTAGGAGTTTTAGGGAGAATACATAAAAAGTAGTTCAAATGGGAAAAATTTGGTGCAAATGAATAAGTGAAGGGCTCGAAGGCAAGTAAGAAAAAGTAAGGGTCAAATATGTGATTATGGGTGACACATGGCAACTACGTAAATTGAAAAAATAAAAAATAAAATAAAATAAAATATACATGCAACCTAGGTTGCATGATGAGAAAGATTTAAAAGAATGAGTTTTTTTTCTTATGTCGTAGAAGAACAAACAAAAGAGAAAAGAGAGAGAGAGAGAGAGAGAGCGAGTAGCGGCAGAAGAAAAAAATTAGGGAGAGAAAAAGCTTCAGCGTCGTAGGGAGACGTGAACGACAAAGAGAGAGCAACGATTGCTGAATGTTTTCTCTATTCTTTTATTTTATTTATTTATTTTTTTAATGGATTCAATTTTGATTGTTATTTTAATTACTGAGTAGATAATTTTATTTTTCGTTAAGGATTATTTTAAGGGCTTAAATATTATTTTTGATTAATTAATTTAGAATTTTTTTTCATCTCTTTTAAATTTGTTATGTCCTACTATTTATAGTGCTTATGAATTGTTATCATATTTATTTTTTATTAGTTTTGTCAAATTTCCTAGAGATAAGTACCATTTATTTTCAATGATTATGAGATATTTCATTCGACTATATATAGGTATAACTCAAGATAATTGAACCTCTTGTATGTTTATTTCTTGATTTAACCTATGTTTCTTGTTTGATTGCTTCTATTACATTAAATTTAATGAAAAGAGATTAAGTAAAAAGCTTATCTTACTTAATAAATAAGTAAGAAAAGATCGAGATAACTGAGATTTTGATTGTTTTAGTGTTATTAAATTTAAAAGAGAATGAAATATAATTTTAATTAATTGATTAGATTTTATATTTAGTGGTGGAGAATGATACCTTGACCAGCATTTTTCATTAATTTCAATCTTTTAATTTTTGTTCGTTTTAATCTAAGTCTTTGATATTCTTTTCTCCATTTTACTTATCTATCTAATCCAAATCTCTCTGATTTCGAGTCATCTTTTAAGTGTCTATTTAATTAGGGTTAGTTACATTTTTTAATTAATTTTAATTAGGTTAGTTTAGTTAAGACAACTTATAAATTAGCAACATTTTTTTTACAGGAAAGACCCTTGCTTCCTACTATACTTGAAAATAACACAATTTTAAGAAATGAATTAATTACTGTGATTTATCTCATATCACTACCCTTATCCATAATGTTGGTGGTCAAAGGAATTGAAAATTGTCTTTTTCTTCCTCACCAGTTCCAACATTTGTTTGTCCAAATTTATATCCTTCGTCTTCACTTTCATACTTTAATCCTTACTTCATTCTTTTCTGGGAAAATTTCAATCAATCTCCATCGTCCTTCTTCTTTCCTTTGCAAGCTTCACACATCAAGCTTCATAGAGAGTTTCGTAAAAGAGCTTCATTTCGGTCTTCCTCAGTATGTTCTTGCTTTTTCGTTTATTGATGTTTGGTTGATCATCATAATCTGAAAGTATTTTGATCTTTTATTTTTGTTATTTTAGTATTTTCGTTCAGTTCTAGACTTGTAAAAATAAACAAGATATGGGTTAGTTTAACAAAGCTCAACGGATTTTGACACACCATTGAGTCATTGATCAATGTAGATAGAGAGTTTTTGGGGTTTGATAGGTGACTTAACTGCCTAAAAAAACCCTTCGGACCATCTGGAATTGTGTAACTCGATGGTTTGAAGGGTAATCACAACCATCGAGCCATTGAATGAACCCTAAAACTCTGTCGACTTTGCTTGATGGCTTACTCGATGGACCAATGAACCATGGCACCGTCGAGCTTTAAAAGCTCAACTATTCGATTGTTATTTAGGTGGTCGAGTCAAACATGAAGCAAATTTGGCATAGGCTTTTTATTCATTTAATTACTAATTTTCCCCCTTTCTCATAAATGATAGATTTATTTAAATGATATGTTTCGATGGGGGATGGAAGAAAATTAAGAAAAGAAATAAGAATTTATGGTATTGGCATCCAAATAACACAAAGGGATCGACATGAGCTTCAGTGTAATATAATGTCACTTATAGTCATTTGTTGGAGGTCGTTTATGGTTCTATCGATGTTAATCGTAATGATTTTGAATTGAAACTATCATACAAGCCGAGGAGCCCATTGTTGCTTTTAATGCTATATATAAGAAATAATTAAAAACGTGAATGAGTTTTTCTGCCACTACATGAAAGTGTTTTTCCGCCACTCACAATCTAATAAGCATAAATCTCCATTGTATGTGACAAAAATTTGGAAGACAAAAAGAGATTCACGTGTTGAAGAGCAACGTCAATTACCAAATATTTATAATCATCATGAGGATATTAGGATCGACGTACCTAATCTTTCTAATCTTTATGAGGATCTTAGGATCGACATACCCGATCATGCTGCTAGGAGTACGAGAACTTGTATAAGTATGGTAATGGTAATGACCCATATCAAAATGATTCTGAAGATGTTGATGAGGATTGGGATAGGGATAAGGATGAGGATGAGGATGGTAATTATGATAGGGTTGGGGGTTGAAAATGATAACAGTGAAAGAATAGAGGAAGAACTTGGTAATGGTCTCAACAACGATGTCAATCCTGTGAATTAAGAAGACGATGATGACTTTTTTATGATTGTTTTCTCTCCAAGAATTTTCCTGATGCTTTATCTTATCGAAATAACTTCGATTACATACCAAGTGATGAAGCGTTGCCACAATATCTACCGCGTTCACTGCAACCTCAAAATGCAAATCACAAGGGTGATTAAATTTCTCCCAATACTACTTAGCCCTCCACATATGAGTCTCTAGCAATTTTGTTACAATTGATACTTCACAATCGAGGAACGAGGAATTTTGTCTTAAACAATACTTTACATCGAAGAATGAACTAAAAAAAGTCTATATATGCATGTGACACGAAGCAATTTTGAGTTTAAGGTGAAGAAGTCAAATAAAACTATATTTATTGTTGTTTGTGTATATCTCAATTGCTAGTGGCAACTTCGTGCAATAGGAAAGAAACATTCTTCATTTTTTCAAATTCGAAGATACAAAGATCAGCACACATGTTCTTTTTCATATAGGCACGACAAACATCAATAAGCATTATCATTTGTGATTAGACGACATATGATGGATAAGTACAAAGGGTGTAACGAGGGCCATAAACTGTGATTTATTATTGATTTAGTCCGTGAGGATCTTAAAGTAAAAATTTATTATTGGAAGGTATGGAAAACAAGATCTATTACATATGACTTTCTTCAAAGTACGGCCTAGGATAATTATTCGTTGTTACCATTTTACTCAAGTACGCACAAAGTGGTCAATCCATGGACTGTAACTGCACTTTTGACAGATAGAGATGGCATGTTTCTTTAATATTTCATTGTTTTTGGACCATCCATTAGGGGGTTTCAATTCATGTGAAGGATTATTTACATCGATAGATCATTTTTGAAGTATAAATACAAATGCACGCTTGTGTACTACACAAGATGGTAACTACCACCTGTATCCTATAGTAGAAGCCATAGTAGATTCAGAGAGCGATGCTTCATTGGCCTGATGCTTCATTGGCCTGGTTCTTAAATATGCTAAAGGGTTCAAGTCTCGATGCACCTAATCTAGTTTTATAGTATCAAGTTGACGAGTAAATGTGGAAGCCCTCAAAAGTTTCTCTATTTTGTTGGCATTAAAACCCCCCCTCAATATTAGACCCTACTTATTAAACACTAAGTCTAAATATAAACTATAAAGATTGAACCTTATCCCTATCCCTAGACATTAAACCCTAAACCCTAGTCAATTAAACCTTATCCCTAGACATTAAACCATATCCTTAGATATTAAACCTTAACCTTAGATAATAACCAAAACTATGAAACTCTAACCGTGGACATTAAACCTTATTCTTAGACCCTAATGGACATTAAACTCTAACCTTAGATCCCTAGGCATGAAACCCTAACTTTATCTCTAGATTAAATATTAAATCCTAATCTAGACATTAACCCTAAATATTAAACCTTAAACATAGACATTAAACCCTAACCCTACACTATAAACCCTAGTCATTAAGCCATAGCCCTCGACATGAAACCATTACCCTAAACCGCAATGATTAGCCCCTTACCCTAATCAAGTATGGTAAATATGTAACTCGATGGATCGATTTATGCATTCTTCGTCGAGCGTCCCATTCGAGCAGGGTAGATAAAAGCTTCTCTTCTGCTACTCAATGGACAACTCGAAAAAATATTTTACAATCGAGACTAGGATAATTTGATGGATCGATTTATGTATTCTTGTCGAGCAGCCCATCAAGCCGGGTAGACATAAACTTCTCTTCCTCCGCTCAATGGAAAGCTCAATGAGGCATTTTACAATCGAACCATCAAGATCATGGATTCTCGATGATTCGATGGATTTTTCCATGTCGAGTTCTACATCAAGCGGGTCAAATAGACATTTTTTGGGGCTTTCTTGTTGGCTCGATTCCTTTTATATGGTGAACATTGTAAACCCAAAAATATTGATGAACCTTCATAATTTATTGACATTGTAATTTTTATGAACATTATAACTTAAATATTTCTTAACAACAAAAGCTATAATATGTCCATATAACATTGATAAATGTCAACCACAATTTGACGGTGAAATAAAGGCACATTATCATCACAAATAAGCATAATGTCATGTTCTGCTTAGTAAAACTCCAAATAGTTCAACATGTGTACACCGCAATCCTCTTTCTTAGTGGTCTTGCTCACATACGTGCCTCAGAAAACCTCGATCTTGAAAAGGTCAAGGCTAATTGATGTCGTGCAGCTTCTCAATAGATATGGTAGCATAACTTGGATAGGATCGCATAACTCATTAATCTTTCTCTCATAGTACCCATTATTTGACAATTTGTGCATCACTACAACCTTTTTGGCAGATATATCCATAACCAAGGCCACCCAATATTTGTCTTTGATGTTAAATGGGATATACAATCAATTTACAAGCTTCCATGCTATTTCAGAGATCGATGCATTCTATTGACGTATGACATAATAAGTGTATATGCCATAAATACATGAGTTTGCCTTCCCTCTACCGTTAATGCCCTAAAAGTTACATCCCAGTAAAACCACACGTACTGAGGGAATACCAAGTCCAAGAAAGTCGCAGAATGGTCAAACACATCGTTGAACTTTTGTTGTCTCATCTGAAGCAAATACATCACTTCATTCACATGTCGCAACAAAATAAAAACATAGTCATTTTAAAAACAATTTATATTATTATAAACCCATCAAGCCTCAAGTATTGAGGATAAATAATTGGAAGTCTTTAATCTCTCATCTCGATTAGCCATGAATATACCCATTAAGCATCATGATCAAAGATTGGAGAATCAGATCCCTATTCTTAGTGCTCGATGTCTAAGGGTTCTAATCTACTAATCCATCAGGTATCGAGGATTGATAATAGAGACCAATTCTCTGGTCTCTCATCTCAATACTCGCTGGGTACGTGCAGAGCCCATCGAGCATCGAGATCAAATAACAAAGAGCTCAAAGTCTCTTAGATTCATAGTCAAGCCATCGAGAACTTCATGGATAAAGCATTTTTCTCATTGTTTTTACGAACATTTCACTTCAAACCCAAATTCTCAATCAATCATACACATTTAAGTCCAAAATATACACAAACATGTGAGAACCTAGAAAAAAAAATGGCTTGGTTGAAAAGTCAAAGGACTAAAGAGTAATACTTGGAAGGCTAGGGGTCAATTTATATATTTCAAAACTTAAACCCTCTTTTCCCTTCCTTAATCGTGCGTCAGAGTGAGCAGAGGTAAACCAAAAAGAAGAAAAAAGAAATGGATCTCTCTCTCTCACCCTCTCTCTCTACCTTCTGTAATTTTGATTTTCATGGCTAAGATCTTCAAATCATGGCAGCTTTTTCAAATTCTACTCGTACTTAGCCTGGTTCTCTCCTCAATTTCGAAAAATTGGGGCATTCCTCTTCTATTGTAGAATCTGAAGTAAGGATCCTAAATCCCTAAAAGTTTTGATTTCTCTTTTTAGCTTGGATGTTAGAAATTCTAGTATGATGATAGTTTGATCTTGAAAGAATAATAGTGAATTTGAGTGGTTAAATCAAATTAATCCAAAAACCCTAAATCCACAAATTATTGATTTGTTCTTCTTGGCCTATATGAAAGTGTTTTTGATAGTTTAATAGCTTGATATAGTTAGATTAATATTGAATTCGAGTTTGTGGAATCAAATTGAGATAATTTGGAATTATCTAAGAATTGGGTATGTTACCGTGATGTGAGGGAAATGAAGAAAGAGATTGTTTTGTATATGGGTTTGTTGGAAAATGAAAATGATAAGAGCAAATTTGAAGTAATGTTAGATTAGTAGAGTATTAGTTCATAAAAATCGAATTGGGATAATTAGGGCTTATGAAAAATGATGTCGGTATTGGTCAAACTACTACTGGAATTGACAACAAAGTTAGCAAGCGATTTTATTGGAATTATAGTGTTGAGGAACTAAACAAAATGTATAAGAGGTTGTATTCTACTATTAAAGTTATGAATATGATAGATTGATCAAGTTAAGTTAGCTTTAGTACCGGCTAACTAGTATTATGACATCAAAGGAGGCGAGCTAGATTTCCTATTTAGTCCTATAGTTATTTACAATCGGAACTATAATTATAAATTCTTTATTTTTCGGAAATAGGTTCGTTGAGTGCCCCTCTGCCGGAGTCCGGTTGAATTGCTTTTTTTTACAATTTTGATGTATCCTACTGTAAGTAAATATTACATGATTACGTAAAAGTATTTTAAATCTTCATGTATGATGATTGGTTTTATTGAATTTATGTGATGGGATTTGGTTGGCTAAATTTTGCTTAAATAATATATATTTCCCTTGATTTTCTTGATTGTTATTTATTGCATGAAAAACTTGGTTTAAAAGGGTTATTGGACGGTATGCATTAAGTAGGACAAACATATAAAAAAAACTAAGTGCATGTTGATTGTAAAGCATATTCGTATTTCATGGCGTATACATGGACTCTAAATAAAGGTATGAATGAATCCTATGGTTGATGAGGGATATAGTTGTGCCTATGGAAATAAATGTGATATGAATGTGTGTATTGTTTGATTGTTTAAAAGTTGTCAAAGTAACTGTAGCTATCAACAGTGTTGATAGTTTTGGTATTCCTCGATTTGTTATATGAATATGATGTGTGCAGAGCTCCATACGAAGACATTGTTGTTGTCATATATGGCAGGATATTTTATATAGTCGTATAAGGCAGGTTATTATCATTATAGCCATAAATGGCATGATAATTTATATCTCTAACGACTTATGTTATGTTATATTAGTGTGAACTATACACATATGGTGACGTGGTCATGATGTAAAATGTTGCTCAATAATTAGTCAATTTACAAATATGGATATTCACTGAAAATGTTATTATACGAGGGTAGGAAACTATTAAACATTCATTTCATGGATATGCATATTTTAATAAAAAAAACTTACTCCGTAGACATAATTATATAATATTTATTCACTGAGTTTTTGACTCCTCTTATTTAAATTTTTTCCTTTCCAGATAACTGATTATATTCGGTCGAGCACATCAGATACAAGTAGAGGAGTGAATTTTTGTGTTAACCATTCCTATTCAGGTTGGCTGAAATTTTGATATTTTGTGGTCCACATTGATATGTTGTATAGGACTCGAGTGGATCGTTAGGGTTGCTCCGTTAGACATAGTCAACGTACAGAGACTTTAATGTACATAATAAAAATATTTTATATGATATTATTCCAGTTAATTTCATAATATATATATATATATATATATGCATTATCATGTTTTATAGAAATATTATTGCAAAAGCTTGCTTGGTCCTATGAATTTAATGATAGGGTCATGTGCCAGTCACGGTAAAGTTTGAGTTGTGATAAAACACTAATTGTTTTCCAAAAAAAAAAAATCTTAGTTTTTAAGTGTTCGGTGGTGAAGCACTTAGATCAATTGTCTTCGTTCATGGTGGTGAATTCTCTTTCCACCACTTCCTTAACTCCTCAATATTTAGATTTTTTGTTTGAACTATTGGGTCAGATGTTTGGTTTTGAAGAAGTAGATGAATTGTTTGGGATAAAGATGAAGATTTTATTATGAAGAAGATGAAGAAAAAAGTTGAAGAAGAACATGAAGATAGTAGTGAACGTGCTACAAAAATGGAGGGAGGGAAGGTGAACAATTTTTTTTTAATTAATTGAAGGGTAGTGACATAATTCTATATTTAAAAAAATTAATTTAAAAAGTCAAGTCAAAATAGGAGGTTATTTTTACAACAAAATTTTTGTTGAATCTAATTTTTTAAATAAAGCCTTAATTTGGGTTAATTTTACAGATATTATGAATAAAAAATAACAAAAATAAAAGGAAAAAAATGAACTAGGGGGAAAAAGTTAATCAATTAAAAGTTGAAATATCAAAATTTAAATATTAATTATTTTAAATATTTTTTTTATTTTTGACTGACATGACATATTTATTAGTAATGAAATATGTTAATGATATGAGTTCTTTAGCACATATTATAAAATGGAGAGGTCTTTTTTATGATATTAAGATACATGAGATTTTCAGCCCCTCCTCTCAGAAAATGCAACAGGTTTTTAGCCCACCAAACAAAATGTAAGGGATTTGTGACCTTTAAGCATTTTTCTTAGATTGTATTTATTTAGTCGCAATGAGATATATTTAATTAATTTAGGTAGGTGTAATTTGTGATCACGATCTTACTACTCAGAAAAAAAAAAAAAAAAAAAACTAATTTTAACTATCAAACTTTGTTAAATAAGGTGGTGTATAAGGCTTTATTTTAACTACCGCCGTGGGAAAAACAAAATAAGGCTTCCAAAATAATTTTAAAAAATTAAAAATATAATTTTTAAATATAATTTTTAAATATATAAAAATATTTCTCTCTAATCTTCCGATTCTTATTGTCCATTTCTCTCTAAGATTCACCGAGAAGCGTGAGGTGAAGTAGAGTGAAGGTAGAAGAGAAAATTTTGAGCTGAAATTTCATTGAGATTCTTCTCTTGGAGATGTAGAAGAAAAGAAAATTAACGATTCGAACATAGCGTGGGCCTCTATACCCTAGGGCTTTTTCTCTATACCTACTATTAAAATTGGAAAAATTTGGGGGTAGGGTAGAGAAGTAATCTGGTAGACGATATCTTTGTTTCTTGGTTGTGGTCTTTTCTTGGGTGCTTGAAAGAATGCTTTACTCCTAAGGGAGTGAGGATCTTTCTGATATTAAACATAAAAAAAAGGAAGAGAATGAAACTATTGATTGTTCTTTGTATTTTGTATGTGTATTGATACTTTTTTTACCCCATTGGAACTTTTTTATAGTTGTTAGATAACAAAATTTTGGAAGCTTTTGAATGTATATGATTACTTGTTGTGAAATAAACCACCAGGCACTTGACAGTTACATTCATCATTCATCTCTTTAACGACATGAGGAATTTATTGTTTGTAGCGTTATGTAGCTTTGAAGATTCAAAAAAGTGCTCAGCATTACACAGAGGCTGCCATGGATGAAATCAAGATTCTTAAACAGATTGCTGAGGGAGATCCAGATGACAAAAAGTACGTTGTGAAGCTTCTGGATCATTTTAAGCATTCAGGACCAACTGGGCAGCATGTTTGTATGGTTTTTGAGTATTTGGGGGATAATCTTTTGACCCTTATCAAGTATAGTGACTACAGGGGAATTCCAATTCATATGGTCGAGGAGATATGTTTTCATATCTTGGTGGGTTTAGATTACCTCCATTGTCAACTTTCAATTATACATACTGATTTGAAGCCAGAAAATGTTTTGCTTGTGAATATGATCGATCCATCTAAAGATCCTACGAAATCGGGTATTCCTCTCATTCTTCCATCCAACTCAACTAAACCTATGGCTGAACCCGCGGCTATGAAAGATGCAAAGAGTTTGAATGGGGATCTGACCACGAATCAGAAAAAGAAAATACGGAAAAAGGCTAAAAAGACAACCCAGGGAGAGAATGAAATGTTGGAGGAAACAGAAGGAGATGCCAATGCACTTGTTTCTAAAGATTCTGTGAAATTAAGTGAGGATTCAATGAAAGAACGTCCAAATAGTTCTGGTATGGAAAGTGAAACAGTGAAGATTGATGAAATGAAGGATGCTTGTAAGGGAAACAAAGGTCATAGGAGAGGAAGCTGTTCCACTAGGCGAAGGCTGTTGGGAGCTCTTGATCTCAACTGTAAGTTGGTTGACTTTGGGAGTGCCTGTTGGACATACAAGCAATTTACAAGTGATATTCAGACCAGGCAGTATAGGTGTCCTGAGGTTATTCTTGGATCTAAATACTCAACTCCAGCAGATCTATGGTCATTTGCTTGCATTTGCTTTGAGTTGGTCACTGGGGATGTTCTTTTTGACCCACATAGTGGTGACAACTATGATAGGGATGAGGTAAGTTGTTTTCTTTCTCTTTTTGACCCAGACCTGTAAGAATTCTGTTTTCACGTGTTTAATCAGTTTTTTGGTTAATTTGTGGGCATTCTCTTTCTATAAGATATTGAGACATAAGGATCATTGATTCTGGCCTGATGTCCGAGTCCAGCATGCTCTTGTTCATTTCTCCTTTTCTTCAGTTTGATCTTGGATTAAATGTATACTTCACAGGCCATTGAGAAGAGTTTCATCTGAATGATTTCCTTTTAGTTTTACTTGTAGGTCACTCTGGATCAAGTCACTACTAGATTGTACTTACTGTTTAAGTCTCATGTGCCATTGTATTACCCTTTGCTGGATGACATCTTCTCTTGAATATCTCTTAGGAAAAATAAAGGCATTTTGAGTAAATCATATAATTATCTGTTGTGTAGATGGTTTGAATAATCAAGCGCTATATTAAGCTCAAATGTCTCTTACTCTATGGAACAATAAGAACGCAGATCATTCAAAATATGGCCTCTTTTTTTTAATAATGGTTCGTACTATGCATATTCTAACTGTTCTGTTTTGTATTCAACAGGATCATTTGGCATTGATGATGGAGGTTCTCGGATTGATGCCACATAAGGTAAGAGTAATACCTTAAATAATTCCCATCAATTTAGGGAGCTTAAGAAAATTTCATTAACTGATTAATTACTTCCTCATAGAGTGCATTAGGAGGCCGCTTTTCTCGGGACTTTTTCAATAGAAATGGAGGTTTGAGACACATCCATAAAATGCAGTTTTGGCCTCTTAATAAGGTGTTGATAGAGAAGTACAGTTTCAATGAACAAGATGCTGCTAACATGGCTGATTTTCTCATTACCATACTCGATTTTGAACCTGACAAAAGACCGACAGCAGCTCAATGTCTTAATCATCCATGGATTAATGCAGGCCCTCGGCTTCTTGAGCCTTCTGTAGCGAGCCCAACTATCCATACAGGTAATTCAGAGAAAAATGGTGAGAAAAGCGAGAGGGAGATGATAGAAATTGGAATTGGAAATACAGCCATTGATGGAGCTTTGAATACTCTCAAAGTATCCCAACAGGTTCTTACTGCAAAAAAATAGACAGCACAAGGAAGTATTTTGCGATACTTTTATTTTGTCAAGGATGTGAATTCCTTGGAAACCCTAGAGATTTTAGTGTTTGGGATGTATGAAAATCCTTGGGATTCCCTGAGATTTTTAGTATTACAGAAGCGTATCGAAAGCACTTGTTCCGCTTTGAGGAGTCCGGACAAAATGTTTGCTTAGATTCTGGCAAGGAAGCTTCCTCGAGTTGCTTCAACTAGTCGAACAAACAGATCTGGTAAACCTTATACCTCGTGTGTTTTTACTTGGACTCGAAATCTTTTTTCGTAGGGTATGTTACAATTTTTCTAATGAGGTCCTTTTTTTTATACTTCCGGATGGGTTACACATGTATATTTGATTGGGCCCTTTTGGATTTGAATTCTTCATTCTTTCTTTTGTGTCTCCTATCTGGATCTTGCTACATATCTTTTCATGTTCGTTTTAAAAAAAAAGATTGGATTCTTCATGCTAGAAATCATCAAGCATTCTAGGTGTAGAAAAATATCGGCGCTGTGAAAAGATTATTGTGTTTTTGTTTCTTGGGAGGATAAACTCATTCAAGAGGTCCCAAACATATAATAAGAACAAAACAGACATTTTATTACATCTATAACATTTTATACAACTAAGCCTGGTGTCTTTCCTTTCTGTTTTTTGCCGAAAATACTCTACTCCCTTTTGCCGAATTGTCGGAATGACCACCGGCTGATACACGATGATTGCCTGTGGTTCCTCTTTTTACAAGAACATGTGGGAGTCTCATGGCTGAGATCTTCCGAACATTCCATCATGATATTGATCATAAATCTTTCCATCAAGCCCGAATCACAGCTTTAGATTTATCCTCTCTGCTATCCTGATGATATTCGAATGAATCCTATCACCTCCAATCTCTCCCCCTCTGTCCCCACTTGCAACCTTCAAGACATCTTCAATCAAAGCAACATTCCCCATGATATCAACATGGCTTCCACTCTTCAACCCTCTCCCTTCAAGTAGATTTTCCGGTGCCTTGTGCTTGTATTCTCTCACATACGAATTGATCCCTGATGGGTTGAATTGGGTCTTTCCTCTCCAAGGCTTTGCACACATAAAACCAGAACTCAAAACTGGCACACTTTGATCCCCATCGACCAAATATATCCCGTTCTGCAAACATGTGTTGTTTGAATCTCTGTTCACCGAGATGTCAACTCTGAACGGTATGGTTTTGTGCTCTCCGGAAGATGATGAAGATGCTGTGTAGATGTATGATCTTTCCGTCAGGATTCCAACACCATATAAACAGTATATTTCCATCTCCGGAGCATGGGGTAGTCTGAAATAGATTTTCCAAATCAATGAAATCAAAGAAAAATGAAAAATGGATTCAAACACCAAATCCTATGTAAATCTAGGTCTTGGAGTGTGTTCGGTTTGTTCTCAAAATTAGTTAACTTTAGTTGCTCGTGCAATGAAAATCAGTTTACCCCATAAGACACCTACACGCCAGTTTATAATTGGTCAAAAATCCCCGTTTCAAAGATCTTCAAATCAATTTGAATCTAGTCTTTAACTTAGAAATTATGTTTAAAACCATAGAGGCGAACAAGCCTAACTTGAATGCTTAAGTACTTTACCTAATAAGTATGGTTTGATTTATCAGAATAATCTTTTTAACATACACACTTACTTGAGAAAGAAAAAGTCCATAAATATACTTACTTTGTCTCAAGGGGATTAGACCAGTATTTATAGTGATCATATTTGGGATCGTCAAGATTTTCAGCTATTCCCCGCGAGAAATGAGACTCAGCCCGCTGCATCAATTCCGGGGCGACAATACGGAGTAGGTCATCAATCGTTGAAGCCGTGTAAGTTTTGTTTTTAGGGACTTTTCGGATCCTTTCCCCACTCATCTCATCATTTTGTGCGCTCACTTCTCCACGTGAGAGGTTCACATTAGTAGCTAGTTCCTGTCGATAAACACATTGATCAGTATAAAAGTGTATTTCAGTTACTGGAGTTTGTACAAAAGTGTATTTTTCTGAAACTGCGAGGTAAATTTGCGTTTAGTTGCGTTTGGAAATAACGTGAAAGTAATTTTTACGTACCTCTAAATCAAGAGTAGAGAGTTTTGAAGAGGGTAGTTGTGACGCTTCCTTGCTGAAAGAGAGTATTCTTCCATACTTGACAGGCTCTTTTACTTGAACACCCTTCTTTCCATCATCGCTATTATTATTAAAGGAACTATCCCTTGTTGTGATTGAGGGGCCCACTTCCTTCACCGAATCACATTGATGTTCATCATCCGGGGACCAATCCATGTCACCCCATATTGTCTCGCCTCCTTTAGGAAGCAAGGCGATTATCGAATCCCATGATCGGAAAAGACGCGAGAGATGTTCAAAGGTCTCACGAAGTCTGAAATTTTTGGAATCGAAAAAGCCTGGGGCCATAGCTCTGCAAATGTCAAGACATTTTGTTAATTTAAGTGGGACACTTTGTTAAGGAAACTTTCTTATTCAAACGCTAACCTGAGAGTGACGATATCTTTAATCTCAGCGGAAAGAATATTACTGATCGACTTTGGGACACCAAGAAATGTGGGTCCAATGTTCATGATTGCTTTGATATGCTTGTCACACCATCTCGAACCGCCACCGCCACCCATTGGAGGTGGTGATTCCACCCATTTCATAAAGTAGAGGAAATAAATAACACCCATAGAATGAGGCACCACCACCACTTTCTTATAACCATTGGTTATATACATAAGCTCGATTTTACTTTTTAATGTGTTAAGTGCTCCATCCCGAATCTGTTTATCTCATTAGAAAAATTTTTATAAATGGAATCAAATTAGATAAATAAATAAAACTCATTTTAGATCCCTCTACTTCTATGGGGTAGCATTCCACAAAACACATGTACATGCCCAAAATGGCATTTAAAACATGCCTTTTCAATTGCATAGTAGGCTCTGTTTGGAAAAGTGTTTGGCTTATGTTTGAGAAAGCAATTAGAATAATTAAGAAACAATTGTTGCTTATTCCTCCCTTGATTATAGATGCTAGTAAGGAATTGAGGTATAGAAAGACAAACCTCTGTATTATGGAAAGATAGCCTCCAATCATAAGCGGCCATATGCAAATTCTTGTCTTCATAACCAATCTTTGCCAGATTCTCGATGAGAACTGCCCAAACAAAGTAGCCGCGAGCGAAGTAATCAGCGGCAACAAGTCCAGGAACTGCACGTACACGAATTCCTGGCGGGTCAAGCCCCGTTTCATTATCCAAATGTAGATGCTCCAACAAACACAGAGGTCTACATTTCCAACATTCTCAAATGGGTTATCCAAAAATTTCAGACATTTGAAGAGTCTGCATATTTAGTTCTTTAATGGAATACTTAAAAAATACAATATCTCTATACAATATCTGCATTTGTGTTACGGAAACAAGTTTAATTTTTTACCAAAACTTTAAAATATCAAAATAAAATAAAATGACATTACAATAAAACAAGCATAAATGTATAATTGAGTATGTATAAATGCAATCGTTTCTTGTAAATTCCAAGTAGAAGTTCTCTAAGTTACTCCGAAGAGGGAATTATTGCATTTAAACACAACTAGAAAAATGTGGTATAACATTGCCAAAGATCCCGTGTTTCCAAAATTTTGCTTCGGTAAACTCACGGGTAGTATAGTTACACACTTTTTTTACGGATTTGATTCGGTCTAAACCGTATAGTTCGAGACCGATCCAAACCTACAATTAATTAAGATTGAATAAATTATAAAAATCATTTGACATGTGACCTCTTCATCTTGTATATAGAGTTAAATAATTTATTTGTCCCTGCATTTGATAACAATTAAACTTTATTCAATCTCAACCTTAGATCAGGATCATTCCGAACCGGACCCATACAGGAATCCAAATCTTTTTTGACATATGTGATCTTCTTACCCAGCGATCTTATCGACTTAAGTCTCTTCTCCTACATTACGATGCCTATGTACCAAACAGGGTTCTAGCTAAAATTCGGTTCGTGTCACTAAACTAGCGATCCAAACACAAAATCTACTTACCCATATCGCACAAACTACATGTTCAAACTGGTAAACGATTAACAACAGACAAAGTGGGATACATATTAAAAAAGAGAAAAAATAAAAATGCACAAACCTTTTGAAAACGAGTTCAGCAAAACTACCACCACCCCAGAGCCGTTTCCGAAAAAGGTCGGCGGCACAAGGCCGGCCTTCCCACATCTCCAATCCGCCGGTGATAATTCCGGGCACTAGAACCACCGGATGAACCGCCGCCACACCTTCCCTTCTCAGCCTCTCGCCAGGCGGCTCAGCCGCTTGATTAAATACTAATCCGGGCAATATCGTACTTGACAAAGCATAGTAGGAAAACAAGACCACCCACCACATTGTGAACATGCACCCAATAACCCAACAACAAGAATCCAGGCATCTCCATTTCTTGTTATTATTAATTTGTTGCACTTTAGCCCTCTTGTTGTTGCTGTTGCTGTTATTGTTTGTGTTCTTCTTTCGCTTCTTCTTTTGAACCGAGTCGGCTCGATCAAGCTGGGACTGGAAGGCTGCCATTGATGATGATGATAAGGATCTCTTCAGAGGCTGGATGAAGAAGCGAAGAATGAGATTGGAAGCCATGTTTTGATGACCATGCAAGGTCTAAAATGAATAAGAAAATTGAAAATGGGGTGGCTAAATTGATTATAATGGAGAAAAAGAGGGTTTTCATAAATCATAAGGTTCTTCTCGTTTGTTGGAGAGGTGTCATGAAACATGAAGAGTTTCTTCCACGTGGTGGGGTGAAGAAGAAGAAGTTATGGAGTGGCTGCAAGCTAAGCTCAGCTAAGCTAGCCTTCAAAAATGCACTGGAAAAAAGCAAATACAGTTGGGAAAAGATTAGTGGGGTACGTAGTTTCATGCAAACCCGTTTCTTCTTTTGGGGCTATACATTATACCACAGACTGAATTATTAAATTATTAAATTATACGAGATTAAGATTTATTTTACAAGTGCATTTGCTCGTTCGTTTCAAGTTCGAGTCTACTAATTTATATTTATAAGCTTATTAAATGTTTCTAGGGATAAGTTAGATTGAATTTTTATTAAAATTTATATTTTATACGTGTTTTACAGTAATAGGAATTGGTGTGTTTATATAATTTCCATCATAAAAGAAATTGATCATAAAAAAATTCGATTTCAAAAATATATATAAAATAAAAAGTTCATCAGAGTTAATATTTGAATAAATTCATAAAAATTAGCTTATACAAAAATGTAAAAAATAAATTAACCCTTATATTATTTATGTATAAATTCCGAGTATAGGACGTGAGAGCAAAAAATCGTATACGTGGAATTAACAACTTGAGAGACAATATAGTTTGAATTCAACGGCTCTATTTTGATGTCATGTTGAATTACCCGATAATTTCAAAAACTCGAGTGGATAGAAAAAGATTAGCAATTTATATTAAGTTTACTAAGATGAATTACTAGATTGAGTACACAAATAACTGGATCAAGTTAGAGAAGTGTTAAATGAGATTTAATAACACAATAAGATAAATTAAATTGGACAAAAATAATGTATCTAAACAGTAACTGAGAGATGCAGAAGAAGAAGGTTAATTGAAGCGAGACAGGTTGATCAGTTTCTGTCTTGAGAAAATGGCACTTGGCCTGGCAGATCTGCATGGGTTTATAATCTGTCGCCATTTTCCTGCCGCCTGTATTTCTAATTTTGCCAAAAGCTTAATTCACTGTCTTTATGTATTGATTAGTTCCTGTGGGCTTTCACACACGTGGATTCCTTTTTTTGGTGCTTTCTAGTATTATTCTCTGAATCTTCCCTTCCCCCACACAAATGTTCTATATTTTCTGGGTTTTGTCTGAAAATCTTATTGTCTCGACAAAAAGATGGGCTTCAAAGACCACCCGCTTTATATGGGCCTAGTCACTACTTAATAAATTCATAAATCTCATTATACAAGGCACAAATCAAGTCCAACTTCAAGCCATGTACTCAGCTCCCGCCTAAATAAAAATGATGTGTCCATATTGACACGCGCTTGGGGAAACGTGTGCCGTTAACCGGTATGAGCTGTCTTATTGCTAGATTTCGCAGTTTGCACTTCCGTGTCGGTGCGACTTGTTACTACAGCAGTGTCTTGCCATAATGCTAAATAAGTGTATGTGAACCGGTCTATACTCCTCCTCTTATAGCGGCATGAAATTGAAGTTGCCAGTAACAATCACTAATCACTATCACCATTTGCAATTTGAGAGAAAAAAAAAAACTAAAGAAATAATTATTAAATTAATAAAAATTAATTATTGTTATTATGTCTTAGTTTTTTGTGACGAGACGTCTCCTTTTGACACAAAATAAGATGGTACAATTTTTTATTGTCACGAGAGACACGTGTTTTTACTTAAATAATATGTCAAATAATTGTTACAAGGGGTCCCACACCCACATTTAATTCGATTAGCAAATTATAAAATACACTAATACGTAGGGGTGAAGGAAGTAATAATAATAATATCGACCGAATTTTTAATATTTATTATATTTGTATAAGATTGAGAATTATTATTTAAGTAAGATAATTTTTAAATTAATATGTAATAAATTAATTGTTTTTTATATTTAATATTAAAAATTATTTAATCTATTTTATGTTTATTTAAATAATATTAAATAAATAAATTATGAATTTATGAAATATTTAAATATTATTTTGATTATAATATAAAAGATAAAATAATATTTTTTAATTATTATAATATAAAATTTTAAAAAAAATAATATTAAATCAAGGTAACTCAATAAAAAATTTATTAAATAATATAAAAATTATATATCATAATATTAATATATGCTCATCAATTATATATATTATGATATAATTAAATATAAATGGATAAAAATGGTGTGAAAATTGAAACATAATTTTTTAATTATAATTTAAACCCTAATTCTAAATTAGTCTCAACTTTCAATTTCTATCTTAGTGCTTGTTGTATTCGTATAAGCTTGAGAATTATTGTTTAAGTAAAATAATTTACAAATTAATATGCAATAAGTGGATTATTTTCTATGTTTAGTATCAAAAATCATTTGACCTGCTTTATGCTTATTGAGATGATATTGAATTGATACATTATGAATCTATGATATATATTACTTTGATTATAGTATTAAAATAAAATGATATTTTTAATCAATATAATATCAAATTTTCTTAAAAAATAATATTAAATGAAGTAACTCTACAAAAAAAAATTATTAAATAATATAAAAATTACATACATCATAATACTAATATATGTTCATCAATTATATATATCATGATATAATTAAGTAGAAATGAAAAAAAAAATTAGTGTGAAAAACCAAAAAATTGATCGGTTTCGACCGGAATTGACCGGTCTAATACCGGTTCGGTTTCGATAAGTTTTTATAGCCAAATTAGTAAAAAAAAAAAAAAAAAAAATCGGTTGTAATTTCAGTTTCGGTTCAGTTTTATCGAAAACCAAAATTTTGCTCAACCCTACTATATATATATATATATTATATGTACAATTTGAAATTACAACTACTTAAGATTAAATATCAATTAATTGTGAATTCAAACATCATCTAATCCGTAATTCCACATGTATAAATTTTAATTTAAAACCTTTTGATAATTTGATTTGATAACCCGTCAGCTTAATATTTAGAGTACTTAACTCTAATTATTAAAAATATATATTTTAAGAATATAAGTAAAATTTTCACACAATCGATCAAATATTTGTCATTTTAATTATAAAAAAATTATATAAATCTTTTATATTATATTTTAGTTAAAGAATAAAAAAAATGAGATATAAATTTATTTAAAAATTCATTAATTTAAATAAGAAAAATAATATATATTAATTAAAATTAAACTAAATTATTAATTTGTTATTATTAAGAATAAAAAATTGTATCCCTAAAAAAGAAGGGGCAATGTCATTTTGGGGGGTTTGATCGGATTCATTAAACATTTTTTTCCAAAGTATCTTTACAATACCAAAAAAAAAGGGGGGGAGGAATAACTTGAGGCTTAAGCCTTAAGGGTTTCAAATTTTCACCCTCATCTTTAATTCTTTACTGAAAAGACAAAGAGATACCCAAATGGGCATTAAGAAAGGAAGAGGTGCTTTGCCTCTTGACAAAGGTGAATAGGATTCCAGTGGCGGAATGTGGATGAATGTAATTGTCCCTTTTGCTTGAATCCACATGAGTATTCAGGATTCACAGCTCATAGAAAGGCAAAAACACATGCATGATGCAACAACATGCATGATGCAACAACATGCTCTCAGAGTCTTTCTCCCAACTATTGTTTAATATTCTGGTAATTTCAACCACCCCTGTATGATTGAGTGTCACATGTAGGTTTTTTATCTTTTCTGCATCTGGGACAGGCATGAAATGACTAGGAAAAGGGCAATTTCTCAAACAGATGCTCTTTTTTCTTAGTCTAAGGCTCCCGTCCACCAGATGGTCAAAATAAAATGTGTATGTAAGGTGAAAATTAATGGAATTGTGTGTAGGGCCTCTTAAGTTATAATAATTTAAAAAAAAAAAAAATTTAATATCACTCTTATAATATATTATATTATTTTTATATGATTAAAAATTAATCAATTTATTATAAATATTGATTCAATTATTTTCTAAGAATAAAGTAAAATATGTAATCAAAATTGAATTTATCATATGATTAACTGTTATAATTAAACTTCCTATTTAGTAATATTTTTGATCCGTATATTCACAACTGGTCCGTTCTATAATGAAAACATTCCTAAGGTAATCAAAGACCAAAGTTATGTCAAATAAGCAAATGGGAGATAATTTACGTAGGGAAAAAGAGAAATTTTTATATATTTTATAAAATATAATTTTAATTTATTATAATATATAATAATATATATAATACATATAAGAATTATTTTATAAATATATATCCGATAAAAGGAAATTTAATAAGAACTCCAAGATCTATAAGAAATCTCATCAAACGAACAGATAATTATATTGTGTCATGAGCTATAGTTATATTGTCACCAACATTAAAAAGAAAATAATAATAATAATAATAATAAAGAAAAAAATATAATAATAATAAATACTTCCATGAGCAGGTGAGCTGCCTAGCTCATGACTAATAATTTTTTAATCAAATAAATAACCTCATAATTAACTAATTAATTTAATTGGATAAAAAGCCTCTCCAGAGAAAGTTTTTAAAATATTAATGCCTGCAAAATTTTCTTATTGAGCGAATAACTCTTTAATTTATATTTATTATTCATTTTTGAAAAATTAATAAAATTTGAAATTATCATAATACTCTTGCTCTATTTAGAATGTGAAAGGACGGAAATACCATTATCTCCTTTCTTCTTTTTCCTCTTCTCCTCACACACGGAAATTGTCATGGAAACCAAAAATTTGGAAAAAATCCGAAAAATCGATAAAATTAGTTCTTCCAATTTGATATTACTCTTCCGTCACTTTTAGTATGTTCTACAATATTCATTTTTCTTATTCGTCATTCCTTTGCAAGTTTCATTATTCCTTTGCAAGCTTGGAAAGAATTGGTATGTTTGAAGATTTTCTCATTCATTTCTTTTCAATCATTGATGATTCAGTCATGCTTGAAATAGTGGTTTTATCTTTATATTAAGCTTTCGTTTCATTCTGAAAAGGAAATGGAAAAAGCTAAGGTTTGTTCAGATTTTTGGAAACTGAGTCCGTAGTTCAAATCTCGATACTCGATGGGGGGACATTGGTTCGAGCAATCGAGCATTAGTCATTGACTTCGAACCATCGAACAATAGTCTATAATTCATGTCTTTCTTATAATCAAGACTACTTGATTTGTCTTTTTTTTTTCCTTTTATAGAAATGAAAATCTTCTTTGTAATAATGTGCTTTGATAATGAAATGAAGGAGAATGTGAGCTCAAATGAGAAAGATAATTCATGGTATTGGGCATTAAAATAGTATAGATGGATCAACTAGAGTTTTTATTAAATATAATGTCACTTATATTCAGCTGTTGGAAGTTATCTATGATTCCTTCGACGTTGATTGTGATGAATTTCCATGGGAATTTCTAAAAAATCTTCGGTCGATAATCTCTTATTCATCGATGTTAGAGAACACCGAGATATGCATGTAAGTGATTGGTAGAGACTTAATTATTGAACGCTATCACTTAATGGTAATAATATTAATTGTTAATGAGTTTTGTCAATGCGTGTTGTCAGTAACTATTGTACTTGTGATGCTCAGTCCTAAGATCACTACAGTACTGGTATATAAAAATTTCATGCTTTGATATCACTTCGCGGGGTTTTCACCAAAGGCACTATAAGGGTGAATCATTGAGTATTGTTCAAGTATGTGTAGTCTATAGAGTGATAAGATGAGATTCATCACCTAAATATTAGATGATATGTTTCTATGGTTATATAACTTATGCGTAAGGAAAATCTTTGTGCAAAGTAGTATGGTTTGAAAAAGAGTTTTCAATAAATTTATTGTCTAATTGCATAAGAGTTTATGACATTCACAAAGAAAGTCTAAAAGGGTTTTAAAGTTTACCATGCACTAAGACTATCTGAAACTACAAATAGATGAAAGGTCAATCTAGTACGGTAATAGTCATTCATGGCCTTATTAGATGCCAATGTGGGTCAAGTGATTTAAATCAACTTAATCATAAAAGATGATTATGTTGACTATTTAACTTGAGAATTATTTTCAATGTCAAATGGTTCATTCGAAAGAATGGATAAAACTTACAAGTTATTGTAGAGCTCACCTATCGGCATAGTATAAAATATATCTGGTTACACACACAAAACTTGATTTGGATCAAGGTTGGATTCTAAATTCGAGAATTTTGACTTCTTCATAGTGAACTTGATTTAAGAGTTAAATCATTAATTTGTTTAGTCTAAGTCACGCTCACACTGCTAGCACAGTCAAAATGTGATTTAGATTTAATTAGAAGTTAAATAATTAATTAAAAAAATATTATTTTGACAAAGATGATAATTAAATGAAGATTTAATGGTTATTAAGTCATAAAATATTTTTCGAGTCAAAATAAAGTTCGTTAATTATTAAAGTGTTGATGGACCTAAACAGGACCAATGGCAAAACCCAAATTAAAGTATATTTTATCAGGTAAAATGAGATATTAATTTAAAAATTAAAGTTTATTCTAATTTCCCAAAAATATTAATTAAACTAAGTTACCGAAAAACCAAATAAAATTAATTAGATTACCCAAGTCTTGGAGACCTAATTGGGTTTGGCTTAAGTGGGATGTGTTTCTCATATAAGGGAGATAAATCCCTAGAGTTCTAAGAAGCCTCACTTTGCCTCCTAAGAGAAAAAGAAAAGAGAGTGTCTCATATCATCTTTTGTCCAAAACTTTTCTTCTTCTCCAAGATTCTTGATTCAAGTGTTAAATCAATTATCATTACAATCCTTCAGTTGATTCGTCAACTGTGTGGATTAAGGATAGTGGTCGAGTGACGGTGAGGAGCCAAAACAAGCATTGGATGTGTCTCACGGCGGCAGCGACATGGTGGTGGTGACGACGGCGTGTGGAAAGCAAAAGGGTGAAATTGTGTCCGAAATTTGGAGGAGCTTATGGGCTAGGTATGCCTTTCTTCTCTCATTTGATTTTTGGATTTATAGTCTAAGGTTGTTAGATTAGAAATTTAAACATAGTTTAGGATTCCATATATGTAATGCACATAGCATCAAACCCCAAATCTTGATAGTTCGTCGTTAGTCCGAATGTTCGGGTCCATTTTTCAAAATCGGATTCTTCACCATGATGTGCGAAGGGCCATCATTAAGCATCGAGTCTTGAGAATAGAGAATTGGAAGTCTCTGATCTCTCATCTTGATTGTTCGATGGATACTTTCAAGACTCTTCGAGCATCAAAGTAAGAGATCAAAGAATTGGTAATCTCTATTCTCAGTGTTTGATACCTTAGGGCTTTAGTCTTACCTATTGAGCATTGATAACAGAGACTACTAAGTCTTTGACCTCTCATCTCGATGGGTACGTTTAGGGGTCATCGAGTATCGAGATCAGAGAAAAGATATCTTGAAGTGTCTGAGATTAAGAGCTCGAGCAATCGAGAACTTCATGTGCATAGCATTTTCCATCGTTTTCACCAACATTTCAAGTTTTGTTGAGTCTAATTTTTTATTAAAGTTTTGATGGGTTATTTTTATATATACTCTCTAAGAAATTAACCATCTAATCCCAAGTCAGCATAGTTACCGTGTCCACCACGTAATAGAGAGTACGTATAATTCCCCTACTCGCAGCAGTATTAGAAACATTTCTCCCTCTCTCTTCTCAGTTCTCTCTTCTCTCTCTCACCTCCTCAATAAATACTCACAGCCACTGATTTCCCCTGCACTATTTATTATTAAGCTTCTTCTCCCCATATTCTCTCTCAGGCATTTCCGCGAACACGTAAAGTGCGTGACAGATAGAGAGAGAAACAGAGTTCTCTTTTGCAGAGAGATAAGGAGATAACAATGGCGCCTGCTGCGAGAGTAGATCTGGACGGGAAGCCGATAAAGCCGATGACGATATGCATGATCGGCGCCGGAGGTTTCATCGGCTCACATCTCTGTGAGAAATTGATGAATGAGACTCCACACAAAGTGCTCGCTCTGGATGTTTACAATGACAAGATCACGCACCTTCTCGAGCCTGTTTCTCTCCCTTGGGCTGACCGTATTCAGTTCCATCGGATTAATATCAAGCACGACTCCAGACTCGAGGGCCTCATCAAGATGGCAGATCTGGTCTCGCTTCCTCTGTTTCTTGTTTCTGTTTGATCGAATATGTGGTCAGAATCTTTTGTCCGTGAATTGAATTTGTTTATTGTTTTTGCTGCAGACGATAAATCTTGCGGCGATCTGTACTCCGGCCGATTACAATACGCGTCCATTGGATACAATTTACAGCAATTTTATCGACGCTCTTCCTGTGGTTCGTATTTGCATTCCTCGTAGCTCTGTTATATATATTCTATATATTTAATTTATAAAAAATAAAAAAAAAATTATTGTCTGTTTTCTTGATTTTGCATGTTTTGAATTGAAGTTGATTTGTGATTTTGAAGGTTAAGTACTGTTCAGAGAACAACAAGCGTTTAATTCACTTCTCGACTTGTGAAGTGTATGGGAAAACGATAGGGAGCTTTCTGCCTAAAGATAGCGCTCTTCGTCAAGTAAGCCTTCACTTTCTGCATCGCCTTTCTTTATTTCTCTTGTACTGCCCTTTTTGTCCCAACGTATATTTTCTTTTTGGATCTGCACTTTTATTGGTCTTTTACCTTGGGATGAGGGGAAAAATGGGTCATTTGTGTTTCATTCTTTTGCTGTACAATTGAATCTTTCAGATATTCAATGATCTTTTTAGTTTTTGGAATTTATGATCTATTGCAATATCTGAGACATTATTTATTAAAAATCTGTTGTAAGAAATTCATGATGTAATTTAACCAGGTTTTTGAATGGTCTAAGATTATTTTTCATGGGCATGTGTTTATCTCTAGAGAAAGTAGTATTTAGGTGGACCAGATCACCTTTTTCTTCCCATCGCATTAAACACTTTATTTCTCCTATTCTGCAAATGATTTGAGCTATCTTCATATAGGATCCTGAATATTATCTTCTGAAAGAAGATGCTTCTCCCTGCATCTTTGGTCCCATTGAGAAGCAGAGGTGGTCCTATGCTTGTGCAAAACAACTGATCGAGAGGCTGGTTTATGGTGCGTATTTATCCTTACACGTTTACCCAGACGTTTTTCCCCCCCAAATTAGTACTTTTTTTTAACAGACTTCTGAAAATCTTTTTCTTGTTTATTCTACAGCTGAAGGTGCTGAAAATGGTCTTGAGTTTACCATTGTCCGACCCTTCAATTGGATCGGACCCAGAATGGATTTCATACCTGGTGTTGATGGCCCAAGTGAAGGTGTTCCTAGAGTTCTTGCTTGCTTTAGCAATGTGAGTTTCATTATTTTATATTGTCTTCTCTTTCTTTAATTTGAAATCAAACCACTAAATGAATAGTTTATTTATTGCAGAATCTTCTTCGCCATGAGCCACTTAAGCTTGTGGATGGTGGTGAATCTCAGAGAACTTTTGTGTTCATAAAGGATGCCATTGAAGCTGTTCTTTTGATGATTGTAAGCTTCTTCTCCTCCTTTTATTTTTCTTTCAGTTTGATTCTTATTACAAAAAGGAAGGATCACAGTAAATATCTGATGATCTTCTATTGTTTTAGGAAAATCCCGCTAGAGCCAATGGTCACATTTTCAATGTGGGCAACCCCAACAATGAAGTTACTGTCAGGCGGCTAGCTGAACTGATGACTGAGGTGATTTTTCTTTTTAAATGGTATTACTTTTTAAATATTTGTTTTGGATTATTTTCTTCAAGTTGAGAAATATTTCTTCTTGGATTGCATAGATTTATTCGAAGGTAAGTGGAGAACCTCCTTTGGAGGTACCTACCATCGATGTAAGCTCCAAAGAATTCTACGGAGTGGGTTATGATGATAGCGATAAGAGAATTCCCGACATGACCATTATCAACAGACAACTGGGTAATTAACCTTTAAGCAACTTCTGTTATATATTGTTCATTCTTTGACCCCCAAGGTTTTCAATTAATTCCAAATTGACCCCCCCCCCCCCCCCCCCCCCCGCTATGACCTATGTTTCTTGCAGGTTGGAACCCGAAAACTTCCCTTTGGGACTTGCTGGAGTCGACCCTCACATATCAACACAGAACATATGCCGAGGCAATAAAACGGGTCATTGCAAAACCGGCTGCAACTCATTAAGGGAAAAAAAAAGAAAGAAAAAACCGTTACATGTGGTGGCGTTTGTTTAGATGTTTGTTCCGATTCTTTCCGTGCCTTGAAAAAGTAATATCTTTAATGTCTTATTCTCCATATTACGTCAGATTTTTTTTTTCCCCTTTTTTCTAAAAATGCTCGGTAGTCGATACATATAGCTTCTTCCTTTTCCCCTTGCAATGTAAGGTTCAACAATGAAAGCCAAATCAATTTTTAATTTTATATATCATTCAATGTAAGATAAGTTTACAACTTGCAATACCTTTCTTCCCCTTTTCCTGATAAAGGATGCCGATTTTAAGAGAAAGAAAAAGTTTCTATGACCGGAACAAGAAGATGGACCCAGACCCGGACTCGGACCTGGCAGATCAATCGATGCTCTTGCATTATGGATTTAATGCTCTTAATAGTATCTAACTGATCATCTGAAACTGGTGCCAGAGTCTAGCAGCCATTCATCCAAGGTACTAACCGAGGAGGACAGAGAGAATGACTTAATGATTTCTGCTTCACATTCTTCATCTCTTCCTTTATTTTTTGCTAAATTGATCTTCCACGTCCTCAACCCTCGATCTCATCTTTTCCATGTCCGCCTTTAAATCCTGTTGTAGTAATCTTAAATATTAATATCATATATAAAAAGGAAAAAGTAAATTAAATATACCAATCATTCTTTTTGACTTAGTTAAAACTGAGAAAACCAAATAAACTATTAAAACATTAAAACATTATTTTAATAAATAAAGTGGCTTTGATTTTGATGTTACTTCCCTGGTCAAAATGTGTTAATGGTTGAGAATTTTAAGAGATACATTTATTTACTAATCGTGGGGATATATAATAAGCTAATGAGAGATATTATGAGATTTTTTAACAAACGGTGATGAGATTTGAGGTATAGATTTTTCACACGATTTGTTTCTTTTTGGGCTACAAATAGAGAATGACAAGTGGATTTGTAAAGAATGAATAAAATTATCAGATTTCTTTATTCTCTTTTCTCTCTTTTCTCTCTTGTTCTCCACTCTAAATGAATGTTTTGTTTTCTAATTTTTGTAGAAATTTTGGAGAAACACTTTAATGTACAATTTATTTGGTCCTATAGTTTATGCTCGTTAATCTAGAGCGTTGAGGAAATTATTTTAAAAAGGAGTAATTAGACTTAAGCACAAAGAATCTTTCTTGCCTCAAGCATCAACTTTAATTATTTCATAATATTCCTATTTGAATATTGCTGGTTTTTAGGTTCTAATCGCTTGTTTGCTATGAGGTTTATTTTGATTTTTGTTCAGATTGGTTCAGATATTGCTTGAGGTGGATCTTGAATAATAGTGCTGCCATCCAAAATCTTTCAAGCGGTAAATAAGCAACTTTGAAGCTGTTGTGGGCATTAGGTAATTGATCTCGGGTAAGATCGATTTTCGGTATCGTTTTCTACAATATCTTCTTTTGGGTTATAGCTATATTTGGTGATTATTGGCTCTGTTATTATAGATATTTGATTACTTCTTTACAACAATATTAAGTCTAATACTAAGTAATTATGGATGCTATTAAGAATATAATTAAGACTCCAATAATTAATTTGACCAAAATTGTACCATTGATTGGGACTAATTTTAAGAGATTGATGCAAAAGATGACTTTTTTGCTTCAAACTTTGGAATTTAATGATGTGTTGAATGATCTCAAACCCGAACCTCTAAAAAATGGTGATAAAGATAAAAATGAAAATTTGAAAAAAGATTATTGATTGAGTGAAGAATGATTGTTTATATCGTCACTATATCTTGAACTTTCTCTCTATTGATTGTGTGATTTTTTCAATGGTGACTTTGCAAAAACCTTATTTATAGGATGCTATTAATAAAAAAATGTGAAGGATGATGCTAGTGTTAAGAAATATGCATTAGGAAAAAAAAGTAGATTTTCAAATAAATGATGATAAAGTTGTTTCTAATCAAATGAATGAGTATAAAAAGATAGTTAATGATTTGACTGCCGAGCGTATTAATCTTCCTGATATATTTGTTGCTCGTGCATTAATTTAAAAACTCATGCTTCATGGATTGCTTATAAAACATCTCTAAAACATAAAAGGAAAGAAATGACTTTAGATATTGTAGTTGTTCATATAAAGATCAAGGAGGGAAAATGTTTCATGGATTGCTATTTTTAGGGAGAATGGTGCAAAATCCAAAATTAGGAAAACTACCGGTAAGGCTAATCTAGTAGAATCAAGTTCCAATAAAAAGTTTGGAAATCAAGATTTTAAGGGGTCAGATGTCAAGAAAGGGATTCAGAAGAAGAATGAAACTTATTTCGTCTATGGGAAGCCTAGACACTTGTTGTGCAATGTAGGCACAAAAAGGGAAACCAAGAGAAACTTAAAAACCAGGTTAACCTTCTTGAATCTGACATTGTGGTTGTTGTTATTCCAGAAGTGAACCTGATCAGCGATCCTCTAGAGTGGGTTGTAGACCTTGGTCCTACCAAGCACATCTGTGGAGACTGCAACTTGTTTGCGACGTACAAACCCATTAAGGGGGAGCAAGTTTATCTTGAAAATTCTCGTGGAACCCCAGCTTTTGTGAAGGGAAAGGTGATGCTAAAAATAAGTTTTGGAAAATAGTTATCCTTAACTTGAGTCCTCCATGTCCCTGAAATTAGAAGAAATCTTATTTCTGCTGGCTTGTTGAATAAAGCAAAAATCAATATAGTAATTGAATCTGCTAAGATTATGCTTACTAAACATGAAGTGTTTTTAGGAAAAGGATATTCTAAGAATGACTTGTTTGTTTTAAATGTTGTTGCTCATGAAATTAATGAAATTTATTCTTCCATTTATATTAATTTTGTTGTTTTATGGCATATTAGATTAGGTCATACTAATCTTGGTTATATTTAAAAAAATGGAATATTTGGTCTAATTAAGAAGATTAGAAACTCAAAATTTGATTAATGTAAAAGTTGATTAGAGTCAAAATTCACTAACAAGTAGCTAAAGAATATGAGCTTCTATCCCTTATAAATAGTGATATAAGTGATTTAAAAAACTCAATATCAAGAGGTGGTAATAAATATTACATAACCTTCATGGATTACTACAGTCGATATACTAAGGTATATCTACTATCATCAAAGGATGAAGCCGAAAAGGTTTTCATCAGTTATAAAACTGAAGAGAAAAACCAATCAAATAAAAAGATTAAAAGACTTAGAACTGATAGAAGTGGCGAATACGTATCAAATCCTTTTCAAGAGTTTTGTTAAGAAAATGGAATTATTCATGAAGTGGCTGCTCTGTATTTACCCGAGTCGAATGGAGTAGCTGAAAAGGAAGAACATAACACTAAAGGAAATGATGTTGATTGGATTTGGTGCATTCGTTGGCTTGTGTGGAAGAAGCGATTTTATGATATTTATACACATTATTCAATAATAATATATTCAAAATAATTATAAAGAAAAATATCACTTTTATTAATTTCATTAAAACAATATTTATCATATACTTTTAGGATACCATATTCAATAATTATATTACTAACATGATACCTCATAAGAAACCTAAAAGAAATTCTTCCGAAAGAAATTCTCGCAAATAAGGAGTAAGTTGTATTCTCCCAAGTCATGGTTCATTTCGAGATAATCTACTGCACAGTAGAGGGGTACTAAGTAAGTTTTTGGTTGTAAATTGGATGCGGATGCACATTAATAAAAATATGAGTAGGACAGGTTTAAAAAACATTTCTTGGGTTGTCTGGGATTCTTCTTCTTCTTCTTCATATAATTTTGCTATCTTTCCACATTTTGATATCAAAGAAAATTGAAAATAAAGCATAAGAGAATAATAAATCAATCTCAATCCATATTTTTGGAAATGATAGAAGCAATTGGATTTAGAGGATTTGAGCCAAATTCCGGCTTCAAAACAGATTTTAAAAGATGCACACTACAATAACACAGTTAAAGGGGAACCAAAAGATTTATATTAAAAAAAAAAAAAAAAGGAGGAAAAAGAAAGAAGAGAGAGAGCCATACTTTGTGAAGATGAAAGTTTATCCCCTCCACATTTTAAAGTGATATCACTAGGCAATCCTGCACCTGCAGTGCAGAACATGCAAAAGAATAAAAATCAAATCTTATCATAAATGGATAGTGTTGTGGTTGGGGATCAATGGAGAAGTAATTTGGTTATATATCTTACTCGTGAAAGGAAAGTTTTTGTAATTTGAGGAGAGGAGGGGAGGGGAGAGATGATTAGTGCGTTGTGCTTGTCTTTTTGGGTAACATTTTGCAAGATATAGACACCATTCCATTTCCCCTTTTTTAGTAATTATTGATTTCAAAGTGGACATAATTTGGGATCCTCTACAAAATCTTATTTACACAAGTGTTGAATATATTTTTCTTGTTACACAACCAAAAAGAGTCGCTTTGGCCGAGTGGTTAAGGCGTGTGCCTGCTAAGTACATGGGGTTTCCCCGCGAGAGTTCGAATCTCTCAGGCGACGATTACGATCTTTTTTGTTTTTTATTTTTAATATACAGTTTTTTCTGTCTAAAACTCTCTACTCTCTAAAACTCTCCGCCATTTCTTCCTATTAATCCCTCTCTTTCGCACTCTCCTTCTCAGCCTGGTGGTGGCGCCATTGCCGAACTTTTCCTGTGTTTTTCAGCGCGAAAACAGCATCTCCACCATGTCCGTTTGCACTCCTAGCTTTCCCCTCCCTCACCACTCCACCATCTCTTCCGGCGGCCAACATGACCTCCTTCCGGTTGTCGAACTGAGGATTTCAGGCTGCTTCGGAAACCCTTCTTTTGAATCCACTAAATCATTCAACGTGATCTCCTTGCAACATTCATCCTTCGGTAGCCTTCGGAATAGACTCAGCTGCACTAGGTCTGATTCGGTTGTAACGACGTTCCAGACGTCGGAGGGAGGAAAGACCGTGAGCTCAGAGGCGTCCAGGGTTTTGGAGAATGGTTCTGAGCCGATAATGGACGGTGATGGTGGCCGTGGGAACAGAGGAGACAATGATTCATCTGGTGGTGGGGGTGGCGGCGGCGATGGTGGCCGTGAAGGTGGTGGTAACGAGGGAGAGGAAGAGTTTGGGCCGTTGTTGAAGTTTGAGGAAGTGATGAAGGAGGCGGAAGGTCGAGGAGTTAATCTCCCTTCCGATATGTTGGAAGCCGCCAAGACCACTGGGATTCGGGAAGTCTTTCTCCTTCGGTACTTGGATCTGCAGGTAGACGAAAATCCCTCCTGAAGCCATGTGAACGTAGGAATCGATTTGCATGATAAATCTCTTATCATACTTTCAATGAAAATTATGGTTGCATTTCTTTTGCTTGTCTCGTTTTGTATTAGGGATTACAAATGTAGGTATTATAAAATAAAAATAAAATTTGAAGGTTTATTATTATTAATAATCATGAAAATCTTGCTTTTTGATTGTTTAATTGCAGGGGTCAGGTTGGCTACTTGGCTTTTTGATGAAGTACTGTTCCATGCTTCGGAACAGAATGTTAGCTGATCCTTCTTTTCTTTTTAAAGTCGGCACAGAGGTTCATTTTTTTATACTTGACCGTCAATTCAGTTCAAGTAGAATATATCAAAGTGTAATAGAATGTGAGCTGGATTTATAGGTCCTATATCTCATCACTTGCAAGACCCTGCTTGAACTGTATTTCTAATCACCATTGAAACTTACTCACTTTCTGAGCTAGTTGTTTTGATATTCGAACTTGAATTGTAGCATGTGTAATTCTGTGTTGTGGAGATGCGATAAATCAGATTCTTGACATTCATTTGTTGTGATGCAGATAGTAATAGATTCATGCTGTGCTACATTTGCTGAAGTTCAGAAAAGAGGCAAGGATTTCTGGGCAGAGTTTGAGTTATACGCTGCTGATCTTTTGGTCGGTGTGGTTGTTGACATTGCTCTGGTTGGCATGTTAGCACCCTATGCTCGAATGGGGCGCCAATCGATACCAAGAGGTTTATTTGGACAGATGCAACATGCTTGTGATTCTCTTCCTAGCAGGTTCTACTCCTAATTCCATACCTATTTTGTCTTTTATGTATAAGTCCTAGATAAGAGATATCTTGAATTACTGATTGGCTCTTTTGAGCCAGGAAGTTAGATGCACTACGAATTTAAGGAAGGTATTGGATCGAGACTTGATATTTGCATTCTACTAGTAAGTCAGTGTTACTGCTAAAGTATTTTGTTATATACCCTTCATTAGCTATTCCTCATAACCCCCTCAAGTGATATCTTATAACTATCCCCCAACTGCTATACCATACCCCAGAATGCCTATTGCTCCTCAAGCTCGCAGAATCTAATTTCCCGTCTATCTTTTTCTAGACTTTAAGGCCACGATACTCTGTCCTTCTTGCTTATAGGATCTCATTTGTAGGGGAAAAAACTCTTCTCAGGTTCTAATCTTCTTCTTCTTCTTCTTTTTTTTTTTTTTTCTTTTCTTTTCTGGAAGTGTTTTTGAAGCTGAAAGGCCGGGGTGTAGGTTCTCAGTGAAGCAGCGAATTGCCACTTATTTCTATAAGGTACTATATGTTTGTAACTTCTATAAGGATTGAACATCGAATTTGGAAAGAGAGCAATTTTAAGAGGCGGGTGTGGAGTTCTCCTGTCTTCTTCACTTATCAGTTGTTTCATTTTCACGTCTTTTTGTTATAAATGCAGTATTCCATACCATTTTGTTACTCTTTTTCAACTCATTACCATGCCTGCCTATATTTAGGCTCTAATTAATTTATTTGTTCCTCTATATAATCCTACCAATTTTTTTTTTTTTGTATGCCGGTCATTTTGAACACAGGGTGTTTTGTATGGATCAGTGGGGTTTGGATGTGGTCTGATTGGGCAAGGCATTGCAAATTTTATTATGAATGCAAAACGGTACAGTTCTTTTTGGATAATTGAAGAAGTTTAAATCTTACCATTTCTTCTCTGTGTACTTGCCCACATGATGTACATTTGTGCTAGAATTCTTCCATTCTTTTACTAGTTTTGCTAACCCTCTGATCTTTATACTCAAACTCAGGAGCATGAAGAAATCATCGGAAGCGGACATTCCCATACCACCTCTCGTGCAGAGTGCTGCTCTTTGGGGTAAAACTTATTCAAAATTGAGAATTTATTCTTGCCTTTTGATCGTTCAGTTGTTCTTCATCTATTCTTCTATCTAACACCAAAATATAAGCAATTTTTATCCTCAAGGGAAAGTACACATATATATATAATATTTTTTTTTTGTTTTTTTTTGTTTTGGGGGTGGGGGTTCAAAATGGTTATTCTTATAACTATGGAGAAGGGCATGATTTTTGCAAGTTGTGCCTGTTTATATCATACTTATCTGTTCACTGAAATGCAGGTGTTTTTCTTGCCGCGTCTTCCAATACTCGATATCAAATCGTGAATGGACTAGAACAACTGGTCGAAGCATCTCCTCTAGCAAAACGGGTACCGCCGGTTGCAATGGCTTTCACCATAGGTGTGCGATTTGCAAACAATATCTATGGCGGTATGCAATTTGTTGATTGGGCGAAATGGAGCGGGGTCCAGTAGGAATTCTAACTTGTATCCTTTATTTTTATTTTATTTTTTCAAGTCTTTATAACGCTTAGAAGCATTTCTATTCCACTTTTCCCTCCAAAAATAGAAAAAAAATTATAATTTATTATTGTTGAAAGTATAAATTCATGAACATTATTATGAGCATCATATCTTTTCATGAATAGAGAAGATTTCAATAACAGCATATTTTGTGCTTATATCTTCCCCCACATAATGTTAGAAAATCCAGTAACAGGTGCATCTGATATAGCATTTGAAACTGTAGTTTGTGTAAATAGTTCCCTTTAGTTATATTGTTGGGTCAAATTAGAGTACAAATCTCCGAGAAGCTGTAGTGCAGCTTCACTACATTTCGATCATTCGGTTAGTTAAGAGTATTATTTTAAGATAGCTTATTATTCTAAACTTAAATCCAGAGCTAGTGCTGGGGTTAAGTCATCCATATTTATCCGGAGAATGCTCTTGTGAAGGTGTGTGCCAGAATTGTTCCATTAATTCTGTAATCAGAATAAATGGACTCAATATTAATATTTTGAGTCAAGAAAAAAGAGGTGTGCTTGAAATTCTCTATAACATTGTAGATCGAAAAATAAAAATCAAGCTGATAAAAGGCATTGATGAAAAATGAGTAAGCCTTGAAGAAAAGAGTAATTTAAAGTAGAAAATTGAAGAATGAGCTTCTCAATACTCTATTACTATAATTCAGAGAAGACACTCTGAAAGAGGGAAGCGTAAAAGAGAATCGTCCTTAGAAGATCATAAATTCAAAGTAAATCTCATTAAGAAAGAGGTCAAAAGACTAAAGGCTAGGGTTTCTAATTTGGAAACCATAGATAATATGAGGATTTTTTATAATACTCATTCCTCTCTAAAGGAGGAATTATTACAGTGGGATAATCTTCTATTGGCAACAAACACCTTTCAGCATATTCTGCCACAAACTTAGAAGCATAAACTAAGGTTCTGAGTCTTCTGTCTCAACCTAATCTGACATCGGTTAATCAAGTTGAGAGAGTAGTTTCCCAGAACTAGTACTCATATTACTATTGTGGTTAATATTGAATATACCTTAAAGACTAAGGCTTTGATTGACTATGAAACTGACATGAATTGCATCGAGAGAATGATACCCTTTAGATACTTTTCTAAAACAACTTAGGTTCTTAATGCATCTCAATAGACCAAGCTACTAATTGAATACAAGCTGCCAGATGTTATGATGTGCAACAATGGAGTTTGTTTTCAAATGTCATATATCATGGTAAAGAACCTAGTACAAAGGGTTGTTCTTGGGAATCCCTTTTTGCATATCTCGTGCCCCATTCAACAAATCAATGATCAAGGGATTCTAGCAGAAGTTCATGGTCATAGGTAAATTTCAAGTTTTCTCAAAGATCAAAATACCATGATGTTAACATGGTAAAATCCCAAATTAACCGGAAAGAGAGATTTCTACTCTCGCTTCAGCAGGAAATTACCTCCAAAAAAGAGAGGATTTAGATCTTGAAAAGAAGTTCCAATTTTAAGATTATGTTGAAGTCCCTAATACTTTCTGGAATAGAAAACACCACGTGGTGACCTTATGAGCCATTATTCTTACAGAAGGATATCCCACAAAGACTAGACCAACATCTATGAATTTTGAGATGATCTGTAAGGAGATACAAGACCTCATAAAAAATAGTGCTAATCAGAAAAACTATAGTCTATAGAGTTGCATTGCATTTTATGTGCAAAATACAACAAAATTAGAAAAAGGAGTATTGTTAGGAATTTATGAATATAAAGCAGTAGTAATAATATATCCTAATTATAGCATAATTCTATAAATCTATATCAATCATACAACGTTTATATACATATATAATTATTTTATAGAAAGTACAATAAATCGCATATAATTAAAACTAAATATTAGGTTAAAGGGTTACCAATCTTGATGAGCAAATTACTTCAAATCTCCTCTATGCAATCTGATTATACGGAAGATAAAGAAGCCCATATGTTCGTCCTCTAATCGAAATCTACATGATCCAGTTTACTCAATTTATTTTCTACCTAAAGATTCAACTCATGAATCAAAAGGCTCGAGAAAAGTGATGGAAAAATTCCTCTCTTTCTCACTCTGAGTTTCTGCCAAGAGGAGGGGATATCACTTATGATTTTCGGCCATCCTAATTGAGTATTTATAATGTACCATTAGCTTTAAGGTTTCCTTAAACCAATTAAATAAACAATGGGTCAAAACCCATATGCTATAGTCGGCCACTCCACGGGCATTAACTCATAGATATTAATTAACCATTTGATTAAATTTGACACATGAAAATCTAATTAACAATTCAACCCATTAACCATTTAATATATGATTATAAGATGAACTTTTAAGACACTTTTATAATTAAATAAAAGTTTATTTATAATTTATTAATTTTTAATTAAATTAATATCATATTTAATTGTGCTAACAGTACTGCATGACATTAGATTTAACAAACCAATAATTATAATTTTTCATATAAGTTAAATTATCATTTTACTCTTAAAATAGAAAGAGTATGTTTTTCCTTTTTCTCCAATAAATATAAACTGAGTTATTATCGAATATCATCATGGCGGTATAAGGATTTCATAACACTTTATGATTTAAAATAATTTTAAAATTAAGTAGTTAACTTAATTATCTCAAGATTAGATAAGTTAAACCTCCAAGTCAATATTGACTTGGAGCAAAGTGTTAAAACTATCAGGGAGATGAGAAATATCATCTTCCAAAAGAATCTCTTATGACTTTTATTTGCAATAAATGATCCCTCAATCTTGCCAATATCCTGACATGTCCTAGGGTATAGTTTAACTGTTAAACCATAATAGACAAATCATATGAAGCATTATATCATTAATGAACATCGACAATAGATTTATATAAATTCTTTTCATGCCATACTACTTTGCTAAGATTATTTGTTCAATAAAGAGTATAATTCATATGATATATTTCTAAATACGGAAGCGATGAATTTCATTTTGCTCACTAACAACTTTCATGTACAATATTTTATACTCAACGGTTCACCCCGTGTTCATGCCATACTAACAACTTTAGTTAAGGTTAATTGAAATGATATCAAAGTATAAAACCTGACACATACGATTTAATGGCAATCTCTAGTTTAAAGACCACATATAATCTAGTCACTATATAATTTTCATTAATAGTCAGTATTAATTACTATTGAGAATTATCTAAGTGTCGCGTACAATACCTATTACACAAGAAACAATCTGCAAGTCTACGGTGTCAAGTTTTAGTATTTTTTGTAAGAAAGGATGTCAAGTCCACATGAATTGAACTTAATAAGTACCGTGATTAAAATAATCATAATTTTGTCTAAAAAATGTAAATCAAATAAAGTGATCAAATTTAATAAACAAAAATTGAAAATAAACTACTCCTAATTGCAAATTCTAAAGAATAATCTATATGAGAAAAGTCTAGAGGATGATTTCACTTAACTTTCAAATATATTATTTTGCTAATAATTTATCCTGATTGGTTTTTCATAATTTATAAGTCAAGAATTCTAATTTATTTATACTCCCTTTTTTAAATGTCAAGTGAATTTACTCCTATTTTTTTATTTCAATATCTCTATTCCAAATCAGGAAAACAAGAGTTCATTAAGATCTTTAATTCGCTAATAACGACTTCAAAAAAAAACTATAGGCTCTCTCAAACTCTATAATTCCTAAGTAGTATTATTCTATAGTCAATTCTAGAACTCCCTCTCTTAAGTGTCGAATTTTAGATACCAAATAAACCAATTAGTGGCCAAGTAATTGAGGAGCATTAAGACAATAATAACACAAATAAATCAAAAACCTCATGAGAATAAATTAACAACTTAAAAATATAGTATCTAAGTCAAGCTACATCAATTCCCTAGCAAGAAATAATTTAGTTCATGATAAAAGAGAATAAGTACATAAACATTGTTAGGGATAGAGGAAAAGAAGAAAAAAACTTATTTGTAATTGATTCTTGATCTTCTTTTTCATGCTCTTCTCTCTTCTCCCATGTGTTATCCCTCCAAACCCTTGTCAAAAAGTCCCTCAAAACATCCATAAATGACCTATTTAAAGCCAATCCATGTTCTAGGTCAAAAGATGTCAATTTTGGAAAGTTTGGGAAGTTTCGCAAAATCCTGCTACAGACGTAGCGTTACAATACTAGCCATGTAGCGTCCTGACGCTACACCTTATGTCCACATGTGTTTTCTTCATTTCTTTCAGCGCGTAGGCGCCACTCTTGTTGCTTAATGACATTTTTGGCTTCTAAAGTACGGTTTTGAACCTCCAAAGTGTTGCCTTCTTCTTGCTTAATTTTCAGATCAACCTCCAATTGTCCCAATTATTACTCATGTATCATCACCTTGCTATCCTACAACAAACGCATGAAAACAATCATAAAAACAACTAAAATATCTCAAGAACTAACAAATCATCTACCTTTAGACGTATTTAAATATTGAGTGAAATTCACTCATCAAATACCCCCAAACTTAACCACTTTTTTATCCTCAAGCAAATAGAAAAGATAAAACTAAAATTCTTATCTATGCTACTTTCATAGGGAGTCACGCTGACATTTAGCATATGGCACAAGCCTTTAAACCCTTAGGTGTCCTTAGTGGATGAGTTTTGTCTTTTGAGGGTTTACCAGAACGACACTCACAAATGTTTATTCTCAATCAAACAAGATGTATCACTTAGAATTTCCTAATAAAAACTAATATATATCATAACCACTAGTACTAAACTAAAATAATGTCAATCAATAAATGCATCATGTATAGTGTGAGCAACCATGCTCATTGTATCTTAGCTAAAAAGTGACTACACCTCAATGTCATAGATAAAATTCACCTCAACTTTAAGTCTCACTAGATTTCACTCTTTTTTTTCTTTTCACCAAACCTAAGTTGTCACTTTCATTAAGCATATGCGAATAGAGTTATGTATAGGAAGCAAAATATATCGCATATGAGACTCCCAAAGAAAATATTATAATCTGTATATAGATCTCATGAAAGAAATTAAGTACTAAGAATGTAGAAAAAGCACATTATTATCTTCACTTCCATATAGAACTTTCCAAAAGATCTGTTGGGTCTTTAGTGGGATGTAACATAAGGCTTGGGTAAAGGGTATGAAAAACCATATAAGACTTATCAAGAATTTTGAGATTACACCAAGATAATTACTTAAAATTTTATAATGACATGATTGACTCAAACTACTACATTCAGTGCCTAAACTTCTTGAATTTTGTACTTCACTTTTTGACATCACATGAACTAATTACTTTTTTTTAACAAACCAATTATGTATTTAGTCGTAGTTCAAACATATATCGAAGACCTTGATAAGGCTGTCAAGCACCTTTGAGGTTTTCCTTACCAACTAACTATGTATCAATAAATATTTTTTTAATAATTTTTATAGAAAAAGCACACTAGATACACTTCCTTACCTTGGAACCCACCACTTTTAAATAATAGAGCTCAGTTATAAATTATATTTTATAGTAATTATCTTAGCTTGATCCCAAAGTTATAGGATATGGATTGAATGAGGTTAATTGGGAAATGGATAATGTGGTTGATGAAAGAAAATACTATAGTGTTTGGCTTCGAAAGGGCTAATGGTGCACACACATGGTTGGGAAAAATAAAACTTGATCGAAGATTTAAGTATATATAGCCTAGTGTCATATATAGAGGTCTATCCAACTAAGAAGCAAAAGCAAATAATATGGTACCTACTATAGAGAATAATTCGTTAGCATTCAATACAAAATCTAATGAGATCATTTGATGAATGAAAAGGGAATATTAATGTGGATCTTTTTGAAAATCTCTAAGATCTTGGCAAACTTCTCATTAAGCTTTTTCTTGTGAAATCTCTGAGGGTAAAGAAGTGGGGTTGTAAGAATAAGAGGATTATTTGGAAATGAAATAGATTTAGAATGAGTGCTCTATTTATTCTTTTCTTGTTGCATCTCTTTAATAATAACTCTCTCCTTATACATGTTCCCATAATCTTCTTTGTCGCTTCTCAAAGTAACTTCCTTACATTGTTCTTTTGGATTAACCTATGTGTCGCTAGGAAAGTGCCTTTTTTATAGAGAACTTATAGTAGTTGCCAATTACCTCATTTGTACCTTAAGAGATTTCATTGTTGCTCCCATGTTAGTCATATGGGTCTTCAAGTTATCCAGTCTTACTTCATTCCTATTAAAATGCAACCTTGTTTCTGAAATAAAACTATCCAAAGGGTCTTCAATTGATGACTTCTTCTTAATAGGTTGGTCATTAATGCCAGACGGAGGTTGTATAACATTCTTATTGTTGCTATAGGAGAGATTCTCATGATTTCAGAGGCTTTGATGATAATAATTAGGCAGATTGTTTCCTTAGGAGTTGAAATTGCGATTGTTCACATATTGAGCTTATGTTGGACTCAACTCAACTCCAACTTGTGTCATGGAAGTAGCAGCTACTGTCTTTAACATGGTTGAACCCCTTGTGTAGTCAAAGTAGCAATTTGATTAGATAATGATGAAATTTGAGCTGCAAAGGACGTTATAGGGTTTGCTTCATAAATGATAGCAACTCTTTTTGTTAACGATCTTTCACTTAGCCATTGATAGCTATTAGTGGCCATCTCTTCTAACAAAGCATAGGCAGCCTCTGTAGTTTTAGACATTATCAAACTTTCTGTAGTTGTATCAACAATAGTTTTTTACTGTATAATCAACCCATTGTAAAAAGTTTTAATCTGCATCCAATGTTGATAGCCATGTTGAGGACAACAACAAAGTAGATCTTGAAAGCTTTCCCAAGCCTTATAGAAAGATTTAAAATTTGTTTATCAAAACTGACCAATCTCTCCTCTCAATTGAGCTAACTTAGAAAGAGGAAAGAATTTAATAAGAAATTTGTGAGCCAACTCCTCCCACGTGTGTATAGTATCAGGCTGAAGAGACTAGAACCAACCTCTTGCTTTGTCCTGGGAACAAACACAATCTAGTAGTATCATCACTAGCATAATTTATCTTCATATATTAACTGATTTATAGAAAAGTAGCCAGATGGAAATTAATGTCTTCTACTAGAGATCCCCAAACTGGTTTTATTATACCATACTAATCAAAGTAGACTTCAACTCAAATTCTTTACAACTATCATTTGGTGCACAATCACATAGTGATTCTCATTAACAATGGGCATAACATAGTCTCATATTGCCCACTTTTGTAGAGGGTTGTTGTTTTTAGGTATATCTTCAATCTCATTCCTTTTGTTTGCCCTTATGTTATGAAGAGTCTTCTTTTGGATTAAATTGTAACAAATCAAGACTTCTTGATCTTTGCATAAACTACATGAGAAACAACAATATATAAACTAAAATTAAAATAAATATAAATTAAAATGAAGATTAATCAGTAACAATATTAATAGAAAGAAAGTATTCAATTCCCCGACAACAGCACCAAAAACTTGTTACTCAAGAATCAGTCTGCAAGCATATAATGTCAAGTTTTAGTATTATTTAGTAAGGAAGGATGTCGAATCCACATGAATTGAACTTAAATTTCTACTAATTATTGTGATTAAAACAATTATAATTTTATCTAGAAAATTCAAATCAGATAAAGTGATCAAATTTAATAAACAAAAAATAAAAATAAAGGACTTCAGATTGTAAATTCTAAAAAAAGAATCTATATGAGAAAAGCCTAAAGGATGATTTCACTTAACTGTCAACTATGTTATTTTGCTAATAATTTATCCCAATTGGTTTTTCCTAATTTATAAGTTAAAAATTATAATTTATTTCTACTCCCTCTTTTGAATGTCGAGTGAATTTACTCCTTTTTTTTTTTTATTTCAATAACTCTATTTTAATTCAAGAAAATAAGAGTTCATTAAAATATTTAATTTCCTAATAAGAACTTAAAAAAACTATTGACTCTCTCAAACTCTATAATTCTTAAGTTGTATTATTCTATGTTCAATTTTAAAATTCCCTCTCTCGAGTGCTGAATTTTATATACCAAATCAATCAATTAGTGGCCTAGTAATTAATAAACATTAAGACAAGAATAACACAACTAAATCATTGAAAAAACCTCACGAGAATAAATTAACTCAAAAATATAATATCCAAGTCAAGCTACATCAATCCCCTAGCAAGAAATAATTTAGTTCAGGATAAAAGAGAATAAGCACATAAACATTGTTAAGAATAGAGGAAAAAAGAAAAAAAAAATTGATTTGCAATTAATTTTTGATCTTTATTTCCAAGCTCTTCTCTCTTTTTCCAATTGTTCTCTCTTCAAACCCTCGTCAAAAAGTCCCTCAAAACATCCATAAATGGCCTATCTAAAGCCAATTCCCATTTTAGGTCAAAAGATGTCAATGTTGGTAAGTTTCCCAAAATCCTACTACAAACATAGCGCGTAGCGCTACACTTTCTTTCCACATGTATTTTCTTCATTTTTTTTTAGTGTTAATGCGCACTATTTTAAGCGCCTAGAGGCCACTCTTATTGCTTGATGAAATTTTTGGCTTATGAGGTATGGTTTTAAACCTTCAAAGTATTAGCTTCTACTCCTTTGAATCAACCTCTGATTGTTCCAATTTTATTCATTTATCATCACTTTGCTTATCCTACAAAAAGGCATGAAAACAACCATAAATAACTAAAATAACTCAAGAACTAACAAATCATCCAGCTTTAGACATACTTAAACAATTAGTGAAATTCACTCATCAGTACATTTATTCTCTATTAAGCACCCATATAATCATCATGATGTTCTACTAATACTAACAGTCATGAGAATGGCTACCCTTAACACTTTTGGTGATGAACTATATGATTGTCTATCTAGATTATTAATGTCTATTCTTGAGATCCTATGGCAACAAACAATTCATGTCTTTAAGCTTTAAGCAATTGTAATCTCAATAAACATGATCTCTACCATGGTCTCTAAAGTATATAATTTAAGACACTAAACTTTATCATGATATGTATTTATAGGATATAAGATATTAATTCAAATAAAAGTAACAAATATAATAAATAATAACTGACTTTCATAATAATAATTAATAATAATATTTATTATCTTGCTAATATCTGCATTAAGATATATCACAAAAAGATATTTGCCCCATTAAGTCAAAACATGATTAGCTTAACAGGCATACATGTTTGAGTACCATGACTAGTAATTAACTGCAAGCCTCTTAACTAGGCACTTCGTTGGATAAGGTGCCATATTCCTAATAGAAAAGGATTTGTTGAATCGATTATTTGTTGCCATAATTTTCTCAAAGTTTGATATGAAATTCAGATATTGAGAAATTCAAATTAAGGAAGAATACCGATATAAAATGTCCTTCACACTCACTTTTGGACACTACGAATGGAATGTGATTCCATTTGGATTAAAGAATGCTCCATATGAATATCATAATATCATGTATGAGATATTCAATCTTTTATAATACTTTACTATCACCTACATCGATGATGTATTAGTATTTTTTAATTCCATTGACCAACACTGTAAGCATTTAGGAATATTTTTAAATGTAATACGAAAAGCAGGTCTTGTAGCTTCTTTAGCCAATAAGATGAACCTCTTTCAAATATAAATCAATTTTTGGGACATACGATTAAGCAAAAGACTATTTTCTTGATTTAAAGGGCCATAGAGTTTACAGAGAAATTTTCTCATATTATCAAGGACAATACCCGGTTACAAAGGTTCTTACGAAGTCTAAATTGTATTGCATACTTTTATAAGGACCTAGTAAATGACATCAAGCCTTTGTATGACAGGCTTAAAAAGAATCCCTCGGAATGGGCCGAGGACTATACTATTGCGGTCCATAAATCTAAACTATAGATTAAAGAGATACCCTATCTTAATTTTGTCCATCACGAGGCCTTTAAGATTGTAGAAATAAATGCCTCTAAATTAGGCTTTGAGGAATATTAAAACAATGAATGGATGATAAGGAACAGTTAGTCCAGTTTACTTCGAAAGCTAAGAAATGAGCTTAGCAGAATTACTCCACAGTAAAAAGGAAATTTTATCTATTACACTGTGTGTAAAGAAATTCGAGTCAGATCTTATCAACAGAAGATTTTTTGTAAAAGTGAATTGTAAACCTGCCAAGGATGATATCCTATTGAAGGATGTTAAAGTCGGTTTCTAAACAAATCGTTGCAAGGTGGCAAAGAATTCTTTCTACTTTTGACTTCAATATCGAGTTCATCAAAGAAGAAAATAATTATCTTCTTGATTTCTTAATTCGAGAGTTTCTGCAATCCAATGGAGAAAGGAAATAGAAAATCTCCCCTTTACCCTAGCAATGCTCCTCAAGAGGGGCAGCCATCCATCCTTAAAATTTTTGGCCCTAGGAAAATTCATCTAGATCTTTCTTTTTTCACCATTCTATTTCCAAGAAGCAAGATCAACTTCATTCTGCAGAAGCCTTAGGAAGTAACATCCCTCAATTAGACAATGAGAAGGATTTTCTATATTTCAGAATCTATGATGAATTTACCTGTCTTATAGAAGATGAAGAAATCCCCACATAAGGAAAGAAAAATGACGATTGGTTGTGGGATTTAGCTAGGAGATATCATCATGAGCATTTGAAACCATGTTTATTCTCGAAATCTTGGTTATGGTTCATTAATATTCTCGAAGAATCATGGTCTATTGCAATGGAGACCAAATTAAAAAATAATCAAGTATCCTTCTTGAAATTAAGAAATTTAAAGGTCATATTGCCTTCAGAGAGGTTCAAATGAGAACTATGAAGAATAAGGCACTATGAGAAGGAACTAAGAAAGTGGAATTATTATGATTATACCTCCGCTCGGAATCAAATTATCCTCATTCAAAATAATAAGAGGAAACATAGTTAGTGGATTTTTCTCTATACAGATCAAGTAGATTTCCCTACTTGGTTTGAAGATTAGTTTAATAATTTTGGTATTAAACCCTTTTACTACCCCATCTATGTCCAACGAATTTTTGATTTATTATGTTTAGAAAATGGAATTTTGTCGGAATTTTCAGGTTCGGCTTTGAAATTTCAAGCTATCTATAGGATTCTATGGATCTTAAAATGGGATTATCAAATTTGTTTTGAAGATGATTCAAACTTTAGGATTAGCCTCGACATAAGTTGGTTGATAAGAAGATACTTCGCCAAATGGTCGAATAAATATCATTTGGATAATCCTAAAAAATAATGATGATGATGATGATGATAATGATGATGATAATAATAATAATAATAAATTAAGTATTGACATTATACATAATGAGAAAATATTTGATGGAATTTGGCTTTTTGATATTTCAGTATAATTTACAATCAAGATTTAATTATAGAAAAAATTAATTGATTATAAATATCTAAAATTTTAATTATTTAAAATATCACATCAACATATTTAATGAATTTGGACGGTCAGTTATTTTTCTTTTAATAAAAATCACAAATTTTTCTTAATCACAAATTATATCAAAATATACTAAGTCAATTTGTACCGAATATTTATGAAAATAATGACAAAAAAACCAAAATTTCGAAAAATTGCAGTGACTCGACAATTTTCTCGACAATTTTTTGGTCTATATGACAAAAAAAATTACCGAAATTACAAATATGACCACTTCACTACGATTATTTACAATAAAACCAAAATTTCTCACTTTTCTTGTTTTCATTTCCTAATTCAAGTTTGATCACTCTGGACTTAAAAACTTGTAAATTATAAATAAAATATTAAATAAAAAAGAAAAAGAAAAAGAAAAAAAGGAGGTCCCCCTACTTCTTCATCGACGGCTTTTTTCTTTTCGAAATTTCGTCAGTCCACCCCCCCTCTCTTTTTCTTTTTTAGATCAAAAACCCCTAAATTTTGATTTTGCTCGGCCAAAATTACGTTTCGAATTGCAACCGGCATTTCGCACCGGTACCCGACCCCGGTTTGGTTGAATCAGATCCGATTTGTAAAGGGAGAGGATCTAAGGATTCCGGAGCTGAAGTCAGTCGAGTCTCTCCGCCTGGATCTGAGCGGAGATGGCGTTGTCCGGCATGAGAGGTCTTTCCGTCTTCATCAGCGACATTCGTAATTGCCCCAACAAAGAGCAGGAGCGTCTACGGGTCGATAAGGAGCTTGGAAACATCCGTACACGCTTCAAAAACGAGAAGGTTAGGTTCTCTCTTTATCTGGATAACCAGTTCATGTGTGCTTAATGTTTTGTTTGTGCTGTTGTTTTTTTGTATTTCGTTGAATGAGGTGGTAATTCATACGTTTTTGGTCCAAATAAGTGGTGGACATAGTTTGATTGCTTAATCTGGGAGCTTGGGTGCTGAGAAGAGGTTGGGGAATAGATGGGAATATTAATTTTGAATTATCATTTTGAGGGTTTAAGTGAATTTTTCACTGATTTAAACCTCATTTCCTAATTAGTCCAAAATAATAAGGAGAAAAAAACATGGTTATTATAAGTTTGCTAGGTTTTGAGATACGAAAAAAATTCTTAGTAAGACACTATTATATGGTTTGATCGAGATGAGCCGGGGTCAAGTTCTAACAAACTGGACCCGGAACTTTTAATTTTTATTTGTGGATCTAGAAGAAATGCTGTATCTTGCAAGAATAAGCTGAAGATGGAACTCCTATTGTAAGGATTAATGTGAAGACAAGGAAGAATCCTCGGAGTATAGTAGCAGTGGGTTATTGGATTTCTCAGTTTAAATTTTTTGGCAAAGTTAAAAGTGAGAGCTCCTCAAATGACCATATGTGGCCTCAAAAATCTGTTTGTAGATATTGACATGCCACAGAATTTGAAGATATCAATAATGGGTGCCTGTTGTACCAGAGGGATTATCCAACTCTGTTGTGAAAGAGGGAATGATGGATCAGAGAGATGAAAGACTGCTCTCTTCATTTGATCTAAACTGCATCAGCTAGTGATTCTCACTATGTATCATATTACGCATTTTTTGGGACGAATGGTTGGGCATCATAAATGTGGTTTAGCTATCCAATGGTTCCTAAATCTCCAAATCAAACATAGCAGTTGTATTAGAGTTTTTCTATTATGATATTCTTAACTTGCTTTACCGAAAGCTCTATCGTGTCTCTTTTTTGTAGTGATATTGGAGCCCAAGAACTTGTAGTCTTAATTTGTCTCTGAGAACCAAGTGAAATACTCTGGAAGAGTTCCATGCCAATATGCAAGAAAGTGCATTTTGGACATTGGAAAAAGTTTATGGTTCTAAAATAAGTTTATTGAATAGTTGGAGTCACCATGTGAAGCAAATATGAAGCTGAACACCCATAATGACCAAGACGAACAGTTGACTTGTAGTTTCTAGTGAAGCCCAGAATCTCGATGATCTGATATCATATTCATTTCCCAGTTTTCTGGGACTTGGACCAATTAATGAAATTATCTGGATTATGGAAAAGGCTCTTGCCTTTAGTAGAAGAAGTAACTTTCTCATTTTAAATATCTATTGTACTGTTCGATATATAGGGTTTGGAAGCTTATAACCGATCCCTTTGTTATTGATACAAGTGGAAGAGCTCATTGCTACTTTTTGTTCTATTGCAGGTTTTGACACCGTACGAAAAGAAAAAGTACGTTTGGAAAATGCTATATATCTATATGCTAGGTTATGATGTGGATTTTGGTCATATGGAAGCTGTTTCTCTTATATCTGCACCAAAGTACCCGGAAAAGCAGGCAAGAATTGGCCTACTTGTAGTATATCTAATTTACACTTGGCTTAATCTTTTTTTATCCATCTTTATTTGTTTCAATATGCCATTTGGATAAGATTTCAGTTTTAGAATTTGTTGCAGTAATCATAGTTGGGTAAATATACGCCTTTTTTTTTAAAGAGTTTATGTCTTGGAAGAAATCAATTTAATAAGCAAAGAACTTGAAAGTTTTGATATTGATATCTTGGCCATCTTTCACCATGGTCATATTGTTTATCTCTTAAAGATCTTCTTCAACATATATATATAAAGCTTAATGTTGCTCATATATTACCCTGCACTTGATACATGTGAGTTAATCTCCAATGTCTAATGTTCTTTCCATGTTATCAAAATGCTGCAGGTTGGGTACATTGTGACATCATGTTTGCTTAACGAAAACCATGATTTCTTGAGATTAGCGATAAATGCCGTGCGCAATGATATAATTGGTCGAAATGAAACTTTTCAATGCCTGGCATTGACTATGGTATGAATACTAAATACTATTCATTATCTGATATGTGAATTTGCACCACTCATGTCAACTATGTACATCTTTTTATCTTTTATCTTTTTTTTCCTATCAATTTTTTTGTGATAAGGCTGTCGTACATTTCCCTCCCACGTCCTGTAATATGGCATCATATAGAGTATACTGCTGCCTTTATATATATATATATAAATACATGCACGTGTAATGTATTATCCACTTGTGTACACTGGGGCTTAAAGAATAATTTTTTTCCTTAAGAACTTGAAAAATATTTCTTTTTGCTGTGCTATCTGGTAGAACTTGATGATTTTGTTCCACAGCTTCTTTATTTTGATTCACATCCTTATTTTATCCAGACTATGAAATTTTTTGGTTGCTCTTTGAGTGCTTCCATGTATTCACAGTATAAGCCCTTTCTGATCTTATGTTGCATTATTATTTGTCTGTATGCATCCTTAGGTTGGCAATATTGGCGGGAGAGAGTTTGCCGAGTCGTTAGCACCCGATGTCCAAAAGTTACTTGTAAGAAACTGGAGGACTTTTGATCTTTGAATGAGATTATCAGGAAACTGTCAACATAATTCCTTTTTTGCCTTCTAGATCTCTAACAGCTGCAGACCGCTTGTGAGAAAAAAGGCTGCATTATGTCTTCTGCGCTTGTTTAGGAAAAATCCAGACGTTATCAATATTGATGGCTGGTATATTTGTGTATAAAAAACTTCCTGAAGGCTGTTTATCAATTTCAATCTTTCTATTTTTGATCAGCCCCACCTTTTATATATTTTTCAGGGCAGATCGGATGGCACAACTTTTAGATGAACGAGATCTTGGCGTTTTAACATCTTCAATGAGTCTTCTAGTCGCTCTTGTGTCAAATAATCATGAGGCCTATTTGAGCTGTCTTCCAAAGTGTGTTAAAACTTTAGAGCGGCTTGCTAGGAACCAGGATATCCCACAAGAATATACTTACTATGGCATCCCATCTCCCTGGCTTCAGGTCTGTAATTTCCATTTCTTTTTCCACTGCTGGTTCTTCTCTAAATCAATGTTACAACATCCGTTGAATTTGCTGGATCATATAATTGAGTTTTGTTAATTTCATAAGGAATGCTTGTGATGCTTGTTTCAGTTAGTATTATTTATACTAGTCCTTGCTTTGCATAGGTTAAAACAATGAGGGCTCTTCAGTATTTTCCAACCATTGAAGATCCAAATACTAGAAGATCATTATTTGAGGTTAAGTTTTCTGAATAAAATGGGTTTTATTATGTTTCATATTGTGGGTCTATCTAGTGATCCTGATCTGGCTTGTTCAGGTCTTACAACGCATATTAATGGGAACCGATGTTGTAAAAAATGTCAATAAGAACAATGCATCACATGCTGTTCTTTTCGAAGCCCTTGCCCTTGTAAGTGAGCCTTTTGTTATTTATCTCTCTCCCTTTATACATGGATCAATTATCTACAAGTTAGTCTTACATTCATATAGACATGCTCATATTAAAAAAATACAATGCATGCTGTCCAAAGTTGTCATCGGTATGATACCCTCTCCCCTTTCTTTCTGTGGTATGATTGCTCTTACAGTTAAATGTGGTGTCCTTTTCTTGTTAAAATATTGGTGCTATCCATTCTTTCTTGAAGATATAACCTTTCTTAGCTAAGAAGTAAAATATACTTATTTATGTAGTACTATATGAGGGTTTTAGTTAATGTTCTTTGACATTTCTAATGCCCAATCTTAGGTTATGCATCTTGATGCTGAAAAAGAGATGATGTCTCAGTGTGTTGCACTACTTGGAAAGTTCATTGCTGTTCGTGAGCCAAATATACGATATCTTGGTTTGGTAAGCAAAGATACAATATGGTATATACTCTACCATTCTTTTTTCTTTAGATTTCTTGGGAAAGTTTGATCAATACTTCAAGATTTGTGCCAATAAAGATACAAGTGTGACCAAACAGGAGGCACAAAAATAACACCATGATTTCATGTCACACTTCTCTATTTCAGGAGAATATGTCTCGGATGCTGATGGTAGCAGATGTGCAAGATATCATCAAAAGACATCAGGCTCAGATCATAACATCCCTAAAAGATCCAGATATTAGGTTAGTTAACCGTCTCTGCTTTTGGCCCAGGGAAAAAAAAAAACCCTCTCAGCTTAAGTAATCAGCTCAGAGTGTTCAACATGATAACTGACTTCTATTTTTCATCCATGCCAATTGACTCTGTTGATTTAGACGTTTTTTTGTGCATTTGTGTCCAAGTATGAATAAGGGTTACTGGGTCTAAATGCTGAGGGTCTTTTGTAGTACTCTCGGATTTGAAACTTGCTTACATCAGGGTATTTTAGGTGCGGGGGAGTTAGGTAGGGTTGGGGCCTTTAAGGAGGACAAGGATTACTGCCTGTTGTGTAACCATTTTTTTCCTAAATGTCCGAATAAATATCACTAACTTTGTAAGTTTTGTTCCTATTCCCACATTTATCTTTCATGAACAATTTCTGTCCTGAATTCTGTTTCTAATTCAGCATTCGGAGGCGTGCATTGGATCTGCTCTACGGAATGTGTGATGTTACAAATGCAAAAGACATAGTTGAAGAATTATTGCAGGTACCAACCATAAGGGATGAACTTAGGGGTACCTGGTAGTTCCAGATAGTTTCTTATTTGTCTTGTCCATGCCTGAAGTAGATATAATTTTGTATATTGAAGTTGGACTTGCCACTCACTCTCATCTGCTTTTCAGTATCTCCATACAGCAGAATTTGCAATGCGTGAGGAATTATCACTTAAAGCTGCAATTCTTGCGGAGAAGTTTGCCCCTGATCTGTCATGGTAAGGATGGATTTGTTTTTGTTCAAGACAGGACAAATGTGCCAAATTTTCCAGTCAAGGGATGGTGTTCTGATTACTTGTATATATACAAAAAAGAAACTCTTTTCCGAAGAAAGGCTGGGTACTTGAGATTTTTTGTGCTCTAGGTGCCTTTTTATGAAATCTTATAGTAGTATATAGGAGTATAGCACAATAGTGTGTGGATACAAGAAGAGTTATAGTGCAGAATGTCATTTGATTTTTGATCTACCAATTCTAAATGACAATTGGATCTCAAGCAATATGAAATATGGATCTAGTAACGATGCTACCATCGAGGTAATTGTCATTTAAGGCAATATTGTTTCTCAAATCACATATGGTAGGAGGCAATATACATTATCTAGCAAAGTTAAGATGACAATTGAATCTCAAGCAAGATAAATTATGGATCTATTGATGATGCTACAATTTAATTTTAGGCAATCTTGTACCTCAAACCACATATGGTCCAAGGTAATTGAAGAATTGGTGGAGTTGCTTCCTATCTATAGATCTTTGTTGTGACGAATTGCCTTTACTCCAAATATCTGTTAATACCTAAAGGGTTAGCTGATGAGTGACAACTGAACAGAAGTTGTCATCTTTCCACCATTCTTGTCTAACTGTGCATTGTTCTGTGTTTAATATTTCCAAGGTATGTGGATGTGATTCTTCAACTGATAGACAAGGCTGGGGATTTTGTCAGCGATGACATATGGTTTCGTGTCGTGCAGTTTGTTACCAACAATGAAGATCTGCAGGTCATTTCGTTGTCCTTTAGACATTTATTTTGTTGCTTCCTTCTTTTATAAATAAGAATATTTGATATTGTTTATTATTGACTGAGACTTCATGCATTTGACCAGCCTTATGCAGCAACAAAAGCAAGAGAGTACCTTGACAAGCCGGCTGTACATGAGACGATGGTCAAGGTGAGCATTCTTCTCGTGAGCTTAAGCTAGCTGGATAACATGTGCTTATGTATGAAGTTAAAGCATGTAATGCACATAAATTGTGTAGATCTATAAAGAATCTGTCATTTACTGGTTTTGTCTTAGGCTCTTAGCAACATCTAAGTAACATTTATTTGCTCTAGGCTTATATCTTGATAACTTTAGACTTCTAAATTCCTTATACAAAGTTCTGGATGTATGCAACAGGTCAGTGCATATCTTCTTGGAGAATTTGGCCATCTTTTGTCAAGAAGGCCTAGTTGCAGTCCCAAAGAGTTATTTAATATCATACACGAGAAATTTCCTACGGTGTCGTAAGAGACTTAATATTTGGGCCTCTCTCTGTCATTTCAATTGCTTCCTGGATTATAAGTGCAAATTTGGTTTGCAGGATGCCTACCATTCCCATTCTACTTTCAACCTATGCTAAGATTTTAATGCACACTCAACCTCCGGATCAGGAACTCCAGAATCAGATTTGGGCAATTTTTAGAAAGTGAGACTTATCAGTATACCCCTTTACCCTTTTTCCCAATGCAGATTAATCTCTTTGCTTCAAACAAAAATTTTCTAACAGAAGTTTGGTTCCTTAGGTATGAGAGTTGCATTGATGTTGAGATACAGCAAAGGGCTGCTGAATATTTTGAATTGAGTAGGAAAGGGGCAGCTCTAATGGATATATTGGCTGAAATGCCAAAATTCCCTGAGAGACAGGTTGATTTCTGTCATTTCTTTTTTGTTTGGCCTATTCTCTTGGGACAGCTTGTCTCAGTAGTTATGCAGTACTGTAATTTAGTTGAAAAAAGTTGTCCCTAACTGCCATCTATTCTTTGAATTATAGTCGGCATTGATAAAAAAGGCTGAAGATTCTGAAGTTGACACTGCAGAACAAAGTGCTATCAAGTTGAGGGCCCAACAATCCTCGAACGCCTTAGTTGTGACTAACCAACCTCCTAGCAGCGAAACTCCACCCCTTCACCAGCTTGGCCTGGTTAAAGTTCCAAGCATGATCTGTTCTACGGTTTGTACCCTCTCTCTCTCCCCCCCCCCCTTGCTTGTAACGTACTTAATTTACATTGTCATTTCTTAGGACCTAGATTCATCTTTTTCCCATTGGGGATATGAAAGTGCTATAAATTGATGTAATGATTATTTCATGTGAATTTGTAATTGTAATGCATTTTTGAGTCGTGGCAGGAAAGAGATTTAAATGAGCAAGTATTGCCCCAGTCAAATGGGACTTTGAGTACCACGAATCCTCAGCCTACTGCCGATCTCCTTGGTGATCTTTTGAACCCTCTGGCTTTTGAAGGTCCTCCAAGTGCTGTTCTCCAACCTCAGCAAAATGTAATCTCTGAATTCCAAGATGTTGAAGGCACAGCTATAGTACCTGTGGGCGAGCAGGCTAATTCAGTTCAGGTACTCTAATTTTCTCTACTGGCTAGTATAATATCCGTTCAAAAAATATGTATAGCTTCTAATTTGATAAGATTGAAACTTGGAGGTGCATCTTTAAATCAATGCTTCTTTCAAGGTCTGTTTCCATGAGTGGATGCAACATCTCCAACTTAGTTGGAACTTGCTTACTTCATTTCCTGGAAGTTTGCTTCCTTTTGTTGCAAATTTCGTGTTCTTATTCCCATTGTGCCATTTAGCCCTCTATAAAGTTAGGTTTTTAAAATGACATTGTCAAGCCAGTTTGCAATTGGGATGTGTTTTCCTTCTTTGTACATCAACAATCATGCAAAGTTTTCACTTTCTTTCTACACTGTCAATCATGGAAAATCAATTTAATAGTCAATACGCCAAGAATTTACCCTTGTTGAAAGTTGTAAGGCTGTAACACATATCTAACTTGCTATCTTCTTTCTTTTATTTCTTTATTTTTTTTTGGGGGGGGGGGGGGTATCTTTGGCAGCCAATAGGAAATGTAGATGAAAGATTCAATGCCTTGTGCTCAAAGGATAGTGGAGTTCTATATGAGGATCCTTATATACAGGTTTGACTTTATTTAAGGAAACCTCAATTCATGAATTAAGTTTGGCTTAAGTTTTTCTAAGCTTAAAAGCTCTCTAAATCTTTTTACTGATTTTTCTAGTTAATAATTCTCAGATTGGTATAAAAGCAGAGTGGCGAGCCCATCAAGGGCAGTTTGTTCTTTTCCTTGGAAACAAAAATACTTCTCCCCTTGTTTCAGTTCAAGCTATAATATTGCCTCCTTCCCATTTAAAGTTGGAGCTTTCGCTAGTACCTGAAACTATACCTCCACGTGCACAGGTTAAAAGTTGTACATATGATTTTGGTTATCAAGAAATCTGCTCTTATGTTTTCTCACTCTTCATTAATTTTAAATTTCAAAATTTCTCTTACTTTAAATAGGTACAATGCCCACTTGAAGTCATAAATCTCCGGCCAAGCAGAGATGTCGCTGTTCTTGATTTCTCCTACATGTTTGGAACCAATATGGTACATATATCTAAATTACTCTCCCCATGAACCCATTTTTCTCCCTCCCTTTTTCCTCATCAGTTGGATCGAAATCTCAATATATTTATACATCTATTGTTACATTTATAGGTGAGTGTCAAGCTCCGTCTTCCAGCGGTTTTTAATAAATTTCTTCAGCACATAACAGTGACTCCAGAAGAGTTTTTCCCCCAATGGAGATCGCTCTCAGGACCACCTTTGAAGCTTCAAGAAGTGGTAATCCTATTCTGGACCACCTTTGTACTTTTGATCATTAAGATTATGATCTTTAATATGTTGGAGTGCACATTCCCATCCAAGTTCTAGGAGAAGTGCTATACTTGACCATAAGCACCATAAGCTGCTGCTGAAAAACAAAAGTATAACCTTATCATTTTGCTACCAGCGTATGACAAGATTGATAGGAAAAAATGTTAAAATAGTGCATCAATCATCTAAGGATAAAAGAAGCATTAGAACTTGGTATCACAGGGATAGTGTCAAAGAATTATAACTTGATAACTCATTCCACTTGCTTTCCTAGAGACTGATATACTTTACTCTTATGTCTTTGCTAATTACACAGGTCAGAGGTGTAAAACCATTGCCAATTCTGGAAATGGCAAATTTATTCAACAGTCTCAGGTTAATGGTTTGTCCAGGGCTTGTAAGTAATTCTTCCTCTCACTGTAGACCTATTCATACCATTTTGGTGAAGATTGTTCAAATTGTTAGCTCTTCTTTTAGGACCCAAATCCAAATAATCTTGTTGCAAGCACAAGATTCTACTCAGAAGTCACACGGGCCATGCTCTGCTTGGTATAGTATTTCTCCATCTCGAGCAACTGATTTCTTGATTCATTTTGAGCATTAAATTCGTAATTCAACTAGTTTCATTCATTTATAAAATATGGAATTCTTTAGCTCCAGGTGACAAGGGTAAAAAAATAAATGCAAACTATAATTCTCTTTCTATAGAGATTCCGGCAATCACAGTATTCATTCCAATGATACAATACAAAAAATTCATGGTGACAGCATTTATTTTTTCGCAGATAAGAATTGAAACAGATCCTGCTGACCGAACTCAGCTGCGAATGACAGTAGCCTCTGGGGACCCCACTCTAACGTTCGAGTATGTGTTTCCTCTTTTGTAGTTCAGTGCTTTCAACTCATACTTGCATATGCATATAGTGTTTCTCAAACAGGAGTTTGGGAAATATATTTTTTTATTAATTGAGTCAAACTAGATAAGATTCTGCGAGGCTTAAAGTGTGTTTTAATTAGATTATGTGTTCTTCAAGTTAGATTGTGGGCTTAAACTTGATTTGGTGGACCCAAACCAAATTTTAGTCTTCATCTGGCATTTAATAAACATACCCAAATGAAGCGAAACAGATTAACAGTCTATGAAGGCCTTTGTCATACCGTTCTCTCTTATTTAACTGCAGATTGAAGGAGTTCATCAAGGAAAGGTTAGTTAACATACCAGTATCTATCCCCGGTGGACCTGCACTGGCCGAACCAGCACCACCAGTGGCTCAACCCCCAAGCCCAGTGTCAGCATTGACGGACCCAGGGGCTATGCTAGCTGGTTTGCTGTGAGATAATTTGAAGGTGAATTGAAATTACGTGCGAAGATTTTTTTTTTTTCCCCTACACACTTGTAAACATGATTATACACCTCTTCCCAACTTATCTGCCCAGCATTGTTAAAGGTGAAAATGAAGGGAATCATAAAGCAAAAGGGCCCGGCATGTGCCGTCTGAGGTTAGAGTAAATCTGTGATTTTCTTACCCCGTTTCCCTTTTAAGAAATGTGCATTAGATAGATTTTCTCTTTTGGGGTGAGGAATTTTTTTTTTTTAATTGATTTTGCTAGAATTCTCTTTTCTTCTTTTCCTTTCACTGGTTCCTGCGTTTGATCTCTGTAGTATATATATTATTTGAGATGGCGTGCTTGTAGGACCAATTGTATCATTGTGTTTTGATTGTTTAAAACAGCAATTAATTTTTTTGTTAATAAGAGAAATTCATAAGCAGAATTTTCTGAGTGCAGTTTTGTTTTGTTATTGGAGAATTATTATTACTTTTTTTCTTCATTTGGTGAACTTAAAAATTTCTATATATTACAATGTGTTAGAAAAATACATTTAAAGATATTAAACTATTACAAATAAGAAAAATTATTATAAATCTTTAAAATTTGACATAAATTATAATAAATAAATAAAATACTTAAAAGTTATAATAAATGCTCGCCTTTAAATTTAAATTACAATGAGTTATCAGCATCATGCACTATCATCAGTATTAAAATATATTCAATCCTCCAAAAAAAATTTCTTTATGTATTTGTTTTTTTTTTTTCTCATTTTTTTGGCCCAATCACTATCGCCACTTTCACTGCCATTAACTTTTATTGGAAATTTGACAATCAAAATAGTAAGATCTAGATTTTCTGACCTAATTTTTGCTAATCCAATCACTAACTTTTGCTAATCCGAAGAGGTATAATGGACATCCATTATCCAGCGGTGGCGGAGGAGGTAACAGCGGTTTTGATGGTGGTGGTTGAGTCGAAATGATGAAAAAGAAAAAAAAAGGTAAAATGTAAAAAACTGAATGCAAGAGTATTTAAAAATTTAATTTTTTTTATCATGGAGGTCGATGGTGGTAGCCGTGGCAAAAGAGGGTGGTGGTAATAGTGGTGGCGGAGAAGAGTGGTAGCGGCTGATGGGATGAAAATGGAAAAAAAAAAAAATTAACAATATCAAATTTTAATTAAAATAAATGTAACTTTTTAAAATTTAATTAAATTTAAAATTTTAATAATCAAACATATATTTTGATTATTATATTCATATTTAATAGAATAAAAAATTATTATAATTTAAATTTTTAAAAAAAAGTGTTTATTATAAATTTAAATATTTTAAATATTTATTATAACTTATATTAAATTTTGGGCACTTATCTTATATTCTTCTTGAAAAATAATCATTCTTGGTAATTTAACTCACAATCACCATCTTAAAACCATGAAACTCACCTAGAGGGGAATTGTACTTTCCAAATAGTCTTTACAAAATGGCTTTGTAAGTTGGAACTAATTATTTGCTGTAAATATTAGACATGATGGTCGCGTTACACGAATTGATAATTGAATTATAGTTTCAAATTTCAAATTTCACAAGTTCCCATCAAAAAGCTCTTGCTGAAAGTGATTCATTACTGTATTTGTACAAGCAATTAATAATCAGATAAGCACAAAAAAGCCAGCTTATCTTTCTGCCTTGCGAACAAAGAAGGTAGAATGGGGGGAAAATGGCGGGGAACAAGAAAAGAAGGAAGAATTTCTAACTAGGGAGCAATTTCTGCAATCTTCCTTGAAGCAGGAGAGGAGAGAAGGTACCCTTCGTTGCAATCTTATTACCCTCCCCCAACTTCAAGAAATCATCTCGAATTTCTTCGGGGGCTAAGTCAGATTCCGTTTTCAATCTTCTCACGGCACAACAGGTTGCTGGATAATGAAAATATATTTGCAAATCGCTATTTCATTGGCAACCTTCTTTGCCTGACAAGACTCCCCTCCCTCCCCACAAACTTCAGGAAAACATCAAAACAAAAGATCGGTCAGGCTATCTCCATTCCCGACACTGGCCACAACTCCAACCACCTTCCAATGGCATTATTAAATCGTCATCCCAAGGTGAACACTTGTTATGTATAGAGAGTCCACAGATATTGCATGACAGGTCCGGTTCCAGCTCTGTTTCCGAACAGACCTGACATGTAACAGCACCTGTCACTATTGTCCCGATCCCACATTGTTCAGGGGTGATATCATCCTGTGTAACTGCATTGACTGAATTGTCACAACCAACCCCTGCCACATCGCCAGATGCATCAGCCCCATCCAACAATTCCGTAAATGAAAAGTAAGTCTGAGGCTCAAACTCCATATCCTCATAGTTAAGACCATATTCAAAATCCCCTTCTTCAAAACCATCCATGGAAGAAGCATTCCAGTCTGTAGGTGAAGAATAGGGTTTTTCTATTATTTGAGGGACACTATTTGTTTCGAAAGGTTTAGATGAGGGAGATAAAGAATTTCCAGAAAAACCACCTACTTCTCCTACATGCTTTGTGTACCGCCTAACAGGTAGCTTTTGTGGGACCGGTCCAGAAGCAGAGTTCCAATCAACATCTAGTTCCAAATTATGTTCTGTAATTAACTCTACTCTTGAAAGAGAGAAAAGAAGAGGATCCTCGTCTTGTCTAGATTCTTCTTCCTCCCTGAGAAAAACTGGAGTAGTGGGTTCACCCTCTGATTCAAAAACAGGCTTGGGTCCGGAATCATAGTTTGATATTGCTAAACTTTCGGGCTTTAAAGGTCTTATCCGTGTCTTCTTACCATCTTGTTTCTTGTCTTTTGGGTCCATGTAAGGACACTCTGGTGATTTAATCCTACGGCAACGGCAACACTTGAAGCCCACAACATCAAAGATTTTTGACTCCTCAAGCTCAACAGCTTCTGCATGGTACCAATCTACCATCCAAAAGAAAGTAGAAAAGGCATCATAAATATTGAAGTGAAGAATATATTAAGTTGATCAAAATAAATAATTAGGATCCATTTGGTTTAGTGTTCGAAATAATAGTTTAAGCCCACAGAACTCCATTTTGCCTGAATCTAAATTCAAAATCTGGCTTCACCTTTTACATTTTCCCTAAACTACAGTTTCAAGCGCTCAACCAAATTCAGGATTAGTATCTATATTATCTAAAGCAGGACTTACTTTTGCAAGTTTCACAGCGAATATACATCAGATCCGACCTATACGGCTTACTACACAAGTGGCATACAGGGTTCCAACCATGTATCCCAGAACCACCCTTTAATAGAATGGAGTTTTGCCTGAAATTAGTCCCTGTATCTTCATTGTTCTTCTTTTTCCGTATAATACCCCAAGAAGTAGACCTCTTCCGATTCTTTGAGGCCAAAGTCGAATCGGTTGATTGTTTTGTACAAGAACGAATATCTGGAGATGGAACGGATGCTGAAGGGGGAGTAAAAATTTTTGGTCTTGCACTCTTGCTCATGGTAACCACACTATGATACTCCTGCCCACATTGTAAGGGTAAGGGACTAGTCGGGGATTCCGAAATGTTCTCAATTTTGGGATGCATTTTGGGACGGTAACATTTCTTGCATGTGATGCGGAACCCAACATCCTCAGTCAAAGATTTTGAAATTACAGTGCACTTTTCATGACAATTGCCTGGTCAAAATTGGAACACAATAAAATTATATAAGCAGAATAGTAGATGAAAAAAAGAAAAAAACCGTAATATAAGATACCAGGACAAGTAATCAATTTAGCTATTTTAAAAATGAGATTTACATATCTTTCAACGTAAGTTGAAACTATAAGGTTAATAACTGTTTGTACCTTGGCATCCACTGCACTTCACTGCATTCCTGGAATCATGTCAGAAAAAGATTAATCACAGAGTAAGTTGTATACAGACAACAGAAATTTCAAAACTAACAAGACATTTATAATTACCCGATTAAGACATCCATTTGACAGGAAGAACAAGGGGAAAAGCCTAAGTTATCTCTTCGGCACGTAAGATAGAAAAAAATATCTTTGCACAAGGATTTCAACCGCTTTATTTGTGATTTAGACAATGAAGGTTTCAAGGGCTCCATAGCAGATGGCGAAAGCACACTTTCTTCAAATTCTTTGACCAAATACAAAGGAATGCGGGATTCAGCAAACCAATACTTCTCCTTTCCATCAGGACATTGCTCTATCTCGAGGACATTCTTTATAATACGAGAAGGAAGATGCTTTTGATTCACAAAAGCAACTCCGTATGAAACTTTGTTTTCCACAGTTTTCTTAGCACAAATACTTGCATTGCGGAAAACAGATGCTTCTGTCTCTGGACCTTTTGTATCTTGGAGGGTCTGTTCCGGACAAACAAGATCAGTCCATCTCAGATGATGATCCAGGTATCTTACCTGACATAAATTCCAAAAATGGTACTTCAGAAAAAATTCATCAGATAAATGGGATTACGGGTGGAATACAGAAAAGCCAAGGAAAAAGGAACAAAAACCTGAACTGCAAGCTGTGAGACATTTTTACTCATATCTATGGCAGCTCTCCACACAAACTGTCTAGTTCTTTTGGGAATCTCCAAACCATCAGCATAGTAAACACCAGATATCTTCCTTCTTCCACCTAAGAAGAGCCCACAAATTATCCAATATAGTTGAGTATGAAAATGGAAGTGTTTCTCAAAAGCAAAGAAAAGGCAGTTATAACAATGGGAAAGAATTTTTTCAAATTCTACCTTTGCGAGCGGCTCTTTTGGCCACAATTGTTGGGAGAACTGCTCTCTGGAATATATACTTTGAAAGTTTCCCTCGCCACCATACAAAGCTTTTGTTGTGACAATCATCAGATGCAACATCAGACATCATAGACTGTTTCCTTCTCCTCCCAGGCCCACGTTGTTGTGTTATTCCAATCATGCTGGTAGCATTTTGAATAACAGAATGTTCCAAGAACCAATCATCTACCAGCTTAAACCAGTCTCCCAAAAAGGAAATCATGCGTATATTTTGCTCAAGCTGCAAATAGGAACTAAATACCTTCAGTAATGATATAGATAATTTGAACATATATAAATATGCAACATAAAAAATGAGGTAGCAAGCAGCCTAGTGCAAACCACAGGTCCTCCCCCCATCTCTCTCCTTCCATATATGTATATTTATTTTTTTTGGAGTCTACATCAAAAGATGAAGTCTAATAGTAATGCAAATGGATTTAGGTTTTGACACGGAAAATGCATAGATTAGATATTGACATGTCAAGTCCATTACTGATTAGCCAAACATATCATGATATAGTAATCCCATTATCCCATATCCACCGAAAGAAGTTCGTAACAATTCTAAACGAAGGCAAAATATGCACAGAAGGTTTCAATATTTTTAGAGTGGAATAGGATAGATACCAAAATGTCGTCTTACACTGACAAAGGTGAAAACATTACCCCCAAAATTAGAATTAATATACTGATCCTTCTCTTAAAATTTCTTCGGCATGGAAGAGCCTTTTTTCACTTTAATTAATATCCCTTCCCTATGGTATGACAAAATTCTAGTTAGACAGGGCGATGATATGTCAGCGATGATATGTCAACATAAAATTGTTAGAACCAAAAATTAAGGGGATAGAGAATTGACTAAAAATAAAAATGTGACAAGAAGAAAAAACTCACTTCAAGCAAAAGGGATTTTATTAAGCGGCAGGAAGATGCCTGTTCTAATCGCTGACGCCATTGTTTTCTATAACTTAGACTCAAGAAGGGGCCGACAACAAGACTGCTTAAACTCTCCTCTATATACAGAATATATGCAGCAATGCTAAAATGACTCGCTCCCTCTGCATTCTTTAAAGGACGAATGCTAGTGAAGACCTTCATGGCAGCTTTTGTGGCACTCAAGGCAGCATGATTCATCATACACCCTCTCTTGCTTGCAATAGAGGATTTACATGAAAGACACCAACCACATCTCTCTCTCGGGACTTCCATAAGCTTCTTTTCAGAGCTAGGCCAGAAGAAATGAGATGCTGTTAATGAGAATGCTTTTGCTTGCAATAAATTGTTTGCAGAAGCAGCTTTTCTTGAATTTTCAGAAGAATGGACCTCTGAAACTCGAATTTCTTCTGATGAAAGAGTAGCCAGTTTAGCAGCTGCAGATGCAGCAAATTCGCCATGCATATAGTGATTAATGTATGCCTGTGGTTTAGAACCCATGTACACACAATCAAGAGCCGAATCAACACCACCCTTCCCATGACCCGAGTGACTCACTGGAAAGCACACATTAATTCCATTTCCAGAAAATCTGGAATTGTTGTTTCCTGAAGTGCATACATCTATAGCTCTGGATCTCTCACCCATCGCAGAGAGATCAGCTAATTGACTAATTGAATTAGAAAGCATGGAAGGCTCTGATTTAATCCCCTCAGGTTGCCTCATCAAATAAGTGCAACTTTGCGGTAAGTCGGTACCATTTTCTTTCTTGCTTTCCGGTACATTAATCATGGATTTACCTGCCTCAGTATCCAAGATTTTACCACCTTCTTCATTGGCAGGGAGTAATTGAGCGGAGAAGTTGGGATTTTTCTCCGAATCTGTAAGGTATATATCTTTTCCCATTGTTTCCGGAAGAGAGATGACACTCTCTGGAATATCCCAGTAACGTATGATTGCCCCGCAAATGTTGGTGTACAAATATTCGTTTTTCACAGATGAACAAAGCACTTGAAGGACTTTCAGAATGTCATTCTTATTATAGTATCTGAGACATGGTTCACTTTTGATGGAAGCTTTGAGTCTGCAACAATTAGTAGTTAAAGATCATGTACAAGAAACAGGAGAAAAATTAATAGTGATTATAGAGCAAAGAGAAAAAAGATGAGAAAATGTTAGAACAACAAATAACAAGGAATAGTCAAGTATTTTAGAATTAACAATCATAAACGGATAGAGTTTGTATACCACAGGATTTACAAAGATAAATGCACATCATCCGTTGAAATAGCAGTTTGCAAAAAAATAGAGCAGTCTTAAAAGAAGGATGTTGAACATACACCAGTAAGTGGTTACAACTACCCAAGAATATTTGCCCCTGTGAATCGATGCCAAATATTTCTGCTCCTCTAAGTGATGTTCCCTTTGTAATAGTGGGCCCAATCTTATTAATACTGCATTCTGGGCAATACCACGGCCCATCTGGTATAAACATTTTCATCACTCCAATACATCTCGAATGATATGCTGATGGGCACCCATCACAGCAGAGCAAAAGCCCATCCATACCACAAAGCCGGCACTCGTCACTGTTTCCACTCACATCAACATTAGTGGCATCCATGTGCCCTTTTTTACCTTTGAAACCCAAGGAATTGGATTTTCCAGCGGATTTCATCCCATGATTTTCTGCAATTACTTTGATTGGTTCTCCATCCATGCAAGCAGAAGTTTTGGAGTATCTGGGATGAACCCTTCTCGGACAATTTTCAGAATGATCATCTCCATCTGACTCAGAATCTGGTCCTATTTCTAATTCTTCACGCATGTCCATTTCAGCTCTCAGCTCTGCAGAATCCAGGACGTCATCGCAAAGGATTTGCAAAACCATTAGCTTTGTATCCGCAGGCAATGAGTAATACTCCCTATCCAAAACTTTTCTGTAAAATCCATTCCATTCCCATCCTTTAGCATATCCCATAACTGTTAAGTACTGAACCAGATATACAGGCCACGTAAATGTATCGAGAAAGCTCCAATCTATGCACCTGAATAGATATGTAGGAAACATGAACCATAAACTTCAAAACAAATTTCAAAACTAAAATGATTAAATACAAGTTATATTATGAAGAATTGGAGTGTCCAATAACCCAAAAATGGAATAATGGCACCTCTAAATCAACAATTAAATCTCTAGACTCAACCTATTTGAAGCGGGTTCATAACAAAAGGCAGAAGTGTTGGGCTAATACTGTAACTGGATTTCCCTAACAGAAACATGCTAAGGTGGCCAATTTAGGTGCACTTTTGGGAGGAAACTAGAAAGATAGACAAATGAAGCAACACAGAGAAGATAATCGGGTTTCATAGAGCCATAATAGCAACAACCAACCTTCTCTATAACTTTAGTTAATCATAAATCAGACACCAAGATAGAAGACAAAAATTTTCATTAATAAGAGGGCAACCACTAAAAAAAAAACAAATTTGAAAGATGTAGGATAGATACCTCAAACATCTTGATGCAGTCTCCAATCCATCCGAAGAAAGAGTTTCGAGATGATGGCGTAATGGACGCATCAAAGCAACGTGAATGGAATCTAACAATGTGTTTGGAATGCAAGAATTAAGTGATCCTACAAAATCATCCAAACTAAATGGGAACAAAAATAGCCTGACACTAAATGATCGCAAGAAACCATACACCGCAAGAAGATGAGAAATATACTGTCCCGGCACACCTATAGTTCCAGAAGAAGGAGGCAGACATGGTGGTGGAATATGCAAGTTTTCAGTTTCAGAAATCAAATTCCTATCACTAGAATCCGACGACGAGCCAGTATCGACATCAGATTCCCTGCCATTTTCAAATGGCTGTCCACTACTTAACTCACCTAATGCAGAACTCTCTACCTTAACCTCATCTACTAGCTTCCTTTTTGCACTTAACTTAAATGCTAATTCATCCAACTTTATCCTTCTATTATTGAATTTATCATCAAAACCAGTGTGATCAACAAGTAAACCACAAATCTCACGGCTCTCCAAATCCTCACCATCACCATCTTCATATACGAGTCTGTACCATCCTTCCTCGTAAAATACAACTCTCCCGAGATAAACTCCGCTTCCCTTGAACTCTTTCAGTACGTATCGTCCCAGCAATGCGATAGGTACCATGTCTACAGCTCGCTTCTTCGATTCAGGGCCCGATTTTGAATCATCGCAAGCATTCTCGGGATCGTTTCTCCTTTTCCTCGGACGACCCCTCGATCTAACGACTGGGGGTTCCATAAGCGGATCAAAATCGAACCCTAAATGAGCCCCCAGTTTCAACGAAGAACCTAAGATTTCGAGAATACTGGCATCTAACCTGAACGAACCATAATAGTGCGCTTGAACCACTGCAGAATCTACGGTTTGTGCAGCTCAGACCAGTAATTCGAAGAAAAAACGAAATCAACAGAGAGAAAATCAAAGATAATACGAAGCTATGATATCATCGATTGAGATTTGAATCGTCGAACTGCAGAGAAGAATTCGAGGATGAATCGAGATAGCGCCATAAGGAGAGGCGAGACAGGCATACCTTGCTAGGGTTTGATAGAAGCCATAGAGAGGGGGGGGAGGGAATAATAATGAGATTTTTAACAGGAAACTATCTCCTTCGCTTCCACCGAGTTAGACTCGAAACTAACTGCATCCCAAAAACGATTCTCACCCGCCCGAGTTGAGTTCCATTTTTTTCCCTCTCTTTTTTAATATATATATCATCTAACATGATATATTTCAAAATTTTATTTAAATTTATAGAACTCTAATCGGGTGTCTTTAGATTAGATATTTAAGAAAATAAATGAAATTAATTTAAATTAATTAAAGGAATATTCAGAAAAAAATAATTTTACTTTTAAAAATTTTTAAATTAGATAAAATCATATTAAATCGGATCAATAATTAAGAATCGATATATTAAAAAAATTAAAAATTTATCATAATTTTTATAGGAGCTTTTAATATTCATTTTTAAATTAAAATTTAATTATTTATTATTATTATAAAATATTTTTTAAATTCATAAGAAATAATTTATATAAAGTTTTCGAATTAATAATAATTTTTCTAATTTATATCGGAGTCAATGAAAACAAGATAACCAAATTAAAATAAAGTGGGTTAGGACTCGGATACCACGAGTCGACTCAGAGAATTATAGGAAAGCTTTACAATGTGCATACATGAAAATGGCGGGAACATTTTCATTGCGATGGAATTACCCGCCAAAACCTTCCGATTTTAGTCTTAGCCAAAAAAGTCGTTTTAACGTTTGAGTTTATTATCATTATATTTATTATTACTATATAGTTATTAACAAATGTCATTTGGTGATATCATTCCATTTATTTCCCCTAAATCATGCCCTTAATTAGTCACTCGCATTACATATAGATGATGATCTCGTTAATTTTTCTATCAATGTATCTAAAACGTCTCTTGAGAAACTCATGGTTATTCTAAACTGATATGTAAAGTTACTTTACTAGGAAAAACATAACTGCTAATGTCACCGAGTTCAAGTTCAAAGCTTTTTCCATAACCTACCTAGGTCGTCCTTTATACATTGGAACAACAAAATCTTCTCTTCTCTTTTCAATAATGTGGCAAATAGGGTTTTGTCTAGGGTAGAAGCGCTTGGAAACACGGTCTATTATTGATATTGATCAAACATGTCCTACAAAGTTTACCTATGCAATATGATAGCTTGTCCAAAACCTCCTAAAAACCATTTTCATGAGGATTAAAAGAAGTTTTGTTGCAATGTTCTTTTAGGGTAGAGTAGATAGGGTTTAGACACATAATTGCTGCAAAATGGGACAAGTTGTGTCTTCCAATTGAAGAGGAGGGAAGAGAGGTTCTACGTTCAAAGGACTTAGAAGAGGTCTCAAATGATTGGGTTTAAAGGACTAAAATAGATTAATTGCATTCTAAATAAAATCTATTAATATAGTGAATACTAATTAATTAATAATTTATTAAATTATTGATTAATTCATAATTAATTTATCATGATATTTCTAATTTATTAAGCTCATTTAGAAGCTAATAATTATTTAAATTAACCTTGGTGAGGCTGAGTTCACATACATACGCATTTTAGGCAAGAAAGAAGAGTATATATTATTTCATGTTTTTAGAATTAAAAACGTATTAAAAATCTATTTTTGATAAATCAGTCATAATTTTGTAGAGAAATCCAAATGTAATGATTTTGGTGTGTAAGGAAAGTTAAGAGATAAGTCTACAACTCTTGTATTGATAACTTATCCCCAAGGTATCATTATGGTGGACGATACTCTAGGAAACGTAGGTGATGAACTCAATGAAAGTTGGCATCAATTTCAAGAAGAGAAAAATTACTGATATATTTTAAAAATATATTATAGTTGAATTATAAGTATTATATATTATGAAATTATTAATGTATTTATTATATAAGATCTATATGACTTTTAAGTATTATTTTATAAATTTAACAAATTATTTATTTAATAGATGATATCCATAAATGAAAAAAGGTTAAAAATATTATTTAAGTAATATTATTAATTTATTGAAATTTTATTGTGTATAATTCAATTAGGGCTCCATCAATAATTCAATTGGTTTTAGATAAGGGTAGGCATATTTTCTTGGACTTTTCTAAACAATGTTTAAAGTATAAATGAGTTAAAGGCCCAAAGTCTAAAAAAATGTTTTATAAATACAACTAAATACATCATATATTAGAAAAGAGAAAGTTTTCAAAATATTTATAAATGATTGCGAATCACAAGTATTTGTAATAATAAATAAATATTATAGTCTGATCAGGACTCGCACTCATACACACGTGCACGCAAGTGGTGTAGGAGTGAGGCGCTTTTGGTACGCGCGGTGGTTGACCGCTTTAATTTTACTATATTAATTAAATGGTTAACAGTTAAAACGGTTAGTTATTGTTGAAATTTGAATTTTGGGAATTCAAATATATTACCATTAAACTGTTTTTCTAAGGTGTGTGATAGTTCATGAAATAGTATATTATTTCGCGAACAGGTGCTAATTTCACCTATAAATATGAGCAATTTGAAGAGAAGAAAAATAGTTTTTCTTTTACCTAGTTTTCTCAGTGTCAGAAACTATACATATACCTATATTCCATAACAAAGTTTCACTGTTACTTGTGAGACTTTATAAAGGTTTGTTATATTCTGAAAATTATTTTCACAGTAACCTAAAGTAATCTATGAAGATGAAAATATCATTTTTTTTGAAAACTTATTCATTACGTATTTTAAATCTCGATTACCAAAACACTACCAACAATTATTCCCATTAAGACTAATATAGGGTACTACCAATCCCAATCCCAACTTTGTGGTAGCAGTACCAAGAAGATCAAGATGACGAGAATGAAAAAGAAAAGATGTGCATCGAAAAAAAAAAAGAAAAGAAAAAAAAATTAAGAAAAGAAGTGCAAATGAAAGGAAAAGAAAGAGAAGGAGAAAAAAATGGTGTCGGTGTTAGGTAATAGAGTGTGTGTTCCTCATTCTCCTTCTCCTCCTCTTTCTCCTTCTCCCTTCTTTTATATATTATTTGGAACCGGAACGAGAATTAAAATTAGCCTCGATCATTGGAATTAATATTAATATCAATATGTTATTTGATACTAAAAATTGATATAGTATTGAGTTTGAAATTAAAACTTCTAATTAGGGTTGAGATTTACTCCTTCATAATTAATTAGATATAAACACTTTATGATAATGACGTTTTGTAGACTATTTTGGGATAGAATTGGAAAATTCATATATTATATATATATACGTTTTAATTTCGTCATTTTTATGGATGGAAACAGATATGTAATTTCTATGTGAAAGAATACCTCGTGTATCCTTTTTTTTTTTTTTACTTTATTGGTGAAGGAAAAAAAACTATGTATCAATTGAAGCATATGTCCAATGTATCATAATTAGAAGTAATTAATTAAATGGAAATTAATTTAATTTAATTTATTTCCAACTTTTATATTGTAACTTTTCAAAGCCAAATTACGAGACAAATTTAGTTTATAGTATCTTCGCTGTAAAAGTAATCATTATTTTAACGGACGAGATTGAAAGTCGCAACGTGACATCCATGCAAGAAAGTTATGTCATGCATTTTGGCCAAAAAAAAAAAAAAATCTCATATCCGTTTTATGACCGACCATGCACACTATATGCATATAAAAAATTTTCATTATTAAAATATACTTTCAATGTGTCAAAATATTGAAGTCTAATACTTTATAAATATTTAATTTCAATAATTAATGTATAAAATCACTTTACTAAAAATAAATAGTTCCAAAATTAATTTTAAAGTAATTAATAGAGCATCCACGCCCGATTCTTCATAAAGTTCTATAATTAATAAGCGTGATTAATTATAATTTAATATATTATAACTATTATAATCATTAAAAAATAAATTTATATATAATATATAATCACGTGAAATATTAAATCTCATCATAATTATGAATCTATAAATATCATTCATTATATAAGAGTGATATTTATGATTGTAATAAAATTTAATATATTAAAATATTGAAGTATAAATGATGCACATAGTAAATATAAGTATTTAATTTCATTAATCGATCCATAAAACTAAATAGTTCCAAGATTAATTTTAAAATAATTAGCCGAGCATTCATGTCCGATTCTTAATAAAGTCCTTCAATTTGAGCTTGATTTTGTTATATGCTAATATGATATATATTTGTATTTTAACTAATAATTTTTTAAATAACTTTACATTTTTATAGCTAATAATATTTAATTTGTTACTGTGATTTTTTTTAAATTGAGGAATTACTAAATTTTTTTGTGAAAAATAGTTTATTGGATGTGCCTTATTTTTTGATAAATTTATTTGAATTCTTTAAAATATAATTAATATGTGATTTTAAATAATTGTGAATGCTTTATTAAAAATATAATATTGTGATATGTGACATATATAACAGTTACATACAATTGTATATTATATATTTTTCTTTTTTAAAGATAAAAGGATGTTAAGTTATAAAACAGACAAACTTTGGCCACAAAATTATTTTTAAAAAAAAAAAAAAAAAAAAAAAAACAAAAAATTAGAAATGGAAAGTAGGAATACGTTACGAATCATGTATAAAGTGGAAAAATTATAAATACGTAGGCACACTCTTCATTTTCCTAGCTATAAGCCTCCTCTTTCATTGATCAATGCCTCTCTCTTTCTCGAATCAATCAGCATGGTGATCTCTGACACAGAAACCAAAATTGTATCAGGCCCGATCAGAGTTTCCGGAAAGGATGAGGCGGCAGTAACAGCTGGCTCTCTCATCGTGCAGGTTATAGCGAAAGGCTCGGACAATAATGATGAGGATGATGACTACAATGAAGTGGAGGAACCTGCGGAAGTGATCAACATGATGCTATCCGTGAAGAGGAGAAGGGAAAGGCCGAGGAAGAACTTGGGACAAGAACTCGAAGTGGAAGCAGTCGGGTTCGTTGGTAAATCTCCGTTTCACGCTTACGTGAAACGCGGTAGAGGCCGGCCAAGAGGTACCAGTAAATTGCAACTTCTGGGCTCACAGCTAGGTGAGTAATTAATTACGACTTAATATTCTATTTATTAAAAATATTATATATTATATTTGAAATAAAATATTTAAAAAATTAATATATATATCAAATAAGTTAACTTTTTTCATTAGAAATTGATCTTGAGACAAAAACTTAAATTTCTATATAGTATCGAGTTAGATCAAATACGTAATTGAAATAATTGACACACGTGCTCCGTATCACCTAATATAAAAAATATCAATGTATAAACTAAAAAATAACATCATATACATGAGAGAGTGTATTGAGAATATTATATCTCATATTTAAAATAAAATATTCGGGAGACTAATATATAAGAAATATATATAAATTTTTTTTATTATCAATTGATTTTGAGATGAAAACTCTAATTTCTATACTCTTATCATTATTAATAATTATGGATTTATTTTAGTGAACAAACTCTGTGGAATGAATTTCCTAAGGGCCCAAAAGTCCCTTAGATCGGGTATCGGTATTAAGTTTTGATATCGGTCAATTATAAAATCGATCATATTTTCAAATATTGGCCTATATCGATCATAGATAAGTTTTATGAACATTTTTGTTAAATATTTTTTTATCCGTAAGATTAGTCCTAATTTAATGGTCAATATATTATTGAATATTAGTATTCAATAGTTTATTGAATAATTTTAATATGAAATAATTACAATTCAATATTAACCATTAAATTAACTTTAATCTAAGGGACTAAAAAGTGTATAAAATAATATATAAAAAAGTGTGTCCATAGAACTTATTCTATATATATATTATTCTTTTTTATTTTTTATTTACTTAAAACCTTCGGAGGAAAATAAAAAAAATTATGTCACGCGATATAATAATGAGGTATTATCGTATAAGACATTCTATTACCACATCACATATTAAACTTTATTATAAATATGGATGTTAGTTTCATATATAATATCATATATTAAATAAGAGTAATATTTATAATTATGATAATATTTAATTTATTATATAATTGTAGACTATATACATATAAGAAAAATTTGATTATCAAAACTAGCACCAAACCTCCTAATTAAGATGCAAAATAGGAGTTAATACCAGCAAGTCTTTTTTGTATTCTCAGGTGCGTTTGGTATGGACACAGCCGGTGGGAATTTTACCCCTCATATTTTGGAGTTGCAACCAGGAGAGGTAACACCAGTATACACATATATGTATATATTTGTTTGAACAGCTTGAAGGCATGCATGCAAGAGAGCTGACTAAAATTGATTTGGTTGGGCACGTAATGTTTTGAAGGATATTGCTAGGAGGATTGTAATATTTGCTCGGGGGTGTACTCGAGCAGTTTGCATACTCTCTGCAAACGGTCTCGTCTCCTCCTTCATCATCCGCCGCCCTTGTTCATCTGCTAGTATTCTGAAATTTGAGGTTTTGTGTTTATCATCATCATAAATTACTGTTATTATTATTATTATTATTTATTAGAATTTTTATTATTATTTTTTTATTTTTATATCAATATTTTTCTCAAAAACACAAATTTATTATGATTTAATTTAATAGTTCATTTATTAGTTTTTGTTTTCTTCTCTCATGGTTAAAAATAAGTTTGAAATTATAATTCCCAATTACCCATCCTTCATACAGGGAAGCTTGTCATCCCTTGCCTCCCTCCTAGTAACATTATGGTAAATTGACTTTTTTTGATTTGATATAGTTTGATTTATTCAGAATCTCCTCAATGTCATCTCTAGTGGATATTTTAATTTTTCTAGCCTACTGATATGGTATTTTTACATGACGTTTCATACTGACGTACGTAGTATTTACCACATCAAATTTATTATAAAACTGCCAGCAAAAATTCCTTGACCTTCCATGACGGGAAGATCTACAGACATGGCGGCCACGGCCCCTATGGAATCGTCAAAGCTCACGTTCATGCTTCCCCACAGCCCCCCGCTTCCTCCATCAATCCCATATTCTTCTTCTTCTTCAACCCCCCTTAATTGAAAACTCTCGTTCTTCTTATCCGCAGCATGGATCTTTCCTTGGAACTCGCGAATTTGATTTTCGTGAGGCAAAGATTGGATAGAATTAAAACTAACATTAGTATTAGTATTATTGTCATAAGATGTTGGTGCTGATTCATGAGATCTTGCGTTGGATGCAATTTTAGGATGGTTTTCAACTAATTGGATCATGTGGGTATTATGGGCAGAAGGAGTAGGGGATGGGTGAGAATATATTATGGGCACAATATAAAGAGTAATTTATGTATATTGTGCTACTCATATGATAAAGTACAATAACCTCTTGAATATATAAAAGTTTAGGTTAGGGTTATAGAAGCTTAAGAAATGAAATTATAAATATATCATTTCATCCTCCCTCAAGCGAAAACGGGGATGTCACGTTGAGCTTGGATCGAAAAAATTGAAATCTCGGACGTGACATATTTTTAGTAAGTGCGTCGGTGACTTGATTAGCATAACCCAGTATTGGATTTTCGATCATCCGGGCAATCGCATAATCATCATCGTAAAAGGCTTCCAGAGTATGAGAGGGAGACTTAGTAATGTGAAGATCGTAGGAAGCCATACCTTTTAAATAGCAAAGAATTTTCTTAACAACTGTCCAATGCACATTAGTAGGGGAATAGCGAAATTGTGCCACTTTGTGAACGGAAAATTAGATGTCAGGGCGTGTCAAAGTGGCATGTTGTAGAGCACCTACAATGTTGTGATAGAGAGATGGATCGGGCATAGGACCACTGGATGAGGTGGATAACTGCTGACCAGTAATGGTGGGAGTGGGCAGTGGTTTCGCTTTAGATAAACCGATGCGTTTGCGAAGGGCGGAAATATATATGATTTTAGTCAAAAGAAGGCCGCAGGCTGTAGTCATCACCTCTATTCCAAGGAAAAACTATAAACAACCAAATCTGTAAGGAAAAATGTGATTTTAAAATCAGTGATTAGATTCGTAACAGCAACGAGATTGCTCCCTGTGAGCAGAATATCATCAACATAAATTAGAATATAGAAAATATCTGCACCTTGCTTATGAATGAATAAGAGGAGTCAAATCGAGAGCTAAGAAAACTAAGTTCAAGCAATCTATGTGTCAGGCGATGAAACCATGCTCTCGGGGCTTGTTTCAAGCCATAGAGAACCTTTTGGAGATGACATACCCGAGCCGAAAAATGTTGATCAGTAAAACCATAAGGTTGAAACATATATACCTCTTCCTCTAAGGTATTGGGGAGAAATGTGTTATCAACATCAATTTTTTGGAGTAGTCGGGGCCTCAGATTGATGATAACCTTTGGTGACTAATTGGGCTTTGAAGTGAAGAACGGAGCCATTTGGGTGACGCTTGATACGGTACACCCATTTACAGCCCATAAGGTTGGCGTGAGGTAGCAGATCGGCAAGGACCCATATCACATTTGAGTGAATAGTGCGAAGCTCATCGGCCATAACATGTCGCCATACCGAATAACGGTTCACAATGATAAAGGTTGTAGGTTCGAAGTCGGGAGTAGAGGTGATGGAAGAGAAGGTGAAGTGATTCGGGTAGGATTTGGGGCAGAGATAATGAGATTGTGCTTGGGTTATCATGGGATGTTAACAAGAGGTAGGAGGAGGGGTTGTGAAGGCGTGGGATTTGAAGGGGGTATGTGTGAGGTGTTAGGCAAAAATGGGTGAGGGAGGGGGTTGATGATGGGTTAGGCGTGTGATGAGGGAGAAGGGCAGATGAGGTAGAAATTAGGTTAGATGGGGTGAGGGATGGGGTAAGGGAATGTGGGCTGTGGGTAGATGGGTTTTGGACCATGAGAGAGGTAACGGATTGAAGGGTGAAAAGAGAAAGAGATGGGTTGAAGTAAAATGGGCCAAAGGGAATGGGAAGGTGGGCTAGAATAGAGGGGGGTATGGGGCCAGAATTGGATGCGGCAGAGGAAAGAGACATTGGGAAGGATGTTTCATTAAACCGAACATGACGAGATATATAGATTTTAAAGGTGAGTGGGTCAAGACATTTGAAGTCTTTGTGATTGGGGGAGTAGCCAATCAAAACACAAGGAATAGACTTGGGACTGAGCTTATCAAGACGAGTGGAGCCTAAGAAAGGAAAGCATTTGCACCCAAAAATACGAAGAATAGAGTAGTAGGGTGTTTGACAAAAAAAGATTTCAAACGAAGACTTATGGGAGAGAAGGGGAGAGGGAAGTTTATTTATGATGTAGGAGGCAGTAGAAAAGGCATCAAACCAAAGTGATTTTGGGGCATTAGAAGGGAGGAGAAGAGATATAGCAATTTCAGAGAGGTGACGATTTTTTCTTTCTGCAACACCATTTTGTTAGGAGGTGTGAGGGTAAGAGATATGATAGGTGATACCAGAGGATACAAGAAATGATTGAAATGAGCCTTTTGTAAGTTCAAGAGCACAATCACACTGAAAGACCGTGATTCAGGTGGAGAAATAGTTTTCAATATGTGATTTGAAGTGTTGGAAGGAAGAGAGAGCAACCGATTTGTTTTTAAGGGGATAAAGCCAAGTGAAACGACTTTGATCATCAATCAATGTAGTAAAGTATCTAAAACTAGAGTGAGAAATAATCGAGGAAGAACTTCAAATGTCACATTGAATTAAAAATAAAGGAACAGTATTACGAGTTGAATGAAGAGAGAAAGGAAGATGAGAACTCTTTGCTTGGTGATAATTATCACATAGTTTGTTTACAAAAGTAAAATTAGAAAATAAATACGGGACGGTAGACCAAATTTGACCAGAAACGATGGAGGAGGGATGACCTAGATGATGATGCCAAAGAGAAGCGGAAACACGAGACGAGACGAGACAAGAGATTTCAAAAGATGGAAGAGATTGCTTAGAGCTGGACCACAGAAGAGAGGAACCTTAGACTTGAGATCCTTCACAATAAAATGCGAAGGTGAGAACTCAACAAGACATGAATTATCTTTAGTAAGCTGACTAATAGAAAGTAAATTTTGGGTAAGACTGGAAACAAGGAGAACATTATTAAGAAAAAGGGGTCGGGAAGAGGTTTTTAAAGTAGTGAAACCAACATGGGTAATATGAAGAGAATTACCGTTTTCGACGACGACGTTATCTGATCTAGTATAAGGGTGAGAGGACTGAAGAACATTTGAGTCCGACGTCATATGCGAGGTGGCTTCGCTATCAGGCAGCCGATTGGAGATAAGAGATGGAGAAAAATATGAGTAGTTGGGCCCTTGACAGTTGGAGTGGGCTTGTTGATGGGAGAGAGACAGGTTGGGCCCAGATTGTGAAGAAAAGCCCAAGTGAGAGGGTTGGCCCCAAAATTAAAGGCTGAAGATGAGGCGGGTTGAGGAAAGAACCCGGCTAGCCCATGTAACCCATACCAGAACTGGTAGAAGACTGGAGAACCCCACCTTGTTGACCAGCATGAAAATGAGAGAAAGGGGCTGGGTGTTGCGAAGGTGGGAGGCCATGGGAAAGCTGCTGCGTGAAGTGCGCGGCTAGAGGATACAACGTTGAGTTGGGTGGCGGCGAAAACAGAGAAGCATCACCATTGTTTTTGGAAGGAGAGTAGTGGCAGCAAGCAGCTAGATGACCTTCTTACTTGCAGATCTAGCAGGTGTCGAATGAAGGTGGGTTGTGATTGGAGCGACCACTGCTATGACCACAATCACTAGTGTGTCCGTGACCACCATTGGATTGAGGGGAGTTCTTATTTGAAAAGAAGAACATGGCCATGTTACTATTCAAGGTAGATTGGACGCGAAGATGATGTTAATGGAGGCATTGCTCATGGACGAGGAGTTTAGAGTAAAGCTCAGAGAACGACGGCGAGAGAGACCGGTTTTCCATGGTGGTTATGAATTGGTGATAGTCGGGAAGCAGGCCATTCAAAACATGAGAAACTAAATCAGAGTTAGAAATTGGTTCACCAATGGCAGTGAGAGAGTTAGTAATCTTCTTCAAAGCAGTAAGATAATCTGATGTAGAATGACTACCTTGTTTGATGGTTTGTAATTAAAATTTCATTAAGGACTTCTTAGCCATGCATTGGTTCATGTATTCATATGCTAGGGTGAGCTATAGTAATCGAGCAGTTGCACATCCAATGGCGAGATGAGCAATGCTAGGTGACAGTTTGGCGTTGATGACTGAGCAGACAAATTGATCTAGCTTCCTCCGTGCTAAGTATTCTCTTGTTGGCTGTGTTGGATCAAGAAGAGGTGGCAGTGGGGAGGTTCCATCAACATAGTGGACGAGATTAGTGGAGATAAAAATCGACTCTATTTAAAACTTTCATGTCAAGTAGTTGATACCATCAAGATATGTTGAAATAAACTGGTTATATGGTGGATTGGCAGAGAATTTGTAGTAAGCGGTAGAGTGTTCATGGTTGTGATTGGAGTTGTAGGTGTCCTATTTGTTTTGATTATAGCTAAACTTTGTTTAGTATTTGAGGAGGCTATAATATTGGAATGACATTAATTAAAGAAAAGCTCTGATATCATAATAGAATTGTAAAGAGTAATTTATGTATATTGTGCAACTCATCTGTATAATAACCTCATATATTTATATATATATATAAAGGTTTAGATTAGGGTCATATAAACTTAAGGAATGAAATTAAAAATATATCCTTATTCATTGGTTTTTTGTTTTCTTTTTGTTTGATATTTTCTCTTTAGTAATTTTTTATTTTCTTTTATACTTCAAAATTTTTTGTGAAAATCAGGTAACCCAAATTTTCTACAAAATGATTTGAACAATTTTTTCGTTGTTGAGCCTATATATAATAATAAAATTGTTGATTGCAGGGAATGTTTGAGACTCTGTATCTTCGTGGAACATTTTTATCTGGGGATATGACTGACGCTGGTGCAAACCGAACTAAGAGAGGAACGCTAAGTGTTTCACTTTCTAAATCGAACGGAAGGATCATCGGTGGTGCGGTTGCTGGTCCTTTGATTGCTGGCGGGCCATTTCGAGTATGCACTCTTCTCTCTCCCCCTCCTCAGTTTTCATTGTTCCCACTTCATAGTTTAAAAAACTGAATCAGATTCAAGTGTATGCACCTGATATGAGAAAGTTATATACATCATACATGATTTATAGACCAATGAGAGCATGCCATGCATGTAAGAAAGAGTAAAATCAACATGATACTTCAGAACAAACTTTCTTTCTTTATATCTTGTAATCATGTGACATGTATATTTGTTAGTCCGATTTACGAGATTATTCATTACAATATAGTTTAATCAAGAGTTTTTCGAGAAAATATATGTGTATCTCTTTTATCCGAGTTACACTTGCATATCTATGTTATCTGTTTGATATCATATCATGTCATATAGCTATATAACGAAGCTAAAAGACAGTGTTTGCTTGATGATTGAAGCTGATTCTGGGGACTTTTAAGCAAAACATAAGCAAGGAAATCAGAAAGTACAAATCATCAGCAGAGTCTTCAACAGCTGTGGGGAATAATAACAGTGACAATGACAACAGGAGGGCCACTGGAAATATTAATAATGAGATAGAAAGGGTTAGTCCATTGAGGCAAGTTGCTGCTGCTACGATGACGGATGATGCTGTTGATGAAGAGAATATTTGCACTACACCAACTTCTGCATTAATGCCATCTGCGTTTAACGATCACGGAGGAGGAGATCAAGCAATAGGAAATGCTGCTTTTGCTGCTGCAAATTCAACTTTGGATTCTATATCACCACAGACTCCTCCTGATCATCTTGTTCCTCCCTTTTAGATCGCTCGCAAAGGTCTCTCTCTCGAAACCCTAAAGCCTAAGACCTAATTTATAAAGTCTTTATGATACGGTATATCTTTAACATATATATGATAATTTGATCTCCACTTCGAGAAAAGAAAAAGAAAAGTGTTATATTTCTATTGCATCCAACATACATGGAGAGGATTCTATTAATTTCCATGTTTAATTTGTAATGACATTTGTGGTTAATTTCATTCTTCCAAAATTAGGCGGTGCATGAATTGAGGATCACAGTGGAACCAAGTACTGGAGGGCTTCCTAATCCTACATGTTTGGAATATGTTGTATGTTGTTGTTTCTTGTCGTCGTCGTCTGTTGTTGTTGTCGTCATTATTGTTGTTCTTGTTAATTTTTCTTTTGGATGTTTCCTATCTATTGTGAGATAAGTTATTCTCAGATTTATCATTTTAAACGACTGTTTAAAACAATATTACGTATTGAAAACATTTGAACTGTGCTACAACTAGCTAGCAAAATAATGTTCTTCTATGGTGGGTGTGTATTCCTCCATAGAAAAAAAACAATTATGAGCCCATGGGATGGATATATATATATATATACTTCGATTATGATTGTAGTTGTGTATATATACTAATCACTACATAAGATGGTAGATTGTCAAAACCAGTAAATATATGATGTGTGTTATCTCCAATCTCTTCTGTCTGTTCATGACTATTATGTTACAAAAGTACGTTTTCTGAGATGATCTTACAAAAAAAAAAAAAAAAAACCCTTGTATTATGTGAATATGTAAAATGGTTATATGATTCATACATTGGCAAATAACTTGTAGTTTTTGGCATCAAGGCTGATTTGTCTAACAGCCGCAACAGCTGCAATCAATCCCACTGCTGCAAAAACCGTCGCGATAGTAATATTGACCCAAAAAATAGGGCTTCTTTTTGATGGTTTAAATGTTCTATTGAAGAAAATCACAGGGAGTATGAAATCAAGAGGAATGAAACCGAAAGCTCCAATCACTGCATTGATGTCTCCAAAAAATGGAAGCATAGCTGCTATAGTTGTTGCAATGATGACCGATATTGATCTCGAGATCACCCTTGGGATAATGTTCCGGGCCGAGAACTCTTTTCTCCTTGGGTCTCCTAGGTTTCTTTCAAGAACTTCATTTGTAGGTTGGAGATAAACCTTCAACATACACCCAATAAAAAACATATTAAGATGTAGGTCTTGAACAAATAAATAGATGGATTTAAGTTGATGAAGAGAGAGAGGGATTACTAATTACCACGGCAACAGCTGCTAATTGGATTAAGGTGAAGAGGTTAGTCATCATGACAAACCATTTAGGAAGCAAAGGGTTGCCATCAACCAAAAAGTTGCTAAGTAAGGTTCCTTCAGCTTGGTTTCCAAATGCCCAGTAGCCAGATATAGCGACACTGAAGAAAGTCATCAAAACTATTGTATAGCAAACACTTAATCCCTTGAACATCTTCCCCTTCACTGGTGGTGCCAATGTTGCCTTCAAACAACCATTACGAAAGAAGGACTCGGTAAGTTACATCCCGAATCCAAACCAACAACTCATATACATCAAGCAGATCATTTCATACCTGAATCTCGGGAATCATCCCATTTCCATAGGTGGTGGCAATAATGGCAATGGCATTAAAAACTCCAAATATTTTATCCGTAGTACTACCGACTAGAGAATAGTCCTTTTCCGGGCCCTTACTCGTTTCACCTGGTAAAATGTATCCACATGACATCAAATGTAAAGTACCAGCATATCAGATACATTATATCAAGAGTAATACCATATAGATTGGTATGTCGATAAATTACCAATTCTATCATATGATACGATCAGTTATATATATGATCGCAGAAAGATAGTGAAGAGTGGCGATTATATTTTTACCTATATGAATGGAACCACCCGTTGCACAGGCACTATAGGCTATGCAAAGAAACAAGGAGATCAAGTTGATGTGCCTGAGTGAGTGGAAGGATGGCAATTGTGCTAAAACCAACATAAAGCACCCAAAGACCGTCACAAATTCATAAAGCTTCATGCTTCCATTTGGGTTTTCCAGCAGGTAAATTGTCTGAACAAAGACAGACCAGACCATACGGTAAAATTATATATATATATACATATGTATATATTTAGAAGAAAAAAAAATTGATTTAATGTCAAGTTTGGGCTTAATTTACCTTCATGCACTGTCCTCCAAGAAGACTGGAACCAACAACAGCTCCATAGCAGACCATGACCTGAACTGGGCCCACAAGGTACCTGCCCCAACCAGGCCCTGTCCGAATCCATTTTAAATTGGAGACGTTAGGTTCTTGAGATTCAAGGGTTAACTACTGTAAGCCCATTTGTAAATCAAGCCATGTCCAATTTGACCACCGCTTTCATTAAAATATATGGAGAGATTTTTATATTAACTTTTTTTATATATGACTGATATTTATAAACCACATGGCAATGCAAGGTAAAAGAACTTCTCAAAAATATGATAGGGAAAGGGTGTGCAGTGTGCTAGGTGCCTAAGCTACTTTCCCAATCAATAATTCCGTGTCAAAAGAAAATTTTGGCCAACTAGAAAAGCTAGTCAAATTTGACGATTCTTAGATTTAGAAAAATCTTGATTTTTTATCCACCAAAAAAATAAAAAAATAAAAAAGAATAATAATGCCAAATACTATACTAAATTTTTAAACCCTTAAAAATGAATCTCTTAAAAAAAAAACTCTAAATTTAATACATATCTCATTGTTACGTGCATGTCTCATATAATATGAATATATTCTCGGCTATACGATCTTACATAACCGGTCCTCATGGATGAGCATGCATGAACATATATATACTAATGAGGCAGGCACCAAATCAGGATTCAATCTTCAAACTCCCACTAGGTAAGAAATCAATCAACGGGTAGCAAATAGTAGTTATGTCAAATGGGCTAAAGTAATGAGCGGGGTAGGCGTCGTACCTAAAATATCATTAGCCATGTCTCTGAACCGGAGCTGGCGATGGCCCAACTGAGCATGGTGTTCAAGAACAAGAGAGATCAAGTTGTAGGAATAGAAAGTGACGACGGCTCCTATCATCAAGCACACTATTCCTGGGCCCCATCCAAGGAACGTGAATGCATATGGAAGACTTAGGAGAGCTGGTGCTACTATAGCTGTTGTCAAGTGGTATCCACAATGCACCCATGATCCTACATCAATATTATTATTATTTAATAAAATAATAAAGCATAGTTATATTTTGTGGGTTTAAGTTAGAAACTATAAATTAAAATAAATACAGCCAAAAATAATATTATAACGAAAAATATAAGTTTTTAAGTAAAGTTCAATTAGAAATTTAAATATGTAATGTAATTTGAAGAAGAAGAAGAAAAAAAAACATAAGTACGATTATATATACCTTTGGAAAAGATCAGAGAACATAATTGTTTGCCATTAAATAGGGAAATTAATTAAATATTGGTATAGCTATATATATATATATACCTTTGGATTTGAGAACAAAGAGAGCTCCGGCATCGAGGTTCTGTTGATCGTCCTGCTCAGCCGTATGATCAGCTATTACTTTTGAATTATCATGATCTCCGCCGTTGGCCACCACCCCGTCGGAGCTCGGTGGCAACTTCATGCCAGCTTCTAGGTCTTTCTCTCTCTTTCTCTCTAAAGATTGAAGAAGCAAAGAAGAACAAATTAAGAGCTGGAAATAGAGAAAGGATAATGAGGGAGGTGAAGGTCATAAAGACATATTTATAAGATTCGTGAGGAACATGAAAGTCAAAACATATTATTAGGATCAGGGAGGAAGATGAAAGTCATAAAGACATATTTGTAGGGGTAACCCCTAAGATTTTCAATAAATATAAAGGAGTCTCTTATAATTTCCGAAATTACAAAGTGATCCCTTAAAGAACTAATTCAATCAGTACTAGCTTTTAAAGAACCCAAAAGTTTACAATTTACAACCAAACTGAAAATGGGTTTCAACCCAATAGATTTCAGCCATTTACTCCAATTTCTAAAAAATAATATCCACCGTAAAAATATTCAAATAATCTAATAAAATACATCAATAATCATCACTGTTCTTCCTTACGAATCCAATTGTTATATGATTCTTTCTTCATTTAAGTAATATACCAATTTATGAAGCTTGTTTCCAAATATGAAGTAGAGTTCCTATAATATATACTTAAGGAATTGACAAAAACGTATTAAAATTGGAAAGCAAAAATATGTGGTGATTCACATATGATAAAAGCATTGACCTAATAAAGAAATAAACCTTTTTATTTATTTCATCTACATTAATTTAAAATATTTAAAAATTTAAATAGAATTTATTTCATATTATAAAAATTAATATATGAATCTGTATATAGAATATACTGGTGGTGCCAGCCGGAGCCGGAGCCGTCGCAATCTAGTCAAACTCGACAACTTTCTTTTTAATGGTTAAGTATTGATCTTCTTTTTTATTATTGACTTTTCCAATTGGATGATGATCTTGTAAAATCCTCTTAATAAAAGGCCTTTTTACCGTTAAATTATCAAGGTATAGCTTTTATCTTCAAAAGAGTTAGCCCCATGTTTAGTCACATTTTTCAAAAATATGTTTTAAAATATATTTTGTATATTCAAATTTGAAAATAATTATTAAACGGATATAAAAAGTATCAAAACATAAAAATAATTGTTAAGTAAGTACGTGTAAGTAAGTGAAAATACATATTATTGAGAGATAAAAATTATGTACTTATTTTTTAATTTTAAATTCTAAAAAATGTATTGCCAATACAATAATGCATTATCAAATAGACTCTTAGGATATATTTGATTCGATTTTGTAATAAAAATGAAATGAAAATTTTATTTCATTTCAATATTTGGGAAATAATTAAGAATCAATGATTCTTTATTCTCGTTGAAATAAAAGTCATGTTGAAAATTTATATCTAAATAGATATTTTTAATGAGAATCAATTTAAATATCTATTTATATATAATTTATTTTTCATATTTTTTATTATTAATCCTTGTCAATGGAGCCCTCCTAAATTCCATAAAGAAGATGATATTTTTTTTTAGTTAATTACAATTCTAATCCTTGTATAGTTCACAGTTTCTCCACGTGTAGTTTCTGATTAATTTTTTAATCATTATAGTATCAAAATGAGATATTTTAATCGTTATGATAGGATTTCAAATAACGGTATTAATATAATATGCTATTAAATAATTAAAAAAATTATTTATTATTCTTTCATATTTAATATTTTCTTAATTTCAATTGTTTTTCACTTATTAATTTCTTATTTTCTTTTATAATTCAAAATTTAATTAATTTTTTTTAATAAAAAATTTGGAGGAGAAAAAAAAAATTAAAAACTTCTTCTTTAATTAAAAAAAAAATCAACGAATTATAAAAATTAACTTTGTATATAAATATTTAGAGAAATAAAAAATGATATCAGCATTTGAAAAAAAAAAGATTCTTAGAATCTTTTAATTATACTTTAATAGTATTAGTCAAACTTGATATTAAAATTTAGACCAACCAAAAAAAAACCTTCATATTAAAAAAAAAAAAAAAAATTATATTTATAATAATAAAACCTTGACAATTGGACAATGAAGAGGCATCCCTTCCCTTTATTCCCATTGGATCATATCTGAAAAATAATTAGCTGGACGTGTGAATTGACACAGCTATCTATTAATCTTTCACATGTTGTAAGAACTCTTTTGTATTGACCACGTTAGAGATTATTCAATGACGTAATGTTGACCACTCGTCATAGCTTTATTTTAATTAAATAAATTAAAATTTTCATACGTAACTGTCACGACGTATGCAATTTGTTAATGCATAATCGTGATGTATGTCAAACATCAAATTAATATTAAATAATATAATATATTAAAATAATATTTATAATTCTAATAAATATAATGTATACTCGTACTTATATAATATGGGCCATCATGTGCGTGGGTGGGGTCCATTAGGCCTAAGACCAATTGATAAAATGTGATTTCCTTTATTAATGTATAATTTTATATGTATAGTTTGTTTTAATTTCTATAAATCTTGATTGAATTTTTTAATTTTGAGAATTGATTTAGTTGATGTTTCCTATGAGTTTTTTAATTTTATGAATCCTTGATTTCATTTTTATGAATTTTTAGAAAAGTAAAAAATAAAATAAAAATTCATAATTTTAAGTTTTTTCTTACAATTTTATGCATAAGAAACCAATTTAGATAACCATACTTTTGCTATAGTGGCCTAGTGCCACAATGCTGAAGGACTAGAACAATGGGCGCCACCCATTGAACAACATACCGACCCTTAATTGATAAACTATACATATTGAGTATCATCACTTCATTTAATGAAATCTTACAAACAACTTCAAAAGGTATAAAATGTAAATTAACAAATGAGACACCACCTCGGGCACAAACGTTTAAGTCACATCTCTAAAAAGAGAATTGAGAGATTTGTATCAGACGAAATACTTGAACCCCTTAATTTCACAAATCATGATATATGTTTTGAGTGTATTAAAGGGAAACAAACAAACATTAGAAAATTAAGTGCCAAAAAGAGTTATAGTATCTTATAATTGATACATATTGATATATATAGTCCATTTCCTATGACTTCTTGAAGTGGCCAATAGTATTTTATCACTTTTATAGACGGTTATTCTCGTTTTGGATACTTATACTTAATTCATGAGAAGTCACAATCTTTTGACCTTTTTAAGGTCTTTAAAGTCAAAGTTGAAAACCAATTAGGTAAGAAGTAAAATTGTCAAATCTGACCGTAATGGTGAATATTATGGCAAATATGATGGATCAGGGGAACAAGGTCTATGACCTTTTGTTAAATTCTTAGAGAAATGTGGAATCGTCCTATAATAAATAATTTTATGGCAACCTAACATGAATGGTGTTGCTGAGAGACGAAACAAAATACTTAAGGATATGGTAAAAAGTATGATTAGTCATTTTTCCTTACCAAAATCACTTTGAAGAGAAGTACTTAAAACTGCGACATACATATTGAACGATGTACCTAGTAAAGAGATAGCTAAAATTCGTTATAAACTATGGTTAGATAAAAAGCCTAATATCAACCACTTACACATTTGAAGTTGTCCAGTTGAAGCAAGACCTTATAGAAAACGTGAAAAGGAACTAGACTCAAGAACAATGAGCTGTTATTTTGTTGGGTATGTTGAATGATCGAGGGATTTTAAGTTTTATGATCCCTCAACTTAGTTATTTTTTAAGATAAGAAATGCGAGATTTCTTAAGTATGTTGAGTTTGAAAGGGAAGATAAGGTTAAGAATGTTGTCTTTGAGGAGGAATATATTCTTCTTCTAAATATTATTATTAATAATGATCAGTCTACTGACTTTGTTCAAGACACAATCCAAGATGGCAATGAGAATTTCTCTCTGGACCTTCCTACTAAAATTCAAGATGTTGCTCCGTAAGAACAAACTCAATAACCCCAAGAAGAAGTGCCACTTAGGAGATTTATTAAGGAAAGAAGAAGTGCAATTTCAAATGATTACATTGTATTTTTTCAAAAGCATGAGTTTGACATAGGGACAATAGAAGATGATCGAATCAACTTATAATAAGTCAAATAAAATGCCAACTTTCAAAGGTGGATCGATGTCATGAATGATGAGATGAAATTCATGAAAGACATTGATGTTTGTGATCTCATCAAGTTGCCTAAAGGTGTGAAGCTGATTGTAAATGAATATTTAAAACCAAAAGGGATCCTAAGGGAAATATTAAAAGATATAAGGCGTGTCTAGAAGTGTTTCACTCAAAAGGAAGGCATTAACAATAAAGAGTCAAGGCATTAACTATAAAGAGTCTTTCTCTTCAGTTTCTGCGAAAGACTCTTTTAGGATAATAATGATACTTTGTCGGTCATTTTGATTTAGAGCTACATTGGATGAACGTTAAGACAACTTTTTTCAATAGTGACATTGAGGAAACTATATACATAGTGCAGTTAGAAAACTTTATCTCAAGTGATTCAAAGTCTATTATTTGCAAACTCAAAAGGTCCATCTTCAATCTCAAACAAGCTTCCCGTCAATGGTATCACACGTTTCATCAAATCATTGTCTCATATGGTTTTGAGGTTAATGTTGTTGATGGTTGTGTATATCACAAGTTCAGTGGGAGTAAATTTATCTTCATATTGCTCTATGTCGATGACACCTTTTTTGTATTAAGAATTAAGATACATCAAGATCTTTCTTGGGGTATTCTTAGGTTATCGCAAAAGAGCTATATTGAGAAGATACTTGCTACATTTGACATGATAGATTGTATATAAGGAGATACTCCTATTGTTAAAGGAGACAAGTTTAGTCTCAATCAATGTGCCCAAAGAATAAAATTGAAAGAAATGAGATGTATAGGTTTCTTATGATTCAGGTGCAAATAGTCTTATGTATGTTCGAGTATGTACACAATTGGATTTAGCATATATAATGGGTATGTTAGTCAGATACTTAAAGAGAACAAAAGATTACATGCTCACTTATCAAAAGTCGGATAATTTAAGGATCATTTGATATTCTGACTCCGATCTTACGGGTTGCCAAGATACTGAGAGATCCACTTTTGGCTATGTCTACATACTATATGGAGGCACTATTTCCTAGAGGAGTGTCAAACAATCATTCATAGCTCCTTCCACTATGATAGCATAGTTAATAGCTTGTTATGAAGTAACCAATCATGCGATATAACTACAAAATTTTGTTACTGGGTTGCGAATAATGAATGGTATTGAAATACAACTTAAGGTATATTATGATAATCTATTACCAGTTCTATATTCAAATAACAACAAAAACTCTCAAAGTCCAAGCATATAGACATTAAGTTTCTAGGAGCGAGTTCAGAGCAAGTGTGAATTGAACATATATGAACAAACTTCATGCTTGCAAATCTACTTACTAAAAGGTTTACCACCTAAGGTCTTTCATGAGTATACAAATCATATGAGTGATGTCTTATATGATGATATGCAGTTTTAATGAGAGTATGTATTTTGCTTTTAGTTCTTTTTTTTAATAGCATTAAAATACTTATGTATATTTAGTTTTTTGCATAATAAAATTGATTTTTTTATTTTTATTTATTACTCTGAATGCGTTATCTTTCAATTATGGATCAACATAAAGTTTAAAAGATTAAAGTTTGATCTCACTATTGAATAAAGTAAGTACCAATTGGAAATAAGTTTATTTGAGATCACATTGCATGTAATTTCTAATTACACATTCATACTTGATATATGTCATTAAATATATTTGGTATGGTGTATCATTGATAGATCAAAGTTAAGATGAACTGTAATAAATATCTTTTAGTCTCATGTTGGTATAGGAGATGAACAAAATTGATTCAAAAAATATTTTTAAGAATAAATAGCAAATTTGTACGCACTTATGATTATCAAATATAATTATTTTTGGAATTAATTTATAGTTCAAGTGGGAGATTGTTGGATCATTTTAATAACATAATGTGAGATTTCAAATTATTAAAAATTGTATTTTGGCTAATTAAATGATCTATCGTAATAAAACCTAATAAGATATCTTATTCAGTATGAATTTTGTAATCAATATATTATCTCCTTCTTAATTCTTCATCCTTAAAATAAGATTCATTGATAGAGATATATTAATATATGAAAGATCTCATATATATTTTTAATTAACATCATAAATTCATATATACAATTTTTATTAATTTATTAAATATTTTATACATAATTCATTAAACTAATCTAAATTATATATTTATTACACGCTATCCATATCCAAAATCAGATAGAAACAATAATGTTATCATCATTAGTTCTTTAGTATTTGTGATTAGTATGGTAATTCTAATCATGTTTCTGTTTGTGTTCACGTTACAGGTTATGGGTAAAAGAAGGTAACATTTCATTATCTCCCATTTTACACACAAAGTTAGAGTACGTAGTCCTCTATCTATCCTCTTATATATTATAAATAATTACTTTATATATATATTTAAATATATTTTTTGTTTTTTGTTTGTGTGTGTTTTTAAAAACCAATGATTGAGACATTGTAACACTCTGAAAGTGATTAACCAGATATATGTTTTCGAGTTAGGGCTCGAGTATAGGTTAGTAGTAGTGTTTAGATGAATTTTACCAAATTTAGACCAATAAAAGTAATTAACTCATATTATTACGAATAAATTTATAATTAATTATTTAAAATTTATAAAGTTTACATACTAATGACCTATTTAGATTTCTGTATTTACATATTATTATTATTATTATTATTATTGTTATTATTATTATTATTATTATTATTATGTATATAGATATTATTATTATTATGTATATAGATATCTTTATTAGAAACATTTTGAGATGTATGATTGGATTGGAGATAGAAAAATATATTTTAAAATAATGTAATATAAAAAGTAAGAGTACTGTATATAGTGGATTAGTCTCTCTAAACCTCACATGATAGTAATATGATCTATGATTGGAGATAGAAAAATAGATTTAAAAATAATATAATATAAAAAAATTAGTAAAAAAAATATTCTTATTTATTTTAATTTTAATTTTCAACTGTTTGAAATAAGAAATATAAAAATTAACAAGAGTATCTTTACTTTTATCAGTTGCTAATATAATAACCAAGCAATTTGTCGAAATCTGATTAGCTTCAAAATAAAATAAAATAAAATAAAAATAAAATAAAAATAAAATAAAAATAAAATAAAAATAAAATAAAAATAAAATAAAATAATTATGAATTGTTATTAGATTGTGAAAGTTGAGATAACCATCATGCAGAAAAGGGTAGATGAGAATAGAGGATAAGAAAATAAAAGAAAAAAAATAAATAAAAAAATAAAAAAATAAACAATAAATAATGAAAACTTTAAGTATTTTATAAATTAAAAAAAAAGATAAAAATTAAATATTATGATTAAATATTTGAATTTTTTTCCTCTCTAATTCATTATTCTTCTTTCATTTTATCTTTTTAATGGGTTAGGGGGAAAAATAATAATAAATAAATAAAAATTCAAAATATTAAATTAAAATTAAAATTAATTATTTAAAATTATTTTCATGTTAATTCAGATGACATATGATTATGCATATACACAATTATATTATGTTAATAAGAAATAAAATATTATCACAAAATATAATAAATTTTTAATTTTTCGAGAAAATAAAAAAAAAATAAAAAAAAATAAATGGAACAGCTTATGGAAGCAATAGAATATGTTTGGAATATTCTGAATCTAGCTATCTACCTAATTATTAAGCTTTCACATTAATTAATTCATAATTATTATACATAAAATAAAATAAAAAAATAAAATAAAAAATCTACATTAATCCTTCTTCCTATCTTTCAGGGATTGAAGGAGTCAAACAGGTTTTTTAAGCACAGAAAGTTTTGTCAGATCTCATTTAAACAAATTTCTTTTATTTTTAGAATTAGTACTCTCTCTCTCTCCATGTGTGTGCACATGCAGTTGCAGAAATTCTTTGAATCGTGTCTGAGAAACATGACAAAAGAAAATGTGTTTGGGTTTGTTCTTTATCACTAGATTCGGGGTTGTCTTTCGGATCAAATAGTTCTCCTTCTCCCCCCTTTCTTGTTTTCAGTCAGTTTTTTAGTACAAGATTTAGATCCATCTACTACATACTTCACAGTGAGTAAGAACCTTCCTGTTCATATTGAATAGAAGCTTCATTACTATACCATTCTTCTATAACTTGTAGATCTAAAGATTTGAGTACAAGAAACATAATAAACAGATATATTTATTTTATGCAACACGAAATCCATTTACAAGTGTCTCATCTTATGTGGAAATTCCACTTGATGTCAACATCTCAGAACTAGTTACTCAAACAATGTGTATATAGAAGGAGACTAATTCATGAGTATATATTGTTATTGCAAGCACTTTGTTGATGGCTCTATCCTGATTCCTGAAGCATCTAAACACAGTTCTACCGTACAACCTTCTTGATTCACTTTCACGGGTGTGTACGGTACTTACTTCATAAGAACATAATACAATCTCAAACTGTTTTCTCTAAAGAAAAAGAAAGATATCATCTAAAATTATATAAATAAAAAATAAAAAATAAAAAATAAAAAATAAAATAAAAAATAAAAAATGATAATGTAATTAATTACGTTATAATAATTCCACCTACTTTAAGTGTTTCCCCTTGTTTTTTTTACACACGTGGCATATTATACAGTAATGAGTAATATAATATTTAATATTTATGATTATAATAAAATTTAATATATTAAATAATTAAATAAAAAATAATAATATTCTTATCTCCTAAATGAAGTAATTGAAAAATATAGATAATACTTAATTTGTGTATCCAAATGGTTGGATATGACTGTTTAGCACATTTGGAAGAATGGCTTTATTTTGCAATTCTAGTGGTGAAAAGACAAATATACCCCTTCTCATTTTCTCCGAAAATAGCTATTAATTATATAAGGCTTGATTGTAGTGTCGGCGAGAACACAAAAAAGAAAGCAAAACAAAAAAGCACAATAATAATCCAAACAAAAGGCCAAAAATAAAAAAAATAAAAAAAAAACAAAAAAAAATAATTATGTAAGAAGGAAATAATCACGAAATTGAAAAAAACTAAATAAATAGACCCCCGTCTTTCTTCCGTCTTCTCATCATTCAATCATCTTTCCTCCCTCTCTCTCTCTCTCTCTCTCTCTCCTTCAAACCCTCCCCCTTCTCCTTCTCTCTCTGCCTGAATGCTTACTGCCAGAAAAAAGTAGCAGCATCAGCCATTGAAAAGGCAGAAGAGAGATTGCGTGAGAAGCAAAGTTCAGATTTCTATGCACTTCCTTTCCACTTTCTCGAAGGAGGGAGAGCAATCAACGGACGGAGATTAGAGTCAAAAACAAAGAGATAGAGAGAGAGATCCATCATTCAACCTAGACCTTTCCATTTATGTGCTTTGTCGTCTCAGATCACGTATTTGAGTCCGATTTGAAGCTTAACACCCTGCATTGATCGTATTTTGAACCAGAGATCAATCTGCATCAAGTTCTCTATATATATATATAGAGAGAGAGAGTTACAATGGCGGAAACTGCGAGCATTTTGATACCGGAATCGTTTCAGGGGGCTAGGGATGACATTACAGGGCAGATTTGGATGATTTGGGAGTTGATCAAGGCGCCATTGATAGTTCCTCTGCTTCGTATCGGTGTTATTTTGTGCTTGGTGATGTCTCTCATGCTCTTTATCGAACGTGTTTACATGGGGATCGTCATCATCCTCGTCAAGATTTTCTGGAAAAAACCAGAAAAACGATACAGGTTCGAGCCGATTCAGGACGATTTGGAACTCGGTAGCTCGAATTTCCCCGTCGTCCTTATTCAAATCCCTATGTTCAACGAAAGAGAGGTCCACATTTCTCATTCTCTTTTTTTTTTTTTTTTTTAAATTTTATTTTCTCCTTTTTTTTTTTGGTTGAGAAAATGGCGTGAAATTTCTTGTAGCTTGTTTTTTAATTTTGTTTTTCTTTTACTTGATGTTTGCGAAAAATAAAAATTCTAATCAGGTCTACAAGATCTCCATTGGAGCAGCTTGCGGTCTTTCATGGCCGTCAGATCGTCTCGTGATTCAAGTCCTTGACGATTCAACTGACGCCACCATTAAAGTACTCTCTTTCTCTCTCTCAAATTCCCAAACGTCACACTCACAGTTCATTCTCACTTATTCGCCCTCCATTTTTTTTTTTATTCAATTGACGATAATAAATTCCAAATGTGGCGGTAAATTCTCACTTATATTTCGGAATAGCGCTGCATATATATTTTTTTCCGGGTTCATAATCTAACGGCTTTTAACTCTTTATCTTTTATTTTTTCCCCCTCCAAAATTTCCGTGGTTCATTGTTGGGGGTGAAATTTTTCTGAGCCGTAAAACTTTTAGGGTGAAATTTTAATTTTCCCAAAATTGATGGGGGGTGAAAAATGCAATTTTCAGCAAATGGTGGAGTTGGAGTGTCAAAGATGGGCAAATAAGGGGATAAATATAGTGTACCAGATCAGAGAGACAAGAGGAGGGTACAAAGCTGGCGCTTTGAAAGAAGGACTTAAGCGAAGCTATGTTAAGCACTGCGAATACGTTGCCATTATTGACGCTGATTTCCGGCCTGAACCGGACTTTCTCCGCCGTGCCATCCCGTTTCTCGTTCATAACCCGGAAATTGCTCTCGTTCAAGCTCGTTGGAGATTCGGTAAAACTCGCTTCCAAACAACCCCCCTTAATTCTATTTGATTAGCTTTTCTTTTAATTACCATAAATTATCTGTTTATTTATTTCTTATTCTGATTAATGTTGGGGAAAAAGTGTCGGTGCTGCTTCCTGCTCTCTTTTTTTATTAATTTCTTTCTTTTTACAGTTTTGTAAGTCTATTTTTTTCCCTCTAATTTTCTTGTCGGCGGGGATTTGGTAGGGGCCACGTAACATTTAATAAAGCCTTCAATCATGGGGTGGGGACAATTTAGAAGAAACAGTTTGCCATTCTTATTTTGACACGTGGCATGTCGGTCAAATTAGAGTAATAGTTAAAGTAGACCAATACTGCAACTCCCGCTCTTACAGACACACAGACAGGATTTGATTAAAAAAACAATTTTCTTTTGCTCTTTAAAACCATAAAAAATATATCCAAATTGTGTATTGGTCTTATTGGAAAAGCAAATATTTTTACCGTTTGAAACATCAAATTTATCTTCGCTTGTAAAATGATCAAATTACTCAAAATAAAACTTGTAAAATGATCCCTTTTTATTCGCTTTTCCTTTGGACATTTTTGTTAAAGCATAATTTAAAGGCTGTGGGGGGTAGTTTCGTAATTTGGGTGCTTCCTAAAATTCCTAATCCTAAGTCTTAGTCAGCTCTCTCCACGTGATGTTTAATTATTATAGAGATAAATCATTACTCTTTTAATATATTTCTTTTTGGGTATAAACTGGACCGTGGGTTATATACATTAAGCCTAACGGTGGGACCGTACTAAATACTCCTTTGTCGTGCTCGCGGGCACACTCATGAGTCATGACACAACCCTCACTGAACTGAATCACGTGGTGAGGGGTAAAATGGGAATATTGGCTTATAACGGAGTTGTAAAGCCAATTCATCATCATCAGGTATTTAGGGGGTTGGGGTTAATTTTTCATTTTTTAAAATGAATTAATATGTTTTATTTGAAAAATATTAAATAAAGATATTTAATTTTTTTTAATTAAAATTAGATAAATAAAAAAATTATTAATTAAATAATAATAAAATAATTTTTTTACTGCTTTAATTAAAATTCTAATTGTTTTTTTTATTTAAAATTTAATAATTTTAAATAAAATATATTAATATAATAGAAAATTAATCCCCTCCCGAACCCAATAACATGATTTACAATTAAGTGATATGACAATTGGTTGATAGATAGCCATTTTAGTTCAATCAACCTTTTCTGCGGTATAGTTTTATAGTCATAGTTTTATTATAGTTAAACTACGAGGTTTCCTTCTTATTCTTAGATGTAGATATTTCATAACATATCACTCACATGTATCATTATTTTATGAGTCTATATGTGATTTTATTTTCTTGGGTGATGTGGAGTTTGGAATCTAATTTTGATATTTTATGTTAAATTTGATTTTTTATCTAAAAAATAATTGGTAATGAGAAAAGTGATTAATGTTTTTTTATATACTTGATTGTAAGTGTTTCTTTTTAAATGTGAGATATTTCTCAACATTTTTTAGTAGTTTTTTAATTTTTAATTATTATATTAATTATTATGATTTTTTTTCTTTTACAGTGAATTCTGATGAATGTTTACTGACAAGGATGCAAGAGATGTCATTAGATTACCATTTTACAGTTGAGCAAGAAGTTGGGTCATCAACTCATGCTTTCTTTGGCTTCAATGGTAAACCAAAGTTTGGTTTTTTATAATTCCATGTTCATACAGTCTTACAGCTTCTATGAATGCAATTGAGACTTGAATTTTGGTCATGAATGCTGTATTTATTGCAGGAACTGCTGGAATATGGAGAATAGCTGCTATTAATGAGGCTGGAGGATGGAAGGACAGAACTACTGTGGAAGATATGGATCTTGCTGTTCGTGCTAGTCTTAGAGGCTGGAAATTTCTATACCTTGGTGATCTTCAGGTATTTCCCCACAGTTTTTCTTCATTTGTCCGCTTGATATCTTCTAGCTAATGATCAGTGAGTGAATGTGTGTTTGGGGTCGAAGATGAAATCGCAAATATGCTTCTTAAAACTATTTGTAACTTAAACAACGAAGTTCAGTTTATGAAATACAAGTGCATTCCCCATAATGCAATATTGTAGGTAAAAAGTGAACTTCCAAGTACTTTCAAAGCCTTCCGTTTCCAACAGCATCGTTGGTCTTGTGGCCCTGCAAATCTCTTCCGGAAAATGGCAATGGAAATCATAAGAACTAAGGTAAAAGATTAATCTCCCTTCATCTACGTACTTATCAATACATCATCAAAAAACTGTTCCTCAGTAATAAGACTTTTTTGTTTGCTGCAGAAAGTATCAGTGTGGAAGAAATTCTATGTGATATACAGTTTCTTCCTTGTCCGTAAAGTCGTAGCCCATTGGGTCACCTTTTGCTTCTACTGTGTCGTTCTTCCCCTTACAATTCTAGTCCCTGAAGTTAATGTTCCAATTTGGGGAGCAGTTTATATCCCCTCTATCATCACCATTCTCAACTCAGTAGGAACCCCTAGGTAAGCTTCCACTAGATCACAAGAAAATATTTATTATTTCAAGACAATCCCTTTATTCTTATATCTAATAAAAAATTTTTTTTTCCCTCCAGGTCAATTCACCTACTGTTTTACTGGATTCTTTTCGAGAATGTGATGTCTTTGCATAGAACAAAAGCTACACTTATCGGCCTGCTTGAAGCTGGTAGAGCTAATGAATGGGTTGTAACTGAAAAACTAGGAGATGCTCTCAAGAACAAAGCTGCTGATGCTGCCAAGAACAAAACCAAAGTAGCCAAATTAAGACTTGGCTTCAAACTTAGTGATAGGTACCTTACTTTACTTGTCTCTAATTCTTGTTTCTCTCACATATGTAATCAAATTTTAGTGGTTGATTTAGTTAGGTCCACATCATATCTTAGTGATATGACTCGTTAGTAACTTTTTGTTACATGTAAAATGAACAGAATGCATTTCCTGGAGCTAGGATTTGGAGCATTCCTCTTCTTCTGTGGGTGCTATGACTATGTCCATGGCAAGAACAACTACTTCATTTACCTTTTCCTTCAAACAATCTCTTTCCTCATCTGTGGATTCGGCTACGTCGGCACCATTATTCCCAGCTCTTAATCCGGGGGAAAGAAAATGGAAAGCTCTCATTTAACCACTTTTGTCATTATCTCCTTCAATTCATCATCTCAACAGCAGAATATAGTTGTCTGAGAGAGACTCCTAAGATTTCACTGCAAATTCAAGTTCATCATGCTGGATATATATATATATATATATATATATACAGAAAACTCTTCTAACCTGTTTAGCAGGCATGCTGTTTTATGAGTAGTTTTATACTAGGAGGAAGAAGGCCAAGAGGAAAGAACATAGGATTTGGCCAACAAGTTTGTGTTATTTTCAGTAATTTGTCAATTATCTTTGTGAGGGAATTAATAAGGTTATGGTCAATGGGTGATGAAACCTGTAATCAACCAACAAGTGTTAATTATTTTCGTTGTTATTTAATGAATGAAGTTTACCTATCTCTCTCTCATAAAAAAATATTCCACATAAGTATTTTTCTCCATAATGTAAGAGTCCATTTAGTTATAATATTTATATGAACTAAATAAAATAATATATTAATTAATTAATTACAACTTTTTTTTTTGGGGGCTAAATTATTAATTAATTAACTAACGATGCCTTAAACAACAATAAGTAATACCCAGACAAAAATTCATGAAGGAAAATAACATATTTATTCCCCCTAAAATTCTCTCTCCCTTGTCCCCAAATTCCAATACATCATTTCCCGGTAGCCCTTCTTCATCACCGGACTCCTCCAACACCTCGAATCTCTTGATGCAACGGTAGGTAATCAACCCTCACATTGGAAAAATATCGAATCCGCTCCTATTTATACCATGAAATATATAATATATTTTTAAAACTGTCAGCATCTGACCAAATGATCATTAAGCCAAAAAGAAAAGAAAAGCAAGACATTAGTCTTACCTCTATTATTATATACTCATGTTTATCTTTCTTGTATTTAAAATGAAGGTTAGTAGTCATGTCACAATCAGCATAATTGAAGTTAAATGAAGATTTAGAGAATGGAAAGTGAAATGATCAGAAATGGGCAATGGGTCTTGTTGGGTAGTCTTTTTCAATGCATCGGAAGTGGACTTATTCATTCATGCAGAGATATGAGACCTTACTCTTTGTTCATCGGAATAAGACTACCCAGAAAGTTAATGTCACATAGGATGCGATGTATAATAAAAGCTAATAAGAGTCTTCTGAATAACGACCACTCTTTCTGGTGACCTTACCCTTTTAGCAAGGACTAAAATATAAGAGAGAAAGAAAATTAATTTAGTGTATTTATAAAAACCACAAGTTTTGTTCTGTCTGGAAAGTGAGAGACGAGTGTGATAAACAGTGTAAATCATTCTATATTTTACTGTCCATAATCTGTGTAGCAGCTCAGGCCCATTGTCTATATATTTTTCCAACACTATATACAGCCAGTTTGAACAACTTACTAAACGTTAAAAACGTGTTAGTAAACTTTACAGACAACCCAAAAACGTTGTTTGAAAAACGCAATAGATGTTAAGTGAAACCAGGAACCACAAACGTTGTTGTTCGAAGAAGACCAGTCATTTTCAGACAATTAATTTCCATAACCACGTGACAATACGTAAAACAGTTGAGACCAAACACTCCGTAAGATATGATGGGTAAAATACATAGCAGTGATTTAAAATCATCCACTCTTACTACCAAAATAATGCCCACCCAAGACTACCAAAACCAAAAACATAAAACTCAAGGAAGCATCTTTTTAGAAAACCGAAAACCACAAAACAGTACTGCTACTTGATCTTACTTCTTCAGAATGCAGACGATGTTTTTCATTTGCTGGCGCTATGTTTAGCCTTGTTATGAGATTGAAGAGCATTTTCCGAGCCAAATGATCTGTCAGGAAAGGGGTGTGAAATTGTGAGTGAGATAGGAAACCATATTTTACTATATTTAATTACTAGAAAGCGGGTTTTGGAAGGGGAGAAAGGAAACTTACTTGCTGCAAGGCTTGCAGGAGAATTGGCCTGCTGATTTAGGTGTCTCAGTCTTGGATGCACTACTAGCTGCAACTTTTCCAGGCTTCTTGGCAGGGTGAGGAGTAGCGACATGGACACTCTTTTTAACATCTGCAGTTACCGAATAATAATATACTTTACTGAAAATGCTAATGATAACACTTTTGAGGATGCCAAATCATTTCAGAATGCAGGCAGAAAAACATGGAAGTGCAAGACAGAAAATTTCAAGAGCATTTACCAGACTTCTGAGGGGTAGCCGCTTTAGCTTTCTTGGCGGAGACGGGAGTTTTGGAGGCAGATTCATTAGGTCTCTTCTTTCCATTTTCAGCCTTCAAAAAGTTACGACGACGGTAAGGACATGAACCAAAAAATGGGATTATGTCTAACAAAAAAAAAAAAAAAAAATTTGAACCACAATAATCTGTCTGGACCTTCTTTGGTGTTTCTTCATCATCTTCCTCGCCAGAATCATCATCTTCATCATCAGAGTCAGCTCCAAGCATGTCCTGAAACAATTGTTATTAAAGAAAGAAAAATGGGTTCAACTTCAAGAAACAAAAAATCCTATTTAAATAATGTGAACAGTAACTCAATTCAGCTTCTCCCCTTACATTTCATGCAATTTAAAAAATCGACACAAACTATAAAAATATTTTAATCTCAAGCAATTCTAATACATCAGCCCTTCAAAGGACAACTTACTTTTCAAACTAGTCTCCAAATCCTGACATTCTACACAAACGAAAGAAAGAAAAACAAGAGATAGATACACGGTGCAATACATCTTATAGAATTTAAGTTCCAACCAAAAGGAAGAAAGAAAAACAAGAGATAACCTACTGTGCATGAGGACTCTATTTCCAAGGAACGTGATAATTTTATATGGAAAACAACACAAAACATTCATATGCTGAACTAAACAGGAATGAGCCTATTTCTAGGTAAACCACAGATAGTAAGAAAACAAGTCTCAACCTACATCCACAATCTTCTCTCTGATATTTTTTTAAATCACCTAACCTAATCCTTATTCTGATAGACTATCATATGCAACTATAAGAATATAAAACTGCCAATTTTTCCCCTGGATCCACATTTCTCATCCTCTAAACACCAATATCCAAGCACACTAAATTTCCTTTAATCAATGAAAGAAGATTTTAACATGGTACCTCATCAGAGTCCTCTGAATCATCTTCGTCATCATCCTCATCTGAGTCATCTTCATCCTCATCATCTTTGCTTGGCTCAACAAGCTTAACCTTTGCCTTTCCAGTAGATTCAGGTTTTGAAGCATTAGATTTAGCTGCAACAGACTTAGTTTCCTCTCCTTTCGGGCCAGCTTTTCCTGAGAATTTAAAAGAAACAACTATAAGTTCTGATTTCCTCAACACCATACCACACCTCATATAAAATTTAATTTAATAGGCGTAATTTACCATTCTCAGTCAAGTTAGATGGCAGATCCTCTTCAGAATCATCCAAATCTGTGTAAGTGAAACAACACATATTGAGAAAACAAATTCTAACATTTGAATAAGAAGCTTGTCTCAAGAATAAAGGCTCCAATACTTACCAGAAAACTCCTCAGTAGATACAAGAAAACATCAGCTAGTTAAGGATTCAACACTATGTAAATGCAAGAGAGAGCCCTAACTGGTGCTCTAAAAAAAAAAAAAATTGCATAGTTGGATGTAATAAATTGTAATTCAAAATACAGAGAAATAGTTTTTGAAAGAAGGGAAGGAGATTTCATTAAAATAAGATAATAGTGTTATTAAGGTAACACAAATAGAATTAAAAGTATTTTGGCAGCCTCAGCCAAAAAGCAGTTTCACCAAGATAAAGAAAGAACATAAAACAGGAATCATAAATTAAAGGATATCCCTCCTCCTCTCCTCCTTGAGCTTGGTATCCACAGAAGTAAACACTTCCATTTTTCCCATTGTGAGATAGCTCGAATTCCTTTTCAAACACCAGATCAAAAGATAACTGAGGAAATTTATCTGCAATGAGAGTTCCCAGAACAAGCTTCTGGTCACCAAACTTCACATAGATTGTCACAGATTCTCCTTTGTCCTTCTTCGCCTCACCTAGAGCAGCCTGAGAAAAAGATTACAAAAATATGCACATTTACAAATCATACCACAAAATAAACGAAAATACATGATGACATTCAATCAACAAACCCCAAAATCACTAAAGCAAATTCTCAAACCTGTGAGAGATGCAAGATCATATCATCATCAGGCTTCACAGAAAGAGGCTGTCCAGCCTTGACTTCAACACCTAAAGTCCCAAATGAATTTATAATCTCAGTAAACAGTTCATTATAGTACTCAGAAATGAAATAAACTATGACACGAAAATGCATTTTGAGACTAATAAAAAAGGATATCTACGCGAAAGAGTAGAGAAATATTCACATTTGTCAAATGAGTTACTTAGAAGCATCTATTTTCAATTAACTAAGTAGTGTCAGACTATTGATTCAGTTCCCTTTCTAGTTTCAAAGAAGTGCATGTAAGTACTCGAACACACTAATAACCAAAATACTAAAACACTTCATCTCCATTTTAATGCTCATACTCCATCATTACTCCTTGAAATCGACAGAGAATTAAAAGTGAACTTTACTAAAAAGAAACCAATGCAAATATTGTATAAAAACTGCCGAGTATTCTGAAATGAAACACTGTTTTAAAAAACAATCACAATCACAAGCAGAAAAAGAAAAACTGAGTACTATAAAGACCGAAAATCACAGTTTAGGATCTCCATTTCGTGGAGTAACGAGTAAAGTGACCAAACCCTAAAGGTAAGACATGGATGAGAAAAGGAACCAAAACAAGACGACGCTTACCCCAAAACTCCATGAATGACTGAACGAGAAGAAGCTAAGGTTTTGGAAGGGTTTGTGGAAGAAGAGTGATCGGCTGAGAGACAGAGAGAGGGAGTGAGAGTGTGAGAAGAAAGAGAACGCAGAGGTGAGATACCAGAACATCTATTAAAAAAGAATTCCGGGGGGGGCTAGGGTTTTGTTTTGTTTTTTGTTTTTTTTTTCGGCCTCTTTTTCCCACCACTTTTTTGAGCGGTTATGTGATGGGCCCGAGCTTAGTTTTGTTCCTCAACTTTAGTGCACTTTGGGCTCAGCCCATTTCCTCCTAGAAATTGGGCTTATCAATTGGATTTTCGTGGATTTTTGTTAGGCTAGAGTCTGTGTTTAGATTCATTAGGGTTCATTTGTCTCCGGGGATAATTTTTAAGGTTAAGATTATTATTATTATTTTAGATTTATTTAAAATAACATATTACAACGGAGTTGGGTTAAATTTAGAGTGGATAAAAAAGTGATATAAAAAGTAAAAATATAAAACTATTACAAACAAATCATTTGGATAAGGACTGAGATCCAATCATTAAAAAAAAAAAAAAAAAAAAAACCATTATTGAAATCACTAGTCTCACAAAATATTGTTGATGAAATAAGAAATGGAGTGAGTTGTATTGGTTTTAAACTAAATTTATGTGACGTTTACTAGTATTTTCTCAATGTAGTATGATAAAGTGTTTAATAAAGTAAGATTAGAAAATTGTACAAATAACATTAGAAAGTAAGATTGGATTCTATATAAGAACTTGATACAAATATATACCTCATGAAATGATGGCTTCTGTCCTAAACAAAACTGGATTCAACTATTTCCTTCTTTCATTCTTTAGGTCTCCAATTTTTTTGGGAGCAATTGCTAAATGAACGACGGTACTTATAAGCTCTACTCCTTCATGATCCATGCAAATACCTACTGAAAAGAGTTGAACTTGATCACCATGGCCATTTTCTTTGCATCTTAGACTCGGTGAGGTGTCTAGAACATCTGAGATTTTCTGATGCAAGAACCTTGCTTCATATGGTTGAGCTCTAGGAATTATCTCTCCTATTCAATTTCTCAATTAGGATAGTATAATATTTAAATGAATATGTCATAAATAGCTTGAAACACACAATAAATGGAAGAAGTTTTTAACATAACATAATTAGCCATACCTAACGTCTTTAATTTTTCATAAAGATCGATATATTTTTCTACATACTTTAATGTAAGATAGAAATAATTCTCAGGAGTTATGTTAGCTTGTGCTTCACTTTTCCAATACACTGATTTCCATACATTAAAGTTAACCACGTTTGATAGAAGACTCGGCCAAAGTACATCTAAGTTTCTACTGAAATTCCAATTCTTAACCTACAAAACAAAGGATTATAATGAAATAATTAGGAACAAAGGATTATAATGAAATAATTAGGGGTGTGCATTGGCCGGGGTTGGATTTGACTAATAATGTGAGCTACCCAATGATGATTGGGTGAAAAAATTTTCACCCGCGGCCAAAACAAGCAGCTTGTACACCCAAACGAAACCCGACCAAATCATTGAGTGAAATTAAATTTCACCCACTAAGTGAAATGAGTTGTAACATTGATATTCAAATTTTATAACCCACTTATAATTTCTTTTGAGCAAATAATCAGTAGAAATATTTTTCTTTTATAAATAACATATGCACATATATGAGGATTAAACTATAACTCATCATGTAGTTATAAATTTATTTTAAATGTATTCTATTAAGAATGTATGTGGAAGTTAAAATAGTTTTACCTCATAGATTGTCATGGAAACTAGAATGATCAAGCATAGCATCAACCATATCGATTAGGGTTCTTTTTTTTTTTTTTTACCTCATATATGGAGCAGTTATTTGTTGCATAGTATCATTAATTTTACAATGAATGAGATTTTTTATATAATTTAAATGTATCGAATGCTTCATCTTTAATTATCAGCAAATGCACATAGGCATACTTTGAAAGGCATCAATAATTTAGTGATAAAATATATTTTGCCTTCTCTAGTTAACTTTTGATTCAAGTCACAAACATTCGAGCAAGTGTACTAGTTCAAGTAGATTTTTAGAGGATCTATTTACATGTGACTATACTTGGTTTTAACGCATGTTTCACATTTGCTTCTATCATTTTACAAATTTGATGGAACTAAATGACAATTTTTCCGAAGGTAAACTTCAATTCAATAGAACTCTTTCCAACCACTTTCGTTGTAGAAAGAGTTTCCCATACAGAGTGAAATCTCGTCTCCAACAAGTTCATATTTCTTGAACTGACCTTTTTCACTACAAATGTAATGAGTTGCACTTGTGTCCACCCACCAATCAGAATGAGTGACTATTAGATTTTCTTTAGAAGCCAACGTTTATTTTTATAATGTCCTTTCTTCTTGCAGTAGTGACAGATTACATTTTTCTTTTTGTTCACTTTATTCTTCTCATGGAAGGATAATCTATCTGAGCCTTATTACTCTTGTGGTTGTCGGTTTCAACAACATGAATAACCTTTGTCAATTCTGCATTTGTTACCGGAATCTTCAGTTTTCTACTTGATTTTCAATGCATCCCATATCTTTTTCATCGTCTTCAAAGGCGTGTATATATCAAAGAGATGATTGGTGAGAGATAACAGAATGGTTCCCCAACAAATTACATTGTCTTCGTCTCATTTCTTTTTGCATATTTTTTCTGCCTGGGAGGACTTCTCTGAAATTGTTGGGCGAACAATTTCAAGCACATAACGAATCTTCAAGATGGTAATCCTAAAAGTATGTTCGTCAAGCTAATCGAGTTAGACTCAATTGATATATATTTTTGTGTGGTACAATTTTATTTGTGAATATTAACAATATAATTGTTCGTTATTTATTAGTCATTCAATAGTAAAGGCATTCATTTATTTATTATTTTTATTAATTATGTTAGAATTAATATTATATAATTTATTAGATATGATGATAAAGTCTATTATCTTAGGTTATGCACTTGAAATTATGATAGAGATCATATCATTTAAGATGCAAGTTGCTTAGAGCCTGAGATATGAATTATTTATAGTCATAGGATTATCAAGAGGGACATTGAGAATCGAGAGAGAATATCACATAGTTCAATTCCTTGATGTGTAGGTTGGTAGAACATCAGAATGATTATATGAGTACTTAGTGGAGACCAAGTGCATTGAATGTGATATATAAATAATTCTCAATCATAAGAATACTAATTGTTAATGAAAATTATCTAATCACTATAATATAAGTAATCCTGAGACCTAAAGTCGTTATTGTATCTTCTATCCAATATTTTATATTTTGACTTTATCTTACCTAACCCTAGTCAAGGGTTACAAATGATGAATGGTTAGATGTAGAATGTTGCATATGAAGATTATAACTGATCAAAATAGAATCGCTTCTATATTCGGAAGTAAAATCTTATGAATTATATTATCTATGCAGCAAGAAAATCTTTATAAAGTAATATGATATAAAAAGAGTTTTCTATAAATTCATCATCGTTGTTTAAGATTTCACAGTTAAACCATACTCTAGGATGAATTGTAATGTTAGTTAATGGGAGGATCAAACTGTATATATTACAATCACAAAGGGTTTTTATGAAAGATTATATATTCTCATCGCATGGGAGGTCTTGAGTCTTGACTCTTTGCTAGGAGATGCATTTGACTTGGGAGATTTAAAGTTAATTGGTCACTAGATGATCAAGTTAATCATTTAATTTAAAAACGTATCTTAAATTAAATAAATCTAATTTAAAATTAAATAAAACTATATAGTGATATGAAACCATTATATTAGCATGATGTAGAATTTAATATGTTACACACAATAAAATTTTTAGGAACTCAGTTTATCTTTCTCAAAAAAAAAAATGAAAAATAAACTAAGTTACGATTTAAGGGTAAAAACATAATTAAGCTTATAGTTGGAATGCAATGACAAAAGGTTAATTTATTAATTTATTAAACTAATATCATGCGAATTGTTAGCAAAACTTATAAGATATTAATTTAATTGAAAATTAATAATTTAATATAGAACTATTTAATTATAACAAAGTCCCTAAGTTTTGTAACTAGTATTTAGATATTAAATAGTTAATATGCTACATTTGTTAATAGGATCCATTGATTAAATTAAAAAAACCTTTGAAATAATCTCGATAGTTGACTAATTAAGTCAAGGTCATGGTTCAGTATATGGTAAGATAGCTCTTATTACTATAAATACCCTAATAAGAGCTTGGTCAAAACCCTAAGCTATTGTAGCAATCCCCTTGGCTGAAATCACAAAGAAAAGTGAGTGCTTTGCTCGATTCTTTTTTCTCGAGCTTCTTAGTTCATATGTTGAATCCTGAAGTATAAAGTGAATCGAGTAATATATATATGTAATGTATATATGATATATAATCTTTGATTTTGGTTATAAAAAATCTATTAGATAATCATATTTTGAATTCTATTAAAAAAAAATTTAAATTTACGGATTTTGTTATAAATTATCCAGACTAACAAATCCACGTCCTAAAGAAAAGCCAATATTCATACTTCTCAATTTTTCTTAACTGCAAATTTACATCTAAATCCTTTTGAGTATTTCTTTATTCCAATATTTCCCTTTTTAATATTTTTTTATCCTTTTACTTCAAAAGTCCTGTAAGGTGAAAAATAATAAATAATAAATAATAAATTATAATATGACAGAAATGAATATTAATATTATGTAAAATTAAGCACTTAGCATGATCTATAGTGGTGGATGAAATAATAAGTTGGATTAAAATAAAATTGATCTAAATTTGTTATGGATAAAAATATTTATTAAAAAATTAAAAACTAATAAAATGTTGAGAATAATCGCAATTTACTCAAAGATTTTTATGTACATGAATTTGAGTACCAATTATAAGATTCCAAGCTGCACTTTGATGCATGCACCTACCTATACACAAGTAGAAAGTACCAACTTGTATTTACATTTTACATTACTGCAATACAGAAAATTCAATTAAAAATAAAATAAACAATAATAATAATAATAATAATAATAATAATAATCAAGGAGAACTTTCCAGTACATTAGAGCAAGAACTGCATGAACTTGAGCCAATTGAAACCGCCAGTTTTGGGGGCTTTCCCCGCCTCTTTTGAACAGGTCGAAGTAGAAGAAGAAGAAGACGCCGTCGTTAAGCTCAAGCCACCGTTCACAGCGTCGTATTCATCGTCCATCACTGACCGTTTCGGACACAGAAAAAAGTTTCTCGACCCCAATGTCATCAGCTTTTCCTCCCTGTCCAAGCCTGGCCCACACAAATATGAAAGTGTCAATCCTCACCGTAAACATGTCCCGAATCTCAAAACCAATAAAGAATCAAACAGATAAGAAATGAAAGGAAACGAATTAGCAATCGAATCGATTGCTTACTTTCTAAGCTGAATTGCGTATAATGGAGGTCGAAACCGTCTGGATGGGCGGTGAGTAAGATCGGCCTTCGGCCTTCTTTCGAGTATTGACGTATCGCAGCCGCAATCAGATCTGAAACCTTTAAGTCCGGCGACATGACTACCTGTATCGGACCTAGACTCCCCAGGATCGTCACGTTCAGCAGCAGCTTCGTCAGCTTCGGTCGTTCCTCCGGCGACGAAGCTGACCCGGTGAGATTCCTGAACGAAACCAAATCGGGCACCGTATTTGGCCGTCGAAGCTGCGCCGACATCGGCATCGTCAGAGGACTCTCGTAGTGGAACGACGACGATTTCTGAGTAAGTTTCCCCCTCCGATTCTTCTCCTCCTGACCTCTCCGGTGACTCTTCGGAGTCGGCATCCTCGTAAATTAGTATAAGATATAGATTATCTATCTACTAGAAGCAGAAATTGGAGCTTCTGACGATCCCCTCAATCGCCGGTAACGGAAGAATCGGACGCGAGGAAAACCGAGAGCTTGAGAGAAACTTGTGCTCTCTGGTTTCTGGTGACCAGCAGCTCTCATAACCTAGAGTGGTGCAACCGTAAATAAGTTGAACAGCAAGGGCAGCTACAATTATTACAAGGCGTAAAAGGAGGAATCAGGCCGATGAAGAAGAAGTTATCTTTTCAATTGATTTATATACACACTGCGAGGTGCGAAATGGCTAGTGCGAAATGAAACAGGCACGATATTTCATAACTTGCGACGGGCAGTAGCCGGTTTATTTAGTGTGCAAAACAAAATTGGTTTTTTAATTAATTAATTATAAAAAAATGAAAAAAAAAAGATTCTAGGATATGGAGACGATTGACCGGATTCTTGCCTGTGGGCCCGGTATATTTCTCACTTTTGACTAAAGGAAGCCATTCGCGGTACAGTCCGACGTGATGCGGTTTGAACACAATACGAATTATATCGTATTATATCTGGCACGGATTTGTGTGTATCATATTTATACTCATACTCGTAGGGGAATGATAAGGATATAGTAATGAATTATAAATATATTATATCGGCTCGTAGGATCGTGCCGGTTTGTGAGCTCATTTCGGTTTATGTATCTGTTTTGATCTATGAGCTTATTTGGACCTGTGAGTTCGAAAGTCTGTTTTAAAAAAAGTTAATTTTAAATAAAAATTTTTTTTTAAAGTGATTAATAAAATATTAATATTGTAATATAAGTTTTGTATATTGTTAATTTTTTTTAATAATAATTATTTAATAAATTAAAAATTAAAATTATAAATAAATTTTAATAAATATTATTTAACTAAATAAAATCTTATATTAATAAAAAAAAAATTTAATATATAAAATGATTTTGAGAGAAAAAACTCTTAATATTAGGAAGTGTTTTTAGACTCCTACTTCATATGAATATAAAAAGGTCGTGCCGTGCTCGGGCCTGCACGGGAAATCCTTACAGTATCGTGTTGGTCTACATGCTCGCATAATTGGATAAGACACGACCCAACACCCATATCGCATCATGCTCATATTCCTATCATACTTTTATCGTACCATATTATGCGTGCTCGTATTGACTCAGCCTATTTTATTACCCTTACTTTTGACGGCTAGTATCAGAAATAAAGTCACTTGGATAACAACACGTGGTGCGAATGGTCCGAGGCTCCTCGGCATGGTATGCTGTGCACACGTAAAACTATTGCTGACTCATCTTGAACTCTCCAAATTTAACTGCACCGGTTCCAGTTCCGACGGGAAATGATAGGAAAAGGTTCGTAGTCGTTTTGGGCACGTGAATAATAATGGTCACGCATTTTTATGCAGTTCCACCGTTAGCTCATCGAAAAAGGAAGCTTCGTGGGTTTTGTTTGTACGTGGTCCAGTGGGCCAAGGAGCCTACCCTGTGGGCCCATTAACGTCTTTTTTCAAGGAACTAATCAGACCGTGCCAAGTTTGGTCGATGGAGGTCATTGATGCAACTTGGCAGCTAACCCCACAATCGATTTTTAGCGAAAAAAAAAAAAAATACAAATTATTTAATGAAGTTGATTACATATAATGTAATAACACTAACATTGAAAGATATTTGTATAAAAAACATGCGTTGTTATTTTAGTTCTTTCAGCAATAATTCATCCTTAAAAAACTTTTCAAATATTTTTTTTTTTTCCTCCCACTTTAATCATGTTTAGTTGGGACCTACTTGGGGGAGGGGGTTAAACCTATAATTTTGAATTAAAATGCTTTCACTATGGTTTGTTTGATGTTCAATCATGGAGCTCTCTTTATCTTTCGGTCTTATTATATATTATTTTATTATTATTATTTTTTTTTTCATGCTTTATATTTTGTGTGCAAATTAAACGCTAGTGATCGATCGTCCTTATCATAAGACGCAACAAGTTTCACATTTTGAGAGGCTGATTTACTGAATTTTTTTTTTTTTTTTATCAATTTGCTTTGTTATGAAATGAGAAGTATATCTCATATCGGTAATTAAAGTTAAGTTTATGTATATAATTATGTCATGTGTTAAATTAATTTTTTTTTTAATATATATATCAGCAAATTTATAAGTTATGTTTTATATATACCATTCTTTATATAAATTTACTTTAAATATATTATTTATTTAGAAAAAAATTGAGATCAACGATTCAATTATATTAAATGAATTAATTAGGCTATTTATTTAAGAAAATTTAAAATCAATAATTAATGTCATTAGTATTTAATAAAATATATGAAACAAATTCTTTTTCTTATATTATTATTTTGATACTGTTATTATTTTAACCTTAATCTTTTACCAGTTTAAGTAGGTTTAATTTCAGATTATCAAATAAGAAATTAAAGAACACAAAAGACATATAGTAGTTCATCACAAAAGGCTACTACACTTAAGGCTCCAAAAATCGATTGGAAATATTTTTGTACTATGATGATAGTTCTCTCTATACAAATAATTTCAAGATCAATAATATACAACACATATCAAGAACCCTAACAACCAAATCACAATGATACATACAGATCTCATACTAGAAAAACCACACTTCTTAGATCATATTAAACATCCATGGAAGCAAGCTTGAATATATATGCAAGAACGATATCAACATATCATAAAGATTACCAAGAGAGAGTAAACCCTAACTCAATCATTCAAGAGATATCGCCTTCGTTAGAAATAAGTTTTTCATCATAAAGGAATGAGGGTTACCAAAGAGGGTTTTATTTGGTATACTTATGGGCCGATCAAAATCTTGTCGGGTTGCCAAAAATGGTCTGCATCGGGTTTGGGTTTCAACACAGTCCAAAGCCCAACAATCTCCACCGTTGAAGTCCAAACCCATTCTAACCTCAAACCACATTTCCTTCTAACACCTAGTGCACATGAAATCAATCAAAATACATTCATTGCCTTTAGACACCAAAACAGTCACCAGACATGCACGTGTTCAGTCAAACAATATTTGAACTTATTGGTGGCAACTATTTTGGTACCCATATCTGAGGGATTCTCCTCAATGGGAACCTTGGACAATGTCAATACCCTATAAGCTAATAAATCTCTAACAAAGTGATACTTTACATCCACGTGTTTAGTCCTCTCATGATGAATCAAGTTTTTACTCAGATGAATTGCACTTTGACTGTCAGAGTATATAAAATATATCCCACTTTCCATTTTGATTTCTTTCAAGAAACCACTCAACCATATAGCTTCCTTAAAAACTTCAGTAAGAGCCACATACTTTGCTTATGTAGAAGACAAGGCCACAAGAGGCCGAAGTTAGGTTTTCCAACTTACACAATTTCCACTAAGTAGAAATTGGTAAGAATTAGTTGACTTTATATTATCTTTGTCACCTGCAAAGTCAGAGTTTACGAAATCAACTAAACAAAATTCATCAGTCCATTTTCCATAATTTAAACCCATAGATGCAGTAGAGTTTAAAAGTATCTAATAAGCCATTTCAAAGCAATCCAGTGATCATACCCAAGAATAGACATATATTTACTCAATAATGAAATAGAGAAACTAAGATCAGGTCTAGTACTAATCATAGAGTACATTACAGATCATATTGCATTTGAATATGGGATATCATTCATTTTACATTTTTCTGAATTAGATTTAGGTGCTTGTTCTTTACTTAAGACAAAATGACCTACTAAAGGTAAAGAAACAGGTTTACAATTTGATAAACTAAACATATATACAACCTTCTTAAGTAATTTGTTTGGTGTAGCTTAAATGAATACTAGGTTCTATCCCTAGTAATTTCCATACCAAGAATCCTTTTAGCTTTACCTAAGTTTTTCATATCAAACTCAAAATTCAGTTTTTGTTTTAAACTAAGGATTTTATCCTTTGAATTCTAATGATTAATACATGTTATCAACATAGAGTAACAGAAATACGAGTTCTTTATCAACTCATGAGAAATACATACAAAAGTCATATTTCCTTCTATAATAACTAAAATGTAACATACAAGAGTCAATTTTTTTATAGCATTGTTTAGGTGACTGTTTAAGTCTAGACAAAGATTTCTTTAGCAAGCAAACATGTTCAGTTTTATATTTATCTATAAAACCTAAAGGCTATCTCATATACATTTTTTCATCAAGACTACCATGCAAGAATGCAGTTTTAACATCAAGATGTTTAATTTCAAAATCATAATAAGTAGCAACATAAAGCATAACCCTAATAGTTTTTTAACAGCCAGAGATAATATTTCATGTAGTCTACACCCTCGGTTTATGTGAATCCCTTAACCATTAACCGAGCCTTAAATCTAGGAGGATCAGTAGGGTTCATACCTTCTTTAAGTTTGAATAACCACTTACAATCAATTATTCTCCTTTTTATGGTCTGGGAATAAGCTACCAAGTTTGATTTATAGCTAAAGAGTCAATTTCTTCCTTCATGGCTTTAAGCCATTGTTTCCATTGATAAGATGTCATTGCATCTTGATAATCAGCAGATTTAGATGCATTTGTTTCTGTACGTGTAACTAAAGCAACATAGATCAAATATGCATATGAATATTTAGGATTAGGTCTAAGTTCCCTCATGTCTCTATCCATAATAAGCTGATAATCATGCATTTCATTATCAAGTGTAGTATCATGATGTTCAATTATTTCTATTTCAAACATACCATTAGTTGTGGGGTCCACATCATCATCTAGTTGGTTGAGAGTGGTAGAAATTCCCTCTAACTATTACTTAGAAGAGCCATTAGTGGTTGCATTCTCCACCTCAACTGAAGAACCCTCTAGTAAATCAACATTCTTATTATGTGATCTAGAATGCAGGGGAACAATAATTCATTAAAGATTATATTTCTACTTACAATAATTTTCATACCATATGCTTCCCTATCATATAATCTATAACCTTTAGACCCTTCTTGGTATCCCAAGAAAATACATTTAAATGATCTAGGGTCTAACTTGTCATTAGATTTGTGAGAGTAGGTTGCATAACCAAACACCCTAATACGATCTACTGATGGTAATTTTCTAGACCAAACGTACTCATAACATTTAAAATTAATAGCAGAAGAGGGAGTCCTATTAATTAAGTATGCAACAATTTTAATAGTTTCACCCTAAAAAGGTTTTAAGATTCCAATAGTGATCATCATGCGTCTCACCATATCTAATAACATTATATTCATGCGTGCTGCAACACCTTTCTATTGTGAAGTGTATGCTATAGTTCTATGTCTTAGTATGTCATGATTAGAACAATACTTATTAAATTGATGATTACAAAATTTCATGTCATTATCAGTTCTTAAGGCTTTTTATCAATCTATTTTTCAACCAAGGTTTTTCATTCAACAAATTTTTCAAGAGTTTCATCTTTTGATTTCAGTAAGAATACCTAAGTTTTTTTTTTTACAAAAGTTATCAAACATAGATAGAAAATACTTGTTACTACCATGAGATAAGGCCTTTTTAGGCCTCTATGAATCAACATGAACATTGTCTAAACAATACTTAGGTAAATGCATACCCTTACCAAAATTGAGTTTATGATGTTTACCAAATACAGTTCTTATAGAATTCAAGTGCAGTAACCTTATCCTTACCAAGAATACCATACTTATTTAAGAGCTGTAAGCTCTTATGGCTTACTTGGCCAAGCCTCAAGTGTCATACTTATGTCTTATCATGATCTGATATAAGAGCAACATTAGTACAAGCATCAAAGTAATATCCATATAGAATATATAATCCATGCTTCTTAATTCCTAATATGATAGGTTTATTTCATCTATGCACAATTAATTTTCCTTTTTCTGCTTTATATATACATCCTTGTTCATCTAGAGTTCCAAAAGAGATTAGATTTATTTTTAGGTCAGGTATGTGCCTTACTCTAGTTAACATGATTATATTTCCATTATGTAGTTTAAGAGGAATATTTCCTATCCCTAATATGCTGCATTTCTGGTTATTGTCCATATATACAGATCCATCATTTATTTCATGGTAATTTTTAAACCATTCCTTATTTTGACTCATATGGAATTGATACCTTGAATCTAAGATCCATTCATTTATAGTAATGCAAATGGACACATTCAATACTTCAAAACAATATGTGACGGTATTGTTATTATGTACTAAGTTACCTTCAGATTGCACTTGACTATGTTTTCTTTTAAATGCAAAACAATCATTTTTAATATGTCATAACTTCTCATAGTGATAACATTTCCTGGTGTCAGTATTCCCACCCTTCTTCTTATCAAACAATTTCTTCTTTTGTTTCTTTTGAGTTCAATTACAAATAAAGTTCGACTCTTTCTTACCTCTTACAAACATACTAGAGTTAGACTTCTTAACTGCCCTAAGCTCTAACTCCCTAGCATTTAGTATATTTTAGTGAATCTTTTACAACTTTATAATCTTCACTAAGTGCTTGTAATATAATGACAACTTGTGTAGATTCATCTACTTCCTGATTGGTGCCTTTTAAAGCTACTACTAATTTCTACAATTCATCAAGATTATCATCTAGCCTTTTAGAGGGATCCATTTTTCATGCAAACAATTCACCCTTAGTGAAAGCTATATTAAGAGCATTACGAGTTGTAAAAATATAATGTAATTTACCCAAAAGAGTCTTGGCAATTTCATAGCAATCAACCTTTCTTAGTACCTTTTTAGATAGATTGAGGATCTGCCTTTGGCCAATTGGATAGATCATCTTCCAGTGCCCATAACACTCTGTTCTAAGACAACAATGCCTTCATCTTCTTGGCCCATGACCTAAAGTCATTGGTCCCATCAAAGATGAGAATTTCCATTCTCACATAATTGAGACAACTCATTTCTTAGCCTTGTTACTTGGATCTTACCTCTCTACCCAAGATCCCCCACAGATGGATATATAGGGAGCAGTCAACCAAACAGAAAACAAGTTTGATTTTATCCAACAAGATATCACAGCCATAATTATCAAATAGTTCTTTGATCATGAAATCAAGACTATATTAAATCACAGTGTACAAATCATAAGTCTATGGTAATCAAGCATAAAGATTTAGGTCATTCATTATTGCAATGCATTCAACATTCAATAAGAGTATCAATCATACGATACATTTTCAACTTAGTGTAATCTAACAAACAGATTTGTATATATATATATATATATATATATATATATATATATATATATATATATATATATGAAAATATGTACATATCAATTTATACTATATACATTACACAAGTATAGATAAGAACGCTGATTCACAAAGCTCTGATACCACTGTTATGATTTTAACCTAATATTTTACCAATTTAAGCAGGTTTAATTTTAGATGATCAAATAAGATGTTAAGGAACATAGAAGATGTATAATAGTTCACCACAAAGGGCTACTCCACTTGAGCCTCCAACAATCGATTGGAAACCCCTGTGTATTATGATGATAGTTCTCTCTTTACAATTAATCATAAAATCAACAATATACAACATAAATTCAGAATATAAGCATAAACAGATCAAAAACCCTAACAACTAAATCACGATGATACCGATCTCATATAAAGAATCATAATTCTTAGATCATACTAAACATCTATGGTAGCAAGCTTAAACATATATGCAAGAATAGAATTAACAAATCACAGAAATTACCAAGAGAGAGTAAACCCTAACTCAATGCTTCATTAGAAATTCATTTTTTATCATAAAGGAATGAGGGTTACCAAAGAGGGTTTTATTTTGTATACTTGTAGGTTGATCAAAGCCTTCCCCAGCTGCCAAAAATGGCATGCATCGAGTTCAAAAGGTACTATATTTTAAGTTTCTCTTGGAAAAAAAAAACGATATTTTACAATGTGAGAACGATATTATTAACTAGTGTGATGTGGACCTGATTAAATTAAATGATTTGATAAACCATTTATTAAGAAACACTATATATATGAAAATTTTTGTGTGACCTGATTCAACCATGTTAAATTTGAAGTTCATTGCATTTTTTTCTAAAGAACCTTATAGAAGAAATGAAAATTGATACAAGATGATTTTGCCTATTTGAGACGGTGGGTCGATCTACGATAGAATTAAGAGAAGGAAAACTTGTTATTTAATTCATTGATTCCCCAAAATTACATTCTTAATACATGAGCAAGCAAGATCAGTTACTCATGCAATTAAAACTTGACTTAGGATTTTGTTAGAATCTTATAACTGCTATTTCAAAGATGACCTAACGTTTCTCTTTCTTGGATTTAAGCTTCCAACACGTAGTTCACAAACTGGGTCGTAACACATCGAAGAACCTTGTCCTCATAACAGGTATGAAAAACTAGCCAAATACTATCATGTGCTATATAACATTTTATATTTTACTATCTTAAGTAAGCTGTTACTTTTGGACATTAAAACTCCACTATATCCCAATCACAAATACAAATTGAACCATATAGCTCAAAGTTTGATTATTTTTTCACATTAATTTTTTACCCACAAAAAATTGTAATCATTTTTATTTTTACTCACCTCAAAAATCACCATATCATCCGCCTCCACAACTTGAATTTTTTTTTTTTTTCAAAACTTTGAAAAAAACAAGAAATTAAGAATTTTTTTTTTAATTTTGATTTTTATGGAACAATGGGGGGAGGGTGATGTTGGTAGATGAAATAGTGGCTTTGATGAAAATAAAATCATTAAAATTTATTATGGATATTAGAAAAAAAAATAGTAAATAGTAAAAATAAAGTAATTAAATTTTGATTTGGTGACTAATTTGTATTTTGAATCAAGATTTATTGGCTTAAAAGTAATATTTAAAATAATAAAATATAAATTTTCTTATTATAAGATGGTAAAAAGGTCATTTATCATATTTTAATTCTTTGGAAAATAATTAATTTAATTAACTAAAATGTAAGATTAGAATGTATTATATATGTATCATATAATGTATTATATATAATGCTAGAAATAAGATACGGTAATAAGTTGTCATTCCCTCTCCGTAGACAAATACTAATAGAACAATTCAATAATAAAGGAGGTAGACAGGAAAAAAGTGGCTGAAAAGACATAGGTAAGTAGGCATAGCTGGTGGAGGTAGGTCTATTTAAGATTTACAAGTTGCAAATGTGCGAAACACGACATGTTGGTTAGGACAAAATGTGTAATGTCACGATCATACGAGTCACCCCTTTGGCTTAGCCACATATAGCTAGAAGGGAGGCCGATGCAATATTCGGACTACATACTTGTTCCTTTCGGATTATGATTTCTTGGAATTTTGTTACTTATTATGGATGAGTTTGGTCAGAGACCCACCTATCCATTATTCGTATGGCTCCTTATGAATGGTTTAGATCCCACGCTCCATCCATTTGATTTCCTCCTTCGTCACTGTTCATATTATTGGAGATAATGAGGATATATATAGAGGAGATACCATTGGTCCAATGAATTAATCTAGAGGAACATAACATAGTATTATTAAGATTCTTTTTAAGTTTACCTTGGATCGATTCACGATTCAGATCTTGGAGAATTCATGAATTTAATGCGATGTCGTGGTTTTTATCAACCATGCCTCATAATAGATTTTCACTAAATTAAGATTCAATTTTAATATATATGTATTTATGGAGATTTTATTGTAATTGGGGCTTAAGAGCAATTATTGTTCAACGTTTAACTGTTAGGCACCATTAATTAATAATGTTGGGTTAGCAAGAATTAGAGAATTTGTTGGATTGAAAAGTGCCTTAGCTTCAACAATTTATTATGAGTCGTGTCTAAATTGCATATTGGTTCCAACCTGTGTGTTCAATCCCTATACCATTTGGTTTACGCGAAGATAGCAAGAACCAGAATTAGGTCTTTTTTGTTTTGTTTTTTTGGATTGCTAGTAAGAATATTCAACTTTTTGCTGTTAGATTTAAGCTTAAAATTTGGAAATTGGGTTTTGTTTGGTATATTGGTTGCCTGTCCTAATCTCTTCTTTCCTAACCAAAACTAATCTCGATGGTTTTGGAAATGGTGCCTAATTAGGAGCATCTCGATGGTTTAATGGTATCTAATCTTCTTTAAAGATGAAGAACATCAACCTCCAAACCTAGAGAAATAAATACGTGATGAGAAGAGAATTAAGTGTTTTGTATTTTAGTAATACAACAAGTTTTGATTAAGTTAAAAGTTCTCATTAATTTAATTACAAAACTAACTACTTAACTGACTAAAACAGTAGTATGCTTTTACTATGTAACAGTCAGTTCCAATATTGCCAGACATCTTGGATTGAATCAAATGACATTGAAAAAGTCAAGAGGAGAAATTTTCCTAATGTCTATATATAGTTGCCCCAACTTTTTCACAACTTAGACAAAGTAAATGCAATTAATATGCATCTTTTGATATACAAGAAAGTTTCAGACATCATACCTACCGAGCCGACTTGGTAAAAACTTATCTAAAACATCATTTAAGACTTTTAAGTTCATTTTCATTCAAACTTTTTATTTAGTTATATTAGTTATAATTTTTGAGAATTTGAATAAAAAATATTATATATTTATTTTAATTATAAGTTAAATTTTATTAGATAAAATATAAAAATATATAATATTAATTAAAATTAAGTTAGATTTATTATTAAAAGAATGAAAAAAAAATTATATTCGTATTTAAGATATGTCATTATATACATCACTAATATTAATATGAACAATCTCAATTTTTTTATTTATTTAATTATATATTTTCTATAAATATGGACAATCTGAATTCTAAAATAAAGTAATCAAATTTTGTAAAAATATCTACCATATTTTCATAATGATTTGGAAAATTATGATAAAAAGAACTCTACAATAAAAACACTAAAACCTAAAAGATAAAAATATCCATTAAATTTTCTTTCTAGCAAATCAAGTTATGAAATACTAGAAAACAGCCATTTCAAGCACAATTGAATTCAGACAAGTCAAATTCACAACCATGGTCGAACAGTCAATAAACATGAGCTTATTATTATTAATTGTTATGTCCCTCTCTATCCTGCTGGTTCAGATGCATTGCACTTGGCATATAGCCCCATCAAGAAGGATCAAGGATGTCATCAAGTGTGGGTCCTCCTCTCTCCTATGCCTTTGCCCTCCAACTCCAACATGTTATCCAGGGACTACTTTTTGTTCATCATCACAAGTTGGCTTTTTCTCACAACTTGCCAATCTTGAATCTGGTCTTCATCTAGGAATAAGATCAAACAAATACATCTCTATTGTAGTGTAACAAATAAGGAAAAACAATTCATCGTAAAACCAAGTCAATTGAATGTTTGAGACCTTACAAAATTGCCGTCTCAAAATTCAAGTGCATAATGTTACAGAAACTTCAGGGAGGAAAAAAGAAAAAAAGAAAAAAAGGAAAGAAAAAGAAAAGGGGGCTCAATATTATTTAGTAGTAGTATCCACATATAATTCTAAATAAGAAACTGGTGTGTGCAAAGACAATATGTCAAAGCTATCAACCTCTGGCGCTTCAGAGACCCAACTATTATTCACTTTCCTCTGTTTTTTGGGGCTTCTTTTCAGGCATATAGAAGAAGAAGAAGAAGAATGCAAAAGAATCTGAGAGATTGAATGCAATTCTGATTTCATCCCATTTGAGTGCTTTTTGGTTCGGGTTTTGCCTTGCATTATTTGCTTTGATGCTCTTAAGCTTTCTTTCATGTTTAGCAATCTTGGAAAATTGACCGAACTAACCTTTTCCGAGCAGCTAATAGGATTATCTCTATGTGAGGAAGGATTTTCCCGAAGTGTAGATGGAAACTTTCTCCATGGCAAAAATGAGCGTAATAATTTTGAAGGGCCCTGAAAAACCACAAAAGGAAAGAGAAAACCAAAAATTTCTTATGAGCACCATAATCAAAGAAGCATATTAATTTCAGTTGGAACAAGCATAACTAAACTAGCAACTACAGAAAACTGGCCTTTGGGAAAAGGTATCTTAATTTTTTCGTGAGTAAATTAGTTATCAAGCTAAGAAAATTGATGTTTTCAAACTGCAAACCTATTGCACTCTTAAGGAATTATCTAACCTCATTGATCATTGTCTTACCCTTGAGCGATAACATTGATTCTAGACTTAGGACCCAAATATTTTTCTTAATTTGCAATTAACAAATAATTCGAGAAAGAGAACTCACCCCTGAAACAAGGCATGAAGAAGCAAATGATAATGTAGTTGAGGAAAATGGAGAACTTCCAGGCTTGTTTCCCTTCTGGCCATTCTTCAAGTGGTCCTTATTTGGAGTAACAGAACCAAAACTTGATGGGGCACCATCATCCTCGTCTTCTTCTTCTTCCTCTTCATCATCTTCTTCTTCTTCTTCCTCCTGACCTACTGAACTTTTTTCATCCTCTTTGGTCAATGAAGGAGGAGGATCTTCTTTTACCTCGAAACCCATTTCCAGTTTCTTCTCTTCCTCTATCTCTTTCTTCTTCAAATCCTCTTCCATTTCCTCAATAGCCTCTTCCAGACAGATTTCAGCTTCCACTAACTCAAGCTCCTTTTCAATCACCTGCATCTTCACCTCACTATCTTTCTTCTTCTCTTCTGTCCATTTCTCCAACTTTTCCAATGAGGATTTGACTGAATTTTCCACTCCCAATACAAAACGGGTTAAAAAGTTTTCCCTGTTTTCAACCTCTTTAGTTCCATAAAACTCGTCAAAGCCAAGTGGTAAGAACTCAGCCTTCTCAGGGTCTACATCTTCACCCTCTTTCAGAGGGGGCTGCCAAAATAAGCGAACACCCTGGTTCTCATCTTCAATGTAGTTAATTATTCGTCCAGTAGGTGTATGTAGGATGAGAGGATCTTCTGTATATATAAGCTTTGATGGATCTTCAGGATCAGGCTCAGGTTCTTTGTTGAGAAGAACAAATTCTGGAGTCTGATCTGACCAAGCAAACACAATTCATTTCAAAAATACTGATAGTAGTAATTATTATAGATACTTTAACGGAATTTAAGCATTATAATGTCAAATCCTTTATTGGTTCTCAATCATAAGGACCTTGGGACCACCAGTATTCAAGTTCAGCAGGCATGGGTAGCCTTAATGGAGCTTTATAAAAGGAGTTTAACCACAGTTCTCTCTCATGATCTACCTCATGCACATATGTTTTCCAATAATCCGGAACCTGAAAAAAGAAAATGTGTTTACCCATCAACCTTATGCTCCCCCCTAAAAAGAAATACTTTCTCTAGTAAAAGAAAGATTAACTTACTTCAGAAAACTGGTTAATGAAACCTGGTGCCATCCATACATCTTCTTCCTCGTAAAAGTAGGGATGTTGAGGATCATTATACGGACCCCTCTCTTCCCTAACCACTATGCAGGGCAGAGTCATACAAAGTCAGAGAGATCTCATAAAATACACACATGGCACAAATAACCAAGGGAGATATTATCAGCGAAGCACATTGCATATTATCTTTAGCATCCAAAAATCGACAATTAAAAATTTTTCAGTGTTAATTTTTTTTTTATAAAATTTTCGACCACGTTGGTCATATTTTCAGTATTAACATAAAACACCCAAAATTTTCCATAAAGCTGTTGACAATGTAAAATTTTCAATGTTGTTATATGTTCTTCTCGTGTCAAAGAGACATACTTCCATCGGGTTTGTTAACAAACATCCGAGCCTTAGCAGCAGCAACTTCTGCTATACCCGAATGAAGCTGAAAAGCCATAGTGAAAGAGAAATAATTAGTGTTACCAGTTAAGGTCCATTCTAAACAAATGTAAACTCTAGAGTAGCAGTACAATACCGCTGATGTATCCTCATCACAGCCAGTAGAATCCTCCAACAGCTCCCCAAAATAGAATCTTCCCTGCAGACCGTATATGTAATTGATTTTAAGTTTCAACCACAATACAACACTTCCAAATGTTGTGAATTGAAACAAAAAATAGTCAGAGTGTTCAGACAGTTGATTAACCTACATATATGGTGCGCTCATTTATTTCATACACACCACATCCATGCATTCTACCCTGCTTCCACTGACCAGCATAGCGGTATCGACCTACCTCCCTGGTATAGAAAGGAAAATCATTAATATGATAAGACAATAAAAATACTTGCTTCACAAAGAAAAAAAGGGTGGACAATTTGCAATATCAAAAAGGGTATGGCTGATCATAAGACAATATCAATTTAGAAAAATCACTCCAAGGTTAATCTAATTACTCACCCAGACCCAAAAACTCTTTTTTTTTTTTAATTGGTGTACGAGCTTTACAGAACATCGACTAGAGGATATTCATTCTCTTGGCCAAATAACACAGTAACATAAATCAGTGAGTTTTTCCCTGGATATCATGACATCCTCTTTACCAATTAAAAATTTGCACCAAGAACCGCATAATAATGAATGAAGCCTGTAATGTCTTGATATATCATTATGATTCATGACTACCAACTACATTGGAAACTTTACACTCCTTTATTAGTAATTATGTCCTTATGTGATTCATTCTATTTAACTGTAGAATGGATACACTCAACTAAAATTATATAGCTTTAAATCCAAATCTAGAAGCTGCACTGAAAAAAGAACCTAAGGTCCCAGGCACATGCATTTCCGAAACTACGAATCACAATGATCGATACTCATAACAGCATGGTCAAAAATAACTTACGGTTTCGCTCCAAAATATTTTATCCACTCATCACGCTCATAAAAAGGAATTTCATAATTTCCATCAGCCAGCTGCATGATATCTTCAATATCCTTTTCTAGCCAGTCCTTGTCTTCAGACGTCATATAATCTCTTGAGATAATTTTCCCTTCTTCTCGCATCTGTTCTTCAAGCCTAGAGAAACCATTTGAGAGCTACTTGGTCTGCATAACAACTGATATGACTTTATTGTTACATAAAAGGAATCATGAACATACTTGGAACCCGGAACAGGTTCTACATCCGGTATATCAACTTCAACCACACCATGACCCTCCATGTTGTTTTGAAGCCATTCACCTTCATACCTGTAAGAAGAAACAGCCCCTTGAGGAATTTATCTAAGATAACATAAACCAGAGCTGAAATAGTATACTTTAGTCACAACTACAAATCTCACAAAACAACACAACATTAACATAAGATGTTCAGCAGCACATAAATTTACTCAGAAGTAGAAACCTTATTCTTGTGAATTGGAGCTACTCAAACTAAGAATGTTAAATGAAAACAATCACAGACAAACCTGACTAGCCCTTCTTCTGCGACGTAAACACCTTTCCCATGAGCCAAGTCATCCCAAACAGTACCTTCATACCTTGAATGATTTACATATAATGCACATTGTTAGTGAACAAAAAACGTGACAACAAATCACAAAGCCTCAGAAAATCAATGAAACAGATTGAAGTGTCACATGAGAAGAAGCCACATTTTGCAAACAACCAATGACTTAGTACACTTATGGTATAGATGATTCCCAATTCAAACCAAAAATGGGAGGGGGGGAATTTTGAGTAAAACACCGGGTAAAAATAGCTAAAGAAGCAAATTAAAAGAGAGTAGCAAGTTCAAGGAAGCATACGAGCTTCCATCAGGAAAAATGTAGCTGACCCAAGTAAGAAACTCTTCAATTCTATCCAACTCTTCAATCACTGCCTTAGGATTCGATATATCGTAATGGTCATCAGGTATAGCCGGGTAAGGTTTCCGATACGGCACATAAAATGGAGCAATTGGCGGATCTCTTCCCGCCTTCATCTCGTCCCTCACAATGTCCCAATCCTCTTCATCGGCCCAAACCGGATCCCAACCCGGTTTAGTCATTTCCAACGGAGCATCGGCCCAAAGCTCCTTCAGATCCTCTTCCCTCCAATTCTCGGGATCTTTTGGAAAATTAAACAAATCCTCATAGTAAACATACTTCTTATCGTCCTCTTCTTCCTGCTTCTTCATTCTCTTGCTCTCTAGCAGCTCAGTAAACCGCTTAATGTTCAGCTCAGGAGTGTTCTCCTCATCCGGAATCTCGTATCCTGGCCGCCTATACTCCAAAGTCTCGTCCACATCGTCGCTGTAGTCAGAGGAGTCGTCGGAGTCGTAGTCGGAATCTCTTTCCTGTGACTTTTCATCATCGGAATCTTGTTCCTCTTGGTCGGAGTTCTGCTCATTTTGCTCGGATTCAGAAGCATCTACGGAATCTTCATTTTCCATTTTGGGTGTTTAGGTTTAGCGAAGAGCTCGAGGAAGAAGAAGAAGAAGAGGAGGAAGAGAAGAAGATAAGGTAAGCGGGGAAGGGAGGATGAGTGCTTCAAAGAAGCTACAAATATAATCACTTAATAGTACACAGGGTATTTAATTAGCATTGAATTTAATTAATTGATTAATTGAATAATGTAAGAGATGGATTTGGGCCTGATAAGAGGCTATATTAGTTATGGGCCTAACAGATTCTTGTCTATGGTACAGTCCCTAGCTAGTTGGACTCATCTTTGACTACCATGGGATGTGGCAGTTTTTGGGCCGTATACTAGCTTGCTGTTTGTTTGTTGAGTAGTTTTGAACTGGGCTTCATTTCTTGAGAATCCATTCCAGATTTGGGCTTTATATTTTCTTTTTACTGTTGGATCTATCAGCTTATCATGTGTCGATGTGGGACTAGAATTTGTGCTGGATATTTTATGGCGCCAAGTCCAATTTGACCAGTCCATCTGTAAGGCCCAAGCACAGTGCTGCCATTTTTCACTAGTATTATTCTCCCAGTGATGGAATCACGTCACTGCAAATATTCAGACGGCTTTGTCGTTAAGAGTAAATACATCTCTAAGTTTTGCACTCAAACCAGTTTTTATAATAATTATAAAAAGTGCAGTTAGAAATCGAGTCCGATTGTAACATATTTCAAAATTCAATTTTTTAAAAATATTTTGTATAATTATTACAAAATGAGATTTTTTTGTCCATTTAATTGATTTTCATATAATTAACACTGATGTGATAAAATTTTAATAAGTCAATATTAATTATATTAAGACATGTAAATTCGGATATTTAATCTTACTACATAAGCAATAAAAATTGACGATTACAAACAGCCAAAATTATAATTTTCTTTATAATTTTTATCTCATATATTTTTATGATTCATTTTTCTACTCTTACTTCATTTATAATTTTTTTTTTCCATTTCACCCAAACTCAAACTGGAGCACAAACATCCATTAATGGAGATATGAACTCAGATTTGAGTTTGGGTAAAAAGGGGAGAAATAAAAATTAATGGTAGAAAATAGAAGTTATAAAAATATTTGAAATAAAATTATAAAGAAAATACTAAATTTACGGTGAATATATAATTTTTAACTTTTATTGCTGATTTGAAAGAATTAAAAATCTAAATTTACTTGTGTATTAATATGATTGGTGCTGAAGTGTTAAAGCTTTACTGCATCAATACCTGTTATCTAAAAATTGATCAGAATAACTAAAAAGTCTCATTTCAACTACACAATGGAGGTGTCAAAACGTGTAAACTCCCCCCCCCCCCCCTCAAACTCAAACAACCGATAGTCGAATGGCAAATAAATTATAGAAATAGTATCATCCTCTAGAAAAAAAAGGGATATATATAGTAAAATACACAAGTATCTAAAGTATGTTTATATACGAACTCAGATATGTTTCTATCTTTCTATACCAAGAATTCGGTCTGGATTAAGAACCCAGACCGAAAGACATTATATTAGCTCTCGGTCTGAGAAGGAAGAAAAAGCCCTCAATCTGGATCGGGAACTTAGACCGAGAGACATCATATTAGGTCTCGATCTAAGGAGGAAGAAAGAGTCATCGGTCTGGATTGGGAACTTAGACCGAGAGACATTATATTAGGTCTCGGTCTAGGAGGAAAAAAAAGGTCTTCAGTCTTACTTGATCTAGGAGAAGTATTCGATTTGACGTGTTTTTGACATGTTACGTAAATATATATATACAAACATCTATATATATAGATACACGTACACAGATTAGTAAAATATCCACTAAAGATTAGACATGCAAATGATCACTTAACTAGTGAGAGACCTCTTGCTTGAGATAAGCATCCAGTCAAATAAGAGTGCTATGTTTTAAAGCTAGAAAAATATCATGGTTAGTAACCATTTTGAAACTGGTCATGTAGAAAGACATGTTATGTAAACACCCACCATTTTAACAACAAAAAAAGCTCCCTCTTTTTGTTCCCTACACTCTTTTAGAAACAAATCGGGTGATTAAGCTAGATTATAATCAAGGCACAAGTGTGACAAGCTAGTTAAGAACTAAGTAAGTATCTAACCTCTACCTCCTCAAGTTCAAGACATGATGTACTTACATAATCAATTAGCGTATGCTATAATGACTGCTAAGAAATTTCGTAACAATAGAAGGCTAATAAAATATGAAGCTAATAAGTAGAATATTCAGATTGAGTATGATTAAGGGAAGCTGTTAGGTTTAAGTTGTAAGTTAAGAAGGAGACTAAACAAAATAGAAAATCCAAAAAAAGAAGAAAGAGTCATCGGTTTTGATTGAGAACTCAGACTGAGAGATGTTATATTAGGTTTCGGTCTGGGAAGGAAGAAAATGTCATCGCTCTAGATCGGGAACTTAGACTGAGAGATATTATATTAGGTTTTAGTCTAGGGAGGAAGAAAAAGTCCTTGGTTTGGATCGGGAACTCAGACCGAGAGACATTATATTAGGTCTTAGTTTAGGGAGGAAGAAAAGTCTTTAGTCTAGATCAAGAACTCAGGTTGAGAGACATTATATTAGTTCCCTGTGTTTGAGCAAGAAAAAACATAACCTTAGTTACCTGAGTCATTCTGAGAAATATGTTCACTACTAGAAATAGAAGATTCTTGTTGTGGTACAAGAGATAGTTGAGGCTTTATGCTCATAAGAGCTGCACGACTAGGATTGTCGCCTCCACTTACTTCACGCTTTTTCTTTGCCTTGAGTTCATGCCACCAATCTGGGAAACCACGTAGTTTGAAGCATGTTTCTTTGGTGTGTTTTGTATTCCCACAATGTGTGTGCAACCTCCTCCTTCCCCTTGTGACTTCGATTTTGTAGCTGTGTTAGGTTTTCCATTTGATGGCGTTTGAAAAGATAAATGGTGTTGAGGTATCCTCATTCGTCATCATTACGGATTGCCTCAAATCCTCTATTTAGACTTGTGCATATGTTTGTTCCACTGTTGGGAATGGTTGTATCTGGAGCACATCTGCTCAGATCTTGTCAAGCCGATCATCGAGTCCGTCTAAGAAGGTATAGACTCTATCCTCTTGCAAAATAGAGTTATATTTTTGTACATCAGTATCACATTCCATAGGGTTTGGTCAACGAAAGTCGATTTCTCTCCATAAGCCTTGTAGATTGTTGTAGTATGTCTCGATAGATCCTCCTCCTTGTTTGAGTCTAGTTACTCTTCTTTTGAGATCATATACTTGTGATGTATCAGTACCATCAAAGTACGTAATAGCAATATTATCCCAAACAGCCTTAGCCGTTGAGAATCTGATAAAGTTACTAACTAACTTTGGATCCATAGAATTGATTAGCCATCCCTTCACCACTGCATTTTTCGTTCTCCATTTTGTAAATGCAGGATCTGTTTGCAGAGGCTATGGAAAATCTCCATTTATGTATCCCAACTTGTCTTTGCCTAAGATATACATCTTGACAATTTGGGACCATAGTGCATAATTGGTACCATCTAACTTGATTCCAATCTGTGTAGCAGGTTCATGACTTGTGACCTGGTTATGACTTTGGTTGTGGTTTAGTACTTGTGTCATTCTTGTGGTAAGATATGCAAGAATTGAATTCTCCCCTTCATGTTTTTCCACCCCAGTAGGAGGTGTTTCTATTTTCCTCTTTTCTATTTTTTCTCAGAAATTCTATGGCCCTAGAATCTCTGCTTTGATACCATGTTGTGCAGGAGGAAAAAACTGATATTCTTCTATATCTTAAAGATACAACCTAGGAGGGCTATATATAGCCTGTTTATGAAGTTAATTTTGGAAGAAACTAATCACACTATTTTAGGCTACAATCTTGGATGATTTATAATCAAATAAACTAAATTGGTAACTAGAATATGTTATTCCTATAATTACTCTTTCAACAACTCACATCAATAAGTAGGCATGCTTGTAATGTTTCTGTCCAATGCCTTTTATGGCAATTATCTTCGAACAACTCTTCTCAGAATTCTCACATGGTATCAGAGCCCAATTCTTACAGGCCATTTTTCCACAAAATATGAAGCAGAAGAGTACCTGCTGCACAAGCAAATATTGCTGAGCCAATATCTATATAGCTCTCGAGTCAATATCCAAGTAACCAGTCAGTAGGTTGCCGATGGTCAAGTCCAGAAAGCTGAAGAAGCACACAAATATTTTAATGGTGACGGAGGAGTCAAGGATAGACTAGCTTACCGGATGGGTTAAGAAAAGGAGTCAAGTATCCTCACAGTCAGACCACCATGCTAGAAAGATTAGCTAAGCCAAAAGCTCCATCCACCGGATCAAAGCCAGTTATAACGGAGAAATAGATGGAAAAAGCTTGAAGCCGAGTTGATGCTAAGTGCCGCATTTGCTATCCATCAAGTTCTCGGACTACTTCATGATCTCTTGTTGCCAAGCAGAAGAAGACGGTGAGAGCTCAACAAGCAAGAAGGCTGAAGAAGCCATTGTTGCCGCTGAAGGTCTTTTCCTCGTGAAGAAAATGAGAAGTGTTGGTAAAGCAAAGTTAAAAAATCCTTAGGAAAAAAAAAAGAGAAAGTGGTAAGAAGGCCACGTGAAGTGTACATAAGAGAAGCTGACTTCTTAGATGAGTGTTAGATTTTTGAAGAGATGTGAAGTTTTTGGACTTCTTAGATATTTGACTCGCAAAAGAAGGCTGCAAAAGCTTGATGATAAAACTGTCAAATGTCAGTAGGCATGCTTGTAATGTCTCTGTCCAATGCCTTTTATGGCAATTGTTTGGTTAAACTTTTAATTTTTTTTGTAGTAGTTTATCTTTCTTATTAGTTTAAGCAATTAAGTATAGAGCTATATGTAATTGTAATATTTTCCTATCTTAGTATAAATACAAGCCATTACTACTATAAGCAGTAAGCAGGCATTTTACCTTATCTCCGATCAACTCCTCCCAAAAATCTCACAAAACCTCCCCGGCACATCTACGGTGTACCTCTTTTGTCTAATGAACATCCCATCATTCTTCTGCTCATTTTCCCTGAGTCACTCATATCAAATTCTCCAATCATTGACTTCTTGAACTCATTAATCATATCAATATCATTTCCAGTATAAATTAAATTGTCAACATACAAACTAACTAACAATCAGTAGTTTACCTTTGTTGTTAGTTTTAGTGAAGAGAGTTTGCTCACTGTGGCCTCTTCCAAATCCTTCCTTCACAAAATAAGACTTAATACGGCTAAACCAAGCTCTAGGAGCTTATTTTAGTATGTATAGTTCCTTCCTTAGCCTGTAAACTTTGTGAGGCTTATCTTGCTTAACATATCCCTCCGGTTACTCAATGAAAACTTCTTCATTTAACTCTCTAAGAAGGAAAGTTGATTTCACGTCAAGCTGATAGATGTTCCACCCTTTTTGTGTCGCAAGTGCTATAGCCATTCTTACCGTGTCTAACCGAGGCACAAATGCAAATACCTCTAAATAGTACACTCCATACTCTTATGCATAACCCTTTGCCACTAAGTGTGCTTTGTGTTTATCTTGAATACCCACTTTACTCTAATTACTTTGGCTTCTTTTGGAAAATCAGTAAGTGTCCAGGTATCATTTTTTTTCAATAGATCTCATCTCCGAGTTCATAGCTTCTCTCCACTTGCTGCTTTTGATGGCTTCATTGAAATACATTGGATCAGCACTTGCATAGAAGACTAGGTTCACATTAGCATCTTCTACAGACAAACCTACCCTATCTTATAGTCTCTCATCCAACCTGGAGTTCTTCTAACTCTCTCTTCTTCCAAACCAGATGAGCCCTCAACATTCTCAAACTCACTTAAAACTGCACTATTTTCTGTTGGAAAAAATTAGCATATCAACATGTTATGTTTGATTTTGAGTGGGGCCCATTTCGTGTAAACGAAAGGTCAAAGTTGATTCGGATTCTCCTCTATGAGAGATTCGAATCGGTATATGGTATGCTCAAAATGATTAATGGGTGAATGAGAAATTGAATCTCAAAGTGCAACCATTGGAATGGTATGAAGGAGAAAAAAAAATTGAAGGAGGAAAAATTTTGTCTCACATTAGAAAGGGGAACAAGTGGGAGAGTATTTATATAGAATTGCACATTTGTTAATGGGTAATAAAATATAAGCTAGAATGTTTTTTCTTGCGTGTGCCTGCATGGGGGTGCAATTCCAAACCGGATTAGGCTTGACTCGTGTGCGCCCGTACCTAGGTACATCGAATGTCGACCCGAAAACGACCCAGTTTGCCTTGGCCCACTTTTGTTTTCTTCCTGAATTTTTTTTGCCTCTTCATCTTCAAAAATATATGAAGATGAAAGGTTATAATTTAATCAACCAAATTAAATTTCAGATTAATTCTCATTAATCATCTCTCCTCTCATTAGCCTATAAATTGGCAACTTCCTTCCATTTGGAAAGATACCAACAAAAACCAAAAGCTCTCTCTTTTCATTCCTCCATTTAGAGTGTTAAGGTTTCAGTGTGATAGAGTTCGAGCCACTATTTGAGTTTGCCGGGAATAGTTCGGTAGTGCGCCGCTTTTATTAGTCTTTGTTGTATCCTGGCAGACAGACGTCGTTCAACCTTCTGCACTGACGTGAAGGAGTGAATCTATTTTGAGGAAACTGTCGCATAACAGGCCTCGGTTTGATTATCTATTTCTGTTCTATTCTATCCTTTCATATTCTGCTTTGTTCTATTTTTTTTATTCTATTATATTTTTACAGATTCTATTATGTTATGGTTTTCTATTTTATTTTATTTTTACAATTCTATTATATTTTTACAGATTATATTCTATTATGTTTTTTTATTATGTTCTATTTTTACATATTTTATTTTATTCTAATTTTTTATTCTATTTTTACAGATTATGTTCTATTTTGTTTTACTGTTCTACTATATTTTTACAGATTATATTCTATTATGATTTTTTTATTCCATTTTATTTTTATAGATTTTATTTTACATACTGTTCTATTTTATAGCATTACTGTTTTATTATTTATTGTTCATATTTACTATTCACCATATTCTGTTTATTATATATATATATTCCTACAACTTAAAACAGATTCATTATATATATATAATAAACAGATTTAATTTAATCAAATTCGAAATATTCTCTATGTAATAAATAAAACAATATATATTAATGAGACGTTTCTTTACACTAAACGTTTCTATGTTAGTGTTAATATAATTTACTCTAAAGTCAAATTCTGTAACGAATTTAATATCAATGTAACGAATTTACTCTAATGTCAAAGTGGAAACGTTTTTATTAGGATGTTATTGTACTTTATATGAATGATTTTGTTCTATAAATTCAATGTAAAATATTTATTACGATAAATTTTTATAGGTCAAAGTGGAAATGGTTTTGTCAACATAAATGTGGGTTTACATATTTGATTGTGTTTATATAATAGTTGAAATGTTTTATGTCTTGAATTATAATTGCATAAATTGTGTGTGATAGAGATTAATTAGTATCTTAATTATAAAGTTTGGATCAAAGCATGAATTGAACCTATATAAATATATTGTGGTTATTGGTGTGATCAATTAACCATAATTGACAATTATAATGTATTATAATTTATTATAAATTTTGTAATGGTTTTATAAATAAATATTGTAACGATTTAACAATTAAAGTTTGTAACAGTTACAAGTTTAATTGATCGTTTTACAATTAATAATGTTTTACAAGTAATTGTAATGATTTTGAAATTAAAATATGTATCTGATTTTGATTAATTGTTAACTATTAGAATTTAATTTGTAAAACTCTGAATTTAAGTTCGTAATAGTTTATCAATTAAACTTTTTACGTTTTACATGTATATGTAATTGTTTTCAAATTTAATTGATCGGTTTACAAATTTATTTTGTAACCAGTTTACATTTGATTATTAATGCTATGATTTTAATTTGTAGCAATTAAGAAAATTAATTATAAAGGTAAATAAACCTTTAATGTGTAGTTAAAGTTATAACAATTTTGAAATTAGTTCGAACCGGTTCGAAATTTATTCGTAATGGTTCAAAGTTATTTTGTTACGGTTTGGAATAATTTGCATTAGTGCAAAATTAATTCATATGGTTTCAAAAATGCAATGGCTTTTAACTTTTTTATTTTGAAGGCTGTTTATAGTTTTTCTTCTTTATGAGTTTTAATAATTTATAATTGTTTAGTTACTAAGAGACTCACTTATATCAATATGTGTGTAATTTCATAAATAGAATCTGAAAGTAGCCGACAAGCTGCTGCTATCGAGATGACCCATTCTATCACTCGAGTCACTCATTTCGTGTTTCTTTCTGTGAACCATGGTGAGAAACCTGAGAAATTCAACGAACAGAATTTCAAAAGGTGGCCGCAAAAGATGTTGTTTTACTTGACTACACTAAATCTTGTGAGATTCTTAAAGGAAAGTGTTCATGTGCTCAAAGATGATGAGCATGATGTCTAAGCGGTCGGTGATGTTGAGGCTTGGAATCATTATGACTTTCTATGTCGAAATTATATAATGAATGGTTTGATCGTCTCTCTGTACTCTGTATAATACAAAGAAAATGGTGAAGGAGCCATGGAATGCCTTAGACCGTAAATATAAAACCTAGGATGCCGGTACTAAGAAGGCTATTGTGGGCCGATTCCTTGACTATAAAATGGTAGATTCCAAGAATATAGTTAATCAAGTTCAAGAACTTCAAGTAATTTTACATGAGATTCATGCCGAGAGGATGACTTTAAGTGAAACCTTCCAAGCAGCTGCTATTATTGAGAAGCTTCTGCCCGGATGAAAGAATTTCAAAAACTACCTTAAGCATAAGTGAAAGGAAATGAATATCGATTTAGAAAATTAGCATATCAACATGCTATGTTCGATTTTGAGTGGGGCCTATTTCGTGTTAATGAAAGATCAAAGTTGATTTGGATTCTCCTCCGTGAGAGTTTCGAATCGGTATATGGTACGCTCAAAATGATTATTGGATGAATGAGAAATTGCATCTCAAAGCACAACCATTTGAATGGTTTAAAGGAGAAAAAAAAAATTGAATGAGGAAAAATTTTGTCTCACATTAGAAATGGGAACATGGGGAGAGTGTTTATATAGAATTGCACATTTGTTAATAAGTAATAAAATATAACCTAGAATGTTCTTTCTTGCACGCGCCTGCAGGGGGTGCAATTCCGAACCGGATCGGGCTTGACTCGTGTGTGCCCGCACCTGGGCACATTGAATGTCAGCCCAAAAACGACCTGGTTTGTCTTGGCCCACTTTTGTTTTCTTCCTGAATTTTTTTTGTCTCTTCATCTTCTTCAACAAAAATATATGAAGATGGAAAGTTATAATTTAATCAACCAAATTAAATTTTAGATTAATTCTCATTAATCACCTCTCCCTTCATGAGCCTATAAATTGGCAACTTTCTTCCATTTGGAAAGACACCAACAAAAACCGAAAGCTCTTTCTTTTCATTCCTCCCTTTAGAGTTCTAAGTTTCCAGTATGATAGAGTTCAAGCCACTGTTTGAGTTCACCGGAAATAGTTCGGTGGTGCGCCGCTTCTATTAGTCTCTGTTGTATTCTGAGAGACAGGCGCCGTTTAATCTTCTACACTAATGTGAAGGGTGAATCTGTTTTAAGAAAACTGTTGTATAACAGGCCTCGGTTTGATTTTCTATTTCTATTATGTTTGTCCTTTCAAATTCTGCTCTGTTCTATTTTTTGATTCTATTATGTTTTTACAGATTCTATTCTGTTATAGTTTTCTATTATGTTTTATTTTTATATATTCAATTTTATTCTGTTTTACTATTCTATTATAATTTTACAAATTATATTTTATTATATATTTTTTATTATGTTATATTTTTACAGATTTTATTCTGTTCTGATTTTTTATTCTATTTTTTTTTAACAGATTATGTTTTATTCTATTTTATTATTCTATTATATTTTTACAGATTATATTCTATTATATTTTTTTATTCCATTCTATTTTTATAGATTTTATTTTATATAATGTTCTATTTTTACTGTTTTCTTATTTACTGTTCACCATATTCTATTTATTATATATACATATTCCTACATTTTCTTCGGCACCATTATCATCTTCACTCTCTAACTCACTTGTATCATTCTATATTGCATTTGTATTATCATCACACCACTCTAAATTCATTAGAAGCTGCTCCTCGTGACTCTTATCCCATTCCTAAGTCTTCTTCTCATCAAAAACCACGTCCCTGCTTATGATCAGTTTCTTGGTAACTGGATTATACAGCCGATAGGCTTTCGATTCCTCACTCACACCAAGTAACCCACAAGTAACACTCTTATCTTCCAAATTGGTTCTTTTCACATCAAGCACGTAAACATGAGAAATACAACTAAAAATTCAGAAATATTCAACTGAAGGTTTACCTTCACTCCAAGCTTCTTTAAGAGTCATGTCTTGCACGACTAATGTAGGACTTCGATTCAAAATGTGCACTGTCCAATTTACAGCGTCTGGCCAAAAGGTCATGGGAACCTTCCTTTTTGATAACATATTTCTAACCATGTTCATAACAGTCCTATTCTTCCTTTCTACTACCCGTTTTGCTGCGGGGTGTAGGCAGCCGTCAACTACCTTTTAATCCCATTCTCCTTGCAGAAATTGTTGAACTCTTGTGAAGTAAATTCACCTCCATGATCAGTGCACAAGCACTTAATATTTGCACCAGTCTCCCTTTCTACAAAGCTCTTAAATATTTTGAAAGTAGCAATGCTTCTGATTTTTCAACTAGAAAGTAAAACCAAGCTTTTCTAGTAAAATCATCAATGAAACAAATGAGGTACCTTTTGTTGCTATTGGATTTAGAAGTAATCGGCCCACATATGTCTGTATGGATGAGTTGAAGCTTCTCTGTTGCCCTCGAACTACTCTTCTTCGAAAAAGGTTCTCTATGTTGCTTGCCAATCACGCAGCTCTTGCACATAGTAGAGGTAGATTGCAGCCGTGGTAAACCATAGACCATCTATTTATACTGAAGAATTCTCGGACCCTTGTGGCTTAGATGACCGTAACGGCAGTGCCACAAGTGAGCTAAGTCGTCTGTGGTGGTGTGAAAACAAGAGGGTTTCCTAAGTTGAACATTTACCGAAATCACGAACATTCTATTTGCCGCCATTCCAGTTTGGATAATCAGCCCCTTTTGAGGATGGTAAATTCTACACATGTCATCTTGAATGAGTATAGTAAACTTCTTCTGCTACAATTGTCTAATGCTGAGCAAATTATTCTTCAACTCGGGAACAAAGAAGACATCTGTGATCACATGGTTGTATCCATTCACCTTAAACCTCACACTTCTTTTCCTCATGACTGACATTCTTGTATTATTTCCCAACGTCACCATCTGCCAAAACTCTTCATTCATCTCACAGAATAAATATTTGTCACCATTCATGTGGTTGCTGCATCCCAAGTCTAAGAACCAAAAATCCTCACACTTCATCAAGCTAAGCATAATTTGCTTCCTTTTCCCACCTTGGACACTCATATTGAAAGTGTCCGAGGTTATGACACTTATAACATTCGATCGTGGCTTTGTTGAAGGCTATTCGATCTCTTCATCTACCTCTTCCTCTGTACGCTCCACGACCACGGATTCTTCTACTCTCATGTGTGACCTTCAATGCCTGCTCGTCACCATTGGAATTCCTTTAAATCTTCTGCTCATGCACGGTCAAGGAACTTTGGAGTTCATCCACAGAGAGACGATCAATGTCTTTCGACTCCTCTATAGAACATATAATGTAGTTGAACTTTTCAGTGAGAGTGCAGAGAATTTTCTCCACGATCTTGACATCTTGCATATTTTCACCACAACTCTTGCAAAATAACCAGTGACTGATTCACCAACCTTCATCTCTAGCACTCAAAGTCTCTCTAAAGTGCTTGGAGTTGAGAACGCTTAACTCTTTCATTCCCTTGACACTTTCTCTTCATAGAATCCCACAGTTGCTTGGAGGTGTCCTTCTGGAGGATAGTTTTCATAATAGACTTATCAATTGCCTGAAAAAGACAATTTTTTACCTTTTAAGTCTTTCAGTTTCAGGTCCTCCAAGGTCTTCCTTTGTGCAGCCGTCATGGTCTCTACATCTTCTGGTTCTGAGTACCCCCGTCTTGATGAGATTCTAGTATTCCTTTGACCTTAAAAAATTCTCCATTAGCATGCTCCAGTGTTCGTAGTCACTGTCGAACTTTGGGATGCAGGGCTGAGTGAAACTGCCTCTTTCGATTGCCATCACACTCACTCTCTTATGTGTTTCTCTCAAACTCTCTTTCTCACTTATTAGGATACTGCAGTTCCTAACTTCTCAAAATCAGGCCCCTATAAGGAGCTCCGATACCAGATTAAAAGCACTAAGAACTTTAAACACACTCAAACACAAAATCTTAGAAATCAACCTTATTTATTTCAGCAATGATTTATAGCTATATATATAGCCTTACAAAGATTCTAACAAAAAGATAAACAACAACCCAAGTTGATAGCAAAATGTGGTATAGGCAGCTAGAAATAGTCAAACAACAACTACACTATCCTGAAGAATGGGTAAGTTAATTAATACAAATTCAAAAAGCTTAACATAACACCTAAAAACTTGACAGAGGAGAGGGGAAACGTCACTTTGTGAGTTAGGTTATATAATGAGGGCCGAAGGGGACATACCGGAATATATATACATATATATATATATTTAAAGTTAACCGGAATCAGACTGGATTTAAAATTTGTTCTGTTTTGATTCTGGATCCAGTCTTTAATACTAGAATCAGTACCGATTTGGGTACCAATATTTTGATTCCCGATTAAAATGGGATCGAAATTGAGATCAGAATTGAAACTCCCAATGAGATCTAGAAAAATATCCACTCCTAAAAAATTGATAATAAAATCTTAATTTAATAATAATTTCTCTATATGTTCCATTGATCATACTATATAAAATTTAATCAAATTAAAATTATCTAAACAAATTCTAAATATTTATATCTATACATATTGTAATCTAGTAATAATAAAAATTGAACTTAGATATAGAATTGTGCTAAGCATGTATTTTCAACTTCCCATAACACATCAAGTGATATATTTATAATAAAGTTTTTAAAATATACTCATTCCATATTTTAAAATCTTCATTCTATAATAAATATAATATTTTTAATATAATACAATTTCAATAAATTAATATTTAAAACTTTGATCTTATTTTTAATTTTTCTTACCAGTTGCTTGAATTTTGGAATTGCATTGCTTGATGTATAGTAGACATTCCTTCTATATTCACTAATGTTAATTTTTGTATTTAATTAAAATTTAAATGAGCTTAATAAATTTAAAATATCTTGATAAATTGATAAATTATTAATAACTTAATATTTTAATAAATTAATACATTTTCTTGATCCTAAAAGTATTATAAATTTGTTGTAATTAATTGTATTATAAATTGAATTTTTTGATATATCTATTTATTCTCTCTAGCCTATTTTATATGTATATATTATCTATACTATATAAGAGAACAATTATTTTGGAGGGTAAAAATTGAACGAAGGCTAAAAACAAAAGCACCACCTCACGTACCACGTTTTGCATTTTTATTTATTTATTTTTTCTATTAATCATTATAATCTTATCATAAATTTTATTTGGTAAGATTATAATTTTATATAAATAAAATTGAATGTGAAAATTGATAATAGACACATAAATTACGTTTGGCATAAAAAACAATTCGCAAAAATCAGCCTTTCATGATTTGTATCTCCTTATAAATTTAATATTTTTAACCTTTTTTTTTCTTTTCCATATCCACTCCATCTGCCACCACTGCACTCTTTACGACTAACTTTCATTGTTAATATAAAAATATTATATTTTTAATTACTCACTCTTATATTTAATTTTTTTTTCTTTTTCCAACTCAACCGCACCACCAAAATCGCTATCACCACCTTCACCGCCACTAACCTCCATTGAAAATCTCTCTCTCTCTCATGGCAATATGGATTGCATGACTTAAGTGGCAGTTAGGTACATAGAATTAAATTTTCAAAACATTTAAGTCTTGCAATCTTGGTTATCTGAAGAGAGAGATTTTCAGTGGAGGTTGGTAGCAGAGGAGGAGGTTGTAGCGGTTTGGTAGCGGTGGTGGTTGGATTGAAAAAGTCAATAAGTTAAAAAGAAAAATGAAAAGGAGAGAAAAAATAACAAATAGCAAATAAAAAATAAAACAATGTTTATAGGTTGGCAGTAATGGTGGTGGGAGGAGGGTAACGGTGATCGATGGGTGGAAATAGAAAAGAAAAAAAAATTAGTAAAAAAATATCAAATTAAATTAAAAGGGATACAAATTAAAATTGGATCAAAATTTAGAATTTTAATTATTGTTTAACAATAATGTGACATGCTCATAATTATTATATCTGTATTTAATAAAATTGAGAATTTATTATAATATAGAATTTAAATTGTGTATTCATTATAGTTTCATAATATTTCGGATGTTTGTTACTAAATCTAATATCCCATCAAAAATATAACAACAAAATAAAATTTAAAATACAGTCATTTCATAATTTATAACTAAATTTTATAAAATACCATCATTTCATATTAAATTAAATATTAAATGTAAATTAATTATTACCATCATCTTTTCTTAAAAAGATGAAAATAAAAATATTACAACATACCACGTGTCATATTTTACAAACAAAATTCATAAATTCCATAATTAATTGAATATTAATGCAAATCAATATTAAAAAAAAAAAAAGAATACTTTATTCCGCCATGTAAATTTTATGTTTCTTATAACATGACACATATCCTATTTTACAATTAAACTTCTTAAAGAATTATCCTTCCATAATAAATTCGTTATACTCATCGTTACTTAAATACACATTAAATATAAATTAATAATTACATTTATTTTTTTTTGTTACTTCTATTATTGACAAAAGATACCTCAACTTCTTTATAAGCGATACATGACCTAATAATATTATCAAACCACTTAAAAATCTAAAACACAAATTAAAGTAACTACTATTTAGATAACTTTCAATCAACAAATGTTATTTAATTTACTATAAAAAAAATTATGTGTATAATATAACTATATTTATATAATATATTGTATTTATATAATATTTATCCTTTGCAAAGCACGGTAGAAAAACTAGTATATATTATATACTAAATTTGAACTTAAGCACAAAATCACGCCATATATGAATAGTCAATTTCCTATGACATGCCGCATTGTGATTTTATAATCAAACTTTTTAAAATAATATTATCTACAAAGAGGTTTTTAATAACTTTCCTATATAGCATGTTATACGTTAAATTTTACAATCAAATTTCCTAAAATACCAAATTTCACGATTTACAACCAAACTTTTTAAGAATCCATTATTCCATAAGCAATTTAACACTAAATGCTAAGTAATAATTGGCGTTATATTTTCTTAAAAAGAGAAAGAAAAAAACATGTTTGCAACAATTATTTGGTGAATAAAATATTAAATTTTCTCATGCATCTCACGAGATTAAAAACTAATTCCATAATAAGTTTTTAAGATTAAATACAAATTAATAATTTAAGCATCCAAATACCTCATCTTTTCTTAAAATAATAAATTAAAAAATTTTATATACATTTAATTGATTCATTCATTCAACTATATTTACATTAAGGGTAAATTTACTTTTTAGTTCATAGGCTATCTACGAACAACTTTTTAGTCCTTATACATTAGAGGTGTTAAAATAGCGCGGGCAATAGGTCAACCCGTGAGCTCATTTATGCAGGCCAATCCAAGCCTGGCATGGCCCGCGCCATATTACGTGCCAAGCCTAATAATATATATGGGTGTGCTAGGTTTGTCCCTACTTTTGGGTCCCATGCCAACCCAGGCATGGCACCGAGTGGCCTATGTTAAAGCCAATATACATTATATGGGCTAGCATGCGTAAGGCCTGCATAAGCTATGGAAGGATGAAAAAAATATTTAAATTTGTTTTACCTTTTATAATAAACTAAAAGGTCTGCATACCTTAAGCGTGGTGGCACGTGGGTTGGCCCATTTATCAAGCCCGTATATGACCCGTATAAGGCTTGTTAGGTCTTCAAGCCTTGCTGGATAGCGTTTTCTATTTGTGGGCTCGGCACTTGCTCAACCTATTTCATACATCGGTCGGGCCTATTTAGACTATATTGAACATGCTCAAAATGGGCCATGTCGGGCCAATTGGGATTTATGTATACAAGCAACAAAAATAGTAATTTACAATTTTTTGGATCTAATCTTAATTACAATAGAAATTTATGCCAAGAATGATCATATAATAATTGTATATCACATATAAATTTATTATACATAAAGCACAATAAATCCCAACAAATTAAAATTTCAAGATTAGAAAATGATTAACAATCTTGGCAAGCAAAGCGATGCTAGCGAACAACTTTGATTTCCCTATGCGATCTGAATTCAAGGAAAAATAAACGCCCATGTATTCGTCTTTTAATTATTATCCACATGATCCGGTTAACTCAATTTATATTTCACTTAAGGATTCAACTCATGAATCCTTCAATGTCCAATTGTTAAATACGAATTTTAGGACCCTTTTATAATTAAATAAAATTTAATAAGTAATTATTAATTTATAATTAAATTATGTCATATTTAGTTATACTAGTAGAGTTGTATAACATTAGATTGAATAAATCAATAATTACCTTTTTGCCTTTGTAGTCAAACTAGAAATCAAATTACAATTTTACCTTTAAATAGAAATGAATTATTTTTCCTTTCCTTCGATGAATCTAAACTGACTTACTATAGTGACTCACGTTATTCGTACTGTTACTTTCACTTATATAACTTGTAAAATCTGGGGTAACTTTTTTTGTTACTTGAAAGGAGTATATTTCTATGAAAAGCATTGTTTACAAAACATGTTTCTTGCTTATGGTAAAATATAGCATATTAAGGAAAAGTAGTCATATAGTGCATAATTATTTTCATTGGAATTTCACCCAGAATTATTTAACATATGTGTTAGTTGGACAACAAAATTATGTCTAAGCACCCATGCCACCTTCGCCTGCATCGCACCCCCTCATAAATCCATCATGTGAGTTAGGTTGATTGTTTATTAGTACCTACAACACAAGAGTAAGATGTGAGTTTTTTACTAGTAAGTACAAATATACTCACAAAATAGTTTCAACAAGGATAGACATGATATATAATCATCCATTGTTTTTTACTAAGAGTTTCTATAACATGCATTTAATTTTTATTAATCATTCTTAATACATTTTTGCTTCCTTCTTGCTTTCTTTCTTTGCCCAAGGTCCTTTCATCCATCATGACTAAACATAGCTTTTTATAATCTTCTCTTTATTAAACCTAAGTCCTTCCTTCAAGAGGTTGTTATGACACTCAACTTCACTTTCTTATTTATTTTATTATTCTACTTATACCTCTTAACTTTCCTATCATGAATTTGAGGCACTAGTTGCATAATTCATGGGAAAGTATATGCTATTATGGAATACATAGAGACATATTCATGATGTGTTCAACCATTATATTAGTCAATTTAATCATGATAATTTTATGGATAATAACTGTATAATTATAAAGAAAATACATGCAATAGAACTTATAGAGGCAATTATTCATAACGGATTCATCAATCATAGTAAAAACTAGCAACAAGAACATCACAAATAGTCATTTCACATCCAATCATTAGACTTTTTGATAACTATTCAAATATTGTAAGCGAGGTTTATACTTACTTTACATTCGGTTTTTCTGGAAAATTCTTAGATATTTCCCTTGAAACTGAGTCAACTGCAACCCTATACAAAAAACACAAAAGCTTAACTTTCAATAAGTTTTTCTAGAAGAGTTCTATTAGAGGTTCCTCAGACACGGCCAGTGGTTAACTTATACAATCTATACATGTATTTTTTCTTTCAATACTCTTACATTTTCTAATTGCTAATTTAATTACTTGTAGCCGAATATTTATTGTATAAAACTACTAGTTAAAAGCCATTCTATTTTGCTAGTGCATTGTGATAGCTATAAATTAAATAAAACAATTCTTGAAATTCTTAAAATTCTCCTGAATCTCCAGCAGTAGTTTTTACAGATGCGGCAAAAATTTTAATCCAAAATTCGTACTTTCGCCCCTTCAAACATTATTCATTTAAGGAATGTCTAAATAAACAACTAATTTTGACGAGTATTCTTCCTCTACTTATATCTCGATATAAGAATGTTAGAAAACTCTACAATTCGCCTAATTTGAAAGCTAAACTCTTTATGTTTCATTTGATATATTATCGGCCCAATTTGGTTCAATAGGACAAAAGTTATGGCTTGTCAAACTTTCTTTTTAGTTTTAGGTTTCTCTATTAGCGTAACTAGTGCTAACTTTGAAATTACAGAACTTCTTGCTCCAATTCATGACCTCTAGTTTGTTTTAAAAAAAATAATTTTCTATAAACATTATCATGAGAAAAAGTTCATAAGAGTACATACTATCCACAGTTTGAATTCCAATTTTTACAGATTGATTCCCTAATTTCCAGAATTTATATCTCAGTCATTACATATCAATTTGGGGTTTTCTTAATTTCAAAGAAAAGAAAAGAGTTCAGTTTTTTTAAATTTTTTTTGTTATGATTTTAGCATCCCTCTACAAATTCAAGAAAAGAATTAGTAAACCTCAATTCGATTCTTTCCCAGTCTTCAACTTATTGAGAAGCACACTTAATTAACATACAAGCAATATATAGAAATCACAGAGGCGAAGAGATCACATAACCAGAGAGACAAAAACTCTAATCCAAACTCAAGAGAAGCAGCGCAGAAATAAAATGAGAGAATAAGAGAGGCCTAACTATGAGAAGGGGTTTCTGAGGTGGGTTTATTGAACTAGGCGGGTCAAAATCATATATAACCCGAAAGCCAATTTTGTTTGACCTGGTCTTTGGGTTCAACACTACACCAAGCCTAACAATCTAGCATAGGAAATCGGGTTTGAAATTCGCAGTGGCAGCGATTGTTCGTCTTAGTATATAAAAAACAAATTCTAAAAACTTTTACCGATCATTTATATATATATAAATTAATCACATATGCTAGACGAATAAATCATATCTTAGTCTATGCAAATCGATCGTTGAGACTCATACTATGATCTTCAATAGACTAAGATGTGGGTGGACACGTAGTAATGACTATGTTTTCTTTTTCCTCTCTATTTTTTCTTTTGAAAAATCATCTCTAAAATAATTAAAATATGATGTATTTATAGAATTTCATTATGGTTTTTATTTAACATTATTTTTAATTTTAAAAACTCTTTTAAATTAATTTGAATTAATAATTCAAATATAATACTAAATAATAATAAAATAATGATATAGCATGAAACTTGTAACATAATTACAAGATCGCCACTGCTATTTTTCTACCCCATGGTCGGCCACTAGAGATGGCAATTTGGGCTGGGCCGGCCCAAATCCGTTCAGCCCGGCCCGTTAAAGCCTGACCCGCACCCGGACACGGGCGCGGGCCGGACATGGATTATATACCTGTTTTTAAAACGGGCCAAATTCAGCCCGCGGGTATATGGGCTACCCGCAGTGAACAGTACCCGTAATAAATAGTACCCGCAATGAACAGTATCATCATGATGCCTAAAGCTGTTTTTATCCATAAATAAAAAAACCTGTTTTTAAGCCCGTTTTTAACCGGGCTCGGGCTGGGCCTAGACTTTTGAGGCCCGCCCCGGCCCAAGCCCGTCCCAAATCAAAACGGGCCGAGCCCGACCCGACCTAAACGAGCTCGGGTCTAATACGGGCCAGGCCGGGTAGGGCCGGGCCGGCCCGGATTGCCATCTCTATCGGCCACTATCACTGTGCAAGCACAGTGATAGGCTTGCGACACATCACAATGTGACTATATTATCACCTTATTTTATTCTATTAAATATTTTTAAATCTAATTCAAAACTAATTCAAATCTAATTTAAAATAAAATCTTATATATTTTAAACCAAATCATACTTTATTTAAATTTTAAATTAGTTTCTCAAATCAATTTCAATTTGACTTGTCTAATCTTAGTATTAAATTGATATCTCATAACAACTTAATATTAGACAATATACTTAATTTAAAATTAAATATATTATTATTTTATAAAGTGAAATTAGAAATCCATTACAATATTTAAAAACATCTTTTAATTAATTAATTCTCTAATTAACTAATTAATACAAATTATCTCATAATTACATGTTTGCTCCAGAAAACTATTTTCTTTTACAAATAAATCATTTCTCTACCGTTTCACTCTTACCCTATACAATATTTTATAGAGGCAACTTGAGAACCATGGAATTATAATTCCAAACTCTAATAAATTAGATTATTAATTAAACTATTTAATCTAATAAATCTAATCAATTAATCCCAATATTATTTCACTAAAAATATGGGATTACACTTTTACAATTATAGAAAAAATCACTAAGCAATCTCTAGTAATTCATTAACATTATCATTACATGCGATTTAATCCTCCAATAATTGATTCATAATTAGAGTTTGTCAAAATTATCGTTTTATCCTTCTAATTATCTCTTTATCCTTATCCACTAGTGAACAGTCAATTTATAACTTAATTATACATTTGAACTCAAAACTATTCAGTTCTAGAATTAACCCTTAAAGGAACAATTATACAATCGTCTATGAAGAAAGTTTTGATTCCAATCTGTAAATTATATTCTCAACTGGTTATCCCAATGAATCTCCAAAGCAAAAGTGCTTAGCTTGTTTTATAAACAAACTGTGAGAAATGAATCAAAAGATCCAATTGACATAAACAGAAGTTCATGACTACGCATGATTCAAATTGATCCACATATGACATCTATTGATATGAATAAATATCTTTATGACAAACAATATGTTGATAAAGAATTAATTCATATTTGGTTTTGTCCTATATAATCCAATTATAGAAAGTACATTTACTAAGATGTTTATCTATATCAGTGATTCGGATTTAGATCACTTATATTCATAATGTTAGTGGACCGTACTAGCAACCATCAATTAAAGATTTCATACTTTAATATATTATAGATAATTTAATTTATTTTCTATCATCTTAATCCTCCCGTATTAATATAAGATTATAGACACAAAAATAAATTTGGAATTTTATGATATTTATATACATTATTTAATAATAACACATTCAAAACAATTATATAGAAAATATCACTCTTATCAGTTTCATAAAATTATACTTATTACAAACTCTTAGTACGCCAAGTTCGAAAAACATAACTTTTCCCTATTTTCTTAAGAAGCCAACCTTGATATTGATATGGTCTGAAACTTTCCATAGGGGGACGAAAGCAAAGCCGTCTTAAGGCTCTTTCCATATCTCATGGTGTTATATTAATAATGAAGACCATAAGTTATATTGTCATATTAATCTTCTCTCACTCACTATTTTAAAACATGTGTTTTCATAAAACATCCTATTTTTTCAAATAAAACTAATTAATTAAATTCTAAATTAAATACTAGTTAATTAATCAATGAATGTACTCCTATTAATTATAATTGTCAGTCTTATTGGGCCCAGGTTCAATTTATACTTTTTAATTCATATTTTAATATGAGCTCAATCTTATTAGGTGGACCTAATTTATAAAACTCATTCTTTAGTCTACGCAAATCGATCGATGAAACTCATACCACGATCTTTAAAGTCGATACTCAACACACTAAGACATGTTTGAACATATAGAGATTACTAGTTTTCTTTTTCCTCTCTATTTTTTACATGTTTGAACATATAGAGATTACTAGTTTTCTTTTTCCTTTCTATTTTTTCTTTCAAAAAAACCTCAGTAAAATAATTAGAATATGATGTATTCATAGAATTCCAGTAGGGTTTCTATTCAACATTATTTTCAATTTAAAAAACTCTTTTAAATTAATTTGAATTAATAATTCAAATATAATATTAAATAATAATAAAATAATGAGATAATAGGAAACTTGTAATATAATTATAAGATCGCCACTGCCATTTTTCTATCCCATGGTCGGCCACAATCACTGTGCAAGCACAATGTTTGGCTTATGACACATGTTACAATGTGACGGTATTATCTCCTTATTTTATTCTATCAATCTTTTCAAATCCAATTCAAAACTAATTCAAATCATGTTTAAAATATAATTTTATCTATTTTAAACTAAATCATATTTTAATTGAATTTAAATAGTTTCTCAAACCAATTTAAATTTAACTTGTTTAATTTTAATATTAAATTGATATCTCATAACAACTTAATATTAGATAACATATTTAATTTAAAATTAAATATATTATTATTTTATAAAGTGAATTTATAAAATTCACTACAATATTTAAATATATCTTCTAATTAATTAATTCTCTAATTAACTAATTACTACAATTATTTCATAATTACATATTTGCCCTAGAAAACTATTTTCTTTGCAAATAAATCATTACTGTACCTTTGTCATTCTTACCATATATAGTGTTTTATAGAAGCGATTGGGGACCATATACCTATAATTCTAAGCTCCAATAAATTAGATTATTAATTCAATTATTTAATATAATAAATCTTATTTATTAATCATATTCTACTAAAAATATGAGATTGCACTCTTAAAATTATAGAATAAATTACTGAACAAACTCTAATAGTCCATTGATATTATTATTACATGCGATTTAATCATCTAATAATTTGTTCATAATTAGAGTTATAAAAAATTATCGTTTTACCCTTCTAATTATCTATTTATCCTTATTCACTAGTGAACGGTCAATTTATAACTTAATTATAAGTTTGAGATCAAAACCAATAAGTTCCAGAATTAACTCTTAAAGGAACCGATATACAATCTTCTATGAAGAAAGTTTGGATTGCATATCTGTATATCATGTTCTGAGCTGCTTATCCTAATGAATCTCCAAAATAAAGATCTTTAGCCTATTTTACAAACAAACCGTGACAAGTAAATTAAAAGATCCAGTTGATATAAAGAATTTTATTTATATCAGGTTCTGTCTTATATAATCCAATTATATAATGCACATTCACTAAGATGTCTATCTACATCAGTGATCTGAATCTAAATCACTTGCATTTATAATGTTAATGGATTGTACTAATACAAGATTATAGACACATAAATGAATATCGAATTTTTTGATATTTATATACATTATTCAATAATAAAACATTCAAAACAATTATATAGAAAAATGTCACTTATATCAATTTCATAAAATTGTACTTATTACATGCTCTTATGACACAATGCCCAACATCTACACCTTTGAAATCCAATCCTCTCATATATCCTACTCCATTTTTTGTCCTTCTCTGCCAACCAGTGCACAAGAATATCAAATATAATGTGTTCATTGTCTCTAGTTACTAGATAATCACCTGACATGTAATAAGTCCAAGCAATGTTGAAATTTATTAGTGAAAACTATCTTAGTACCCATATCGGAGGGATTTTCCTCAATATGAACTTTGGACAGTGTCAAAATCCTAGAAGCCAACATATCTATAACAAAATGATTCACATCCACATGTTTTGTTCTCTCATAAAAGTGTAGTTAACTCATATTTTAGTCTTAACTAAATTTTCTAGTTCCGGCCACCAATCCCCATCACAGCTACGACATATTCCCGCACCCTCAACTTTTCCTTATCCTATCGCGGTTGCTGCCACTATACCCATCTCTCTCTATGCCCCCCCCCTCCCCCTCCCTCTGGTAACCCATAATTATTAATCTTCATTGAGATTAAAATATTATGGATGAAAGTTGAATAAATAAATAATAAAATTTAATTGAAAGAGGTGAAAATAAAATAAATTACTTATGATTCAAATAAAAAAAAATGTATATAAAAAATGATGAAATTACATGTTACATTAGTCCGTTTGTATAAAAAATGATTGGAATAATTAAAAATCTAATTTCAATAAAATAAAATAAAATAAAATAATTAATAAAAAATTACATATAAAAAATTTCATAAATATCAACTAAAATAAGAACAAAAATTATAATTAACATTTAATTATAATACTCCTAAATTATCACGTTGTCTATACATAAAAATAAATAAATTAACATTTTGTACGGGAACTGCGATGTACGTCGGAATGTGGTTAGGAGGGCGCATGGTCAAATTGTAGTAGCTCACAACCGCTCGTGCAAGCCCCCGCAATCTCTCCACCTACCACCTTTTTTCTCTTCCTTTCAAATTCATCGTCATCTACAAAATCTAACACTCCAAAAGTTAGAATTTGATTATAAATGATGTTAATGTGATGTATGACATACTAATAATCTAAGGTAATAATCTAAAGGATTGATCGAGTGATCAAAGACAGAAGTTTTTATGTGAGATCTATCTTAAGTTTTTACTTTCAAAATTCATAGAGATTGTTATTTTGGAATTAGCTGTCAAATAGTTTTAAAAGGGGTTGATGTCAAATATAATAATACTTTTGAAGTATATTAAAAGTTATTTTTTATTTTTTATTTTTTTATATAAAAATTATTATCGTCTATAATTAGCATTATATTTCATTATATTTTTATTTTTATTTTTATTTTGGCCAAAGATAAGCTTCATAACGAGAGAACGAAGGATCCATTGATTATATTTTATTATTGACTATTATTATCTTAAATTATGAATAGTTAATCAAATACTACTTTGTATTATGAGATGAGTTAGTGAGTTATATAAAAATAACAAATAAAAAAAATTTATTATAGATAAAAAAAATATTAAAATTAAAAAATATTAAATAAAAAGTAATTAAATTTTAAGATAGAGATCAATTTATATTTTAAATTAGACTATTAAAAAAATTATTAATCCAAAAATCATAATTTAAAATAATAAAAATATAAATTTTTATAATATAAAATAATATTTTAACTAATTACTCGAATTATAATCAAGTTTGACCAAAACTTCTTGGTTGGTGAGCTAGTTTGAGCTCAGTCAGTCATGTTTCTCAACAAACATAGACCGACCATCTCTAACTCGCAAGCAAATATACTCTTCCTACTTTGTGCTTTTTATATCAGTTATTAATTTTTTTTTAATTTAATTTATTTTTAGTAAATATATTAATTTATTTAATCATTTTTTTAAATAATTCTATATTTTTATTTTTATCTTATTCTTTATGAATCAATGAATTAAAAACTTTTGACCCCCTAAATTTTTGATATATTAGTATGAAGTCAAATTATTTGTAGGAACTTGGCCCACCCAATTCGACCTAGGAAAATAAGTTATAAAATTATAAAAAAAATTAAACTCATATTTTATTATTTATTTCTTTTTAACAATTAGCTCTTATTATTTACATTTCTCTCCCAAAATAATAAAGAAAAAAAAATATTATTTTTTCATTTTTAATTTTACCCCCCAACTCACCTCCAGTATGAATCCACTCCCAATACTGGACCCACCTTCAACGCACCGATATTACCACCACAATTATTATTGCAATCAAAATTTGAAAAAAAATCTGATTCAATCGTGATTGGAGTATATATACAAAACTGTAATATTGTGAAAAATAATTTAATGTAGCGAAGAAAAAGAGATTAAAGGCAACGGTGCTCCTTATTCCTAATAAGGTGAACGAGAAACAATGTAAACATAGTTAGAGGCTAAAACTAAGTTGTAAGTATAAACATGGTTAAAAGCCAAAACTGAGTCGTAAGTATAAACCTGGCTAGACAATTTTTTGAGGACATACTCAAACCTAAGTCATGGCTACATAATTTCGTAAGTATTCAAAATTGATTGGATTTATAGATGGATTTTTTAACAATTAATTTTTTTTTTCACTTATGGTTTTCTTTTCCTTTGTAGCACATCAATGAGTATATATTTTTACTTTAAAGGAGACAATATAAGTTCAATCAATCCCTCAACCAGTCTGCTGCTTTCATAGATCAAGTGTTCTCTCGATATTTGAGAAATTATTGGAATATTACTTTTTCTAAATTGGAGGAGGGGGACCACCTAAGTCATATATGGGAAGCAAACTCGATGATGATGGACTATGTTGAGGGACATAACCCAGTTGGCGATATCTCGTGGAAGTACATGAACTGACTTTACATCCACTTCAATATCAATAACGAGCATGGATTGCCTTGGTTATGGACATTAATGAATTGCTTAACCTTTAAGCGTCATGCTCCCATACCTATTAAGGAGCTGTGGAACGAATTATAGTCTCCATCCATTTGAGATTGAGATGGTCACCGACTTAAATGAGGATATAGCAATTGTGAAAGGGGATTGTGATATATATCTGTTGAAATATCAAAAGCATAACCATGCCGGTCTATATTTAATGCTATTTTGTGAGGTCAAAATATCTCTTTCGCTGTCAAATAAAATATAATATTTATCAATACTATATAAATTTGTAATCTTATAAGTTTTTTTACTATATTAATAGAAATTTAATCCTTATATATGAATAAAAATTTAATCCTTATATAATTTTGTAAATTGATGCTTATTGTTTTAGTCCAAATTAAATGTAAAACTCATATTATGAATATAATCATCTTAAACATTTAATACATATACAATATAATTTTCAAATTACATATGCAAATTATATAGATAATCAATTTGAAAATTGAAAAGTTTCTGATCAGAATAATCTATGAGTTGACCGGTTTATGAATACTTACCAAGTACGATATTCAGATTAGAGAGTTTTAGATTGTGTATTAAAATATTCTAAGAATCGGGTATTCTAATAAAAAATTTATGTAGAGGGGAGGGGATGATTACAAAATTGCACGGGGAAATAAAAAAATTGCCCGGAGATTTATAAAAATAAAAAAGAACAAAATATAGAAATGAGGGACACTGAATCTACAGACGACCCGAATTGAGGTCCGAATTACACGGACTGCATGGCAATCCGAGCCCAAAAAAAAACTAGCATTGATTAAGATTTTAAGTTCCCTAAAGTACAACAACAACCACTTAAATTTCATAAGAAAACTGAGAAAAAACTACTCGATTTGAAGAATGGTATTCACACTTGCACGTAAAACACCCACAAATCTCGTATGAACATCAACATCATCTCACCATTACTTCTTTGACCACGTACTTCAAAATATTTACCAACACACCACCAACTAACTTTTTCCCTTCCTTTTTTCTTACTCGATTTATAAAAATAAAAAATACATATATAAAAAAATAAATTAAGAGCTTTCATTCTTCTACTTCTCCTCCTTCTTCCATCTGGATAATAATCGTAATTTAATATTAACAGAGAGAAGTAATTAATCTCCACCAGAAGGACTCCATGGAGTCATGTCCATTGGATAACTCCCCAAAACCCTCAAGAACGACGTGAACTCCTGAACTTCTGCTAACGCGTTCTGAGCCCTTACTTCCGCCATTGATGCTTCGAAATCGACGTAGAACATGTACTCGAAATGCTTCGCCGTTCCGACGTTCGCATCGTCGACGAGCCTGATCGGACGGTTCCGGTGCGGCCTCGATTCGATCTTCGTCAAGCTGATGTCTCTGAAAGCGAAGGCGGATAAAACCTTGAACAGCACTGAGGTTCCTTTATCGTGTGCGAAGACGATGCTGGTTTTGAACGGCCGATCTGTTCTTGGAATGATCGGATCTCGAGCCAGCATCACGAATCTGGTTACGTTACTCGAATCATCCTGGATTCCGTCTGCTAGGATCTGGAGTCCGTAGAGTTCGGCGGCGCGTGCGCTTGCAATCGCCGCCGTGTCACGAAGGTTATTGGCGGCGATGAACTCTGCTGCTCCGGCAGTATCGTCGACTGCCTCGCGAGTGACGTTGAGGCCTAGCTTTGTTAATGTGAGCTCGCACTGAGCCAGAGCTTGAGGATGAGAAATGACTCGATTCAAGTACTCTTTCCGGACTCCAGGAAGAGCTAAGAGGCAATGGTGGACCGGTAGCTGGACCTCGCCGACGATGTGGAGACGATGACGAAGTAAGAGGTCGTAATTCCGGTGGATCGAGCCGCCGAGTGAGTTTTCGACGGGGAGGACGGCTCGATCTGCGATCCAGAGCTCAACAGCTTGAAAAGCCACCTCGAATTGGTCGCAAGGAATGGCTTCGCAATTAGGATAAGCTTTTCCGGCGGCGGCTTCAGAGTACGCGCCAGGAACGCCCTGGTAAGCCACGCGGAGCTGCGCGCCGTGCATAGGAGCGGGAGAGAGGTCAGTAATTGTGAGCGGCTTGGGCTGCGGCTTGTTGTTGCCGTCACTTGCGTTATCGGCTAGGTTTCCAATGGGAACAAGGTTAAGGTCTTCCACGTTCGTCTTGTGACCATTAACGGCGATAACATGGTTGCCGCCGCCTCCGCCTCCGACGGATCCAGGTTTCTCCGATGATTTCTCTTGGTTCACAACCTTACTGGCTAGGATGGCGCAGTTACTCTGCCAGTCGGCTCGGCTGGCGCCGACGCCACTGGGGAAATTAACCGAGCCGGAAGGGTAGGCACATTGGATGTTGACTGACCGTGTTGGGACGAGTCGAACGAGCGAGCACCGCGTGGGGAGGATGAGATATTTATGAGGAGAAGAAGGCGGCGTAAGAGGTCGCATACTGATGAGCTTTGGCCGGAGGAAAGGAAAGGAGAGGAGAGGATAGGAGTGGAGAGGAGAGGAGAGGAGAGGAGAGGAGAGGAGGAAGGAAAATGAAACAGCTTGTGTCCTCTTTGGAAAAGGGAACGTCAAGCTGAGAAAATAGAGGGGATTGGGTTGGCCTTTATAAATGAAATGGAAGGGAGAAAATGTGGAAATGATAGTTTAATTTTGGAGAGGTGGTTTTAGTCAATTTATACCTACCCCCTTCCACCCACCACCAATCTCCAATTCTCCTCCTCATTCCGTCATTCCTATTCTTATGTGATGTTAATACATCATTTTTTTTATGTATTTAATTCCCCAAGTGCCTTCACATCAGCTTTTAAATCACTGTTTTCTTCTCTCTCTTTTCCCTTTTTTTTTAAAAAATAATTTATTTATTTAAAATTTAAAATTACATTTTTACATTTTTAGTTAGAATGTGAACTGAAAATCTTATAATACTTTTATTAGAAACTAAAAATTGGGAAGTATCTTAAATGATGTCTATTAGTATGTAGTTAAGTGTTGAGTATAATAGTTCTGTCGACTAATGAATGCAGTTATAGATAATTTAGCGTTATTAGAGGTAGGAATGATTGCCAAGCTTTGGCCGGTAGCTACCTGGTCACGTGCCCCCTCAAGCAAACGGTGGTTGAATAATTAGTAACTCTAAGTAATTTTAAGAGTCGAAAGGTTTTTATTTATAAAGTATACTGTGATCCGTAAGTTATTTTATAGGTCAAAAGGTCTAGATCAATAAATGAGCCATTTTATCCGTAAAATCGTCGGATGGTTTTAGGACGTTTATCAAATTATTTAGTGGAGAGTTTTCTGATATTGATTTTGATGTCGCTTTTAACCTCTTAGCTTTCTTTTTAGATAAGATTAAAATATCATCTTCATTCTTTCTTTTTCGTTGGCATTTTTTTGCATTCTTATCAGTTCGAGCTATCGGAAGTTTTCAAAATATACTGGGTTTATTTTTTAAAGAGAATGGGTTCGTGATTTCTAACGAGTTTGTGAGCTTGAATGAGTTCATTGATAGAGGGTAAAATGAAGATTCAAAGCTTCAAAATTGTGTTAATGGAGAGGGGGTACTAAAGAAAAAAAAGAAAATTGGGAGGGGGGAACTTAAAAACATGCGGGTCATTGGATTAAATGCGGTGACTCGCGTATTTTTTATTGCACAATTTGTCCCTAGATGACGTGGCTTATCTAGAGATGTTGAATTGCGGTAGACAGTCTGAATTGCATAGGCTGCATGAGAGCCATGCAATCCGACGCCAACCAATCCAACCTTATTATTTTATTCTCTCTCTATTTTTTCTTTTTTTATAATTTATTTACTTACAATTTAAAATTTAAAATATTATTTTTACATTTTGACAGGACAAAAATTAGAATGTGAACTCAAAATCTTATAATAGTTATTAGAAACCCAAAATTAGTATCTTAAACGATCTCTTTTAGTATATAGTTAATGATCTCTATTAGTATATAGTTAAGAGTTAAGTATAATAGTTCTGTCGATTAATGAATGCAGTTATAGATAATTTAGTGTTATTAGAGGGAGGAATGATTGCCAGGCTTTGGCAGGTAGCTAGCTAGGTTATATGCCCCCTCAAGTGCCCCCCTCAAGCGAATGGTGGTCGAACCATAAGCTTCTCACGTAAAACATGCAATCGACTTGTGGAGAGTCCTTAAAACATTATATCAGTCGGTTAGTCGATAGTTGAAATGTATTGTGGATGATCAGAGATCAGTTATCATTGCAACACTCATTCATGGACAAAATGCAATCGATTTCTCTATGTTTCGTATAACAATGAAATATTGGATTTGCAATTAGGTAGATAGAATTGAGATTATCACACCATAATACCGGAGTATCAGACACCGAGCTCGAATAATAGTTGTTGAATTTCCATTACCTCAATTACTTGTCAGTTAGTGGTGGAGATAATTACCTAAACAAATTTAGCATGTTGACTATATATATTTGGAATTTTCCAAACTTACAGTCACTAACTTACAAACTCTAGAGGATAGTTGCCAAAAAAAAAAAAAAAATGTAACTATAGTGAACTGTGAGGCAGAGACCATCAGATGATCCAACACCAGTGGGGCAAACAAAATGGTAAAAATTTGGGCATCGATTCACCACGGGCCTGCAATAAAATTGGGACAACAAAAAAAAGGTTCAAAATTCAAAATTTCTTTTTGGATAGATTAGAGAGAAAGATAGACATTCAGAGAGATAAGAGTCAAGGATTAGAGACTAGAGAGACTCAGAGAGAGAAATACCCAGCAGGCAGGCGACAACAACTAGTGGGTTACGAACTCACGGAGAGCGGGACAGGAAATAGCGCTGGAAGATAGAAGAAGAAGAGGAACGGCGGACGGAGTGGGTCACGATCCTCATGGATAAGGACAGCCAGCGGCGGAAGAGGGAAGAACTAAAGAAGAAGAGGAGGAAGTGAAGTTGTGAGTTTGAAGAAAAGAGGGAAGAAGATGAAATAAAAGAAAAAGCAATATATTAATTTAACCCTAAGAAATAAAATAAAATAACTTTTTCCACCAAAGTTTTAAAATGTTTTAAAAATAACCCCACTTTCCTTTTCTTTTTTTCGAGGAGCCAGGTGGGGCGACTTATTCAGATTTTGTGCTGGACCTAGCTACTGTTTGTTTATTCCTGGAGGACCAAGAGATGAATTAGTACAAAAATAAATGTAGTACCTGCTAATCGACTTCCTATCAACCAGATCGATGGCCCAATTTGCAAGGGACAACGCATGTATTTGCATACCTTTGCATTGTGGTAGAACGAGAGAATTGAAGACCGGGGTGATATGGGACGCTTTTTAGAATATTTTTCTATTTTTATTTAGATTTATGAGTATTTTTATAGTTTTTTTTTTAATTCAATTATATTTAATTATGAGTTATCATTTGTTAAGATTTTTTATATTGTTTGGATTTTTATTTTAATTAGAACTTAAGTTGTTAGGTTTATCATGCCATTAAGATTTCTAGATATTTATTTAATAAATGAGAAGTTTGTAGTTTTGAAGAATATCATTTCGATGAAGGTAAGATCTCAAATGTTGAAACTAAGTTTGTGGTGCTTGATTAAGACTGAATAATGACTTTCGAAGTTTACAAATATGACTAATGAAATGCATATTATGAAAACCCGACAAGATTGATCAAGAACACCATGTAAAAAAGCATTTTTAAAAGCGAAGAGTCCAATTATTAGAGATAAGAATTGAGATAATGGTCTGAATTGTAACAAGATTGATTATCGTGCTATCTATTGAACTCAATTCTAGCTTGTTGGGGGAACCTCTCAGTAACAAGGTGAAGCTTATGCTGCTTGATCGAACCATCAAATCTTTTTTTAAGTTTTAAATATCCACATGCATCCAATTAGGTGTGGAGAAGGGGAAGAAGGGACCAAATCCCATGTTGGATTTGAGAGAATTACACGAACTTTTTCGGACATAACAACCCACCAAATTGATGACTTGGATACTTCGGTTAAATGTGTGGGTCCAGACTCGGAGGCAATAGAGAGCAGGGAAAAAGTGTGACAATAATTGAGCACTGAACGAGGAAGAGCATCGCTGCTGAGGCGAGTGGTCATGGGATGAATGAACCTGGGTGAGGAAGAGGTTGAAGGTGGAGAATGAATACTAGTAAGGTGCTACCACTAGCACTATCATGCAAAATAATCAACCTACTCGTACTGACATTGAGTTACTTTTGAAGCAAACTTTATCTAAAAGTATATGGTCACAAAATCAATCAGAATTTTTTTTTGGGAAGTTAAGGGCCTTAAGGTGTGGACTCCAGGATTCAAACTCGGAACTTTGTCCCATTCTTTTAGGAGTTCTTACCACCAGACCGATCCTTAGCGTTAAGTCAATCGGATTTTGATTCAATCGGGTATTAACCGGATGAGGTATACTTCTTATGTGATACAATCTTATTGCTACCATTGACAAATGATAATTGTTATCTTATATTATTAATAATGAATGCATTATTTATCATGCTTATTAATTATATTAAAATTACTATTTTATGTATATTAAATATATATTATGATAAACTTCATTATTTTAAATTATGTGATTGAGAACATGATAGAGTTATAGCGGGTGAGATGAATATTGCTTAAAGTTTAAGATACAAATTATTTGTAGTCATAGGATAATCAAGAAAGACATTGATAATTCGGATAGACTATCGCATATATCATCTTAATAATTTCTTGGATGGACATTCTCATAGTAATTGATGTTAGTGGAATATTATGTTGATTATATAGGTGCTTGTAGATACTAAGTACACTAAACGTGACACTTGGATAAATCTCAATGGTAAGAATAACACTTAATGAGAATTATCTAGTGACGATAATATATATGATTCTTAGACTTGAAATCACCATAGTATCTTATGTACCGGATTTTATACTTTGACATTAGTATGAAAAACTCTAACCACAAGTTATAATGATATGAATCGATGGGTATAAGATGTTGTACATGAAGGTTGTGACTGATCAAAATGAAATCTATCACTCCTATATTTCGGGAAATGAATCATATGAATTATATTCTTTATTGAACTCAAAATCTTTGGCCACAGTAAAATGGTATGTAAATAATCTCATGAAACCATAGTCTATTTTTATTAAAGATATAATGATTTATATGATTAGTCTACTAGGGTTTAGGAATTAAATCATACTCTAGAACCAATCGGGATATTGATAAGATAGAAAAATCAATGCTTGCACATTTTTGTAGTCATTGCAGGTTTATTTGAAAGATGATCTCTTCTCATGCCACGCGTAGCATTGATATTTTGCAAAAAATCAATATTTGATTGAAAGTTTAAGTTAATTAATTATGAAATGATTAAATTAACGGTTTATTTTTAAAAAAGTAGTTTTAAAGTTAAGCAAATAAAATTGTGAATTAGATAAAATCATAAATTATTATGAAATTCTTCTACCGACGTGTTGTAAAACCTAATCAATCAGGCATATTAAGTTCGAAAGTAACTCGGTTAAATTATCATTGTGGATAATGAAAATGAGCAGTTTTGATTTTAAGGTTAAAAAAATCATTTATCTTATAGTTGACTATATGGGAAAAACCGTAATTTATTTATCAATTAAATCTAATATTATGCAACATTACTAGCACAACTAAGTATAACATTAGTTTAATTAGAAATTAATAATTTATATAATGGAGGCCGTAAAGTTTGTTGTTAATAGAGTTAATAAATCAATTTGCTAACTACATAATATAGGCACAATTTAATTAAGTGTTAATTAAAATAATGTGGGCACAACCCCCATATAGTGGTTGGCCATGCAAGGGATTTAAGCCCCTTACATTTACTTAATTTGTCAAGTGAAATTTTAACGAAGTCAACAGTTAACCAAGTCAAAGTTTATGAGGAATTTTAATATGACCTAAATACTTAGGAGCCGGCCGAATTGACTAGTTGTCTTCCTCGGCCGAAAGTTTAAGTGGGAGAAAAGAGTCTTTTCTCTTTACTCTTCCTTGAATTTTTTGATTCATGAGTTGAATATCAAAATAGAAATCAACTGAGTAAAACCAGACCGAGTGAATTACAATTAGAGAGTGAACATATATGCACATATCAACTTCAACATGTGGAGCTTTTGAAGTAGCTATTCGGTTCTATAAATCAAGACTGCTGTAAGTATGCCGATCTTGATCTGTAGAGTTTCTTAGGATGTTTCAGCATTTATCATTAAATATATATTTGATATTTATTTGTATTACTTGATCTTGACTTTTTTGTATATATGGAATTTGATCCGGATAATTTTTTTAAAATTCTTGCATCGCTTTTACAAATCTAACAATATATACAACCCAATATAAACTAACATTATTCTTCCCTCATAGTCCGTTCCTTTTTTTTCCTCGCTTTTCCAGTTAGATCACCTTGGTTTCTTAACTTTGGTTGCTTAATATGAGTTTTGATCAACTACCTTATCCTCTAAATGAAAGTTACATGTTCTATAAGCCAATCAAACTATCATTTAGAAGGACGTATTGGTTGTATGAATAATTTTATGGAACAATTTGGAAGTTATATGCAATCGGTTAAATTTGATAGAGCATCTTATTTATGTGGAACAATATTTTGGTTATAAATATTAGTAGTGTTATTTATAATACATACATTCATCTTTTGTACTAATTATATTGGTTGGAAAATAATATTATATGTTTTATTTATTACATATCATAAAAAGTCTTAAATATTAGTCTATGCAAAGTAATCTATGATAGGGATTATATTAGTTGAGATTTAAGTAGCATAATATCAATATAAATTGTTTGTAATCATAGAATTATCAAGAATGATAATGATAATCCAGTAAGACTAAAACATAGGTTATATCCTTAAAGTTTTGGATTATTGTGAAAGTTATATGTTTGTCAAGTCAATAGTTAGATCCGATTGGGCATATAAACTTTAGAGAGACAATATTTTTTTAATACAAAATATTAATAAATAATTAATATATTTGATATATTTAACAGTCACTTTAGTTAATGTCACTCTCTATCGAAAATTAGTTGTTAATCTTATTTATCTAATTATCACTCATTCTGATATCTCTTATGCGGTCACCTTAGTTAATCAATTTATGCATTTTCCTCATTCAACCCATTATGCTATTATTCTTCAAATAATTGATATGTAAAGGGGACTTTGTTTTATGAAATTTTCTTTTCCTCTCAGTCATAATTCGACCTTCAAGCATTTTCTGATGCTGATTAGGCTGGTCACTATATGGATCGTCGATCCATTATTGGATACTATTTTTTACTTTGTACATCCTTCTCTCTTGGAGAAGTAAAAAGTAGACTATTGTCACGTGTTTTAGTACATAAGCTGAGTATCATGCGTTAGCAGACACTATTTCTGAATTTTTGTAGCTTTGTTGGTTACTACAGGATATGGGCATCTCTCTAGCTAGTAGCTCTTTGATTCATTGTGATAATACTAGTGTCATTCAGATTGCACATAATTATAATTTTCACAAACACATATAATATATCGAGATCGATTGTTATTTCATTCACCATCATATCTGACAAGACACTCTTCGATTACATCATGTTGCTTCTACTAATCAACTTGCTAGTATATTCACTAAGGCTCATTGTGATTTGGTTTGCAAGCATCTTAAATCCCATATTGTGTTTGAGGGAGGCTGATAGAATATTAAGAATATTTTCCTAATTAATAAGTATTAGAATATTATGAATACTTTCCTAATTAATGTAGTTATATTTTGTGGATACATCCTCCCATATATAAAGATTGACTCTTTTTATAGTTTATATACACTTAAAATATACACAATTCTATCTTATTTATCTTGTTTTAACAAGTTGAACGTCTCAAATTAGAACTAACTTTTATATTTTGGATTAGAGGCTGCATAACATCTTAATAAATGAGAGCTATTATTATCTAATATCTTATCTTAAGAAAGTAGCATTATGCCGTCAGAAACAGTTGATCACTACTAGCTACTTTCCGGATTAATCTGCCAAGCACATAAAGGTTTGTTTGGTGGTAACCTCTCTCCCTATCCATTCATAAGTCTAATTAAATACACCTTTCTTTTCAATATTCAAACTTTAAAAAATATAAATACATTTAAATTTATAAGAGCTGATCAGTATCTTGAGAAGGAAGGGGAAAAAATTAACAAAAAAAAAAAAAAAAAAAATTAAAAAAGAATAAAATAGAGTGGTATCTGGTGGTAGCGACAATGGAAGTAGGTGAGGAATAAGATGTGAAGACGTTCTTTGCCCAACAACCATTATGTATGATGATGGATGCATCTAATCATGTTCACTGTATTAAAAGCTCAATAAGACAAATTTGACACTTTCTTTTGTGTTTGGTAAACTTTAAATATCTAATATATTTATATTTATATTTATTATATATTATTATATATACTAAAAAAAAAAAATTATGCTTCGTTATATAAAAAAAATATTATTTAAAATTAATTCACAAAAATTTAGTTTTAAATTATATATATATATATATATATATATATAATTTTATGGAGATAAAATTGTATAAAACATTAATTAAAATTTTAATAGAGGTAAAATATTTAAATTCTGCTAAGCTTGTAGAGGCTAATAACCAACCACGCGCTCCAGCCTGCCTCCACCATGGACCAGTCCAGTGGGATGAGACCATTTTTTGGGCCTTCACTCATATTGTTGGTGGGCTGAATTTGAAAACGGGTCGTTGCATGAGAGTTTCCTAGCTCAATTTGAATTATAGCTTCTTAAAATGACGATTGAGACCAAGATATATTAAGATACAAAATGAGAAAGTGGCTGAAAAAGAGCTTAACTGACGTGAATAGTGACATGGAGGGCAGTTAATAACGGCCAGGGGATGTTGGAAATAAGGGAGCAACTCCTAGTCTTTTGGATATATATGGACATCTGTCAGTCAACCACTTGCTGTGAGTAAGTTAGGACTATGCCTATAAATAGAATGTTTTTTTTTTTTTTTTTTTTTGAAAGTATTATTTTTCTCCACCTTCACCTTCAACTAGTAAAACAATAAATATTATTAAAGAAAGGAAAAAGAAATATAAAGGAAGTGATAAAAAAAATCAAAACCTTAAAAAAATAAAAAAAAAAAAGAGAGAAAGAAAAGAACTAACTGCAAGAGGATTTAGAGTAGTATAAACCTAGTTTATCATAAAAATTTCAGTCTTAATAGATTTAGAAAGAGAATTACAGGAAGAGAAACTTAAACTACTTGTAGTTGAACATCTCAAATTAGTAATAACATCTGCTGCTTGATTGATTTCTTGGTAACAATGAAAAAGAGTATGATTATATAATTTAGATGATCTTGGATTAAAAGGATGGTTTGAATCAGAATATGGGAATAGTATAAGAGCTGAAAACCATATTGAAGACATTTGTTAAATGAAGATCTACACAAATTTCACAATCTCTAAGAAAAGTTTTAGTTTCTGCATGCTAGAAAGAGTAACCCAAAAGATAGAATTAGCCATAATGACTTGACTTATTGAATATCTGATAATAACTCCACTTCTAGGATTCCATTTACTTACTTCATCTATATTAAGCTTGAATCTACCGCGAGGAAAATGCCATTTAAGAAGCTTGTAATGCATAATGAAAGGCGAGAAAGGGATTTTCAGCAGTTGAAGCGTCAATTCCTCATGGCTAGCAAGTTGATGTCCATGAAAACCGTTGAAAAGGACCCAAAAAAAAAAAAATTTCATTATTACAATTTTGAAGATTAGGACCTATTTCATCATAATATTTAAAGCATCTTGTTTTCCAAATATTTCAAAGAATTAGAGAATGAAGAATATTAAGGATTGACTTAATCCTTTGATTTAAAGAATTTGGAAAACCAAAAGAGAAATTAATTGTTGAAGCGATTCTGAATTCTTAAGATCATGACCTACAATTGTTTGTCCCCAATCCCATAAACTCTTCGCAAAATAACAAGTTAAAAAAGATGCTATTCATTCTCAATGGCCTTATAACATAATCAACGACCATAACCAACTTTTATCCCTTTCTTCTGAATGTTATGGTTCGTGTTGCGGTATCGGGCGTGGAAATAGAATGATTAGAATATCTGGAAAATAAAATGGAATGTTGTATTCCATTGACGTGCTATGCATGCATTTATTTTTCTGTTTCTATACAACTTTTTTATAACCAACTCATTTTATAATGACTGTTAGGACACCTGCAACCTTTTTGCATGGGCGGAACTTATGAGTCTGATGGAAACGGATGACATTAGTTCTTCAACCAATAATGTGTTGGAAAATTAGGATTTCGACATACTATGTTTATATTTGATTTTGAGTGAGGTCTACTTCTTATAAATAAAATGTCAAAGTTGATTCGGATTTTCTTTCATGAGAGCTTCAAATTGGTATATGATACGCTCAAACTGATTAATGAGTGAATGAGAAATTGAATCTCAAAGTGTAACTATTAGAATGGTCTGAGGTAGAAAAATTAAAGAAAAAAAATTTTGTCCTATATTGGAAAGAAGAATAAGTGAGAGAGTGTTTATATAGAATTGCATATTTGTTAATGGGTAATAAAATATAAGCTAGAATGCTCTCTCTTGCATGCGTTTGCAAGAGGGTGCAAATACGGACCAGATTAGGTTTGGCTTGTGTGCAACCACACCTAGGCACATCAAATTTTGGCTCGAAAATGACCTGGTTTGCCTGAGCCCCTTTTATTTTCTTCTTGAATTTTTTTTTCTTTCTCCCGCAAAAATGTATGAAGATGAAATGATGCAATTTTGTTCTAAAATTTCATATTAAATTCATATTAATCTCATCTCTCCTTATGAGCTTATAAATTAACAGCTTTCTCCCATTTGGAAACACACCGACAAAAAAATAAAGTCTCTCACTCTCAGTTTGCCTTCCTCCCTTCTAAAGTTCTAAGTTTCTAGTGTCATAGAATTCGAGCCAATTTTTGAGTTCGCCTAAATAGTTTCGGTAATGCACTGCTACTATTCGTCTCCGTCGTATCCTAAGAGATAGACGTCGTTCAACCTTCTTTACGTGAGGGGGCAAATATGTTTTAAGAAAACTATTGTATAACATGGTTCAGTTTGATTCTCATTTTCTTATTTCACTGTTTTCGATTTTCTATTCAGTTGTTTATTCTATTCATCCATTTAACATTCTATTATGTTATTCTCGTATATTTTTGTATTACATATTCTGGTTCTATTTTTCCTATTTACAGTTTCTCAATATATTTACTATTTTATAATTTATTATTTTACAGTTTACAATTTACAATTTATATTTACTATTTTACAATTTACTAGTTACTATATTTTGTCCCTCCTATACTGTTCACCGTTTATCTGTTAATTATATAAGTAACATCCTACATAATGCAAATATTTCTAAGGAGTAGTGGTAATTTTGGAGAAGTTGGTGAAAATATTCCCTTAACATGAACGATGACTTACGACAATATTAGGAATAGGTGAAGACATTGCGCATGTAATCAAACAGCCTTGATACTTAGAACACAACATACGCATAATAGAAATCATGGTGATCTCTTCCATAAGTGCCCACATGTACACATTCTATTAACGTTCTATGCATGTATTTATTTTTCTATTTCTATATAATTTTTGTATAACAAATTCATTTATAATGACTTTTAGGACACCTGTAACTCTTTTGCATGGGCGGAACTTATCAGTTCGATGGAAATAGATGAAGTTAGTTCTTCAACAAGTAATGCATTTCCGAGGAGCAGTGTTAATGTAGGAGAAGTTGCTGAAAATATTGACTTAACAACTTGGTTGTTGGATAGGAAGTTAGAGATACTTAATACTATGATTTTTTTTTTTTTTAGTATCGTAATCGCTATTTTTGTTATGCATTGATTTATTAAACTAGCTATTTATGATATATTTTTATATTTAAAACTAAGACATCTATCCTTCCATGTAGAAAATGTACCTAAACATTTCATGTTCATGCTTTATTTCTAAGATTGAATTACTAGTACGGTTGAGTTGAACACACCTGTATTACTAGTACGATTGAATTTCTAAGGAGAAAAGAAAGCAAAGCACATGTTTCCCATATGATCACGAACAATGCCAACACATCCAGCAATCCGAAAAATTTGCTTGAGAGCCCAGTCCACATTTAATTGAAAATAACCCATTGGAGGATACCCCAATCATCATGTCAAAAACTGACAAAAGGGACATCCCCGACCTTCCACCTACTGAGTTGGATGAAGACATCACGAGCACCCAACATATCATTCGAAAGCCTTGAAGAGGAAGCTTGCTCATATCTTAATTCTTTATTTTTCTTTTCTTTTCAAATAAAAAATACAACTCGCTCCACCTTCAACATAATTATCAATAGAGAAAGTAGCGGAAAAAAATATAATAACAATAATAATAAGAGGAACAAAAAAATATATATATAAAGAAGGAAGACTAAAAGTCAAAATCTCCCAAAAAAAAAATTTAAAGAATGGCTTGTTCATATCTTAAAAAAAAAAAAAAAAAAAAATATATATATATATATATATATAAAGCCACGATTAATCTGATACGATTAAACATACTTAGCGTCCTCCTTAAACCGTTGTCTATCAGCAAAATATGTTTTAGAACGGAAAATGTATTTCAAAATACGAAAACAAAGAGGCCCTTATTCTCTCTACTCAGTTAATAAGAACATTCGACCTTCTTATAATTCTCTCTCTTTGGTTTTTCTTTTTGTTTGTTTTTTTTTTTTTTTTGTTTTTTTTCGGCAAGTCTTGTCTTCATCACCTTAGTCTACTCTTCCAACAACCATTATTTAATGAAGATATCTGGTTAAGATTTTCTTAATTAATTTATTTAATCTCGGTTATTGAGTCTAGCAAATCATGAAACGTTCCTTTGAAAATTGAAGTTGATGTCATGCATGACAGCATCATCTTTCTTTCAAGAGCAAGATAGAGATTTATCATTTATGTAAAGGTAATGTAATTCTCAAGAAGAGTACTCGAGTGTGAAACAAAGTTTTTCAAAACGAAGTTTGGTAGGCTATTTAGATTCCACGGATCACTCATACCAATTTGAGACATACATCAGTTTAAACCTACTTGAAGCAATTTAATCTTACCTAAATCCGATTAGGGAAATACAGTTTCTAACTTATATACAATATTTTTTTCGGCATAGTCCTGGAGTAGAAATAAAGTTTATTGATATTAAAATATCTCCGAATTCTGATTCAATCTATCTATTCATTGGAGATATTTTAATATTAGTAATTGGAGTATAAATTTTATTCATATTTTAGGAACATATTATATAATCTCCTAACTTATATATATATATATATATATATATATATATATATATATTATTAAATATGACTCGTGAATTCTTAGCTAATATTCTATTTTATTTAAGATTTTCACGCTTGACTTTGTACCTCCAATATTATGAAGATTCAATTGAATGGACATGAATTCGTATCTCGACAATAGAGATGAGACTTAGAACGGTGTTTCTCAACTCTTATGGCATGTTCGGTTTAGTGAAAATGAAATGAAATTGATCACTTTTTATTTTTGCATGGATTCATTTGAGAAGTAACGAAAAATACTTAGGATAGTTAAGAATTTGTTGGGTAGCAAAGAGGAGTAGAAGTAAATAGTGATAGATAGTTTAGACTAATTTAGATATTTCTGAAAATTAAAAAAAAATTTAATAATATATATATATATATATATATATATATATATATAGATGATAAATAAATAAATTGTGGAGTCAATCCATCCATTGATGTTGGTCAAACAATCAACTTAACAACATATCAAATATCACAACGAATGATAGTCAGCGGATCATGTTCATATAATATATCACAGTAACAAATTGTTCTGCATTTAATTATTCATGGTCAATAAAAAATTAGAATAAAATAATGTTTTTCCTCCCAATGTTCTTGTAATGTTTTTTCCTTGTATATATATGTTCTCCAACTTTCTAGGTTGCTAATTCCATTCATTATCATTAAGAAAGAAATCTTCTATGTTCTCCATCAAGAACAAGTGAATTTTCACTCCTCCTTTGATCCCTTTTTAATTTTTATTCTCATACAATGAGAAACATAGTTCCATGTATAACTGAAAAAGCCGTGATCATATTATCTCATGATCATCTTTCATCTTCCAGCCATTCAGATTCTTCCTCTTCATTCCAAAATGTAATCACTTCTTTCTACAAAATCATTCTTTCTACTCAAAGACAGCTCATAATCACAATCACTTGGTGCAAAACCAAATCCGCTCAAACCCTAATAATTAACTTTGGCAATGACCCAAAAACCGAATTGTTCAAATTAACCACAAATTCCTTTTTGTTTAGCAAGGAAAAAGGTAGCAAAGTGTATGAATCTAATAACAAGTCTCATTATAAGATCATAGAACTCCTTTGGGATCTTTCGGGTGCAGTTTACGATCAAAGAAGTCCAGAACCCGTAAGTAGCTTTTACATCTTAGTCATAGTCGATTTCGAGGTAGCCTTAGTTCTAGGTGACATGACAACAGAAGGTATGAACAAGAGCCTCATAGAAAGTGAAAGTCAAAATGCGAAAAGGGTCTTTCTTGTTTCGAGACATGAGTTTTGCAAGGGAAATATGTTTTATTCGACCAGGGCTCGGTTATTAGGTGAAACATCCGGGATTGTGCATGATATTGAGATAAGATGTATGAGAGAAAATGAAGGTGTGAAGTAACCAGTTTTGGCCGTTTATATTGATAAGAAATCGGAAGATCTCGGTTGATGGGTTGATTGTTGATTTCCTTTGGGATGTTCATGGTTGGTTCTTTAACATTGATTCTGGTGATGAAGTGGGTGTGTTTATGTTCAAGACTAGAAGAAATGAAGGAAATGATGGAAGAATTTATGTGAAGTATCAAGTGGGGAGATTAATAGATGATGATACTGAATTCTCATTGTTGATCTATGTGAGTAAGAGCATAAAATCTTGTTCTTGTTAACCTCTTTTCTTTCTTAATTTTTATAATTTTTTTGGTACTATGTTAAAGTGTTATTATATATACATAAACTTTATCCTCCTCCTTATTCGTTTATGCAGAAAGTTTTTTGTTATTTATTTATTGATTTGGCTACAATTATAAGAAATGTAGATAACATGACAAGCTTTGAAAAACAGAGAATTGGGTTTGAAGTTGAAGATATTGAAAGATACCAAGTTAACTTTTGGTCTAAAAATAGAATAAAAGATACATGTAAAGTTTAACCACATACTATTTTTTTGTGCTTTTGAGCTATGATTGAGTTCATTTAACATATATTTGTTAAAATATATATAATTAATTATTTGTATCAATATCAATTTTAAGGATTATTGGTCTCTTTGCTCTCCAACTGATTTATTGATACAAGATGATATGTTCATAATAGAAATGTTAGTTACACGTAAATAAACTGACACATCTAAAAAAATTACCATATTAAAAAAAGACAGGAAAAAAAAAAAAACAGAATCAGAAGATTCATGAGTGACGACGAGGAGCTGATATTTGATGAACAGTCGAGAAACGCCCGAAATTTGAATCCACAGTAACAACGTAGGCTATGAAGAAATCAGACATAGAAAAGCATGAATTCACGCAAATTATAATCAAAATCTAAGAAAGTTGGGTCTTATTATTTTTAGTAGGTTTTTTTTTTTTCCTTTCAGTGCAGATAATCAATGTTTTTGCTTAGCTCCTCCAGCTTCTTCATCCTCAATCTCTCACTTTCACTCACCAACTGTTCCCACACACAAAAAAGAAAAGAAAAAAAAAGGAGAGAGAAATTTTAGGAATAAAATAAATCAACATTTGAAGTGGTATATATATATATGTATATGTATATATGTATTTTAATATTTTGTGCCTGCAAAAAGAAGAAGCTGTAATGACTTACCTCCATTAATTTGGTTACCAACTGAGCTTTTTCTCTGTTCTTCTCATTCAATGCCTCCAGAGCTTCTTTGTATTCCCTTTCCTGCAGTTACAAACGATAAGAGCATTTTGGGTTCTATTTTAAAAATTTTTAAAAAGTTGTGTATGAATGTCATAATAGAAAAATTTGCAAATAAACTCCCCCAACTACGAAAAATAGACATTTAACTCCACCGATCATAATCTAATTAGAATGATTTCTTAATTCAACTTTTCTATACAAAAAATGTGCTTGAAGTCCCACACCTTCTTCTGGCAGGTTAATCCGAGAGGCTTTAAATCCTTGTTGACAACATCAATCTTCTTACGGATAACGGCTACTTCCTTCCTCATTGGATCTATTAGACCTTCAAGCTCCTATAAATCTCATTAATTTCACTGTTAATTGGATCATGTAAAATAATAATTCCTAAAATTATCACTAATCCTTCTTATAAAAGGGTCTACTAAATAAGAGCCCTGATTATATAAATCAGTTTATATATACACTCGAGCGATTATAAAGTATCAAGGGCAGAATCAGAAAAAAAAAAGTTTATAGAAGGTAAAACATATTAAATAAAATAAGGGTGGAAAAATATAGAAATTTGATCAAAATTTAAAGATTTATATATAGAATTTTGATCAAAAGTTTTAAGGATTTATTTATAAAATTTTAATATTTTTAAACTAAAATTATAATTTTAGTAAACTTTAGGGTAGACATTGCCCTTACCACCTCCCTCCGCCCTTGACGATATGTCACATGGTTTAATAAGTTAATTAGGTAACTGTAAGACTCGTAAAAACATTTCAGAAAAAGGGTTTAATGCACACACAAAAAAAAAACCCCTTAAATTATATAACAACTACAACTTGATCCCTGAATTATAGAAAAGAGCATAAGCATGTCCCACCCTGAAAAATAAGAAACTAGAATATAACCCCCCAATCCCTCATTGAAATAAGTTAAAAGTTTAAGAGGAAGTAAATTGTGAAACACGTAATACCAAAGTGATAGTTAACTTTTATTGTGTGTGTGTTTGTATACTGTATATATGTAATTAAAAGGAACTTACTTCTTGGATCTCAGCTAATCTCTTAGTTTCCTCTTCAACACGGCCAAGACAAGCATGAACTTTATCCCTAACGATCATCTTCTTCCTCTCAATTTCTTCTTCTTTAGCCCTAAACAAAGCCAGTGCTGATCTTGATACCTCTTCTTCTTCTTTATCATCCTTATTATTATTTATTGGACTTCCTAAAACAACGCTGTTATTATCACTAACACTATTCATCAACATTCCAGAGTGCTTCACTCTCCGAATCTGCTGCTGCGATTTTTGCTGCTGCTGCTGTTGCTCCCATATCTGTTTCCGGTTCGCCGTTGTTACACCCTCCATTACTAATGTTCTTCTTTTCTGCTAGTTAGCTTTTTGTGGCCTAAAAATGATTTCTTTGTTAATTCTGGCTGCTCTTTAAAGGGAATCACATTTACCAACCTGAACCATTCGTTTCCTTCATAACAAAGTATTGATTTCTCTTGAATAATAAAGCCCCATGTTGTGATCATTTAAAATCTCTTATTAGTTCTTACTAACATATCATCATACTCTTTATACACACTCACTTTACTCACAAGCCTACTTAAGTAGCACCAATTTTTTTATTTGTTTATTTTATTTTTGTAAGAATTTGTTTTACATACGTAAAATATATATATATATATATATATTTTTGGTAAACTAGTTTGCTCCTAAGTTGGTGTATTTGTCCATTCATGTAACCACTGTTTTTCTTTCATTATGCTATGTAATTATTATTTTCAATAGTTTATCCTTTAAAGCTTATACAATAATACTGTATATTATTAGTTGCCAACCTTTTAATCTAACATTTACCCAGTTTGTAGATTCATTTACCCTTAGGTGAGGGACTGCTCATAATTAGTAAGAGTATTTTTTTAGTAAATTATATTTACGGCAGATCTATCACTTTTAACTGTATATATCAGTTTCTCGATTGATAATAGGCAATTATTTATTTCCTATTTATTATTTTTCTTAAAGGAAGGAGAATACTTGGAATTGAAGTTTTGATGTGGAGTGGAGATTAAGCGCTTACCTATGCTTACCATGAATAAGGGAGACAGACACAAAAACAGAGGTCAAGTATTAACGAGAAAAAAAATATCCTTACTCATTTTTATTTAGTAAGTACAATAAATTTACCAATACCAAAAACAACATTTTTACAGTATATCTATTATGAAACGGAACCCAAACCGTTACATAAACATATAATGCAAAGAAATGCACATTTTTACCGGACGAGGGATGAAGAAACCGGAGAATATAAGTTCCAGAAGTTGAGGAAAAAGGACATGATAATTGCGGCGATTTGAACCCCAGGAGTGAGGGCGATAACCATCATTCCGTACATAGAAAAGTAAGTGAAGCACATGAATATGAAGTAGTAGTAGTAGAAAAACTTGTGTGCTTTTCCATTGGAAACCAATGATGGAGTAAAGAAGAAGTGAGTACTCAAGAGTTTGAATTGCCACATATATCGTCTCAATAGCAACCTGCAGAGCGTCAAGGGATGATTTAGCATCGACCCACATCATTCAAGACCCTTAAAAATAAGAAAAAAAGAATTTTTTTTCCCCCCTTTTTTTTCTTTCCCTTTCTTACCTGAGCAAAAGCATAAGGCAACTCTGAATACATCCCCGCAGCTCTTTCACGATAAAAGACTGATCTTTCTACGGCTACAACGGATTGTATCGAATTTGCATTGGTAGCTCCAAGAAAAAGAATAGCACGTATGGTGCTCCGAGAAAATTCAACAAGTCTTGATTGATTGTTTCTATTAAATCGAAAAAGAAGAATATACATGACACACATGTAAGCTAGTGATCTTGCTCGTGAGGGTAATGAAATATTTGGAAAAAAAAAGGATATTGGGCAAGCTCCAATTGCATGGAATTACAAAAAAAAGGTTCTTTTTCTTTCGTATCCACATAGTGGTTCATTGAAAAATGAGAAATTTTATTTACCTAGTGAGTCTAGGTCCCACCCGTCGAGCAGGGACGAAAGTCGGCCTAGAAGATAACACCGAATAGAATGCCGATACTTATTGTCATAAGGAACCGGATTGCATTGTACCGAGAATTTCTCCAGTACGACCAATTCTGTTTCCAAAAGCAAGCCTGACATTGAGTCACAAAGCTTTGAGAGTATTTTGTGGGGAAATGAAGATCCTGAGAACCAGGTTGTGGAATGCTTTGCCCTTTGATAAGTTCTTGGTTTCTCCTGAAAAGAGAGGAAGAAAATAAATTGAAGGAAAAACATCATTTTCTAAGTTGGGTTTTAGAAACTACGAAAAAATTGCAATAGGAAAAAAAAAAAAGAAATAATGTATTAGTATATATTGTACTGGTAGAGATCAGAATTTGCATAAATTTGCTCAAAATCAACGTTGAGTTGAGTCTCCATGGCAGTGGAGCTCACCTTTAACATCCAGGTTGCAGGGTTGTAACCATCTTTTTTTTTTGTAACATTTGGAATAGCCTGTAAAAAATACTCTTCATTAGTATACTTAGTGAAAAAGAGCTGACATTTTATTGTCATGTTTTTTTTTGGCGTTCTCTTATTCAATTAACTTTCCTATATCAATTGAAATTTGTGATATCAAATTTCACATTAATCAGATCAAAGGAACCAAAATTGCATCCCAAACAGGCTCTCCGCTTTTGGCTGCTGTGCTATGGGAGGTTGTTTGAAGTTGGGCAGCTCCGACGGTCATTTTTTGTGTTCAAGCTCCATTCAACCTTTGTTTGTCTTGTATCTTAATAGAGGGGAATCACTACCTGAGGTTTGTGCTTATGCCAAATGAAAAACATCCTAAATTCCATGCAATAGATGGCGAGGTTGTGTCCAAGTATAATCAAACATAATAGGAGAACCGGAGGGTGTTAGAGATGTGAAGTTTTTGGGACTTCTATGAATTGTGGATGTTGCCACCCATACCCATACCTTGCGTAGGGTGGCTTTAATCTTTTGTATAATGTCATTATCCATTGAGTAGCTTTCTTGTCACTAGAAAGGCATGGCCTCAGTGGTACATGTACGTATTACAATTTCTATTATAAATATAGTAAGTCATAGCTGCTTTACGCAAGCGGGTATTTTGCATTTCAATATAGTATCAGAGCAAATCAAATTCCAATAGAAGAATGAATAATCCTTTCTTAATTTATTTATTTATTTTTATTTTTTTTAATCACTAATCTTCAAACTCGTTTCAAGTTGAACATTCTACATAATTTACTGTATAAGCACATCATCATGCTGAATTTCTCCCATGTACATGATGTTGCCAATGAGTTTTTCAATTTATTTTCTTCCATTATGTTTTTCAATTTTTTAATATATAACTTGGTACGGTACAATCGAGTTCACCCATCAAATATTTTGCAGTTTCAGGCCTCGACACTATCCGGGCGAGGCTTATTTGAGACCCGTTTTTGCGGTGCGGTATGCAGAGCCGCCAATTTTCTACTATTATTTTAGAGTATACTATTATAATCTTCCTAATATTTCTAATTTGGTTAGGCATATGCATTTTATCCCCCAAAAAAAGCATATAAACTCCATTAATTTTAAGAAATTAATATGTATACCGGGGGGGGGGGGGGGTGAACACGGTGCGGGTGTTATAAATATACACATATATACAGTATATGATATACTAACACTATAGACTAGAAAGTAGAGATGATAATTAAAAGAAGAAAATTGGAAACCTCAAACATAAACCAATAGCATTGCTATAATAGCACAATGTTCTTCCATTTCATAATTGATAAATTAATAAAAGCTGTGCAACGGTAAGGATCTCTTTGCAGCCATCTCGGCTATGTCAAACTTCAAACTTCATATGTTAAAATGTACAATATACAATACTTGGATTAATTTTCGCTCTTAATTTCGCTACTAAATTAATTAATTATATTATTTTTCATGATTTCATTTTTAGATAGAGAATCGAATAAAATGAAATCTTAAAATTTTAGATAAAGAAAATAGATAATCACATTCTATGGATTGGATGAAAGAAAACACCAAAATTCAATTCTATCATCAATGTACAGTCCTAATCATCTAAACTCATATCTTCATCTTAACTATAAATTAAGGGCTAAAAACATTTTATATCCAAGATGAAAATTATAAATAATACTTGAAATCAAATTTTCTTTTTAATTATTTCAAAAATTAACTCCAAATTAAATATTTCTTTTTATTTTCAATCCCAAAATTTTATTATTTTAATCAAATTTTTTTCTCTACATTTGTTTACCACTGCCTCCACTTATTACTCCGCCGTAGACATCAACCATCCATGCCGACTGCTTCCGATGTCACCAACCACCAACGCCGCTACCAACCACCACCGCCTCCGCTGACCACCAACACCATTGACCGCAACTATTTACCACCACCATCAACTACCACCGCCACTGACAACCACTGCCAACTATCTCCACCACTGACCACCGCAACCAACTATCACTACCGCCGACCACCACTGCTAACCCCTGCCGCCATCAACCACCACCGTCGACCCTACCGCCACTGACCACCAATATTGATCCATCCTTTGTTGTCGACCTCCACCGCCGATCACATCCACCACAACCACTACTGTTGTCATCGACAGTGGTTGGTGGCGGCAAGGGTCGGTGGTGGTAATCAGCAGCTATAGATGGCAGTGGTGGTTGGTGGAGGCGGGGGACAATATTGTGGTATGCAATGGAAATGATTGACAATGGTGGTTGGCGGTGGCAATGGCAGTGGTCGGCATATGTGGTTGATGACGGCGGCAGAGATTTGTGGAGGTAACGGTGAATGGATGTAGAGAAAAAAATTTAAGTTAAAATAATAAATTGGATTTAAAATATAAAATTAAAATTTTAGGATTGGAAATAAAAATAAATATTGAATTTGATGTCAATTTTTGAAACATAAAATTAAATTTTAGGTGTTATTTATATTTTTAAAAATTCTCAAGTGTGAGTTATAATTTCAAAAAAATTTAATACTAATTTATACTTTAAATTGACAATGGGTTTTGTAAATGAGATATTGCCTGTAGTTATGTTGGTATTCTTAGTTTGCCCTATGGCCTATGGTTAGTTTATCACATGTTATCTCTACCCAATACGATACCATATGCTAAGACATATAAAATACATGACGTGACGTGACCATAAAGTCAAACTATTTTGCTTTAGTAGGATAACAGGAGATTAATCAAAGCAATCTTTGTATGAAGTGACATAGGCAAAGTAAATATAGAGTAAACATCTTTCTTACTTTTATTCGGTAAGAGTACACCAAATTACCAAAACCAAAAACAGAAATTTACAAGGTTCATGTATTGATATCTAAATTGTCAAACCATTACATTAAAAAAAACAAAAAAAAAACAAAAAAAAGGAGGCAACAACTTTGTGCTTGATGCCCTTTATAGAGATTCCTTTCACTTTAAGTACTAGTAATTCTCAAGAAACAGGAAACAACAAGAAGAAAAAATGAAATAGAAATTTCTGTCTTTGTAAAATATCTTATCTCCTTTGGAAGTTGAGGTACCTAATACCATATGCAAACACGAAGAAGAAGAGGAGGACCCAACCAACATGAGCAACAACCACAGGAATGAGGAAATCATGGTCGAATCCCCATGTGGACTTAAGGTATTCTTTGACGGTTATATCGCCCGTTTCACCGGGAATTTCGATCAGGCTATCTGTATCTCCGAATTGTGATGCAAAAACACCATAGATTGTCCAGGCAACTGGTGAGCACCAATAGTACCACCTCCACCATATCGGAATAGTCTGCAATAAAAAAAAAATTTCACAATTTTTTGCAAAATGTCAGTGTTTAAACACTGAAATTCTTGTGGTCTCAAACTGAAATTCTAATTTTTTTTTCTTTTTTTCCTTTTTTGTTCAAATACACTTTTCATCGAAGTAAATCAAGAAGAGATTTACACAAGACTATGAAAGAGATTTATAATGATAACATATGAGCTTTTTTTTTTTTTTTATATTACATACCGGACGAGTGATGAGAAAGCCAGAGAACAAATTCCAAAAGCTAAGGAAGAAGGACATGATAACTGCAGCGATTTGAGCACCGGGAGTAAGAGCGACAACCATCATTCCGTACATAGAAAAGTAGGTGAAGCACATGAGCATGAAGTAGTAGAAGCAAAAGAACTTGTCCGCTTTCCAATCGAAACCGATCATTGAGTAAAGAAGGAGAGAGTACACAAAGCTTTGAATTGCTACATATATTGTCTCAATAGCAACCTGCAAACAAACGAACAAGTCATTCAAATCCACATCATTACAGAAAAAAAAGAAAATGATATTTATACTTTTAATTTATTCTTACCTGAGCAAATGCATAAGGCAACTCAGAATACATCCCAGCAGCTCTTTCACGGTAAAAGACGGTTCTTTCAACGGCCACAACAGATTGTACGGCAGAAGAATTGGTCGATCCGAGGAAAAAAACAGCAGCATATGTTGCTCCAAGAAGATTCAGTAAGTCTTGTTGTTTCCCTCTGTCAAGGAAAAAGAAAACACACATAAATATAAAATTGGAAAATTTGATTTCAAAATGTGCATCCAAAAGAAATTTATAAAGACTAACAATTTTTCTCCCTTGTCCCAGAAGATAACACCGAACATAACACCAATCATTATCGTAATGAAGAACCGGATCGCGTTGTACTGAGAATTCCTCCAGTAAGACCAGTTCTGTTTCCAGAAACAAGCCATACATTGAGTGACAAAGCTTTGTGAGTATTTTGTCGGGAAGTAAAGATCCTGAGAACCCGGTTTTGGCGTGCTTAGCTCTTTGATAAGCTCCTGATTCCTCCTGCAAAAAGATGAAAAATATAATTAGTTGATGAATTATTTGTAGTGTTTCTGTTAAAAACAATGAAAATGTTATAGTATAGAAATTACTGGTATAGATCCGAGTTGGCATAGATGTCGGCGAAATCAACGTCGAGTTGAGCTTCCATGGCCATGGAGCTCACCTCTAGCATCCATGTTGCTGGATTGTAACCTTCTTGAATCTTAGGAATTCCCGGAATGGCCTTTACAAACAAATACATAAATATTATTATATTTATCATTACATCAAAATACCTTATAGTGAAGGAAAAAAAAACTCGCCTCAAAATATTCAACAAGCAGGTGAGATTGACGGCCAAGCGGACCGGCATAGATCACTTGTCCTCCTCTTTTCATCAAGAACAACTGCAAAGAACAAGAAAAGAGAATAAATTCACCATTACAAATATAAGCAAAATTTATATTTTATTTTATTTGATTACATTGTTTACCTCATCAAAGGCTTCAAAGATGTCAATGCTGGGTTGATGGATTGTGCAAACAACCGTTCTTCCGGTATCAACAGTGTTCCTTACAGTACGCATAACGATAGCAGCAGCTCTAGCGTCGAGACCAGAAGTTGGCTCGTCCATAAATATGATAGAAGGATTAGCAACCAGCTCTACTGCAATAGTAAGCCTTTTCCTTTGCTCTGTAGAAAGACCATCCACTCCAGGCATTCCTACTAGTGCATTCTTTAACGGGTTCAGCTCGACCAAATTCATCACTTCCTCCACAAACATCTGCCGAAAAATAAAAAACCATGAACATGTTCATCAAATCACCAATTTCGTTTTTTTTTTTAATAATTAAAAAGAGCTAATAAATTCTGTAAGTTACCTTTCGGGTTTCTGTGTTTACATCAGAAGGAAGGCGGAGCCAGGCGGAGTATAAGAGAGACTCATAAACCGTTACATAAGGCGAATGGATGTCATTCTGTTCACAATAACCGCTAACCCGAGCAAAAGTGGCTTGGTTCTTTTCAAAACCGGAAATACTTATACTTCCTTCGATATAACCACCGGTTTTTCTTCCGGCTAAGACATCCATCAATGTGGACTTTCCGGCCCCACTAACACCAACTAAGGCGGTTAAAACTCCCGGCCTAAACGCACCGCTTATATCTTTTAGTAGTTGCAGTCGGTTTTCTTCGATTCCCTGTGCCTTCATTTCCTGCCACACACCAAATTATTGGTTTATACACATAAGCCACATCAAATTTAAAAAAAAAAAAAAAAAATTTTGTTTTTTTTTTGGACTACTTACTGCAGGCATGTCCACATAGTAGCTGACATGATTGAATGCAAGTGAAAGCGGTTGGAACGGTAGAACCATGCCACGGCTAGGCTGAGTATCGGCAGCACTGTCACTACCTTGAGCATTCCTTACTCGCAATTCTGTTAAGGCGAATTGGTAGATTAATAGTAGATTAGTTTACATAATCATATATTACAATAAAAATTAACTTAAAAATAAGTGTTAAGTCGTTAATTTACCTAGCTGCTTAGATTCCTTTTCTGAATTATCCTCCTCTACAATCATGGCTTTGTTATTCCCAAGAGCTGAAAATTTGAAATTCACAAGAAAAGAGGGAAAAAAAATTTAAGACATGAGTGTCTTCTTATTTACTACAAAAGCATACGGATGTGTAATGACTTACGGTTCAAGAATGTCAGGGCTGCAATAAAGAGAACATTAAAAAGAACAGAGAAGCCGAAAAGTGCTCCGATGCAAATCCAATACCAATATTCTGTAGTGAACAGACCTCTGTCACTGAGAACGGTCTTTCCGACTGTTGAGTTGTCCAGAGGCTGTGCCAAAGAAACATGTAAGAATAGAAGCACACAAAAGTAGATTTTGTTTTGGTCCAATGAAATGTGTGTAGCAAATTCACAAAGAAATCTTACAACGGCCCATCTTTCGTCGAGGAATTCGTTAATTGTAATAGCATTTTGCCCGTACATCATAGGAGAAATGTAATAGCCCCAAATCATCCAATTTTTAATGTCATCTACATGAGGTGATTATCGAGAAATATGTTAAGTAGATGGAAAAACAATACAATTGTTTTGTCATATGGTTTTCTCAAGCAACAATTTAAATCATAAAGATTGCATAAGCTACATGAATTAGATAATTTCTTTATACTGTGAAGAGATAATAGAATGTTTTCTTACTCTTAGAAACGACGAAACCTCCGAGCACAAACACGAGCAACATAGAAAAGGTACCCAATGTGTTTGCAATGACCTCGGTTCTTCCGACGGCGGCAATCAATCGGAACAAACCGAGACCCATCTGATGGATCCCGATGTAAGCCAACAACTGTTTGAAGAACCTGAAAAATATTTCAAACAAGAATGAATAAACAACAAACAAGAGTTTTTAGCTGTGTTTTTCCCACTAGCAAGTAAAATTATTATCTTACCTAGAAGCAGAGGGTGCGAAGCCAATCGTGTAGTACGTAAAAACGATCCATATCACCGAGTCCAATAGTGAGACGGGAATCTTGAGGACCCAAATAGGCAGGGCAAACGCCCAAGCGGGATAGAACAAATGATCTCTTTGTTTGAAGAAAACAGGAAGCCTCATGACTGTCATTGCCATCTCCATCATCCCATTGAACATGACATTGATGAGACTAAAAAACAAGGCTCCCATAAACTTTCCGGAATCGTCCACTGTACCCACTTTCATTTCCGTTCTCAAGAACACGGTGAATGTGAGTATAGCCATGATGATGATTTGCACAGTTTTGAATACAAAGACAAAAGAGTTACGCTTCATCAAAAGCAATTCCCGATCAAAACACGCCTTGAAGAGCTTGGAATTGGAAATCCCGTACTTCTCTTTGACCAAAGCGGCCGGATGGGCTTTGATTCGATCATACGGGACTCTAAGGTCGGCTGCAAGTTGTTGACCGACGTGGAAAGAGTTGAACGCTTGAGCGAATTCATCTGCGGGGATGTACCGATAAGGTTGATTCTTTTTGTACCAGTATTGCTCTTGATCTTTTTTGGAGGTCACTTCTTGAAGAAAATCAGCGACTCCCTTTCTTTCCGGGCATCTAAATCCCATTTGTTCAAAGAACACAACGATGTTCTCACGTGGGCCCTGGTAGATGACTAGGCCGTCAGAAAGAAGGATAATGTCATCGAAGAGATCAAATGTCTCGGGTGCGGGCTGCAGGAGCGAGACGACCATAGTCGTATCCATGATGTGTACCATCTGCTTCATAAACTTGATGATTTGAAAAGTGGTCGAGCTGTCCAATCCTGTCGATATTTCATCCATAAAAAAGGCCTTTGCCGGTCCTACCAACATTTCACCTGCATTTACGCTTGAATTGTGAGAATGGCATTCCGTATAATAAATGTCTTACTCGAGAAATCAATCAATGCATAGGTATTTTTGAGTCTCTCAACTCATTGCAAATTTGTTTTGAGTTAGAAATTCATATTTCTATATTAGTCATATTTTTTAGTAGAAGAAGTACAAGATCAACAATAATATGCATAGTTACCGGTAGTCACACGCTTTTTCTGTCCACCGGAAATTCCTCTTCTCATATCATCCCCAACCATAGTATCAGCACAAATATCTAATCCCAGAATCTACGAGAAAAAAACATATCGCATGTTAAAAAACTTAGGCAAACAAAAAAAAACCCGATAACTTAAAGCAGTCAATACGGCCTTCAGATAAAACCCGACAAACCTTTAGAACATAGTCGGTGATCAAACTAGTTCCTTGGCCTGCCACAGCTATGGATTTCATGTAAGCATCAATCTCGGGATGGGGCTTAATACCGGTTTCTTTCTCCCTCCTTGACAATTCAGTGAGCATGTCATACCGGATTCCTACTCCCAAGCACCGGCCTGAGAAGTCCAAGGTTTCACGGACCGTCATCTCACCGAAATGAAGATCGTGCTGGCTGATGTAAGCACTGGTCCTTTGAGGTATGAATTCCTTGAAATCATGACCACAGTAGGTGATGCTCCCGGTTACTCTTAGATCCGGATCCGCTTTCCCGGCAAGTGTTTTTAGTAGAGTCGTTTTTCCTGAACCGGGTGGGCCCAGAAGCAACGTTATCCTATAAAATCGAGTCCGGAAAAATTAGTAAACTTCAGGTACATTTTTAATGCAGCAAATGTTAATCTATTAAATTATGCATATACCTTGATGGTCTTATAATGCCACTTATGTCTTGGAGAATCTGAACAACTCGTTTCTTCGACGGAGAGAGCCCGATCATTCCAAGAGCCCCCTATTGAACATCATTAAGTATTAAGATTAGTAATAGATTAAACAATTTAATTGGAAAAGGCTACTAAATGAATATACGTCAAGGGAAAAAACAGAGTTTATGAATGACTACCTCAATTGCATTTAAGGTGGAGTTGAGCAGAGTTGGAAGAGCTCTGGTCCCAACATAAGCATCTCCCTCTATGCTTAGATTCTGGAATCTAACTTCAACCTTTGGAATCTCAACCCCCACCCTGTTTCATCACAAGCTTTTTGAGGTTAAAAAAACTAACAAACAAACAAACTTTTTTCACTTCTTCTTCCCTCCATTTTCTTGCCTACCAAACATCACCCCTCCCCCAGACTCTAGTAACACTAGTCAGTTTAAGGAAGAAGAAAGTAATTAAACCTGTCACTTCTGTCCCTCATTCTTCTAAGAAGCTTCTCATTATCCTCCTCAACAACTCTAAGAATGCTCTCCATCAACTGCTTCTTATCCTGATGTCCGAGATTCGTAACATCCACCTCATTCCGCATTATCTGGCCATTACTCATGACCTGAGTCAACATCCCCTTCCGGACCCGATCGTAAGTCGGAAGCCGTTCGATCGCAGCCCACTTTAGCTCCTCCTCTTCGTCCAAGATGGCGGATCTCCTTGTGCTGTTCCTCTGGAACGCATCCGGAGCATTCCATATCTCCTTCACACTCATTGATCTTCGGCTCAACCGACTCGTCGTTGACTGCCTCATCATCGTCACATCGTCACCAGTAAAAGCCGGTGACGCCATGGGACCCGCAAAACTGCTAAGATCTTAGCTCAATAAAATGTTACACTATATATATATATGTAAAGTGTACAACTTAAGTCGAGAGGTAATGTAGTATGATTTTTGTACCAGTTTCTCTCTTCTAACTTATGTTTGGATAGAGAGAAAGGGAGAAGAGAGTAGTGAAAGTGGGAGAGAGAGAGAGAGAGAGAGGTGTTTTGTTTTCAGAAGAATTTGGAGTTGGTATATATATATATATATAAAGAGAGAGAAGAACAGATTTGCATGCATGTTATTTTGTGGAGTCCCCGCCCACCTCCTAAAAATAAAATTAAAAAAAAAAAAAAAAAAAAAAAAAGAAAGAATGGAAACTCTGTCGTTTTATCCTCATCGCTAGATCGGAGGAAATAGTTGGCGTCTTGGGTATCGCGCTTTTAACTCCATACATATAATTTTTTAGCATTATCTTCATCCTTCTTAGTATATATATATTTATTAATTTTTTTTATTAATATTATCACTATAAATTTTATTTTTATATAATATTATAATATATAAAAAGAAATTTATAAATAAAATTCAATAAAATTATATAAATATAATATATATATATATATGATAATAAGTTTATTATGATTTTTTATTTTTCTTTTTGTAAGGAATTTAATGAAGTCCTCGTGTTTCTCAATTATTGCTAGTTGCTACGGAGATCATAACTTAATTGTGTGAAATTGTTTTATAAACTGTGTTTGGTTTTTTGCTACACACCCCATTACCCCCACGTTTAGCATCTGTCATTTTGCTTTTGTTAATAATATAATATAATATTTAATAATATTATATATATAAATAAATTATAATATAAGCTACAAGCTAATACATCTATTAATTTAGAGGATTTGATAGATACTTTTGAAATTTATGTAATTAAAATATAGTTTATTTAAAACTTACTAACTCATATTTAGAATTTGAACTTTAATTGAACCCATCTATCAACTATATGCAATATAAAATACAATATAAATTTCCTTTTTAAAAGTTATATGAACGATTCATATGAGAAAAATAATATTAAAATAAATTTAGCTTTGCTTAATTAATGTGGGGGGGTATTTTAGTACAAATTTTGTTCGGATTCTTAAATCTAAAATTCATGTTTCCTCAAATTTTATATTCAACTTCTCTCTATGATTCTCATAATTTGGAAGTATTAAGACTGTATTACTATCGCATCTACTAGTTTCTTCGATGCAAATTTGTTTACGCTCCACAAATGCCGGAGCCACGATGTTTGTATGGTTACCGTTTGATTCAATCTAATAAGCATCGATGTTTGTATGGTTACCGTTTCATAAAGATCTATATAATGGTATTTTGAATCATATGTAAATATTTTGTTATATAAATAATATAATAATTAAAATTATATTTATTTAATATTAATAAAAATAATATCACTTGATTCATCTTTCAATATATTATTATTTAACATAGACTTAAAAAAAATAATATAAACATAATAATTAAATAATTTTATAATAATAAGTTTCCCAATTATTATGATATGTCCTGTCATGATATGAATTTGATATAAATTTGGAATTTGATTTATATATAAATAAATATAAGTATAATTTTATATATATTTATATTTATCTAAATAAAAACATTTTTAATTTAACTTTTCGAATTAAAATAAATAATAAAGATAAATAAAATTAAAAGATGATTCATATGAAACATAATTATAATTTATGTATTTATTTTTATCATTTATTTAAAATAAATAAAAAAATTATAGATTAAAGTAAATTGAATATAAAAATACATATAAATTTTACATATAAACCCCTCCAACCATGATTTAATAATATATGTTCCTGTCCTAATCAATCAATCGCATGTCAGGGTTTTTACTATCTCCCCAGTTACTTTAATCGCATATTATTCTGTTGTTCACTTATTAGCACTTGACATGTTCTCTATCCCACGTTTTCTCTCCCAACAACTCCTATTTGTTTCGATGTTTTACTTACCATGTTAATACTGCCTTTTTATTTATTTATTTATCTATTTAAATTAATTATTTAAATAGTAACGACTATAACGACTATAAAGATGTCACATAGATCTTGTAAATTTTCATAGGTTGCGAGATTTAGATTTAAGATCTCAAAAATATAATAAGATTATGATACCATTTAAATTAAAAAATATATATTATATTTAAGAAGGGTAATCATATTTGAGTGATATATATATATATATATATATATATAAAAGAGAGAGAGAGAGGTAGAGGAAGAATATTATTTATCTTAAATTTTATTAACAAATTATATATATATATATATATAAAGAAAAGAAAAGGGAAAATGACTAGCTAGCTCATCAAGTAACGTGTTCACTTAAAACAAATGAGTCATTAGAGCATCAGTTTTTGTCGTTTGTCTTTCTATTTGTACCTCAAAAATGAGATCAGAACATCATTAGACTACACAAATAAGTTTAGTGTATTATATATATATATATTTCGAAATATTTTTTTCTCTCTTTTGCGGGGCCCAGTTTGCTCATAATTTCTAACGTTTGGCTATTAGTTTATAGAGCGAGCTCGTGAAAAACGATTGCCATTTTTTTATACTCCTCAAAATGATTAAACTTAATATATATATATTAAATAAAAGATTTAAAGGCTAGTCAAAGAAAGTCGTCTAGAAGTAAACAAAGCATGTGAACTCAACTTATGCAAAATAAAACACGGTTCCTTAATTTAATAAAATAATAGTAACATTTTTTTTTAAAATAATTTTTATTTTGTCACGTGTGTGAGATTATAAGCCATAGTGGTTTGGACTTTATAATTTTTTTAATTCGATATTATTATCCAAAATAAATTTTAATAATTAAATTTAATAAACGTCATTATCAAATCTTCAATCCGAAATATTATTACTGATTATTTATTAGAAATTAAATTAAATTAAATTAAATATATAAATAAACGAATATTTGAGTCCACTCTTAGAATTTCAAACTTAGAGGTCAATATCAGGCGGATTCTTCCAAACCGCGCGAGGCTGGATTACTAAGCACGGTTTTATTGTGGAGCAAATGTGGATAATATGACCAGCTTTCCATTTTAAGGCGTAACAATTCATGACATGTGTAGGAATATTGCTTCTTAGTAGGTGGGTGATACATAATATGATCAACCAAATTATTATTATTTTTTCTTCCAGTTTTGAGTGTATCTCTTGATCTTACAAAACTATAATCACTTCAATCTATATGTTATTTCCCTTATATATATTTATTTTATTATTATTTTATGTTAAGTAAATTAAAATTTCCATATATTATTTGTTTTACAATAAAATCTTAATAAATTAATAATCTTGTCTAAATAATATTTTTCGTTGGTCTCAATTTAGAGATAATGTATTATATTGATAATTCATTAAATTTATAAGATAATATATATCAAGAAATTCACATACGTATTATGTAATGTATAAAAGAGTATACTTGGATTTACCATCTCAAATACTTTAAAACTAGCATAAAGCTTTTATAGTCTTGATAACAAGAATGCGTCCTCCAATTTTTTAAAAACTAGAATAAAACCTCTATTTCGTGGGAGAAACTATGATTTATTCCAAAATTTATATATATTATAATTAAACCTCAAAATATAATAAAATTATAATAAATACCTAAAAAAACAAAACTTAAATTACAATGAACATTCAAAATTTTTTTAACTATAATGAATATATAAAACTCAAATTAAAATTATAATGACCCCTTAATTTTTTTAATGGTTTGATTCCAAATCATTACCCGACCTAATATGACATGACTTGATCTATAAGATTAATAAAATATTTTTTTTTCTTCTAAATTTTTATTTCAAAACAACCCCTTAACTTATTTAAATTAATCTCATTTCTTTTTCCCTATAAATTTTTTATTTTTTCTAAACTTTTCCCAAACAATCTCATGATTTCCAGTTACCGCTACCAAGCATTGCCGTAAAAAAAAAAAGATTTCGTGAAGAAAAAAAATGGAAATTGATCTAATTTATTTTTTTAAAAAAATGGAAATTCGATCAATTTTCTCATGAATAAACCAATTGAATCAGTTCAGTCTTCATGATAAACCAATCAGATCGATTAGGTTTCTCGAGAAAAAATCGATCAAATCGACCCGATTTCTTCGTTAGAAACTAATCGAGTCAATCTGGTATCTTCCTACAAAGAAATCAGAATAAATCCAATCCAGTTTCTTCACACAAAGAATCAGAATGAAGCCGATCAAATTACTTGGAAACAATGAAAAAATAATTTAGATAAATTAAGGGGTTATTTTAGAAATTGGCATTTTTCTTTCTTTGGATGCTATAAGAATAAGGCCGTAAAGTGACTTATGGAGTCGAAAAACTACCTTTTCGGTCTCCCCTTGTCGACGATAACCTGGAGGAAGCATCGTATACACCTCCTCAGCTAAGTCACCATGAAGAAACGCATTATGCACGTCCATCTGATGTAAAGATCATTAGCGGACCGTAGCAACAGATAATAAGCAACATACTGTAATGAGTTTGGCAACGGGAGCAAAAGTGTCTTTGTAATCGATGCCTTCGCGTTGGGTGAAGCCTTTGGCGGCCATCCGAGTTTTGTGGCGCTCAATTGAACCATCTTCATGATACTTGAATTTGAATACCCATTTACAGCCGATGGGTCACTAGCCAAGGGGCAGGGGAACCAACAATCAAGTGTGATTATCTTCAAGGGCTTGAATCTCAGTGTTCATAGCAGTAAGCCACTGAGGGTCGTGACGAGCCTGTTCATAGTTAGTCGGTTCAACCAGTCTAGATACATTACGCATAAAGGAACGATACTTATTAGAGATCCCAGAGTAAGAGACATACATGTGCAACGGATAGCAAGTGCCTGACAAGGAAGAGGAGACATAAGAGCCAAGGATAATAGCATGATAAGTTTGAAAATTTAGGAGATGAGGGGGGGGGGGGGGTGGTGGTTGCGGGTTGAGCAGTGAAGTATGGGAAAATTAGGAGAGGGGTCAGAGGTATCATGTAATTGAGCTTGTGGTTAACACTGTTGGTGTTGTCATAAGTGGGACGGCCGACGAAGGTACAATAGCAGCAGGTTGGGTGTGACGGGAGTATGTTTTGAGAGGAGTGGGATTCGAATCGGGTGGAAGATCAGGAATGATTGAAGGAGGAGATGGGTCGATTGGAGTGGTCAAAGGAGAGGAGTCAACCAAATGGGGTAGAGGTAGAGGTGTATCGGTGAACGGATTTTGGGAAGGAGAGTAAACTGTGGCTGGCTCATGTGGGTGTGTGAAAGGGGGAGGATCAGTATGGTGAAGTGGGCTTTGGATGGGAATGGGCTTAATAGGGATGTGGGTCTTAGCAATAGGAATTGGGCTAACAGGAAGAGGTAAAACTAGTGGATTGTTGTCATCATTATCAGGTGGAAATGAACTCAAGGGAAATGTATGTTCATGGAAAGTGACATCCCGTGAGGTAAAAAATTTCTTGCCTTCAAGTTCATAAACACGGTAACCCTTTTCCCCTAGAGGATATCCAATGAAAATGCAACGTCGCGCATGAGAATCGAGTTTATTATTGGGGAATGAGATTGGTGGCATAGCATAGACAACCGAAAACTTGAAGGTCAGAATAGGTTGGTGGAATGTTATGTAAAATCTCATATGAGAATTTGTAGGAGAGGAGAGGTGTGGGTAATTGGTTGATGAGGTAACATGCTGTTTGGACACTTTCTCCCCAAAATCATAATAGTAAATTGGCTTGGAATCGAAAGGCACGAGCTACATTTAAGAGATGGTGATGTTTTCGCTTGACTACCTCATTTTGTTAGGGGGTGTAGGCAAATGTGTATTGAAAAATAGTCCCACGCTCGTTAAGAAAAGAGTGCATGGACGTGAATTCTCCCCCATTGTCAGCACGTAAAATCTTAATGTCTCGATGAAATTAAGTTTTGACCCAAGAGAAAAACAATTTTAACAAAGATTGGGTATTGATCATTTGAAACTTAAAAGATGAACCCAAGTATAACGAGTAAAATCATCGACAATGGTTAAGAAATGACGAACCCTCGAATGTGTATGAACTTTGTGTGGTTCCCAAATATCAGAATGAATCAAATCAAATGGTGCAATTATTTTTATTGAACTTGAGTGAAAGGTAAATGTGTTTGTTTTGCTAAAGGACAAATCTCACAAATATTATTGGAATAAAAAACAATTTCTGGAAAGGTTTTGGATAGGTGATGGAGAGGAGCGGTGGATGGATGTCCGGGACGTAGGTGCCAAAGGCCAGTGGTGTGGGTGATGTGGTTGATGAGACGAGTATTTTGGGTTGGTGCGAGATAGTAAAGACCATTAAAATGTTTCCCCATGACAATCGTCCTCCTCATATCCACATCTTGCACAACACAAAAATCTGGGTAAAAAATATCACTATACATTTCAAAGCTCGTGTCAACTTACTCATTGATATCAAATTCACACTTAGGCACATGAAGGAATCCATCAAGAGATAAATTTGGCAATAATTGAATAGATCCAACATTTTCAATGATAGCTTTTTCGCTATTAGGTAGTCCGACAAAATCATGAGGTGCCTTATTTTTATTGTGAGTAGGTGTGAGATGTGATACGTGATCCATTGCTCCACTATCGATAATCCAATATAAGGTTAAATGTTTATCATGTTTTATATTATTACAGCTGGGTGTAAGTATACCTGTTCGCATTTACAAGTGGTTGATTGTTATCATTTTTGTCGCGGAGCATGGCCATGATTTGCTTATATTCCTTAGCCGTGAACGTTGGGCTTTCATTGGTCAATTCCTTTTTCATCTCAACATTATAGGCTGTTGCTCCCCTTTTTTTTCTGAGCTTCACATTTTTTCCATAGAGTTTGTGGCCTATTGGAAATCTAATCAGAAAATAACACTGCTCCACCGAATGCTCCCCTTGTTCGCAATGCGTACAAAATTTGCGACTATAAGATGAGTCATCGTAAAAGGGAGAGCCGCGACGCTGTGTGAATGAGTCGCGACGCTGTTGCTCCCCTTACTCTCATGGAAGTCGAAAAAACAGACTGTGGTCTCTCGATCATTAGCTAAGGCTCAATACCGTTCTATGGTATCCACCCACTACTTGTGAGTTAACTTGGATTGTTCAGCTCTTCAAGGATCTTGGTCACCTTGTCTCTTTGCCAGTTCTTCTTCATTGTGATAGCAGTGTTTCGTTACACATTGCCACGAACCCCATGTTTCACGAGCATACTAAGCATTTCGAAATTGACTGTCATGTCATCCGTGATCATGTACAAGCTGGTCTCATTTGTCTTCTTCACGTTGGCACTGAAAATCAACCGGAAAATTTATCAACAAAGTGTTTGGGATCCATTCAGCATCATCATCTTCTATCCAAGCTCGGTGTTATCAATCTCTTTCTAACACCTGCTTGAGGAGGGGTATTGAGGAATAAGATGCCAGCTCAACTCATTGCTAGCTCAACTCACGCCAACACCATGTTCAGCTAGCAGGATTTGATAGTTAATATGTTTCTCTGATATACAGTTAGAATGCAGTTTGCATGTAGTTACGTACGATAATGATGTATAAATACATGATTAAAGTGTACGAATGAGATAATATAAATATGATGCCAATTAATCCTTTCTCTATAGCTCAGATTGCATTTTACATTCTCTATTTCTGTGATAAATATTAATAAGGAAATTAAAGTATAATATTCTTGCAAATTTATTTCCTTTTGATATTGCAGCTCTTCTCATTTCGAATGGTTTTACACTAATAATGGAATAATCTTATCCTTGATTAATACTTTTGACTTTGTGCGATTGTTTTAGTTTGTAACCCTTTTTGTGAATAGCCAAAAAGCATTCTTGCTAGGTCTCTTGATCGTGGCTTGTCAGCTTATTGTTAACAAGGTGTTTTTTGTGGTTTAAGGATCTAGTGCTGGTGTGGTTTAACGAGTCATACATTCAGCGCCAGAGTTCTTTTGTTCAATAACCATATCATATGCTTATCCCTCCTTTCGCCATTAAAAAAGCAAAGAAAAAAAGAAAAGCAAAGAAAAATGCTCATCCATCACCTATCCGATGCCAAACTGGTCCAGGCTACATGTCGTGCCTGTACAGTTTTTCTTCTTTTTAACTAAAAAAGGGAAACACAAGTGAATAATCAAGACATCTAGACTAGAATAGCGAGACGCAACGAGGAAACTGGCTCCAACAGAGATAACAATTGTGCAAGTGTGAAAAACTCTGATCAGAAAAACAGTAAGCAAATAAAAATCAGACTTCCATAGTATTTTTGCGTCTGCAACTAAGCAATTATTAAATGAAGCCATGTCTCAAAAACAAAATAAGTACATGTCCCATGCACACCAATTCATCTCCCTGTCATTAGGGAGATTTCTACCTCATTCTTTCTTTCCGATCCCATGTGACATGTTGTAGATTCCCCTACCCTGTATAAAATGTGCACAAATATACGTCACTACCATGCCTTAGACACATAAGCAATGAAGAAAATCTTTTAAGACTGTCGTATATACAAGTCACTGACTTACAATGAGAAAGAGTGATGAAGCTGCTAAGGCGACGGGAATGGCAACAGAGGTGATCTTGTCAAGTGGTCCTTTGAGATATGTGTGTTTGTGGATGTTTTGGTAATACTTTTGCTGCGCAAGAAGCTTCTCTCGTGGCCTAAAAGGAGTTTCAGTCATCCTGCATTATTTATCAAAGCATGAATGGATAAATATTTATATTCCGTAAGAATATAACTTTCCAAGTCTCCCATCTCTGTCCAACAAAGAGGGGGTCGTGCAACTTTTCATTCTTTTGATAGAACAAAATTGTAAAACTCGACTGAGTATAAAATCTTGAAGGACGGAAATATTTAGTCAAGCAATCTCTAAGCTACGGAAATATTTATTATTAACTTATAAGGAATGAATATATATGAAGAAAATGCTAATAAACCCTAAAAAGTGTGACAACAGAGGTGATTGGATCATTGTTTAGAAATCGATTCTGGTATTCCCTAATTATTGAAAGATATAATGAATACTGAATATTCATTATGGCACAATGTCCAGCAGGAAAAAAAATGACCGAAGCTACATAACATACAAGTATCATACACATAGTATTTAATGGATGATTAGCACACTAGACATGTATGGTTTTCATAGGACTATTTTCCACGATACTATATGCTAAAAACACCCAAGTAACTAAAAGTACATCTTTCTAGGATGAAAAGTTCATCCAACATTGACAAAAACTGTTGCACATTTTATTGTAGAACAAACAACTCAAGGAAAAAATCAGGCATGACACCATTTCGTAAACACATTAGAAACAAGGAAAAAGTCAGCAGCACGAAACCATTCCATCAAGACATAAGAAACAAAAATCAAGGCTCCCCCCATTCCCAACAACAGAGAGGAAAAGACAAAAAAAGAAAGAGCAAAGAAACCATCCCATACGAGCTTGGGTTTCTCATATTGTAGACTCTCAACTTCCTCTCTCTCAAATAATATCAAATCCTTTTTCTTCAAACATTCTGTTTCATCATTTCAAATCAAACTTTTATCGTGCTATATTATGAATCTTTCCATCACATGTACAATTTCTTCTTGAATACTATCCAATTTCAACCTTAACTTCAGGACTCAGCAATTTCTGACAGAATTACAGGCAGACTGAAGAGAAAAAAATAAATCACTCGATCCTAAAATCTTTAGGAGTTCCTGGAACATCAGTCAAATAGAACATTGATCAATTCCAGAGTCAACTAAGGGATGTATTATGCTAATTGGTACTATGAGAAAATATCCACACCTTAATCCTTCGATAACAAGAACTTACCCCTTACAATCCAAGCCGGCACTACAATAGATATGAGCACTAAATAACCCGAAGACAATCCATCAATATCGAATCGACAAAAACACCACGCAATTATATATATATAAACACCCTAACAGAGCTAGATCTAATGTGCATAACAATATTTCTGATCAAATTATATCCAGCTGAATCAAATTAGCGAGACATTCCAAAATACCCCCAAAAAAACCCTAGATCAAGTTTGAATACACTCAATGCTTGATATACAAGTCAAAAATTAAGAATCAAAGAATGAAAAGAATGAAAACTCACGTTAAATCAGAAATTTGGACGCCTGAGAAATGACGGATTGAGAGAAATCGCAGCTAGAGACGTTGAAAATCGAAGAAAATTGAATCGATGTCGAAATATGTAAATTGTACAAGGTAAGGGTTTTATTTCTTTTTGGTTTATTCTTTTATTTTTCGTGTGGGCTAAAAGATTGGATCAAAGAAGTGTTTGGACTCTCTTCCCTCTCCACTTAATGGGCTTATTAGAAAGCATGAGGCCCAAAAATACGATATCTGAAATCAAAGCTCACTCCTACCTCGCTCTTACTGCCATGTGTTAAAAAGGAAATAAAACCTGTTCAGGAATGAATCGTCGATCGCTTACACTAACAGCTAATTATGGATCAGAATTGATTGTGTATATGCACAATATCAGTTTAGCATGATTTATTGAAGAGTTTATATTTCTAGAATAGCTTTGTTATTGTTCTATATAATTACTTCTTAGTCTGTACAAACATGAATGCAATAGATAGAATCCTTATTTACCAATTTTGCATATGGTATCGGAGTACCAAAAATCCTAGTGACTCTAACTCAACATCTTCGGCTACAAACACAAACATGACTCAACACAGCACACAAGCCGACATGGCTATTATGATAGAAAATCTAGAGTCATCAAAGACCAAAACACATGACCCTGAGGAGAAGACAACTATGTTATCTGATTCTCTCACTGTTCACCATTCAGACACGCCTGAACTTGTACTGGTTAGTACTCTTCTAAATAGTTAAAACTACAGAGAGTGGAGCCGTGCAGTACGTCGTAGCCTTTAGCACCAAGAACAAATTTGGTCTTGCCAACGGATTTATAGAGATTCTATCAACTGATTCAAGATGCCCACTATGGGAATGCTACAATGATCTTGTTGTATCTTGGATCTTTAACTTAATTGAGCCTGACTCACAGAATGACCTATGCAGATATGGCAGCAATGATCTAAAGTAAACTAAAAGATAGGTTCTCGTAAGGGGATGAGTCAAGAATTTATGAAATTCGACAAGAGATTGATGAATGTCGTCAAGGATCCCTCTCTATATTTGCCTATTATACGAAACTCAAAGGACTCTTGGATGAATTGGGATCCTATCAAGAACTCATTGAATGTTCCTATGACATGTTGAAAAAGATCGTTGTTAAAGAAGAAAGAGAAGAAGTGATGCAGTTCCTAATGGGGCTCAACGAATCATACTCCTAGGTTCGTGGATCAATCTTGATGATGAGCCCTCTTCCAAATACACCCATAGTCCGATTCTTCAGCAAGAGAGGCAGATGGAGGTAGCCACCCGCCGAGAAATACCACCAGTAGCCCACGCTGTCTTCCGATCACAAGATGAAGGTTACGGTTTCACTCGAACCCAAGATAGAGGTCGTGATTCCCCTGCATAGCAATGCGAATCAACTATCAGTCGCAAATTTTGAAGTCAGTATGAGTAAGGAGGGCACACTATAGAAAAATGTTATTTCCTTAGTGGGTTTCCAATAAGCCATAAATTACATGGCAAAAATGTGAAGCACAGGAACAAAAGGGCAGTAGCCCATAATATTGAACTGAAGAAAGTCCAACATTCACTGCTGAGGAGTACAAGCAATTATTGACTCTCTTCCACAACAAAAATAGTAACAATCAATCACCCGCAAATGTGATAGGTATATCCACAGCCACTTGCAATTATATCGAACATACTGCACAATCAACATTATATTGGATTGTTGATAGTGGAGCAATAGATCACGTATCACACTTTGCATCGACCCATAATAAAAATAAGGCACCACATGCTTTTATTGGACTACCCAATGACAAACAAGCTATCATAGAAAATATTAGGTCTATTCAATTATCTTCGGATTTTTCTCTTGATGGAATTCTACATGTGCCAAAATTTCGTATGAATTTGATATCTGGGTGTAAATTGACACGAGCTTTGAGTTGTATAGTGATATTTTATTCAGATTTTTATATTGTGCAAGTGGTGGATACGAGGAGGACGATTGGCCTAGGAAAGCATTTTAATGGTCTTTACTACCTCATGCTAAACCAAAATCCCCACCTCATCAATCACATAGCACACACTTCCGATCTTTGGCACCAATGACTCGAGCACCTATCCGCTGCTCCCCTCCACCAACTTTCGCAATCTTTTCCAAAAATTATTTTTAATTCCAAACATGTCTGTGAAATCTGTCCTCTAGCAAAACAAACTCGTTTATCTTTTGCTTCTTGCTCAATAAAAACCGTTGTACTATTTAATTTGATTTATTGTAATATGTGAGGCACATTCAAAATTCATACACATTATGGAGCTCGTTATTTTCTAACCATTGTCGACGATTTCACTCTTTTTACTTGAGTCCATCTTATGAGTTCTAAATCCAACACCCAATAATTGTTAGAATCATTTTTCTCTTGGGTCAAAACGTAATTCAACTGAGAAATTAAGATTTTACGTGCAGATAATGAGGGGGGGGGGGGGGGGGAATTCACATCCATGTGTTTCTTTCTTAACGACCGCGACACCATATTTCAACACACCTATCCCTATACTCATCAACAAAATGGGGTAGTTAAACGTAAACATTTTCATCTTTTAAATGTCGCATATGCTCTTTAATTTCAGGCTAATTTACCGCTACAATTTTAGGGGGAAAGTGTCCAAACAGTTTGTTACCTTATCAACCGCCTACCCACTCCTCTACTTTCCCACAATTCACCATATGAACTCTTACACAACACATCTGATCTTCGAGTTTTTGGTTGCCGATGTTTTCCCACAAATCTCACGCCCTCCAACAAGTTTGATTCTCGTGCACATCGCTACATTTTTATCGGATATCTTCTTGGGAAAAAAGGTTACCGGGCTTAGGATCTTGAGGATAAGAAATTCTTCACCTCCTGAGATATCACTTTTCAAGAATGCATTTTCCCTTACGCAAATTTCCACTAGAAATTCAAGAAGAAAATCCCCATGTTTTACCTCTTCTTAGTAGCTCCGTTCATACTTCTGAGCCCAATACACCTCATACGCCTAACTATCCTGATCAGCCCAACTCCCCTCATCCAACCCATAATGCATCTGACCTTCTTCCTCTTCCAACCACAATAGATGATGCCACACATACCACTCCACTTTGGGTTTACTCTCGTCACCCCCACACCACTGACCTCTCTACACAGTCAGCCCCGCCGCTACCCATGGCGGTTGCTCCTCCGCCTCCCTCATTACTCTCTTCTGAAACATCAAATACCCCTACTATCGACATCACCAACCCAAACATCGACCTATCCAGTACCACCACTACACACACCGATACCCCTATCCCCCTACCTGACCCGATACTAAACGCCCCTGAAATTCATCGTTCTACTCGAACCCACCACCCACCACCTACCACACCTCAGAGACTTTCAAACGTACCATACTGCTGCCTTCGGTCTTGACGCCTCCTTTTTCTCCACGTCTGACACTCACTATCCATTACAACAGTATGTATCTTACTCTGGAATTCCTAGTAAACATTATTCCTTTGGGCACAATATATATCGATTAGTTGAGCCAAAAAAATATAAGCAGATTTGTCACGATCCTTAGTGGGCTACCACTATGAATACAGAGATTAAGGCCTTAGACGACAATAACACTTGGTCCACAATCCCTTTACCCTCTAGCCAACATCCCAGCAGCTTCAAGTGGGTCTATAAGATCAAGTATAATGCCGACAGTAGTATCGAGCACTCTAAAGCTTGCCTTGTGGCAAAGGGTTTACTCTACCTGAAGGTATCAATTATGAAGACACTTTCACTCATGTTGTCAAGTTAATCACAGTTCGTTGTCTCCTTGCAGTTTCCGCAGTCCGCATTTGGCCATTGCATCAAATGGATGTGCAGAATGCCTTCCTTCATGGCGAACTCAGTGAGGAGGTCTATATGCTCTTACCTCCCCGTTATCATCAACAAGGAAAGAATTCAATGTGTCTCCACAAGTCTCTCTACGATCTTAAACAGGCATCTCGCAGTTGATTTCGTAAATTCTCATATGCATTTAAGAGGTTGGATTCCAACAGTCCCGTGCAGATTATTCACTTTTCACACAAGTGCATAAGGGTTCTATTACTGTCATATATAGAGTATTATGTGGATGATATTGTCATCACTAGGAATGATGAGAAAGCATTAATGATCTCAAGATGTTCCTTAACAAATGCTTTAAAATTAAGGATCTTAGACCGCTGAAATACTTTCTTAGGATCGAGGTAGCACGGTCTAAGGTAGGGATTACAGTGTGCCAAAGAAAATATACATTGAACATATTGGAATCTGTCGGGTTACTTGGAGTGAAGCCAACAAGCGTACCTATGGAGCCTGAGTTAACACTAGGTGATACAAGGAGTGCAACACTTAACGATCCCACCAAATACCGACGATTGATTGAAAAACTTATTTATCTCACGATTAGCAGACCAAAAATCACATACTCTATGAATGAACTTAGCCAATTTATGCAGGAATCGAAACTACATCATCTTAAGGCAGCACATCATCTCCTCCAGTACTTGAAGGTAGCCGCATGTGAGCTCACTTGGTTGAGGTATTTGTTGACAGATTTGCACATTCCACATCCTAGACTGACAAGGTTATTTTGTGATAATCAAGTACCCTTACTTATAGCTGCGAATCTGGTTTACCATGAACCAATAAAACATATTGAGCTGGACTGTTACACGGTTCGAGAGAGAATTCAAAGGGGATAAGTGAAGATAACCTATGTACAAACCAAGAACCAATTTGTAGACTTATTTACGAAGCCATTGAGATCACCGGCATTTCACACACATCTGAGCAAGTTGGGTGTGATTGACATCCACACTCCAACTTGAGGGGGAATGTTAAAGGAAAGAAAACCTATTAAGGAATGAATCGTGGATCGCCTACACTGATAGCTAAATTGTGAACCAGAACTAATTGTGTATATGCACAATATCAGTTTAGCATGATCTTAGGATCCTGATTTATTGTACAGTTTATATTCTTAGAATAGCTTTGTTATTGTTCTATATAATTTCTTCCTAGTCTATACAAACCTGAATGCAATAGACAGAATCCTTATTCACCAATTTTGCATACCATGAACTGATGGAAGTGATCTGTTTAGAATTCAAGAAGAAAAGAACTTTCCTTTTGGAACAAACTTGTCATGTTTATCTCAGAGGAAGAAGAAGATAGAAAGATGAATCAAGAAATGTAGATCACACTCGCATAGAGTTTTGATAATGTTATTGATGAAGTAAGTGTATTTGAAACTTATATAGGTAGTAAGTATTACCCTGGTTATTCATAAAACATAAATAAGAAAAGTAAAGGCAGAGAAGGAAAATAAACTTTTTTTATCTATTTGTATATTAGGTTACAAAACTCAAAGTATATGATACAACCCTTTTTATATAAGGAATGAGAAGAAATCTTCCTACTTAGATGGAAAGAATGAAGATGATTCTATCTTAAAGGAAAATCAATTTGGAAGAGACTTGGCTTAGTTTACAGTTGATGCAAAATGAATGAAAATCTAAATCAAACGGTGAGTTTTGGTTTTAACCAAAACCATCATTGATGATGCCGTTTTGTATTTTTCATTTTCTAACATACTGTCGGTTGCTTTGTAGGTCTGAATGTTGACCCCTAATTTGACCATTAGTGTGGATGGAAAGGTGTAAGATCGTGGCGGTCTATTCTGTGTAGCACGGTAATGGAGGTGCAGAGGAGAGAAGTTGCTTATATCTCAATAACCCCTCCCTCCTCCCCCCCCCCCCCCCCCCAGCTCGCACGAGATGGAGTGCATATGTTATCGACGTTAATCTTGGATAGATACATTAGAAAAACAGTGGAAGGTAAGGTTTTTGTGAATATATCAGCTACTTAATCATGAGTGAAAATCTATGATGTGCGAATAATTCTAGCTTGAATTTTCTCTTTTTTAAGGTGAATCGAGCTCAATGTATTAGTCCGCTCATGGAAGACATGATTAGAAGCGATGTGGAGGGTAGCCTGATTATCGCAAAATAAAGAAGCTACTTGAGGATGGGGAACCTGGAAATCATGAAGTAAGTATTACAACCAAATTAACTCACAACAAGTAGAGGTCCTTGATCTATATTATGCTTCAGCTTATAAACTAGAAATAATTTATTATTTCTTGGATTTTCAGGAAATAAACGAGTCACCGAGGAAGATACATAAATCATAGACAGAGTGTCTTGAATTTGGGCAAGCCGCCCAATTAGAATCACAATAAACACACAGCTTAAGAGTTAGTGAGACAAGGAAGAATAAGAACAAACCAGGTGAGCCTTTAAGATATCAAAAATTTTGTTAATGCCTTGAAGATGTGTATTTGTGGGTGTTGTCATGAACTGATTGAGAATTTGAACCGAAAAATTGATATCGGGTCTAGTGATAGTTAAATATATTAACTTGCCAATATATTCTCTATAAATAGAAGGATCCTGAAGTGGATTTCATCATGTTGACTGAACTTGAGGTCCATGGAGATTTTTACTAGTTTAGCATCTAGGTAGTGAGCATATCTGAGTAAATCAATAGTGTATTTGCGTTGGTAAATTTGTATATCTTTAGCGGACCAAGTCACTTCAATACCAAAGAAATAACAAAGAGTGCCTAACTCTTTGATCTTGAACTGAGATTGTAAAACTGATTTGAGGCTTAGTCGTTGGCTTAATCAGTAGTAGCAACCATTAAGTCATCAACATAGACCAAAACGGCAATGAAATCTCGAGATGTAGACTAAGTAAAGAGACTGTAATCTTCCTTCGATTGTGTAAAACCAAACTAAATAAGGGAAGAGGAGAACTTAGCATACCATTGGTGAGAGGACTGATTGAGACTGTATAAAGCTTTAGTAACTTGCAAACCATAGGTTTAGAAGCTCGATCATAGCCCTGTGAGAGGTTCATGTAAACATCTTCTTCTAAATCGCCATGAAGAAAAGTGTTTTGCACATCAAATTGGTGCAAATACTAACCTTTGGAAGTAGCCAAAGCAAGAAGACATATGACAGCGGTGATTTGGGCAACAGGTTAGAACGTTTCGTGGTAGTCAACCTCTTCTAATTGAGAATACCCTTTTGCAACAAGTCGAGCATTCTATCGCTCTAGGGTCGCATCTGAATTATATTTGAGTTTAAATACCTTTTGCAACCAACTGTAGTTCTTCCAAGAGGAAGAGGAGTGATTATCTAATTGTGATTATCCTTTAGATCCTTTAGTTCACCTTGCATAGCCTAAATCCACTTAGGGTCTTATGTTCCTTATAACTTAAAGGTTCCACTAGCTGAAAACTAGAAGTGGTGAAGGCTGAAAATTTCCTTGATAGCTTGTCAAAAGTCATGTGTGTAGGTATAGGATATTTTACCTTGGAACTGTGTGGAGATAGAGATTGAGATGGGGAAGTGGTTACATGTCCTGCAGCTGTGTTAGCTAAAAAGGAGCATAAATAGTCAGACAAATGTGCATGGGGCTTTTTGGGTCTTTGGGAGTGTCTATTTGGGTTGAGATTAGGGGAAAGGTCGTAGATGGGAGTGTAGGAGGAGGAGGTGATTCTTTAAGAAGTTTAGAAGAGTGAGTGGAGGTAGGAGGAGAGGAAGTATGAAGTGAATTATCTAGTATGAGTGAGGAATAGATAGGGGTGTCATCATCATAGTCTATATCAGGGGTGGGATGTAATGGTTCAGAATAAAAGAGAGAATGATCCATTGGGTCAACATTAGTTTTGTAGGGAAAAACATGCTAAAAAAATTTCATATTATGAGAGATGAAAAAAGAATATTTATCCATATGAAGCAATAAATATTCCTTAAAACCACAAGGGTACTGGATGAAAACACACTGTTTGGCTCTAGCATCAAATTTCTTTCGACCCTGGCTTAATGTAGAAGCAAAGTATAAAGACCCAAAGACTCTAAGAGAATGATAATCAAGTTATTTATGTAGTAAAATTTCAAATGGAGATTTATTGTCTAAGAGATGAGTAGGTGTTCTATTAGTTAAAAAGATTGCGGTATGGACGTATTCTTTCAAAAAAGAGAGGGATAAACCTAACTAAAAATGGAGGGCCTTATAAATATTTAAAATGTGTTGATGTTTCTCTTAGTAACACTATTTTTTTGTGGTATTTTTACACAGGAGCCCTGGTGGATTATCCCATTCTTAGCATAGAAATCTGTCAAAAGAAAGTTTTTGCCATTATCACTCCTGATAGTTTTGATTTTGGTATCAAATTGGGTTAGGACATATGAATAGAAAACATGAATGCAATGTTGAACATCAGATGTCTATTTAACCATGTAAATCCATGTATTTTGCGAGTAATCATCAATGATTATTAGGTAATACTTGAAACCATCATGACTAACGGTTGAGGTTGGACCCCAAATATCACAGAGGACATATGGCACAAGATGTAGCTTTAGTATAAGAAAAAGGAATATTCATTAATTTCATTCTAGATAAAGAAACATGGCTTAGTCTTAAGTGCTAATTACCATTAGAATTATCAGAAGAAAAATGGAACACTGATTTATTTGAAACAGGTTTATGCACATTTTTAACAATATCATTAGGAATAGATTCTAGCATAAGTTGATAGAGTCCATGTTTGCCTTATCCACTCCCAATCGTCCTCTAATCCAAACAATCTTCTCTATAAGACAGTGAGAAGCAAAGAACGTGAGACAACAATTTATAGAATATGCTAATTTTCTAGCTGAGATGAGATTAGAGGAAAAAGAAGGAACATATAGAACATCATAAAGTATTAGATATAGATTTAATTTAACAGTCCCAATGTGTGTGATAGAGACTTTTTGGCCCGTGGGTAATTGGACAAAGATTTTCACAACAAAATTAATCTAAAAAAAGAAGGAAAACATATAATATGATTTGTGGCCCATATATCTATAATCCAGGGAATGTGAGTTTTTTAGGCATCAATAGAGCAGAAACTTGATGAGCAGTGTTTATGTGGTATTTGTGTCCTTCATGATAACCTGTAAGTTGTAGCATTTTGCTTTTATGTGGCTTGACATCTTGCAATGTTCACAAGTAGGGGGAATGAAATTCCATAATTTGAAACATATTTATGTAGAGTGCCCGGTAATTTTTGCAATGTGTACAATATGTCTTCTGCTTTTTGACATATTCTCTTGATTTGTTGAGGTAGACTGAGTTTGTGGCTATCATGATTGCAGGGTCTATGGAAGGTAAGTCCGTAGATGGCTAGATTCTTGGTTGTTTTTTGATTTTGAATGAGACTGTATGCAACATTGACTCGAGGCAGTGACACATGTAATAGGATCTTATCTCTGGCTACTGAAAAGTCATCATTCAAACCCATTAGAAATTTGATTACCTTATCTCTTTCATGTGGATCTACCAGAATCTGTAGATGTCCAAATGTACAAGATGGAATAGATTCAAATCAGCTAATTGCTCGCATAAGTTTTTCAATTTGGCATAATATAAAGCAACTAAATCATCTCATTTTTTTATTTCTAAAATTTGCTTCTTGTGTTTGAAAACTCGGGGTCCATCTTGTTGAGCAAATGTTTCTTCTAATTTAGCCCACAATTCTCGAGCATCGCTAATGTAGGATACACTGGATCTTAAGTTGTGACTGTCTGAATTCGATTAGGAAACCACCATATCATTGCATCTTTCCCATGCTTCTAAGACTTTGCTAAAAACAGAAGATTCATCATCAAGTTCATGTGGTTTAGGTCGTTTCCGGTTAAAAAAGACAAATTTATTCTTGTGAGTGCTCTTTTCATTTCCCTTGACAAGACTTCATAGTTGTCTTTAGTCAATAACTCAGAGACTAAATTAGATTGAGGATTGTGTCCATTATCTAATTTGTATGAGTTGCTTGCTTTTGAAAAATTTGTGAACATATTGAACTCACCAGAATGTTTTTCTGGGAATTTGTAGACTGTCTGGTTTTAGTAACAACTTGAGTTCTTCCTTCTTTTACAATTGCGGAGGCTCTAATAACATAACAAAGGTAGTAATTATCCTCATCATTGATAAAATAAAAATAAGAAAAGAAATGGCAAAGAAGGGAAAATAAACTTTGTTATGTATTTGTATATTAGGTTACAAAACTCAAAGTACATGATACAATCCTTTATATACAAGGAATGAGAACAAATCTTCCTACTTTCTTAGAAAGAATCAAGATGATTCTATCTTAATGGAAAATCAATTTGGAAGAGATTCGGCTTAGTTTACAGTTGATACAAAAGGAATAAAAATCTAAACCAAACGGTGAGTTTCGATTTTAACCAAAGCCTTCATTAACGATGTCGTTTTGTATTTTTGATTTTCTAACATACTACCAGTTGCTTTGTAGGTCTGAATGTTGATCCCCAATTCGGCTGTTGGTGTGGATGGTGAGGTGTGAGATCGTGGTGCTCTTTTTTGTAGAGTATGGTGATGGAGGTGTAGAAGAGAGAAGTTACTTATATCTTAATAGAAACTATTTCATTCACCAGCAATTATGAACGAACTGGAAGCACAATCTTGATCTCAATATGTTTTTCTGGAACCATGAATTTCTAGATTATGAATGAGTTAGCCTCGTCGAATTTACTTCGTTTATATTTCTGGAAAAGGAGTCAAGCTTAGTTTAGAGAAAGTTCGAATGAAACTGTCTTAATTGGGAACTGAGAAAATTTGGGGAGAGGAAGAGGATAATGAACTTCAATATATTTATTCGTTTATTCATTTATTTTTGGAAGACGATTGCGAAAAGGCAGTAATCATATAGAAAGAAAGATCAAATAAACATAGTGAATAAAGGTGAAGGACTATATTGTAACTAGTCAAAGTAATTTAGTTATCTTTATCGTCCATTTTCTTTCCCTTTCTAGGCTAAAAGGAAGTGATAGACAATTTTTATCTTATTGAAACCTAGAAATCTAATTGATAACCATGCTTCATAGTGCGATTAGAGTATTGCTGCATGAAGACGATTTGGTGACGAATATATATATTTTTTACTTGGTATGAATTATTGAGAATATGTTGAAGATCTTGTGTTACGTTTTTCAATACTAAAAGTCTCTTCTATTACATTTGCTCTTATGAAAAAGCCGATTTGTATGAGTTATTGTAGATTTCTTAACTAAAAATATTGTGCATGTTATTTTGAAAATATATAATAAGTATTATTTTAATGAAATTAATAAAAAATATTTTTTTATATATAATTTTTGTAAATATATTATTATTGAATAATATGAATAAATATCCGAAAATTCCAAATTCATTAATGTGACTATAATCTTGTATTAGTATAAGAAGATTAAGATTATAAATAATGAATTAAATTGTCTGCAGCATATTAAAGTATGAAATCTTTAATATAGTAGTTGGTAGTACGGTTCTCTAGCATTACGAATGCATGTGATCTATATCTGGATCACTAATGTAGATAGACATCTTAGTGAAGATGCTTTATATAATTGGATTATATAGGATAAAACTCGATATGAATTAATTCTTTATTAAAATACTATTTACTATAAAGAATTACATTCATATTAATAGATGATCATATGAAGATCAATTTGAATCTTGAGTAATTAATTATGAACTCATATTTATGTCAATCGGATATTTTGATTCACTCGCCATTATTTGTTTGTAAAATAGGCTAACGACTTTTGTTTTGGAGATTCATTGGGATAAGTGACTGAGAACATGATTCATAGATATGGAATCCATAACTTTTTTGTAGAAGATTGTATATTGGTTCTTTTAAGGATTAATTATGAAACTGAATGGTTTTGAGTTCAAATTTATAATCAAGTTATAAATTGACCGTTCACTAATGAATTAATGGTACTTAAGTATAAATAGATAATTAGAGAGATAAAACAATAATTTTGACCAGTTCTAATTACGAATCAATTTTTGGAGGATTGAATGCATGAAATGATTATATCAATAGACTACTAGAAATTGGTCAGTAAATATATTCTATAATTTCAAAAGTGCAATCTCATATTTTTAATAGAATAATATTAAGATTAATAAATTAAGATTTATTAAATCAAAAAGTTTAATTAATAATTTAATTTATTGGAGCTTGGAATTATAGGTCCATGGTCTCCAGGTCGCCTCTATAAAATACTGCATAGGGTAAGAATGATAGGTTGAAAAATGACTTATTTGCAAGAAAATAAGTTTTGGGGGTAAATTCGTTATTATGAGATAATTAATGTTAATTAATTAAAAGATATATTTAAATGGTGAAATACGGAATTATTTAATTAAATAATAATATATTTTATTTTGAATTGAATATATTATATATAATATTAAATTGATATGAGATATTAATTTAATATTAAGATTAATTAAGTCAAATTCAGATTAGCATGAGAAACTAATTTAAAATTCAAATAAAATATGCTTTTGATTTAAAATAGATGAGATTCTATTTTAAATCATATTTAAAAAGTTTGAATAAATCAAATATATCATCAAAAAGATGATGATGTGATTTTATTTTATAAGATTTGAAAATATTTGATTTTATCAAATATATCGTTAAGCTGATGATGTGATTTAAAATAGATAACACTCTATTTCAAATAAGATTTGAAAATATTTAATCATATCAAATATATCATATAATGATCATCTTATCAGTTCAATTAATTTAAAAAGTTTAAATTAATCAAAATACCTAATAAAGTTCTATAAATACATCTTTTTCTAATTAAAACGTTTTTCCAGTAGAGATTTTTCTAAGAGAAAAAGAAAAAGAAAAACTTTATCATCTCTACGTGCCCACACATATCCTATTGTGTTGAGGATCGACTTGCAAGATCGTGGTGTAAGTCTCGACGATCGATTCACACAGGCAAATATATGACCTTTTCGTATAGATGTAGAATTAATTTATATGTATATAAAGAATCGCTTAAACATTTTTTATAAACTTTTTGTTATACATTGAGACCGATTGTTCTCTTCCGCTGCATGGTTTCGAACCACCTTTTCCAACAAAAAAGTGTCAAAGAAATTTCCACAACTTTTTTTACATGATGTTACAATTCAAAGTCAGCTTTGCAAGTGATATGAGATAAAATGAAAGTATAGTAAGAAGCAAAAGTCTTTCCCGTAGAAGATTGTTACTAATTTATAAGTTATCAACTCAACTAAACTTACCTAATTAAAATGAAATTAAAAAACCTAACTAACCTTAATTTAATTGGTACTAAAAAGATGGCTCAAAATTTGGGGGATTTGGATTAGACCAATAAATAAAATGGAGAAAAGAAAATCAAATGGCTAAAATTAAAACAAATAGAAATTAAAAGATTGATATTAATGAAAAAGACTGGTCAAAAATTCATTCTCCACCACTAAGTATAAAATCCAATAAATTAATTAGAATTATCTTTCATTTTTCTAAATTTAATAATCTTAACATAATCAAAAGCTCAATTATCTCGATCTTTCCTTACTTGTTTGTTAAGTAAGATAAGTTATTTACTTAATCTCTTTCCATTAAAGAACCTAAGAGAATCTCTTTAATTTAATTTAATAGAAACAATTAAACAAGAAATATAGGTTAAATCAAGAAATAAATATATAAGCGACGTTTATTTATCTTGAATTATACCTTATATGTAGTCGAATGAAAATATCTCATAATCGTTGAAAATATTATACTACTTATTTTTAAGAATTTTGACAAAACGAATAAAAAACCTACAACAATAAAGTCACTATCATATTTATTTATTTTCACATCTTAAATAAATATAATAATAATTTATAAATACTATAAATAGTATGACATAATAAATTCAAAAAAAATAAAAATTAATTATAAATTAATTAATCAAAATTATATTTAGGGCTTTAAAATCATCTTCAACTAAAAAAAATATATTAGCTATTCATAATAAACAAAATTAAACCTATAAAAGAAAATAAATAAAAAATAAAAAATAAAAAACAAAGAATAAAAAAATATCTATTAAAATTGACACCCGAAAAAATCAAAATTCTGTCTTCTCTTCTATTTGCTCCTACCGCCACTCTCTCCGATTTTGTCACCCGTTGCAACTCTCTTTAATTTGTTCTTTCCGCGACAAAAGAAAAAATATGCTTTAAGAAACTCTCTTCACGCTAGCCATTTATTTTTTTTTAATTTTATTTTATTTTTCTCTTTATGCACGCCACCCTAGTCTTTTAATTTGATGTTTCTCCTGCAGCCTTGCCACAAGTCTTTCTACTTCTTTTTATTTTACTTTTCAAGCTCTCAACATCTTGTAATTGCAACCAAGTCATCCAAGTAATTTTTAGCTCCATTTTTGCCCCTTTTAAATATCTTTTTATCTTCTTACCCCAAAACTCTTACAAGTGTAGGTCTACTGCCGTGGCTGCTTTCAGCCACTCCCAACCCATAAACAAGGGTTTTGAAATCATTGATAGCTCCCTAATGTCCTCCCTTCTTGAAAGCGCATCTGCTGCATTGTTCTCACGACCTAAGCGATATACAATCTCGTAATCAAACCCGAGTAGCTCGGAAAGCCATTTTTGTTGTTCCGGTGTCGTTAGCGTTGCTCAATGAGGTACCTCAAACTCTTTTGATTTGTGCATATTCTAAACCGATGACTAAGTAAATAATGTCGCAAAACCTGAACCGCTTCAAGTATAGCGAGCATCTCTTTCACATAAGTCGACCAATTTTTCTTTGTAGGTCTAATGGCCTTACTCAAGTACGCGATAGGCCGTCCTTTTTGTTGTAGAACAACGCCGATTCCAAACCCAGAAGCGTCGGTTTCAATCATAAAAGTGTTTGAAAATTTCAGTAATTTGAGAAGTGGAGTTGAAACCACGACTGCCATTAGTGTTTAAAACGATGTATTTGCTTCCTCTAACCAAGAGAACTATCCCTTCTTAAGTATCTGTGTAAGAGGTCATGCAATCAACTCATAATGGCAAATGAACTTTTGATAATATCCGGTTAACTCGAAGAAACCCCTTAAAGCGATGACAAATTTAGGTTCCTAACATTAGACCATTGCTTCAAAAAAAATTTTTTGTCTGCCGTCACACCATCTGTATTGATAATGTGGCCAAGATACTCCATTTCTTGTTGACTGAATTCACACTTGGACAGTTTTATGAAAAATTGATTTCAAGCAAGGGTCTCTATCGTCATTCGTAGGTGACACACAAGTTCCTCCCATGCCTAGCTGCAAATCCAATTTTCGTCAAAGAAAACCAATATAAATGAGCAGAGATATGGCCGAGGAATTGCATTCATGGCTGCTTAGAAAGTTGAGGGTGTGTTGCACAAACCAAATGGCATCACTAAATATTCGTAGTGCCCATTGTGAGTGCGAAATGCTGATTTGTGAACGTCTACCGGCTGTAGATGAGTTTGATGACAGCCAGTCCGGAGATCCAATTTGCTAAAATACTTTGCACCAAAAAGTTCATCTAGCATATCCTTAATAGTTGGAATCAAAAATCGATCCTTGATCGTCGCTTCATTCACGGTAATCGGTGTAAGACCACCACGATCCGTCCTTCTTTTTCACAAGTAAAATTGGTGAGGAGAATGGGCTTGTGATATGTCAAATCATACCTGAATGCAAAATCTCCTCCACTTGGCAATGTATCTCATCCTTCTAAAAATGTGCATACCTATACAAGGTAACATTCACCGGTTTTCCTTCATCAATTAAGTGAATCTGATGATCATATGAGCAAGTGGGTGGGAGGTTGGAAGGCTTTTCAATAACCTGTCAAAATTCATGCAGCAGCTCGCTTATTTCCCTTGGCTATTCCAGCTTCATCTTGTCACTAAATGGCAACCCAATGCTAATGAGAGCAAATAATTCAACCCAAAACCTTGATTCATACATTAATGCATTCCCACTTATGCCCAAAGAAGGTTAAACTGTAGTAGCTGCTAACTTATACCGTTGTCTGTTATTTTTGAATTCCATTGTCATATTTTCGTAATCCGAAATGACCGGCCCAAGCTCCGCTAGCCATTGAACGCTAAGGAGAACGTCCATTCCTATGATAGGAATGAAGTATAGTGATGTTTCGAATTTAAATCCTTGGAGGCAAATCTTGACCTCATCAAACCAATTATGGCACACTACGTGATCTCTGCTAGCCACCTTCACTATAAACGGTGTGATCAGTGTCATTATCAAACGTAACCTCCCAGCGACCTGCTCATGAATGAAGTTATGACTCGACCTGCTGTCGACAAGGATACTTACTATTTGATTCAAAATCCGAGCATTGCCTCATCGAAAATTGCTTCGAAAGATATGTATGGATCCCCGATTTCCTCCTCCGGTTCATGGTCTACCAAAGCGTCTATGATTGGGTCATCCTCTTCCTCGATGGTGTCCATGAGGAATGCTTGAGCTGCTTGACAATGATGACCCAACGCAAACTTCTCGTCGCAATTATAGTAGAGATTCTTCTCCCGACACGCCTTCATCTCCTTAAACGATAAGCATTTTGCTGCTCCAGGTGTGATAATTTTAGTGGTAGATCCCGCACCTACTACAATAAGTCCCAGTTTAACGTAGGTTTGACCCGAGCTACTGCCGCCACTTTGCCAACTTTTAACAAGTTTGTTGTTCTATTGACGACAGCCATCGTGGTTTGAACATCCGCACCTCTACTGCAATCTCATCCTTCAACCCCCCAAGAAATGTCTGCATTAACGCCTCTTATGGCCACCCATTTACCCAATTAGAGAGCCGCTTAAATTCTCGAAAAAAATCATTGAACGACCCATTTTGTCGTAGCTTTGCAAGAGACTCGTCCACGTCCTCAAACTTTGTTGAACCATGTTTGACAATTTCAGCCTCAAATACCTTCCATTGACAGTTTTCTTTCTTTCTTGCCTCTCATACTATTGCCACCATCAATTTGCATTGCCCTCTATGTGAAAAGACGCCAACTCGACCTTCCTACGCCCTTGGATCTATGGAATTGAAAAGTATTGGCGCACCCAATCCAACCATATGTTCAAGTCGGCACCAGAGAACTTGGGAAACTCTATTAGAAGTCGTGGCCCCTTTTCCTTCTTCTTTTTCTTACCATGGCTACTTACTATTTCTACACTTGTTTCGGATGATAAATCACGTTCGTCACTAGAAACAGAGGGTGTAGATCATGATCTGGATACCAAACTTGAAGTGGATCTACTATTCCATTTTTTGACTTTTTCCGGTTAGATCTAGCCCTACTTCATGGATGCACAAACTGGTTCGTCAAATCACGAATGGAATCTTGATTCGCTAAAGGCATCTCCTGTAGCATCGTCAAACTTTGCTGAATCTCCCACACTGCTCCTTCGATTTGCTCAAAATGCTAACGAGTTGTCATTATAGTAGCGGCGACTCTGATACCAATTGATAAAATCGTCAATAAATAAGGAAACCAAAACCTAATTCACGGTGTTAGGATGACACGAATCTTGTCTCCCGGTGACAAGGGACCTCTTATTTCATTCAACTTTTCATACTCCTCCAAAACAACATAGCAAACAAATAAGTAAATAATCCTAGCAAGAAAATAAGGAAATAATTCTAGCAATAATTAAGTAAATAATCTAATTCAAATAAGAAAAACATTTGCGTGGATCTCATGCAAGCAAACCCGCCATGCCCAAAACAATAATTACAATTTCTTTTAACCGAACCACTTAGGTTCGTAACCCATGAGGCGTGAATTGGCAACCTGAACTTTTTCTTAGCCCAACTCTTTCATGCAGCCCATTGCTCTCATTAATGCATCATTTTATTTCATATATATAAAGATGTACCAATATAGTTGGAATGGTGAAATCTATACGGCCCCACCCCACATTACACACGTCTGATGTTTGATATACATGATTGTTAGCTTCTGTAATGGCCAAAGGTCGGCTATGACAAATTTAAGTTAACGTCTAGCCAACACCTTGTCGGTTTTATTTAATTTTGATCGAGTTGGAAAAAAAAAATTTCATAATTCTAAAAATAGATATGGTTATTAGAAATTCTCAAAATTTAAATTTAAGAATTAAATTTTCCTTTAAAATTTAGTAATATTGCACATGTGCGGATTTGAGTCAGCCACCCTTTTCTTTCTAGCAATTTTTTTAAAAATTCATAATTATGATATCGGAAAAAACTGTCGTTCGATTTGTGTTCGGATTTTTGGGAAAAAATTTTGATCAACTATTACAAAGGTTGATACCATAAAATATATTATTATATGTAGAAGTGTTAAATATGAGATTTTCTTTTTATATTTTTGAAAGAGGACAAAACATATTACCAAAACTAGTTTAGAAGTAACTATACTATATTTTAATGTAGCATCTTTCCCTGAAATCCGTATGTTTGATGGATCTCGGTATATATGTAGACCTTTCGGCCCACCATCGGCCCCCTAATTTGAGGCAGTCCAAGTCACTCTACTGGGCCCACTCATGGTCCAAACTCACATTTACGGCCCAAATATTCTCAATCTCTCTCTTCAAAATCTCCCTCTTTATAGTTTCTCCTCACTCACTCACTTGTTCACGTTCTTCTCTCCCCGTCTCTCTGAAAATGGAGCCATGGCTGGACGACTTAGCCGACGATCTTCAGAGCCTAAGTTTCACCTCTACAAACACCAACCGTAGCATCAGCTCCTGCTCTGATTCAACTCTAACGGCTTCATTCTCCTCTCGGCTCGGCTCACTCCCCAACAAACCTCATGCGCCGTCGTCAGACCCCTGCTGGTCTGCCATTAATCTGATCAAATCCGAATCCGATTCTTCGACGCGTCAACTCTCACTCTCCGACCTCAAATTCCTTCTCCGGTTGGGCTCCGGCGACATTGGCTCGGTCTACCTCGCGGAGTTGAAGTCCGCCGGAGTAGTAACCGACTCAGCCGAGAGATGCGTTTTCGCGGCGAAGGTGATGGATAAGAAGGAGTTAGTTAGTCGGAGCAAAGAAGGTCGGGCGAGGACAGAGAAGGAAATACTGGAATTGTTGGATCATCCGTTCTTGCCGACGCTCTACGCGAGTATCGATGCGCCGAAGTGGCTCTGCCTCCTGACGGAATTTTGTCCCGGCGGCGACTTGCACGTGATCCGGCAACGTCAGCCGTTTAAACGCTTCGATGAAAGCGCCGTGAGGTAAATTTTTCTCTTTTTACGTAATCGCACGCACTCTGACACACACACACATCTCTATCCCCTCTTTATTTTTACTTACTTAATTATTATTAATTTTTTTCCTTTTTTAGTTTTTGAAATTGAGAAAATCAGAATCTTAAAAAAATTAGGCGTGGGATCTGGTGTGGAGACATGTACGGTGATCTCACCTTGGTCTCATAAGAATGTTAGATGATCATGAAGAAGGCGATAGGTAGTTCAAGGCGGGGTCCACGACCTGACAGGGGAGACTAGTGAGGCTAGGATGGTAGTATGTGGAGCCCATCAGTTGGTGACTTGTTTCGTGTTGGTTATGTCGTTTTGGGGATGTAAGGGAACAGGATTATACGATAGGTATGGTGTGTAGGATTCACTTAATCAGTTTTAGAGCTTAGAGTGAGTGTGGTCGGTTTATTTATAGCCCACGTGGGCTCGTTGACCCTTTTTATATTCCGGTGACACCCATTGGTTGATGGTACGGATTTGTTTGCAACTCGAGAGAAATAACCAAATAGAACCAAATTTTTGGCCCCAAAAGGGAATATATATATATATATATATATATATATATATATATATTGGGACCAAATTTGTTTCCCTTGGTGCTATCCGAGTCATTTTCCTTTTTTCTCTTTTTTTTTTTTCCTTCTCCTTTTTCTCTTTTCCTAAATGATTAGTGTTATTAATATAGAAGGCTAATTATATGATGGAGATGGTCAACCAGTTCTAACATAAATGAAAAGTGTAGTCTCTAATGACGAAGATTATAGAAATGAAAATAATCATAAAAATCATGAGAGAAATCAATAATATTCTTACGTGACATTTTCTTCCTCATATTAAGATATGGAATTACACGAATACATCTCTTAATTAATGCTTTTAATAAATAATCCAATGCAAGTAAACATAAGTTCTTTCTTTTCTTTTTTTCTACTTCTTACCTTTTTCTTTTCCCTTTTTAGCCAATAGTGAATAGTGATGACCTCTGTAATATTCGAATTACTGTTTTTATTTTTAAAGGAGCTTTCTATTTGAAACTGACCACTCAAAAAATAAAATAAAATAAAAGCCGTTTTCATTAACTTTAGCTGGTTTTCTGAGATTGCTATAAACTTATAATTGAGTTTCTTACATGTGACCGTAATTAATGCTAATTCTATATAATATGGTGGGGATCCCTCATTTAAGGATGATTACTTTCCGGCTCATGTCCATTTGTTATTGTTTCCATAATTAATGTTGTTTTAGCCTGGAATCAGAGAACCTAATCTCACCGACTTTTTATTTTTTTTAAGGAATTTCAAGAATCTTATTCCATCTCATACATATATAATATATCATTTACTATGAGAATAACTCAATAAGGTATCTTAAGCTGATCTAATCTTTAGTCTAGTGTCTAGAGTCAGTTTGTTCGAGTGTTAAGAGGTCGAAATAGAATGAATTATGATTCTAACTTTCGAAAAGTTATATAGTTCATCGCAATAACTACTCATTTAATCAAGAGCCAAGGAAGTTTTCGTAAAAATTTCATTATATACTCAGTCGTGATTATAAAGTGTTGCTTATTCTTAATTGTAATAGAATCTACCTATAAGTTAATTTATAGGGTCTATGCAGTGCATTTAAGTTTCCAATACAAACAGCAGTTATCTAGAGCCCCTAAACAAGAAGAATAGCGGTACTAAAAAAAGAGTACTATATGTTAAGAAAAACAATGAATATAGGTCACCAACTAACCAACGATCCCTATAGCTAGAAGCCAGTAGTATTTCATGGTGCCTACATTAGTTCATCTCAATTCTCTTATTTGTACTATATTTCTATAATCAAAAAAATTAATGGTGATGAATGATGCCACGTCATGAGTTGTTTGCAGGTTCTATGCATCCGAGGTAGTTGTCGCCTTAGAGTACCTTCACATGATGGGTATAGTTTACCGTGATCTAAAACCTGAAAATGTGCTAGTTCGATCTGACGGTCACATCATGCTCACTGATTTTGATCTCTCCTTAAGATGCGAAGATTCTACATCAACCCCTCAAGTTATCATCACCAATCAAAACCTGCCAAATCATCACAACCCGGCCCTACAAAACAACAACTCCCTTGATCCCCGTCCCTTTTCATCTTACTCTTCTTGCATTATTCCCAACTGCATTGTCCCTGCTGTCTCATGTTTCCACCCAAAGAGGAAGCATAGGAAGAAGTTGGGTCTACGTAATGGGGCCGAGTTTGTTGCGGAGCCCCTCGATGTCCGATCCATGTCATTCGTTGGGACCCATGAATACCTAGCCCCTGAGATCGTATCTGGTGAGGGCCATGGCAGTGCAGTGGATTGGTGGACCCTTGGAGTGTTTGTGTTCGAGATGTTTTATGGCGTGACACCATTTAGAGGGATGGACAATGAGCTAACCTTGGCTAACATCGTGGCTCGAGCCCTCGAGTTTCCTAAAGAACCGGCAATTCCTTCTACAGCTAAGGACTTGATCTCCCAGTTACTAGTCAAGGATCCCAACCGGCGACTGGGATCGGTTATGGGATCTTCTGCGATAAAGAATCATCCCTTTTTTAAAGGGGTAAATTGGGCATTGTTGAGATGTACAATGCCACCATTTGTCCCTCCACCATTTTCTAAAGATGATGTATCGGATGAAAGTAGTCCCCAAACCCCAATTGAGTATTATTAAATTAGTGGGATACAATAATTGAATCTTGCATATATAAATTATACAATTTTGATTCGACTTTCTCTTTTGGATCTATATTCTCTCGTGGGCAAAAAATGAGAGGATGTAGATGAAAATAAATAAATGATGTTGACTTGAGTTGAGGGCGGCGGTACATGGCACCGCGCGATAAGCTGTTGACCGCATGGAAGGGTGCGTGGCCTGTTTTGTTTTTGAAAGTAATGTGGGGCCTCACATGCACGTGATTTTTTTTTTGTGGAAAAATCAGCATTACGTTAACGTATTCTTCCACTCCGTAAATTCTATATCTTAAATCTTAAATACTAAAATCTATACATTAAATTTTAAATGCTAAATATTAAATCATAAATTCTAAAATTTAAACTTTTAATTATAAATCATAAATCATAAATCATAAATCATATATCTTGGACATTATAATTTAATTAAACTCTAAGCCTTAGACCCTATATTATTATTATATTAGTGATTATGAATTATATCATTTATCGTTTATATTATGTAATATAAATCTCATCAATGTAACTCTATGCTCATGATAATCCATTTTGTTAAGGCCTACATCTTAATAACTTTCCTGCGGCTTCATCTGGTTGATGCAATGGATCTAGCATCAAGACATCCTACTTCATGTATTTTTGAATATGCGATGGATCCAAATAAAGAGACTCGAGATATCGACTCATTTTTCTCTGCTATCTAGGCTTGCTATCTGGTGTCGCATCACTAAGGTTGCTCTCCACATTGTGACTATTACCCGGTCCAACTACTAGGACCTCTATGTCTAGTTGGGAGGGGGATGGATTGGCACCTACATGTCTAGGTCTGTGATCGAAGACCAAAACATCGATATGAAATCAACCAAGTTTGGGATTTCAGACCGATAACTCAGTCTGGGTCCTAAGATCAGGAACTCGGTCTATGAGCCCGTTGATCCTAACCAAGATGATCAATTCTCCATCATCAACAATCATTATCCATCAATTTCAATCACTCTCCATAGATCAAAATTATCACTCCTCATCAATTTCATTCACATATTCAAATTTGCATACCTTTTATAGGTTTGCTTCCTTAGACATTTGAGAGAATGAAAGTCGATGGACGAAGGTTGAGGTAACGTTGGGCAACCAATAACGTTAAAGTAAAAAGGGGGCAACTGCATCGAACGATGACCGACTTAGGCAAGAAGACTGAGAAAGGCGATCACGATGGACGGCGAGAAGCGGGCCGACGGATGAAGGGAGAGCAGACGAACGCTGAGATTCTTGGGCAAGAAAACCTACCATGATTAGGCGAGGGAGATCGAGAGTAGCGATGCTGGACCGGGACATAAATCTTATATCGTGATTTGGATTTCGGGTAAGTGGAGAATGCTTATACCCATTTGAATTATGGGTATTTTGATCTTTCAAAATTTTATATATTTAAACTTACTTAACCCATTTTCTTAAGGCTATTTTAACCACACACAAAAAACATTTGGTCAATTAACAAAATAAGGCTCATTTCTCCAATTTTCTTCATAAAAATTTATGTTTGTTCCAAACTAAATGATGTCATATTTTAACACTCAGTGAAAAAATTTATGAAACAAAAGTTTCAAAAAATATTTTCTTAGCAATTTTAGGCCATTTTCTCTTTATTTCTTTTTCTTCCTATTTTAAAAACATAATAAAATTGTGAAATTCCCAAACTACCCTCTATCCCTACTTTTTTTTTTTTTTTGGTGGAAAAATCAGTGTAGCACGAGATTGTTAATATTCTTTGTTGGACTTTTTCAAAATAATGGTTAAAAAGTGTAAATAATTTAAAGACACAAGCCCAAAAAATATCGCATAAATGCAAGTAAATGCATCTCATATTGGAAAGGGAGAAAATTCTCAAAACATTTATAAGTGATTGCAAATAATGAGTATTTGTAATAATAAATAAAGGTTGGGGTCTAACCGAGACTCGCACTTGGGCGCCCGTAAGGCGTAGGCATGAGGTGCTTATTAGGTGCACATGGCACTTGGCACTTGGCATGTTTGCGACATGGCGGCCGTCCGTCACACACAATGGTTGACTCATTTAATTTCACCGTTTTAATTAAACTGTTGATAGTTAAAACGGTTAGTTATCGTTGGAGTTTGAATTCTGAGAATTCAAATATGTGGCCATTAAAATAGTTTCTTTTTTTCCAAGGATTGTGAATGTTCGTAAAATAGTATATTGTTTCACGAACATGTGCCAACTTTGCCTACAAATATAAGCAATCGGGAGAGAAGCAATCAACACTTTTTCTCTACCCATTTTCTCACTGTCTGAAATCAAACACATACCTATATTCCAGAATAATGTTCCATTATTGCTTGTGAGACTTTATAAAGGGTTTTCATATCTCGAAAACTATTTTCACAGTAACTTACAAGGAATTCGAGAAGGGGAAAATATTGTTTTTTGAAAAATGTATCCATTACGTGTTTCAAATCTCGATCACAAAATTACCAACAATCAAAAAATGATATTCTGTAATAGAGACCGAGACTGTTGATTCAACCATAAAGCTAATGAACCAGGATCTCGTGAGGCTTGATCGATTTGATGGATCAAACTTCACACGTTGGCAAGATAAAATGAAGTTCTTGCTCACTGCCTTGAAGATCTATTACATTCTTGATCCTAACCTTCAACCACTTCTAGAATCCTCTCCAGATGATACCGAAGAGATCAGAGTAGCAAAACTGAAAAGGATCGAGGATGCAATTATGTGTCGGGGACACATTTTGAATGCGCTATCAGACCATCTATTCGATCTCTACATAAATATAAAGTTTGCCAAGGAAATCTAGAACACATTGGAGAACACATACAAGGCCGAAGAGGAAGGTACTAAAAAATTCTTAATATTTGAGTATTTTAACTTTAAAATGTTTGATAGAAAACCTTTTCTAGATCAGATTCATGATTTACAAGTTATTGTCGATAAACTTATTGTTGTAAAAGTCATACTTCTTGAAAATTTTCAAGTTGGTGCTATAATTGCTAAGTTACCATCTAGTTGGAAAAGTTATATGAAGAAGATTCTTCATAATAACGAAGACTACTATTTGGAAAAGGTTAAAAAAAGCATCTACGTATTAAGAAAGAATCTCGGACTAGAGACAAGAAACCAGAGGAATCAAATATTGGTACCTTAAAGGCCAATGTTGTAGAAAGGCTTAGCCATCCTAAGGGCAAAAATCAAAAAGTGAATTTTCTTGGTCTAAAGAGAGATTAAAGAAAATTCAAAACTTACAAGAAAAAGGGTGATTGTTTTGTTTGTGGGAAATATGGGCATTTCGCTCGTGATTGTAGATTCCGAAAGAAACAAAATGAGAATAGAAAAGTGAATGCTATACAGGAAAAGATCATCACTACTGTGAGCGAGATCAATGTTGTCCAAGGAAAGGTTCAAGGATAGCAGTATGATACTTGTGCAACTATGCACGTTTCCTATGACAAATCAATGTTCAAGACTTTTGATGAAGTCGGAAATGGACAAGAGGTTCAAATGGGAAATGAAGGTCATTCCAAGATATTTGGAAAAGGAAGCATTGAAGTAGCCGTCACTTCTGGTAAAAAGATCACCCTAGCAAATGTCTTGTATGTTCCTGATATGAATAGGAACCTTATTAGTGGCGATTTGTTAGGCAAATCCGTATCAAATCTATTTATGAATCTGGGAAGTTGATTTTGTCAAAAAAATGGCTCTTTCATTAGAAATGGTTATTCTAATGATGGGATGGTGAAATTATGTACTATTGACAATAATATTAATAATAAAAATGCTAATAGTTCTGCTTATATGATTGATTCAAATTCTATTTCATTATGGCATGGTAGACTTGCACATATAGGCTAAATTAACATATGGCCTAATATGGCCTAATATCATGTGACACTAGCAATTTCAAAAAATGTAAAATATGCACTAAATCAAGGATGGTTTAGAAGCCTTTTCATTGTATTGAAATGTCATCTCAACTATTAGATTTAGTATATAGCGATTTATGTAAATTGAATGGCATCTTAACAAGAAGAGGTAAAAGATATTTTCTAACTATTATAGATGATTGTTCTAGGTATACTTATGTTTACTTGCTTAACATAAAGATGAGACATTCAATGCATTTAAAAATTATAAGGCCGAAGTTGAAAATCATCTAGGAAGAAAGTTTAAAATCTTAAGAAGTGACAAGGGTGGAGAATATTTCTCAAATGAATTTTCAGCATTTTGTGAAGAACATGGTATAATACACTAATGTTCTTCCCTCTTCACTCCTCAATAAAATGGCTTAGTCGAAAGGAAAAATAGAACATTGCTAGAAATGATTAATGTTATGTTGTTGAATGCAAAATTACCTAACAATTTATGGGGAGAAGCTATTTTAGGTGCATGTCATATTCTTAACATGATTCCTTTGAAGAAGAGTAAAATTTCCCCATATGAGATGTGGAAAGAAAGAAAACCGAATATCGGTTATTTTAAAGTATATAGGTGTCTTGCTTATTGCAAGAACACAGATCCTAAAAGGACTAAATTGGGTCTGAAAGCCATAAGGTGTGTATTTGTTAGTTATGCAACAAACAACAAAGCTTATAGAATATTAGACTTGGAGTCTAATGTTATAATTGAATTTAGAGAAGCGGAGTTTTTTGAGAACTTATTGTCTTTGGATAATAATTTTCTAAACACTACCAACATTGAAGAATCTCAAATAGAGAGATACCTTCAAGAGTTGTTGAGCAACCAATTGAACCTCGTAAAATCCAAAGAGCACAAAAAGTAAAAGAATTAGGATCTGATGAGATTGATTCTCAACTCATTACTTTCTGCCTGGTAGAAGGTAATAGAGAAGAGGTCATTAGGAAAATTCCAATAGTCATTCAAATTGAAGATGATCCCAAAACTTATAAGGAAACTATGTTTTCTAGAGATTCTACTTTTTAGAAAGAGGTGATAAATGATGAGATGGATTTATATCTAACCACACTTGGGAAATAGTTGACTTACCACCCGGTTCAAAAAAAATAGGATGTAAGTGAGTATCTAAGAGAAAATATCATACCGATGGAATTTTTCAAACCTATAAGGCTAGATTAGTAGCCAAAGGTTTTAGAGAAAAAGAAGGTATCGATGATTTTGATACGTATGTACATGTTGCTAGAATAACTTCTATTTGAATCTTGTTTTTAATAGCTTCAATCCATAATCTTTATTTTCATCAAATGGATATTAAAACTGCATTCTTAAATGGTGATCTCAATGAGAAGGTCTATACGGAACAATCGGAAGGTTTTGTTTTACAAGGAAATGTATATAAAGTGTGTAAACTAGTCTAATCATTATATGGTTTAAAGAAAGCACCAAAATAATGGCATGAAAAGTTTGACATTGTGAATCTTTCGAATGGCTTTAGACACAACAATGCTGATAAATACCTATACTCAAAAGTTTTTGATGGCTATATATCATAATTATTTGTCTTTATGTTGATAATAGGTTAATCTTGAGTGATGACATGAAGGGTGTAATAGAAACGAAGAGGTTTTTGTCCTCCACGTTCAAGATAAAAGATCTTGGATAAGTGCATACCATTTTAGGTATTAAGGTGAAGCCAAACTATGGGGATATACATTAAGTCAATCTCATTACATTGGAAAAGTACTCAATAAGTTTAGTCATCTAAAAATCAAGGAGACAAACACATCATTTAATTCAGGTATAAAGCTTGTTGAGAACAAGGGAAGAGCAGTGGCTCAACTTGAATATGCAAGTGCTATAGGAAGGCTCATGTATGTTGCACAGTGCATAATAGCTGATATAACATTTGCAGTTTGTAAACTAAGTAGGTTTACTAGTAATCAGAGCATTGAGCATTGGAAGGCAATTGGAAAAGTTCCTGATTATCTTAAGAGAACCAAGGAACTATGGCTCCACAATTCAAAGTTCCAAGCTATACTTGAAGGATATACAGATGCAAGCTAGATATCAAGTGTATGAGATAACAAATCTTCTACAAGTTGGGTATTCACACTTGTAGGTGGTGCTATTTCTTGGGGTTTCAAGAAACAAACATGCATCACCCACTCAATCATGGAGATAGAGTTCATTGCTTTAGCAACAACTACGAAAGAGGTTAAGTAGATAAGATATATTCTTTTAGATATTCCATTTACTTCAAAACAAGTATCTACTATATCTATACATTTTGACAGTCAAGCCACCTTATCCCGAGCATACAACAAAATGTATAATAGGAAGTTAAGACATATTAGTCTTAGACATGACTATGTGTGACAATTAATTCAATGTGAAATTATTGCCATCACATATGTGAGATCAAGTGAAAACTTAGCACATCTTATTACCAAACTTCTTTCAAGAAAATTAGTAAAATCTACATCTAGAAGGATAGGACTGAAACTCTTGAGATAAGAGATTCACCGATGATGGCAACCTAACTTAATGCTAGGAAATAACAAGTATGAAGTTCAAATAGTAAAAACAAGTCATTGATAAGTGCTAGTATTTCAGCACTAAATCAATGAAGCTCTATCTGAGATATATAGTGTTGGTTGTTATGGTCGAGGGTTGAGTTTGTCAAACATTTAATGAAGTTCAGTTTACGAGTGACAAGTACCATAAATGTAACAAAGATATTGAAAGAACTTCACATATATGAACTTAAAGGTGGTGCCACCTCTCATAAGAATTAAAGTTTTTCTTAAGAAAGTTCATGAATAGGATGAGCACAAGGCCATAATAGTGTTAAGCAATATATATCTTGAATATATAAACTATGAGTGTCTATGTGTGTGGTATCACCAGTTTTGTCAAATAGGAACAAGTGGCTCAAAGCTTTAAGCAACTTGGGATTTCAATATAACTTTATTACACTTACACTAGGTAAAGTTAAAATCGAAAGATACTTTATTTTATGCATATGCATCGTCTGATAGGTTATTTTTATTTACACTTTAACCAGTGGGGGATTGTTGGACTTTTTCAAAATAATGGTTAAAGAGTGTAAATGAGTTAAAGGCCCAAGCCCAAAAAAAGCCTCATAAATGCAATTAAATGCATCCCACATTGGAAAGGGAGAAAGTTCTCAAAACATAAGTAATTGCAGATAATGAGTATTTATAATAATAAATAAAGGTTGAGGTCTGATCGGGACTCGCACTCGCACACGCGTGCATGCGCGGCATGGACATGAGGTGCTTTTGGCATTTATTAGATGAACTTGCCACTTTGCACGTTTGCAACATGGCGCCAATAGCGGCCAGCTGCCACGTGCGATGGTTGACCGATTTAATTTTACCATTTAAATTAAACGGTTGACAGTTAAAATTGTTAGTTACCGTTGGAGTTTAAATTATGGGAATTCAAATATGTGACCGTTAAAATAGTGTAACTATTTTTTCAAGGAGTGTGATTGTTTGTGAAACAAGTCATTCGTTTCACAAACATGTGTCAACTTCGCCTACAAATATGAGCAATCTGGAGAGAAGTAATCAACACTTTTTCTCTACCCATTTTCTCACTGTCACAAACTGAACACATACCTATATTCCAAAACAAAGTTTACTATTGCTTGTGAGACTTCGTAAAAGGTTGTCATATCCTAAAAACTATTTTCACGGTAACCTACAAGCAATCCGAGAGGGGGAAAATATCATTTTTGGAAAACGTATCAATTACATGTTTCAAGTCTCGATCACAAAATTACCAACATTATTCCACCACGAAAATTCTTAAATATATTTATAATATATGTGATTATATTTTGCGTTTTTTGTAATAGTAGATGGCCTTATAAGATAAGACGCAGAGTCTTAGATTAAATTTTTCCATCATTAAAAATGATATGTTCTAGACCTAGTTATATCATATTTTCATGAATTCTTAAGATTATAAGTTATTAGGAAGAGGGCCAGGAGATAAAAGTTTAAATGTTTAAAAAAAATTAATAAAATAAAAAACCAAACCTAGAAAAGGTTTTTTATTCTAATTTTTTCAACTCAATAAAGTTGCTAACTCATTTCACTTTATTAAGTTGAAAATGAGTAATGATATAGAGATCAAACTTATACAAAACTTCGACAAAGTGGGGTGACTTGAAAATGATCCACACCAACCACATGATATAGATGGTTGCTATATCACCCATTTTGTTCAAAATTTAATCTAAGTCTAATTTTCCTACTCTTTTTCGTTAAAAATATTACAAACTATTGATGCACATTTCCATTATGCTAGAGGGATCCAACGCCTGCAGTGTGTTCCAAAGGTTGTACTTGCACAAGACAAATAAAGAGATGTCGGGGTGACGGCCAACATACTCCCCTTCGACGATACAGTCAACTAGAGTTTTTCTTGAGTGGATTACTAAAGGAGGAAATAGTAGGTTAAGAGTCTCGTACATGTTACCTCAATTTTCATCTCATTGTATACCTTTGTCCCTCGGACAAAACCCTAGTGGGCCATAATATGGACTGGACAAGTAGGACCCATCTACTTATAGGGACCTCATGATGTCATAGACCTCAGATACTCTTCCACCAAGAGAGATGACATCAACACTCCCATCGTCAAGGCAAGTATATTCGGCCTCTGGATTTAGGCTTTGGTCTATCGTTTCTTCAAATTAGGCCATCTCTTCAGGTCTGTTGATTGCCCTCAGCTCAGTTGAGTCCACCATGCAGCCAGGTAGGCCTTAAGCTGGCCCCATATTGGCTGAAGCTGAAGGTCTAATATTCAGACCCCAACAGCTGACCCTTTGAGAAGGGCATGTGGCACCTACAAGATTTATTGTTTCTCCCAACCTTCTGGTGGTAAAAGCTCCCTTTTTTTCTATCATTACTATCTTAGAAAAAAAAAATGAGGCACTTATGTGATTAAGCATGCCTCTTATCTTTTTGTCTTACATGCCGCCTCATCTTCTGTCATGTGGCTCTACCTAATTAGTTGCGACCCTTCACCTTCAACATTTTCACATTTTCTCTTTTTCATTCTCCTTTTTTCCATTCTTTCCTTCATTATTCCTCCTACTCACATTTTCTTCGAAGTTCATTCTCTCTCCCTGAAATCTCCTTATTTCGACGATCCTCCATTCAAGGCTCAACTCCAACATAAATCCACCATCGTTTTCTCTGTTGTGTTCTTACTCCTATTCCATCCACTGTAATGTTGGAGAAACCAAGTTCTACATTTTCTCCATTTTACTATTGTTTTTCTCTTTTCTTGTTCCTACTTCACCTGAATGTTCTTCATGAACCATTGTTCCTTTGCATTTTTATCTTCCCTCCTTTGTTTTGTTTTTTGAATAATAAACTTCTATTCAAAATGTGAGACTACTACTAGTCCTTACGAGTTTCCCACCTCTGTTCCAACCTCCCTCATTTTCTCTTTTGTTGCTCTTAGGGTTCTAACCTTCCAGAGGCTCCTTCAGAATAGTGTTAGTCACAAGGAATGCCCCTTATATTTTGGCAGATCTGAGCCTTTTACTTGAGAATTAAGCTTGAGACCGATTAAGATAGACCGATTAAGAGAAGGTCCTAATTTTATCTTTTCAAACTTAAGGCATATATGTGCCCTAAGTTTATAACCCTGGTAGTCACGCCTCCCTTTCACACCTTCATCATTTGCTTTCTCGAGCCTTCCACCTCTTCTTTCTTACATTTTCTCTTTATCTTTGCTTCTTCCTTAGCCTAACCACCTTTGACTTAATGGTCAAATGTGAAGAGGGTCTATGGACCATTAGGCTTCAACAAGTCTAAGATCACCAAGGGGTTAGTTGATATATCCTCTACTAGAAGAGCACTATGAGCTAGTGACCTCCAACCTTATTGAGGTTGAGAAGGATGACCTTCTGATGGACTACGACAACCTATATGCTATAAACCTTAGGGTTTTTGATGCTGATGAGAGGATCCCTCAAGTGGGAGTAAGCTACCTATTAAAGATCTTCATTTACCGCTAATGTACTTCATCAGCTTTTGAGCTCCCTTATCATTTTCTTCATGCCCTCCTTCTTTTTCGCCCTCATTGGCCTTAGTTGCGACATCAATAGCTAGTACTACACCTCCATTCCCAAGGGGAGTCCTTTGACGGACCTCCCTAAGTTCAATAAGCATTTCAAATAGATTGGTGCGTGCTAACAGGAGCATGGCAATGTCCACTTAAGTCCTACAAGCTTCCTTCGACCTTCTAGCAAAGTTGTAAAGGGTCATCTTCTTCCTTCCATTCTTAAGTCATTACCTTTAGGAAGTTAGATTTTTAACATAGTTAACCTTCCCCTAGGTACCCCCGACAATTTCTTTGATATCATTGATGAGGATGAGGCCGTTTGGTGGGCCATCCTGGCTAGCTCCAAAAGAGAGAGCTATTTGGAGCTAGTTTTACAGCCCCACACCTTGTTGCGTGCATCCTTATCAATGGGGATCCTCCTTTGGAGGTCTACCCCTTTGAGGGTGCTTCCTCGATTAGATGAAGTCAGTTCTGAGGCTGATAGTATTAACCTTTCCTCAATCTCATCACCATATACACATCCTTCATTCATTTTATCCTTCTTTCTTTCTCTTCTTCCCATTTTCATTCTTCTTTTTCTTTCTTTTTTTAACTCTCTTCTTTTGTTTTTACAGGACTCTCTAAATTCGAAGTGGAGACTAACGCTGTCGTTGACCTCAAGAAAGGAGAGAGGGCCTACAACCTAATCAAGACCCAAGGCTCATCAACATCTCTTTTTCCAGCTCGCCCAGGGATTTCATGTTAAGGGACACTATGCTAAGGGAGTCCTTATTGGACTCAGCTAGCTCAAGATCCTCCTCCTCATCCTTATAATGTTGCTCCTCCTGTCAGTTAGGCATCTTGCATTGCGATCACTCTGACAAGGCCCGGCCAAGTTGGGGTTCCTGTGGAGCCAAGGTCGTACGTGACAGTTGGTATCAGAGCTAAGGTCATACACAAGGGTGAGAAGTGGTTCAAGTTCTTGCCTAAGTTCTTGCCAAAGCTTTGTGTGGGTGAAGATCTTGTGGAAGAAATGGCTAGTGGTGGTTCTAACGTTGGCGATCCAAGTGAAGGAGAGACAAGGCGAGAGAATGTTAACAATAGAGGAAAGCAGAAGCAACAAGAGCCATCTCGAGACATGCTTGCATCATTGGAGACCCATGTTCTCAAGTTGGAGAATACTATGGTGAGGCAAGACTATGTAATGGAGAAGACGGTGGAACATGTAGTGGATTTGGTGATGACTAACCAAGGAGATGGACTTCAAGAGCGATTCCAAGCATCATTGGATAGGATTGACGCCACAATCCAAGAAGAGATGAGGGCTCTCCAACCTAACATGGATGCTTCTCTAGTAGAAGTGCATGAGAGGATGCAGACCATCGAGAAAGATGTGTCACTATCCAAATATAGGGTGTCTAGGAATATAATCGATGCTCCTCTCGCACCAAAGGTGGACGTGCCTCGACCCAAGACCAATGCATGAGCTAGGAAGGGGAAGGAAGTAGAGAACTTTCTATGGAGCTTGGAGCTCTACTTCAGGAAAATGAGGATCACGGATGATGAAGAGAAGATAGACACGGTACCTCTCTATCTTACTGACATCGCGGTACTATGGTGGAGAACATTGAGCTACGACATTGAGCAAGGGTTCTTCGAGATGATAAGGTGGGGTGAGTTCAAAGAGGCCTTCAGAGCACAATTTTGCCCAAGGAATCTCAAAGATGAAGCACAAGGTAAACTTCATCACCTCACTCATAAGTCTAGTATTTCTGACTATGTGAATGAGTTTTTAGAAATATTATTGGAGATCTCGAACTTCCCAAAAAAGGAAGCCAAATTTGCTCCATATAATGGTTACAGCCTTGGGCTAAGCAAGAGTTGAAGAGAATAAATATTCAAACTCTCAAAGCCGCAATCCACAAGGCGGAAAGCTTGAGCGAGTATAGGTGGGAGGATAAGGCCAAGAGTAGTCACTAGGGTAACAAGGGCAACAAGGGCAAAGATGGGGGAGCCACAAAGAGTAGCTTCAACAACCGCAATGAGGGAGCGGGCAAGCCTTTTGCAGGGAAGGGTAATGGCAAGGGTATAGGGGAGACATCCAAGGCCAAGATGTTGAACTGATTCTTATGCGAAGGACCGCACATGGTTCGTGATTGTCCAAAGAAGGTGAAGCTCAACGCGCTCGAAAGAGACGGGGAGTTGGAAGAAGAGGCAATTATGGGGTCACTCTGACTCCTTGGTGCACTCAAGGCCAAGGTCGTTGAAGGACCTAATGTGCAAAAGAAGGGATCCATGTGTGTCGGGATAGACATTGTGGGGAGGCAACTTAAAGCTCTAGTGGATTCAGGAGCAACCAATAATTTGATCAAGGCCGATGTTGCAAAAAAGCTCGGTCTTAAGTTAGCTAAGTCGAGTGGCTTCATTAAGGCAGTCAACTCGAAGGCGTTGCCAATCACGTGGATAGTTAATGCAAAGACCAAGGTGGGATAGCCGATGCGAAGATGACTATGACATAGTACTTATGCTAGATTGGCAAGATTGGGTAAAGGCTTGTCGTATGCCTTATGTTATTTCAATTATGAATATGAATACTGGTTCTCCTTGCACAGTCCCAGTCTCGAGAGAGACACGACTGGGAACCAAGGTGTTGTCTGCTATACAAGGGATTGAAGTAGGAGGAAGAGACTTACCTTGCACTTTTAAAGGTGGACGAGGGCAAGCCATCTAAGGAAAAGGCGATTCTGAAAAAAGTACAAGGAGTACTTAAGGAGTTCAAAGATGTTATGCCACCGGAACTTCCAAAGAAGCTTCCACCTATGAGGGAGGTGGATCATAAGCTGGAGTTAGTAGAAGTGGGAGGAAGAGACTTATCTTGCAGCTTTAAAGGTGGACGAGGGCAAGCCATCTAAGGAAAGGGCGATTTCGAAAGAAGTGTAAGCAGTACTTAAAGAGTTCCAAGATGTTATGCCACCGGAACTTCCAAAGAAGCTTCCACCTATGAGGGAGGTGGATCTAAGCTGAAGTTGGTAGAAGGAGCGAAGCCCCTAGCTATGACACCTTATCACATGGCGCCACTTGAGTTAGAATAGTTAAGAAGCAACTCAAAGAGATGCTCAAAGCGAGGTTCATTTGACCATCTAAAGCCATGTATGGTGCACCTGTACTTTTCCAAACGAAGGCGGATGGGTCTTTGAGGTTGTGCATCGACTACCGAGCACTCAACAAGCTCATGGTGAATAACAAATATCAGATTCCTCTCATAGCGAATTTGTTCGATCAACTTGGGAGTTCGAGATACTTCTATAAGCTAGACTTGCAATCGAGGTATTGGCAAGTCCGGGTAGAGAAAGAGGATGAGGAGAAGACCACTTGTATGGCATGGTATGGTTCTTATGAGTTCATAGTGATGTTTTTCGGCCTCAATAATGCACCGGCCACATTTTGGACATTAATGAATAAGGTACTTGCTCCGTTCCTTGACAAGTTTGTGGTTGTTTATCTTGATAATATTGTTGTTTATACCAACACCTTGGAGGACCATATTGAGCATTTAAGGAAGGTCTTCCAAGCGTTGAAGGATGAACCTAGTCGAGGTATGTCCAAGCAGGCACCAACAGCGGTGGTCACTTCTTGTGACAAGGAAGTTGAAGAAATCCTCGAGGTTCTGCATAAGGAAGCGACGCGTGCCGAGCTACAAGGAATATCTCGTTCGATGGAATGGAGTCCCGGAGAATGAGGCTAGTTGGAAGCACAAGGATTTATTGTGGTAGTTCAAGCACTGCATTGAGTGATTCAAGCTTGAACAAATGATGGGGGTGTCGCCCGAAAAGGAGGGAGAGCGTGTCACGGACTGCATTACTTGATGGGAAAGGCGGAGAAGGCTTCATGGAAGAGTCTAGAAACTTCTAGACCTATTTAGGATTCTCTGAGGTTTCCTACACACTTATAAAATTCTCAAGAAGATTATACATTCTTCTAGTCCTTTGTAAAATAGTAGATATTTGTATGGAATTCTCTTGAAGATAGATCATAGCCGTTAGATCGATTTGATCTTGACCATCTATTTCAAGGTAGAGGTCTATATAAGGAGGAGTCCTCCTCATTTGTAAATCATCTTTAAATACTAGCATTCTAGTAATATATAAAGTCTTCTTTTCTCTCAAGTTTTCTCCAAGTATTCTCTCTAACTCAAGTGTTCTTCCAAGTCTTCAAACAAACCTCTTGGCAAGGTTCGGTTAGGCTGACTTGGTTACTCAAAGGAGTGTCAAGTGCCGCACGGAGCGTCTAAGTTCGGGGTGAAACTTTGCGCACGTGACACTCAACTCTCTTATGACATTCTCATAGCATTTAACAAAGAGGTTCTACAGCTGATGCTGACATCAGAGGTCTGCCAGATGACCCAGTTTCCTCCCACTAAAGTACTAAGCACCTTATGCTCCAGCGTGGCCATGGTAATTACTCATTTCCTCTAGTTCTCTGCGCCATCATTTATTCATCGATCTGACTTTGATCTTATTCTTTCGTCGGAGTCAGATGACTTCTGTCATGCTAGGCACCTCCACCCTCTCTTGTTCCCCTAAGGAGTACAACTAACTACGCCAAGAGAATGATAGGCTGAGGAAGAGCTCGAAAACCTATGTTCAACAAGTCAGGGACCTTGATGCCTAAAAGACAAAGTTGATTGGGGAGCTTCATGATGAGAATAAGGCATGTAAGCAAATCATGGATGAGCTAAGCCGGGCAAAGGGGGAAGTCGATGTCCTAAAAGTGGAGAAGGAGAGTTGGAAGGGCTAAGGGTGGTATGGGATGAGCACAAAGCGCTAAAAGCTAGAATCCCTCAGATTCAACAAGAGGTTGTCTAACAATTCTTGGTTTCAGAGGAATATAAAGGCAAGATCAAGCACGCCAAGGGGATAGAGTTCATGGCCGCCTAAGCTATGGTGGTTTTCCTTCATGCTAGCTTGGATATATTTGAGGTCAAGCTTCCCAATGACATCTCCTCAGGCAACGAGGACTAGGAAGATGGAGAGAGCGGGAACGAAAAGGAGGAGAGCTTAAGAGATGATGCATGTGGTCCGGCTGACACTTTAGATCCCTCTACTGGAGGCGATCTAGCAACAATATCTGGAGTTGATCGATCTCTTCAAAATGATTCATAGGTCATTTATTTTAAGAGACCTATAGTGACATTTTTGTAAAAAAGAAAAAAATAGCAGCTTCACACAATTTATTTTTCCTACTTCATGTTTTTCCTGACTTCTATCGTCATTCATCGCCCTTGAGAGGTTGAGTGTGTGCAAACAATCAACGTCTTACATTTCCATTAAGTGATAAGTCATTGGATGCCAAATAAGCCTTCTAAACCTCCTCAAGTTCTTGGATACTAAATAAGCATAATCAAACGTATGATGACTATTAGCTTAGCCTCTAGCAAGTGTTCAGCTCTTCCGGTCCTTGGAAGCCAAATAAGCATCCAAAGATGGTTAGCTGAGCCCCTAGCGTGTGCTCAGCCCATCGGAACTTTAGATGCCAGATAAGCATCCAAAGATGGTTGGTTGAGCCCCTGGTGCATGCTCAGCTCATCAAGATCTTAGATGCCAAATAAGCATCTAAAGATGGATGGGTGATCTCCTGACAAGTGCTCAGCTTATTAGGACTTTGGACACCAGATAACCATCCAAAGATGGATGGTTAAGTCCCTCGCGGACGCTCAACTCATCATGATCTCGTATGCCATATAAGCATCCAAAGATGATTGGCTGAGCCCATGGTAAGTGATCAGCTTATCAAGATCTTGGATGCCAAAGAAGCATCTAAGGATGAATGGATGAGCCATTGGCTGTTGTTCACCTCCTCAAGATGTTGAGCCACTAAAAAACTTCAAAAAAGATGACTAATATTCCACTTTATTAGTTAGGTCATTAATCACACCTTTATTCACAGCATAATGAAAGGAAATTATCCTTAAGAAGACACAAAACCTGGACTGCATTTAAAACACGACGTAAATTAGATATAAGAACTTAGCTTTAACTCTTCATCCCACTTGTGATAAACCTTCAAATGCTCGGCGTTCCATGGATGAGGCAGCTCTTTGCATAATATATTCATTAGTCGATAAGTCCCTGGGTCTGACTTCCATAATGACCATATAAGGTCCTTCCAAGTTTTTGGCAAAGGGTCTTTTGCGTTAGGTGAGGAGTTCCTAAGGACCAAGTCACCAAATTCAATTTGCCAAGGGATGATGCTTTTATCATAATAATGCTCAATCTTCCTCTTAAGTGCCTTTTCCCAAATCTTCGCTTCCTCCCTCATTTCTTGAGATAAAACAAGAGCTTCAGCTAAGGCTTTAGTGTTGTCCTTCTTAGTGAAGAGTAGCCTCCTGTAGATGGGCAAGTTGACCACCGCTGCCACCGTGGCTTCAGACCCATAAGTAAGGCTGAAGGGAGTTTCACAAGTGGTTGATTGAGGTATCATTCTGATGGCCCATAAAGCAGGGGGTAGCTTCTCTTCATAGCTCTCTTTATATCCCGTAGGGTTCTTTTTCAGTAACTTCTTTATCACCTTAGTTGTTGCCTCAACCTAACCATTTTCCTGGGATGAGCTGGTGTTGAGGTTAAGTGCTCAATCTTCCGCCCCATGCAGAGTCTTTAAAACTTATTCTCAAACTTCTATCCAGTATTTGCTATTATTATATCGAGGATGTCAAACCTGCATATTAGTTATTTCTAGACAAATTTAGTGGTGGTAGCTTCAGTTATCATCGTTAAGGATTCGACTTCGATTCACTTGCTGAAGTAGTCAATGGCGATGACAACGTACTTCTTCTGCTTGGGAGACTACATGAGGGGGTCAATGATGTCAATTCTCCATTTGGAAAAAGGTCATAGGCTAGTGATAGATGTCGATGGAATAAAATGCTACATTGGAATGTTGGTGTGGATTTGACACTCCTTATAGCCACGCATGTGGCGCTCAGTATCTTTCTTCACGGTCGATCACCAATACTCTTGGCATTGAAAGTTTCTACACAGTGGCTTGTCCCCTAAAGTGGTCCCCATATACACCTTCATGCATCTCCTTCAACAAAAACTCCACTTCATCCTCATCCACGCATCTCATCAGCGAACCATAAAACCCCCTCTGATACAAGATAATCCTATTAGCACACATCTTTCAATTTATGTTCGGATCCTTCTCGCTTCCTTCTTATTGTCCGGAAGTTCAGCCTTAGCCAAATCCTCTTCATCGCCTCAATCCATCCTTCTTCTTTAAAGGTAACCACGACCGCTTCCTTTGATATGTTCGAGACATCAAGGTATATCCTCAGAACTCCCTCAAGAAAGAAAGTCTGAGGAGATGTAGCCAACCTGGCCAAAGTGTCAACCACTATATTATCCCCTCGTGGTGTATGTATCACTTGGTATTGTACAAATCTCCCCAGCAATTCCTCAGCTTCCCTCTGATAAGCCTTCATTCTAGAAAACTTCGTTTTTAAATCTCCATTTACCTAAGAGACCACTATGTAGGAGTCGCTCTTCATGCTGATTTTTTTAGCTCCTACCTCTCTCACCAACCTCAGACCCACCAAAAATGCTTTTTATTCGACCTCGTTGTTCGAAACATTGAAGTTGAATCTCATAGCGTATTTGATCTTCATCTTTTCTAGTGATGCCAGGATCAGCCCAGCTCTGCTTCCCTCCTTGTTGAATGCACCATCAACTTAAAGGGTTTAGTATAAAGGGGCTCCGCTCTGTTGACGCTACTTCCTCTGGCACAAAATTTACCGAGCTAACAACACCCTCCCATACAAACTTAGAGATGAAGTTGGTAGGGTTCTGACCTTTGATAGCAGTCATTGGCTTATAGGTGATGCCAAACTCCCCCAGTTATACTAACCACTTCAGCAATCCTCCCGAAATGTTCGGATTCTGCAAAATTTGCTTGAGGGGATGAGGATGATGATCAAATGACTTGGAATGACATTAGATTTAATTTATTAATTTCTATTTAAATTAATGTCATATTTAGGTGTGCTAGTAAAGTTGCATTATGGTATAGTCAATAAATCAATAATTATTATTTGCCCTTATAGTTAAATTATAAGTCAAATTACAATCTTACCTTTAAAATCAAAATTGTTTGTTTTTCATTTCCTTCGATGAATATAAACTGAGTTACTATTGGACCTTATGTATGTAACTGATCAGGCTCTACATCACGCCAACAGAAGGATTTCATAATAATTTATGATTTTATTTAATTCTTAAATTCATTTAATTTAAATTTAATCATCTCATGATTAAATAACATAAACTTCAAATGAAGATTGATTATTAGTAAAGTGTCAAGACTACCCAGGACTTGGCTTGACCAAGTCAACGTACATAAACAAAGTGTTAAAACGGTTTACAATAAACGATCCATCCATCTTGCCAATATCCCGATTCGTTATAAGACATAGTTTGACTGTTAAACTCTAATAGACAAATCATATGAACCATTATATCTTCAATGAACATCAAAAGTGGATTTACTTAATTTATTTTCATACCATACTACTTTGTAAAGGTAATATCTGGTCTTGTACATATTATAGTGTACTTGATGGATTCTATTGGCAAAGTATAGGGTACTTCATTCATTTCATCCCTCTCTTATTGTGTCTTAGGAGATATATTCTTAGAGAGAGAGATTCCATGACTCATTGGAAGGAGTCCTCTCTTGGAATCTTCATTGCTAAACTGTTTTAGCACTTTGTTTATGTACGTTGACTTGGTCAAGCCAAGCAGCCTTCTACATCTATCTCTTTATATTTTTATTCCTAAAATGTAGGACGCTTCATGAAAGAGACGCTTCACTCAAATCTTTCATGAAGAAATAATTTAATTGCCACAACTTGATAGACTATAATATTCCTACATCATTTCCAATGACAGACGTAAATCAGTAAAACTCATCATGGACTGAGCCATCTCTAAGTGAGTTCAATTTCTCCTTTCAGAATTACCATTTAATTGTGGCGTTTTGAGAATAGTTTATTGTGAGATGGTATCGTTCTCGTTCAGGTAATCAAGCACCACTTTTATTTGATTGAAGTATCTTAATACTTTTTCCAAATTGTTTTTCGACTTCATTCTTATATTCCATGAATTTCTCAAACGATTTGGATTTTTTGTGTCTTCAGCTCAGTAAAGATGTCTATCAAACCAGGGGTTAAAGTCCAGTACAACTCTATAGCCGAGTCCATGAGAGTTATGTGGAAGGCTTGGCAAATGAACTCATCACTCATTCTATTCAGTGTTATCTTCTTCCTATAGGCCTCAATATAGTCCCAAGGATAGCATGTCCCATCGTATCGGGGTATGGGGGGAGGCTTGAACTTTCTTGGTAAGACAAGATCTAGCACCCTTTATGTTAAAGGGCTCTCGAGCTGATCTAACTCCGAGTCGGTTCCCTTCTTCAGTGCCACTTCCAATGCCCAAATTATTTTCTCTACTTCCTTCTCCCGATCATCCTTCAACATTATGTTCTTCACCTTACTCGGCCCGGGGATTCCTACAAGGTCTTCTGAATCAACTATTACCTCAGTTGCCCCGAGGTTGGCACATGAATCCCCTAACCTCATACGTTTGCCGCTCACTCCTTTGTTGTGCTACACTGTAGGGGGCCCATGCATGTACTTTATCAACCATGGCCATCTTTCTCAACCAAACTTTCTCTCTCATCTTGGCCTTCATGTGTGCAAGGACTTCTATCGCCCTCTTATCCATAAATCTATCAACTATTCGGGCATGTTCAACCATGTTCCTCTCCATCCTCTAAAGGGCTTGCAGGACCTTTGTCTCTTTGTGGCCCCCCACCTGGTTCACCATCAGCGAAATGTTGCATCGCCCCACACCAAAATGAGATCGTGTGTTCCTTCCACCTGCCAAGGGAAGGTGGGTTATATCTCATGTGTTCTATCCTCCTAATCTCTAGAACTCCATCAACGGAGGTCGAGCTCAGACCTCCATTGATGGAGGTGTGAGCTCAACCTTGAGTTGGGGTGAAAATGAGAGAAAAACAATTAAGGAGAGAAATAGAAATTATAAAAAGTTTGGGATAAAATTCTAAATAAAATAATAAACTTTGGATGAATAAGTAATTTTTATTTCTTATTGCTAATGTGGCATGATTAAAAATTTAAATTTACACGTATCTTAATATGATTGGTGCTGACGTATAAAAATTTCTCCATATTAGTATCGATTATCTGAAAATCAATGAAAATGACAAAAAAAATTTATTTAAATTACATATGGACTAAAAAGTTAGTCCAAAACTACACAAAAATAAATTTATAAAAACTCAATTATATAAAAACAAAAAGTAAATTTACACTAAACATAATTTGTTTTAATGTATATCAAGGAAGTTATACTGATATTCTTACAAATTTTTAAAAATTTAGAGTTAGTTTTTGTACAGGAGCACAAAATTTGATGATCCTCCTAACCATCTTTACTCTTCCGATGCTCCAATGAATGATGCTATAAGTAATATTTCCATGAAGATTTGTATCTTTGTTGAAAAATAAAAATAAAAAAAATAAAAATATATGTATATATATAATAATTGGATATTATATATATATATATAATATATAATTATGTAACACCAAATTTTATTATAATTATAAATCACTTTCCCACATCATATCACCTAAAAAGTAACATTTCTATTTTTATTGAGATTTAATATAAAACATAACTAATTATATGCAAACAATAATTTTCATAAAACGTAACCAAGCATAAGCCCATTAATAAATTGGCCTAAAAGAAAAGATTGTCCTCAACTCAACCAAGTCCAACATTCAACCGGGTAGGCCTTAAGCTAGCCTTGTGTCGGCTGAAGCCGAAGGTCCAATATTTTGACCCCAACACCAACCCAAACATTTAATCGAAGCTTTTTTTTAAAAAAATTTCCTTTTAAAATTTTTTTTTCTTATTTTCTTTTCTAAGATCCCTGCCACTTTCTAAGGTACTAACCATAGAATAAGTTGGGCAGAAGGGACCTCAAATTTGTAAGAAGAGAAAAAAAAAAATAAGTAACTCCATTTTTCAACTCATTTTTAGCATTTGCCTCTCTCATAAGGATATCATATTCCTTAATTGATGTTATCTCTTTTTCTTTTTTTTTTAATGTTGATTATAGGGATATCATATTCATGCTTAATGTGCATCCCATGCATTAACAACTAATGATGTCATATTTTAATGCTTGGAGCTTAGAAATATCGTTTAAAGTTTGAAATGCTACCAAAGTAAAATGATAATAATAAATAACATGGTCATAGAGATTATAAGGATATCTCTATTTTAATGTTTAGAGCTTTGAATTATCATTTCATCTCGTTTTGATGTATTTATTGACGAGCAGACTAAACTAATAGTACCAAAGTAAAATGATTAAAAGTGAGAGCGGAATTAAGTTGAAAGACAGAAATAAATGATTAAATAAATAACACTTTAATAAAATGATAGAATTAAAAACAATACATCTAATCTATGATACGAAATTAACTTTAAATTAACTATATTCATATAAAAGTGATAAATGAATAAAGAAAAAGATGAAGATATCTAATCTTTGACCGATAGATTAATAATATTACTAAAGTACGAATATGGTGCTCTAATTACTAATTCCGAAGAACAAGTCTAAGGAAATACATAATTCTGAGAATAATCTAAAAAAGATAAGTGTCGTGTATAACTTTGAGAGAAATTTTGTCAGAACATAGAGATGATTTACGAATATTACTTAATTTTTTGTTGATCGTTGGTGATAATTTGGGTGATTGAAAGGATAATTTTTGCCTTCCATAGGCCTTCTACTTTTAGGCAAATGTGTTGATAAAACTCTTATAAATAAGTAGAATTTAATATCCAACTTCCTTGATTCTTGTGTCATTATCCCATTTTGTGAGTCCTACCACCTTTTTAGTGAGTTAGGTATTGACTTAGCTTCTATCGAACTTAGCCTTCATTAAGTCTCATGGTAACCAATTACTCCCATTTTCCTTCAATTTCGGCTCAGTCCCCCTTTCTCTCTCCTCATATTTCAGCCAAACGTTAGTGTTGGTTAAGAATGGTAGACTTCTATTCGCTTTTTGAGGAAAAGTTGTTTAGCCCATTTGACTAGGTGAGTATCTTGGTCGATGCTCACATTCCAGCCAAAATTCTCTCTTTCCCCATTTTGGCTGAGGTACACAACTTCCTATGATTGGTTCCTCCGAAATGTTTAGTGGATGAAGTTGATTTTATCTTTTTTCTGGACGGTTGAAATCGCTTCTACCACAATTTTTGTTCCCTTGATTTATAGTCATTTCTTTAGCACCTTATCAATCATTGTAACCTCTTATTATTTTGAGGATGATTATATATATAATTAAATTAAGTCATTTAAGTTTTATACAATTAATTAAAATTAATTACTATCTAATTAAATTTAATGTTTTAACTAATTACTTTAATTAATAAAATTAATTAATTAATTTTAATTACAATCCACTCGTATTTATTTTAAGTTAACAAATCAATCGTCAACGAAAATGTTATTGTACCTAACGATTGATCAACCATGTACTCTACATTTTCTAACTATTGGATGATTGGATCCTATATCTTTTAACACTGTTCAGCCCGGATAATAATGTACTTAGATAGCCCATTTGGGAAACAAACCCAACTGTAGTGTAATGGACCCTCTACCTTTCATTTTTGAAATCTTCCTTCTTTTCTTTTTTTCTCTCTAAATTTAATTTAATTTATCGAAAATATTATACTTTTGAAGAGATCTTGCAATATGAACCGTAAAGTAAACATTGTTTTTTTACATTGTTTTTTTATTTCATATTTTTTCTTTTCATTAAGGTAACATTTTGGATCTACAAATTCAAATTTATTTACATAAGATTATAATCTTATCAAATAAATATTATGATAATATTACAGTGATTATTAAAATTAATATTATGATAAGATTTAATTAAAATATTAACTATATTACATAATAAGATTATTTTAGGAAATTATTATAAAAGTATTATGTAAATATTTTATAGGAAGTTAAAAATACATGAGTAACTAAACTTTTATTATGTATATATATATACGATTTTGCTTTTAACAAACATAATTTTTAATGTATATCAAGGAAGTTATGCATATACTCTTACAAGTTTTAAAAATTGGACGAGTTTCTGTACATTGGGCACAGAATTTGATGATCCTCCCAAAGAGTAAACTCTATAGATGCTCTAATGAATGATGCTATAAGTAATATTTTCACGTAGGTTTGTATCTTTTTATGAAATATATATATATATATATATTGAATACAATACATTCTACATCATATCACCCGAAGAATAACATTTGTGAATAAAAATAACACTTACAACATATCCAGCTAATTTGCAAACAAGAATTTTTCATATAACGCAACCATGCATAAGCCATTAAAAAATTGGCCACGAAGAAAAGAGTAAGGCCATTAAATTCTTATGTTAAATTCTACAAATCCCAAATTATGATAGACACTAAATTGATTTTTATCACCCACAGGAAGTTTCACAATCAAACCCACATGGTTTGAGATAAAACATCAGAAACCTGAGTACTGGTTCAACCCGGTAGATGCACAGTGAAAAAAAATTTCCAAATACGAATACTAGTCGGGGGCCAACTACGAAAACAAGACAGGAAAGCTGTAGAATTAAGGATCATAACTCACATATCTGAACTCAAATAGTGACAATTACACCTTAGGTGGCTGCTTCCACTTGTCTGGACAAATTGCAAAGTTTAAAAAGAGTAACCGAGAACAAAACCTTGTAATTTATAAAATCCAAAACTAAAATACTAAGTGAAGATAACAAATTCTTCGTACAAACAGTCCACTGCTTGATTTCTCTCAATCAAAGAGACTGAAACCCATGTCCTGCAAGAATAACAATATACAAGTTAAGAAAGATGGAACATTTTTATATTTGGACATTATATGAAAACATATTCAGTTCCCCGAACTAGCTATAACATATAAACCCATTAGGGTATTAGGGTGTATAAATACATTAGAAATTTAATCCCTTCAAAAAGACCTGATAAGTCGTAAACTTACATCGTCTGACTCTTCTTTCTCCTCCACTTTCTCCTCTTTCTTTGCTTCTGCAGCAGCAGGAGCAGCACCCCCTGCAGTAGCTGCTCCACCAGCTGGGGCGGCAAAAGCGACTGCACCACCACCAGAAGGAACTGATGCCAGTTTTTCTCTTCCAGAAGCAATGAGCTCTGTTATGTCTTTTCCTTTAACTTCAGACAAGAGCAACTCTATCCTATCATCATCAGCCTCGGCTCCAACTGTATCAAAGAATACCCACAATTTAATATTATTAGAAGAATAAAATTTCATCAATAGAATCTTCAGTCAGAAGTTATCCATCAACTGTTTCCAAAATGATTTCCCCAACACTAACCTAATCTTCTCAAACTGCATATGAAAGCTAGATCATTATTCTCACTAGACAAATGACAAAGTGAAATCCTGTTTATTCTACGCTGTATGATTGAAGGAAAATCAATAGACAACAATGGAAGAAATTCCAATCAATCAAGTTTGCTCCAGACCTCACAATCCATTTAAAATACAGTTCGCACCACTCAAGCCATCTAAACTCCAGTTTGAAACAGTGAACTACGGATCTAACAGGCACTACGAGCGACTCATAAATTAGAACAAATATGGGTCTACAAAATAATCCTAAAGACCTTAAGATATATACACAAAAAAGGAAGAAACTTGAAGAGCTGCTTATGAGACATGGCACTCATATAATGAAAAATACTCGGACCAACAGTATTCAAAAACACAAAATTACTGTCAATATCAGCTAGAAACACGGCAGAAAGCCTTGTAACCGGAAAAAAAAATGAAGCAGATTAAAAAGTCACCTGATCCGAGAATGTCCTTGAGTTCATCAACAGAGGGGCTGGTGTTCCCTCCCAAAACGGCCAACAAATACGCAGCAACAACCTTCATCTCTGCTCTAAAACCTAATGAACGATATCAGTAACAAAGAGGGGGGGGGGGGGGGGGAGAGAGAGAGAGGATGGGGATAGAGAGATTTGAGTACCTGGGAGATTTGGCAGCAGTTTATAGAGAGAGGGGGGAGTGCGACGAGGTTGCTCGCAGAGTTTCACTTTCAGCAGAGGAGCTACAGGCAACGGTGGCACTTCTAGGATTATAAATATCTAGGGTTTTTCTTCGTCGAAAGTCATCGTCGCCTTTCAATATTTGATTTCTTTATTTACCCCTGTAATTATCGTGGTTTAAAATTAATATTCTCTCAACATGTGATATAAATGGAAATTTAGGTATTTTACTCATTCCTTATAAGAGATGAATATGAAAGAAAGAAGGGTCGATTTGCTAAATACACACTTGTAAAATTTTGAGAATTATATAAAATATATTTTTACTTACTAAATATTTTATCTTATTTATTTTTTTATTAAAAATAATAAAATATTAAAATTATAATTTTAACCTCCATATCTAAGTTCATTCTTTTTTTTTTTTTTCTTCTTCTTTCCTTTTCCTTTTCCCATTCCTCGAATGAATTTGATATCTCCTTCATTTCTTTTCCATTTTTGATTCTTTATCATTTTTTTGCTAATCATTTTTCAGATCATTCATATACAAAAGTTCACTTCGTCGGATCATTCAACAAAAGCATCAAATTATTTGTATTGGTACTTTACTCATCATTCTTTTTTGCAGAGCTTTTTCTACTTGTTTTACTTTAACTCCAAAATCATTTGATGTATTTCATAATGTTGATTCTTCTTTATGTACTTTCATTATTGTATATGCTCTCTCTCTCTCTTTTCTTCTTTGTAATATTTGAATGAGCTAGAATTTCATAATCACAAACCCTTTAAGCTCTCAACGGGTTTAGAAATAAGGACTCATTGAGTTCTCAATAGTTTATAATTAACTACTCGTTGAGATTAAAAGATCGGTTAATTCTAGACCGTTAAGAGTTCAATGGATCATAAACAACTGACCCATTGATTTTAAATGATCAGTTAATTATGGCTCGTTGATATCTCAACGAGTCATAAACAACTAACTTATTAATTATGACTTGTTGAGATCAACGAATTATAACAAGTTGTCTTGTTGATATTAAAGGGTTAGTTGTTTCTGACTTGTTAAGTTCAAAGGGTCTTTTATTTGTGACCCTTTGAATGTTTATGACCCTTTAAGATCAACGAGTTAGAAATGAATGACTTGTTAATGTCAAAAGTTCATAAATAAATGACTCATTGATGTCAATGGGTTAAAAATAACTGACCCTTTGAGATCAACGGGTCATAATTAATTGACCAGTTGATGTCAATTGGTCATTTATTTATGAACTTTTGACATAAACGTGTCATTTGTTATTGACATGTTGATCTCAATTACATATAAGGTTGATTCCTAAGAAAATAAATGATACGTATGTCCAAAATTTCTTTCGAATACCTGATCTTTCAAATTTGCATAAGAATGTTAGACTCACTGAAGCTCGTGATATTGGTAATGTTCACAATGTTGTTTTACCCACTGAAATACATGATTTTGGTAATGCTTATGAGAATCATAGACCTAATGGAGTACTTGATCCTAATAGTGACGAAAATTTGAATTTTAGAAATTATGACGATATTAGTCATAGATAAGAAGATGACAGTCTAAATGTGGGTATGGATGGGGATGATGATGAAATAACGGTGGAAGAACATCGTAATAGTCGAAACAACGAAGTCGATCATGGCTTACTCATGATCTTAGATGGCCAAATGGATTCTATACCCCCCCCCCCCCCGTTCTAGACTTACCACAACATGGAACTAAAGAGAGTGATGGTGATTACGCCACCGTTTTTCCCTTTGATATTCTGCCTGTTGTACCGAACAGAAGAAAATAAACATCACACTCAGTTACATATTTTAGTATTTTAATAAAAAAAATTCATATTTATGTAATTGGAACATACCTTTTCCTATTACAATTATCTCGAGTTTTAGAAATCCGACATTACACATTCACCAAAATATACAAAGTATTGATAGAGAACATGATATTATAGAGCCATTATACAACATATACAACAAAGAAAAAGCTAGAGCAACAAGACAAAAGAGTATGGTGAGAATCAAAGAGCATAGAATAAGAAGTAAAAAAACTTTCATAATAAGTGAGAATCATTATTTTCAATTCCATATTTAAGAGTGTAGAAATTAAAATTAACCACTCTTTCAACTTAGATTGGACCTCAATAAGCCATGGCAACCAAGCACTACCTATTATTGATAACTCCAATCAAATGTCACTAGGTAATCACACATCAATTATTAATGCGTACTAATATCAGCTATGTAATTAAATATTATGTTCACCCTTCCATACTCAACATTTCCTATATATTTATTAAATGGATAATTGTTGGACTGATGAAGATGACCAAACAAATGACAACTACTCTATGAATCACTTAACAAGTGTCACCGAAAACCATTATATTATTTCTATATCATATGTCTACTTGATTATTTTTTTTGTCTTACCATCTAACAAAGTCATTTACAAAGTTAGATATTGTTCATCAAGAGATTATGTATCTAATTGAGATTTCAATACATTAAAGTTCTCTAGAATTCCTAACCTTAATCTAAAGCTAAGAGTCGGAGTATCCGTGATACTTTTAATAAATGTAAATCAAAAATTTGAATTGTATAATGGAAGTAGGTTAATTATATGATTGAAAGTACATTTAAATATTTGTATAGATTGTTTGTATTCCATACTCCAGTTTTTCCGTTCCATGCTCTTGTGATACTCGGATTTTTAATTAGTATTAATTCTTTTGATAAATATTAATTTTTTTTTTTACAGAGAGATGTAAGGATCCAGTCGGGTCGAGAAAATATAACTAGATCCAATGGCACTAGACTAGAATATGACCGAAGTGTAAGCTTAAGAATTATGATCCAACCATTGCCCGATCGATTATATTAGGTCGGTCAGATCCAATCAAGTCAATCAGGCTAACTTGCTCATTTCTAATCATCGTCGGTGGACCTTAAGTCATTAGAGCCATCGCTTATAATATTGTCTCTCTCAGCTTAGTTCGAAATACTTAGATACAAGTCTACCGTCTCGATTTCTTCTCAAACCCATGTCACAAAGAGTGACCTGAGGTTAAAAATGGGAAATTAAGTTTCTTTCCTAGTTTGTTTGGCTTGATAAAGAATATTTAATTTTATAAGAATAAAATTATAGAGAAGTCAAAATTTGAGAACTAAAAAAGCATACAAGTATAAAATGGTAATTTTGAATCTCTAATAACTTAATATGCTCATACTAATCAAGAAACTTAAAGGGAAAAAAAAGCGACAAGGAAGAAATATGTGGCTTTCTCAAAACTCTTGAAGTTTTCATTAAGGCCAAATTAGACTAACCCTTTCAAACTACCATTTAGTTTGGAAAACCCCTTTTAACTATCATATTGCATAAAGATTTCCCTTAAATTATGTAAAAGATAGATTTTACCTCCTTACATGTCTCTTAAACTATTTTTTAATCTTAAACTAATTATTATTATTAATTTATTTAATTTATATTTTTAGCTCCACAATTTTATTCTTACACCTTTAACCCACTTCATTATCTTAAATCATTTTTTTATCAATCCACTCATTCACTACCATCTCTACTAACCTTTTCACCGCTGCTGCCTTTGATATAATAATATTTACGGTCTTGTAAATAATTTAAGATTATAAATTTAATCATATTTGTATATCTTTAAATTTTATTTTTATATTTTAATCCCACATGCAATTATTTTATATTCATTCACTCATAAAACTGCCTTTTACGTCTTCCTCCATCACCGCTTCCACCCACCACCACCACCTTTCCCCTCTAGAAAATAACTATTTCTCTCATAGAGACTAGGTTAAATCATCTAAAATCTTTTGTTTTCTTATTTTTTTAGAGAAAGTGAGAGGTTTTTTTTTTTTAGATGGAGATGGGCGACAAAGGAAGGTGTATAATATTATTTTAGGGGTGAATAAATATAAAAAAAAATTTGAAAGTCAGATTAAAAATAAAAAATAAAGAGTATATAAGTAAAATAAAAATTATTTTTGGTGACTCCTGTTAAAGGCGGTAAAATGTGGAGGATATTATTTTAGTGGTGAATAAATAAAAAATAATTAAAAGTAAAATTAAAAATATAAAAATATAAGTTAAATATATATAAATATGATTAAATTTATAGTCTTAAAAGTAATTTTGGTGATGATAATTAAAAACAACGGTGGCAAGATTGGTGAGGTGATTATGAAGGGTTGAATTGATAAAAAATAATTTTAAATAATAAAATAAGTTAAAAAATATAAAAATAAAATATTGGGATTAAGAATATAAAAAATAATTAATATAAAATTAAAAAAGAATTTAAAAAATGTATATATTCTTGCATAATTTAAAAGGATCTTAATTAAATATAATAATTTAAATATTTTTCAAATTAAGTAGCAGTTTGATTTGACATTTCACTAACTATAGTCGAAGAATGTGCAAGGTCTTCATTTTCTTGAGGATTTTTAATATGTTCATTGAGTAGGAAAAATTATAACACTTCACTTTTTTAATGTATTATTAAAATTTTTAGTAAATTATTATTTTAGGTACTTAACATGAGCTGTTGAATTTTTCTACTCCAGAAATATATCGAAAGAACTCCATTTTCTTTTCCTTCACTAAAAAAAGGTATTGCGCATTTTTTTATTGTTTAAGGAGGTTAAATAGGGTAATCTGCAACCCATTGGTAATACAAGGTGTTAAAGTGCAATTTTACCAATTGTTTTTTTTTTTCTCCAATCAGAGTGCTGAAAAATCTAATGAAACATAAGCGCGGGAAAATACTCCATTTCGTCAGTCAGTCCCGCGCTGCATTTGTTCATCTTCTCCCTCTCTATCTGGGTCGTCATTGGCCGGCCGGTGGTCGTTAAACTGTGGTTGAGACAATGAGCGGCAGCGATTTTCGGAGACGGGGCCGTACAGACAACCGGAGTTTCAAGAATCAGAGGGTTATCCGTAGCGCCGAGGAAGAGCTCGAGTCAAAACTAGGGTTCGATCTCTTCTCAGAAGGCGAAACGAGGCTTGGGTGGTTGCTCACTTTAGCTACTGTAAGTCAATTTCTTTAGGATCTAGTTTCAAAGCCTCATTCTGGTTTCTATTTTTTACTGGTTTCAAATATCGGCGGGTCAGATGCTTTTCATTGGCTACTGAGAAAATGATGGAAATTGAATGAAACGATTTGGTGAAATTTAGGGGCGCATTTTTTTTAAGGCTTCAGATGGAAGCTTGAAACCTTAATAGTAGGCTGGTATCGTGAACCGTGAGGTTATAAGTGAAATTCTGATAGGTGTTTCAATGTCTAATGTGCTTCTTGGTGACCTGAATTCGGACATGAAATAGACTAGTATGATTTCTACAGGATAATCACAATGTGATAATCTTAAGTAGTAGTTGTATTATGTTTTCGGACTTGCGGCATTCATTCTTAAAGTTGAGCCTTGTTTTGTGTTCCTTATTTTCTTATAGATCTATTGAATTTAGTATCTCATGCCACAAATATGCTTCATGTGTAAATTATGGATTTCCTGCTTTTACTCTGCAGTCATCTTGGGAGGATCAAGACACCAAGAAAGTCTATAGTTGTGTGGATCTTTATTTCGTAACACAGGTAAAACGGTTCAACACAAGTGCTTCTTGCATGTAAAATGCATCACTGTCAAAGCATGTATGCTATTATGTATCAGTGACTTATTATTATTGTTTTCTTCCTATATATCCCTTATTGTATTTTCATCATGTTTTGGAACACTCCGTCTCACTGTCCAAAGTAAATCTTTTACTTTAAGAATATACCCCCAGGTATGGGGTGTATAAGTAACTGAATACAAATGGAAAAAAAGTTTTGTACAATACCTATGCCATAATGTCAAATGAGAAACACGGAGGAGCTAGACTTTGATGTAGGATGGCTAATTTTTAGTGCAGAAGGTCAAGATGTCAAACTATTTTTTATTTTGATGCAGGATGGCTCCAGTTTCAAATCAAAGTACAAATTCCGCCCTTATTTCTATGCAGCCACAAAGGTAAACCTATAGATATATGTGCCCAAGGGTGCTTAGCTTATAGAAATCCCTTCTCGTTGTGCCATTAATTGCTATAGAGATTTACCCATTTCTGTTGATAACGAAGACAATTCTGTGAATAATGTAGGATAAAATGGAAAGGGATGTTGAAGAGATTTTGAGACGCCGGTATGAAAGTCAGGTTGTTGATATTGAAATTGTGCAAAAAGAAGACCTTGATCTTGTAGGTTCTGCATTACGATGCTTATTTCTTCTTTGCCTAGATCATTGCGTAATTTGCAATAGTATACTATTGTCATAGCCATACCAGCGATGAACTATTTTCAAATCCTTGAATCTTCATTGACAGAAAAACCATTTGTCTGGCCTGCGCAAATCATATCTTAAGTTATCGTTTCATACCATACAAGATTTGATGAACGTGAAGAGTGAACTTTTGCGTGTGGTTGAAAGAAACCAGGCAAAGTTTGATTCTATAGATGCTTATGATTCTATATTATCCGGGAAAAGGTAACCTTCTGTATTAATTCTGACTTATTTGCGTGGAGTGCTCTTAGCCTATCTGCTGGCATCTTCGTAATGCAGAAGATGGACTTTTCTTTCTCTGATCTTACTTGGTGCAGCATCAACATTATTGTATATTCTTCGTTAGTTAAGTCATATTGGTGCTTAATTTGCAGGGAACAAAAACCACAAGACTTCCTAGAATGCATTGTAGATCTCCGAGAATATGATGTTCCTTATCATGTTCGCTTTGCTATTGACAATGGTATTTTTTTTTTTGACTTGATTTATTTTATTTTTGTTTGGTTTCTACATTGGTTGTCTTACAAACTGCGATGTTGAGTAATGCATTTGACGCAGATATTCGATGTGGACAATGGTATGATGTTAGTGTGTCTAGCATTGGTGTTATGCTTCAGAGGAGGACAGATCTTCTGCAACGTGCTGAAGTCCACATCTGTGCATTTGATATTGAGACCACAAAATTACCTTTGAAGTTTCCAGATGCTGAGTATGACATGGTAATGATGATATCTTACATGGTTGACGGACAAGGGTTCCTGATTATCAACAGAGAGGTACATATGATATTTAGTAATATTTCAGCTATTTCATTGCTTTCTGAAAAGTATCATCATTTTTATGTCCTTGCCTGTGGTCTTTTCTCTTGAAAAGGTGTATAATTTTAAAGAATGATATTTAGTTTATCCATATGATCATAAAATTTCCCCTGGTAAAGCATGGCTTTGGTTTTGTCTTACCGGTAATTCATTATCTTGAAAAAATCAGATGACTCAAATTGGTTCCTGTCAGAATTCTTTCTGTATCTTTAGCAATTCCAATCTATTCCAATTCAAGTTGTAATCAGAATGTTTCACCAACCATTTGGCTTCTTTTTTCTTTTTTCTCAGTGTGTTGGCGATGATATTGAGGATCTTGAGTACACTCCTAAACCAGAATTTGAAGGCTTCTTTAAAGTTACAAATGTGAAAAGTGAAGTAAGGAGATTCACCATAGCTACATCCATCTAGCAGTTTATCATGTGGGATGCATCTGGATGCTAACACACATTTGTGTTTTGCTAAGTGTTTTGGTTATTGTTTCAGGTAGAACTTCTTAGGCTGTGGTTTGCCCATATGCGAGAGGTGAAGCCTGGTATCTATGTCACCTACAATGGTGACTATTTTGACTGGCCATTCTTGGAAAAAAGAGCAGCCTATCATGGACTAAAAATGAGTGATGTATGTTTACGTTCAAATTACTAAGAAATTCAGCCCGTGTTAGATATTGTCTAAGTTACAATATTGCTGTCTGACTTGATGACTGTTTTATCAATTTCTGTTTTCCTATTGGAATCAACTTCTAATGAACACTTTTTTCTAGAGTTGTGCCGTTAATTAAATTTTAAGGTATTAGATGATTTAGCATAAGTAAATATAGATGGATTAGCATTTGATGGGGTCTTACTAATCAACCATGTTCCTCCTGTTGTTGGTAGCTGGGAATCATTGGTAACAAGATTGGAATTTCTTGGTTCTAGGTTAAATGTATCTTTTTGTACACTGTATCATGTGAAGAAAACATAATATTAATTATTAATGTTAGTGTGAGTGTTCTTGACTCTTCTGTTTATGCGTGGCTATCTGACCTCAGTGCTAATAAAGTTTCATAAGTACTATTAATTAAAATTATGTTGTCTCTGTACCTTAGTAAAATTTTTCAATACTATTGACTTTTATTTTGTGTTGAAATAATTATTTTATTGTATGCCTAGACATATACATTGTCATTTTACATCAAAAAGGTCTTGGGACTTTAACTTTGGTTCTCAATGACACTTCTTGTTACTACATATATGGTTAGGTTTTTTTTTCTTCTTATTTCTTTTCTATTTAAGCTTGCAGGAAATAGGATTTCATTGTGACCAGAATCAGGGAGAATGTCGTTCAAAATTTGCTTGTCATATGGATTGTTTTGCTTGGGTAAAGCGCGACAGTTATCTCCCTCAGGGTAGTCATGGCCTAAAGGTACAAATTTTGATTTGGGTTCATCATATGTTGCATTTGTTATAACCAAATGAGAATCCTTTAGTTGAAGTATCCACAATATCATTGACTGATCACAAACTTCCAGTATCCTAATACACTCCCTTAATATGTTTTGAAGAGATCAAGTGAAGATGTTGATTTAATATTGTAGCATATTTTTATGATTTTTCTTTTGCGATCTTACATCAGGCTGTTACAAAGACAAAATTGGGTTATGATCCTCTCGAGGTGAATCCAGAGGATATGGTTTGTTTTGCAAAGGAAAAGCCCCAGGTAAGAGATCAAAAATGGTTTTCTGCTGTTTATACAGCTTTTGCGTTGTGTATCTAATATGATGTATATAACTTGGCGAAAATGCAGAATTATGATAGAACCCGATCTAGAAATATAGAACAAGGGCTAATCTTTATTATGTGATAAAGAAAATAACATGGGTTGGCCTACTATCCGAGAGGTGGACCGTCTCTCCCTAAGAGTTCTTACTCTCCAAAATTCCCAATGCCCTAATTAACCTACTAACCACTAATTTCTAAAATAGCCCTCACTAATAATAATAACTATAACATAATAATAATGATTATATTAGGCTCTATTACGCCTAACATAAGTCTTAATAATCGAGGGTCTAACGAATTATTGATAATGTTGACATGTTATAAGATTTCTAATTTAATATTCTCCACCAATCATTCAATGTGATGCTAATAAGGGCTATAAGATTACAGTTCATTTCTACTCTCTCACCACGGTTGGAGCTCAATTATTTTGTGCAAGTTGCCTTGGTCTGACACAGGGAATGCTTCTAATACTATTTTTCTTTTCTTTTGCAAATGTTATTGGCAGATGATGGCATCCTATTCTGTTTCTGATGCTGTTGCTACCTACTATTTATACATTACCTATGTTCATCCTTTCATTTTTTCTCTTGCTACTATTATCCCAATGCCCCCGGATGAGGTTTTGCGCAAAGGTAGTGGCACACTATGTGAAATGCTTCTTATGGTTCAGGTCTGTTTTTCTGCAAATTATATGTTCTTTTCCACCATTTACTATACCAGAGAGTATACCTCTTTAAAGTATTAGATTTCTTTAACTATAATTTTGCTTTGTTACAGGCTTTCAAGGCAAATGTTATCTGCCCTAACAAACACCAGTCAGATCCAGAGAAGTTCTATAATAATCGGCTTCTTGAAAGTGAGACATACATAGGTGGCCATGTCGAATGCCTCGAGAGTGGTGTTTTTAGATCCGACCTTCCTACTAGTTTTAGGCTCGACCCATCTGCCTATGAGGCATGTCGTGCTCATCTCTTTCAAGTTCTGATCTGTATAAATTCTTAGCGTAAAATCAACTATCATGATTGTTGATATTATGCTCCATCCATGTTTTGAAAATGATTCATATGTCTAGAACATGTCAACTATCAGCACCAAAAGCTTCAGCATGCATTTAATTGACATTCAAAAACTTTGATTTCAGCAATTGATCAACAACCTCGATAGGGATTTACAATATGCCATAAAAGTTGAAGGTAAGATGGAATTAGAATCAGTGACCAATTATGATGACGTGAAGAATGCCATCATGGAAAAGGTACTAAGCACACTTCTCTGGAATTTTTTTTCCCCCTGAATACAATAGTGCCTCGACTCACGTGTATAGTTTATGTTAGAAGTTTTTATTTACAACCAGTAGGGTCAAACTTAAAAGTTATACATTAAGGTTACTGTTTCTCTTAGAAAACTAGCAACTGTCCTCTACAAATCTTTTACTAATTACCCCCCAGATTATAATTTCCCAGTCCCGAATGTATCCGTGTTGCAAGAAGACACTAATTATATACCCTTTTTGTTAATGTTGTGCAGCTCACGAGTCTGCAGAATGAACCTATACGTGAAGAATGCCCTCTCATATACCATCTTGATGTAGCCGCGATGTATCCAAACATTATATTAACGAACAGGCTTCAGGTGTGCCTGCCGTCTTTTTTCCTCTTTATTTTGGTGCCAGACATGTGATCAATTAGTGCTGAAGTTGTGTTTGATTCCAGCCACCTTCAATAGTGACAAATGAGATCTGTACTGCTTGTGATTTTAACCGGCCTGGAAAAACCTGTCTTCGAAAACTTGAATGGGTTTGGCGTGGAGAGATGTTCATGGGCAAAAGGAGGTCTATTTTATCTCTCCAATTTCTTTCCTCTCTTCCTATTTTTCCCTCAATAATATCAGCAAATGACATTGAAAATTCTGTATGGTACTTTGAACATTTTCAGTGACTATTATCATTTGAAGAGGCAAATCGAATCTGAATTAGTTGATAATGGTGATGGTCAGCTGTCAAAATCTTTTCTTGACCTACCTAAGATGGAGCAACAAATGAGGCTAAAAGAGCGTCTGAAGAAATACTGTCAGAAGGTTCATTAGCTCTATTTCTATCTAATTTTTGTTAAAGTAAGGTCTGGCATAGTTATTAATGGGCTTTGCAGGCTTATAAACGGGTACTCGACAAGCCAATCACTGAAGTCCGAGAAGCAGGGGTCTGCATGAGAGAAAACTCCTTCTATGTTGACACTGTACGCAGGTGAGTGACTTAGATTTTAGTTTCATCAAGAAGACTTCCCTTTTTTTAAACCAAAGTTTCCTCCTGTAAACAAAAGTCCATTCAATAATCAATAGTTGAAACTATGAAATTTATTTTCCTTTGTCTGTGGCCTGCTTTTAGATCTCACCCATAAATATCATTCTGGTCATTTTTAAGCTTTCGAGATAGAAGATATGAATACAAAGGACTTAATAAAGCATGGAAAGGGAAGTTATCAGAAGCAAAAGCAAGTGGAAACTCAATCAAAATTCAAGAAGCACAAGTAAAGAAAATATCTGGTTATCTTTCTCTTTGTTTATAATGTAATAAGTCTATTATGATGACAAAACTAATGTCTTGACTTGTATGCATTTCTAGGACATGGTAGTTCTTTATGACTCTTTACAGCTCGCTCATAAATGTATACTTAACTCCTTCTATGGATACGTTATGCGCAAGTAAGTTGCTATCTTGTTTTTGACATCTTATTAAATAAAAAAATTTCCTTTGCCATTGTTACAATGTCCTTATCTTGTCATTGAATTCAAATGCTCTGGTGTGCTTGCTTACCAGGGGTGCCAGATGGTATTCAATGGAAATGGCTGGTGTAGTTACATATACAGGAGCAAAGATCATTCAAAATGCTCGATTGCTTGTGGAGAAAATTGGAAAACCTCTTGAGTTGGATACAGATGGTATATGGTGTGCACTCCCCGGATCATTCCCAGAGAGCTTCACTTTCAAAACAAAGTATATTTACCTCTCAGGAGTTGCTTTTTTGCATATCTTTGTTTATTCATTAAATTTACATGGATCTAGGCATATGCTGAAATAAATTGTTTTTTCCTTCTGAGTTCAGAAATATAGCTATGGTTTATCCAAATAGGCTAACTATTCGATTGTAAATATCCATCTTAGCGACCCGAAGAAGAAGCTAACAATCTCATACCCATGTGTCATGCTTAATGTTGACGTGGCAAGGAATAATACAAATGATCAATACCAGGTAAGCTTGGAACCTTTTCTGGACAGTGAGATATCTGTTGCATGCTTAGAGTTAGGACGTGTGTAAGAGCACCATTCCAGTGAAGTTCTGACTATTTTAACAGATGCTTATAGATCCTATCAAGAAAATTTATTCGACTCACAGTGAATGCTCAATTGAATTTGAAGTGGATGGACCATACAAGGTACTCTCGATCATGATTTTGTCCAATTTAAGGATTGTAGCATTCAAGATGTTTACATCCTTTTTCATTTAGGCAATGATTCTTCCTGCTTCTAAGGAAGAAGGAATTTTAATTAAGAAGCGATATGCTGTTTTTAATGATGATGGAACAATTGCGGAGCTGAAAGGTTTTGAGATCAAGCGTAGAGGAGAGCTAAAGCTCATCAAAGTTTTCCAGGTTCTCTATTTTTGCTTGGAGACTTGCTGGCTATCTGATCTCTCCATTTTTCCTTTTAAAAATTTTTTTTTTAATAACTTTTGGTTCCTGGAAATCAACGATTTGTAATTTTATATATGCAGACTCCAAATTTTTATCTTAAATCACTGCGGATTCTTTTTCTAAATGTTTGAAGCACAAAGATATGCTACTTGAAAAAAAAATAAAAAAAATACATGCATAAGAAAATTTTTGGAAATTGAATTGGAATTGAAATCTTGAAGTCTTCAACATTTTCTGTCTTGTTTGAAGGTGATTGGAACTTCTGATATGATGCTAGTCTTTTTTCTTTTTAGTTTTTTTTTCTCGCTCTCTCTGACTTTTTTATTTATTTATATATTTATTTATTTATTTCTGTTGGTTTCCTTAAAAGATCTAAAAGAAATTATAAATCCCATCTTTTTGTAATGTTTAGGTTGAACGTAGGTTGGATAGATGTCAATGCATGCTTAGATTTTATATTCTTTCTCGCCTAAGATTGTGCTTTGTGATTATTATGGCATTTTCTTTACTTTAGTCCCTTATCTGAATGACCTTTTTTTCATGTAGGCGGAGCTCTTTGACAAATTTCTCCGTGGATCAACCTTAGAGGGATGTTATTCAGCAGTTGCTGCTGTTGCAAATCGCTGGCTTGATCTGTTAGATGTATGTAGGAATTAAATGTTATTGATTTTATGTCCTTGTAACTTTGTGAGAAATACTTCTCAGAAGTCAGAAATTTGGAAAGAAAATCTGTGAATATTCATTATAATGTTAAAATCTTTTTCTTCTTTGGATATGTAAAAATTCAGATTAACAGATGGGAGTTGCTTAAAATCTTTTTCTCTCATTTTTTCTTAGAATCAAGGAAAGGATGTTGCGGATAGTGAGTTGCTGGATTATATTTCAGAATCAAGTACCATGAGCAAGTCTTTAGCAGACTATGGTGCACAGAAGTCGTGCGCTGTGACCACTGCAAGACGTCTTTCTGATTTTCTTGGTGATGGGATGGTCAAAGATAAAGGCCTGCGATGTCAGTACATAGTTGCATGTGAACCTAGGGTATATTCATTGCCTAAGTGGAAACATATGGTTGCTTCGAAATGTTTTCATATTTTTTAAGACTTGTGCTTGAAGCTTCTCCTTACTAGCATTGCCACTAGGGAACCAAGTGAATAGCATAAAATTAGAGGGAAACAAAAAATATTGTGTTAAGAGGCGCATAATCTATTTGCAACTGAGCGAGGTGAATCCATGGCTGTGGTTATTGTATTCTATGAGCAAGCAAAAAAAAAAAACAAAAAAAAGTACAAAAAGAAGGATCTTTGTTATTTCATATTCCTTGTATGGGAGAAGTTATAACCTTTCTTAAGGCATTCCCCCAATGCTTTCTGATCTCCATGCATTAGAGCATGCTGTTTGTATTTTTAGTCGCATGATTTGTTCTTATTGACATTGGGTTGAAATATTTTATGGGAAGAAATTTCTTTGACCTTATCCAGTGCTTAAAGTCATTTTTCGAGGTCTATAGCTTATAAATTTTGAAGATTAGTCGTTTCAATGTTGATGTTATTTCTTTTCACGATGAAACATTATCATGATTGATTTTTTTGTTCTTTGCAATGATAGTAACATGCAGTTGCCACTTATATAGTGGCAAAAACAGGAGTATCATCTTCATCTCTGAAGTCAAATATCTGAATTTTTTTTTAACAATGTGATTAGGGAACACCTGTGAGTGAGCGTGCTGTACCTGTAGCGATATTTGAGACTGATGCAGGTAAATTTCAGTTATGGGTTTGTAGTTCTGATTTTCTCGGTTGCATACTGAAATGGAAAGTGTATTTAATTTGCAGATATAATGAAGTTTTATGTACATAAATGGTGCAAGATTTCATCAGAAATCGGGATTAGATCCATCATTGACTGGTCATACTACAAGCAACGACTTGGTTCAGCAATTCAAAAAATCATCACAATTCCTGCTGCCATGCAAAAGGTTAAGATTTTTAAATTTTAACTAAATAATCTACCTGTGTGTGTTATCACTGAAAATGAGTTTATTTTGTCAGGTTGCCAACCCTGTCCCTAGGGTGGTTCATCCAGATTGGCTGCATAAGAAAGTTCGTGAAAAGGAGGATAAATTTCGGCAAAGGAAGTTAGTCGATGTGTTTAGGTCCTTGAACAGGAATAATATGTCAAAAGAGAGCGATGCTTCTAATGGCACTGATCCTGTGGTGGAGAATGCTGAAGATTTGGAAGACTTCTCAAAGAAAACAAGCTCCATAGATGGACCCAGACCAGTGGTTCGTCACTATGAATTTACTGGTGTGAGAGATTCAATCGAGAGCAATGGGCAAGTGAATTCCCTGCAGCAACACTGTCGTAACAGTGAACATGTGTGTAGTTCAACTTCACCATTGGAATCTCTAAATATTGACCGAAAGATAGATTATCAAGGATGGCTAGAAACAAAGAAGCGGAAGTGGAAGGATTTGCTGGACAAAAGGAAGAGGATAAGGTATACTGTCACAATTCACTTATGTTAAAGATGAAAACCCCCATCTTGGAGGCATGGTATTCTTAAATGCAGCTTAATGCATGAAACAACCTCTTTACATATTGATGGTTTGTGTCATGAAGTATTTCTTTATCTTAGAAGTCTTTGGCCATTTTGGGTTTCAAGAGCAAACTAAACCGCATTTGAAGTTTAGCTGTGATTATATGGTGGCCACATGTTGTAAAGGACTGTTTAGGATTAGCTTGTCATAATAATATGAGAATACAACTATTAAGAACTCAATTCAGCTCACCTTTAGATGTGTTGTCTTCATCTTCATGGTAGAAAAGTTTTTCCTGCATTTGATTCTATGATGGCATAACCTAGTTTGTGACAACAGTGCCTTAAATATAATTGCCCGTTAGGTCCAAGTCAGTTTTGGTCCTTTGATTCAACTTTGCATTTCTGCTACTTGAATCAATTAACTTCCAGCACCAATGCACTCAAAAAGTCTCTCCCCCCCATGCATCCATCATGTATGGTATATAAGCTTTGGAAAATGCATCATCATGAATTAGGCATTTTCAGTCATATGTGTCTACAACTGTCATTATTCTTGTATGGAGTTAGACTTGGTGCTCCAATTGAAGATAAAATAATATGTTATATGCTGCCATCTACTTGGCATTATATACTACCAGTCATGCACAACAAAATTGCCAAATGACTCTGCTTGCATAAACCAAATATGTGTATGTTTCTGAGTTCTTCCATGAAGGTGAATGATAGTTCCTTATGCTTTAATCTCCCTGGACTTATGCAGGTTGGGAAATTCAAGGAGTGCACTTAATGCTAATGATATTTCTAAGGAACTGGGTAGTGTCATGAGTCAGAAAGAAGCTCAAGGCAGAACAGCTGTTAGTTCATATTTTAAGAGGCAAGAAATAGCTCTAACACGCTGCCATTGGCAGGTAATGAAATTTTGATACATTTAAGAGGTGTTTCTTTGTGAGTGCCTAACCTTCTTTTCTATATTTCAGATTTTACAGCTCATTCCGAGCTCAAAATCTGGCCAGTTTTTTGCTTGGATAGTTGTTGACGGAATCATGCTTAAGATTCCTATCACTGTTCCTAGAGTCTTTTATCTCAACTCGAAAGCACCTATAACAGAAGCATTTATGGGGAGGCATGTCAATAAGATTCTTCCTCATGGAAGACATAGCTACAACCTATATGAGGTACTTGATTATAGGTGCTTTTGAAGTTGGATTAGATTTTTCTTTGTTTGATCCTTTGGGTTAAAGCCTGAAGACAATTAAATTGTCCTCATCTATTATTCTTATTAGGTTGAAATTGACGAACCTCAGTTTAGGCAACAACGCAGTAAGCTTGCAGCTCTTCTTGGAGATCCAGAGGTTGAGGTCAGTGTTTAGAACTCTTCATCATGTTATTCATATGGAAGAAAAAGGAAATATGCTTCTAGTATGTGTAACCTATGTATGATTAATTAGGTGAATATGTTGTGATTTCGATGTAGCTAACCCTTTGTTTTTAATTAAGTCGCTTCGTCTTTGTGAGTTTCTAGAATATTAGAATTATTATTCACACCACACAGTTTACATCTTAGGTCCCTTATATATAGGAGAGAAACCCTAAGCTTAATCTACAAAATATATTCCTATATGGAACTAATCAGAATCCCTAGAAATCAGCAACTAGATAGCAACTAATCAGCAAACAAATCAAAACTGGTTTGTTTGCTGGAATCTTAAATATATTCTACACTCCCCCTCAAGCTTGGTTGTAGATGTTAATTAATCCAAGCTTGGACTTTAGATCTTCAAACTTGATTTTTGGTAGGGCCTTAGTAAGAATGTCAGCTGTTTGGAGACAGAGGCATGTAGAGTAATCTGATTGTCCCCTCCTCTACTTTATCCTTTATAAAATGACGATCGATCTCCACATGTTTTGTTCAATCATGATGAACATGATTCTTTGCAATGCTGATCGATTGTCACAGTACATTTTCATAGATTCATCCACCATGATGTTTAACTCCTTTAAAAGTTGTCTTAACCACATTCCCTCGCATATCCCATGAGCCATGGCTCGAAACTCGGCTTTGCTTTACTTCTTGAGACTATTGATTGCCTTTTACTTTGCCATGTAACTAAATTCCCCCATATATAGGTACAATAACTTGAGGTAGATCTTCGGTCCTTAATTGATCCAGCCCAATCTGCATCATTGCAAATCTCGATATCTTTGCTCGATGTTTTCCCAATTAACAAGCCTTTCCTAGGTGTCAACTTTAAGTATCTCAATATGTGATAGACTACTTCCATATGTTCTTCATTGGGATAGTTCATGAATTGGCTCACCATGCTCACTGAAAAACCAATATCTCGTCTAGTGTGGGACAAATAGATCAGTTTCCCTCTAGGCGTTGATATGTTTATCAACTGGTGTGCTCTCCTCTTTGAGAACTAATTTTGCAATTGAGTCCATAGGAGTGTCTCCCAGCTCGCACTCGAGCATTCCTGTTTCTTGTAAAAGATCCAATACATATTTTTTTTAGAGATTGAGATTCCCTTTCTTGACCGGGCTATTTCCATTCCTAGGAAGTATTTGAGGTTCCCCAAGTTTGATTTCAAAATCTGTGGCTAAGATTTCCTTAAGGCTACTCATTTCTTCTGCATAATCTCCTGTTAGTATAATTTCATCAACATACACAATGAGGATGGCAGGCATTCTAGTAGGTGAGAGTGTGACAAACAGTGTATGATCTCCTTGACACTAAGAGTATCTATGCCCTTTAACCATCTTTGTAAACTTGTCAAACCAACCTCTTGGAGATTGCTTGAGTCCTTATAGGGATCTTTTCAGTTTGCACACCCTACAGGTTGACTCGTTTCTGAAATCCAAGGGGAATATCCATATATAGTTCCTCAACTAAGTCTCCATTGAGGAAGGCATTCTCGACATCTAGTTGGTAAAGAGGCTTATCTAGACTTGCCATCAAAGAAAGGAGGACATGGATTGTGTTTAGTTTTGCTCCTGGAGCAAATGTTTCGTCGTAATTAATTCCATAAGACTGAGTGAAGCCTTTGGCAAGTAGGCGAGCTTTGAACCTATCCACGCTTCTATCATTCCTATATTTAACTATGAATATCCACTTGCACCCTACTTGTCGTTTCCCTGATGGTAATTCATAATTTCCCATGTCTCATTCTTTTCTATGCCTCAGATTTCATCCCAAACTACTGTTCTCCATTTCGATGATTTGAGGGCTTCGAAGCTGAATTTTATCAATGTTTGATACTAGTGCCCTGAAATTAGATGATAGACCTTGATAGGACACAAAGGTGTATATAGGATGCTTTGTGCATGATCTAACACCCTTCCTTACTGCAATAAACCAATCAGAATTTTCATTTGTTTGCTCATTTGAAGAGAGATCAAAATTAGTGTTACCTTGTGGATCTTCATTCGGCCTTGAATTTGGATTCGACTCCTGGATTTGCTCATAATGTACTATGGGTTCCGTTTCTATTGGATTTCCTTTTCTTCTTGAAAAAGTGACCAGGTCAGATCTATCTTGAGTAGTGTCTAGGAGTGAAGGAGAGGTTTGAATGGTGTCCTATAGGAAATTGTCTAGGTGAATGGTTTCGGGTTGAGTGTTGTTATTAGTAGGATAATATGGTGATGTTTGGAGGGGTACAGGTTCTACGGTATTGGTTTCAATATCCCAAAGTTGATATTCCTGTGTGAAATGATTCTCTCCCTGAATGTCAAGTTTGGGGTAAAAAGGTTAGTGTTCTAGGAAAGTTACTTACAAAGAGTTGTAGCATTTTTTTAGAGAAGGAGAGTAGCACTTGTATCCTTTTTGATTTGACGAGTATCCCGAGAGAATACATTTAACTGCTCTCGGATCAAGCTTACTCCTGTTTGAATTATGTATATGGATAAAGCTTGGGCAGCCAAATACCTTGAAAGGAATGGTGGATATGAGATGAGTATGAGGATAAGACTTGAGTAGAGTCTGACATGGTGTTTGAAACTTAAGAGTCCGAGAGGGCATTCTATTAATTAGGTAGTCTTCTGTGAGAATGGCTTCTCCCTAATATTGCTTCGGTACATGTGTGGAAAACAGGAGTGACCAGGCAACATCTAGCAAGTGTCAGCTTTTCTGTTCTACAATCCCGTTCTATTGGGTAGTGTCCACACATGAGCTTTGGTGGACAATTCCCTGATCCAATAAGTAATTACCAAGAGAGGATATGAAGTATTCCTTAGCATTATCTGACCTAAAGACTTGATCTTAGCTTGAAATTGTGTCTGAATCATTGAGTTGAAATTCTTGAAAATTTGGCCCACTTCTGATTTTTCTTTTACGAGGAACACCTAGGTAAGTCTTGTATTATCATCTTTGAGAGTTATAAACCAGTGGGCACCAATATTGGTCTCAACTCTATCACTATGAATCATGGTGAAAGGTTGAGATGTTTTGTAGGTAGATTTGGATAGGTGTTTCGGATATGTTTTGAGAGATGACAGATTTCACATTGAAATTCAGTGGGTTTTTTATCTTCAGAAAAACGACTAATAGGAAATGGACTGTTTTGATCTTTAGACACTAAACAATCAGCCTTGCAATCTTCCCCTTGAGGATTAGAAACCTTGAGAAGCTAGAGCCCCGAGTACATCTTAGCATTGCCAATTGTCTTCCCCGAATTCAAGTCCTGAAATTCATACTAGTATGGAAGAAATTTAGTAACTCAATTATGTTCCCTAGTGAGTTTACTATAGATAATTGTTAGAATATAAGATAAATTATGTATATTAGGAGAATTATTGTCTCCTCATTTGTAGGGATAAGTTAGCTAGATTAACAACCTCCCTAATTCTAGGGATTCTATAGATTTCTTATTTTTTTAATCTAGCCTATAATAAGGCATTCACATCCGTACAAAAAGGGATGAATGACTTATTTTTCCTTCACTATTCTCAACAATAATAAATTGTAGTCTAGATTAGGAACCAAAAGAACATAATTTAGTGTGAGATCCTTTGAGACTTTGATGGATCCTGAACTTGCCACTTTTGAAAGTGAACCATTTGCAATTATGACAGTTAGGTTCTCATCACAAGGAGTGAAGGAATTAAATAGTGTTTTATCTTCGGTCATGGGGTCTGATGCTCTGGAATCCATAGTTCATGGATTTTCCTTCTTCTTAACATTGAGGGCAGTAACAAACTTACCCTTTTAAGCTATGGATTTGGTTCTAATGATTGATGAGGATTAAGGTGATGATGGAGGTTGACTGAACAGTTTCTTCAATAGGTCAAGTTGTTCCTTGTTGAAGAGATTCGGTTCATTGCTACATTGGATTCTTCCATGGAGATATGGTTTCCTCGGCCTTCTTTGTTGAAAGTAGGCTGTGATGGCTTCCAATCAGTGGGTTTTCCATTGAGTTTCCAACAAGTTTCTTTAACATGTCCAGGTTTTCGACAATGTTCACACCATGGTCGATCCTTCATTTGTCGGTTGTCACTATGTTAGTACTGGGAGCCTCTAACAGCTAGGGCAGAAACTTCTAGACTTTGCGTGACTGAGTAGGATATCATCATGACCCTCTTCCTACTTACTTCTTTCCTTACCTCAGAGAAAGCTTCTTTAAGACTAGGTGGTGGTTTATACCCTTGAATTCTCCCTCTTACTTCATCTAGATTTTGGTTAAGTCTAATTAAGAACTTGTACAATCTCTTCCTTTTAACAATCTGCTTATATAGTTAGATATCTTTAGAGCATTTCCATGGATGCACTTCACATAGGTTTAATTGTTGCCAATAACGGGTAAGAGTATTGTGGTATTGAGTTACAGAAAAGTCTCCTTGTCGTAAGTCATGGAGATTACTCTCTATCTCAAATTGTTTAGAGGTATTCTCATTGTTCGAATAGGTCTCCTTTGCTACCTCCTTGATTTCCCTTGCTGTTTCATACAATAGAAAGTTTTCTTCGATGTCATTAGTCATGGAGTTAATGCCATGACAAGACCATGCTATTTTCGGCCTTCCATACTATGAACCTTGGATTGCCTTTTTTCTTATTTGACTACATCACCAGATAGAGTCATCTTTGTTTAGTTGTGTCTTGTAATGATAACCTAATTACTCTTCGAGCTTCCATGGTTGCCACCTACCATAGCCTCGTGATTTGAGGTATTTTTTGGATTTGAAGAAGACAAGCCCCATTTCTCTATAGCCATCCCATATTTTCTTGCGAGATTGATTAGCTAGGGTTTGCGAGAACAAGGCTAGGGTTTAGAGAAAGACTCTGATACCACATGAGTTTCTTGAATATTAGAGTTATTATTCACACCACAAAATTTACATCTTAGGTCCCTTATATATAGAAGAGAAACCCTTTATCTACATAATATATTCCTATATGGAAATAATCAGAATCCCTAGAAATCAACAACTAGATAGCAATTAACCAGCAAACAAATCAGTTTTGACTGATTTGTTTGCTGAAATCTTAAATACATTTTACACTCTTAAAAGGAGGATAATGAATTTCTTTCTTAAGGTGAAAGTTTAACAACTTCTTTGTTGTAAAATAAGTTGTAGAATATATTTAACATTCCAGCAAACAAATCAGGTTGATTTGTTTGCTGATTAGGTATTAATACTCCGATCACGTACAGAAGTGCGGCAATATGGAACCTCTCAACAGCTTCCGTTCCTTTATGAGGTCCTATCGGGATAGGTAGGCCCAAGCCTTTCCCCTCTTCCCGACCGAGCAGTAGTTCCCCACGGCTGACAAATAGGAGTTTAGGCCGTAAAAGAAAGGCATCGGCCCCCATCCCCCCCCCCCCCCCCCCACTGGGATTTTTCTTTCCTTATCTACGTGCGCACTGCGTCAGCACTGGCGAAAGAGAAGCAAGCTACCTTCGCCTACCCCCCATCTATCTCTATAGGCGGCAATGGTAAGAGCAGGGAAGCATGGTAACAGTATCGGCGGCCGGAGCGGAGCCGGCGCTCCGCGTTCTATCTAGGTTCCGCTCTTACGTACGCACCACCTTACATAGAAGAAGGGGAACCCCCTCAATAGAATAGAAGAACCCGTGTGGGTGGGAGGGGATTGAATCATTCATTCATCAGATACGTCTTCTTCCGTGATCCATTTCATGTCAACTCTAATTAGTTGCTGATTGTTAGGGATTCTAATTGTTTTTGTTTAGGTAAATATTATGTAGTTAAACTAGGGTTTCTCTCCTATATAAGGGACCCTAAGATTAAATCAAGGAGTGAATATAGTTCTTTTACCTCTAAAGTTTACATGGTATTAGAGCCTCATATTCTCTAAACTCTAATAAATCAATCCCTCATGACAAAATACGGGATGACTAGAAAAATCAGGTTCTTCATCTGTTTCAAATCTAGAAAATACCTCAAAACACGAAACCATGGTCGGTGGCAACTAAGAAAACTCAGAAAGCAATCAGGTTATCATTACAGGGCACAAACTAAATGAGAACAATTATATTCGATGGTCTCATTCAGTAATGATGTACATCTACGACAAAGGCAAGGATGAATATCTATCTGGTGAGGTAAATAAACCAGAAAAAGATGATCCGAAGTTTAGAGTATGGAAGGCGGAAAACAGCACGGTCATGTCATGGCTCATCAACTCCATGACTAATGACATTGGAGAAAATTTTCTACTATACGAAACGGTAGACTAGATTTGGGAGGCAATTAAGAAGACCTACTCCAACAATGAGAACACCTTGGAATAGTTTGAGATAGAGAGCAACCTTCATGACTTACGACAAGTAGACTCGACTGTATATCAACACTATAATGCCCTTACTCGGTACTGGTAACAACTTGACTTTTGCGAGATCCATTCATGGTAGTGCATTGAAGACATCCAGGTGTATAAGCAAATTGTTGAGAGGACGAGATTGTACAAATTCCTAATTAGATTGAACCAGAATTTAGATGAAGTGAAAGGGAGAATCCTAGGCCATAAACCTCCACCGAATGTAAAGGAGGCCTTTTCTGAAGTAAGGAAAGAGGAAAGCAGAAAAAGGGTAATGATAAAATCTCAGTCACTCAGAACTTGGAAGTTTCGGCTTTAGCTGTTAGAGGAGTTCAATATCAACCAAGTGAGAGTCAACAAAGGAAGGAATGGCCATGGTGTGAGCATTGTCGAAAGCCTGGACATGTCAAAGACATATGCTGGAAAATTCATGGAAAACCAGCTGACTAGAAGCCATCACGACCTCCTTACAACAAAGAAGGCCGTGGAAACCATACCTGCGTGGAAGAACTTACTGCAACAGGTGAATCTAACTTATTCATCAGGGAACAAATTGATCTTCTTAAGAAGCTGTTTAGTCAGCCAACTTCATCCTCACAACCCGCCTCCATTATTGGAATTGGGTCCACTGCCCAAAAAGGTAAATTTGCTATAGCTCTAAATATTATGAAAGTGAAGAACAATCCATAGATTGTGGACTCCGGAGCATCATACCACATGACTGGTGATAAAACTCTATTTAGTAATTTTATTTCTTCCCATGAAAATCTTACCATCAGAATTGCAGATGGCTCACTTTCAAAGGTGGCTCGTTTAGGATCCATCACAATATCAAAAGATCTTACTCTAAACTCGGTCCTCATAGTTCTAAATCTAGACTGCAACTTATTATCCATCACTCACTCGAGATCATAATTGTGTTACTAAATTTCTTTCATACTCATGTGAATTTCAGGACTTGGATTTGGGGAAGACGATTGGCAATGCTCAGATGTACTCGGGCTCTATGTACTTAAGGTGTCTGATCCTCAAGAGGACGGTTGTAAGTTGGACAGTTTAGCATCTAGAAGTGAGGGTAATCCTTATAGTCAATGTCCTAAAGATAGTCTAGTAATGTTATGGCACTACCGATTAGGTCACCCAAACTTTATGTATCTCCAAAAATTATTTCCATCATTATTCTCCAATAAAAGTCCATCTGTTTTTCAGTGTGAAATCTATCAACTCTCAAAACACACCCAAAATACCTTTCCTTACCAACCCTACAAAACATCCCAACTTTTCTCCATGATTCATAGTAATGTATGGGGACCCTCTAGAGTAAAAACCAATACGGGTGCTCGTTGGTTCATCACTCTAATAGATGATCACACAAGATTGACATGGGTATTTCTCATGAAAGAAAAGTCAGAAGTGGGTCAAATTTTCAAAAAATTTCAACTCTATGGTTCAGACACAAGTTTCAAGCTAAGATACAAGGTTTTAGGTCTGATAATGCTAAAGAGTACTTTACATCATCTCTCAGCACATATCTACTGGAATAGGGAATTGTCCACCAAAACTCATGTGTGGATATACCTAACAGAATGGGATCGCATAAAGGAAAAATAGACACTTGTTAGATGTTGCAAGGTCACTCATGTTATCATCCCATGTCCCAAAGCACCATTGGGGTGATGCCATTCTCTCCGCAGCCTACCTCATCAATAGAATGCCCTCTCGAATCCTTAAATTCCATACACCATGTCAAACCCTCCTTACGCCCTATCCACATACACCTTATATCCTATGTTCCTTTCAAGATTTTTGGCTGCTTTGCCTTTGTCCATGATCACAATCCGACTAGAAGCAAACTTGATCCTAGAGCAATCAAAATGTATTTTCTTGGGATACTCATCCAATCAGAGAGGGTACAAGTGTTACTCTCCCAACACATAAAAATACTCCCAACCTTTTTTGAACAACAATCCTTTTATCCCAAACTTGACATTCTGGGGGAGAACCGCTTGATACAAGAATATCAACTTTGGGATATAGTACAGAATCCTACTACCTCACCATATTCTCCTGGTGAAGAAGTCATTCACCTAGACAACCTAGACAGTTTCATACAGAATCCTATTCCCAATTCCCATCCTACTCAAAACTCTCCTCCACTCCTAGACACTATTCAACACAACACTGATCTCATTACTTACTCAAGAAGGAAAAGAAGCCGAGTGGAAATAGAACCTCTAGTACATCATGAGCAGATCCATGAGTCAGACTCTGATCCAAGGCCAAATGAAGTCCTGTAAGGTAATACTAATTTTGACTCTTCTCTTACCAAGTCAAAAAATGATGATATTAATTGGCCTATTGCATTAAGGAAAGGTGTTAGATCATGTCCAAAGCGCTTTATACGCAATTTTGTGTCCTATCAAGGATTATCATCCAATTTTAGGGCATTGGTGTCTAACATAGAGACATAATCCAGATTCCAAACAACATACATAAAGCACTCAAATCTCCAAAATGGAGAGCTGTTGTGTGTAAAGAAATTCAGGCACTAGAAATGAATGAAACATGGGAAGTCACTAGAATACCATTAGGAAAACATCCATTGGGGTGTAAGTGGATATTCACAGTGAAGTACAAAGATGATGGGAATGTGGACAGATTCAAAGCTCGGTTGGTTGCTAAAGGCTTTACTAAGTCTTATGGAATGGATTATGAGGAAACATTTGCTCCAGTAGCAAAACTAAACATTGTCTGGGTCCTACTTTCACTGGCTACAAATCTAGATTGCCTCTTTACTAACTGGATGTCAAGAATTCATTTCTAAATGGAGATCTAAAGGAGGAAGTATATATGGACATTCCTCTCGGGTTTGAGAAATCGGATACAACCAACAAGGTATGCAAACTAAAAGGTCACTTTACGGACTCAAGCAATAGCCAAGGGCTTGGTTTGACAGATTCACAAAGGTGGTCAAAAGACATGGATATACTCAGTGTCAATCAGATCACCCCCTGTTCGTCAAATTTTCTCTCACAGAAAAGGTTGTTATTCTTATTGTATATGTAGATGATATTATTGTAATAGAAGATAATGAGGAGGATTTGAACAGTGTGAAAGAATTCCTAGCTAAAGAATTTGAGAACAAAGATTTGAGAAATCTCAAATACTTCGTAGGAATGGAAATAACTCGGTCTAAGAAGGGAATTCCGGTCTCTCAAAGAAAGTATGTGTTGGAGCTACTAAAGGAAATAGGAATGCTGGGATGCAAACCAGCTGATACTCCAATGGACTCAACCATACAATTGGGACTTAAAGAGGACAACACACCAGTTGATAAGGGCATATACCAACGTCTTGTAGGGAAGTTAATATATTTATCTCATATTAGACCTGATATTGGTTTAATAGTGAGCAAGGTGAGTCAATTTATGAATTGTCCAAATGAAGAACATATATGGAGGCTGTTTACAGAATCTTGAGGTACCTAAAGATGACATAAGGAAAGGGTTTGTTCTTTGGAAAAACATCAAGCATAGATATTGAAGTTTACAATGATGTTGATTGGGCCGGATCAATAAAAAATCGGAGATCTACCTTAGGTTATTGCACCTATGTATGGGGGAACTTGGTTACATGACGAAGCAGGAAGCAATTTGTGGTTTCACAAAGTAGTGCAGAGGCAGAATTTCGAGCTATGGCTCATGGAATATGTGAGGGGATGTGGTTAAGAAGACTCTTAAGAGAATTAAAATTCTCAGTTGATGAACCAATAAAAATGTTCAGTGATAATCAATATGCCATAAGTATTGCAAAGAATCCAATAGATCACACTCGAACTAAGCATGTGGAGATCGATCATCACTTTATAAAAGAAAAGGTAAATGAAGGGATAGTCAAGCTACTGTATATACCTACGTGTCTTCAGACAGCAGATATCCTAAGTAAGGCCTTACCAAGAATCAAGTTTGAAGATCTAAAGTCCAAGCTTGGCATGATTAATATCTATAACCAAGTTTGAGGGGGAGTGTAGAATATATTTAAGATTCCAGCAAACAAATCAGTTTGATTTGTTTGCTGATTCTGTATTAATTAGTTGCTGAATTTTAGGGATTCTAATTGTTTCTGTTTAGGTAAATATTATGTAGTTAGACTAGGGTTTCTCTCCTATATAAGGGACCCTAAGATGTAAATCTAAAGGAGTGAATATAGTTTTCTTACCTCTAAAGTTTACATAAGCATTTGAATTGTGTTAGTGAGGAAAAGCTCCCAGAAGTAGTATAAGCACCTCAAGTAATTATTTCTGTATAATGGTCTGATGTGAACCTGGACTCATCCTATCACGGAAGGGTTTTTTTATTAGATGTTTGTCAAAGACACTTTAGAGTCTTGTTATCTTTTGGTTTCTCTAATAAAAGTTGAAAAGGAAATAATGTCTATGGATATATCCACTGTGGTGTTACATTTAAAGGTCGGGACCTAGTTTTCTAGTTCACCAATTAATACTCGGTGGCTGTTTTTTTATAGTGATCATTGCTCATGTGATTTGATTTTTTAGTTTAATCTTAACGCTGTTCTTTCAGGGAATATTTGAAACAAAAGTGCCATTGGACTTTAATGCCATCCTCCAGCTTGGCTGTGTCTGCAAAGTTGATAAAGCGGCTAAGAAACGAAACATTCAGGATGGATGGAGCCTGTGTGAACTAAACAGGAAGACTACCACAGAATGCCATTATCTGGAGAAATCTCTCTCTTTCTTCTACTTGTATCATAGGTATTTAAAGATGCGCCTCAATTATTTGTATCTTTTATGTCTTAAGGATTTTGGCTACTAGCTTACTTCTAAGCATTTGAGGACCACTGCATTTGAGTACTGCCTTGAGATCTCTACAAGTATTAGTGGAATAATAAAAATGTGTTAATATATCTGCTCGCGGTAATTGTGGCCTCTCTCTTCTTCTTGAAATTTGGCCGACCCCTTCTCCCTCTTCGTGCAAGATCTGGAGCTCAATCTTTTGGGTCTTTCATTTTCTTAAATTCGAGTCATCCTCTGCTTTTAGTGATGCTGACATTGTTAATTTTTTCAGCATTTCCGAGACCCGGGCTATTTATGCCATGTACTTTCCAGCTTCAAGATCAATATATGTGGTGGTAGTTAATCCTTATCAGAATAAGGACTTGTCACCTGGTTTTCTAGAAAAACAATTCCGTGAGGCTTGCCAAGCATTGTCTGTTCAATCTGATCCCCCAAGCAGTGGTATCAATTTCAAGGTAAAGTCACAAGTCTAACCATTTACTCTCATGTACCCGTGATCTTGTTTGGATATTGTTTGAGGTCTTCATTATGCGTATCACTTACATGGAAATTTAGACTGGTGATTGTATTACCCCTTCTTTGTCCCCTAAATGGTCATATTCTTATTTCATATCAACGTACAAACAATAAATTCACCTTCCCTGATTGAGCTTATTCTCATCTGCTTAAGTTTCATATGTCACAATAGGTGGACTATGTTGGACATGTCAAGGATGCTGAGACAATTGTGCATAGAGCAGTAACTGAGGAAAGGTGAGTTATTATAATTCGGTATGGCACTATTATTTAAACGATTAAATGCTTGTCAAAGTCTTACGCATCAATTGTGGAAGGTGCTTTTAGGTTTCATTCTTGAATATGGTTTGCTCTTAGTAACAATAATATACCATGGGTAACAAAAATGAGTAAAAGATACTTCTGAACTAGTGAAAAGTTAATTGGGTATTCTTACTTAATATTTAAAATATCATTATCAATGTCCCTCTAGGGCTCTAATTTCGCAGTTAGCTAAGAATACAAATTCTTAGAACATATCCTAGTGATGTTGCATTATTTGTTTTCCACATGTTGCCTCATGCAATGGTATTGAATATCAGACATGAGCATCATGGCCCTACAATAGCTGTCATTGAGTGTCCCAATACTCAATTATTGAAGTTGGGTATTCGAGCTCTAGAAGTTTTCCCATGTGTGAACATCCCTTCCAATGCTCGTGATTGTCAGTATCAGGTAATAAAAATCTGATTGATAGCTCCTTTGCATTTATAAGTTGCTTTGCATGTGTGAGTTCCTTTTTTTCTTGGGAGAGGGCTTAATGGTGTGCTATACATAGGCTCTTGGATGGCAACAAGTGGCAGCAAAAATTGGAATGCAACGGTGTGCCGCATCATCCCAGTGGTTGAATGAGAGAATTTCTCTAGCAAGATATGCCCATGTATATAACACTGTGCTATTGTTGTTATTCATCTTCTTGTTTCACATAAAAGGCTTTTCTGCTCTCGTGGTTCTAAGATGAATCCCAATTTGGAAACATTTGGGCAGGTGCCATTGGGAAATTTTGAAATTGACTGGCTCCTATTTACAGCCGATGTCTTCTATTCAAGAGATCTACGGTATCAGCAACAGGTTTTCCTTTTGTACCATGTGATTTATTTCTAGTCTTGGATCCAATGATCTGAACAAAGCAAGCATAAGGTTTTTGGTGGATTTTCTGGGTATTTTGGTCATTTTAGTAGGGATGTGCTTTTTAGGAAGCAATTTGTTGAAGTCCTTGAAAACTAGGGTTGTTTAAGGTTTGAATATTATTCGCAGGTACTTTGGATATCAGATGATGGTGTTCCTGATCTAGGAGGCATTTGTGAAGAAGACACATGTTTTCTTGATGAGGTTTGTTTTAAACATAGATATCTAGCATTTTACCCAGATAGTTATTACTAGTTGTTTTTTCTGCTGTTGAGCTTTTATTTTCTTGTTATATCTTTTCATGAAACACCTTCAGATGCCAATATTCATCTTCTATTATAGTTTCTTCCTGGTAGTTACTAATGGTTTCATTGAGTAGGTTCAACAACCTGTCCTGACATACCCTGGAGCATACAGAAAAATTTCTGTGGAGCTAAAGGTTGAGAGAATATTATTCTATGTCTCCATCTTATTTATTTACCTCTCCATCCTTTTCTTTTTCGTTTCTGAAAGAATGCAAATAATTTAGAATAACTCTTTTTAAACTTATTTTTCAGATTCATAATCTCGCTGTAGATGCTCTTTTGAAGAGCAGCCAAGTGAATGAAATGGAAGGAAGTGCGTTCTTTGGATTTGATCAAGAAATGAACTCTGGAGCACAAATTTCAAATGGACAAGGGGGCTTTGATGAGGCTGCCTCATATGCACCTGCATTTCATGTCTTGAAACAGTTGATACATAAATGCCTTCAAGATGCTATTAACTCTGGAAATGTCTATGCAGATTCAATACTGCAGCATCTTTACCGATGGATTTGCAGGTTTCAGCACCTAAATTTTCTGTTATGCGTCTTTTTGCTTTGTTATGTTTTATTTATTTATTTATTAATTTTGTTTTATTAATTTTTATTAATTTTTTATTTTTCATTTCACACCTTTTTCCTGTCATTTGTACCGTAGCCCCCGCTCAAGACTTCATGACCCAGCTCTACATCGAGTACTTCACAAGGTTAGTGCGTTATTGGTAAAATATGCTTTTCTAAGACCAAAACTCTTTTAAAGGCTAATTTTCTCTAGGGGTTTTTTGTGTGGCTTCTTGGATTCTTTGTCTTTTATCATTATCAAATAGTCTTTATATTATTCTTCAGACTGCTTATCTTTTATTGAGAAATGCAGCAGCTAGATTTTAATAATTCTTTTTCCTTTTATTGGTTATTAATATTTGTAGGTTATGCAAAAGGTGTTTGCGTTATTGTTGGCCGAATTGCGGAAATTAGGTGCTACCGTCATTTTTGCAAACTTTTCAAGGATTATCATTGACACGGGAAAGTTTGAACTCTCTGCTGCTAAAGCTTACTGTGATAGTCTGCTTACAACCTTGCAAACAAGGTTCGTGTGGAAAGGATTTATTCGTAATTAGACGTCTTTGTTTGTTGATCTTTCAATTTTTATTTCGTTTCCTGATCTATAGGGATCTTTTTGAATGGATTCAGTTGGAAACACAGCAGTTTTGGCATTCCTTACTGTTTATGGATCAGGTGTGACTTCATTCAGTAAACAATAACCAAGTCACCCTAGAATTTCAGATTCTCTTCTTCCAACTATTATGATCATTTCTAAAATTCGATATATTTTCTCTTTCATTTTATAATTGCAGTCATATAAATTTGTGATTACGAAGATTATGCATGTATGGCAGTTTATTTAGTCACTTTATATTACAGTACAACTATGGTGGAATTCTGGCAAAAGAAGATGCAAGCACCATAGCTGATGGATCTCAAGTTGACGTTGTGTCAAATTGGAATATTGCTGAGTACCTACCAAAGGAAATTCAGGTAAGTTTTCGACTACAGCTTTCTCTTACAATGTTGAACGAGCTAGAGGAACCTTTTCATTTTGGTACTAATTCATAAACGCGAGAATAAGGCTCAGTTCAGCACAATACAATAGTATATTGGTAAGGAAAACACAGACAACAACCTGCAGTCAACGGAATACACAAAGAAAAGAAAATGAAAGAGCAGAAACACAAAAATGGGCAAATTTTTTTTTTTTGTTTGGCCTTTGGCATAGAGGTTTGAAAAAAGGGCCGCGGCATGGGCACGCACCGCGCGGCAAGAGCATGCACCGCGTGGCACGAGCATGCACCGCAAGGCACGAGCATGGGTGCCGGGCCGTGCCGTTCCTAACTATGCTGGCACGTGGGCCGGCACGGCACAGCCCTTTTGGGTCCGTCCAAGGCATGGGCCCAAAAGCGCCTCCTAATTTTAGGGGTTTTTTCTCCGGAAATCATTTTGTATGTTAAAAACTTTTCAATTAATGTAAAATCTTATTTGGCCAAATAATATTTATTACAGTTTATTTATAATTTTAATTATTAATGATACTAATTTACTAAATTAATAACTTTAAAACTCTTCTTTTATTTAAAATTAATTTTTTTTTTTTTAAAAAGCAAGCTTTCGAATTCAGGGGTTAAATGGACCCACATGCCAAAACAAGCACATGAGCCGAAACGGGCTCACGGGCCGGCACATTAATGGCCCATTATTGTGCTGTGTTGTGCCCTTATTTTTAGGCACGGGCACGGCACGACATATTCCGTGCCATCCCCAAGCCGTGCCGTGCTAGCACGAATTGCCACCTCTACTTTGGTATATGTTGCAAGAGTGGATCAGAAATCTACTGTCACCAAAAATGTGAATACGATAAAGGAATAGAGACATTCCTGTTTCTGATTTTTTGAATCCGCGAATCATGGTTTTTGCTTTTTCAGGATCAGTTTGTTTACATCGTCTCTCAGTTTTTGTACATCCCTTGGAATCATGCAACAAAACAAACTGCCACCTTAGAATCTTTGCAACATGATGACTCTTGTACACCTTCCATTACTATTGGAGCTGCTGAATTGCGTGAATCACATGTGACTGAGTATCTTAAAGAACAGGTATGAATGGATACTATTTACTTCTAAGAGTATTATATGATATCAGAATTCTTTTATGTAAGGTTCTTCAAATAACATGTCATATGGATCTGCTTGTTATTCAGATAAACTCTTACTTCACGGACAAGCTATTGGGGATTGTTCATACTCTTCTTCATATGAAGGGTTTAAATAAATCAGAGAAAGAGCAAGAGAATTTGCCTGCTCTTTTTCAACGGCATTCTGGTAGTAACAATAACCACAAAGGGGATGCTGCACTGGAATTTGTTAAGCATGTCTGTGCTGTTTTAACCCTTGATCAAAATGTTCTGCATGAAGTACTGGTAACATTCTTCCACATCCCAAAAGGAATTTGATTCAATGACTTATCTAAAACGGTTTTAATGCTCAAACTATTTTTGTTAACAAGCAGAGAACAATTGCTACCCAGCTATATATCCAAAAGTTCTAGCTCTTTATTTTATTTTATTTTAGTGTTTGATCCATTGCTTTGTAACATGTCTTTATGAACAGGTGATGAGAAGAAATCTACTGAAATATTTGCTCGTGAGGGAGTTTGCTCCAGAAGCTCAGTTTGTCAATCCATGCCCATCTTTTATCCTTCCAGATGTTATTTGCAGGTATGCAGATTAAAGAAAACTGTATAACAGAAATTAAAGATACCGATAACATCTTTTTTCGAGTATCCAACAACGGAGGGTGTTTTCAGAGAACTTCTGATAAAAATTTCAGTTTTGAACTCCAAAAATAGATCTCCAACATGAAAACTATTCCCTCGTAACCGGAATTGTGTAGGTTTTGGTCTTTTCCCTAAGTCCCTCTTTTCATTATTAATGCAAGAAGCTAGATAGTGGTCTTCCAGATATGCTAATTATAATTATTTATTGTTCATTTATCTGTTCTTTATCTTATTCTTGACACAGCCGTTGCAGTAACTGTCAAGATATAGATCTGTGCCGTGACCCAGCCTTACAGGCTCAAGAGTGGTGTTGTGCTGAGCCACAGTGCGGCCAACCTTATGACCGTCAGCTCATCGAAAATTCTCTTCTTCAGATTGTACGGCAGAGAGAGCGTCTCTTCCACTTACAAGATCTAGTGTGCGTTAGATGTAATAATAACAAAGTTGCTCATGTAGCTGAACATTGTTCTTGTGGCGGGTCCTTTAGATGCAAGGAGGACCCCGCTGAACACCTCAACAAGATGAAGATTATTAATGATATAGCCTTTAGGCAGAAATTCGAACTGCTCCAAGAGTTTACTTCTTGGATCCTAGAATCTCGATAAGCGTCTTATCTAATCAGTTGCATAATTTAAGTGAACCTGTCATTATTTATAATGTATAGGGATTTTCATATACTTAATATTCTTATAGAGTTTATTATTGTATTCTTCTATGGTTTTGGTTCTAAATTTGGTCCTAGTTTCTCTAATTTATATGAGTGTGGGTCATAACCATATTAACCAAAACGGTTGAGTAATTTCAAACGTTAAGATCTCAGCTCGCTCATGAGACTGGACCTATCTAAAAATATTATTCAAAGAAATTAGAAGGGTAAATGATATACTTTGGAAGAAGATTTTGAAATTAAAATCAGTACAACATGATTTTAAAATTACAATGAAGTCATAAAACAATCATACCTATAATGGGTCAGATATAGGCACTAAGAAGATTCTTTTATTTTAAATTTTTATTGCAACCCTTTTGTTTGTATACTTCATTTTTTTAAAATTTCAAATACAAAGAATAAAGCATAAGATAATGAAGAGGAGATACAGAGGGACTGGTAAACTAAATGCTTGGTATAAGACAAAAGTGTTCTATTACAAGAAGATGAAGACAAAAATTCACTTTAAACATGTTTGTTGGAAGTAGAGTATTTGACAATTTATTATTCCAAGAAGTAGGGTATGACAGCTGACACATGACACTGATTTTTTATCACACATAGAGATCAAGAGTATTTGCGCTACGTTTGGGTCCGAGTGAGGGTGACATTGTTGAGGGTGATGGAGAATCTAGTGATAAGGATCAACCAAACAAACCTCATAGGATTGATATGTGGTGGGATGAGGTAGATCATATGTTGGATGATCACTTTGAGACAATGTTAAAAAGCGAGTTAGGCATTGATGAATGGGTTAAATCCAAAATCTCTATAGGTACATCTCAAAATCTTAATCCTCTAACATCTGTCCCTCTTCTGGTATTATCGAATCAATAATCTGTTGAGGGGAATACTAGAGATGAAGATGATAATATAGTTTCATGTGACCTACCTGAAGATATTGACTACGAAAGTAAAATAGGGAGGAGTGATTTACTCCTGTGGTGATAACGCTTGTGTGGTTTCTCATGCGTATACTAGAGAAGACCATATAAAGGAGAGCAAGTTGTGGATGCGGACTTGAGCATAGGTGTTGTATTTGCTTTTGTTGTCTAATTTAGGGAGGCGGTTAGGATTTACTCATTGGATAGAGGTAAAAGCTTTAAGTTTGTGAAGAATGATCCAAATAGAGTGGTGGTAAGGTGTAAATCAGAAAATTATGAATGGAGAGTTTATGCTGGGAAGGATCAGAACAAACAACAGGTGGTAGTGAAGTCGACAAATTTGAAGCATGAGTGTTTTAGGGTTTATGATAACAGCAGGATTGTGACCTTAAAGTGGATTGCAGACAAGTTTATTGATGACTTCAGAGCTAAACCGAACATGAAGTGTGTTGATGTTGAAATAGAGGTTAAGAAAAGATAGGGTCTTACTGTTCATAAGCACTAATTGTATAGAGCCATAAAATTAGCAAATGATGAAATTGAAGGTTAAGAAGGGACACAATATGCAAGAGTGTATGACTATAAGAAGACTCTTGAGAAGACTAACCCTGGTGTCAGAGTTGAGTTGCATATACTTTATCCCGGCATTGAACTTTCACCTAAAATTTAGAGGATGTCTCTATCTTTTCAAGCCATGAGGGATGGGTTTAGGGATGCTTGTAGGCCTGTTATTGGTATAGATGGTTGCTTTTTAAAGGGAGAATTATTAGTTGTTAGTCATGATGCAAATGATTCTATATTTCTTCTAGCTTATGCAGTAGTTGAAATGGAGTCAAGAGATAGTTGGATATGGTTTTTGCATGATCTTAAAACATACTTGGGAGTTCCACCACCCGAAGAATGGATATTCATTTCAAATAGGCAAAAGGTATTAGTATTGTTCATTATATTTAGTGTTAATCTAGTTTTCATTTAATTTTGGTCATTACATTTTCGTCTACGAACTTTTTTTTTTTTTTTTAATGTTGCACGGGTTTAATACGCGCACTATATAAGATGTTGTACCGAACAACCATCATCGAATATGCTTAAAATGTTATTATGCAAACTTCTGGGATAAAGGGTTCAAAGGAAAAACACTTAGCAACTGTCTATGGGGGGCAGCAGCAACTTACACTGAACTTAAATTCAATAAGAATATATGGAAACAATGAGGAAGTTGAACCCTAAGGCAGCTGATTGGTGCACGCTAGAGAATCCTAAATAATGGTCTATGGCCTTCTTTCCGGTAGAGAGTAAGTGTGATCTCATAGTGAATAATCTAGCAGAGTGTTTTAATTCCTACATTCTTATGTTTAGGGACAAAAGCATTTTATCTTTGTTAGAGTTTATTCAAAAGAAGTTAATGGTTAGGTTTCAAGATTAAATGAAAGGGGTTAGCAACTTTTGAAGGCACATGGTGTCTTAAAATACTGAATGAAAAGTTAGCTTTATCTTCTAAGGAAGCTGCAGATTGTACATTTGAGCCTAGTGGACCGGTTGTTTGAAGTGACCATTAAGGGATGTACTCATTGTGTAGATCTCTCAAAGAGGTCTTGTCCTTTTAGGGCATGAGACTTGTCTAGGATTCCGTGTCCTCATGCATTCATTGCAATATTGCGTCATGGGAGTAGATCAGAGGAGTACCTTCATCCACGTTACTCAGTAGATATGTGGAAGTTAGCATACCAAGGAATAATAAGGTATGTCCGAAGTTCTTAATCTTGTTAGTTTTCCAATTAACACTTCCTCAACTATTCAGGAAAATCAAGGGAACAAAGTGTGAGTATGCTTCTTCCTAAAAGAAGAAAGAAAACCGTATGTTGGAGAATCAAGTGCCAATGCAAGTGTCCTTTTCAGTAGACAAGAGGAGCAGTCTGTGAAGAATTTATGGGGGTCATGTGAAGAATTTATGGGGGTCACTACTACATGACCAATATTGACTAGAAGGGGGCCACAGTTTGAACACAGAGACGGGCCTGATCCGTTATTGGTTCTACCGGCTTCTTGGGAAACCTGGAAAACAAACTCAGAGCTAACAACTTAATCATCAGTCTTTTAGTGTGTTTAATATATAAAATCTAACTTCGCCTCTAATTGTAGGTATTGTCTACTATACCAATCAAGGAGAATTCTGCCACTATGGATGCAAAGAGTCAAGGGGTCATAGATGAAAGAAGTGGAAAGCCACCAAGAAGGAAGAAAGAAGGTAGAAGGGTGAAGAACCCTGTGTGGCATATCTAGTTTTTCATTTTTTTTTTCCTGACCAAGGTGGCCTATCTAGTTAGTTTGTTAGTATTTTGGACGTATATTAAGAGTAGACAGATGAACTTTATCTTATAATATTTTGAATATGGTTGAACATCACGAATGGTATTGATGATGCATTCGAACTTTTGTTGATTTTAAGCAGGGAGAAATACTTGCAAAAAACATGAGAAGTTTTTGTATTTTTTTGTATAGCTTGGGCAAACAAAATATAACCAAAGAAATGAACGAATTTTTACATGAAATGAGTTTTCCGGCGGTGTGAGTTTTGGGTTCTTCAGAGGCACTGTGTTCTGAGTAATTCTCTATAAACGCCGGCCGGTTCTTCTACGGCGTTGGATTCTGGGAGGTCCTTTGTACACACCGGCCCTGGGTTCTTCGCCGGCGAACCTGTTTTCATCTTCTTCAATGAGGATGGTGAGTGAGGAAGAAGAGAGCTGAACAGAGAAAATTAGAAGAAATTGTAGTCAATACAAGAAGATGAAAATAAAGTGCTGCCATTAGGTGAAGATAATCTCACTCTTAACAGTGGAAAAGGAGGAGGCTGTTCCAAGGAGAGTAGAGAAGAATAGAGGAGGTATCGTCAATTGTAAAAAGAGAGAGAGAAAAACAAAAACAAAAAACGGGGCGGGGGAACAAAGTAATTAAAGCCCATATAATATGCTTAACATAACCCATAATCCGCCCATAAAAATTGAAACCCACCCGGCCAATTTAAAATAATACTCAAGGATATTTATGTCTAATAATTTTAAAATAAACACATGAGAAGCACGTGATACCCGGAAACAACCGTATAAAAGAGGAGACATTCTAATCTGAACATAGTTTATTCACCACAAAAACCACATCGAAATTTGTGTTGTATAGAATTCCAGACTGCATGTGGAAAGTAGGGTTTGAAGAGGAGGTGATATACTTAACGTTCAAAATGCAAGGCTTAGTGACGCATCCTCATACGTCATCTAATATAAAGTCATGTGTACCCATGCAGGCTTTATTATAGGAAATTATAAAATAAAATAAAAAATATATTTTTTATGAATCTAGGCTTTAACGTGTGAATCAAGAATCACATCCATCAAGAGATTCTGCATCGGGACTGCACCTTGAATTCCAAGCCTATAGGTTGAGATATATATATGTTAAAATATTAGTATTACTTATATATATATATATATATATATGTATATTTTAAAAAAATATATAAGCACATCATCTATTTTCTTCCCTAAATCTTCCTCGCGATGAATATGCTAACCAAGTACTTGAATGCAACTACTTCTACATGTTACCCTTGTAACTTATTTATGTATTTTTTTTATAATATTAGATAAATTAATAATTTTTATTGATTCCAATGAGATAATATATTAAATTCATATATTACAAAAAAAATTATATAGATTTCATATAATATAAATTAATAATTTCTTAATATATAATATTTATAATTTATTTATGAGTAATTTCTTATATATGATATGAGTTTCTATGTAACTTTTAAAATTATATTTAAGTTTTTAAATTTTTTTAATTTATATTTAGATTCTTAATTTTAAGATTATATTAAAAATTTAATCAATTTCATTAACCATTTTAATTTAATAAGATCATCTATTTTTTATCCGACCTATTTTATTTTTGACTAAAATATGATATATCTAATCCTTAATTTATTTTACTTTTCTTTCTTCTTTCACATAAAAGAAAAAAAAACTAAATTAAATTAAGAACGTCATATTATAAGTAAAAATAAAATGAGTAATAAAAAATGAGTCTAATTATTAAATTAAAAGATTAATTAAATTTTTAAAGAAATCTTAAAATTATAAAACTAAATCTAATTTATAAAATTTAAAATAACTTAAATTTAATTTTTCTAATAAAAAAAGGTTTAAGGTAAATTAAATAAGTTTAGTAAAAAAAAAGTCTAATTTAATTAAATATAAAATAAAAAATAAAATAAATAAATTGAGGAGAGAGAGAGACAGAGGAGGAGAAATGTGGATGTGATTGGTTTCCTCTTCTTGTTCTTCTTCTTCAACGGCGAGTCTATGAAGTTTCTTCTTCTTCTAAACTGCAACTGCTAGACCCACCCACTCACCCATTTCCCCTGTTCTTCCCAGTAATTAAGGCTAATTCTCTTTACCTTTTAATCTTTCTATTTTTGCTATTTTTTTCTTCGTTTTGTTTTGGTTCTTTCAGATTCATAAGTACTGTTATTTCTGGTTAGCTCAAATCCATTTCAATTGTTACTACAAATTTCAGTCTACTGTTTTGTTTCTAGTAACTTGTTGTAAGTCATAACCCCAAGCTCTTGAAGAAAAAAAAAAAGCATTAATTTTCAGTTTAAATTTCTGATATTTTTGTTGTTGTTGTTGCTGTTTATTTCACGCTTGATCTGATATTTCCGTTTCCTTTTCTCTTCAGTGTCTGTTGCTGAAGCTTACTCAGTTTTAAGTTTCAAGTTTCAAGTTCTTAATAGAATCTTGCTTTTTATAGAATACCCATCTGCTAATTTTCTCACTCCCCCTTCCACGATTTTCTCGCCCATTTTCTCGCTACCCAAACACCCTCTCTCTCTCTCTCTCTCTCTTTCTCCGCATCAGATTCCTAAATTCCTCAACATGATTCAAGTGAATCCATCACCTCAATAACACTCACCCTTTTTTTTTTTCCTAATAGAAAATGAAGTGCAAATTCCGCTCACTATTTAGCCTTTTAGTCCTCACTGCCTGCACCATCATCACTCTGACCTGCTGTGCCACTCTTCTCCGGCGTGGCCTCACCTCCTTTGACCTCGAAACCACTGCCTTCCTCCGACACCTCCCACCACCTTCTCCAGCCCCACCCGTCTTCAACTCCACCTTGCTCAAACAAGCTGAGATCCAAATCGGAGAAGCGAAATTCAAGAAAGAAATAGACCAATTACTAGCAGGTGATTTAGGGAGCTTAAGAACACATAGAACATTTGCTACTTGGAGAAGGTTCAGTGCTGTTAGAGTAAGAGCACCTAACGGCTTGCCCTTAACACTTAGATCCCCTGTTTTCTACCGTTACTGGTTGGATTTCCGGAAGAATCTAAGTGAGTGGGCCCGCAAGAAAAGATTCCGTTCCGAGGTTCTGTCTGATTTGGTGAGTTCAATCAAACACCCACTTGACAAACACTTTGGTCTTAACAACAATAAGAAAAATGAAAACCAAAATAAAAAGTACTCATCTTGTGCTGTAGTGGGTAATAGTGGGATTTTGCTAAACAATGAATATGGTGAAGAAATTGATCAGCATGAAATTGTTATAAGATTGAACAATGCGAGGATAGATAATTACAAGGCAAAGGTCGGGTCAAAAACGAATATATCCTTCATAAATAGTAACATTCTTCATCTTTGTGCTAGAAGGCAAGGTTGCTTTTGCCACCCTTATGGTAAAAATGTGCCTATAATTATGTACATTTGTCAACCCCTCCATTTCTTGGATTATTCAATCTGCAACTCATCAGAAAAGCCGCCATTGATCGTAACGGATCCTAGTTTTGATGTGATGTGCTCTAGAGTTGTTAAGTATTATTCATTAAAGAGGTTTATGGATGTGGAGGACGAAGAAGGGGTGGAGAAGAAGAATAAGACATTAGAGGCGTGGAGTCATGCTCATGAGGGTTCTATGTTTCATTATAGTTCAGGAATGCAAGCTATTATGATGAGTATAGGGATTTGTGAGAAGGTTAGTTTGTATGGATTCGGAAAGTCTTCTTCAGCTAAGCATCATTATCATACTAATCAAAAGGTGGAGCTTTCTTTGCATGATTATGAGGCTGAGTATGATTTCTATCATGACTTGATGAAGAGGCCGAATGGGATTCCGTTCTTCCCGAAAGAGTTTAAGGTCCCTCCCGTGGTTTTGTATCGATGACATGATTGGTTAATGGGTTTGACTTTGACCTGGGCTCAGGAAATTGGCAACTGGAGTGGACGAAAAGTTGTGGGTTGAAACGGAAGATATATATCGGATGCTTTGCGTGTATGTAACTGATAGATGAGGAAAAACTGGATCCCATGTAGCAGACTGTACCTTCATTTCCTCAGATGGATAAAGGAATTTGTGAATTGGGTATTTTCAAACTGAGTTTTGGGATGGTGCCCTGGAGTGGTGTACGGGGATGCAAAACGGTGAAACCAAAGCAAAGGCTTTGTTTGGTTGGTCATTTTGTTGTGGAATTGGGTTTTGTTTTGTGTTTTAGGAAATTTGTTTCAATTCATTTTAGAATGGTAAGTAGAGACTTAGAGATGTTGATTTGTTTGAATATATTTTAATTATTTTATATTTCTCAATTCCAACACAATCTCTCCGTCATAATATAATCTCCTCCATCATTTTCTACCGCTACCCTCCACAATCAAAATTCAAAATTTCATGTAGAGGGCGGGCGACAATGAATTATGGGAAAACAAAGTTTTAAATTTTGAGGTGGAGGGTCGCTGCGGTAGAGGATGGTGGAAGTAGTTGTGTTGGGTAGAAAAAATATAAAATAAGTTTAAGTAAAATTAAAAATATAAAAATAAAAATTAATTATTTAAATATAAATATAAATATAATATTTGTAGTTTGAAGTTTATCAAATTTTAGAATATTTTCACCGCGATGGTCGGCCACGACAGTGGTAGAAAGTGGTAGAGATGGTATTGAATGAGTGTAAACATGGATGGATCTATGCCGAGCTTGAGGTAGGCTTAAGGAAATTAAAAAAATATATTTTATTTACAAATTTTCATTGTTTATTTATTTTCGTCCTTAAATTTCAAACAGTTAATTTTATTCTTAAAATTTTCAAAATATCAATTTTATAAATGTAAAAAATAAAAAAGTTTGTTGCAATTAGGCCTAAAGAGAGAAATTTTGAAAGTCCAATTACACTTACTTTTTTAGTAGTGATACTACACTTAAGTTAAAATACAAATAACTAAGATGCCCTCTTACTTATTTGACAAACAAAATAGTGTGAAATAATGTTAATGCCCTCTTTCCTACCAACCAAGCAAACGGTAATCTACGTTGCTCTAGGAATACCCTAACTCATAACACGTCCCTGAAGGTAGTTTTCCTTTGTTTTTTTTATCATTTTTCATTTTGACCGGCCCTAAGTTTCGATTAGATCCATTTCCAAGGTTTGTAATCAAAAGTGAAGAGTTTGAAGATAGATAAATCTTTGGGTAAACTTTGTAATACTTTTTTGAACTATCTTTAAATTTTTGATTGATAATCCTCATGTTTTGGGCTCGTTTTGTTCTCTCTTTTTTTTTTTCCTAATAGGCCTTTCAAATTATTTTGTAAGTGAAAAAAAGTGGAAAAATGGAAATCGAAAAATCTAGAAAATTCGAAGAACAGCTAGTGTTCGTATTTCTCGATTTCCCGATGTGTTTGTAATGAGGCGACATCGAGAAATCGGGTAAAAGAAACATTTTTTTTTTTGAATTCTCGATGCTTAAGTTTTGAGAGATATCGAAAAACTGGATAAAAGACATACATTTTTTACTGGGTAAAAGACATACATTTTTTCCCCCGATTTCTCAATGTTTTAAGTTTTGAGAGATATGGGGAAACTGAAAAATAAAAAAACTGATGATTTGTTAGAGTATACTGATTTCCTTTATGGTTTTCCTTCTACAAAAATGAAATGTTTTTTTTTTCGTAATCCTATGCTTTGATAGTGAATGGAATGAGAAAGAGAAGTTGTTGTATTGACATGAAAGTTTTGAGCGCTATGGTTAAACAGAAAAGTCTAACCTTTAGGTTCAATGATGGAAGGTTTACTTTTATGATTCTAAGTCTAATGTTTAGACATTAGGGTTTCATAGAAAGGTCGAACATTTAGGTCATTTTATGAGAGATTCAACCTTTATGGTTCTAAATATAATATTTAGACATTGGGTAATGATGGATAGATCCAAACTTATGGTGAAATAATGAATGGTTCAACTTTTGTGGTTGTAAGTGTAACCTTTAAGTATTATGGTTTCAAAGAAGGTTGGAGCATTATGTTCTTTTGTGAGAGATCTAACCTTTATGGTTCCAAATATAATGTTTAAACATTATATAATGATAGAAAGATCCAAACTTATGGTGAAGTAATGAAAGGTTCAACATTTGTAGTTCTAAATGTAACATTTAGGTCTTAGGATTCCATAAAAAAGTTGGATTTTTATATTCTTTTGTGATAGATCTAAGTTTTATAGTTCCAAATATAATGTTTAAATATTGGGTAATGATAGAAAGATATTAGGTAATGAAAGTTTCAACTTTTATACCCTTGAAGTTTTTGTTCGTTACCTGATTTCTCGATCCCTTAAATTTTATAAGATATCAAGATATTGGGTAAAATAAATATAGAGCATTTCTTTCCCAAATCAACTATAGAGCATTTCTATTTAAGTGATATTTTCATTCGACCTAACCTTTTTATCATGACCTAATATTTAAACATTAGATTTCAAATCCTAAAAGTTAAACTTTTTATCATTTGACCTAAAGGTCGATCCTTTCTATCATAACCCAATGATTAAACATTAGACTTAGAATCATAAAAGTTTCACCTTTCATCATTCGACTTAAATGTTGAACCTTTCTATCATGACCTAATATTTAAATCTTAGACTTCGAACCCTAAAGGTTAAACCTTTCATCATTTGACCTAAAGGTAAAACCTTTTTATCATAATCCAATGATTAAACATTAGACTTAGAATCATAAAGATTGAGCATTTCATCATTTGACCTAAAAGTCGAACATTTCTATCATGATCTAATGTTTAAACATTAGATTTCAAACCCTAAAAGTTGAACCTTTAAGTCGAATGATGAAAGGTTCAATATTTATGATTCTAAGTCTAATATTTAATCATTGGGTTACGATAGAAAGGTTCGACCTTTAGCTCGAATGATGAAAGGTTGATCTTTAGGATTCGAAGTCTAAACATTAGGTCATGATAAAAAGGTTCAACCTTTAGGTCAAATGATGAAAGGTGAAACCTTTATGGTTCCAATTTTAATGTTTAATCATTGGGTTATGAGAGAAAGATTCGACCTTTTAGGTCGAATGATGAAAGGTTTAAAGTTTAGAGTTTGAAATCTAATATTTAAACATTAGATCATGATAGAAAGGTTCGACCTTTAGGTCGAATGATGAAATGGTCACCTTTATGGTTTTAAATCTAAAGTTAAACATTATATTATAATAGAAGGGTTCAACCTTTAGGTAGAATAATGAAACATTTAACTTTTATGCTTCTAAGTCGAATGTTAAAATATTAAGATATGATACAAATGTTCAACATAAATTAACAAAAATAAAATTAACCAACATAAACACAATTTCATAATAGTCATTATTTTTATTCCCACCTTGTTCCATCGACCCCGTCGATCCATCGACTTGTATAATCAAATTACTCTACGACCCATCGACCTTTTTGACAAAAGATGGACCTTCGATCCCGTCGACTTGTACACTAGCAGAACTGCTAGTTTACTCTACGGGTTGAACGCCTCATCAACCCCATCGACTTGTAAAGTCGAAAGCCCTATCGAACCAATCAATATATATTGTATGTTCATTATGATGTATTTTTGGCCTAATTATTGGTTAAGTTATTATTGATTTAAATCATTTTAGGTGTAATCAAATTACGCAATTCATTCAACAATTAAAAAATAAAATTAAAGTGAAATAAAAAAAAAGTACAAATTCATGATTTAATTCAAAATTCACCATTAATATTAAAAGTCAAATTTATACTAACAATCTCAACTCAAAATATTGGTCAAAACATTTCGGTCTGGACTAGTGTCTATCGATTTGTTTTCTTAGTTTTTATTTTCTTAGATAAACATCTCAAATATTCATACAAAATAAAAATAAACATACTAAATATTCTTATAAAATAAAATAATAAGTATAATATTATGAAGTATTTTCAATAGGTGCCCGTAAAATCTGATTCCGACAAGTCTTTATATTATGTCATAAACACCGTAATTACTACATTTTCTTCTCCTATGTGTTTATTCACCAACGGATGGTATATGTTTATTTTTCTGCCTTCCACTTTGATTACGCACGATGGAAGGTAGAACCATCATTGATTGGATCCTTTCCGAAATATCTCACTCGCTAGATGATGGTACATGATAAATTAATTATGCATATGTGGCCCTCCAATATTTAGTGGAATAGAATAGATAACAATTCTCATATCATCTTATGTCACTTCAAACGTATCAGCATCCACACTATCATCCTTCATGGTTCGACAAAATTAGAATAGATGAATCCATTCCTACAAAATAAATAAACAAACAAATTTTTAGATCAATACTTGAAAAAAACAAAAAGAAGAGATATCGGTCCAATTTTCATTGCACCAATAGCATCTTACAAAAAAAAAAAAATTAAACTTGATACATGCCTCAGAGCAACACAACAAATGATGTTAGATTTTAGGTTTCAAGCAAGTGAGTAAGTTTCAATCGATGTATTTCAAGCAATTTTAGTTGCGCATGCGAGCTTAAATGTGCGTCTGCTGTCCGAGAAAGAAAAAAGAAGAATGTACGTCTATTGTCGAGAAAGAAGAAAGAAGAAAGAAGAAAGAAGAAAGAAGAAAGAAGAAAGAAGGAAGAAGGAAAAAGGAAGGATTAAACGGTAATTTCAGTTTTTTTTTAATGAATAAACGGTAAAGGCATTCATTAAAAAAAATGAGAAGAAGGGTAAGAAATAAAATTGTTTTGACGGAAGGGGTATTTACCTAAACCTCCATTTTATTATTTTCTTTTAGGATTTTTTGCACGTCATTCGATACTTACCAAAATGATAATTTTTTGGCATTAATAAATGCCCTCCTTTATCCCTTTTATTGAATAATATAAAATATGAGTGATAAAGAACACGATACATTCAACTCTTCCTTCTTTATTCGGCCAATCTTAATAGTTATAACTGGACCTGCTTCACGAGATTTTTCAATCAAGCACTGAGATGGGCTTTAAACGTTAAGGATACGAATAAAGATATCAGGCGGATGAAGTATACATGGGTTATTCATATGTCCTCATTTCATAGGGATTAGCATCTTTTCCACTTTTATTACTTCAATAGATTTTGTACGACTTGTTGGCTATTCAAAATTGGTCAAAAAGCCGATCCTTCATAATTTCACCACTTTTATTTTTGGGTCATCCTAATGGCTGGTGGACTAGAAACCTGAAGAAAGTTTTTGGCCGAAATGTCAAAACCATGCTTTAGTAGATTCATCTTCAACTTGTGAAGATGCATCTAATCCAATGTCTTCTTCAAATCGGCCAAATGATCGGTAGCCTTAACAGACTTTACTACTACATTGACAATATAAACTTCTATGATCGTACCAATCAAATCATAATAGATAACATTCCTTTCCCTTTAATAAGTTGCCTCAACATTCTTCAATCTAAAGGGCATAACTACTAACTCAAATACTCCTATCGCGCTAGGGCATTAGAATGCAGTCTTATAAACATCTTCTTTGGCTACAAAGATTTGATAATATCTACAATGTCCAACCATAAATGAGAGGATTCATGCGTGACTGCTCCGTCAACAATTAAATCGGCTACCCACGTAGGATATTCATCTTTAGGGATTGCAAGATTTAAGTTTCGAAAGTCTATGTATATCCTCTATTTGCCATTCTTTTTCCTGAAGGATATAGTTGGACATCCACTCGGAGTACATTGAAGTTCGGATGAAATCGACCTTATGTAGCCGTTCCAATTCCTCATTGACTTTTAAGGTTACCTAGGTAGACATTTGTCAAGGTGGCTACTGGAAAAGTCTGTACCCAATTTTGATCAACAATCGATGCTCAACCAATGATTGAAATAGACAGGCCAAGCAAACCCAAGCAAACAATCTGAGTAAGTCAATAACAATTTTACCATTTCACCTTGTATTTCTATATACATAATGCTACTAAAATAGATAGGCAGATGATTCTTGGCCGATCCTAAATTTATTTCTGTCACTAGATCTTTTACATCGGCTTTAAGGTAATCTAACTTAGCTTAGGCAATGTCTAGCTGATCTATGGTTCGGCCTTCGTCTGATTCTTCTATTTGGTACCTGAAATTTTCCTTTATTTGGCAGTCCAATTATTTCCTTTCGACTATTGCTATGGTGGCCGCTAGGTCTAGTTGTTGGTCATAGCCAATCATGGCACTTCTTTAATTCTCGATTTAGTTGGACTGGCCGAAACGAGCATAGTGTTAACGCTTGGTTGACTGCCTTATCGTTGGCTAATATAGTCGTCGGCTTAGATGTTGAGATGACGCCTACTGTTTTTCCATTCCCCTTCACCACTTTGATGGGACCGACATTCTTATCGTAGAAAGCGTCTTCTATTACATGCGAAGTGGCTGTGAAAGATTTTGCTTTAGTCTTGATTGTCTTGACCTTATCCTCATTCTAAAATAACATAGTTTGGTGTAGGGAATATGATATTCAAAAATTTGATTGAATCTAGTCTTTTAGAGTAAGGTATTATAAGAAGCGGTCATATCAACTAAAAAGAATGAGGCCAAAGGCCACTTTGTTCCAACTATCATCTCCAAAGGTAAGACGCCTCGTACTTTCACCATGTCATCGGTGAAATCACCGATAGTCATTACGGTCGAGAGTAAGTCTCTAGCTGACTTATCTAAGACTTTCATAATAGAGGATGGCATGATGTTGACTATTACACCATTATCAACCATAGTTTGGCTGATCGGTACCCCTTCACTGTAAACCTTTATGTAGAAGGGTTTAATGTTATGACATTTGATCGGTCAATTTTTCAAAGATAACATTCTCCGATCTATCAGCCTCTATCGCGACCTTGACCAATCTAATATTTTTGAATGGTTGTGGCATTATTGGTAGTTCGAGAATGGCCAATTTGTTCTAATTTGACTCTGTCTCACTTGGAATTTGTAAGTCAACCTAAAAAGTCATTGGCAAGGTGATTATGCTATAGCCTAGTTGAATTGGTATGGTTCTTATTACTACCTTATTTTTGGTAGTCGGCGTTGGAGCTTCTGAAGTTTTCTCTTTGGGACTTAGCTTGATATGCCATGCCGAATTTTTATCACCTTCTTCATCCTTGTATGAGGAAGCGAAGTCGTTCAAAAGTGCTTCTAACACACCGATGTGAAATTTGGGATGTTCTAGCCTTTCCCACACTACTTGGGTCGGCCTTGGAGGAAAAATAATCCTCGACCACTTTTGAATAGTCACTGGGTTTTTGCTTGATAAGCTAGTCATTTGGCAGCTTAGCCAATCGGCATAATAATCATTCAGTTGACTAACCGTGTCCCTATTTTTCTTGTTTCTTCAATCATGGTAATCGGTCTGAGAGAGGTATAATCGACAACGAGAGCATAAGGGGGATTAATCATGTGAATGACTTGGTCTATAAGTACTGCTTAGGCGGGTTGTTTGGCCAAAAGATGATATTTTATCTCGCATGTTAGCTTAATTGGTCCTCAAACAATGGTTGACTATTGGTGGCGATCCTCCCATCTCAACTCCTGATTAGTGAGAGGCCTTAAATCATCTAGGATGACATTAACCATAGTGGGGGAATGAGTTAAAATTGACTCCCATAGTGGGCAACTTTCCAAAGCTCAAGAGCCCTTTGTCAGTTCTTTCCTAGATGCACTGTCGGAATACTAGAAAATCATTTGTCCGATGATAGTAAGAATTATGATACTTATAGTAATCCTTACCTCGCACCTCATCAACGATGGCAGCTTGTGGTCAGGTAGAATCCTTAACTTTTTATTTTTCAACAATGGTCAAAGATCTCACTCGTTTTATTTAGGTTAAAAGAATAGACATTATCTTTCTCGTGAGGGTTCCTCTTGACTATTTCACATTTTGTGGACTTGCTGGGAGTCGAGAGTGTGACCAGTTTATCGCCAATTATTTTAGCAACATGCATGTCATAATTGGGTTCCTAGTAGTAGGCCCCATCTGATGGTCCTTTCCTGAAGGCCTCTTCCTTCAGTAGTCCTTCAAATTTGACACCTTTATGGATAACTCAAATAGGTTAAAGAATTTAATTCCTTCAAACTTTTTCTGGAGCTCAATGTTCATCTCATTGATGGCTAATTTGACGAATTCTTGTTCTAGTAAAGCCACCTGACACCGATTCCTTAGTTGCTTGAACCGAGATAGGAAAGTCTTAGTCGACTCACCTGTTCGTTGAGACAAGCGGGATAAGTCAGCCATCATAACTTCTGGCTGGTTGTGATTAAACTACATATGGAAATACTAATCCATATCCTGCAAAATCCTTATCGAGTTGGGCGTAAGTCTCGTATACCAAGTGAAAACTTGTTTGGTTAAGGAGTTGGCGAACGTTGATCCATAAACTATTATTTCCACCGGCCTCACCGTACTGCACGGTAAAGCAGCCAATGTGCTCCACAGTTGACTAATTTGGATCATCACAAGAGAATAAAGTGAAATCAGAACCTTGTATCCATGAGGGAAAGGTTCCCGGTCGATCTCTTCAGAATATGGCTTGTGGTACATGGGCCGGGGAAGTTATTGGATGGAAAGATCATAAATATCTTAAATAATATATACAATTGATCTCGGTCAACCATCTTCACAAGAATGGCCTGTTTTGGTGGCTGAAGGGCTACCATAGGTGGGTAGAGTGGGACGTCCATCCCCGACTCTCTAGCCTTTAGATTGGTCGACATGTCGACATCAGCCAGTTGTTAGTCATGCCTCGACCTATTGTTGGGCCAATGCGGTGGATATGGGTTGACCGCTCCTCTAGCATCTCAGTTGGGTCGGAAAACTAGGGATGGTCTCTCAGTCGGTTAGGGCTGATTTACAGCGTGTTAAGGCAAATTAGTGGTTATTAGCCGATCTACGGCTAATAGCGGCCTATTTAGCCATTTGATGATCTCCCACCATGTTGCTATTATCTTGAACGGCGTGGGGATTTCCACCTGCCCCCTATGATGCTATTCCCATTAAAATAGCTCATGACACTCTATGAGATTTTGCCCCAACATGTTGAGACATTTAATTAGACAGGCCGAACTTTCAGCCATTTGATCATCTGCTTTGTTTAATTCTCTCGAGAAGTTAGACGATCAACATGTTGGAAAACCATTGAATCAAGCTGCCATGATAGACTACTTGAGCCAGCCGAATACTACATAGACTTAGGGTGAAGTCAGCCTCATAAGCTGATTCCTCTGCATGCTAGTTCACTTTTTCCAAATTTTCCTCCGCTTCGATCGTGTTTCACTCCTTAGATGGGGTGGGACTAGGTGGCCTTAGATCTGGAGTTTCAAGCAAATCACCATCAACTTGGTATTTGTTGAGGTTGTGGCTTCTCATATGATGTAGATATCATCATACCAGGTCCCACCAATCGTGTTAATTTATTTTTGTTTAAATTCTATCAATGTGCGGTGTTCGGAAATGTATTCAATCTATCACCAAATATAGTGTAGTACACGGACGTACCAGAAGTAAAGATATATCGAAAGAACGATAATTTAAATTGCAATAATATAAATTATAGGTAAATTAAAGACAATAAAATAAAATGTAGGTATACTAAAGGCGCGATAAATAAAGTGTGCATTAAATTAAAAACAATGTAAAGTAAAGTGTAGAAATTAATTATGCATTAAATTAAAGAATATAAATTTAATGAGGTATTAAATTAAAGAATATAAATTTAATGAGGTATTAAATTAAAGATACAAACTAAATGAGACATTGTATTAAAATAATGATAGGTACCATAACAAGAATGGATCTCAGTTAATTACAGAGTGAAAGAAGCAATATAGAATGTTTGACGGGTTACATTGGATTTGGTTACTAAATCTACTGAATGATGAATAAAATGAAAATTGCTAAGCTATTTATGAACGGTGGGGTTTTTTGAGTATCATGAATACTTAGTGAATCACTCAAGCAGAGTGTCTACAAAGCGATACAAAATTCATTGAAGGATTGCTTTAAGGTTTTGGGCCGAGAGAGTGGCATTGCTCTTTTGGGGTGATTTTGGTGGTTGTTGTGTTGTTATTTTTTATTATGTTGTGTTGTTGTATTTTTGGCCTTGATGGAGCCCTCTATTTCTAAGCATGGAGTAACTTAGGCGGCAAACATCTCGATTTTTCTAGAAAAAATTTCTCCAGTTCGGATTTTACCATTTAGTCCTTCAAAAATTGCTTCTTTGGTGTTTGATCCCTTAAATTACTCAACCAGGACTCCCTCTTTGCAAATAGACCCTCATATTTACTAAAAACTCTTGGAATTTGTCAAAGGTCTCTTCTAATTTGTGAGTAAATCCTTGACTTTTGCTAAAGATTCTTAGAGCATGATGAAAGTTTCCTCCAAATCTGCAGAAATACCCTTAAAATAAACAAAAAATGACTGAAAAAGAAGGAAAACTGATCGTCCGACCGAATAGTTTGGCTGACTCACAAACATAAGCGACCAAGGTTCAGTTGACCAACGTTGACCGACTTGGTTGGGCAAGCATCTTCTTTGGTCAGTTGACCCAGTCATCCGGATTGGCTGATTGGTCGTCTGCTTAGCTGACTTAGCCAAAACTCGGCCATTTCATGCTAATTCTGTATTTTTCTTGGATAATTTTGTTATTTTCTTTTATGATTTTTTCCAAGTCATTCAGCACTTGCTAAAATGATAATTTTGGTATCAACACCCGTGTATAAAGATGGAAAATTGATTCAAATGTACCTATGCAAAAGATTAAGCTAAACAAAAAAAAATCAAATATAAACTATTTATAATCATTCCTTATAAGTATACATATTCTAAAAGTGCAGTTGCAAGAGCCAAAAAGAGAATCTTCTCTTACTCATTAGTAGAGCAAAAGCCAAGAGAGAGAATCCCGAGAGAAAAATGTTACTCATAATTCGTGAATCAACCAAGAGCCGAAAAAGAAGAAAGAAAAAAAAAAGGAAGAGAACCACTTTATAGTGAGGAGTAGGGGGCATGAAGTCATGAATTGGGAATGAAGGAGATTAAAACGTTATGAAATTTATTTTTGCCTTGTTTTTTAAGATTTTAAAAATTATCAGTTTTCCCTTAAAATTTTCTTATAATTTTACCCTAAAATTTTCAAAACCTAATACCTATATTTTTTCTCTTCTCCTTATGTTGGCTACACACCCCTTTAGCCCTTGCATGGCTTAGCCCTTCTTCTAAATTTTTTAAAGACTTTTCATTATAAAATATTTCTCTCTTTTATTTTCTACTCATCTTATAATAGTTTTTAAATCTCATCTATTCCTCCCTCCCCTCAATTTTCCTTAAAATACTCCTTCCCATTATCCATTCATCCTCACAAATTTTCTCTCACTCTCTCTAAATATTCTAATACTCTAATCTCTATACTTATTATTTATTTCTATTAATCTTTCTCCTATTCCTATAAACTATAATCACTCTTTCCCTTTAAAAGTTTTATATTCAATTAAAAAAAAGAAAATGCTCGTGGGCTAGGCTCATGGAGTGGACCCATTTTGAGCATGTTTTAGGCCTGCCCAACAAGTACATCACAACTTGAGAGGAAACCAATCAGATCACTGTATCGTGCCTGAACATCCTCTCTGAAAAACAATCTAGCACGAGCATGGCCTGCTGCTAGTTAGTGTCATGTCGTGTGACCGTTTTGCCTCCTCTATATTTCAACTCACACTTTAGAACTTATTCTTGATACACATAAAAATCATCAATTTTTTTTCTATTTTAAAAAGGGGAAAAATTAGGGATGAGCAAAATTCTCAGTTCCAACGGAAATCCCGATTTCGATACTTGTTCTTATGCAAATTTTAGATACCGAATGAATTTCAGGACCGATATCAATCCCAATACTAGAGAGTAGGACTAAGATTAGAACTGGAACAAATTTTAAAAATAGTATCTGAATATCAATTAATGATAAGAAAATAGAAGAAAAAAAAAAATCTTAAGATTATACTTTTTATTGTATCTTCTCTTTCTCTTCCTATTCATTTTCTTCTTATTTTCTTCTCCTCTTCTCCTTCTTCATCTCCTTGTCTTCTCTTCTCTTCTTATTTTATTCTTCTTTATCATAAAAGAGAAACTAGTATAGATAAAACTTCCAGTACTGTCCCGATCGATGGGAATGCTACCAAGCCAGTATTAATGATTTCAATCTCGTCCGATATTGATATTAAGATAGTCGTAACTACAACTAATATCATTATGTATTAATCGGGACTTTTGCCAACGGAAAAATGGTATTTGGGTCGTCATTTTAATTACTCATGAAGAGTTTATTCGCACGTAACTATTTCCAACGTGTTCTTGTGGGGGCCCCACGATCATCCAGCACTAATAATGTGGCAACCAGGAACACGAAAATTTATTTTAAAAAAGTAAGAAACAAAAAGAAGAAGTAAATGAAGTTAGATATTTAGATTTGTTCACATTCCATCTCTGTCCTAGTCAAAAGTCAAATCTGCAAGAATACAATCCCAGCTAGTGCGGGCAATGTTTGTCCCAGTACTTAGTTGCTGCCTCATCTTTGTGTTTCTTTAAAGATATATATATACATTAGAAACCAAGGAGTATATTTTTTTGGCTTCCAATCTTTTCGGTAACAGATCAGAAATGTACATACTTTTATAATTCTAAGAAAAAATAATCACCTACTTAATCAAACAATCAACAATTTCAAATGAAAAGTAGTGGAACACTATGTAACAAATTCCAAGGCACACTTTGTTCCTTTTTCGGTACTTCATCTAGGTATATATGAAATAGGTTCTTCTCCAAGTAAAAGAGCCCTCAAAATTGCCTCGCACAAACCACTATAATGCACAATTAAATGTCCTCCATCCGGAACCTCATGATACCGGATCCACGGAAGCTTCCCGGAAACATATCGTTGAAGTTGAAATGGAACCACTTTGTCTTCATAACCTTGCCAGATGTGAACCAAACTCTTATTTTGATTTGGAAAAGGATTGCTCAGATCCGTCGGATCAAATTCCCAGTTCCCAAATGCCAACATAAAGTCATGCCGGAGAGTATCAAAAATACCCCTTTCTTGTAATTTATCCTACATAAATCATAATCTTTAACACTATTGCATTTACGTTTTTTTTTCATTTAGATAAGCAGTAGAAACTAATTTAACTGGTTGATACTAGAACTGTTATTGTCAAACTATGAACTAAAATGCACCTGAAGAAGTCCAAGAAGTTTACCCGAGTGAGCATAGGGAAACCTGGGGTTGACTTTAAGATATCGATATCTCGATCGTTGAAGAATACCGGATTCTTTTCAAGGACCGATGTTGAAGGGATCCATTTTTGAGTGACCCACCAATATAATAGGCCTGGGGCATGGTCCGAAAACCAGAGTCCCCATTGTACAAGTTTTCTCCTATAATCTTCTCTTATAAGACTATAAGGAAGAGAAGGCCACCAATAATTCACAACTGGAACAACCAAAGCAGCTCCTGCTAGCCTGCACAAAAAATAATATTGATAAAATCCTCCAAAAAAAATAAAATAATAATAATAATAAATAAATAAATGAAGGTAGGAAGAATTTTGGATGTGAATGAATCAAAGAAATTCTTGCCTATCCGGTATATATTTGAGGCAACTCCAAGTGGAGTAAGATCCCATTGAAACTCCGATTACATAAAATTTGGATCCTAACTGCAAGTGATCAGCAAGTTCTTGAATGTCGAATGCTTCACTTTTTATGGAACGTTTTGGGTTCGGATCACTTTCTCCGTATCCGGGCCGATCGAATAGCAAGAAGTATATCCCTAACTCACCTACAAGTTCCTAAACTAATGCACTGTCAATTTCACCTCTCATTGAGACATTATGCTATCTATTAAATCGTTATGAAGATCATATCATTCTTCATCTAATATAATGAAAAGAAAAAAAAAAAAGCTTTTTTTCTTAGATAACATTCCTTCAGTAATTTTCAAAAAAGTAAAAAATAAAAATCCAAAATCCAAACTACAAATTGTTTTTTAAGGATTTTTGAGTAAACAAATACGTATATATAGTGTTAACGTCTCATTATATATTCAGTTCCAAAATCCTTGAACTGAAATGTATAATTTGTATAAACCACAATTATATCTAAACTTCAGTTTCAAGTAGGACCCACTTCTAGTTCTAGGCTACAACTTCACATTAATAAAAAATAAAAAATAAAAAGAAGAAGAAAATAAGAACTTTAAGATGCCAGGGTATGTACTTGAGATGCCAGAATATTCATATCTTTAGAGCTTCCGAAGCCATGACAGACGATGATTTTGTAGTTTGATTGATTCTTAGAAACCCCTTTCTCTCTGTAAGCCAAAAACCTTCCATCTCTCAGTCTAATCCTCGGAGAAGAAACCGGCGGAACCTCCGGAGACCCACTAATCTGCGGCGGAGGAAGCTGTGTTGCCTGATAAATCATTCCGGCGAGCCCCATCAGCAATACAACCGCCGCTTTGGGAAGCATCCCTGAAGAAGAAAATGATCAAAGTAACATATAATTTTCCCAAAACAGTAGAAAGCAAAAAAAAAAAAAATTGACCAGAAAGAAGAAAATGGCGGATTGGGATTTTAAAAACAAAAGGTTCAATTTATATTTTTTAAATTTTTAATTTTTTACCTGATTGATGAACTTTATTAGAAGAAGCGTGATGCGAGTATTAGATTCAAGAGATGGGTGATTTTTTTTTGTTTTTTTTGTTTTTTCAGGAGATTTGGAGGAGATTAGTGATTAGTGAAATGATTCCTTTTCCTTTGACCAATTAAAGGTAAGCGGGATTTTATAAGGAATCAGAAATGAGGAAAGGAGAGAAGGCGTTCCCTCCTTTAACTCGTTTGTTTATTAGTACTGTTGCTGTTGTTGTAACTTGTAAGCATCATTTTGCTTTATTACCTTTGTTCTTGTACGTTTATTAGAAAAGCTTTCGGGATTACAGTTATGAGTACAAACTCTAGTTTCACTTTCTAAAACGTACTTAATCTTCTAATTCTGGGTTAGACTCCATTTGTTACACCACTGTTAATCTTGTTTGCAATATTTCATATCAACGAATTTCATAAGAGAACAACATGGTTGTTAGTTATCGATAACCAGTTCTATGATTTTGAATAATATTTTGTGGGTCTCTAGAAAAGGGTTCAACTCTGTATAGATATGGTGGTTAAGTAGGTGGCTCGACTGTCCCAAATATGTTATTATGCTTAATTTACCGGTTAAATAAATAATAGGGAAACCGATAAATTTTTTAATATACTTAATTTATTTATTCAAAAATTAATTAATAATAATTATATTTAATATTTAATATAATATATTATCCGAACTTAAGACGAACTTTGGGTTTAATGCGCACATTGACAAAAATAAGTCCATAAAACTGAAGAGGATATATATATATATATTTTTTTTTTCTTTTTTCATTTTGATAAACGTCATGTTGTAGTGTTTGAGGGTGACAAGTAATTGTTTTTGTTTTTGTTTTTGTTTTTGTTTTTGTTTTTGTTTTTGTTTTTGTGTTTGTTTTTGTTTTTGTTTTTGTTTTTGTTTTTGTTTTTGTTTTTGTTTTTGTGTTTGTTTTTGTTTTTGTTTTTGTTTTTGTTTTTGTTTTTGTGTTTGTTTTTTCCTTTTCTTTTCCTATCCTTTATTGGTTTTAAGTTTTACAAGTTTTTAAATAATATATGAATATATATATATAGAAAGAGGACATGGATGTCATTATCACCTCGACGTCTTAGCTTTAAGGTTTATGCTAAAACCTTATAATAGAATATTCTTGGAGCCTGTTCTAATAAACTAATATTATTAGCAAATTATTTTTGTGAGGTTTTTTTTACTCTTTTTTTTATTTCCTTTCTGTAATTATAATTATTATATCGAAAATAGAGTGAATGAGTTTTAATTAAAAGAAAAGAATACTATAAACTCTAAAGACTCTAAAATTAAATATAATTATATAATATTTAACTCCTAAATTAAGTTATTGGGTGAAATTATAAAACGGATTAACGTGCTTATCATATTTATATTTAGAGTTATTAAAACGGATTATCTAGTCCAATTTATATTGAACTTTTTATTATTTAGGATTAGAGTAATTTTTACTATTCAAAAATGAGTAATTTTTTAAATAAATAAATTATTTAGTGAAATAAAAACTTTATTTATATAAAATAAATAATATATAAATAATTAAATTTAGATAAAGAGGATTAAAAAGAGATAAAATTAAAAATATAAAAAAGAAAATCTATACATGATGTATATTTCAGTTGAAAGAGCAACATGTATAATAATTTTCTGTGAAGCAAAACTCTTGATCACATGAACTAGCTTTTGGGATTGATCAGTCGTTGTCTTTGATCATATTGTTTGGGATTCGATCGCTATCTTTGGATCGCAAATATGTTGACCTTTTTGCAGTAGCGGAAGACCCGATCGAAAATGCTTGATCCAATATTACAGTTTCAAATCTCAAGAGATATGCTTGTTTACAAATCTTATTTTTGTATCAATCACTACTGTAGAATTATTCTACATATATCAATTCCAGAATCCAGCCGTGTATATTGTAAATAATCCGAGTTTAATAGCAAAGGACATTCTTAAATTTTTATGATTCGTCGTTTTATGGTTGGGGGGGGGGGGGGGATGTTTTAACTTTTAAAGTTTTTAAGGGTTAAAACTCTATTTTCTTAAAGTTTCTTTCGTCGAAAACAATAATTCTAGTCAATCTACAATGATTTATACTTCGGAAAATATAGCCAATCTATTTTCTTGAAGGCAAGTTTTGGCCAATCTATTTTCTATTTTATATCTATATCTCATATTTATTTATATAAAAAAGTAATTAAAATAATAATTTATAATATTTCGAAAGTATTTTATAAATACCATGTGATATATTTTAATATTTTATTATATTTCTAAATCTCAAAATGCATACTTTTTAAAAAAAAAAATTAGTTTATTTAATAAATAATCCATAATTGAAAAGTAAAAATTTAAACTATCTCATTTTGATGTCAAGTTGGTTCGGCCTCAATCACTTTCTTATCTTGCCGACAAGACCGATCAAATAGGGAAATCTCTTGCCAACAACCGTAGCCAATCATTTTATAACATGTAAGGAATTTTACTAACCACAAGACAAAATTCTACACAACCTTAGAACATTTACATCAACTTCTTTACAAATTTCTTTAAATTTAACTTAATTTTAGCTAATAACTTTTCAAGCAACCTCGTATCATAATCTTTATTATATTCTTAAATTAATTAATTATTATTATTTATTATTTTTTTTAATGAAAGAGTTAATAGGAGAGTATTATTTATTATTTTTTAATATAATAATTAAATAAGTTTAATATAATTTTTTCATAAAATTTGTCCATATTCTTTAAAATTTGAGCTAATATAAATATTTAATTAACCTGTCGTGCGAGTGCTCTTAGCAATCTTCTGCTTGTATATGTATCAAGTGCATTAGCATCTGCATTCTAAGCATATTTGCATCTTAAGTGAATTTGATTGCATCCTTATAATTTTTAGGGTAAATTATTTGTGCGTCTCTTGAAATTTATTATATTATAGATATATTTTTTAATATTTTAAAAATTATAAGTGAATTTTTTTAAGTAAAACATAAAAAATTTATTAATAATATTAATAAATCTTAATAGATCTCCATATAATTTACGTTACTTTTTATACCGTACAAATATCAACAATTAACATCAAAATGTGTGACATAAGTATAATATAAGTCATTAGAGCATATATTAATTTAGATTAACCGAGCAAATACTAAGAAGTTTCTAATAGTTAAAATTAAGTCATTCCAATACTTCTGGTATCGGTACTAAATCGGAATTAGCCGTTTCAATCCTCATATCAGTATGGATATTATAAAAGTTTGAACTGAGATTGATATTATCATATACTAATCTCGACAGATTTTTTATCCACCTCTGATAGCTAGTACCATATGATACTATGATACTATCATATGATATACAGAATGCTAAGAAGTTTCTAATAGTTAAAATTAAATAATGTCTCAATACTGATGATACTGATATTAAATTAAAATTAATCGTTTCAATCTTAATATCAATATAAATATTATAAAAATTTGGCCTGAATTTGACATTGTCGTATATTAATCTCAACAAAATTTTTATCCACCTCTAATAACTAGTAATATATGATAGTATCACATATTATCATATTTGGTAGTACTAGTACCATATGATACTATGATACTATATGGTACCGGTGCTAGGCTAGATCTGCTTGTCACCCAAAAAAAGTTGTATGTCTATATACAATAAATTATTAAAGTTTATGAGTGCATTGATTAAAGCTGCACCGCATCAGTCTAATGTGGTCTAGTAGTACATAGTCCTACTTGGGTCGAGGCCAAATCGAATGATTTTAGCACAACTTTGAAGCAAGTTGTCCCTCCGACTATGTGCTGCAAACTTCGGTGACAGTTGTAGAAGTTCTAAGGTGCAAACTCTTGAGAATATAGATCGAATAAAGAAATGGATGATAAGTACAAATATAATAATTTACTAAATAATTTTAGGTAGATTATATTTATAATAAACTGAATAATTTTAAATACATATATAATTAATTTGATATATAATATAATAATATAAAATTGATTGATTAAATTTAATATATGATGTCTGCTCAAAACCTAGTCGTAACTTTGTAGGCATAAGAAACGTAATGGGAAGGTGGCAATTGTTCGCACCTGACTAGGTGAAGCAAAGCATAATGTGAAACACAACAACATATTTATAACGTAACAAAACGTAATCATAAGTTAATTTTCAAATGGAATTTAATTATTTTAGAAGTATAGAGATAGATTTGGGTGGTGTAGTGGATATAGTATTTTAAATGATAAGATAAACTAAAATCATGTTTGTGCCACATTACGTAAATAGGACTAGAGATAGGACGCGGAGGGAAGGAGCAGAATGGTAGATATTGCTCGTCTTGAATTTTATTAAACTTAGGAATTTATGATTATAGTTTTAAAATATTAATATTTAATAAATAAAATTCTTTAAATTTTGATTAAAATCTATTATTGCCCCCTCTTATTTTTATCTGATATATGTTTTTGTCTCCTCTATACTTTTTTCAGATTGCAACCCTGTTTAGAGAAATATCACACGATGTCAAGACCTTGATCAAGAGTGAATTTTTATTAGATACACAAAGACATAGGGATGAGCAATGGCTCGGTGCAAACCAGCATTCGATTTGCACTGAACCGACAATACCCGCCAAATTTGATCCCGACTGATTTGTTGGAACCCCGATGAGAATCAACTGATATCAGATGCAGAAAATCGACCAATATCGGGGGGATTGGTTATTGGTTGATGGATGACTCAGACCGAACTATTGACCCGTTTTAACCCTGTAAAAAATCAGACGTTAAAAAAACCAACAAACCAACCGTTTCTCATATCGTTCTAAACAATACTTTATGGGAGCTCACTTAATCGCCCTATAAGTATCCGGCTCGGTCGTAGACAGAAGAGAAACAGTAGGGAGTCGTCGAGGGTTGTCGGCCTACGTACTGCCACCAAGTAGTGCCTCAATCTGACACCAAAGCATTTTTACAGCTAAACGCCCCCCCTGCCAACTTCAATCATGCTTGCCATTATTCTTCAATCGATGTTTTTTTCTTTTTGGTGAAAAAGTACGACAATGTCGCTAAAATCACATGATGTTTTTCAGGATTACTCATGATTATTTCATGGTTGGCCCACTTTGGGACAGATAATTGTATTCAAATTTTCAGTACAATTTCAGCATGAAGCCTGAAGAATTAGTGAATTACACAACCTTGACCGATCAAAAGAGTTAACAAGTAAGTACATCATGAGTTTACTATGAAAACACGACTCTCACACAAACGAAAAGGCCACATTTTCAGATCAAAGTTAGGTTTCAACTTTCAAGGGTAATTCAACTTTTACAACCCACTTTCCACCCCCATATTTTTTTCCTTTCTACTTTCTCCTCTATTTCTTCAAACAAGCATAACAGGAATACATTCATTTTGTCCTTGATGATATGTGCAACATATCCCTCAATGACACACACATCCTACAAATTTATGGGTAGAGTTAATCTTTTCACAATGCTATTACTTGATCCTCTCTAGTCTCGACCCGAATGGGTTAAAGAATACCGGTCCATATACCAGTTATGAATTAATAGAAAATCAAAGGGGCCCACAATCTGAGTTGATCCGATTAGGCAAGGGCCTTGCGATGAGCCCATCTGTGGCCCAACCCGCTGATTCTCCGTCATTCCTGACATGGTTGAATTCTCTTTCAGCATAGTCTAGGGAAATTTGTAGCCTTCCCCCGGGCCTGCAGTCATTAGAAACGCTGCTTGCTTTGATTCCTGCATTTCTCTCCAACCAGTGCAGATAATTCACATGAAACAGTGCCTTAAGCATGTCTCGTGGCGAACAACTTTCTTTAAGAACCACCTGGTTCATAAAAATTCGAAGAAAGAAATTAAACCAATATATCAATCCTCCGTAGAAAGAGAAAGGTATGCATCTTTAGTATGGAAAGAGGTCAGTTTTTTAGTGTGCTTACACAATATCTTCCTCCACATTCAGTGAGAATGTAATTTTCATTCTTATATAGACTCAAGAGTGCAAAAGCATCCTCCTTGTTGCTAACTACATCACTCAGCTTGGAGCCCAATTGCAGCCGGTTTTCGACTTCAGCAGCTGCATTTTTCGCTTCAGCAGATAGTACACCTGGTTGTGGCTAGTTATAGGAATCCACAAACAACATGATAAAAACAAATCAGCTAATACCAGATAATTCAGATCAGAACATGGCTATTTATCCATTATAAAGGCTAATATGAAAGACATTAATTAATGTCTGTGTTTCCGTACACCTAAAGAGATTGACTCATGAGTCAAAATAAAGGATAGAAGAAAATAATCACTCACATTATATGCAGATTTTACAGTAAGAAATGGAATAGCAGGAAAGAGAGGTTCCTCATCATTGACCTCTTTAGTAGAAGGTGCCTGGCCACTCAGAAGATATTCACTAAAAACCAAACCTGTTACAAACAATCATGGAACAAGTTAACAAAATTAAGAATTCGACAAATGACACGTATTTACAAAATCATATAACTTGTTAGTATTTAAAACTTCAGTTAATATAGCAGCAATGGCATCATGAATAAAGAGGAGGAGAGGGGGGTTACTTGCACGATAAGGATTTAAGTTCCTTATTAGAATGGACTGATATGACTTCAGATTGCAGAACATGTGTACGCAAGAGACCACACCAAAAGAAGCAAGAGCAAGAGATGTTGAGGATGCTATGCCTTTCGCCAATAATATGCCGAGCATTATACCAATGAACTTGCTCACCATTCCCTGAGCTTCACCTTTGGCAATCACCTGACAAAAATTACTCCTTTCAGCAAGTATCCACAATAGAGGAACAACAAAAACGAGGAGTTCAGAACAGTAGAATGAGATTGAAATGAGAGGTAATCACAGAAACAGAAAAACCAAGCTTCCCTAGTGATGAAGAAAAAGGAGATTAATTCAAAGTGGTCTCGACATGGAAATGAGAGAATTAGGTACGACTAAGGTAGAGTATTATAGTGCATAGTTTGACAGAAAAGCAAAAATAAACGATCGTTCACCTCAGCAAAGTTCCTTTGAGCAGCAAATCCAGCATAGAAACAGCTTCTTGTAGCAGCCTGTAAAATTAAGCAAAAATTAAGATAAAAAACCAATGAGTTAAATCTCACTACTCTTCTCCATTTTACTGCAGGATGGATCTTCATGATATTTTTTGCATCATAATACTTGACATAGAAAGAGAACCCAATGTAACAACTGTGAAATACCTGAATCAGTGCAGCTGCAGATCGACCAGCCCCAGCCAGAGCACCAATAAAAATGAAAAACTGAGGAAATGCAGGAGTTAATATCTCTAATCCAAAGGCAGCATTTTCTAAAAGGTCAGCAAATAACCTCCATCCTTTAGGGTGGACATCAAAATGCCGTCCATACTTTGAGAGTAAAATCTTGCTCAAATATCCAATCCCATCCTTCAGTACCCAATTGATGGCAGCAGCTGTTGGAATTGCTCCTTTACCCAATCCAACTGCATAGAGCAAGGCCTAAGAAAAGAAAATGTTTTATAATTCCTTGATGTGTGGTTGAGCAATTTGTAAACCACTCTTTATGCCGGATCACAACTAAATAACCCAGCACACATACAGCAGAATAAACTCTGTTTTTTCTTTCGGTGGATAAGACAGGCAACTAAAATTTAAGGGAGCCTTCTCTATATCTGCTATCATGGGCATAAACTCCTTAAGTTTGTAGAACACTACTCTAGCTCTGTATATTCATTCTAAAGAACAAATGAGTTTGTGAACCACAAAAGATGGTTGTCTAACACCATACTGAATTGGAATGAAATCTAAATGCTTGTTGAGGCCACAGGGCCTCTATTCTATGTGCTCTCTCTTGGATATCTATCAACAAAAGTGGTAGAAAATCTTTGATGGTTGAGCAATCTAATGCAATGAACTGATTCATATATTATCCTGCAATACCTGTGCTGACTTTATAATACGTTCACAAGATCAATCCATACAAATACGAACCTCCTATTTTTCAGATAAGACATTTTAAGTAAAATGATTATCGCACTAATGCTTTGGGCTATGTGCACTATACATTGGATTCTAAACGTTATTTTCTCTATGCAATATTACTGGGCTCCCTTCTCATCATTCCCCTCCTCCCTTGGTTATATAAAAAGATAGGTGTGGAAATGATAACTAAGAGACAGACGACTAATAAATAAGTCCCCAGCTGACTCTTACTATAAGGGTCGGATGAGAAGAAGTCTCTCACTGTAAGATGAGTTAGTAATATTTCTAACTGCAAAAACTATTACAAACCGGTCAAGGTTTCTAGTGTACTGTATTTTTCCTAAAACCCTACTATAGTGGCAACATTCATTGAAAAGGAATTGTAGAACGACATACGAACCGGTATCATTGATTGTTCACTGTTGAAAATGCCTCATCGTCTTGACAATAATATAGATTCTTTGCCAGTCTAACATAATGAGATGTCCAAGATGTAAAAGGAGTCATTCTATAGTTCTTGTCTAATATTTTATCGATTTCTTTGAGCAACTGAAACTCTAATTTGGATTAACAATCAAGTGAAGACCCAGGCAAGTGCCATAATTGCAATCCATCTCACAATCTATTTAAAAAAAAAAAATTGGTTTCACAAGTTCAGTTGACGCTACTACATTTCTGGAAGAAAGGAGAAAAGAGTGCACCTGTGTTGCAAGGACGCCGCTAACTTGGCTAGCGATGCCTTGGACTGCACGCCATAGAGAGTACTCAAAATAATCACTCGTAACGCTGTTTGGAAATCCTTCCGGCAGCATCAATTGAACAAAGAGATCTCTACACCGCAACCACAATTTGTCAATGGAGAAGAAAGAATACAACGAGGAAGATGATCCATAAGACGGCGTCGTAACGAACTCATCCTTGAAAGCATCAGCAACAACTCGAGTCCACTTCCCTGCCCTAACTTCCCAAACGAACTCAGACTCCAACGCAAACGTCGAAGCTAATTGAAAAAGGCAAAAGCAAAACGATACCGAACCGAGGAAGAGGAGGATAAACGGGAAACCAGACTCCGAGGAAGAAGAGGACCTATCATCGCCGCCGCCGTCATTCCACCACCAGGAATTCCAGTAACCGAATCCATAATTCCTACCACCACCACCTCCATTGTTGCCACTACAACCACCGCCACCGAGTAACAGGGGAGGAAGAGCGAGAGGGTAAAGAGGAGCAGAGGTTTTTCTAGGGGTTTGAATTGAAGGCGGCAGTGAGAGTTTGAGTCGGAGAGATAGATGACAAGAGGACAGTCTAAGACCGGAAAATGGCCATGGCTTCTGCTCGGAGGCATCAATACAATTAGCAATACGGAAGAGAACTGGACTACAAGTAGAGACCATTATCACCCGCCTCCAAGCTTTTTACATACAATGGAATCTATAATATAGTGCAAGCGTCACTTTTGTATGAAACTGAGTTTTTTCATTGAAAATTGGTCAAGAACAAAATATACAGAACTGGGAAGGAATGAATTTTCTTTTTCTTGCCAAACAGCTCAAGAACAAGCGAGCTGCAACGAAACCGTGAGATGAGAGAGAGAAGCTCTCCCCTCTCTATGTAGAGAAAGAGAGAGGTGGAGTTCTTTGCGTTTTTTAATTTTTATTTACGATAAATTACCCCAGAAAGTTTGAAAAACTAATATTTAGTCCCCTGAAAATTAAAACAAAAAATTAATGCCGATGGGTATTGTAAATTTGCAGCAACATAAATTAAAAAGGTAATGACTGAACTTGAAAATGTAGAATGGTAAAGTACTGAAGAGCAATTTACTATTCATCACAAAATGAGATAAAATATTAATATTTCAAATTTGAGAGCAATTAAAATTCCAAAAGTTACTGATAGTGTTCGAAAAATGAACATGACAGTAAAGGTCGAGAGGTTCGTATTATATACTTCTCTTTTACAATGAAACTTTATGCTCGGAACAAGAGATGAATCATCTTCTTATTCAAATGCTCTGTTTCTCCGAGAGCAAGAGCTCCTTAAAAATGGCTTCACACAAACTACCTTCACGGATGAGAAGATGACCTATATCAGGGACTTCATGGTATTGGATCTATTGGGCTTTGGCTACTCTCAGTTTAGAATTAGAGTCATGCAGGTAGCTGACTTGAGGGACACAATCAACCTCAAAAATGTCTCCGGGTTAAAGAATTATGGTGTAAGGCTACCAAAGCCGAGGAGTCAAGGTTGATGTCCTCGGCATAAATCCATGTAATTAGGTAGGTTCGAGTTTGACCCAATTGAGGTTGAGGCTAACCATGGTATTTGTCTATGCATCCTCAAAATAAGATAGAGTATGGAGATCTGTCTGAAAAATATGGGGATAGGTCTATAATCCATCTCTAACACTTTAGTGGAGAGCATATTTTTGTCATGGTAGAGACGCTGCCACCGATTATGGAGCATGGAACAATCAAAGCCCTTACTAAGGAAATGAGACACGTATAAAGGTATTTAGGGTTTCACACACATATAAGAGGTGTATAGGCTAAAAGAATACTAAAAAAATAGGTAATCCATCTTTTACACTTATACTCTCTCCAAAGAATATCTCTAAATTTTTTTGACTGACTTGATCATCGAGGGGGGAGGGGGGTGGCCAATCATACCGTCAGACACTTATTATTTCGTGTGTGTAGATGTGCTAATCTTATAGCATACTGTCAATAGTGGTGCCCTCTAACTTGGATGGATTTCTATATTAACAGTTTGGTGCCGACTATGGGGACATTGTCTTAATTTTCAAATGTTCCAATGGATCAATGACTTAAAGTCTCAGAGGTTAAGAGATTGATAACTTGGAAGTTGAGAAAATGAGGGAGAACGATGAAAACCCTCTAGGCGGAGATAAGAGTATGGGAAAAGGAGTTCTTTCCCCATTACCTAATAGAAGAATAACTCGTTATTTTAGTATTACCCAAGGATGAGTCATGCCACTCCAAACCTTAGTTGTTAGAAATAGCGGTGTGGATGTATTACATGCCATATAAAGGAAATGAAAAGAGATTTGGTTGAAAGAGTAGGCTAAGTAGTAGATTATTCCATTGATGTGAGGATGGCTGAGATGAGGGCTGAGATGAGACGTGAGGCTATGGCTAGGTAGAGTTTAGGGACGAACATCCTCCTGTAAGAGTTCAATAAGGTTCAGCTGGAAGAAGGAGTTCACACCCTAATGAGGATTATGCCATTTCTCGTTTGAATGTGAGAATAGATTTGGAAGAGAATGAGATAAAGGAATCTTTGGATTCTACTTGAGGTCCTCTGCGACATAAGGTGTCAAAGGGACCAATGCTTCTTAAAGCCCATGCTGAAGTACCTACTAACGAAACCAAAGTCATTGAAGGGTTAGTCAATAAGGTAATGGAGTTATAAGCAACTGTGAAAGTGACTGATCATTGTATGGATGAACCTGAGAGTCCATTTACTGAAAGGGTGTTGAGTGCAAAGCTGCTAAAGAAGTTTAGGCCTACCAATATAACCTTGTATGATGGGATAAGGGATCCGTGCAACTATGTGGCGGCCTATAGAACGACCATGAGAATGAACTCCTTGGGAAATTAGTTGATGTGTCGGGCTATCTATATCAGTTTGGTAGATTCAGCCATGGACTAGTATCGGTCACTGGCACCATGATCTATTGATTCCTTTGATGAGCTAAAGCAATTCTTCATGTCAAATTTCTTTAGAGCGGCCAATACACGACTTTCTTTTATGAACTTATATACAATCAAGCAGAATCTAGGGGAGGTTTGCTTGACTATAATGATCAGTTCATCAGTACCTCAAAAAAGGTTGATAGGCCAAGAGACATAGGAGTTTTGCATGCTTTCTTGGATGGGAATGACTGATAAGAAGCTCATCTGTCATTCTGAAAAAGAACATTTCAACTCTTATGCTGAAGCATTATTTGAGGCTAACAAAATAGGTGTGGCAGAGGAAGTACTTGTATCATAGCTGAAGAGTCAAAAGGGAAAAGGTGAGTCAAGTAGCAGTAGGGATCTGAAGAGGAAGAAGGATGACCTAAAAGGAAATAAATAATGGAGGGATGATAGAAGGAAGAAATGAAAAAAAGTCCAGCCAGAAGGGGATGATCATCTTACTTTAGGATACTTTCACTCCTTTGGTAGCAAATTTTGAAGTCATTTACAGTCACTTCAGAAATCACAACCTGATCAAAGCTTATGAGCCTTTGAAGAGCTCCTCGGTTCAACATGATAGGAAGTTGTATTGTAAGTATCATGGAGATCGTAGTCACAAGACTGGTGATTGTATTTACTTAAAGAGAGAGATTGAACGACTAATCTAGGAAGGTCATTTTGGAGAATTTATTAGTAAAGAAGGAAGGGGAAACCCAAGGAGAGAAAGAAGGAGTGATAAAAGGGAAAATCAAACTGAAACAAGAATTGATGCAAACACTAGGCACTAAGTTATAGTAGGGGAGATCCATGTGATTGTTGGAAGGCCTGAGGGGGGAGATTCAAGTCACCCAAGGAAAGAGTGGATGAGAAGCCTAGCTCAGGCAGAGGTCTTCTTTGTCTCTATGATACCTTAATCAAAGAATCATATGGACATTACTTTCAACCACCTGGATGCAGAATGCATTATCTATCCTCATAATATTGTCTTAGTCATTTTGGCTAAAGTTTCCAGTTTGTTAACTCATTGAGTGTTGGTGGACTCAAGAAGCGTAGTGGACGTACTTACTCAGTCCACCTTTGAAACAATGGGCATCAATAGTGCAAGGTTGAAGCCAGTCAATACTCCTCTTATTAGATTCTCTTGAAAGTCTTGGTACCCTGAAGGGATGATAAGTCTGCCTATGACCTTAGGAGAGGGGTCATGTAGATCAACAGTTATGGTGAATGTCTTGGTAGTCAACTTCCTATTAGGATATAATATCATTCTACGTCGTCCATCTATTAATTATTTGGGGGATTTCATCTCAACCAAACACTTGGTGATGAAGTTCCTCACTGAGAGGGGCGTAGTAATAAAGGGAGATCATAAGAGGTCAACGGAATGCTATTTGGCTTCACTCAAGAAGGGAGGGTCAGAACATTTTGCAGGGGTATATATGGTAGAGAAAGATCAACCAATAGGGGAAGAAGAGTTAAATAAATCTGAGGAAGATATCAAAAATGAGAAAGAGAGAAGAAGGAAGTTGATGGTGTCTTCAGCAGAGTTCCTCCAGCATATTAAGTTTTTAGAAGGAAGGAAGTTGAAGGTTGAGACGAGATTGGCTGAGGCTTAGCTAAACGGCATAGTTCAGACATTAAAGCCCAATCTCGACTAGTTCACTTGGGATACTTCTAAGCTGATGAGCATTAATGAGGATATCATTGTACATAAGCTTGATGTTAAACTGGGCTCAAAACCGGTCAAGCAGAGTAGGTGGAAATTTAACTAAGAAAGAAATAAAGCTAAAGCTGAGAAGGTGAAGAAATTACTTACAATTAGAGCTATAAAGAAGGTTCAATAGCTTGAATGGCTCTCGAATGTTATATTGGTATCTAAGGCAAGAGGAAAATGGAGGCTTTTTATTGACTTCAAGAATCTGAATGTTGATTATCCTGAGGACAATTATCCTCTACTCAATATTAACCTCATGATTGATGCCACAGCTGGATATGACTTGTTGAATTTCACTGGACGCCTACTATAGGTACCATTAGGTCAAGTTGTAGAATGAAAATCAGGATAAACTTCCTTCATTACAGATAAAGAAACGTATTGTTACAAAGTGATGTCGTTTGGACTGAAGAACGTTGGAGCAACTTTCCAAAGACTAGTGAATAGTATGTTCAAGAAGCATTTGGGAACAACCATGGAGGTCTATGTTGATGATATACTGGTGAAGAGTGTGAAGAAGGAGAATCATCAGGAACACCTAAGCGATGCCTTTGATGTGATGAGAAAATATGGATGAACCTTAATTCTAAGAAGTGTGGCTTTGGAGTAGGATACATTATACACCACAAAGGGATTGAAGGTAACCTAAAAAAATTCAAGTTATTATTAACGTAAAAGCTCTTCAGGCTAAGAAGGAGATTCAGGCTTTGACATGAAGGATTGTTGTATTGAGCCACTTCATGAGTCATTCGGCAAATACATATTTACATTTCTTTAAGTTATTGAAGGGTTCTTATACCAAAGGGTGGACTGAGGAGTGTGATAAGGCATTTGAAGAGTTGAATAAACACTTGACTGCAATCCCAAGATTGAGTAAACCAAAAGTAGGAGAGGAGGTGCACGTGTACTTAGCCGTTAGTGAAGTTGTGGTAAGCTCAATCCTAGTGAAAGAATAGGATGGGAAGCGTATCCTAGTTTATTACTACAAAATGAGTGAAGTTTGAATTATAGGCACATATACTAACTACATGGGAAACTAATTATAAGGAAACTTACCTAAATTTATTTAGAAGCCAATTGAGAACAAATCTTTGGAATAAGTATAAAGTAATCAACTAATTGCATATATTGAGTGGATCTCCTGCAAAAATAAGTAGCATAAATAAGTATTGGATAATTTAGAGTTTAAAGAACAAAATATTTTAAAAGGGTAACTGAATTAAGAAATGACCTTAGAAAATTAACCAAAGTTGGTAATCTTCATCATCATCTCCATCTTCTCCAGGCTTGCTACCTTCTTCAAGATCGTCTTCGTAGTCACTATCCTCATCTTCTAGAGGTTCATCCTGATTCGGATTCATGTCCCCCCCCCCCCCCTAATATGGTTTATCCGCTTGAATATTTCGGTTACCTAAATCATCAAAAATTTTGCACAAATATATTAGTCATAGGAAATAGATCACCACCCTCTTATGTGCTTAATGGATGAAAGTTGGTGATATTGGGAAATGAAACATCAAATTTTACATTTTTTAGGAGATCTTTCTTAAAGGATTCTAATGTAATAAGGTCAATATTCTCCTCAAGTAATACTTTGAGGCTAGTATCTTTTATTGGCATGACAAACATATCTCTTTGAACAACCTTTTGAGCTATTTTCTAAGAATCTCCTCATTTCGGCTATGTCATGTATATCACTTAGAAAGCATGTAAAGGGAAGATGTATGAGTCATCTTCGTACCATGTACAATTTGTGTTAATCGCTAATAAGTCTTCATCATCAAGTACCAAGAGATCCTCTTATTGTTTTGCAGATTAATCGCACTTGAAAAGTTGCATATTTTACCCAAACTTATAATGAACTTGTAGTATTTCAATTAGAATTCCATAATAATAATTCATGTTCCCTTCATCATTCTTAGTGGTTTAGGTAACACCACAATAATAGGTACAACGATTTTGCTCATGAACCTTTGTGTACTACCTAACACCATTAATAGTACCAGAATCATATCACTGTACATTATGATCCAGTTTGAGTGCCAATGTCTTCAATTCATCACTACTACTTTTGACTGAAAGCTAACCTATATACAAAAAGTCTATATGATCTAGTACATATTTATTAAAATCTTTAAACAACTTACATATACAAAATAGAATACACTTATTCTATCTCGAAGCCAAACTTTAAAATCTTCCTTGATATAGCTTAGTCCACCCTCATTTAGTCGGTATGGTTCCACAATCTCATTGTATTATTCTCTGTTAAGCAAAAAATAATTTCATATAAAATATGAAATTATACATAATATCGATACAGACAGAGATTACCTATATGTTTGAAAATAAATAATCCATGAATTGCATTACTTGCGAACCGACTAAAGTCCCGAACAAATTGTCAAGATGTATTTATGAATTTTAGAGATTTCCTCGACATCAATAAACTTTAACTTTGATGAAGTCACTTATTGAAACCCATTATTAAATATTCAAATCCCATGTCCCTTGTCTCCTCATACAAAATCATAGTTCTGCATCTTCCTCATAAATCGTGCGTCAAATTGTCTCAAATTTCACAAATACCTTGAAGAGTGATTAGCCCACTCTTAATCAAGGTATCTTTGCATAATTGAACTTTAAGGTCATGCCTTATTACTAATTGTTCGTTTTAATCCTCCTAACATTCTTTCCATAAAATACATCCAATAATATTGCACTGGACCACATATCAATGCTTGGCGAGATAAGTGAACTATCAAATGCACTATGACATCAAAAAATGTTGGCGGGAAAATCACTTCGAACTTGCATCGTATGAGATGTATGTCTCTTTCCAACTTCTTCAAGACATCGATTGTCAAAGTCCTTGTGCATAATTGTTTGAAAAATAAGCACAACTCTTAGATTGACTTCCCAAAAAAATTATCATGCAAGTACCCTCATAAAGCTACTTGTAGTACATGTTGCATAAACACATGATAGTTATGACTCTTTAAACCAAACATCTTATATTATGCCACATTCACACAACGGCTAATGTTCAAAGCATCTGGAAATTTAATCTCCAACACCCACTTGCAAAATGATGTGTCCTCTTCCCTCATAAATGTGTACTTTACTTTCTTAAATCCCTTGTTAGGGGGATGCAAGTCTGGTTAGATGCCCAATAATTCCATGTCCATTCTAGAATTTTTGTTGTGTTTAATTTTGCTTGGAATAGCCATTAGTGTCCAGAGGAGGCTACCAAAAATATTTTTCTCGATGTGTATGACATCAAGAGTACGTCTTACCAATAGAGTTAACCAATAAGAAAGCTCATAAAAGATATTATAATTTGTCCCATTTTTATTGTCATCTCTTTGAAGACAACTCTTCTTACTATTAGGACCTTTACCAAATGGTCGAGTTTCAATATCTTCAAGCAGGGGTTGAATATCTTCCCTTGATAATGGCAAAGAAGGCTCCCCGTATATTCGTTTTTCATATATGAAAGTAGGCGATCACTGCATAATTCATGATCTTTTGGAAGCCATCGATGATGCCCTATGTAATACTTTTTTCTTCCTGACTTTAGCCATATTGCATCAGTATTTCAGTTGCATTCAGTGAACGCTAGAATCCTCTTTACTCTATACCCAGATAAGTTTGCATACACTAGAAAGTCATTAATAGTACATAAAACCATTTCATATAAGCTTGAACTTACATTTCTTATGACCATCGTAACAATGTATTCCTTCATGCCATAATTCCTTTAGCTTGTCAATTAATGGCCGAAGATATACATTAGTCATTGTCCTACGATTTTGGCCTTGATATTATTTCATGGTCATCTAAGGAGGATACTTGTGTGGCATTAGCAGAACCAACTGAGTACTATGAGGATTGCTAATATTCCCAACTGCATTGAAACTATCACTAGAAAGACCTAACTAGATATTTCTAGTAACCCTTGCAAACCATTCGTATTTCATGTTGAACTCTTTCCACTTCATCAAATCAACCAGGTGCCTCATGATCCCATCATCATTATTACGTCTGTCATGGTGCCATGTCATTTCTTTTGCAACATCTTCTATCATGAGTAATCGCTTCAATTGAGGTCTAGTAGGTTATTAACATAGGACCTTTCTTATGATTTTTGTGTTAGTATTCCCCCAACATTTGTAGCATCATTCTCCATATAATGGTCACACATCTAAGCCCTTATTCTCCTTTCAATATAGTATACAATTATTCAAGCAAGTGTGGATAAACATACACCCAACCCCCAAAGCATTCCTATAATATTTAGCATGGTAAAATGTTTTTGATAATATCTCGCCATCGGGTAAGATGAACTTAATCAATTTAAGGTACATATTCAATGCTTTATCAGTGAAGTGTCATGATGACTTGATATGAAGCATATACATTACACACCTAGCTTTTGACATTTTTGTACACCCGGGATGCATTTCCTTGTCAGCATCTCATACAATCTGGTCAAAGCAAGTTTTCGTGACCAAAGTGTAATTTTCACAATCCCCATCCAAATCCATGGAGTGACCAATGTTGGAAAGAATATTATCACTCTCTATTAGACTAGTACATATATTAGTTGGAGTCTTAAAATGTTCGGCAATTAGATCACTATCACCATGTAATGTCCAATATGTGTACCCAATTTAGAAGCCAAACAAAAATAGGTGCTCTTGGACTTCATGAAGAACTAGACTATTTATATTCATACATTTGCGACAAGGACACCAACCTTCACCTTCGATGACATAGCAACAAAAGAGTCAACTCCTAACTTGTATTTACTTGAATCCCAATTACATTTATAAATCCAACTCTTGTCATTCATTTTGCTTATAAGAAAATACCTATTCATTAAAAAAAGAAATGAATTTTATTGCATCACATAATATACGGTTTGAATGTACCATGACAATTTCAATGTCAACCATCACAGAAATTTAAATGAAAATTATACATATTGTATCATAAAAACATATTGTTTGTTTCTTAGAAAATTAGTCCTTAGATGCACCCTTAAACCTTTAAAACTTCAAAGTTAAATTATAAGGACAATGGAAGACATTCTTACTCTATGTTAATAACAATAGTGTGATGATATATAATTTGGTTTAGACATACATGATTAAAACAATACAGGAGCAATCAAACTTTTCATTAACATTAGACATGAGTACCTAGAGTTGTCATTAAATATTTGAATGTAAACCATCACATAGTGTTAGGCATGTATTCCATGAAACATAATTTAAGTGATTCAAAATCATATAGTTTGAAAAAACATGATTTCTAAACCAAAATTTCAATACCTATATTCAATATCGAAGGCATTAAATGCTAAGGTAAACAATGAAAGGATAATACAAGGTTTTGTTATTGTAAATAAATCATTAGACCCTTCATTAAGTTTAGACATGAGCAATCAAACTTGTCATTAATACTAGACATGAGCAACTAGACTTGTCATTAACATTAGACATGAGCAATCAGATTTGTCAGGCATGTGTTCCATGAAAACACTAAGTAAGTTATTAAGACATAAAATAAGAAACCACAAACAAGAAGTCTTGACAGAACTTGTTCATATCTTTTGAGGCTTTATTGGCACATCCAACAGAATTTGTGATTCTTTAACTGGATCATGCATCAAAGACCCGCTCCAGTAAATAACCACTTAAACTGTTGGAAGTCTGACTACATTAAGCATCTTACCATTACTATTACCCATTATGTTCATTAGAAAAATACTAAGTAAGATATTTGCATCTTCACAACAAAAGATTGAAACTAAAATATAACAATAACAAAGCTTTATAAACCTATATGCTAATTTCAACATACCTAAAAGATTGGTTGAACAATAACCACTGTCTGTTGCAGAAAATTGGATCAGATTACAACACATGAAAAATGGAGGAAAAAGCAGTGAACATCAATAGAAATGGATTAGCTTCAAAATTTTAACGCATCATAAACGGTTAAAAAATTGAAAGAAAATCAATTAACTATGGATACATTACAAAAACTATCTTCAAAGGCTGATTTCCAATCTGAATGGAAAATGCTAAAATTTTGTTCCAACTTGGGAGCATATATGGATGAGATCTGCAATTTCAGTGGATGCATTTTGGACCACTTAAATTTGGAGGAAATAGTTTTCTCACCTTATGTGGAGAATTTGTGATTTTAGTAGATACAATTTGGAGGACTTAAAATTTAACAAAATAGCTTTATGATTTCAAACTAGAATTTGTGATAGCATAACAGAAGAATATTGGGAAATATTTACTTGTGATTCTCTCGAAAGAAAGAAGATTAGAGAAAGTATTGATGTTTTGACTAAAATTTAAACTGCGCACCTTTTTTTAGTCAAACACGCAGCAAATGTTGACCAACTAGAGCCGACTACTTTCATCAGTCAAACACAAATAACTTAATCAATATAATCGGTTATTAGTTTATTCATTCATTTAGTTTTGAGCCGACTAGTAATCAGAACCAGAAAAGGTTACGTTCATTGAGCTGAACAAGAAAAGATTCTGTCAATCTATAACAATTGAAAATCATAGATTAGATTGGACTAAATTGTAATAATCTTATGACCTACAAAGGTCAATAGGTTTGGCAAGAAGTAGTATGACCGATGTTCAAAATGTAATATTTGACTCACGGTTAAGAAACGATGACAAATATAGATGTCAAAGCCTATCAATCAAAAATCACCACTTACACTAATGATTGCCACCGGTTCATCGGTTAAACAAGTGTTTGACACCAATTTCTGCTACAAATTTAGCCACAACTCTAACAGCCCTCTATATGTCTGAATTCTAATTCTGCTAAATAAAAAATAAGTGATTCTTATATGGACCGTAGTCTACAAATTTTTGTGGACCAGCCTAATGAATAGGTGCTAAGTAAAAAGGGAGGATAGTTGTGAGTGGATGAAATGGCACAAATGTCCCAATGAATAAGGTATTAGAAATAAGTGGGGGGGGGGGGGGGTGATTAGATCTGGTCTTTGAAATAAGGTATTATATATATGTATATATATTTATAAATTTATATGTGTCCAAGATTTTGATCCCTGGGAGTGTTGCTAAGATTTGGCTTAGATTTCATGGGATTATTATTGAAAAATCTTAAATTTCGTGAAATTATTAGATTTAGAAAGCATGTTCTGTTATTATCTCCCACAAAAGGTAGTGCTCTTGTCAAGTTCCACGGGCAATTGTGAGCGCGCTACTCTGGAAAGCGGGAAGAATTGCAACCATCCATTATTCAACAACCCATAAGGTTTGGTTTAGAATATAGGAAACCTTTATCCAACCGGAAAGTAGTTTTAAAGCTTCCAAGTGGTTTAGAATGGAAAGTAGGATTAACAACAAGCCATTATAAGGTTTGGTTAAATAAGGGATGGCTAGAATGGTGGCTGAGGCTAACTCCAAAGAGAGGATTTTTTTAGATATTTGATTTCCTTGGTATCAAATCATATCGTATGTTTGATAAGTATTGTAATAATGAAAATCATATATTTTATTTTTCATTTACGGTATTCACAAGTCTTGTAATCATCATTAATATGATAAGAACTCTTTTATTCAACTAAAAATTGTGATCTTGATATTCAATTCACACTAAAAATGAGGTCCGATGTAAATGTAAATGTGATCTTGATATTCATAAGATATTTTTAGCCATTAAAGTAAATTAATTAAAGACAGGCCAATATTTTTAGAAACTATATCGACTGTAATCAGCAACCTATGAACCTAGTCAAAATGAAATTGTAGGACAATCTTATAAAATGCTACTAAGCTGTGAGCGTCAATTACTTTCATATTAGGAGGACACATGTCGACCATTCATATACACATACGCCAGTCTTACTCTATTTATAGGAACATTTTTTAGGCTTAACAGTCTTTGCAGGGTTTACATGTGTCGACCATCCGCGACGTAACTTTTCTGCTGACTTTAGATTCTTTGTATCTTATCTTATCTTACCACATCAGCTTATTCGTAATGACTAATTACAGTCGATGTTAGATAGTCCAACAGTATAAAATGTGTACTCCAATTTTTTTCCTATCTGATATGATGTGTACTCTAATAATTTCATATCCTTTATAAGTGTACTACAATTATCATCTTCATTAATGAAAATGGGTCATATCGGCTTCGGATCACATCAACATTTTGGATTAGTAATGAAATATCTAAGTGTATTTTCTTTATCATCTAAGCTAATCATAAATTATTGGATTAATATGATATCTAAGTGTATTTTTCTCTACAATCTAAGGCAATCATAGTTATTATAACCATCATTGATATGATATGAACTAATCTATTTCAATGAAAACTATGACCTTCATATGAAACTATTTTTTATTTCATAACTCTTGGAATTATCGTTGATATGGTACGAATTCTTTCAAAAAGATAATGACCATTTATGCCCGATTACCTGTGATTTGACGACCAATTAAGACATAATAGAAAAATATCCTAAATTGGTCATAATTGTTGTTTGACCTACTTTTGAACTATTGTTGTCTTCATTTGATTAAACCATGTTCTCTATTATTTTTGGAATAATTATGTGAACAGTATATGCAAGTTAGTGGTCACTATTATTGTAGGGTATTCGAATCTTATCTTGTGATCTCAACCTTTTGGATTAGTGTGATATCTAAGTGTATTTTCTTTATCATGTAAGCTAATCGTAATTATTTGATTAATATGATATCTAAGTATATTTCTCTGCGATCTAAGAAAATCATAATTATCGCAACCATCGTTGATATGATATGAACTATTTTATTTCAATCAAAATCATGATTTTGATGGCTGATGACTGATGCTCGACAACTAATTTGATGTTCAACGAACGATAACCTATACTACACGGTCAAACTATGTAGGATGTGCACTATAATTATTTTCATATGGGACGATATGTGAATGCACTCAAAGTGTTTTCAATTACTATGAAGCTCTAGGCTTGGACTTGTAGGCTATACAGTGTGAACAATATCTATAGGCTTTAGAAGGTGTGCACAACTTAACTTTACCACCAACTAGATCCTTTGTATCTTATCTTGTGATCTCAATTCGGCTAAACTATTTAGACAAATAATGACCGTTTTATAACTGAGTACAACCGATTTGATCCTTAATCACTCAAACTGCACGTGACAACTTGTCTCTTTGGGGTTATAAAATGGTGGACTTTATGTAAATCATCTCAAATTGGCTACACTTTCGTGAATGTATCGTTTTATCATAAATATGCTCTCCCTTTTAGGGTTGCATTCCTTAGATTTCAAGGAATTACTAAATATGCTCGAATGTAGAAATTGAAATTATCTCCACATCTTAATAACAATGTGAAGAGTACAACATATAACATTAGATGTCGGCCAACTGAGCATTATAGACTAGTCTTTAGATTTCCTGGAATTATTATACATGAAACTTAGATTTTGTGGTATATTAGATATAGAGATGATTTATACGTCTTCTTATATGTAATAGTTGTGTAGCCAAGGATGATTCTCAGTGAACTCACCTGAACAGCCACCAATGATGATAGTGGGATGCATAAGCAGCAGATGAAGCTGAGGCTAAGGAAGTTGCAAATCCTAGGGGTTCCCATGGTGTTCCATTTTTTGAAATTAGATCGGTGTGATATGAATTTGTATATTATATTTTGTTAATCATAAATATTGCAAACTTATAATCATAAGTCTTGAAATTTTTAATCAATGTTGGTTTCATATAAACACTTCTATTTAAATTCATACTTTGATCTTAATGTTCGTTATCGGTTTATTCCTAACGCCCTAATCGGTTTACTAAACTCTTCAAGCCATCTAAATATAAGCAAAGATCGAATAGAAAGGAACAAATAACGGTCAAATAGGTCATAAATTTTGTGTAGATATTATCAGCTTCTAAGAAGACCAGATAGAATGGATGTCGATGTAGAAATGATCCTCCTCATTAATAAAAGTGGATCATATTAGGGCCTGATGCTAGACGCCCGACAACTAATGCCTAACTCCCAAAGCGTGATGACCAATACTTGATGATCGACTAAATTTGGGTTAGGATTTGTAGTCTATATGTGGGAACCATGCATCTACACATCAATCCAGCCACACTAGCTTTGGGTTATAACTTGTAGGTTATATGGTGTGAACAATATCCGCAGGCTTTAAAAGGCTTTTGCGACTTAACTTTACTATAGACTAGATTCTTCATATCTTATCTTATCATTTAAGGCCAATTTAACATATTACTACAGGCTTTAAAAAGTGTGAGCGACTTAACCTTACAATCGATTAAAGCTGATTTAATCCTTATTAACTTATCCTGCACGTGATTGCTCACCCCTTTGAGGCTATAAATGCATGAACTATGTACACTAATTTTATCATTCTAAATGTATCGTTTGATGTTTTCATCAACTCTTTCTTAGGGTTTCATTCTATAGAATCGTGCAATTATTATGCACATCTCTAGATATGATGTTAGGAGTACCATGTATGAGAAGAGACAACGGGGAGTCGAGCATTAGAGAATGTCACTTAGGTTTCGTGTCATTGTTATGCACGACAGTTAGATGGTGTTGAATTATTAGATCTAGAGTCGACAACTAACATCCTCTAGTATCTAATAGTTATGTAGTCGATAATGAGTCTCGCCAAACTTACTGCAAGACCACCCCACATCCTGGGAAGGATGTGTTGTATATTTCCGGCATTTAATCTAGTCGATGCCCATATCCTTATCATTGGAGGTTCTTGTGATCTAATATTTTGTCAAATGACATTAGTGTGATTTATTATTGTATTTTTATTTTTCATTTAAGGTAGTCATATGTCTTGCAAATTTCTGATCATATATTTTGCAAATTTCTAATCATATGTCTTAAAAATTTGTAATCATCGTTGATGTACTATAAACACCTTTATTTAAAGAGATGCGACAATTGCATCATTCAAGACCGAATAGAACAAAATGTAAATTGGCCAAATCGGTTGTAAGTAAATGTTCCAAGGGATTAACGTCATCCTCAGAAAACTGATAAGACAATTTTTTTCAGGCTATATTTGGTTCATATACTTATGTTCGATGTAGGAATTGTGTCATGCAAGACCAAATAGAACATAATGGAAATCAGCTCAAATCGGTAAAGCAACATTAAATAGAAAATGAGATAACTTGTTCATCTACGTATATGTAAATGTTTATCAACTACATGTATCTATCTGACTAGAGAATTTCATGCCTATATCCACTTTCAACAAGTAACCAAAGCATGTCTTAGTGAACGTATCCAACTGTCTACTATTTAGGTTCCTTCTTATGTCAGCCAACACATCCTCCAGTGTTGACGCAATAGTCATGCGACATATAAAGTGATACTTTGTTGGAAACCTCAATTGGAGTTTAGTAGCCCCGATGAAAATAAACATCAGTATCACAGTTGGATATTAAGTTACCATTGGATTAAAAAAATTTTTAGATGAATATATAATCAGACCGACGAAGGAACTTATATCGATTACTTATTGATAAGAGTAATCTGCTTGACTAGTGATTTAGTAAAGTCTTTGCCAAGTAGGCTGATAAGGTATTTTGCATTTAATCATGCCTGATAAATAAGATTGACTGAATAGGCTAACAATGTATTATGCAAAAACTCATGACCGATAAGGAAGATTTGACTTAATAGGATGATTGTCTCCTTTATCGGCTCTACCAAATAATATAGTAATGCTATATAATCTATCTTTCTTTTATTTTATCATAGAACTACTAGAAAATTCTAGTTTAAGAACATAAATTTCTATTATAATTCTCTGTTTCTAAAGTAAATTTCTACTCTAACAAAGACAATCATTTCAATCAAAGTCTTCATCATCAAAGGTGAAGTACGGGTCCCGACGTAGACAGTAGTACGATTCTCTCTCAAGCTTTAAGGCATCCAACACAAAAATTTCCTTCAACAATATCGTATGTATCCTTCTGATAGAGCCCGTAACTCTCTTTCCTTATCAAATTCACGTTTATAAATTAGTATGACCTTCCGTCCTTGCCTTCCTCCATAGCTAACATAATAAGTTATGTATCCATTTGACGAACCCAGAATTAATCCCATTGCTTTTTCACATGCCTCTTGGTTGGTGAGTAAATTTCATTCTTCATCCCATGCACATAAACTTAATCATTCTTTCCTACAAATATCTAATTCAACCACGAACAATAGTCGATCAAGAAATCAATATCCAAAGCAAGCGGACAATTTTCTCATCATCTATATAGTACAAATCAGTAACATCTTAAAACAAATAGTAAAAATCAGTAACATCCTAAAACAGATAGTACAAAAAAATAATTTTCATATAGTAGTTATGAAAAATCAAACATCGTCGCAAACACCCAATCCATTCGGTTTAATTCATTATAAATAACATGCAAGAAAATATAAAGAGAGAGAACCAATAAGACAGTAACTTATAGATGCTTCCCAGCTTGCTTCATCCACCCATAACCCAAGCTTTTAATGACAATGGAATCTATTGAATACATCCACCAAGCTTCCGGTTTCATAGTGCAAGTTAACATACGATTCGGGCCACCATGCTTCATTCGAACATAGCTGCGAGTGTTCTCTTATCGTGAAGTTTACTGCAATGGGAATCAAATATATCATGTTACATATTTTGCATTCTTATTGAAATTAATTGACAATTAAACCTACATAAAATGTATATATTTAATTTACTCAATACCGCCCGCTGTCGTCCGCGAACTGCTGGCACACATCAACCCAACGTTCATAAGGTATTTTAGGCTCCCAACCTCTAATAGCACCCTCTCAATGTCACCCCCATAACTTGAATCAAACTTTTTCTTTAGATTAGCTCTTAATAGTCGAAAAAGTAACAGTATAAATATTCTCGAGAACCGTAGCATCATTCATTGCGTCAACGATAAACTCTGACTACGTACATATTAAACAATCAATGCATGAATTAATAAATATATACAATGACAACAAAATGATTTAGAATAAGCATTTTATTAGATAAGAAACAATCACTCACTACAATAACATCAAGTAAGTACTTCTTCTTATCCTCCCTTACCTAATTCTTCTACCCTTTCTCGGTTAGGAGTTCTTTAAATTCAACATGATACTTCATATGGCTTTTCACAAGTTGCCCATAAGACTTTGTCTCAACCACCAAGTCACTCTTCAATGAAAAGGTTCCACGAATGATCGAAACGAGAATCATATCGCTTGGCTATAATCCTTGCACCATATAAAATATTGTATGCGTAGCAGAACCCTAATGTTTTGCCATATATGTACGATCTAAACAAATAATAATAATTATAATTGAAAAACATATTAAAAAAAGGTCAAGTGGATATAACAAATGATATGAAGTCAAATAATTAGATACTATTAATTAAGCAAAATTACTTGATAACTTACTGGTCACATTTTCCATTGCAGGAGTAGTATCAGTCGGAGGCAATCTATCTTCGTGCTCATCTCCCAGATGCTCATTCTAGTCCTCGTCATGAACATCATTAGATGTATCACCTTTGTCACAAAATTCAGGAGGGGTTACATTTGCATCTGATTGGTAGATTCAGTGTTGTCAATACGTTTCTCGGCACTCTGTTCTATCCTTAAGACCCAACTGCATTACCTCCGGCCTCTGTTACAACACCAACAACATGCACTTCTTTAGATCTTGCCGCCTTCTTCCTTTTCATCTTAGAAGGCTTGGGGCCGATAAATGTCCTTAGCGTCTTAAAAGGGGAGTACTGACAAGCTTTCCTTTTCCTTTATCTGCATTTACAATATATATATTATAAATAGAGGAAATATTAATAAAATAATAACTGTCATTTTCATATAAAAAAATAGAAATAAGAAAGATGACATTAAAATAGAAAAAATTATAGCACTTGTCTTGCTTTTAGATGAGTCTTTGATAGTCCCACTAGTCGATCGCATGGCTATCTTCCTTTGATAGTCCCACTAGTCGATCGCATGGCTATCTTTTTGGAAGCTGGGGAATTGATAACTTTTTCACTATATAGAGACCTTAATGATGTGATACCTAAACAACAATAAAGAGAGCTTATATATATACATGATAAACCAAAAAACCATACACAATGAACCAAATAAATGTTAGGTGTTTAAACTAATAGCTTCAAATTAAAGAAATTTTATAAGTAGTTAGGGTTAACTTTGTTTCACGCCTCTCAATGTCACTGCTCCCCTACTCCCCTTACCACTTACCCGAGGAGCCATTTGTTTCTTTTCCTTTTATTGATTTATTTTGTATTTGGTAGTATACTATAACTTGAAAGACCTTATTATATAAATAAATAAAAACAAAAAAGTCAACTATAAGACAATATATTATTCTGTTTCACTAGTATATGAAGTTTATCAAAGTCACAGCTAGCTAGACTATAATATAAAAATCATTATAAGTAGACTACTTGGTAGTCTTTGTAGTCTATGCTTGGTAGGTATACTATAAGATCAATGATCAAAGTCATTGTAAGTAATTTAGGTAGTTGATCACATTCACTATTATTCAAAGGCAACAATTCAGTCCTTAGTCCTAAGATTAATTCTGAAAATGATGTAGAATAATTTGGCCTAAGATTAATCATCGTATAGTCATCTTTAATAACATACATGACTTTTTTTTTTGGTAACCTATTGTTTTGGTAACACATGAGATATACATTCAAGAATATGGATATAGAGATGCATGCATTCAACCCCATTTAAGATAAACTTAAACTCGAAGAACACAAAAATATATAAGAGAAATGAAGGGAACAAACAAAACTATACATTTCAATTCCTTTAAACTTAGAGCTTAAGACTTCCAATCATGGACATACGGCCTTAAGAGAACTCAAAATTAGGACTTTTTCACGTCTGAAATAGACAAAAGAAGAAATTTGGGCTACCAATTAGAAAGGGAGATGAACAATCAAGGCGGAAGGGACAAAGAAATTAGGATTGGAAAACAAATTTGAGATTTTGAGGGTGAAGAGATTATGGATCGAGTGATTATGGGGATGAAGAGATTAGAGATGGATAAAATTAGGGCGATTGTTTTAGGGATTTTTATGAAAGATTTTTTTATTTTTTATTTTACTTAAAATGTTAAAAGTACACCATTTTAATTAAAGGAGGTAAAGTGCACCATTTTTTTCACATCGGAAGCTACACTAACATCATAGTCCCACAGGGCAGACATGCGTATAAAAAGTCCTCACATGACATTCTTTATTAAAAAGTGACGACTATAACATCACATATTTTTTATATAAGTCACATGACCATCTCATGCGGCAAATTATATGGAGGGAACACTTCTTGCAAAAACTTACATGATTTTTTTGACATTGAGTAACTCTACTGCGCGCGAATAATCTATTTATGACGTTTATAAATAAATATGTTGAAGGTGGCACTTGTGATGTGCATAAAATGTCACCATTGTTGGACTTTCTTGTAGTGTATGCTAAGTTTTGGGAGTTAATCATAGGTTTTTTTTCCTTTTTTTTTTTTAATTAGGTTACCATTAATTGTACTATTTCAAATAGTATAAAAATTGGCTAATTAATATGATCGGATATAGAATATATCTAAAAATCGAATACAGTTATGTGATCCAATATAATTTTGGACTTTAACGTATCTCAATTTTAGTAAATATGATAAACGGTAATATATACTTATTAAATTATGACCCGTAATAAAAATACCCACTTAATCATTATTTATTGAATTAGATCTTCCCAAAAAATTATTGCACCATTTAAATTCCGAGGTGACTAATCTATACACTATAATGAATTTAAATATGCTAAATTTTATTATCATTTATTCAATTCGTTCATGTTTTAAATCCAATACGATTTTCCGACATATGTTCTATCAATTAATATTAGCAACTTTAAGCTGCATTTCACAAGATATGATTATGTAATTAATTAAGAAGATTCTAAAATACATTATACAAATTATAATTAACCTTAACATGAAAACAAAATAGGGGAAAGAAATTACATTTCTTTTCAAAGAAGATTTAGTTAACTACATATTTCGGGCTAGAAACTAGATACTCTAGACACTAATCTGGCTGGTTAATATGTTAGGAATATATAATAAACCTCATTCAGAGGTTTGAGAAATGAGTCTGCGAGTTTTGATGAATCACTTGCAGCTCCGAGGTGGTCTGTTGGCACAAGTTGTGATCATGTTTTATCAAGGCTCTGCAAAGAGTCTTATGATTAGAAATAAATTAGAAAAAAAATTTTAACCACATGTAAATATTAATAATTGTTCATTAATCAAGGCATTTAGTCGCTAAATTAATTTCTTACTCTCCCGGCCGAGAGGTCCACAAAGTGCTCAGGGCTCGTAATCTGTTGTAGTATTCACCAATCACAAGAAAATATTTTGTCGCTTGTCTTACCGTCAATATGCGACGTAATTGATGAAGGGTTTGTTGTCTCAATACATCAGCCTGCAAGAACACTTTTTTTTGGTCAGAAAATAATCCGAAAAGTTTGAACCGATAGAATATGAACTTACAAAATATGCATACCTGGTGAACAAAGGCTTCAAGATTGGAAAGCCTGTTAATGGCCATGGTCATGGCCATTTGGTTAATGTCATCAGTGATAATAGGAGGAGAAGCCGCAATGGTCTCGATAAGAGATTGCTGGACCTGGTCTTGACCTTGTGAGAGAGCATCTTCTGCTTGTTCTACTGACCGTTCGAGCTTGCATATTTCCATCACTTGTTGCTCTGTTAGCGGGTCCACTTGCGTTATCAACATCTTGATGAGATCGGAGGGCTTAAAACCGGCCATCCAAAGGAAGCAACGTTCAGCAGGAGTGACCCACATTCCGGTAATTAGATGGAAGACATCGGATTTTGCCGCTGTGGATTTTAGCCGGAATATCTTGTCGTAATGTGAAACGTAATTGTCAACTATTTGTCTGAGATCGTCGTCTGATAAACAAGCTTGCAGTGCTGACCTGAGCTCCACCATGTGTCCTTTCTCGTCTTCTAGCCACCTTGCATACTCCATGTCAAATATAGCTCCTCCTGCCCATGTAGTTAATTAATTGACTTATAGTGGTTAGGGAAATTCTAATAGAGTAACTTTTGGAGTAGATACTTCCAGTAGTTGGGATGAAGACATGTCAGTACTTTCTGACATCAAATATGGCCGGAGTAAGTATTCCCTACTAGGCTTGTGCAATAAACACTGCACAGATAGAAACCGACAATTTTCGGTCGGTTTTATCATTAAAATTTTTGTTGGTTTTATTATTAAAATTTTTGTTTTAATCAGTAACCCGAAATTTAAATTATTTATAATTATATTAATAAGCTATTTATTATTATTATTAATATGTTATTAACTTTTTTTTTTATTTCACTTTTCCCACTCACCGACAAATCACTTATTATATGACCCAGAATTTGCATGGCCAATTGATATATTTAAGTAGAAATGAAAAAGAAAAACAATTTGAAAAAAATCTGAAAAAACCACCGGAAATTGACCGGAACAGATAGGTCTAATTTTGGTTCAATTTTGGTAAGTGTTCATGAATAAATTGGTCGGTTACCTAATTGGTGACAATTTCAATTTCGGTTTAAATTTCACCGAAAACTGAATTTTGCTCAACCCTACTTCCATTGGTTTGAAGTAGGTACTCAGGAGAAGGCCTTGGTCATCCTTTCTTTTTTTTTTCAACATTACTTTTCTTATTTCTTAGACTTTACTCTTTTAAAAATGAGAAATCTCTTACCGGAGCTAATATTTCCGGCTGCAGTACCGAAAGCACCCAATAACAGTCCCTATTTAGAGATAGACCAAGAAATATTATTGTTAACATGTTACTATTCAATGCATCAAATGCTAGTACATCTCTGAAATTTATCAAGGATGAAAGTAAGGAACAAAATAGAACATAGGGGTCAAAACATAATTAATTTAAACCTGAGAGCGGGCTCGTTGGAGATCTTGTTCAAGCTGAGACAGCCTAGATCTACTTGATTCTAGTTGCTGTACATAAGCCTGTTTCCCACAAACTAACCAACATTATTCACCTGCTCCGAAATTAGTACTAGATATATTCTTCTTAGTTAGAGAATTTTGTAATAGACCAGTAAATTAATCTATCTACTATAAATATTATTTATTATAAATACGGTTCATTAAAAAATGTCTTTTTAAATTATAAATAAATAAATAAAAATACAAAACTCAAAAATAAATAAATACAAAAATGAAAGGCAATATCACCTTTTTCCGGAGGCGGCTCTTTTTTGCAGCTTCCCTGTTTTGTGCTAAACGTCTCAATGTCTGAATTATTTTTATCAAATTTTGTCACTTACTTGTAACATTAGCATAAACTTAATTATCCTTAATCTAATCGAATACAATAATTAGCCAAAAAAATTTAGTGATGCTTTAGATGAAAAGAACTACTTAGACCTTGGCGTCAACTTGTTTCTTTGTTGCGGAACCAGCTCCTCTCCTCTGCAAATGAGGAAACATAATTATTAAAAATAAAAATAAAAGAACCAATCTCAATTCAATTATTGCTCTTGTATTCTTACTTTGGGAGTTGTATTATAGTGCGAGTGATTAACCTTTGGCTGTGATGGTCCAACAGCTGATTGATGTGGTGATAATTCTAATATCGACACGTGGGCATCACTCGCCATATCAACCGTTAGATCATGAAGATTATGATCGAACACCTGATGATGATCATGATCTGAAGAAGAGGAAGCTGCTCTTTTATCATTACTCATCGGAGATTCTGATTCTAATAAGTGGGCGCCATGATCATGATGAGCTCTGCTTGTAAGCGTGTTCGCAGCTGATCCCGCCTCCTCTGTGCTTTCCTCTCCTGATTTTGAACTCCCCTCAAAATTAACTTGTTCCTGGTTAACCTTTAAGAAGTCAAAACTCATTAATATTGTGGTCAAACATTCATAAATTTTGGTCAACCGAAAAAAAATATAAAAATTATACTGTTGGGGTGTGGTGGATTGATCCCATTGGCCAAGAAGGGGACATTTTCAGAGACGTTGATGCAGATGATATCCCTCCTAAAAAAGCTGCAAAAAACAAAATCAGGAAAAAAAAAATCTGAAATTAAAGAGAATCTCTTTAGTTTATAGAGTGCAAGATTTTTTCCCTCAGGAAAGAAAGGAACCTACTACAGCTACTGTTTTTCTGCAGTTATGGAGTCAGTAAGATCGTGTCGTAGAGGTTTGGTATGAATTAACGTTTGTAAGCCAGACGTCATTTTTTAAAGCTTTGTCAGAATTACAATTTGTCTTAGAAAAAAAATCAGTTTGTCTGAATCACAAATCCTATGCTTACAAATATGAAAAAAAATAAAATAAAACATAAAACAGTAGTTCCCCCTCTTAAATGCTATTAAAAATCAGTTTAATATGCAAAATTTAATTTAACCTCACAAAATGTGACTAAATTGTATCATTCAGTTTTACTAATCATTAGTTTAACAAATTTACTTATATATCAAAATTAGCGATTACGAAAATTTTTGAAACAAATAGAAAATATAAATAAATAGAACTTTAGTTAAGAGGGAAATAATAATGTTTTTACTTGTTCTGGCGTTAACTCCGTCTCCTTGGAGCCCAATTGCTTGTTCCAGCTCTCCAAAAGCAAAGACCGATGATCTTTCTTGATTACTATTAATAAATACAATTAAAAATTAATAACCCATTAATTAATTAAGACACGAACAAGTTAACAAAGATGAAAACCAAGTCAACTGTTACCCTCATATGTCAAAATGAAAGAAACCCATCATGTAGAAATTAACTAGAATACATTGTAAGACATTAATTTTCTCTTACAAAATCTCTATCAGAAAATTACCCCATACTTATAATATATATACTAATTAGGTCCTACCCACATATTATTATTATAAATAAATAAGTAAAATAAAAAACATATAATACTTGAAAACCAAGTCGAAAAGCTAATTAATATAATAATTGAGAGCATTTTTTTTTTTTACCTGAAAATGGGGGATGGGTAATGATTAAATCCATGAAAAAGAGAATAATTAGGAAGATGAAGGTGATTAGAAGGTCCACTAGTGCTTTCTCCAACTCCATGGCTCGCCATGCATGCTATATGTAATGCTCTTCTTCTTCTTCAGTTAGTACAAGACTTGTTTTTAGTACTATTGTGCTGATCATAAGAAGAAAACCGAACCAAATAATCAGTAGTTTATATAGAGAATTATAAGTAATATATCAGACAGTAATAGTTGTTGACTTACTTTATTAATTAGCACAAAGCAAAAGGTAATAATTTTGTGAAGATCGTTATCTAGATAAGAACTTTACAACTTGAGATAGGCATGGCTTCATATCTCTTGCTTTGTGGGAACAAGACCGACATAGCTCATGAAGAGAGAAAAGTTCTGCGTGAACCCTTTTATTTTTGTCTTCTTCAGAGCAGAAGCAATTAACATGGTGGAGAGAGAGAGAGAGAGAGGGGGGGAGGTAGGGGAGGAGTTTCTTTTCTGATCAGATTTCTGATTTCTGATCCATCTTTTTTGCTTTTGATCTCTTAAGGGGGGGAAGGGTTTTTTTTTTCTTTTTTTGGGGGGGGGGGGGGGGGGGGGGGGTTAATGCTTTGTTTCTAGCCTTATTTACGAAGAAAGGTATCTATGAATCTCAGCTTTTGGAACAATTACTGTTTCACCCTTTTTGTTGTAAATATTTTCCGAGTTGGGGACACATTTTCAGTGTCAGAAGATCTTGTCCTTGGGGTGGTGGATAGCCCAAATTTGGACTTTATTTAAGAGATTAGAACGAGGAGAAGTTTTATTAGGTATATTAATTTAATCTCATTTTCTGATTATTAAAAAAAATTGATTTAATATTAATGAATTTAAATTTAAAATTAAAAATATGGGCCTAAAAAAAACCTCCCACTCTCGTCGTCTTCCTCCTTTCCCTCCGACGCACATTCACAAAGCATGTACCAGAGTTCTCCTTCCATTTCGTCTTCCCCTTTACTTCATTTTTATTTTTATTTTTTACCCTCTTTATTGCATCAAAAATAGGTTTTAAACTAGAGAAGCTTGAAAAAAGTTTCGTTCAACTATGGCTAGAAGGTTGTCTAAGATAAAGAAAACAAAGAAGAAGATGCAGTTTGAGGAGATGCCGAAGCAAATGGCAAATGACCCGAAATGGTCTAAATCCGATATTTAAGCAATGGGTGAAGGTCCATCCACTTTTTTAGCCCCGGTATATCGATTACACCGAATTTTGTATATAATTTATGAATTTAGGATTTTTGTCATGTTTTGTCTGAAAGCGGGGATTTCTATGTAATTAGAGTTTTGTTTGATGTTTGTTGACTGAAATTTGATGGATTTAAATTACAAAATTAGTAGGATTTTGTTTTGGGTAAAATTTTCTAATTGATTGGTGTGTCATTAGAATTGAGTAATATTAGTGAATTATGGATTGTTTTTGTATTTAAGGTGCCTTATGCTGGTTTTAGACTGAAATTGGTTGATTTTAGATGATGTAATAGGTTAGTTTTTTATTTGTGATGTGTATCTTTTTTCCTGATTTATCGATGTTCAATTAGTATAGGGTAATATTATTGAATTGTGGATGGTTTCTATAATTAGGGTGTTTTGTGATGGTTATTGGACTGTAATTGTTAGTTTTAAATGATGAAATTAGTGGGATTTTGATGTGTGATGTGTGAGTCTTTTTTTCCTAATTTATCGATATTTCATTAAATTTATGCTCTTATTTTGTGTTTTTAGTGGTGGAAGGTCAAATTCCTTGTGCCTTTACACCCGTTTTGATGGAAGATTTGTATTACAAAGCTCGGGTCCACGCTATACCGAAGCAAAAATTAGTTATTAGTGATATAAAGAGTAAGCTTAATAAGAAATAGTTGGTGGCCTTTAGGAAAACCTGTTCAGGTCACCTACTTGATCTGGATCAGAAACTGGTGATGTTTGATAAACTTCTAAATTGCTTAATGATCTAACGAGCGAAGTGCAATAAGGAAAAAAAGTTATGGGTTTTGGTTGCTGTCAAGCCCATGCAGTTCGGGCTGAGAGAGTTCTCATTGATGACGATTTTGAACTGCTATAACTACCCAAGCAAGGAGGAGATGGAGGGTTTGGGAAAAGACATGTGACTTTTGAATAATTATCTAGGTGAGAAGACTTGTTTACTTGCAAAGCTACGAGAGAAGTTTAGAAAGATCAATAAGAAAGATGATAATACCATCAATATGGCGGTTGCCTACTTCGTAGAGGGTATGCTAATGACCCTATAGAGGAAGACTAAAGTTAATACATGGACATTTTGGATTGTTGGCAATTTGTCAAAGTTTAATAAATACCCTTAGGGTAGAGCTTCATTTGAGAGGACGAATTATTCACTTTGGAAGAACGCTATGGAGAAGGCCCTAAAAAATAAAGCTACTAGAGTTGAAGAAGAAACTTGCACACTTTTGGGGTTTCCTCTTGTTTTACAGGTTCGTAGTTTATATTGTTTTGTATAATTTGTTGATGGTTGAACTAAGGTTAGTTTGTGCTAACTCATTAACAATGCAGATACGGACTTATGAATTTGTCTCATTAAAAGCAAAAATCGAGAAAGTAGGCAATAAGATACCCCAAATGTTAAACTAGATCTCGAAATCCAAGTACATCATAACTCATGAGAATGTGAAAGCATGGTTACATACAAAAGTGGTAAGTGTTTTGTATTATAAACTTCTTTTATATCTTTTATGATGATCAAGAATATTTATCTAACATTGATTTTCTTATATTTCAGCTCGTTCTTCGTGGGTTATTAAAGGCTATAAAGGAAGAAGAAAGGCATACTTATGTGAGGAAGTTGGATAAATCTTGGGAGTATGTACATGAAGTGGTGGATACTCTGACTCTTCAATTAGAGGATGAAGTCCATGAACTGTATGTTGAACCAATATAGCCGGTTGAAGAAGACGAGGAAGGGGAAGTAGAGAAAAAGTGGAAGAGGATGCAAAAGCCCTAGTTAATTGAGGTAGTGGAAAGAGAAATAAGAGTGATAGTATGAAGGTTGTGAATGAGGTTGTGAAAGAACCAGTTAAGGAAGTCCTAGATTGGGTTATGAAGGAATTTCAGAAAGATGTTAGGTAGATGGTGAAGGAGACTGTAAAGGATGTTGTTAAGAAACTTATGGAGGAGGATTGGAGATTTCAAACCCCACCGAGCGCCTCATCATCCCCCTCATTTAATGTCTCTCCACCTAAATGTTGGGATCATGTTAAGCCTAGAGCATCTTAACTAGTACATAATCCCACTCTAGCACGTGATTCTCCTTTAGGTGGTCTGTCACCACCATTAGCATGTAAGTCTCCTGTAGGTGATCTGTCGCTCCCCCAAACACGTGAGTCACCTTCAAATAATCCTAAAACACATCATGCCACCACCACAAATATTGTGGTTTGAAGTTCCTTGGGTAGGGTAGCATACTTAGATGGAAGCCCCCATGTATTTAAGATTATGAGGGGGGGAGGAGGTGAAAAATATCGAGGAAGGAAAGGATAAGAAGAAGAGGAAATTAACTTGGGTCGTTCTTTCTCTGTCTATACATTAACCTTGCGAAGAGGAAGGTTTATCTCAGGGGTCAAGTATTTAAGGTCGATCCACTGATATAGTCTAACAATGACAACTATGAAGCGATATCGAGGTGGATGGCTGAGAAATGCATTAACATGTAAGTTATTAATTTTTCAAAGTTTGACTTATTTGAAAAGTTTGATGATATACGTCTAACATGTAAGGTATGTTCAGGAAGGCCTTCAAACCGATGTATGTGACCCTCCCTTACTCGATAAGAAGAAGTGGTGAAATGGTTGCCCGAAAACCAAATGGAGAAAGGTTGGGACTGTGGTGTTTATATGGTGAAATATTTAGAGTACCACCATATAAGTACTGAATTTTTTTAGGTCAATGATGCCAACGTTCTATTGTTCTGATCCTAAATTGCCACTTCAATTTATCAAGGATATTTAGACCTTTGTTAGGTATTTAGATTATTTCTATTTTGTAAAGTACAATTAAAATTGAAGACAATACTTTTGAATTGTGTTTGTGATGTCTGGATGTAATGAATTTGGTTGCTTATAAATTTCTGTTTACAGATAATAAATTTGGCAAGGATGATTTCTTATATTTATAGGTTAACTCTTATATTTTTTTTTTTTTTTTTTCGCACTTGAATTGGCAATGTTATGTGTATAATTTCACTATTGTAGTGTGTTTTGTGTTAAGACAAGGTGGGGAAAGGTTGAACATTTAGGTGAAAAGTACTTTTGTATTTTACTCAATTTCTTAATGTCTTCATACACTTAAAGCGTTGGGAAATTTGGAACAAAAAAGTTTTTATTTTTTATTCTCAATTTCTCAATGTCTATCTTGCCTTTAAGACATTGAAAAATTTAGAAAAAAAATATTTTGTCTCTTTTTCCCAATTTCGAATGTCTCAGATAACTTAAGACATTGAAAAATTAGGGAAAGAGACAAATTTTTTGAAAGGTTGAACCTTTAAATACATTAGCAAACATCATTTAAGGGTCTTTCAATTGAGTTTATATGATAGATATTCATATGAGATATAAAGAGATAAGCATAAAACATCATACAACATAGGGAAAATATTGTCAAATGGAGAAAAAACAAACACATGGTAGCATCAATTTGAATAATTTCTTTTTCATGTTCAGGGTCTTCTCATCTACACAAGATCCCTTAAGAGTTGGACGTGTTCTAGAATATGCACATCGTATATATAGCCATAACTGGAAGTAGTATAAAACAGTAAGGGTAATTATCAAGACAAAGTAAATGTCATTTCATAGAATTGTCCTTCTTGGTAGTATTTTGGAATAAAATCTTCAAAAGTAGATATATCCATAGCACAATGAAATAGTGTACTTTAAGTTTTTGTGTTCTATGAAACCCTAATACGAAAGTTATCTCTTTTACACATAGAATCCTAATACTTAAAATTGTCTTATATGAAATCATAAAGGTTGAATCATTCATTACTTGACATTAACTTCGACTCCTTTTTTCATTACATAATGTCTAAACATTATCAATAGAACAAAAAAAATGTTAAATCTCACACAATATTATAGAAATGTGCAACCTTTCTATGTTACGCATAGAATTATAAAGGTTGAATCTTTTATTACTAGACGTTAACTTTGAATTTTTATTTCATTCCATAACTTCTAAACATTATATTTAGAATAAAAAATGTTGGATCTCACACAATAGTGTAGAAAGGTGCAACATTTTTATGTTACACATAGAACCTATAGATTACAAAAACAACCATAAATGTTGAATCTTTCATTACTTGATATCAACTTTGAATCTTTCTTTCATTACATAACTTATAAACATAGAAGTATATAAAGGTGCAAACATTTTATGAAATCCTATATTCAGGATTACTTGATGTGTAAGTTAATAAGGACATCGAGCAATCTCATTCCCGTATAAGTTTAAGTACATCAACAACTAAGTACCACAAAAATCATAAACTTCAAAAAATATTACAACATATCTTTTCAATAAGGTTGGGGGCATTTGGAGCCTTAGGGTTGTGTTCGGCAGATGAATGAGGTTATGACATATAGCATTATTATGTCCAAAAACCTCATATTTGCTACACTTATTCCTCTTATGTGGAAATTCACCCCTCAAAGGTATATGTCTATTCCTCAGTCTCCCTCTTTAATTACGAATTATAGGGGTTTTAACGATGATGGACGGTAAACTTGGTGGAAAGTCCCAATCATCTTTCGATAGTATATCAATTCTGCTATGCTTGCCTCCAGTATTGAGTCATGTAGTGTTTTGAGTATAAGATGTGAGATTGAATCACACGGTTATTTGAAGCTAGGTAACTCAAAACTGCTAATGCATGAACGCATAAGAGCTTATCCACTGGAAAATCCTGCATGTGCAACTATTCTTATCCAAGTCTACAGACATATTAGTAGTAGAACCGCTAATAACCTCATACCTTGTATCGTTCACGTGACGCACTTTCCTTCTTAATGATTCACTATGTCTTTTTGCTAACTTAGTTTTCACCTCGAGAGTTAGTGGGGTATTTGTTAGAACCAAGTTGTCATGATACCCTGAATTTCATCGAGAAATACTATTATTAAAGACTCAAACGCATCACACATCCTTCAATGAAGCGTTAAGTGACATTGATATATGATTCAGCATTATATTGTACCATTCACTATTGAAATATACTTTCGCCCAATATTGAAATCTAGTCGTCTCAATATATGTTACCACACCAGGATTTTCGGATTGGATCTCGTCAAGTATGTCTCAAAATCTCTAACCATGTATCTTTGGCCGTCTTGCGAAATAGTTTAAGAAGCCCACCACACTTGAACTTAGCCTTGAAGTTATTCCCGAGGTGTCACATGCATGCACCATGTTTTGCCTTAGCATAAACACTATGAACTGAGTTCTCAATACTCTTCGTTTGATTCGATACAAAAACTAAGTCCTCAACATAAGGGATCAAACACATTGAGTTTTTCAAAAACCATTTCCATAAGGTCAAATCGACTATAGCTAATGCTATTGAATAAAGGTGATAGATGCCATCCTGAGCTGTTGCGTACAAAAGCGTGTCTTTATACTTCAACTTTAGAAAGGTACGATCAATGCCAATAATCCTCCTAAAAAATCAAAACCCATTGATTGCAGATCCAATATCCATGAAACAATAATGAAATATATCATTTGCATTCGTCAGAAGGGTCGTTACAGCCCTCAGATTTACCGTTTTTATCATGGCAACGTATAATGGTAAGTCTCTATAACTGAACTCAGTTGTATCGTAAAAAAGGTCATGTGTAATAGATTATGATTTCTATGTTTTCCAATAATTAATATATACCCCAATATCACTATGGATAACATCTACAAGAACTCACGACTTCAAAGTCTCATTTCACCCTTGGTACTTATCTTTCATATACCGTGCAATCATAAACGTAGTTGCCTGCAAATAGATGCCTTGTATGTGAGTAACATTACAAGTATGCTAACAGTTATACTATCGAACTTGGAAAAATGAATAATTTTTTTTCATGGTGGCACATATTCACCACTTGCAATTTAGATCAACGCACACTATAAGAAACGTAGTCTGATTTAAGATAAAGTATTGTTTCACATAAAACTCTCCTCTAATTGTCTGCAAAGAATAATCGGAACTGAAATGCTTTTACTGCATGTTGAATGCTACTATATAATGGAAATTAGAATCTCTTCGGTGTCAATTTCATTTCCAGGGTGTGATTATCGCACATTAAATGGAGATGTTGACAATGGCTCGTCATTTTTAGATTGCGGTCTCAACTTCACATACAAGAGAGAATCTTCATTTTTAGATTGCAAGTGACCTAAATATCCCTTTATGTTTTTATTATTTCTTATAACTAGTGGTAAACATACCATTTTATTTGATGTCTTACACGACAGTTGCAAACGGAATTCATTGCGATCTATGGCAAAATAATTGTAAACAACTTCTAACAACTGATTATACATGATGTTAGATTCAATCGAAGCTCCAATTGTTCCTTCAGTGCTATTTGCATGTCAATAAAATGAATTCTCTTTCTCATTCCACTCACCATCTAAGCATATTACTATGAAAAAGCTTTTCATCTTCATAGAAGGAGAAATATAAATGAAATCAATACACTCTCAAGACTATATAGAGCAATCAGGTTTAAAGATCACGCTTGAAAGATACTATCCAATTTGCCTAATTTTCTAATTTCTTAAGTTTTATGAGACATTAGGGAATCGAGAAATAGAAACTGTAACCATTTGTTACCTAATTTCCTGATATCTATCTTAACTTACAACATTTGGGAAATCAAGAAATAATTTAATTCTATTTTTTTTCTCAATTTCTCGATGTATACCTTCGCTTAAGACATTGGAGAATCATGAAAAATTTTGATTATGTTTCCCTTTCTTAAATTTTCAACGTTTCACTTAACTTAAGACATTGTGAAATTGAGAAATTTTTTGAATCTGTTCATTTTTCCTAATTTCTCAATGTCATCTCGATACGGACACATTGGAAAATTGAGAGAAATGCACAACATTTGTTCTTTATATTTTTGGATTTCCACCTTTCTACTTTCTTTCACTTGCATAATGATTCGAAAGATTTATTAGAAATAAAATATGAACAAAACAAGCCTAAAACGTGAAGAATACTTATCAAATTTTCAAAAAAAAGTGAAAAATGCTTTAATGAACCTTATCCTAAACCTAAAAGTTATAACTCTTCACTTTCAATTATGAACCTCGTAAATAGATGTAATCGAAATTTAGGGCCAATTGAAAAAGAGGATGAAAATTAACTTCGGTGGAAGACACGAGCGGTTAGGGCAACTTGCATTTATGTTGCCTCGATTGGTAGGGATGAAAGCTATTTCATCATTTCAGCCAAGGTTTAAGTGTTAGAGAAGCAAGGTTTGTCAGCTTTTGGAAGGGGCAATTTCGTCCAACATCTTACATCATTTTTTTTTTCTTTTTTAATAAGAGAAGGCTACTATTACTAAGGAAAATAATTCTTTAATTAGACCTTAAACTTCTTTCTCACTTTAGGTCTAATACCAAAGGGACGTATATATCAATCAATACTTTGAAGTTGAATTCTTTAGACCAATTGACTCACACGAGTTGCTATTCTTACTAGGTTAATAAACTATATATATGTATTCAGATTTGGGCCTCTTATCATAGCAATGATAAAAGGTGTGTAGATTCTAATTAATCAACACATTAAACATAATATATATATATACATATAATTTTTTTTTGGAGAACAATATTGGGTGGCCAAATAAGTTAAGTTAAATATCATACGTTTGTAATCTCTATTTAGATCAAGTACCTTGTAATTTAGATAAAGTAAAATAATACATAAGTTTTGACCCAAAAAAATAATAATACATAAGTAATATTTTTGTGAAATATTTTTGAATATTTGATTTTTGTTGTAACTAGCGTTGCATCATGTGTGGATCATTTAAATGATTAATTATATTTTTTGCATTAAGATTTGATCTTTTTGTTTATTGAAAATCTCTCAAGCAAGGATCCATTCTATTTTTCATCTCCTTTTGAGATTTCTTCTTCTTTATTGAAGTTATTTTTGGTATTTTTGCTCAGTTTTTAGTCTTTAATAACTACTGTTTGGTTTCCTCTACCTAACGTAGTCCATTTCTTTGAAGAAAAAAAATTTGTCTCAAAAGTGACCTCAATTCAATTGATGGGTATGATGGCTTACTCCAAAACGTCATGAAGAAGATGAAGATTGAAGTATTCATGGTATTTTGAATTATAATGTTACCTTCTTTTTAGTATTAGATTTGATTTTAGTTTTCAAGTTATGTAGTTTTGTTTTTAAGAGGATGAATATTGGATTAAATAATTTTTTTTCAGGGACTTATTTCCCAAACTTAGAGCATTTCAATATTTTTTTTTTTTTTTTATAGCAAATCTCAAGATCCAATATATGTGGTTGTAATGGGTAAAGGTGTGCAGAAAATCGGTAACCCAATTCACCCTATTAAAACTCGAACCGATTAACTGAAACCCGTGGGTTTAACATGAATTGGATTGGCTACGAATTTAATCTCAACCCAACCGAACCCAACCCAAATAATTAGGCTGAAAACCAATTTGAAAAAACCCAGCCAAATTCGGCCTACTAAAGTTTATATATATATATATATATATATACATTCTTATATATTAACACTTTAATATATATCATATGTATAAAATATCTTTGAATTTATTTAGCCTACTACTTGGAATTTATTTTATCATTTACCCTTTGAATTCACATGATATCAAAACTCAGTAACCATTTTGTGTTATTTTTCCTGCTACTTGAAATTTTATCCAAAACACATTAAACATTTTACTTCATTTTACCTTGCGGAAGATATTAAGCTTGAAGGAAAGAAAAAATGAAGAATAATTAATATCGAGTTCAACTATTTCTTGTTTTATTGAATTTGTTGTTTAATGAATTTAATTCTAATTTCCATTTTTTATTATTATTGAAGATAATTTAAAATTTAAAATTATGGATTTGATACTAATGATTAATTTTTATCTTTTTGATTCTAACAAATATTAGTGATTATTAAGTTTTTTTTTTTATTTAAGGCAAAATCGATCATCAACAGGTTTATGCTCGATCCAATCTGAAATTCTAGCCGAATTTCTAAGGCATTTGGGTTAATTACGATTGAAGATTTCAAAAACCGGTCATAGTTCGGTTGCCCACGAAAATCACCCGAATCCAAGGCACCTAACCAATGCACATCCTTACTAATGGGTAGGTGTACGTATACGCTCCACATTCCTTTTAAAATTGTTTACAGAAATTTATTTATAATTATTTATATAATCTGTAATTGTATTTTTTATGAAATAAAATCTTTTTATTTAGACCCAAAAAAAAAAAAAAAAAACTCTCATTCTGCCCTTAAACATCCCTTGTACTAATTCTCAAATGGAATGATAATGACTTTACATTAAACTCAAGTCACAACAATACAAAATTCTAATTTAATAATCTTACCTCTCGAATCTTTATATCCTATAGCTTAAATCTTTATATCCTTTAAGTCTTAAATTTAAATATAAGATTCTTAATTTCGCAATAAGAACGCAATTATACTAACAATTATTTACTTAACTTCAACCGATTGATCTTAAACCTAAAAACTAATTGTGATTACAACAAGTGATACTAAACACTAACTTTAATCTTCAAGCCCTTTAATCTTAACCCTATGTGCTACAGAACCTTGAATTTAATCTTAGCACAAAATCTTAAATTTTAAACTCCTTAATGATATAGGAGTTTTGCCTAATGATATACACTGCCAATTTAATATTTAACTCTTAAATTTCTTCATGATGGATATTTTAACTCTACAATATAGGAGTTGTGCCTAATTATACATACATACATACTAATTTATACGGCTTTAAACCCAAAGCTAGTCATCATGTATTGAGTGGTATAAAACCTTAAATTTAGTCCTAGCCCAAAATTCTAAAGTTCAAAGTCGAGAACAATTTAGTGATATCATAACATATATTTGAACCTAAATCCAACACTATAAGGAATAGAATGTCAACAATCGTTATGCTCCTTAGGTTGATAGTAAATTAAGATAATATACGTTCATAATAATCATATATGGAATATGACTTATAAATCAGCTAACATGGAAAAAAATTAATTTGATACTTAAAGCGATTCGGTGTTTAAGCTTAATTTTTATATTATACTATATGATATGATATATATACTTAGGTAGTTTCCTTTCTATTGTTATAATCCGTTATGATTAGACAATTATCTGATTGTTATATATTTCTTTTAAGATGAGAAGTCTTGGAATTAACCATATAAACTAATTAGTTTTATTTATAAAAATATAGAGCCTCTAGGAATTTATATAAAGTAGAGAATATCTTGTAGAGTGGCACTTTTGATGGAAAATTCTTCCAAGTATCTAGTCTCTTGCAATTTTTTCATACTCAATTTTTGTATATTTCTATCTATCATCCATCTAATCTACATATAGATCTCATTAATTATTATCTAAGTGGTAGATATTTAGTCATAACATTGTCCATACATATATTTCCTCATTGGTCTTACATTTAACTTTCAACGAGTATGGTATTTAGTGACAATATATCAGGTCTTAGTGTTAATTCTCCACTTAATTATGATTAACTTGATGAATTAATTACAAAGAGTCTTACTCACTCGTGCATGCCTAATTGTGAGCATTCTTCAAAGCTTTGGGCGGGCTTTCTCCCTAAAAAATAATGCAAGTGGAAATAATGTGTCATTAATGTTCTACATCAACCAAAAAAAAAAGTGAATAAAATAAAGAGGAAAATGCATGAAAGGTTGGGGTCACTTAATGCAAGAATCCACTAAAATCACTGACACCTACTCCACTCCTAACCCTCCTGTGTTCTTCTTTTTATTGATTTTTTTAATGGAATCTTTTTCTTATGCAAATACATGATGAAGAGGATTCAATATGTTTCAGAATTCGGAGTGTTTTAGGCAGTGTTTTCTTTCCCAAAAGAAGGTAGAAATTACGTGATGACTAAAAAGAAAAAGCTCCGAATTATTAAGAAGGGGCTTTTGGCCTTGTGATGTTTGACAGTTTTCTTACACACTACGAATTGCGATTAGAGAATTTTGGGTGGATCGTATTTATAATGTATTAACTCATCTCACCTATATATAAAATCGATATGACATCTAATATGATAATGTGAAAAAAATCAATGTGACATAAATACAATCCAACCTAAAACTTTCTCATATAATTACAAGTTGAGAGTTCTAAAAACACTCTAATAGTATATACTTCCCGTGCCTCTTATATGTTTCTTATTAACAACTAAAGAGAGAGAGAGTTTCATTTATTGTTAGTATTATTCATGTTATATATATATACTATTCTTTAAAATAATACTTCACAAGCAAGCAGCAAAACCTACTTGTATATTTCAATTTACTCTAAGCTCTTTGATATTGATTTGTTTGGAATTATTTCCCTCCCCCCTCCCCTTTGTTGGTGGGTCAACATCTACTCCTTGTCATCACCTAAAACCATTCCACCTTATAAATCCCTTTCCCTTATAGATTGATATTGGTTTTTGTGGAACTCATTGGTAGAGTTTTATTATAGTAGAAGTAATTTCATTTAAGCTTTCAAGTGTTCCCTTCTTCAATTTCACATATTCAAATGTGTTTTGCTTAAAGAAATTCATAGGTACACTGTTCACCGTAAAATACATTAATTTATCACAACCGTGTAAAGTTTCATATAATCAATGATATAATAATAATACGTGAAGCTAATACTTACCGTTATGATTAATCAGTCAGTAATATATTATATTTACCAAAAAATTCATCTTTTATTTGAATGGATGAGATATAGGAGAGGGTGTATAGCTTGCACAACAAAAAGAATAAGAGAAAGAAATGACTTATGTATTTTGATCAAATTGAAAATTTCAAAATGTATATACCATATGGTCACACAACTTACATATTAATTATATTCATAACTTGATATATGACAAATTTTCTCATACTGTTTGTATCGCAAAACTATTTCTTTATGTGAGTGGAAACCAATGTAACATGATTGTAACTTAATTGGGTATGAATAAGGATGTCTAGCTTTATTTTAAAAAAAAATTTTAGAAAAAAGAAAGGAAAGATAGAAGAAAGTATTAAAACAGCCTAGATGGAGATATTTTTTTGGGTAAATGACCCCTAATCTTTGCTTATAGAGTACGAGGTCGGTCCAAATTATTTTATAACTCATGTATATATATTTTTAAACGACTGTACGAATAGAATATGCCTTCTACAAATTAATTATTCATTTTCGAGCACTAATGATTGGCCTAAAATACAAAGCATGACTTGTCCAAGTTTTAACAAAATGTTGATAGATTAGGTAAATGTCTCTAAGAGGTTGTCCTATTGCTCCCGATAAACGTACACGTTTTTTTTTTTTTTTTTTTTTTTTTTGTTATGGAGGATTACGAGGACTTAGCTGGAGATTGTCGAGCTTCATTATCGGATTGTCATTGGAGGTATCAACTATTGGCTAGACTCAATATATTTTGGAATAAAATGGATATAATTTATACATAAAAATAGATTTATTATAAATTATACTTCAATTTAATTTGGGGTTTTAAGAGTTTTTTATTTGTTTTTCCTAAACTAAGTTTAGGGTGAAGAGAGAATAAAAGAGATTAGGTAAAGACAAAGCTCTACAAAAGGAGAGAGAGGGGATGGTGAGAAAGCGAGAGAGCATAAGAGATTAACTATATATGTATATATATTATTGTCACTTTTCGACAGAAAAAAAAGAGTTGTTATAAGCGATAAAGAATACGATCCCATATGGGAAATGGAAATCTTCATAATTCACTATTTAAGTTGAGTTATTGCACTCATTGTCCATTAGTTACATAATATAAGAATTATGCTTAATACGTTATTGAACTAACTGTCATAAGTATTCCATATTAGATCTATAAAAATATATATATATATAAGCTTAAAATAATACCATATTGGATGGGGATATAATACCATATTATATGAGAAATGGAAGACTTGAAAATGCAATACATAAATATATGGTACTCCACTCATTATCAAATAATTTTGAAATGAAAAATTGAAATTTCTATAAAAGTTTATAGTAGATTGAGAAAATAGATTGACATAACCTGACTCAATTTGACCCGACCAAGTCCACCCGACTCGATCTAGCCTAGATTGATCTTATCCGACCCAACATCAATCGAATTGGTCCGCTGAAAGCTTCCAGCCATGGTTGGATTGGTCCATACAGTCGAATTATTGATCCGACTGAGATGTAATTTGATATATATTTTTTCATAGATTTGGTTCTTAGATTGCTTAAGGAGTTTCTGGAGTTGTTTTACTCGTTGCCTCAATTATGTCATTCTCAATATCATAAAGGTCCCTTTGACATGTGGTAGGAGTTCTGACCTTGCGCTACGACCACGACCACAATCATGACCAATCATGATAACCTAGTCTCTAATTCCAACTAACACTAAGGTTAGTAAAAGAAATGCCAAGTAATACAAGAACACACTCGATTATAGATTACGCTCACAACTCAAATGAATCTCAAGGGATATAAAGACACCATGTAAGGAAAACTCAATCGAGATATAGAGCAATAACTCGCCACCACTGGAATCCACTAAAGGATAAAAGTTTAAGAGACGAATTTCTCAAAAGAAACTTGATTGAACTCTCAAATCTACCTCTTACATTCTCATTAAGAGTTTATATAGAATACTTGGGACATTCCCCCGAAGTGTAGATAATTAAGACTCACATTTTTGGAAACTTGAAAAAACTTATCCAAATACAATAAAGACTTAGAGAAAAGAAATAGTCACATTGGAGATGATAAAAGAATTAACAATAGTAACAAATGTGGTAGACCCATGATAAATATTCAACTTGCACACCTTGTAGTAAAGAGGCATAACTTCTTCTAATAAATTTCAAATTATAGAAAGTTTGATGCCTTAGAAACTAGATATATTGAATTTTCCAATGATGTATATGGCATGCACCCTACTCATCTCAAGATCATTCTAGAATTGATCTAGAATCTATCTTATGATATTCTTCAAAATTTTCAAAAATGCAATAAGACTCGTATGTCATTCTGCGGCTAGAAATTAATCTATATGATTGTAGTTATATGCTCTATAACATTGATCTTATCCGTACAAGAAATGACGAACACACAAAAGCCTTGAAATATTATTTTCGGGCACTAGAACGAAACCCTTTCTTACCATAACTTTTCAATAATATATGATTGTGATCTATTGACTACCTCCACTATAGAAAGAAAAAAAAAAGAGAAAATATGTTAATAAATACTATAAGTAAATAATAATAATAAATAAATAAAAAGCATTCTATATATGTATTTGTCCAAAACAACCATTTTTTAGTTGTAAGCAAAGAAAGAAACTTCATAGAAATCAAATTATGAAAAAATAGGTATGATATAATTGATAGAAGAAGCACCGTAAAGATTAATTAGCAAAACTTTTGGAATGATACAATAAAAGTTACTTATTTATGTTATGATATAAAATACAATTTTGGAATCGACTTATGTAAGAGTCGATCCCCTCGGGTATTGGTCAGTGGTGTAGCATCAGTTCCCACGGGTAGTAAGCATTTTTTTTTTTTAATATAGGAAAGTCTTTTTCAAAGATTCTATATCAAATTCTATACCAAATTCATGTTTACTTTTTAGAAAATTTTTAAATATAGTGGAAATGTCTATACTTTATTCTTTTTAAGAGAAATATAAAATTGATTAAATTATTAATCAAAATTAAAATTTGAAATTTATGTATCATATAATTAAACTCTTTTGATTTTAATTACTCGAGAAAAAAATTAGATTGAAATATAGAAAATCTCATTCAATTAAATTAGATATGGTATTCAAATTGAATTCAACATGGGTCTCCGAAAGAATTCACTGTTGAGCCATATGGGACATGAAACACTCAAGTATGATATTAACGGAAAGAATTTACCTGCCTTTTTTGATTATGGAAAATGAGTTATTCAACATAGAGACTCTAAAATTGCAGAAGCTTAGTTCAATCAAGCTATTGAGAATTGGAAACATGCTTCGGTAATTATATTGAATTTCATAATTGATTGAAGATTACGAGACGTTTTGAATAATAAAATTATTTATTTATTTAAAATTATTTTTCATTAAAAAAAAAAGTGAGAATAGATTTCTTTTATATTATTTATATTTATTTAAAATAAATATAAATTTACATTTATTTAGTATTGTTTCTAGTCTTATTTATAAATTTTGATATTCTTATATTTTTCAACTATATCTATTTTTTAGAATTTATATTTGTTAAAATTAATTCTTTATTGTCCCATCAATCAAATAAAATGGATGATTTTTTTTGGAAAGAACCAATCAAATAATTTCATTATATTTCTTCCCCTCTAAGATCATTATATTTCATCTTATATTTTTAGGAGTAAATAATATACGAATACATTAGAGAATATCCTTTTTTTTTTGTCTATTCATATTTAATATGAAAATCAAATGTAAAAGAAATAATAATATACTTTAAATGTAATATATAAAATATAAAATATGTTATCTATATCATATTATATCCAAATACTTGTCTGGATCAACTTCCAGATCATAATTGCTCTAGTGAATAACTAAATAAAATAGATAGGTGGGAGATAGCAGAGAAAGAAACTAAGTAGAAAAATCTCTCATAGATTCACTACTTAATTAACTGTTGGCGAGTCTCTTTGTATGTGTTGTCCGGAAATAACAAGACTCAATGATTATTCATGCATTGGAATTAGAAGTAAAAAAACTTTATAGATATGGATCTAATAAAAACTTCTTTTGAAGAATAGGCCAGGCAGGGTCATTTCTCGAGAACAATAATTAAGGATTAATGATACTACCACTTGGATTTGGAACGTTCATGTTAATGGTCATAATTTCAATAGCCTGTAATGGTCATAATTTCAATTGCCATACAAATGATTTGGAGGCTCGAAAAGTCTTAAGTGGGCATTTTAGAAAACCCTCCATCATCTTATTTTTGCCGAGTTGCATGTATTTCTGTAGCGCTCACTTTCCCAATAGTATATGGCAAGGCGAGATCCTACTCACCTTGGACCTAGTGCCCATGATGTTTGATCAATAATAGGATAAGAAATATTGAATGATGATGCAGGCGGGAATTTTTGAAAAATACAACCTCTAATTTTTTTTAGCTCCGACGAATATCGGAAATAACTATAAAATTATAACTCTATTGTACCATAATTAGTGTATTACCCTTTACATTCTTAATGCATTTTGATGGTTGGTTCCATTATCTCAAGGCTGCTCCTAAATTGGTTTGGGTCCAATATGTAAAATCCATGTTAAATCACAATTTAGCAGGTCTATTAAGGTTTGGGATTCTTTATTGGGCGGGCCATCAAATGCATATATCTCTTTATTGATTAACCAATTTCTAAATACTAGAGGAGATCCTAAAGAGATCCCTGTTTCATGTGATTTTCACGTTGATTAGAGTAATTTAAATAGATATTATTATTCTAGATAATTAAAAAATAAGAAAAGAGAAAAGAGAAAAAAAAAAAAAGTGCACCACTACTATTAAAAAATAGTATCTCAAAATTTGAAATAATTATCTTAGACTCTTAGTTTATCCAAATTATAGAATATGAATTTAAAAGTATAATAATTAAAAAAAAACAACTAGAATGGACTGATGCATGGTGAAATCTACAAATTTTAGGAAATAATCCTAAGTTGATGATACATAGAGATTCTAGCGAACCTTTAATTTTAAAATATAATGTGTACTTATATATAAATAAAAAACACTCATCCAACATTACTTAAACCTTGAGAAATGTTTTTAAAAATAGTAATAAATATTTTAAACTTATTAAATAAAATCTTAAAAATATTATATATTCTATATATCAACTTCACAAAACTAAATCCCAAAAAGTTCAATACAAATATGAAAACTAATAAAAACCGAAAGAAAAATTCATCCAAAATACTATAAATGTTCGATCTCTATTTTTTTCATGACATTTCGGAGTTCACTATAGACATGCTTAAGGAGATTGAAGTATCTTCAAATGACTTAATAGCTTGGATAAAGAGAAAAAAAACATCATTATTAAGACCTGAAATCTTGGCAAAAATATTGAAAAATAATTCTTACAAATAATGAAAATCTCAAAAAGAGATGAAAAGATTCAAAAGAGATAAAAGAGAGTTTAGATCTATAATTGAGAGCAAAAGCTCTTAAGTAAGGATCCAAGAAAAGTTGCGCTACCAGATTGAAAAAGGAAAGAAAAAGAGAGAAAAATGAGGAAAAGATATTCATTCTCAAAATGACAAATTTAGCAATCTTAGGGGGTGAAATTCTAATGAGTCTGAAATATGCTTCCGCTTCTATAAGTATGATGGGTAAATTATGTATTCGTTATTTTAATATTAAAGAGTAGAATGCTAATATGACATTATGATAAGTAATATTTATTTGCCTTAATTTGCCAAAAAAAAAACACTAAATCTTCTCTTCTATCTTAACTTAGCAACAACTGTCTCCTTCCTTGAGTCTTTGTTTGAGAGCAAGTCTCCTTCCTTGGGTCCTTGTTTGAGAGATTTTGCTCTCCAGGAAGGACTTAGGCCCTCCTTAATCGCCTTTGAAGATTTTAATCTTATAAGGAGATGATGAATGGATTAAGTATAATTTTTAGAGGTTTATTTTCTAAGTTAGCACGTATTGCTATATATTCTCTTAAAAAATCTCTAGATTTAATGATGTGGTTCTAATATATGGGTAATTTTACTATCCTTTCTTTTTTATTTGTTTAAAGAGCATTGGGTTTGTAAATCTTTTGATTTGCTCTCAAGCAGGGAGGGACCTAATCCCTTCTCCACTCCCTTGAAGCTGTTCATCTATTTTTTAGATTTGTTTTCTTTCTTGTAAGATGCTTTTTCGGTGTTTCTTATGAGTTTTTTTAGATTAAAATAATGAAATAATTCCTTTTTTTTATTTAAGTTTTTCAATCCTTTGAAAATACTTTTAATTTCAATAACTTAGACATGTCTATAGTAAATTTCGAAATACACAAAAAAAGATGAAGAATCGATCATACACTGATTATAATATTTTTTATGAAATTTTTTCTTTTGATGAAATATTTATATTAGGTTTTTATTTTTTATTTTTCTTATAAGGAGATGATATCTAAGTTAAGTACATTTTTTAAGGACTATACCCCAAATTTAAAATATTATTGCTATTATCGAAAGTAAGTCTCAAAATATAAGGGATGCAGTCATATGTATTTTCATTATTTTTCCATTTTTGATTTGTTTAAAGAGAATTTGGTATGTAATCTTTTACATATTCATGTATCTCTCTAATTTGAATGAAATCAAATTTTTTTTATTTTTTTTGCAAAAAAAATACCTAAGTCTTTCACACCAGGCAAGAAGATCTTAGTGTATTATCATTCCCTCCCTTCCCCCCTACTGCCTCTTTCCTCTACCACCCTCCACACTACGTCACTACGTCGCCTTGGCTGAGCTTCAAGCTTTCAAATAAAAATTTATATATAATTTAGATAAATATCATTGTCATCCCTAAACTTTCATTGATTTTCTTCTTTAAAATTTCAAGCGGTTCAATTTGGTTCTTAAAGTTTGTTAAAGGTTTCATTTTGGTCCTATAATCAATTTTATAAAATGAAAAATAATAAATAAAAAATGACCAATAAAATCTATATATACTAAGATTAAAACATTTCATGTCACCATCAATATTAATATCCTTAAAGATTTAAGGCCATGCTTGGCCATTGAATTTTAATACTGCTTTTGCAATTTTATGACGAAAACCATGTTTAGTGGCCGATCAAGGTGCTTGGTTGTAAAATTTGTGGCACAGTGAATAAAGTAACGATATTCACTACTGTGTTTATAATACCCAATTATGAGGAGAGCAAATTCAATCCTTGTCTCGTTCCTCTGTTGTTATAAGTAAATTTTGACTATTTTTATAAATTTGATTATTAAAATACATGTCAAGTGAAAATAATTTAAATTAAGTTTGTATTAATATGAAGTTTATATGACTAATACGCACGCCATATAAAATAATTGATAGATTGAAAATTTTTTCTCTTATGCAATTGTCAAACTCAAAATCACTTTTAGGTCGAGTACTTTTGCTTTTACGCAACATGTCAAACTCAAAATCATTTTCAGACCGAGTATTTTTCCTTTTACACAACATGTCAAACTCAAAATCACTTTCAGACTTGGTATTTTTCCTTCCCAAATCAAGTTCTTCATTTTTCTTTCCAGACCGAATATATTTTCTTCCTTCCCAGACCGAGATCTAATCTAATATAATATCTCTCGGTTTGGGTTCTCAGTCCAAACTGAGTTCTTGATATAGAAAGATAGAAACATTACGAAGTCTTTGGACTGATAACTTGAGAGTCTAGTCCGAGAACTTGAGAGTGAAAATATTAATCTATTAAATTATATATTTTAAAATTTGAAATTTATATAAAAGAAGAATAATAAATATTTTAAATTTTAAGGAAAACCCTTTAAAAATATTATAGATTTCTAAAACTAACTTTTAAAAGACAAAACTCAAATGATCTATTTACAAATATCTAAACAAATAAAATTTAAAGAAAAAATTTCATTAAAATATTATAAATATCCAATTTTTTATCTTATTCGTGATATTTCGAAATTCAACATTGACATATCTAAAATTTTAAGATTAAAGTATCTTTAATTGAATAGTTTGGATTAAAAAAAAAAAAAAAAAAGAAGAAAGCACAATTTTTTAAGACTTAAAAATCTTAATAAAATCACTAAAAATACTTATAAAAAGAAAAAGAAAACAAATCTTAAAAAAATATGAAAAATTTTTAAAAGAGACGAAGGAGTACCATAGTTTCACAAATACAACAATCCATTGATCTCCTCCTCCAAGTCCCATAATTTCACACATAATAATTTATGTAATTATTCCAAATAAATAAAAAAATTATTAATAAATGAGACTGTTAATTTTTGAAGGGATGTTAGAGATAAAATATTTCTATTTTAATTTTTGGAATTAAAAAATTAAAAATAAATAAGGAAATAATTTTTGACATAATTTTTATTCATAGATAATATTATTTTTATTTGAGTATAGTTATTTAATAATTATTTATATTTTAATTTAAAAATATTTTTAAAATTTATAGCTAAAAGAAAGTAGGTTTGTGTAGGAATTTTATGACCGGCCTATGGAAATCAATTGGCGAGTTCTCATTATTGTTCGTACCTCAACCATCCAATCATCCAATGGACAATATGATTGGACAACGAACCAATAAGTTCCAAAAATTTCTTCTATTTCTTTCTTTATTTGCTTCCATATTCACGAGCACCTTACAAACGTACAAATAAAATAAATGAAATAAAAACTATTCCAAAATCATACACCTATTGTCATGAGCCCTAAAACCACACAAATATAAACCCAAAAGCAAAAATGAGACGTAGACTTTTCACTTACCATACAAAACTATGACTCACTACGTGTTGTTTCAACCTTCCACTCATTCCCTCACAATACCATTTTATAAGCTAACCCTTCTATGAAAAATTTCTTTCAACTCTAGAGACTTGCTCATTTCTCAATACTCATGGAAGAAGAACCCATCATCAACAATAACAAGAGCAACAACATGGTTTTTCTAGCCAACTCCAGTAAACCCGAATGTATAATTCCCCCATTTTCTCAGGATTCAAACAAAACAAGCAAGCAACATGACATGATGATGGAACTAGGCTCAGTCGTGGAAATGGAGGAAGTGGCTGGGCAAAGGGATTGTGGAGTCCATGAGAGGCTGAAGAAGCACCGTGAGGAGGTGGCCGGAAGGGTTTTGATCCCCGAGAAATGGGGTAAAGAGGAATTGCTCGGGGAATGGATGGATTATTCTTCTTTTGATAGGATTTTAGCTCCAAGTGGAATTACATCGGCTCGTGAAGCACTTGTTGATGGAGGGAAGACGAAGAGGTCGAGCAATTGCATCGGCTCGTGAAGCATCAGCTCGTCAAGGTTGTTCTCAACGATTGGATCGAGAGTAGGTGTTAAATTAAAATTGCGTTTTGATATTAATAATTTATTCAATGAGACTATTTTAAGTAGCTTAGAGAATTTTAATTTGATCATCATGAGTTGCATCTTGTCTATTAGTTTCGTGTTGTAATAATATCTCAAGACTTGTGAAATTTAATTTTAGTGATCTTGTTATGTTATTATCCATTAAGCGATCTGATCAACACGGATAAATTCGAAGCAGAAAAGAAAAAATAAAATAAAATAAAAAGAATGCAAGAGTTAATAGAAGATTACTGTGTGTATATACGTAGATCTGTGTATTGTGCGTATGTTTATGCTTTTTTTTTTCGTTGCTCGAAATAACTGTTTTGAACATTTTGTATGCACCCTTGATCGATGTGTTGTAAACAAGAACAGAAAATAACGATACAAATTAGTAAGCAAAAAGTGTAGAAGTAATTCTTACGAAAAGAAGAAATATAAGATTATAATTACAGTAATAATAAAAGAACTAGCTATTCACCCCTTGTTCTAAGAATGAAAAAGAAACTTACATCTAGAAAAGCAAGCTGAATGCTATAGCTACAACAAGAGCAAGAGATCTATTTGTTAAAGTATTATTTATTTAATTATTTTTAAAAGAGTATTGTTCGGTAGTAAGTGTTGGGCCTATATTTCTGGACAGTCTCGGATCAATGACCCTAGTAGAGGTTGACCTGAGGTCTGTTGGGACTGAGGACGTCGTCAGCGGATATAGTGATAATTAGGCGAGATGGGAGTAGGTCAGGTGAAACTGAGGCTAAGCAGTATATTTGGATGCTCATCCATGGGCTGAGGCACATCTGGTAGAGAGTGCTGAAGTGGAAGAGGACAAGTGGGACACTACTCTTGTCCTTTACTAGGGAGCATATCTCCGACATGTTAGAAAGGAATGACTAATACCGATCGTAGAGTAGAGAATGATTAGGCCGTTAAGCAATGGGAGGTCGACATGTGTAAAAATATCTAGGATTTCATAACCTTACCCTAGGTATACAAGTTAGTGAATATGGAAGAATAAAAAGAGGTAATAATACTTTAACTTTTTACAATATATTCTCCCCAAATGCCCTAGTATTAACTAGAGTGTCAGAGCGAGGTAGGCCGACCATAACCTCGGCCATTCTTTATTGTAGGTGGGTTAATCTTAGAGCACTCTATCAGCTATGGAAACTTTTGTTGCAATAAATTTTCATGTTAACAGTTTGACGTCGACCGTGAGGACTTTGTCTTCATTTTTTAAAGTTCCAACGGGTCAGCAACCTGAGTTGGAGGTAGTTTGAGGGTATGGAGAACTTTGAAGGAGAACAAACGAGAGAGAATGAGGGAGGAGAAAGGGATAGAGAAAAATGAATCCTCCCTCCTTTGCATAAGGGAAGGGTGATGCATTTTGTTAGTGCTGCTAGAGGATGACCAACACCTTCACAAACTTTAACTATAGCCAACATTGGGGTAGATGTGTTGCAGGCCATTGAAAGGATGGAGAGAGGCTTGGCAAAAAGAGTAGGCCAAGTGGTGGAGCAGTGTATAGACGCAAGAATCGTGAAGATCATAGCTGAGATAAGACATGAGAGGGAAGAAAGATAGGGGAATAGAGATATGTGTCCTCCTATAAGGGTGCACCAAGGTTCATATATGAGGAGAGTTTCCCACCATAAGAAAAGTGATGTTATGTTCTGCCTAAAAAGTTGGGAAGAAGGTGAGGCTGAAGATTCCACGGATCCTACATGGAATCCAATCCTCTCATCGACATAAAAGGGGCCTAAACTTCTCATGCCCCAAGCTGAGGAGCCTAAGTGACAAATAGAGGTTATCCTGGAACTTCCTAAAAAAATGAAAGAGTTGGAAGCGATAGTGGAAAGGACTAACCTTTACATGGACGAACCAAAGAGTCCATTCACAAAGCGAGTGCAAAATGCCAAGTTGCCTAAGTTTAGGACCCCAACCCTCGTTTATGATGGAACTAAGGATCCTCAGAATCATGTTAACTTGTAGAAGACGTGCATGAGAATGAATTACATATCTGACAAGTTGATGTGCCAGTGCTTCGACATCACATTGTGAGACTCAGGCTGTGATTGGTATAAATCCTTCACACTAGGCTCTGTTGACTCCTTTGAGAGCTGAAATAGCTATTTGTTTCGAACTTCTAGGGGTAACTAACACACAAATCCCTCTCATGAGTCTATGTACTATAACACAAAACCCAAGAGAGGTTCTATTGGATTATGTGGAGTAGTTTAACTGAGCTTCAAAGAAGGTGGACCAGCTTAGGACATAAGAGTTCTACATACTTTGGAGGCATGACCAATAAAAAGCTCATCAGTCACTCAGGTAAAAAATTATTTAGCTCCTATGCTGAGGCATTGTTGGAGGCTAAGAAGATAGGAGTGGCAGAAGAGATACCGATGTCGCAACTGAAGAGCCAAAGAGAGAGATGGGGGGAATAATAGAGCAAGTGAGGCGAAAAGAAAGAGGGATTACCCTAAGGGGAAGGGATAATGGAGAGAGGATAAATAAATGAATAGGATGAAAAAAGGAGCCTATATAAGAGAAGATGGTCCTTATTATTTAAGGATACCTTCACTCTCTTATCAAATATTGAGGTGATTTACACTTGCTTTAGGAATCACTACCTGTTTAAGGCCCTCGAGCAATTGAAGAGTTTGCCAGCTCAGCATGATAGAATATTATACTGCAAGTACCACGGGGATCACAATCATAAAATTGTGACTATATTCAACTAAAGAGAGATTGAAAGATTGATACAGGAAGGCCATCTAGGAGAATTCGTCAATAGAGAAGGAGGGGAAAACCATAGAAGAGGAAGAAGGAATGACATAAGAGAGAATAGAGCTAAAGCCCATCCTTAGATTAATCCTGGGCATCAAAATGTTGGGGGAGAGATATAAGTGGTTGTAGGAAGACCAGAAGGGGAGACTTGAGGCGTTATAGAAGTAAGTGGATGTGGAGTTTGACACAGGTTGATGTTTTCTCAGTCTCAATGACACTTCAGCCCAGGAATACAGTTAACATCACTTTTAATCATTTGGACAATAAAGGGGTTATATACACCCACAGTGATGCCCTGGTCATCTCGTTAATGTTTCTACCTTACTAATCCATCGGGTGCTAGTCGATTCAGGGAGTCCTATTGACTTTTTCCCTCCCTATCTTCAGAAAGATGGATACCAGTAATGCAAATATGAGACCAGTCGACACTCTTCTAACTAGTTTCTCTAGGAAGTTCTTATATCCTGAAGGGATGATAAGCTTACTAGGGTATACAGGTTAATGGTTATGGTGAACTTTTTGCTGGTAAACTTCTTGTCAAGATATAATATTATTATATGCCGCCCTTCTATCAACTTCTTGGGGGGAAGTGATTTCAACTAAGCACCTAGCGATAAAGTTCCCCTATGAATGAGGTATGGGAGTGGTGAAGGGAGATTAGAGAAGCTCAAGGAAATGTTAACTTACCTCACTCAAGGAGGGGGTGTCAGAACACCTTACTGAAGTTCACATAGTTGAGGATGATCAGCCCTTAGGGAAAGAGAAGTGTAAGAAAGCTTAGGAAGAAATATAAAAGAGGCCGAGGGTCTCGTTAGTAGAGTTCCTTAAGCAGATCAAGTTTTCGAGGAGGAAGGGGGAGGGAGCTGAGAGTATGAACTAAACTAGCTGATGCTGAGTAGAGAAATATAGTTCAGACATTAGACCTTAACCTATATGTGTGCTCTTGGGATACGTCAAAGTTGATGAGCATTAAAGAAGATGTCATCGTGCATCAGCTTGGCGTTAAGCCAAGGGCAAATCTAGTCATGCAAAGAGGAAGGAAGTTTAATGAAGAAAGAAATATGATTACAGCTGAAGAGGTAAGGAAATTATTGGGAGTTATAGCAATTAGAGAGGTCTAATACTCGAAGTAGCTCTCAAATGTGGTGCTAGTATCAAAAGGGGGAGGAAAATAGGGGTTTTGTGTTGACTTCAACAATCTAAATGTTGTTTACCCTATGGATAGCTACCCTCTTGCCCATCTTTAATCTTATGATAGATGCTACTGTCGGGCATAAGTTGTTGAGTTTTATGGATGCCTATATAGGGTACCACCAATTCAAGTTGTGGACTAGAGACCAAAAGATGACTTCTTTCACTACATATAAGAGCACATATTGTTACAAAGTAATGCCCTTTAGCTGAAAAATGCTAGCTCCACCTTCCAAAGGTTGGTAAATGGTATATTTCAGAAGTGGTTAGGAAAGATAATAGAAGTTTATGTGGATGAGATCCTAGTGAAGAGCGTGAGGAAAGGGGACCATCAGGAATATTTGAGGGAAGCCTTCGATATAATGAGGAACTATGGAATGAAGCTTAACTAAGAAAAGTGTGCCTTTGGGGTGGGGTCAGGCAAGTTTCCAGGGTATATTGTGCATCAAAGAGGGATTGAGGTTAATGCTAAGGTGGTACAAGCTATCATTAACCTAAGGGCTTCACCAACAGGGAAGAAGATTCAAGCTTTAATAGGAATAGTTGCAACACTTAGACATTTCATAAGTCGTTCGATAGACAAGTGTCTTCCTTTTTCAAATCATTAAAATGTTCTCACACTAAGGGGTGGACTAAGGAGTGTGATAAGGCGTTTAAGGAGTTGAATAGATTCCTAGCTTTGGTACCAAGTTTGAGTAAGCTGAAGCATCTACCTAGCAGTAAACGAAGTAGCCATAAGCTCAATATTGGTAAAGAAGGAAGAAGGAAACCAAATCCTTATCTATTATACAAGTAATGTGATGAATGAATCTGAAAGGAGGTATCCTCATGCCAATAAAACTATTTTTGCTCTAGTGGTGGCTACAAGGAAGTTGATACCCTATTTTTAGGCTCATCCTCATAGTAGTATTAACTGACCTCCCCTTGAGGCAAATCCTCCAAAACCCGGCTACATTTGGAAGACTGCTGAAGTCGTTGGTCGAGTTAGGGGAGTTTGATATATCTTATAAGCCCAGGACAATCATTAAAGCTCGAACCATAGCTGATTTCATCTCCGAGTTTTCCAATGAAGGCCTTATCAAAGTAGAAAGGCAAAAGAAAGTAAAAGATCATCACGAAAATGAGTTGTAACATCCTTTCCAGAGGTTATAGTTGCTTGGGGCAGTAAATAAAGAGGGTTGCGGGTTTGGGCTCATTCTGATATCCCTTGAAAGAAGAAGGATTGAATATAGGCTTAGGTTCCATGACCTCAAATAATGAGGTGGAATACAAAGCAGTCTTGGCTAGTTTGAAATTGGCTAGGGAGGTTAGAGTAAAGTGGATTAGTATCTCAAGTGATTCTCAGGTGGTGGTGTCATAAGGACGGGGAAATTTTGAGGTAAAAGTTCGATAAGATAAAAGCTTACCAAGGCACAGCGGAAGCTATTCTAAAAAGGTTCATAAATATGATCTAAAAATTGTGCTAAGGATTGTTGATGCCTTGGAAAAATTGGCAACTCTACCGCAAATAGATCTGTTTACCAAGGCTTTGAGAAAGTATCTTGATGTTCTTAGCATTACGGCTGAAGCTGTTGTTATGATGGTAGAAGATGGAGATTGGATTAGGGCCATAAAGAAATACCTGATGAACGGGGAGCTGCCTTCATTGATAAATGAAGCAAAGAGGGTCAGAGCACAAGCTTCTAGGTGTGTTATAGTGGGATATGTGTTAATTCATAGGGAATACTCACAACCAATGATAAGGTGTGTGGTAGAGGACGAGAAAGAGCTATTCTTGATAGAAATTCATGAAGGAGTGTGTGGGAGCCACTCTGCTGGGCAAGCTACAATACAGAAGTTGATGAGGTAAGGATATTTTTGGCCTACTATGAGAAGAGATGCTAAACATCATAGAAAACAATGTAGATAGTACCAAGTTCATGCTAGCATTCCCAAGAAGCCCTCGGTAGAGTTGGCATCTATCAATAGTCTTTGGCCATTTGCAAGATAGGGGATGGATCTCATCTGTCAATAGAGTTGCCATTATTTTGGTGCTTACTTCAAACCATATAATGATTTGTAGAACAAAACCTTCTGATTGTTCAATATAGACCTTTTCATACAGATCACCATTCAAAAATGCGGTTTTAACATCCATTTTATGAATATAAAGATTATGGATTGAAGTTAAGGCAAACAAGATTTGAATAGAAGTTATTCTAGAAACAGGTGCATATGTATCAAAATAACCGATACATTCCTTTTGTCTAAAACCTTTGGCTATTAATCTAGCCTTAAAGGTTTGAAGAGTTCCATCGATATGATATTTTCTCTTAAATACCCACTTACACTCTATTGGTTTTGAACCGGGTGGTAAGTCAACTATTTCCCAAGTATGGTTAGATATAATTGAATCAATCTCATCATTTATTGCCTCTTTCCAAAAAGCATAATCTCTAGAAGACATAGCTTCCTTATAAGTTTTGGGATCATCTTCAATTTGAAAAACTATAGGAATTTTCCTAATGACCTCTTCTCTATTACCTTCTACCAAGCAGAAAGTAATAAGTTGAGAATCAATCTCATCAGATCTCAATTCTTTTACTTTTCTTGCTCTTTGGCTTTTACGATGTTCAATTGGTTGCTCAACAACCCTTGAAGGTATCTCTATTTAAGATTCTTCAATATTGGTAGTGTTTTGAGAATTATTATCCAAAGGCAATAAGTTCTCAAAACCTCAAATTCTCTAGATTCAATTATTACATTAGACTCAAAGTCTAATAGCCTATTAGCCTTACTGTTTGTTGCATAACCAACAAATGCACGCTTTATGGCTCTCAGACTCAATTTAATCCTTTTAGGATATGCGTTCTTGCAATAACCAAGACACCCCCACACTTTGAAATAATCGATGTTCGGTTTTCTTTCTTTCCATATCTCATATGGAGAAATTTTACTCTTCTTCAAATGAATCCTGTTAAGAATGTGACATGCACTTAAAATAGCTTCTCCCCATAGATTGTTTGGTAACTTTGCATTCAACAAAATAGCATTAATCATTTCTAGAAACATTCTATTTTTCCTTTCAACTAAGCCATTTTGTTGATGCGTGAAAGGGCAGAACATTGGTTTATTATATCATGTTCTTCACAAAATGCAAAAATTCATTTGAGAAATATTCTCCACCCCTATCACTTCTTAAGATTTTAATCTCTCTTCCTAATTGATTTTCAACTTCGGCCTTATAATTTTTAAATGCATCGAATGTCTCATTTTTATATTTAAGCAAATAAACATAAGTATATCTAGAACAATCATCTATAAAAGTTACAAAATATCTTTTATCTCCTCTTGTTAAGATACCATTCAATTCATATAAATCACTATGTACTAAATCTAATAGTTGAGATGGTCTTTGAACACTATGAAAAGGCTTTTTAATCATTTTTTATTTAGTGCATATTTCATATTTGTTGAAATTACTAGTATTACATGATATTAGACCACATTTAATAATTCTGTTAATGGTACTAATGTCTATATGTGCAAGTTTACCCTGACATAATAAAATAGAATTTAAATCAATCATATAAGCAGAACTACTAGCATTCTTATTATTAACATCATTGTCAATAGTACATAGTTTTACCATCCCATTACTAGAATAACCATTTCCAATGAAAGAGCTATTTTTTGACAAAATCAACTTTTTGGATTCATAAACAGATTTGATTTCGGGTTTCCCTAACAAACCACCACTAATAAGATTCATATTCATATAAGGAACATATAAAACATTTGCTAGGGTGATCTTTCTACTAGAGGTGAAGATAACTTCAATGCTTCCTTTGCTAAGTACCTTGGAATGACCTTTATTTCCCATTTGAATCTCTTGTCCATTTCTGACTTCATCAAAAGTATTGAACAGTGATCTGTCATAGGAAACATGCATAGTTAACACAAGTATCGTATCACCATCCTTGAACCTTTCCTTGGACAACATTGATCTCGCTCACAATAGCGATGATCTCCTCAAGTACGGCATTCACTTTTCCATTCTCGTTTTGTTTCTTTCTGAATCTGCGATCACGAGCAAAATGCCCAGATTTGCCACAAACAAAACAAAAACCTTTTTTCTTATCAGTTTTGAATTTTCTCTGATCCCTCTTCGGACCAAGAAAATTCATTTCATGATTTTTGCCCTTGGGATGGCTAGGCCTTTCTACAACATTGGCCTTTGAGGTACCGATATTGGTTTCCTCCGCTTTCTTGTCTCTAGTTTGAGATTCTTCCTCAATACGTAGATGTTTTTTAACCTCTTCCAAAGAGTAATCTTCGTTATTGTGAAGAATCTTCTTTCTGTAATTTTTCCAACTAGATGACAACTTAGCAATTATAGCATCAACTTGAAAAATTTTAGGAAGTATGACTTTTATAGCAACAAGTTTATTGACAATAACTTGTAAATCATGAATCTAATCTAAGAGAGATTTTCCATCAAGCATTTTGAAGTTAAAATACTCAGATATTACAAATTTTTTAGTACCTTCCTCTTCTGCCGTGTATGCGTTCTCTAAAGCATTCCAGATTTCCTTTATAGACTTTGTATTTGTATAGAGATCGAACAGACAGTCTGATTGCGCATTCAGAATGTGTCCCCGACACATAATTGCATCCTCGTCCATTTTTAGTTTTGCTGTTTTGATCTCTTCGGTATCATCTGGAGAGGATTCTGGAAGTGGTTGAAAGTTAGGATTGAGAATATAATAGATCTTGAAGGTAGTGAGCAAGAATTTCGGTTTGTCTTGCCAATGTGTGAAGTTTGATCCATTAAACCGATCAAGCCTCACAAGATCTTGGTTTGTTAGCAATATGGTTAAAACAGCAGTCTCGATCTCCATTGCAGAATATCGATTTTTTATTGTTGAATAAAATTTGGGATCGATACTTGAAACACGTAACATATACGTTTTTCAAAAAATGATATTTTCACCTTCCCTAATTGCTTTAAGTTACTGTGAGAATAGTTTTCGTGATATGACAAGCTTTTACAAAATCTTACAAACAACAGTGAAACTTTGTTATGGAATATACTCAGTTTATGACAGTAAGAAAAATTGGTAGAAGAAGATTCTTTGTTCTGTACAGGTTTCTCGTATTTATATGCAAATTTTGGCACCTGTTTGTGAAACAGTTCACGAACGGTCACACTTCTTCGTTAAAATAGTTAAACTGTTTTAACGATCATATATTTGAATTCATAAAATTCAAACTCTAACGGTAACTAACCATTTTAACTGTCAACCACTTAAATAGTATGGTACAATTAAGTTGGTCAACCACCGTACGTGGCGGCTGGCCGCCACGGGCCGCCACGTCGCAAACGTGTAAAGTGCCAAGTGCGCCTAATAAGCGCCAAAAGGACCTCACGCCTCATGCCCACGCCATGCGCACGCACGTTGTGCGAGTGTGAGTCCCGGTCAAACCTCAATACTTATTTATTATTACAAATACTTACTATTTACAATCACTTATAAATGCATTTATTAAGTATTTTTGAAGCTTTGGACTTTTAATCCATTTCACTTTAGCCAAAGGAAAAAGTTCAACACTTCCGACATGAAAGGGGATAGATCCGTGTTACCAAGAGTAAGTTAGGCGAGATTTGACATCTAATGAGCAGTGGTGGGGATGAGGGTCCATATTATACGAACATAATGGGTTGGTGGTACGTGTTCGAGGACAACACAATAGAGGAAGGAGGATACTATCCGCAGGCAGTGAAGCTTACCATGTTAACTAGGATGTGTCACCTTATGACAACAAGCATCTTCTGTCCCTGTTCTAGACATTATTCAGCAGTCTATCTGGACGACGTGAAGCTGCTATGGCATCCTACGCGAGAATATGGATATATCATTCCCATATTTCATGATGGGATATGCAGAAGGTTGTTACTAACGTTCAAGGTCCCCTTCCATATAAAAATCTATTGACCATTCTCTTTTCTAGGTTCAAAGTACGGTTGAGGAATGAGATTGATGTTCGGATGGCCAGATTTGATGAAATCGGGCAAGCATCGCTTAAGTGTGTCAAGTACATAAAAACATATTTTAGTTGGGTTAGGAAAGAGCGGCTAACAAGGGATAAAGATGCTTCAGGAACAAGTAAGAATCTGCTTTTTAAGAAAGTACAACAATGGTTAAATAAGATGGAGCTAAAATAATTGCAGTTGCAGAATGACCTTCGAGAAAAAATAGATGCAGTTGGTGCAAAAGCTGGGACTGGTTGGCGGGTGCAATACTTACTCTTGCAAAAGGTTTGAAATTATACTTTAAATTTATCTAATAAAAATAAAAATATATATAATCAGATACCTTAAAAAGGCTATGTAATCTTCAAGAAAATTTTATCAATGGAAGCCAGTACAATTCATGCTTCCTAGTTCGAGGATGAATTCTCAACTGTTTATGATGTGAAAAGGGGGTTGGAGTGGGGTGGGGAATACCAAAAAATATACATATATATATATATATATATATATATATATACCCAAAAAAAAAAAATGTTGGATACCCTGGGTAGATTCAACCCTATAGGGATCAGGTCGGTCGAAAATGGCTATAAATCTTAGTACTTTAAGATTGGGCTTAAATCTTAATAATTTATTGGAAATTGGGCTAAAAGCTAATTGGGCTACATCTGATTATCTCTTTTTTGGCCCAAGGCTACACCCGATTAGTCGGGCCGAGGGTAGCTAGGTTTCCATCGACTATATATTATTTCATCGCCGCTTGAAGCCCTTTCTCGGAATCTCCCTCATTTTCGCAAGTTAGTCCCCTCTCTAACATTTGCAGCTTCAGGTTCTGTTTTTTACAGAATCACTTACTATTTTCTTTTCTTTGAAAGCGTAGGAATCTGTTTATCAGAAAATTGTTCTCTTTCACTGATTCTGTACTTTAATCTTCGTCACAATTTCTGGATCTGCATTTCGGTTCACTTCTTTTCTCTTTTTTTTTTTTCCATATTGAATCTTATTTCGAACGATTTTCCACCGTTTTATGATCGGATTTAGGTCGAATTGGGTTGTATGATTTGTTATTCGTTTTTTATTATGACCTATTCTTTTTGTATCTGTGCTGTTGTTTTGTTTACAGGAGGGAAACTTATTGTCAGTCTTTGTTGAAGGCGAAGCTTGGAAAATGAGGTATGTAGAACTTTGTGTGTTCTTTATGATTGAGGCTGTGCATATACTCAATACTGATTTAATTGTATGAAAGAATCTGTGTGTCAAAATGATGATGAGGTGGAATATGTACGATCTCAATGGCTGTTTTATTCGGAGAACACTTATCCAGCTTGTAGTGTTATTGAGAAATTATTGTAGTTTTTCTAGACATATTGTTGATATGTGTTGGTTGTTAAGATGACATCTTTTCATTGTTGCGAGTTTCAAGTAGACTCAAAATCAGTTGTTGAATTTATTGGTTGTTGCTTAAAGTTCTTATTTTATTTGTGTACAGTTATTGATAATTTTGGCCTCATTTGATGTGTTTAGTAACAACCATTTCGAGCTTCTAGTTATGTTCTCCAAGCTTTCACTGAATGTAGGAATCATGACATGTAACTATTGCTTGCTTTAATCTACAGTAAGCTTCAAAGTGATGCTCTACGAGAGGCTATATCAACTATCTTTGCTGATAGCAAGGAGAAAAAGCGCAGCTTCACTGAGACTGTTGAACTTCAGATTGGACTGAAAAACTATGATCCTCAAAAGGACAAGCGTTTCAGTGGTTCTGTGAAGTTACCCCACATTCCCCGTCCTAAAATGAAGATTTGCATGCTTGGAGATGCTCAGCATGTTGAAGAGGTAAGTATAATTTGTTCACATCTTACAAAGTTAATCTTGTTTATATGGATACAATAACAATATGCCGTTTCATCTGTCACTGGGGCTTTTCTTGATTTTATAGTTGATTACATGCACTTTCCACGGCTCACTGATTCTTCTGTACCAAGTATGGGATGCAAATCGTTTCCAATTGAATTGCTTTAAATTATGGATTTGTGGCCAAAATATTCAGGCTGTCAAGATCAATTTGGATTACATGGACGTTGAAGCTTTGAAGAAACTAAACAAAAACAAGAAGCTGGTCAAGAAGCTTGCCAAGAAATACCATGCCTTTTTAGCATCTGAAGCAGTCATTAAGCAGATTCCTCGTCTTCTCGGTCCTGGTCTTAACAAGGCAGGCAAGTGTAGTTTACATGATCTTTCAAATCCATTTACTGATTTTGTTCAATTTTGTATTTCCTTGTCAAGTTTCAAAATTGTATCTTTTGGTCTGTTATAGGAAAGTTCCCTACTCTTGTGAGTCACCAAGAATCCCTAGAGTCTAAAGTGAATGAGACCAAGGCAATGGTGAAGTTCCAACTGAAGAAGGTTCTTTGCATGGGAGTTGCTGTGGGTAATCTTGCAATGGAGGAGAAGCAGGTCTTTCAAAATGTACAGATGAGTGTTAATTTCCTAGTCTCTCTCTTGAAAAAGAACTGGCAGAATGTGAGTTAATAAATTATGTTCAAGTTAATCTGCTTGTTTAATGTATTTTATTTTTTTTATTATGGTCTGATTGGTTGTTGCAACTTTTGTTGTATCACAGGTCAGATGCCTGTACCTCAAGAGTACAATGGGAAAGGCATACCGTGTGTTTTAAGGAGCAAACATTTATTTTAGTATTATGATGAGTATGTGTAGGGTAAAGAGGAAGAAGCAAAAACTAGGATAAGATTGATGGTATTTACCTGTTGGCTGTTTTTCTCAGTTTTTTTGCATCCTTTTCTTGTAATAGATTGTTACAAAAGTTTTGCCCCCCTTTTGCTGGATACATCATTTTCATTCTTCATTTTCTATGTTATCTTAGATCCTTTTCATTTCGTATTAATCTGCTTCGTTTGTTGAACATATTTGGAAAAGTTTAAGATAGACTTCGTATTAATCATTTTGAACCCAAATTTCTTTATGGTAAAATGACCCCTTACATTTTTTTGAAGGAATGGCTTAAATTCCCCTATCTTTCAGTTTTTTAGTTTCTAATTAACTTAGCTATCATTGAAAAAAATGTTTTCTTAAAAACTAGGTCTGGTCATGTGTTTTAGTTTTTAGAATCTAAAACCTAAAAATAGGTAATTATTAGGGGATAGTTTTTTATACAATTTTTTACCTCTCAAGAATATGCATTTTCAGTTTATCATACTCATTTAGTAATTACTTATACGTTTTGTTTTCTTTTATAGCTGTGGCCATTATTTTCAAGTCTTAAAATAAAAATACATATTTTGAAATGTAAAACTACATTTGCAAGTATGGTCATCAAATTAGGTCTTAATATTTTCATTTGACATCCAAATTTTAGTTAATTTCTCTTTTTTCTCCTCGTCTATTTATTTTTTTTAATATTTTTATCCTTCATAATTTCACGACTACCATTGGCAAATCGGTCATGGGCGAGCGACCACCTCTTCGTACAACCACCACCCACCTTTCTCTCTTTTTCTTCTATCGCAGGGCCGATCTGGGTTATTTAATATATCATATCATCATTACGTTAATAACAAATATAAAAAATTAACGGTAGGGGAAACTTAAATAAAATATCAAAAAATAACTCGGATGTTAAGTTATTTAAAAATAATTAGCTAAAATTAAGAAATATATCATAATAAATTAATATATAAGGACCAGATATGAATATTCTTAATAAGCTATAATCATCAAAATTATTAGTTGTTTTTTTAATAACAGACGTCACCTCTTTTTTTGGATCCTTGCTTGAGAGCAAAAACCCAAACTCTCATTATTCATCTTCCTTAAACTTTTTGGTCTCTTTTTTATGTTTTTTTTCTTTATTTTAGGAAGCTTTTTCAATATTTCTCCTGATTTTTATAGCTTCCATAACTGTAATTCTTTATTTCTTTATAGTATTTCTTTTCCTTATGAAATTTTTTTATTTAGATTTTATTAGTTTAGATATTTATATTATATTTTTTAAGTTTGTTTTATTTTTAAAGTGTTGTTATATAGAATAAATAATATTTTTAGAATTTAATATTTAAGTTTAAAATATTTCTTATTTTTTTCCGAATAAATTTTAAAATTTAAAAGATGTAATTCTAACGGGAGGAGTATTTTCACTTTCCATCTTTTTTTTAATTTATTTAAATAGCATTAAATTATAATTTATTTATTTATTTATTTATTTAAATAGCACGTCTTATTATTATTTATTTATTAATTATTGTTATTAATCATTACACTGGAAACTGTTGAATTGATTCGTTATTTATTTAGAAGGCTTTTTTTTTTATTATAAATATAAGTGTCATTGTTTGTGTTGTGATAATAAGTTCAAGAAGAATTCAGATTCTCTTTATGAACAAAAAAACAAACAAAATATGATTCTTATTCACTTAAGTTGATTTTTGTATCTGATCAATTCACAGAGGATGATTCTGTAGTTTTCTACTAATTTAAAGGTGAAACAATTTGCCCCCTAAACTTTCAAATAATTAAGATTTATCCCTGCTGACTTTAACGAAAGTAAGAAAGAAGTTTCTAAAATCCTCCCTAGTCCCCCTCCCGGCCCCGTTCGTATTTCCACATTCTACCTCAAAAGAAAAGAGGATGAAAGATATAATCTGCCCTTTTGAATCTTAATCTAATCAACCCCTTTATTCAGCTTACTTTGAAATTTTATTTCTATTCAACTTTTTTACGCAAAAAACATGGCCGCCATGCCAACCGCAACCCTCCCTTCTAACTGCAGTTTGAAAACGGCATAAAAAATCCCATTCTCAAGCACCATAATCAAGTACCCATCAAAATATTTCGGACTGAAATCATCTCCACAGTTCAAAGCCTGTGCAATGGCAGCAACAACATACAAAGTCAAGCTGGTCGGACCAGATGGGCAAGTAAGCGAGTTTGAGGCCCCAGATGATGTGTTCATTCTTGATGCAGCAGAGAGTGCTGGGATCGAGCTGCCATATTCTTGCCGAGCCGGGGCTTGCTCGACTTGTTCCGGGAAACTGGAGTTGGGCTCAGGGGATCAATCCGACGGGTTGTTTCTTGATGATAAGCAGATGGACGATGATTACTTGTTGACTTGTGTTTCATACCCAATTTCAGATTGTGTGATTCACACTCATATGGAAGATGAGCTCAACTAAAATGGGATTATTTATTGTTCTGTTATGGGTTCAATTCTTTTATTTGGTTTTTTCATTCAGAGTTGTAATAATGGTATTCTGTAACAAGTGTATCATGTGGTATGAATGTACCACAAAGTCGATGAAAATTCAGTTGTTTTAACTTTGATTTAGGTACTAGACAGACTTTGAATACTGTATTTTAATTATATTTTTCGAGTCTAAGTTAAATTTTTTGATTTCAAACATTTTGAATACTAATTTTGTTCTGATTTCAAACTGGACTTTTAAGTCTCGACTGAAGGAAGTGTCGCCAGTCATGACTCATTAACTTAAGGGTTGCATGAGTAGGTCAAGATTAGACTGCCTAAGTGGTCAAAGATCAATCTTGAAATTTCGAGTTCCATAATTCATATCAAAGATAAGACTCACTTGGATCGATAATGTCTTATTGATTCGAATACAATATTCTTTTGAGTTTACTTTAGTTTTATTAACTAAAGGCATCCAAGAAGAGCATCAAATCTAGTGTCTAATAGACAAATAGAAGTTTGTTCCAAAAAAAAAAAATTTACAAATAAAAAGACGGCGACCGGCCGTATACAATCGATGTGTACAAGATTTTTCACCTTAATTAACAAAGAGAAATCTATCTTAAATAAAAAGTAAAGAAACTAAAATGTTGTGATGTTTCCCTTATTTATACAAATGAATTGGATTTTGTTAGTATGGGCGGTACTTGTGCCCACTGCCACCACCATCATTGCCGCTATGTCTACCACCACCACCCCTACTAGAACTTCCACCACTCTTGCCGCCACTTCCACCACCACTCCAACCTCCATTTCTCAGATGTGGAGGTGGAGTTTGTGGTTGAACTCCTCCCGATTGTTGCCTGAAAGGAAAGATAATTAGGTGCTTTTAGTCCCAACGTTGTTTCGAAGAAGCAGCCTGCCATATGAGATTAATCTAAAGCAATTTTTTTGAATTGCGGTTTTGTTCGATCCATGTATTCTGCATCATGGCAAGCTGAACTACTGTACAAAGACTATGATACAGAGTTAAGAGTTTAAAACTGGATTTCTATTTCTATTTCTATTTCTATTTTGATAGCTTTTGAGATAGAATGCATGGATTTATAGGAAATATATGTGGACAAAATCGAAAGAAACCAAATACATACACCATTTGGGTTAAATAAGCTATTAAAAAAAGGGGTAATTATGCTTACAGGACATATCCTATCCGTCCATCAGGTAGAAGCATCGGCATCATAGCCATGCCAGCAGGGTTCCGCCCCCTTCCATAGAGCATTGGCTGCAAGAGATAACATAGATCAGTATTACCAGAACGTAGAAACCATAGAACTCAGATCCGCTTAGGATTAAAATCATAGAGCCATCTTACCGATGCAAAACCAGAGGGTGCATATCCAGCACCTATGGCACCATATCCTCCCCCAACCAAACCATAGCCAAGATGAGGAGGATAACTTGGAAGTAACCCCACATTCGGGGTATTCGACATTCCAGGCCTTTGATCGGCCTGTGGCTTTGCAAGAGAACACTCTAAGGATTGACCTGGATATTAGAAAAAAGGCAAGAAAATGTTGTAGATCAGTCTCTGAGGGTAAATGAGAGAATAAAAAATGCTTGGACTCATTAGAGAAGTGATGGATCACCATCTAGCTCATATTTTTCCGTGTTCTTCAGAGCTTTCATGGCACTCGACCTTTCTGCAAAATGCACAAAACCAATTCTGTTCCTTTCTAGTCCAGATTTTGGAGCTGGGAGAACCACTTTTGTTATCTTTCCATGGTGTTCAAATAGCTTCTTTACTTGGTCCTGGGTTATATTCTTTGGTAGATTTTTCACATATACTGCCTTGACCTGTATAGAACAAATCATCTTGAGGTTGATTATACCAAGGATACAGATGGCAGGTCCCTAGAAGAGACCGTTTATATAGAGAAACAGTAATATTAAATAGCCATGTAAGATTCTTGTGCCAAGCTAAATATCCATATAATCAGTTGCAGTAATTACATGAAGAAATATAAACGAGAACTTAGCCAGACCTGTGAAGTTGCAGAAGAATCAGAATTTTTAGGGTCAGCCCAACTCACAGTTGGGGCATTTTCATCTAGTTTAAATGTGGGGTCCATCATCTTCCGTCTCGAGTACTCAGCACATGCATGGTTATGGTACTCAATAAAAGCAAAGCCCCTGTTATTGTTTGCAATCTTTATGTCCTGTGATTAATATTAATATTAACAATGAGAAATAAACTTCAGCTGAATAATAAGACCTCATGGCTGATTAATAAGTGTAACAGTCAGCCCAAAAATACCCCCAAAAGAACAGATAATATAAAAGTTCCATCTCACAAACCTTAACTAATTCTATACCCACAACTCCCGGCCCAACATTTGTAACAACCTTCCTCAGATCCTCCTCTCCCCAACTTCTAGGAACATTACCAATGAACAATCTGTGCTTGGCTTGAGATGTTGAACATTTTATCTTTCTACCCTGTTTCACACAGGTGTGATTCAAAGAGTTAGCGAACAAACTAGAACAGAAGATGGCAGAGTTCCAAATAGAACAAGTGAATATAGCAAAGGGCTACCAATCTTATGTTTGTAGATTTTTGACTCACGTAATAGAATCTTGCACCTAGTCATTGGGTCAATTCCTAATTAAATCACCAGCTTCCCAAAGAATAGATAAGAAAACACATCTCTGAGAAGGTTACTTTACCTTAAACTCAGTACCATTCAGCTCATCAATTGCTCTTGAAGCTAATTCTACACTTTTAAAGGTCACAAATGCAAACCCCTTATTTCCATTTGACTCTTTGTCTTTCATAATGCGAACCTGTAGGTCAAACTACAATGTGAGACTTACTGTTTTACCCATAAATTAGCACATACGAAGAGAACTTAATAACAGTGATAAATCTACCTCTACTACATCTCCTATGCGCCTAAAATGAGCTCTCAAATCCTCCTCAGATGTATCTTGAGGAATGCCCCCAACATAGGCTTCAGAACCATGAGGAGGCAAGGACAGGAGTTCAGCATGTGCTTTCATTTCATCCTCGTCTTCAACCTTCTCCTCATCCTCCTCTACCTCTTCAATCTCTTCTTCTTCTTCTTCCTCCTCTTCTTCTATCTCTTCCTCTACTTCCTCCACCTCCTCTTCTTCCTCTACTTCTTCATACTCAACATCTTCATCCATCACCTCCTCATTATTATTGTCAAAAGAAACTATATCCTCACTATCATTTTCTTCATCATAATCAACCTTCTCATCCGAGTAATCTGGCTTTTCCACTTCAATATTCTTATCAGGTACAGCCGGCTTTGCAGCTGCTGATGTTTTCCCCTTTGCCCTCGGCATTCTATTTGTCTAGTTAAACAAGCTTGCAAGGAAACTGTGAAGAAGGCACAGAGACTAGAAGAATTCATGGGAAGAAGCAAATATATAATGAAAGGCCAAAGGGAGTTGCAAAGTAAGAAGCTCAAATGAACCCGTGTCATGAGATAAGACTCGAGGGGTTGCCATGTATAAGAGGTCTTTCTTTCTAGAGGGCAATGACATCAATAATATATCAGAAGTTAAAGAGATAGGCCAAAGAGAGCCCTCAATAATATTTAGGCTAAAGAGACAAGAATATTAGGGAAAGTTAAAGCCTTATAATGTCTTTATCCCAAAGAGTGTATATGCACCCATACAAAAGAAGGTCAAGAAAACAATCTTAATAATGAAGAACATGATCTGGATTCAATTATAATGCTTCATTTTTATGCAAGGCAACACCACAAGGTAGGGGGAGAAGAAGTTTCTGGAATCAAGGTCACTAAAATAAACAGAACTTGACACTAAACATACAAAATTGGACACCCTCCTGCAACAAATGTACAAATAACCACTTAGATAAGAATAAGCATGGTCCATTATTCTAGAGAAAGCATTACACACGATGATAGATCAAATGTCAATGGTAAATGGGGAAAAGAGAGAACAAATTAAACATTAATTACTCTAGTTTCCCTATTTCCACAGCTCCCCTTACTCCAGTAGCTAAAAACAGTTGTATTCAGTAAGCACAGAGATAGCATTTTGTTCCCTTACAAACAAAATTGGAAAACTTCATTATCCTATTTACTACGTTTAGCTTCGCTACATGTGACTAAGAGAAATTTTTCACGAACAGCCTCAGATTTCCACTTCCAACAGATACATATCCATTCACATCAAAGAAAAATGTAGGCGTTTCGCTTCAACGAATCAGCAAGTACGGTGGAAAAAAGCTACAGAAAACATAGAAGAAAATGTTCTAGATTCCCAGAAAGAGAGAGAGTACCAATCAGAGAAGCTTCCAAGAAGATCAGCAAGCGAAGGTGAAGAAAATGTGCAGTGAAAATGGGGATTTGAAGAAGAATCTCAAATCGAAGGTTTTGAACAGAGTGGAAAAAATTACAAGAGAGGGGAGCGAAGTACGAACCCTATAATTTCTATATTTAGGTGTGATTGCCTTATTGGGTTCGAAGGGGTATACTGTTGATTACTATCCTTTTTTACTGAGGGTATTTTTGGTAATTAAATAGTTACGCTGCCAAAATGGCAGAGCTTGGTCGAGTAAATAATCTGGAGAGAACCGTGTACTTATTATGTATAGTAAGGTTTAAGACTCAAAAACCCCGAGGTGTCAAAACGGCCCGGCCCTTCTAAGATTTTTCTTACTTTTTTAAATTTCTGAAATTATAAAAATATTATATTAATTAAGATTTTTTTATCAAAACTTGTAAACAAAACTCAAAATGTACAAATACTCTCTAAAATTAAATCAGAAAATTAATTATAATTAAAATTTTAAAATAAGAAATTCTTTATAATAGTGAAATTACGCCGATCACTTCTCACTAAATCAAGATTTACTCGTAATAAACAACAATAAAGCAAAATCTTGAGCGCTTAATAAAAACAATCCCCGTTGGGATTGAAGTAATTTGCATCTTCAATCTGATAAAAGTTACACGAGATAGAAACTTTTTTAACCTATAAGAAGTGCAAAACTGATCAACATAGAAGCAAACAGTCATAATAACAGGAAAAATAAAAAAATAGCAAGAAAGGTAGGTCTCTGCTTAAATTAAGAAGCCGATCAGTCCAGTTTAGGTATTGGTTGCTCGGGTATATATCTGCTGACTGGCATGAGCAGAAATCAGCCTTATGGATCCCCTGGCCATCAAGTCCTTGATTGCACGACGAGCTAATGATCCATTGATCTGGTAATTGATAAAAACAGCTTAAGAATCAGCTCCGCTACTCATTAATGAGACAATCAATTCTCGTAACAGTTAGAATCGGATTAAACATGAATTATCTCTAGCTCTATAACTAGTAGTAGATAATGAATTCATTATATCCTACAAAATTTAAAAAAAAGAAGCAATAATGCAATTCGAAATACCATGCTGCTGCATCTGTTTTCTTTCGAGTCTAAATAGCAATCAGACCGAATGAAAAAAAGTTGAATGTTAAAACTGAATGAATATAAGACCTCCTCAAACATTAACATACCCCTTTGTCTGTCGGACAAGATGGAAGGAGTGATAAGCTTGAACTTTGGAGCCTCGGTAAGAAACTTGTCATATGTTCCCTGATCGAACAAAACCATGTTGTTCACCTTCTCCTTTTGCTTTCCCTTGCTCCATTTCTGGTATAAAAAAAAAAAGGCCAAAGCAAACGAAACCTCAGGGACTTAGAATATGCCCCCAGAAAATAAATACACACAAAAATTCTCAAAAACTACAAAAACCCGTCCATATTTATACGACAAGGGTAGGTAGGGTGACAATATAAATTCGAAACAATCTCTAGGATTCAAAATAAAAATATACCTTCTTCTTTTGCTTTCCTCCACCAGATTTGGTAGGCTTTGAGGATGGAGGAAGTGCCTTTTCCTTCTTCGGTGCCTATTAAAGGAAATCATAGACATTGAAATCAATACATACAGGATCCATAGAGAAGATACAACAAATTTTTAAAGAGGAAAATCGATATGAAAAACTTTTTATGAAAAACATAATTACTAAATCATATATATTTAGCATCTAATTACAACTCGAATTTCTAAATTGAAAAGGTAACTCTATTTTCAGATCTAAGGCAAGAAGAATTTCACCTAACTACGGACGATACAAAACTTTCCATACATTTAAAGATCAAAAATCACAAAATCTGTAACTTTGTAGCCATGAAGAAAATGCAATCCATCTTAACCAAAAAAAAAAAAAAGGACTCGACGACCGGGTTGAGTTGAGAAATTCACTGAAATCTAGCTGAAAGCGGTTAGGGAGTATGGATTAAGGAGCTTACCATATGTGCAGTTCAAGAAAAGAAGACTCCGACCAATGTAGAAGCGAAGCCGCCGGCCAGTAGGGAGGAGTTGAGGGTTCGCTTGAATTCCCAGACCGGAATTGAACAAGTTTACAAGGCCCACAGCTTAACGAGGGCCCATTGTAAAACCACCGAAGGCCGAAGCCCAATTTAGCTAGAATCATTTCATTTCTTTTCTACTCCACTTCTGACTCGTCTCCTAAACTCTCCTCCTCCACCTGAGTATCTTTCTGAGCATCCGATCGGTAAGCGAAATTTCTCTAAAAATTTGTCGATTTTTCTGCACTCTGTGATTCAGATTCTCTCCAATTTCAGGTTCTTGATATCAAAAATTTCGTTTGAATTTTTCGTGCATTCAATCATAAACTAGCTAATCTTTCATTTTCTTAATCATTTAAGCTGGATTTTGGGTTACTTAATGAATGCGGTTAGATTTTTCTGCTTTGATTCATTGTTAGTTGAAGTTCCAGATTAGGGATTAGCTAAGAAGATTTGTCCAAGCTAATAGTTACTGGTGTTGAAGAACATTTACAGTAAAATAAGAAGATGAACAATGTTTAGGGTTATTTATGCTATAAGAATTATTTCTAATTTATTTCATCCATTCATTTCTCTATTAGCTTCGTTATGGTCCAGGTTTCTATAATTTAGGGGTAAAATCTGCCGAGTATAAGAGGGAAATATAAATCTCAGAAGTCCTGCTGTTTGCATTATCTTCATATTTCAGAAAATCTAACCCAAATTTATTATCCTTTTTATGTTGACTCTTGTGGAAGATAATCAGCTACAATGGCAACAAGGATTGCTGCAAGATATATGTCCAGAAGGCTCTCGAGCAGTGGTAAAATACTGAGTGAAGAGGAAAAAGCTGCAGAAAATGTGTACATTAAGGTAAACCCAAATTCTCGAATTTTCTCATGCTCATTCTTCCGAAATTTTTTTTTCAATTTTTTTTTTCTATCCTGTTGCTCTATATCTGTTTAAGATTTACTTCATTCAGTTGTTTTTATGTATAACTATTTCATACTTGTTAAATTTGAATGTTTGTATTACATATACCTAGGCATCAGATCCTGTGTGGCTATATAGTTATGTTAAATGTTCCTATTGATTAGCTATAATGCAATTAAAAAGAGCGATGCAGTAATTGTCTACAAGAAAATTTCAGTAAAAAAACAAAAGGATGCAAGAGCGACTGTTTCAATTTGAAGCTATAATATCAGTTTTGCTTATTTCTAGATAACTTTGATTAGACTTGTTCTGTAACTGGACTGTGTCTATAACTCTATAACCCATGCATTGCTGCTTGTTTGTTTGCAATGTCAATAGTGCTTTTGCATATCTATTATTGAACATTATTTTTATGGTTGCAGAAAACTGAGCAAGAGAAACTGGAGAAACTTGTTCGCAAGGTATGATTCATGCTACTTTATTCACTGATATACACTGATGTACATGAATTATGCGATTTTCTAAGCCCAGACTTTAAACAGTTGGTAGTCTAGTGCCCAGACTTTAAAAAATTGGTAGTCTAACTAGACTACTTGTGTTGCCTTACATTGACGAGGCTTACTGGTTATTAGAAAAATGATACAGGAAAGGGTAAATTTACTGTCGAATAGACTAGGGTGCATTTGGCTCAACATTTGAAATCGTAACTGAGCTCAATTGGAGTATGTACAATTTGTGAGGCAAACTGGATTTGAATTGAGACAAGGTTTTCTATGGACCCAGAGTTTATTTTAGTTGCATGAGAAGCACTATTATCTACTCTTCTATGGAAATGTTTTTGTGCTTGCACACCTATAAGAGTGATATGTTTACAGTACAAGATTGTCAACGATACAAGTTCCCCCCATCCCTGCCCCTGCGACCATATTCTTCTTGCTGTTTCTGATGCTAAAACTTCCCTGGGTACCGCTACAGGGCCCAAAGCCAGAGGAGAAACCAACAACCGGCTCAGGAGAAGCAGTAACCGACTCAAAACCAAGTGCCTCGACCTCGACTGAGAAAGTATCTACTGACAAGTACCGAAATTACGCGGTTGTAGCTGGTACAGTGACTGCATTTGGGGCTTTGGGATGGTACCTCAAATCGAGAAAGAAGCCTGAAGAAGTGCAGGACTGAGCTAAAAAAATGAATTTTTCAGAGCTGAAGCGGTCTTTATTATACAATTCCGGATAGTGTAGTAGAGATTAAAAGAAAGAACCCAAATTTAACTCTCTGCCCTTGTTTTTTATGAAGTGTAACTTGTTTGACATAATACTTTCATGTTTTTGGGTTTCGTAATGGAATGTAATTGATCTGTAATCTGTTTCTGGAAAGCTTGGTTAACATTGAGAGTCAGTTTTTTCATAAGGAAGTTTGTATAAATTGTTAGGTCATGATCTTTGTCAGAAATCGAATCTTGTCATGGAAAATGAAGAAAAAACAGAAAAACAAAAAACAAAGAATATATATATGTATGTGGGTGTGTGGTGCGTATTGAGATCGACTCAAATTATGTCCAAAAGTATAGAAAAGTGTGATGGGAAAAAGAGAAACGTGTGAGGAGCTAGTTGATAAATGGTATTGTTGTGTACTTTTTAATATATTTTAAAATCTCTTATGTTATATATAACCTTCACAGCTAAGGTGAGGTTTTTTGAGAGGAAGTGTAAGTGAGGTCTCATAAAAAAAGGTTTTTACCGTTTGAAATTTTTTAGTGGACCGTCGAATTATGTTAAATTTTGGTCATGATTTATTTATTTATTATAATTTATATTTATTTTTTTTTCCGATGGATGGCTTACATCTTTTCTTCGCAACAAAACATCGTTAACAATTTGAAAGATTTAGGTAATTATTAAATAAATAAATAAATAAAATAAAGAAAAAAGAAAATATAGTTAAATTTTTATACATTAATATTATTAAAATAAAAAGAATTTATTAATTTAATGAAATATTAAATTAATTAAAAATTTTAATATATTATTTTTAATTAAAAAATTAAAAAAAATAAAAATTAATAACAATAATAAAAATAATTCATCTTTTTTTATTTATTAATTTATTAAAATTTATCTTTTAAATATGTGATATATTCTAAACACTCTAATACTTGAATTTTGTGTATTTATAAATTTAATTATGGCCAAATTGGATTTTAAGTTGAAGTTAGGGATATAATTTTAATAAGTATATATTTATGATTGCTTATTTTAGCTATAAATTACGGAGGGGCAAAATTAATAAAAATATTATTATATAAATTATATCTATTATATCGATCCATTATAATAATATATAAAAATTAATACTATAAAAACCCGACTATCATAAAGCATTAAAGTGTAGTGTCGGAATTTATCAAATATATATTTTAATATCAATGAAAAATGTCATTTCACAAACATTAGCCTTGTGCAGAAAATGGGGTGATGAGAGGTAGGTCAAAAGGTTTCCCACACTTTATATAGAGACTCCAAATTAGCAACTTCGGCTTTTTCTTCTTGATCTTCATTTTTTTTCTTCTTCTTTTTCTTATAACACTTCAATTGACTTAAGTTCTATTTGCATTATATTTAATAAAATAGTATATTATGTAAGGGATAATTTATAAAATGGAGTATTGATATATATTTATTATGTAATTTTGATATTATATAAAAAAAAAAAAATTAAATATTAATTTTAAATTTAATTAAGAATTAGAAAAATAATTTATCTTTTTTATTTATTAATTTTTTAAAGTATATTTGATAGGTTATATTTACCGATGAATCATAATAGCATGCAAAAAAGTGATATAATATAAAGTATATGAAACCAAATTTATCAATTATTTATTTTAATATCAATGAAAGATGTCATTTCATTAAATAGGTGATGAAACTCGAAAGATTTCATACTCTTCTTTATAGAATCTAAACTGGCAACTTTGGTTTTTCTTACAAGACTCTTTCTTTTCTTCTCATCTTCAACTTCATCTTCTTGTATCGTATTTACTAGTTTGAAACAAATAAATTAAAAATAAAAACAAAAACAAAAACAAGAAAACAAATATTAAAAGATCGAGTGGATATGTATAGCCAGAGTGTCACTAAAATCTCAAAGAAAATAAGCTCAAAATCTCAATAAAACACCGATTGGATATCTCATAAGATAAGAACAAGAAACCCTAAAAAGGTGAAATGGACATAGGTGTGTTTTAGGTCCACATACAAATTGAAAAGAGAGACCTGATCACCGTCCTCTTGCATTCCAGAAGGCGCATTCGCAAGTGCACACATGATCGCATATGTTTGTGTATGTATACATTCAATGTATTCGATTTCTGCATGTGAATCAAATCGGAAAAAGCCTGTCCAACTAACACAGCTTATCAGATTGTACCTCAAAAGCACAAACCTATGTCGTTTTCTTCGTTCGTGAATCATGACTTGTATCTTTCCTCGTACTATATATATAGGGCTGCTACGTGCATGTGGATTGAAGTCGCTCCATTTATATATTGTAACGATATATGATGATCTATTTGAGTTATTGATTTGAAAATTCACACTCATTTTAGATTTCGTTTCCAACCCCAGTTAAATTTTGGCCCAAACTACTTCATACGTAATACAATTAGTGAGTAAGTGAGCTTCTAAGACGTTTTAGGGCTCATATAAAAGTTTGAGGTGTGAGGATTTAATCCCGACCGCTATATAAATGTGATTTAATCATGTAATCATGTATGGTAACGTGGTTTAACTGCTTCTTACCATGTAAGAAATTCTTCGTTCGGTGAGATTGCAACGTATAATGTTTCATGTAGTCTTTTATATAATACGTATAAAAGACACTTTTTTTATATATATATATATTTGTTTTGTTTTGTTTTGTTCTTTTAGTTTTCTTAAAAGTCATGATTATCCAGACTCATATGATTCATACACGTGGATGTGTGGGGTTATACAACTTCCACTTACTCATATTTACAGATATCAAATCCTTATTGCTTTATTTTTCTTTGGGTTAAAGATGAGTTTTATACTTAGTTGATTGATTTTTCTGAATCATGAGATTGACTTTTGTATTCCCATCCTTAAGCGTTTATCGTCCAATGTGCTGAAATTTGTTCAAATTATCAATGATCATTCCTTTTCCTTTTCATTTTCTTTATTTATTTTTTGATTGAATGTTCGAAATAAATCACATTAATAGTGCCTAGAGGGCCCCTTTCTGAAAGCTAAGTTAATGGATATAGATAAAAGAAAGGTTAATTAGTTCTATAATCCATGATCTTCTAATAAATAATAAATTTGATCGGATGTATATACTCATCCATCCATCACATTCATGTGAACTTTGTCACTCTTGCGAATATAGAAATGATATTCAAATCTTTTTCTAGATTATGTATTAGTTTTAATTTTTATTTATATAATTTATCGATTGAATGATATTTATAATTATGATTAGATTTTATATTTTTCTTAACACTTTCATATCATTCGAATGGAAGGATACTATAAAAATGTTGATGCTTAGTTTACTATAATGAAGATCATATTGAGAAAATCTTATAAGTGACCACTTCATTATGCTCATTATTTAACTTGTAAACAGTAACTATATTTATTTGTATGTATATATCCTTTTAAATGTTAATGTTTGACAAAATTACATATGTAGCCCACTTAGAAAAGATAACAAACTATGGTGAGAGGATCATCGTGGTAGGGTAGTAGCTTAGAATGATTGATATATATGCAGTAGCAAGCTGTGAGCCTGTGACAGTATCTGTGATGTGATGAAATCATGAAGACATGTATATAGATGATCGTGTTAAACCTTATTTATATATATATATATATATTTTTTTTTTTTTTTTTTTTTTTTTTTGGGAAAATGACAAAACACACAATTAATTAGGCCAAGGCCAAAACAGTTCATGTTAAACTGAGTTGGCAATGACATTGATGCGTATCGATAGAGAATAGATATAATGATGAAATGGATTTGATATATCGCGGTCTGGTGGGTCATGAATCTAACTGTGCGAATGTTGCTATAATCGTATACACCATTAAATAGTAATAATAATAATAATAATAATAATAATAATAATAATAATAATAATAATAATAATAATAATAATAATGAACCAGTTATAATTATAATGACAATTATTTTTTTGCCTTGAAAAAAAAAAAGAAAAAAGAGGAAGCTAGCTAGAAATTTTCATGACAAAAAGAACTAACTTAATTAATTAGAAAGCTGTTGTGACCTAGCTTTCATACTACTTTTAATTCCATCATCTGATGCTTAATTCATTTCGTTCTTTTCGTTAATGTCTTCCTCATGATCTCCATCCTCGCAGCATGCTAGAACAGAATCTTCAGCTTCCATGGAAACTCTTATTCCCCTCAAGACAAACCTGCCATTATGCTTGTAAGACTTGAACAAAATACTGGACTTTCCATTCTTTCCTAAAGAAGATATAGGTGGAGGAATAGGTAATCCCAAACACGTCCTTAACCTGCTCCGACAACACAATTTCTTATTTCTATGATCATTGATCTCTCCGTCTTGCCAAAGATGATTCCTATAAACCTTACCCTTCAAGTCTAGATCATGATTAACATCGCCTGAACTTTCAAACCCAGCTTTCGTTGGAAGCACTTCTAAGCTTTGATGATCACGATGAGCCGAACTCATCGGTGAAAAGCACCCTTCGTTGCTCAAAGACGAATGATGATGATGATCATGGCGGGTATTGATAGCAATTTCTCTAAAATAGAGTTCACCAAAAATTTCAATGCAAAGTGGATGCTGCTCATGATGATGATGAGGTTGAGTTTGATTAGGCTTTCTACGAATGATCTGGTTCATTGATAATAGGGATTGAAAGGGAGTTAATTGGTTTTGTGGTAGTTGATCTTCTAACATTTGGTGAAGACATCCACTCATGGCTCCAAGTATTAATAAAGAAAGTAGAAGGTGAGTTCTTGGATATTTGAGAAAGCGGTTTAGGGAGAATGACAAATATAGGGTAAATATATCAAAGAGAAGGTGACGTGATACGGGAATATATGCTAATTTTCCATTGTCATTTATATAAGGATCGTACTCTAATAATACATAGTAATTTTTTTTTCTTTTTCCTTTTTTCCTTTTTACTCATTTCTCGTTAATTATTGCATATCTTTTGATTCTTATTTGGGTATTTTTAGAAGGAGCGATAAAGAATTGGGAAGTTCTAATTCTTCGAAATGAAGTAATTTTGGGCGAAATTTTCAAAAATTTTAAGGTTCTTTCAAATTCTTATTATGAATTAGTAGTGTATACTAAATTAGTACATATAGTAGTCCTGAGTCTTCTTCAAGATCCTGATATGAATTAATGCTTGCTTTTTTTCTTATTAAGAGAAAATGATTTCATTTATAACAAAGAAATTACATGAATAAGCAAGTGATTAGAATCTAACATTCGGTAAACAAATCAAAAGGCTTGAAAAACATTCATCTTTTAGGACTACATTCCTTCAATTTTAAGACTTACTCAAAAGTAGCAACAACTACTTTTGAAGATGTAAGAAAAAAGATCAAATACTAACTTCTTAAAAATAAAACAAAAAAGATCCACTAGAAATATCTAAACTAATAAAACAAAAAACAAAAAAATCATAAAAAAAAACTACAATGTGCGGTTCTTCATCTTCTCCATGACATTATGGAGCTTCATTGACATGTCTAAGGTATTAGGATTGAATAGTTTGGACAAAAAAAAAAAAAAAAAGATCATTATTGAAAACCTATAAAAAAATCGGCAAAAACACTAAAAAAATTTCTTAAAAGAAATAAAACAAATCTTAAAAAAAAATAATGAAAAGCTTCAAAGAAGATGAAGGAAGGCCCAAGTGTTTGAGAACATATCTCACATTTAAAAGATAAATTTTGAGAAACTAATATATAAAAAAGATGAATAACTTTTTTCATTGTCAATTATTTGATATAAAAACCTAAATTTTTACATCGTATGTTAGGCTTAATACTTCATTGAATTAAGCACACATTTATTCTGCTTTTGCTTATATATATATAAAATTACACATATAAACTCAAATTAATGTCATATATGAAAAAACATGTTGAAAATATATTTCATACCTAAAATAAAAGTCTTAAAAATTTAATATATAATAAATATTTACTACTTCTCTCGTTACCAATTGAAAAAAAAAAAAAAAAAAAGATATCCCAATTCTTTAGAGAATTGAAGGAAACCTCAATCCCTTGAAGTACCGGTTTGGGACCAAAGTTTGGTTTGAACTTAGAAATGTTTATGTTCAACTCAGACACTAAATTAAAAAATTAGATTAAAAAACTCTTTCCTTCTTATCCTTTTTGTCCCCTTTTTTTTTTTTTCTCTAATTCGAATCCTTTTAGTGATATAAAGTGACCAATAGGACTAAGAACAGTATTTTTATAAACTAAAAAAAAATATTAAAAATAATAGGAGTATAATTCTAGTATTGGTTAAAGTCAGAATGAAATTATTCCTTAAATCCACTATCCACCCCGTGTATACATTGTATATATATATGTATAAATATCATTTTCTTGGCATAACATTCTCTAACAAGTGCGAATAGTTATAGAGCTTATAACTAGCCTGGTGCAGGTCTAGATCGGTTGAAAAGGGGTTCTTTGTGTAGTAACGTTACTAGTTTGAGTAAGTGGGTACTTACTTATAAAGATCACTTTATGTCTTAATGTTATTATAAACGGATACCGTTAAATAATTTTATATAAAAGTGATATTTATATTTATGATAAAGCTTGATTTGACGGTGTCCGTTTACTGTATTACTACAATAAAATTCCTTATAAGATCACTCCTGGATGCTGTTACAATTAGGGAGTAGCAGGGTCTTAGGCAACAGTGTCTCTAATAAGACGGACCTTTGTTTTTGTAGTGATATCACAATGTACATTGTTTTTATAGGGGACCACCGACCACCTTCCAATTATTTGTCACAGGCGCCTTTTGTTTGTAATTGCCTTTGATAATTATAGTACAACTTTTTTCCTCATTCAAAGACAAAACTATGTACTGTTTTGTTTGTTAATGTGTTAAGAAGAAAACGAGTTTTTTACTTAAATGGGTCTGGATTTTTGACAAAAATTAGGCAAATGTGCAACACCAAAAAGTAAGTTTGTCTTTGTCAATCTAGGCACGCCTTCCTACTAATTATAATAATGATGACAAGTTTATATGGCCATCAACTCGGAACTCTATATTCCTTCCTTTTCCTTGATTTTAGCCCACCCAATTTTGAGTTCTTTACTTCTTTATTATTATTGTTGTAAATTAATTACAAAATTCACTTTTACACACTCCATCGGGCTTCGGTCTTCCGATTATATGTAAGAACTATAGCTTTAATCTCTAGAAAACAAAAAAAGACCCCATGGATTTTGATATTTAGATTCTATATATATGGTTTATGTTATTAAATTAAATTTTATTATAATTATAAATATTATATTAAATATAATAAAAATAAAAAATATTATTTATAATTTAATCATAAATTGAAATCTGCTCCACTCGGGTGATCCCGCAAATACCCTATAATGTGTCCGCATATGCATTCGTGACTGTAGAGAATATAAAAGAAGGGAAGGTCGTTTTTCAGTTTGACATAACCCCTCCGACAATCAAGTTAGTTGAGTAATGATGGGAGGAAAAATTGACAAAGTTTTAAGAGGATGACGAGAGCTTATACCTTTTTACCATGAGTTATGGGGTATTTATACTTACTCATTAAGAGAGAAACTATGATTTACTTGCTTATGTGGTCTCCCCTTATTGGGACGTACTATATTCGCTGCAAAGTAATAATATGTTCCATGATCCTTGTCATGACAGAACATACGCTCCATCTTCCACAATCTGTCCAAATATCTGATCTTGGACCCATATGATCCATCTTGAGGGAGCAAGTCCCTTATAGGGGGATGCCTGGAACCGAGGCCGAGACTGAGGTCATTCTCCGGTGTCCTCGGCATCATTGTGCTTGGGGAATATACCACCGCAACCCCGACCCGAGTGTTTATAGGGATCAAGGTCGGGGTCTTCTAAGTCCGATGCAGTGACTTATGCTTCATCCGAGGAATACTCAGTTCGATCCGACCGAAACCATCCTCATCAACATCCATACAAGAGTTTGTTAGATTCTTACTCATCAGAATTTAAACTAGAATTCATGAAAATGATGTTGCAAAAATGCAGAATAAAACGATTCAACATAAAAAAAGTTTATTATTAAACAATTCGTTTTATTATACCCATAACAACATTACTTTTGAAGCTCCAGTCAAATGGGCCCTAATTTCTGTTTTTGGGCCTCTTTTCAAGAGTCGACCACATCGAGAATTAGCCTTTCCAAAATTCTTAAGCCCAAGCCCCCAAACATCATAGAAGAATGAATCTCCATCTCAAACTTATTATCCTGACCAATCACATAAAAAAAAACCGAATCAACGGTCACGTGACTATCAATGCAGACATTAAACCTGTGGTCCCACCACAAAACCTTGGTTGTACATGCAATATCCACAGCAGCATCAAGCACCGTCTCACGCTTCGCCACATCAGAAAGGACCCGGCTCAAGTGGTCGGCCAGCTGGAGCCCATCGAGCAGGGCGGGGATCCGGAGCATCTGACAAGATCTGGGCTGCTGCGACCTGGCTTGAACTTTGGCGGAGCCGAGTAGCGTCCCCTCGTAGTAGATGGACATGGTAGTGGAAGAGTAGTGGATCGGAGCAATGTTGGGGTTGGTGACGTATACGGGTCAGAATGAGCTCGAAGTCGAGGAGCGGAAGGCTGAGCTTAAAGGAGGTGAGATTGATGGACATTAGCTGGAGCGGAGATTATAGTCGTGGCTGCTAGAACTGAAGCCGCTTCGAGTAGAGCTGAGCTCAAGCTCAATTTCACCTTTTTGCCCATCATCATTGAACGAAATTACTAGGTGGGATGATGAATTGCAGAGAAGTGGGGAAGGATGCAGGGTTTCGGTTGGAGTTGTCTTTCGGACAGAAACGGAGTCTTAGACTTCGGTCAAACCGTCAAAGGGGAAAGGAGGAAAGGTGGGTGTAATTAAAAAATGACAACAACGCCCTCGGTGCCTGTCGGAAGATGTTTGGATGAAGGATTTGTTGATGGGTGAATATAATGAAATTAATAAATAAATAAATAAAAATTGATATAAATATTTTATGTGAAAATTTTTTAAATAAATTAGGATAAAAATTACATATGAACTGTAGAAAGATTTTACTATTCAAATAGATTATTGCAACTCTTTCTCTCCCTATCACTTTGTATAATGTAAATAATAATAAAAATAATATTACAATCATATATATAAGAGAAATAGATGGGTGAAAGTCTGAAATAATGCAGCATTTAAGGTACTTTAACAGTAAAATCTGATCTACCATAACATAATGCAGCATTTAAGGTACTCTTGACATATCTCATGATCATCTTTATCTTACTCCAATTCTTTTTACCAGGATTCGCCATGTATCGACTAACTACTCCTATTGCTTGTGCAATGTCTGGTCTTGTATAAATCAGAACAAACATTAAATTTTCTATTGCTAATGCATACCATACTGGAGACATTTCCATCCTCTCTACTTCATTGCTAGGACTCATACTACATGATAACTTAAAATTAATAGGAAGAGGGGTAGAAATTAGCTTACATTCTTACATATAGGAGAGTTGCACTTGAAATAGTTCTTTTGAGAAAATTATATCTTAGTGAATTTGCATCCCTAGAGTCTTGTTTGCTTGTTCTAAGTCCTCCATATAAAACTCCCTAGCCAATTGTGCCTTTAATTCTCTAATACGATATGTGTTGAGGCCGTGTTGCCAATATACAACAGTAAAATAATAATGAAGTCATTATTATCAAGTCTCTTGTAGTATGCACTAGGATCTTAATCAAGTCTGTTGCATCCAATGCTCATGATATAGGAATCAAATCTCTTGTAGCAACACCTTGGTGTTTATTTGAGACCGTAAGGAGATTTGTTTAACTTGTAAACTAAGTTCTCTTTTCTTTTTTCTACAAAACTTTCTAGTTGGAGCATATAAATCTCTTCCTCAAAATCTCCATGAAGAAAAGCTGTCATTTACATTTAGCTATTCAAGGTGTAAGTCAAACATAGCACATATTGCTAGGACAATTCTAACTGTCGTGAGTAGAACAATAGGTGAAAATATTTCATTAAAATCAATCCCTTCTTTTTGAGCATATCCTTTGATGACTATTCTTGCTGATATCGTTCCACTTGGCCGTTGCCATTCTGCTTCATCTTGAAGACTTATTTGTTGTCGATGGCTTTTCTTCTATGGTAAAAGAACCAGCTCCCATGTCTTATTTTTATGCAAAGCTTCAATTTCTTCATGCATTTCTCCCATCCACAAAGAAGTATCTTTGCTATTGATATCCTCATAAAAAGTTGATGGCTCTCCATCCTTTATTAAAAAACAATATACAACATGAGCCTTCATGACATAGTCCTCATGCCTAGCTAATGTTGATCGAGTGCAACTTGATCTTCGAGGTTCTGACTCATCAAATTCCACTAGTTCTTGGTCCTCATGCTCTAGTGCTTATTTAGAAGAATTTTTCTTCTCCAGACTTCTTTTCCACCTGAATTGATATAATCTCTGGATTTTCTTTTAAAGTGCAATCATTTCTTTTTTCTTTTATTGTCTTCTGCAAATATCACATCTTTGCTGATGATGACCTTGTGGGCTGTGGGGTCTTACAAGTGATACACTTTGACTCTATTAGCATACCCCAAGAACACACACTTTCTCAACTTTAGGTCGAGCTTTGTTGTTTCTTGGCATTGTACATTATGTACACAAGACTTCCAAACTTATGAAGGTGAGAGTAATAAGTTGGCTTTCTGGTCCATATTTCCATTGGTGTTATTAACCCGATTGTCGATGATTGTGACCAATTTATAATATAACAGGTGGTGTTGACTGCTTCTGCCCAAAATGATTTAGCTATACCTGTAGTTCTCAACATTGCTCTTGTTCTTTTTAACAAGATTATGTTCATCCACTGCCACTCCATTCTGTTGAGGAGTGTATGTCGTTACATATTACCTCTTGATGATAGAAAGTATTAAATTCATCATTTATGAATTCTCCTCCATTACCAGTCCTCAAACACTTAATCTTCTTCTCAATTCAAGTTTTACCCATGCTTTGAATACTTTGAAGGTCGAGAACACATCTAACTTTTTCTTGATAGGATACACCTAACATCTCATAGAGTCATCATCAATGAATGAATTATAGAATATAATTACGCTAGAACTAGATACGTTGAACTTCAATCTATGCTGCTTACTTGTGGCACAACGCTCACAGAATGGTAAAGAAATTCTTGCGAGTCCAAAGAGCAACTTCTATTTATAGAGAATTTTTATACCTTACTTTGACAGATGGTCGAGCTTTTGATGCCATATCATCATCAACTCTTCTTCGGAATTTATTGAAGGAACTGATGCTTCTGCTCCTTCTAGTCTCTCCTTTAAGCATGTATAGACTTGCAATGACTTTCTCTGTCTTCGTCACTAAAAGCGTGCCTTTTACGATCTTCATGATCTCATTTTGTATAAGGGTCTTACACCTAATGCCATCTAATTTCCTAAAGACAAAAGATTCTTCTTCAAGCTCTTCACATGTCGTACCTCTTAGATAGTTCGAACAGTGCCATCATACATCCTTAACTTGATGATACCAATACTAATGATTTTCTAAAATATGATCATTTTCCATGAATACAAATCCTCCTAAGATAGGTTCATATTGGTGGAACCATGCTCTCTAAGAGGTCATGTGTCATATAATTCCGAATTCAAAAGCCAAACGTTAGCAAAACATTTTCTACCTTTAATAACTATTGTTGCCTCACTATCTAAAATAAGACCATTGTATGAGATACTTGCCACATTTCCATGTGTGTTCTTCTCTTCACTATTCTTGATGCTTCAACACTCTTTCTTGACATGACCTTTCTTGCCACAATTGTAGTATTTGATATTCTTCTTGCTTCTTTACTTTAGATCTATCATGATTTTGGCTCCCACTTCGTTGGTCTCCCTCTTGTCATTGATATTGCTTCAGCTTATTGTGAATTTGACAACCTGTCCTCATTGTTCTTGCACTTATGTTCTTCTTCCAAAATAGCAGCTTGAACATCCTTAAAGATTAGATAATATGTGAGAAGAGATTATTGGTCAAATTAATGATAACTTGATTATATGAATCTGGTAGACTTTGAAGTAGTATGAATCCGGTAGACTTTGAAGTAGAAATTCTGCACGTTCATTTACATCTATTTTGTAACCTAACTTTAGTAGTTAAGAAAATAGAGTATTTATAGTGTTGATATGATCTACCACTGTAGTGGATTCTAGCATTCAAAGAGTATAAAGTCTTCTAGTAAGGAAGATTTTGTTGTGAAGTGACTTGTTAAAGTGTTCCAAATCTCGTACAATCTTGTTAGAGTGCCCCAAATCTCCTTTGGAGTCTTCTTCTCCTCTACACCTGATAAGAATTCATCGGCTAGGCCTAGGCGTATATTAGGGATAGCGTTTTCATTCATTTTCTTCCATTTTCTATCGCCAATGATCTCATTTTGCCTTTCTCTGATTACCTCCAGACAATCTTCTTTTATTAAGATTGCCTTGATCTTCATCTTCCATAATGAGAAATTATTCTCGTTGAACCTCTCTATTTCAAACTTTGCTGTCATTTCTTTCACCACCAACCTTTTCAATTCGGCTATATTTCCACAAACCTTTTTAATTTATTATATATTTAATTTTTAATTTATAATTATTTAACTTAAAATGTAAAAAAAGTTATAGTGGTTATTTAAATTTAAAGATTTAATTTTAGCTTCTTTATATTAAAAATGAGAAATAACTAATAAAATGTAAAATATATTTTATTTATATTCTTTATATTATAACTAATATATCTTTTTCATTATTTATTATTCTACTCTGATTTTCATTAAGAAAAAGAAAGAATAAGGTTTAAAACAAAAAACAAACAAAAAAAAAGCCGATTTTGATTGAATTAAAAGTAATTTTACAAAATAAAGAAAACAATGTGATTACGAGGGAGAAACTGTTTTTCTCCTTCTAAGTCCTGAATTGATTTATTATTGGCCCATACAAAAAACAAGGAAATTCCTTGATTAATGAATGGAGTCTAGAGAGCCAAGCACGGGGAGGAAGTTCCTCGAACATATCAATGCTTTTTATGTATAAATTATATGACCTGTAAGCATATCCCATTCTCCTTTAGACAATGCAAGCCTTGGCCTGCTTCTATCTTTGTGACTAATCCAGACTGTCTTCTTACTACAAAAACTTCATAAAGTCCTTATAAATTCACTAGTTGAAACACCAAAAGTACCGCGAGTAACAATTATCTACATCTTACTCTCAATTAACCCATAACCAATTAAGAGAAAATGGCGTATAACATTTCTCTCAAAGGCATCACATTTGTCTTGATAGCTATCTTCCCCATTTTTTGGACAACCCATTCAAGTGACCCATCAATTCTAACAGACTTCTTCACCCCAGAAAACACCCTTTCAAGCAACATCAATTCAACTTACTTCACATTAACCAAAATGAGAGGCCTAGTTTCAGAAACACCTACTGTCTTCACAGCAACAAAGGCTACTTTGGATGAATTTCCCGCTAAAATCGGCCAAAGCGTTTCGCTTGCTCTTCTTCAATGGCCAGTTGGGGCCGTCAACCCGCCCCACATCCATTCTCGAGCCTCGGAGCTTTTGTTCTTATTGATAGAAAGTCTTGAGGTTGGATTTGTTGATACCATTGCGAATAAGCTTTATACGCAAACTCTTCATGTAGGGGATTGCTTTGTTTTCCCAAAAGGGTTGGTGCATTTTCAAATGAATTTGGACAATCAAAATCCGGGCGTTGCTGTTTCGGCTTTTGGTAGTGCTGATGCTGGGACTGTATCTATTCCTATCAATATTTTTCTTAGTAGGATTGATGATCTGGTTCTTGCTAAGGGGTTTAAAACTGATGTTTCTGTTATTCAGAAGATCAAGGCTAACCTTATTGCTTCTTAGATTTTTTTTTTTTTTCCTTCTTTTAATTGATGGAGTTTTTGGGTCACACACGAACGAATAAGTCAAAAATCTAGATTTGACCGGTGGGCAATACCTCTTTCATTGAAATAAAGAGATAAGAAAGAAAAGTCGGATTTCCCTATCGGTTAGTCGGAGAAGGGGCAATTGACTTCCTCCCTTCATTCTTCTATTCAAGTGGGAGGAAAAAGACTTTCACGCTTTATGGTCTGAATTCAACGGATCTCAAATTATCCATTTCTGAGCTTCAAGCCTTGCAAGTTGCTAATGAAGATGATAATAAAATGAGAGATTGGAAGTTTTGATCTCTTTAAAATTTGTATGATGGGTAATTTATATAGAATAGAAATATATCTTTTAATGTAGACATGATTAGAAAATTATCATATGACTTCATTTTATATATGCTTCAAATACATGCACAGGCATTACACATATTATGCATGAAACTCGAATCATATACGCTAAATTGAACATTTAAATGATGAGAAAAATGGCATTAATGATACTTAATCAAGTGATGTTCATATAATTAGAATTACAATTTATATTTCCATCATCCCTTTCTCAACTCCACAAAAAATGGAATTGAGCTAATACGACAAAATTTTGGAAATGTGAAAATCAATAAAAAATTTGAAAAAAGAACAAAGCTTAAAAGAGAAAGAAGTTAAGTACAACGGGTGAGACTCACAACGGAGCCTGCACTTTTGGGACCAACTACACCATCCCTGATCTTCAAAAATCCGTTTTAAAAGACTTAGCAAAAACCAAATCATCAATTTAACTAACAAAAACATTGATAGGAATAAACACAGTCCCAACATCAGCACAACCAAAAGCTGTTTCTACCAGATTTTGATCATCCAAGTTCAGCTTGAAGGTATCTCCAGCTTGAAGATTTTGTGTATAAAGCTTATTCTCCCTGGTATCAACAAATCCAACCTCAATATTTTCCTCTCAGTAAAACTAAAAGCTCTGACTCTGAGGCCCTGAGGGAGGAGCGTAGGTAGGGGCGGCTAGGGTTTGGCACCACCCGCCCTCAGCTTGCCGCTCCAACCTCCGCCTTTAATTTTCGCCTAAATCTATGATTGACTGATAGGTTAATTATATATAATTGGAGTAGATTTTACAAAAGGATTCGATAACTTAATGGTAAAATATGTTAACTTTAGGTTTTAGTTTTAGTGAAGTTATGGATTCAAATTCTTCTCTTGCTAATTTGTTTTCATAAAATTCCTCTATTATTCTCAAAATCCATTTAAATTAATAACTTAAATACTTATAAAATTCTTAAAAATTAAATTTTACTTAAATCAAAAATTATAAATTATAAATTTATTATATATATATATACTTTGTTTTCTTCGCCCACCCTAGACAACTTTTTCTAACTCCGCCCCTGACTTGAAGATGGATGTGGGTGGGTTGACAGCCCCAGCTGGCCATTGAAGAGGAGCAAGCGAAACGCTTCGGCCGATTTTAGCGGGAATTCAACCAAAGTAACCTGTGATACTGTGAAGACAGTAGGCGTTACTGAAACTAGGCCTCTCATTTTGGTTGATGTTGCTTGTAAGGGTGTTTTCTGGGGTGAAGAAGTCTGTTAGAAATCATGGGTCACTTGCATGGACTGTCCAAAATATGGGAAAGATAGTAACGAAGAGCAATTAAGGCCATTTCTTATCTTACTATTTGTGGAATCTTTGGGAATAAATTTGTAAGGATTAAGTCTGGCAAGTTTCTTGATCCAAAAAGAAAAACACACGACTTCCTAGTGCAGCATCAAAATGTCCAACTTGATTGATACATAAAAATTATATTAATCGTTCCAATGGCAGGGTTAGATAATCACAAAGCATGCTCTTTTCTTGTTTCTTAAGAAACCAAGTAGAAGATAGTTCGAAAATTACATATGCGTAAGTGCGGATGATGGATTTGATATGCCATGACAAGATAACAGCATAGCGGTTTAACAGAAACAGAAAAAATCTGACAAATTGAAGAATAATATCACTCCATGAATGTCTGATGGAAAAAATGTACTAGGTAAAACCAATTATCATTCCTACATTTACTCATTATAAAATACTTAACAAGAAAAGCCCAATTTCATACTAATAAATTAGTTCCAACTCAAGAACCCTCAAGCCAAGTACCGAGACTCCACCCTGAAAACAAAAAGGAAATGGAGGAAAGGATCTTCAAGCCAAGTACCGAGACTCCACCCTGAAAACAAAAAGGAAATGGAGGAAAGGATCTAGAGCCTTCTTCCTCTTCTACCACCCTTTCTGCGAGTGCTATCAGTTGGAATTGGAGTCACATCCTCTGCAAGCAGCAGTAAGAAGAGAATAAGGTTCAAGAATCTAACTACTTAAATGTGTTCGCTATGAAGGATTAGAACTGTGAAAATGACATGATAGACTCTTAAAAATTAAGAGCATTACCAATGCGGCCAATTCTCATTCCCGAACGAGCAAGGGCTCGCAGTGCAGACTGAGCTCCGGGGCCAGGTGTCTTGGTTTTGTTTCCTCCTGTAGCACGGAGCTTGATGTGAAGGGCAGTGATGCCAAGCTCCTATATTGAATTAAAGAAACAAAGAGCATATGGTGAAACATTCAGGATGAAAGAAAGAAATGGGGATTAGACTACTTATCTAAGAATGATAATGGGATAGGAAAATTAGAAAGAAAAACAAAACTAAAGGACAGAGCCGGACCTTGCATCTTTGTGAAACATCCTGTGCTGCAAGCATGGCAGCATAAGGGGAGGACTCATCTCTGTCTGCCTTCACTTTCATTCCTCCTACATTTTTCGAATCAACATTTGGAACAATTATCAAATGCAATCAAGTCTGGGGACTAAAAGATGGAAACACAAGGGGTCCACAAAGCTACTGTTATTATGCTCACACAAGTAAGACCATGCCTTTACAGAGTAAGATCACAAACTTACCAGTAATGCGAACAAGGGTTTCTCTTCCAGATAAATCAGTCACATGCTGTGATTAAGAATGAGATTGAAAAAATTTAATTGTAACCAGTAACAATGTGAAATGTGCAACCAACAATCGTCAAAATTAAAAATTAGAAAATATAGATGCTTACAATGAAGGTATCATTGAAGGATGCAAAGATATGTGCCACACCAAAGACATGCTCTCCTTCTCGTACGGCAGGCCCGAGGGTTACATTGTCCTCCTTGGGTTCTCTTGTTTTCTTCCTCGACTAACAAAATTTAAAAACAATAACATGTTCAGCAGTCGAATTTGAATTTCAAGTTGAAGTACTTTTTACACAGTCAAATGTTCAGATCTACTGCAATAATTGATAAAAAGTAACATGAGAATTCATCACCAAAAATCAGATAAAAATCTTACGTCCAATTAAATTAGCAAGCTAAAAATATAATAAGGGGAATGTTTAGGTATTATACCAATTAACTTCACAAAACGATTAGTAAACACAATAATGCCTTGGCTCCTCACATTTTCTCAAAAACCCAAACGAGCACAGAATCCTATACCTATTCATTCTCTTCTCAACAAACTACTGAAAACCCAAATCGTACCTCTGAACGACATATAGCCATAATCTTGAATTCATCGGAAAAATAAATCTTACAAATTCAGCTTTTCACGAGAAAATACAGCTTCGAAATACAGAAAATCTAGGAAACTTCACCATGCGAAATCAGATCATTCAGATATATTGACATTGACCAATAGCGATGAAGATTGAATCAGAAAAACGAGTAAGGAAAAAATTGGTTAGAGATGGAATTGCTTACCATGGCGTTTTTGCGGATTAGAGCTGCAAAGGTTTAGAGGTCAAAAGCTGCGTCCTTTTTTCGCAACTAAATGGGAAGCAGAGCAGCAATCTTATAGCTTGGCTTTTATATGAGAGAGTAAGGATTAGGGTTTCAATGTTAAGTAAAATTACTCTAATTCCCGAAATAGTCCCTGAAGTTTTCAAATATTAGAAACCATTCCAATCACACGATTAATATGTCAGTTTTTACATTAAATATTAGAAACCATACCCATCACACGATTAATATTTCAGTTTTTTCCACATATAGCCAAAATTACATTTTGTCTTTAAAATTAGACGGGAATAATTTACACCCATAACTATGCTATAATTAATATTTGAAATAATAATATATGAAAATAAAGTTGTGAAATAAATTGCCTAAAAAAAGTTTTTTTTGGCAATTTTAGCCACCTTCTTCTTTATTTCTCTCTCTTTCCTTTTTAAAAACTAACAAAATAGTGATATTATCAAACTATCCTTATTCCTACCAAAATAGTGAAATTATTTTTTCTTTATTTCCATACTTCGATCCTTGCTTTATTCTTTCCTAGGCAAATTTCGATCACTCTCTATCGTCATTCTTCTTTCATTTGCAAGTTTCACACATCAAGCTTTATAGAGAGTTTCATAAAAGAGCTTCATTTTAGTCTTGCTCGATACATTCATGCTTTTTGTTACTCTTTCAATAGTTGGATCATCAAAATCTAAAAGTATTTCAGATTGTTATTTGTTAATTTAGTGTTTTCATTTTGTTCTAAATCGAGAAAAAATAGACGAGATTTAGGTTTGTTAAATAGAGCTTTATGGCTCGATGGTTTTTGACATACCATTGATCTGTGTAGATAGAGAGCTTTTAGGGGTCCGTTCAGTGGCTCAAATGACTAAAGAATCCTTCGGGCTGTCTAGAACTATAAAACTCGACGGTTCATTAGTTAATTACAATTATTGATCCATCAAACGAACTCCAAAAACTTTGTCCACTTTTCAAAAATGACAGATTTAAAGTTACTTCTTTAGATTAAAGTTACTAATTTTTTTTCTTTTCCTTTTTCAGAAATGACAGATTTATTCATAATGATATGCTTCGATAAGGAATGAAAACAAAATAAGAAAAAGAATGAGAAAGAGAATTTGTAGTATTGACATCTAAATAAAACAAAGGGATCGATAGGAGCTTCGATTGAATCTAATGTCACTTATAGTCAGCTGTTATAGGTCATCTATGATTCTATTGAAGTTGATCGTAATGATTTTGGATTGCAACTATCATATAAGCCGAGGAGTAAATTGTTGTCTTTACCGCTATATATGAGAGAAAAAAAGAGAATGTGAATGTGTTTCTTCCACCATTAGCAATCTAATGAGGACAAGTCTCCACTGTATATGACAAAGATTCGGATTACAGAAAGAGATTCGAGTGGTGAAGAGCGACATCAATTAACTAATGTTTCTAATCATCATGAGGATTTTAGGATTGACGTACCTAATCCTCATATTCTTCATAATAATTCTAGGAGTGTTGTACATGATTCTACTGCTAATAGACACGAGAATTTGTATGAGTATGATAATGGTAATGATTGATATCAATATGATTTTGAAGATATTGATGGGGATGGTACATGTATGCTTTTGTCTGCAGCTGCAGAGGATGGTAATAACCACCTGCATATTATAGCATAAACTATAATTGATTTGGAGAACGATGAATCATGTACTTAGTACTTGAATAGGCTAAATGACTCGATCCCCGATGCACTAAATCTGATTTTTGTATCAGATCTTGAAAGAGTATTAATAATGCTATGTAGAACTTTTACCCGAATGCAAAACATGGTGCATGCATGTGATACCTCAGCCAAAACAACAAGGCCATATTCAATTATGATGGGATTCTCGAACTATTCTATAAGATGGACAAAGCATACAGGATTCGAGAATTTGAAACATACTTCAATGAGATCAGAGTCCAGCAACCCGGTGTGGCAGCATATTTGGAGATTGCTGGATTTGAATATTGGTCAAGAACCCATTTTAATGGCGACCGATGCGACATAATGACCAATAATATTATAAAGTCATATAACGCTGATGTGAACCCTAAATTTTTTTTTCCAAACAATACATAATAATAATAAAGGGAATAGAATAAGACTTTTAAGCAATTTTTATATTTCCTCGATATGCATAATATTAATAAAAGAAATAGAATTGAAATTTAAATATTAAAATTTAAAATTTAAAGGGCTTTAATTTAAATATTAAAAAAAATAAAAAATGAAAAAAGGGCACGACAACAACACTTGGCACACTACTTATCATATGTCAACATTTAGCACATTTATTGTTAAATTAATTCCCCTCCCTTCACTATATAAGTCCTACCACGCCCTAACACTTAAGCAAAGGAAATCAGCAAAAGTGAAGAAGAGAAGAGAGAGAGGGAGAGGGAGGGAAAGAGGAGGAGAGAGTGGGAGAGGGAAGGAAAGAAAAATGAAAAGTTAAAATATCCAATCCCGCGATACCATCACAATTTAGTTTTGAACTCACAGTAAGTAAAATTATACCTACAACACATGTACGTTGTCTTTTGATGTTTGTTTTGTTTGGGATGGTTGAAATTGATAGGAATGTAATGTGGCATGCTAGAAACTAAGTTTATATTACATGAATAAATATGGATAACACTGTTGTTTCATGTAAAGACAAACAAGAATAATATTATGCTACTAATTAATAAGCATAGTACATGACATGACATAAACATAATATTAAAGTGACGTGTTACGGGGTCAGGACGGACTGAGTGAAGTCACTGACCTAAAGATTTTTTTTATCAGGGCTCACCCAGAGAGGTTGTTGATTTTAGATGTGTCCTAATCAGGGCGGACTGGATAGAGTTATTGATCTAAGATTTTATTAGTATAGAGGACTATAGATCACAGTAGTGCCAGCAGCAACATCTCAAGGGCTAAAAGAAGTAATGTAAGAAAGAGCATATCATCTACATATAAATGTTTAACAGAATATTGAGAGAAATCTACTTGAGTTATTTATTTAATATATTTGACATATGTTTTGTGTAAGTGAGGTAGAATCTTTACTTACTAAGCTTTTAATTATTAGTAGTTACTTATGTTGTAGGTAAGCAAAAAAAAAATAATTCGTAGCTTCAAGGTCTTGTGAATGAAGTATGGTAGCATGGTATGGGGTATATATAGATCCGACCTATGAAAGACAGGAAAATTATAAATGTGTTTTGGAAGAATTTTAAACGTATTTTAAAAAGTTTCAAAAAGTAATTTTTTTTTTGTTAACAGAGTTGTGGATAAGATCTTGTTATGTATATATAACGTAATTTTATTTAAAGAAAGTTCAAATTATTCCTTATTTGTAGTAAAAAACTTTCAAGTTAACAAGTAATGCTTTTACTAATTATATTATAAAATTAGTAGTTCTCTTAAATAGTAAATTTAGTAAATTATATAGTTAGTAGGGGGGTCGTTACAAAGTTGATATCAGAGCATAGGTTCAATTGGTTACGTAGAAAAAACTCATCTCTCGTAAAGGCATAGGAAAACAAGTGTTGAATTAATTATGGCATTTTATTTCGAGTTCTTATAATTGGCAGTTATGGATCAAAGGATTTAGACCAAATATCTGAAATACTTCTATTGAGAAAGATGCTCATGGAATTAGCAACTCTCCAAGCTCTTGGTAGAGAAAAGTGAATGCATTTGTCGTCATAATAATTTGATAAAAAAATTTAATGAGTGAACAAGAAAGACAGTGTAGTACTGGCATGAGATGGAATAATAGAAAAAGGTCAGAAATTGGGACGTGATACTCAAGGTCTTGTACCTTTGCTTCTTATTTGGGTCTATGAAAGAGGACGTGATACTCAGGGTTACATAACTATCCTTAGAGTTGCCTTCTTCATTATTCTTTTTTTCAATCTCATTCTAAGGAACAAGTTCCTTCCTAGCCTCGGTTGACTGTGGTTGTGCAAAAGATAAGGAAGGTAAGGTAGGTTTCTCAGCAGATGAGAGAGGTGAAGGTGGAGGTGGAGGTGGTGATTGGTTCTCAACAGTAGGAATCTCAGCTGAGGAAGGTGGAGGTATGATCTTATGACTATAGAGCCGATATGGGAAAAGTGTGGAGGGTCTCGATCATCTCCTTTGGATCTTACATCTTCAACGACACTAAAACCCGTCACCTTCCTCACCTACGCCTTTATGTTCACCTCGGCATTCTCCATCGTGTTCTCCCTCATATTCCCTCTACCCCTACCCTTCTTCATCTCCTCACTCATTTCTATAATGGTTTTCTCAATCTCGTCCAACTTACCGTTAATCTTCCTTACCTCCACACCCAACCTTATCAAAAGAGACACAATTCTTGACATCGACTCACTCCCACTCCCTAAAGGAACTTCCCGATCCTATCCATCTCTAGGTACTCTCTTAACTTTCAGGTGTTTTTTTTTTCTTTTACCTTCTTAATATCCTTTTTCTACTGCTATAACTACTACTTCTTCTTCTACTTCTTCTTTTTTATTTCTAACAACTCAGTGGTCAAACAGTCTACAATATCATCTTCCTCCTCATCTGAAAAAGGCTCTAGGGTCGTGATATAATGTTACGCTTTTTTCTTCCTTTGACAATTTTAGGATTTCTCAAACGATGAGTTGTTTTAAATAAAAATTAAAGTCAGTTTATATAATTCCAACAAACAAATAGAAATTAATAAATAAATTATTGATGAAACACTTACATCTTTTTTGTTTGTCCAACACTCGATATCCTTGTAAGTTATAGATAGCTCCGTAGATGACCAATTCATAATACGAGGCATGTGATTCTTAGGTATCCTCAATCCAACTTTCTTTTCAAGATTATAAATGGCTTCGTAACCCCATACCTTGATAGTTAATGAATAACCATAAATCAATCAATCTTATATATGATAATAATTAATAAATAACCCTATACCTAACACCACCCCAGATTGTTTGATGTGGATAATGTACTTGTACGGATTGGTTTCTTCATATCCTGACCCAATAGGATTGCCTCAATGAAGTAGACAAGGGCTATCTTCACAATGTTGTCGTCTTCGTTTCTTCATTCCTCATTGAAAAGCCTTGCTAGCTCAGTAATTCTGTCCAAATTCTCATCTAGGTACTTTTTCAATAAGTACTCATCGTTATTTATATTGTTGGTGACTTCCACACTCTAATACTGGTGACAATTGAGCCCCGTCATAAAGTCCACTCTCTTAGACTGAAACGTAAAGGCTTGTTTTTTTTTTTTATTACTACAAACTACATCTCATGCTTCTTTTTGGAGACGACTTGACGAAACATGAAAAAATTGACCACTTGACAAAAGTTTCTGAAAGGAATATTAATGTCGGGGAAGTGTCCTAAGCATGTCCCCCTAACGTATCCAGCTAACTTGTGGTGAGCCTTTTCTTTATGCCATTCACAACTATACCTAGATTGGATATTGCAGATGTATGAATATAGAAATTATCCTCCTCATTAATGATGTGTTTAAAACCATGGATTTCATTTGTCTTGGATAGCAGGTTGACTTATGCCTTCAGGTTTTAGCCCCTGAAATGAAAAATAAAATTTTGAATTGAATTGAGAAGAAGAAGAAAAGTTTTTGTTAACAAAACCTGATGGGTAACTCAACAGAATATCCAACTGAGTGAGCCATCGAGTAAAATCAGAAAATTCTTTGTTCACCCTACTCGATGGCTTACTCGAGTAAAATTCCCTCAAACTTAGCCAAAAATCACTAAAAATAAATGAAATTTAGCTGAACAACCACAAAGGTCGATTGACAACATGACATGCCAGCCAAGAGTCGGTCGACCAGGTTTGGCCCCTCAATTTTCTCAGTGTGCCAAATTTGGTTAGTTGCTCGCTCTTCTCAGTTGACCGTTGCTAGCTAACCAATCAACTACTTTGGTCGGCGGACTAGTTAGTCGCTTGGTTGATTGATTCGAGAATTTATCGATACTCGGCCAATTCCATCTTTTTCCTAGCTGATTTTGCTATTTTCATTTAGGATTTTTTTTCAAATCATTTTATAATTGTTAAAATAATAATTTTGGTATCGATAAATGCCCCCCTTTATCCCCCTTATTGAATATTCTTGAAAATATGAGGGATAAAAGGTATAGTTCCTTTATACATTAGGTCTCTTTTTCCTTATTCGGGCAACTTTAACCCTTATGGTCGAATCTCCTTCACGAGATTGTCTGATCAAGTTCTGAGATGGGCTACAGGCATTGAGGAGGTGGATAAAGATCTCAGGCTGATGGAGGACACATAGGCTGCAATTCAAATGTTCTTTCACATGGATTAGCCTATTTTCCATTTTATTACTTCAGTTGAGTTGTATCACTTGTTTGGATCGGTCGAGGGGTCAATCCTATTATGATTTATATTACTTTTTGTTGGGTCGGCCTTGTGGCCGATCCTTTAGTGGATTAGAAACCAAAAGAATTTTTCGGCTGAAACGTCAAAATCACATTTTAGCATATTTATTTTCAACTTGTGAAGACACATCCAGTCCAATATCTTCTTCAAGGTCGGCTAAGTGACTGGTAGCCTTAACATATTTTACCATCACGTCGTCGATATAGACTTCCATTATGGTACTGATCAAATCATAGAAGATAACATTCATAGCCTTTTGATATGTTACCCCAACATTCCTTAATTCGAATGGCATAACCACCCATTCGAATACTCATATCGCACTAGCACATCAAAATGCAATCTTATAGACATCTTCCTTGGCTATGAAGATTTAATTATATCTGGAGTGCGCATCCATGAATGACAAAATTTCATGCTTGACTACTTCATCAACTTATTAATCGGTCATTGACATCAGATATTCATCCTTAGGGATTTCCATATTAACGTTTATGAAGTCTTTGCATAACTTAGTTTGTAGTTCTTTTTCATGACGGGTACGATGCTGGACATCCACTCATAGTACCATGAAGTTCAGATTAAGCATGCCTTATGTAGCAGTTCTACTTCTTCCTTGACTTTCAAGTTTACCATGAAGTTCAGATTAAGTAGGCCTTATGTAGCAGTTCTACTTCTTCCTTGACTTTCAAGTTTACCTCAGTAGACATCTATCACAGTGGCTAGTGGAAAATTTTGTGCCCAGTTTTGATCATTAATCGATGCTTAACCAACGACCAATCGTGTCCAGGTATCTCGTGGTAATTCTAAGCAAAATAATTATAGTAAGCTAATAATAATTTTATCATTTCACCTTACATTTCTACAGAGATAATGCTACTAATATTGACCAGCCGAAGATTCTCCGTTGATCCTAGATTTACTTCTAATAGTGGATTTTGTACATAAGCTTTAAGTTCATCTATTTTACTAGGGCGAGGTCTAATTGATCCATGTTTAGGCCTTCATCTAGTTTTTCTATTTGACCATTGAGGTATTCTTCCATTTGCTAGGCTGAATATTTCTTTTTAATGGCTGCTATGGTAGCTGCCGAGTTTGGCCATTAGTCATGACCTATCATACTATCTGTGATTCTCAGATCGACCAGATTTGGCCAAAAGTGGCTTCTACAACATGTGAAGTGGTTGCGAAGGGTCTTGCTTCAGCCTTAACTGTCTTGACCTTATCCCCATTTTAAAATAACAAATAGGTGTAGGGGAAAAAGGTATATAAGAATTGGAATGTATCCAATCTCTTCCGAGCAAGGCATTAGCAGTCGTATCATCCACAATGAATGAGGCTAAAAATGACTTTGTTCCAACTATCATCTCTAAGGGCAAGATGCCTCGCACTTTCGACACATCACTCAAAAAATCATTGATAGTCACTTTGGCCGGGAGTAAGTCTCTAGTTGACTTATCTAAGACTTTCAGTATCGAGGACGATAGGATGTTGATTACTGCTCTATTATTAACAAAAGTTTGGTTGATCGATACCTCTTTAAGGTAAACCTTTATTTAAAGGGGTTTAATGTGGCACGCCATTTAATCGATTGATTTCTAAAAGATAACCTTCTTTGATCTATGGACCTCTACTGCAACTGTGACCAACCTCATAGTTTCAAACAATCGTGCATTATTGGCAGCTCTAGGATGGCAAACTCATCCTTATTTGACTCAGTCTTGTCTGAGATTTGTAAATTAGCTTGAAAATTTGTCGGTAAGTTAATTATGCTACAGTCAAACCGAACCGATATGATTCCAATTAATACTTTATTTTTAGTCGTCGACGCGAGAGCTTTGAAGTTGGCTCTTTGAAGCTTTGCTTGATAGGTCATTTCGAATATTTGTCTTTTCTTCATCCTCATTCGAGGAGTCGACACCAATCAAAATTACTTTCAATAATAGTATATTAATATCAACTTTGACTTCAGGAGCTATGGAACCCATTAAATTGGCGATTTGATCGGCTAGGTCAATATGGTTGGTTTCCTCTTGGCCAGTTGATTGGACTGGCACAATTTTTAACTTGATTTTCGGTTGGTCATCTAAAATCTTATTTAAGGCCTTGAGTGAGTAGAATGACCCGCTCCTAGGCAATGCTAGTCTGGCTATCTTTCGCAGCTTATTCCCTCTAGGCAGCCTACTTTAGCCATTGTTCCTAACAGTTACGAGTGTGCTAGTTTCCTCTTATAATTTTTGGATTTTCCAATTGTCTCAAGACTGCTTGAGTTGGCCTTGGAGGGATAATCATCGTTGGTCACTTTTGAATAGTTGTCGGGAGCTTTGATTGATAAGCTAGTCATTCAGTTATTTGGCTGATCGTAATGATAATCATCTGACTGACTATATCCTTATCTTCCTTACTGACTCGGCCATATACATCATCCTAAAAGAGACATGATTGATAATAAGAGTACAAGGGCGACCGATCAAGTGAACAATTCTATCGATATGTCCTGCTTAAGTGGGATGTTCAGCTAAAGGGCGTCATTCGGTCTCCTTGAACGATCGGCTGATCGTTAGTGGCAATCCTCCAATTTTGATCATCGATAGGTGAGAGACCTCAAATCATCCATGATAGAATTAGCCGTAGTAGGGAATGGGTTGGAATCAACTCGTATAGCGAGCGGCTCTCCGAAGCTCAGTAGCCCTTTATCGATCCTTTCCTAGATACACTACTAGAATGTTAGGCAGTCATTCATCCGATGATAATAAGAATTATGATACTTATAGTAATCACTACCTTGCACCGCATCGGCCAATAATAACTTGTGGTCCAGCTGAATCTTTAACTTCTTGTTCTTCAACAAGACGTCGAAAATTTCACTCATCTTAGTTTGGTCGAAAGAATAGACCTCGTCTTTCTCTTAAGGGTATCTCTTGACTGTCTCATGGCTTGTGGACTTGTTGGGAGCCAGAAGTGTGACTGGTTTATCGCCGATTATTTTGGTAACGTTCATGTCATAGTTGGGTTCTTGGTAGTAGGCTTCTGTTAATGGTTCGCCTCTTCTTTCAGTAGTCTTTCGTATTTAGCTGCCTTTGTGGACAACTCAAAGAAGTTCCATAATTCCATTTCTTCAAACTTCTTTCAGAATTTGATGTCCATGATGTTGGTGACCAATCTGAGGAATTCCTAATTTGGCAGAACCATATGGCACTGGTACCATAGTTTCTTAAACTAGGACAAGAAAGTCTCGGCTGACTCACCCATTCATTAGGATAAGTAGGAAAAGTCGACCATTATAATCTCTGGCGGGCTACGGTGTAACTAGGTATGGAAGTGTTGCTCCACATCTTTATATAACTTTTGAATTCTTATTTCATTGGCATGACCTAATCGAAAATGTCATAGGTGTGTTTTATTCACACCAAACTTTTATTTTTTTCTTGACATGTTCAATATTGAGGGAAGTTTCATTTTTTAAATTTAAGACATACACACCATTGTTTAAGGAACCACTTTCATAAAATAATCAATCCAAATGGAAACTTAAAACATTATCATTGATGGAAAAAGGCAAAGATGTCTTCATTAAGTCTGGAAACATAAACAATTTTTTCGGATAACAGTTGGTGCAAAATAAAAATGTCTCAAATTTAACACTAAACCTAAAGGTAAAGCCAAACTGTAAGTGGCTACAGCTAAAACATCAACTCTTGCTCCATTTTCAGCTCGTAGGTCCACTTTATCTTTCTTCATAACTCTTTTACCTTTAAGACTCTGCACATTATTACAAAAATGAGAACCGAAACTGATATCGGATAGCTAAGTAGATGAAATGTAAGAAAAGTTAACCTCAATCATAAGCATACCTGAAACATCATCACCGTACTTTTTCAAAGTTACAAAATAAACCTTGCTTGAGTTGGGCGGCGGTAGCGTGCTTTACCATGAAAGCCTGGTATACCAAGCGAAAGCTAGCCTAGTTAAGGAGTTGGCAAATAGTCGAATGAGGTCAACCTTGCCTTATTGCACGATTAAGTGATTGATATGCTCTAAGGTTGATTAATCCAGATTATCCTCATAGAATTAGGTGAAGTCAAGAACACGGTATCTACGTGGGAAAGGTTCTCAGTGATCTCCTTGGGATATGGCTTTTCATATATGGGCTGAGGTGATTCCAAATAGCGGGACCATAGATATCCTGTCTTAGTACCTAAGGAGCTTCCATAAGTCGGTAGAATGGGATGTCCATCCGTGGGTATCCGACCCTCAAATTGGGCGACATGCCGACAGCGGCCGATTGTTTTTAGTGCCTCGGCCTATCAATCATCGTGCATTAGTTTATCATTGGGCCGATGCGGCAGATATGAGATAGCCACTCCTCTGGCATCTTAGTTGGGCCTGAAAGCGGTTGGTTGTTCACCATGCCTCGGCCTTGGCCTTTTGAGGTAGTAAATCAGCGGCCATTGATGGGTAGGCGACTGGTAATAGCAATGCAATTGGTGCCCTATTGGGCATTAGCTGATTTTTTGTTATGCTACTATTATCCTGAATTTCATAGGGGTTTTCTAGTTGCCCCCTACGAGGTTTTTGGCATTGGGATAAGTCCTGCTACTTAATATGCTTTTGTCCCAACATGTTAAGACATTAGGCAAGACGGGCCAAACTTTTAGCTGTTCGGGTGTCTAATTTGTCTATTCTCTTGAAGAGTCGAACGATCAAAATGTTAGATGGTTGTTGAATCGAGTTGTCATGATAGACTACCCAAGCTAATCGAATACTACATGGACCTAGGGTGAAGTCACCTTATTCTTCTGCATGTTAGTTCACCTATACCAAACTTCCCTTTGCTACTGCCGCTTCTTGCCCTTTAGAAGGGGTGGGACTAGAAGGCTTAGGATTGGGAGGTTCTAAAAGATCACCATCAACTTAGCCTTTGTTGAGGATATGGCTTCATAATGCACATCACTGTGCTAGGTGCCATAAAGTGTGCCAATTTTTTTAGTTCAAATTCTACGAATTCGCGGTGTTCAAAAAATTAATCGATCTATCCTCAAATAGTTTGTGGGCATGCCATAAGTAAAGATACTTCAAAATAACGGTAATTTAAATTACGATAATAAGAATTGAAGGTAAATTAAAGATGATAAAATAAAGTACATGTCTATTAAAGGCAAAATAAATAAAGTGTTCATTAAATTAAAAGTAATGTAAATTAAAGAACATAAATAAAATGTGCATTAAATTAAAGATAGAAAATAAATGGAAACATTGTATAAAAATAATAACGACATGTACCGCAATAGAAATGAATCTAACTTGATTACAGAGACAAGGAAGTAGGATATAATGTTTAACGGGTTATACTAGTATTCGACACTAAATCTACTGAATGACGAATAAAAAAGATGATTGCTAGGTTGTTTGGATGGTGAGGGTCTTGTGTATCATGAATACTCAGTGAATCACGCAAGCAGAGTGCTTGTGGAGTGATAAATAATCCATTAAATAATTGCTTCAAGGCTTTGGGCTGAAAGAGTGGTATTGCACCTTTAGGTGGTTTTTGTGGTCATTATTTTGTTTTTGTTTTGTTGTTATGTGTTTCTTGGCCTTGGTAGAGCCTCAAATTTATAAGCACGGAGTGACTTGGGCAGCAAACAACTCAAATTTTCTAGAAAAGGCTTCTCCTATTCGAATTTCGCCGTTTAGTCCTTCAAAAATTACTTCTTTGGTGTTAGATCCCTTGAATTAGCCAACCAGAACTCTTCCTTTTAAAAAGATCTCTTCTCCTTTGTGAGTCAATACTTAACTTTTACTGAAAAGCTCCTTGACTGGGTAAGAGTCCCCTTTGAATTTATAGAAATGCCTTCGAAATTTACCAAAAAGAAAGGAAATTCAACTACGAGGGCACATAGGTCGGTCGACCCGTATGATCGGCCGGCTAAGGGTCTATCGACCAGGCTTGGCCAACCAGTTTTCTCAATTGGCCAAATTTTACTAGCTACCCACTCTTCTTGGTTGGCCGTGTTGGCTAACTAGTTAGCCTCTTTGGTCAGCTGACCAGTTAGTCGCTTGGCTGACTAATTCGATAATTTGTCGAAACTCGGCCCATTAAGGCCTATTTTGTCTTTTTCTCACTTGATTTTATTTTGTTTTTAGGGATTTTTTCACATCATTCAACACTTTCTAAAATCATAATTTTGGCATCAACAAGCACAATACGTAAGATCCCATCGAGTGACAATGTTCTCAATGTATCGATACCATAATATCTCATCAAGTTAGCCATCAAGTAAAATAAAAAATGTGTTTATCCACCCTACTCGACGTCTCACTTGACACGATCTTACAAATCAAACCATTAGGTGACAATGATCATGATGTCTCGATGCCGTAATATCTTGTCAAGAAAGACATCAAGCGGAATAAGCAAAGTCTCTGCCAACTCCACTTGACGGCTCTATATGTAAGATCATATTGAGTAGCCGTCGAGTGTGGTGGAATAAGACTTCTTTAGTTGTACTTGATGGATCACTCGATATGGTATTGTACATTAAATCATCGAGTGAATGAGCCCTCAATGGGAAACCTATCAAGCAAAAAAGTGTGTGTTTAGTGCCTTGCTCAATGGGTCTGTTGTAGTTGTAGTGGTATCGAACCATCGAGCTTTCAAAAAACACATGCTCGATGGCTCCGTGGAGCTATGCAATTTCCTAACTTAATCTAAGTTCAAATTCAGAAAATCCACAATGAAATAGTTAATCTACCAATTTATAATATTTGCAACCTAGATTAATAATTTTTTGAAGAAAAATGATGGAAAAAAAACCCATAATTTTAACGTAACATACCTTCTAGTGACTTTCATGCTTTTTTTTGCCATGGATTATGGCAAGAAGGGCTTTGATCTTGTGTTTCTTACAGTATCTAGTTTTTTCGGCGCTGTTAACCTCGTCTGTTTTCTTTTCTCAAGTTTCGATGGCGACATTCGTTCTTCTTCATTTCACCTTTTCTTTTGAATCATATGCTTTAGAGTTTTAGGAGTCATTAAGTCGAAATGGGTTCGAGAAGAAGAAGGTGAATATGAAGTGGTGATGAGTGGCGTTCGGAATGGGTTCGCGGAAGAAGAAAAAGAAACTAAAGTGGAAGATGCATGTTCGGTTATGGAGGGAAGTAGAAAGGTTGCTTTTTTTCCTTTTTCCTGAAAGTGAATAATGATAATGATATATAAGTAATTGCATCTATTTAATTTTATTTTTGAGATTAGAAAGTAAGATGAAGGCCATTTAATTTTCAACTTTTAAGGTGGGGCTATTTAGTAAATCGTTATTTGTACAAAGTTTCTCATAAAATATCCCAAAAAAAATTTCGAAACTTTAGAAATGATCTAAATAGTCTTTGATACTAATAAAGAATGTTAAAGTAGTAGCCTTGGGGAAATTATTTAAGACAAAACTCTTTTTTTACCCAAAAATTAATTTATTTTTTCTCTTCTTTTTCCTTAATATATTTTTAACCCAACTCTAATTTCCCCAATGGTACCGCACCCCGGAACTCCTCATTATCGCCGGTCACGTATCCCTGATTGCTCTCTCTTTCATATCTTGACTGACTGTGATGGATCAAATAGAAATCATATATTGACTGATTTGGTCGGAGCAAAATCTAGCTCAAAAAGCTATACTTTTAAAGCTCTAGTTCAAACTTGATTCATTGAGAATTGGTTCAAACTTAATTGATCGAGATTTGTTTCCAAACAAAGGATGTAGTATAGGGTGGAGGAAGAGTGAAGAGTCAGCCTATTAAAGATGACTTATGAAGATGACTTATGGGTAGAAAATACAATAATTATAATTGCTGATGTTAGGAAAATTCGCCGACGCACAACTTAAAAAATTAGTTAGGCTTTTAGGAATTGACCATTGAAAAAATATAATGAAAAATGCAGGAGTCCCAAAAATTTAAAGTGAATTTCATATTATAGAATAAAATAAATACATGCTAAGGAAACTAATCTAACTTCTATTGAAATAGGCGAAATGATTAAAGTTAATCTATATTCTATTTTCTGTTCGACATATTTACTGACGAGAGAATTTAACTAACTACTACTAAATTAATAAAAATGAAAGACTAAATTAAAGTTTGAAAGGCCAACAAATAAAGAACACTGGTTAAATAATGGAATAGAAATAACAAATCTAAATCTAAGATAAAAATTGACATTAACTCTACTCCTACGATTATAATTAATTAAACAACTTGGAAGAATAAATGGAAAGAAAATTACATATGTCCGTGAACGACAGACTAAGACTTTCACATTGTCGGATGGACAAAGAAATTTGACTGTTGTGATCGAATGGATGATTGATTGATCGGTTGTTGATGTCGTTTTGTCTAACCTAAGCTTATAGGCAACCCATATGGTGAATTTGTAAATAAAATGTGGCCAAGACCTTGCTCTTCATGCCCAAAAATTGCTAGCCCTTTTGTTGGTCTCGTTCCTCCTTTTTTAGAGGGAATTTTAGCTTCTAACGGTTATATTTTTGTTCAAATTTGGTTCTTTATACATCCAAATTTGTCTTCACTTTTTCCCTCTCACTCTCCCTAAAATTCAACCACTACTAACTCCACCAAACTGAATTTTTGGCCAATCACTTCACTTGGCTAAAAATTGGGCGGAAATGATAATTTAATGTACTTTTTGAAGAAAACGGATCCCACTTCCAACTCCTTTAAGCTTGGCTAAACTTTTGGCAAAAATTACTTAAACAAACTATCATTTTTGGCCCATTAATGCTCATGGCCGAAAATGGGATCATAAGAGGATCTTGCCACGTTTTTAGGACAGTTGTTTATACCTTTGACTCATTTTTGTCCTTAACCCATTTCCCTTTATACTTAGCCGAAAATGAGTTATCTTTTTGCAATTTTGGCCAAACTTCATATGTTAGGGGGCGAAATCAAATCTCTCGTCATGTGAGATTTTAGATTGTCTTTCCCCGGACGATTAATATTAAACTTCAAATGGACAATCTATGGCTAGTCTTTTGCCACCTCATCAATTCATGTGAATTTACATACTCTTTGAAGTGAAAATCCACTTTTAGCCGAATTCTTTGAAGCCAAATAGACTATTCGGCCAAAATTTATGTTCAATCAGCCGATTTGATTGGTCATCTCTCGTTGGCCTATTTTAATTCTTTTTTAAAATCTTAGCCAATCACTTTTCACCATGCGTATGTAAAATTTTAGGGTAAAAAATAATATATAATTATGAAAAAATAAAAATTGTAGATTTTATTTTTTAAGTGTTTAAAACTCATGGATATGAATAATAATTTCTAAATTTCTAAATTTATTTATCATCCTAATTTAAATAGACTGTAATATGTAGCTCATACTCTAACTAAAATACTTTTATAGAAAATTATAATCTACCTAAGAAGACTGTTTAATTAAAAACATATTTTATTTCAATTATCTCTAAATGTGAAAATAAACAGTTGTTTGGTAAGAGGCATGAGACGTGATCGACATAGATTGAAACGTTAAAGTGTGATCTTAATAGATTGTTTAACAAATGTAGAAGCAACTCCCACTCTATTGAGAAAATATTCGGTGCAATTTAAGTTAGTGTAATTTGCGGTCGAGTTTTTATCTGAAAGAATAATAATATATCATAACTATTTGACCTCATTAAACATGTTGAGGTGTCATTTTAAATAGACTGATGATATCTGAGCATGTTTAATGAAGTTCAACAGTCAAGGTCTATTCCTATACTTTCATATTACATGTTGACCGCAAATTGCACCAACTCAAATTGCATTGAAAATTTACTCCACCACTTATTATAATCTAGCACATGTAAATATTAATTTTTAATATTACCACGTCAACAATAAAATTTAAAATTATAAATTTGATCGGAGAGACTAAAAACTTTAATCTCGATAATACATGGACTAAAAAGTTTATTGGAGTCGGTGAAAAAATAATTCGTAAAAGTTAAACAATGCGGGAATGAAAAAGTGAATTAACCATAACCATTATCAATGTTGCAATTTTTTATAATGTTATGAAAAATGTACTATCATTTTGGATAAATTTTGAGAAGTAAAGACAATTTACACCCAAAATCAAACTTAAAATATAATTTAATACTAAAATCTCTTGGAAGTTTCAGTCCTAAAATTTTAATTGTATATTTTTAATTCATTTTATTGCTTTGAGTCAAAATTTTCTCTTTATATCTATTTATCACTATTTCTACTAACCACTCATACCGCCATCAACCACCTATAACGACTATTACCACAACCATCACTACAACCCCCCCCCCCCCCCCCCCCCCCGACTAATGCTTCCACTGATCTCGCCGCCACCGACCACCGTACTAAATTATACTTAGAATTTAATATTGAGCCCATTTTTAAATAAATTTTGATTCAAGTGAATATTGGCAAAACTCCTATTCTTTGGCCGAAATTGTTCAAACAAACTATCATTTTCGGCTCATTAATGCTCATGGCCGAAAATGGAATCATAAGAGGATCTTGCCACTTTTTTAGGAAAGTTATTTATACCTTTGACTCATTTTTGTCATTGACCCATTTCCCTTTATACTTAGCTGAAAATGAGTTATCTTTTTACCATTCTGGTCAAACTTCATATGTTAGGAGGTGAAATCAAATCTCTTATCATGTGAGATTTTAGATTATCTTTCCCCGGACGATTAATATTGATCTTCAAATAGACAATCTCTGGCTAGTCTTTTGCCACCTCATCAATCTATGTGAACTTACATATTATTTGAAGTGAAAATCCACTTTTTGCCGAATTCTTTGAGGCCAAATGGACTATTCGGCCAAAATTTATGTTCAATCAACCGATTTGATTGGTCGTATATAATTAGCCGATTTTAATTATTTTTTAAATTCTTAGCTAATCACTTTTCACCACACGTATGTAAAATTGTAGTGTCAACAATAATATATAATTATGAAAAAATAAAAAATTGTAGATTTTATTTTTTAAGTGTTTAAAACTCATGGATATGAATAATAATTTCTAAATTTCTAAATTTCTAAATTTATTTATCATCCTAATTTAAATAGATTGGAATATGTAGCTCACATACTCTAACTAAAATACATTTATAGAAAAATTTTAATCTACCTAAGAAGAATGTTTAATTAAAAACATATTTTATTTCATTTGTCTCTAAATGCGAAAATAAAAAGTTGTTCGGTAAGAGGCATGAGACGTGACCGACACATATGATCTTAATAGGTTGTTTAACAAATGTAGAAGCAACTCCCACTCTATTGAGAAAATATTCGGTGCAATTTGAGTTAGTGTAATTTACGGTCGAGTTTTTATCTTAAAGAATAATATTATATCATAACTGTTTGACCTCATTAAACATGTTGATGTATCATTTTAAATAGATTGATGATATCCTAGCATGTTTAATGAAGTTCAACCGTTAAGGTCTATTCCTATATTTTCATATTACATGTTGACCGCAAATTGCACCAACTCAAATTGCATTGAAAGTTTACTCCACCACTTATTACAATCTAACACATGTAAATATTAATTTTTAATATTGCCACGTCAACAATAAAATTTAAAATTATAAATTTAATCAAATTTTGTATTTTTTAAATATAATTTTACCCTAAATATTTATATATTTTATATTTTTCCCTACATCTATTTTTTTTTAATTTCTTTTTTCCACCTTCACCAAGGAGTTTGAGCTCCAAATATAAACGTTGGATAAAATATTAATTTATGTCAAATTATAATCATAAACTTTTATCAGATGATGTTAAAATTCATATTTTACATGTACTGTTTTATTGTAGGTGCTGACGTGTTTAAATAATGACACATCATCTCAATTATCGAAAAAATTGATCGGAGAGATTAAAAAGTTTAATCTCGATAATACATAGACTAAAAAGTTCATTGGAGTCAGTGAAAAAATAATTCATAAAAATTAAATAATACAGGAATGAAAAAGTGAATTAACCTTAACTATTATCAATGTTGCTATTTTTTTTAATATTATGATAATTTTTGGGGAAAAAAGACAATTTACATCCAAAATCAAACTTAAAATTTAATTTAGTACTAAAATCTCCTAAAATTTTAATTGTATATTTTTAATTCATTTTATTATTTTAAGTCAAAATTTTCTATGTATATCCATTTATCACTATTTTTACTAATCACTCCTACTGCCATCAACCACCTTTACTGACTATCACCACTACCATCGCTACTAATGCTACCACCACCACACCCCCCTCCCCCCCTCCCCAACACTGACATAATCGCTGACCAACACTCTTGACCACTGCTGCTAACCACCGTGACTAATGATGCCATTGATCCTCGCCGCCACCGACCAACCGTAGTAGATTATACTTAGAATTTAATATTAAACTCATTTTTAAATAAACTTTGATTCACATACAAATTATAACCCCTGTAATAAAAATCAGTCTCATTCACGAGTTTTTTCTTTTTTTTCTTCTTCGAGCCAACGGGATATTTTCATGATTATTATTGTTTAATCTAAGGAATAGTCTAATTGTAGCATTGGAGAAGGTGTTCTCAAATTTGAAGCAATAGATGTCATCGGCTCTATCTTAAGTACACATTTTAGATATAAACCAGTTAGTCAGTTACCATTAGCTTTATATTTTATGGTGCCCTTTTGTAAAAAAAAAAAAAAAAAAAAAGGTCGATTCTGAAATCATCAGCTTTCAACCTTCCGACATGCAAGAGATCTGCAGCAGATCTGGCCTTTTTTTTTTTTTATTTCGTGATCAATTTCATTACGCAAATGTACGCAAAGCAGAGGATCCTTCCTTCTTTCTCTATACTTAAATCATCGTACGCCTCCTCATTTGGAAATGGCCAAGCGGGCCTAAAAAGTTTTATATCCCGTTTGGTTATGAACACGACCCATCATGGACAACAACATCGGGTCGACCCGGTTCCGCCATAGAAAATCCACCTACACCGAACGCTTCCTCGGCGCGTTCTCCCAAGCCCCGCGCCCTGGAAACCCTAACAATACCTCCAACGCCGCCGCATCTGCCGTAGAGCTCAGCGAGGATGACGTATTTTGGGTTGGCGACTACGCTGCCGAGCCCAACCACCACCCAACATCTCCGTCCTACACCTCATCCACTCCTCGCCAACACGTTAAAGAATTATCGCAACCGGAATCGTGCGGGATCCTCGCCGCTCTTCCTGAAAACGAGGCGTCTTCGAGCCACCGTAGCCTTTCGCATTTCTACCACAAAATGTCGATCTCGTCGTCTTCTTCTTCTTCCTCTTCCTCGTCGCGGATGATTCTTTCGATCCCTCGCCCGCCGTCGGAGCGAATTCAGGCACCGATCTCTTCCTCCCCTTTGAGGTTCCAGTCCGCGCCTCGCAACGTGCCGATACTATCAAACGCAATGAGGACGCACAGCCGATCTGATCTGGAAAACGACGATGATGATGAAGAAGGGGACGGTGAGATGCTACCGCCGCATGAGATTGTGGCTAGGAGTTACGTGCGGTCTCCGACGCTGTCTTGCTCTGTGCTTGAAGGAGCTGGTAGGACTCTGAAAGGCAGAGATCTCCGTCAGGTTCGAAACGCAGTCTTTCGTCGAACAGGTTTCATTGATTGAGGCCTTTGAATTTTGTTTCTTCTTCTTCTTCTTCTTTTTGCCTTCAATTTTTGGTGTGGCCAATTTGGTTTACGTTTATGTGGATCAACTAGGGAAGCAATTTTGATTTGCTGTGTTATTTGAGCATAGCACTTAACCAGAACGGGAAAAACCAGAAACTGAATTGAGTTTCTTACCAAATGCCATCGTTGATAGGAGGAGGAGCTTCATATGAAGTTCGCAAGAGTTTGTTTACATGTTTATCCTGCTTAAAAGCTAACCTTGCAAATCACCTCTAACAGGATCAACAAAGGGTAGATTAAAGATGAAAAATTTAGGAATAGAAACATTACGGATTTCCAACTGATTTGAGTTTAAGAAATTGGTAGTGATTGATCAAATACTTGATCCCCCTCTTCTCTCAATCAAATACTTGTTCATCATTTTAGCACACATGTTTGGTTCGATTTCTTTGTGAGAATGAAAATGAATGAGAATGATAATGATGATTTCTCTTCGCATCCTTTTGAAGAAAAAGTATTAAAAGTTATCTAAGTACCACAGTATAATTTAAAATATAAGAAAAGCCCTGTATAAGTGGATTCTTACAAAAAATACTTATTTAGATGATAATGAAAAAATGTCTTTTTCATTCCAACAGGAATAAAAAATCATACATTTGAATCAAAAGTGGAATTGAATGAAATTTTCATTTCATTTCCACTAAAAATTCGAATGAGACATGTCCTTAAGTTCTTGATGTGTTAATCCTTCAGTATAGTATTCTACAATGAAGTTTGTATCACATGTCCTTAGTATTCTACAATGAAGTTCTTGATTTGAAATAATAGAGCAATTCAAATCCATAAAGTATATGCTTTGTGAGGGGAACATTATCATTTTGGAATCTTCTTGTAAGTTAGGTTATTCAGATGATCAGATTTCAAAATACAGAAGATATATATTATAATATGGAAAGTTCCTCTGAATTTTCTTATCCCTATAATCCTTGTAAGTTAGCCCTTTTTATGCAATTGGGTTGGAACGAGATATGATATTTCAAAGGAGCCGAGAAGGTAGGGGTGTGCATGGATCGGTTTAAAATGGATAAATATTCGGATATAACCTATTTTGGTTAGATTTTTAGATTGAGAAATTAAATAACCACGTCTCTTAAATTGTCATAAAAAAAAAAAAAAATTCAATTCATCCAATATATGTACAATAAAAAATATCTCTAGTACTGTTGTATCGAAGAAAGATTTATTTACTTTTTTTTTTTTTGAACTTTTACTAAACCTTTTCATTTTCATTTCTTGAAAACTTGGCACTATCACGTGTATGCATTTCTTTTTGAAACCTCACCTTCCTTCTATTGCAAAGCGCCCTTCTTTGTAAGAAGAATATTGCAATGATCAAGATAATGGAGGCCCAAATTATCTATTACAAGACCAGTACTCTATAGTTATTTTATCAGAATTCTCATTAATTGATGTGAAAGTGATGATGTGTTATTTTTAGATTGATTTAATTTATTATTTTTTGTTTGAATTAGGTCCATCCAAATATTTAGAGTGTGTTTGGATGGAGGATAGGGAAGGGGGGAGGCTTTATTAAAAGATGAGAAGGAAAGGTGGGGTAACTAGAGTTTTCTTTCGGATGTTTGGATATTTTCGTATAGGAGAGAAATGAACATTTTCATCCTTAGATGTATTCGCTAAATGGAAGAATGGAACTTTTTAATATACATTTTATGTTTACGATTATATTTTTTAAAAAGAGAAAATTTTATTACATAATTGAGTTAATATGATAAAACTATATGGGTCCTTATGTTAAAGAGCCTTGTAACAAAAAGTTTAAAAAAAAAAATAAAGTAACTCTTTATTTTCTTATTATTTTCTAAAATTATTGAAATATATTCATCCTCTTGCTCCTATCTTCTACCAAAACCAACATTAACAAATCAAAATCGAAAAACTCAGTTCTTGTAATACATTTTAATATGATCTTTTACTCTTTTCTCACTTCATATTCATTTTTTGATCTTTACTTTCCTTCTTCGTCATTCACTAGAAAGTTTTGTAATCGAAAAGCATCAAGTTTCTTTAGGATTCTTCCGTCTTTACTCCTTTTAGCATGTTCAAGCTCTTATTCTTTATTTTGCTTTCAATGGTTGAAAGAAATGTAAATTTGTCTCATTCTGTGTATTTGTTTGTATTATGCTTTAATTTCCTTATGTAACGATGAAGAAATGTAGTTGTAAATTTGTTGTTCATCGAGTCATCGAGGCATCGAGCTATCGGGTAATTGGTTTATCGAGCAATCGGGCAAAGATCAAAAACTTTTGTCTCTAATCTCTAATCTCGATGGCTCGAGGGATACTCTTAAGACCCATCGAGCCATAAGTTTTTGAGGTCAGAAATATTATAATTCTTTAATCTAAAACTATAAACATTAAACTCTAAACTTTAAATCCTAATCCTAAACCCTAAACCCTAAATATGAGACTCTAAATAGTAAACCCTAAACCCAAAATCATAAACTATAAACCTTATACTCTACACATTAAACCTTAGATTCTAAGTCTTAAACCTTATACTATGCCCCTTAAACCCTAAATCATAAACCTTATACTCTAAACCTGAAACCAATAACTCTAAGACCTTAACCCTAAACTCTATACTCTACACCTTTAATCCTAGATCATAAACATTAAAGTCTAAACTTGATTGCACGAGGGGTAATCTCAAGACAAATTGAGTCATTAAGTATTAATATTAAATCTAGAGACTTTATCATCTTTTAATTTAAACTAAAACCATAAATATTAAAATCTAAGTCCTAAATCTTAAACTATTAACAGTAAAACCTAAACCCTAAACCCTAAACCTTAAACTTTAAACCTTAAACTCTAAACTTTAAATCATAAATCTTAAACTCTAAACCTTAAACTATAGACTCCAAACTCTACCTTATACTCTACACCTAAAACCCTAAATCATAAACCTTATACATTAAACATTAAACCCTAGACTCTAAACATTAAACTTTATACTCTAGACCTTAAACCTTATATCATAAACATTATACTCTAAGCCTTAAACCATTAACTCTAAAATCTTAACCCTAAAATTTATACTTTACACCTTAAACCATAGATCAAAAACCTTAAACTCTAAATCTTAAACTTTATACTCTAAATCCCAAACTTTATACTCTAAACTCTTAACCTTATACTCTAAACTTTAAACTCTAGACTCTAAACTCTAAACCTTAAACCTTAGACTCTAAGGTATATAGTATAAGGTTTAGGGTTTAGTGTTTAGAGTTTTAGGTTTAGGGTTTTAGGATTAAGATTTCAAGGTTTAGGATCTAGGGTTTAAGGTATAGAGTATAGGGTTTAAGGTTTAGAGACTAAGGTTTCGGATTTCGGGTTTAAGATGTGGAGTAAAAGGTTTAGGGTTTAGTGTTTAGAGTCTAAGGTTTGTGGTTGTAGGGTTAAGGTTCTAAGGTGTAGAGTATAAGGTTTAGGGTTAATAGTTTAGGGTGTAGGGTTTAGAGTTTAGGTTTTAAGGTTAAATGTTAAAGGTTTATGATTTAAAGTTTAAAGTTTAGGGTTTAGAGTCCAGAGCTTAAGATTTGGAGGATAAGATTTTTTATTTAGGATTTAAGGTGTAGAGTATAAGGTTTAGGGTTTAGTGTTTAGAGTCTAAGAGCTATGGTTTTAGTGTTAAGATTTTAAGGTGTATAGTATAAGATTTAGGGTTAAGATTTTAGGGTTTAGGTTTAAGATTTAGGATTTATAGTTTATAGGGTATAAGGTTTAGGGTTTATAGTCTATATTTTAAACCTTAAAATTTAAGGTTTAGGATTTAAGGTTAAAGGTGGAGTATAAGGTTTAGGGTTTAGTGTTTAGAGTCTAAGGTTTAATGTTTAGGGTTAAGGATTTGAAGTTTAGAATATAAGGTTTAAGATCTAGAGTTTAAGGTGTGAGTATAGGGTTTGGAGTATAAGGTTTAGGATCTAGGATTTAAGGTGTAAAGTATAAAATTTAGGTTTTAGAGTTTATGGTTTAAGGTTTTGGATTTATGGTTTAAAGTGTAGAGTATAAGATTTTGGGTTTAAGGTTTAGAGTATAAGTTTTATAATCTAAGATTTAAGGTGTAGAGTATATAAGATTTAAAATTTAGAGTCTACGATTTAAGATTTAAATTTTAGAGTTTAAGGTTTAGGGTTTAGATTCTAGGATTTAGGGTTGAAAGGTGTAAAGTATAAGGTTTAGGGTCAAGATTCAGGGTTCAAGTTTAAGGTTTACGATTTAAGGCTTAGGCTTTATAATTTATTGTTTAGAGTCTAAAATTTAGTGTTTATGGTCTAGGTTCTAAGATTTAAGGTTTAAAATTAAATATTTATAATTTTGGGTTTTGATTAAAGGATTATAAAGTTTCTAACTTTAATACCCGATAGCTCAATGAGTATGTATCCCTTGAGCAATCGAGATTAAAGTCAGAGATAAAAATTTCTAACCTCTACCCGATGGCTTGATGGCCCGATGGTCCAATGACCCGATGACCCGACGGACATCAAATTTATAGCTTCTTTCTTAATGTGTTGTAGAAGGAAATAAAAGAAAAATATAAATAAAATATATCGAACATGACGAATTAACATTTCCATTATTATCTATTTACTATTGAAAGACGAATTTATATTTCCAATATGATTATTTGTCTCATTATTTTTATGAGTCATTACTTCTTTTTGGAGGGGTGAACAAAAATGGGTTCGACGAAGATGAAGTAGCAAATAGAATGTGAACGAAAATGGACATTTGTGCGATAAGTAGCGTTGTGGCACAAACGCTACGACGCCTCAATTTTAGTAGTCGTTACTTTTTGGGAGTCATTACTTCCTTCAACCTTTTTTCATTAATTTTTTTCGGACTCGATCGGGTATTAGCCATTTCTTCTTCAATCGGTTGTGAAACAGAGAGTTCAAAAATTCGCATACATTTCTTCTCGAATGGGTTTCAAATTGGTTTGGAAGATGGGTTACAAACTGAAGAGAGGGAGTGAACAAAAATGAAGGTTTGTGCGAAAATGGAGCTTTGTGCGTGTGATAATAGAGGGAAGAAGATGAATAAAATATAATAAAATAAATTTTTTGTAAGGATAATATAGTAAATGTATAAAAATTTATATATTTTTTTGGTTATAAAATATAAAAAAGGCCATTTTATTAAGAATTTTTTTGTAAAATTTAATTTGTAAAATAAATTTTTATAAAAAGTTTATTTCTCAAATCCTCACAAACTATTTATGTCAAAAGCTTAATTTGGTTTTCTTTGTTTTGCTCCGAGAGGAATTTCATCTTTTTATTTTGTGGGGCCTCAAGTGAGTAACTCATAAGAGTTACGGACAAATTTAACTCCTTTTCATTTTATTTTCCCTTAAAATATATTTAAGAGTAATATCATTCATCAATATATATATACACACGAGAGTATATATATATATATATATCTTCTCAAATAAATGCTAAGTTATATATCCCTATTTACTCATTTTGATTCTATGTAACAAAGAAAAATGCATTGACCTTGTCAATGTCACGTTGTCTCAAAAAATAATAATAATAATCGCATCAAATTGTCCGTGACTTTACGTTACATTCAGTATCTTAAAGGTCCTTTCTATATGCATTGGCTTACAACAACAATGGATTGCTGTTCTTAAATTCCTTCGCCCTAATTTAACGGCTCAATATTTATGATATATATATTAAATATCATTTCTGTCACATAGATCTTAGATTAAAATAGATCTTAGATTTATCTGAAAGATCCGAAATATTTATTAAAAAAAATAATTAACCCTTTCTCTCGCCTTCACAGATGAAAGTTGCTCTCGTCGGCCGACCCATCTCTTCCCCCATGTCATGTCGCCAACCATTGTTACGTCTCCGTCTTAATGGTACGCTCTCTCTCTCATGAAAGCTGTCTTTTTTTCCAAATGGGTCATGGTTTTTCAAGCTCTCTCACACGATTTAGGTCTTTTTATCGTTTTTTTTTTCCTCTAGTAGGGTTTTTTTTTTTTTTTTATTTTTATCACGGACGTTGAATAATTTCTTGATGGGTTGTCGAATTCCTACTTGAGGTTTTGATGTGGTATTGAAATTGAACCCCTCTACTCTCGAAGAAGAAGCTTCTGGTATCAATTGCAGCAGGAGTCAAATTGAAAGTTCTGCAGGTTCCTGAAGAACAAATTTCTTCTAATTCAAAGTTTATGCCTTTGATTAAATTTGTTTAAAAGATTAATGCTTAATTTTCGTTTTGTATGCTTTATGAAGTTTTGCATGCAGAAGAAGTTGAAATGCCTCTTTTTGATATTAATCTCGCTGTCATTCTTGCCGGTTTCATGTTCGAATCTTATAGAAGCCCGCCTGTACTGCTAAGTCTTTGTGATTGAACTGCCGAATCAGAAAAATTGAGTGTGTGCTGCTTTGACCAGAATGGCATAATGCCATAATCATACGCTCGTAGCAACAAAAAGTGCCATAGCCTTATCTTGTGCCAAGCACAAATGCATCTCGCCATTAAATAATCATTTGTACGTGAGATATATGATGACCAATTGTTCGTAAAGTTGAAGAAGGGTCTTGATTTGCCTATAATGGACCCAAGAGTAGTTTATCTTTTTCTTTCCATCTCTCTTGAAGCTTCTTCAAGAGGAAAAAAGAAAGGAAAAAAAAAAAAAAAACGGATACCCAATCTAAATCACTAGATCTGGGCGGATTCAGATAATGTTCTGATAAAACCGGATAGATCCAAAAATTTTGGATCTTTTTGGATCCGGTTCTATCCGAACCAGACTTTGCACATCCTTAATCCCTACCTCAGCAAGTCTTACCCGGCTCCCGCCCATGAAGAAAAGCAATTTGGCCCTAAGAAAGATAAAACATCATCTTTCTCGACGGCAAAAAATTTGTCCAACAATTATAAATCGATGGCCGAAGAAAGGAATAGAGAGAAATAACGTCTTCTCTCACATTTCTTAAAATTAAAATTAAAAGTTTAAAAATATTAATAAATATTTATGATTCAAAATATATTTATATCTACCCCAATTTATATAATATTTTTTATTTACCCTAAAACGTTTTTTCATACATCCACCTCTGAATTCACAACTAGTAAGTTTAGAAGTCCTTTTTTCAAATTTGATAACAACAATATTCATTTATATCTTTTAACCAGAGGATCATCATATTGCTCCTACCGAATCAAAACAAAAAAAAAATTAAAATAATAATAATAATAACAATAAGAAAATTAAATAAATAAAAAACAAACAATCAAGTACGAAAGAAGTAGGAGGTAAAAAATTAAGTGCACTTCATGACGACCAACAACTAAAAGCGGCTAATGGGGTCCTTCATTAACTCTCCTACATGCGAGTACACTACTTACTATATATTATAAGACTGAAACGATCCTCTCTATCTTTTTTCTCAAACAAACTCACAAATATCTCTCTACTGAGCAAGACATCGAATTTTTATCCATGGCTGTTCCTAAGACGAACAAGAACAATAATAATGTTACGTTAACGTTGTTATTTCTCTTCGCATTCTTTCTTGCAGGAATTGAGCTCTCGTCTTGCCAACTTCTCAGGGGAAAGATCTCTTGCCTTGACTGCAAATCCGATTTTGACCTCTCAGGTTCTCTCATTCTGTGCTATTTAACTTTTATTATTTTTACCCTTAAAACTTCTTTTAGTTTTATAACTAATTAGTTGTCTTTTGTCTAAGGCTATGTCAGTTGTCTAAGGGATGCGAGTTTTTGTCATTTTAGGTTACAAGGTGGCAATGAAGTGTGAGAAGGTGAAGAAATTGGAAATAGCAACAACAGGAGAAGATGGTTCATTTGAGATGAAACTTCAATCACAGCATCATCATACTACTCCTGCTCCAAATTGTCTTGCCAAGCTACTTGGTGGTCCAAATCAGCTGTATGTTTCTAAGAAATACATGGCATCAAAAATAATCCAAGCCCATAAAATTGAAAGCTCTGATTACTCTTTCACCATCTCCACTCCTCTCTCCTTCTCCACTTCAAACCCTAAGGTTATCACCACATCAGATGATGATGATCAGTTTGGTTCCTCCAAAACTGTGGATTTCCCTCTCCCTTCTGAATGGGGTTTGGCTCCATCTAGCTACTACATCCCTTTTATCCCCATTATCGGCATACCTTAATGTCATATATATCATGACATGATATCATTTTCATCTTAGTGCTACTCGTTTGGAAATGCAATAATTGTAGCCTATATATATATATATATATATAGTTAAGTTGTTTTGTGTTTGGTTAATACATTAATGTACTGTGAGTTAATGTAATATAGTTTAATTTATAACTAGGTGTGAGGAAGTGTTCATGGAGTACTAGTTTGTCCTAGCTAGCTAGCTTCTTGTTATATTAATTGTTTTATAATAATTTGTGGAAGTATTGAATAGTACTGATGTCTGCTATGCTAATTAGTTACCTATTTATCGCATTAATCTCAAGTTTTTTTAGAAACTTAGGGGTCCGAATGAAAATGTATTTTAAATGTATGTTTAAAAAAATATTATGTGTAATAATTACTTCTAATTAAAAAATTAAAAATTATTTCTTATATTTCTCTAATATTGATTTTTTTTTTAAGTAAAAATTAATTTTTATATTCTAAGCCTGATCCCAGAGCTTTAACTTTGTCATTATCTATGAGTCTAATGATAAGAAGAAGGTCAAAGTCTTGTATATGTATAATAATAGATTAAGAAACACAATGAAATCTCATTATACTTTCCGAACCTTTCACATGATATAATGCCATTTCTCGAAAAAAAAAGATCCTAATGATGTGGGTTACGTAAAAGGCAAGTCAGAAGAGACGTAGACATAACGTATAAAAAGGCCTTCAATTTTTCTAGTACAACAACGAGGTTTAATGCTAAAAAAAAAAAAAAAAAAGTCACGTATTTTTGTTAACATGTCACGTATAATATATTTATATTTTCCCCCTAAATTTTTTTAATTACAAATTGACCCCAACTTTGTCTTCTTCAATCCCCTACAACCTCTATTAAAAAGTCCTCTATTGAACCCCTCATCAAGTCAGATATGGATCTTGATTTGAACTTGTTCTTTAGAACCAGATCTAGAACTTGAGTTCAAATTCGATCAATCTAGTTCTAGATCGAGTTCGAACTCGAGTTCCAAATCTAATTTGATTGAGGTCGCTTGAATTCGATCTATTTAGTCTGAGTTCAAACTTGATGTGGAACCAGAACTAATTTGCAAACTCGATCTAGTTTAGGAACTTATTCGGAATCAAACCTAGTTTGCGAACTCAATTGGAACCAAATCTAGTTCGCGAACTTGATCTGGAAATTAGATCTGGAACTTGATCTAGTTTGATCTAAGTTCTAGATTTAGTTCGATCATGTTTACTTGACTCAAATTTGGTTCCGTGGAGGATTTCAATGGAGGTTATTAGAGGAAGATGAAGTTGGAGTCAGTATAATAACAGAAACTTACGGGGTAAAATAAAAATATAATATAGGTAGAAAATCAAAAACATATTTAAATGATGGTGTGGAAATAAAGAAATAAAATTTTTATTTTAACTTGTCTAACGTGACATGCTGATTAAGCATAACATATCAGTGTTTTACTATTAAAAAATAGAAATTATGTCTAGTTTCTTAAAAATTTAGAGGAAGTATGACTAGTTTTTCGACCAAAAGGATTTACATCTAAGTGTTAGAAAGTAAGAAAGACCTAATGTTGGTAAATGGGTACCAAATTTTGCAGCGAAAGCGATTATTTAGTCCTAGTATATAAAAAAAAATTTCTAAAAACTTTTTAGCGATCTTTTAGATATATATAAATTAATCATACAACTGTGCGAAAAAGTCATACTTCAGTCTACGCGAATCATTTAGCAAGACTCACACCACAATTTACAAGATCGATCCTCAATGGATATGTGTGAGCACAAAAAGATGACAATATTTTCTCTTTTTTTCTTTTTGTAAAAAAGCCTCTCTAATTTTTCGTATCATTAAATAATTAGAACATTATGTATTTATAGAGTTCCATTATTTTTCAATTTAATTTAAATAGTTTAAATTAATTGAATTGATGACTTAATTATAATATTAAATGATAAGATAATAATTAATATGTATTTCAAATAATATCATATCTTTAATGATATATTTGATTTAGTCAAATATTTTTAAATCTTATTTAAAATAGAATCTCATCTATTTTAAATCAAATCATATGTTATTTGAATTTTAAATTAGTTTTACAAACCAATTTAAATTTGACTTACATAATCTTAATATTAAATTAATATCTCATGAATTTAATATTATGTATAACATATCTAATTCAAAATCAAATATATTATTATTTAATAAATGAATTTCGAAATTTATGATTTAATTACATCTTTTAATTAATTAATTAATTAATATTAATTATCTCATAATTATAAATTTACCTGAGAAAACTATTTTTTGGAAAATAAGTCATTTTTTCAACCTTTATCATTCTTACTATATACAGTATTTTATAAAGGGGACTTGGAGACCATATACCTATAATTCCAAGCTTCAATCAATTATATTATTAATTAAAACTCTTTAATCTAATAAATTTAATTTATTAATCCCAATTTTATTCTATTAAAAATATGAGATTGCACTCTTATAATTATAGAACATATTACTGAGCAATCTCTAGTAGTCCATTGATATTATCATTACATGCAATCTAATCCTCAAATAATTGATTCATAATTAGAGTTGGTTAAAATTATCATTTTACCTCTCTAATTATCATTTTACCTCTCTAATTATCTCTTTATCCTTAAGTACTATTAATCCAGTAGTGAACGGTCAACTTATAACTTAATTATAAATTTGAGCTCAAAACCAGTCAGTTTCAGAATTAACACTTAAGGAAACCAATATACAATTTTTTATGAAGAATGTTTGGATTCTATATCTGTAAATCACATTCTTAACCATTTATCCCAATGAATTTCCAAAACAAAAGTCTTTAGCTTATTTTACAGACAAACCATGACGAGTGAATCAAAATATCCATTTAACATAAACATGAGTTCATGACTACTTAGAATTCAGATTGATCTACATATGATCATCTATTGATATGAATATAATTATTTATAGAAAACGGTATTTTACTAAAGAATTTATTCATATCGGGTCATGTCCTATATAATCCAATTATATAAAATACTTCCACTAAGATGTCAATTTACATCAGTGATCCGGATCTAGATCATTTGCATTCATAATGCTAGCGGACCGTACTAGCAACCATCAATTAAAGATTCCATACTTTAATTTGTTGCGGACAATTTCATCCATTATCTATAATCTTAATTCTCTTGTACCAATACAATATTATAGTCACGTAAATAAATGTGAATTTTTTTGATATTTATACATATTATTTAATAATAATACATTCACAATACTTATATAGGAAAATATCATTTTTATTAATTTCATAAAACAATACTCATCACATTCTTTCAGAGCATCATGCCCAACACCTAAGTCTATATTACTAAAAAACAATTCATCAGAAATATAAAAACGGGCAAATGATATCATGTGCCATTAAACTAAACTACTTCACACACGCACACACATATATATATATATATTTTAATCAAGCCCTCATCCTCAAAATAGGAAGGACAAAAATTTAAATTATGAAATATTTTTATACCCTTAATTTTTATTTTTATATTTTCAATCTCACTTTAATTTTTTTTTTTATAAAGTCACCCTTACTTTCACCTTCCTCGACCGCTACCGCCTCCACCACTGCCACCCTTCATCGCCGAAAAATAATTCTCTCTCTCCCTCGTTTGTCGGGTCCCGGATGAATCAAACGGGATCTAATTTTTTTTTTCTTTTTTGAGAGAGAGAAAGATAGTTATTTTTTCGGTGGAGAAGGGCAGTGATGGCGGTGGAGGAAGGTGGAAAATATTATTTTAGGAGTGAATAAATACAAGGGATGATTGCGTAATTGCCTTTGGCTCAAACAATTTTTTTATTTTTACCTTTATTTTAATTTTTTAAATAAATACCTTATTTTATATTTATTTTACTTTAATATTGAATAAAAATAAAATAAAAAAATGAAATTAGCTTTACAGCATCTGTTACCTTCATTTCTTCTTCCTTCTTTCTTATTGCTTCTTGCTTGCTTTCTCTCGACGATCTGTAAGAAAACCAAAGAAAGAAACTATCCCTTAGTTCTCTAATTTACTCCCCTTTTTTGCTCGATATTGAAGAATACAAAGAAATTGTGCATCTTCGGAGGTAGGAGTGTTTTGGTTTATATATATATATATATTTTTTAAAGATCTGAAGCAAATTTTGGTCCAAGAAAATTGGATCCAAATCTTAGACCGATTTCAAAATTTCGGTCTAATTTTTACTCGACCAAATTATGGATCCATGATTTTGGTCCATATCTAAAATCTTTTTAAATGTTTTTTATTAGATTATTATAAATATTGATCTCAATTTTTTTTTTTTATAGAAATGACATCATATGTATTCATAAGTATGTTTCAATGCGGAATGGAAGGATGATGATGGCACCTCAAAATCATCAAAATCTTGGGTACCAAATAGCTCATAAGGATGGAAGGTTGTTCTAGTTGAAACATACATCAATTTTAGTGAGTTATTAGAAGTCGTCCATAACATTATTTGTGTTGATCCTAGCGAATTTGGTATGAAAGTAGCATACAAGCTGTTATTGTTATCTATCACTCATCCAATATTTATAGAAAATATGGCAGATATGAAGCTATTTATATATAATGCATGTTCATATAATCTATCTCCACTATAAATGACATTAATTCTGAAGGGGAAAAGTAGTATGCATGTTCGAGAGCGATGTCAGGTACCTGCTTTTGGTAATGATGAAAATGAGAATCGTATGAGTTATGTTTATAGTCATGATGAATATCTAAATGAGGGTTTGAATATAGAAGTGAACGAAGATGTGAATTCTGAGATTGAGGTTGCGGATAATGAAGAAAATGAGGATGAGATGAAAGATGAAGATGACGAGTTTGGAAGAACGAAGAAAAAATGTGATAAGTGTCACAATGATGAAATGAATCATAATATTAATTTATAAGTGTCACAATGAATCAAAATCTGAGAGTGATTTTTTTTTATGAAATAGTACCTATACCTGATACTTTATCTGCTGAAAATAATACAACTATTCCCAATTTCCCGCCACCTATTATTCAAGAACTGGGGAATGAAGACGAGGTAGATAATGATGATTATGCTAATACTTTTCCTAGTATTGATTTTTCTAGCAGCATTATAAGTAATATACTTCTGATTGCTTCTTCTCAAGGAAGTAGAGATGAGTTTTATTGCACCCAGTTCTTTGATTTGAAGAATAACCTAAAGATGCATCTATAGTTGCATATGATCTGACGTAATTTTGAATTCAAGGTGAAGAAGTTATATAAGGCTAAATACGTTGCCAGTTGTATAGATCCAAATTTACAACTAGATAGAGGTGTCAAAATGGGTTGGACGAAAAACCCAGCCCAGAGCCAGCCTAGATACGAGTTCGAGCTTGGACAAATTTCCAAATTCATCGGGTCAGGCTGGGCCGGCCCGGTACATAAACCCGGCTGAGCCTGGGCGGCTCTAATGGGTCTGGCCCTATAGGGCCCTACAGGGCCCAGCCCACTGGCCTGCACCATAGGCTACCTAGCCTGTGGTGTAGGTGCATGTGCAGCAAGCTAAAAAGCATGTCGCACATGCAATGAGGTTATGAGAGAGGGCTTTCAAATTTGAAAGCCCTCTCCTCAATCCTCATCATCCCGCTCAAAACTTTTAAGTGGGATACATGTCTTTAATTTTGTTTTTCTTTTATTTTACTCACCTTACATTATAATTTTTAAATTCTGCCTATAAATATTCCTATAAATATCCACTCTTTCACTCTAATTTCTCTTCACATTTTCTCACACTCTCTTTCTCTCTCAGTCTCTTATCTAATCTCTAATTTTTTCTCTCATATTCTAAATTATAATTAATATTCATTCTTCCATAATCCCTAATTTACTTATCATTAATCTCTTATTCCTTTATCTCAATCTCTAATCCTCTATTTTCCATAAATTAAACCAAAGTCCAAGGTAATTAAATTTATTATTATTGTTTATTATTTATTATTATACTTAATATTTAATGCTTTACTTTTTTACTTAAATTTTTATATGAAATGGATCATCATCAATATGACTCTTAACTCTCTAAATGAGTATAAGCAAAATATTTATGTCGAAATCAGTTCAAATTCACCGTCGATATCGTCAGTTCCAGCAGAATCTAATATACTACCAGGTGGTCCAGGTCTACCACCACCATCATATTCATCTAATACTAATACTGCTACTGTCACAAGTATAATGCCCACAAAGAGACATAATGAGCGAACATCTGAAATTTGGGATACATTCGACATAGTTCTACACAAAAGTAATAAAGGTGCGAACATTAATGGTGCAATGTGTAAGTATTGCAAAAATATTTTGGTCGCAGGTCCAAATAATGGAACTAATCACTTGAAACGCCATAAAGATAAATGTATGGCTAAAGCTGGTGCAGGTATGAATCAAGCTCAACTGAATTTTAACACTGATGATACAGTTAGTATGTGGATTTATGATCCAATAGCTGCTAGAGAATCTCTAGTTAGACTTATTGCTGCTACTGATTTACCTATTAATTTTGGTGAGAGTGTTTATTATGAAGAGCACATTAGAAGAGCACAGACCCCACAATATAAGAGCACAAGTTGAAATACTACTAGATCTGATATATTTACATATTTCAGAAAAAAAAAATGTGATGAATTAAAATTAGAATGTGATGATTTACTTTTGCCTTAACTTCTGATATTTGGAATGCATGTTCTAAAGAGGACTATTTATGTGTTGATATTCATTACTCATATTTAGAATGGATTTTAAATAAAAATTAATAGGATTTAGAGTTATAAATGAAGCACATACTGGTGAAAATATCAATGATTTAATAATGGAAGTTTGAGTGAGTTTGATATCAAAAGCTGTATAATATCCATAACTTTGGATAATGTTGTGGCAAACACAATGGCCGTCTCTTTATTTAAATCACAGCTTAACCAATATAATGGTGGAGTCTTCCTACATTAATGTTGCATGTGTCACATCATAAACCTCATTGTAAAATCAGGTATGAAAGAACAACATGTAAAATATTTGATTGATAAAATTCATATGATATTATCTTGGATTACTAGTTCGAATTCTAGGATAGCTAAGTTTAAAAGATATTGTAGGGCATTCAATATGAAGCCTATAAAGTTTGGAACTGATATACCGGTAAGGTGGAATTCCACATATTTGATGTTGAAAAATGCCCTCCCACATAAAGAAATAATTAGCGGTTTTTTTAATTCTTGTGATCCTCCTGTTATGTTGAATAGTTTTGATCAGGATTTACCTGAAAAATTTGCATATTTTTTAGAAATATTTTATGGTTCTACTGTTTGACTTTTAGGTGTTTAGTATCTTACATCTCCTCTTGTTTTAAATATTTTATGGTTCTACTAGCTTGTTTTTTATCTATGAGAATGATGAAATGTTTAAACCAGTTGTTTAGAAAATGGTTTCAAAATTTAAAAAATATTGGAAGGAAATTCCTTTTTTATAGACTTTTGCTTTTATATTAGATCCTAGGGTTAAGTTACAGGGTTTAACAAATACTCTTACATTTATGAGTCAACATATAAATGTTGATTATTTTTCCACTATTACTACGCTACTAATAAGTTATATGAAGTGTTCGGTCTTGATGATAATAAGTATAGCTACTTGTGGCAACAGACACGAGAACAAGAGATTCGGCCCAAGAGGAAGAGTTGGAATTTTGTTAGCGGTTCCGGTTCCAGTTCGATTTTCACTAGGATGAAACTCCAGAAATACCTCGAAACCGATTTCTCATTTTTTAATTCTTATACAAATGATTCAGAATCCTTATGCCTGTTGGATTGGTGGAAGAAAAGCTCTACATGATTTCCTATACTAGCACGACTTGTACGGAATGTATTAATTATTCTCGTTTCAATAGTTTCTTTCGAATCAGCATTTAACATAGGTGAGAGAGTTATTGAAGATAGGAAGACTTCATTAAAACCAAAATTGGTTGAAGCATTATTATGCATAAGAGATTGAGAGCATGCATCGCATCAAGGTCAACATACAACTCATAATGAAGAATTGGCTCAATATTTTCATAATATGTTCTTAGATAAAAACTGTTCTGTAGCAGGAAGCAGTTTTGTGATCCACCAATGACCTACCACCATTAATAAATAGATGAGATAATAGATTATAATGTATTAGCAAACTTTTATTATTATTTTGTTTTGTTTATGGCTTCATTATAAGGTCCGTTTTTTTCTCCTTAAGGCCGGAAGATTTTTTTTACGGACCGATTATTTAAAAATATACAATAAAGTTTGTATTTAGCCAAAAGTTTATTCTTTATTTGAGATGCTGCTCTTAGACTCTTAGTTATTTGATAATTTGATAATTTGAGATGCTATTAGTTATTTGGTTGTAAACTTTGATGATACAATTTGATAATTTTGTTTGGATCGTTCCTTGAACCTCTTATTAATTGGATTGTTCTCAAGACTCAGAATCTGAAATAATCTCTATTACTTTAATAATAATTTAGCAAGAATATTTTATTTAAAAATGGCCAAATCCATTTTAGGTTCGGTAGAACCCGGTCGATTTTAGGCCCAGTAGAGCCCCGCCCATTTTAGGCCCGGTGGAACCCGGCCCATTTTAGTCCTAGTAGAACCCAGCCCATTTTAGGCCCAGATGGGCCTAGTAGAACCCGCCCATTGTAGGCTCAGTAGAACCTAGCCCATTTTAGACCCCAAACAGGCCTAGGAAATATCCAAAGTGCTTTCCAAGCCAGGTCTGAACATATATTTAGAAAACTGCCCAGCTGGCCCGGTCCATTTTTTTTCCGAGCTTAACCCAAAATTGGCCCTGAATAGTGAAAAGCCTTGAAGGGGTCGGGCCGGGCAAACCGGGTGGCCCGTTTTGACACCTCTATAACTGGATGTTATGTGCGATGTGTAAGAAAGATTATTCACTTTTCCAAATTCATACTTATAATAACCAACATACATGTAGTTTGGACTATTTGCGTGATAAGCAATGGCATCGACATCGGCAATCATGGTAATTGGACGACATGTGATGAATAATTTTAGAAGTAGCAACCAGAGTCCTACCCCGGAAATGATTAAAGGTTTAGCCTAGACATGTGATGAATAATTGAAAGACGTATAAAACAAAGTCTATTGCACATGATCTTATTCGAGGTACAGCCGAAGATAGCTACGCAAGGTTACCATGTTACTTTGCCCTAATGAAACTCGTGAATCTAGATAATGTAATTTCAATTCAAACATATGGAGAAGGAAGCTTTTTTATTTTTTTCATGACTCTTATGGCATCCAATAAAGGGGTTCTGTTTAATGCGAAAGGTTATTGGTATCGATATGACCTTTTTAAAGGGTGAATACAAAGGGGTGCTTCTAACCGCAACTACACAAGATGGTAACAAGTAACTTTATCCATTAGCATGAGTTATAGTTAACTTAGAGAATTAGACATCATGGACTTGGTTTTTGACTAAACTTCGATAAATAATACCTGATACCAGATTGAGCATAGAGTATTAGAAATGCTATACAAAGTGTTTACCCAAATTCAAAACATGGTGTATGTATTTGGCACATTGAGCAAAATATCAAGTCAAAATTTAGGAATGGTGGAATGACCCCTTTATTCAAGCAGCCAAAGCATATACGATAGAGGATTTCGATAAATACTTCTTTGATATCAGAAGAGCGCATCCTGGTGTGGAGTCATACGTGGAGGATATTGGTTTTGAACACCAGTCAAGAGCTCATTTCCTGGGTATTAGATACAACATCATGAAAAATAATAATTTTAAATCGCATAATGCTATTGAAGGATGTGCATGAATATCCTATTGTAGCATTGGTCGAAAGTATTAGGAATATGATGAAGACTTGGTTCAATACTAGAAGAAATGAAGCGAATCAACATACGAAGCGATGTACTCCTAAGGTTGATAGTGTGGATGCTGATACATTTGAAATGACACAAGATGATACTTTAGTTATTGTTAATATATAGGAAAAGAGTTACACATGTAGGATGTTTGACTTGTATAAAATTTTGTGCCCATATGTTGTAGCAATTATGAAGTCTATAAGTGTGAGTATGTACTCATTTTGTGATCTCATTCTACTCTATTGAATATGGGAGGGCTGGATATGCAAAATCAATTTATCATGTAGCATCATTTGGCGAGTGGGATATTCCATAAATGATATAATCAATTGTGGTTCTACCACCCATCATGCGTAAATAGAGTGAAATATCAAAATTTAAATATATATCTTCAACTGGTAAACAAACACAAAGGAGAAGAAAATGTGGTAATTGCAGATGTCTTGGACATAATAGGAAGACTTGTTTGAACCCGATTCCACAAGCACCCGTTGGAAACACTTCATGATGTTATATTCATTATTTCGTAAGAACATTTATATTTATTTGGGACCATGTTTTTTTATGTTTATGAGATGTTTGTTATGTTTTATTTTGGATGTTAATTTGAGTTCTTTATTTATTTTTTTTGGGGGGGGGGGGGGGGTTCAATAACCTCAATATAAAAAAAATATTGTAAAATAGTCAACTTTTATAAAATTTGGTTAAGTAGCTCTCTTTTATTATTTATTTAAAAAGAAATAATTATTTTACTTAAATTCCCTCACCTTTGTCATTCTTTTTGGCCAAACAAAAGAAAACGAAACTCCATTAACGTTAACAAAAGCTTTGCGTTGTTGATCCACGGCGGCATTAACCCATCCATTTTTAGTTGATCATCGATCCTTACTTGATATTTTGGTCATATTTATACATTTTCTGGTTTTCTAAAATTTCTTGGTAAGTTTTCTTTTCTTTCCATGCTTTACTACGTTTTCTACATCTTTCTTACATTTCTTTCTTTCTTTTTTTCTTCTTTTTTTTTTCTTTTTTTTTTTCTCTCTACATTTCGACTGATTATACGAGATTAAGGGTCTACATTCTATATTTTTATCAATATTTTTTAGATCACAGAATTGGACCAAGATCTAGGCCCATAATTTTTTCGACCTATATAGGTAGAGTTATTTCTAGATCGAGAACTCCCTCTAATGAATTTTAGATCGGGAATTCGGTTTGAAATATTTAGTCCAATTATTTCTAGATCGAGATTGCAGTCTAATATTCTCGGTCCACTAAATTATGGACCAAGATTTAGATCTAGAATTCACTGGACCTATATAGGTGCAATCATTTCTGGATCGAGAACTTGGTACAATATTTTAAGTCCTGTTATTTCTGGATCGAGATTTAGGCCCAATATTCTCAGTCCATTGAATTATGGACCGAGTTCTTGGCTCATTAATTTCGGTGGAGCCAGTTTAGGACGAAGTTCTTAGTCCAATTACTTAAGCGTTGTTGTTATATTTTGTTATATGTTGTCTATTCAATAGATATTGATTATAAATTATTTATTTGTCATGAATGGAGTCATCTGTATACAAAGTTGTATGCTTTGATGGGGAATAGAAGCATAATGAGACGTTAAAGCTGTCGAAATATTGGTTTCCGAAAGACTCACTAGGATGAATGAGTGTTGCAGTTAAACTAGTGTCAGATTTAATGAGTTGTTAGAGATTATCTATAATGCTATCAACGTTAATCGTAATGTCTGGCTTAAAATTAGCATACAAGTCAGCATCCTCATTGATTACATATCCGATGTTTATGGAAAATGATGAAGATGTGAAGCCATTTTTAGTGTACTTATTTTTGAGTGAGGCAGATAATTCTCCACTTTACCTGATGATGATTCTGAGAGGGATAAGTGATATGCATGTTTAAGAGCAACGTCAATTACCCATTCCTAGTAATAATGATAATGAGAATTTTATGGATTTTGATGATGCTAGTGACATATATCTATATGAAAGGATGAATGTGGAGGTGGAAGAGGATGTGTCCAAGGATGAGGTTGAAGATGAGGCTGACGTTGAGAATGTGGATGATGGAGGTCAAAGAATAGAGGAAAAATGTGGTAATTGTCAGAAAGATAAGGTTTCGGCCGAGGTTTAAAATGTTTCCTCATGCATATGACTTCCTTTTTTTCTTAGTTATAATAAACTAAAAAATACTTTTGTCTGAACATAACTTTTTAAGAAACCATCTTTATGACTTTATAGACAAAGACCTCAATCTCTAGATCGAGAACCGGGACCGACTTCTTGGAAACATGGATTGCTTACCTTCTAGGTCAAGAAATTAGTTTAGACCAAGAATTAGGATTGAGAACTCGGTCTAGGCCTTGGGACCCAGTTCTCGGTCTAGAAGGTCAGAAACTAAGGTTTATGTCATTTAAGATCGAAAACTCGATTTGAATTCAGAATCAAGACTGAGTTTTTGGTCTAGAAGGATATAAATCATGGTTTTTGTCCGTGTAGACTGAAAACTCGGTTTGGACTGATCTCTAGATTGAGAACTCAGTGTAGAAGATATAAATCATGGTTTCAGACTTTTTAGATCGTGAACTCGGTCTCTAGATAGGGAACCAAGACTACAAACTTGATTTGGACTAGGAAATTAAACTGAGTTCTCAGACTTTAATATTCAAAATATGACAGAGAACTAGGTTTGATTTTCTAGTCTAAAGACCAATAGTCGGTCTCTAAACCGATAATGCATACCTAGTTCCCAGTCTATACTTAAATCCTAATAATACACTAAATCCTAAATTCTAAATCATGAATCCTAAGGTTTAAAGTCAATGTTATAAGGTTTAGAGAGAAGAGTTTAAGATTTATAATTAAGGGTTTAAGATTTATAATTTAAAGGATTTAAGGTTAGGAGTATAAGGTTTAGGATCTAGGGTTTAAGGTGTATGGTGTAAAGTATAAAGTTTATAGTCTAGGGTTTATGTTTTAAGGCTTACAGTTTATGGTTTATGGTGTTAGGATTTAGGGTTGAAAGTTAAAGGTTTAAAGGTTTAGGGTTAGGGTATAGAGTCTAGATTTATGTTTAAAGGTTTAAGATTTAAAGTTTATAAGTCTAAGGTTTAAGGTTTAAGTTTTAGAATTTTGATTCTATGATAAGAATTAAAAGGCTTAGGGTAAGGTATTATGGTGTTAGGGTGATAGGGTTTATGGTGTTAGAGTTTAAGGTTAGGGTCTATGGATTTAGGGTTTAAGGCTTATGGACTAGAGTTTGAGGTTTAAGGTTTAAGGTTAGAGATTTAGGGTTAGAGGTTTAAGGTCTATGGTTAGAGGTTTAAGGTCTAGGGTTAGATGTTTAAGACACATAGACCAGTAGAGTCATAGACCCGTAAACCCATAGACCCGTAGAGTTTTGAGTGCATAGTTTTTTTAGGGGTTAAGGTGTAGGGATTAGGGCAATATGGTCTAAGGTTTAAGGTTTATGGTTACGATGTTAGGGTTTATAGTGTTAGAGTTTAAGGTTAGGGGTTTATGTAGTTAGAGTTTAAGGTTTAGAGTCTAGGGTTTGAGGTGTAAGGCCTAGGGTTTAAGGTATAGGGTTAAAGGTTTAACGTATAGGGTTAAAGGTTTAAGGTATAGAGTTTAAGATTTAAGATTTAGTATTAGAGATTTAGAGGTTAAGGTAAGAGATTTAAGGGTAAGAGGTTTAAGACCCGTAAACCCATAGAGCCATAAATCGGTAGACTTGTAGACCCGTAGAGTCTTAAGTACAGAAACCTTTTAGTCTCTTAAGATGATTTATATTCTCAGACTTTTTTTATGGTTTATATTCAAATTGGATAACCATTCATTCTTACCTCAAAATTAGTTAAGGAATAAATTGGATTCTTATATTTAAAAAGGTACACAATTATAGACCCATAGAATTTTGAGTACAAAGACTTTTTAGTCTTTTAAGATGATTTATATTAAGAGATTTTTTATATGGTTTATTTTCAAATTGGATAAGCATTCATTCTTACTTCAAAATTATATAAGAAGTAAATTTGGATTCATATATTAAAAAAGTTACAAAATTACAGATCTATATATTGTTGACTAAAAAGTCTATGTACTCACAAATTTTACGAGTCTATGGGAATTCTGAGCTCGAATGGGTTCACTGATAAAGGTTTCAAGTAGAGATTCTGAGTTCTTAACTTGTGCTTGAAAGCTTAGGACGTTGTTAATGGAGGTCTCAGTGTTCATTATGTAAGGGTAATTTAGTAAATATATGTATTTTATTTTCTTTTTGATTTTTTATTTAAGTTATAAAATAAAAAAGAGGCCATTTCTTATAAAAACCTTTTAAGAGTCTTAAGGTTTACCTTAAGGATAACTCTTATAAACAAAAGTATATTTTCTCCAATTTTCTCTATTATTTAATTATACAGAACAAGAAAAAAGTTTGCAACTACAAGTCCCATATGTGTCTATAAATTTATATCATCATCTTACTCCTATAGAACTTTATGTGATCATCATTTACATTATCTAATTGAAATCTTATTATATGAAACTCTATGCACTTGATAGTCCATACCCCACAATCCCCAATCTTGCGACTTTGAGGTAACTCGAGTCTCTCTAGTTCGAATGGATGCTTCAACTTATGGTGATACTTCCTCCTCAACTTGTGGCTATACTCCATGACTCAACGTAATTGTGTGCAAATAAGTAAGAACATCTCATGAGTGGTGAGATCATCTACCTCAGATAGATCTTCCTTCGAATCCCTGATATATATAGTCTAGGAAACGAGGTTCACAGTTAAGGTAACCCAGTGCACTTCTCCAATATTGAGAGGAAAGTACACGGTGTGCACTTCCTCCTAAGCGATGCTTGCCCCCGCTCCCCATGTCCCATGATGTACGTAAGACAAAAAGTAACATATTGCATTAAATCAAAATGAGTTTGCTAACAAAATCATAAGATTTGGTTTCAATGTATAGCTTAAGAATAATTCGTTATCCGGATCTCACACCTCCTTTCTCATTCCATAAAATGTAGCATCGTAGAGATCATCTAAAATTGCCATCAGCTTTTTCTCAAAATGAGGGAACAGTTGAGAGAACTTTGTGTATCGCCTCCAGATCAGTAGCAATGCTTCATTAATATGCCGTCAATAGTTTCATAAGCTATGTAAATAAATAAGTTTAATTTTTTTTTAAAAACCTTTATTAGAATAATAGTTTCAAAATTTCGGTATGGACAAGATTTCAATCAGACCAATTTGGACCGAAATCTTGATTTCGATCCAAGATTTCATTCCAAATAGGTCAAATCAAAATCGTGGGGTTTTTTTTTTAATAATTATTATTATTACTTTAATGTTTAAGGCTATGTTTTATACAGTTTTAAGTTTAGTTTTAAGGCTTTCATTTTACCCATTTATCCATTAATGTTCTAAGGGTAATTATTTTAAGGTTTCAAGCTTTAAACTTTTTAACTCTAAGTTTAAGTTGTTAAGTTTTAGATTTGAGGTTTTAGTTGTTAACTTTTTAACTCTAAGTTTAAGTTGTTAAGTTTCAGATTTTAGGTATAAGTTTGAAATTTAGTTTTGAAGTTTAGGTTTTAAGTCTAAGTTTATGTTTGAAGTCTAATTATAAGGTTTATATTTATGTTTGAAGTCTAGGTTTATGTTTAGGGTTTTTGTTTTAAGTTTTTAATTTTTAAAGTTTAAGGTTTATATTTATGTTAAAGTTTAGGTTTAAAGGTTGGAAGTGTAAGAAAAAAAATACAACATACTGTTCCGGACTGAAATCAAGATTTCGGTCCGAATAAGTCAAACTAAAATATTGGAGATTTTTTTTATTAATTAAAGTTCAATGAATAAATAACTATATTATAAAAAAAGAAATAAACAATAAACAGAACAGTATACATCATATGTCCCACACATGTTTATATAGGTCAATATACAGCTTATGCTTATATAACTTAATCATATCATTATTTATATTCCATAGTGACTCTCCTCTCATATGAAACTTAATACACTTAGTTGTGTACATCTTACAATCTCCTCCTTTCTTATTTATTGGCATTTTCGTCATTTGTAAATCAAAATGCCTCTCTTTTTCATTCTTATGATACTTATTCTTCAAATTGGGAATCTTGTACATGAGTTAGGGCAAGACCTTGCTTAACACCGAGCATACTGTAATGACTTTAGTTTTCTCCTGGATATTTATCCTCGAATCCATAATGTATAGAGTTTAGGTGTGGAAGTCTACGAGTAAGGCCACCTAATGCATATTTTTTAAGTTGAGCGCCATGTACACACTACACACATTCTCCAATACAGGGCTTGCAGGCCATTATACCATTCCCACTATGTAATTACAACTCAAAAATCAAATGTGTTAGGATATACTAATAAAAATCTAAGGTACAAAATTATTACATAAGTCTGATTTCCATGCATACCTAATGAGCAATGAGTTATCTACTTGTCGGTTCCATACATACTTAATGAGCAATGGGTTATCTACATATCGGTGGCTTTCTATCACCCCGACTAAAGTCAATCATAAGAGTTCATCCATTATTTCTATGGGCTTTCTTCTAATCCAAAGAATAAATCGGGGTACGTTTCTAGCTGAATCCATATCAACAATAAAAATTCGTTGATATGTTGCTAATCGGTTGATTAAAATAAGGTTTTAAGTAAAATTATCTATAAATATAAATATAATGTTTAATTAAAATTGGGTAATACTTATTGGACTTCGCAACCACTTCTCTCGGAGTCTTAGTCTCTGAAAAAATTTATTGTCGGTCTGCATGCCTATCATGACCTTATTTGGTTTATTATATATATTGTTTTACTAGACTGATGTGTTTCCGAAGTAGTTATGTATCTAAGAATGGAGACTTGAGTAGTTTCGGGTCCAAGAATAAAGATTTGAAGATAGCACTAAGCTTCCTTATCCTCATTAATCATTCACCAACTAACGTCACATAGGGCCTAACCAATCATTGACCAACTAACATCATATAGGAGGGGTTGCCATCCTCACTATCACGAGCCACCCCTTCACATGAAATAAAACATATAAGATTTAGTAAAGTTTAAAGTTCTTTTTTAACGAAATTATTAAATAAAGCAATATTTGTACTGCACATCCTATTTTCTCATAGATCAAACCAACTGTATGTTCTAACCCACCGAATCTATCATCCAGCCCACTAAATCTCTATTCTAGCCCACCGAATCTCTACTTCATCTTCTAACCAACAGGCTCAATCTTCTCTTCCATCCTCTACATCATATCCCACAAATCACAATCAACAGTCGGTGTATATGGAAAGGTTCGATCAACATTTAGTTTCTGATCCTCCCCCTCTAAAAAAATTTATGACCTCTCCATATTTACATCCTTATTAAACTCCTTGCCCTCTTTTGACTCCTTCATATTCTCATCCTCATCCTCTTTATTCTCATCCTCATCCTCCTCCATGTTCTTATCATGTTAAACATTATATATAGAAAGTTCTTCAGAATAGTCAGCCTCCTTTGTGGTCGGATCCACTAAAGTCGTTAGACAATCAATTACATCATCTTCAATCTCATCATTGAATGGGTTAATGTTGATCATATAAGAAGCGCATTCTCCTCTCCTTAACGGGCATAATATTCCATGCAATCTAGCCTATATCATTTCAAGTATTTTACATAGGTCGATTAATTAAATAATTACGATATATATAATTGTTGATCACAATAAAAACTAATTTCTCGGTTACTCAGAACTTTGACAATCGTCTTGAGTATTGGCTTATTAGAACACATGCCCAATTCAAGATCTATGGCCTACGGGTTTTCTCCAGACACTTCCCAAAAGTCTCTCCAATGCTTGAAATTGCTTTTAATACCCATACCTATAGTAATTTTAAAAAAAACATTAAAAAATTATAAAGTAATCAAAACTAACTATAAATCAAAATTAAGACAATTAATTACTTAGAAGATGAGTGGAAAACCGAGTATGTCCCACTTAACAGCCGCTTTTTCTCTACTTATAGCTTTTACGAATTTCTCTAGAAGGTCGTCCCTCTTGATGTTTTAAATAGTTCTCTCATGTACTATTTTATCCCAAAGATAGGTATCGAAAAACTCAATATCCAAGATCATATATAGATACTAAGGCGGTACTTTATGCGACTCCCTTATACCTAAGAGGAAAACCACCAAGAAATAAAGCAGCCCTAACTTCACATGTAGATCATTAATCTTTGTGCTTCGTCAGCATTTCAATCATGCCACTTTTTAGTTCTACTCTCCCTATTTTCAAAAATCTTCAAAAGCTTACCACATGTAATATCCTCATTCCCTTTGAACCAGTACTTCAGGAATTCATCATTTCCTTAACTTTGACCAGTAAGAAGGCCGATGCCTTGTGACATCTCAGACTGATAATAAGAGCGAACTCTTTCATCGAGTAATGGAGAGGATGACCATTTATGATGTACCATGCCTCATACTTCTTTTTTTATTAAGTTTGATGGACGATCAAGACACTAACTATTTGAGCGAAAAATGAAATCATCTCATTAACTTTTAAGAAATGGCCAAAGCATGGTTTCTTAAACATTTCTAGCTCTATACAATTAAGTTTGGTCTTAATCATAACAAGTACATCATGCAGCTTCAAGTGAACATATAATCGTAAAAGAAAAATGATCATCAAATTTCAAAATCCCCCTAAAAACAAATAAATAAATAAACATGTTCAATTTATTTATACAAACAGAATGCTATGAGATGAAATGCAAGATTTTGGTCTTAGATACTCAAGATTTTGGTCTAAGTACCTAAGACCGAAATCTTGATTTTGTCTGAGATAATACTCAGACCGAAATCCTGTAGATCACAAGATTTTGGTCTGAGTCTATAAGTCTGCATATGCGATCTTACTTAAAACCCACATCCACATAAATCAAACTAAAACCCACATCCACATAAATCAAACTCAAACTCAAATTTCACAAAAATCAAACTTAAAATCATATTTTACTAATAAGCATCTAACAATTTCATCAAAATCAAATCATACCGTATGATTTTTATATTCTCCAGACCAAGCTTCGTTATCCTCCATTAATGGTCGTCGATCAATGAGAGAGAGAATGAGAGAGAGAGAACATTGATGAAGGAGAGAGAAATGAAGGGGGAGAAGTTTTGATGAGAAATTGAAGATTTCGGCTTGGGGATTTAGGGTTTGAAAAACAAATCGATTTAAAGAAGAGGTGAGTTTCGGTTTTGATGAAGGGTTGAACAAGTTTGATGAAGATGAAGATATCAGTTTAGGGTTTGAAGGTTTGATGAAGTAAGGGTTCACGTCTCTTTTTTGAATTTCTATTTCTTTTTCTTTTTTTTTTCTTTAATATTTTCTTTTTTATTTTAGGAAGTCAAAAAGCAAAAAAAAGAAAAAAAAATGTATTTAATAAAATGAATACTAAAGTAAGGGTAAACACTAGAATAATTTTTAAATAAAGATAATAATTAAAAGTGAAAATGAAAATATAAAAAGAAAAATGACATACAAATAAAAACTCTTTCTAACGACAACTATCAAAGACGGCGGCAATAGAAGGATTGTTGGAGATGGGTGTGAAGAGATAAATTAGTAAAAAAATAATGAAGTGAATTAAATAGTATAAGAAAAAATTTTGAGGTTAAAAATATAAAATATACTGAATATGATACTAAAAAAGAATTTAAAAAATATATGAGAGAGTAAAATTTTACTTGCGTATAGTTTAAAGTATTTCAAATAAGGTGAGAGCAAAATTTTCAAATAAAATAATAATTTCAAAGAGTTAAGTCTAATTTAGAATATAATATAATATTAATATATGTAATTCATAAGAAAACAGTGATGTAATTTAAAAAAAAAAAAAAGAAAATTATGTATTATTTATAAATAAATTATTAGATGATATGTATCTTTATAATAAAAATAATGATCTAGTATTTTAATTTAATAAATGACTATACTTTCATGTTAAACGAAAAAAAAAAAAGAATTATTATATGATATAAATAAAAAAAAAATTTAAAAAGAAGATATATATTTGGAGTGGGAGAGTTTCATTTCTAAATGACTGGGTCTTGATCGTGACAAGCAGGCAACTCAATCACGATACTTCAATAACTCCAATCCAACACAATTGAGACACATGTACACTGCTTACACTTACCTTTTTGTTCTGGTTAAGCTATCAATTATTTAAAAATATTAATTATTAAAAAATTAAATTAAGAAAATAATGATAAGAATTAATAATTATTTATACAATTCTAAGATAATTTATCATTTTATTTATTTATTTATTTATTTATTATCTAAATTTAATAATTGAAATAAAATACAGAAACAATTCAAAATTAATTGACATTAACGAAGAAAGAAGCATGGGATATTATCAACATAAATAAGTAGGGTTACTACAAGTTATTTATAATTAAAAAAAAAATTACATTTTTTTTTTCTAATTATCACACCATGTATTCATTAAATATAAAACTTATTTAATAATGAAAAATATAATAATTCCTGCAACCTTCAAAATTAAAAGAATCTGTCCACTACGATCCGTAATTCTCAAAATTATAAGATAATATATATATATATATATATATATATATATATAGAAAGACAAGAAAAGCAAAAAAGATATTGCGAAGACTGGTTTGTCGGATGGAAATCCAACGATTTTGGCCCCTAAAAGAAAGGAAATTGAGAATCCAGCAAGAGTGATAAAAAAGACTAGGTCTTTGGATTACGAAAGCGCCTTCGTTTTCTTGGTGCGGGTTTAGCTATTAAAATGGTTCCCTACAGATGAGTCGATGACTACTTGACTACTTGACTACTTGACTACTTCAAATGCGTACGAAGATGTTTTCTCTTCTTTGATTTTTTTTTTTTTTTCTTTTTAATATTTGTACCATGATGGCTCCAGTTGTTGTCGCTTTCGCGTTTCCTGTTTGGAAAATCAGGTGTTTATGGTATCAGATAAGATGTATGTGGGTAGTAGCATTACAACTACATGTTTCGGATTAGATTCTAACTTAGACCCATAAATTTTTGCATTCAATCTAATAGGTAGGATTGCTATTACCACGGTAACTCCTCACCATCAAGCTCAAGCTTGATTATGTCTATCGATCTCGAACTCAAGCAAGCTAGCTATTAAAAACTTGATAGAGCTTGAGTTGAACTCTATCTAGATACTAGGGTTATTTTTTCTGGACGAGCTCAAATTTAGGTGAATTTTGGCTTGACTCAAGTATACTCCTAGAAATTATGTGTTATTGCTATTAAAATTCGTTAGGGTTTAGGTATCTTGGTTTAGGTTGGTTTAAATCGGATTATTAGTTGATTTTGATTTAGTTATTTTGTAAAAAGGTGGGGTAAGTAAATCATTTAACTAGTATATTAGATATGTATCAAAAATTAAGTTTCACTTCTGTAAGTCTATATAAGTCCGAATTCATATGATTTAAGTTGAATCTAAATTTTAGCATCCAACTTTTTTTAAATGCATTTTTCTCTCAAATAGATATAAGGGAAAATCTCAACGTTTAATATGCAACATATGAAGACCTCAAGAAAGATTATGTGTAAATCAATTGTTGAGATTTCTCTTGCAATTGATATGCAAATACACTTATGCACTCAGGATGAGTTCTATCCATCGACATTGGGGTGGACCGGTTCTAGGCGATCCTTAGTTTTCTGTTCATCTATTCTTGCCAAATTTTTTGAAGGTCAACACTAGTGAACATTTAACCCAAAAAAAAAAAAAAATTAACACTAGTTAGAAGACAAAAAACATAAAGTTGAACTTCAACGGTTAGATTTCATTAGACAGAAGGGAGAATATATCAAATCCTGGGCTGCCATTACAGGGAATCCTTGACTTATTCAGAAAGGCATAGGTGAATCCTTTTGTCTGTGGATAAAAAATATCACCTTCTTAAGACAACTGGAAAACATTTGTTTGGGATTTAATACACTTTTTCCACCATTACCGCGTGAGGAAATTTCCCACCTATCCCATAAGCCCCCTCCTTCAAAATTTCTTGTTTTACTCGTCAAAACACATTATTACACTCTTAATCTTATAATTAACTAACACTTCTATATATATATATATAAGGAATCAAAGCGAACAAGCTCGTCATCCTCACAGCATACAACTAGAAGAAGAAATAAAAATGGAGGAAGAACAATCAATCCCAGCAGCTGGTTATAGATTCTACCCAACTGAAGAAGAACTCATCACATTCTATCTCCACAACCAGCTTCAAGGAATTACAAGACAAAAAATGCACCAAGCTATTCCTGTTGTTCACATTTACAGCATGGAGCCATGGCACCTCCCTGGTATGTACTTAAATTCCGAGTTAAATTACTTACTTAAACAGCTGATAATCGTAAGATGTAATAATCAATGTCAGTTACTTTTATATATTTTTTTCTTTGTAGAGTGTTCGGGGTTGTTTTGTAGACAAGAGAGAGAGCAATGGTTTTTCTTTGTGCCCATGCAAGAGAGAGAGGCTCATGGCGGTCGGCCGACCCAGACCACGGGTTCCGGGTATTGGAAGGCTACGGGCTCTCCTAGCTACGTTTATTCTTGTGACAATAAAAAGATAGGGGTGAAGAAAACCAAGGTGTTTTATAAAGGGAAAGCTCCAACTGGCAGAAAGACTAAATGGAAGATCAATGAGTATAGAGCCATAGATGAAGAAGAAGAAGGAGCTACTATACCCAAGGTGCAATTATATATACTATTGTACAATATTAGATTGATTTTGCTAACATTTAACTTATTCTTTCTCTTTTAATTAATTAATTAATGTTAATTTTCATTTTGTGTAGTTGCGGCACGAATTTAGTCTTTGTCGGGTTTATGTCGTGTCGGGAAGCTCTCGAGCTTTTGATCGACGCCCAATAGAAAGAGGGGAGATCATAGCGCCGCAACAACAACAGGTGGTGTTCGAGCAAAAGCCTGAGCCTAAGTTTGAGGCCGAGCCGTCGGATTATGGGAAGACTGTAGTAGAAATGGAGAAAGCTGTAGCTAATCATAGATCGCCGGAAACTTCATGCTCAGACCGAGATCTCGAAGAGTGTGCAACGAGTACTAGCAAATTGGGGATGGAGGATGGTTTACAACAATCTCTATCTGAATGGGAACAACTTGATTGGCTCTAAAATGAGCAAACAAGTTTTCTATTTGTTTTCTTCTATTGGTTTTCTTTATATGCAGTAGAATGGTAGAGGAAATTTTAGAGTAATATTCGTTATTCAATAGATCAGTTTGGATGAGAGGAAGATAATAATGATGAATTAGAAAGATGTAAGAAATAGTCATCGTACGTGAAATATATTGGGCGAGTAAACTGCCATATCAGCGAGCTCAAGTCCTTTAGTCGGTCGAGGCAATTAGCTCATTAGTTTGTTAGGGTTATTTTTTATATAAAGCCAAGTTATATGTATAATTTATGTATCATAAGAGACTTTAATAAAGTAAATCTTTCTCCCTCTTACTCTCTCTCTCTCTCCCGTTCTTCTTCTTCTTAACTTTCTACATTCCTTTATAGATTCATGACATGGTATTAGAACTGTAAACGCTCTTGATTTTTCTTCCGTATCCAAATTCATATTCCATTTGATTTTCTTTTTTTAGTTTTTGCACAATTTCTGTTCTCTCCATCCATGGCGCCATCTTCATCGTCATCAGATTCAGATCAAGAAATTGATCCTCCAGTTTATCCACCATACAAAGTCTCATTGGACAGCTACACTTAAGGTTATTCGCTACATAAAACTCAATCATGGTCTAGGACTTTTCTGTAACAATTCTAGTTCACTACAGCTCCAAACCTATTGTGATTCTAATTGGGCATCCTGTCTAATGACAAGGCGTGTTACTTCTGGCTACTGCATTATTCCTGGCGGCTCCTTTATATCTTGGAAGTTAAAGAAACAATAGCGGTCACTACTTGTGAGTTAGTCTAATTGGTTAATCTTCTCAATGATCTTTATGTGCCTTGTCCTCCACCCATTTCTCTCAACTATGATAGTAGTTCAGCTCGTCAAATTGCTCCCAATCCCCTTTGTTATGAGATGATGAAGCACAAAGAGATTGATTACCACGTTGTTAGAGAAAAGATTAAATCTAGTTTATTAAAAATAATGGCTATTCATACTGATGATCAACCTGCAAATTTGTTTACAAAGCCTTTGAGGGAGGAGGGTATTGTCCTCAAATGCAAAATCAACACAAGAAAGAAATGTCGTCTTCTTATAGGGTCTAATGGTGTTAGAAGACATGAGTAGGCATTAAGATTATTGAAGTCTTCCCCATATTACAAAGGATCACACGTACTGTAAATGAATACATTTTCCCCTCTTTTAAAATCTATCAACAAGAGGAGAGAAAAAAACAAAAGAAAAAAAAGTAAGTAAGAAATTTGAAATTTTATCTTAAAATTCATTAATTTTATATATATATTAGATTTGAATATTTTTTTTTTTTTTTAAATATGAGATACGATCCCTTCGTATATAACTTTTTATTTAATACATGTGAATTTTTTTTATAATAATAAAATAATTAATTAATTTTATATATTAAATTTTTAAAACTTCTATTTTAAAAACATCAATTTTAAAAAATCAACCTAAACATATCAAACAAGTTGACTTGATAGATGAAAAGGTTTCAAATAATGGAGACATTTTTTTTTCTTGTTTTTAACTAATGAGGTCCCGCTGCAAAGTAATCATAGCATCGGTAATCACCGATCACTAGAGTTTAGGCATTTTTCAAGTTTTTCGTTTGTATTTGAGTGGGATTATCAACGTCCAATTTCGTTCTAAAGTTTAATTTGGATTATATTAACTGTTTATATTTATATAATATAGTTTATTGACTTTTTATTATTCTCATTTATAAATTAATTTATATATAAGTTACGATCTAATTTTTTAATTATTATATAATTAATTATTCTAGCCACTCTTTCAATAGAGCGAATCTTACATGTCAAGTTATTTATTTATTTTTTTGAAAAAGAAAAATTTATTTTTAATAATAAATATATTATGAGCCATATAAAACATACCCATACAAAAGTGCATCTACTTGGACCTCAAGAGTTTGAGGTTACGGACAAAACACTTTCCACACTCCTAAATTGTGTACCCAAAAGTTTGTTTTTATAGTATCTCAACTATCCGTTATCTATTTCATGTATATTTCTAACTTATTATATGATACATGCCTATGTTCAATGTACAATATATTGTATTCTATTCGAGACTTTTATACAAATTTACAATATCTAAAACTCAGTTTGACATTCCAATTTAACTCAAACTGTTTTAACACTTGTATGGTTAAGTACATGGTAATTAACTGTTAATTAGTAGAACAGAAAACTAATTAACTGACTAATAATATCACTAACACCCCTCGATTTGGTTGGTGAAAAATATCTAAAACCCCCAACTTAAAAGAGCAAGTGAGTGTGTTGTTCATTGCTCAAAGACTTAGTAAAGATATTAACAAGTTGCTTAGGGGTAGGTATGTGAGCAGTTTGAATGAAACCTTGTTGAATCTTATCCCTGATGATGTGGCAATGAATATCAATGTTTTTAGTTCTCTCATGAAATATGGAAGTTGGCAGCAATCTAGATAGCAGCGGTATAATCACAGTAGAGGGTAACATGAGTAAGATTCTCAAGGTGTAAGTCTTTGAGCATATTCAGCAATCATGTAATCTCGTAAGTGGTGGCAGCCATGGTCCTATATTCCCTTCAGCAGAAGATTTGCTTACAGTGCCTTATTGAAGAATAGAGACCTAAACCATGATTTCTTTTGATGTAACGAAGAATTCTGGTGGCAGTAAGAAAATGAGACTAGGGATGTGCATGTGTTGGTTCAACAGTTGAATGGAGAAACACAAGTCCAGCCTCGCCATCGTCAAATATATCAACCGGCGAATGAGTCTTTGGAAGAGAGAAGGATCAGATAAAACCTGATCATTTTCATTGAGGCTAGTATGTTTGTCAAAATCAACTAAGGTAAGCTTCAAGTTTAACTCCATAGGGGTGTTGACCGGTTTAGTAGTAGAGAGGCCAACTTCATAGAGTAGGTCAGGTGCATATTTGCGTTGTGTCAAATAGATGCCTTTGTCATTACGTAGGACCTTCAGACAAAGAAAATATCTAAGCTGTCCTAGATCCTTTATATGGGACTGAGATTGTAAGTCGGTTTTAGTGGTTGAAATGGCAGACTCATTTTTTCCAGTGAGAAAGGATGTCGTCTACATAAACAAGAAGCACTATGAACGTCCCATTTTCAGACTTGGTAAACATGGAGTGATCGTTGGGAGATTGAATGAAACCTCCCTCAAACAGTTTGGAAGTAAATTTATAATTCCATTGTCTTGAGGCTTGTTTGAGGATGTATGAAGACTTCAACAGCTTGCAAACCCTTGTTTCACCCGGAATCCCATAACCTTGAGGTAAATTCATCATATAAACTTCCTCATGCAAATCATCATGTAGAAATGCATTATACACATCCATTTGATAAAGGGGCCAACTCTTTGCAGTACGAACAGTTACCATGTTCTTCCCTGGACTGAAAGTTTTAGTATAATCTATGCCTTCCTTTTGATTATAGCCCTTGTCGACAAGTCAGGCTTTGAACCGATCCACAGTTCCATCAGATTTTAACTTAACTTTATACACCCAACCACAACCAATGGATTTCTTTCCAGGTAGTAAAGGTACAAATTGCCATGTGCCATTGGATTCTAAAGCTCTTATCTCATCATTCATTACCTCTATCCATAATGTATCCGTGATAGCTTCCTTGTAGGAGGTTTGTTCAACATGAGAGGATAAAGAGGAAAGAAAGCAGTGATAGGAAGGAGTGAACTGATCATAGGATATATGATGGGGGGAACTTTACAGAGGCACATGTTTTTTTAAAAGGTGGGGCAGATGATGTCTTTAGTCCAGATGGAAGGAGTGAACGCAGCAAGGGAAAAGGGAGAGAAAAAGTTAACAATCTTTCCCGCTCGCTCTCTGATATTATGTTAAGAGAGTGGAGAGAGAAATAATTTTCGAAATATCTGTTGCATTATTTATTCACGTGTACACTTGCATGGTTAAATACATGGTAATTAGCTGTTAATTAGTCTAACAGAAAGTAATTAACTGACTAATAATATCACTAACACAAACATCGTTTTGACAAGGTAAGCCAAATAGATAGAGGGTTGATATTTCTACCAAATAATGATAAACATGCATACCCCTTCTTGCCTTCCTCTAACTTTTAACTATCTGAATCCTAGGATCAACAATCATGAAGAAGAAAGTGTCATGTAATAATCCTAAATGTTTGTTTGTTCAATCATGAAGGAAGACCTAGGTCCTTGCTCGATAGTAAAAACTCAGAAAGAAGGACCAAAAAAGTAGACGGCAGCAGCTAAGTCGGCTTCCCAATATAACATACCAATATAAAATAAATGTAATAATACAAGTGCGCACATAGGAAACAATTAAACATATAGAGATAGTCATAGCCTCATACATATATAGTTCATTGCAATAAAAACTAAGACACAGAAGATGAAGAACCAGACGAAAATCAGTTAGCAAACCAAGTCCAGTATGACTATATGAGATATATATATATAATTAATGAATTGAAACCGAAAAGATGAAGCTTTATATGCCGCTCATGAATAGGTGGAGCATATCTAACATTCGATGAAAAGAGGCTAGACAGTCAGTTGGATGCGGTAAGGATTTCGTCTAAGAGGCCTCAAACACATATAGATTTGAATCTCTCGCGGTGGACCAGAACGACCTCTATCTACTGGTTCTGATGATGAATCGAGCGAGGGTTCACATGATCATTACCTGATCTAGGCTGCAGCATGACATGAGGAGGCAGAAGTTCAAGATGTATAACAGAATTGAGAAAAATTAGTGATATTATGGTAGAGACAAATGAAGTGGCGGCGGTTTACGCGATCCGGAGGCGGGTCAGCCATTCTGATCGGTGGAGGATGCGTAGGTATAAAATGATGCGGTGGAGAGGGTAGCGATTGGGTGGCGAGGGATACGATCCAAAATGTCCATGGTTCAATATGATTACTAAAACTAAGAGGGGTGATTTTGAGTGAAGGTATTTAAAGCAAAAAAAGTTGTAATTTTTATTTTATTGCCTATTATTTTAAAGCCAAAGAGCAATGACAGTCACAAATAGTTATCAAGAAAGGCTGAGGAATTTGTGGATTTTTCTGAATCGTAGCTGCTCGTGGGTTCACCTCATGGAAGAGTGAAAAGCTTTGTTGGTTCATACAAGTGTCGTAGATCTTTATTCAAGTTAAAAGAACCGGGTCAAGTTATGATTTATCCATTTCGGAACCGGATCGGTTTTCGAGAAGAATCATTTTAAATTACGATCACTTTTTGTAAATTGATACAAAATGATATTATTTTAAATTTGAGAAGAATCGTATCATTCGAAGACCTTCAACCCCGGTTTTTTGACCAAAAACGTTTTGAGTTTTGGCCCAAAAACGTTTTACCATATTCACTCTATTTATATGTAAAAAAAATTAAAAAGAAAATAGTAATAATTACATATAAAATAAATTATAAATATATATGGAAAAAAAATGAGGTTGATGTTGCTGTTGATTAAAATTTGGGCTGGCCACTGGCCCAAAATCATCTGGGCTGGGCCGATAGGACCCATAGCAATAAGCGCGGTGGTTGATAATTGATATTGCTGTTTTCTTCTGGAAAAGAGTGTTTGAGAAGAAAGTGAAGCGAAGAATGAGGCAGCATCTGCACTCCTTCCTCGAACAATTTGCTTCTACCACCTCTCACATTTCTCCATCGCGGCTCTTCTTTTTCAGGGGATTAAGCTCCAAGCTCTTTGTTAAAGGTTCTCTCAAATCTCACTCCTCATACTTTCCTTCTTCTCTACTGTTTAATTTGTAGAAATAGAAAAGGAAAAAATATATATATATATAGAAGTTGTAACCCAATTTGGATATTAAGATTCTCAAAACCCTGTTATTTTCATGAAAAACTTTGAGTCAGATGAAGATATATGGTTGTGTACGAGTTTCATCTTTGATGGAAATCCGGAGTTTTGACTCTGACTTTGTCAAGAGATTATTATGCATGCAAGGTGTTTGATCTAATGCCAATGTGAAGTACTTTGAAAGAACCAAGTGATAGGTGTATCTATTTTATCATTCATAATACAGCTCCATAAGATTAAGCTACATATGTGTAACTTCTTGACCCCACATAAAGGACTTGGAGAAAAAAAAAAATTTCTTCCAGGTCTGAGTTTTTCAACTACGGAAGAGACATTGACTGAAGCGTTTTCAAAATTTGGAGAAGTCGTCGAAGGTTAGTTTTTATGGGACCTTCCCCTTTTCAGTTCAAAATGTGAGCATGTCATTTTCTTAATAATTGATATGCAAAAGTATTGTCTTCATCCCCCCCCCCCCCCTCTCCCTAAATTTTTGACAGCTGAGATAGTAAAGAAGAAGGATAAAAGCAGGTCGAAAGGTTTCGGTTTTGTTGCCTTCGCTACATCCGAAGCAGCGAAGAAGGCCGTAGCAGATATGAATGGAAAAGTAAGTACATCTTTTAGTCCTTGCTATATCTTGTATTATGTTTTTCTTAACAGGAAACTGGACTAATCAAATCTGAGAAGGTAATAGCCTAATACGGGTTTTCACATTGTATGCTTTCGGTAATGGATACTTTATCTGGGATGTTTTCTTTCAATATCTATCAAATTTCTTGACCTGAAAATTCCGGAGGGAGAAATATAATGGGAAACGAGTGAAACTGGATGAAATTTGTACATAAGGTTTCAATTTGAATTTACTCGCAGGCACTACATGGACGTGTCCTCTATGTGGACCATCATTTAAGGGCTGATCCAAAAGAAAGAAGACAATCCTTGAAGCCTGAAAGCTGATTAAACTCTCGAAAAATTTAAAAGAAAAAGGAAAAAAACAAATCTGAACCTGGATTATTGTATAATGTTGAAACTGGATTACTGTTCAGTTTATGCACCTGTCTTCTTGTTGGTTGTTGATAATTTATCAGCTGCAAGAGCCCTAACTGTTTCTTTTGCCTCGTGAGGAGCGGTTCCTGTTGATTACTCTGTCCTAGAATGTCGTAAGTGATATCAGGGGATTTTACATACTCAAATACTCCCAATAGTTTTGATTGGATCATGTCATCATTTACGGTTCTCATCTAGACCATTGGAAGTACATGGTTCTCTTCAATGGAGTAGGCTGTGATCTGCATTACTGGATCGCGAAAACACTTGATGCATCTAACCGTTTTCAAATATAGTTAAAGATTATACTAGATTCTTAAGTCGAGTAACAATCATAAAAGCTTCTAATTCACCTAGTGCAAATTATCGAGCAAGACAATAGGCCAAATTCTGAGTTTCAGGTACCTTTACCCCAGAAAGTGGTGTTATTTTGGCCAAAAATAAATAATAAAAAAAACAAAAACAAACCTTAAGTCCATACCCGTGCTATTCCACCCATTAAAAAATGAGAAAATAAAAAACAACCCCCATTCCCTCCATTAAAATACAAAATAAAAAACAACTCAGAACAAGGTCATACCCTAAAATAAGCAGTTTTCCTCCACCCAAAATCAACAAAAAAATTAATGGGCATTTGACATCACTTGATTGTTCTCGGCTGACAGATTTATGGATGGAACTTTTTTTTTTTTTTTTTGCTCTCTAAAAATCCAACGGCTCAAATGGCCACATGCCCCCAAACTTCAGCTTTCGAGCTCGATCCAAGCAAAGATTAAGAAAACTTAAGACTGCAAACTAAATAACAGCCCTTACATCGAAGATGCTCATAATTTATTGCTGCTAGACAATCAAGCTGTTTTCACCTTTCTCGATGGAGGCCGCCTGAAGATACTGATAAGATCATCCAGACCCTGAAAGAAAAAATCAATCAAAGCAAAGTGCAGAAAGTGTTACATAAATCAAGCAGTGAATTTATTTATTTATCCGTCTTTCTTCTACGAGCATAATAATTTTTAAAGAGAATGGCATTAAAAAGAATACCCGAGTTGTGATAACGAGAAAACTGAAGAGCATTATCAAGTATGATCCCAACACTAGAAGCAACAGCAAGTCGAATGTCACACTAGCCACCTATAATAAATATCGATTAAGATTTGTTACCCTTTTCAGCTAAGAAAGATAGATAAACACTCGTGTCTGATGATCTTTTGAAGTACCTGATATATGTTAAGCGCAGATCTAGTTGTATCATAAAAAGTGAAGATTCCATCAAAAACCTCGTGTTGAATGCTCACACTATCAGTGTGCTCCTCCAATTCCTGAAAGCAGTATAGTACAATGTCAAAGTTTGTCTATTAAAAGTGTTAATTTTTGCAGTTGTGTGATTCGGTGAAAAAAGAAAAAAAAACAAAGTTCATTTGCATTTAAGTAATGGGCGAGATACAATTTAATGCCAAAGCAGAAATATAAGTATAATTCATACCTATATTACTTTCCATTTTTAACCTAAAATTTTATTTTCACACTCATAATCTGTTTCATTATTTTAAATCTATTTCTTAGCTCGACCCCTTTATCACCACCTCCACCAACCCCTCCGCCACCAGCCGCTGGAAATAATCTAAAATTCTATATTTGACCAACTACATATTTAATATTTACCTTTAAACCATTTATTTTTAAAATTTCACCCACTTTAATTACTTTTTATTTCTCCATCCCCAACAGGTGACAGTGGAGACAGGTGACAGTGGTGAAGGGTGGGAAAATGAAATTTTTTTGTTCCAGTGTTGGAGGGTGGCGGTAGCAACGGAGGGTGGAGGAGGTTATGTTGGAGTGGAGAAATGAAAAACAATTAAAGTGTGGTTGAAAAAGTAAAAACAAAACTTAAAGGTTCAAAAATAAATATTAAATTTTTAGTTGGTCAAATTTCGAATTTAAGATTATTTTCGACAGTGGTGGTCGGCAGCGGCAGCAATGGAGGGTTGGTGGAGGTGATGGCAAAGAGATGTAGAGATAAAAAAATTGATTTAAAATAATGAAGTGGGTTAAAAAAATGTAAATATAAAATGTTAGGGAAAAATAGACAGAAATATTTAATCTTGGGGTCAATTTTTAAAGGAAATGATGCAATTGGGTGTAACTTATACTTTTGAAAAGTTTGAGTGTAAATCCTACTTTCAGAAGTTTCTACGTGTAAGTATACTTTTGTTCCTATTTTGGCATTAAATTGGATTTCCGCCTTTAATTAATCTAATTGTTTCTATTGACATTATTTTGTTCTGCAAGGGTGATAACATTTTCCTAAAGCATCAAATTAAAGGGTATGGAACTTTATGGAAAACAATATTAAAAATGTACTATTTGAAAGTGGTAACTGTTGGACCTTGAAAGTGGTTAAAAGTAACCAAAGAAATTAGGATTTCATTTGGGCATGTAACGTATAAAACTAGAATGGCTGAGAATATAAATAGAATGCATAAAGTTGCTTTTAAGAATAGATGACTAGAGAATAAGGAAGGAGAAATGAATGGGGAAAAATTAAGCAAAAATAAAACCTTCTTTAGTGCCAAGACAAAAGGGTCGTCCTTTGATAGAAATGGAGCCACTCGAGGAGTTTGGGACAAAAGATCCAACCATGATTGCACGTAAGATGGATTGACCGCCAAACTACTGTTATCAGCGAAAATCTTTATATACTTTCCTTCATGCCCGTAGATATGCCTCTGCACATAATGGATGAAAAAGACATGAGTGCCCATAACAATGTAGAAGATGCAAATAAATCGCTTGCAAAACATTAGCATGCAGTCTACGATCTGTCCCAATAAAGATGATGTCACTGAACAATTAAGTAGATATTCGTCGAGTATGAACTTCAAAGTTTTCCATAACAGATAGCATCACATTGGCTACTGTAAACAGAACAATTATAAATATGATAGCATCTCCAATATAATGAAACTTTCAAAATAGATTATGTGGAGTGGACATAAATTAACAAAAACTGATCAACTGATTATTACTGTTACATTTTAACCTTACCGCAAGACTCTCAGCAACTAACTTGATGCCTCTGATAATTGCAGTTTCGCTCATGAAATGTCTGGAGTAAACCGAACTCTCATTAATTGACCATACAAACAGACATGGGAAACTAGCAAAATAATTCATTTAACAGTTTAACCTGCTGTCAGCTACACCTCCAGTTTTTTCTAACAGTTCAGGAGCCACTGAGAGTCCAGAAAGCGTTGCAGCAGTAACTCTGAGTCTTGAAAATTGTTCATGCTCCCAAGCTACCTACAGCAGGTCAAGAGATTTTTCACTATGTTTAAACATTACAGCATGAAAGACAGAATTGTAACTTGCTGAAATCTATGCATAGTAACATATTCTCTTCAAATATTAAACTATTCACCCAACTCAATCTCTGTACGAGAGAGAAATGAATAAAAATTATCTGAGTGTATCTACTTACTCGTGGATTTGAAATATTTATCTTCTTGTGCTTTAGACTAACTTTAATGCCCAACTCTTCTGCCACATTTGAAAGACCCTACGTAAAATTCCATCCGTCAAACCATAGAACACAGCTGTGCAGGTTATTGTTAATTCTGTATAATAACTCTGCTTACCTCAAAAATCTGTTTTATGAAGGCATTTTCTGGAGGCTTGGAGACGTGAACATATAATTCATTATTCCATGAACCAACACTGTTCAAGCAGATAGCATATTCAATATTCTCACGGAGGCGTTGATCAAAGCTCCGAAGCCACTGCAAAATAAGAATATTAAGATGGGAAAAAAACAAAAGATCCAAAACAAAGACAATGAAATTCAATTTGAGACAAAAGTGGAAAATGTTGGATGTAAAAGTAATAATAACATAGAGACACCAACTGAGGCATAAGTGTAAGAGAAACAAATAGGCACCTTGTGAGTTCCATTGTAGTCGTAAGGTCCTCCAGATGTGAGTCCAAAAAGTATATTGTACCTTCCTCTTGTTTTAGGGTTTGAATAAAGGAGGGAGAATAACCTTGCAATTTCCAAAAGTGCCACAATTCCACTTCCATTGCTGTCACTTCCCACTGATAAAGACTATAGCACAAATTGTTCAAATAACTATATGCTAAAACAGTTGAAATTAAATGGAAAAAATAAAAATATTACATACAGGAGTTGCCCCAAAGGTATCATAAGATGCCACAATAGCAATGGTCGGCAATTGACTTGCATCCCCATCAGCCTTTAATCCTGGCAACCATCCCTGCCACCATTTAATAGAATATCGGTTGACAACATTAATTTATCCATATATCGTCTATGGAACAATGAAAGGCCAACCAACATAATGATACCAGAGCCTTAAATTTTCAAACTATCAACATTTCTCATAGTCACACATCAAATGTCCTCCCACGCCCGTCATGCATATTGGAAGAAAAAGCTGAAAGGGCAAACCTGTATATTTGTGATTATGGGAGAGCCAAGTTTCTTTGGTTCTGAAGTAGAAACAACAAGCTTGTATCTGCAGCAAATTCCCAAGGTGAGAAGATTATCAGACATGCACCATACCAATATAAGAATATTGTATTAAAAATCTAAAAAGAGAGAGAATCAGGAACTATGGTACATGGATTATTTCAGATACGATTAACATCAGAAAATATTGTACACGACAATAACGAGGCAGATTTTGATTATATATGAAATCCACTGTGTTTGGTGAACACTACCATACATCCAATATGATGAAAAAGAATTCATAGTGTGCCAGCTAATATGATGCAGGTGCTTGTTGAGTATCACTCAACTATCCTAAAGAGTGATTTACTGACATACATTTCAAGACGTAAAGAATACAGGGAATGCTGAAATTGAGACTGTCAAAATTGTAAATATCTATTTAACAACAACAGGACATCCACGACTTTTACCAAGGATTTATCAACTCACCCGCCTGTAGTTGCTGTGGCAGGCTGACCAGTGGCATCATTTCTCTTAACGTCGGTTAAAACTGCTCCAACATCTTCATCCTCAAAACCGAAATACACAGGATACTATAACAGAACATACCACACAAGAGACAAATATTTTAATCACAGATTAATGGATGAACCAAGTTTATAATGAAAAACATAATACTACGATATGATATTAGTTTTTTAAGTATAATAACCCAGCCCCGCCCCCCTTCTCAGGAGAAAAAAAAAAGACATAATAACAATATATATATATACAAGTCAAGAATAGAAGTACAGTCATGCTGATAAAAAACATATATTAACAAAATCCACAGAGCCTGACTAAGTGTGCATAAACAAAGGATAGAGTGTGAATTTGTTTCACTCACAGGTATATTGGCGTGTATAAGCAACTGTTCAAGTTCAGACAATAAATTCTTCATCGACTCTAGGCCATTATTCTGTTGGTCAGTCCTTATTTTGTCCCGCCTCTCCAATCTGAACAGCTGGGGAAGCAAAAACAAAAAGCCCCCAACAGGCTTTTTTTGAGAGATATATTCTGTGTCACCAAAAAGAAATCCAGAAAAAGATCTTGGTTAGCAGTCAGAAAAACATAATCAAGGTTGGTGTAACAAAACAAATAAGAAGCAACTAGTAGTTTTTAATTGTTAGAACTGCAGTTTATGTAGGATTCTGATGGCAACATAATGAGGTTAAATATGTTAACTACGCCATATTGGACGGCCTAACTAATTATGCACATTCAATGTCGAAGCATCCACAACTAACTAAGCACGCACCTCCAACTGTCAGTAATGTTCATTATGGGTTATTTATGAAGTGATTTACAGAGAAGCAAGCAAGCAACATGAAAGTCAACTCAGTGATAGGACTAGCAAAAAATATGGTAATTGAAGGCAAAAGACATTATGGGGATATGAATAGTCGTCCTTATCTCCTGCTAAATTCTCATGTATCCTTTTATCATCCAATGCAGTAATCGCAACTGAATCTCAGAAAACCATTCAGAATCAATCTAAGGAAGCTGACCAAGTAGTTGAAAAAAATGAACTTTCCGACTTAATACTTCAATTTTCACAACTGACAAGATTTAACTCTTCTTAGTTTAAACTTTCTACAATAGCATCCCACATAATTTCAATAAGTAACATCTGAAGCACATAGAGCCACGAGATCCCTTGAAAAAGCAGATTCCTGTAAACAATTAATCAGATCAAACTAGAAACGAAATCCGACAGAGAGAAGAGTACCTTTGACAAAGCTGATATCCAGTTCACGAAGAGGAATTATGACAACGGTGCGAGAGAGATCCGTGCCAGGAGGAAAATGCAGAGAACCGGCATGATGATTGAGAGTAGCGAGACGAGATCCTAGAGGAACTCCAGAGATATCGTACTGAATGAGACGGTAGACATCGACGACGGTGGCAGCGTCGCAGAGCTCGACGCAGGCGACGAGGATGCAGAGAGCAAGCACCGAGTAGAAAGACTCGAAGAGCATATCGTGCTCGCGAGGCTTTCTCGAAGACATAGGAAAGGAGAGAAGTTCTAGGGTTTGAAAATTTCTGGAATTGTTTATTGTGTGAAGGAGTGAGGGATGGGAATTGGGAGAAGAACTAGTAAAAGAATACGACGAGAGAGAGAGTGGTACGTACTGCAGGCCGGCGTTAACAGAGAGGGACTGTAGCTAAAAACCGGAGCTTGTTTTACAGTGAGAGCAATTTAGCTCTCAGCCTCTCTCACTGTTTTTAACTTGCGACCTACCGATTTTTTTATCGAGTTTGTATTAAGGTTAATTAATGGGATTATTAGTTAAATGATTTTATGTCAAAAAGATTTTGTTAAATGATTTTCTTTTTCCTTATTTTATTAAATGATTTTCTTTTTTTTATTATATATTATATATTTAATAAATAAATTACTTATACCCTCTCCTTTTTTCTTAACTTTTCTTCCTCTCATTTTCTAAAAAATTTAGATTGTACACTTCGACTCAAAAAAATAATATAATTGTCACAACAACAAAAAATGACCATCTTTACTCTGATTTGCTCAATTCTTTGTTAGAGAATAATTATATGTACTTTTTTATTGTCTTTTCTTGAAGGAGAAGTTTCATTATTACAACCCAAATATTAAATACTTCAGTTCAACTAATTTAAGCCGAAATCCCAGTCATTTATTTATTTATTTATTTAGAATTTAGGGTTTATTCTTAATGTTTAATTCTAAGTATAATGTTTTAAATTTAAGATTTTAATTATAAGTTTAAGGTCTTAAAATTAGGTTTACAGTTTTAAGTTTAGATTCACGGTCTAAGTTTAAGATTTAAGTTAGGGTTTAAGTATCAAGTTTCAAGTCTAGGTTTAAGGTTTGAAGTTTAGTTTTACGGTTTTAAGCTTAGGTTTATAATCTAAATTTAAAGTTTAACATTTATACTTAGAGTTTAAGTTTAAAGTTTGAAGTCTAAGTTTAAGTTTAAAAGATAAAAACACACCTATTATCTCAAATCGAAATCATGATTTCAGTATGTTATAGTAAGGCGAAAATCTTTATCTTTTTTTTTTAATGTTTAAGGTTTATGTTTAATATTTAATTTTATGTTCTAAGTTTAAGGTCTTAAGTTTAGATTTAAGGTTTTAAGTTTAAGATTTATATTTAGGGTTTAAGTTTAAGGTCTTAAGTTTAGATTTAAGGTTTGAAATCTAAGGTTTGAAGTCTAGATTTAAAGTAAAGGTTTGTGTTTATTGTTTAAGTTTAAGATTTGAAATCTAAATTTAAGTTTAAAAGGCTTTTACACACATATTGTCCCAGGATTGAAATCATGAACCGAAATCATGATTTCAGTTTGGGATAGAATTTTGGCCTGACCAAATCAAATCGAAATCTTGGTCATTATTTTCAATCAACTTCAATAATTTTTATTTCGGATTATAAACTCTTATTGAGGTGTTCTTAAACTCTATGGAAAACTATAAGAGTCTATTTTTATAATATATATATATATATATATATTATAATTTTATAAAATTTGGAATTAGTCCAAAATTATTAGACAAAGATTTTGATCTGAATGTTCAGTCTGAAATCATGATTTCGATCTGGAACCAGTCAACTTAAAGAATTTTTATCTTAAGTTATATAACTCTAATTGAAGTGTTACTAGACTCTACGTAAAGCTCTAAAAGTCTATTTTTATGAAATATATATATATATATATATATATATATATATATATATATATATATATATTTGTAATTTTATATTTTGAACCATGAAATACATGGACAAAGTTTCTTACTATAACTTAACATTTCAGACCAAAACTCAAGATTATTCATTCAACTTCAAGAATTTTTTTTTCGATTTATATAACTCTGTTTGAGATGTTCCTAAGCTTTATAAAAAGTTCTAAGAGTCTAGTTTTATGATAAATATTTTTTAAATAATCTGATAATATTTTAGAGCCAGACAGAAATCATGAATTGATCAGGCCGAAATTTTAGTCTTTTTTTTTTCCTTCTCTAGAATAGTATTCTTCGTTATCCTCCCTTAACGGTCGTGTGAAAGAAAATCTCTCTTCATTCTTTGTTTTTCTTTATTCTCTTGATTAGTGAAGAAAGGGGGGAAAGAAAAAGAAAATAAATTTTAAAACCAGGTGACTCAGGTGTTTTTTAAGATTCATTTCATCATTGGACGATGTGACTTGCGCAGGAATATTAGATTGCACCGGACAGCCTGAATTGCACGGGCTGTATAGACATCATGCAATCCAATACCATACAATCCAGCCCATATTCAATTGGATGTCTTTTCTTTTTCATTTTTTTTTTCACTAGAATATTTTAATTTATCACGCTTATTTATTTATTTATTAATTTTTTTTTATGTGCTTCTCTACACTGATTTTTCTGCTTACAGAAATGATCAGTAGCATTTATTTAGAAAATAAATATATTATGCACTACTTAAAAATGTGCAATGTTAACTTTCTTAATTTATTTGTGTAATAATTTCATCTTTTTATGTCTGATTTATCGCTTAAATACTATGATATTATATCAAACAATTCACAAGATGTAAATCAAAATTTTAAACATCATTTCCATGGTCAGGTTGTTATTAACTACTACTTACATAAATATCTCGAGATGCAGATATACCTTGAATTAGATTTTTAGCATTTTTTTTTTATCCTAGTTTAGAAGAAGCGATTATCAAATATCTTAATCCAAAAATAAATCAAATTAACCTTTATTCAAACCTTTATCCCTCTAAAATGAGCGGTTGGATGTAGTTTTTCAATTGATTAATTGATTAAATAAATCAAATTAAGCTTTATTCAAACCTTTATCCCTCTACTTTAGCAAAAGTTGTTGAATAAGAATGCTGAAAAACAGATTTTTGTTGTTGGGCAAGCATTTTTGAAAAATTATTGGAGTCAGTCGATCCCACAACAACTAGAAAGCAAAGAGGAAATTATTTTTTCCTTTTTCCAGGGAGATCTAGAGAATTCATTTTTCAGATGTGTGTAATCCTCGTATGGATCTTGAGATTCTTGGAAATATTCTAAATCGTCATCATCCAAATCATTATTCTAACTATATCTAGAATCTATTTCTCATTCTTAGAGATATCTCTTAATATCTTGCTTAGAAAAATTTGAAAGAACGTCTCTTAAATCTCCTCTTTTGGATGGATAAATATATGAGGAGGGAGAAAGACAAGCATGGATAGCAATAATTCCATGTTGAATGTAAACACTTTGAAGATTATCAAAGTAGAATTTATTCCACCATTTAGCATAGTATGTCCTCATTAGTCAATATATGTCTGGAGTAATTCCAAACCTTTCAACTTCATCTTCCATTAAATTATGATCCCATTTTGATATCCATAGAATCTTATAGATGGTCAAGAAATTCATAATAGACACAATATGTTGATCTGAAAGTTTATTTTCGATATAAAAGAGGTAAAAAATCCTCTTAACATAAATTGGATAGTGAAAAAACTTAATAATATAATTATTAAACCAATCAATGAACTAAATGGGATAATTCACTTGGTTTGTCAATAATGAAACCCACCAACTGAGCCTCTTCCTACTATTTTGAATAAGGAAGATGTTATTCCAAGTGGATATATAATCAAAGTAATTTCATCTTTTGAGATCCTTTTCACAATGCCTTAATTTTCAAAGGTTCCCATTGAACCATTCAGAAAGTATGATGACCTTGAAAATTCTTAGTTTTGAGAATGCCACTTGGTTATTCTTCTACTTTGTGTCGATGGACACTAAACAAGAATCTTTTAAGATATGAGTAAACCAAGCCCAACTTCTGGGGAAAATTGTTGGAGATGTTCCTTGAGATACTTTTTTGCTAGATCCTAGTGCTCTTTTGCTAAGCCTGAAGCAGACTCCTCCAGAAAAGGAGTTTCATTTAGCTCTAAGGGACAAAGACTTTCCTAAAAAGTTTTAATATATGGAAAATCCATTTCATTCTCCATTTTTGGGGGCATTCCCTCTGTATAAGCTTTAGGAGAGAGAAAATGGTCTCTCTTATGAGAAGATGAGGCTGAGGAATGACATTCCTCACGAGATTTTGGACCATAAGCTTTCATAATCTTCCGAGGTTTCTTATCTGATGGAAATTTAGAGGAACGAAGAGGTTTCTTCCCCTTTCTTTCCTTATGGTACTTGTAAAAATTCCCTTGTTAAGAAATCAGAGAAGGATTTGTTTTCTCTTTTTATAAATTGGATATCAAAATCGAAAACTAAAAGAATTCATTGGCACCTTGCAAAATCTACTTAGAAAGTAAGGATTTAACATCTTTAAATAGAATTTTCTTGGTTGGTTTGCAATCCACTCTTATACAAAATTTCTTGTTGATAAGTTCGGGCCTAAACTTTTTCACGTATAGTACTATAGATAAGATTTCTTTTTTTACTATGGAGTAGTTCTGCTATGCACCTTTCTATATGCCATAAGAAAACCAATTAAATGTTATTTATTGTCTAGTCTTTGCTTAAGTATTCCTCTAAAGCCCAATTCAGAGGCATCCGTTTAAACTATTTTAAATGCCTTAGAAGAGGTCAAATTAAAACAAGATAACTCCTTAGCTCATAACCTTATTTTTTAGACTGCTTAAGTGCATTCCTTAATCAAAACTTGAGGGTGAATTGACTGTATGTATTTAGCATGAGGCTCATGTTTTTTTGGGTTGTTAAATTAGGAGAGTATTTTTCCCTTTTTATGGATGTTAAATAATTTCTAGAATTATTTTATTCTAGATATGACAAGTTCCTATACTCAAAGCCTTTTGGAATCCATACGAAGAAGTCAAATTTATTTGTACGATTAAGTGCCTTTAACTTTTGTTCGTATATGTCCCCATACTTTTCAACACACAGGTTAAACGTAGATTTCCAGTACTGCAGATCCATGTCTGAGAGAATATTCTCAAACCAGGGTCTGTAATATCTGTGTTTTGTCATATATCATTCTTGTATCTCTCGAGAGAGTTATAATCTTTCTTCTATTTTTTCAAGAATCAAAACATCTATTTGGGATGTTGTATATCCCATATCAAAGAGAGTTGGAGAGTTTGGCCTATCTTATGCAGCTAGAGTTTTAATTTTATATTGGGGTTGATGTAAATACCAATTGTTCAAAGACTCTTTACCTTTTTTGAAACACTATTTCAGGAGTCTTCTTGTAAGACTTTTCCACTAGTAGAAAAAAGTAATTTCTACACTTCCATCATCATGTTCCATAATTTGGTTTAATTCCATAGGTATTGGTCTAAGGATTGAGATAGCTTGCTCAAAGACCCATTTCTTTGGGAATTTTACTTCATTACAGGCTATGGTATTTAGAACCATAACTAAGCTCTTTTACGGGTTTGTGAGAAACAAAGTAGATACTCCTTGCTTAATATATATATATTTATTTATTTATTTATATATAAGATTGCTTTAAAACCCATGACCCATTAGGGATTAGAAATGTCTACCTTAATAACCCTAGGAGATAAAAGACATAGAAGATATTTTGACTCTCTCTTAGGAATAGTTGAATCATCAATTTGTGATGACTCAATCTACTTTGAGTGTATTTCAGACATGTTTCTGTTACTAACAGACCCTCACATAATGAAGGCTATTTCTTTAGATCTTTATATGAGTGGGTTTGATACTGTACTTATGTCCGATCATATAGCTCTCATTTATAGAATATTATATAAAATAATGACCACCTTGATTTCAGAAAGGCAGCCGCTACCTGTAGAGGCCAAACCATGAGCAACCATAATGTTCTTGACAAATCCTAAGAAAACTAACACCATGGTACCTTAGATCATTAAGAGGAATCAAGTTAAGTTCCCAGAGAAATGGTTCTCCGAGTATATTGTTCGTATTCCTAAGCCACCTCATAGAGAGCTTAGTTAGATCACTAAGTGAGGAGATGGGAATGGAAAGTGTTATGCTTCCCATATTGGCATTCTAGTGCTTGAAAGGCAGGAAAAGTGAGCCTATCACTCTAAAAAAAATCTAAAATTTATATGTTGTTGAGCACAACAGAGACAATAAAGTTTGGTCTGAGAATATTCTCTCCAAACAAGATTAATAATACTAGAAAGGAATGTTCAACAATCAGTATGTTGAAAATTTTGGGAAAACTTGTGAGAAAAAATTCAAGGTGTTTAACTGCACAAACAATTTTGACTTCTTTATTAGCTCCCCAAAGGATTTGCTTTCAGAAATTTAGCTTCTCGAGAGCCCAAGCATATAAGAACCATGATTCTAGAAATAATCTAAGATCTATAACAAGATGAATTCCTAGCACAATTAGGCACTCCAGACAAATAAGAGAATTACTGCCTCAGGTTTAATAGTGTATTTAAAATCTAGAAAACAAAAGGTTTCAAAAGAGAGATCCAGGCAATCCATCCACCTTCACTCAACCTAGAAGTAACTATCGATGCAAGTCATCGGTTTCCACTACTCCTTTCAAATGAGAAGAGACATACATAGTTAAATGGTTAAATAATATAGTTACCTAGAATAACTACCCAAATTTGTTTGTGCAAACCCTTGGTGAACAGTTAATAAGGGATAGACTATTGTTAATAATGTAACAACAGGTAAGGTAGTTCCAAGAAGGATTGAAAAATCTGAGAGGGACATACCTTTCGCAACCCCCCCCCCCCCCCCCTCCCCAAAGAGTTGAGATGAACTGGTCAGCAAAAAAGGGGACTACATACATGATTGAAGAACTAACTAATAGGTTGAAAGGGATTGGGAATAAAGAAATCCCAAATACAAACCCTGGAAGAAGAGTGAGTAAAAACTGATATAAAGTCTATTGCAGAAAAGTGTTCTAGAACTTCCTCCCTTAATCGCAAGATTGAGATGGAAGAAATAAGGGCAACCTTTAACATTTAAGGCATATTATCACCGTCCATCTCTAGTAGATACTACTTATGAAGAGCAATATAAATTTGATTTAGTAACTTTTGATGGAAAAGCAATGGACATACTCCAATAGGCTAATAATGCTAGCCCATCAAAATTGTCTCAAGTTCTTGAAGATACTATAGTTTTAAGCTTGTAGTCACACCCATAGATGAAATGGGCACCTAGTTGAGAGAGTAATTTCATATAAATGGTATTCTCTAGTCACTATTTTTGTAAACAATGAATATACTATGAAGATTGAGGCCTTAATAGACTCGGAAGCATATATGAATTGTATTACTAAGGGAATGATTACCTCTCGACACTTTTCAAGAACTACTAAAGTTCTGAATGCATCAAATTATGCAAAATTGCTTATTGAGTATAAGCTTCATCAATTGAAAGTTCATTGATCTTTCTCTTCATCCTACATTTAGTTTGGTAATGACAAGACTTTCCACATTTGTAATAAACTGAGACTTTATTTCCCTTGGAATATTCAGCTCTCAATCTTTTAGGATAAGATTTCCTAAACTTTTTCTTTTTGTGATAGTGTCTCTCCTCTCTAGAAGAAGTGCGAGATAATTTCTTTCTAGAGGAATTTTTCCTCATTTTTTATTCCTTCTACAATGGGTTAAATCTCATTTGTTCGCAGAAATCTTCAAGAGCTTTCTTCCCTTCAAAGCTCTGTTTTGCCAGCTTTGAGCAAAACTTTATATCATTGTATAGTTGGATAGCTTCCTCTTCAATTGCTTATGATAGTTCTCTGTATGTATAGTCTACTCAAGGGACAATACCATTAATCTCTAAATTTTCTAACATTCTTGTGGAAAAGAGTGGTGACAGACCTAATAAAAAATGCTACTTCCAATATTCAGCATTATAGTTTAGCCTTAAGAGAACTTTTGTAAGAAAGACATCCTTATATAATTTGTAGTGGTGACAGATCAGGACACCTACAAAGGAGGTAAACTTGACCAAACTTAGAACATAGGAGGTACTTCCATTTGGAAGAGCTTGTGCCAGAAATCAGTTGCAGTTTGAAGTTGTATTCGAAAGGGGGAAGATAGAAAAATAACTGTTGGAGCTTCAACCTTTCATGTGGAGAGAGATTTTTAGTGTAGAAAGAAATGTGAAAGAAAAATTTAGAGAGTAGTGAGATCCATGTCAAGATTCAAAAAAATTGATTAGGCTTCATTCCATATTTTCATTTAGGAATGAGTGGAAGACAAGTATTCTCAATTTTTCCTAGTCCTTGTCATTAACACTCCCTCCCAAGGTAGTGATGAATCCACATTTTCGGCAATAAGGAGATTGAAATATATTCCAAGAAATGAGTAGGATTAAACCAAACAATGGATACAGAATGAAATTCAATCTCACTCATTCCATCTTCTACCATGGACATCAACCAAACATGCCCTAAGAAGTGACATTAAGCTCCTAATTTTTAAAAGCCTTCTAGCAACGGTAGATGGTTGTGGCGTCGTTGATAGAGGCGGAGGCGGAGTTAGAGTTACCGAAAATTATATATATTATAATATATTTTGTAATTTGTAATTTTTTTATGAGTAAAATTAAAATTTGAGAAATTTATAGTTAAAAACCCATTAATTTAAAAAAATTTGGGAGCTAAAGAGTGAAAATAAGTACAAATAAATTTTAACTTATAATAATTATAAATAATACTACAAGTGGAGGAAATCACATTTTCGAATTAAATTTTGGTTAATTACATCACAATATTAAAGTTGGTTATAGAAAATATGAAGATACTTAAATTTCGACCATAAAACTTATATTTATTTATTTTTATATATACATATATATAATAATCTATATTTATTATGAGATATTGATTTTTTTTTATTTGAAGTTTATTATAGGAGTTTTTTTTAAAAATGATTTTATTAGGGGAAAAAAAAAAGAGAAGAAATAGTAAAAATGGGGTTTGAATCCAAGTTCCCCCACTACAAGAAAAATTAAATACTACATTTTTAACCCACTAAACTAAATTAACTTTATTGAAAAAATTCAAACCCCATATACTTAATATCAATTCTAATCTAAACTTGAGTTCTACCACCACTATTTCGAAGCTGAGAGCAAGCATAATTTGAGGGTGGATAGTGCCAGCCCTCGCCGTCCCCTTCCTCCTCCTATGGCTGCCGGAGAGACGGTGACGGAGGTAGCGATGGTGTGAAAAAAAGGAAAATAAAATAAATGAAAGGAAGAAAATGCAAAATATATAAATATATGGGATACAACTATAGATAAAAAGATTGAATTAAGTTGAATCTGGTGATTTATTTTTGTTTTTTGGTTCATGTAATAATTAAAATTCATATACTTATATGTATCATGCAACTATAATGTTAATGTGCTAAAACAATATCATATCAACTTAATTACCATAAAAAATGGAGAGAGATTTGGGTGGTTACAACGCAACTTAATCCATTAATATAAAAAAAAATCATTCTTTCATTCCTACGTATATAGGTATCTTTAGTGAGAACTGTATTTATTTATGCAAATATTTTTTTATCTATATAACCAAATAAACCATAATTTTTATTCATATTCCCATAAATAAATAAATCAAATTAAATAAATCCTAAGAATATGACACATTTTAAAGTATCCGGTCCAACTAGCATTGTCGAAGGTATCCGGCTCATGCTAAGACATAGAAGTGGGGCGCTCGTTAGGCATTTGAAAACCTAGACAGGCTCCTCCAACACTAGTACTCTGCGAAGAAAGAGAGATCAGATCAATTGGAGAAGATGAAGATAGAAGAAGTTCAGTCAACTACTAAGAAGCAGCGTATAGCTACTCACACTCACATTAAAGGACTTGGTCTCGAGGTAACGATCTTTCTCTCTCTCTAACCACCCGAAAGCCCCGAAATTTTACTTCTTTCTTCTTCTTCCTTTTTCTGCTTCTAAGTTCTAGGGTTTTACAGACTGCGTTCTATTCGCTTTATTCCAAACGTTTCTGAAATAAGCCTTGAAAAAACATGTTCTTCATTTCTAGAATCAGAATAAGGAAACAAAGAGGCTTCGGAATTTTGACCCTACCATATTATCATTCTTTTTTCAATGGGGTTTTTTCATTTGATCCGAAGCATTTTCTGTATTTCTTATCCCTTTGAACTTTTTGATTTTCATGTCATTACTTTTATTTGTTGTATTTTTCTGTTTCTAGCCAACTGGAAGAGCTATACCTTTAGCTGCTGGCTTTGTGGGTCAAGCGGAGGCAAGAGAAGCGTCTGGTCTTGTAGTTGATATGATACGCCAGAAGAAAATGGCTGGCCGAGCGCTGCTAATGGCCGGACCTCCTGGCACGGGAAAGACTGCTCTGGCCCTTGGAATATCACAGGAGCTAGGAAGCAAGGTAATTCTCTCTCTTTCTCTTTCTGTCGCTCTATGTTGCCTTTTTTTTGTTTACATTTTATTTTGTAAGGAAATTTTTAAATTTTCTAGCTACGTAGGTAAAAAGATGTATGTTTTGGTTTTAATCATTAGTGGCCTATTATATGTTTCTTAGCGTGCATTCTTGATTTCTACCTTCTAGGTCCCGTTCTGTCCAATGGTCGGGTCAGAAGTGTACTCATCAGAAGTGAAAAAAACTGAGGTTTTGATGGAAAATTTCCGGCGATCTATTGGTTTACGCATCAAGGAAAATAAAGAGGTCTATGAGGGAGAGGTAAGTCACCAGTGCTAAATTGCTTAGATGTGATAAAGCTCCAATTGTTGATGTGTTTCGGATTTTTTTTAGGTGACTGAACTTTCTCCTGAAGAAACTGAGAGTGTGACAGGTGGTTATGGTAAAAGCATTAGCCATGTTATTATTGCGTTGAAGACTGTTAAAGGAACCAAGCAACTAAAGTTGGATCCCACCATTTATGATGCATTGATCAAGGAAAAGGTAAACTCTTTTTTGTGTCTATGGAGAAAAGGTGGTAAAATCTTCCACCTTAAATATGTCTCTTTTTCATTATGGGATCTGCTATTTTCAGACTAAAAAAATTTATGGTGCTTTGATTATAGTAACTTCTTATGACTCTTTTTATATTCCCTTATGACACTTGTAGGTCGCTGTTGGTGATGTTATTTACATAGAAGCGAATAGTGGAGCAGTAAAAAGAGTGGGAAGAAGTGATGCTTTTGCTACAGAATTTGATCTTGAAGCTGAAGAGTATGTTCCACTTCCAAAAGGAGAGGTCCACAAAAAGAAAGAGATAGTCCAGGTTTGTTATATGTGACTCATCTTCTTGATCATCAGAGGATTTCTGGAAGAAACTTTGATTTCACATAGATTCTGCAAGCAAACTTATCCTTTAACTTACATAGCTCATACATGCAATTGATCAGCTTTTGGTTTGAAATAAATTTTGTGGTGTTTAAAAGTTGCATTTGCCTTCTATTCCTATTGAACTTTATCTCTGGTGTGAAGTTGGAACATGTAAACCATCTCGCAGTTCCATATACAATCAAAGCGGTGTTTCATTGCTATTAAATTGTGTTCATTTACACATTTGCTATACCAATCGCATACATTACTTTTATGTATTTCCATATCTTTTTCTACCTAATAGGATGTAACGTTACATGATCTTGATTCTGCTAATGCCCGGCCCCAAGGTGGGCAGGATATTCTCTCTTTAATGGGTCAAATGATGAAGCCCAGGAAGACAGAAATCACTGACAAGTTGCGACAAGAAATAAATAAGGTAGTGCTTGTGGAAGTTCTAACGTTTATTAAGTTATCATAGCTTTTTCTCTTAGGGCGGTAAATAAGAACATAAGTTCTTGTTTCTAAGTTCTAGCTGATGGGCTGAGGTTTTAACCCTTCAAGGCGGTTCTTCTGATGACAGGTTGTCAACAGATACATTGATGAAGGTGTTGCTGAGCTTGTTCCGGGGGTTCTATTTATCGATGAGGTTCGGTTCTCCTTTCACCCTCTTCTCGGCCTTCTATAATCCATCTTTAATTCCATCTCTAAATCCTTAATTTTACAGGTGCACATGCTGGACATGGAATGCTTTTCATACTTAAATCGTGCTTTAGAGAGCTCACTCTCTCCAATTGTAATCTTTGCTACAAATAGAGGAATATGTAATGTCAGGTATGGAGTTCTCATAGTCCTAGTCTCCCAGATTTCTCTTTAAACCTCGATCGATGAGCTCAAATTTTCATTCACTTACAATTTGGACCATGGATATGTTACTTGCAGAGGAACTGATATGAATAGTCCCCATGGGATACCTGTCGACTTGTTGGATCGGTTGGTCATTATCCGTACACAGATTTATGGTCCTGCCGAAATGATTCAGGTCCAGTCTCACTTTTTATGCAGAAGATATTATCAACACTGGGTTAATTAACAAATGCCAAACAAAATAAGCTTTTTTTTAAAAATGTTATGTTACTGATTAATTGTTTCTTAAAACAGATTTTAGCTATCCGTGCACAAGTTGAGGAACTAGTTGTAGATGAAGAAAGCTTGGCCTACCTTGGGGAAATTGGACAGAGAACATCTTTAAGGTCTGGCTTAAAATTTAAAACCTTTTTTTTAATCTCCATTCTCCCCACCCCCCACCCCCCACAGGAACAAGAAGAAAAAGAAAATGATGCTCAACTTTGAGTTGTTAACAGGCATGCAGTTCAGCTGTTATCACCTGCTAGTGTTGTGGCAAAAATGAATGGCCGAGACAATATTTGCAAGGTATTTATGAATGCAACAGTGAAGTAATATTTATGCTTGAAAGTGAGATTCTGAGAACTCTTACACTTACAATTGGGATGGTTTTATAGGGCGACCTTGAAGAAGTCACGACACTTTATCTGGATGCGAAGTCTTCAGCCAGGCTTCTCCAAGAACAACAGGAAAAATATATCTCATGATAGTCTCTTCATACGATATTTCTCGGGTACACCTTTTGTTTGAATTATGAAATCAAATTTTTTTTGAGGTTCCCCTAAAGGCTTTCACATTAACAGTAGTAGATGTATATGTATTTGATGAGGCGAATGAGATGATGAAAAGGGTGTTTTGAGGGTAAAGGGGAAGTTGTAATTTCTGCTTGTATGGAAAAATTGAAAATCTCTTCTTGGTAGTGAAACTCAGGTGAGGTATCATTTTTGGGGCTGATGAATGACAAAAGGGTTTATAAATACAGATCAAGTCATGATATTATTGTTATAAATTATGATCTAGGATTACATTTGAGTCTTGTTTGGGATTCCTTAGTTACTGCATATGAGTTTTGATTAAATTGTAGTTTTTTGCTAAAAACATATGAAGAACTCATTTGAGATATGTTAGTTTAGTTTAGTTCATAATCTTACAAGGTACTAATATTAACTGATATTTGTCGATCATATATGAAGCTCTTTTGACTAATTCTTAAGCCACCTTAGAAAAATATATTGATCTCGGTTTCAAATCTTCACACCCAGTCAGTTGGCTACTTCCTATTTAAGAGTTGATGAAATAAGACTAAATTATCATTTTTCGCATTATGTTCATTTTCATTTTTGTTTTTTTTTTTTGTTCATTTTAATCTCTAAATTTACAGATTATTTAATTTCGTTCTTAAAAATTCTAAGATATTTTATTTTCGTATACGGAATTTGAAAATGACATTTAAAATATATGAATATTAAAATTAGGAAAGTTATTAATTTCTTGTAATATAATTCGCAAATTTTAATGAACTTTTATTTATTTTTACTTATTTTTATGACAACATAAATCTTAATAACAACATTATGGATATTGATTGATGTCTCGTGTGTTAATTTTAGTATTTATGAAATCTTATGTCATTTTTATCTCGTGTATGGTGGCATAGAGTTATCGATAAAATTTAGTGTATTATTTTCAAGTTGAGATAAAAAAAAATTATTTAATCGAAAATATTAGTTTATTGAGTATTAATTTATTAAAATTTTATTGTAATATAATAAGAATATTTTTAGATAATTTTAATTTAATTATATTTTATCCAACATATAGAAAAGCTATCATAAACGATCAAATAACATTATCAATTTTATTTTAGATCAAAAATAAAATTTATGATTTTATTATTATTTTTTTTTAAATTTTTTTTGCAAACGTGTTTTTCTTTTCTCGAATTTATTGTCAATGTCAACAAGGATTTTGATGCTTTAGGTTTTCAATTTATAATTTCATGTTTTAGGGTTTCATGAGATTGTTAAAAATTAGTGTTTTCTTTAGATGAAAAATAAACTTGTTTTTGTTTTTTTTTTTTTGCAAATGTTTTTTATTTATTTATTTACTTTTAATTTATGTTGAGGGAAATTATTAGTTTGTATTTAATATTATATTATTCTAGAATTATGATATTTTAAGAAGTTTAATAGTAAATCTAACACGTGGCGTATGTTACAAAATTTAAAGGGGATATATTTTAAAATGGATATATTTTTTCTTCCTTTGTTAAGTAAATATAAAGATAATTATTAATTTGTATTTAATATTAAATTTATTATGGAATAGTAATTTTTAAAGAAGTTTGGTTGTAAATTATGGAACGAGAGTATTATAAGAAATTTAGTTATAAAATATGTCACGTGACATACTGTAAATTCACATGTGGTGTAATTTTGTGTATAAACTCAACTTTTATTATATATTAATTATTTAATCTGTGTGATATAGGAGAGTATTAATATGATATCCTTATAAGTAAGATAGATGACAAAATTAGGTAGTAGAGAGAATATCAATAAGTAAACTAATTTAATAGTTAAATTAGATGATAGAGTTATATTCTTATCAAATATAATTATATTAAAACTAATAAATTTATTATTTGTTTTGAGATTAAAAATATCTTAAATTCTTTTAATTCTAATTTTTATATGAAAATTTTTGTTTTGATCATGGTGATCACTTTTTTTATTATATTAAAAAGTAATAGAAAATAATAGTATTAAAAGTATGAATATTATATGAAGAGATGCAAAGTTGAAACATAGGAGAGATGTGAAATCATAGTACATAAGAGGGATGCAAAGGCTAAGAAAAAAAAATGTAACATAAATAATTATTTCATAATTTTTTTTTATTAACTTAATATTTTGTCTAGCAAGAATTTTCAAAAATTATGGTAAGATTATAGTGATTATAAAAAAAATTATGATAAGATTAAAAAATTTAACAAAATAATATTTCGTAATTGTTATTTTTTTTTTATTATGTAATATTGTCTCATGAATTTTTAATTCATTTACGTAAGATTATAATCTTATCAAATAAAAATTATGATAAGATCATAGTAAATATAATGATTATCAAAATAAAGATTGTGTTAAGATTTAATTAAAATATTGAATATTTATGGTATGATGATATTTTATAAATTTTGATGGTAAAATTATCACGAGATATTGTAGGAAGTTAGAAATACATGCGTGGTGCAATTCTATGTTTAACCTCAATATTTATTATATATATTTATATATAAAAAAAATTATAAAATCTCAATAAATTAATAATATGTATTAAATTAATAATTTATTAAATTTATAAAATAATATATTTTATAAAATTTATTTATACAATATATTAATTAATAATTTCATAAAATATAATATCTATAATTCAATAAAACATAACTCATTGATTATCTCTTCTTAAAATTAACATTGAATCTAATTTTGAATTTTTCTTACTGCGGTAAGAATTTCTGATTTGATTTTCTCATAAAGCAATAACTAACGACCATTATCGGCCTTCGGCCGTTGCATCTTGTAACCCCACCAAATGGGCTGCTTGACTTCTCTTTTCTGCGACGTGTCATTTGCCTCTTCCACCGACGTGTCGTTCGGTTGTGTTGATTCATAAAGTATTGTTTCAACAATCTTAATCATTGATGTACATACACATAAGGGTTTCAATCAGTGAATTAATGGTTGAGATATTCTCAAGTGCACTTAAGAAAAAAATGAAATAAAAAGAAATTCTATCCATAATCAATAACTCAAATAAAATTTATCTACTGTCTTTGTCCCCGCATTTGAATCAAAAGCTTAAAAAAAAAAAAAAAATGATAAAAAACAAACTCTATGGCTAAAGTTATAACGAAAGAGAGAGAAACATCTTACCTCGAGGTTGTAGAAAAAATCGAGCTTTGCCTTCTTTCGAGAGCTTTCTTCTTCACGATGTTCATTATAATTGATGTCATGATTGGGGTTGATGTCATGATTGGGGGTTATACTTTCCCTAACTTAATAATGTCCACAAGTACATAATTTTCTCTTCAACCACTTTTTTATGACACGGCATAGGAATTTGATGAAACCTGTTTTAGTAATGAGAATGTTAGGTTCTGTTAAAAATTGTTAAGAGTCCTTATTTGTTTAGGATTTATCTGTTTTAGTTTAATAACTCATATTGATTAGGAGTAGCTCATTTTAATGTTGTTAAGGTTTGTTAGTTTTTGTCCTATTTTCTAGTTATTCTACCATGAATCCAGGATTGTTGAGAAGTGGGTTACAACGTTCTTTTCTTGTACTTGTAATGGCTATATAAGCCAGTTTGTTTTCATTCAATAAGATATAATCATTCAGCCATACTTGTGAGCTACTTGTGTGTGAGCTTCTAGCTTTTCAACATTCTGGTATCAAAGCCCGAAAGGGGCCTGATAGTGAGTGAAACACGAGTGATAAAGTGTATTGTGAGAAGGAAGCAACTTTGGGGTTCCTTGTATTCCTAAGTTCGATAGAGACTATGATCATTGGGGCATGATCATGGAGAATTTCTTGAGATCGAAGGAATACTGGACCTCATTGAGATAGGCTACATAGAGTCGGCTGTTGGAGAGGTGTTAACTGCTACACAGAGAAAGAGTTTAGAGGAGTTAAAGGTAAAGAATTACCTCTTCCATTCAATTGACAAATCTATTTTGAAGAAAATCACTCAGAATGAGACGTCTAGGAAGTTGTGGGAGTCTATGAGAATCAAATACCAAGGGAATGCTAGGGTTCAAAGAGCTCAGCTTTAAACTCTTCGCAGGGACTTGGAAGTTCTGGAGATGAAGCTCGGGGAATTAGTGACGAATTACTTTGCAAGAGTAATGCTCGTGGCCAATGATATGAGGAATTATGGAGAAGACATGCCGGATGTGAAGATAGGTTAGAAGATTTGTCGTACCTTCAATGAAAGATTCAATTATATTGTTTACTCGATAGAAGAACAAAAAGATATTGATCGTCTTTCTATTGATGAACTACAAAGCTCTTTGCTTGTTCATGAGCAAAAGTTTCGAAAGGCTACTAAAGATGAGCAAGCATTGAAAGTGTCATATGAAGAGAGAAGTGGTGGACGTAGAAGAGGACGAGGAGCTGTGAGAGGCAGAGGTCGAGGTAGGGGCTTCAACATAGCAACCATTGAGTGTTACAAATGCCATCATTTATGGCATTTTCAGTTCGAATGTCCCAAGTGGGAGAAGACAACCAATTATGTTGAATTAGATGAAGAGGAGGAATTGCTTCTTACAGTTTGTGTGGAAAGAAAAAACTCAAGTCAAGAAGGTGTGTGGTTTCTTGACTCAGGCTACAATAATCACATGACAAGAAACAAGTAATGGTTTACTGAGTTGGATGAGGGTTATAGACATTCTATGAAGCTTGGAAACAACATGAAGATGGTTGTGATGGGTAAAGGGAGTATTAAGCTGCAAGTTGGAGAAGTTAAATAGGTAGTGTAAAATGTCTATTACATTCTTGATTTGAAGAATAATTTGCTTAGCATCGGCCAATTGCAAGAGAAAGGTTTAGCTATTCTGATTCGAGATGAAACCTACAAGGTTTATCACAATAGAAGGGGTCTTATCATGCAAACACAGATGACAGCCAATCGTATGTTTGTTATGCTTGCACTTGTGGGAGTTCAACAATCAAACTGTCTTAATGCAACTATTGAGGACGTCACAGAGCTATAGCACCAAAGGTTCGGTCACTTAAGCCATAAAAGGCTTCAAACCTTGCAGTGCAAGAAATTGGTAAAGGGGTTGCCACAATTCAAGTCCACAATTGAGTTGCATGGTTGGAAAACAACATCGTGATGCTATACCAAAGAAAAGCAAGTGGAGAGCTTTCGAAAACTTATACATGCAGATATATATGGACCTATAACACCAACTTCAAATAGTGGAAAAAGGTACATGCTGAGTCTTATAGATGATTATAGTCGAAGAATTTAGGTGTATCTTCTTGTTGAGAAGAGTGACACATTTGCATGTTTTAAAGTCTTTAAAAGTCTCATTGAAAAGGAGCTAGGGTTGTATATTTGTTGTTTGAGAACATACAGAGGTGGGGAGTACACCTCAAAGGAGTTTAACGAGTTTTGTACAGTTCATGAAATCAAGAGGCAGCTTATGGCTGCCTACACACCTCAGCAAATGGAGTGGCGGAGCGTAAGAATCGTAGTGTATAAGAATTGCACTGTCATGAACATGGTACGATGCTTACTTACAGAAAGGAAAATACCAAAGGCCTTCTGGCCGGAGGTAGTGAAGTGGACGACTCACATTCTCAATAGAAGTCCTATTGTTGCTGTGAAGGACGAGACTCTAAAAGAGAGCTAGAGTGGTGTAAAGCCCAACATTGATTATTTCATGGTGCTTTGATGTATAGGCCATGTCCACATACCTAATGCTAAAAGGATTAAGCTTGAGGATAAAAGCTTCAAGGCTATGCTGCTTGGAGTAAGTGAAGAGTCTAAAGCCTATAGACTTTTTGATCCTACTACAAAGCGAGTTGTGACCAGAAAGAATGTTGTATTTGAAGAAGATGAGAGTTGGGATTGGGGGAGAAGTGAAGAGGAAGTTAGGCTTGATATGCTTATGTAGGGTGAGAATTAAGAAGAAGGAAACAATGAAGAACCATAAAGTGAGAGTGATGCAGATAAAGACCAAAGTGAAGCCATGCTTAGCATCAGTGAAGAGGTAGTAAACAATTCACTAAAAGTCAACACTCCAAGCACACCAGAGGAATTGATTTTAAGGAAAAGAATTGGAAGAACTCTAACCTAGATGCAAGACTATGAAAGCGGGGAGGATCTTTTTGAAGATGAAGGTACGCAAAGTCTGGCCATGTTTATTTCTAACATTGATCCTACGAGCTATGAGGAAGCTGTAATGAGTGATAAATGGGGGAGTGCAATAGATTTGGAGATTGCATCTATTGTTAAGAATAAGACGTAGGAGCTGGTGGATCTACCTATGGGAGCTAAGAGAATTGGTGTGAAATGGGTGTATAAAACCAAGCTCAATGAAAAAGGAGAATTCGATAAATGTAAGACATGTTTGGTAGCAAAAGGCTATGCTCAAGAGCACAGAATAGACTACAATGAGGCATTTGCTCCGGTGGCTCATTGGGACATAATTAGAATGGTGTTAACTTTGGCAGCTCAAAAGGGGTGGATTGTGTTTCAACTTGATGTCAAGAGCGCTTTCCTGCATGGTGAATTAAGTGAGGTAGTCTATGTGGATCAACCTCTTGGCTATATAAAGGAAGGTGAAGAAAATAAAGTTTATAAGCTCAAGAAAGCACTATATGGATTAAAGCAGGCACCAGGGGCGTGGTATAGAAGAATTGAAGGACACTTCATGAAGGCAGGCTTTGAAAAATGCAATTATGAGCATACGCTATTTATGAAGGTTGAAAGAGAAGGTAAAATTTTGATAGTAAATCTTTATGTTGGCGATCTTATTTTTACTAGAAATGATGTGTTTATGATTGGGAGTTTTAAGAGCTCTATGATGCATGAGTTCAAAATGATTGATTTGGGGGAGATGAGGTATTTTTTTGGGGTTGAGATTAAATAGAGCGTAGAAGGGATATATTTGTGTCAAAGTAAGTATGCTAGAGAGATTCTTGATAGATTTGGTATGGCTAATAGCAATCCTGTAAGAAATCCAATTGTTTTGGGTTCAAAGTTGTCAAAAGAATATGGCGGAGTTGAGGTAGATGGAACTTTGTATAAGTAGCTTATTGGCAGTCTAATGTATCTAACCGCTACCGAAACCGAATCTTATGTATGTGGTTTGTCTCATTAGTAAGTTCATGGCACATCTAAGAGAAACACATTGGTCTGCATCCAAAAGGGTGTTGCACTATCTCAAAGGGACAATTGATCTGGGGTATTTTATCAAAGAGGAGTGTGTGATGAGATATTGGCATATAGTGATGGTGATTATGTTGGTGATTCTAATGATAGTCGGAGCACATTCGGTTTTGCGTTTATGTTAAGTGGTGGAGTGATATCGTGGTCTTTAAAGATGCAGTCTGTGGTCACTTTGTCTACTATGGAGGCCGAGTATATGGCTATTGTCGCCTATGCTTGCCAAAGTATCTGGATGCAACGAGTGTTTAACAAGTTTAGTCATACTCAATGTAAGTGTGTCACCATATTCTGCGATAATAGCTCCACTATTAAGTTGTCCAAGAATCTTGTCTTTCATGGGAGAAGTAAACACATCAATGTAAGATTTCACTTTCTACGTGATCTTACCAAAGATGGTGTTGTGAGGCTAGAGTTCTGTGGTAGCAGTGAGCAACTTCCAGACATATTAACTAAGCCTCTGAAGTTGGAAACATTTGAGAGGCTTCGAGGGATGCTTAGAGTCAAGGCCAAAGATGAAGTAAACTGAGCTGTTCCAGTAGCTTCAGTTTAGGGGAGGGGTTGTTAGGTTCTGTTAAAGATTGCTAAGAGTCATTGTTTGTTTGGGATTTATCCACTTCAATTACTCCTATTTATTAGGAGTAGCTCAATTTAATATTGTTGAGGTTTATTAGTTTTTGTCCTATTTTCTAGTTACTCTACCACGAATCCAGGACTGTTGAGAAGTGGGCTGCAATGTTCTTTTCTTGTACTTGTAATGGCTATATATGCCAGTTTGTTTTCATTCAATAAGATATAATCATTTAACCATATTTGTGAATTACTTGTGTGTGAGCTTCTGGTTTTCAACAGAGACACACTCATGAAAGTTTGCATTGAAACATTGCTTGATATAAGTTGTTGGTTTCTTTTTCTAATGATTGAGCTGGCCTAAATGCAAAGTTCTGGATGTTAAAAATTTTAACTAATTAAGCAGCCTAAACAAACTTGGAAAGGGGCAAGGCCTAATTAAGACCTAACTGTTTTATTTGCAAAATACTAACAGACCTAACAAAATTTCCTTTTGGATACTGCTCATGGTTAGCAAACTTGTAGGTATATTCGTCCTAATATCTAGTCAATGATTAATACGATGCATATATAGGTTTGGGATGTTATATATACTATTGATTTTGACATGATAATTAAGCTAGCTACTCTTTAGCTCATGCATTTTAATCTATAAGCCGTTCTTGTATTTACATGATATATAAATCTCATTAAGATTACAAACATTAATATAAGAATTAAATTTATAATTATAATATACTTTATTATATCATGTAATCATGTATTATATGTATTATATGTATTATATGTATTATATGTATTTCCCTTTCAATAAAATTAAGAGGTATATAAACAAGAGACATATTGGGGTTGATTCATAACAATCGACCTTAGCCTCTTTTATTAACATACTTAATTGATTATGATATTGAATTGGATTACTCAACAAGTTGGTTAGTGATGATAGCAGCCATGACCAACTTGACTAAAGTAAATCCATTCATATCTTTTGTTGGATCATTTTTTTTTAATGTATTTATATAATATATAAATCATATTATATATTATATTATAAGTTAAATCATATAATTATTCAATAATTATCAATATTTAAATATATATTCAAGATTATAAATATTAGTTATCGAGCATATTATATACTCGGTTTACTAACCAACTATACTACGGATACGATGGTCAACTAGATTTTTCTCTACTTCATAATCAGTCTTAATTAAAGGGATCAAACTAATTATATCCTTAAACACAACAAAATGGACACGATCAATGCTTAAGCCTTATATACTAATGCATGGCTTCTAAGTTAGGTGCGCATCGACACTTAAGATGTTACTAATATCTGCTTAGTAGTTACAAATCTATCGATTTTTACAACTACAAACTGTCAGTATTGTTTGAAATTAAGTAACATCGATCGATCTGGCTCCAAATTTAGATTGCTAGTGTGTTCATGCTCATTAGTTTCTTCACAAATCTTATAATCTTACACGTAATGAATAAAATATATATATGTGATTCATCATTTAACTAAACTCTTACTATTTTAAATTAGTTTCTAGAAATCTGATGTTCATACGTATTTCACATTTATCTTTGAATATGATGACGATATAGTATGCATGAGTGTATGAATGCAGATGATTAAAAAGTCCTACTTCATCGACCTGTATACATCATGATTCAGGTATTTATAAGGTCGTGTTTGGTAGCAGTCTTTTTTTTTTTTCTCGATTTTTGGGTCAAATATTAATTTTGGTTGTTGAGTATTTATAATCCGGCTGTGCATGTTGAGGCCAGAAAGCGAAAAAAGACTGTGCCGCGTGGAAACTTCAAACAGGGCAGAAAATTGGCCAGGTAGCTAGTGAGTCGTGTGACTAGGTGTCAACCTTAAATTTTTATTTATTTATTTATTTATTATTTTTTATTAAATAATTTCTTATTATATTTAATTTTTTTTAATTAGCTGACACCTTTCACGTACACGTTTTGTTACTATTTTTGGCATATATTGAAATTGATGATTCGGGAACAATAAAAATATTTTTCAAAATTTAAAATTTAAAATATATATCTTTATAATATTATTCTTGTTACAAATTATTGAATTCAATTCAAGTGGGTTTCGATAAAATTAAAGATTTTTCTTTTTATTTTTGTACTGATTAGATTCGATATCTAATAATGAAGAAACCGTTGACATCATGAGTTGGTGCAATTCATATATTTTTTAGTTATTCTTCCAAGTTAAACTTTGAGACTGACTTGGAATCATATTAGTCCTCGTTGAGCTAAAATTAAAGTTACTTAAACAGAGGTTATTATCTGTTGATGAAATCTGATTAACTAAGTCGTGACTTTTTTTTTTTTGGCCAAATATTAGGACCTAATTTGAGATTCTAAGTTATGTTTGGATAAGTGTTTTAGGATATGTCTCAAAGTGTCTAAATTTTGTAAAATGTCATTTTTCACTTTCTAGAGGACTAAAATACCCTCAATTCATCAACTGCCTCTCCCTTTTTCATTTCATCATTTCCTCCTTTCCTTCTAATTCGTCCTCTCTCCTCCTTCATCAATGGCTACTACATTCGATTGGAGCTTACATGTAAGAGAAAAAGGAAAAAAAAAAAAAAAAAGAAAAAAGAAAAAAGAAATGATGCAGACCCGTTGATCAACATATTGGACCCGTTAAATTTGATCGTTTATGTTGGATATGTAGAAGCATAATTTGGAAAAATTAGAGCTTACAATGCATGCATTTAAGAGAAAAAAAAGAGATGCAGATCCGTTGATCAATAGATTGGAGCCGTTAGATTTGATCGTGTGTGTTGAATATGATGGAGCATGATTTGGAGAAATTGGAGCTTCAAATACATGCATGTAAGAAGAAAAGGGAAAAATAAATGAAAAAATGAAAAGATGCAGACCCGTTGATCAACCGATTGAACCCATTAGATTTGATCGTGTGTATTGAATATGTTGGAGCATGATTCGGAGAAATTGGAGCTTCAAATACATGCATGTAAGAAGAAAAGGGAAAAAAAAGGATGCAGACCCATTATTCTATTGATTTGAACGGGTCCAATCCGTTGATCAATAGGCCACCTATTGAGATCAACGGGTTTGCAGTAATTTTTTTTTTCTCTCCCTCTTTATCTCTCTCTCCCTCACCTTCCCATTAACGGGTTCAAACTCATTGATCAATGAATCCAACATTTGCAACCATTTTCATTCGCGTGTAAGTAAAGTAGAAGATGATTTTCGGGTTCGAGTTTGATATACCCTTTGCATGTGGATGAAGAAGAAGATTATGAGATTTTCAGATTTTGAGTAATGAGGAAGAAGAAGAGAGAGTTTTTGTTAGTTTTTGAGTAATAACTTTCACCCACCCAAAATTTAAAAAAAAAAAAAAATGATAGTTTATAAAATTTTTCAAAATTGAACATTTAACAAAAAAAATATTGATCATAAGATTATTTTATCGAGTTTAATCCAAATATTAATTAAGTCGTGACTAATGTATGATTTTTTAAAATTTTTATGTGGTTTTCAAAATTGATGAGATTTTTTTTGGCCAAACAAAATTGACGCAATTTTTTAACCGATAATTATTATATTATTATATTATGATATTATTGGGCCAAGAGATGTTAATATGTTAGCTGACTATGACTTTATCACTATCCCTTTGCATAATACAGCAAGCCATAGTTGACTTCCGACCCACTCTCCCATTTTTCTTCTTTACTATTCTTATTTCTTTCTTTCATTCGGACCATTATTATTTTTAGCGACTGGATTCCTATTTCGTCTCTATAAAAACTCGAGCTTTATGATGGACTTCCAATCTTCCCTTACACATGAACAGAACACTATAAATATCTCAAAACAAACACAAACGAAATCAACAACTTATTAGACCCCAACTAAAATAATCATTTTATTTTTCCGATGGAAGCTCACCAGAGATGTGGCGGCGCCGCCTCCATCATCTCCGCCATGCATCCCGACATCCTCTTCACTCACATCCTCACCCGCCTTGATGGCCCTTCCCTCGCCTCCGCCGCATGCGCATCGTCCCAACTACACTACCTCCTCACCACCGAAGAAAAACTCTGGCATGACATCAGCCTTGCCACGTGGCCTTCGATTAACGACCCTCGCTTACGCCAACTCATCTCCACGTTTCCCAACGGCCACCGATCCTTTTTCTCCGACTCCTTCCCTCTTCTCGATTCCCGCTCCCCGTTTACTACCAGCCGTTCGTTTGACCCCACGACGTCGGGTTTAATCTCTGCTGTCGATATTCATTACAGGGACAACCTCGTATTTTCCAAAGTCCAAGATACAGCGATGATCAAGATGGATTGGTTCCTCTGTTCGCCTTTCCGGGTCGATCTACTTGACCCGAAAGAATCCGTTTTGACTCCGATTCGGTACGGAAACAAAGACCCGTTAAAGCACATGAACGAGAACTTGAAGCTCAGCTGGGTCGTAATCGACCCTACACGGAAACGATCGGCGAATATATCTAACCGGAGCCCCGTATTGGTACAGCGGCACTGGCTGACCGGCGACGTGCAGCTCCGGTACACGACGATCATGGCGGGAGACGGGAGGATAGGGTCGTCGGCGGAGGTGGTGGGGTGCACGGTGGTGGTGACATGCGTGGAGAAGGAAGGGGGGGAGGTGCACGTGAGGGAGGTGAGCATGCACTTGGAGGATATGGAGGGGAGGCATCTGAATGGGAGGGACAGTTTGGGGATTTTAGGGGAAGGGGTGGGGAAGGGAAAGAGGAGGAAGGAAAGGGGAGGAGAAGGAATGGAGAGGTTTGAGGAGTATTTGGAGATGAGGAAAGAGTGGAAGGAAAGGAATCAGAGGAAGGAAACAGCCTTGGATTTGTTCTGTGTTGCTACAGGTGTTTCTATTTTTGTTGCTTTTTGGTCTTTCGTTTTATTCACATAGTTCTTTATTTATTTTTATTTTTTTTGTAAATATAATTTATTTTATTGTAAAAAAAAAAAAAAGAAATTGAGGGAATAGAAAATAAGAAAACAGAGTGTATAAACAAATATATTCTTTTTACGAACAATAAATTTGTCTTAGAGCTTTGAATGATTAGCACATAAATGAGTGAAATTTATGACTTATACATAGAGTAGCTAAAATGGATGATATTCTTAAACTGTGGATTACTCATTTGGTTGTTTTTCCTAAACGATAAAGGTATATAGTCCTTATATTTTGCTTGCTAAGGGAGTTAAAAGACCCCTACATTTTAAATAAAGTAAGAAAACTCCTTATTTTTTATATAACGTGCTAAAAGGCCCCTATAGTTAACATATTCCGTTTGCAACTAAAGGACTGCTGACTTGCACGTTGAACTAGTGGCAACGAATAGTGAAGTGATTGCCGCCGCCGGCGGTGGTTGGTTTTCTAATGGGGGTTGGGGTAAATAAAAGGAGATGATGAATAAGGAAGAATTATGGGGGAAAATAAATTATATGAAAGTCAGGGATCAAACAAAAAAAAGTCAGTTTTTTATTTTTCAATTATTTTGCTCATGAAAAATGCTGATTCAGCATGCCCAGCTCAACAATACGTTGGTTTTTAAACGGAAATTTAAATGGTAGGGGCTGTTTAGTACATTTTGTAAAATACAAGGGTTTAATTTCTATATTTTAAAATACTAGGTTCTTTAGCCCCTCTATCAAAATAAGTTGTTTTTATTTTTTATTTCTTTTATAACATAAAAATACATAATTTTTTTTTTTACACATAATAAAGAGTCGTGTAAAATTTTATAGAAATATTTCAAGTATGAAATATAATTTGAGTTAGTGATAATATATTAAATTAAATTTTATTATAATTATAAATATTATATTATTTTTTTAATAAGTATATATATGGATATTTATAATGTGATTTAATTTATTAAACGTCTATTAATCATATTCATATATAAAAAAAATTTATGTATATATATATATAGTTTTTAAACTTGAGGAATTTTTAGATAATTAAACTTAAAATGTAAGAGAGAAGCTTCTACCATCTTTTTCTTTCTCTAATTTGTTTCTCATTTAATAATTTTTGTCTCTCCGATTGTAGGAGTAGTTCTCTTCCTAATTGGAGATGTTTCTAAACTCTGGCCTCATATCTATTACAAGTTCTAGTATGGTCGCTCCGATCGATTTGCTCAGGTTTGTCTCGTTCTCCCAATCTGGTCGAGTGAAAAAATTTCTTGCCTCAAATTCTTGTTGATCAATTGTGCTTATTACTCGATCTTTTAAGGGGCTACATTTTTCTGCTTGTGCTAGATCTAGCTTATTAGATCTACTCTCTTCCGTTTCTAATTAGCATATTAATAATAGTTTTTTTTTTTTTTGGAGTTTTTTTATTATTTTATTTTCAATAAGTAACTGGGATTTGAGGAGCTTAGTCGGCTGATTAAGAATGAAAGTCTCTGCTTGTTGGCGTTTTGCAATTTGGGAAGCCAAATAGTGACCTCGGTGGATTAATGCATATTTCTTTTAGGATTACGTATATTCTCAATAGTGTAGAACGAGGTCAAATGGAATGTGTCTTCTAAGTATTCGATTAAATGTCTAGAATAGTGGTTTAACTTTGAATACAGTGCCTAAGCATTTAGTGCAATTGACTCGTTTATTATCTCGTCTAACGGATGAAGTGTCCTACACTCCCCCCTTCCCCCATCAATTCCTATAACAATGTAATATCGAGTTTGTTTAAGTTGTGGTATTATGTTATGGTAGTGCTTTCGAATTAGTTTTTCGTATGTGTTTAATAATTTTACGGGTTATGATATTGTTGGGATTTGTAATTCTTTTAGATTTAAATAAAATTTCTTGCTTCGGCAAAGAAGAAGAAAAAAAAAAAAAAAGCTTAAAATGTAAACTATTATCTTCAATTAACTATATTAGTAAACGATAATGAACGTAGTCAACGTAGAGCAATAACATTGAAGATAAGATATATAGGAAATGGTCATTCATCATGAAACGCAGGAAACTAACACGAGGACAAGGCACACTGAACCTATGGGATCAAACATCATTAGGGGTAAGACTCAACAACACGCGTTCAAACGTTCATGGTCCACACTGACACTCATGAATGATTCCCGATTAGTATGGGAAACTTCAAGTACCATCTGCTCGACGTCTTTCCTTCCTGGTCATCTTCCTTCCTTCGGGTAGAACGACACTAGACTGCACAGTAGGTGGTTGGTTACCAAGGGAATTAACATCTGAATCTCCTTCCATATTCATTTCAAAGTTTGGGATGGAAATTGAACAAGTTATACCATTGTCTCCTTGCAAGGTGAGGCTATATATAGTAAATGTGCGATGTATGGATGAGCTAGAAGACAACTAGGGGGATGTACACTTTTATGTGGACCTCCATAAGGCGAGTGTGTTGCTATCATTTCATGTTTCTCTAATTTGTTGTTTTTATTTTATTATTGTCATATATTAGTAGGAAGGGTAGATATTGTGTGCTTGATTGATAAACGTATTGGGATGTAAGTAAATTATAATGTAAGTAAATTATAAGCTCTTTAAAAATTTCATATTATATTTCTCGTGCTTTTGATGATGGTTACAAATTTCGGAAAAAGTGATTGGACTCACAACATCACTATATAATTCTAGAATATAATTTCAAACGTTATATAGATGGTTTGAACTTGAGCCAAACTCATGAATCACCTTGCCCAATTATTTGGACAACTCCTAAAAATTATTTACACATTGAATTGCCTTATTACATCCGCATACTTCCAACTCTGACCAATGCCTATTTCATGGTCGGAACTATCTTCCGAGACGGACCCACGAGTAAGGCTGGCGTTAGAAGAGGAAGGGTTCTTGAAAGAAGATGATGCGACTTCGAGGTTCCATGGGATCCCTACATATCAACGTACAGTTGTGCAAACATGCGCAGAGTATTCAGTTGCAGCTTTTATTCAAACGGCAGTCTCTAATGAAACTGAACCCCTTTGATAACCAGCAAATCAAAGGAATAATGCCGTCCATCAACAACCCGACCTTCATTAAAGGGATTGAAAGTCAAGAAAAAATTGACGATTACTGCAGATACAAGTGTGTCAGCTCATATCGGACCAGATACCTCTGGCCGAAAGGATAAGACGGTCAAAGTGAAAAATAAAAAAAATATTCAAGTAATACATGCATTGAAATTATGTATCCATCTACCTATATCGGTACCGTGTCAGTTCCATGTAGGTATGTGATTAGTATTCCCAAATAAAATCGAAATGGCTAATCGATAGCCAGAAAAGCGAACTTCGTCACATAATTACTGAGAACGTTGTTAAATCGAAATAGCATCAGCAACATGCATTATATCTAAGACCCATATTGATGGCATGTTTTAAAAGCCTTTTTTATGGACTACGATGGAACACATATGAATAGAGCATATCACATCAAGATATTTAAAAATCTGTATGTACATGTTGTGTCCTATTGCAATGTTAGATGAAAAGAAAAGAAAATAAAATAAATTTTTCGAGAGAAAAAAAAATAAAAAAAATAAAAAAAAATAATAATGCCATATGTCTGTTATGAATAACAAATGAAGGTAAAAGAAAAAGAAATTTACGTACGGGTGGAGCATTTAAAGAAAACACAAAAATAGGTTAACAAAGGAAATTTATGCACAAGGAGATCGATCGAGATAGAGATGAGACGCACTTGAATTATAGGGACGTAGAGGGAGAGATGTGGTGAATGTGGGAGGAACGTATGAGGTGGTGTCAATAGTGTAAGCATACAGTAAGGAGATATTAATATATAAGCCAATTTTTAAAACATATCGAATAAATGTTCCCTAAAGGAAAGTACATATGATGGTTTGAAAATAGATAGTCTAGTTGTTGTGACGACGAAGCGCCTTGTGCAATACTGTCCCGAATAGTAGCCATCTGATCAGCACGTATGTGGGAAAAATCAATGGCCTCCATCAGAAACTCTTGGGGAGGGTGCACATGATGAATGGGTTTGCCAGAGATTGATCTCTTCGAAGATTATTTATTTGGTTAGTGATTTTACAATTAAAAATTAATAAAAAATATTAACTTTTTGATTCCTTAATCTAAATACATTGACTCTAATTTTATTATCTTCCTCTCTTCATTTATGACTTGTTGCAATTGATTTGAAGGTGATCGGATCACTAAAACTCAACTTGAGGCATAATATTACTTTGACTATTTTATTGATTTTGACATTGTGAAGTTTTCTGTTTTAGAGTATTTTTGACATTAAATGAAACTGTTCTGACCTCAAGCAAGTTTGTTTAAGTTGGTTGGACCTCAAGTTTCGAGATCAAGCATGCCAAAATCTATCATCTCACTTTTGGTGTTTTAGCATAAAGCCAAAAGCTATTTTTACAGTAACAATTTTTTACCTTTTGCTATTTTTTTAGAAACAGCTTTTTTTGCTGTTTTTGTGTGCTTGATTGTACTTAGCACTTTTGTAATGTCTAATATAATATTGTAACTTCTAATCCTAGTTGATTAGAGATGTCTTAGTTTACTTTAACTTTAGTAATTATTCTGATTTGTAATTATCTATTTGTTAAGTATTAATGAAATGAAAAACTTGCATTTTGGCAAGTAGGAAAAATTTACAAACTCAAGTGTTCTGTTTTGTTTTGCTCTCAACTTCAAAATTCTAACATGGTACCAGAGCTTAATTCTTAAGGGGCTGATCATCATCCATTCTTTCTCTCCAACTTCAATCGATAAAAAAAAAAGATTCTTACCTACTAAAAAAAAATAGAAAAATCTTCCAATAATGTGAATCTTCCCTCTCCACCTCTTTTCAGTGGGAAAAACTATCACATATGGAATGAAAATATGCAAAATTACCTTATTGCATTTAATCTATGAGAAGCAGTGGAAGAAGGCTATAAACCTCCTGCTGAAGATGAGCACTTCATAGTCAACCAACTGAAGGCAGACAAGGAAAAGAGATTGAAGAACTATAAAACCCTTACAGTCATCCAATCTGTCATTTCAAATGAGATTCACACAAGAATTCTTAGCCTAAAAAATGCCAAATTAGTGTGGAATACTCTTCAAGCACAATTCCATGGAACCAAAAGGGTTAGAACTGTCAACTTGCTCACTGCAAGAAGAGACTTTGAAGCTCTAAAAATGAAAAATGATGAACCTATCAAGGCTTATGTGGATAAGCTAAATGAGATTGTGAGTCAAATGAGAATGCTAGGAAGTGACATTATTGAGAGCTCCATCGTGAACAAAGTGTTGGTGACCTTGCCTTCCAAATTTAACTCAAAAGTGGATGTTATAGAGGAAAGCAAAGATCTGTCCAAACTGACCATGAATGAACTCATAGGCTCACTTCAAGCAAATGAGAAGAGACATTCAAATAGGACAAATGCAACTACAGAAGGTGCTTTCTTTACAAATCAGAAAAACCTTGGAAAAGGGACAACCAAGGCAGCAGCTCCAAACCTTCAAATCCTACAAGCAAGAAGAAGGAACACACTTGCACCATTTGCAAGAGAAATGGGCACTTTGAAAAGAATTGTTGGAACAAGGGCAAACCTCAATGCTCCTAGTGTAAAAGATTCGGTCATGTGGAGAAGGAGTGTAGAAAAAGGAAGTATGAAACAGAAAATCACAAATCTCAGCAAGCAAATCATGTTGAAGATGAAGAAAATGCTTTCATGGTCACACAAGCCAAAAGACCAAGACAAAAGCATGAATGGTTGATTGATAGTGGATGTACAAGTCACATGACCTTCAACAAAGACTTGTTTCTCAGCCTAGACATGTCAAGCAAGACACATGTCATTGTTGGCAATGGTGAAACTCTAAGGGCAGAAGGAAGAAGGACTGTTTCTGTCAAGATAAACAATGGAGCAAGGACAATCAAAGATGTTCTTTATGTTCCTAATCTAGATCAGATCTTCTCAGTGTGGGGCAAATCATGAAGAGTGGCTGCTGTCTTACCTTCCAAGAAGAATACTGCAGAATCCTAAATTCCAACATGAAGCTGATTGCTCAGGCCAAGATCAACAACAACAGCTTCTCTCTAAATTGGGAAAATGGTGATCATATGATGAGCAAATTTGATGAATTGTGGCTTTGGCACAAAAGATATGGCCATTGTGACCTAAGGAAACTTAGCATTTTAAGCTCAAAAGGGATGGTTGAAGACATTCCAAAGTTGCAAGTTCAAACTGAAATTTGTGAATGCTGTCAACTTGGAAAAATAAAGAGGAAACTTTTTCCTATTAACCAAGATAATATGGCATCTAAGAAGCTTCAGCTTGTTCACTCCGATGTATGTAAACCTATGAAGGTTCCCTCCTTGAACAACAACAAATTCTTTCTACTGTTTATAGATGATCAAATAAAGTATGGTTGGATTTACTTTCTCAAGAACAAATCAGAAGTGTTCGGGCTGTTCAAGAAGTTCAAAACCTTGGTTGAAGCTCAGTCAGAAAAGAAAATCAAAGTCTTAAGAACTGAAAATGGAGAGGAATACATCTCAACTGAGTTCAAACATTTTTATGAAACTCAAGGCATTATCCACAAATTTACAGTGCCTTATTCACCTTAGTAAAATGGTGTTGCTGAAAGAAGAAACCGGTGATGTCTAGAAGTATGTTGTTTGAGAAGAAGATCCCCAAAAGGTTTTGGGCTGAGGCAGCCTTCACCTTTGTACATCTGCTGAACAGACTTCCTACTAAAGCTATAGAGGGAAAAACTCCATATGAGACATAGTTCAACCTCAAACCTTCTGTCTCTCATCTTAAAGTATTTGGTTCAATTTGCTTCATCCATGTCCCTGATGCCAAGAGGGATAAACTCTCTAAAAAATTAGAAAAGTGTGTGATGGTTAGTTATAGTGCTGAAAGTAAGGGATATAGAGTTTTCAACCCAAAGTCCAACAAGGTTATGGTCAGTAGGGATGTAACCTTTGATGAGTTAGCAAGCCTCAAATGAGACAATGAAGATGAAGAAAGCTCGGAATTATTGATGGAGGAGCAAGCTGTGCAATTTGAACATTTGTTTGATGAAGAGGATAAACAAGAAAATCCAAGGTTCATAAGCATTGATTATGTGTATCAAAAGATGCAACTTGGCCATCTCAGAACCTAGATGCTATGAAGAGGCCAAAGGTGATCCAAATTGGGAACAAGCAATGAATGAGGAGATTTCCACAATCAACAAGAATGAGACTTGGAAACTAACCAAGAAACCATAAGGCAAGAAAACTATTGGGGTAAAGTGAATTAATCTCTATTAGGGTAAAGTGAATTAATCTACAAGGTTAAAGTCAATCCGGATAGAACCGCCAAGAGGCACAAAGCAAGACTTGTTGTTAAGGGATATTCACAACAACATGGAGTTGATTATGGAGACACTTTTGCTCCAGTTGCTAGATTGGATACAATCAGAATGCTAATAGCTATTGCAGCTTCAAAAGGGTGGAAAATTGATCAACTTGATGTCAAGTCAGCCTTCCTTAATGGCTACCTAGAGGAGGAGATCTATGTGGCTTAACATGAGGGATTCATCACAATGGGAAAGGAAGATCAAGTGTATAGACTTCACAAAGCTCTATATGGACTGAAACAAGCTCCAAGAGCTGGGTATGCAAGGATCAATGGCTACCTCATCAGCAAAGGCTTACTGAGGAGTGAGAGTGATCAAACTCTTATCAAACAAGGTATCTCAACTCTAATTGTCTCTTTATATGTTGATGACTTGTTGGTGATCGGGTGTGAGTCTGGCCAAGTGGAAAAATTCAAATCTGATATGAAAATAGAATTTGAGATGACTGATCTTGGAAGCATGAGATATTTTCTTGTAATGGAGATTCTCCAACTATCTAATGAGATCTTTATATCTCAAGCTAAGTATTCTAATGACCTTTTGAAAATGTTCAAGATGAAATGCTCTAAACCTGTTTTCACTCCCCTAGTTGCTGGTGAAAAGTTATCCAAATCTGATGGTTCATAAAAGGTGGATTTAACAAGTTTTAGGAGTCTCATAGGAGGTCTTATGTTCCTAGCAGCAACAAGGCCTAATCTTATGCAAGCTACCTACTTACTCTCTAGATTTATGTATGAGCCAACTCAAATGCATAATGGGGCTGCCAAGAGAATGTTGAGATATCTAAGTGGCACCTCATCTAATGAAATCTGGTATGAGAAGGGAGAATTAAATTTACATGGTTATGTAGACGATGATTGGGTCGGATCAATTGATGACATGAAAAGCACAAGTGGTTTCTGCTTCTCACTTGGCTCAGGGGTTTTCTACTGGAGCTCCAAGAAATAGCAAGTAGTTGCTCAATCAACGGCTGAAGCTAAGTACATTGCAGCAGCCTTAACAGCCAATCAAACAACTTGGATAAGGAAAATGATGAAAGATCTTGGTTTCATTCAATTGGATCCTACAACTATCTACTGTGATAGTCAATATGCTATTGCCATATCTGAAAATCCAATTCAGTTTGGAAAAACAGAGCATATTTTGATCAAGTTTCATGTGATTAGGGAGCTCATCAAAAATGGAGAAATAAGGTTGGAATATTGCAATTCTGAAAATCAGAATGTTGACATCTTTACCAAGCCTCTCTTCGGGTTCAAGTTTGATTATTTCAAATGCAAATTGGGAGTCACTCACAAAACATTGAAGGAGGAGTGTTTGAAGATTGCTTGTTTGGTTAGTGATTTCATAATTGGAAATTAGCCAAAAACATTGACTTTTTGACTCTCTATTCCAAATGCATCGACTCTAATTCCATTAGCTTCCTCTCTTCATTTATGACTTGTTGCAATTGGTTTGAAGGTGATCGGATCATTAAAACTCAACTTGAGGCTTAATCTTGCTTTTACTGTTTTATTGATTTTGGCCTTGTGAAATTTTCTATTTTAGTGCATTTTTTACTTCAAATGGAGCTGCTTTGATCTCAAGCAAGTTTGTTTAAGTTGGTTGGACCTCAAGCTTCGAGATCAAGCATGCCAAAGTTCATCATCTCACTTTTGGTGTTTTATCACAAAGCCAAAAGCTGTTTTTACAATGACAGTTTTTTGCCTTTTGCTGTTTTTACATAAACAGCTTTGTTTGTTGTTTTTGTGTGCTTGATTGGTACTTAGCACTTTTGTAATGTCTAATCTAATATTGTAACTTCTAATCCTAATTAATTAGAGATGTCTTAGTTTACTATAATTGTAGTAATTGTTCTAATGTGTAATCATCTCCTTGTTAAGTATTAATGAAATGAAAAACTTACATTTTGGCAAGTAAGCAAAATTTACAAATTCCAGTATTCTGTTTTGTTTTGCTCTCAACTTCGAAATTCTAACATGATCAACTGGAGACTCTCGACTATAATGATCGATCAAACTGTCTCCATCTTGGTGTATACGTATGAAATTGTGAAGTCCGCAGCAAACATGTACAATGAGGGTTTATGTATACATATGTTATCGAGGCATGTACTCAAAGTATATGAAAGTGTTGCTTCAACACCCCCGAGTGACGCATGAATTTTGTTGAATATTTCTATATGATTTGTGGGTGCATTACTACGCTTATTAAATTCACTTAAATGATATCACTGGCCCCTATATAGAGGCATGAATCCCATCGTAACCGGATAAGCAATGTCAACAACATAGTATTCACCTGGATGAAGCAAAACAAGAGTTCATCATTAGTTGACATGCATTACATATAGCGAAAATGATTACAACAATATTTTTGGTTGTGTAACATATCCAAACATGGCATCGGGAACCGATTCCAATGTAAGGAAATGGCATCATAGAAAACTCTCGAGTCATTTGCACTGCCTTCCCATCCTGTGTACACATAGGTGAATGTCATGCGTGGGCACAAACGCACATAACGTTCCAAGAAGTATTTCCCTTCCTGTCGTGGAACGGTGTTGCCTTTTTGGCTGGAACAACTGCCTTGATAAGGGTACCATCGATAAAATCGATATAGTTATGTATAGTGTGTCCAATATATGCGTGAAAAAATGATTTTTAAAAAAAATTATGTACAGTGTACTATAATTCGGACCGATCAAGTATATGAAAATCGGTGAAGGGAAATAATGACATACACCTGAAACCGAAGTAATAATTTTGGATACAACTGTAGGAAAGGGAGATGGCTACCCTGAGGATTTCGAACTAATTCTTGCGCCGACTCACAACACCATGAGCGAGAATGAAAAAGAATATTGCCAATTGTTCCTCTGATCTCATGTTGATTGATTGCTTTAAAAGCTTTCGATATTTTAACAGTTTGCATAGGTTAATTAGCATGTGTGGTTCCATTCGACACAATTGATGACATACTCCCTCGTACCTTAAAATGAGCTCCATCGTGTATACAACACCTGAGAGCGACGACATATGCATGGGTCACTTATGAAGATATCTGCATGCGTACTCAACAATTTTTACGGCAGCTCGCAAATCGGCCCTGCAGTTGTATGTCTATTAGCATACAAATTTCATCCAAGTCACTGCTGTCGCATGAAGAGGAGCTATGTGGGTCCATGACACTAAGAGATTGAGTTAGTGTTAGTGAAAACGTAGGAAATTAAAATTAAAATAATAAATAGAAAAAGAAAAAGGTAAAAGTAAAATTTGTTGTGATGAAAATAAAATTTATTTGAACAATAATTGTTGACAAAACATGTTCACACAGCTAAGGAATGATTCACGTTGAGACGTACCGTAGGGGAAGGGCTTTATGCAATATCAGAATACATTATATTGAAAGGTACTCTTACAGAAAACATAATGGCAGGATAGTCAATGAAGTAAGAAATAGAGGAAAAAAAATTACGTCTTCAATATATTATGGAATGATGAGTAGAACTAGATGGATGGAAAGGAGGAAGAGCGGTGTTCACCTACAATTGGGGATGAAGGTGAGAAATATAGAGGGAGAATGAAGCAATAAAGGTAATTGATGAGTCCTTTAGGAGACATTTTATATAGGATGAGTGAGATGGGTTGATAGGTAGTATTGACTAATACTTGTTAGGTGGGATGTATTGCCAGGTGGGTCAAGGTAATTTATAAGCACGATTAGACAATGTTTCCACCTTCACTTGTTAGTTGGATGTTGTAGGAAAGATGGAAATTAATTTATATCATGATTGCTTCATGAAGGTACTTCGATCAGAACCGCGGTCTAATAAATCTAGTAAAATTTAGATGAAAAATTCATAAGAGGCATATGATAGCAAGAGGCTTTTGCTTCGATGATCTTCTGCCACCCTGCAAACCTTTGTTCATTTTCTGCAGCTATATTACTAAAATAATTAGAAACACTACTAGCATGACCTTCATTAACCTTACGTTTGCCCGTATATTTGCCACCAGATGAGGGATCGAGAGGAGTGATGAACATCGGGGAATTATTTTGGGATGGACTGGAACGTCCAACACCAATGAGGTCACAGACAAGGACTTATATATTGTCACCCGGGATGAAATCGTCTAGTCCATCATAAGTGATTTATTGGTTGTCCACCAAAATTGGATCCGGGAGCGTGGCAGTTGGATAGCGGTCTGTGGTGCTGCCTAGGAAGCTGACCTCAATTTATTCTTCCTCTTTTTAGGTGTATACAGCGTCGGTGGAAGCACGTCTGAGAATTCCAGTGGCTATATGAGTGCCAAATAGAAGGCCTAGCTCATGGTAATGCATACATCTCTTCTTTTTAAAATTGAACTTCACAGCTGTAGTGTTCTTCTGAAAAAAAAAATTGCAAACGAGGGGTAAATAAAGTAAGGAATATAGTGATAAGATTCATGAGAATTTGAGTTGAGGGAAGGTAGAGAGAGAAAGATCATATTTTTTTTATCTTGTATTCCACACTTTTTTATAATTACATACAAACCTATGTTATATACTTGCATGTATAAACTAATATACATAACAACCAAACGGCTTACATGCTAACTAACTCAGACATCCCTAACTAATCTTGATTAATGAAACTAACTAGCTGACGTCATATAATCACCAATACCCAATGGTGTTGGATGAAAGAGATTGAGAACACCTAGCTTGGAGAGAAGATGATGGTGTTGAGAGATGCCCAATGACTTAGTGAAAATGTCAGCCGGTTGTTCTACAGTGCCAACATGAGATAAACAGATGAAACTAGCTTGAACATGATCACGAACCACGTGTAGATCAATCTCTATATGTTTTTTGCATTCATGAAACATTGGATTGCTAGCAATATGAATTGCCACCTGACTATCACAATGTAGTTAAATGAGAAGAGGAAGAGGATGCCCCAAATCCTTGAAAAGTTGAATTAGCCAAACCAACTTAGAAGCAGTGGCAGCAAGTGATCTATACTAGGCCTCAACAGAAGATCGAGATACAACCGTTTGTTTCTTGGATTTCCATGAAAGAAGAGAACTCCCAAGGCTAATGCAAAAACTAGTGGTTGAGCGACGAGACATGGGACATGGTGCCCAATCACTATCACAAAAGGCCTGTAAATGAAAGTCTGAAGTAGAAGAAAGAAGAATCCTGATACCAGGATTTCCTTTAATGTATCGTAATACATGATTAGCAACAGTAAGATGTGAGACTTTAGGTTTTTGCATGAATTGACTCAGTAAGGTTACAGAATATGAAATATCAGGGCACGTCATTGTTTAGTAGATGAGGTGACCAAGAAGTCGCTGATAGGGTGGAGGATCATCAAGTAAAGGATCTTTGAGCAAGTCTTCAGGAGAATCAAAGGCAGCCGCAGTTAGTTGAACATGATGTGCCATTGGAGTGGAAGCAGGTTTAGAAGCTAAAAGACTAGATTCTATAAGAAGCTCTAGAGCATATTTGCATTGATTGAGATAAAAATCTGTGTCTGAACGTGCAATTGCAATTCCGAGAAAATACCTGAGTGAGCCAAGGTCTTTCATGTGGAACTGAAAATGCAAAAAAGATTTCAAGGAAGTAATGAGCTGATTATTACTGCCCGTGATTAGTATATCATGGATATAGATAAGGAGTAAAGTTGTGTCAGCTCCATCATATTTAAAAAAGAGGCTGTAGTCAGAACGTGATTGTTGAAAACCAGCAAGAAGAACAGCCTGAGTAAATTTTTGATTCCATTGGCGAGATGCTTGTTTAAGCCCATACAAGGACTTGGTGAGTTTGCAGACTTTTCCAAAACACTGTTTGGGAAAACCAGGAGGTAGAAGCATGTAAACATCTTCTACCAGATCACCTTGGAGAAAGGCGTTATAAACGTCCATTTGATAGATATCCTAGTTCTTGACAGCAGCGAGGGAAAGAATAGATCGAATAGTCACCATCTTTGTAACTAGTGAGAAAGTATCATGATAATCAATACTGTTAGTTTGTGTGTAACCCTTTGTGACAAGACGTGCTTTGAACCGTTCAATAGAGCCATTAGCCTTGTATTTAATTTTGTAGACCCATTTGCATCCGATGGGAGACTTGGTGGGAGCTGGACACCTCTGTGACCAACATTAATTAGCGTACATACCAATTTCCTATAAGATTTCAAGGTATTGAGGAGGTATTATGAAGTTGGCAACATCAATGAATTTTCATATGGGCAGTATGACAGCCAACATAAAGAGCATGAGTAATAATCTTCACATATTAGTGACTCTCTTGCAATCCAATCCACCTGAGGCACCATATAGACACAACCCATGACAACTATTGAAGGATCATGGATTACTCTACTTTATGCATCACTAGTTTATTTAATGTTATGTACTTGTTACTTTCTACAAATTTTTTGTGTTGGTTATTGTCTGTTCTAGTTTTTATAAGTCATTTATCATTTGAACTTAAGATATGGCAATATCCTAGTTTTTTTAAATCTTTTATCATTTCAACTTATTCTCTTTGTGAGAATATGTCATAATAATATCTTTGTCAAAATGCAAGACAAAGAAATTGAGAAACAGATACTAGTTGTTCATGCGCTAAAATCTAGTACGTCAAAAAATAGTTTGATTTTCTAAACACCGAAAACACCCCATCATATCAAATTTCACAGGGAAGAGATTAGTGCATCTCCTGAATGATCGAGAGTCAAGAAGCAAGTTTGTCAGTTGGTACAACCATTAAGATCTCACGATGTAGAATAGTTGCAAAGTACTTAGTAGCCATCCTATAAGTGTCGCCAGACACATCTGCAATATTGTTGAGGACACTAATGCATTTAGCAATAAAGTAATTTTCCGATTTCATTGGCTAGTCGACCTTTGAACTTGAAGTATAGGAGTCGGAAAAATGAGCGGCTTTGGTTTTAAGGTACTACATCTTAGCCATGACAAGCTCCAACTAGGCATCAAACTTAGCTTTAGACTGCTCCATGGAAGAAACGAAGCAATCACTCATCCGAGTATTGTAGGAATCATCCTTCATCTTCCTCGTACTTCTTGATTTCTCCTCACTACCCGATGAAAGTTCTAAAATAGAGGGATCAACCATGACGAATCCATTGAGTGTATAGATCAGTGTATTACGATGTAGAATAAGGTCGTCAAGCACACCATTTCTTGCTGCTCGATATCCAGTGTAGGAACGTAAGTCGGAGACTTAAAGCCCTAGTTATTATATTCCACCTTTGAGAAATGCTTATAAAGTGTCACGTTCATCATCAGAATTCGGAGGATCCAGAGTCGATCTGTGATAGAGGATGCCGCTAGCTATGCTCCTATTAAAAATTATACCGAGCATGACACAAAGAATTCTCAAACCTCATCAAGCATACTGGCTGTGGTTGGGATCAGGCCACAAAAATGGTTGGTCAACGAAGCAATGGGAAGACTACCACAGTGTACTTATACTATTGTTAATTTATTAATTTTTCCCTCATTTTGGCCTACATACTCTTATTCTAAATTATATGTATTTTTCCACATCATCCTTACTTTATTTACCCCTCGTTTGCCTTTTGTGTTTCATAGGATTATATTCGTTTGACAAATTTTCTTACACCGAATTGCTTTTTTTCATTTATTCATTGTGTACTATATGTTGGTGATTATATGACGTCAGCTAGTTAGTTTTATTAATCAAGATTAGTTAGGGACGTCTAGGTTAGTTAGCATATAAGCCGTTTGGTTGTTACGTATATTAGTTTATACATGCAAGTATATACGAGAGGTTTGTATTTAATTATAAAAATGTATGGAATACAAGATAAGAAAAAGATCTTTCTCTCTCTACCTTCACTCGACTCAGATTCTCATGAATCTTATCTTGGTATCAGAGCAGTTAGAGATTTGATCTCTCACTCCGATCAAAATTCTTCTGCATCAATATTGCAATTCTTGCAGAGTTCCAAAAATGTCTACCACGGATGAAGAAAATTTGCCTTCAGCTCAAATTGGCGCAAGAAATCCATTTACAGGACCAGTCTCTGTTTCTGCAGGACTGAATCAAACTTCCATGGATTTCAATCATCCTTTATACTTGCATCCATCTGACACATCTGGTTTAATTCTAGTCTCACCACCACTTCTAGGATCACAAAACTACAATACCTGGAGCAGAGCTATGAAGATTATTCTAATGGCGAAGAATAAGATAGGTTTTATTACAGAAACGTGCACAAGACCAATAAATGACCTACTAATGGCTCATAATTGGGATCGTTGCAATGTCTGTGTAATAAACTGGATTCTAAACATTGTTTCCAAATATTTGTATAATGGCATATTATACTTCTCATACGCACATCTCGTGTGGAAAGCTCTCCAAAAGCGATTTGAAAAAGTAAATGGCACACGAAAGTTTACAATCCAGAACAAGATCGCTAATACTACACAAGGAAGCAGTGATATATCAGGTTATTATAACCGATTAAAAGAATTATGGGATTAATTTTCTGCTTTGGTGATTGTACCAGATGATGAAGTATACCAAAAACATGTTGAAGAACATAGACTTTTTCAATTTCTTATGGGACTGCATGAATCTTACATTCCACTTTGCAGTCAAATACTATTGAAAAGTCCACTTCTATCTATTGAAGAAGCTTATGCTATCCTCAATGAAGATGAAGCACAACGAAACATCAATACTAGCAATGTCAATAATGAGGTCATAGCATTTAATTCCTATAAACATGTATTAACTAACAAAACTTCTGTGGAATATGATCACTGCCATGCCAAAGGGCATAAAAAAGAATTTTGCTTCAAGATTATTGGCTATCCAAAGGGTAACAATAACTACAAGGGTAAAAAGCTTTTTTACCAGAAACATGCTTCATCAAATATTGCTCAAGCATATGCTCCAAAGACTGAGTCTATTTCTAGTGCTCAAATGTTCTCTCCTGAGCAGTACAACCAACTGATGCAAATGTTGAATAAAGAAAATGACTCCACTCCAACAGTTAGTGCCAATCTTGCTACTACTAATCTAGGTAGCTCTTCTTGTTTCTTTACTACACATAATGCACAACTTTTGATAATTGACATGGGAGCAAGCCACCATATGACTTGTAATTTACAAGGTCTAATAGATCTTGTTCCATGCTCAAATGTCTCTTCTTCATCCATAAGACTACTAAACGGAATGATATCTCATGCCACCTATACTGGCAGTATTACTTTGTCTAACAACTTAACACTTCATAATGTGCTTTTTGTACCAAATTTTCATCATAATCTCCGATCAGTTTCTTCCCTTACCAAAGATAACCAACTATGTATTTCATTTTCCCCTAAATTCTGTATTTTTAAGGAGCTTTTGACTGGAGCAATGTCATGGACTATATTACCTTCATTTTCTACAGATCTTTCAATACCAATATATCATTCTTCTTCTGTTAAATCTTCCGTTAAGAATAGTACACCAATATTATGTACTTCAACTATCTCTCATTCAAATAAAATCTCTATTTCATACTTTCTCCTTTGGCATTCTTGTTTGGGGCATCCCTCAAATTCACGCATGCTTATTCTTCCTGAATTCTGTCACTTAAAATCAGCTAATATTCCACACTATGAAATATGCAGTTTAGCTAAACAGACAAGACTTCCTTTTCATACATGTAATTCTATTTCTTCCGAACCTTTTGATCTCATACATTTAGACACTTGGGGCCCTTATAAAACACAAAATCACACATCTGCAAGATATTTTCTAACCATCGTAGATGATTATTCTAGAGGGACATGGGTCTTTCTCATGACTTTCAAATCTAAAGTGTTCTCTCATATTAAAGCCTTTCTATTGATGGTTCAAACTCAGTTTAACTCCACTGTCAAACGTATTAGATTAGATAACGGCACTGAATTTCTTAACTCCCAATGTTCTAATTTGTTTACATCTCTAGGAATTCTGCATGAAACTTCATGTTCTTACTCTCCTCAACAGAATGGCCGAGTAGAGCGGAAACATCGCCATATTCTTAATATTGCTCATACCTTAAAGTTTCAAGCTTTTCTTCCCGACAATCATTGGGGTGACTGTGTTCTCACAACCACTTATCTTTTCAATAGGATGCCTACTCCCCTTCTCCAGAATAGATCTCCTTATGAATTACTCTTCAATAAGATTCTTTCAATCAAACATCTCAAATGGTTTGGTTGTCTTTGTTACTCTTCTATTCTTAATAATCATGAAAAATTTAGTCCTCATTCATCTCCATGTGTATTCCTAGGATATGCACATTTGCAGAAAGGCTATAGACTCTTGACTCTGCATAGTCACCAATTCATAATTAGTTGTGATGTTCACTTTGTTGAGTCCATTTTTCCATTTCATCCTTCATATAATCCTCCTCTATCTTCTAATATTCCATCTTCTTGGTCTCCTTCATCTGACATTTTCGATAATGACATTGCCCATCCTACTCCATCATCTCCTATTGTACCTTTCACACTTATTGGTAATGACATTTATGCTTTTGTTTGTCCTCAAACAACTTTCCTTCGTATTGTCTCTATTACTCCTCCCATTATTCCCACTCGCAGGTCTTCTAGAATTTCTCATCCTCCTCTTTGGTTAAATGACTATACATGTTTAAGTGCCATTGCTTCTTTCTCTCCCTTGTTGCTCCATCCACAAGCTCCAAGGTTACCCCTGCCAGGTTCCCTATTTCTTCTCGCATTTCTTATTCTTCTATTTCTGCCCCATATCATGCATTTCTTTCTTCTATTGCTAATGAAACTAAGCCTAAATCATTCTGTGAGGCATCTAAGGATAAAAGATGGCAATTGGCTATGGAATAAGAACTGAAAGCCTTACTAAAAAACAAAACAGGGGAGATTGTGGATTTGCATATAAGAACTGAAAGTCTTACTAAAAAACAAAACATGGGAGATTGTGGATTTGCATACTCACAATGGTGTCTAGCTCCCACCAGATGACTCAGCATCGTTTGTCTGTCTCTTATCCTTCAAAACCTACCCTACAGTGCTCATAGTATAACACATAAGTTTAAGACTCGCCTCTCCAATGTAGTCGAACCGCACAATATCCACCGATAACTCATCATCTAATGAAATCCCAACATGTTTAAACAAAAGAGTTAGCAATTTTCATAGGGCAACGCTGCCTTTACTTTTCTTTGCCACCTTGTTCATACGATTCATTATGAAACGCTATGTTGATCTCCTCTTATTGCATCGCATACCACATCACTTTCACCTCGTAATAAAAAATAGCTATGTAGTTCCCTAACTGTAGACAAAAGACAGAAGCAACTGCATAATTGTATAATCTATTAAGCAGACTAAACTTCCTAATAACCAAAATATATAAAATTCATGTTGTTTGTACTATACGAAAATGCTTTTTAATCTATTTGCATGTGATATTTTAATGTCAGAAACGTCAGCATAAGGAATCAAAAATATATGTGAACTTCATGAAACCTAATAAGAACTATCACCAAAGAAAAGAAGTGGGAATCTGTAAGATACAAAATTACCTTTGATTAACACGAAAAACTTATACTTGTGAATGAAGCTGGACTATCTTTCTTCCGCGACAAGGAATTGACTACAAGAATTGATCGTGAATGAGGTTGTTTATAGTTTGATAGAAATGTTATAACTGGGTTTGGTTATCATCTCAGGGAAAGGAAGGGAGAAGAAGAATGCACAATGGAAAGGTAAGGTAAGGTAAGAATTTAATTATGAGAGGGAGAAGGTGAGTCCTTAACTGACTGCCACAATAATAGCATAAGACATGATAATGAAGCTCACCGATTTATGTAGGGTCCATTTTTATTTTTAAAATTGGTGGACCCAAGCAGGTTTCTCAAATAATTGGACCATAAACACTGCCCAAAACCATTCGGCCTAAGCATGATTCTCTGGGTCTTAAGAGAATTTTAAGTTACTTTTTTTTTCTTATACAAAACTTTGGCCATATGGCCTTATCCCCTCTTCTCACTATTGAAAAGTGAAATGTACTTTTGAGATACATAACTAAATACTTCCATTATTTTTAGTTGTTTTCAATTCCAATTACATCTTCTACCGCAAAAAAGAAATTCTTATTTAATAAATCAGTTGAGGGCCTTAACCTTTGGCACAATAAACTTATTGGCAGCATTCCTTCCTCTTTTGGATGCTCAACAAATCTAGAATGCTCGGAGCTTTCTCCTTAGTAAATTATCGGGTTCTATTCCTAATCAGTTAGTAGATTCCGGCATCTGTCAATACGGCATACAATGGAAGTGGAAATTTGAAGATACAATTAGTAGAAGCCCTTGCACTAGACGCTTTTGAGTTATGGTATTTGTTTACAAATTCCATACTTTGTTCCCTTTGAATGTTATATGAATTTGATTACATTCATAGACTTTGAACCTAATGATAGTATTCCAATAATGTTATATGCATTGTTGGCTTACAAAATTGCTATATGACCAACACTTCATTTATAATCTAGTCACTTCCTTTACATACAATTGGATTTATGGTTCCATGATTTCACTTTTATTTTTCTTATTTGGGAAATTGGGGTGCAAAAATGAAATTAAAATAAGTTAAAGGACTTATATTTTACAAAGTTAAATGAGTTGGGACGACTCAAAATTGAGACAAACGTTACCAGAGAAAATTCCAACATGGCATAGTGATACACATATCTTACCACACAATCAATAAACGGGACCCCACTTTATCCCCAAACATCCGACGTGGCATTCCGTCATTGATCCTCAACAAATCCAATATTCATTGCAAATCAATCTCCTTCTTCTTCCCACTAAGAAAAAAAAAATCTCCTTCACATTTATTCTTATTCTTCTTATTATTTTTGTGCCATCAGCCTTACTAGAGCAACCAAGTTTCTGATTCAAGCTAGTTAGTTCCCGCATTAGCTTCCATGGCGACATCATTTGCCACCTCATCAACCATCATAGGACTCGCCGGAAGCTCCTCCCTTTCTTCTTCAGCCAGGCAGACCCCACGGCTCTCTTCCGGTAGCAAAAAAAAAAATGAAGCATTTGGTTATAATGAAACAATCAAAATAAAATAAAATTTTACCTTTTTCCGGATCTGATACCCTACTTCATCATGGAATTTTATAGAGTTTTTGAAGTCATCGGTGACGGCAAGAAACCCGTTAAAGCTAGCCGGAGCCTTGGGAGGAAGGGTAACATGGTAAATCCATTTAATCCTCATGAGCTTACTATAAGAGTAACGTTATTTTTAATGTTAGAAGATGAATTTTTTTGTTTTTTTTAATTGTATAATGCATAGATGAATGTAAATTTGCTTATGGGCCTTATGGGGCCGTATTATTGATACATGTCAATTTGTTTATGATTCATGATGCTGATTATTTATTTTTGGGTGAAAAAAGCTTCGAGAGAGACTGGCTTCGTAAGGATTTCAATGTGATTGGGTTCGGGCTAATCGGTTGGTTAGCTCCGTCAAGCATACCAGCAATCGACGGCAAGAGTTTGACTGGGCTCTAAAAAAAGAGGAGCGAGCCTCATAATATGGATGATCATTTTTTAGATGTGGGAAACAATTTTGGGTCACTTTTTACTTACAAAAATATCATTCCAATTACCTATAAATAAAGGGCTTATGATAAGTAAAGCAATATCAGCACTCAATCAATCGACATCTTCTTTCAAGCAGCTAAATACTTCATCTTTTTCTCGGTCTGTTCAACTTTATCTTTTCTTTCTTTCCTCCGGGAAAATATGTCTTTCTTTTCTTAGATCTATTTTTCTATATTAGTGATTAAAATGCCGAGTTCTCATCTAAGTGAAGGTTTCTGAATTCACCTATGATCAAGACAAATTTCTTTTTCTTTAAATGTGTTGTATCTATTATTCCTTCAATAAATATTAGATCTTAATTTCTATCATAGTTTTACTTTAATTTCAGTTTAATTCCAAGCATAGTTTTTACACTTAATTTCATGGTTTAGTATTCTTAGTCCTTTGCTTTATTTAATTTCATAAGTGTTCTAGTTTAATTCCTTTACTTAACTTTTTACTTTGACTTCTCTTTTACTTAATCTTTTCTTTTCAAAACCTTATTTTCGTTGTCATTTTCAATTTATTATTTATTATATTAGCATTAGTACAGTCTGCTCATCAATAGGTATACAGAAAAGAATATAATATGGATTAGCCTTGGTCTTTTTGCCTACTCATAGATGTTAGATTAATTTTCTTAACACTTTTAGCAACACATTTATTATTCTTATTTATTTTTATTAATAAAGTATAACATCCATTTCAAATTTCTAGCACACCCACATCTCTCATATTTAATTCGTATCACGCACCACGGGGCCAAAAATTTTCATTGGTGAATTTTCCCGACATCAATAGAATTTAAAATAATTCGAGTCAGCCAGTAATAATTAGTTAAATTATCATCTAATCAACCAATTAAGTCGATCGATAAATGGAAGGTTTCGTCAATTTAATAGGAAATTCGACCAAATACAAAGCATTTTGTCATACAAAATTCGAACAATTCTAAAATTCACTAGGAAATGTAGAACTCACAAAGATTGATGAGGTGGTTGGAGGACATCTATAGATAGCTCACTTCAAAGACAAACTGAACCCACATGAAGAGAGATTGCATTTTGTCTTCTAGTTCACAAGATTGGCGGAAAATGGCCTTAGGAAAACACATGATCGGCCGAACTAAAAGGAAAATCGGCCAAGACAAAAAACAATTAAATAAAGAAACAACTTTTCCCTCAAAATGTGCTAAAAGGATCGTGTCAAACTACATTTTCGGCCAATAGCATTGATTGACTGAAAATATGGGTTGGCTTGAGTGAAATTCGGCTAACAAAAGGGTTGAAAATCGGCTAAATTGAATGAGGTTAGTGATGAGACCCATTTTTCTCCAAAAAAAGATCAAAGTGGACATTTTAAACCTAAATCTTGGCAACGCAATCGGGTTGGCTAAAAATTCAATCTAATGAGCATGAGAATGGCCAAAGTTTAGGCTGAGAGAATGATATGAATTTGGATGTAAAATTGACTGAATTTGATAGAAAATGTGGTCGTTGAAGGTTAAAATTCCCTCTAAAAAGGGAAAAACGGGTCCCACAAAATGGCTGCCATTTTTTGACGTATAGAGCAAGTTTCAGGCTACTTTTTAATTATGAAAATATCATTCTAGTAGCCTATAAATAGAAGGCTCGATTTAGGTAAAATGGAATCATCACGATCAAACAATACCTTCATTCGAGCAGCCAAACTATTTTTTTTTTTCGGTTCGTCCGACTTTACTTTTCTTCTCTTTTCTTTCCTTTAGGAAACATGTCTTTCTTTCCTTAAATCCGGTCTTAGGAGTAATGTTAGAGCACTGAGTTCTTCCAAGTTCTTTAAATGTTATTCTGTTCTTTTTTGCAGTTAATATTAAAGTGTAATTTATTGTCTTAGCTTTAATTTAATTTTAATTTGATTTCAGCATAGTCTTACATTTAATTATCGATTTAATATTATAAGTCATTTGCTTTGTTTTATTAGGTGTTCTTTATCTTAGTTTTCTTTTCAAATTTTACTTCCGTAGTTGCTCACTTTTTTTCATTTTATTTCGGTAGTTATTAGTTAAATTCTCTCGTCAATAGATACATTAAAAGAATATAACATAGATTAGTCTCGGTCTCTTTGCCGGTTTTTCTTAGAAGTTAAATTAATTTTTACACCAATTCGGTAGCTTATTTTATTACTTTCATTTTTCAATTCTTTATAGTGTGAAATTCATTCCAAATCTCAGGTACGCCCATATTTTTACATTTAATTCACATCATAGTTCATGAAACCATAAACTTTTATCAGTGAAATTTCCTGACTCAGTAAATTGGCATGCCTAGTGGAACACTTTATGGGAAAATTGCTAACCGTTTACTAAATGGTGCGACAATTACAAAGTCATAGTCAAAATCACTTGTCGAGACAATCTCCACCGTCTCATTCGGCCGATAACCCTAATATCGATCAAAATAAAGCAGATCATATGCATCCACCTGTAATACTGCCTCCAGATAACATCCAAAGGAATCTAGAGGAAGAAGCTACCTCAACCCCTAGGAATAGCTAAATTCATGTTCGGCTCGAGGCGTAACAATCCGACCAATAAGACTTGTTAATGACCCGACTTATTGAATGACCGGAAGTGGGTGAAAGATGGTGGAAGAATACAATGACCTATTTTCTCACCATTAGAACGGCTTAGCCAATATCTACCGACAATCAAGCCGCTCTACCTACCATTGCAATGGGATTGCCATAGAGGGTAAATGGACATCGAAATCCAGTCGATCTATTTAAGATCGGTGGTCCTTAAGGGGCACGAGCCGACCAACAGGGTATCCCAATGGCTATCCCATACCAGCTGCCCAATCATCCTTCACTTAACAACTAATCATAATGACTGCTCGATCATCCTTTATCGATGGATGGGCCGACCTATCAACCAAGGTGGGTGTTGCCTCCTTTACCATGGAGATATCTTGACATATTTCCCAACAGCGGAGTTCTGATGTCACCAATATTCTAGCCACCACCTAAGAATTATCCCTTGAATGGCATACCAGAAGTACCCGAACAACCTTCGGCTTAACTTGTGTAGTCAAGGCTAACCACTTCACCAGTGATCGATAAAGGTCTAATTTGTAATAAAGTCAAAGAGATGTACGAAACGGCCGCTCGACAACCGCCATTGTCGATTGGTTCAGCACAAGCCGTACTCGGATGAAGTTGACCAAGAGTGGTTCCCCGATAACTATCGGGTTCCCAACTTTAATCTCTTCTCGTGAAGATCATATCCAATCTATGGTTGAACATATTGGCCAATTCACAGTCTAATGTGCAGAGGTCAGTGCTAATGATTGGCTCCCGCTCTGAATTTTTGCAAATTCCATTACTAGACACTATCTGGACTTAGTAAGAAATTAAACAATACTTCCATATACAATTTTACCGAGTCCAACCGAAAGTGACTATGAGCAATATGTTATGCTTGTACCAAAAGATGAGAGAATCGACTAATACTTATCTAGCTCGGTTGAAGCAACAACATAACTGACTTCTTCGACCAATACTTGTCACTCTCCCCAAACCCAAGTTCATAAAGTTGGTTGTCAATGGACTAGACATCGAACTTCGAAAGAAGTTTGAAGGGATGGAGTTACATGACTTCTTCGATCTCTCAACGAAACCTTCTCAATATGAGTAGTTGTTAAAAGAAGAAGCTCAATGAAAAAGCGCCTCCATAAGCACCTACTACAAAGAGCCCGCCTTCGTAGTCGGAATCACCGAGATAGTGGGCGGCAATAAACCAACATAAGAAAGACAAAGTGTTCTCCCTCGATCTCTCGAAAGCAAGAAAGATTTTCAATATCCTACTTAAGAATAAAAAAAAGTTACCATCTGTTGATGAAATACAGGGTAATGATTATTGCAAGTACCATAACTTACACTGCCACAAAATGAATAACTATCTCTCTTTTAGGTAAAACATCCAGGAGTGAATCAACAAGGGTTTGTTTATTTTTGAATCACCTCCACTGATAGGTTTGGATGTGAATGCCTTTCTGGATACTGCCAATGCAGTTGTTGTGGATGTTTGACCTTCCTCCACAAAAGGAGGGACTAGTTGGCCCACGATATGAGGGACTACCCTCGGATGGATAATATGGCTAAGGTGACTAATAGCCCAAAATGTTTCATCCAATCAGTAATGGAGAAGCCTCTTTTGGCTACCCCGAAATGAGAATGATGTCAACATTACATAAGAGAGATCTACCCTCATTATTGGCCACTTTCAGCCTATATAGCAAATAGGCGGCAGGCCAACCCAATAACATAAAACTGCCAGTCAATAGTTATATCCTACAGATGATCGTACCCTCTCAACCGACCTATATGGTATGGCAATGCTTAGAGCATCTGAAACTTCCTAAGGGAAATTGGCACACAAAGAAGCAATGCAAACAATGTATTCTTCCACTCCGATTCAAGACCATCAAATTTTTATGACAAAATATTATAGCTTTCGGTACCAACTACAAGAACCCACTCTAAGTCAAATTAAGTAAAAAATGGAATACAAAACTATATTGTTGAGCCAGTAAGAATCCAACTCAATCCCCTACCTAGTTGCAAGGAAGGTGGTTTCTTGATCGATTATTTGTATAAGTTTTCTTCAGAAATTAATACAACACAATGACAGACAATATAGCTTATATCACTGCTTAGAAACAAAATGGCAAGTCTCCCTAAAACTTTTATCAGTATGAGACCATACATATCATGGTGAAACAAAATAGCCAAAATGATGGCTCAATTCCAATTAAGTTGATTTTGAAAGAACAAGCTCAAAAATTAATTTCATCCCAAGCCCTAGCCTCAGTTTACAATCTGATTAGATTAATATGCAACTCTCTCGCAGAGATGAACTTTTACTTTTCTTCATTTTCCTTTCCAAATTATCAACTCGACACTTCAATAGCCTAATATCCAGAATCTATACTAAATATTTGCCTGTTCGATTATCATAGACAAATGTACTGTCTAACAGCCTACTTCGAGGAAGAAATATCTCAAATGTATCAAGAACCAAAATAAGTGTGAAAGAAAGAAAGTCCCCAAACCAAACTAAAATCGTACAGTACGCAGTGATTCGGATTTCCCATCATATTGAGGGTTTCAACATCTCGATCTAGTTGTTGCTTCCATGATGCTAAAAAGGCCTCATCCTTGAATGCCTGTTCAAGGTCACAGCAACAATAATTTCATAGGCTACAATGATAGATATGTAAAGCTTCATATTGAAATAGAGCGGCATCATATTATCCAAATTCAAATTACTTTCCTAAGTCCCTACCGTCAAGAGTATAACATGTATACCGTGTGTGCTTGATTTGATAGTAAACAACATGCTCCTATATTTTGTAATCGAGCAATATAGCACATAATAGATGAAAATAAAACAAAGGTCTTCATCCATTCAAATGTTGTATCAAGCCTTTTCTGGGAAAATCATATTACTACTTAAATCATAGTTATAGCGATCAAGTCAAGCTCAACAGTGGGAACCTCATGCAGTGAAAAAATTATTTTGTGAATGATGATAAGTATGAACATGTGGATGTGAAAATTAACTACAAAAGATGCAGGCTTACCATGTTAATGTGTAATAAAGATGGTCCTGTGGCATGATAGAGCTGCGAATCAAGGTATTAATGTCCTTAGGTGCTGGGTAAGGGTTACTTAGATTGACATTTTCTTTTGTGTCTTCAACAAAGATAGTATCCTCAGGAACATTAACATAGAACCACTGTCAGGAACTTGGATCATTTGTCGGAACAAATATGCTTGGCTTCTCACTTGTACAAACTACTCCAATAACTTCTTTTTGGGTAATGGGAGGGTAATAACACTAATGCGGCAACAACCATAAGCTGCATTAATGGAAAACACAATCTTGAATTATCACTCTAGTTTGGTTTAAACAACTAAGAACCATAAGGAGTCATTATGCCTCATTAAAGAAGAGAGAGAAACCTTGTCAGCAATTGGGTCTAGAAAAGCACCAAAATCAGATCCTAGTTTTATCTGGAAAACATAAGCATTAAGCTCAAAAACTAATCAGCTGAAATGGAATAAAAAAACTTAAATGCGAAAAGATATGCTTGTAACGTCTAAATTGGACAACAAAACAGGGACACATCCTTGCTATATGTTTGATGAAGTGAAAAGCAGAGATCTGTAGTATTTAAGAGGAGAGAAATCAATCAAGATTTTCTATAAAACACCAACAAAATGCCATCTCTGACAGTAATTGAATAATTGAGGTAATTGACAATCAAGGCAACACAACTGCAATAAGCTCATCACTTTCTTTCTCCGGAATGATTCGGGCAGTTACTAAATCGACCAGAAATTCCAGAAGGCTTGGTTTTTGCTCGAAAAACTGGAGAAGGAAAGGATAATGTTTGTCAATAAAAATAATTCGACCACAAAGGAGATAGTTGATGAAATTATAATTCTCAAGAACATCAAGTATCTAAGAAAACAAAAATTTATCCCAAGAGTACTTGTTTGAAATATGAGGTCCCTTCATTTCTTTCAAATTTGTTCACTTTCTACTTCTTTTATAAGATTTTCAATTTGATCCGGCCTTAGAATTATAAGACAGGTTTCCTTTAAAAACCCACTAAAGAACAAAACGAAGAACTAATGATCCAGCACAACGAAGAAGACCGGTTTAAATTGTTGATGAATAAACTTAATTTGCCATTAAATTTGTGACTGCATAGTGGACAGTTTTTTGAGGCTGATTAAGGAGCGAATTTGAAATGGCAATTCTAGATCATTCTGGGCAAATGAGGAGTCTATTTGATGTGCCTTGAAGTCTAGTTTCTGATGGTTCAAATTTCAAGTCTTTTGGAGTTCCCTATAATAAGTTATTGCAGTTTTAGTAACCAATGGTCAGATTTAACTATTGTTGTTTAGAATTCTGTTTTTACATTTATGTTGTATACGAATTTCAAGAGTCTTAAGAGTCTATAAATAGAGTTGTATTCTGTTGTGAAAAAGGAGTGTGAGAGAGGAAAAAATACAAAAAGATAGTTTGAATGATAAAAGAGTTGTGAGATTAGTATCTCTTCCCTCCACCGAAATATATCATATTATTAACAAAAATCACTTGAGCTACATAAAGATAAAATCAAGACTATTCAATCAAAGCCTGAACTTATTGAAAGCTTGATATTTCAACGAGTAGAATAATATTGAATCCGTATACAAAGATCTCTCAACAACTGAAACTCAAAGAAAGAAAAGAAATCTGTGACCAGTCAGAATTTGTGACGAGGAGGATGACTTCTTCGCCTAACTCAGCGACTCGCCACTCATTTCTCCCTTTTCGAAACTCGAAGCAGTCTTCCTCAGCAAAATAAGTGGGTCCCAGCTAGATCGCCTCAATCCACAACACTATCCCCTTCAATGACACCGTTTTGGCCGCCAATGACAAAAACTGGGATCTGATAAACGCCGCTGCTAGAGAAGTAGTGAGGTGAAAGTTAATCACAGAAGCAGCCAAATACAACCATTCTTACACCCAGTTAATCACAGAAGCAGCAAAATACAACCATTCTTACACCCGACCGCTTGTCGCCTACCTCGATTAGCTATTAATCCAGAGCCGTCGCAAGTTAGCGACCAAATATCTGCTCTCAACTCTAGCCTCTACCGCGCTCAAGTAAGCATTTCCCTAAAAGCTTGAGAGAGATTTCAGGACAAGAAAGAATCGCAGAGTTTTTTTTTAGTTTTCAGAGATTCGAACATAACGAGGTTGAGAGGGAGATTGATGGACTGTTTTCCTCATGCAGAGAAGGAGAGGGATTGAAAGAATTTGGATGAGGCGGAGGGAACTTTGAACTTTTGGCAGAATTTCAGGTTTTTTATAATGGCCACGTTGGATGGAGTAATTTGAAGTTGCGTACAAGAGTGCCACGTGTAGATAAAATGCCACTGTTGAATGTTGTTCACATGACGAAGTAGCAAGTACAGGAGATAGTACAATGTTTCTTCATAAAAATGCCACTGCTCGATCACGTGCATTGGCTTTATGGTTGACTTTTAACAACAATATGTCAATATATGAGTCAAAAAAAAAAAAAAAATCAAGCTGTATCGATTTATTCAATACTTAAAAAACATTCTGAGAAAATTATGCAACTTTCACTAAATGTAAACTTAAACTGAAATTCATATATATATATATATAATACTTGCAACTTCGTCGATCAAAGAATATCAGACATTTTGTGATAGTTACTTGAGATATAGAGGGCAAGACCCACTTGCAGAAACAAACCTAGCTAGCGCAAGAGTCAAGAGGGGACAAGACCCACTTTACTTGTGTCAGGATAAATTTTTATATAAAGAGAAATGCATCTCATGTATGAAATTAAATTATATTATAATTATAAATATTTTTATATATTATTTTAATTTAATATTGAAAGATTATATTTATATAAAAATAGCTCGCTATATATGTAATATATTAATAAATAGCTCAAAAGTGTTAAATAATTAGTAGCCTAAACCTATTGATGAGTTGCATGTTGATTTCTCAATTATTATGGCCTAAATAACACTAAGGTATGGCTGTCTAATTGAGTTAAAGACTTTTGACTACCAAGTACATAGAAACCAAACCAAACCAACAAGAAGGTAAGTCCATTTTCTCTTGCCCCCATGTCTTGTCTCTTGTCTATTGCCATTATCAACATGTGAACTTCTCTCTATAAATCCAACCAAAAATATCTTCTATGACTTGCTCACTCTCAACAAGTTGGATCCAACGGCTCTTAGGGCACAAAAGATTTTGACATGGGTCCCATTGATCATACTTCCAAAAATTTGAAAACGATGAGATCAAACGGACAGGATTTGACACAGGAAAAAAATGCCAAAAGGTGGTGGGGAAAGGTTTGTGGGTGTGTTTTTTTTTTTTTTTGTCATTAATGTTTCCATTCATCCAACTAATCCGCAAGCATTCTGCCGTCGTCGGGGCCCTACATCGTGGCGTCTCTCTCTGCTATTTCAAGAGAGAGAATTGAGTCTTCTTCCGGCCTTATGGCATAAATGGACTGATTGATTATTTGATTAGATTGTCCACAATTATTACTCCGTCTACTCGTCGTTCTCTTCTCCCAGTCGTCTTTTCTTGGAGTTCGGCTACGGTGTCTGCGTGGTCTATGTCTGCGTGTGTCTGCACTTTTTTGTTAAGGCCGTTCGATCAGATCTAATAGCAGGAAGGATGCTACATCAAAAGAGTGTATTTAAAAAATAATTGACCGAGAGATTTGTAGTATACTATACCGTATTATTTTTAGAATTCCTCTCAAATGACACGCTCTAATAAATATTAGATTCAATTGTTATTCGCTTTCTTCATTTTTTTCTTTCTGCATAAATTTTGTTTTGTTTTTTTTTAAATTTATTGTTATAATATATGCCACATTATAAAAAAAAAAACATAAGTTGATAGAAATACAGTTAATTCATGAATTATATTTGATTATTTTTCTTTTAGTTTTTTAACAGTTATGATTCTCATCTCTATTTTTTTCTCTGAATATTGATAAATAATGATAGTTTTTCACATCCAATCTGAATTTGAAATATGTGATCGATATTCGATCTGAATATCTAAAATTTGAATTTGAAATCTAGAAATTGGTATTCGATTTGAATAAAAAATTTGGAAAGCTATATTCGATATGTAGTTCTGGGTCTAAATTCTGAAATTAGATCGAGTTATTAATCCATAATTCTCGGTCCAGACCGAGTTCTCGAGTTTCTGACATGTTTGTCCGTAGACCAAGATCACATGTCGATCTGTAGATCGAGATCACATGTGATCAAAAAGTTGAAGGATTGAAAAGTACATCTCACATAATTTAGAGTCAAAAGGTTGAAGGGCATCTCAAATCAATATCAAAAAGTTGAAGGGTCGAAGAACATTTCACACCAATGTCAAAGAGTCAAAGGGTCGAAGGATTAAATGGCATACTAAAGTTACATATGAGATGAACAGACCGACATATGAAAATGTCGGTCTGAGATGCAGACCTACATGCCAGTATGTGGTTGAAAAGCATCTCACATAAATTAGAGTCAAATGGGTCAAAGGGCATCTCAAACCGACGTCTCACATAATTCGAGTCTCTTCGAAGGATTGAAGAGCATCTCAGACCGAAGGGTATCTCATATAATTCGACCATTGAATCGAAAGGTCAAATAGCATTTCATACTAACATCAAAGAGTCGAAGGACATCTTAGAAGGGTTGAATGGTAGAATGACATCTTAGAGATATATGAAAGATGCATATACCGATATCTCACATATTAACCTAAGATGCAGACATGTGATCTTAATTTAAACTGACATATAATCTTAATCTGAGACTACAGATTAGACCGACATGCTAACATGTGATCTCGATCCAGAGTTCTCGATCTAGACTGATATCTGATCTCAGTCTAAGACTACAGATCGAGAATTCAATCATAGATGTCGGTTTGAAATGCAGATTAACATGTGATCTTAGTCTACAAATCGATATGCTGACATGTGATCTCAATCTAAATTGAAATGTAATTTTCAAAAGAGTTAACATGCTAGCTCTATCAACTATATCAATCTCAACACCTTAATCTATTGTCATTATCGTAGAAAGAGTACAACCATGAAAAATAGGATGAAGGACGGTTCATGTACCTGCACAAACACACACACAAGCAGGGGTGCCGCAGGAGAGCGAGAGGAAATTGGAAAGGGAGAGCGAGAGAGCCATACGAGAAGGATTTTGAAAATAATATGCTCGGTATACAAGCCGTCTTCAAATCTCTCAGTCCATTAATTTTTTTAATACACCTTTTTTATGTCATCCCTTCCTGCCGTTAGATTTGATCGAACGCCTTAAAAAGAGTACAGACGCGCAGGCATACAACATGCAGCATCCCAGCCGAACTTGGAAAAAAGGAGGCAAGAAGTATTATTACACTCCCAAAACTCCCGCCGAAGATTATTAATCAAACACATGCACGTTCCCTCAGTACTACCCCCCCCCCCCCCTCACTCTCTCTCTCCCCTCCCCTTCTCCTCCCTGTCCAAACATTTTCCCCCATCTCCCCCTACTATTTCCTTTTCTCTAAATCCTTTCTCCTCCCCCTCGTCACCATCTTCTAATCAGAAACCATCAGTTTCATTTATCAATTCTAGACTTTGACCGCCGCCGCCGCCATGTCTTGACCGGACCGCGAAAACAGCAGGAGCAAGATAAGAAAAGTGGGTGTTCTTCATCATCTTCTTCCTTAATCCGTAGATACAGATTCAAGAGGACAATTCTAATAGCGAAGAAAGGCAGTACTAGTTCTACTACCCCTGTTAATCCGACGTGGAAGATGAGTGCAAGATCAGCTAATAATATTTATGATCACCGTGAACGTGAATCTAAGCTACCATTATCATCTTCATCAACGCCGGCACCGGCGCTGTATAATTCTGAAATGGGTCATCTCGTTTCGGTTTCGGCCCGGAAGTTGGGTGCTACACTGTGGGACACTAATGGAGTTTCAGCTTCTTCTTCTTCTCCAGTACTTAATGATAATAAGAAGAAGGTGATTAGAACCAGAAAGACTTCTCATCATGATCTGGGTTTGTCCGATCCGGATCCGGATCCGAGTGCTGTTTCTCAGGTGGGTTTCTCTGATCTCTCTGTTTTTCCTTTTTAGGCCCTTTTTTTTGGGTTTACACTTTTTAGTTTGGAGTTAGGACCACAAGATTTCACTTTGCCCAAACGCTAAACCAAATGCACATTTTTGATCCAAACTGCAGTTTCAAACTTACATGGATTTTGTATATTTAGGACAAATAAATTCTTGTTAATTTTTTTAATTTAATATTGTTTGATCCTCTCTGTAGAGAATAAACAGATCAGAAGCTGACGGAACCAGGAAAAGGATATTGTCAGCACCAAATCAGAAATCTCAGCCGACTGATTTATGTTTGGAAGAAACTTTAATGGAGGTAGAAATTTAGATTTTTCTAATACTTTTTTTCTTTTTATTTTTGTTAAGTGACAATTTATTACTAATAAGTAAAAAAAATGCAGATTGAAGATCAATTCCGGGGCACGAGTAAATCGAAAACTGGGGGGATAACCCGTTTGAAGAAGGTTAGTAATGGACTAACTACCTCTAAACAACTTCTCAAAGTCTTAAAACATATTTGGGCTTATCAAGCCCCGGATCCATCACAATCGTCTGTCATCTCGGCTCTTAAGACTGAGCTCGATGGGGCCCGGGCACAAGTCGATCAATTGATCAAAGAGCAAAGGTTGAACCAGAACGAGATCGAGCACTTGCTGAAGTTCTTTGCGGAAGAGAAAGCTGAGTGGAGAAGAACGGAACAGGACAGGATCGGGGACCGGGTTTCTTGCGTTGCAAGCAATCTCGAGGTGGAAAAGAAGCTTAGGAAACAAACCGAGAGAGTGAACAAGAAGCTCGGGAAAGAACTAGCCGATACAAAAGCACTTTTGTCAAGTGCTTTGAAAGAGGTAGAGAGAGAGAGGAGGGCGAAGGAAATTTTTGAGCAAGTTTGTGATGAGTTGGCGCGAAATATTGGAGAGGATCGAGTACAAGTTGAGGAAGTGAAGAAGGAGATCGAGAAGGAGAGAGAGATGCTTCATTTGGCTGAGATGTTAAGAGAGGAAAGAGTTCAAATGAAGCTTATGGAAGTTAAGTATTATTTTGAGGAGAAGAATGAAGCTATAGAAATGCTTAAGGACGAGCTTGAAAACTATTTGAGAAGAACCCATTTAGGAAAAAGTGGCGGTAATGATGATCATGAAGGAAATGAAATCGAAGAATCTCCGAAGTATGAAAAAATCAAAAAGCTTGAAGATTATTTGAGGAAAATAAATTTTGGGTCGTCTCATATTCTCGAGAAAAAGGCCGAAGAAGAAGGAGAGGTTTCTGACGATTCGAGTGATAGCGAACTTCATTCTATTGAACTAAACATGGACAATATTAACAAGGGATATAAGTGGAGTTTCCCGTTCAGAAATGGAAACGGAAATGATGAAGATGATTCGAAAAGGAGTTCTGTGGAGGTTTTTAGAGGGAGGAGATCACTTTCTGAGAAGATTCAATGGGGGAGTGTTTGCTTGAATAGAGGAACAGGTTCTAATGGTACTACTAATAACAATGGAGATGGTAAGAACCAGCAAAATTCTTCGGACGGGTTTGATTGGGAACGATTTTCTGAGCTGCTTTCTCAGATGCAAACAAGGGAAGATGAAAGATGATCAAATTCAGAGAAATAGATCTTCTTCTAAATGTCTTAAGGATCATATGTTTTCTTCTCCAAAAGTTGCTAGTCCTACTCTTCAAAGTAGTTTTAAGTCTTTTTGACTAAAAAAAGTCAGGATCCTGCCCAATTTTTATCAATAAAATCTTCATCTATTGATTGATAATGTGTGCAACTATATATGATAATAAAATTAATATAGTTATTGCTATGAAGATTATTGCTACCATAATTGTACACATTATTAACACGACATTTATTATATATTAAATAATACTAATTTGTTTTGGATTAATTGTGTAGGGTCCTAAATTGGCTTTCACCTTTTCTTCAAGGATTGGCTGACAGAGGTCATGGAGTCTTGAAGACAATATTTTGTAAGATTTATCATTTTACTGTCTTGTTTTGATTCTTTAAGGAAAATCACTTTTTTTTTTTTTTTTAATTTACATCAGAGCCTAATTTTGTTATATATCGTCATGATTTTCAGTGGTTTGAGATCGCGGGAAAAAATTGAAAGAAGTGATGAGCAAGAGGGATGGAAAAGTAAAATAATCCCTTTATTGTTCACACTTGTAAAAGAATACACATAAGTTACATTTATATAAAAATGAACATGTTAATAACCATTAACCTATAATAGAAAACTTTACATGTCATCATAATTAAGCTAGCGTCAATGCTCCCTCTATGATGGAGGGTAAAAGATGTCAAGAACACTTAACTTAGAGAGTAAAAAAGAGTGTTGAGTCTTGCTCAAGGTTTTAGTAAATATATCAACAGGCTGCATGGAAGAGGAGATGGCAGTAGGCAAAATGATACCATTCACAAAATTTTCACGGATAATATGACAGTCTATTTCGATACTTAGTGTATTTGTGAAAAATAGGATTTGCAACAATTTGTCTTACAAAGTTACTGTCATAGTAAAGAGAAATGGGCAAATGAACCTGAACATGTAGATCAGTGAGGATATTGAGCAGCCATGATACCTCACAAGAAACAGTGATCATTGCCATATATTCGGCTTCAGAAGAGGACCTTGAAACAATGACTTATTTTTTTGGTTTTCCATGTAATCAACAAACCACCAAGAAAAATGCAATAACCAGTAATAGAATTCTTAGTAATGAGACAAGAAGTTCAGTCCGAATCAAAATATGCCTTAAGAGTGAAATCAAAAGCAGAGTTGAAAAAGAGCCCTCGGCCCGGACAACCTTTAACATAACATAGCAGCCTGAGGGCAGCCTCCCAATGACTCAACTTGGGTTAGTGCATAAATTGACTCAAAGTTTGTACAGAGAAAGAAAGATCAGGGCGAGTCATTGTTAAGTATATAAGATAACCAACTAACCGTTGATAAGGTGTAGCGTCATCAAGAGCAGGATCAGAACTAGAAGCAGTTCATTTATCCAATTCCTGAGAAGTTAGACAAGTGTTTTGATGATCCATGGGAATCGAAGAAGGCTTGGTGGAGGTAGTAAGACCAGCTTCAACAATTAATTCTTGTGCATATTTTCGTTGAGAAATAGAAACACCATCAACATTTCGCATGACTTCCAAACCCAAAAAATATTTTAGAAAGCCTAAATCTTTAAGTTTGAATTGAGAGGCAAGAAAATATTTTTGCATTATTAGTCATAGTCTAGGTAAAGCCAGTGACAATATATCATCAACATACACAAGTAGAATTACAAAGGCATTGTTAGCTACCTTCGTGAAAAGAGAATGATCAAAGGAAGACTATGAGAAACCCACTGCTAATAGAGCTTGTTTGAGTTTGGTGTTCCATTGCTTAGAGGCCTATCGTAACCCATAAGAGACTTAAGTAAACGAAAAACATGAGTCTCTCCTTGCTGCCATAGCCTTGTGAGAGAGCCATATACACCTCCTCTTCCGGATCACCATTTAAAAAGATATTATAGATATCTAATTGATGTAAAGGCTAATGTTTCTTAGCTGCTAAAGCAATAATGGATCGGACAGTAGACATCTTAGCCATAGAACTGAACGTCTCATTGAAATATATTTCCTCTTGTTGACTAAAACCTTTTACAACTAGTCTGGCTTTGAACCTTTCAAGAGTGCCATCAATATATAATTTCACTTTAGATACCCATTTTTATAGCCAATACATTTCTTCCTAAGTGGTAAAGATTCAAGTTTCCATATTCCATTCAATTCTAAAGCTTGAATTTCACTGTTTATAGCTTGAACCCAACAGTCATTTGTAATGGCTTGTTTATAGGTGGAAGGTTCAAGATAGGAGTCAAGAGAGGCAATGAAGCAACTATGAGAATGAGAAAGATGGTCATAGTATAAAGAGTGAGACAAATGATATTTAACTGGACGAGAGGAGTAATTGGAGGCATTGGTGGGGCATATATAATTAGTGGACCACACAAGAGGTTTAGAAATCCTAGTGGTTCGATGAATAGGGGACAAAAGTAAGAGAGACAGACTCAGGAGTAGTGGCAGGTTGTATTTCAAAATCAATATTAGGATCAGTATGAATGTTAGGATCAATGTCAGAATGAGCAAGAGGAATAATATTCATTTAATCAAAATCAGTGAAATAGACCTCTGCAACCGGAAACAATTGTGAAGTGGTAGATGCATCTTTGAAGGGGATAACAGTCTCATGAAATACAATATCACTATTGACGGAGAAGGAATTAGTGGAAAGAGAATAGACTTTGTAACCCTTTTGAGTAAGAGAATACCGTAAGAATATGGAAGAAGTAGGTAGTGATGAAAACTTATCATGAGAAGGACAAATTTTAATAAAGTAAAGGCAACCAAATACTCTAAGATGAGATAAGGAAGGAGACTTATTATTGAGTAATTGGAAAGGTGATTTATTGTCCAAAATTCTAGATGGAAGTTTGTTAATAATGTAACAGGCAATAAGAAGACAATCTCCCCATAATTTGGAATGGACATGAGATTGCAATTTCAATGCATGTGCTACTTCAAGTAAGTGTTTGTGCTTTTGTTCTGCAATTCCATTTTGTTGAGGAGTGTGGACCCAAAAAGATTGATGTATGATGCCAAGACTAAGAATAGATTCTTATAGTCATTATTCATGAACTTAGTTTCATTGTCTGATCGAATTTGAAGAATAGGTAGATCAAACTGTTTATGGAACATAAATATGAAAGATTTGAGAGTGTGATAAAAATTTGCTTTAGTTTGCAACAAGTTAGTCCATATAGCCCTATAATAATCATCGATTATTGTGAGAGAGAATCTAGCACCATTATAAGTTTGAAATTTGTAGGGACCCCATACATCAATATGAATTAATTCAAATGGTCTAGAAGTTTTAGTAATGCTTATAGGAAAGGGAATTATGGACTATTTTACCTGGACAAGTTTGACAATTGTATTACATGCTGATAAAAAACACAATCAATATTAGACATAGTTGAAAGTTTGGAAAAATAAGTATGTTTAAGTTGCAAATGCCAAATTGTGGTATCAAACTTGTTATAATAACTTGCATTATACGAATCAAGATGAGAACGACTAGCTGTTTTGGCAAATTGCCCTAAGCTGTAAGGAGATATGAGGTGATAAAGACCTTGATGCAATCTACCAATCCCAGTTATTGTCCAGTTGACAGATCCTAAAAGAGACAAAATGAAGGATAAAACTTCACACAACAATTATGTTCAAAAGACAACTAGACACAGAAATGAGATTGAATTGAAATTGTGGGATGTAAAGAACATTTGGTAAGGTGATGGTGGGATAGATAGAAACTGATCTTATGTGAGTCGAAGAAGTAATTTGGTCATTGGGTAATATTACAGATGATGTTGAGTCTTTTGCACACATTATAGGTAAAATTAAGGTAGAAAAATCAAATGTCATATGGCTACTTGTGCTTGTATCAATAATCCAGTCAAATACTCTATTGTGACTAAGTAGATTAGCATGAATACCTGCCACATTAGCAATTGAGATGAATTACTATTGGAGTTATCTAGACTGATCAGATTGGAGTAGAAGAATGAACCGTAGTATCATCATTGTCCATTGTCCACAGCCACTTCATTCGAATTATGTCTAATCTTGCAAGGAAATTTCTGATTCTTGAATTTGTAACCCGGAGGATGACCAACCAACTTATAGCAGTACTTCTTGCGATGTTCACAAATATGAAAATATTCACATTCTACTCGCTTGAAAGAGTTGTTAGAGTTATACTTCTGATTAGTGTTCTTTACAGAATTTTCATATAGGGCAACTGTCTCAACAGTAGTGGTACTGGCATGTGCTAAGATCTTATTTCCCTCATCTTCATTTTCCATGCTGAAAGCATTGTTAACTGATGGCAAAGGATCCATTAACAAAATTTGACTATGCATAACATTAAAACCTTCATTCAGACCCATAAAAAACTCAATCAAACGTTGTTGTTGATTGCTAGTAGAGTATAAACCAGAAGCGGCACACTCATTATTAGGCAATGCCACTATAGTTGAATATTCATCCCATAAGGTCCTAAGTCTAGTGTAATAAGTGGAAACAGAGTCACTCCTTTGTGTTGTCATAGCAATTTCCTTACAAATAGCATATATCCGAGATCCATTAACCTTATCATATCACTCTTTCAAATCACTCCATAAAACAGCTATATCAGTTTTAAATATTGCCTCATTTGATAGTTTTTTAGAAATCGTATTCAGAATCCAAGAACATAACATCGCATTACACCTTTGCCAAGTGAGATAGGAAGGAGATGAAAACAAAGGTTTAGTGAATTGACCTATTTTTTGACTGAACGCCAACATCATTGATCTGCTCCAGATTTCATAATTCTCACTTCTAGTGAGTTTCTACACGATCAGAACCATTCTTGGTGTGTCAGAGGCATGAATGTAGAGCGGACTATTCGGATCAATATTAGGCATGATTGAAAGGTAAGGATCAGGAGGTAGAACACTTTAATTTCCAGTCGATGTAGCAAAAAAATCAATAACTGAAGAATTCGTTGCTTGGTCACCCATCGGAACAGAGTGAAATCTTAAGGAAAGAGGAATAATGAAATAGAGACGAAAATAAGATCAAGATGAGTAGTAATCGTGATGATTATTGTCAAATTGAAGAAGAATAATTGCAGATCAAAGACTGCTTAGATCGATTGCTCTGATACCATATCATGATTTTGAGCGGTTGAGATCACGGGAAAGAACAGAATGAAGTGATGAGCAAGCGAGAGAGAGATGGTAAATTAAGAAAATCCCTTCATTGCTCACATTCATAAATGAATACATGCAAGTTATATTTATACAAAAATGAAAAGGTTAACAACCATTAGCCTGTAACAGAAAACTTTACACGTCATCATAATTAAGCTAGCAGTAATATATATAAATAAATAAATAAAATAAATGTTCTGGGTTATCTTATTGAGTAGGGTATTCTTTTGCAGTCCGAATGGTATTAGAACCTTATGACTTCCTGCGAGATCTGAGTTCGAACAAGCTTGCAGCAATTTCTGTACTATTTTGTTAGAAATGATGCTATACTATTTTAGCTATTATATGTAACATGTAAATACTCACTTGCTTGATGCAAGGCAGAGATATTAACATAATACCTTTGTCCCTCATAGTTTTCTCTCCTCCATTCTTAGGGGCTCGAATTAGGCTATCATAATGTTAACAATTTTTAAGTGTTGAAATTACTTGATCACAGCCGTTAAGAGTATCCATATTTCATACCCGAGTCTTTTATCATTGCATTTTTTTTTTGTTTGGCATTGAGTGATTTAATCAAGGTGCACATTATTTTTAAGATAATTGCAATTCACAATGCAAGTTTTTATACAAGGAATTAGTTATTACTGGAAGATGTCTACTTCGGATTTCTTATGATGAAATTTGATTACATATGACGATTATTTATAAGAGACTTCGGATTCTGAGGAATGTTCCGACGTGAAAGTAACCGGGATTCTCGGTTCGTCCCTTACAATCAAGCTAAGCACTTCTGGCCTAGAATAATGGCCGACCACATCAAAATCAAATTTTGCACGAACTATTTCGCCAAGATCTGTACATCAATCAATCAATCAATCAATCAATCAATCAATCCATTTTAAAACAATAAGACTGTTTTCTGAAAAAAAAAATAATAATAATACACAAATTGATCTAGAAATGGAATGCTGACATGGCATACCTAGATCTGCTGTGATAAGTGCCTCTCCATCATAACTGGGTCCTGCAAGAACAGTCCCGGAAGGTGATATGATGACACTACCTCCGGCACAAACAACATAATCAGGGGCAAGATCCTCGTTTGTACCCGAGAAGACGTACTCGGGAGGAGGTGGATAATCTTTTCTCCGACAGAATTGGTTGGCTGATAAAACGAAACATCCGCCCTCCAAAGCAATGTGGGTCATTGATGCTTGCCATAAATCCCGAGCGTCAGCAGTAGGTGCACAATATATTTCAATGCCTACAAAAAATGACATTAAAAAAAAAAATATTGAACATACATGTAGCAGCATTTTGATGAATAACAACAATAAAAAAATCAAAGAAAGCATCACTATGTAGTATGTAGCAGCATTTTGGGTCAACTAGAGTTTATCCTCACTATAACTGACTGAGTTTATTTGGGACTAGAATCCAGTTTGGCCCACAAAATCCAGTTTATGGCTACAAAATCCTTTTTTTGGCCAAGTTTGCCTATGCATTCACAAAACCCCATTTTGATTTAAGTTAATAAAATTTCAAGCTGTTCCATAAACACGCCACATCAATTTAAATCTAAGGAAAACTGACCATTAGTTATGGCTCCTAGAATTTCAAATTACTAGAATTCAATTTGAACCACTTATCTAATTACACCCTCAGATTGTAAGGTGAAACTAGACGTTGCATCTGGATCAGCGAACTGGTGTTCTGCAGCCCAAATTGTACTTTAGACCCGAACTGGAGTTTCAAAAGCTAAAACACATAAGCCCTCAATAGGGTATTATTGGGGGGATTGGTCCATTGAAGTTCTATATAATCCAATACGGTTATTTGGACAATGTGGCAAGGAAAATTGAACTACTAACCTTTAGCATACATAGCTGTTCTTAGAAGTGGCATTCTATTTTCCCAACAAATTGCAGCACCTATTTTCCCAATCGGGGTATCAAAAACTGGAATTGTTGATCCATCTCCAAATCCCCAGATGATACGCTCTAAGCCTGTTGGCATGAGTTTCCGGTGCTTGCCCAAGTAACGGCCTTGAGAATCGAAAAAGAGAATAGTACAATAGAGTGTATATCCATCCCTCTCTATCACCCCAATTACTAGATATACCTTATACCTCCCCGCCATGGCTGCCAATCGATCAACCTCCGGACCTAATTCATATGCAAGGACCCCCCAAAAAATGGGAAATATTTATAAATACCAGTTTGAAACTAAATTTCTGTTTGGGCACGGCACGAAATCTAATTGAAATACACTTAAGTTACATTCCACATGATCCAGTCAAAGCTCTTGTTTACTCAAATTCCAGTTTCAACCGCTTACCCAAATGAAGCCCAAGTTAACTCTTTGAGTGTAGTTTATACCAAATTACCAAGTTGTTTGCAAAAAGAAATGAATACATGTGAAATAATTACCAGGCACATCAATGGCTGCAGCATGATACTTGCGGAATTCTTCTTTGCCCTTAGCTGTTCGATTTCCGATCGTGATCCCAAAGTTTGACCCACGAGGATAACCCCCCACAAAAGCTTCCGGAAACACAACCAGTTGGGACCCATATCCAGCTGCTTCTGCCAACAGTCTCTCCGCTTTCTCTGCAAATTCAATCTAGAGACATTAGTGCAGCCCTCACTTGGTAATAGCTTTAAACCATTTCTCATTTTAGATGCATAGACAATATCTTGACTTTCTCTATTGTACACAGTATCAAAGGTTCAAAATTTCAGAAATGGACGTTTTAGTTGTCCTAAACACGAAGATCATGTTAAAAACTAATACGGTTTCACTTGTTTCATAAAAATTTGCATGTGAGAAGAGTTCTTATTTTTCCTCAATTTTTCTCACCAACCAAACAGAAGAAACCCAGATAAGAGAAAAAGAAAGGGAAAGGGAAGGGAACCTAGAGTAGCTGGAGTGTCGTAGAAAATAGTAGAAGCCTGCACAACGGTGGCTCTGACTGTAGCTGCGGCGGAGTCGCCGCCCATATCCACCTCCGCTATCAGCTGCCCATCGTTCACTGCGGGGGTCGGCACTAATGACATGGCCGTTTTCTCGATTGTTCTTCGCCCTGTGTTTGCTGAGGACAAGATTAGGCTTTTGTTGTTGCTAGTCAGAGCTCGTTTGTGAGGCGCGTTTATAAGCGTCCCCCTTATTTTTTATTTTTGTTAAAATAAGTAGTTTCGACCGTCTGAAAAAAAGAAAAAAAAAGGTTAAAGATTACTTTTAATTTTAATTTTTTATATTTATTTTTATAAATATTATATTTGAAGTATATTGATGACTTTTATTTAAAAATTATTTATTTCTCAAAAAGGTTTTTACTAATCTTTTATTTATCGAAATTCAGGAAGTTAATTATAATATTTGGAAGAGAATGAAAATAAGAATAATAATTTTATTATATCTGTTTAATTATATATGAAATAAATAAATAAAAAATTAGATTTTGATTATATTTTTAATTAAATTATATATTTAATTACCTTAAGAAAAATATAAGACATAGTTAACTTTTAAAATGATATAAATATTTTTATAAAATAAAATAATATATAAAAATATCTCTATGAATAGATAATTTTATTCTTATTAAAAGATTTTTTATTAATTATTTTTAAAAAAATTAATAAATAATTTTTATTTAAGAATTAAAAAAATATGTTTATTTTATTATAAAATCAAATCAAATAATTAAATAAATTATATTTTTATTATATTCACACTCAACAAATAAAACCAAACGCAGCCGAACTTTTCCTCCATGCTTATGACTAATGGTCTGTTTGGCCACAACTTTCAAAACACGTTTTGGAAGTGATTTTAGAACACACCTTTATGTTCTTCTGTATGATTTGATGTTTGTTCTTGTCGGTCAAATTGTCTTTTTTTTTTTCCCCGTTTGGCAAAACTTTTTGAAATTGATTTCAAAACATTATCCTGTTTGGTTTGGTTAAGTTCATTGGGCAGTTTTTTTTTTTTTTTTCCCAACCCGATTTATACTAAAGAGGCTCATTCTAATTAATAATCTTTTCCATTCATCCTAAAGCTTACCACCTTCTTCCTTGACCTAAATCGCGATTCCTCTCCCTTCCTGCCCTGAATTTACTTCACTCCTTCTGACTTCTTCTTCCATTTTTCCGGCCAATTGATCATTTCTCCCGCTTCCTTTTTCTTAACTGTGAATTTTTTTCGTCTTTTCCTAACTCCACTGAACGAAGTCCGGTCGTTCATTTATGGCTCTGATCTCCAGTTTTTATAGGTTCATATAAATTCCGCTGGTTCTGGGAAAGCTATGATATCTAGTTAATTTCTATCGTGGATGTGAATTCATATGTTCAAATAGTTTGCTGCACCAGATTCGTTTTCTAGGGTTTTTTTTTTTTTTTCTTGCTCTTTTCTCTTTTTTTCACGGATCACTTAAAATGTTGTGCGTTCTGAACTGCTCTTCATTTCTTGGCCATGAGTAGTTCTTTTTCCTAGTGGTTTATTCGAGAGTGCATTGATAAAATACTTGAAAAAAATTTGTAGGTGTATTTTTTTTTTCAGTTTCATACTTCATCTTCAACACATTTCGATTTGGGATATGGTGGTTTTATTTGGTTACTTATTTGTCTTTACGTTGCTCTGTGTCCTAGGTGGGTCCTCAGCCTAAGCAATCAACTTACAAGAATCGCCAGCGTCTCAACCTTACAATAATTAACCAACTTTCGAAATCAACTTATTTGGGCATATTATGCCTTGTCATTTCTCAGTTGCTATTTTTTTTTTTTTTGTGTGTCTAATGGATGCTACAAGTTATGATTACTAGCGATTAGAAACGTTTTTGATTGCTTTACCACATGAATATCGCAGATTTTGTATTAGTAATACATAATTGGAACTTTATATTATGCATATATATACATACATATACCATATATATACATACATATACCATATATATACGTACATATACCATATATATGTAGAGGGAGAATTTGTGAGACGGAGAAATACTCAAGAGGTGGTAATACTATAAACAAAGGTTTCATTACTCAAGAGGTGGTAATACTATAAAGAAAGGTTTCATTCATCTTGGGTTGCATTCCAGCATGCATATGAACGGTTAAAATATAAGTTGAGTGAGAACATAACGGTAATCTTACATAATCGCAGGAGAAGGGAAACTTGAATAAGACTAAACCTATTTGATGAAATGCAGGTACATACTTGAATAAAGGTCATGATATTAAAAACGTCAGGCTGTCCAGACAAAAATAAGAGATGTATCTGCAAATCCAGTCCCAAAAGGCCCTAATCCACGTATCTACACAATCCATCTGCATGAATCCTTTGACCAAGAAAATGTTACTTCAGCCTAATTCAATCAACCTCCCCTCCATCACTCCCTACGACATATCATTATATGTGGTTATAATGTGCGTATAGAAGTTCCCAGAATGATGAATCTGAACAGAATGTTGAATCTGGACAAAATATTGAATATGAACAATGAGTACATGTGGCTTTAAAGTTCATAGAATGATCACTTTGACATAGTCTCCCACACATCCTTGTCCAAAGTCACCGTTTTTTACTCCGAATCCCAACCACCGCCAGTATGTTTTAGGAGGGAGGAGAATTCTTTATACCGCTGCTTAAGGTGTTGAACCTTTCCTCTCAATTGATTAAGGGTGTATTTATTGCTTGAGCGGCGGTTCATTTTGTTTAGGATTGTAGTCTATGAATGATTGACAAATTAACCAGTAACAAGGTTTCCATCCTCCGCCTCTTCCAACATTATATCAATGAACAATTTCTCCTTGGCTCTAGACCAGATGGCAACATCAACAAGGTCAACAGATGGACCCTGAAAAGATGATTTCGGATGAGATGTAAGTAATCATTCATGTCAAACCATATTAACATATCAAATACATAAAAAAAGAGAAAAGTAGATTAATTGGAATAATACAAGGGGGATATGCATATATGCACATTTTAGTAAACTCAATTAAAGGGGAATGCTCGATCATGTCACTCTGACGTAAAAAAGAAACATTTTAAAGCCAGATTCGTAAACAACCTTATACCATACGATTTCAACACATAAACAACCTTTCTCTTCATACTTGAGGGGAACTAAGTAAAAAAATATTCACTAACATGATATATTGTTTAAATAAATATAATTCAAGCGGAAGTAAATAAAACAAATTGAATTCAAGGGGAAGTAAATAAACAAATATCCACTAAAAGTGAAAGGTGGATTATAATTTCAGATCTAATAAGGTTTTTAGATGTTTCTTAACAAAAAATACTTGTCAGGCACATTAATCCTCATATCATACTATAGGCTCAAATGGGAACATGTGTAGTACTTTTTTTATGTAATGTTTTTCACTCTTCCATCAAAGAACCATCAACCCTTTTCTCTTCGCACATAAATTGAATTCAAGGAGAAGTAAATAAACAATAATATCCACCAACACAAAAAATTCCATCAAAATTTGCCCAATTAGCTTCATAAGCATGATAACAACAAAAACACAAAATCAGTTGGTAAAGAAAGGGGAAATTAACAGAGAACATGTGCAGAAATGATGTATAACAATCCTAGAAGCTGTTAATCAATGCTATCTCTAATTGTGACCATGATCGGAGAATAGTAAGAAATGGGAAACCTCTATTTGAAACAAGGGTACGATCATAAAAATGAAAGAAGGGTAATTGTTAAAATATCCTCCACATCAATTCCAAAGTATTTTATCAAAACAGTTAACAGTTAAAAAGGAAACCGAAAAATTACTCTCAAGTCCTGAAAATCTCTCCCTCAACATGTATAAATGTCAATGTTTGTAATGAACTGAACATTTCCATTAATTGTTAGTCAAATGATTACAAGGTATTTATATACAAGACTGATAACCGACTAATCTGAGCTAAGCTAACTCTAACCTGACTTTAGTTAAATAACAGAAAGCTAAGTAAACTAACTGAGTAAAGTAGTTTGAGGTTTAACAACACAGGGGACTATTTTTTAGTTTAACTTACCGGGTTCAGGGAAAGTATAAAAGAAAATTTCGTAAATAATAGAAAAATAAAAGGGGAAAAAAAAAGGCCCCAACTCAATATAAATAATGAACAGTATCACACAGAGCAGTAGCAAATTATGTAAATAGAATTAGCAGATTTGATCGAAAGCAAGAAGGTATAGGTACTCTTTTGTGTTACGAAAAACTTACAGAAATTTGAGACGACTATCAACCTCTCGGCATCTTCTTGATTTGTCGGTTACGAGTTAGATCTGAAGCCAACAATTGAGGATGTGATTCTACCGATTTTCTGCTTTATCACGGTGTTCCGATCGAAGATGATGGCCAGGTGGAGAAATTTTCTAGGATTATTGGGGGAGAAGTTGAGGTTGAAGGAGGAGCTGAAATTCGACTGTGTGAAGGAGAAGGTGGATGAGAATAGTCAAAAGTAATAATTTGTGGAAACATGCAACAGTGAAAATGTTTTAAAATCAAAACAAAAATCCTGACACTTAAAAATTACCGGATCCAGTTAAATACGCCACGTCAGTAAAAAAAAACATTTATAATTTTATAAAAAAATATAAAAACGTGTTTATAACTTTTCTTTTTTTGTTTAGGTAAAGTTCATTTACTGACAACTAGGCGGGCTGATATAAAGGTCAGACGCGGTCCAGTGTATTAGGCTGGATCAGACCCACATATAATCGGGTCGGGTCAACTACTTTCTCTCGTTAGAACGAATCAATAATTCATTTGAGGAAATTCTCAACTTCAAACTGCTTGCTTGCCTGATTTCATTCTTCAGAGCATAAAGTGATTCTGCGAATTCTAAGAAAATTTTGGTGGAAGAATCTTTTTCACTCTGTCCAGCAGGATTTCTCATGAGCTTAGGGTTCTCTCGCCGTCGATCTGTAAGTGTTTTGGTTTTTGAATTGTCTTTTATTCCTTGTCGATTTTAATCATTTGCTAACCCTGGAATTATTCATCCGCCTCTGGATTTTTGTTCCATTTGTTATGTTTCGTTTTTCTGAGAAATTCGTTTCAAAGTATTTGAAATGTGGTGTTCTCGAATGCTAAATTTGGGGTGTACCCGAGCTTATTTCTTACATTTTAGAGCTAATTTCAATCTTTAGCGACTATCTGGAGCTTAACAAAATTTCTTGAAAATTTTGTTCAATTTTGTGTAAGACCATTGATTATTTAGATATGTGAGGAATCAACATGATTAATGGATTCCATCTTTGTGTGGGAGCAATTCGATAATTTTTATGTTTTGGGGCATTTTGATTAGCATATGATTTAAACTTGTAATGCAACCTTGTGAGCAGGTTTAGTGAGAGGCAGCAGTCGACTTGGTAAGGATGTCAAGGCCTATGCTGCTAGTGTTTCTATTGCTTATCCTCATAATCACTTCTCAGTTTGAGTGGAAGCAACCACTTGTGGTTGATGTTGATTCAAGTCCAACTCTCTCTCAAAAGCAGCAGCAAATATCAGAGAGGGAAGAAGCTGTTAAGGAGAAGGTACAAGTCTCTTCCAACCAATAGAGGGAGTACTTTCATCTTAGCTATTTTCTTACTATCTTATATGGGTATATAGATTTCTGTGCTTTCTATTGTCTGCCAATCATTTGACATTTTGACCAAAATATGATAAGGATTAAGTCATAAAACTCTTACAAGTTGGTCCTGTATTGAATTATAGCTGAAACATTGGAGGCAAAATCTGGGCCATAAACTTCTTGATTGTGATTTTGGTGCTAATGATCTGATATAAGGTATTGGATTGGTCAAGGCTTGTATTACATTGGAATGAGGTGAAATTTAAAGCCATTGTTTCTGGGAAAAGTAATTCATGTACTTGGAATGTGTTTAAGCCAAGAGGATGAAAAATATGAGTTTCTAGGATTGAAAAATATGAGTTTCTAGGATTGGAGATGACAAATATGAGTATCTATCCTTTGTGAAAAAATTTTTAGATACGCTTGGAAATTTATCTTTGTGCCCCCTTGTGTAACATCCCGAGGTTCATTTTTCGGTGTCTATTACATGCTAGTGATAGTGGTTGTTAAATTCCTTTTTTTTTTGTTCTGGTTGTAGCAACCTAAGAACGAAAACTGATACTAGACTCTACATAAATTAGTTACCACTATGGTCTTGGGAAAAAGGAAGAAAAAGAAAAAACTTTGGTTGGTGCGCAAAGATCTTGGGAATCTGAAATCCTCCAATATAAGCCAAGTGATTAGTTTTCTTCTATGGAAATTACCTTAAACAGTTTTGCAAGAAAAGCATTGGCCTGAGTTCGACTCTTATTTGGAGCGTTCTTTGATAATTTACCAGAGATTTATCGGATGGTATTTCTACACATTTCGGAGATTAGAGAAGTGCTCAAAAACTCTTTGGTACCTTAGAACCTTAGTATTATTATTTTTCCAAGGGGAAAAGAAAAATCAACTATTTAATTGATGATATTGTCTGGGCGCATTGTTTCTTAGTCACTCCTCTATTCATGAATAATCTGCATAGGCGTCATAATTTTCCTTTTCGATAATTGATTTATTGTAGATCATTTTGTCACAAGAAAAGAGCATTCATAGACTCAACGAACTCGTGCGGAATCTAAGGGAACAATTGCTGCAATGCAGATCCAATAGCACAACCCAAAATGCTAATGGAAGTATTAGAGCTGACCACGTTCTTGCGCTTGAACGGCTGCATATCTTAGAAGACTAACTGGTTACCCGTATAATTTTCATGGCTAATGTCTATATATAGTATGTCGAATCTGTAAGAAAAGAAAAAGCGCTCACTGTTTTGTTCATGATTTCTATTTCCACTGCTTAACATTGCTTTAATCAAAGAATCTGCCCGGAATATGTGTGGCCTATTTATAAGTCAAGGGTCTCTTCCCTTTCATCGATTTGAATACATGAGTTGACTTTCAATGATGTTACTAAAACCGTGCAATAACGGGCAAAACAAAAGAAAGAAAAAGTTTATCATTCTCTCTCCCTCTCACGACTCCATTTCACTCTCCCTCAAATTTCTTCAATCTTGATTTCAAGCTAATAATCTCTAAATCCATGGACTCTTCTATACCTCTACTCCTACTTAGCTCAAATCCTCTCTCAATTTCATGGGATTGATTAATATCTCACCTATTGTGGAAATTTGAGGTAAGAACTCTAAAACTTCCAAATTTTCTTTTCTTTGACTTCGATAGAAGTGATTATTAACTTTGATATGGCTTAATAATACTAGAAAAATGAAGGGTAATGGTTGTTTAATTTACTTGAGGTAATTAGGGTTATTGAAGGTGAGTGATAATACTTAATTCAGAATGGTCACAATGAAATAAATGGATGGAGATGATAAATTGAGTGTGGGTTTATTGAGTATTTAATGAGTATAGTAAATCTAAAATGCTATTAGATTAATGATGGATATTGGATGTTAAATTGGATTTGGACAATTAAGGATTTATTTAAAGTGCTTAGGGTTAAGGAAGAAACCATGTAGTATGAATTGAATCCGGTTTAATGGAATCAGAAGACTTGAGAATTTATGAATAAAATTGGTATAGGTCAAGTTGTGTTGAGTTTTATAGTAGTTAGATATCGGTTGGCTAGTATCAATATGCAAAAAGAAGTGTGACAAGTATTCCATATAGTTTACTATTGATTTGTATTTAGATTTAGAATTGTTGATTCTTTGTTTCCGGAAATAAGCTCGTCGGGGAATCTTCTACCCGAATCCTTTTGAGATGGTTCGTTACGTAAAGTATTTCAAATTCTTCATGCATGATGAACTATTTCATGAGAATTAATTGATTGGATATGGTTGTTTATGATTTTCTCATTGGATATAAATGATTTGAATTGATGGTTCATCATTTAAATTGTTTTAAGAAAAAATTGGTTTTAAAAAGTTTAATTGAAATGACATGCATTAGGCGGGACAAGTATATAGGAAATTAAGTTGCACATTGATTTTTAAGTGTATTTATGTTTCATGGCATGTACATGAATCTTAATGAAGGCATGATTGTCATATATATATATATAACATTTAACACATTAAATTCATATATCTAATGCATGAACATATTATAATAATTTTAATTATTCATATATTATTTTTTGATGCATGTTCATAGAATTTAAACAAGTCAACTCTTGTTTAGTTCATTTTAATTATTTAACATCATAATCAAACAATCAAAATTTCATTTCCTTAATTCTTTAAGAATACTTGCCAAAAATATTAATTTTCCATATTTGGAAAGTTTCCTAATCGTGTCGTTTTCAAAATGACATTTATTATTTTAGAAAATATCCTATTTTAGATCTACTTCTAAACTTTGGAAACATGCCAAAATATTTTTCCAATTAAATTCACCGAAAAATATTTATGGTAATTTAATTTCATGTTTGATATATATTAAAAAAATATATAAATAATTTATATTATTTTATCATACATTATCATCAAACATTATCATCAAACATATTATCCAATCACAATTTATATCCAATTAAAATGAAATTTTAATCAATTAATTGAAATATTAGATTTTAAGAAAAGTGACCAAAACCAACTATAATTCAACAAGGGTTTCCACGACGACACTTGTCGCGGCCACCACGAACACACGCAGCAGCCTACAGGGATCTACCACCACGCGGCCTGCACAGTCGCCCAATAATGCACCACCTGTTGCCTCATAGAAGTAGCGCACACCACAGGCTGCAGTGTTGTTGAGTGAGGGAAGGCTCACCCGCGCGGCTGTGCGCTATGCATGGCATTGTTCGATGGCAAAAGTTATCCCAAACAACAACCCTTTATTTTTTATAATTTCGAAAATTCATCTCGATTCATTTTTATTCAACTCTGAAATTTCAAAAACAAACCGTTAAAAGCATCAAAATTCTAAAACAAATATGCTTTCCAGTATGACCTATGTTCTTATACCACTGTTAGAAAATGTAGTAATGCAAATAAAAGATAAATACAGTGAAAGTAATATTTAAAATTTATTTGGATCATATCCTAGCATGAATAGTTTCTAACAAGATCAATCATTCAACAATTATATCATATATAATTTTTTTACAGAAAGTACAATAAATCTCATCAATATTAAAATCAAGATTATGTTAAAATGGATACATTTCTTCTTGAATAATATGATACATAACTTTTCTTTGATGAGATAGGAGGCATCTACGTGTTTGTCCTCTAACCTTAGTCTACATAATTTATTTCATAGAGTTAAGTTTTTACTTAAAGAACTCATAAAACAATAAGTTCAAGGAAAGAAAATGGAAAAAACTCTTTTCTTTTTATGAAATTTCGGCCAAGGGTGCTAATGAGCAAACATGAATTTGACCAAGCTCTTAGTTAGTATTTATAGGCATAACTAGGTATAGTTTTTTGATCATATTAGGTTTCCCAATTGCCTAAAACTCTTATCACCTTAAGTTATATTTTTTTTCTTAAAACTCTTAAGAGATAAAATGGGTCAAACTCACATGTTTGGCTGACCACTTATATGGGTTATACCCATAGATATTTTAGTCAACCCTTGATTAATTTGGCCTATAAAATTCTAATTAATAATATGGCTCATAAACTATTTAATGTCCAATTATTAATACGAACATTTAAGATACATTTATAATTAAATAAAAGTTCATAGGTAACTTATCAATTTCTAATTCAATTTATATCACATTTAATTGTACTAGTAGAGCTGCATGACCTTACATTAATAAATTAATAATGACCACTTTGCCCTTATAGTCAAACTACAAGTTAAATTATAATTTTACTCATAAAATGGTTTTGGTCCGTTTTTCCCTTTTCTCCGATGAAACATTACTTAGTTATTACGAACCTTGTGTGTGTGGCCGATTAGGTTCTACATCACGCCGGCATGAGGATTTCATAAATACTTTATAATTTTATTTAATTTGAAATTAAATTTGTTTAATTTAAAATTAAATTTGTTTAATTCAAAATGAAATTTGTTTGATTCAAAATAAATTTTTAAATGAAATAGTTAACTTAATCATCTCATGATTAAATAAATTTAAACCTCCAGGTCAAGATTTACTTCTAGAAAAGTGTCAAGACTACCCGAGAGATGAGAAATATCATCTTCTTAAAAAATCATGTTATGATTATAATAAACTTACAATAACAATATTTTCATATTGCCAATATCACGATTCATCAAATTTATAATTTTATAATCATAAATACTTTATAATTTTATTTAACTCAAAATTAAATTTGTTTAATTCAAAATGAAATTTGTTTAATTCAAAATAAAATTTTAAATTAAATAGTTAACTTAATCATCTCATGATTAAATAAATTTAAACATCCAGGTCAAAATTGACTTTTAAAAAAGTGTTAAGACTATCCGAGAGATGAGAAATATCATCTTCTTAAAAAATCCTATTATGATTATAGTAAACTTACAATAACAATATTTTCATATTGCCAATATCACGATTCATCAAATTTATAATTTTATAATCATAAATACTTTATAATTTTATTTAATTTGAAATTAAATTTGTTTAATTCAAAATGAAATTTGTTTAATTCAAAATAAATTTTTAAATTAAATAGTTAACTTAATCATCTCATGATTAAATAAATTTAAACCTCCATATCAAAATTGACTTCTAGAAAAGTGTCAAGACTACCCGAGAGATGAGAAATATCATCTTCGTAAAAAATCTTGTTATGATTATAGTAAACTTACAATAACAATATTTTCATATTGCCAATATCATGATTCGTCAAAGGGCATAGTTTAACTGTTAAACATTAATAGACAAATTATATAAATCATTATATACCATAGTACTCCACAGAGATTCCTTCTTCAATAAAGTATGTAATCCATAGGACTTTTTCTAAATATGGAACTGATGGATTCTCTCTTAACCACTCACAACACTCATAACCTTCTCGTACAATGCTTTATGCTCAACGGTCCACTCCGTGTTCACCCATAGTTAGGGCTAATTGGAATGATGTCAAATTATAAAATTTTGTACTCAAGGAACCATGGTGTCTCAAGTCTAAAGATCACATATAAAATAATCACTAAATAATTCTTATTAATAATCAGTATTAATTACCATTAAGAATTATTTAGGTGTCACGTTTAACATTCTTAGTCTTTACTAAGCATCCACGTAATTATCATGGTGTTCCACTAACACCACTGGTTGTGAGATAGGACATCCTAATAATTACGTGATGAACTACATGATTGTTTATCTGAATCAATCGATGTCCATTATCGAAATCCTACAATAATGAACCGCTTTAAAGTTTTTAGCAACTTGATTTCCTACTAGCATGATATCTTTTATAGTCTTCACAATGCATAACTCAAGATACTGGACTTTATCATGATATATATTTATAAAATATATAATATTAATTCCAACAAAATTAATAAACATGGTGAATAATAACTTATTTTCATTCATAACAATAAATAATATCTTATTAATATATATACAAGGGCAGTATTATATAAAATATTTGTCATATTGAATCAAAATCTAATTACCTTAACGGACATACACTTTCAAATAAAAACTTACATAATTTTTTTTTTCTGGAAATTCACATCTTGAATAAATTGAAAAAGATGTGAAGAACAAAGAAGAAGAAAAAAAAAAGTCTAAATTACATTTTAGGACTAGCTTAATAAAATGTTTGAAAGATTACCCGAGGGATCTAGAAAAAGTTAAGTACTACATGAAATATCGTGCATAAATGGATGAACCAATTCTTTGAATATTTATGTAAAATTAAACAATGATTATTAATTATACCAAAAATTTAATTCAAGCGGATCACGGATCACATATCAACTATAAAAAAAATTCTTAATTAAGATGGTCGAAACTCTAAAAACTAGAAAAAATTAATTGATATTTAAGATGTACTTTAAAATTTTGAGAAATTAATAATTTTGAAATTGAATAAATATATTAATTTAATGAAATATTCAATTATTAAAAAAAATTAATATATTATTTTCAAAATTAAATTAAAAAATTATTATTTAACTACATTTATTAATTTATCAAATATTAATTCTTCTATACATTCGTTATTAAGTAGAACTAGTTAACTTAAGTTTGAAGCCCAAACACTCTACTACACTTCTTGTTTGGAAGAGCCCTGAAGTGCTTTATTGTGCTACTTGTTTCTACCCTGCGCCATAGATCTGATATTTCCACTCTAGAGGTCCAAAAGGAGCCACACAACACTCAAGGCATCAAGTTCACAGAATAATAAAATAACTAAATAACCGACAAAGCTTACATTATTACATACATTGTCTTAAAAAATTAAAATTCACTTTCAACTTATAAAATCTTCATAATCTGTTATTCATTTTCATCTTTAGTTAAAATCACTCCCTTCATCAAATACTAATTTAAACCTCTTATTACAAATCTCAATATCTTCTTTTCGGGCCTTCTAAACTATTGGGCCTATGGCTACTAGATTTTTGCTTGGTTGAGAAACGAAAGAGATAATCCTCTGTGCTTTCCAGTTGAGTCATTTCCCTCTGAATTTCTTCTGGGTCTTTTTCTCTTACACCATCCCAACTGAAAACAGAGTATGTATGTGTTGGAATCTGAATAAGATTGTTCAAGCTTTTTCCAGTTTAACTTAAACATGGCAGCAACTCTCCTTAGCCCTTCTCTTTCTCTCTCCTCCCTATCCTCTTCTTATTCCTCCTCCTTTAAAAGTGGGCAATTCAGTCTATGCAATTATGCTCCAATTAAACCTTCAATTTCTCCTCTGAAAAATTTCAGAGTTAGAGCCCTCAAAGAGAAAACAGAGAAATTAAAACCCCCATCGCCCTCTTCTTCTTCTTCTTCTCCAGAGGAGATTACAAAGAAGTATGGCCTTGAAGCTGGTCTTTGGAAGGTAGGTACCCTTTTCTTCTTTTCGTTGTTTTTCAAGCTCTAAATCCAGTCTGGACCCATAAAATCCAATTTACGCTCACTCGTCCAGACTGGCCACATCCAGACTGATCCCCCTTTCGTGAGCGTAAATTGGATTTGAAAGAAGATGAAATTCATTAGTTGGTATGGTGTGGTGCAGATATTCAGCTCCAAAGAAGAAGGAAGTGAAGAACAAGGTGACGATGTTGAGAAGAAGAAGAAGAAATCAAAGGGGGATCAGGCGAAGGAGCTTCTTACAAAATATGGGGCAGCATACTTGGCCACATCCATTACTCTCTCACTCGTCTCTTTCTCTCTATGCTACCTCCTTATCAATGCTGGTATTGATGTCCAAGCTTTGCTCCAAAAGGTCAAAACAGTAAATAATAACAAATCAAGCAAAAAAATGATGTTTTTTTTTTATAAAAAAAATGGTGGTGGTGGTGGATTAATTAATCACATTGGTATGAAACTTTTGTTACGGTTCAGGTGGGAATATCAGCTGATGAGACGGGAGAGAAAGTTGGAACATTTGCACTGGCATATGCAGCACATAAGGCTGCTTCTCCAATTAGGTTTCCTCCCACAGTTGCTCTCACTCCCATTGTTGCCTCTTGGCTGGGAAAGAATGTTGACAAAGGTTAAGAGTTCTTTACAGTAATCGCCGGAATTCATCTCAATTTTTCTTAAACGATAACCCTTTTTTATACATATAAGTAAATGTGAGCTAGTTCTCGCATTTCCAGCCTTTTTTTCTCTAGTACTGTTCTTTATATATATATATAATTGTTAATATTGATTTATTAGGAATATTTTCCATGATTTGAATCTTAATTTAAAAATAATATTAGGTGATGGATTAAACTAAGATAATATGGATTTTCATCTCAAATGACCCGGTAAAAGAGAAACGATCGCTCATGGAGCAACGAAAAAGTAATTAAGAATTCATCAGAACAAAACGCTATAGGTTTTGATCCATATTTTTCTTTAGTTACTTACCCAAATTAACCCAAATGAATATACAGCTAAATTTCACGACAAAATAAGCTGATACGTGGTACAACGAAGAGACAGGGAGAGAGATTGAATCAACAACAATGGCGGCCTTGTTTTTTACTTACTACTACACATCACAACTATATACATGAATGAGTTAACTCGCTGCCAAACCATATTCCACCTCTTCATGTGCCTCATCTTATCCAGACTCTCTGACCCGATCCAGTGGTTAATTCGAGGTTCAGTAGAAATACCAAAAATGGAATATACCTCAGTTTTAGCTGCTGGAAGGGTGGGCCGCAGGTGGTGGCTCAGCTGGATTGGGGGGAGGGGCTTCGAGTCTTGGGGTGCTCACAATGGGCAAAGTGTAATCTTCTTCCAGTGTGCTAAACTCATTCCATTCAATTCCAGCTAACCAATTATTTTAGGGTTAAAACAAATTTACTAATCAAGATAATCATTTGTGTTATTTATCAGCTAAGATCGAGGCTCCATTTAAAGATACCTGTTTGAGATTAAAGTCCAATTTAAATCTGAAAATCGAAGGGGCCACATAATCTAATCCGACTCCAAAATCTTATCTAGATTCCAGTTTCAAAAACTTACCGAAACGAAGTTATTAATTTAAAAAAGGATACATTCCGTTCTCCACATATCAGTGATGCTGACATCAGCATCGGATAAAAGCCAGTAATCTGCATCACTCTGAATAAAGAAGGCAAAAAGAAACATCAATATGCGCATATTCTATTGGTTCCTTTCTTTATCAAAATTCCCTCCGGAATATATTGGTATCAGCATTGCAGACACATTAAATTATAGAGGTATAGAGGAAAGGGCCTGCATTTTTGAGAAAATAATTTTAATCTAAGAAATCAATTATTGTTATTTTATAAATTGGACTTACATCAATGGCTGAGGGAACAATCTTCATTATCCCGCCCACAAAGTCCTGTGAGGCGTTAAGATCTGAGCAAATTCTATGAACATCTTGCTCTTGCATTTTTATTTCCTTCCCTCTACTCTCATCTGCCATTGCTATTGTTGAGGTGTCATTGAATCCTGAGGTTGATGGTAAGCTTTGACCTGCTTCTGCACCGTTTAACTCCTCAAACTTCTCTTCAAATTGACTATAAAATTCAAAGCATTCAATTATCATTATTTATCCGCTCAAAAAGTTGATAATATTTGATGAAATGAAAAATACCTGACTAGGAAAACATCAATGGGACCCATCGTACTTCTTAGGACTATCCGATACCTTCTTTGGGGATAATCAACAGCCTAGCATGGAAATGAAAGTTGGATTAGAAATATGGTGGATAAATAAACTAACTTGATTTTCAATCTTTCGAACTCTAGAAAATACCTCGTCTGGATCCGGAACCTCTAAAGTTGTGCCATGTGGAGCTTTAATAGCGATTAGTGTCTCATTCTGGAAGAAGCAAGGGAATGTTTCTGTCAAGAAAATAGTCTATGGGCACTGATGAACTTACATGGTAGTGTTAGGCAACCATATACAAACCTGGAAACAAGGCAAGCCCTTGATATCTTCCTCTGTGACAAAAAGCCACCTACATAAACAGAAAATCTTGAGTTCAGTAAGTGTATAATCCGTAAGCGTATAATCTAAACTTAAAAAAAATTATGAAAATAAAGGAGCCTTGCTGGAGATTGGAAATAAATAAATTGCCTTTGATTGTTTTCTTCTTCACTGAGGTCCCTCAATCTTTCCTGCATTTCTCTGCAATTATATAATATCTCAGATCCAGACGAAGGTAGTGTATCAAGAAAAGTAAGAAAATACACAAGTCTCACTGAAAAAACCTTATTTGTTCATCTAATCTTTGCTCCTGAATGGTAAGGTTTTCAACATCTTCCTGCAGAGGCGAGAATACCAAACGATTTTAAATTTTACACCATCAAAATATACACGAGAATCTTTTTTCCATCTTTATTGGGTAGCTTATGTTGGAACATATTTGATTGTTCTCTTTCAGAATTGTGATGCTTTATTTCAAGAGTGTATCTCATGATAATGCTACGAACTTACAATTATTAGCCATCCAATAAATAGATATAAAACACTTCCTTTCTTGGGATCCTATTTGATCATAAGAAACTGTGAATTAAAGGGTACTTTTCTTTTCCAGATATGAGCAAGGTAGCATGAATCAACCAATCATAACACTTTCAAGCCAATAAGACACAAACTGCTTCCCTAGCCTATCCTTCTGAATTGATTGTCCAAATATATCGGCAAGGGGGGGGCGAAGGTTTTAAAAGACCATATGGATAATAAAGCAACAAATATAGAGCCACAGGTGAAGCCCAAAGAGAAATCTCCCCTTGTTGAGAATTAATAGACAATAAGATTTGAAAGTAGAAAGAATTATACGGACAAGTAGACTGAAGTTTTGGTCAATATTGAGGTTTTCCATCAATAAAACAATCCTGTTTCAGTCCACGGAGCTAGGAGAACATCAACACAATGAAACATGTGAAGGAAAATAAATATATAAAAGAAACCATAAGTGAATCCTTCCATTTCAAAGCATCCTAAGATGTCTAAGCTGTCCAAATTTACTAAAATACTAATAATAATATCCCTGTTTATGCATACCTGTAAAGTACCATAGTTATCATCGGCATCCCCTGGTCTTGAGACATCAAGCCCCCTAGTCATTCAATAAATAGCTCTTTGAGAGACTTCACAGGCGTAGTGCACATTACTGCTCATAACTAAATACACAATTCATAAGACCTTGACAATATAAGAGATATAACCATACTTCCACTGAATTCTGTTTTTGAGCGTTTTTTCTATGAGACCAATTCCTTCAAGTACATTTGTTATATCATATATCCGTCTCTTTTGCACCTGTAACAGAAAAGGACAATCAGGCACTTGAATTTTAATATAAGCAACAGGTTGACCCCACAGAAGAACTATAACCTCTAAAGTGTCGGCTGCTTTATTTAGATCAAGAATACCGTCTTCCGCGTGTTTGATCAGATTAATAAACTTTTTTGTCAAGAGACCTAAAATGAAGAATAATAGAGTACTTTAGTTGTCTTCTTACTGCACTAATTCAGTTCCACTCTTACAGCATAGTGTAAAGAACTATTTTAACCAATAGAATAAACCAGACACAATAATTAATACTAAGTCATGAGCAATAATTTTGTTACCCAGTGAGCTGTCATATCGGCATGAACCGGCTGGAGTTAGATTGTTTCCAGAAGGTGAACCTGCCAATTTTAGTCAATGCTTAACACATCTTATTTGCACAAGAAACAATGAAAGAGGCGAAGACAACAATCATAAATAGAAGTAATCTCTTATTATGCTATCTCATTTATTAGACTATATTCTCTAGCTGTTTTCTAAAGCATAAAATAATGGACATAGAGGCGAAGACAACAACTTTCAATGAAACATTTACCTGCATTTGAAACAGGAGTAAAAGGTCCTGATTTATTACATTTCGTAAGCCTTGCTTTGTATCCCTTTCCCCCTTTTACCGATACAGGCGTCTGGAAGGAGCTGTTAACAACTTCGGTGAATCCAGGACCAGTTCTATCACTGGACTCAGCTTCATAATCTGCTCCATCACTCTTTCTCTTTAACTGCTAATGGACAGGGTGCACGCATTACTAATATGTGGAAATAAACCATTACATGTTTCATCTAGAACCAGCAAGGCTTAATTGAAAATCAGGCTTATTCAATTAAAGACGACTGGTGGCTAGAGATGAATTGCATAATTGTCGATAACTTTCACTTTGACAGGAAACTGAGAAAGAAAAAGAGATAATTCAACTGCGCAATGAACTAATAGATTATGACAAAGTAAAACTTTGCAGTAACAGATAGAGATTGCTGATTTAAGAGAAGCCGTCAACAAAAAGGAAGAAAACAAACACACAAATCCCAGAGAGGAACAATGAGTACTGGAGATAACTATTTTCATGACTGTTTACATGTCAGCACCATGATACACAAGGTTGAAACATCAGACTAAATGATTCTTTCGAAAATAAAATGTACGAATTTTAGTAACTACATGCAGCATAGATTGTTTTCCGAATTCCCTGAAGAATTATGAAAATCTCAGTCTCCCAGTTTCCAAATAGTCCACTTAATGCATACCAAACTCCTCCGAAACTATAGGTGTTTCTCTTTTTTTTCCCTCCCTTTTTAGTTTCAGTTGATAAAGACTGAAGAAAGAAATTTCACTCGGAATTTCGTCAGCTGGCTTACAGCACCTGCTTCTACTGAAAATAGACCACTCATAGAAGAGTACAGAAAAGTTAGTAAGAAATAGGTTCATTCAACAATAAGTCAGTTACAATGACATTAAATCCTATTCAGCATCAAAATCTTCACCTTTAAGCCCCCTACAATAGTAGTTCACTAATCATCAACTGAGATGATTCAGAAAACAATTACAAACTGGTAACCCATAAGAAGATGCCAATAACTCAATTCAAGCAAGAGATAAGCATATTCAACAATACATTCAACCTCAAAATCCTCTCCGAGAAACAAAAATCCGTAGGAAGCAAAATTTACCAGATACCAGCTGAATTTTTAATGCCCACGAGGTGAACTATAAGAAAATTGCAATAACCAATCTCACAGTCTCCTCCTCATCAAAAGCCAAAATCAAGGACTAGTTTTGATCTGAAATCTCGAACACTCTAAACTTCATGAACTTAATCACACTCACCAACCATGCGAACAACTAAAATACGAAGTAAATACCTAAAATAAGCAAAAGAAAAGCACAAAGAAAGAGAAAGAACTCACCGGAGTTTTCACTACGATGATCTCAGCTTCCTGATCGGAAACTAACCGAGGGTCAGGGGAAAATCGGTGGTAGTCATTGGGAGCAGCAGAGAACGGCGGTTTCATGGAAGAAAAGGGAAGCTGCCGCTTCAAAGGCTGCATGATCTGCTCAGGCGGCTGATGCAATTGATTTGCAGATCGAGAAGCGGACATGAAATGATTTCAGAGAAAGAAAAAACTGTCAGCAAAGGGGGAGAGTAGCCCTTACTCTTGAAGCCGATGAGAGGGGGTTTGTCAGGTGAGAGGAAGAGTGACAGAGATCGATAGTATTTAGGGATTTAGGTGGAATCGGAGAGAATTCTGGGAGAGAGGGAATTTGGAGGGAAATCGAGGAGGAGGAGAAGGAGAAGAGAGAGAGAGAGGAGGTTAAGATCTCATCTGGGTGTGTTTGGAAGCTGAGGAAATAAAAAAGCGGGAGAGAAAAAGAGAGCAGAAAACGGGGGAAAATAGAAAAATATAGACAAGGCAAGGAAGAAAGCAAGGGAGGGAATTTGGTTCGGACATACCTGTGGAGGGAAGAACTTCTAAATCCCAACAATTAAATTATAATATTATATTAATAAATACATATTTTAATTAGGAAATTTATATAAATTATTAAATTTTAAAAATAAAATAAAATAAAACAAAACAAAACAAAAGTGAAAAATGTAAAGTGAAACCATGAATACAATATGCTCGATTAATATTATAATTACAAATATATTAAATAATATATAATTTTAATTCAGTATTAATAATTAATATTAATATCAAGTTTCATCGTCACTTTCTATTATCAACTATTAGTCTATTTCTCACATAAACTAAAATATACAGAGAAAATAGTTTCCATTTTTTTATAAATTTAGGATTTCGAGGCATTAGAAGTTTGTAATAATTATTATTTTTAATATAAAGTTGGCCATCGAATAATGTAAAAAGATTTATTACTTTCATAAACGAAGAAGATTAAAAGACGGACGAATTAAGGAATAGCTCAAACCGAATCTAATACGTGGCGTCAATGGGTTGGCCATTCTTTGGCGCGTAAGTTCTTATCAAACCTAATCGTTCAGATTTCAGCGAATGGGAAAAGGGATGGGGCATAATGGGTCTGGTTTTTCTCAATAAATGGGTTTTCTCAATATTTGAACACCATTTTTTAACTTTTTAACTTTTTTAACTTTTTAACTTTTTTATCTAAAAAACTAACACTAGGGTTGTTCAGCTAGGGTTATTCAACGGTGTGACATCCCATTTAACATGTCCTAACGAGTTGTGAGATGGGACAAAGCATGTTCCGGACAAAATAGACTCATCTCAAATATCAAGATGGGATGAGATGAAATCGTTTTTTTTTTTTTTTTAATTCAAGAATGTGTAATTTTAATCAATAGGCCCCCAAAAAATTGGCAACCATTTAGCCCGTTGGTAAGTGTTTGTCTAATGTTAGGATTATTGTTTTCACTTTGTCTCTGGTTTTTTAAAGTTTACTTTTGGCTCAGATCAATCTTATACTTAGACCTTTGGCGAAGAAAAAAAAAAAAAAAAGAGAGGACAAAAAAATTGTATACGTCAGACAATTTAAGAAAAGGGAGAGAAATATGTAAAAAGTAAGTGGATTCAATTTATTGTTATTTTATTTTTCTCTTAAATGTATTTAAAAATAATCTCAATTATATATATATATATATATATATATCCAAATGAAGTAAGTGTATCCAAATGAATGCTTGAGCTATTATCTAAGTATATTTGAGAGAAAAATTAAATGGAAATAAATTTTATCCCAAGTAAGTTGGTACATAATATATTGTAAACATTAAAGCAAGTATAAAAGTGGATAGAACGACAAGACACGTAATAGTGATCCGAGCCATTATTTTTTAATAAAGAAAAAAAAATGTTAAAATTATTATTTTAGTCTCTTTATATACATTTTTTTTTTGGTCTCTTAACTTTTGTTAGACTCAATTGAATCATTTAGTCGTATTTTAATCTTTTAAACGTAAAAAATAAAAGAAAAATATTATAAAAAACTCAATTTAACATCTATAAAATAAAATTTACCTATTTTTCTACCCCTTGTTTTCACTTTCATCATATCACCATTTATGAAACTTTGTTGCCACCATCATCATCATATCTCTATTGTTGTCACCCCCTCAACTCCATCGTCCCACCTTAGTCGTCTTTCCTTTTGCTTTGCTTTCACTTTCATCATATCACCGTCATACTTTGTTGCCAATGTCACTATCCCATCTATGTTGATATTGCCTCGTCAACTCTCTTCGTCCCACCTCCATCATCACCGCCATCACCTCAACTTCATCATCATTTCCCCACCATCCTAACATCTTCACCATCGCCGACCCACTTTTTCCTTGTCCACCGTCAATGACGGTAACGATGAAGGTGGAACAACAACAACAACGGAAGTAGAGTGAAGGTATAGTAGAGCGATGATGAAGGTGGAGTGATGACAACAGCAACGACAGAGATTGTAAATGCTGGGAGGCAGCGATAACAATGTTGGAGGTTGGGTGAGGGTGGTGGATAGAGGTAGCGAAATGAGTCGGGCCGGTACGAGCACGCATGACATGACACGGGTGTCGGACCATACCGTGCCCAACTATGCGGGCATGCGAGCCAGTGGGGCACGTATTTCCCATGCCGGCCGAGAGCACGACATAGCCCTTTCGTGCGAGGTACGAGCCCAAAAGGGTCTCCTAGTCTAATGAGTTTTTTCTTCAAAAAGCATTTTATATATTGAAACATTTCGATTAATGCAAGATTTTGTTTGGCTAAATAATATTTTTTATAATTTATTAATAATTTTAATTATTAATGGTACTAATTTCTAATTTACTAAATAATAACTATTAAGAACAATTAATAATATATAAATATGTATTATAATATTAGTATTTTACTAATCACTTTAAAAATCTTCTCTTATTTAAAATTAAATATATTTTTTAAAGCAAGTCTTTATGCCCACAGGCCAAAACGGGCCCACGGACTGGCTCGACACATTTATAGCCCATTACTATATCAATGTCATGTCGTGCCCTTATTTTTAGGCACGTGTACATGCATGGCACAAACATGGCACTGGCCAATCAGTTTCGGGCATGGAGTGGCACAATCCGTCTCGTGCCGACATAAATCACCACCTCTAGTGGTGGAGGTGGAGCGGTCAACACTGACGATGACAATTGAGGCGAGGTGGCGATGCCAATAGAGGTAAAGTGGTAGATGACAATGGAGGTTGGGTAGGCGAAGAAGGTGTTAGGACAATAATGGAAGTTAAAGGAAGAAGAAGGGATATAATTTTATTTAATTAAAGGTAAGGGAGATTTTTAAAATATTTTAATGTTTTTCTTTGATTTCTAACCAAATGATTAGAATAGGATAAAAATTAAAGTTAAAGGACTCATGTGTCAAATGAAAGTAGATGAATGAAAATAGGAAAAGTCATAAATAGAAGGACTATAATAGTTTTTGGAAAAATTACTATATTACTATGCTATGTTTAAACTCAATTTTAAGTGAAATCTATTGATGCCAAAAATTATCCACCAACAACATGCCTCTGATTCGTCATGCCATCGCTCTGGCCCGCTTAACCCTTTACATTTGCGCAACAAGAACAACCGGTTATAGGGGTGCCGAGATTTGGCCGACGAACCTACTCTGATGCCAAAGTCAATATTATTTTTAGACAAGAATGAGATGAAATCTTTTTTGTTTTCGATGTTTCAAGTTTACCTTGTTTCCACTATAACCTTCTATGTTTATTCGTTACGTCAATTTACACTCGTTAAGCTTTTGGCCCCCTTATTACTTGAGCCTATGATAATGGCCTTAATTTGATTAATCCCAAGAGTATTCTTGACAAGCTAATATTTTCTGATGTGCCAAAATCGGGCCCAACAGTTGACCCCTTGTCACTATCATGATGCTAAGCTCAAGGTGATGACATTGTAGTAAGATACATCCGACAAAGATACTAGCATCTAAGATCAATTCAGTTATTTAGACGATTATAGCAAAGCTTCATTATTGCATAAAAGAGGTGTTGTCAAACATGATTGTAGTCTTTTGAAAGTTGGATTGTGACAATGCATACTTTATAGCATCGATGTCAAGGCTTTAGCATAATATTGAAAATATTTTCATCGAGAAGTATAATGTCTTAACTAAGTTAAAACTTTAATGAGCACAAGAGTGTTAAAAGAGTCATAAGAGGAGAAAACTTCTAGGATGAAGGTATCCTTACTAAGATTATAGCTTGAGATGCTCAAGTCTTATAATGCTCAAGATTCTTCATTATAGAAAGTGTCATGCAGCTTTGGCCGAGGTCAAAAGCTCTAATTGAAAGTGTATGCTTGTTGAGCCAATCGGATTTTGACCCAATGAGGTAAATACTTTATGTGATTTTATTTTTATACGGATATTACTAAGACATTATCTATTATCATTAATAAAAGTTTGTTACTATTTATCATGTTTATTGATTTTGTTGGAATTAATATTATATGTTCTATATACGCATATCATGATAAAGTTTAGTATCTTGAGTTATGCACTTTGAAGACCATGATATAAATAATATTAGTAGAAACTCGAGTAGCTAAAAGCTCTTAAAATATAAACAATTCATTGTTATAAGATTAAGAGAATAAACATCGATTAATTTGGATAGACAATCATGTAGTTCATTACCTAATTGTTAGGGTGACCAATCTTATAGCCAATGGTATTAGTGGAATATCATAATAATTATGTGGACGCTTAGTAGAGACTAAGGGTTCTGAACATGATACTTAGTAGTGACCATTTTACATGTGATCCTCCAACCTTAGACATCATAGTTTCCTTAAGTAATGAACTTTATACTTTGGCTCATTCCTATAAGCCATAGCCATGGTTGAACACGGGATGAACCGTTGGCTATGAAGTGTTGTGCGAGAAGGATTATGAGTGGTCAAGAGGGAATCCATCTCATATGGATTATATACTTTATTGAATAATGAATATTTGTAAAGTAATATGGTTTAAAATGAGTTTATGTAAATCCATTATCGATATTCAATAAAGGTATGATGGTCTATATGATTTGTCTATTAGGGTTTAAGAATTGAACTATGCCCTAAAATGAATCAAGATATTGGTAAGATGGAAAGATTGATATTGTAAGTATACGATGGTCACAAAAAGGTTATTTCGGAAGATAGTTCTTCTCATCTCCCGGATAGTTTTGACACTTTGCTAGAAGTCAATCTTGACTTGGAGGGTTAAATTTATTTAATCATGAGATGATTAAATTAATTATTTAATTTAACAAGTTATTTTAAATTAAACGAATTTAATTGGAAATTAAATAAAATTATAAAAATGTTTATAAAATCCTTTTATCGGCGTGATGTAGAACATAATCAGTCACACATATAAGGTTTGAAGTAACACAATTAAAGTTTCATCAGAGAAAAATGAAAAATAGATTAAAACCATTTTATGAGTAAAATAGTAATTTGACTTATAGCTTGACTATAATGACAAAATGGTAATTATTAATTTATTAATTTAATGTCATGCAGCTTTGCTAATACAACTAAATGTGACGTAAATTTAATTCAAGATTAATAAGTTACATAAGAACTTTTATTTAATTATAAAAATATCCTAAAAGTTTGTATTAAAAATTAAGTATTAAATGGTTAATGAACCGGATTATTAATTAAATTTTATGGGCCAAATTAATCAAGTGGTTGATTAAAATATCCATGCGTTATACCCATTATAGTGGCCGGCCATATGAGTATGGCTTTGACTCAATTTTATCATTTAAGAGTTTTAAGATAAAAAATAACTTAAGGTGATAAGAGTTTTAAGTCAACTTAGGAAACCTAATATGATTAGAAAACTATAACCCAGTTGTGTCTATAAATAGACCTAAGGCCTTAGCCGAAATGATGACTTTCTCATAAGCTTCTTGGCCAAAAATCAAAGAAAGAAAAGAGAGTATTTTTCATTCCTTTTTTCCTAAGCTTATTGTGTTATGTACTGAGATCTTAAGTAAAAACTTAACTGTGCAAAAACAAAAGTATGGATAATAGTTAGAGGGCGAACACGTGGGCGCCTCCTCATCTTATTTAAGAAAAGTTCTGTAAATAAAAAAGGTATTCATTTTCCCTAAATTTATAAGATTGATGAGATTTACTATGCTTTCTGTAAAATATATTATATGTAGTATAATTATTGTATGATCGGTCTAAATAGAAATTATGCATACTAGAATATGATTGGAATAAAATTTTAAATATTTCTTTAGCTGCATTTATTCTATTATATGCGTGTATCTATTTCTTAACATTAATTATTGAAGGGATTAATGTCAAACTATTGATAAAATTTCTCTAACACCAAACACCCTTTATTGTCGACATTTACACAGGTGCTAAGGCTGAGGATGATGGAAAGATAGGCTTATTGTGAGGGATGAGGTGACGCTTGGCTAACTATAGTAGATGAGGTAACGCTTGCTCATTCTGATGGATGAAGTAGATATTTGCTCATCTTTAGGTATAAGGTAGGGTTAGCTCATCTTGTGGGATGAGGTGAGATCCACTCATCATGAAGGAAGAGATAGATAGCGGCTCATACTAAGGTATGAGGTAGGATCGGCTCATCTCATTGGATGAGGTCAAATCAGCTCATACTGAGGTATGGGGTGAAGACTCGCATAGTCAAAATGATTAGCTCAAGCAATGTTTTTGGAGGATCGTAAAAATGCTTCATTAATCGGCCTATTTAATTCTTGGTGTTTTGATATATTTGTGACTTTTTGTAAGCAACGCATTTACTGTTAAAAGATGAGCATGAGGGTTGCTCATCAAGGATGGGTGCAAGGTTATTTGTCTCAGAAGATCTAATAGTCTTGTGGGATCATTGGAGTGGGCCTTGGCTAGAGGTTGAGTGAAAAGAAATTTTCGACCAAAGGGCATCCTTACTATCAATATCGTATTTGATGATGGGACCTAATAAGGTCACTTGGCCCTTTACGAAAGAGTATAATATTTTTTCCTTCGGATAGATGAGGGTGGTCCCTTAAATTTCAAGATGGTGATGTTAGCTTGTGTGTTATCATGTCTTGTGATTTTCTCATCATCGTCTTTTAATTTCATTTGATTGATTTTTATAGGTACTCATGCAACACGTGAGATTTCTATTTATGCATTGAGTGAGATGTAAGTTTATTTAGTATATGATGTCGAATTAGCCTTAGACTTGATTTCGAAGTAGGCCGGGTGTAAATCACTTAGGATCAGTCGTTGTGTTTGACTTGAAATTTCACATAATTTTGGTGAGGCACTTTGTGGACATACTGCTTCATTTGGTGGATTCTGAAAAGTGGAGGATTATGTCAGACCTCAAAGATAGCTTCACAATGTAACCAAGGTACATAATATGGTATCATTCCCTTATTAAGTTTAGTGAAGAGCCTATAGAGTCACATTTCTCCCTTAAGTTTGGAGTATATAGGTGAGGACCTAATGTGGTTATGTTACCCCATTAGGGTTAGAGTTATGCCTCTTTTTTGAGTTGGTGAAGACTGAGCAACTACTCACCATCAGGGTCGGTCACCACAATTTTCTTTTTATTTCCTTGCTTTTTTTTTTGGTGGAAAATATTAAAATATTACCTTGTCAACTGGCCTCTTAACGTGGACATGAGCTAAAGACCTAAGGCTTATATGCCTAACATAATTCTCAGTCATTAAATTTATTGGGTTTTCATTTTTATTTTCCTTCTTTTTCTTTTATAAGGTTGAGCTGAGGGTACCATGTTATTAAATTAGGGATCTTTAGCTATGCAATAAGCCATATTTGCTAATATCAACAGGTCTTAGCTGCCATAAGTACAAACATTATTCAAATTGAATTAGGGGAAATTGAATCATTAGGAAAAGGAAATAGGTGAAGCAACATTGGCCTTCATTTGCTCCGCTCATCACGAGGGATGAGTTGTTGTTCCATTGAGATCCAAGGATGAGGTTGATTAGTCGAGTATGACGTTGATAGTTGAGAATAAGTCTGATAGCCGAATATGAGGCTGATAGCCAAATGTGAGGCTGATAGTAGAGTACGAGGCTGAATAGCCAAGTAATAGGATGGATAGTTAAGTATAAAGCTGAATAGCCAAGTATGAAGTTGGATAGCCGAATATGAGGATGATAGCCAAATGTGAGGCTGATAACCGAATATGAACTTGAATGGCCAAGTATGAGGATGGATAGCTGAGTATAAGACTGAATAGCCAAGTATGAGAATGATAGTCAAATGTGAGGCTGATAGCCGGCATAAGGTTGAATAGCCGAGTATGAGACTAATAGCCAAATGTGAGGTTGATAATCGAGTATAAAGTTGAATAGCCAATTATAGGCGAGTATGAGACTAATAGCCAAATGTAAGTTTGAAAGCCAAATGTGAGGCTGATAGCCGAATATGAACTTGAATGGCCAAGTATGAGGCTGGAGAGCTGAGCATAAGACTGAATAGCCAAGTATGAGAATGATAGCCAAATGTGAGGCTGATAGCCGACATATGGTTGAATAGTCGAGTATGAGACTAATATCCAAATGTGAGGTTGATAATCGAGTATAAAGCTGAATAGTCAATTATAGGCTAGATAGCCGAGTATGAGACTAATAGCCAAATGTAAGTTTGAAAGCCAAATGTGAGGCTGATAGCCGTATATGGCTAAATAAGCAAGTATGAGACTAGATAGCCAAGTATGTGATAGATAGCTAAGTATGATGCTGATAGCTAAATGTGAGATTGATAGCCGAGTATGAGGCTGAATAACCAAGTATAGGGTTGGATATTCATGGGTTTCCTTCGCTAAAATTAAACATCTCTTTGTCTTTCCTTACAAGATGACATTCATTGAATGTTTCGGGCTTCTCAATAAGATGCTGAACTTATCCCTATAGTGGTATTGTGGGATAAGTAATGAACCGTGGACTTTCCCAAGATTGGTGGTCTCGTGGAACCACTGATGAAGTGAGGAACCTCATGGGGCTGATGGCCTCGTGGGACCACTGATAGAGTAAGGACTCTTGTGGAGCTAATGATAAACAATGGTTTAGGCTAGACCGAGGTGGTAAAAGTCGAGTCAAAAGAGCGTAAAGCCTGAGAGGGTAAGACGAGATGTCAAAGGATGACCAGAGTAGCTTAAAGCGCAAGAGGCCGATGTCAATCAAAGGTAAAGGGTGGAGGCAAGAGGTGAGGCCGAGGACCGAGGTTAGGCCCGAGACCATAAGTCGAGGGGCCAACTATTATTGGCTTAATTATATAAGAATTAGATACGTCTATGCTCATTAACTTAAGTCAAGATATTAACTTAATTTTGCAAGATTCATATTTATCGACTTGTTTTATGCAACTAAGAGGTAATCAAGCTAATTTGAATACGTATCGCACTTATGCATAACAGAAACTGAATTAAGTTAGCTAACCCAAATACATTAGCTTATGCGAACTTTAGCTAGTATAGTTTGCTACCAACAAGGTTAGAAAAAAATTACAAAGAAAATAGAGGTAATCTATGTGACAAATATAGACAATCATTCTCATTCCTATTTCGGGGTCATTTGATCATAGTTTCATGCTTTGGGGGCATCTAGTAATTTTAGATAAATCCAAATTATCAGCTGGACTAAACTAACTCAAGTTTCCATGTATTATGGTCATTTCATAATTAGTGTTAGATTATGAGGGGCACAATAATACTATATGGGCTAAATGACTCACATTTCAGAATATAAGGGTAATTTAGTGATTACGGATAGGTAAAGAAGTCACACCAAAATGCTTTAGAGACTAATTGGCTAATATTTTAAGATATAGGATTATATTGTGAGTACCTAGAAATAGGAGGTGGACTTCAAATTCTTGCTAGAGATTCATCACTTCTCATACAAGAAAGATCGTGTTGCCTTTTCAATACAGGGACCCCAATCACGTCGTGTGTTAGTTATGCAAGAACGTGACCCACGGGCAGCCTGTTCAGGTTAGTATGGTCTGTGTGGGTTGAACTCCTCGTTCTCCACTCGGACATTCAGGTCATGAGTGGTTCTTGGTAACCCGCAATGGAGAAAATGGAGATCCGCCTTTTCCATCCTATTTCAACACTATGCGGCGGCCGTAATTGTACTAAAGACATTCTCCCACCTTAAGAGTCCCTCTTCGCCTCGGAATCCAAGAGATTCGCCTCCTTCGTGATCGTTGGTGGATCTAAACCCATGGCAGCCACTAATCAATGGTAAGTTTGAAACCATAACCATTGCCATTCACTTCCTAATTTATTAATCCCCCGTTGATGGAAGTGGGGTTATTTTGATGTAAGTAGAGGGATGATGTTTTGCAACCACTATATGTAGTACCCACCACCTGTTGATGGCAGTGGATTTATGTTATCAATCCCCTTAATTTACTCCAGAACTTGCTATTTCCCCAAAACCATAACCACCACTTTCGTAATTGGACTGTGTTATTATATGTGTGCTGCTATTCTTTCATGCTTATTGGTGGATTTAAACCCATAATCATTGTTATTAGAAGAGTAATTGTCACCGTTTGAAGGTGGTTTTGAACCTTTAACCACCGCTCATTGTTGGTAGATGGGAGGTTCCAATAGGTGGTTGTGGTTAACTGGTTGTAGGGTTGGTCTGAGCCATTATGTCGGCTTGACATGATCGCTAAGACTTTCGTTCCCACAGACGGTGACAAACTATTAATGTCAATCTTTGCTATTAGATGACTTTCGTCTGCGCTATCTGTCATGCCATCGCTCCAGCCCGCTTGACCCTTGATACTTGCAACAATAACAACATGTTACATGCGTATCGGGATTTGCCCAGTGAACCCCCTCTAATGCCAAAGTCAGCATTATTTTTAGAGAAGTATAAAATAATCTTTTTTTTAGGTGATCCAGGCTTATCTTCTTTCCAATATAACCTTCTATTTATTTTCATTATGTTAAGTGGAACTTGTTTGGCTTTGGCCTCCTTATTACTTGGGCTCATGATAATATGCTTAATTTGATTGATCCCAAAATTATTCCTAATAGGCCCATATGTTCTGATGTGCCAAAATCAGGCTCAACGTGAATCATTTCATGTAAGTAAAAGTCAAAGTGAATTCAGATTCTCCTCCTAAGAGTTTTGAAATAGTATATAATATGCTCAAAATGATAAATGAGTGAATGAGAAATTGATACTCAAAGTACACTCATTAAAATGGTTTGAAGTGGAAAAACAAGAGAAGAAAAAGTTATCCCACATTGAAAATGGAGCATTCAAGTTGAGTATTTATATAGTATTGCCTCTTTGTTAAATGGTAATAATATATAAACTAGAATGCTCTCTCTTGCGCACACATATAACAAGGGTGCGAATCCAATCCAAAAAGGTACGGATCTCCTATATACTTGCACCTAGGCACGCCGAATGTCAGCCTGAAGTCGACCTGGTCAGTCTTAGTCATGTTTTGCAAATTCTCTTATTTTTCTCCCCTTAGGACATTACAAACCTAATAGTTACGGAATTGAACTTTGAAAATCATCTATCTCTCACTCACAAATTATTTCTTTTCTAGATTTCTAAGTTCAGTGTGATAGCGTTTTGTTATTAAGAAGTTTGCTAGAATTAGTGGTAGTGCAATCATATAATTCGTGCTTTGTTGTATCATAGGAGACAATACCAAGACATAATCGTACCTAGTAAAAAAGGTGAATTTATTTTAAGGATAATGTATTAAACATATCTCAGATTTTTCATCTGGAAATCTTGTTTGTAGTTCACTTACTATTGCTTCATAGGCGCGGTAAGATTGTCCCTCTTCACCAAACCCATTAAATAATCATAAATTTTTATACTTACTATTTTTCCTTCATAATTGGGCATTACTATTCTATTTTTTCGTATCATTTAACATTCTATTTCCTTAGTGTGGAATCGGTTATCATAAGATTAACAATCTATTTTTTTGTTTCTATTCTACATATTTTGATTTACTGGTTTTATTTTATAGATTCTATTTCTGTTTCTATTCTATTTTGCAATTTATTGTTTACTTGCTATTTTACTATTTTTCTTTTTACAGTTTTTGCACATTTTGTTTTACCATGATCTTATAGCTTAAAATAAATTTATTATCAGATTGAATTTAATCAGACAACATGAAAAACATAATTTTGTAATATTGGAAAATTAGAATAATAACACAGATTTCAATGATATTCTTATAGAATCTGTAATGAAACAGATATCGTATAGTATATTATAGCATGTATAACATAAAATATGGATTCTTTTTTTTATTTTTTTATTTTTTGTTGATATTTTTATACAATGTGATGTTGGTAGTAAGAGAATTAAACATGTTTCATTGTTGTTTATATATTGAGAATATAAACAAACTGAATGAATGAACTATTAATGTACTACCATTAAAGAGTATTACGATTATAGTTTCATTTTGTTCACATTTTAGTTACAATAATGAATTGATAGAATATAGTAAACCAAAAATTGAGATTGATCATACTATTTGATTGTGTTTACATATTTAATCATCTAAAACTTACCGTATGGTTTATTATTTTGAAATGATTTACAATTAATTGATATAGTTTCAATTAATTAATTGTAACGGTTTCTGTAATAGTTTTACAAGTAAAGTATAATGATTTAATTCGTAACATTTTCAATATTAAGTTGTAATGAATTCAAAATTAATTCATATTTCGTAACAGTTTTATTTTGAAGTTGTAATTGTTTATTAAGTTAATTAGTTACACTTTATTAAATCGGTTATGGGTTTCAATAATTTGTAAGAGTTTTATTACTAAAATACTTACATCAATTTGTGTGTTGTTCAGAAATTGAATATGAAATTAGTTAATGAGCCGCTTGTCACGGACTGCCTTTCTTGGTAGAAAAGATGGAGGAGGCTTCGTGGAAGAGTCTAGAAACTTCTAGACTTCTCTAGCATTCTCTAGGGTTTCCTACACTTTTGTAGAATTCTCTAGAATCTTGTACATTCTTCTAGTCCCTTGTAGAATAGTATGGAAGTCTCTAGAAGATAGATTGTAGCCATTAGATCAAATTGATCTTGACCATCCATTTCAAGGTGGGGGTCTATATAAGGAGGAATCCTCCTCATTTGTAAATCATCCTAAAAAATACTAGCCTTCTAGCAATACAAAGAGTTCTTTATTCTCTAGCTCGAGTGTTCTTCTAAAGTCTTCAAACAAACCTCTTGGCAAGGTTCGGTTAGGCTGACTTGGTTACTCGGAGGAGTGTCAAGTGCCGCACGGAGCGTCTAAGTTCGGGGCGAAACTTTACGTACGTGACAGTTGGTATCAGAGCCAAGGTCGTACGGGAGGGTGCGAAGTGGTTCAATTCTTGCCAAAGCTTTGTGTAGGTGAAGATCTTGTGGAAGAAATGGCTAGCGGTGGTTCCAACGTTGTCGATCCAATTGAAGGAGAGACAAGGCGAGATAATGTTAAGGGTGGAGGAAGGTAGAAGCAACGAGAGCCATCTCGAGACATGCTTGCATCATTAGAGAACCGTGTTCTCAAGTTGGAGAATACAGTGGTGAGGCAAGGCAATGTGATGGAGAAGACGGTGGAACAAGTAGCAAATTTGGCGATGGCTAACCAAGGAGGTGGACTTCAAGAGGGATTCCAAGCATCATTGGATAGGATTGTCGCCACAATTCAAGAGGAGATGAGGGCTCTCCAAGCCAACATGGATGCTTCTCTAGCAGAAGTGCATGAGAGGATGCAGATCATCGAGACGGATGTGTCACTCTGTAAATACAGGGTGTCTAGGGACATAATCGATGCTCCTCTCGCACCAAAGGTGGACGTGCCTCGACCCAAGACTTATGCAGGAGCTAGGAAGGGAAAGGAAGTAGAGAACTTTCTATGGAGCTTGGAACTCTACTTCAGGAAAATGAGGATCACGGATGATGAAGAGAAGATAGACACGGTACCTCTCTATCTTACCGACACCGCGGCACTATGGTGGAGAAGATTGAGCGGTGACATTGAGCGAGGACTCTTCGAGATGACAAGGTGGGACGAGTTCAAAGAGGCATTCAGAGTACAATTTTGCCCAAGGAATCTCGAAGATGAAGCACGAGGTAAACTTCATCACCTCACTCATAAATCTAGTATTTCTGATTTTGTAAATGAGTTTTCAGAAATATTGTTGGAGATCCCGGACTTCCCGGAAAAGGAAGCCAAATTTGCCTTCATAGAAGGGTTACAGCCTTGGGCCAAGCAAGAGTTGAAGAGGAGAAACATTCAAACTCTCAAAGCCGCAATTGAGGAGGCGAAAAGCTTGACCGAGTATAGGCGGGAGGATAAACCCAAGAGTAGTCACTGGGATGACAAAGGCAATGGTGGGGGAGCCACCAAGAGTAGTTTCAACAACCGCAATGAGGGAGCGGGTAAGCCCTTTGGAGGGAAGGGTAATGGCAAGGGTGTGGGGGAGACATCCAAGGCTAAGATGTTGAAGTGCTTCTTGTGCGAGGGACCGCACATGGTTCGGGATTGCCGGAAGAAGGCGAAGCTCGCCGCACTTGAAAGAGGCGAGGAGTTAGAAGAAGAGGCAAGGATGGGGTCAATTCGACTCCTTGGTGCACTCAAGGCCAAGGTCGTTGAAGGACCCAAGTTGCCAAAGAAGGGATCCATGTATGTCGGGATAGACGTTGTGGGGAGGCAACTCAAAGCCCTAGTGGATTCAGGAGCAACGGAAAATTTCATCAAGGCCGACGTTGCGGAAAAGCTCGGTCTCAAGTTAGCCCAGTCGACTGGCTTCACCAAGGCAGTCAACTCGAAGGCATTGCCAATCACGGGGATAGCCGATGCTAAGACCAAGGTGGGACAATGGTCAGGAGTCGTAAAGTTCACGGCCATTCCGATGGATGACTACGACGTGGTGCTTGGGCTAGATTGGCAGGATCAGGTAAAGGCTTGTCTTATGCCTTATACTAATTCGATTATGATTATGGATGCGGGTTCTCCTTGCACGGTCCCGGTCTCGAGAGAGACACGGCTAGGGACCAAGGTTTTGTCTGCGATGCAGCTATGCAAGAGATTGAAGCGGGAGGAAGAGACCTACCTTGTCGCTTTAAAGGTGGACGAGGGCGAGCCATCTAAGGAAAGAGAGATTCCGAAAAAAGTGCAAGGGGTACTTAAGGAATTCCTAGATGTTATGCCACCGGAACTCCTAAAGAAGCTTCCACCTAGGAGGGAGGTGGATCACAAGCAAGAGATGGTGGAAGGAGTAAAGCCACCAATCATGGCGCCTTATCGCATGGAATTAAAAGAGACAGACATGGCTCGTGCTCACTGGAGGAAGGCATCAAAGAAGATGAAGAAGTGGGCCGATCTTAAACGAAGGGCAGTTGAATTCCAGGAAGGAGATCGTGTCATGGTTAAACTCTTGCCTCAACAATTCAAGTCGTTGAGGGCGGTGCATAAAGGTTTGATCCGGCGGTATGAGGGGCCGTTCAAGATCATTCAACGAGTTGGCAAGGTCTCCTACAAGCTTGAGTTACCTTCGAAGTTGTGGATTCATCCGGTATTTCATGTGAGTCTCTTGAAGCCTTATCATGAAGACAATGATGAACCTAGTCGAGGGGTGTCCAAGCGGGCACCAACAGCGGTGGTTACTTCTTATGACAAAGAAGTTGAGGAAATCCTCGCGGATAGAATCATGAGGAAGCGAGGCGTGCCGAGCTACAAGGAATACCTCGTTCAATGGAAGGGCGTCCCGGAGAATGAGGCTAGTTGGGAGCACGAAGACTTGTTGTGGCAGTTCAAAGACCGCATTGAGCGATTCGAGCTTGAACGGACGACGGGGGCGTCACCTAAATAGGTGGGGGAGTGTGTCACGGACTGCCTTTCTTGGTAGAAAAGATGGAGGAGGCTTCATGGAAGAGTCTAGAAACTTCTAGACTTCTCTAGCATTCTCTAGGGTTTCCTACACTTTTGTAGAATTCTCTAGAATCTTGTACATTCTTCTAGTCCCTTATAGAATAGTATGGAAGTCTCTAGAAGATAGATTGTAGCCATTAGATCAAATTAATCTTGACCATCCATTTCAAGGTGGGGGTCTATATAAGGAGGAGTCCTTCTCATTTGTAAATCATCCTAAAAAATACTAGCCTTCTAGCAATACAAAGAGTTCTTTATTCTCTAGCTCGAGTGTTCTTCTAAAGTCTTCAAACAAACCTCTTGGCAAGGTTCGGTTAGGCTGACTTGGTTACTCAGAGGAGTGTCAAGTGCCGCACGGAGCGTCTAAGTTCGGGGCGAAACTTTACGCACGTGACACGCTGCTATCAAAATGACCTCATCTGTTACTTGAGTCTCTCTTATCGTGGTTCTTCCTATGAACTATAGTGAAAAATTCGAGAAATTCAATAAATATAATTTCAAAAAGTGGAATCAAAAGATATTGTTCTATCTAACTACCTTGAGTTTTGCTAGATTCTTGACTGAAAAGACTCCTATGCTAAAAGATAATGAGCATGATGTCTAAGCAACCAATATTGTTGATGCTTGAAATCATTCTAACTTTATGTATCGAAATTATGTGATGAATGGTTTGACCAATTCTTTGTACGTCGTGGATATTGCCAAAAACGAAAAGAGCTAAGAAGCTATGAGAGTCCTTAGACCATAAATATAAGATCGAGTATGTAGATACAAAGAAAGTTATCATATGTCACTTTCTTGATTATAAAATGGTAGATTCCAAGATTGCGATTAGTCAAGTTCAAGAAATACAAGTAATCTTGTACGAGATTTATGCTGAAGGGATGATATAGAGTGAAAGTTTTCAAGTGCTTCTATCATTGAAAAGCTACCACCAAGATGGAAGGATTTCAAAAAATACCTTAAGTATAAGCGAAATAAGATGAATATCGAAAATTTAGTTGTTCAACTTCGAATTGAAGAAGACAATCGAAACTGCGATAAGAAATGAGTTGTTCAACATGAGACAAAGGCAAATGTTATAGAACATGCTCAATGTTCCAAGAAGACCAACAAATGGTCTAAGTTGGCGCTAGAATAAGGAGTCTCGAAGAAACAAACCAAGTTTTAAGAGAAATACTTTTCAATTATGACAAAATAGGTTATCAAGCTTTAGATTCTAGGCTCCCGAAGAAGAAACAAAACTAAGAAGAAAATATGGTGGATGATATCACTCAAGATATTTCAGACATTGATCTCTCTGCTTAGTTGAGTGAGACATGAGTGGAAAGTTTGTTGATGAGCTCATAAGCTAAGAAATGCTATGATCCATTGAGAAATTAATAAAGCTAGTTATTTTGTTTACTTTCTTGAGTTTTTCTAATCTATAGTATGCTAGAGTAGAATATATTAATTATGATTCTATGCATAGATTAATTAACATGGATCATGGATCATATATCAAAACTTCCACATTGATTAAAAAACATAAGTGAGAAACTTATAAATTGAAACAAATACCAAATTTCTTGATTTAATCCACGGTGGAACTGAGTTTATCGTTGATGATAGACAAAAATAAGAAATGAAGATTAAAACTCAAAAGAGGTAGAATAGAAAAATCTTTTGATTAAGATTTTCTGAATTTCTTGTTAGAAGATGAATATCAAAGCTTCAAGGAAGCTATAAATTCATCTGAAGATCCTTTAATAAACTACTCTCAATTAAAGTTATCCATGGATAATGTTGTGGATCGACTAACCAAACGGCTAAATAGAGAGTTAGTTGAAAAGTCATCAAAAGGAATGGACTAAAATCCATGACAGAATAAGTTAATGCTGGAAACCCAACCTAATAGACTGAAGATCACACGATTTAGGTTGAAAGGGACAACCTAGTTGTAAAAGACTTAATTAGATCACTGTGGGGGGTTATTCTCATATCCATTCCTATGATGAAATGATGATGCCCGAAAGATGAAGGGATAAGTTATGCTTTTAATAATTCTTAGGCATCGGGAAATTCGAATGGAGTAAAATGGGCTACTCTTGATTAAGAAATCTCCTATGTAAAAGAGAAGTGAGGCCGCTTCTAAGAGAATGATGTGGGCTTAATTTCTTTCAACTCTTGTAGAACCAAGCTATGTTAAAGGCCAAAATGAACATAATAGTGAAAACTCAAATGTCTCAGGAAAGATTTTTGTGTGAGATATGTTATCATTTACATGAATGGTAAAACAGTTTAAGAACATCATGTTTACTACTTCGGCAATAAAGTTAATATACTTTCAATTTACATCGCATCTTTGACAGCTTCTTTTTCTGACAAAATAAGTTCTTTTATGTTCGAGAAGGGCTAATAATGGAAGGTTTAAAAGTTGATACCTATCCATCCAATGCAGATTTTGATCTATTGAATACTATCACCAAGTCGAAAAACATTTTAATATAAAATTGTGCATCTTTTATATAATTTGTCAATTTTCATTCATGTATGGGATTGTTGGAAAAATAGTAATATTACTGTGCTATTTTTAGACTTGATTTTAAATGGGACTCACTATATATAAGTGAAAGGTCAAAGTGAATTCAAATTTTTCTCCATAAGAGCTTCGAAACAATATATGGTATGCTCAAAATAGTAAAATTGATACTCAAAGGGCACCCATTAAAATGATCTAAAGTGGAAAAATAAGAAAGAAAAATGTATCACACACTGGAAATAGAGCATTCTAGTTGAGAGTTTATATAGTATTACTCATTTGTTAATTGGTAATAATATATAAGTTAGAATGCTCTCTCTTACTCGCACATGTAGGGGGGTGCGAATCCGATCCAAAACAGTTCGGGTCTCGTGTGTGCCTACATCTGGACGCATTAAATGTCAGCCTGAAATCAACTCGATCCGCCTTAGTTGTGTTTTGTAATTTCTCTTATTTTTTTACTCCCTTCCGGACATTACAAGCCTAAATAGTTAGGAAATTGAATTTTCGTTTGCAACTGAATTAATTAGCAAAAACTGCTAAATTAATTTTGTATTAAACTAGTGCTTTAATTTTTAGTTTAGTTGAGATTAACGACTAACTAAATATTATTTATAAGACTCTCACAAAAATTTTATAATTCATGCTCCGTTGTATAATGAGTGACAAACATTGAAGCATCTTAACATCAAGTAACGGAGACGAATCTATTTTAATGACGTTATATTACACATTCTCAGATTTTTCATTTATAAATCTAGTTTGCAGTTCACTTTGTGTACTTTATAGTTACTATTTTTCCTTCATAATACTGCATTACTATTCTTTTTTTTTGGGTATCATTTACCATTATGTTTCCTTAGTACAGAATCAGCAACCATACAATTAACGATTTATTTTTTGTTTATGTTCTATAGATTTTGATTTACTGGTTCGTTTTATGGATTCTATTTATGTTTTTGTTTTCCTCTTTGCTATTTTTACTGTTTTTTATAGTCTGCACATTTTGTTTTACTCTGATCTTACAATAATAATTAATAAAGAAAAGATCGTAAATAAGGTAAGACGGGTTTTTGAAAAGTTTAAGGGCTTATATTTTATTTTTCAAACTTAAGAACGGTAAATCTAGTTATGAGAAAATTGAGGAGAATTTTAACTTTTCGTTTTACTCGAATGAGGAATCATGCATCGTACACTAAGAGAGACCAATGTACATGTAAAATCGCATTAGCTGATTAGAACCAGTGACGCTGTCATGATACTTATCAAACATCCTCAAGCTCATCAAAAAGAAGCAGCAGTCTTATTAATCCATCCACACAAAGTAACAAACCATGAAAAACCCAAGAACAAGCTCCATCATGTATACACAACAACAGATATCCCTCCAAATATTTAGCAGCAGACAAATCAGTTATTTATATCTACTTGAGCAAATGCGCAAGATCATGGTCATTAAAATCCACGTCTAACATTCCATTGAAGCGCATGAACTCTATATAATGATCAGGAGGCTTTACCGAAGGAATATTCCTCGGGGTAAAACCATGAATCCTCTCGAGATCCCGAGCAAGCCACCTAGCATATGCTCGGTTCAGAGGCGGGGCCACCTTCAAGAGTGTCTCCTCTCTCCTTTCTCCTTGTTGCTCTTTCACCGGTTGGTTTCCCATGTTAAAAGTTGAAACTGCAGTTGGGGACTGTAAATTCCAGTGTGAAGCACATAAAACTTCAGTTTTTTTTCAAACATTGATCAAAATCAAAAAGGATATTAAGGGGTATCTAGTCCATCACTCAAAACCATATCACATCTCGGATCTGATGGGAAAATGGGGAGAACCGAAATGATAATCTTTTGTATAAGAAGTAGTTTATCCTTATTTCCAATTAACTATTTCTTTCATTTTCCAATTGACAACAACGTTGGAAACGTACTGTTCTATATCAAAAGAAAAGTTGGTCCATAATAGAGTCAATGTAAAAGTAGAAATGATGCTGATTTTGAAGAAATAAAAACATCATAATTCCCCTATTATGTAAAAACTTGGCAAATTCGGGGATCCATAGGTTTTAGCATTTGAAACTGCAGTTTGGTTCAGAAGTCAGAACCACAACTTGAACCCACGAAACTCTAAATTTATACAAGTGGTGAGTCGAAACGTAAAATATTCCAGTTTTCCTCGGAATCTAAGATTGTTTACATTCATTCATTAAGCATATTTGATTTATTAAAAAAAAAAAAGGGCGTCTAATCTATGATTTAATTAAAAATTGCCCTCAAATTTCCGCCACTAAATTATCAAAAGGTAGTAGATCATCTGGATGTCTGATTCACTAATCTCATAAACTGTAAAAAAAACCTAAAAAATCCCCAAAAATTGAAGTGTAAAAGCATTAAGCTCACCGGAGAAATTTACAACGATTGCTGGCACAGCTGGCGGGGGCAGAATCTTAGCAAGCGGAGGAATCTGAACGAAGGGTGAGCAAAGGTGACGTGGGCTTGGGCCTTGGGTCTGTGGGGTGTTTGGGATCCGAGAAAATAGAAAAAAAGAGGAAGAAAGAGAGAAAAGAGCAGAAAAGAAATGTAAGGTTGGAGGCTGAAGTAGATAGTGATCTGGACCCCGACAGTAATCGAATCGCAGCTAAAAGACACTTCAAAGTTGTATAATAGTAGTTTTGGCCAAGTAAATTGTAGTTTCTCTTTTTATAAATACACTAGATGATCTTATAAATAAGAAAAAAAGAATTGAGGGAACTTTAATTAAATAAATTTAAATAAATTTAAATTAAATAATAATTTCATATTATTATCAATTAAAATTATATCGAGATTAATAAATTTATTATTTATTTTAAAATTAATAATATTTTAAATTTTTATAATTTTCATTTTTATATATCAATCTTTATTTTAATTATAGAAATTACTAACATAATTATAACTTTGATTTTTTATCATTTTAGAAAGTAATAATATTAAAAATATAAAAACTATAGAAAAAAATGCAAAGTCAAAAAGTGAGAGAAATATGAAATCAGTATATATGAGACATGCGAATATTAAGAGTGCGATCGAAAATTATTACTTATTTATAGATTTTTTTTTTACTAATAAAAAAAATTATGAGTGACTATTTCATCATTATTTATTTATTTGCATGTAGTATTTTATATTTTCAAATTTAAATTCATTTATATAAGATTATAATCTTATCATTAAAAAATTATGATAAAATTATAATACTGATTATCAAACTAAAGATTATAATAAGATTAAGAAAAAAATTAACATAAAATGAAACATATCGAGATGAAAGTCACATTCTCATCGATTAGAATCATATCAAAACTAATATACTTATCATTATTTGTTTTGAGTTTAAAAATATCTAAAATTTTTGTAATTTTTATTTTTATGTATCAATTTTTATTTTGATCATGAATATTGTCGACATAATTATAATTTTGACTTTCTATTATATTATAAAGTAATAATATTAAAAATATGAAAATTGTATAGAGAGATACAAAGTTGAAACATGTGTGAGATATGATATCAAAATATATATGAGATAGGCGAAAGCTAAGAGTGAGATGAGAACGGAATTATTTATTTATAAATGATTTTTTCCCTTTTTTACTAATAAAAAAATTTAACATAAATAATTTTTTTATAATTTTTCTTAATTAACATAATATTTTATGTCTAGAATTTTCAAAATCAATTAAATATTTGAGATATCAAATAAAAATTATTATAAGATTATAAAAATATTTAATTAAAATATTTAATTTATTATAAAATTAAAATATTTTAAAACATTGACGGTAAAATTATCACTTAGTGTTATAAGAAGTTGAAAATATATTAATATATATATATATATATATATATATATATATATAATTTTCTACGTTGATTTGTGAATCAGATCCAATAATAAACTCTCGATGTATATATGGGGGCATTTTTATCAAAAAAATAGCTCCCCTCATTATATTTGTCTCTTTCTTATCGGGTTGATCCACAATGATTTGTAAATTATGATTCATGTAAGAATCTCTCCCTCTATATATTTTTTAATTACTTCATAATATATATATATATATAATTTTTTTTTTAATTGAAATAATTATGGTACATGTCCGAAGACCCACATACCTCATATAAAACCTAGCCAAGGACAAACATTCGAATCATAATCATGCCTAAAACTTATATTTTTCCGAACTATTCAAGTAACTAACTCATATATCAAGAATATTTCGGGCTGAATATTTCAAGAAATGATAAAAGAAAAAAAAAAGGAATTAACGATAAAATAAAGCTAATCAACTATTTAAAAACCAATTAGAACTCATTTTGACTCAAACTTCCACATGGCAATCTTGCATAACCTCAAACTTTGTCGGGTGCGGCCCGAAATAATTATCTGAACCTGTCTGCAGGTCCCAGAACCTGACAAACGCCGGGCAATTCACATTCAAATGGTACTTTCCAGAATCCCAACTTCCCACCTTCCACCTGACCTTACCATCAATCTTGATATTAAACAATAATGCTCCAACGTTAACTTATCTTCATTTAAACCATCTACTAACTCTGGCCCGACTGGAAATTCAATTCCAATTAAAAAGGGGGGCCACACTGATATCTCCTTGTGATCTTGATACGTATAAGGTAGTGTAACCGCTGTTGTCACCGATTGGTGGCGATAAGAGGCATAGATGTCCGTATTTTGGTAGTAAATGCCGATAAGGCTGTTAGGGTTCCGAGATGATAGGGTGATTTGAATGGTGGTGGAGAGAGTCGGGCTAGTGGAGAAGGTGGTGGGGCTAGTGACGGATATGGATGTGAGATTGAGGTTGTAAATAGTGATGTCTTGGAGGGTGAATCGGGGTTTCGAAGGTTTTAAGATGAGTGAGACGACAAGGATGCCGAGGACAATAATAGCGACAACGATGACAATGTGAGCTTTTGATGAGAGGTTGATATGCTCGTGCTAGCCAGCGTTGCCGCCGCCGCCGCCTTCCTCCGCCATGTTGGGAAGTGAGGTTTTAGGTGGTGAAGGCAGCTTAGGAAATGAGATATCCCCCTCTGAAAAATTTAACTGTAAATATTAGTTGGATGTGTGATAGAAATTTCTACAAAAATCTAAAATAAAATGGATATAAATAAAATGAGTTAACATGCATGTTACATATCTGCTATCGAAAAAAGTTAAAAGTGAAGAAAAATCTCAATAAAATTTCAAGAAACATAGTGAAACTATCATATTAAAATCTAATTTCAAGCAACTTGACTGATTCTTATTTACAGTTTAAGGAAAGAAAAGAACAAAATTAGAGGGGGAGACAAGTTGAATGAAGATTACTTACTAATCGGTTAGACGCTTGGGCAAAGGGATCTCCTCAAAGTCAGAATATGTTCTTTAGGGTCTCCATTGAAACAGGTACTGAAGCTCTATATATATGTAATATGTATATGCTATTTGTCAAACCCTAATTACATTATTATATGACCAGCTTTAATATATGGCAATTTCATTCTAGTCCGTTTAATGATATAAACTAAATTGAGACGTCTTTAAGGAAAAAAGTGCTCTTTAAGGGAAAATTTTTTTTTTTTTGGATTTTTAATTTTCTCTAAAATAAATTAGGAAGGTTGATTATATATGGCCTACCGTACCCCTTTGGGGTGCATTATACCCATCTGGCGAAGTGTACGGGGAAGTTACCAATAGACAAGAAAATAATAAGCCCACCATCATTCACAACCCATGACAGGAGAAATCCATAAACATGCTCACCCTACTCACTGATTAACTTACTCATTTTATAGATTCTCAAGTCCACTTCTTATTACGGGGTTCACTAAAAATAAAAATAAAAACTAAATTTTTACTAGAGCCACCAGTCAGATTACCCGACCCAGACGCGGTACCATTCCACGAAGAAAGCCCAACCGAAACATCGTACACAAACCTTAATGAACCGACTCCTCATTCTCCAACGACCCACCCGAAACCTGACTAGTGCTAGAAATGGAGGGCGCGATCTTGTCATAAGAAATGATCATTTTCTTGTTAGGGTTGTTGACGGTGAACTCAGAGCGAGTTGACTCGGAACTCGGGGACGTGGACACGGAGGACGAGCCAGATAATGAAGAGAATGGAGGCGATGATGACGAAAATGAGGATTATTCTGGCGATGAAACCGCGGAGGAAAGAGACGCTGGAGGGAGCAGGGTGGTAGAGGTAGGAGTTTGGATTGGGGTTGTTTTTTGTAAGGTGGAGCGGGCATAAGGGTATGATTGTGGCAGTTTGAGGAGGAGGAGGGCCTTCAAGTAAATTAGGAAGTCATTTTGACTAGTCCAAGAGCCTTCTAGCAAAGAAAAAGTTATATTTGATCAATCCATAGGGGTTTTTAGCAAATTCGAGGATCAATTGGCAAATAGAAAGATCTACTTGACCAATTCCATTCGCATTTTGAAAGTGTATGCCCGTCAAGCCAATTAGATTTTGATCTGATGAGGTAATTAATTTATGTGATAATATCTTTATGCATATATTATCATGACATTACTTATTATCATTAATGAAAGTTAGCTATTATTTATCATGTTTATTGATTTTGTTGGAATTAATATTATATGTTATATTTATCCATATCATGATAAAATCCACTATCTTGAATTCACTCTAGAGACTATGATAGAGATCATGCTAGTAGAGGCTCGAGGCGCTAAAAATTCTAAAGATATAAACGGTTCATTGTCGTAGGATCTCTAAAATTGATATTGATTGATCTGGATAGACGATCATTTATTTCATCACCTAATTGTTAGGGCGACAAATCTCACTAGTAGAATATTATGATGATTATGTGGGCGCTTAGTAGAGACTAAAAATGTTGACCATGACACTTCGATAACTTTCAATAGTAATTAATACTGACTGTTAATGAGAATTATCTAGTAGAATACCATGATGATTACGTGGGCGCTTAGTAGAGACTAAGGGTGCTAAACATGAAACTTCGATAGCTTTTAATAATAATTAATACTGACCGTTAATGAGAATTATCTAGTGAATATTTTACATATGATCCTCCGACTTAAGACACCATGGTTTTCTTGAGTATGGATTTCATACTTCGATATCATTTCTATTAGTCCTAGCTATGAGTGAACACAAGGTGAACTTTTAGGTATGAAGTGTTGTGCGAGAAGAATTATGAGTGGTTAAGAGGGAATCCATCGCTTTTATATTTGGAATAAGGTCTTATGGATTATATACTTTATTGAACAAGAAATCTTTACAAAATAGTATGGTTTAAAATGAGTTTCTATAAATCCATTGTTGATGTTCAATAAGAGTATAATGATTCATATGATTTGTTTATTAGAGTTTACAGTAAAACCATGCTCTAAGACGAATCAGAATATTGGCGAGATAGAAGGATTTTCATTGTAAGTATACGATGATCACAAACAGGTTCTTTCACAAAATGGTACTTCTCATCTTCTGGATAGTTTTGACACTTTAATAGAAGTCAACCTTGACTCGGAGGTTTAAAGTTAATTAATCATGAGATGATTAAGTTAACTATTTAATTTTAAAAGATTGTTTTAAATTAAACAAATTTAATTTGGAATTAAATAAAATCATATAGTGGTTTATGAAATCCTCTTATTCGTAGTAACTCGGTTCAAGTTTCGTCAAAGAAAAAGGAAAAACAAACCAAAATCATTTTAGGGTTAAAATGGTAATTTAACTTATAGTTAAACTATAAGGGCAAAATAGTAATTATTAATTTATTAAATTTAATGTCAGCAGCTCTGCTAGCATAACTAAGTGTGGCACTAATTTAATTAGAAATTAATAAACTATATATAAACTTTTATTTAATTATAAAAATATCATAAAAGTGCATATTACTAGTTAGATAATAAAGGACTAATGGGCTGAATTATTAATTGAGTTTTTGTGGGCCAAATTAATCAAAAGTTGATTAAGTACCCATAGGTTATACCCATTATAGTGGCCAACCATATAATGATGAGTTTGACTAAATTTTATCTTTCAAGAGTTTTAAGATAAAAACTAACTTAAAGTGATAAGAGTTTTAAGGAAACTTATTGTGATTAGGAAACTATAATCTAGTTATGCCTATAAATAGACCCTAAGGCCTTGGCCTAAATTATGAAGTCTTTTAAGCCTCATGGCTGGATATAAAAGAAGGAAAATAAAGTTTTTTCCTGACATTTTTCCCGAGCTTATTATCTCATGAGTCGAGATTTTAAGTCGAAAGTTACCATGCAATACAAATAGTGTGGACTAAGGTTAGAGGTCGAACACATGGACGTCTCCCCATCTTAATCAGAAGAGTTATGTAATCAAGAAGAGAGGTATTCCTTTTCCCTTAACCTTGATTTAATATTGATGAGATTTAATGTACTTTATATAAAAGGATGATATGTGATATAAGTATGATGGATCTTGTGAGAAATTATGTATGCTAGTATGTGATCCAAAATAAATTTGTAATTTTACTTTCATTGCATTTATCTTTTATTTGCATGCATACGTTTCCTAACACATTCCACTAAGAGTCATTTTTTATGGACTAAATAGAAACTTTTGGCCATAAAGAGGGGATTTTCCAATAGCTTATACACCTTGCTCACCAAATAAAGCAAGTATGCTTGCCCATTAAGTAAAGTGGGTCCCACTTATTTTCTTATAAATAGTACCCTTAACCAAGAGCAAACTCACATAACAACAACCAATATAATGACACAATAACCAACATCAATCCAACACAACTGATCACAATAACTCAATACCACTTAGAAATCATCGTACACGATTTCCAACAGGCATGATGCCTCTTCATTCGATCATTCTGTTAATTTGTCTACTTTTCATTTAAGTCTTCATTGTAAGTTCTATATGCAATGAATTTCTTACTGTTAGCAGTTATTATGTTTTGCTCTGTAGGTTCTAGCTTAGTGTTTGAATGCTTCTTCAACGTTCAATTCATTTTCATCATTCTTGAAACTGTCATGTACATTTATTGATTTTTTGTTCAGTAGATTTCATATCAAAGAATAATAGAACTCTTTTAGCTTTTGTCCGGCATCAATTGCTTTAATAGTAGTTAAATTCCTTATCGTTTGCAAGATTTTATAATTATTAGTTTATCTTTTTTGTCATTTACCCACTTTTCTTTATCTTTTATGCCATTTACAAGCTTTATTTAGATAAGTTCATTCCAAGTACATTTATACTTCTAGCACACTTGCACTCCATTGCATCCTTTAACATATCAACCTGCTGATCCTGAGACAGGAACAACCCACATTTATCCCCTCTCGGTCGGCCACCTCCTCTCCGATGCCCGAATCGGCGCTATAGAAATTGCTATAAAAAATGGCATGCACAGTGGAACATATTGCAAAGTTTCCCAATATATATACCCCAACTTTATAGTCAATGCCTCAGCCAAGATGAAGTAGCTAACCAGGACATAAAGTGACTAACAAGGATGCCCAAGTGGCTGACCAGGATGGATCCACTCTTAGTCTGTCCAATTTCTAGCCTACCCATGTGATCTATCACAAAAGCCCAATACGATGTCTTTTTGACGCTGTAATCATCTGACTTCTTAAACGAATGGACAAGTCAGATGAATGAGCAACGAAAAATTCAACCCATTAGACTGATTACTTGGAAAAGTTGAGCGGAATCTCCTCGAACTTCAAGGTCATTAGGGGGGGGGGGGGCTGTAGACCATAATCCCCCATGTCAACCTTCATCACATCATCATCCCTCTAAATATAAAGAATCAACATTCAAAAATCCACCGATAGCATTTCCTCATCATGTAGACGATCCATCAATAGTTGTTAGGCAACCTCAACAGGCCACCTGGAAGCTGTAGTAGTCCAACTAGTCGCCGCTGTCCTTTAGCTAACCATTCATGAACGATGGAGGCCTAGCTGCGGTAGCCAATCCAAATCTACCGCTTCAACCTCATGGTTGGCCGATGTACAGAGAACTCTTGACCACTGCCGGTATGCCGCCCGTAATCCATCCTTGGGTTGGCAAGCTATAGATAAACTGTAGTAACCCGCGCTATTCGGACCCTTATATTACTATATTTTATCATCGTAAAATCGAAGTATTTTTGTTCCCACTATGGACTTAGTTTCAAAGAAACGTTTTAAAACTTTCTTCATTAAAATAGTTTCTTAATCAGTAGCAACATATATCATATAAAAAAGGCTACTATTAAATGTGCACTTGTCAATTATGAGATCTCTAAATATTTATAAGAAGGTTTCCAAATAGGCCAAGTATTCACGATACACCAAAAGTTTTATAACTATTACTATTTACAATATCAAAGCGAAAGTTTACAGCATAGCTATAGTCCTCGTACCACTATCTCCTCCGCAATCATTACACTCTCTCGACAATTTTATCAGGGTAACTTAAACAGTTGCTTACCCTTAGTGCCTACAACATGGAACGTAAAACGTGAGCTTTCACTCAGTAAGTACAAACAAACTCACAAAATAGTTATAAATACATATGATGTATGAAACGTAATATATAATAATCTTAAAATCGATACTCTTCGTAAAAGTTATTACATGCTTCTATCTTACCCTTTATTATACTTTCTTACTTTTTCTCTTATTATGTCCTATGTACGTATCAGTTGAGTGGTCGACCATTGGAAAGATAGGGGAGCGAATCGATCTGAACTTGCTCATGGTTCTTGCATGCCTCGGTATGTATTAGCATAAATTATCATGATCCCCTCTTCATTGAGTCTTGGCCCTTCTTTCGAGGGTCGGAACGATACTAAACTATTCTATCTCATTTTTTTCTATCTTCATATACCTCTTAGTTTCTTAATATAAAATATGAGGTAAACTTTGCATGAAGATCATGAGTACATATGTTGTTCAAGAATTTTCTATAATAGCAACTATAACAATTATAACACTCATAACAATCAATCATTTCATGATTACAAATCAATTAATAACTTAAGCAACCATGCAATCATTAGAACCAACTCATCAAGTTTTTAAAATAGTTTCCATGTCGTATGTGAGGTTCGTTCTTACCATAACCCACTCTTCATTAGGCCTTGGCCCTTCCATCAAGAGGTTGGTAAGACACTTTACTGTATATGTTGTTTTATCTCTTTCTTTTATACCACTTAATTTTGTAGCAAGGAATATGAGTTACTATCAGTTTAATGGCTATATGTGTTTATGTTGTTATGCAATTTGTAGGAGCAACATCCTTAATAGACTCAAAACACATATAACAATGATCAAATTAGGAATTCCAAATAACGCTAGCCAATGTGAACATTATAACATTCGTTAACAATGGCATATCAATTTTGAAAACATATTCCATATTGTAGGTGAGATTTGTATTTGGATTTTGTGCTTTCCCTGAAGGATTTTGTACTTCACGAATACTGAGTCAATTGTTCGCCTATCTAATCAAGAATTTAACTTAGCTTAATAAAAACTTAACTTTTTGTAAGCTGTTCTATTAATTAACTTATCCCACTATGCATTTCTCTTTTAGATTTTAGGAATCTAGTTTAAAATCTTTTCTTATTATAACTTGCTTGATTAAATGAGTAACTTATTTTTTCAATGTGCTTCCTTCTAGATCATCATTTTTACCTTATGATTCAAGCCATTAATGCTAACTTATCTAAATAGTTTTATTGCTGACATAGCAGACATCAAGATGTCGAGTACGTTGAGGCATTGAGTACGTCGATGCATTGAGTACGTTGAGGCATCTAGTACGTCGAGGCATCAAGTACGTCGAGGCATTGGGTACATCACATATTAGAGGCGTCGAGTACATCGAGGTGTCGAGGCATCGAATATACCGAGGCATCAAGGCATCGAGTATGTCAAGTGCGTTGCATATTGGAGGTGTTAAGTACATCGTGACATCAAGTATGTTGAGTACATCGAGCACATCACATATTTTAAGCATCAATTATGTTGAGGAATCAAAGCATCAAGTACGTCAAGTACGTCGAGGTGTCGAGTACATCGAGCAATTTATGTTAATTTCCAAAATTCCACAATTTGGATCTTAGTGACTACAAATGCATTAGGGGTGTTCTTTATGTCCTTAGAAAGCCATAAGAGTTGAGTTTCTTAATATAGTTATTGCAATAGTTTTTACTATTTGAAGCTTTCCATAATTAGATTCTTCTAATAGACTGTCGTTCTGTTTTGTTTCATTTTTTTTTTCAGATTGTAACTTAAAAACATAAACCATCAACTAATCTGACTTATAAACCTTGATCTACCATTGCTTTCTTGGATCTTAATGGTATTTGAAGACAATAGATTCTAACCTATAAAACTCAAAATGACATAAATTTGTTACTTCATCAACTTAAACCCTTACCTCAATTGACCTTTCAATGAGAGAGTTTACTATGCAGAAACTATGTTGAAGTGAGGTTGAATTAGAACTATAAGAAAAGGGTTATGGGTCCCTTAGTGTCTTTAGTATTTGAAGTTCAAGAGTTGAAGCAAGGACTCACCATGTGAATTTGATTTTTTTTTTAGCAACTCCTGGTCTACTCTAGATGAAGGAAACAAAAGATATTTCTTTTTCTCAGCTTAGATCATTCTAGTTAAAAGTAAAATAATGGAAGTTAATCATACTTCAAACTACTACACTAAATGGGTATGAGTTGTGATTAGGGACAGGTGGCTACTCTTAGTAAAATCCTCATGATGACTAAGCTCATATGAAATTTTGATAATATAGTGAGACGGTGTAATTATATATATAAATGTCCAATGAATTTCATTATATGCATATATATATATATATATATGAAACTTTCCTAAGTGTAAGTGTTATAAGCTTTATGGTACAATTTAATTCTTTGGTAAGGACATCTAAGAAGGGTTTCATATAGAACTTAAAAAGATATGGAAATTCATACGGTTTACATGAACATTCCATATTACGTTCATATGCAGCCACTTTTGGCGGTCGAGGGGCCGTCAAGATCGGATGTTCACGTGCATCCAATAGTAGACTGAGAAAAACTGTATAATATTATACAACAATTTATGGTTCAACTACCAAGCAGCAGCCTCGGCTAATGTATCAACAACCTTGTCTCGAGAACAACTGAATAATATTATACAACACATTCCCTCATGGGTATCGAGTCTCGAATTTTACCCTATTTTTCGAAGATAACCCTGATCAGTCGACCGTAGAGCACATCCCGATCAGTCGACTATAGAGCATATTGGCTGCTTCACCGTTCAGTATAGAGGGGCTAGCATGAATGACATGTTGTGAATTCGGTTGTTCTCTATTTCCTTAACCAGGTAGGCTTGCGCTTGGTACCAGCTGCCGTCTAATTCTATAAGGACTTTGCAGCGCATAGTAATATTTTCACTCTCATTTTTGCTACAGTCGTCCTGAAGGCACTATGGCTGATTTATCTCCTCTATAGCAATGAACATGGGAATTCATTGAGACTTTCTTGTGTCTGTTGAAACAGCTAAGGAATTGCAGCCATATGGCTCTACCTAAGTAGGAATTCATCAGATTATCCATTAACGGTTTATATATTGAGCTTAGGAATTCGAGGGAGAGAAATTTTGAGATTTCTTCAAATTCTCTACCAAAGCGGCCATATATGAAGAGTTACTAGTAGAGGAAGCCATGAGAAAGGTGTCATTAGCCGAAGTATATTATCAAGAATCTGACTACGACTTGGATGTTGTAGAAATAATCAGCCATAGCTACCCTTACGAGGAGGATAAAGTCTATTCTTTCGACCTAAGGAAAGCTAGTGAAATTTTTGACATCTTGTTAAACAATAAGAAGTTAAAACTTTCATCATACCACGAACTTCCATCGGCTGATGATGTATGTGTCAAAGAGTATTACAAGTATCGTCATATGTTCTGCCACCATACGAATGATTGTTTCATATTCCAAAAACTTATACAATATCAAATTAAGAGAGGGCCCTTGAGCTTTGGGGATGCACCCATTATGGGCGTGGACTCGAAACTCTTTCCCACTACGATCAATGCAGCCATAGCCGATCTAAGGACCTTACGCAGCAAAAGGATCGAAAGGTTAGGCTCCTACTGATTGCCATTAATGGCTAACTTTATGAATTCCTTCTTAGGTAGAGCCACATGACAATGGTTCATTAGCTGTTCAAATCGAGATAAGAAAGTCTCGGCTGATTCCCTCATTATTTCAATAGATGGGATAAATCGATTAAAGTGACATCTAACTAATTTCGATAAAACTTAGGGTGCAAATTTAGCTATATATCCTACCAAGTCCTTATATAATCGGTTGGCAGCCTAATGATTAAGGAATTAGCAAATAATAAGATCTATAACTTATCATATGTACCGACCTACCCATATTGAACAATGAAGCACCTAATGTATCCTACGGTCAACTGACCATGGTCATCTCTAGAAAATAGGGTGAAATTAGAGACTCGACATCTATGAGGGAATAATTTCTGATCGACCTCCTCAGGATATAGTTTATGATATATCAACTGAGGTGCTTACCGAGTAGCTGGACCATAAATGTCCTATATAATGTTATACAATTATTCTTGGTCTATTAGCGGTTGTACGTAATCGGCCAGTCTTGGCAGATGGGGGGCTGCCATAAGTGGTTGCATTAGGGGATAGAATAGAATGTTTGTCCATGACACAAAGACCTTTTGATGGATTATGGGTAGCGTATTGGCAGGGGTCAATTGTTCACCATCCATCGATGTCATTGGGTCAAGGTGACAAATACTAGGTCTAACATGCCTCTATTCTCTTAGATTGGGATTCCACAATGCCAGGTGGCCAATTGGCCTATTGGAGTTGTTGAGAGACTGTTTGTGGATCGGTAGCTTGAGGTGGCCATGCAATAGGTAGATTAGCTAATGACTGATTTATAGTCGTGTTGTTGTTATCCTGATCGGTGTGGGGGGGTTTTTAACATATCCCCCATTGTGCACTTGTTGTTTGGATAACTCATGGAAATCAACGAGTTTCTTCCCCATTATATCGAAGCATTTGGCCAGATGGGTCAAACTTACTACCATCTTTGCATCTGATCCATCCATCTTTTCAAAAATTCAAATGATCATTTTCGGAGGCTACCATGCTATATCACAAGCTGTCCGGATATGGGACAAACTGGAAGTGTAATCGGCTAGTTTGGCGAATTAACGATCGTCATTTGGTCGGTTTATCTCAACTGGGATGCCTACAATCTTAGGCCTCTAGTCAGCTTTGAGGATCATACGATCTATGGTGGGTTGAGGGGCCGATGAGAACACAACATTTCAGTTGATTACTGCCAACTGGAATGCCTGCTACCCTGAGCCTCTTGGTTAGCTCTACGGATCAGAAAATCTGTGGTGGGATGAAAAGGCATTGAGGAAGTGGCATTTATGGTTGATCTTCCTCGACTCGTTTTTTTTTTTTTTTTTAGACTATGACTTTTGAGTTAGCGCTGATACATCGGTACTAACATAGCAATCTGTCCCACCGAGTATGTATAATTGTTTATGCAAATAAATTCTCTTGGATCACATGGCCGACACGGGGATCCGAGGTGGCTGACTAGCGGCAGAAAAAGTTACATGCTATTGGTCTATTATGGTGAGTGCACACTAATGTGCTAGTATGAAGTGCGGGCATGCCAAAAGTATAAAAATACTTCACATTAAGTTAGAACTACTCCTAAAAAAAGCGTGTAATGACAATAAAGTAAAAGACGATAAAGTAAATTACACAAAGCTAAATTGTTTTAGATTCTTGAATACTGGATCTTCTAAGCTATAATGGAAAAAATATAAGAAAAACTCATAGGAAGAAATTGATATTAAACATTGAATGATCATTTACCTCAAATCATGTAAACTAGAGCTTATAGAGTGACTGAGAGACTAACTGATTTTATGCAGGCTAATACTTGAGGTGCGGGTCAAAGCTTGGAGTAAAGCAGAGAAGAACTGATTTTGTGCAGGTTCTTACCTTCCCTGACGGCGAGTAGAGCCGATTTCTTATAGGCTCCTTGTCGTTATTTCGGGAGGAAATAATACTGAGACGAGTAGGACCATCTTCTTGGAGGTTCTTGGTCGTGCTTTTTCTCTTCGATGGAGGGCGTTATTTATAGAGGAAATGAGACCTCTCATGCTTGAAGATCAAGCAAGTATACTTTGTGGCCAAGTTTACTTAGTGTAAGGCAATAAATTTCTGAAACATCCCTCTTTGGTTTCAAATTTTACCATTTACAATTTAGAATTAGTCAAATGGACTTTTCCCTTTGCTAAACGGTCCTTTGAAAAGCCCCTGAAATTGGTCAAAGTAACTTCCCAATTTGTTGTAAAGCCCCTAGAATTGGTAAAAATGGATTGAAAGGCAAGAAGAAAATTGGTCGTGCAGCCCACTAGGACATGTGGTAACTTGACCGTTCGACCACCCCTTTACTGGTCAGTGCTAGGTAGTCAACCACTTATTTCCGAACTAGTCATAGGCGGTTGGCCAAGTGGCCGATCGGTCTTGGGGAAATTGGCAATTCTACCAACTAGTCGGGTTAGTCAATTTAGGCATATTTTGACTCTTTCTTGGCTAACTTAATCGATTTATTTTAGGATTGTTCCCTCATCACCTACCACGTGTCAAAAATGATAATTTTGGCATCAATAGGTATGAGTATCATTTCATAAATAAATTATTAATTGAAAATATTTTCATACTGAGATTTATTAACTATTACTTTCCTGAGACAATTGTTCAAACATTAGAGGGACAAAATAAGCAATTAGAGAAAAGGGTTATATAATATTAATTATCATAATCTCATCTTAATCCTCCTGTAAAGAAATATAAAATGAGAAAGACTCAATATGTGTCTAATGGATATAATTATAGCTTATTTATATGGCTCATATAATAATGATAATTTATGAGTCTCTGAAGGATTTAATGTGCTTGAAGTATGTAAATCAAAATTTGAAAATGTATTCAATTAATCTATTCGTGTAGTCATATAGTTAAAGCTAACTTGAAGGGATGTGTTTTAATCGTCTTAGTAAATATTTGGATATAAGAATGATTTTATTTGCCTATGTGTAATAAATTATAAAGAAATAGAGATATGAACTGTTAACGTATGATGATAACTATAATATTATTAAGAGTCACAAAGAATTTTCAACTTGGTAGATCTTTTAAAGAAAGAATTGAGACAAAAAAAAACTCTTAGAAAAATAAAATTTTGTTGCGGCCAAGAGATTGAGCATGTAGCCTTTAAAATTTATATTCATCAATCAGTGTATACAAAAATATCCTAAAAGGTTTTAATATAGATAAAAAATAAACCTCATTGGTTACTCAATCGCTTGATTTGAAAAATTGACATTTTCGACCTCGAGAAGATAGTAAATAATTATGTATTTGGTCATGAAGCAAGAAGTATACTAATATATTCATTAGCAAAATAGAGTTATACTCTAACACAAAGATATTTGAATACCTTTGAAGAATAATAGGCTTATTTTATTTAAATAGTTATAAACCATAACTGATTAGTTATCAAGATACAGTATATTTATCTTATTTATATAAAACTTGATCTCAAATAAATTTATTTATTACGGGTTGAACAACTACGTCATGGTGCTTTATGAGACTCTGCTACATCCTCAAGCCGTCCAAAATTTGTAGTAATTCATAAAAGCAAGTCAAGAATATGTTCGGTTAAGATTGATTTCTCAACATATCTAAGGGACATGTAGCTTGCCTTTCAAAATAAAAAATCCAACAACATTATATATGGATAATATTAAAGAAGGCAAGCGGAACATATTTCATCAAAATTCTTTTTCACCATGATCTCCGTTAGAACGATAATATTGAAGTTTAATAGATTTGTTTAAGTAATTATTTAGACGACTTGTTTAATAAAGTATTTTCATTATAATAATTTGAAAAGTTAGTACATAAAGTTCAAATTCACCGATTTAAAGATCTTGACTGATATTTCTATGGGGGGGATGAGTTAGTATGTGTTGTATTCATTTTCCATTACCACTAAGGTTTTCCCATTAAGTTTTTATGATAAAGGTTTTAACAGGATAACTTCTCATATTATGGACCATCCAGGAAGGAGTTATGAATAATCATGAGTGATGTCCATAGCATTCTCCTCAATCCTTTCAATTTCTTACTCTTTGTTTTCTATTTTTAATTTTCTATTTATTCTATCTAATTATTATTATTGTAATTGACTCATGACTTTTAATAGAGCATTATATAGAATGAAATAGATAAGAGGAAACAATGAATAAAAAAGTTATCTTTACCAACTAAGTTTTATTATTATTATTGTTATATTTATTCTTTCAACTTAATCTACTTACCATCCACTCAAATGTCTACTTAATAACACAAACATCTTTCTAATTATTTTAGTTAATTTTCTTATAAAAAGTAATTGTTATCTGTACTAACTACACTAATTTTTCTTCAATTTTATTAGTATTGTTTTGGTAACTTTTATTTTCACATTATAATTATGTATATTTAATTTTCAATATATAATTTCTCTCTCCTACTTTATTATAGCTTTCTAATAATCATTTAACTTTCATATAATCAAACTTCAATAATAAAGTCAAATATAATTTTATTTCTTTATGAAAGGTTCGATAATCTAGTATCGGGAAAATTAGGATAAACTCCTAAAATTTAAGTTTGAATTATAATTAAACATTCAAAAATTTTGTAATTATAATAAATACCAAATCTTAAGTTTAAATTATAGTAAATCTCTAGCTCCAATAGATGAAATAATCATATGTATATTACATGACCGTTAAGTAATTATTAAAACAATAAAATTGACCTAATTTAAAATTTTATTTATTTTTTTACCCTATTTAATTTAAATTTGATTTTTTTGACCCATTTTATTAATTTATTTTTATTTCTTCTCCATTTTCACTTACCAACCGCCACCATCCTTCTCCTCCTCCGCTACCACCACACCCCACCAGTACCCCCAACCTCCACTGCCGAATAAAAATATAAAAAGTTTAATTTATTTTATCACTCTTTCTCTCTAACTCTTAAATATCAAAATATTAAACTCTTAAATTTATATGTTGACAATTCACCAACCTCCACCCGATACAAAAATATAAAAATATTTTAATTATTTTCTCTTTCTCTCTTTATCTCTATCTCTTAAATATTTAAAAATTAATAGAGGTAGCAAAAAGTACCACTGGTACCGGTATTCAAGGGTACGGATACAGTACGGTGTCAATACCGAATTTTTAAAATAAAAAAATTATTACATATTTTTTAAAACATTATACTATTTACTGTATCAATTACATGTCAATTAAACCAAAGGAAAAATATAATAATTTCAAATTTATTTTATATATTTAAGTTTATGGCCTAACCAGAACCGGTAACAGGATCTGTACAAGAACCGATATCATTTTTTAAGTTTATGACTTAATCGGAATTGATACCAAGATCGATACTCGTACTCCTGTTGGTACCGAGAAAAAAGGTAACCCCTAAAAATTAATATTAGAATATTAAAATTAAATTTTTATTTTGGTGGTAGCGGTGGCAAATGAGGGTGGTGGCGGTCGATATGGTGGAAATGGAGAAGAAATTTGGAAAAAAAAAAAATTTGGTTAAAAAAATCAAATTTAAATTTAAAGGAGGTAAAAATATAAATAAAAATTTAAAATTTGGTCAAATTTAGAATTTAAATAATCACTTAACTGTCATGTGACATACTCATGACTATTCAATCCATTTTTAACAGAAATAGAGGTTTATTATAATTTAAACTTAAAATTGAATATTTATTTAATTACTAAAAGTTTTAAGTATTAATTGTAATTTATGCTAAATTTTGGAAGTTTATCATAGTTTCTCCTCTAGTTTAACCTATAACATTAGGTTAGCTAAACTGCAATCTAAGTAGTAATGGCAAATAGAACTTTCGATTTGGCAAACATATTTGATTTTAGCTAAAGTGACTCAGGTTAGACTGGCTATTACTATGGTTAATAGGAGTGAGTAAAATTCCCTATACCAATAGTAATACCTATTTCGGACCCGATACTTATTTTTGATATCGGATAAGGTATTAGTTCTGATTCCAAACTTAAAATCGGAACTAATTTTAATTCCGATCCAGATCTCAGTATCAGATTATATTAAAATATACATATATCTATATATATATACACATAGATATACTATAACAGTATCTTACCCATGGGCGGCCTGGTCCAACAAGTGTAGAAACATTTAGTAGTCCAATTACTCTTATTTTTAACTGCTGGGCCTGTATCTTAACATTTTATTTTCTAAGTTTTTATTTTTTTAACTTCAAACGAATCAAATCCTAACTTTTCGCTCCCGCTCTCCTCTACTCCTCTTTCTACTCTTTCTTATGCCGCCGCTTGGTCCTCCTCTCACCTCCGTCCTCTCTCTTCTTGTTTCTGCCACCCTCTGATCTCTCGTCGCCAACCTCAGCTGGGACATCTGTTTCTAATACCCACGACCTTGTTTATGTTGTGCCCATTCATGTGCTTCTCTAAGTACTCCGTTTCAACAAGTCTGACACAAAATAGAGCCAGGTTGTGTTAGAATGTCACTGCATGAAGGAAAGACAAAGAAAATGGAAGTTTAAATTATTACTAAGAAGAAAAAAGAAATGAATCTGTGATTTCTAATTTCTGGTTACTTTCATTAATGAACAGAGCCATGTATTTATATAGAAAGTATGCATGCATACATAAGAAAATGACGTACATACATGCATGAATGAGACATGCTAAATAATAAATTTTCCTTGAAGAACTAATTCTAGAAGAATCAGCTAGCCTATGAATGAGGCCACGTGGTTGAGGATCCTTTTCAGAAGAAGGATGTTGACGTGGTGAATGCTGATGTGGATCAGTACCCCCCCGCAAAGATATTAAGTAGACCAAGCTTGCACAAAAGTTTCTCATGTTGAGGAGAAGTGAGGGCATTTGTCAATAGATTTGCGGGTTGTTCTAATGAGGAAACATGAGAGAGCTTGATGATGCCAGACTGAACCTTTTCATGAACAACATGGAAATCTAATTTGATGCTCTTTGTACGCTCATGGAACACCCGATTAGATACGATGTGGAGAGCTGAATTGTTGTCACAATGGAGGTGGACATGAGTAGTAAGAGGATAGCCAAGATCTTTAAATAGTTGGATGATTTAAACAATCTCACATGAAGTTGAAACTAAAGCTCTGTATTCTGCCTCTGTCCAGTAACGCGAAGCAACAACCTTTTTTTTTTCCAAGATAAAAGGGAAGCTCCTAGCTTAATGCAATAACAGTGGTTGAACGATGAGAATTTGAACAAGCCGCCCAATCACTATCACAAAAAGTACGGAGATCAGTAGAGTTCTTGAAGGAGAGTAAAAGACTCAGACCAGGACAACCTTTTAGATAGCATAGTATTCTGTGAGCAGCTGCTAAGTGTGAAATTTTAGGAGCATGCATGAAGGTGCTAAGCAACTGAACAGAGTATGAAATATCAGGGTAGGTCATTGTGAGATAGATGAAATGGCCAATGATGTTACAGAGGTCAAAAAATAAATGGAATCACTTCATTCATAACCGAAAACATAGTTTATAAATAGACAAATAACCAACCACTAAATAAGTTCCTAACAAATAGGATAACTACGCCACTCTCAACAATCATAATTGCTGCCACTAATATATGATTATTTTCAACTAAATAAATCCCTAAAAATTAGGACACGTTAAATAAATATTAATAAATAAATCCTAACACCTTTTCTTAAACTGAGATATGCATAAATCAGTTTAAACTTCGACAATAAAGAAGTTTGATTTGTCCATCATTACTTACATCTCTAAAAAAATAATACTTTACATCAATATATTTACTTCTACCATGAAGCACATGATTTTTAGAGAGTTTGATTGCTGAGTTGTTGTCACAAAAAACTATAATGGCTCCAACTTGTTTGAATTGAAGCTCTTCAAGAATTCTCCTCAACCAGATAGCTTGACAAGCACAAGCTGTAGCAACAATAAATTCAGCTTCTGTAGTTGACAAAGTGACAATTTGTTGCTTCTTAGAAGGCCATGAAAAATCCTCTGTGCCTAACATAAAAACATAACCTGAAGTGCTTTTTCTATCATCTTGATTACTTGCATAATCATTGTCAGTAAACCCAAACAAATCTAACTTTTCCCCTTCTTATAGAACAACTCAAAATCTCTAGTGCCTTGTAGATAGCAGAGGATTCTCTTGGCAGCGAGCAAATGCATTTCCGTTGGATTTTCCATATATCTACTTATCAAACTTACATAATACATTATGTCTGGTCTTGTTGTAGTTAGGTATATCAGGCAGCGAGCAATTTGTTTGTAAAGTGTGTTGTCCACCTTCTTCCCTTCATGATCTTTGTTTAACTTCAAGCCAAACTCAGTTGGAGTCCTTACAGGATTGCAATCCTTCATCTCAAACCTATCCAAAATTTCTCCCACATACTTCTTTTGAGAAATAAAGATTCCATTAGCTGATTGCACTACTTTTATGCCGAGAAAATAATGCATCATGCCAAGATCAGTCATTTTAAATTCAACCATTATAATTTTATTGAATTCTTTAAACATGGAATCATCATTTACAGTAAATATAAGATCATCCACATATAAGCAAACAATGAGCAATTTCCCTTTATCTCCAATTTTAATAAAAAAGTGTATGCTCATATAGACAATTGTAAAAATCATTTTTCAAAAAATAAGCTTCAATACGATTATACCAAGCTTGTGGAGCTTGTTTTAATATGTAAAGAACTTTTTTTAATTTATACATTTTTTGCTCACTTCCGATCTTAATATAACCAAGCATTTGTTCTACAAATACATGTTCCTCTAAGTTTTCATGCAAGAAAGCCGATTTAACATCCAGCTGAAGAGTACGCCACGAGTTTTGTGCTGCCGATGTGATCACCAATCGGATTGTATCATGTCTTGCAATGGGAGCAAAAACTTCTGTATAATCGATCCCATATTCCTGCTTATAGCCCTTAGCTACTAACCGTGCCTTATACTTATCAACTTCACCATATTCCTTTTGTTTTGTTTTGAAGACCCACTTTACACCAATGGTTTTGTGCCTTTTTGGAAGATCAATAAGCTCCCAATTATCATTTCTTTCAATAGATTTTATTTCATCATCCATTGCATTTTGTCATTTTGCTTCTTTGACAGCACTTTCAAAGGTTATAGGGTCACAATATGAAAATAGAGCATAATGAGCACTTGTATCATCATTATCAGATTGAATACCTGTTACCTCATAGTCTTGCATCCAAGGAGGTCTTTTTCGTACACGACGATGCAATTCAATTACTGGTTCTATAGTTTCAACTGCTGTTGGTGGCATTTCAGTATTTGTTAGAGCTTCGTTAGGTGAAATTTCTATGGCTACTACTGCTGGAATCTGTTGTTGCAAGAGCTGCTACATTTCTTCACAATTTTCCTCATCAAAAGTGATAGGTTTAGGCTGCTGCCTATTCCAATCCCATGTGCTTTCTTCATCAAAAATAACATTCCTACTAATAATAATCCTTTTTGTGACGGGGTTAAATAATTTGTAAGCTTTGGAGGTTTTACTTACACCAAGAAAGATACATTTCTCACTCTTATCATCAAGCTTCTTCCTCTTTTCATCTGGGACATGTGTATAAGCAATGTATCCAAAAATTTTGAAGTGATCTACAACAGGTTTGCGTCCATTCCAAGCCTCCTCAGGTGTCATATTTTGAACAGAAAATGTAGAACTTCTATTCAACACATGAATGATCCAATTTACTGCTTCAGGCCAAAAACTCTTTGGAATTTTTCCTCTTGTTAACAAACTTCTCACCATATTGAGAATGGTTCTATTTTTCCTCTTGGATACACCGTTTTGTTGTAGTGTATAGGCAGCTATGAGTTCCCTTCGAATACCCTGCTCATCACAAAAAGCATCAAATGCTTTTGAACAATATTCTCCACCACGATCACTACGAAAGGTTTTAATAGATTTTTCTGCTTCATTTTCAACTTGAGCCTTGAAGTTTTTAAATGTACTGAATGCTTCTAATTTTTCCTGCAAAAAATAAACCCATGTTTTTCTAGTATAATCATCAGTGAAGGTAATTAAGTATCTTTTACCCCCATTTGAAAATGGATTTATTGGCTCACAAATATCGGAATGCACTAGCTTCAAGACATCTTTTGATCTCCATGACTTTCCTTGAGAGAATTGAGAACGGTGTTGTTTGCCAACAACACACTCTTCACAAACTTAGGAGGGAGCAACAATTAGAGGTAGACCCGTCACCATATTTTTTTTGTTGGAGAGTTCTTAATCCACCAAAATTCAAATGGCCATATCGAAAATGCCAAAGCCAAGAAGGATCTCTTACTTCATCCAACAAGCTAGATTGAGCACTTTCAATTTTCAGTGGAAATAATCTGTTTGAGCCCATTTGAATAACAACAATAACACCTCTAGTAGGATTGTATATTTCACAAGCTCCCTGCTTAATAGTGATTAGATAACCCTTCTCTTGCAATCAAAAAAGACATTCTTCATGATCGTATATTTCTTAAGTCTGGAACATAAAAGAGATTCAAAATTGTTTCTTTAAAACCATTTTTGGTTCTTATATTTATATCACCTTTTCCCATTACTTTCACAGTAGAACAATCACCAAAACTTACAGTAGAACGAAAGCCTTCATTTAAATAAGAAAATAAAGACTTACTTCCATACATGTGGTTGCTGCAGCGTGTATCCACATATCATACATCTAACTCAGATTCTTCATGATAAGTCATCAATAAAGTTTCTGCCTCATTATTTTCTGCAAAATTCGACTTCTCTCTTTTTTCCTTGTCGTTAGGCAACTTAGTATAACATTCAGAACGATAATGACCAAATTTATGACATCGAAAGCATTCTACCTTACTCTTGTCAAATTGTCGATCACGTCCTCTGCTTTTGCCTTGAGATTGATCATAATCTGTTTTGAAATTCCTGCTGCCATCTCTATTTCCTCTACCTCCTTTTCCTCTTCCTCTACCTCTTCCTCTAAGATTTGAGAAATAGGTAGAGGTAGAAGCCTTTAGTGCTTGCTCTTCTAGATGAATTTCAATTCATCTTTTGTTCATGAACTAATAAGGAGCTCTGAAGTTCATCCAGTGAGAGATTATCGATATCTTTGGATTCTTCAATTGATCAGACAACATAATCATACTTTGGTGACAAAGAATGCAGTATTTTTTCAACAATGGCAACAACATCCATCTTCTCATCATGAAATCACATTTTATTTGCAATTCCCATAGTTCTTGCACAATTGCTAGTAACAAATTCTCCATCTCTCATTTGTAGAGTCTCAAAATCTCTTCTCAAGGCTTGAAGCTATGCACGCTTCACTCTTGACGAGCCTTGATATTTTTTCTTCATTGAATCCCAAATATCCTTGGAAGTTTCTTTGCTAAGAATTGTTTCCAGGATACTTCGATCAATAGTTTGAAAAAGATAATTTTTTGCCTTCAAATCCTTTAACTTTCTCCCTTCCAACTCAGTTTTCTGAATCTGTTAAAGTCACATTAGCTCCTGGTTCTTCAATTCCATATTCAACTACATGCCAATATTCTTTGGAGCGTAGGAAATTCTCCATTAACATGCTCCAATGATCATAGTGACCATTGTAACGAGGAATTGCTACCCGTACAAAATTTGTCTCTGAATCCATGGATTCATAGCTTACTTCTCCTACCTCTGTGGCTTTGATACCACTATGAATCGATGTCAAAAGACAAATGGAATCACTTTATTCATAATTGAAAGCATAGTTTATAAATAGATATTAGATGGAAGGGAAATAACCAACCACTAAGTAAGTTCCTAACAAACAGGACAACTACGCCACTCTCAACAATCATAATTATAGCCACTAATACATGATTATTTCCAATTAAATAAATCCCTCGAGACTAGGACACCAATAAATGTTAAATAAATATTAATAAATAAATACTAACAAATGAGTCGTTAGTATGCATGAGGATCATCCAATAAAGAATCTGAAGTTGATGGATCAACATGGGAGTCATATTCACGAATGGTGAATTCCGAATGTAGCTTCATTGGTGTTTTTGCAGGTTTAGAATCTAAGAAACCAGTGTCTGAGAGAAAATCCATAACATATTTACATATGAGCAAGAAGGATACCCTTATCTGATCTAGCAATTTCGATCCGAGAAAGAATCGTAGAACACCAAGATCCTTGATTCTAAACTTTGAATGAAGTAAAGCTTTCAATGCTTTCAATCTTATGAGGACAGTCACCAGTAAACCTAATGTCATCTACAAAGACCAAGAGAATGGTCGTGTGATAATCTTTTTGCTGAACAAAAAGGCTATAATTAGAGAGAGATTGTAAGAAGCCAACTTCAATCATGGCGGATGTGAACTTTTCATTGCACTGGCGAGACACTTGTTTTAATCCAGACAAGGATTTTGAACGTTTGTAGGCTTTTCTTTTATCAGCAATTTACAACTAAGGGGGGACTTTCATGTATACCTCTTCCATTAAATCTCCTTGGAGAAAAGTATTGAATATATCCATCTGAAAAATCTCCCAATTGTGCATGGCAGCTAAGCTCAAAACAGCTCGAACGGTAACCATCTTTGAGACGGGAGAGAAGGTTTCACTGTAATCCACACATTCATGTTGTAAGTACCCTTTGGTCATTAAAAAAGCTTTAAAACGTTCAACTGATCATTTGATTTATGATTAACCTTGTAAACCCACTTGCATCCAATGAGAATTTTATGAGAGGGAAGATCCACGATGTCATAAGTATGATTCTGTTCCAATGCTTGAAGCTCCTGTGCCATTGCATCAACCCATCTGATGTCTTTGGATGCCTCAGTAAATGAGGTTGGTTTAACTGCAGAAGGTAATTGAGATAGAGAAGAAGTAAACGAGGGAGAAATGGAGGAATAGGATAAATGAGATGAGATTGCATATCTTGCTGATTTTTTATCCAGAGAAACGTCTGGAAAGATTGACAAAGAATTTGCAAGGGAGCATACATAATCATTCAACCTTGGAGGAGGTTTGGACTGTCTGGAAGACATGCAAATTGGAGGAGGTAGAGGGACAATAGTAAGAAATGCAGGTTCGTCGATGGAATATGTGGAGTAGGAGGAGTTATATGAGCACTATGATCTTGAGAAGATGATGTGAGGGGAATGAGAATGTCAATGTCATCAAATGTGGTGGAAATAGAAGAAGGACAAAATCTGTCAAACTGTGATGGTAAAGACTTGAAAGGGATGGTAAAGACTTGAAAGGGAATATGTGCTCAACAAAGGATACATCCCTACTAACTAGAAAAGTGTTGAATGCTAAAGTAAGTAGACGATATCCTTTTTGATTGTGTGCATAGCCAGAAAAAACACAAGGAATGGATCTAGGAGCAAATTTATCATTAGTATGTAAAGATATGGCATAACACAAACAACCGAAGGTTTTCATATGAGTGATTGAGGGAGGTTTACCGAAGTAATTCATATGGAGTTTTATTTTGAGTAGGAGGCGAAGGAGTTCTATTCAACAAATAAGTAGTAGTAAGAATACGATCACCCCGAATGATGATCTAGAACATTGGATTGAAATTTCAAGGCTCGAGCAATGTCGAGGATATGTCGATGTTTATGCTCTACTCTACTATATTTTTAGGGAGAATATGGGCAAAGTCTCAGGGATGATACCTAGAGAGGAAACAAGAGAAGATCATTTTGTATTTTTGAATTCTAAGTCATTGTCAGAATGTATTCTTTTAATAGTGGTGGAGAATTGGTTTTGAACCATCTTAATGAATAAAGCAATCTGTTCAAAAACTTCATGTTTATGACATAATAAGAAGATTCATGTCCCACGAGAAAAATCATCCACTATTGTTAAAAATACTTGGCATTATTATGAGTGTGTTTTATACGGTCCATATATATCCATGTGAATTAATTCAAAAAATATATGATGCAGGTGAAGATCTAGAAATGAAAGGAGATCTAGTTTGTTTAGCCAAAGCACAAATTTCACAATGAAAATAGGATAAGATTTATAATGTGAAAAATCAGGGATCAAAGTTAATCTCGAATATGACAAGTGGTCGAGCTTTTCATGCCATAGTTTTAAAAATGAATCTGTAATTTTATTTGAAACAAAAACATAAGCATTACAATGAGAATGAGCCATGGAATTTGATGAAAAACTGAAGCGAAGTGTTATGAGCTGAAAAAGAAAGTTGAACATGGTAAAAGCCCACACCATTAGGCAGAGCCAGAGTAGGCTCATCCGTCATGCTCTAGTTGTAGCTCGGTTGAGGCGAAGGCCTTACCAATCCCCAACATTTGTCCAGTAAAAAGATCCTGCAAGATACAATGGTTAGAGAAGAATTAAACGCAACAGTGATTATTTTGGATTAGGCTTGATATAGACAAAAGATTATCTCTGAAACTAGGGACACATAACACGTTACTAAGCATTACATTCTCATCTATCTTGCAAGAACAAGAATGTGATGCATAACTAGTAGTTCTATCAAGTAACATGATGGGTGTAGAAAGTGATTGAGTAAGTCACAAGATCAATCAATCTTGCAAAGTTAGAAGTCATATGATAGCTAGCTCCTGTGTCCAAAATCAAACTGCTTAGACATGATTGACTTAGTAGACAAGTAGATATACCTGCACTTTTGTTTGTAAAATTGGCAGTGATTGGAGTGGTTGAGTCATCAGATTTGTTAAGCAATTTGAGGAGTTGAGCGTACTGATCTGCAATGAAGTTTGAAGTGGATGCAGAGGTTGAAATCTGAGAGGAAGGTGGAAAAGAGGAATTTGATGGTGGGGTTGGAGTAGCCAAGCTAGCCTGAGGGCTGTTGGACGGGGAATTCTTTTGATAGAAGGATTTTTTAACTTATTTTTGGTGTTCCCTGGAGGGTAACTGACGATCTAAAAGTAGGCTTCCTTCTTATGTCCTCGAAGATGGTATGCTCGCATTCTACTGTGGATCGAGGCCTTGCTTTTAAGAATGATTTTGATTTGAAAGTATTAGCCAAAAATACAGCAATGTCATTGGTATGTGTGTTTGAACTCATGCCCCTCTGTAGCTTATCCTGAGATAAAATTGCATAAGCCTCAGATTTAGTTGGCAAAAGATTCCTCTAAAGAATTTGGCTACGTATATAAGATTCATCGAGCCCCATGAGAAATTGCATGAGCTTTTGGCATTGGTCATGGAGCTGATAAGCAACTGAAACTTCACAATTACAACTAGACAGTGCAACAAGATAGGAAAATTCATTCCTAAGCTCTTTCATCTTGTTGTAATAACCTGTGAGGTCATTGGTGCCTTGAGTTGCTAAGGAAATCTACCGCTGGAGCATGAAGATCCTACTTCCATTTACCTTTTCAAACCTTGATTTTAAAGCCATCCACACAATGTGAGCAAAAGTATTATTAACAATACCAGAATATCTCTTTAGAGACAGTGTTCATGATCCAACTAAGAACACAAACATAACATCTATCCCAACTTTAAGCCATAACCAGATCTGAACTTGGTCGCACACATTCTCCAGTGACGAAGCCTATTTTGTTCTTGGCCATGAGAGATATTAAGAGGGCCCTGCTCCAAACACTGTAATTTTGAGATATGAGCTGTTGTGTGATAAGAATCAAACCGGAAATATCATAAGGATAGAAGTAAAAAGGAGTGATTGAAAAAGAAAGAAGAAATGAACAAATGAAGTTGCGACTTATAATTTCTGCTTACTTTCATTAATGAACAGAAGCATTTATTTATATAGAAAGTATGTATGCATGCATAAGAAGATGACGTACGTACATGCATGAATAAGAAATGCTAAATAACAAACTTTATGTTAAGAACTCATTCTAGAAGAATCAGCTGGCATGTAAGAATGAGCTAGCCATATGGTTGAGGAACCTTTCTAGAAAGAAGGAAGCTGACGTTGTGAATGTTGACGTGGATCAGTATCACCAATACATATGAATTCGGCAGACCTTGAAGCCGTTGATAAGGTTGATGAAGATCGGAATCCAATATAGTTTGGTATGATTTGATTTAATTGATTTCAAGTGTAACTCGAGTCGTGATATTAAATATATATATATATATATATAAGATCTGTAACCTATGAGTATCGTTGTTTTCTTAATGATTTTTTTTTTTAAATTGTAAGTGTTCTATGAATACTGAGGGACTGTATTTCATTGTTTAAAACATAATCGGGAATTTTACTATGATTAATTCGGGATTGATGGTTTCAATCCTAGTCCTAGTATTGAGATAATCGGGACCGAAGTCGGTATACCTTGTCCAAATTTTGACGGAATTTTTGCCTACCTTAACTGGTACGACAAAATTTTAAAAAAGGAGTAACTAATTGTAAAAATATATTTAATTTTACTTTTAAATTGAATTATTTAAGAGTAAAATTACTAAAAATAGGTAATAAGAGAGAAATTTTATATTTATAATTAAGAATAAATGATCATGAAAAAAAAAAGTAAATTAAATAAGTAAATACAAAATTTAATTAATTAAAAAAAAAAAAAAGAACTCAGACAAAAATGTCAACTGTCATTTTAAAAAATGGATTTTGGTCGGATACATTTCACGTTGCTATTTCTATGCTGTGGTTTCAGAGAGCCCAAAGCAACGGTCTCGACCCAAAATAGCCCAAATCAGCGTAAACTTTAATGAAAAATTAGGGCACGTACTCAAAATTAATTATAAATTAGAGTAAATATTCAAAATATTAAAAAAAAAGGTGCTTTATTTTAAGTTTATATTATATTTAACTCTTAATTTATTATATATTAAATATGAATAAAAAGATTAATAATTGTTAAATAATTATTAAAATTTTAAAATGAATTATATTATTAATTTTTACTTATATTTGTATCCTCAATTATTTGAATATGATATTCTTTAACTCACTTTACTTATTTATTTTTATTTTATTTTATTTTCATCTCCATCTCAAGTCAATTATTTGGATAAGGCATATATTAAGCAAATCTGTAGGATTGATAAAAATACGAAGCTAAGAAATATAATATTCAAGTTAAGTACAATTAGTCGATGGTTTCCATGTTAAGTTACAATTTAGAAAAAAAAAATGAAACAAAACAAAGCCCCAAATAGAATTGAAACCACCGAATCAAAAAATCTGAAGGTTAAGGGCGAAGTGTGTAGGAAATGGAAGTTAGAACAAAGACCTGTATGTTATCATATGAATACGTGTTTGGCCATAAAAGGGGTCGCACTTTCAATAGATAAAAAAGGTCAAAGGGGGTCGACACTTTCAATACACGAAGGGTCGATGAGGTCGACACTTTCAATATATAAATGGTCGAACGATCGTCGCCCTCAGTATGCAAAGAGTTTAAAATACTCGATGGGTCTACAGGACAGTTGACGGCTGCTACAATAGAAACTAAAAAATGAAATAAATTTTGAAAGAGAAAACTTACGAATCTTGAGCTGAAATTTTTTAGAGTACCTTAATAAAATGCTCATGAAGAATACCTTCAATAGTTTATTTTAGGACGGAGAATTTTTTCCATCCATATTTGACCCTGAACAAGCATCATAGGCACATTAATAGTAACTCAATCCACTAAAAAGTTATTATTATACTATTTTCCTAATTTCAAAATTATATTATGAGCTCTTTCTTATTAGATACTTATTATCTCCTCATATTATTAATTAAAATAAACTATTAATAGTTATATTAGTTGATATTTATATCATTAAATTAGTGTGCCGCTCAACTTATTTGTCTTATCCCATAATTAAATCTATCTTTAGAATTTAATATCGTTAAAACTTATGAGTCTCCTCGAGATGACATTATCAACCTGAAATTTATTAGGACATGGATCCCTTTAGTAAATAACTTTCCACCATGCATAACATTGTTTCTCAGTCTATGGATATATATTATTGATCTCTTAAGAAATCCCACGCTACTCTTTAATAAATAGCAAAGCAATGATCATTATATGCACATGTCCATTATTATCTCTAGATAAAAAGCATAAGTATTCATAAAAACATAGCTGTATATTTTCTTATGTAGTAAAAAAAGAAAAAAAATAAATCACATGATCATATTCAATATTCAATACACGGTAAGTGCACTAGTATAATATTATAGTGAAGATAAACTAACACCATATGATACTAAAACCCTAGCAGTAGTTTGTTAAAAAATCCAAATCCATTCTACATTCCACAAGGAATTGATAATCCAGACTTTTCATGTGCAATTTCTATATACCAGAATCATATACAATATAAAATAATAGACATTCATGCATTCCATAAACAAATTTTAATGTTATCATTTGCTATAAAGATTGTTATTAAAATATAAGATTAAATTTTTACATGAATTATATGTATTATTATATAACATGATGAATATAATTTTAACCACAAATATTATTTTTGATATAATATATAAAAATTATATTTTTAATTAAGATTATATTTACCCTACCATATAGTAATATATATATTACATATAATAATTTCTTCTAAAATATTAAAGAAATAAGTCTTAATACATGAAAAGGATGTTTTCAATATATAATTCCAACATTAAGTTAGTTATGAATAAATAAAAAATTTTCACATGAACACATTTTAATTTACCACGGATTTCGCCAAAATCTGAGACAAACGGCAACTATTAACGATTACTATTAACCATATAGTAAGACTACCGTCATATGGTTCAACTAACATAATAATGAAAATTAAGTAGTATATGTAATAACATCTTATATTACTTACGTAGTATATATATAAATGGCAAAAGAATCGAAGATTTAAAGTCACACCCATGATAGCATTTTTCTGTTTGCTTAATTTTAAATTTTAACATCAGAAACCTCTTGCATTCTTCAACGAGTTTGAAATCCTCTCTTGAAAATATATAAAAAGTAAAATAAAATGTAAGTCTAAATTATCATATAAAATATAGAGGGCACAGCTGCCAAATCTAATTGGATGATGATGTCATATTTAACCAAGAAAAAAAAGTCTTCCTGCAACCGCATCTACCGACGTTAATAGAATCGAGATCATGTCTCTATCAACCAGCTCCCCCTTCCCACGTCAATCACGTCTTCATTTCATTCATTTCCATCACCCATTAATATAACATAAAAAATACATTAATTTAATTAATTAAATCTTAATATCTGCTCAAAAGCATCATCATATTCGATCGGAAAGTACCCTAATAAACCACCTGAGCCTATTTTAATTATAATACATATCGTAAAAGACGTAATAGCAGGAATGATAAGAGGGATAGATTGTCTTCTCTCTATTTGTATTGAATAATTATATATATATATATATATAAATAGGATAGATTGTCTTCTCTCTATTTGTATTGAATAATTATATATATATATATATATAAATGGAGGGACGTAATAATTTTGAAAAATAACGGAATTGAAACCTATGATCGTACGGTTGGAATTTGACATGGGTTGTAGCAGGGAGAGATGATGATAGCGATGCCCAGATCGAGGAAGATCACTACTGGCACTGGGGTGTGACGGTGAGTTCAGAACGGCGCTGTCACACCTTCTGACCCGCTGATAGAAAATGAATAATTATATGAATAATTAATAGTAATATCAAGTAGACGTAGTAGTAGTAATAGCAGCTAGGGCGTCACAATCTGTTTTGATATATAATTAATAAGTTTAATGATGTTCTCCAAAAATGGCTGCTCATGCAATCATTTACCGTTCCATAGGAGCTCTATAAAAATGGGTACGTTCCTGTCGTCTCTTTCTCAACCACCTTATCCTGTTCTTTCCTTAAACCTCCATGCATTGTCATTTTCTAGCTTCCCTACAATTTCTCAGACTAGCTTTTTTGGCTTTAAACTATATTTATAATATTTTCTCGTAGAGAGCAATATGGCATATAAATCCATGCTTGTCTGCTTTGCCTTCTTCGTTTTCTGCTTACTACACCTCGTTCAAGAAGTTGCTTCTGGTCTCTCTCTCCTCCCTTGCCTTCCTTTTTTCTCTTATCTTTCTTCTACACGATTTCATGTTATATGTCAACATTAATGGCTTTACATGCAAAATGTCTCTTTCTTTTTTTTTTTTTTTTTTTTTTCTGTTTGTTTATGTTTGTGTGTTTTTATCTTTCTTTTTGGCTCAAAATATTTGTTCTTTTTCCCTACGGTGTTATTGATTTTTTTTTTTTTTCTGGCATGCAGAATCCATTGACGTTGACTATGGGAACTTTTATAGTACTCCGTCTACTACAGCTAGATCCGTAGCAACTCAGAACAGAAAGGTGATTGGTTAATGTTATCTCTTTTGAAATGGCCTGTTTCAACTAGAATATACATGACATAGTATGTATATGTTAAGTCCTAATGTACAGCACTAGTCATGATCATGATTTATGTATGCAAATTTAATTATAATGAATGTTGTATTAATGACTTCTGTTCTCTATATGTTTGACATGCATGCAGGTGCTTACTGGTTTGGAGGTTAAGAAGGAATATTTAGAGGTTAATAACAACAGGAAGGATGAAATTTATGGGTTAATAGGGCGAAGAAGTTACTATCACGGCATGGTCAATAATGGTGGACAACTGGAGGAGATCATGAAGAGAGAGTTAAGGATGGTGCCTTCTGGTCCAGACCCATTGCACCATAATAGGGCTCCAAGAAAGCCTCGTACTCCATAATTTAGGAGGAAAAAGAGTAGTGTTCTATGTTGTTTTTAAGTTTGTCTTTTGTTATATGTAGGTAGGTACGTAAGGAGGTCCAACATGCTCGTCCTGATCAATGTAATAGAAGACATTTTGAATCTTCAAAATTAGTTTGAGTACATATGTACTGTTTGATCGATGGATCGATTTAACCCCCAAAAAACCCCTACAGGGTGTACGTATAAATTACTAGCTCCAGGCTTCCAGCTAGTATTTTTTTATATCAAGTTTTGTGCACGTGACAATTGGCAAATATATATATATATATTACTGGCTATAAGGCTTCTCTGTTTCCTATCTTTGACAAGTTCATTGCTATATATCGTACTGCAACTTCCTTTCATTTGATCAATTACTCATTATACATTTCATGTCATATACTCTCCACTATATATAGTTACGAAAAAAAAAGAGAATTAATAAAAAGATGGGGGATAATTATCCAGCAGCTAGCTAGCTAGCTCACATGTAGTGTGACGATAATGATATTTCATAAAGATTACTGTGTGATTGATGGTTTAGTAATGAATATATTAGAAATTTTTTTTTTGACGAAAAGTAATGTATTGGTTAAGTTATGAATATATTATCAAATCCTTGAAGTTGAATGATAAACTAATAAAGAACAAACAATTTAGAGGAAATTTTGATTAGATTCGAAATATGGGAAATCGTTTATTAGAGTTATGTATATCAATTTCACAAAATATATGTCATCCAATCTTTAGATATAGTTGTATATGATTGATTAGGTCGTTAACCTAATACATATATATATATATATATATTCTACTAAAAATTTTCTCAACGATATATATATATATATATATATTTATAAAGCTACTACGTACTAATTTTAGATACCAATCAAAATTTTAAACTTACATATCTAAACTTGACGGCCTCAGAGGTTGAGATTTATTGGCTCCATCCTAAAATCGTAGAAGGAAAAAAAACCTTATAAAAGAGTATTGGCTCGGTCCTAACTATTTCTAAATTTGGACGTGATGTAAGTGTAAAAGGAAGAAAAAGGGCTAATAGGCTAATAGACTTTTTGAAAAAAACTTGTTTAAGGAAAATCATTCAAAAAACTTTTCTTGATAAACTAGCTTTTAGATTTTATTTTTTTTTAAATTAATTAAAAAACATGAAATTAAAAAACTGCCCCCATTTTCAACCTCAGATCGTTCGAATGTTAAGAAAAAAAAACTTAAAAACCTAACCAATTTTACTTCCCCTAAACAGGCTATTCGATCGATCGTACTTTAATTCATTTACTAGTTTTATCAATAAGCTTCATGTTTTTTAATCGAATGCGATTTGAATCAGCAAGTTTAAGCTTTTTGTTATTGATTTCTCTTTGAATAGTTGATTAATCATCATAATTGAAATAAAAATATATATTCTTCTTTATATTATGTTTATATGTGATTCTTGTTCTGCAACGAACATAAAAGAATATGTATCTAGTACTCCATAGCATGATTTGCCATTGGGTCATCGAGACATACTCGACGACTTCAATAGGTGAATGCTCGACGTACTTGACACTTTTAATAGGTGAATGCTCGACGCACTCGACGCCTTCAATAGGTGGAGTGCTCGACGCCTTCAATAGGTGAAGTGCTCGATAGGCTCGACGGGATTGACGCCTCAACGTACTAAACGCCTTCAAATATGAGAAGTACTTGATGGGTCGACGACTCGACGAGTACTCGATTCATTGGGTACATCGGGTCCTTATTTATTTTTTCAATTTTTTCTTTTTTTAATTTAAGATTACTGATTTCTATTTATTTTTACAGAAATGGAGAGTTTTTTCATAATTATATGCTTCAATGGTGAATTGAAGGAGAGTATGAACAAAAATGAGAATCAAAATTCACGGTATTGGCATTCAAATTGCAAAGAGGGATCGACTGGAGCATCGGTAGAATCTAATATCACTTACAGTCAGTTGTTGAATATCGTGTACGATTCTATCGACATTGAACGGAAATGAATTTGGATTGAAACTATCGTACAAACCTATTTATACATTATGGTCTTCGCCGTTATATATAGAAAATGAATCTGACACTTGCAATGTAAAGAGGAAAAATCTCCACTATATGTTATGTTGCTTCCGAAGGTGGGAGGAGATTCATGTGGTGAAGAGCATCATTTCCTAACCCTTGTAATGTTCATAGTCTTTGTAGGAGTGATGTGCCTCATATTGATAATCTTCAAAAGAATTATATGAGTGACATACATGTGGTTGCTACTACTAATCATAATGATTTTTTTTAGAATGGTCAAGGTAATGACATAAATGGCATCGAGGATGAGGATGCAGAAGAAAGTGATGATGAAGAGATTGAGAATGCAAAAGAAAGTGATGATGAAGAAACTGAGAATGCAGATGATCACGACGAGTGTGAGGGAATAGAGGTAGAACATGGTATTAATAACATCAATGAGGCCAACCTTGCAAATCAGGGGTACGATGATGATTTTTTCATGTGAGTAATACTGACCAAGACTTTACTGCTATATGTACCACGTACAGCTGACGAGAAGCCTCCATTACCGTGTGTACCGCATTTAATTGATGAGATACCTCCATCACCACATGTACCGCTTTTAATTGACGGGATTCCTCCATCACCGCATGTATCATGTTTAAATGACGAGATGCCTCCATCATCACGTATACCATATTCATCTGATGAGATGGCTCCACCATCACCGCATGTACCAGGTTCACTGGCTGAGATGCCTCCATCATCACAATCTGAAAATAATATTAGAGATGATGATTTTAGTCTCCCCATTACTACCCAGGACTCCACATGCATTGCAAGAAATTCAATCTCGATTGTCTCTTCCCAATCTAGTGGAGGTGCATTTTATGTTAAACAATATTTTACATCAAAGAATGAACTAAAGGTTAGCCTACATATATGCTCGCTATGCAATGAAATTTTGAGTTCAGGGTTAAGAAGTCGAATAAGACTACGTTTGTAGTCGTGTGCATGGATCCAAATTGCAAGTGGCGACTTCATGCTACGGGAAATAAGAATTCTTTATTTTTCCCAATTCGAACATTTAAAGATGAGCGCACATGTTCTCATTTGGTCAGGCAAGGCAAACATCGACAAGTATCTGCATTTATGATTGGATGACATGTGATGGCTAAGTACAAAGGGTGTAATGAGACTCCTAAAGCACCATCTATCATTAATATTGTCTGAAATGATTAGTTATTGGAAGGCATTGAAATCTAGATCAGTTGCACATGACCTCATCCGAGTACGGCTAAGGATAATTACAAACATTTAGCATATTAGGCAGGTAAGGTAAAATTGGTTAATCTGGGTACTGTGACTGCACTCCAGACAAATGGAAATAAGAGATTTTTGTTTTTTTTTCTTGGCTTTTGGAGCATCTATCAAAGGGTTTCAATTTCTTCGAAGGGTTATTTGTATTGATGGAATCTTTTTGAAGTGCAAATACAAAGGCACTCTTTTGGCAGCAACGACCCAAGACGGTAACAAACACATATATCCATTAGCTTGGGCTATAGTTGATTCAGAGAATGATGCATCATGGACTTGGTTCTTGGGCAAACTAAAGGGCTTGATCGCCAATGTCGTTGATTTGGTTTTTGTATCTGATCAGGCAAAGAGTATTAATAATGCTATATGAAATGTTTACCCAAATGCGAAACATGGTGCATGCACATGACACCTTAGCCAAAACATCAAGGCTAGATTCAAGTGTGGTAGGATTCTCGATCTATTCAATAAGGCGGCTAGAGCATACAAGGTTCACGAATTTGATGTATACTTCAATGAGATAAAACTGCAACAACCCAGTGTAGCAACACACCTTGAGACTACTGGTTTTGAACATTGGTCAAGAGTTCATTTCAATGGTGATCGGTACGACATAATGACTAATAATATTGCAGAGTCTTTTAAAGCTTCATTGAAGGATGCGCGTGACTATCCAATTATAGCCTTGCTCGATAGTATCAGGAAGACAATGACTACTTGGTTTTACAACCGACAGAGTGTAGCTAACGAGACAAGAACACCATTGACACCTGAGGTAGAGAAAACGCTATAGAGAAGACAGAATGAATCAGTAACATTGAAAGTTAATAGAGTGAATATAGATACATTTGAGGTGACCGGTATTTCAACTATTGCTTCGGTGAATTTAAGGGACATGAGTTGCACATGTAGGGTGTTTCAATTGGATAAGTTACCGTATGCCCATGCTTTAGCAGTTTCGAGCTACAGAAATATTGCACCACACACATTATGTGCAGAATACTACATGAATTCAAATTGGAGGCGAGCTTATGCAGAATCAATTTATCCTATACCAGAGACCGATGATTGGGAATTTTCAGAAACTCTCCGGTCGCTTGTGATTTTACCTCCCGTAATGCTTAAACAAAGTGTAAGACTAAATAAAAGATGTATATATTCAAGAGGGGAACAACCACGAAAGAGAAATAAGTGTAGCAAGTGTGGCAGTGTTGGACATTACTAGAGCACATTTCGTAACTTAATTGCAACTCCACTTCCTCCCAATTAAGAGTCACCCAAATTAATGTAATTATATTGCAATTCATGTAATATATGATATATCTTCATGTGGGTTTTCTATCAGTTTGATTCACTTTTGTATTCTATGAATTTGATTCACTTTTATATTCTATGAATTTGATTCACTTTTGTATTCTATGACTATGACTGACTTTTATATCGTATGACTTTGATTCATTTTTGTATTGTATGACTTTGATTCATTTTGTTTTGTATGATTCATTTGTAACACCCCAATATTTCTATACTAGGCAAATAAGTTTAAAGGGGTTAATGCCCTTACTATTCCTTTAATGTTTAGGGTTTAGGGTTCAAGGTTTAGGGCTTAACGCTTAGGGTTGAAAGTTTAAGGTTTAGGGTTTAAGGTTTAGGGTTTAAGGTTTAGGGTTTAAGGTTTATGGTTTAGGTTTAATGTTTAAGGTTTAGGGTTTAGGGTTTAGGGTTTAGGGTTTAGGGTTCAAGGTGTAAGGCTTAAGGTTTAGGGTTTAAAGTTTAAGGTTTAGGGTTTACGGTTTATGGTTTAGGGTTTAATGTTTAAGGTTTAAGGTTTAAGGTTTAGGGTTTAAGGTTTAAGGTTTAGGGTTTAAGCTTTATGGTGTAGGGTTTAATGTTTAAGGTTTAGGGCTTAAGGTTTATGGTTTAGGGTTTGATGTTAGGGTTTAGGGTTTAATGTTTAGGGTTTAGGGTTTAAGGTTTATGGTTTAGGTTTAATATTTAAGGTTTAAGGTTTAGGGTTTAGTGTTTAGGGTTCAAGGTTTAAGACTTAAGGTTTGGGGTTTAAAGTTTAAGGTTTAGGATTTAAAGTTTAGGGTTTAGGGTTTAATGTTTAAGGTTTAGGGTTTAGGGTTTAGGGTTTAAGGTTTAAGGTTTAGGGTTTAGGGTTTAAGGTTTATAGTTTAGGGTTTAATGTTTAAGGTTTAGGGTTTAAGGTTTAGGGTTTAAGGTTTTTAGTTTGATGTTTAGGGTTTAAAGTTTAAGGTTTAGGGTTTAAGGTTTAGGATTTAATGTTTATGGTTTAGGGTTTTGATGTTTAAGGTTTAGGGTTTAATGTTTAGGGTTTAGGATTCAGGGTCTAGGGTTTAAGGTTTAGGGCTTAAAGTTTAAGGTTTAGGGTTTAAGGTTTATGGTTTAGGATTTAATGTTTAAGATTTAGGGTTTAAGGTTTAAGGGTGAAGGCTTAAGGTTTAAATTCTAAAGTTTAAGGTTTAGGGTTTAAGGTTTATGGTTTAGGATTTAAGGTTTAAGGTTTAGGGTTTAATGTTTAAGGTTTAGGGTTTAATGTTTAAGGTTTAGGGTTTAAGGTTTAGGGTTTAGGTTTAGGGTTTAAGGTTTAGGGTTTAAGGTTTAGGATTTAAGATTTAGGGTTTAGGTTTTAAGGTTTAGAGTTTAGGGTTCAAGGTTTAAGGTTTAAGGTTTAAGGTTTAGGGTTTAAAGTTTAAGGTTTAGGGTTTAAAGTTTAAGGTTAAGGGTTTAAGGTTTAGAGTCTAATGTTGAAGGCTTAAGGCTTAAGGTTTAAAGTTTAAGGTTTATGGTTTAGAGTTTATGATTTAGAGTTTAAGGTTTAAAGATTTTAGAGCCATTGGGCAGTGCTACTTATATCCATCGACCAATCGGATATACAAAACTAATGGCTCGATGGACGAACTGAATACTCATCGAGCCATCGGTTTTAGAGATTAGAGACTTACAAATCATATTTAAAGAATTTCAAATTTGACAAACTTACATTATACATTTATAGAATTTACAGTATAATATTTATCAAACTTACATATATCAAATTAAAAACTCATCACAAATGTCACACAATCAAAATTTCATATATCATTATATTAAATGTCTATATATCTTTGATATATGTCACATGCTATCTGACACCGGAAAAGACTCATATGGTCGTCACAAATTAGGTTTACATCTAAATTTGCATGGTGATACTCTAAGTATTTCAACATATGTACCCCACAATCCTCTTTTACTATTGCTTTGTTTTCATGCAATCCGGTAACCACAACGATCTCAAATGGTTGGAGACTGCAGTCAGACCCACCGCTCCTCAATAAGTACGGGATCATCGTGCTCATCAGAATTAAGAATTGTAATATATTCTTCTTATAGTAATTGCTACTTGACAAGATATGCATGACCCTAATCACACATTCAGGAATGTCCACGACCAAGGCCGCCCAATGTTAATACTTAATGTTGTAAGGGATGTACAAATGGTCTACGTGCTTCCATGCAATTCCAACGACTGGTGCCTCACCGTCAACATACGACTTCATCAGAGAATCATTTGGAAATGCATGACTTTCTCGATCTTCCTCCTTCAAGTTCTTAAATGTCTCATTCCAATATATATGTAGGAATTGAGGGAATACTTGATCTAAGAAAGTGGCATTTTGGTCAAGCATGTCATTAAACTTTTGCTGCCTCGTTTGTAGTAGAAACATGTAGTCATCAACATGCTGCAATCATAAAGTAAAACTTATGTCACATAATACTGTGTTTGTGGTGTAGTGATTATTTTCTCTAATTTTTGGATTTCTATTAGGTCCACATAAGGGGATAAATTATCTAGAGTCAAAGTGGTGTTTTATCCTAATAAAGTGATATCAAAGCCATATTCGGTGTTCTAATTATTTGTGTGGCTTGTGTTGAGCAATAGAAACTAATACAAGTAGAATTGTTACTATGAATGGTTTAAAATGCCAAATTTGAAAAGCCACAATGGAGGATATTTTATATGTGAATGATTATTATCTGCTAGTGTTTTCGACTAAAAAACCAAAAGATAAAATTGATGAAGAATGTACTTTATTTCACCTTCAGGTGTGTGTGTATATTAGACAATGGGTAGATAATAATATTTAGAATCATATCACTGGAGAGATACATACATGTTCTTTGTGGAAATCCCTTGAGAAATTATGTGTTAGAAAACTAGAAACAATAAATTATATCTAATAAAGCAAATGATGGCTTTGAAATATTAGGATGGAACTCTCGAGAGAGATCACTTGAATGCATTCCAAGGAATTACTAATCAACTGGCTACAATGCCTATCAAATTTGATGATGAGGTACGAGGATTATTGCTTCTTGGTGAAAACAAGTCTAACAAATGTGGCAATGTTGAGTATTATCACTATGGTCTAAAGGGAAATATGAAGAAGAATTGTCGACAACTTAAGACAGACAACAAAAAGAAGAAAAGAAAAATAATAATGATAATGTTGCTACCATCACAGATGACTTCCTTATTATGTATGATGATGATGTTGTCAACCTTGCATGCCATGAGACCAGTTGGGTGATTGATAGTGGTGTTTCTATTCATGCTACAACTTAGAAATATTTCTTTGCATCTTATACATCGATGTCTTTGGGAATGTTAAGATGTGTAATGACAGCTTGGCTATAGTCATTGGCATTGGTGATGTGTGCTTGAAAACCAATAATGGTATGATGTTAGTTCTTAAAAATGTTAAGCATATTTCTGATATTCGCTTGAATTTGATTTCTACCAATAGACTTGATGATAAAAGGTCTTGAAATACCTTTAGGGATAGTTAATGAAACGTCACTACAGGTTCTCTGGTTGTGGCTAGAGCAAAAAGATGTTATTCTTTATACTTGATACGAGCAAGAGTCTCTGATGGCATTATTAATGCAATAGAGAATGAAAGTATGGTAGAGTTCTAGCATAATAGGGTTTAGTCACATAAGTGAAAAGGATTGTGCAATTCTAGCTAAAAAGAATATACTTTCTGGAATAAAGAGCACACATCCTTGAAGAAGTTTTCTCATTGCTTAGCAGATAAACAAACCGAAGTTGCGTTCAAGACTTTTCCTCCTTCAAGAAGGCTAGGTATACTTAATTTAGTATATTCAAATGTTTGTGGTTCTATGAAAACAAAAATACTTAGTAGTGATCTCTATTTTGTGACTTTTATAAATGCTCATTCAAGGAAGTTATGAGTTTATGTCATGAAGATAAAAAAACTAAGTGTTAGGTGTGTTTAAACAATTTCAAGCCTTAGTTGAGAGATAGTAGGAAAGAAATTTGAATCCATTAGGACGAATAATCAAGGTGAGTTTTTTGTGACCTCTTGATGAATATTACAGACAATATGGGATTAGACATCAAAAGACACCTCTATAGACTCCTCAGTTAAATGGGCTAGCTAAGAGGATAAACACAACACTAGTTGAAAGGGTGAGATGTTTGCTTTCATAGGCTCAGTTAACAAATTTGTTTTTGGGTGAAGCTTTAAGTATAGTTGTACATATTTTTAATCTCACACTATGTGATCCTTTAGATTTTGTTGTTCCAAATTATGTGTGGTTTAGAAAGAAAGTTTCCAATGATCATTTACGTACCTATAGGTGCAAGGCTTTTTTGCACAGTCCCAAAGATAAGAGGTTTAAGCTTGATATCAATACAAGACAGTTTGTATTTATTGGTTATGGACAAGATGAGTTTGGCTACAAGTTTTATGATCCACTAAAGAAGAAACTTGTTAGAAGTCGAGATGTTATATTTATTAAAAATCAGACTATAAAAGATATTGAGAAGACAGATGAGACACTCCTAAAATATAGTGATGTCTTGATTGACTTGGATCTAATTCTTCTAAACACATGTTCCAACACAAGTTGAGGATGATCTTCAGGATGACCAGCAAATTACAGGTGATACAGATCTTTCCATGAAGGTTGAGGCAAAGGATAATACTTGAGAAATTGCCATATGTTCCACTTACAAGAGATCAACAACCTTATATACGGTATTCTATTGATGAGTATATGTTACTTACTGATGGGGGAAAGACCGGATGTTATACAGAAGCCATGGAAGATGAACACAAGAATGAACGAGTCGATGCCATGGAAGATGAGATGAAATCTTTGCATGAGAATCACACTTTTGAGTTAGTGAAATTGCCTAAGGGCAAAAGAACTTTAAAAAATAGGTAGATCTATAAAGTAAAGTAAGCTGAACACACTTCATAACCAAGATACAAAGTTTGAATGGTTGTCAAGGGCTTTAATCAAAATAAAGCGGTTGATTTTGATGAAATCTTTTCTCCGGTTGTAAAAATGTCATCCATTCCTATGGTTTTAAGTTTAGCTGCTAGTCTTGATTTGGAGATAAAGCAGATGGATGTGACGAGAGCTTTTCTTAATGGTGACTCTAGACAAGGAAATTTATATGGAGTAATCATAGGGTTTCAAACTTAAAGGGAAAAAGAACTATGTGCGCAAGCTGAAGAAAAGTCTTTATGGTTTGAAACAGGCACCTAGACAATGTATAAGAAGTATGAATTAGTTATTGGTTTGACTTGATTACAGAGCAAAAGAAGCATGATAAAATGTTTAATGAGTTACATTGGACTTAGACACTATATCTATTGAATGACAAATAAAATGACTACTACTAAGCTATTTATGGACGATGGGGTTTCAGTATCAGGAATATCTGGTGAATCACAAAGCAAAGTGCCTAAGAAGCGATAAATCCCTTGAATTTTCCGTTTAGTCCTACCAAAATTAGTTCTTTGGAGCTAAATCCTTTAAATTAGTCAACCAACACTCTTCCTTTGCAAACATACCCCCATATTTGTAAAAAACTCCTTGGAATTGGTCAAAGGTCTATCTAATTTTTTAGTCGATCCTTGACATTTTCTAAAAAATTCCTGAACTTCGTGAAATTTTCCTCTAAATCTGTAGAAATACTCTTGAAATTGGCCAAAAATGACTTAAAATGAAGGAAAAGCAGCATGTGGTCAAACGATTTAACCAACTTATAAAGACGGGCAATCAAGGAGTCAGTTGACTAACCTTGGCCGACCAATCGCCCAAACTTGGTTGGCCACGCACCTTCCTTGGTCGGCCGACCAAGTCCGTCGAATCGGCTCACTAATCGTCTACTTGGCTAAATTGATAGAGACTTGGCCAATTACGACCAATTTCATATTTTTCTCAGATAATTTTTTTATTTTCTTGTTAAGACATTCTTCCAACATATTTCAAAATTTAAAATATGAATTTTAGCATAAACAATGGGGGAGCAAGACTACTAGGAAAAAATCTTTCGATCATTGTGTTTGCAGGCGTAAATTATCTGATGATGACTTCATTATATTATTGCTTTATGTTGATAACATGTTGATTGCTGGCAGGAACTCTTTAAGAATTGATAGGTTGAAGAAGCAGTTGAGTAAATCCCTTGCAATGAAAGATTTAGGGCTAGCAAACAAATTCATGGAATCTGAATTTATCGAGTCATAGTAGCCAAGAAGCTGTATATTGAAAAGTTACTTGAAAGGTTCAATATGAACAAGGTTAAAGTGGTCAGTTCTCCTCTTACTACTCACTATAAGTTAAGTACCAAGCAGAGTCCTTCAACAGATAAAAAGAAGGAAGATATGAGAAAATTCCTATATGCCTCAACAATTCATAGTTTATATGTATGTAATAGTATACACACGACTACATATAGCTCACATAGTTGGTAGTGTTGGCCAATTTCTATCCAATATAGGAAGAGAGCATTGGAATGAAGTAAAGTAGATTATGAGATATCTTTGAGGCACTTCCAATTTGAGACTCAGGTTTAGAAGTGAGAAAGCAGTGCTAGTTGGCTATGCGGATTCAAATATGGCAAGAGATGTAGATACCCAAAAGTCCATATCGGGTTATTTGATGATGTTCTCAGGTGGGGTTATATCTTGGACATTAAGGTTGCAAAAATGTATTGCACTTTCTACAACATAAGCATAGTATATTGCAGCAACTAAAGCAAGTAAGGAGTTTCTATGGATGAAGAAGTTTTTAAAAGAGCTCGGTTTCAAGCAACAACGTTATGTGGTATTTTGCGATAATCAAAGTGCCATTCACCTTCGTAAGAACTCTACTTTTCATGCAAGATCAAAACACATTGATGTGATGTATCACCGGATAAAAGAAGCTCTTATTGACAAGATGTTTGAACTTGATAAAGTTCATACCGATCATAATGGTTATGATATGTTAATGAAGGCACTACTAAGATATAAGGTTGAAGTTTATTGTATGATCGCCGAGTTGGCGAATCCCTCCACATAGCATAAATAAGGAGATTTGTTGGGTTTATTTTCATTATATGGAGATGGCCCAAAGCCATATGAGAAAGAAAAATAAAAGGTAACTTTGTTTGTTTATAGGGGCAAGATGTAGCAGTAAAGGATGTGTGCCACACAAAAGGAAAGAAAAGGGAGAGGAGAGAGAGATTATTATTTTTCTAATTTTTAGAGTTCCGACCAATTTTGATTAAGAGGTTGTTGGGAGGGAGGTTGATTTGTGGTCCAATTGAGTAAAAATTTGGTAAGCATATTCACGACATAGAGGCTACAATCTGAACAGTGGAGATCAATTTTAGGTTCCCTATCAATAGAAAAATTATTATTATTGAGCCGCCATTCTTGATGAAATTTCTCTAATTTTTTTGTAGTAGTACTTTGCCTTCCAAGATTGATAAATCTTGAGTTGATGTTGATGTATTCCTCTAGTTCTTCCTAGAGAGAACTATGTGTATTCCCATTTTATTATGAGAGTGAAGATTTTTGGTGGACTACATTCCCATGGTTTTTACTCCTCGTATTGAGGAGGTTTTCCACTTTCTTGTGTTATTTTGTTTGTGGTGTGGTAATTATTTTCTCTATTTGTTGGGTTCCTATTAGTTTCACACAAGAGGTGATAAATTATCTAGAGCCAAAGTGATGTTTTATCCGAACAATTTTGATCTTAAGATCAAAGACGAAAAATATTAATAATGTAATAGAAACAACTTTCCCCACGAACATTGAATACCGAATTCCTCCTTATTCATATGTACCTAAGCATGCTACCACAGATCAAAACAACTAGTCCACTCTATATACATTCATCTAATACACCTGGAATGAATCTTGTGTCCTGATGTTTGATTGGAAGTGAAGATTACCGAGTCTAGAGTTAGGTATGAAGCTAGCATCATTATCAAAAAATAAATTCCAATTTGTTACAAGACAATTTACAATTCTAGATTCTTCGTCTTCTAGGTTTTTTGTCTCTCCATCTTTTTTGTGGAAACGTTGTAACGCAATGATCTCTTCTTAGATTCTAAATTCAATAAAGAAAGGTTTATCAAATGAAACAATATTTGCTTAAATTTCTAAGTAATTGTTTGATAATCCAAAAGAACCTTTTTCATGTGGATATTTTTCCTTTTACAAGAAAATATAATTTATACCAATTTTCCCAGAATAAGTCACTTTTATAGATAATGATTTCACATATGTTCAAAATCAACCTTAATTTCCAAGACCAGCTAGTGCTGATACCAGATTCACCGTAAAACTTTGATGTATTTGAAAGTTTACTAACTAATTTAGATGTATAAACCTTGATCTCATATTGATATCTTATAATTTATAGATTCTACTCTCATTCTTGATCTATCATAAAAGAACTAAAAATTTTGAGTACAAGAGAAGTGACGATTCTTACTTTAGAATCCTTAATTTCGCCTTCAATGATTCCAGATTATGGAGGGAGGAAGGAACCATTGAGTTATGCTTGAAATTTTGCATGGGACAATGAGAGGGGTGAAAATATTTACTAATTACCAAAACTAAATGAAATCGTACATATTATACGAAGTTGCAACTGGAGGTGTTAACTTCATAGTTAAGATCTACTATGTGTATGCTTTCTTGCATAACGAATATACATATGTATCATTTATTTGTTTGTACTTATCTTACTATTAGAGAGGGAAGGGTGAGCTAGTAAAGCCCACCGCCTCATCTTTTCCCTTTATTTTTTTTTTATTATTATTAATTTATTATTATTATTATTATTATTAGTCTCATAACTTAAAGACTAATTTCTTAGGATTTTCTTTCAATCCTTTTTACAAACCTGCTATGAAATTAATGCTAACCATAAGGGATTTTTTACCTTATACTTATATGATCTCTATCTTAATCTTTATAACATGTAAGTTTACTTAAATATTAATATAATACATCTCTTATAATATTTGGGCTACAAACTTTATCTAACTATAAGACAGTTAAATGAGATATTACAATGCATCAGGCCAAGGTTTAGGAGATGTGTTGATGCAATACAGAAAGGTGATTGCATATGCCTCAAGACAGTTAAAAGATTAGGAGAATAACTATCCTACTCAGGACTTGGAGTTAGCCGCAGTTGTATTCGCATTGAAGACATGGAGACATTATTTGTGTAGAGTGCATTTTGGTATTTACATTGACCATAAGAGTTTGAAGTATCTTTTTATGCAAAAGGAACTTAATATGAAGCAAAGAGCTGGTTGGAGCTTGTTAAAGACTACAATTGTGAGATTCTGTATCATCCGGGCAAAGCTAATATAGCATCTGATGCCTTGAGTCATAAAACAACTAGTAGCTTACCTATGCAAGTAATGTTGAGAGGTATAGAACAAAAAAACTTGAAGAAGCTAGAATTGAGATGCTCTTGGGGAAACTAGCATAGTTGAAACTCTAGTCAACACTGTTGGAAGACATTAAGGAGAGGCAGGGTAAGGATTTGAAGCTTGAAGAGCTTAAATGCAAAGTTGATAAGGGAAAACTAATAGAATTTAGTGTTGAAAGTGGATGCATTAAATTCAAAAGTTGAATATCTGTGCTCAAAGATGAAGACTTGAGGAAAATAAGATTTTATATGGAGCTCTTGATACTCTGTATACAATGCATCTCGACACTATGAAGAAGTATGTAGACTTGCAAAAAATTTATATAGTGGCCTAGAATGAAGAAAGATATGGTTTACTATGTTGCGATATGTCTGACATGTCAACAAATTAACGCTACCAAAGACCAACAAGATTGCTACAACTACTTGAGAATCATGAGCGGAAGTGGAAAAAAATAACCATAGACCTTATATCCGTATTTCCTAAGATGAAAGAAGGGCAAGATGCTATATGGGTTATTGTAGATCAATTTACTAAGGCTGCCAATTTTCTACCTATTTGCACCACATATACAATAGATAAATTGGCAAAACTGTATATTAAGGAGATTGTGCGATTGAACGGTGTACCAAACTCGATAGTGTCTGATCAAGATGGATGTTATACCTCAACTTTCTAAAAGAATCTATAAGGAGATTTGGGGACCCAATTAAAGTTTAGTACGGATGTTCACCCATAGACTAATGGTCAAAATGAGTGAACTATTCAAACTCTAGAAGATTACATATATGATGGACTTTCAGAGATCATGGAATGAGAAGTTTCCATTGATAGAAATTTCATATAACAATATCATTAATTCATGAAGATGACTTCCTATGAGGCATTGTATAGAAGAAAGTGTCGATCACCTATCTATCGGTATGAAGCTGGAGAGAGGAAGTTTTTAGGTGTAAGAGAGGTGGATCAGACATCAGAAGAAATTAAGCTGATCAAAGAAAGATTGAATAGATTTACCGATCGACAAAAAAAAGTATACTAATAAGCATTGATGGCCATTGGAATTCCAAATCAGAAACGAAGTATTTTTTTCAGGTGGCTCCAATTAAGGGAATCATGTGATTTAGAATGAAATGCAAGTTAAATCTAAGATACATTGAATCCTTTGAAATTGTTGAAAGGGTCGGTGAAGTGACATATCGACTAGCTCTTTCTCCAATGATGTCCAAAATATATAATGTATTCTATATCTCAATATTACAGAAATATTTGTCCGACCCTTCGCATGTCTTAAATTATGCAACATTGGATGTGAACCCTAATTTAAGTTATGAAGAGGTGTCGGTAAAGATTTTGGATCAAAAGGGAAAATTATTAAGAAATAAGTCTATTCCTATAATATAGGTTTTGTGGCATAACTATGCAATAGAGGAAGCTACATGGGAACCCAAAGAGAGTATGCGGGAGAAATACTCTAATATAGTTTGAAATTTTGAGGATGAAATTTTATAAAGAGTGGAGAATGTGAACCCCCAAAATTTCCAATCTATACATAATAATAATAATAATAATAGAAATAAAAGAATCTTTTAGTAATTTTAAAATTTTAAGAGTTCTTCAATTTAATACAAAAGTAATTAATTAATTTAAAAACAAAACCACGTATGTGTCTACATGATGACACTTAAATAAATTGTCATAATAAGAAATTAAAAGTGACACTTAAACTACTATATAAACCCCCTCCCTTCCCCCATCTAAGCCACAACAAGAAGAAAGAAAATATAGAGGGAAAAAGAGAGAAGAAGAGGGAAAGAGAGAGAAGGAAAGAGAAACAAAGAGGAAAAGGAGAAAAAAAAAGTGGGGATAAAATTTTGAACACCCAAAATTTATGAAATAACTCTAATATAGCCTAAAAATCTAGAATCATCAATGAAGTAAATAGGATATGGGTTGTGCTCAGATACTAGGTAAGTGATAATCTCTGTAACATGGTAAACTTTATATATGATCTATATGAAAGTTATATGCATTGTATGTATTGATAATTATATGCTTATGCTTTGAATGTGCATATTTACATATGAAGATGATGTCAAACTTGGTTATTCTCAATGTTAATAAATTTAAACATAATATTGATGATTGACCATGATGCATACATAAGAGTATGCCATAATACATGTCGGCATGAAGATGAAATGATGATGAGTATATAAGTTAAAGATTTGTACGATGATGTATATGAGATATCATCGTGTGAAATTAAAGTTAAAATACTATAAGACAATAGTATTTGAGATATTATATCATGAAGTTGAAGATAAAGTTAATTTGTTGTAAGTTGATCGCATGCTTACTGTTAAAGCTAATGCTCATCACCATTGCATTGCGTCGATGTATGTTATAAGGCATGTGTATAGAGTTACTTAAAGCATACATAGCACGCATGAAAAGAGTTATTCTTGGAAATATATGATATGCTTTTAATGCCAATATTTATGTTAAGTATATGACGAAATGGTATTATTATATCTATGATGTTTATACTTTGTTTGCACTACACCATGATAATTTAGGTACGTTATCACTTAATGAGCTTTATATCTCATTTCAAGTTTTTCAGATTATAGATAAACAGAAAGGTAAACCAGTCGGTTTAGAGCAGTGATCAAAAAGTTGGAGTCAGTGTATGTTGTACATATGAGATCGACCTGTGAATCCGCTAATAGTATGAATAGAGAATATAAAAACAAAATTCCACCTATTTTCACTACAGTTGTATTAATGTATGATTTAAACGCCCAAACTAATGATAATAGTTATTATATTTATGAATAAGTAAATGATATAAAATTGGGGTGTTACAAAAAAACATATTGTTTTGAATTTAAGGGTAAAATCATAATTTACCGATAGTATGATTATAAGGGTAAAATAGTAAATTATTAATTCATTAAATCTAATTTCGTGAAGATCTATTATAATAACTAAGCATGATCTTAATTTAATTAGAAACTAATAATTTAAAATTATATTTTAATTAATTATTAAAGTATCCTGAATATTCGCGTATTCACGTTTATCAGTAGTGATCAAAGTGTTGATGAGCTAAAGTGGGTTTCCAAAATTCATGTGGCAAATTATTTAAAGTGTTACTTAGCTGAGATGTGCCTAATGCCCATCACATTGCTGGCTAACCTAATGGGTGTGTAGAGGTGGCAATTTATGCTAACACGGCATGGCTTTGGCATGGATTGGCCCATGTCCGTGCCTAAAAATAAGGGTATGACATGATACAGATACAATAACGGATCATAAATATGTCATGTCGGCCTGTGAGCCCATACTGTGTCATGCAGTGCTAGCCCGTGAGCCCATACCATGCGGTGTCGGCCCGTGGACTCATATTGTGTCGTGCCGAATGGTCGATGATTATTATATATTTTTCTTATGTTCAAATATTTAGATGTTTTCTTATTTATGTTATACTAGATGAAGAATGCGGATGTCGAACCAGCGAGGGGATCTGGGAGAAACAAGAGGATTTAGAGTTTGGACACCTGAGGTCCTCAAGTCTCAAGATGACGAGCAGATGAGAAGGTAGTTCATGTACTATTAATAATTAAAATTACAAATAAACTGTAAAAAGAATTATTTGACCAAAAAAGATCTTGCAGTAATCAAAAGGTTTCAATATATAAAATGATTTCCAGTGGAAAAAACCCTTCTCGGCCACAGTAGAGGAAAAACTGGTAATCAACCTACGTTGCAAAATCTAAAAATTAAAATTAAAAATAATCATAAATTTACAACGAATTCTCTAAATTTCATAATTATCTCATACTCCTGCTCTTTCCTGACTAGAACTAGAATTTCAGTATTTGAGGTATAAAGAATCAAAAGCTCCGATTAAGTCCTCACTTTTCATGCGATGTTGATCTCTTTTAAGGGCGTATTCCTAATCTCATAGGCACAATAATAATTCTATCATCTTTAGTGTTAATGATGTTCTTCGATCACTAATAATTCACCCACCTATGCTAAAAGCCACTTCTGAAGAAACTGTTGAAACTAGAATAGTTAGGATGTCGTGTGTCAATCAGGCTAATATTGGAAACTTAAACGAGTTTAACTTCTACCATTTCAAAATATTAAAGTCCTCTTCTTCATCCCAATCACCCCCAAGATATTTTAAAAATTCACCATATTGTGTACTACTAGACCTACTAGTCATGCTCAAAGGCGTGGCCAATTCTAAAGCTAGACCATCTTACCTAGAACTTGAACTTAAGAAACCCTTTCGCTTTAAGAGTACTTTTCATAACAATATATCTTCTGTTTGTTTTTTCTTTCGTCGTTGAGGTTGTAAGTCGCTATACTTAGTTTCATAAATACTAAAAACTTGATACAACTTATCAGAAGCGTTAGCAATTTGGGAAGTATAATCAAAATTTAAGTTATCATCAATAAAAGTAAGAATTTCTTTATAACCTTCAAGCTTAATCCTAAGATCTAAAATGACTCCTAAAGAATACAAGAGCAGAATATCAGACCAATCTTTTTAAAATGTTTCCTTCATTTTAATTACAATAAATCCAAAAAGACAACATCAACATACTGGCCAAAAATCGAAGCCATTTTAAGAAGTTCTAGAAGAACCAACGACAAAGTAAGATAATAAACACCATAAATAAATACAATAGAGTTATAAAAAACTTCTTAAAATTTAATAAAGTTTCTAGCAGTATCCCAATCATTATCAAATAATATAATTTTACCTTTTTTATGATGATAAAATAAACTAATATCATTACTATAAGGTAAAACATTTTTTCACATAGTATAAGTAGAATTTCATCTAACATTCATATCAAGAGAAAATTTTCTAGGTTTTTTATTTAAGGAAGTACAAAAGGTTTTAAATGCAGAAACACGCAAATTTGAATTACCTAGCTAAGCAAATGCTTCTCTAATTCTTTTCAATTTCTTCACTTACTAATTTCAAACCTTCTTTACTATTAGGTTGATAACATGACAAACACAACATTGATGTATAAATATTCTACCATTATATCCAACTAATTGGGATTGTAAAAAATTTGTAGCTTTCATGTTCGCAGAAGCATTATCTAAGGTGATTGATATTATACGTTGTTTTATTTCAAACTTGCTTAAAACTTGTAAAATTATTTCAGAAATATTTTCAGCATTATGTTCTTGCTCAATTACTCTAAAACCTATGATTTTTTTTTTATTTAGTACCTATTCAGAATCTAAATAATGTGTGACTGCATATAAATAATATAGTTTAGATCGAGAACTCTAAATATCTGAAGTTAATGCAATGCTAACATGAGGTGCTCCTAATTCTAATTTTAAAGTATCACGTTTTTTTTTAAAATATAATTCTAAATCTTTTCTAATTGTATTTCTACATTTTTTACAAAAATACGGATTAAAACAATTTTTAAGAAAATCTTCAAAATATTTACTTTCACCTAAACTTATAGGTAAATCATAAACAACAATCAATTTAGCTAAGCCTTCTCTAGTCTTTGCATCATCATAAGACCAATTACTAACCGTATCATCAGGTGGAAAAGCAAAAGTAGATTGAGTTATACCTATATCAGCTGTAGGCATACATTTATCTATATGTTATTTTAAGTGCCAGTACCACCCGCGGCTTCTGCAGTTAATTTTTTATTACATACCTTGCATACACCAAATCTTTCCACTTTACCTTTTTCATCTGATTGGTATATTTTTTCAAAATAATTCCAAACTTTCGAAATAAAAGCCTTCTTCTGACGTTTTCCAGATATTGTTGTACTCAGTATATCTTCTTACATTTCCTCTATATTGTTGTCAATGTCATCGGGTAAATTTATATAGTCTTCAACAGTTATGTCGGTCTCAGAGTAACCAAAACGTCTGAAATCGATAACATTTTCATGGTGGATCTATTTCCTACATCAAAATAATAGTAAATATTAGGACTTATTAATATAAATTAGTAAATATAGAATAAAATGTGAGAATAAACGTAGGTAAGTAACAACTTATAATGATTTAAATTCAATCGATAAAAACTTCACGGTTGAGAATGAGAATTTGTGAGTATACAATTTGAGACAAAAAAATTAGAGAGAGTCAAGAGATTATGGAGATTGAGGAGAACTAGAAAGATTAAAAGAGATAGAGAATATAGATTGAGAAAAATATGAAAAATTAGAGAGAAATAGAGTAAAATGTAAATTGAAGTGTGAAAATTGTGAAAGAAAATATAGGTATTTATAAGAAAAAATGAGAGGGAAAAAAAATTAAAAATTAAAAAAAAAAAAAAAAACTTGTGAGTGGGCTGGCAGCATGCCAGCCCACATGGAGAGAGCCTAGGCGCAGGCTTAGGCCTATGCCTGGGAAACTTCCACAGTGGGAGTGGTGTGTATGATGCAAGGGTTACCTAACACCGTACAAAGAAGCTAGGAGACTATGGTGTGTATATGTTGAAGTACAGAGAGTATGACCACATAGATACTAATCTACAGTTGATTAAATGATAGGAATATTCTACTATTCCGCAAACCTTAGATCTAAATCTAGGGGTTATACCTTACATGTGAAGGTTAGTCTTATATCTAAAGTTTATACCTTAGATCTAAACCTAAATGTTATACCTTAGATCTAAAAGTCATACCTTGCATCAAAAGGTTAGACGTAGACCTAAAGGTTATACCTTAAATCTTAAACCTAAATGTTATACCTTAGATCTAAATGTTATACCTTACATCTAAAGGTTAGAAGTAGACTTAAAGTTGATACCTTAGACCATAAACCTAAATATTATAATTTAGATCTAAAGGTTAGACTTAGACCTAAAACTAAAAGTTATATCTTTGATTAGACCTAAATGTTATATCTTAGATCTAAAGATTATACCTTACATCTAAAAGTTAGGCTTGGAACTAAACCTAAATATTATACCTTAAATTTAAAAGTTATACCTTACATCTAAAGATTAGACTTAGACCTAAACTTAAATGTTATACCTTAGATCTAAGTTAAACTTAAATGTTTACCTTAAATCTAAGTCTAACGATTTTACCTTACATCTAAATATTATACTTACATCTAAATATTAGACTTACACCTAAAGATTACACCTTAAACCTAAATGGTATACCTTAGGTCTAAACCTTTGAGGTCTAACTTTACAAGTCTTTTTCCTCTCCACCCGATTGCTCAATGACTCCCTAATTTCGAACCATTGAGCAATTAGGAAAGGTGGACATAGACTTTGAAGTCTTTATCATCTCCACCCTATTCTTCAATGACTCTTTGAAGTTTTTATCATCTCCACCCTATTCTTCAATGACTCCAAATTAGGGAGTCATTGAGCAATCAAGAAAGGTGGAAAGACTTTGAAGTCTTTGTCCTCTCTACCTGATTGCTCAATAGCTCACAATTTGAGAGTCATTGAGTAATCAAGTAAGATAGACAAGGACTTTGAAATCTCTGTCCTCTCTACCTAATTGCTCAATGGCCCTATAATTAGAAGCCATTGAGCAATTAGGAAAGATTGACAGAGACTTTGAAATCTCTATCCTCTCTAACCGATTACTCAATGGCCTTATAATTAAGAACCACATCAAAACCTATTCAGTCAAATCAATATCCATGAATATCAAAAACCAAATCATGCTAATTCAATCTCAAGGATATACATAAAAAATCACATTCATAGTTCCCTCAAAAGATGACTACCTCAAAAATCAAATTCACAACTACATCAAGCGGGATCACTCTGAATTGAGGAATAGGGGGCTTGAGGATGATTTGAGGCTTAAGGGATGTCTATGACAGAGGAATAGGGTTCTGGCATGTCCTCTTATTATGCTCAAAGACGCCATATTTGCTACACTTATTTCTCTTTCGTGGTTGTTCTTCCTTCGATGGTATACGTCTCTTTTTAGATCTCCCACTTTATTTATGCATGATAGGGGGTAGAATAACAAGGGACTAGATACTTTCTAGGAAGTCCCAATCATCCCTCGATGGTATAAAATAGATTAATTTTGCATATGTTTGCCTCCAATTTAGAGTTGTGTAGTATTGTACACATAAGGTGTGGGATAGACCACAGAGTTATTCGAAGTTAGATATTTCTGAACTGTTAAGGCATAAGTGCATAAGATTTTTTCCAATTAGAAAACCTTACATGTCAAACTCTTCACATATAAGTCTACCAACACATTAGTAGTAGAACCACTAATCACCTTAAACATTGACCCATTCACATCACCAACCTTCATTATTGTTAACCTGTGTCTTTCATTATCTCTTTCTCTACCTCGGGAGTCAATGAGGTGGCTGTATGTACATTTTATTTTATAAAACTAAGTTGTCATTATCTTCCTAACTTCATCGAGCAATATTATAATTGGATACTGACATGTATCCTTCAACAAAACATTAAAGGACTCCACAATATTATTGGTCATTATATTGTATCAATCACCAATAAAATGAGTTCTTGTCCAATATTGAAATCCAGCCTTCTCCAAATAGATTGCCATAGAGGGATTATGCGATCGAATCTCAATGAAGTATGTGTTGAAATCTCTAACCTTGTAAATTTTTTCTACCTTGCAGAATAGATCGATAAGCCCACCATACTTGAACTTTACCTTGATATTTTGCTCGAGGTGCCACATACATGCACAATGTTTTACATTTGGGTACACGTTCTGTATAGCGTTATCAATACTCTCAATATAAAAACCAAATCCATAGCATCAAGAATTAAACCCTTTAGCTTAGTCAAGAATTATTCTTACGATGCATCACTCGGAATCAACTACAGCTCGTGCTATTGGATAACGGTGATAGTTACTATCTTAAGCAGATGCAGAAAAAAGCATGCTTTTGTACTTCGACTTTAAAAAAGTACTATCAATGCAAATAACCCTTCTTAAAAAGCAAAAGCCCTTGATTACAACTCCAAATGTCATGAAAAAATATAAAAAACATATTATTTACATTTATAGAAAGTGCCATTATTGACCCCGGATTTATCATTTTCATCATGCCTCTATATGATGGTAATTCTTTATAACTATTATCTGCCATACCCCAAATACAATCATGTGCAAAACATTTTGATCTCCATGCCTCTTAATAACTAATATTCACCATTGGATCATTACGGATAATTTCAAGTAGAAGTTGCGGCTTCAGAGTCTTATTACACCTTATGTTCATACCCTTCACATATTCGCCAATCATAGATGTCGATAACGGCCTTTCCTATGATCTATATTATAATTATGCTGATCTTTCTAGGTTCGAAGTTGGAAAAATGAAGAATTCTTATTTTTGGTTGCATGGAGTCGCCATTTATAATTGGGATCTATACACACGATAACAAATGTAGTTTATTCGACTTTTTAACCTCGAACTCAAAAACCATCGCCATCGTATGTGCATGTAGACTTACCTTAAGTTCTTCCTTTGAGTTAAAACATTTTTTGACATAAAACTCCCCTTCGCTTGATTGAGAAAAAATAACGGGAACTGAATTGCTCTCACCACCTGTGGAATACTTTGTAGCAATGGGGATAACAACCTCTTTATTTTCAATTTTGTATCCCGATTGTGAAAACGGTTCGTTAGGTTTTATGTAATCTATGTTATCATAAGTCCCGATGATTCTTACTTCCTCGAAGTGTTCATCTTCATACACTTGATTCGCAACACTACCTTCGTTGTTGTGATGGTTGAAATGTTCTTCACTGACTCTTTCGCCTTCTTCACCATCAACATAAGCAACACCATCACCATCATCTGCAATCTCAAACTCAATCCCACCCGCATCTATGGAATTAGAATCATCATCCTCATCGTCATTATTATCCAAAGCCTCATCATCATTGTGATTTGTGTCATCATCATGTCATGAAAAACCTCGCAATTACCGTTAAGGAAATCATCATAAACATTAGGAATCTTAGGTAATTAACCATTATGCTCACCACATAAATCTCTCAGAGTCTTTAGAATTAACTTCATGTACAAGATAGATTTTTCATAATTAGATCGCAAGTGGCACAAAAATTTCTTCACATTTTCATCATTTCTTATAAATAGTGATGAAGACAATATTTTACTCATGTACACAAGTTGCAAACTGAATTCATTGTGATCAACGTCAAGAGAATTGTATACAACTTCCAACAACTGAGTATACATCACATTAGATTCAATTAAATCTCCATTGATTGTTTTGATGCCAATACAACAGATTCTCTTTCTCATTTAGGTTCACATTTTTTTCATTCTATTCACCATCGAAGCATATAATTACGAAATAACTTTTTATTTGTGTAGAAGGAAAATAATAAAAGGAAATTAGTATTATTGGTTACAAAGTTGAAAGTCTCTATGTTGCCCGAATGCTCAATGGTTCCAAATTATGGAGCTATTGAGAAATCAGTTGAAGAGGTTAGAAACTTTCAAGTCTATCCACGTTTCTCAATTCTTCTAATGTAGGAGTCATTGAGCAATCGGGCAATATAAACATAATTATTTTCTAGATTTCCACATTTTCTACATTTTATAGATTTCCAGATTTTTCTATTGCATAACGATTTTAAAACACAATACAAACCAAATGAAAATAAAATGAATCCAAAACATTTCAATTATCTATCAAGCATTGAAAGAAAAATTAAGTACAAAAGCATGAAAGTTATCTATCTCCAAACTCTTAATAGTCGATCATGAACTTGAAAAGAGATTTAATCAACAAAATGAGGTCAAACGAATTAAAAATGATCAAAAAATGGATGAAAAATGGGATTTGGAGCAACACTCTGGAAATTGTGATTTAGGGTTTAATGTAGGTTACTGTAGAGACTTGTGAAATGAAAGGGAATAATTTTGTCATTTCAAAAAAAAAAATTTTTCAAATTCTTTTTTACGTTGAAAGTAATTAAGTAATTTCATTTTTTGTTATATTTTTTTAAATACTTAAATAAAAATGGAGCTATTATTATAATGAAACTTTTTTTAAGCTAAACTTTTACAAATTTTCTTATATAAAGCCCCATTATATAAGGGTCCTTCTCTATTTAAGTAATGCACTTTTTATTCCCAATTTTCAAATGTTAAGTCAAATTGCATATAACGTAGTTTATAGAAACAAAATGAGGGAAAAAACTTTTACTCTAATATTGGAATTAAAGTAATGTATATAATCACTTTTTTATCACTAAGGTGATAATTGATCTTACGATTTTAGTTTGGAACTCAAAATTTTAAAATAAGAGGAGCTTGTTTATAAAAATAAAAATAATAATTAAGAGAATATAGAGTACTTCAAATTTAAATTTGAGATATACATTTTTTAATTATGTATAGTTACTAACTAGTGTGGAAAGTTCATAGCCGCATATATTGATGTTATTTTATTATTCAAACAATTAGATACTAGGTGTCAAAGTTTGGGTCCCAAAAATTTCTTTTCTCTTCTTTAGAATTGAGGTTTCGATATTGGCTTTATTGATCCAACTTCCGTTGATTTTATAGACTTCACTATTTTAATATCTACTGTAATGGGATTACATTGTAAGATTCTCTTGAGATATAAGCTTTTCAGAAAACAACGACGACCCCCATAAGTCCATAACCATAAAAGAAAAAAAAATGAGAGGGAAGTGTCACTCATGAGATTCTAATGGAGGAATCGAGAATAAGAGTTGGCACGAGGAATTAGAAGAGTGGTTTTTTTTTATATTTTTTATCCCCCTTTCAGGTATGATACATAAATTTCTGAAGCCCACTTACTCTCCTCAACCCCCCTCCCCCTAAATGACCTATGATGAAGTTTTGATAATTAAAAGGTATCAATGAAGAACAAGAAAGGCTACTGTCACCGCATCTGTTTTTTTTTTTTTTTGTTTTCCTTCAGATAGGCCGGTGATCAATATCATATAGAATCCGATTTACAAGCTCAAAAATTGGAAAATGGATAGAAAATGTAAGTTTTGGCTTTCAACTAGTAAATGTTAAATTTTGAGGGTTATAATTTGTTGTTATAAATTTTGGAGGTTATGACTTATATATATATATATATTTTTTGAGGTAAAAATTTTTAGTTCACTAGTTATCAAGTTGTGTAGGACACGCTATGTATATAACATTTGAGCTTTTATTTCAATCTTATGAATTCCTTTTTAATTTGTTTAAGAAGTATTGAATTATAATATTTTATCTGGTTATGTATTTTCTCTCTTATTAGTAAAATTTCTTTTCTTTTTTTTTTGTAAGAAAAAAAAAATATAATTTTAATAAATACATTTCAGAAAAGAGAATCCTTAAAATGGTATAATGTAAAATTAGTTATATTTTCATGGGTGAAAAATAGAATTTCAATTTTACCAGCATTTACAAGAATGCAAATTTTCCTTAAGCCCGTTTGGGAGTACTTAAAAGCAGTTTTAAGTGTTTGGTAAATAAACTTTTTTTTTTTAAATATGTATTTTTTATTTATAGTAATAATTTGATTTTTATAAAAATAAATATATAATAAAATTTTGATAAATTAATATTATTAAAATAAAAAATTTATTAATTTAATAAATTATTAAATTATCAATAAAATTTAATACAATATTCTTAAGCCGTGACAAAAAATATATTTTTTTAAACACTGACAGGTGGGTTTTTGACCAACTAAATCCTATGTACCTACCCTTAATTTGTGGGTCCAATTTGAGAGACAAAAGTTCATTAATCCGAAAAGTTATTAAATGTTATATAGTAAACAGTGTCATATTCCTTCGTACATGTAGGGGATAACAAAATCTCGTCGGGACTATAATAAGGTGATATTAATTTAGTCTTTGGTATCTAGATATTAGTATTAAAACGAGATCGTAATTACTAGTTCTGGCCTAATACTTGTCTCATTATTACCGGAAAAATATTGGAATACTATCGGGAGTCTCGGTCATAAAAGAAAAATATATTATAAGTTAGATTGAAAAGTTCTTAATCAGTGAGATATATTCAATAATGCATTGCTTAATTTTTCTTTAATTCATGGTAAAAAAGTCAAAGCCTATTGTTCTCTGAAGATTGTGAAAGAAAACCTCGTTTATTTTATTTTGATTTTCTTGTTTGATTGCCTCGCTAAGCTGTAAGAAGCCATAAAACAAGTTTAAGGTAATGTAATTATTTGCTTATCATTAATTTGCTAAGTTACTTTTTTCACTATTTTTTTCATAATAAATCATCTGAAGAGACGCTCACAATTTGACAATTTTCATTATCAAGAGTTGCAAACTTTTACAGATTCTCAAATATGAGAGGAACTCATTGTTGGAAAATGAGCATATCAACATGTTATGTTTATACTTGATTTTGAGTAGAGCTCATTTTGTGTAAACAAAAGAGTCAAAGTTGATTCGGATTCTCCTCCGTGAGAGCTTCGAATCGATATATGGTACGCTCAAAATGATTAATGGGTGAATGAGAAATTGAATCTCAAAGTACAATAATTGGAATAGTTTTGAGGAAAAATGAAGGAGAAACTTTTATCTCACATTAAAAAAGAGAATAAGTGGGAGAGTGTTTATATAAAATTACACATTTATTAATTGGTAATAAAATATAAACTAGAATGCTCTCTTACACACTCCTGCAGGGGAGTGCAAATCTGAATCGGATCGAACTTAGCTCGTGTGCATCTGCACTTGGGCGCGCGCTGTATGTTTGCCCGAAAATGACCCAGTTTGCCTTGGACCTCTTTTTTTTTTTCTCCAGGATATTTGTTTTCTTCTTCTGCATAAGATGAAAGGTTGAAGATGAAAGGATGAAATTTAATTTCATCATATTTAAACCGGAATTAAACTCAAATTAATTCTCATTCTCCTCATAAGCCTATAAATTGACATCTTCTTCCCATTTGAAAACACACAATAAAAAACGAAATCTCTCATCTCTCTAATTTCCTTCCTTCCTCTAGAGTTCTAAGTTTCTAGTATGGTAGAGTTCGAGCCACTGTTTGAGTTCGCTGGGAATAGTTCGGTGGAACGATACTACTATTCGTCTTCGTTGTTTTAAGGAAATTAATGCATAACATGCCTCAGTTTGATTATCTGTTGCTTATGTTCTTCCTGTTCAATTCTATTTTCATATTCTGTTCAGTTTATTTTTACTATTCTGTTTTATTTTTTCCAGATTCTATTCTATTCTGTTTTACTGTTTTATTCTATTTTTACAGATTATGTTCTATTCTATTTTACTATTTTATTCTATTTTTACAGATTATATTCTATTCTATTTTTTTATAGATTCTACTCTGTTTCATTTTACTATTTCATTTTACATACTATTCTGTTTTATAGCATTACTATTTTCTTAATTACTATTAACTGTATTATGTTTATTACATACACATCTTCCTACAACTTAAAACATATTTGTTTTATATATATAATAAACATATTTAATTTAATCAAATTCGAAATATTCTCTATGTAATAAATAAAACAACATATATTAATGAAACGTTTCTTTACACTAAACCTTTATATGTTAGTGGTAATGTAATTTATTCTAACGTCAAATTCTATAATGCATTTAATATCAATGTAACGGATTTACTCTAATGTCAAAGTGGAAATGGTTTTGTCAACATAAATGTGGGTTTACATATTTGATTGTATTTATATGTCTTGAATTATAATTGCATAAATTGTGAGCGATAGAGATTAATTAGTACCTTAATTATAAAGTTTGGATCAAACCATGAATTGAACCTATATAAATATATTATGGTTATTGGTGTGATCAATTAATGCATAATTGATAATTATAATTGTATTATAATTTATTATAAATTTTGTCACGGTTTTACAAATAAATATTGTAACGGTTTAACAATTAAAGTTTGTAACAGTTACAAATTTAATTGATCATTTTACAATTAATAATGTTTTCCAAGTAATCATAACGATTTTGAAATTAAAATATGTATCTGATTTTGATTAATTGTTAACTATTAGAATTTAATTTGCAATGCTCCGAATTTAAGTTCGTGATAGCTTACCAATTAATTTTTTTTTTCTATTTACATGTATATGTAACGGTTTTCAAATTTAATTGATCGGTTTACATATTTATTTTGTAACCGTTTTATATTTGATTATTGATGCTATGATTTTAATTTGTAGCAATTAAGAAAAGTAATTATAAAGATTTATTAAATAAACCTTTAATGTCTAGTTAAATTTATAACAATTTCAAAATTAGTTCAAACCGGTTCAAAATTTATTTGTAATGATTCAAAGTTATTTGTGACGGTTTGGAATTAATTTGCATCAGTACGACAGTCAAACAACTTCGTTTCACTGTTAAAGACACGAATGGTCCTACTGCTTGCCGTGCTTGGATAATCTAAGTAACTTAAATTATAGTTTCTGGCTCAATACTTTCACAATTTTCCTGTTTCATCCTTGTATTTTCAATTAGATCCAATTGGTCCTCAATTTTCTTTTCTAGCTCAATTTCAGTCATGTGTAAAAAAAAATAAAATATAGATAAAATATAAACAAAAATTAAAATTTCCGATTAAATTAATATTCACTCTTGTTAATTAGTAATAGACTAAAAGTTAATTATTCATATGTAACCGTAACCGTCCATAACTAGAGTAATTCATTACATTCAGCTTTTAGCAAACAATATGCTAATGATCTAGAGCATTTATATCAATTTCTTCATAAATTTCTTCAAATTTAACTTAATTTTAGTTAATATGATATTTTAACTAATAATTTTTCAGACAATTTTATATTAGGTTCTTTATTTTATTTTTTAAATCAATTAAATATTATTATTTATTTCATTTAACTTATTATATTTTAATAAAATAATTAATAGGAGAGCATTATTTATTATTTTTATAATAAAATAATTAATAGGAAGTGATAAAATAATAAATAAATAAATTTAACTTTATTTAACTCGATCTTCAAATTTGAAAAATGGGATTAGTAAATTTAAATTAAAAGTTAAAGTAGGGGAGCTTTTTTTTAACAAAATTAGTCCATATTCTCTAATATTTTAACTAATATAACCAGCTAACTTGATGTGGGTACTTTAAAAAAAAAACTATTTTAATAAATAGTTCTATTTTGAAAATTTTCAAAAATTAATTTTTCTTTATGTTTTTTCAAATAATGTTTTTTCAAATATTACATATCATATCCACTTCTCTCACTCATGAGTCTACATGTTTTGGGCTTTCAATAAGAGTATAATGGTATAACTTTTAAGACCATGCATGCAAGCGGGGATAGCTCAGTTGGGAGAGCGTCAGACTGAAGATCTGAAGGTCACATGTTCGATCCACGTTCACCGCATTTGTTTTTGAAAAACCTAAAATGCCTTTGAAAATTCCCTTGATTCGTCTCGACCAAACATATCAGCACTCAAAAAACAAAGAAATGTAATATTTTACTTTCATATTTCGAACATCTAAACCAAACAAATAATTTACGAAACAAACAAATATATAATATCTAATCATCGACCGGGATTGAATACTCGAGTATCTGAATTCTGAACTATAGACATAAACTGAATGGACATAAATATCTGACACTAGTATCCTAACCCAAACACTCTATACAGTGATAGTATCGTGCAATATCAGCACTTATGCGTTAATGTGCACTCATAGGCAGACAAGCATGCGCATGCCTAGGCTGAGCTGATTCTTAATAGCATCCAACATTCTTCAATCTAGCTAGTACATATTTACAGGGAAATAGGATGCTAACGTCAATGTCAATGGTTTGGTGAGAGATGTCATTGTCATGATGCCCGCTTTGAAAAGCTTATGTTTCGAGTGCGCTACACCTTTAGGCTTTAAGGGATTTATTTTAAAATATTGTCATCGCCCAGCACGTAAGAACGTGTTGGGTAAAAGTGAGAGAATGCATCTAGTCGGTGTTTGAAATTTCGGTTTAAAAAAAACCCAAAACTAGAGTTTAGAACAAAGACTATTACAAAGGATTACTAAATAACGAAGCACCACAAGTGTCATCAAAGTCACTCCTAAAGCCTAACCAAAATCCCCAACCTATTAAATAAGAAATTAAATAAAATACCAAATGACACACATATCCTATATACATCTAACTAACAATACCCTGCCCTCTCCATATATAAGTTTTCCCCTAATATATATTAAGTTATCCGCATAGATGTTTGATCAAAATAACTGGATACATTGAAGAGGGAGGCACACCATATAGATATATATATATATATATATATATATATAAGTTCTAGAGGAGCTTTCTTTCACCGGCTTAACTTAGTACATTGTCGAAGATGATGATAACTCGAAATAAAGAAAAAGATCAGTCGAAGTTAGAACTACCTAAAGAACGAATTTTTTTTTTTTTTTTGGTGACAGAAAACATGTTAGTCATTGCAAGCTAGAAAAGAAGCCTTGCTCTCAACATAATCCAGTACCCCGAGATATAGAAATGAAATTTCTAGGTGGCGAACTCATTGTAATCTAATGGGGCCTACCAGTTGCAGGTATTGGGGTGGCTCGGGTGAAGGATTTGTGCATCATCATAAGGCTGCTGTCAATGGTTTTTGCTAGTGATCCATTGCCTCTTGTTTTTTCTTCCAAAAGGGGAACCAGAGCCATAAATATCTCCATTCTCGTCACATCTCTGTTTGCCTGCATATAGAGTTGGACATTATAAAGAGGTGGTACAAAAAAAAAAAAGAAAAAAATATTGATAGCGTAGAGCAAATTTAAGAATGTAAAAATCAGGGCAGGTGACAAGAATACTAAGAAACTATATTAATTCCAAGTACTAATAAGGAAGTCATTCGGAAGAAATACGAGCATATTTGACACGACAAAATATTTTAAACGGGAGAGCTTGTAATTGGGTTTACCTCCACAGCAAATTGTGCCCATATTTTATCATTTCGAGTCTCCATAACGCCCTTCAAGATGGTTAAACCTAACCCCCTGATAAAATCTGCTATTTCCAAGAAGAAACCCCTTTCTTCACAAAGCATCTGCTAATAAGAAAAATAAAATTTTACAACTTACAGACAGATTCGCCACAATTCAACCCCAAATATTGATCTATGACTAGGCAAACCCTCTAGTAGTATATCCTCCTACCCGTACTAGATACCACGGTGATATATGTATACTTAATTAATAATAAAGTGAATATTTGATAATACCTCCACCAGCAACTGACGAGGTGGACTCAGGTCCTCAACTATAATAGGGCAGACCATAGATTGCGACCCAACCTCCAAGCCCCATGTTGCTCCACCCTCAAAGTTGTATTTTAGAAATTGTCCACCTTGCTTGTTAATAAGCTGCGCGTTCAAGCATGTAATATAGACCATCTTAGAATTCTACCCATTTCTTCTCGTCTTTCAGGAAACATAAAGTTCGCAAACAAATAATATACAAGCTTTGAACATTTAACTTTAGTACAATATTCTATACCTTAGACTCTCTGCTTTGTTTTAGCTTGTCAGCATGCTTTGTTACATTTTGCAAGAAACACATATGCTTGACAGTGCGCTCAAGTAGTGCATCTATGGGACACTGTTAACCATAATTAAATATAAGAATGGCATCGGTTTATAAGAAATATGAATATGCAAAAGAGAAACGTATTAAAGATTATTGGAGTAACAAAAGACATTACCTTTCCCCCATTTGGCACAATCTCCCGCAACTCCTTTAGACGATCTTGAATCATCTGCCGATCCTTGGGCCTGGGCCTGGGGTTCTCTCCAGCTTTAAGCCTTTTGCGTGTTGATTTGTTCATTTCATCAGATCTCTTGCAATAAGTTGTAGACATACTGGTGTCTGGCTTTATGTTGGTTCCCCGTTCAACCAATGAACTGATTTGAGATCCATGAACAGTGGTTTGAGAACAGCTACTCACAGAATCCTTGGTAAACCCTGATCTAAAACAGCCAGTATCTAGAGACCCTGCCTTATGCAAAGGCTTAGGAAGGCCCAAGGATCCACTTTTCAAGTAATCAGATGCGCTATCATGACCGTAAGTGGAAGAACCAGTTACAATAGGGTTCCTATTTATCTTCCGCAATGTTGTCATACAAGAATTGTTATCATCTGGGCCCTGCTTGGCAGCAGAGTGACCATTAGAAACCACAGCATCTAATAGGTGGTCAGAATCTGTCATGGAGAAGATACCACTATGCGATATTCCTTCACTCATTGAATATATATGACACAAATCCACATTATCCTTGCTGGAAACAGCACCTGAATTCCATGTATTGTCATCAGGTACATTAGCAAGTAAATTGTTCCTCTTACCAAAGAGGTTACTTTTATACTCCACACCCAAAATATCAAATAAGTCCCCAGATGAAGGTTGGGGAAGTGTTTCTAGATGCTTAACATTGGGACACCCTGGACTTTCAATTTTAGTATCATGGTTTTGATATTCATTACTAAAACTTGGGATGTTATCACTCAAAGACACAAGGCCCTCTGGGTAAGTCAATGCTTGTGACAAATCCTCATCTATATTTGGCTCTGTTGGAGCTAACTCCATTTGAGAATTATTTATACCTGCAACAAAATGTTTCTTTTATCAGAATCTCCAAACAGAACATGGCCAAGTCCTCAAAAAATTTAAAGAGACAAAGGAAACCAGAGTTTTTTTATGCCAGAAAGATTATTGGCTGCCGCTCTTCTGTGTTCGGAAGAGACCATGGACTCGAAATTGGCTTTAAATAGTTTTTAAATTCACTATGAGCATGACTTTCATCATATAACGGAATGCTAACAGAATTTTTTTACTATTGAGGATTATGCCCCCCTTAACCTTATAAGATTTAAGTTAAAGCTATCGATGCACTTCTATGATTATTGCCATAGCATTCTAAACCAGTACCTGAAAAAATCTGACATTCAATGGATTTTTGGCCGTCATAACCAGCATTTTCTTGACCAAATTCAGGATGAAAATTCAGTCCAGAACTAGTAGAAAGTTGGTTCTGCCACACATTAGGCTTTGAAAGGACCATATCAGTTCCAATGTCTCCATACTTTATATGGCCTTCAAAAGTACACTCCGGCTCCATCACATGAGTAAAGTTAGGTATGAAAAATTCCTTCTCTGATTTAGATAAATTCCAGGTCTGATCTGGATATTGAAATGGGAACGCAGTAGCATGCGGGCCATTCTTAATCTCTTCAGTCAAAGAATGAGAAAGTTGACCAACAAGCCCTGAATTCTGAAATAGCTCTGCATGATCTTTTGTTGCATCGCTTTCATATGGAAGAGCATCTGGAGCACCCCCTAAACTCCGGATTAAAGTCTTCACATCATTCACAAATCCCATATTCTCCATGATCTAGAGAATCAACAAAAACAATCCTGTTAAAAGAGGAACTCAGAAGCAATAGGCGGTATCCCAACAAGCCTCTACAGTATCTTGAATCTATCATGCACTAAACTTTATCAGTTTTGAATACAATTTATGAAATATAATAGTATTTTTTATCACTTCTTATGCATACTTAAAACCGCTGTCTTGCACTCACATTAATGCAAAAATTGCTAGTGTTCTTGCCAAGAAATATGTGAATGATGAAACTCCTCAACAAAAATCATGTGACCCAGACAAGGGAACTACATGCAGAACATGCACATCCATTATGCGAGCACAAACATAATTTTGAATGAGTAAAAGGACTCACAGCAAAAGGAGAACCAAGTTGAACAACTACATGTGGAAGAACAGGAATGACTGCTACTGTCTGAGGGAAAAAAAAAATATGAACCTGTAAGAAGCACTAAACCATACAAAAAACTGTAAAAAGCAGAACCAAAGTTAACAAACCTGCATTCCAGCTGAAATTTGTTGATAAATCTCATCTTGAACCTGACAGACCCACAGAAAATAAGCATCAATGCGAATAATAAAACACTTCCTATATAGCCTCTCAGACCAACACCAATCATACATAGGACAATTAACTAAGCACACAACAGTCTGTCATAAATCCATTTTAACTCATGGAAGTGCATACACCAGCTAGATTTCATTAGAACACTTGAGACTTTTTTTCCCCTCTTTTTTCTTTTTCTTTTTAGTGACAGAACCATTGACGTAAATGATGGACTATTCATCTGAAATTTTACACGACAGTTTCAAAGAGCCTAGAAAGTTAAAGCATGTAACTGTCAAGGGAAAGTTTAACTACCTCTGGCGGGTGGGAATCAGTGATGTAACTGCTTACGAGAATCCACTGGTGATTCCCTGAAAATGCAGCCTGGCCAACAACCCTGAAGAACCTCAATTAGTGATTGCTATGCTCAATTAAAACAGTAATAAAATAATATCAGGGTAATCTGGACAAATGAAAAGTGGGAACATTCATACCCTTCACCAGCAACATTAATCTTCTTCAACATCAACTTGTTAATCAGTGGATGTACTCTCTCTTCTGCTTGAATACTGAGTGGAGTGCACTCTCCAAAAGGATTACTGAACATAGATACAAGGGACATCACTGATTAGGATTCTGACATAAAAAATCTAAAGAAAAAAACAGGATTCTACTATGCAAAAATCAATCCCATCTCTGTTTAATGGATGTGAGATAGGAGCAAAGCGAGGGTACTACATATCATGCCTTGTGTTAATGTCATGCTCAAGATAGAGGATGAGGGAAGAAGCTCAGTTACACAGAAGCTACCTTTAAAAATTTTGCAGAATTCATCCGTGTAATAAAATCTTGTATTAATAAAATAACTACAAAATTATATTTGCCAGCAGAAAAAATTGAAGTTCTAAAAAAGCAACTTTCCAACACAAAGGTCATCCCACCCGCCGGCCCAAAATGGGAAACTTTTCATTAAGTAAAAAAAAAGTAAAACCAAATGGAAACAAACAGGGATGTAAAAGTACTTAACCTCAGAATCATACAAAGAAAACCCATCCAAAGTGGAGCGAATTTGTCAAACAAATACAAATCTCTTTTTGGCGGAGATTCTTCAAGACAAAACAGAACCAACCAAAACATCACACTCCAAAATAGGGAAAAAAAAAGAGACTAGAGCACAAAACAATACAAGACGATAGTGACAAATAACTACTTCACACAACTAAATCTAATGACTCTGATCTTTTAGAGCACACGAGAGTAAGAGATCAACAGCAACAGGGGAGATTGCAAAAGCATAGAGAGTACCAAATTCACTCTAGACAGGAATATACCCAGAAATCAGTTCATGATTCAGTCCAAACTAATTCAACTTTCTAGTGAAACAAATTTATAAATCAACTTTGCTTTGCTTCCACCACTTTCTCAGCCAACAGACAGAGAAGCGACGGAACTCCGAACAAAGCCGTACTACATACAGACTTGAATTCATCGCCGACGAAAACAACTAAATTTTGCTTTTTTAAAAATCAATATCATTTTCCTGCATATTTCCTCCATTTACCAGGAAACTTACTTAGGATTTTGGCGACTGATGCTCCAGAACACAGCATAAGACCACTGATTCGTACCACAAAGAGTCTTCAGCGCCTCTTTCAGCAAAAACTCCATAACTTTTCAAATCTCCAACACCTTTCTTACTGAAAAAACTTCGACTACCGTGCACGAGTAGGTAGAGAGAGAGAAAATAGAAACAGAGATGAATAAACAAACAATAAGGTGTTTTCAGAAAGGTAGAGTCGTCGCCGGAGACGGAAAAGTTTCCCGGCGGCTTCACTTCTACTTCTCTAACTTCCTCGGCATGATCCTCTCCCTGCCTGCTTCGTCCTCAAACCTCCACTCCTCTTTCTCTCTGGATCCAAGTTCCCTGCGCTCATTACCCGGCATGCCATACTCCGACGAGACGAAAATTAACGAGAAAGAGGAAAAAAAGAAAAGCTCTAAACCGCGCACTAGAAAAATCACCTACATAATTCCACAAGCTTCACGCTTGTAAACAGCCAATACTTGCGCCATTTCCCAGCTCAAAATCAAGAAAAAATCCTCACGAAAATAACAGAAATTCTCCGCGAGAAACGGTCAGAGAGATCGATCGAGTTGCTCTGTATTTTTTTTTTTCTTAGCAGTATGAAGTTGCAAAAGAAAGAGTGGAAGTTTGCATATAATAAGAACACAAGGCCAACCCAACCAGGTGAAGAGGATGAGAGAGGTGTCTAGAAAACGGGCCTAGATTTAGAGTTAATTACGGACGTACTTTTGTCGTTTGGCGAGGAAATAGTTAAATAAAAGAAACCAATGGTATATGGGTAATAACCCGCAGTTGGGTGGTGCTGTGTGGGACCTCTGAACAAGTGGTACTGTTAAAGTTGTGAGGTAGTGCGGGTAAGTGACGTATTGTGACGTCATATTTAATATTTATGTTTTTGTTATTTTTTGTGTGGGGGTGTTTTGAAAATAACTAAATTACCATATTGGTTCATACGTGGCGATTTGAAATATTTTGCTCTTAGGGAAGCGGAAGGTTTTTGTTATGTTTGGTAATATTTTTTATATTTTGTATTTATAAAATTAGTTTTAATAATGATTATTAAAAATTATATTAGAAATAAAAAAATATTTTTTTAAATATTTTTTATTTTTAATTCAATATTTTTTTACCTAAATATTAATACTTAATATTATTATTACAAGTCTAAATTTATAATTTAATTTCAAATTTTCATTTTCAAATATTTAATGTGGAAACAGAATTTACCGAAATAGATCTCATCAACCAGATTTGATTAAAATATGAATCATAGTTTTAACTCAGACATAAAAATACAGGCATTCATATCAAACCAAAAACTCTAAACCAAAGTTTAAAGCGTGAATTAAAACCACGAGAGGAAGTCGAGTTGACGATTGCCCATCAAAAGCATGAGAGGAAGCCTTAACCCATACTCATAACTGCTAGTTTATTCTACGGGTCGAAGGCTTCATCGACCTGTCGAGTATCAAAACTTCTAATTTACTTAATGGGCCGACTTCTAGTTTACTTGATGAATGGATGGAACTTTCGACTCGTCGATAATCATAACTTTTAATTTACTCGATTTTTTCGTAATTTTTTTCTATTTTTAAAAAATATTTTTTAGACAAAAACTGACACAAAAACAGTTACCAAGCAAGCTTGTCCCCTCCCCAAAACCTATTTTCATATTTCAAAATATAAAAACTATCATTGAAAAACGTTATCAAGGATAACCTTTGTTATTTTGGGAAGGCTAAACGGCTTTGTAAGAAAATTTCTTTTAAAAATTAAGGCTGATAGATATTTCAAAATGTATTTTGAAAAAATATATTTTTAGTAGATATGATTTGATAGTTTGTTGTAAAATATTTCAATTTTTAATAATTATAAAAAACCACTAAAATTTAAAAATGATATTTCTAGTTTCTTCTATAATTTCTTACTATTCATAGAGCTCGATGCTTTTTTTTTTTCCCCAGCACCCGGGGCAAGAAATTGTAGAAGAAACTAAAAATATACTTTTTGAATTTTTATGGGTATTTTATATAATAATTAAGAGTTAATCAAAAAACATACATCCAATATAATTTGATATGCTTGTCTTTCTCCTTAAATCGTGACACGTCATCAAAATATGTTTTAAAATACGAAACACATTTCAAAATACTCGACCAAATAGCCCTTAACCACTTAAAAGTTTTTTTGATAAAAGTTTTTTTTTTTATTATTAAATATCTTAATCTCTTTCTCTCTGCCTTTTATCAAAATTATTATTAATAAATTGAAATTGAAAAATTCAGTTCTTCTAGTCAGTTCTAACCTGATCTTACTATTTATCCACTTATAATTTATTCTTCGATCTTTTCTTTTCTCATTTGTCATTCATTTATAAGCTTCGTAATAAAAAAAACATCAAGTTTTCTTAGAATTGTTTCGTCTTTTCTCCCCCTTTAACACATTCAAGCTTTTATCCTTACTTTTTCTTTCAATTGTTGATAGATAGTCATAATAGAAATGTAAATTCATCTCGTTCTATTTTATTTGCATTTTACTTTCATTTCCTTCTACTATGCATAAAGAAAAGAAATTGTAAATCTTATGCTCATTGGGTCATCGAGATCAAAAAAATTGTCTCTTACCTTTAATCTCAATGGCTATAAGGGTATCCTGAAGACTTATCGAGCCATCAGGTATTGAAGTCAGAGACTTTATAATCCTTTCTAAAATCATAAATATTAAATAATAAACCCTAAATCCTAGATACAAGACCATAAAACTATAAACCTTAGACTCTAAACAGTAAATCCAAGATCCAAAACCTTAAATCTTATACTCTACACCTAAAATCCTAGATTATAAACCTTCTAATCTAAACATTAAACCCTACACTCTAAGCTCTAAACCTTAAACTCTTAACTATAAAAACCTTAAACCTTAAACTCTAAACAATAATCCCTAAACCTTAGACTCTAAGACATAAAGTAAATGGTTTAGGGTTTAGTATTTAGAGTCTAAAGTTTAAGGTTTTAAAGTTAAGGTTTAACGTTTAGAGTATAAAGTTTAGGATCTACAGTTTAAGGTATATAGAATAAGGTTTAGGGTTTAGAGTCTATAGTTTAAGGTTTAAAGTTTAAGGTTTAGGATTTAGAGTTTAGAGTTTTAGGGTTAAGGATTTGAAGTTTAAAGTATAAGGTTTGAGATCTATGGTTTAAGATATATAGTATAAGGTTTGAGATATATGGTTTAAGATGTAGAGTATAAGGTTTATGGTTTATAGTTTATAGTTTATAGTTTATAGTTTATGGTTTATGGTTTAGAGTATAGGGTTTAAGGTTTAGAGTATATGGTTTAGAGTATAGAGTTTATAGTTTATAGTTTAGTGTTTAGAGTCTAAGGTTTATCGTTTCCATTATGATTATCTATCAACTATTGAAAGGTAAATTATTTTTCCATTAAAATTATTTTTCTTCAAATTTTTAAAGAGTCATTATTTCTTTTTGGAAGTACAAATGATAATAGGTTCGATGAAGACGAAGTTGCGAATATAATATAAACAAAAATGAGTTGTGAACCGAACAAAATGTAAACGAAAGGTTGTGATGGACATCAGATTTAATAAAGGTGAAACCTAAAGTGTAGAGAGAAAATTGATATTTGCAATTATGAATATAAGTGAGAATTGAAAACTTTTTTTTCTTCTTGTTTTAAATGTCAATAATGTTAAGCGCTTTTAAATGACTTCTCAAACTAGTTGAAGAATGCTTTCGAATGATTTCTCATATTAGTTTATTAGAATGGATTTATGAAGAAAGCTTGCGAAAATTGAGGTAAGTCCATTGTTATGAAATAAGAGGAAAGAAGATGAACAATTATTTATTTAATTTTTTTTTTCAATTCTGACAAAAATTATTAAAAAATGTGAAAAATTTTATTTTCTTATTTATATCTCAAGTTTTTAACAAATGAAAAAAAAAAGTTATTTTATTAAGTAACTTTTTGTGGAGGCTAATTTATATATTATATTTTTATAATGGGTTATTTTTTTTTTCAAATTTTACTGTTTTTACGCAAAATTTCCGTGGAAGTATAATCCTAGACAAAGATCCAAACTCAATATTGACCACCATACTACAGTTTAAAGGCATGTAAAAAATATTAAATAAAAATTAGGGTGAGTAAAAAATAAATTTTTAATAAAAATTCAAGGATTGTTTTATAATTTTTTTAAAAAAATTATAGAGAATTCCAATTTTCATAATATTTAGAAACTAATTTATATAACTTGATTAAATTATAGTAATCTTTAAGTTAAACGTATTTAATAAGCAATAAGGGTATGTTTGGTTTCACTATCTGAATGATAATGAAATAAAATTTTGTTAATTCATTTGCATGAGATTTTTTATATTATTATTTAAATTTTGATATAATTTTTATGTAATTTTTGAAATTTAAAATTATCAACTATAAATTTAGCTTAAAATAGAATCAAAATCAATATTTCATTCATTCTAAAATATAATTAAATAAATATAATAAAATCATTATCTCATCTTTATTCTATACATGAATCGAACTAAATATACCCTTGAGAGTGGAGAAAGTGGAGAAAGCAGAAACTCCATGAATGGAAACAAGGCTAAAAATAGCGATACATGCAGTAGTCTATTGTCCAAGCGTTGAGCCCAGAACCTCCAAAATCCAATGGCAAACTTCTCTCTTCCCCCAAGAAAGTGGAAATTTTCTTTACACTTTACTTCTGCAGAGAATATGCTTCTAATCACGTTCAAGTTCTCCCCCCTCTTGCTCTGATTATTTCATAATATCATTCAAGTGCCTTTATCATTTCACCTATACATATTATTTTTTTCCTCTTTTTTTATTTTTCATGCTCCTATAATTTGATTTTATGTTTTTTTTTTTTCTCTCACAGAAATTTTTTGATATGTGGAGTTATATATGACCGTGATTAGGGTTGTATACGAGTTGAGCTATAAACAAGTTCAACTATCTAAATGATTTTAATTGAATTTGAGTCGAATTAAAAAAAAAAATTCCACAAATTTGAGTTCAAGTAATGATTTTGGTTGAGTTTTAAGCCGAGTTCGAGCACAAATATTATTTTGCTTCACCATAATACGAATATTATTGCCATCCACCCTTTTTTGGACTTTTAATTTCCACCGAACTTAATCACTGTAGAGTATAGGTTTGTCCTAACTTCTCCCACCCTTTTCTCACTAAATCCGGCCGAATATCCCTCCTTCCCATACGAGTTTTAGGAAAAGTTGTTAGTGTGTTGAGAGTAAGGACGTATGAGTTATTTCCTCTAATTTCTAAGGAAAAGTGGTTCAAATTTTGACCAACTAATCAAGCTTGGCATTTCCCTATGAATTTCGATCTAGATTTATTCCAAGCCACCTTTATTTTCGGCCAATTAATATTCATGGCCGAAAATTGAGTTGAGGGAGGATCTCTTGCAACTTTTTAAGAAAAAGTTGTTCCTTCTTTCAACCATTTTTTATCCTTGTTTGATTTCCACCTATGTTTGACAAAAAATAATGGCTTTAACAACTCTAGCATTTTGGCTAATTAATGCTATTGATCGAAAGGTGGGTTGAATGAGTCATTTTGACCACCTTTTAAGGAAAAGTTATTTCTCCACTCATCTAGTTTTATCTTCAACCGATTCCTACAACATTTTTGGTTAAATCCTTTTGCTTCCAAGGTAATTTCGGCAAATATCATCAGCTAGAGGACGAAATCGAATCCCTCTTCATTTGGCTTTTTAGTTTGTCATATTCTTGGATGATTTAGATTGATCTCCAAGTGAGCAATTTATAGTTATTTTTCATGCCCCATGTCGGCTGAACTTGACTTGATCATTTAATTGAATCCCATATTTAATCGATCATGTAATTGTTCAGTTAGCTTAATCATTGCTAGTTGACTTGCATTTACTTTAATTCTATAAGCCAATCACTTTCTGCCACATGGCTACGATTTTTCTAATATCAACAGGTCTGTATTGATGAGAAAGTAAGATTCGAAAAGAAGTAATGGTAAATCGGTACAAAAATAGTAACACCGATAGTGACCAATACCTACGTTGTTAAAATCGGCCATGATTTATTCATCAGCCACCGATTTAAAAATGATATAACACCGAGTTAATACCGATAAAAAGATCAACTTATAATCGGTTTATACATAAATAGTTTGATTCATTATCGATTTTTGTTGGCCTCTTAAATTTACAAGTTCTTATTTTGTACTTGAATAAGTTTTTTTTATTTTGTTATTTTTTATTTTGTAGGCAATAAAACGTACCTAACTTTAGCCCATGTTGAGTCATGATAAAAATTTTGACATACAGATTACAGGTTACATGAAATGATTGATGATTTCAAAAAGTCTCCAATCACCATAGATCTGGAACAGTTTAAGCAATCATGCTTTGGACAGCTTTTGGAAGTTAATGATAAGCTCAGTCTATCATGTAAGTTAAATGGCATAGTCATGCTTCGTCAAGTTGAGTGCGAAAAGATGTATGGTGTAACTAAGCAAAGGCCTGCCCAATGAGGGAGTTGGTGAATAATCGAATTCGCATCTTATGATTGCCATCAACCTCTCCGTATTGTATGGTTGAGTTTTAAGTTCAAAAAAAAATTTCAACTTAGTAACTTCTCTAACCTCAGCCAGCACTAAACTAAATTATACCCACTCATTGTTTCTTTGTGATTCACTAACTTACTTCTTTGAGGATTCATTATTATATGATGTTCGGACAAAGGGTATAATGTTAATATAGCAAGAACACCATAATATGTGTAATTAGTACTCATTATCATTTATGCCAATTGATTTCTCATCATGAAAAATTTTAGGGTAAAACTTCATCCACGGTAAAAATAATGGACCAGTCTAATAAAAATCACATATTAAAAAAGACAAAAAAAAAAAAAAAAAAGACATAACTTACTTTTATTAAGTCACAATTCTCATATGAATTAGATTCACTCAAGAATTCTCTCCAAGATTATTATAGATGTAATATTAAACTTTAATTTTAATTTTTTCTTAATATATTTTCTATTTTTTTCATAGAAATTATAATATATTTTATATTTTTTAGCTAAAAGAAATGATCTTAGGCTCTTTGCCTCTTATTAGCTAAGGGTAGATCCAAGTGAGGCTAGTCTCTTTGAACTTATAAATTTTTAAAATTTAGGGTCAATTGTATTTCTTTTTTAAACAAAATTTAGAATTAAATTAAAACTTGTAAACTTTCTGAAGTTAAATTTTAATTATAATTTTATTAATCAAGCTTTATATTTCAAAAATCCTGAATCGGTCGCCAATGGTGAGCAGATAGCTTGATTAGTGGATGGAAAAGATATTGGAAGGTGTTATTAAATGGATGAATTTGATTGTCCACTAGTGTCAAGACTAAAGAGCATATGAGCACAAGTTGGACTGCAAAGGCATTTCCATGAGGATCCTTGTGACCCGTCTCATCGTTTTGTCATCCAATATTAATTACATTTTTTTATCCTCTCTTATAAGTCACGTTTCATTTAATATTTTAGGTGAGAATAAAATTCTACCATTTAATTTAAAAAATAATAAAATAAGAATATAAAAATCATTCTTATAAGAATAAAAAAATAAAAAAATATTTTTTTATTCTCACAAAAATATATATATATATTTTTTTTATAAAAATCACTCTATTATTCATTTATATGGGTACTAGAATAATTTTTATAACTTTTTCAATATAAGAATATTCCAATCAAGCTATTTTTATTCTTCTTTTTCATTTTAATTTTCATTTCATATACAACCAAACTAATTTTTATAACTTTTTCAATATAAGAATATTCCAATCAAGCCATTTTTATTCTTCTTTTTCATTTTAATTTTCATTTCATATACAACCAAACTGAGATAAAAAAATTACCATTCTCATTCCCATTTGTTTTCGTTTCAATTATGCGAACGTGCTGTGTTCGGGAAATTAACTGATCTATCTTTGAATATAATGTAGTATGAAGGCATTCCATAAGTAAAGATATTTTCAAAGATAATAATATAAATTGCGATAATATAAATTACGGATAAATTTAAAAAAATGATAAAAATAAAGTGCAATAAAATAAAGCACAAGTATATTAAAAGTAAAATAAATAAAGTATGATTAAATTAAAAGCAATATAAATTAAAGAGCATAAATATATGAAATTAAGGATATAAAATAAATGAACATTGGAGGATTACTTAATAGAGTGTAGTGTTGCACATTTGGAGTGATTTTTGTGGTTATTCTATTGTGATTTTAGCCTTGGTGGAGCCTTATATTTATAGGCATAAAGTGACTTAGGTGGTAAACATCTCAAATTTGCTAAAAAAAGTCTCTCTTATTCTGATTTTTCCGTTTTATCCTTCAAAAATTACTTGTTTTGGTGCTTGATCTATTGAATTAGTCAACCAAAATTCTTTCTTTGCAAACATACCCTTAGATTTACTTAAAAACACTTGAAATTGGTTAAAGAAATCAACAAAAAATGATGGAAAATAAAAAAAAAAAATTAGCCGCATGGCCACATAAGTTGGCTAATCCAAATGACCAGTTGGCCTAGGGTCGGCCGACCAGACCTGGCTAACTACTTTTCTCAGTTGGTTGAACTTGATTGGCCGCCCACCCTTCCAAATCGGCCAATGTTGGCTGATTGATTCAAGAATTGGTCGAAACTCATCCAATTATAATATATTTCATCTTTTTATCGATTAATTTTGTTATTTTCTTTTAGAATTATTTTCAATGTTACTCTACATTTGCTAAAATGATAATTTTGACATCAACACTATTTCATTTTCATTCTCATTCTCTTAGGAAATTGAATTAAACATGCCCTAAATGCTCATTACTTTACTCTCTCTCTCTCTCTCTCTCTCTCCCTCCCTCTCCCTCTCCCTCTCTCAAGAAATCAAACTAAACATGCCCTATATGTTCATTACTTTGCTCTCTCTCCATATCCACCTCTTATATTTCTTGAGTGTATCCCATCTTCATCGATTTTAACTTGATCATATCCGGCTTGTACATCTTTCAAGTAAAATTTTTTGGCCGAACGAAAAAATTTTATTTCTTTAGAAAGAAATTACAAATTAGATATATGATTACAATCCGAAATTCTAAAAATAAATCTAAAAGGGATGGTGAGTGTATGTATATACACACTCGTTAGAATTACATTCCTTAAATTTTGAAATTTGCTTAAGATAATAGTATAAGATACTTTAAAATTTGGAAATAAATCCCTAAAAATCATATCTAATCTAAGTACCATATATTTGAGAATGAAATCTACATTCAAAACTAATACCCGTTCTAAGACAACCCCAAAGAAAAAAAAAAATTAATAACATTACAATCAAAAGTACCACAATTTGATTCTTCATTTTTTTTCGTAACATTGCAAAATACACCATCAATATATTTGAAATTTGAGAATATCCAAAATACTGTTGAAATTAGTGATAGTTATTAATACCAAAAACTTTTATAAACTTTTAATTTAACGAAAGTAACTGCCCCAAGCTATATCTACTACCACTGCCGGTACTATTAGAAAATTATTTCATATTTGTTTAATGAAAATTCAGTTTAATTAGACATTAATTTACAAGTTCTACAACTACGTTGCATTATGGACCTTATTTGCCATGATACATACACCTAGGTCTTCAGTTGAATCTTCGTTTGAAACTTCAGTTTAGGACTATATTATAAGAATTCTAATATTGAAAATCTGAAAATTTGTTCGAAGATGACATAATAAGCTTTTTAGGTAAAATTAAGATAACTCCTATTTACGTGGTGGCTCCACCACAAAACAAATCATATTTCTTGAAGTTGATAAGTGATATGACATTAACTTTATCTCATTCGTAATGTAATTAGCGGCTAAACTAATAATGATATGAAAACTGTGGTTCGTATATTATGAGAGATCCGCTTGAAGGGACAAAGTGCATGACAATCTTGACCCATTTTCAGACAACATCCATTGTGTCAAATTTCTACTTAATTTATTTATTATCGCCTCCCAAATCAAATTTTGAATTTTCTTTCTTCAACCCTGTCGCCCACAAAAATCCCCACCACCATAAACTTATATAAGGATTGCTGGTGTGAACGAATCCAAAGTGATATGGTCGTGAAATATTGGTAGAATCTGACGTGGCAAACATTAGAATGTTCTATGTTAAACTAATAAATATGATGTATAACTTTGCCTTTTTTTTTTTTTTTTTTTTATCTTTTATGTATTGATTTTTGTTCTATCTTATGTGACATAAGTTATATATTATATTTTATAATATAACTTTATAATATATAGTATATTTGTACAAATGAGTAGCGCATGATTCATGTTGGTTTTGCAATTAATGAGACTTAGATTAGGTGGGTCAACGGAAGAAACTAAAAAGTATACTGTTCATTATTCATGCGATGTTTTAGAAAAGTAAAAAATTTGTTAAGTAACTAATTATCATTTACAACATATGGAACTTTGAAACATGAACAGACAGCTGTTGATGATACGTGATGATAACTTCATGCCTGAATAGTGAATAGAAACACACATCATAACTCTCCTTAAAGCTATTGGACAATATAATTACACGTGATGAATGTTCATTTATTTGCTTTGCTTTGCCTTCATATATCCATACATATAGTCTTAATTAAGAAATGGGGATTAATTGTAATATTTAATTATATTGATTCGTATGGTTTTCTTTTTTTTTTTTTTTTTTTTCTGATTAACCTTCGAAACTTTGTTCTAAACTGGCTGTTAATCTTGCTGTTGTGATAAACACAATGGATAAAAAGAGATAAAAAAAAAAGGTGGATAAGGAAGAAACTGAAAAAGAGAAGATTAACTTACAATCTTTTTTTTTTTTTTTTTCTTTTTACATTTTATATTATTACATTTTCCGACAGAAAAGTTTGAAACTTTTGGTTATTTTATTTTATTTTGTTAAATGTCTGTTGACTTTTGCATTTGGAAACAAAAGTTCATAAAGAAAAAAGAAAAAAGAAAAAAAAAAAAAAGCATAATGAAGAACAAAATTCAGTGGTGTGTCGATGTGTTTGGCAGCTAAGGAATGGGCGGTGAGAAAGGTGGGCTATACACTCTTGTTTATGATTTCCTTCCCTAAAAGAACAATTTTACATGAATTGTTATTTGATAGATTACTTCATATCTATATTCAATCATTATAACAATTCATGATTCGTAAAATCTCTAATTCCCTATTAAATTTTTTTGGTTGTTATGTTTATGCCTTCACATCAAGATTAAGACAGCTATAATAAGCAACAAAACATGCATGTCCTTTTTTTTTTTTTTTTGGTTCTTTTTTTCCCCGCAGCAATAAAAGATGGCATGTTTAATTACTTGACAACCTAATTAGAACCCTATTGTTTGCTATGAGATTGAAGTTCGTGTTGCCTTGTTAGATGTCTCACCTCTTGATAACCTACAATCTGTGAGAGGAAAAAAAAAGAGAAAAAGAAAGAACGCTCTATTGATCCACATCAATAATGTGGATCAATAGAGGCTGACGTCGTATGATGCAAAAAAAAAAAAAAAAGCAAATATAGTTGTTCCCATCTATAAGAGTTGGTAGAATTACATTATAGAAGACAAGGTATATAAAATTTCAAAAATCTCAGCCTTTTGTCATAACAGGGGGAAAGGAAAAAGAAAAAGAAAAAAGACTAAAGGTATATTAGCTAGTAAGCTATTGTACGAATTTAACTCTCTTGCATTTTCAACTCTTTCGGCATTCACTTAAAAAACTTTTCTCGATAAGTTCTTCAACCCACAACCCACACATTTAAGTATGACAGTACCTGTATAGGGATCTGGCTTGATGAAAAATTTCACTCCCAGAAAGTCGTTGATATGTCTAAGTGTTTCAATCCCGTATGGCGAGAGCTTCCCTACCCGTACCTTTGACACATCTTGTGGACATAATGCACATAGAAGGAATAACAAGCCCTACAAGAAAGAATAAAAAAAATAAATACCAACTATTAATAACTCTGAGTTGCATGAGCAATAACAGGCCAATCTGTAGTTCGCATAGGATTCCTAATAAGACTGGAATTTTACTAAATAAGATTATATGGGCCCTAACAGAGCGTGTTTTAGTTAGATTCCGTAAGCCTAAACTATTTTACAGACCCACACTAGATTTTAGTTTCAAGTTGACAGGTAACATACTGTCCAAATGGAGCCATTAGAGAAAGTGAGAGGAAAACTAGAACAATTTGCATTATCATTTGGGTATTAGAACAATTTCTGAAATGATAGTTCATTGAATCTGCAAGAAGCTTTAGTATCCAATTGCCTAACTCAATTTGGGTTGGGGCCAAAGCAGTTAAAACTAGAACTCGAGTATAACTATTTAATTGACAGACAAACTGGATTTTAAGTTCCAACCTGGCATTTAAGATGCCATTCAGATGGAGCCTAAGAGAGAGAGCTATGATCATTCTCAAGCCAACAGATTTTAGAAAGGACTCCAGAAGTGTCTTAAACTTCACTTGACTATTCTCTGATAAACAATCATAAGCTATTCAATCCAGCAAGGAGTTTTAATAGATATTAGAACAAAGGCGAAAAAACAGAAAAATGACTGATAGAGTACGTTACTAGTTGGGGAGAAGCTAACCTGGTGAGTTGAGTCTACAACACCACCCTGCTCAATCTCACCAAGCAGAATAGATGCAATTTGCTCACCAACATCTTCAGGTGGGGTTAGATCTTCCTTCTCATCTTCAAGCTCAGCTATTTCTTTTACCGTTCCATAAGATATAGCAGTATCAACAGATATGTAACACCCAGAAGTAGTTTCCGCAACCAGTGAAATTCCATAACCAGGTGAGCTGTCATAAAGCATACAAGTGTCTTTTCAATAACAAAAACAATTCTACTTCTTAGTATAACTTTGAATTAACTGAAGATAGAATAAGCATACTTTCCAGCTTGAGGGCCAGCTTTATGATCAGTAAAGATGTGAACATCTGGAAGCAAGCGATTGAATATTCCACGGGCCGCATGTATCATAGAATTCTCAAACTGAGAAGATACTCTGGTCGAATAGCTAACACCTCTAATTCTCTTGACCAGTCCTTCATCAATCCAAGTTACTGCCTGTTGAGAAAGACAATACAAACTGCAATAACAAGACCTTCCTTGGTTGAGAAAATTTTAATGATATCTCAAGTGGATTATATTACTCACGTTTAACATTTGTATGTTTGGAACGGATAAAACAACTTCGCCTCCACCATTAGGAGGAGATCCCCGGCTTTCTATTTTCAAATCCAATCCCTCGGAAGGGACTCCAAATCGCTTCAACATATGCAGAGTTGTGGACCGGAAGGTATCAACAGATGGATCCTTAGAATCGTTTGTGATTCCTGACAAGAAAATAACATACCTAAGGAGATATACTTAACAGACAAATCCTAACTAATTTTCAAAACCTACCATCTACTCTGAAATTTGACTTTGCTACAAGATTTATCACAATCGAACTTCATGTAACAGTAAAACCGCTGGATCAAATATTAACCAAAGTCATGAAGATTGAAGGCAGGATAGTGTTACCTTTGAGCCTAATGGTAAGTGGTTTCTTAGAAAACAAAGCAAGAAGAATTAATGGCTCCAAGAAATACCCAATCGATCGGCTAATTCCGCAATCATGTACCAAGTGTCTACCACCCATCACAATCCCAGGCTTGTACTTCAGCTTTGTACCTTACAAAATTTTTTCAAATTTCAGACCAAAGCTCTCAAAATAAGAAATAGGAAGGCACTGATTCGTATATCAAATGTATTGATGAAACCTGTCTCATTGATTTCAACAGTGCAGTCATCACAGATCTTTTCAAGCAAGCGAAGGAAGGACACTTCATGGGGTCGAAGACCAGGCAAAGTCTCATCAGCATGAATGTCCTCGACTAGAATTGGTGTAGCCGATACGGTTGCCAGTACCAGTCTTTGTCTTAAGTTCTGGCTTCCCTTGAGCCTCTTATACGCTGTCTTACCCATTTGTTTTTATCAGAAGCAACGAATCAAGTATCGTCTCGTATCGCATGAAACGGCTGATTTCCCCGGTTTCGATAGACGAAGAGACGAAATACAGTGTGGAAACGGCTGTGTCGTGCGAAACTCTTCCGTTTAGTGCTGTATCGTTCGAAACACCAGCGTTTCGCGCGAGAACTCGCGCAGCATCGACGGGCAAGAAGCTTCAGTGGAGCTCCAATGGCGGAGGAGGCTAGAGGATGAAGAAGATACTGAGGGCGTGGGGAAGAGCAAGTTTAACTGTTTTAGGGTTTGTAACGTGCTTTTCTTTTTTCCTCTCTTCGGCCCAAATCTGGAGAGAAAACTAAAGAATGGTTTGGGCCGTTTGGCTAAATTAATATTTTCGTCCGTCAGGAAAATGATACAATGAAAATTTTTAGATAAAGGGATAATTTGGTAATCATTTCTATAAATTAATTAGTAGCTCAATAATTAAGTAATGGATATATAACTGTATATAATTATTAAGGTAGGATTAATGGTCCTTCTCTTCGGATGCAAGAGGAGGTTGGGTGAACTTTAGGAGTTGAAAACATTTCTAGAGAGAGTACCGTTCCCGCGGCATCACCGACAACAAGAGGAAATAATTCACCTAGATTGATTGTGAGGACTGCGCGACTGAGAAGGACCTTTGGGGGTGTTGAACAATGTTGAGTTGCCGGAAGGATTATGCTTGTTGCCACGATCGGAGAAGTTGCTGGATTTATTGGTATTGGGACTGTTATTTGCGGATCTGGAGAAGTTGCGGCATTGCGATTTTGCTGCAAGATTGGCTGAGGCGGAGAGAGATCCAAGTCTTCTTGTTGGGCTTTGAGTTGTGATTCAAAACTCAGGAAATGACCATAAAAGTTTTTTATTGAGTCTAACAGACGATTAAGGAACTGATTATGTGAGCGGAGAATGAAATTCTCTAATCAACCTTTAAGAAATGATCGAAACATGATTTACTAAATATTTCCAACCCTCTATAATTATACTTTCTCTTAATCATAATAAAAACATCATGCAAATAAATAAAAATATAATAAAATAAAATAAATAAATATTCATCAGATTTCAACACCCGAGCAAGTCTAACTAATAAATCTCTTTGAAAACAAATAAATAATAAATAAATAAATAAAATAAGATCAATTTATTTATACAAACGATGATGCATACTCATCATCTCAAACCAAAATCACATTTCAGTATGAGTATTAACTCAGAAGTGTATACTCGTATCGAAATCATATTTTGGTCTAACATGCACTTACACCGAAATCACAGAAATTATAGATCTATAGATTTTAAGCTCAAACTTAAACTCAAAATCATCTAACAATTTCATCAAATTCAAAACATACCGTGTAATTTTCATATTTTCTAGACCAAGCTTGGTGATAGAAGAGAATGAGAGTGAGAGCAGAGATGATAGCGAGAGAACTAGAGCAGAGACGATAGCGAGAGAATGAGAAAGCAGGAGAACGAAAGTAGAGAGAAAGAAAGAGAATGAGAGAGAGTGTAGATTTCGGTTTAATGGTTCAGGGTTTGATGAAATTGGTTTGACAGAAGGAAAGGGAAGGAAAGGGAAGATATCAATTTAAGTTTGACAAAGGATGATTAATTGGTATTTATTTATTTATATTTTTTGTAATACCTTTTTTTTTTTAATTTTAGGAAGGTAAAGAGTAAAAAAATTAAATAAAAAGGAGGCTATTTAACAAAAAAATTATTAAAGAAATAGTAAATTCTAAAATAATCTCTCAGTGCAAATTACCCCAAAAGTTAAAAGAAATTAAAAATCAACCTCTAAAACTTCAAATAAATTATAATGAACTTCAAAAATATTTTATAATTATAATGAATATCTAAAAACTAAATTTAAATTATAATGAACACGCAAAATTTTTATAACTATAATAAATACGCAAAATGTATACCAAAATTATAATAAAGCCTAATTTTTTAAACGGTTCAATTCCTACCTAAACCCGATCTAATACAATCCAATCTGCGCCATAAGTTTAAAAAATGAATTGGTTCTCGGATGGGAAAAGCCTGATCGCTTCTTTGACTATTGAGAACTGGTTATTTTCAACTCCTTAACTAATAATCTAAATTGATTTCATTTATTCTTTATCCTAATTTTTTAATTCTTATAAACTTTTCCTAAACAACCTCACAATTTAAAGCAATCGAATTAATCTGATTTCCTTATGTTAAGAAACCAAAATGAACCCTCTAGGTTCCATGTTCTTCTTGTGAAGAACACTAACCCAAGATTTGGGTTCGTATTCCTCTTCACGAAGAACACGAACCCAATATATGGGTCCATGTTGTTCTTCACGACTAACAATCTAACCCAAATCTAACTGATGAAAAAAGAAAGAAGATCACCTCCATTATTGATGTTGTTATTATTATTGTTGTTGATAGTGTTGAAAAACATATAGGACTGATCAAGGAGTGTTAACCTCTTTGTTGTTGTTGTAGTGATATAAGTGTTAAATTTGCATAATTTTTATGTTATTTTCTCTCATGATTTTATTAATTTTTGGACTTCATTGCAATTTATTAGTTTATTTTTATGTTTCCTAAAGATTTTTGGGCAAAGAAACAAAAGAGATATAAAAGGGATGAAATTAGAGCTAATAAATAATGGAAGGCTTGAAGACAATTAAGAGAAAATTGAAAGGTTGAATATGATTTTTGATAAATTGAAAAAAAATATATTTATGCAACTTAGGAAAGTTGTGTGAAAGAAAGAAAAAAAAAAAAGAAAATAGCCTTTTGGCTTCTACAGTAAGAAAAAAAAAACAAAAGGAAAAAAAAACAAGGGAGAGTGGAAGAATATAAGAAAAAAAAAGAAAGAAAGAGAGAAGGGGCTTTAATAGCGCAGCGGCCGGAGAAAAAAAAAAGATTCGCTTTTTCTTGTGCGTCAATTATAATAAATGTTTTCTTTATTCTCTTCTTTTCTTTATTATTTTCTTTCATGGATTTAATTTTATTTATTATTTTAATTACTATAAGTAGTTTATTTTATTTTTTGTTGAGGATGATTTCAAATACCTAAATATGATTTTTGATTAATTAATTTAAAATTATTTTTATCTATTTTGAATTTGTTATGTCTTATTGTATATAGTACTTATAAATTATTATCATATTTATTTAGGGTACGCAACTAGATAAATAGGATAGTGATTTGATTGTTAGTTTAGGTTTTTTGATTTGTTTTGTCAAAATTCTTAATGATAAGTAGCATAACGTTTTCAATGGTTATGATATATTTTCATTCCACTACATGTAGGGTATTATTCAAGATAAATGAACTCCGCTTGTATGTTTGTTTCTTAATTTAATACATCTTTCTTGTTTGATTGCTTCTATTAAATTAAATTTAAAGAGCTTCTCCTAAGTTATTTAATGGAAAGAGATTAAGTCAAGAGCTTATCTTACTTAACGAACAAGTAAGAAAATATCGGGATAATTGAGCTTTCGATTATTTTAGAGTTATTAAATTTAAAAAGAGAATGAAATATAATTTTAATTAATTTGATTGGATTTTATATTTAGTAGTAGAGAATGATTCCTTGACCAACATTTTTCATTAATTTCACTATTTTTATTTTTTTCACTAAAATTTTAGTCGTTTGATTTATTTTCTCCATTTTATTTATCTCTCCAATCCAAATCCTCTAAATTTATAGCCGTCTTTTTAGTGTCTATTTAATTAAGATTAGATAGGTTTTTGAATTTAATTTTAATTAAGACAGTTTTTGTTAACTTTTAAATTTTCAATAATTTCACTCTTTTTCATTTTTTTTCATTTAAATTTTAGTCGTGTGATTTTTTTTTTCATTTTATTTATCTATCTAATCTAAATTCCTCAAATTATGAGTTGTCTTTTTAGTGTATATTTAATTAGAGTTAGTTAGGTTTCTGAATTTAATTTTAATTAAGATAGTTTTTGATAACTTATAAATTAATAATAATTTTCTGCAAAAAAGACCCTTGCTACTAGACTTTCTAACAACACAATTTTAAGTAAAGAATTAATTAGTACGATTTACCTCGTATTAATTTTGGCGCTGTGTCACCGGGGATTGTTGTTTTTTATTTTTATGTTTATTTTATTTTGTTTAGTATTTTTTTTTTTTTTAAATTTTCAGGTAGCTATTTCATGCATAAGAAATAATTGAAAACTTTTGAGGCCCCGAGATATAACATAAGATCTAAAGGATCCATTTTACATTCACCATCGGTTCCCACTTAACCTAAGTCTTCTCGTTCATCAAGTGATTTTGAATCGGAGAAGGAAATTAAGGCGGAACCCAATTTTTCACTGAAGAAATTGGTGTCACCAATTATGGAACAACAACCTTTGCGCATTCACTACCCTAAACTCAAGGTTACTTTTTAGCGTAAATAAGGTTTAATCCATCCTCTACTAACTTTCCATGGTTTTGCAGGGGAGGATCCGAACAAGCATCTCAAAGAATTTCATGTAGTATGTTTAAACATGAAACCAATGGGTATCTCTGAAGAACAAGTGCAGTTGAGAGCTTTACTATTTTCTCTGGCGGATAATGCAAAGGAGTGGTTATACGACCTTCCATCTAGTATCATCAATACTTGGAATGAGATGTATAAACTCTTTCTTGAGAAATATTTTCCAGCATCTATGGCTACAACCATTCAGAAGAAGATATGTGGTATTTGACAATGCAGTGGAGAGACCCTCTATGAATACGAGGAACGATTCAAGAAGTTATATGCAAGTTGTCTTCATCATCAAATCAATAAGCAACTTTTACTTAAATACTTTTCTAAAGGTTTTTCACAAATGGAAAGAAGTATGATTGATGCTGCGAGTGGAGATGCTTTAGTGGGCAAAAGACTCCTGCAGATGCATGAGCTTTGATAGCAAATATGGTAGCTAATTCTCAATAGTTCATTAATCGATCAGAGCCACCACCTATGAAAGTTAATGAGGTCGGTGTAACCAGCATTCAACAATAACTCTCCCAAATCACTTCAATGGTTCAAAAAATGGCTGTTGGCAATATTCAATAAACAAAGGTGTGTGGAGTATGCTCTATGGTAGGTTATAAAGCTGATATGTGCTCATCCGTTCAAGAAAATAACTTCAAATAAGCCAATGCATTGGGAGGATTTTAAGGACAACAATGACCAAAATATGATCCATTTTCTTATACTTACAACACTGGTTGCAGGGATCATCCAAATATTAGCTATGCAGGAAATGTTCAACAAGTTTCCCCCAATACAAACTTTAATCGTCCACCTGGATTTCATCAACCAAAGATGCAATCTTCATACCTGTCTTAGTCTCAATCTATGCTTTAGAATTTAGGTATATCTCTTGAGGATATAGTTAAATCTTTGGCTACTAACAGTTTATAATTTCAACAAGAAACTAGGATGACTATGAAGAATTTAGAGTCACAAGTGTGTCAGTTGGCTAATACCATGGGTAGATAGAAAGCACAAAAATCTAGAAAACTACCATCTTAGATTGTCATCAATCTAAGAGAAAATGCAAGTGTCATGATTATTAAATAGGGGATACATTGTGAGGAAGATCTAAGAACACTACAAAATGTTGAATTAACTAATGTGAAGTTGACTCAAGAAAGTGATCATGTCTTTGAGATAAAGGAAACTACAAAAGAGGCGGCTATATCAAGTAAGATAAATTCTAAAATTTTAATTTCTACTCATGTATCTTCTTTACCTTTTACTAGCAGGTTTGCAAAATCCAAAAAAGAGGAGCATGAAAAAGAGATTTTAGAAACCTTTCACAAGGTATAAGTGAACATACCTATTTTGGATGCTATTCAACAAATGTCACGTTATGTAAAGTTCCTCAAGAAATTATGCACCTCCAAACACAAGCTAAAAAGTAATGAAGTGGTAAGTATAAGGGAAACTATGTCTACTATATTACAAAGAAAACTTCCACCAAAGTATAAAGATCTAGGTAGTCTTACTATCCCAAGCATAATAAAAAATACCAGGTTTGAAAAAGTTATTCTAGATTTAGAAATAACTATTAATATTATGCCTTATAATATTTGTGCTTCTTTAAATCTTGGTCCACTTACGAAAACTGGTGTTATTATTCAACTTACCGATTGGTCTAATGCTTATCCGAAAGGTATTTTGGAAGATATTTTAGTGCAGGTCAATGAGTTAATTTTTTATGTCGACTTCTATGTCCTTGATATGAAGGATGAGGTAACATCTATGTCGACCTCACTCCTACTTGGGAGATCATTCATGAAAACTTCCCGAACTAAAATATATGTTCATGATGGGACTTTAACCAATAAATTTGATGGATAAGTTATACGCTTCAATATCTTTGAAGCATTGAGATATCCTAGTGATTCGCTATCTTGTTTTTCAATTGATGTGATTGATTAATTGATGTAGGAACTGTTTGAGCTTAATCATAAAGATTCATTAGGAGTCACCATAAGGAAGAGTATTGAGTTGGAAAGTCCCAAGACTCCAAAAAGGGATGTGTAATTATGCGAAGGAATTGAAGAAGTTGTGGAGTATCTTGAGTCATTGTCAAAAATTTCAACAATATAATATCAATCTTTTATTTCTTTACCTCTAACCAATGAGAAATTTTTACCTTCTGTGATGTAGGCCCTAGTTTTGGAATTTAAACCCCTGCATGAGTATTTAAAATATGTCTATTTGAGGGAAAAAGATATGGTACCAATGATCATTATAAGAAATCTCACAGAATTAGAAGAGGAGAAGCTCATTCGTGTATTGAAAGATCATAAAACAGTTATTGATTGGATAATATACGAAAGAAAATGAATCAACCCATCTATGTATGCATCAAATTTCGGTTGAGGAGGGAGCAAAACCAATAAGAGAGGCTCAACGTTACTTGAACCCCCCTATGATGAAAGTTGGGAAGAAGAAAATTTTGAAATTATTAGACGTTGGGGTAACTTATCCAATTTCAGATAGCTAGTGGGTGAGCCTGATCCAAGTCGCTCCAAAGAAATTTGGTGTCACTATGGTGAAAAGTGAAGAGAATAAATTAGTATGAACCTGTGTTCAAAATGAGTGGTGGATTTACATTAATTATCGAAAACTTAACTCTACATCTCGCAAAGATAATTTTTCATTACCTTTTAAAGATCAAATATTAGAAAGATTAGTTGGCCATACTCACTATTATTTTCTTGATCGTTTTTCAAGTTATAATCAAATTGTGATTGCATTAGAGGACCAAGAAAAGGAGACATTCATGTGCCCCTTCAATACATTTACTTATCGACGTATGCCATTTGGCCCGTGCAATGCTCCTACCACTTTCCAGTGATATATGGTTAGTATATTTTCAAATTATGTTAAGAACATCACAAAGGTTCTTATGGATAATTTTAGTGTCTATGGTGATTCTTTTTATCAATGTTTAAGAAACCTTCCGCTTGTTCTTAAGCAATGCATGGAAACTAATCTTGTACTTTATTGGGAAAAATTCTATTTTATGATAGATCAAGATATAGTTTTGGGTCATATTATATCTGCTGAGGGAATAGAAGTTGATAAATTTTCAATTGATCTTGTGCATTCCTTACCACCTTCCACAAGTGTGAGGGAGGTCTGTTCTTTTCTTGGACATATATGTTTTTACCAAAGATTCATTAAGGATTTTTCAAAGATTGTTTGACCTTTATGAAAATTATTACAGAAAGAGGTAGTTTTCGAATTCACTGCAGAATGCAAAGAGGCTTTCGAGAAGTTTAAGGAGCTATTAACTATAGCGCTCATTATGTGACCACCTGATTGGAGCCATCTATTTGGGTTAATGTGTGATGTAAGCAATTATGCCGTTAGGGCTGTATTAGGACAACGAGTTGGGAAGATTCCCTATGCCATTTACTATGCATCGCGAACCTTGAATAATGCACAACTTAACTACTCCACAACTGAGAAAGAGTTATTGACAGTTATTTTTGCTTTAGAAAAATTTCATTTTTATCTAATTGGTACTAAAGTAATTGTATTTTTTGATCATGCAACTCTTAGGTACTTGCTCACTAAGACGAATGCTAAACCTAAACTTATAAGATGGATACTTCTATTGTAAGAATTTGATTTGGAAATCAAAGATAAAAAGAGGAGCGAAAATGTAGTTACAGAAGGTCATCTTATTCATGATCAAAATGCCATTCCTTTGTAAGAAAACTTTCCAGATGAGCAATTACTCTCTTTGGTAACTTCAATTCCTTGGTCTGTAACATTGTGAATTAGTTAGTTTCTAAGAAAATGCATGATAATCTAACACGTGCTCGAAAGGATAAGTTGAAGAATACCATAAAGCAATATGTTTAGGATGATCCATATTTGTGGAAACATTGTGCCAATTAATTGATTAGAATGTGCGTGACTGATTCTAAATTTACATATATACTAAGTTTCTGTCATTCTTATGCATGTGGTGGACATTATAGAGCAAAACGCTATGCCTTTAAATTACTTAAGAGTGGATTTTATTGGCCAACGTTATTCAAGAATGTATTCCTCTATTATAAGTCATGTGACCATTGTCAAAGAATAGGTAGCTTAGGTCCACGAAATCAAATGCCTCAAACACCCATACTTGTAGTTGAAATTTTTGATATTTGGAGTATAGATTTTATAAGACCTTTTCCTTCTTCATATGGTAATATGTACATATTGCTTGCTGTTGATTATGTGTCGAAATAGGTGGAAGCAAAAGCCACTCGAACTAATGATTCTAAAGTTGTTGTAGATTTTGTGAAAGCATCTATCTTTACAGGGTTTGGAATGCCGAAAGTTATAATTAGCGATGGAGGTACTCATTTTAATAACAAGTCATTTGAAGCTTTATTGAGGAAATACAACATTACACATAAGGTCTCCACGCTATATTATCTACAAACCAGTGGACAGGTTGAAGTCTCAAACCGGAAAGTCAAATCCATTTTAGAGAAGATTGTGAATCCTAATAGAAAGGATTGAAGCTTGCACCTTGACGATGCACTTTTGGCATATAGGATGACATTTGAAACACCAATTGGAATGTCACCATTTCAGCTTGCATTTGGGAAGGCATGTCACCAACCGATTGAGTTAGAGCATAAGGCATTTTGGGTACTAAAGCAATATAACATAAAGATGGAGGTGAAGAAAGGAATCTAAAGTTGAATGAACTTGAGGAGATTAGAAATGATGTGTATGGGAGTTCACGAATCTACAAGGAGAAAACTAAGGCTTTCCATAATAAGATGATCCAATGGAAGAATTTTGTGGTTAGAAAAAAAGTTATTTTGTTCCATTCCTACCTTAAGTTATTTCCATGCAAGTTATGTTCTTGTTGGATTGAACATTTTGTTGTTACTAATGTTTTCCTTATGGTGCAGTTGAAATTCAAAGCTTAGATATAAGGAAGGAGTTCAAAGTGAATAACCATAGATTAGAACCATATTATGACTCATTTGAGATGAAAAATGTGGAGGTGATACTTCTTAATGATCCTGAAAGTCTTGTTGGATGAGAGAGGCTAAAAGTTAGGCTGAGGATCGTAAACCAAGCGATAAATGGAGGTAACTCATCGGGATTTGTTTTTCTTTCCCTGTACCTTTGTATTTTCAATTTTGAATTTTTCTTGTTTTCTTTTTATCTGCACTTGATTTTCATATTGAAAGAATCAATTTTACATTGAGGATAATGAAAGATTAAGTGTGGGGGGGGGGGATTTTGATTTTGAAATTAAAAAAAAAAACTTGTTTTGTTTTGTTTTGCATCTTTGGGTGCTTTTTGACAACCATGATGAGACTAGACCTTATTGTTATAGTTTTGATTGATGATGAACATTTATTTAAATCTTGTTATTATTCTTTAGTTAATATATTTCTATGATGATTATACTCAAATCCTTATACACAATATTCTTGTGTTATGATGTTTGGATATGAATGTTAGGATAAGTAAAATGTTTATATTTCCTTACTTTGAATTTTATTTGAGTTTAACAAGCATGGTTAAATATTAAAACTTTACTAGAGGACTATCAAAGCGAATGACTAATCGAGCACCACTTGGAACATGATAAAAGCACTTGGATTTACCAATATTTCCAAATCAAGTAGTGCTCCTCTTTGATGTTCTTATGAGAACATCCCCTTAGTAAGCCAATTTGAGCTTGCATTTAAACTTTTTCTTTGTTAACCACATCTCCTTACCTTTTAGCCATACTATAGTTATCTAATCACCCTTATTTTAAAAATGAATTGGAGTTTAGACTAAAGACATTTATTTCTTGCATGGGGGATTATTTATCTAAAAAAAAAAAAGAAAAAGAAATTGGTTGGTAAAACAAATCTCCAAAGTGCTTGACAACCCGTATCATGGTCTTGGATAAAGGTTTGAATTACTTCCGATTTTGAAAATAATAATAATAATAAATAAATGTTGAATATGAAGAAAAAGACCCAACAAAATAATAATTGATTTATGTTAGTTGTTTTGAGTTTGAAAACGTTTCACCCGATGATCTTAATAATATCTCGTATAATCTTACTCCATAACTTCAGAATCCTTGTTACTTTCTATCCGTCATTTCATTTACCCACTACCCTTATTAACCTCATTACAATTGAAATAAAAGACCTTTTGATTTTGCATTGTGCTTTCGGCTAGTGGAGATTTGTTCTAAAGGGAGAAATTTGATTGATATTCTTTGTAATATTTGGTGAGTTTTTACTTGTTTGAAACATGCATACCTTGAATTATCATTGACATAGCTTATTTCACACACACACTTGAGTATGGTGGGTTTACATTAATGTTTGTTTGATTTTATTGCTATAATGTTTTATTGTTTCTGAGATAAATGGTTGGAAGGTTAGTTTCTATTTCTCAATCTTGCTCAAAGATTAGAAAAGGTAAGTGTGGAGGAATTTGATAAGTGTTAGTTCTAACATAATTTTTATATTATTTTCCTTCAGGTTTTTATTAATGTTTAGACTTCATTGCAATTTATTAGTTTATTTTTATGTTTTGTAGAGATTTTTGGGCAAAGAAACAAAATAGATATAAAAGGGATGAAATTGGAGCTAATGAATAATGGAGGGCTTGAAGACAATTAAGAGAAAGTTGAAGGGTTGAATATGATTTTTGATAAATTGAAAAAAACAAATATTGATGCAACTTAGGGTTGTGTGAAAGAGAACAACCTTTTGGCTTCTGCCACGAGAAAAAAGGAAACAAAAGGAACAAATAAATAAATAGAGGGGAAAGGGAGAGCGGAAGAACAAAGGAAAAAAATGGATGTTTTCTTTATTCTCGGACATTAATTGCAATAGACAATACAAGAGAATAAAAAGTTTCACTTTTTCTCGCATATCAATTGTAATAGACATTTTCTTTATTCTCTTATTTTCTATCCTTATTTTCTTTGATGGATTCAATTTTTTTGTTTGTTTAGTTACTATGAGTAGCGATTATTTCAAAGTCCTAAAAATAATTTTTGATTAATTAATTTAGAATTATTTTTCATATCTTTTGAATTTATTATATCATATTGTTTATAGAGCTTATGAATTTTTATCATATTTATTTAGGGTATGCAACTAGATAAATATTATAGTAATTTGATTGCTAGTTTAGGTTTTGATTCGTTTTATCAAAATTTCTAGAGATAAATAGCATAATATTTTCTATGATTATGAGATATTTTCATTTGACTACATATAGGGTATAACTTAAGATAAATAAATTCCGCTTGTATGTTTGTTTCTTGATTTAACCTATCTTTCTTGTTTGATTACTTCTATTAAATTAAATTTAGAGAACTTTTCCTAAAGTTAACTTAACTAATGTACGGAAAGATCGAGAAAATTGAGCATTCGATTATTTTAGGATTTTTTAACTTAAAAAGAGAATAAAAGATAATTTTAATTAGTTGATTGGATTTCATATTTAGTGGTGGAGAATGATTTCTTAACCAGCTTTTTTATTAATTTCAATCTTCTAACTTTTTTCATTTAAATTTTAGTTGTTTTATTTATTTATTTATTTATTTTTTATCTATCTAATTCAAATCTCCCAAATTTCGAGTAATCTTTTTAGTGTCTATTTACTTAGGGTTAGTTAGGTTTTTAAATTTAATTTTAATTAGAATAGTTTAGTTGAATCGATAACTTATAAACTAACAATAATCTTCTGCGGGAAAGACCCTTGCTTCCTACTATACTTTGCAACAACACAATTTTAAGAATGAAATTAATTAGTGCATTTTACCTCATATCAATTTTGGTGTCATGTCGTTGGGGATTATTTTTTCTAATTTATTAGTTATTATTATTATTATTTTTTATATTTTGTTTAGTATTTAACTTTTTTTTTCTTTTTAAAATTTTCAGGTAGATATTTCATACATAAAAAAGAATTAAAAAATTTTGAGGCCCCGAAATACAACCTGAGATTCAAAGGATCTATTTTACATCCACCATATGTTCCTACTTCACTTAAGTCTTCTCGTTCATCAAGTGATTCCGAACCAGAGCAGAAAATTATGACGGCACCTAATTTTACACTTAAGCAATTAATGACACCTAAGTAATTGGTGGCACTAATTATGGAACAACAATCTTTGTGCATTAAGTATCCTCAATTTGCTGTTGCTTTTGAGCTTATATCAGGTTTAATCCATATTCTACCATACTAGTCTAACCCTCAATGCATCAATTTTTACAGATGTCCATTAAATCCGACCAGACTCAACCCTTTGTAAGAAAAAAATAATAAAAACTTTAAATTGAATCCTCCCAACTCAAATTTCAACTATTTTTTTTTTCACATTAAAATCTTGTTTTCTTTTAACCCAAGTTAAATTTATTTATTTTCATTCTTCCCCGATCAATACCAGCACTACTAGCAAATGAAAATCCACTGCAACAATTACCCCCTCCACTGCACCGCTAAACCTGAGCATAGTTACCGCCGTCAAAATATTTTTAAATAATTAGTTTAATATAAGTGGATTTAATTTTTAATTTATACCCTAATATATTATTTGTTCAAAATTTATGTGAAACCATTAGAAAAACATTTGTCTTCACCAACACTGACGTTGCACATTTGCCATCATCGCCGCATTTCCTCTGCTCTCTCTCTCTCTTTCTCTCTTAAATTTGGGGCTCGAGGCTCCAGATTGAATCTGACTCTAAATCGGGATTGGTTTGGAGCCGTGACCTCGGTTATGTTCGATTTGGGGTGGGAATTGGTGGTTGGTGATAGCGTTTGCTAGAGACAGAGGTGTTGGGTGATGGTAGGAGTTATTGGGTCGTTAGGGAGAAATTCAAAATAAATAAAGTATTTGTGGATGAAAATAAAATTAATTTGTCTTTTGATTTAAAAATATAAGAAATCAATAATTTAGAGTGAAAAAATATTGAATTTTTAATTGGGGTTCAATTTTGTATTAATAGTATTTTTGTTGACCTGGAGGGGTCGGTTCCATTGAGATTTTGAGTTATAATTTTGGTACTTGACAAGGTGAATTAACAGTGTCCAAGGATTACTACAAAACTCTGATACCGTGCACCTGTAGCTTTGTTTTACCAATGTATGCAAGTTTTACCGATGATTGATTTTTTTAAATATTTACAATTATTTATAATTTTTTTTTTAATTATAACAAAAATATTATATAGTTTCGAACAAATAATAATTTAAGATGAAAAATATTCATTAGATTTTGGTGTCCGAGCAAGTAGAACTAATAGATCCCCTCAACAATGAATAAAATAATTTAATTTATTTATATAAATGATAATACGTACTCAGTATTTCAGAATAAAATATGATTTCGGCATGACTATTAACTCAGAAGTGCATACTCATATCAAAATCACATTTCGGTATGAGATACAGTTACATATAAATAATAGAAATCACAACAAATCTACAGATTTCAAGCTTAGACTTAAACTCAAAATCATTTACCAATTTCGTAAAATTCAAGACATACCATGTAATTTTCATATTATGTAGATCAAGTTTGGTTATCCTCCATGCTGCAAAAGGGAGAGAAGAGAACGAGAGCGAGAGCAAGAGCAGTGATGATACCAAGAGAAAGAGAGCAGGAGCATAGGTGTTAGTGAGAGAACGAGAGAGCGGGAGAACGAGAGAGCAGGAGAACGAGAGTAGAGAGAAAGAGATAGAATGAGAGAGAGAAGATATCGGTTTGAAGATTTAGAGTTTGATGAAACCAGTTTGGCGAAAGGAAATGAAGATATCAATTTATGTTTGATGAATGAGAATTAGTGAGTATTTTTTTATTTTATTTATTTATTTTTTGTCTTTTGTAATATATTCTTTTTTAATTTTGGGAAGGTAAAAAGTAAAAAAATAAATAAAAAGGAGGGTATTTAATAAAATAATTATTAAAGAAATGGTAAATTCTAAAATAAACTCTTAGTGCAAATAACCCCAAAATTTGTAATTCAAGAATTTTTTTTAAGAATAGATTTATACCCTCAAGAGTTGAAAGAAACTAAAAATTAACCTCTAAAACTTCACATAATTATAATGAACCTCAAAAATATTTTATAATTATAATGAGTTTTTAAAAATTAAATTTAAATTATAATGAATAACCAAAAATTATATAACCATAATAAATACTCAAAATTCATACCAAAATTAAAATAAAGCCCAATTTTTTCAACAGTTCAGTTCCTAACCATTAACCTAATCCAATACAATCTGATATGTCCCATAAGTTTAAAAAATGAATTGGTTTTCGGATGGGAAAAGCTTGATCACTTCTTTGGCTATTGAGAACTCTGCTTATTTGCTAATGACCCATTAACTAATCTAAATCGATTTCATTTATTCTTTATCCTAATTTTTAAATTCTTATAATCTTTTCCTAAACAACCTCACAATTAAAATCGATCAAATTGATCCAATTTCCTTGCCTAAAGAAATAGGAACAAACCCTCTAGGTTATATATTCTTCTTGCGAAGAACGCGGATCAAAGATTTGGGTTCATATTCCTTTTCACGAAGAACACGAACCCAATATTTGGGTATGTGTTGTTTTTCACGACTAACAATCAAACCTAGATCTAACTGATGAAAAAAAATCAAGAAGCTCACCTCCATTGTTGATGGGGAGAGGGCAGCGCAATGGAGAGCAGAAGAACATAGGGAAAAAAAAAGAAGAAAGAGACAGGGAGATTCAGCAAAAGTGGCAGGAGACAATAAAAGGGAATAAAAAGCTTCATTTTTTCTTGGGCATCAATCGCAATAGAGATTTTCTTTATTCTCTTCTTTTTTATTTATTTATTTTCTTTCATGGATTCAATTTTGATTTTAATTACTATGAGTAGGTAATTTTCTTTTTGGTTGAGGATGATTTCAAAGCCCTAGATATGATTTTTGATTAATTAATTTAGAATTAGTTTTCAACACTATTGAATTTGTTATGTCCTATTGTCTATAGTACTTATGAATTGTTATCATATTTATATACGGTGCGTAACTAGATAAATAAGATAGTTATTGGATTGATAGTTTATGTTTTTGATTCCTTTTGTCAAAATTCCTAAAGATAAGTAGTATAATATTTTCAATATTTATCAGATACTTATGAGGTATACCTCAAGATAAATGAACTTCGCCTGTATGTTTGTTTCTTGATTTAACTTATCTTTCTTGTTTGATTGCTTCTATTAAATGAAATAGATTAAGTAAAGAGCTTATCTTACTTAATAAACAAGTAAGAAAAGATCGAAATAATTGAGTTTTCGATTACTTTAGGGTTATTAAATTTAAAAAAAGAATGAAATATAATTTTAATTAATTAATTGAATTTTATATTTAATGGTAGAGAATAATTCATTGACCAACATTTTTCATTAATATCAATCTTTTAATTTTTTCATTTAAATTTTAGTCAATTGATTTTCTTTTCTCTATTTTATTTATCTATCCAACCCAAATCCCTCAAATTTTGAGTCGTATTTTTAGTATCTATTTAATTAGGATTAGTTAAGTTTTTTAATTAATTTTAATTAAGACAGTTTAGTTAAGTTGATAGCTTATAAATTAATAATACTTTTTTGTGAGAAAGACCCTTGCTTCCTATACTTTGCAACAACACAATTTTAAGCAATAAATTAATTTGTGTAATTTACCTCATATCAATTTTGGTATCGTGTCGCGGAGATTATTTTCTATAATCTATTAGTTATTTATTTATTTTTTGTTTAGTATTTAACTTTTTAATTTTTTTTCTTTTCAGGTAGCTATTTTATGCATAAAAAAGAATTAGAAACTTTTGAGGCACCGAAAATTATCTACCATCAGTTCCCACTTCACTTAAGTCTTCTCGTTCATCAAGTAATTCTGAACCGGAGCAGAAAATTATGACTGTATCCAATTTTACACTTAATCAATTAATGACACCGATTATAAAACAACATCATTTATGCATTAAGTACCCTCAACTCGAGATTACTTTTGAGCTTAAATCAAGTTTAATCCATCTTTCATCATATTAGTCTTAACCCTCAATCTATTAACTTTTACAGATATTTGTTAAATCTGACTTGACTCAACCCCATTCAACAAAAAATAATAAAAACATTAAATTGAATCCTCTCAACTCAATTTTCAATTATTTTTTCACTAGAAAATCTTGTTTTCTTATATTTTTAACCCAAGATATATTTATTTATTTTCATTTTTCCTCAACCACCGCCATTACTAGCATCTGAAAATCCACCGCAACAATAATTACCCCTAAACCCGAGCATAGTTACCACCGTCAAAATATTTATAAATCATTAGTTTTAATATAAATTGATTTTATTTTTGTTTTATACCCTAATATTTTATTTGTTCAAAATTTATGCGAAACCATTAGAAAACATTTGTCTTCATGAACACCGACATCACATACTTGTCGCCATCGCTAGCATTTCCTCTGCAGTCTCTCTCTCTTTTTCTCTCTAGAATTTGGGGCTCGAAGCTGTAGATTGAATTTGACTCCAAATCGGGATCGATGTGGAGCTGTGACCTTGGTTATGATGTTTGATTTGGTGCGGGAACGGGTGACCATTGATAGCGTTTGCCAGAGACAGAGGTGTTGGGTGATGGTAGGAGTTATTGGGTCGTTTGGGAGAAATTCAAAATAAATAAAGTATTTGTGGATGAAAATAAAATTAATTTGTCTTTTGAGTTAAAAGTATAAGAAAACAATATTTAGAGTGAAAAAAATATTGAAATTTGAATTGGGGTTCAATTTAGTATTATCGGGTTGTAATATTACTAATTTTGTTTTGTTGTTTTGTTTCTTTATTTATTTTTCCCTTGTAGTATTAGTTTTAGATTTTGGGGGTTTTGTTTGTAAAAGGATGATTGTTAGATATATAATTTTTGTAAAGGTTTATTTCTTAAATTTAAAATATTTAAAATTAGTTTTTTAAATAATTTTTAAAATTTAAAAAATATAATCTTAACGGTTAAATATATATACTCTTTATTTATTTTAAATTTATTTAAAGAATATTTATTTATAATAATTCATCTTATTTTAAATTTTAACTTTATATAATAAAATCTTCTTTTTTTAACTAAATAAAATAAAATTTTCTCTATTTCTCTATTATTAAATTCGAAATTTGCTCTACCTTAATTTTGTGGCTCCGCCGTCATATCTCTCTCAAATCCAAATTGTGATCCGGTAGTGAATTCAAACTGAGAGAGAGCATGGCGGCAGCACTGGTGGCCGTAGTGACTCAAATTGTTTGGAAGTCTTTGGAAAGATGCAAGAAAAGAAAATTGTTAAGTTATTAGATGGTTAAATTAAATACAAGTCAAATTTTAATGGCTACGCTATTATGAAAGTTTAGATCGAGTCAGATTAACGAATCATCCGTCTAAAATTAATGAAAAGTGTAAATTATTTTTATTTTCATAAGTTTTTGAGATTTTGAACTTATTTTTAAAAAATATTGGGCAAACCTAATAAGATTGAATTTATGGGCACGAATTCGAATTCTAGCTCGCCCTTATTAGTTATTAATATTACTGTTGTTGTTTGTTTTTTTTTTTTCTTTCATTTAAATTTGATTACAAATAATTTAGTATTCTCGTCAAACGTAGGACTGCAATTTTCTAGATGGTCAAACATTAATCCACCTCAGTTGATGCGATTTTATCATGTACGTGCTGCACATTTTGCGTAATGACTCGCTCTATTGACTTTCATATCACACTAATTATAATTCTTATCCTCCCCGTTGCCTTTGTTCATTGGTTGCATTAGGATAATCTCATTCATTTCGCCTTATTTGGTTTGGTTTCTGCTGCCATCATGCTATAGCCTCGACTCCCACTGTTGCCATTCCATGGACGACACTCTTTCATCTCTATGCCAATCATTTCCGAATTCGCGTAATATAAATTAAAGATGATCTCTCTTTACTTACCCTTGAGAATCAATCTGTTTCTAAATTTCTTTAGACCATCCGAGCAAAAATTGACGAGTTGGCAACCATTGATCATCCTCACTCGAATGATGATATAACTCTTTACATCCTCAATGGTTTAGGTGCTACATATCGCAATATTACCGAACCGATTCGTGCTCGTAGGACACCATACAATTTGAAGAGCTGCATGATCTACTTGTAGCCCATTAGGCTTATCTCAAGTGCCTTAACATCACTGCAGCTTCCCTAGTTGCAACGGCTAATGTCAACTCCCGAGACTACACATCTCGCCCATGTATGAATAAAGTTTTTTCTTTTCATTCTCATAATTCTAATCTCTCTCATAGTCGTGGTCGGAACTATAACTGTGATGCAGCATCCTCTCATGATTGAGATCATCCTAACATTAATTTTCAATGGTGTGGGATTCGCGGTCACACTATTGATGTGTGTCGTAAACTTCAAGCTACAACTATCTCAACCACCACTGCTCCTACTATAAATCGGGATGACTCGCTGTGGCTCTTGGATTCAAGGGCCTCTCACAATATTACTGTGGACCTAGAGAATCGGTCTATCCATTTCGAGTATGATGGAACTGATGACGTTCGAATTGCTGATGGTATAGATTTGAAAATTTCGCATATTAGTTCTTCAACACTTTGTTCTTGAATTTTATCTTTATCATTTTCTTGTTAAGGATCAAATAACTGAGGCGCCTATACTTTTGCGGACCATGTGAAAATGTAATTTATTTACTTCGACCACTTACCTCCACCCCTACAGCTTCACCTGGTGATAGAGTTCTGCTTTCAAGCTGACATCAATGCCTTGGCCATCCATCCTTAGAAATTAGTTCTTCTCTTATTAATAAGTATTTTTTACTAATTTCAAAAGAACAATCTTTATTCTATGATTTGCATTACTTGTAACTCGAATAAAAGTCGACGATTGGCCTTTTGGGATACCTCTCTCTTTAGCTCTCATCCGCTGCAATTTATCTATGGTGATGTTTGGGGTCATAGTCAGGTTTCTCCATTTAAGGGCCATCATTTCTATTTGTTATTGGTTGATCATTTTACCAAATACTCTTGATTTTTTCCGTTATATTCAAAATCACAGGTTGCAGATATCTTTCCCCATTTCAAAATATTCCAGTTGAAACTCACTTTTGTCATAAAGTCCAAAAATTTTACAGTGACAATGATGGAGAATTTAATGCCCTCCGACACTTTCTCAATAAAAATGGCATTAGTTAGTTCACAACAACTCCTCACATGCTTAAGCAAAATGGCATAGTTGAATGCAATAATCAACAAGTGATTACTACTAGGCTTACTCTTTTCTCAATCAAGCCCATCTTCTATGTCCTCCATGTCTTTTTCTTGGCTACTCATTTTCTCATAGTGCCTACAAATGTTTAGATCTCGACTCAAAGTGGGTGTTTATGTAAACCCCTCATGTGTCAAATGCAGGTTCCTTAAAGCAGCTTAGTCATCACTTAGGAGTAGCCATCAAGACACGTAGCATGCACTTTTCATGATTACAGGCTAGATAACATGACTCAATACTGTAACGTCCACCCTACTAGCTATTTATCTAGGGGCAATCATGGATAGCTAGTAGGTGCATTACTTTCTTTTTTTTTACTTGAAATTCTTTTGTTTGCAAAAATAGCGTAAAAATTTGAACTTTTCATATGATATTGCAGAAGTCTTTATCATAGGGAATTAATCCCAAAAACTTTTGAAACAAACTTCATTCTTTTTCCCAAAATATATATATTTGTATACAAGGATAAGTTCTCTAGAAGATTCTTCAGTTATACCATTTTCATAAGTCGTGTCCCATATGTACAATCTCATGGGGTTGACCTCATTCATTTGCCCAGACTTTAAACTACCACTTTACCTTTGTGATTCCCTACAACATAAGATAAGCATCTGTGAGCTAAAATCTCAGTAAATATAAAGTCCTACTTACATATCCTAATCCTTTAATGACTACTTTAAATTAATACCTTTGTAACTTATTTGAATGATTCCTTATCCTTTTATATGCTTGGGGGCCTTGAGGATACTACCGTCGACAATTCAATTGATATCTAATCAGCAGTCTACTTATGACTGTTGCAACGATCTGCTTACGACATTTTCTTTTAGAATTATATAAGGTCTTTTATGATCGACAAGCAATCTTTCTTTTGACCTGACAACACCTCCCTTTAATGTTATGCATATGCATGCTCATGATCTTCATTTCATTTAGCATAGCATTAACTCCTAGTATGAACATATGCAACTAATCGTAGCATGCTAAGTTTGTACTATCGTTAAACCATCATACTATACTAGTTCATTTCATCATACTAGTCATAATCTTACTTATAACATGGTAGTAATATCATTTCATTTCTACGTAATGTGCTATCATCATAATCCTAACATAGATATAACCCTTGCAGAAAATATTCATCTCTTCCTTGCCATCACTTCTTCCAGCAGCAGTCTTGTCTTTTTTCTCGAGGTCATCCCTATTTATGTATTTTATAGTTCTCTTGTGTACTACTTGACCCCAAGGATAGCTGTTGAAGAATTCTAAGTCTAAGACCATAGAGAGGTAACTGTTCTCAAAGTAATTCTTCTTTAATGTACCTAATAGGCCAAACACCAAGAAGTAGATGAGAGCTAATTGGCCTTCTCTTATGCAACCTTCACCCTTTGACTATCGTCTTCACTTATGTTGCTTATACAGAGTTTTGTGAACATGTCCATGAAGTCGCCGCATTTAAATTTTAGTTTGCCCCAATATATTTCTCATTGAGTTCCCTATTATTCAACATTCTACTAGGAATGGTTGGGCTGTCGTGACTCTTCAGTCTGGTAATTAGAGCAAATTCATATTGCAAGTATGAGAGAGGATGACTATTGATGGAGAACCATGCCTCATACTTCTTTAGGGTTCGAACTAGACGAAGTATGAAGGCAAAGGTTAACTGACCTGAAAAAAATAGTTCTGGATCCACATCCAAGCCCAAAGCATGATGCCTTGAACATTCCCACCTCTTTTGCATTCAACTTCTCCTTAATATACTTAATCACCTCACGCAGTCTTGATCACAAAGTAATTGTGCAACTAGAATGACGATCATGACTGAAGATTGATTCTAGTTGAGGTACCTCTTGCCTCTAAAAAATAAACAAAAAATAATAATGAATTACACAATAAATTAAATAGTAAATAATTTAGTTGAAAACGAGATCAAAGATCCCTAGATCAAGTTCTTGATATGAATTTCAATTCTGGGATCCTAGACTAAGTCCCTTGATATGAATTCCCATTTTGGAATTCCAGACCGAGTCCCTCGAATTGAATTCCCATTCTGAAATCTTAGAATGAAAACTTAGATTGTGTTCTCGGTCTGATATCCCAGACTGGGAACTCAAATCGAGCTTCCGGTTTGAGATCTCAAATTGAAAACTCCAAATTGAGTTCACGGTCTAGAATCCCAGACCGAGAGATCGAGAATTCCATATCGAGTATCTCGGTCTGGAATCCCAAATCGAGCACTCGGTCTGGTATCCCAGATCAAGACTTGGTCTGGTATCCCAAATCGAGACTTGGTCTGGTATCCCAGATCGAGACCTCGGTCTGGTATTCTAGAATGCACATTCCAGTCTAAATTCCCAAAGAAGTTAGATGCTGATTGATTGGGTCCCAACTGTGAACTACTACTCATCAATACATTCCCAACTATTAATTAACTGATTCCTATCAATTTCATTCCATCTACAAAAATAAATCATGTTTGAGACTCTCAATATTTTCAACCTCGCAACACATGTTTGGTCACCAATATTCAATATTCATTCATCAACCTCACAAACCAGACTTCAATATTCAACCTCACCAACAACTTAATTCAAGAGATAAGTAAAGTTACATAACTCATCATCATTAGACGTTGCATCCCTCGTGGCGGAGAGATGTCTTGATCGCAGACGTCGACTTGAAAGCATTTTTCTAAGGAAGAAAGGTTTTCGGTTTGGGAAAGAAGAAGACGATTTTGGTCTAGGAAGGATGATGAAGAACTTGGTCTGGGAAAGATGACCGTGAACTCGGTCTGTGAAGAAAGAAATTGAAATCGTTTATGAAAGGTAAAAGGTATCGGTCTGGGAAGGGAGCTTGGTCTGTGAAGGAAGAAATTAAAATGATATAGGAAATGTTAAAGATATTAGTATGGGAAAGAAGCTCAGTCTGTGAAGAAGCTCAGTCTTGAAAAAATATAAAAAAGTCATGCTGAAAGTGATTTTTACGTTTTGTGTAAAAAGTTCTTAGTGTGTCAATTATCTTATATGGTTGCATGTATCAGTTGTATAAGTTTTTGTATTAATACGAGTATAATTTAAGTTATTTTCATGTACCACGTATTTTAATTATTGAATTTATAAAGACAGCCGAAATTTATATGCAAAAACAAATAAAGATGCCGAAACAATGATTAAATCCGTGCCCTTTGACACCTAGTTATGACTACTTTTTTTTTTGGGGGCCAGCAAGTATGATGAACACAAAATCAACTTCAATTAAAAGAAGGAAAAAAAAAAAGGCGGAAAAAAAAAAGAGATGCTTCTGAGCTTCTAGACTATTCCGTTTTCCATCTCATTTTTCTATTTCAGAGTAATGATATCATTCAATTTTTAGCCGCTTTCTCTTACCAGAAAGATAAAACTTGAAGGAAAAAAAAATGCCGTCCTCTTCTTTCACCGTGCATTTTATAACTCTATATTAACTATATTAAGTGTTTATGGTTTATATATCTTCATCTTAAGGTACTTAGAAATTGAAAGGAAAAAAAAATGGCGGAAACAGAAAATATTCCTCCATACTTTGTGTGTCCTATTTCACTCCAGATCATGAAAGATCCAGTCGTAACACCAGCGGGAATCACATATGATCGTGAAAGCATAGAGAAATGGTTGTTAACATCTAAGGATACAACTTGTCCGGTTACAAAACAACCTTTGCCACGACACTCGACTCACTTGACACCAAATCACACTCTCTGTCGTCTAATTCAGTCATGGGCCGTTGCCAATTCAGGCCGAGGAGCACCTCTCGGGCAATTTTCTAGTTCCATACCATCTTTCAGCAAAACCCAGGTCCAAAAACTTGTTGCTGAACTAACTTCTTCTGTTAATTGTAGACACCTTGTTTTGTCTGAACATATCAGTAGCAATCAAACATATTACAAAAGCACTGGCGATGCATTGAAGAAACTCGAAGCTCGTGCCATGGAAAATGAGAGCAGCAGGAGGTGTATGGAGGCGGTCGGTGTTGATAGAGAAATGGTTTCTCTCATTGTAGAATGTTTCAAACAAGGTGAAACTATTGGCCTTGAAGAAGCTTTGAGAATTCTTGACCTAATTTGGACTAGCACACAAACTCCATTTTCACAAGCTACTAAGCTTCTTCTACAAGAAAACTACATGTTCATTGATTCTCTCACATGGGTTTTAGGGTTTCGAATCGAAAATCATTTGGTTCTCAAAAGCCATGCGATAAAAGTGTTGAAAAGGCTGATCAATATTGCAAGCAAAAGTTTAGTAGATCGTTACTTGAAGCCTGAATTCTTCAAGAATATAATAAGGTTATTAAGAGAGAAAAAGATCTGTAAATCAACACTCAAATCAAGCTTGATAATTTTAATGGAGACATGTCTAGTGGGTAGAAATAGAAGCAGAATGGTTGAAGTTGGAGCAGTATTCGACCTGATTGAACTTGAGTTAGAGAACCGAGAAAAGAACATAAGTGAGATCATCTTCAACATTTTGGTGAATCTGTGTTCTTCAGCAGATGGAAGGGCTGAGCTTTTAAGGCATATGGGAAGTATTGCCTTGATTTCTAAAAGGTTACTTAGGGTTTCACCATTGGTAGATGAGAGATGTCTTCATTTATTTTTGTTGGTATCAAAGTTTTCAGGTAGAAATGAGGTCGTTTTAGAGATGTTAAGGGTAGGAGCAGTGTCTAAACTTGGCATGGTTTTGCAGGCGGATTGTGATTTTTATCTCAAACAAAAAGCAAGGGAAATTCTAAGGTTACACTCCAATGTGTGGAGTAATTCCCCATGTATTTCTGTTTACTTGTTAACTAGAGACCCTAGATAACATTTCATTAATTACTATATATATACTTTATTTCTAAACACAGATAAAATCATCCGTATTAATGTAAGAAGGAGACATGTTTGTAAACAACAACTATAATTAATTTGAAAGCAAATAAACAATAGTTATGTTTAGGTATAAAAACCAGTAAGTGAATCTAAGCTTCTATATGCATTCACAAGGAAAATGGACATTTTCTTAGCCTGCATGAGGGATCGATCCACTACATCTTATGAATGCACTTAGGACACGGAAATAATATTAGCGTACTTCACATTAGAAGGTATAAGGTAACATTTCGTTTAGCATTTGAAATTTTATTTTTGTATTTAAATCTATGATTGAATACGAGATTAGAGCTGGTTAGCACCCAAGTACTAATGAAGTCGTCTTTCTGCTGTGTTGACTGTTTTGGCCTGTTTTTATATCTTATATATATATATATAAATATTGGGAATTGGGGAATTGAATCGTAAACAAAACTAAATATAAATGTTCATGACCCCTTTTCCCTTTCTTTGACTGTTGAATGATATGATTATTCCACGCACGACCACCGTCTGTAAGGAATAGAAAAGGTCAAAATTAACGCAAAATGTGCAAGGAGTATAATCATTCGAATTTTGATTAGTTTTACTCCTATTTAAGATGAAACGATCATTTGGCAAATAGTGAAGATACAGTTAAATTAAATATGTTACGGAACATTAAAAATATATATAAATATATGAAATTTTATTCCCGTATGTAGCAGGGCGGAGCAGGATAGTTATTTAGGGTGTGAAAAAAAGAATATTATAATATATTTATAATTTATAATATTTTAAATGGTTAAAAATTATTTTATAAGAAATTTATAGATATTTAGTTTTTATTTAAAAGAGTTTCAAAATAATAGTAGAATTAATCATAAAAATAGGTATAAATAAATTTTAATTTATAATAATTATAAATAATACTCATTAAGTTGAGTCATATTATATTATAAATAAAATTTTAGTTATTTATATTATAAAATACTAAAAATATTTAGAGAAATTAAAAAAAAAAATCATCTAAGTATGATTGAGATTTTGTTTATTTAAAGTTTATTATGGGAAAAGGTCGAGATTTTGATTATTCGAAGCTTATTATGGAAAGAGAAAAAATCAAAATGATTATATTGGACCCAAAAAAAACAAAATATCGATAAATTAATAATTTTAATTAAATAATAATATTTTTATCTCAATTTAATAATAATATATTAAATTTTTTTGATAATTTAATATTTTACTAAATTAATAAATTTTCTTGATACTAATAATATTATTTTATCGAAATTTTACTATATTAAAAATATTATTTAGCATGTGTTCCTAAGCCATGATAACTTTTTCTTAATTATTACTCAAATTGATTATAATTTATTTATGGATTAAAGATACTTTACTTTTTATCCAAAATCAAATTTAAAATATATTTTAGTACAAAAAACTTTTGAAAATATAATTTACATAAAAATGTTTAAAAAATATATATAAATAATACTCAAAATCAAATTTTATGTTTAACTATTTCAAAAATTAATCCTAAATTAAATACTTATATACATTTTCAATCCCAATATTTTAAATTTAATTTTTAATCTATTTTTTTTTCTCTACATCCATTTTACATCACTTCCACTAATCACTCTATTGCTGCCATTAACCACCCATGCTGACCACCGATCGCCCCTACCGCCGCCACCGACCACCACTACCACCGACTGACCACTATCGTTCACCACTGCCAACACTAATCATCACTGTCACTGTCAATCACCTCTGCCGCCACCACCAACTACCATCGCGAACTACCACTAACGCTAACTACTGATCACAACCACCCGACCATCGTTGCCACTCACTATACCACTTTCATCCCCTACCGCCACTAACCACCACTACCGACCATCACATTGCCAACCACCATCCCTGACCTTCACCACCTTCAACCATCACTATTATTGTCGATGGGGTCCGGGTAGTTGTGGTTTGTGGAGGCAGGGGTCAGGGATGGTGGTTAGGGACGATGGTGGTCGGTGAGGGCAGTGGTGGTGGTAGGCAGCAGTAGGTGGCAGTAGGCGGTGGTGGTCGGTGGCTGTAGAGCTCGATAATGGCGGCAGTAGTCGGCGATGATAGTGATTGGCATGGTGGTTTGCGGTAGCAGTGGTCAAGGGTGGTGTCATCCGAGACGATGGCGGCTGTGGGGGTCTATGTGTGTGGTTGGCGGCGGCAAAGTGGTTGGCGAGGGTGGTAGTAAATAGTTATAGAGAAACAAATTGGATTTAAATTAATTTAATGGAGTAAATATATAAAATTAAAATTTTGTTGTTGAAATAGAAAGAAGTATTTAATTTGGGGTCGCCTATTGAAATAGTTAAATATAAAGTTTGATTTTGGGTATTCTTTATACATTTTAATAGTTTTTGGGTATAAATTATATTTGCAAAAAATTTTGACACTAAATAATACTTTAAGTTTGATTTTAGTGTAAATTATCTTTACCCATTACATATTAACCTTAGTTGAATTTGGGTGAAAATTTGGAGCGGAGGTTGAGGGTGTTAAGGTGAGGGCAGGCGGCACCAACCCTCGCAAACCCTTCCCTCCGCCCCTACACTTATTGATGTGAAATATAAGTGGTGGCCGATGACAGTTTAGAGTAAAAGATTGAAGAACTGTCCGGTTCTTGGAGGATTGTGAGCTAGGTATCCTTCTCCATTTCTTCTCATTTTGGTTTCTTTGTATTTTACTTGATTAGAACTATGAAATGAACCGGTGATTCTAAATGAAAGAGTTGCATTGCGTTAAACTAAGATTCTTTGTAATATTCATCGATTTGGATATTCGGAACCCACATTTTGAAAGTGGATTTCTGCTTCCGGGTAATCAAAGAGTCGACATCTTATAGTGGTATTAGAGCAATTAGTTGAATTTAGGAAATCCCAATATAATCCATGAAATGCTTCTATGTGGTTTTCATACTTTTTGAATGAATTTATGAGTATTTTGGCTAAAAACATGCTTGCTAGAAAATTGGTTTTTTAACTTAAAAAGTGTCTTGTAAATGAGATCTCATATTGTTTAAAACTGGAAACAAAAAGAAAATATTTTAATTTGTTTGGGTGAGTCAGTCCACCACAATCGCTGCTATGGGCACTGGCCGGCAGCTGCCGGCCGGTGTGAGTGTGGCAAACGATGCTACCCATGGATAGCTTGGATCATGGTGGGACCGAATCCCCTTATGGACAAAAGTGGGTGGTACTTTCCCGGGAACTAATGAGTAGATTCCAATTTCAAGCAATGGGCTTCAATTGGGCCAAATATATTTGACATATTGTGTTTGGGTCTTGATTGAGGTATTCGTAAAATGTGACATTAAATTTTGGAACATTCGAAATATTTTAGGAAATTTAAAGTTTTCAGTCATTTGCATTAATTTTAATTGACATGGAACTAATATATTACTAGAGTTATAAAATATTAAATAACAAGTTAATAAATGATTGGGACAATTCAGGAACATTTAAAGTTTTCAACTTGAAAAATTAAATGAAACAATAAGTGTAGTAAAGTTTTAATTTTTATGATTGTTGATGTACTTTAAATGATTGAAATTGCACTCTAATTAATGCACTATGCGAAACTTAAATTTTTTGAAAGAGTTCTTCAGATTAAAAGTTCTTATAATAATTTATTCTCTTAAATTAGAAAGAGTTCTAATATTGAGAGAGAAGTTTTTTCAACAACCATGAATTAATCTTCTATTTTGAAAGAGTTCAAAATTCAGGAAATTAATAACTTTATTGACATCCTTAAGGTGTTAATGCCATGTCTAAATTAAAAATTTTTCAATCTTAGGAAAGTCGGTAATTTTATGGATAACCTTAAAATGTTAAGACAATGTCAAAATAAAGGTTACACTTCCTTAAGAAAAACTAGTAATCACATAGATAGCCTTAAGTGTTAAGGTGATATCTAATATGACAATTACACTCGTTTAATTTATTAATCCATAGGGATCAATTGTTTGATTAAGAGAATCATATAAAAGTTATTTGATTAAGAGTTAGTCATACATATTAAATTAGACAAATAGTCTATGAATATGATTTGTTTGATTACGAGTTAATCATACAGGTCATTATTTGAATTTTATATGCCGAAATTGTATAATTACACATTGAACGACTTTGATGGATTAACATGTATGATTGGTCAAGTATTGACAGTAAAACATGCATAATAGCTATGATGTATGTGTGAATGATTCATATGTAGATTCTCATTGAATTGAATGATAATTGGATTCATGCATATATGGATATATCTTGATGAGACAAAATAAAATTCCATCTTGATTATATTAATCCTATAAACCATATAAGAAAGTCTTACATAGGCGCTTTCCAAAATGAAATAATTAATCTAATATTAATTGATTATTTAATTGGCTATGGACACATATGGATTAATGGTTGATTAATGTGTGGGTTAAGTTATCAATTAAACGCATGAGATGCTAGTGATCCTAATATTGCAACATTGCTCAGCTATGAACACATAGGAAATATATGTTCGAGAAAAACACTTTGGATTAAGCCTAACTATAAGATATGCTGGGTTACGGATACGTCGGACCTTAATACTCGATATAGGAGTCCTTTACCTACTCTGAAAAATGAGTTTGTATTGGTTCACTTACAAAAATAAAGATGGATTGTAATAAAATAGTGGGAGACTAAGTAAAATTAAATAGACTCTTAATTTGAGTATTTGATGTAGTATACTAAATTACTTATATATTTTGTATTGTTTGTTTCTATTTTAAAACAATCATGACAAATAGTTCGTTGCGTTTAATTTTGGAACAAAACAAGTTAGTTGGACTTCAATATAGAGATTAGCGAAGGCAACTAGGAATTGTTCTTAGACATGAAAAGCTTTTAGAAACTCTTACCCAAAAGATCATGAGCATTCTCGAAGAGGGAGCTAGTGCAAAAGAGAAATCCAATTAGGACAAATGGTTGCTCCAATATGACGAGGCACAATGCATCATGCTTGCGTCTATGTTGAATGAGCATCAAAGGCAATACGAAAGATGCATGCTATCGAGATTATCGACAACCTATACGTGGATGAATATACTTATATTGAAAGGTATGACACCTCGAAGGAGCTCTTTTGTATGAAAAATGGATTAGGAAACTCCTGTTGGAGATTATGTCCTTAAAATGATTAGACTCATAGAGAAGCTAGAGGGTCTAGGCTTTGGGATAGACTATGAGCTTCTAAATGACTTAGTCATTTAACCACTCTCGAAGTCCTTCCGGCTGTTTGTTTTGAATCACCATACGAATATTTTAACATCTACTCTTCATGAGTTTCTTAAAATGCTACAAACAACTAAAGGATCTCTCAACTATAAGGAAAAGACTGTGATACTCATGGGAAGTCAATAAGCCAAGAAAGGTAACGGAAAGTTTAAGAAATGAACCAATGGTGTACATCTCAAGGTAAAGAAGGTCATAGGTAAGAAGAACAAAAGAAAAGTTGGAAAGTGTTTCTATTGTCGTGAGACCGGCCATTGGAAGCAAAATTACAGACTTTTCTAGCTTCTCTTAAGAAGAAGAAGCAAGAAGAGACTTCAGTATGTTTTAAGCTAGAACTTCTCTTAAGCAAGATTTTACTTAGGTATTAAATACCAAATAAAGGAACTCATATTTTTGTTAATATGTAGAGCCTAAGAAATAAAAGAAGTGCTTGAAGAGAGGAGGAGCGATAGTTTTACAAGTAGGAAATGAAGTAAGGAGTTGCAACATTAGTCATAAACATTTTCACTTAAATTTTGTCTAATTACTTTTGTTGGACAAAAGAGACTTTATATAAAAGGCTACCATGAGCCTTGTTACAAATTTTGATGAGAAGATTTTATAACTTCTCTTCTTTGAATAATGTTATAAAATATTATCATTTTGGTTTACATTTTTGGGAGGTGGTTCCCTTTTGTGGATGATTAAGCATATTTATTAAAGTTGATAAGATGAGAATAGCTTAAAACATGTTCAAGAAACTAAAATATTTGATGTTGATCATATGAATATTTAGCATAACTCAACTAGATCATTCCAAAAAAATAAAGGCATGCTTGTTGTCAATACATGGGTACTTTAATCCATAAGATTATGAATCAACAACAAGTTAGCAAAACTTATGCACTTTGAATGACCAAGTCTCTTTTAAATTGTTTAAAAGAGAAATTGATAATGTTGTAGCATATAATATAGTGATGTGTGTAGATTGGAAACAATAAATGCTAAGTAAGAATATTGTTTTACCCTTCTCATTAATTCTATATTCAAGTTCTCTAAAATTTGGAATTCAAAGTCTTTAGAATACATATAATTCGAGTAGATGAGAAAAAAAGAATAGGGAATGGAAATAGATGGAAAAACAAATAAGATAAAGATACTACTTTTAGATGAGATCATAAAGATAAATAGCAATGTTGTAAGTTTCTTAATAAACACCCCAATAAGAATGAGATTCTTATTTGGTAAAGTTCCCCTAGAAAATCATAAATGGATGATGCTTTGATATGGAGAAATATGCATATATAAGATATAACTCGATGTGACTTACACTCTAAATGCATCATAATCCAAATACGCCACATCATAGAAATCATCACGAGTTTAGTGAGTCAGATTCTTTCCGAATCCACATCGTACGATCCACATGAGATATGAATAGAAATAACAGAATTACGCCTCCACATGAGATATAGAGATGATTAGTCATCATTTAAAGCATGACGGAGATTAAATGTTATTTTGTGAGATATTACTAGTAGAGACTAGAATATGTATTCTCCAATTCCAATAAGTTAAGAGAATGCCTTATTACTTGAAAAAGCTGTTATTCTTAAAAAGAGGGTTACTTTCTAAAGGGATAGTTGGACTCAGAGAATACTCGAAAGAGTTTCGAGTACAACAAAATAAAAATTAGATAAAGAATCTAAGTTCACTAAAATTCTCACTGAAAGGAACTTTCGAAAGAAGGAAGTGTAATTTCTTAGTATACACTACTAACAAAGGATGCATTAAAATATAAAAAAGAACCTCACTTCCTCGCTTAGAGCAAAGGACATTAGGTGTATGAGATACGGCCTAAAACTTTTTATATAAAATGACACAAAGATGTTGTGTCAATAGCTTAATCTATAGATTAAAGCATGCATCCGAGAGAAGGGCATCTAAAGTATAAATGAAATTAGTTTGATTTGCGAAAGTAGACTACCTATGTGTATACAAGAAACAATGTGAGTAGCATCATGTTTATTATCTAAATTAATTCTTGATGAGATTGGCATAGTTCGAATCTCAATAGTCTAAATGTGGTTGTTTAAAATCTTCTCCATGGATATTTGGGTAAAGCGTCTTTTTAGGAAATCTATAGTGATATTTAAAGGGTTGCTAGGCTTGACCTATTAATATACATAAGTTAAGTACTAAAAGGGTTTGGTACAAAAGATTTTTAAGAATGACAATATGAGGAACGTCATGGAATCTTGCTCTCCAAGGCATGTCATCCAAGACATAAAGGAAGAGAACCCACATGAATTAATATGATCTATATAAGGTTATAGGTTATGTCATGTGTTCTTATGTACAATATCATATATTCATGATGCTTTAAGTATTATGAGCATGATATGGGGAAACCGATATGAAAACATTAAAAAACACTCGCTCAAGGATATTATATCATTCTTGAGAAGAACTAAAAATATGCTCTTAATCTATGGAGACTCTGGATTGAAATTAAAGTTCTTACAAATTTAAATTTTAAATTTTCAATCATAGAGAATGAAACCACATTGTGTTCCATATTATGTTAATTAATTTAAGTTGGTTGATTGGAATACTTCAAAACCTAGCATAGACCAATAAATTAAATTAACAAACTGATTCATTTATTGTCTTAAAAACGAAAGGTGTTTTTGAATTAAAATTTTATGGATGAATTTTAAGGGTTTTGAGTATCATTAATTATGCAATATCATACTACGATAATCAATGCATAACGAAAGCAAAAGAACTAGAGGTCTCATCAAATCCAAACACGAGATGCCTTGTAGTTACTAATTCCTGAAGAGTTTCGGAAGGATGAACAATTGAAAATAAACAATAAATGATCTACACACTAAGAGAATTCTACAACAAAATTGTAAATCGCCATCTTGATAAGATGTGAATGAAATTCAGAGACGCGATTGTATTAGTAGCATTATGTCTGCAGATACACAAGATGAAATGATAAAATCGTTATCAACTTACTATGAACATTTTGCTTGGAATTACAAAGAGATGCCTGAGCTTGACTGGTCATCGGTTGAGCATCGATTGGGATTAAAACTGGGTACATACCTTTCCAGCAGCCACTTGATGAATAACTACCGAGGTGACCTTAAAAGTCATGGAGGAAAAAGAACGGCTGCGTAAGGCCGACTTCATTCGAACTTCAAGGTACTATAAGTGGATGTTTAACATTGTACCCATCATAAAAAAATGGCGAACTAAAGATAAGCATATGCTTATGAAATTTAAATTTAGAAACCCCTAAGATGAATATCTGATGCCGGTGGTGTATTTATTAGTTGATGATGCAATAAGGCATGAAATCCTATCATTCATGGATGAGCACTCCGGATACAACTAGATCTTCATAGGCAAGATGTCCATAAAACCACATTCTGATGCCCCGATGCGATAAGAGTTTTCGAATTGGTAGTTATGCTCTTCAGATTGAACAATGACGAGACAACTTATCAAAGGGTGATGAATGCTATCTTGCATGATTTGATCGGTACCATCATGGAAGTCTATATATACGACAGGCGGTAAAATTAATTAAGACTACTGATTATTTGGCTGATCAAAAGAAGACATTGGATCGGATATGTCTTCACAAATTGAAGATGAATCCACTAAAATGCGCTTTTAAAGGTTTGGCCAGAAATTTCCTCAAGTTTCTAATCCCTCAAACGCATGGAGGTCAACTACCGAAAGACCAAAGCCATTATTGAAGTGCACCTACCAAAAGACAAGAAAGAACTCTGACATTTTCTTGGCGAAATCAACTTCTTAAGGAGATTTATATCGAATGTGGCCGAGAAAACTAAAGTGTTCAGCTCCTTACTAAAATTAAAGCAGGGGGATGAGTTCATTTAAATACCTAACCATTAGGATGCGTTCAATATCATTGAGCAATACTAAGAAAATTCGTCAGTATTTGCCTCAATTGTGAGAGGCTGAAAAATGTTGCTATATGTTTCGGCAACAGCTAAGTCAGTCAGCTGCCTTTTAGCTCGAGAGATTGACGCTGTGTAAGATCTCCGCAAAATATTAACTCCCATAAGGGTATGATATACTTCGATTGAAAAGTTGTGTCTAGCTCTGTACTTTAATGTTACAAAACTTAGGCACTACCTGATGAATGATAAAGTTATTATTATAGCATGAACTGATCTTGTTAAATATCTCTTATCTCGGCCAATTCTTAATGGCCGCTTGGGAAAATGGGCCCTTGTGCTGGTCGAGTTCAGCTTCTGGTACATACTATAAAAATCAATAAAGGGATAAACATTGGCCGATTTCTTCACTGATCACCCCTTCTGAGCTTTTTCCAAACGACTACAATGATGTGTTCGAAGTACTACACATAAAATGACCTTTCTGGGAGTAATACTTCGATAGATCTATTACCAAGGACATAGCAGAAGTCAAGATCTCTATTAGGTCGCTCTTTTCAACTTAATTTCCCTTGCAAAAGTAATCAAGTTGAGTATGCTTAAGTAGTTGTCACATAAATATCGGGAGATTATTATGTGTATCAACCTTAGGATTAACCAGGTATTTCACCATAGCAATCTATCTCTTAGAGGAATTCGAGGAATGGGATTCAGACAATGTCTCTTGGTCGTTTAATGTAGAGGATAATGCAATGGAGTAACTAGCATCTAGATTAAGTATATTGGAAGGATCTTCAAGAACCGTGATTGTCTATAAGCGAAACCATTTAATTCTTAATTCTAAGAAGGTTGAGTTCTCGATCTTTAGCATGGAGAACCTAGAAGGGGGCAATTGGCGGTTGCCTCTCATATAGTATCTTCAGGATCTAAATGGAATCTACCAAGTGAAAGTCTACCGACTAGCTCTTAAGTATACTATGATAGAAAACAAGCTATTTCGGTTAGGAAATGATGACTTGCTTCTTAGATGTGTTGGATTCATCGAAGGAATACATATCATGAAGGAGGTTCAAAATGGAATCTATGGATCTCACTAAGCCGAACGGAAAATGCACAGTTCTTTGCAAGACCCTTCGCAGCCACTTAATATGTAGTAGAAGCCACTTTCTATGACAAGAATAGTGACCCCATGAAAGTGGTAAAGGCGAATGGAAAAGATGTCGGTATCATCTCCACATCCGGGCTGACATCAAAATCATCTGATGACAAGTCGGCCAACCAAACACTAACACTACCCATTTTGGTCAAATTCGACCAAATCGAGAATTGAAGAGGTGCTAGGATAGGCCATGACCAACGCTAGACTTGGTGGCTACCATAGCAGCTGTCAAAAGGAAATATCCGGGTTAGAAAATGGAAGAATACATCAATGACCGAGTAGAAGAACTAGACGAAGGCCTAACCATAGATCAGTTAGACCTCACTCCAACTAAGCTAAATGAGCTTAAAACTGATATAAAAACTTACTAATAGAAATAAATATAGGATCGGCCGAGAATCCTGGACTTGGAAATGCTATTGATCATAAATTCAAAGGATGTAGGAGTTGTCAAAGATGTGGACCAATTCGGAGACAATGAGTGATCGAAATGCAATCGATCATAAAGCCTCAGCCTTTTAGAGGCTTGGCTATCGATGTGATCTATCACATATATCCCAATAAGCATAAGATGGAGATTTTAGTCATAATTGATTACTTCACCGAATGGGTGGAATTCGAACCACTGAAGAGGTTGGCCCAAAAGGAGGTCATTGAGTTCCTAAAAGAAAGGATTATTTATTATTTTGAGGTCATAGAGACCATTACTACTAATAATGCTACCGTTTTCATAAGTAGTTTGTAGCCGAGTTCACCGAAGAAGACGACTTCAAATTTATTTCTTCAACATCTTATTATGTGCAGGAAAATGGCCAGGCTGAAGCAACTAATAAGGTAAATAAAATCAGCCAAAAAGAAGCCTAAATAAGCCAAACTTGGAAAATTCTTCCTAGTTTTCCTAAGTCCAGTCGGCCAAGCCTTAGCAGCCTTGTTATTTGGCCATACGGCCATGTAGGTTATGCGATCTTTTAATTTTTAGTCATTTTTAAAACCAATTTTAGGGACTTTCCAGCAAAATATGCATACATTTTGACTAGTCTAAGGGTTTTCCATCAATGAAGAAGTTATGTTTGACTAGTTCATCACAATAATCAGTCATTAATCCAATAGCACAATCATCTAAAAACACAACACCACTCACCTACAAAAATTGTCTAAAATGATTTCCAACCGGCTCGATTTCTATTCACACAATCCTTTAGTGGATTTATTTGCTTTCCGTCTATGTCTTTTCATTGTAAGTTCTACACAAAATGAATTCCTTAGTGTTAGCAGTAATATTGTTTTGCTTTGTATGCTTTGCCTTATATGACGTGTTTGAACATTTGTTCAGCATTTAATTTCTTTTTGTCTTTTCGAAGTTGTTGTATACATTTACTGATTTCTTTGCTGAGTAGATTTCATACCCAAGAATATTATAAACCTCTTAGCTTTCTGCCCCACTTTAATTACTTTATCATTTATGTGCTTTTATATTAGTTATTAATTTATCTTTTATGTCATTTACAAACTTTTCTTTATCTTTTATGTCATTTATTAACTTTTCAATCATTTGAATTATGTTATTTATAAGCTTTATTTAGATTCGTTCTTTCGAAATATTTGTACACTTCAGGCATACCTACCCTCCACCACTTTATTTTTAGTGTATCAATGCGCTATTATGGGGACTAGACCGGCTCAAGATTTTCCCCTCCCAGTCGGCCGCCTCCTCTTAAAGAAATCGGCTAGTGCCGTAGAAATTGGTGTCAATAAAATGGCACATCTAGTAGGACATATCGTAAAGTTTTCCAATATATATGTTCTAACTTCATAGTCAAAGTCTCAGCTAAGACCAAGTAGCCTACCAGGACAATTCCATTCTCGGTCTATCTAATATCCGACCTACCCATGTGATTTATGGTAGCTCTAGTCGACGTTATTTTAAAGCCCTAATCATATGACTTCTCGAACAAATAGTCGAGTCAGACGAACGAATAGTGGCAAATTTGGTCCATCTGACCTATTACTTGGAAACTTGAGCAGGAATCTGCTCGAGCATTAAGGTTATCGTGGGGGGCAGCCCATATACTTCAAGGAATCAACTAGTGGCTAATCCATCGATAGCCTATGTTCCTAGTTGGCAGCCTGGTAGCCACAATAGCCTTCTAGCTAGACTACGAGCCATGAGGTAGCTAAATGGTACCCTAACGACGGGGTTAAAGTCTATTCCTTCGACCTTATGAAGGCTAGTCAAAAAATAAGAAGTTGAAAGTTTCATCATACCATAAACTGCCCTCAGTTGACAAAGTACGAGGCAAAAAGTATTGTAAGTATCATAACACGTTTCGCCACCGTACGATGATTGTTTAGTATTTCGACGACTTATACAATATGGGATCAAGAGAGGGATCTTAAGCTTTGGAAAGCACATACTATAGGCGTGGACTCAAAACTCTTTCCCACTACCTCAAATGCATCCATAGCTGATCTAAGGACCTTACCCAACAAAAGGATAAAAGTGTAGGCCACCGTTGATTGGCTATCGGCCGTTTAAAGTCATCTAAGATTAATGTGGAAAACGGTGTGCTAAATCACATGCAGATGGCCCATCATGTTAAAATGAACACTTATCGGCCACCCATATACTCCCATTACTGATCATGTTTACATTAGGCTGACACCAATGGCTAGATCGGCAGGAACCTCGGGGATAGAATGCTTTAATCGTGTGGTCCTAGCAAGAATAACAGTTATGAATGTTTGCACAACCAAGTGACAGACATGTTAATTAAGGATTCATAGGCCATCCAAAATTGGTCGCAGATGATACTTCCTCAAGGAATATAGCATACTCGCAAACACCGAGAGCAATGAAGGAAGTAGGCCGCTCAGAGGGAATATGCCTCTAAGGCTGACTAAAAGGGGCACTTGGCCAAGAGCGGATCATCATCTTTGCTGGAAACATTGAAACATTATTTTGGACTATCCATGTAAGATCACACCAATCAAGACAACCGACGAGGAAAGAAATTGATCCCTTTGATCCGGCTGAAAAAATGGCCAACCTAACGGCTTCCCCTATGCCTAAGATCAATACAAATTTTAACAACAAGGAAGACAAATGAGATTCGGTTAAGCCTATTGTAAATCTTGCATGAAGAGACAAAAATAAACAAAGATGAAGTAGTTATCCTCTGACTACCACCAATGCCTCGACCATCGGTAGCTGTAAGATTGGTTGAAGTCGAAGTTGAATTTAGGGACTTAGATAAGTACATCTTCAAGAAACCATTTGACCAAATATCTTGCCACATCAAACCGCTTTATATCAAAATCTATTTAGAAGGAATGCCAATAAACCAAACATTGGCAGAATGAGGAGCGATCAGAATCATCTCAACATCCCAATTGTAAGGCAACAACCAAATAGGTTAGATGCTAGAATCCTTCCCATTTTGGCCCGACTTGGCCAAACCAAAAATTAAATAAGTTATGTTTGACTATTCAAGTGTTTTTTTTTTTAAGAAAATTTGAGAATTAATTTGAAAAAGAAAAAGTCTATTTGACCAATTTCATAAGCATTTCACTATGATAGTCATTTTTTAAGGAATAAATAGAAAAGTTTGGCCTTTAAGAGAGATTTTCCAGAAGCTTCTTCGCCTTTCCCACTAAGTAGGAGACTTTCCCACCAAGTAAAGTGGGCCTCACCTGTTTTCCTATAAATAAGACTCTACCAGACCAAAAAAAAAACAAAAAAATTCATCATCAATCCAACAACATAATCATCAAAAAAATAAAACAACACAACTCACCAACATAAATCGTCCAATACGATTTACTACCAGCTCGATGTACATTCACTTGATCCTTTAATGGATTTACTTTCTTTCTAGCTAAATCTTTTCATTGTAAGTCCTACATATAATGAATTTCTTAGTGTTAGCCATCATTATGTTTTGCACTGTACGCTTTGGCTTATATGATGTGTTTGAATATTCATTCAACATTCAATTCCCTTTTGTCATTTTTGAAGCTGTTGTATACACTTATTTATTTCTTTACTCAATAGATTTCATATCAAGGAATATTATAACCTTTTTAGCTTATTATCCTGCTTCAATCGTTTTACAAATAACATTTATTATTTCCAAGCTTTTACCTAAATTATCAATTTATATTTTACTTCATTTACTAGCTTTTCTTTATCTTTCATGTCATTTACTCTTGCTTTTCAGTCATTTTAATTATATCATTTACTTCCTTTATTTAGATTAGTTCTTTTAAAATATTTTTATACTTCTGGCATGCCTACATTCTAGCACCACATCATGCATTGTATCAATGTGGTGTTACCGGGACCAAAATGATTCATGATTCTCCCATTCGATTAGTCGCCTCTTCTCCGAGCTATCGACTAGCATCATAAAAATTAGTGTCTATAGAGGGAGAGGAAAGAGATAGGGAAGTAGGTTAGGGAGTATATAGGCTTCATAACAATCCAGAATGTCATCCGGAAGAGATTTCCTCTGGTTAATCTTGATGATCTCAAGTATTAATGCATCCATTTTGAGAGTGAAGGGTCAAACCTAGAGGAATTTAAGGAGGAGCTGGCTAAAAGGATGGAAGAGGAGACTATAGGGAAGACATTTTTACTTGCCAAATTAAGGAAGACATTTTCTCCAACATTTGTCTAAGGCCTCCAATGCTCTTAATGTTGCCCCTCTCATAAACCTCCCTTATGGTCTTGATAAATTTTCCAACTTACTTCCCTTTTTATCTGCTTCTCCCCCATGAGGTGGCATCAAAATTGTTATGCCTATCTTCAAAAATACCTTCATTTATTGCCTTTGCATGTTTCCTACAAAACATTCTTTTGGGAGTAGGCAAAACTCCCAACACTCATAAATGCTCATTTTAATTCGCTCGTTTACCACACACTTATCTGTTGGCCATGCATTTATTATCATCATTATCTTTAAATATTCCTTTTGATTTATGCTATGAAAAGAGGGAGGGGATGTTCCTTGCTTTAAACCATCACTTTCAAGAGCATCCTCTCTTTTTCATCACCATGAGTAAAACTTGTGAAAAATTCCCGTCGCCCTCTTTTTTTGGAAAGAAATCCTTTACCATTGCTCTATCCATTTTTCCTAATGCTTAATCACCTATATTATTACAAGACTTTCGTAGAATTATTAAGTTTAGGCTAGGCATGGGGTATAGTGGCCCCATATGTTGGCCTTCTCCTCTAGTCTCAACTTCCTCTTTGTTGGGTAGGTTGCTACCATTGTTAAGGTAATGATGGGTTATACGGTCTTGAACTGAGAGTACAGTGAGGTAATGAGCCTACTTTTGTGGGGTATTATCTCTTTAGAAAATCAAAGAGAAATGCTTATATTAAAAGTTCCTCAGCTGGGGCTATCATGCTTCACCTTAAAGATATTGGAGATCTTTTTCTGAAGCTTCTATTCATTGCTTCACTTAAGCGTTTGAGATCTTTAGCTTCGAGGACAGATGAAGAATCCTTGCCTCCTCAATCGCCTAATATAATATATCCACTCCCTAAGTCAAAGTTCCTCTTTTCTATTAATTTGTCAAGATGAACTGAGATTCTGGGTGGGATTCGATATAGGAGTGGAGAAAGATAATGGAAAAATAGTTGCCCTTATTAGTTGTGAAGAATCCCTTATCCCTTTTTTTTTAATATCTTGTACTTTTTCTTGGCATTTGTTTACATAATTAATCAAAAATCATCTTGGAAATTTTGTACATAATTAATGAGAAGTTGTCTTTTATGTTTGTCCCTCAGCTCAAAATTTTTATATCATATTCAATAAATACCTTTCTCGAGAATCTTAGAATTTGATTCAGTTAATCATTCTTCATAAATGTTTTAAATGCGATATTTTCTTACTCGACATATAGCCCTTATGCACGAGTTGTCCATTTAATACTCCTAACTATTTTACTCCTTTTTGCTCCATAAGGGAGGTAACACTTTCTTTGTACACGCGTCACAACTATTCTCTTCTTCTTAGGAGTTTTCATCCTCTTTTTCTTTCTTCCTTACTCATGGGGAGGTTTCAAAGTTTGGAAGAATTTCTTCGATGTTGGTTGAATCTATTTTTTCATGGATCTAGTGCAAGAAAGTTATTCGTGATTTTGAAGATAGGGTTTTCATGGGATTATTATTATGGGGTTAGGGCTGACATGGGATTGTTATATCCATTTATAGGGTTTTAACAAACTCATGCTTAGCAACTTCAGAGACCTCCGAGGCTTTCCATCATTCTAGGGGACAACCTCTTCTCCTAAGCCTCAACCTGCACCATTGAAAAGGAAGGTTCTCCCTATATGCCTCCTCGCACCCTAGGCTTCAGTTCTCCAAGGGGTGTTGATCCTTCAACCAAAAGCTATGGTCAAGGTATTAAGGAGATCTTTCAAATGAGCTAACCAAGAAACTATCATTGCCCATGCTGAAGCAGGATTTCCTTCTTTGTCTATTACTTATAGTTGAACAATTATTGTATTGGGACGCTTATACATTTAGGATATATATAGAGTGTATACTTATAATTTTACTGAAGCTAAACAACTATTGAAATTGTAACTTATCCTTAATAAAGTGGAAGTTTTAAGTCTTATGCTATCTCAGCTTTCTATTTCATTTCTAGCCGAATGCTATTTTAGACTTTAGTGTTTTCATTGATAGGTACTGAGGACTAACTAGGTCTCTTCATTTTTGTTCTTCTCGGTTTATTATTATCTGAGGATTTTGCAAAAAGACCTACTTCAATCCTTTTTTAGGGGCGGAATCTTTAAGATCTCTCTAAACTTGATGATCTTAAGGCTCAATCGATCTCTTCAAGTTCGGCCTAAGCTCTTAGTGGCTTATAGCTTATCTGGTCTTTGTGACTAGCTTAGTCTTCAATATTTTAGTAATTAATTACTTTAATTTTATTTTTAAAAATGTAAAAATACTGAAGACTAAACTAAATAATTAAAATTAAAGTAATTAATTACTAAAATATTGAAGACTAAAATTAAGCAAAAAGTATTGTCCTAAAGCCTTCCAAACACTTTCAAGTGTTCAACATTCCATGGGTGTGCCTTTATTTTTCTTTAAAGGCATGTCTCTTTTGTGATGGCCTTTAGAGCTTTGCAACTTTTTCAGCGAAACTATAATTTTATTTTTAAAAATGTAAAAATACTGAAGACTAAACTAAATAATTAAAATTAAAGTAATTAATTACTAAAATATTGAAGACTAAAATTAAGCAAAAAGTATTGTCCTAAAGCCTTCCAAACACTTTCAAGTGTTCAACATTCCATGGGTGTGCCTTCATTTTTCCCTCAGCATTTTGAAGCTGATAGGTTCCTGGTCTAACTTTTGAGATGACTTTATAAAGTCCTTCCCAATTTTTTCACAAGCCCTCGATATCTTCGTTGTTTTTCTTCATGATTATAGTATTTCTTGACACGATGTTTGAGATAAGGGAAGCTTCTCTGATGCTGGCACATTCTCTTGCTTCCTAAGGGAAATCAAGCACCTCAGTTAGAGCTCAAGAGTTCTTGCCCTCTTTGAACTTAATCCTTCCATAACATAGGAGTCATACTTCATAGTTTTATCTCGTTTTTAATTGAGAGGTGGAACGAATTACCCAAAGTACTTTGAGGAGTTCCTATGCCTAGCTCCCTTTTGTGCCTTCCAACCTTTTCTTTAGGAGCTTTGGAAACTGTATTTGCTTATTCTACTAAACCGTTTGCATGAGGATAAGTTAGGAAAGAGGTTAGGTGTCTTATCCTCAATCACTAGCATAATTCTTGAAATTCGCATTATCAAACTATCACTCGTTATCGGGGATCAAGGCTTTAGGAATCTTTCAATGACTGACTATAAACTTACATATGTTTCGTGGTATAGTGCTCTATATGCTTGACAATGCTTCATATTCGATCCCCTTTGTAAAATAGCTATGATCGCATGCTTCCTCTTCCCCGAGGTTGACTTTGGTCTTTAGACCCATCAAGTTTATTCCCCCCTAGAAAAAATTCCATGGGCTACCCAGGCATGAGTCATTATTGGCATCCTTCTTCATGGGGGACCAAAAGTAACCTTATAGGAGGGCCTTCTTGGAGAAAAACTTGGGGTTTAAGTGGTTTCCGCATATGTATTCGTGGATTGCCCACAAGATATAATTACCTCCTCATCACTTAGGCACCACAATAAGAGTAGTGAGTAGCCCCTTTTATATATTACATCAAATATCATTACGCATCAGTCTGTTTGGTGCCTAACTTTATGTGCTTCAATCTTGCAGAGGGATAACTCTCCTTTGTGCAAATAGTTCTTTATTAGGGCCATCCACCCCTATTGTTCGGTTAGTAAAACTTGTATTATTGCGACACTTGGGTTCTCGAGGTATTCTTTCTTTTCTTCAGATTGTAGCTCTATTGCCAGCATGGTGGCTAATTGCGCCAAGGTGTCAGCTTCAACATTCCACTCCCTTGGAGTATGCAAAATTATGTACATTTTAAACATTCCCACAATGGCTTCAGCCCTTGTCAAGTATATTGTCATTACTCGACTTAGCCTGATAATCCCCTTTTACCTGGGATACCACCTGAGAGTCGCTCATAATTTAGACTCTATCTACTCTTATCCCTCTTTCCAACTGTAGTCCTGCCAGGAAGGCCTCATACTTTGTCTCATTATTCGAGGCTCGAAAATGAAGCATAAAGCACATTCCACTTTCAATCCTTCTAGTGACGTTAAGATTAGTCCAACTGCACATCTTTCCTTACTCGCTGCCCTATCCACCTAAAGCGTTTAAAGGGCTTCTAAAGGGTGGAGGACGATGAAGGTAATATTCTTCTCAGCCTAACTGAGGCCTTAGGCTGGTTGCTTAGCTCCCAACTAGTAATGCTTCCACCTCTATAGAAAGGCTGGTTTATAAAATGTCGAATTTACTGATTCGACTTACCATTCCACAAACCTTCCTAATGTGTATGGATTCTAGAGTATATTTTTCAGGGATAAATCCATATATTCTATTATGAGGTGTGCTTGGAAATAGGGTTGGAGCTTCTAAGCAGCAACTATGATGGCTAGGGTAGCCTTCTCTACCCTCGGATATATGCTTTTTGTTGCATTCATCACTTTACTGGTGTAATAGACAAGTGTCTACTTTTCCTCTTCTCACACCAAAACTGAACTAACAGCTACTCCTTACATGGCAAGGTATATTTTAATTTCTTCCCCTGGTATCAGTTTGTAAGCTTTGGTATATTCGCAAGGTACACCTTTAGCTCTTCAAATGCTCAGTCACACTAATCAGTCCATCCCTCTCCACTTCCAAGTGCTTTAAAGAATGGGAGGCACTTGTGTGTTGATCTACTCATGAAACGGCTTAAAGTCGCTATCTTGCCCTTAACCCCTAAAGCTCTTTCTTGCTTCTTCGTGCTTAGATTTAGAATTGCTTATACCTTCTTTGGATTCCCCTCTATGCCTTTGTGGTGCATAATGTAGCTAAAGAAGTTTTCGGAAGATACCACAAAAGCGCATTTCTCTAGATTCAGCTTCATCCCAAATTGTCTTATTATCTCAAAGGCTTCCTCTAGGTGCAAGTTATGACTCGTAGCTTCGATACTCTTAACCAATATTTCATCAACATAGACCTCCATTGTCTTTCCAATTTCCTCTTTAAACATTCCATTTACCAAGCATTGAAAGGTTGCCCCAACATTCTTTATTCCAAAGGCATTACTTAGTAGCAATACAAAGCTCGATTCGTTTTAAAGGATGTCTTTTCCTTGTCTGACTCTCATAACTTGACCTGTGAAATGTTCTTTTTACCCCCTCTCCGTTATTGGGGCTAATCTTTGGTTTTCAGCCTTCAAAAAAATAAAAGTACCCAAAATTTTGATTCTTTTGTTTTTATGTAAGTGTACGGATTAAAATAAATTATTTCAATTATGACTGCTAGAAAAATAAAAATAAAAATAAAAAAACCCAACAACAACACAAGAAATCCCAAATTTAACTCCAACACAGACAAGAATAGAACGTCATGCGACCAAAACTGCATATATTTGAATATAACGAGCTAAGGATCTTTTTCATCTTACGCGAGTTACAACATTGCATAAAAACAGAAGCCGAAAATTACAGAAAGCAATACATCACCATCATATAGAGATTTTTCTTTTTTTTTTTTCTTTTTTTTTTTCCTTTTTTTTCCTTACACCATGACCTGACATCCCAGATATGTCCTTTCAGAAGGCAACCAGGAGCATAAAGAGAGTCAGGAAACAAAATAATACCAATAATAGGCCTAAACGACGAATATTAAAAAAAAATGATTATCAGATTATTTTAGAAAAGAAACACCCAGACAAGGAAACAACCAATCCCAATACTTTTCTACCTGCATGTGGCTCAAATTTACACGCTGAGGGCAAAACCCCACAGCTGCATCTTCTAGAACATCAAACTGAAAACTCAACTGCCGCTGGCTTATCCTGGTTTTCAAACTCATCACCACGTCTCATTGGTGAGGTGACGAAACTCGGAACTACCAACCTTTCATCCTTTGTATTAGAAATGAAGATCAGAATTTCTCGGGGAATTTTGATAAGGAGTCATGCTCTATACAGAAGACCGATAAAATCCCAAGGGAGGTGTATCAGCCCAAGCAATTAATATTATGGAAAAAGTTGATACTATATCCAAGCTAGAGAGCCTCGATCATTTGCAACTTGAGGACGGCCTCTAGTTGGTGTTGGAGGCCTGTTAGCATTTAGCTCCTGATCCAAAAAAAAGACAAACCAGCACAGGAGGATCACTTATGGTAAATTTAATAAACTCCAGTTTGAATTCAATTTTGGATAAGCCAATTTGAGAATAAAACCTAGGTCTGACACAATCCATTTTTGACCCACATAATCAAACAAAATCTTAATTTTCTACTCTACCTAGATTCCAGTTTATCTGAACACATTTTCACGGCTTACCCAAATACACCATAAAGGATTATTTTAATTTTCCAATTACTGTGTTAAACTGGGATTTAAAAGGTGTGTTTTCCATTTGCAAACGGCATACTAAACTCCAAATTCCCCAACTCCAGTTAAAGGAAATGCTCGAGTAAATTTTCCCAAAGCTGGAAAATTGCTTTGAAGTTACCTGCATCCATGTATCTTCTATATGGCGTTCAGGTGATGCCTCAGGTGATGACATTGCAGGTGGTAAGGGGTGAATCAATTTTGGAACCACCACAAGATCTCTACCCAAAACTAAAATTGCCCCAGCATTATTGGCAGTGCCTGAAAGAAAGAGAAAATCAAAATGCCAAATGGGTATTTGAAATAAGGAGGAGGGCGAGAGAGGAGATGGGGGATGGAATAGTCGAGGCCAGAATTATACCACAGTAATTGGTAGCGGAGAAGAGAGTAATAAGATGTCCCTGAGCAAAGCGTTCGAAACCATCCATTACACATTCGTGAGCCCGTACTATCAACTGAAGATCATTGTTGTTGCAGAACTCCATGACACGATCAGGCTACAGAAACAGCATTTTCGAGTATTATAAGCAAATTATCATTCTTTCTGCCTTATTATATCAAAGCTAAGGTAATGAACAAATAAACTATGGACATCATCGAAAAGATATTAACATGTTCATTAAACATTGATTAGGGACATGATCACAACAGAAACCCAGATGCCATTGACAAATTTCTAAGAAATAGATTTACTATGCCCTAGAACGTTAAAAGTGACAGTATTTACCGGATTTCTGAATATCAACATAACAGTGGACATCAAAATTTCAATACACTTGCAACATAACAGTACAGTATCAACAGTAACAGAAACTGTTGTTTGTGGAAGGAAAAAATATTTTCTTATATTCATCAAGAAGTTACAACCCCCTTTATATAGATTAATGCTCATCTATTTTAGGGGAAAATAGCTATAAAATAGGATCCACAGATTTGGAAACAAACTACCAAATCTCCTAGAATCGTGGGATAAGAAAAATTGATTTATTAGCTATAGGTCTCCTTGATATTAGTCCCTAATATTGCTAACCGATCCTTAAACATAAATCTTTCTATAATTCTACACTCCCCCTCAAGCTGGGCGATAAATATTAATTAACCCTAGCTTGGAACTCAGATCATCAAACACTTTTCTCGGTAGAGCCTTGGTAAGGATGTCTGCTGTCTGAAGACATGTAGGCACGTACAACATCTTGATTATTCCTTCCTCTATCTTCTCCTTTATAAAATGTCGATCAATTTCCACATGCTTTGTTCTATCATGATGAACTGGATTTTTGGCAATGCTGATTGCTGATTGATTATCACAAAACATTTTCATGGGTTCTTCATTTAAAAATTTTAATTCCTTTAGTACCTGTTTTAGCCAAATTCCTTCACAAATACCGTGTGTCATTGCCCGGAATTCAGCTTCTGCATTGCTTCTTGACACCATTGACTGCTTCTTACTTCTCCAAGTGACCAGATTTCCCCACATAAAAGTGCAATATTCTGAAGTTGATCTTCGGTCTTGTACCCAATCAACATCGCTGAACACTTCAATATCTCTTCTTTCGTTCTTCTCAAAAAATAATCCTCTACCTGGTGTTAGTTTCGAGTATCTCAGAATCCTATACACAGCTTCCATGTGTTCTTCATTTGGATTGTTCATGAACTGACTTACCATGCTGTCTGGTCGTGTGTGAGATATGTATATCAGTTTGCCTACTAACCTTTGGTATCTTCCTTTGTCCATGGGTGCACAATTTTCCTTAGCTCCTAGTTTGGTAGTTAGATCCATAGGAGTATCCGTCGGCTTACACCCGAGCATTCCAGTCTCTTTTAAGAGATCTAAGACATATTTTCTCTTTGAGACAGAGATTCCCTTTCTTGACCTTGCAATCTCCATACCTAGGAAATATTTAAGATTCCCAAAGTCCTTGATTTCAAATTCTGCAGCTAGCAAACTTTTGATGGTGTGGATTTCCTCTTCATAGTCTCCTGTTAGGATTATGTCATCCACATACACTATGAGGATAGCAAGTTTTCCTGCAGAAGAGTGTTTAATAAATAATGTATGGTCCGTCTGACATTGAGAGTAGCCATGCTTCTTCAATACCTTCGTGAATCTTTCAAACCAAGCTCTTGGAGATTGCTTGAGCCCATATAGAGATCTCCTAAGTTTACAAACCTTGTTGCATGTAGTTTGTTTCTCAAATCCGAGGGGAATTTCCATGTATACTTCTTCATTTAGGTCCCCATTTAGAAAGGCATTCTTGACATCTAGTTGGTGGAGAGGCCAGTCAAGGTTTGCAGCCAAAGATAATAAAACTCGAACTGTGTTTAACTTGGCTACAGGAGCAAATGTCTCCTCATAATCAATTCCATATGATTGGGTAAATCCCTTTGCAACCAGCCATGCCTTGAACCGATTAACACTCCCATCTTCATTATATTTTACTGTGAAGATCCATTTGCAGCTTATTGGATGTTTCCCGGTTGGTAAGTCAAAGATTTCCCAAGTTCCATTTTTCTCTAATGCATGAATTTCTTCATATACTGTTGATTTCCATTCTGGTGAGCCGAGAGCTTCTTGTATATTATTAGGAACTTGGATGTTGTCGAGGTTGGCAACAAAAGCTTTGAACTTTGGTGACAATCCTTCATATGAAACAAATGTGTTTATCGGATGTTTTGTGCATGATCTGACCCCTTTTCTCACAGCAATAGGAACACCACTATCATCATTAGTTTCAGGATTAGCGTTACCTGGTGGATCTTCACTTGGTCTAGGACTTGAGTCAGACACTTGGGTTTGCTCAAGAGGTGCTTGTTGTTCCATCTTCTTTTGGTTCTTTATCCTCCTTGAGTAGGTGATCAATTCATCACTCTTTATTGATTGAATAGTGTCCAAATTTTGAGTTGGATTGTTGGCTTGATCTTGAGTAGAAGGTTCTAGGAAGTAAGAAGACTCAAGGAAGAGATTTTGAGGAGGAAGTGATTCATGATTTAGTGATGGGCAGGTTTGGTCGGAATTAGAAGAGACTTGAGGTGGATCTTCAATATCCCAAAGTTGATATTCTAGGATAAAATTGGTCTCCCCCTGAATATCATATTTGGGGAAATAAGATTGTTGCTCAAAGAAGGTGACATCCATGGAGTGATAGAATTGTTTAGTGACTTGTGAGTAGCACTTATACCCTTTTTTTAGTTAGAGAGTACCCAAGGAAGATACATTTGTGAGCTCTAGGATCAAGTTTGCCCCGGTGTTGTTGATGGACATGGACAATGGCTGAACACTCGAAAACTTTGAATGGGATGGTGGAGATGAGATGAGTAGTGGGAAAAACCTGAAGGAGAATTTGACAAGGGGTTTGGAAGTTAAGATTTCGAGATGGCATCCTATTTATGAGGTATGCAGCAATAAGGATGGCTTCACCCTAAAAATATTTTGGTACATGGGAAGTGAACATAAGAGACTGAGCCACATCAAGAAGATGTCGTTTTTTCCTTTCAGCAATACCATTTTGCTGTGGAGTGTTAACACATGAACTTTGGTGAACAATACCATGACTCATGAGATAATCACTTTGGCTTTGTCAGTTTTTAGAATTTGAATTTTTGCTTGGAATTGTGTTTGGATCATGGTATTGAAGGTTTTGAAGATCTGGTTTGCCTCGGATTTTTCTTTCATGAGGAATACCCATGTGAGTCTAGTGTGATCGTCAATAAAAGAAATGAACCAGCGAGAACCAGTAACATTTTTTATCCTAGAAAAACCCCATATATCGCTATGAATCATGGAAAAAGGTTGAGAAGCTTTGTAGGACCTGTTAGGATAAGAATTGTGAGTATGTTTGGAGACTTGACAAATTTCACATTGAAATTCATTTGGATTTTTATTGTGGAATAGTGAAGGAAACAACTTCTCAAGATACAAGAAATTTGGATGACCTAACCTATAGTGCCATAACATAATTACACTAGTATTATTGGACTGACTTACAGACAAAGAAATTGGACTACTGGATACTAAATAGTCTGATTGATGAATTGATCCTTGAGGAGGATCATTAACCTCTAGAAGATAGAGCCCCGAATACATCTTAGCACTGCCAATCGTCTTGCCTAAGTCCAAGACCTTAAATTCACACAGATTTTAGCCAAATTTAGTAACACAATTGAGATCCCGAGTGAGTTTAATAATGGACAGTAAATTGTAATTTAATTTTGGTACAAGTAGGACGGAATCAAGAGTGATGTTCTCTAAAATTTGAACTCTGCTTGAACGAACCATCTTTGAGAGTGATCCATCAGCTATTCTCACAGTTAAATTTTTATAGCATGGAGTGTAAGTTGAAAACAGCTTCTTATCTCCAGTCATATGATCAGAAGCTCCTGAGTCTACAATCCATGGATTGAGCCTCTCCTTGCTAGCATTTAGAGCACTCAAAAAATTACCTTCTTGTGCTAGGGATCCGAAACCAACCACACTGGGAGTTGGTGCAGGCAAGGATTGGCAGAACATTTTCTGCAAGATATCTATATGTTCCTTGCTGAAGGGAGTTGGTTGGAGTGGAGGTTGTTCATTCATGGAAGCAAAGTTACCTCATCCTTCTCTATCATTGGCAAACCGAGAAGACCTCCAGTCTGCTGGTTTGCCATGAATCTTCTAGCAGTTGTCCTTGGTATGACCAGGACGTCGACAATGATCAACACCATGGTCGCCCTTTCTTTGGTTTGTGATCGTTGTTGTAGGATAGATTCCCTCTTACCACAAGGGCTGAACTCTTAGGATTTGTTCACAGAATCTTGTGATCCCATCATGATCTTCTTTCGACTTTCCTCTCTCCGAACTTCTGAAAAAACTTCTCGGATATTTGGTAGTGGTTTGGATCCTAAAATTCTTCCTCGTACTTCATCAAGGTTCTTATTTAATCCAATCAGAAATTTGTATATTCTTTTCCGTTCAATTATTTGTCTATACCTAATTCCATCATTCGAACAGCTCCAATTGTGCTCCTCAAATAAGTCTAGTTGCTACCAATAGCGATTGAGAGTGTTGAAGTATTGAGTCACTATTAATTCTCCTTGGCGGAAGTCATGAAGGACACTTTCCACCTCAAATAATTCCGATGTATTCTCTTTGTTATAATATATTTCCTTGGCAGCATCCCAAATCTCCTTTGATGTTCCATAGAGAATAAAGTTTTCTCCAATGTCATTTGTCATGGAATTAATGAGCTATGACATGACCATATTATTCTCAACATTCCAGACTTTGAATTTTTCATCTGTCTTGTTTGGTTGGGTAGGATCTCCAGTGAGATAATCATCTTTGCCCCTTCTGCTTATGAACATCATCACGGAATGGGACCATTGGAGATAGTTGTTCCCATTCAGTTTGTGTCCTATAATGGGCAGGAGGTTACTATCATTGTTGGAAGCCATGGCTTCTTGATTGTAGGTGATTTGGGAAACGATAGCTCTTGAATCACGTTTCCCGTATTTGGTCATGTGAAGGAATTAGGGTTTAGAGATGGCTCTGATACCATGTTGTTTGTGGAAGGAAAAAATAATTTTCTTATATTCATCAAGAAGGTTACAACCCCCTTTATATAGATGATAATGTTCATCTATTTTAGGGAAAAATAGCTATAAAATAGGATCTACAGATTTTGTAACAAACTACCAAATCTCCTAGAATCATGGGATAAGAAAAACTGATTTGTTAGCTATAGGTCTCCTTGATATTAGTCCCTAATATTGCTAACCGATCCTTAAACATAAATCTTTCTATAATTCTACAGAAACTTTCCAATAACAATTACATTTTCATGGCCTCAGATTTCTACAAATTCTTGTTCCAACTATAATTTGGCATGTTTCTTTTAAATCATAAGAGTTGGAATTCCTAACTATATTGTTGTGAATACTAAAAACAGGAAAGCACGAGATATAATAAAGGATTCAAGCAAGTGACAACACTCACCCCAAAAGTAACCAAACCCGGACCTCTAGCATTTGGTCGAAGTCCTTCCACACTATCGTTTTCTGTTGGGTCAGACCTATGAAGAATCAAATGAACAAGTCAATGAAAATCAAATATGTATATCGTTGTAGTTAGAATTGCAAACTTGTAAATAAAGCATGCACTTACCACAACAAATCCATAAGCACAATTGATCCTGCCTCCATTGAAATCGGGCGCTGTAGATTCTCGATCTGCTCCATATGATTAATCGACCGACCAATACCCCCATGCATACAGATGATTTTCTTCTCAATCAGAGCTGCTAGAGGGAGCCAATTAAACAGCCGGTTTATCCTATGCCATGCCCAGATTCCATCTCTCTCTCCCTGTTCAGCAAGTAACCAAGTAGGTAGCTGGAACCATTTGATACAAGAGGGGATAGATATTATTTACAATCTATAATGACACTGTACCATTCGCTCAATGCACTCAATACGAAATCCAAATAGTGCATTAATATCAGCAGCTTCATGGTTCCCACGAATCAAATGTACATTTAGGGGATACTCAACCTGCATATGCATATAAATTATTGGTCTATCAAGAGAAATGTGATAATTCTCGTGGAAAAAGTTAAATAGTACAAATACATGTAGGCAATTATGTACCTTTAAAGCGAGCAGAAGGGTGATAGTTTCTAAGCTGTGTTGGCCTCTGTCAACATAATCTCCTAAAAAGAGGTAATCGATGTATCTGATTGTCGGTCATAAAAAGTTTTCATTAGGAATAAAGGGGAAAGAAAAATGCTATAAATCCTCTTAACAGAAAAAGGAGAGCATGAATTATTACATTTTGAAGAGAATGAGGAAGTAATTAGCATATGAATATCTGATCTGCAATGATGCTGTTACACAGGAGACATGACATACAAGTAGGAAAAAACAATTGATTGGGACACACAACACTACCCTCAATTCTATAATTGGATTAAGTCAAGCCAAGCGACCCACTGCACAACAAAAATACTGACATTTAAGATATCCTTTATGTTTATTTAAGAAATAGAGTCAAGTACAGGGAATCCAATTTAAATGTCTTAATGATGACGTTCAAATGCTTCAAGCATAAAATAGATATAGCATACCCAGCCATAAATTCATAGTTGACCACATTATTAGGACTTACCTTTTATATATATCTATTTAATCCATGGATGTCACATTATTGCATAATAAATTAAACAAACATATAGCATACATGTATTCTTGATATGAAAGTTCCACAATAATATCAAACTTACGCAATGTCTCCAGCAGTTGAAGGTGCACCATACTCATCAAAAAGACGCATAAGATCTCCAAATTGACCATGCAGATCACCAAATATCTTGATAGGAGCCTTCAGCTGTAATACACTTGGCTCACTGGAAAATATCTTCTCGGCACTGTCACAGAGATCAGCTATTTCATTGCAGTCTAAGAAAAACTGCCTGCGTACAGGAGGCTTCCAACCACGAGGCTTCAACAGATGCGCTATGACCTGATATGAAATAAAAAGTAAGCTCCATAAAATGCCACAAGCAAGAAGGGGGAAAGAGAAATAACCGGAAAAAAAGGACAGCACTAGCAGCATAAAGAAGAGATACAAAGAATAAACAAAGAGCAAGTCGAGGTCGGATAGGTTGGGTATGTTATACATTCCAGCCACCTTGGGACACATGGATTTTCACTCTCTATAATCCATATGTACTTAATAATTAAAAAAAAAAATTGGTTTATCATAAGGGGAAAAAAAATCATCTCACTCTTTTTAACCCATAATATAATATATACCAAAAAAGGGGGCCCTTTATAGCATGATCCTATTAAGAACAGAGTAAGTTTCTCCATCTCTGACCAGGTGCACCATCCCTTTGTTCTTTCTTTTTCCAGGACTTTACACCAAATAAACAGGCTTCCACTGGAATTTACAGAAGCATGGAACTTTTATTATGATTATAGTCAGTGTAAGGTACTTTAAACCTTTTTCGGGACACTATTGATGGACATCTGTCGATCCAACAGTTTCCTTGCTGCTGTAGCATTTTCTGGAGTCCCATAGCTGACTCGTCGACCTTCATTTTCGAACTGATCAATTGAAAGCTGTCTAACCATCCCACCTAAAGCTCCACCAGTCTCGGCAGCTACAACAACCTGATAAAGCATGCAGTTATATATGAGCTTTAGAGTTTAATGTTACCGAGAACTTAGATGCATCAAATGACTTCAAATAACTTTCAAAAGGGTAACCACAATGTAATACTGACAGCCCTATGATGTAGCCGAACTCCAGCTGGAGGGACATTATTGGACACAGCAGAATCAGGCCTTATTAAGCAGGATATCTGTTTCCCACTTGGAGTAGCCTCTGCCCCACGATCCCTGTCCGGAAGTTCAACTTCCCCATTAACTTGCCGCGCCTTCGCTGCAGCCAAGGCGGCACTGATAGCCTCAGCTTCTGCAGCTGATGCTTCAACTAAATATTCAACACCTTTGCTTGTTCGCCTGCATGGTATGCATTTGCAGTATCCCTTCAAATAAAGGCCACAACAAGAAACCAAAGTAAGAATAAAATTGTAGATAAATAAACAAACTTACCGAGGGCCTTGAAGCATAGCGTTTTCAGTGCTTATATCAGTATACATATCACCATTTATTGGGGGAGCAACGGGACTCCCCAGAACCACTGCACCATCTGGAGCTGCTTCAGGCATTGCTTGCTTTGCATCAATGAAGCCATACCTAGAAGGTAGCCTCCCAGATTGTACATGAGATGCAGCAGCTGCTGCCGCAGCATGTGACGCTGCAGTTGTTGTTTCAGCAGCAGCAAGATCTTCAGCAACAAGGAGGTCATCGAGCAAAACCCCTATGAGACATTAAAATACTAGACATTACCAAGCTGCAATATCATGAATTATGGAGTACAACTACAGTATAACTAATGATATATATGAAACATGCCACTCCAAACAGGGATAAGAACTGTAAAAACAAAAAATTTACAGCATTAGCTGAAGCTAAACACATTTCACAGGTTTGTGTGCATATCCATATGTGGTTTAATCTTTTCATTTTAAGCTTACAAGCTACATCTCCTAGGTGGAATCCTAGTAAATTGAACATTGTCAGATCTTCCCCTTCTCCCATTGGTTAGCAACAAAAACTTATTTCATATAAGCATTAAATCAAACTTTGGTACTATAAGATGTTTTCACAAACTAAGATGAAATATAACCTGCACATCTCAAAACTGCAGCCACATTATCCTACAACTCTTCTTGTTTAGTAATTTTGAACAACCTCAAGTCTATGTAGATTTGTAACAAACTTCAATATTTTTTTTAAGTTTGTTTTTCATTATGGCCGTGACCATAATGACGTGTCATGTACATGAAGAAACCAGAAACATATTCAAAAGCGAAACTCATTTATCTTTTACCTCCTCGTAAACCACCATATATAAAGATTAAATCACCAACTGCAGCAGCTGCATGCCTGCATCGTCTTGTCAGCTCTACTGCAGCATCTCCACCAGCAGCATCAGCACTGTATCTACCTGTTCTAGGACTGGTGACAACAGATTTTGTATCACACCAAACACCAGCCGCTGTATCCAACACTGTAAACAGGAGAAGCATAAAAACTCACCAAGACTTCGTGAAGGAGAAAAAAGCCTGGAAATTTTATTGATGAAACTACTTTTAAGCATAAAAAGAACCTAATAATAAAAATAAAATAAAATAAATAGCACTAACATGTATATGATTACAACAGAAAGAAAGTCTACTTTCATGCAAGACCCTAAGCAAGCCTCAAGAATATAATATAAATTGCAACAGATAAATTATCTATAGCATTCGTAGGTTAACAAAGCTGAAATATGGCTATGAAGAGGGCAACTGTATAATAGATAGCTGTGAAGTGGTAGTTGAAACCATTTGAATATTGAATTCAAAATGAAGACAAAATTCGCCTTGAAAAGTTAATACGACTTGTTTGTATACTTAAGAGTGTCAAACAACTCTTTTTCAAGACTGGTTCACTGACTCGTGATTTAAAGTTGACAACAAACTATGTTGCTATATAAGTAAATGTTTTAGACATAGAACTACTTGGTAATATTAGATATGCATCTACTGAATCTGAATCAATTTTATTGCATCTGTATAGGGCTCCCTTCCAAGAGGAGAGGGTAGGTATCGCGCATCTAGAGCTTAAGAACTGCTTGTAGACCCATCAAGAATTAAATATTGATAGGACCCGATCTAGATCAATTGAATTAGGGCTAATCTTTATTATGCAATCACCAAAATAACATAGATGGGTCTACTATTCGAGAGGTAGACCGTCTCTCCCTAAGAGTTCTTACTCTCCAAAATCCTCAATACCCCAACCCTAACCAAGATCCTGCTAATTAACCTACTAACCACTAATTATTAAAATAGCCCTCAACTCTATTAATAATAACTATAACATAATAATAATGATTATATTAAGTTCTATTTCGCCTAACATAAGTCTTAATAATCGAGGGTCTAACACATGTCTAACAAAATGCAACAATATATAGCGATGAAAAAAATCTCCCCAATTTAGAAACCTAATTAAGTACCTGCGATACTTGATGAATCTTCCACCATGCGGCCACCACCAAGAGCCCCTCCAGACACATGTAGCCGCGCATTTACAAAGACCTGGAAATATGGCATGTGCAGTCATTGGTCTTTCCTTGAAGTAGAGAGCAACTAGGGGAGAAAGGGAGAAAAAAAAAATCAGAACTCACTGCAGCGTGTTGATATCTAGGAGATGGTGAGACACCAGGAGCAATTGCCCATTCCCAACGACCATCTCTATGTTTTGCAAGTCCATAAGCACTTGCTAGCGGCTGCGAGGATTTGGCACAATTGGTAAACGTATAGGAACTAAGCCACAGGTGAAAACAGCCTAATTTCAATGTAAACAAGTACCAAGTTGAAACCCAACAATAGCCCAAATAAACAATTGTGAATTTTTAGAGGTAAAAGAAATTTTATTCATTCTCTAAATTTTACATCTTAAGTTCCTTTATATATGAGATAAAACCTAGTTTAACTACACAAAACATACCTAACTAGATTCTATTAGAATCCCTAGAAAATAGAACTACCTAGCTACTAATCTGCACTTAATTAGCAAACAAATCAGTTTGATTTGTTTGCTTAAGTGTGAATCTATCTTACAATATTCTACACACCCCCTCAAGCTTGGTTATAGATGTTAGTCATACCAAGCTTGGACTTTAGATCTTCAAACTTGATTCTTGGTAGAGCCTTAGTTAGGACATCAGTTATCTGCAAATTTGTAGGCAGATGCAGTAGCTTAACTATCCCTTCATCTACCTTCTCTTTGATGAAGTGCCAGTCGATCTCTACATACTTCATTCGATCGTGATGAACTGGATTCTTTGCAATGGTACTAGCAGATTGATTATCATACAACATTTTCATTGGTTCATCCACTGAAAATTTTAATTCCTGTAAAAATTTTCTTAACCACATTCCCTCACATATCCCATGAGCCATAGCTCGAAATTCAGCCTCTACACTACTTCTTGACACTATCGATTACTTTTTGCTTCTCCATGTGACTAAGTTCCCCCAAATATAGGTGCAATAACCTGAAGTAGATCTTCGGTCTTTTATTGATCCTGTCCAATCTGCATCACCGTAGACTTCAATATCTCTAACTGCAGTTTTTTGAAACAACAAACCATCTCCAGGTGTCATCTTTAGGTACCTCAATATTCGGTAAACAGCCTCCATATGTTCTTCATTTGGATAATTCATAAATTGACTTACTTTACTCACAGCAAAGCCAATATCAGGTCTAGTGTGGGATAAGTAGATTAGCTTCCCAACCAATCGTTGGTATATGCCCTTATCAACGAGTACGTCGTCCTCTTTGAGTCCCAATTTTAAAGTTGAGTTCATTGGAGTATCGGTTGGTTTGCATCCCAGCATTCCGGTCTCCTTTAGTAGGTCCAACACATACTTTCTTTGAGATACTGAAATTCCCCTTTTTGACCGAGCGATTTCCATTCCTAGGAAATATTTGAGATTTCTCAAGTCTTTGATCTCAAATTATCTTGCTAGGAATTCTTTGACATTGATTAGCTCCTCCTCATAATCCCCGGTTAAAATAATGTCATCAACATACACAATAAGAATGGCAACTTTTCCTATAGTAGAAAATTTTACAAATAAGGTGTGATCCGATTGACATTGAGTGTATCCATATCTCTTGACCACCTTTGTAAATCTGTCAAACCAAGCCCATGGTGATTGCTTGAGTCCATAAAGTGACCTTTTTAGCTTGCACACTTTGTTGGTTGTATCTGAATTCTCAAATCCGGGAGGAATATCCATATACACTTTCTCTATTAGATCTCCATTCAAAAAGGCATTTTTGACATCTTGTTGGTATAGCAGCTAATCTAGATTTGTAGCTAATGAGAGGAGGACTCGGACATTATTTAGTTTTGCTACTGGAGCAAATGTTTCTTCATAGTCAATTCCATAGGATTGAGTAAATCCTTTCGCAATCAATCGAGCTTTGAATCTATCCACACTTCCATTATCTCTGTATTTTACCGTGAATATCCATTTACATCTCACTGGACGCTTTCCCGAAGGTAATGTTATAACTTCTCAGGTTTCATTCTTCTCTAGTGCCCGAATTTCATCACAAGCAGCTGTTTTCCATTTAAGAGTTTTTAGAGCTTCTTGTATGTTGTTTGGAATTTGAATTCTGTCAATGTTGGCCACCAATGCCCTGAAATTGGGTGATAGCCCTTGATAGGACACAAAGTTGCATATAGAATACTTTGTACATGAAGGTCTTCATTTGGCCTTGTATCAAAGTCTGATTCATGGATTTGCTCATGATGTACTAGGGGTTCTGTTTCCATTTGACTTCTTTTCCTTCTAGAGTACGTGATGAGGTCAGTGTTCTGTAGAATAGTGTCTAGAGATGGAAGAGGGTTCTATAGGTCAGTGTTTTGTTGACTGGTGGTGTCTAAAGCTGGTAGGGAATTCTGCTCAGTAAGATGGGTATTTTGGGGATGGAGATTGGGAATAGGATCTTGTAGGAAACTGTCACTATTCGGTGGACTAGGAAAAGAGGTTTGCTCTATGGTTGTGAAATCTCAAAGTTGATATTCATGTTGAACTGAAATTCTCCCCCAGAATGTCAAGTTTGGGATAGAAGGGTTGTTGTTCAAAAAATGTGACATCCATGGAGTTGTTGAATTTTTGTGTGTTGGGGGAGTAGAACTTGTACCCTTTCTGATTTGATGAATATCCTAAGAAAATGCATTTGATTGCCCTAGGATCGAGTTTGCTTCTAGTGGGATTGTGGTCATGGACAAAAACAAAGTAGCCAAATACCTTGAAAGGAATAGAGGTTATGAGGGGAGTGTGTGGATTATGTCTTTAGGATGGTCTGACATAAGGAATAGAATTAGAGGATCCGAGAAAGCATTTTGTTGATGAGATAGGTTGAGGTGAGGATGGCATCACCCCAATGATGCTTTGGAACGTTGGATGCGAACATGAATGATCTTGCAACATCTAATAGATGTATGTTTTTCCTTTCCGCGATTCCATTTTGTTGAGGTGTATCCACACAGGAGCTTTGATGGACAATCCCTTGTTCTAGTAGATATGTGCTAAGAGAGGATGTGAAGTACTCTTTAGCATTATCTGTCCTGAACACTTGTATCTTAGCTTGAAATTGAGTTTTAACCATCAAATTGAAGTTTTCGAAGATTTGACCCACATCAGATTTTTCTTTCATGAGAAACACCCATGTTAGTCTAGTGTGATCATCTATTAGGGTGATGAACCAACAGGCTCCTAGATTTTACTCTTGATGGTCCTCATACATCACTGTGAATCATAGAGAAAGGTTGGGATTCTTTGTAGCGTTGATTAGGGAAGGAGTTTCGGGTGTGTTTTGAGAGTTGACAGATTTCATGCTGAAAATCAGAGAGTCTTTTATTATAGAATAAAGATGGAAATAATTTTTGAAGATACACAAAGTTTGGATGGTCTAACCGGTAGTGCCATAACTTCACTAGACTATCTTCAGGGTGTTGACTAATAGAACTATTCTAACTTCTAGACACTAGACACTCTGACTTGTAGCCGTCCACATGAGGATCAGAAACCTTAAAGAGATAGAGCCCTGAGTACATTTTAGCATTGCCAACGTCTTCTCTAAATCCAAGTCCTGAAATTCACACGAGTATGGAAAGAATTTAGTAACACAATTAATATCTCGGGTGAGTTTACTGATGGATAATAAGTTACAGTCTAGATTTGGAACTAATAGGACCGAGTGTAGGGTAAGGTCTTTTGATATTGTGATGGACCCTAAACCGGCCACCTTTGAGAGTGAGCCATCTGCAATTCTAACAGTCAGATTTTCATAGGAAGGGGTAAAAGTACTAAAGAGAGCTTTTTCACCAGTCATGTGGTTTGATGCTCTGAAGTCCACAATCCATGAATTGTCCTTCTTTTTCATAGTATTTAAGGCAACAGCGAAGTTACCTTTTTGAGCTATGGACCCGGTTCCAATAATTGAGGAGGGTTGTGAAGATGATGGTGACTAATTGAGTAGTTTCTTAAGTAGATCAAGTTATTCCCTGCTGAACACATTAGATTCACCGGTTATAGTAGGTTCCTCCAAGAGACTATGGTTTCCACGGCCTTCTTTGTAAGGCTATCGTGATGGTTTCCAATCTGCTGGTTTTCCATGGATTTTTCAGCATGTGTCTACAACGTGTCCAAGTTTCCTGCAGTGCTCACACCATGGACGTTTTTTCTTTTGCCTATTCTCACTTGATTGATACTAAGAGTCTCTAAATACTAAGGTCGAGACTTCCATATTTTGAGTTGCTAGGTAAGATTTCAGCATTACCTTTTTTCTGCTTTCCTCTTTCCTTACTTCAAAAAAAACCTCTTTTACACTCGGTGGAGGTTTATATTATAACCTTGAATTCTTCCTCTTACTTCATCTAGATTCTGATTTAGTTTAATTAGGAATTTGTACAATCTTTTCCTTTGGACAATTTGCTTATATAGTTAGATATCTTCAGTGCACTCCCATTGATGAATTTCACACAAATCTAGTTGTTGCCAGTAGCGGGTAAGGGCATTGTAGTATTGAGTTACAGTCAATTCTCCTTGCCGTAAGTCATGTAGATTACTCTGCCTCCCATATCTATGTGGCTGTTTCATATAGCAGAAAGTTTTCTCCAATATCAATAGTCATGGAATTTATGAGTCATGACATGACCATACTGTTTTCAGCCTTCCATACCCTAAATTTTGGATCATCTTTTTCTGGTTTGGTTACTTCACCAGATATATATTCATCCTTTCCTTTTCTACAGATATACACCATTACCGAATGAGACCATTGAACATAGTTGTTCTCATTCAGTTTGTGCCTGGTGATTATGACTTGATTGTTCTCCGAGTTTCCATGGTTGCCACCAACCATGATTTCGTGATTGGAGGCATTTTCTAGGTTTGAAATAGGAGAACCTAGTTTTCCCGTAGCCATCCCATACTTTGTCGTGAGGGATTGATTTGCTAGGGTTTAGTGGATATGTGGCTCTGATACCATGTGAATTTTTAAAGGTAAGAGAAATTTTATTCATTCTCTAAATTTTACATCTTACGTTGCTTTATATAGGAGAGAAAACCTAGTTTAACTACACAAAACATACCTAAACAGATTCTATTAGAATCCCTAGAAAATAGCAACTACCTAGCTACTAATCAACACTTAATCAGCAAACAAATCAAACTGATTTGTTTGCTAAAGTGTGAATCTATTTTACAATACTCTACAACAATTAATGACATGAAACCACATCATCTGGACCAAGTACCACGTTGGATACCCAGCAACAGCCCAATTTTGAGCAAGCATGACTTTCACTTACCACACTGTTTGCATCCCTCCCTCCACAAAGCAGAAGAAGACCGTCAGATCGTGCACTTGCAGTAGCATACCTAGTCAAAGATGATCAATGTAAAATAGCAGGATCCAACATGAAAATAGATAAAGAGACGCAAAAATAATAATAAAAGATAATTATACAAGTGCAGATCTATTTATTTTTACTTTTAGAAGTGGAAGATATAGACTTGGTTTAACATCAGCAATATGAGAGGTTTTTTCTTTCCAAATTCCCTTATATTTCAATGTTTGCTTAGTTATCATGGACAATAACAAAATTAAGAACAAGAAATCATGAGTTCTTGTGGAGCGCATCAAATTTCCACTCCAGAGGCAGAGTTACTTTCAGGAAAAAAAAAACTAATAATAATAATTAATAAATAAATTAGGTTTATAGTTCAAATCTTCCTTTTGGTCTTATTGGTGTTTATATATCAAAACTAGGTATTTTAGCAAGTATCTCATGCTTTCTTTGCTTCATTTTAGTTTATCTTGCCTCTAGAAAACAATCGGAAGATGGTGTCATCAAGCCTTTATGTTTTTAAAACAGAATGAGTTAATAAGCGAATAGGATTATGAAATTTTTTAACAATACAAAAATGCATGCAATCTTGGATACATAGTTCAAACAGCAAATGTCCATCAAAGCTTTAGACCACATTCAGGAAGACAGACAGAATATGACCATATAGAATATCTAAATGGATAAATAAGACCTATAAAATCTCTCCAGCAAAAATCAACAAAAGTTTTACAGTTGCACCTGCACGTCTGTGCAAATGCATGTCCTGTCAAAGAGAGATTTAAGAGAGATTTACATGCATGGAGGAGGACCCTCTCCTTCAGGTTCCAACTTACGCCATTCATAAGGCTTGGCTGCTGTGTCCAATGCCCATACATCAGCTAAAGGACGCTTTCCTGGAAAGTGTACACAAGATTTTGCATAGAAAGAGTTAACACGCATACATTTCATAGAACACAATATGATGAAATTACAAAGCAACTTACCATCATTACCACCAATTGCCATAAGATACCTTTGTCCCACCAAAGCCATGACATGCCCATATCGTGGACCTGGCCCAGGGCCTTGCACAACAACTCTACACAGAATCATAATCCACTTACCACAACCCATATAGCAAATCACAAAGAATGAAAGAATGGATTATCAAAAAAGTCTAACCTATGCCATCGTGCGCGCTGTTGTGTGAGATCAAGTACATGAAGATCCTCGGCAGACAAACCGGCCGGGCCTATTCCACCCTGCATTGCAATAAAGAACGCTGGTGAGAAGTTCAGCAAAACTCATCAGACTGGCACAAAAACGTGACTTGGGGAATTATATAAATTTAAAATGGAGAAATTCATGCATACTAACCTGAATAACAACCATAGTTCCCACAGCAGTAGCCACATGTGCAGCCCTTGGGGTAGGTGGTTCTCCAAATGGAGTAATCCTGTAAGTACGAAATTATTCCATAAGGGAACGGAGGGTAGAAAAGACAGCCAACAAAAACAAACTTGGACACATAATTACCTCGACCATTTATTTGTTAAAACATCATAGCAGTGAACATCAGCAGTGGCACCGGCTAGTCCTGCAATCAATATATATCAAAATAGTCATCAGAGCAAGGAGAGAAAAAAGAAAAATCTGTTTTAAATTGTCAAGTTGCAAGTATTTAGTTACCGATATCTCATTATGAGTTATTAACTGATAAAATGAATAAAAATTTGTAATTTAAGGGACTGCCCCTAAAGGGCCTAACAAATTCCTAATTGGATTAGAGGATCCTTTTTACTTGATTCTTTTATCACATTAGAATATTTTACATCGTTGAATGGATCCACTTGAAAACAATTAGATGCTTACAAAATTGTCAAAGATTGGCGTTCTTTATTATTATTCAACAACGTACAAATAGTTCCTTAATTTCTGCTATTAAACAGTCAGTGAGAAAATCCATCAATTCTTTTTAGAAGAAAATATGAAGACAATTGTCAACTCTCAGGTTATGGGTTTGTACTTTTTACCAAACTAAACATGTCCTATTGGAGTTTGACAACTACAAAATTATTTGCACTTCTATAGCAAAAGAGTGCAATTAACAATTTGAATTCTTAAACTTTAGGGAAAGTAGAAACTTAGAACTATGAAACTGGCCCCGTCATTGGGAGCTCAAAAAACAATGACAAAATAATGGATTCAAGGTCATAAACAAATATCGTACAACCAAAGTGGAAGTCTACAAGTGATGTGGTAGGAAAACATCGACCTAAACTAATTTCCCTTTGGATGTATGGCTCACTTATGTTTGCAGCCCATATGTAAATATCAGACAATCAGTGTTATGAGTATGTATATCCCAATAGATGAGTAAAATCAGTCACACTGAACTACTCCTACTTGAAGAAGGCTACGCATCGCCTGAACTTTTTCAGTGCCTATCCTTAAGAACCACACTAGCAAAGAAGAAGGAGCTCACTACTCTAGTGATAAGCAAAAGGACCAAAGCATGCAACTAAAACTACTTGTATAACAACATAACAGCAGTTGTGATATCGTAACCAAGTCACTGGATGTTTTTTTCAGTTTAGAAATTTCTTAACCGCCACATAACAAAAGAGTTGCCTCTTTACCACTCGAACAAAGACGATTGAGGAATTCCAAAAAAAATGGCAAAACAAACTCAAGATTGAGAAAAAGCCGAGAAAGGAAAGATGGGCTCATTGCAACTAGTTTTCAAGCAGCAAACAAAATTAGGGCTTTAACATGTAAATAGCACAAGCAACGATGAAAATGCAACTTACAATTTTATTTTATTTTTCTGTGGAAGTTACAAAATAAACAGAAAGAAAAGTAGCTAAGAACATACGGATTCCAGCACTTCCAGCTGAAGGAGTCCCTGAAGCAGCTGAGTTGCCCTCAAGCGCAGTGGCACCACCAAACAAAATTAACCTGGGTCCAATATATCCAGGAGTCCCCTCCTCGCCAACAGGCCCCACAGCTGTCAAAGTGTGGCCGCATCTAGGCCCTGGACCGTCTTCTTTCTTTTCCAAAATAGCATTTACAACCGAGTAAGTAGGAGCGTGTCTTGGCCCTACTACTGGACTCTGCTGCACCTGTGACACTGGTTGCTGCTGCTGTGGTGGCACCGGAGGTTGAACAGTAGCTCCACTTTCCGTTTCAGATTGCTCCCCTAGCTGGTCTCTCTCCATCGCCGCTGTAGATGAATCCGTGTTGTGGTTCTGAACCGCTGGATCGCGATCGGTGTCCGTCGCCATAGACGAATCAACATCCATTTCTTCTACTTAATGTTCCGAACCCTAAATTCGAGATCGAAGCTAGAATTCCATCAATTACAACTCCAAACCAATATTCCGCATCGGCTTTACGTAAAATCCAAACTCCGACCTCGACAAATTTTTCCGCAACATGGAATAGCTAAAAAGCCTATCCAGCAACCTAAACCCTAGCTGAGATCCTCGATTCCTTCAATTCAAGAAAATGAAAATCACACAAATTTTCCCGAGAAAAAAATATCAGCAAGAAGAATGAATATATATCGCTCTCGAACTTTCTCTGCCTGAGCCTCAATGAATTATGAACGGAACGGAGGCAATATCAAAGCACTTAACGAACAAAACACAGAGATCAAAGTGAGCGAAAATTCTCTCTCGAAAAATCCATCACTTTCTCTCTCCTAGATAAATGTTTTTTTCTCTCGGATTCTTTTTCTTTTCCTCCCCTTTTCTCCTCACATCTTTTTCTATCTTTTTCTAAATTTTTAATTTAAAAACTACTGTATCGTGATAATTTTATATTTTCTTTATTTTAAAACTTCTTTTTACATGCATATTTTATTTCAGTTATTACCAGTATCAGTTGATTACTGTGTTATAACGAGGCGGAGGCGGCCGTTTCTTATGGCGGATAACGGTGATGGGAGAAATGGACTACCGGAATTACCGGGAAAAACGGTGTTGCTATTAAACGGTAATTACTGGGTTGTATTTTTTAAGAATATTGCAATAGCATGCCCTCACACGAAGCAAGTGCATAGCCGAGGAGCGTGTGTTACACGCGCGTGTGAAGAACCGCTATAGGTGTGATTGGTAATGGTTTTATTTTTTGCATTTAAAAAACCGGTTGTGTCGATCACGAAAAAAAACTGATTTCCGGATTCCAAAAAACCACCCGTTTTTAAACTCAAAATTTGTTTGGCAAACAAAGTGAGAAAACTGGTTTTTTAAATATAAAACTCATTTGGCAATGAAATAAAACAAACCGATTTTTTACTTTCACTAAACTATGAACTATGTAGATTAAATGTGAGACATAATTAGGTTTGACTAAATATGTACATTTGTATCTTCATGAGACAGAAATAATGTATTAATCATGCTCTTACTCATGATCTATGAACAACATTGCGTTTGTCACTATGTTTCTGTCTTGTAAGTTCATGCCTTACGTAGATAAAATGTGGTGTTTGTCATTTTGAATTTGATTTTGCCTACCGAGCAAGGGTGGAATATAGCCAATTTATAGCTGCCATTTCTTAATGTGATAAGAATGACTGTGAATGGATGATGTATATTTACTGTTTGCCTAATTTGCGTTGCAACTACTGAACCTCATTTGCCTATAATGTTATGTTTAAGATACATATTTATATTTTTTTAAATTCTTACATTTAAGTTTGAAACAACGCCTCATATTTTCTATCTTTTATTCTTTCTTTGTCATTATTATGTCTTAGTGCATAATGCTATTCAAAAGAGTGAAAAATATTAACCATAAGTAACGATGGGTGCCATAGGAAAATCAGCCAATATCTTTAGATGAGGATATTTCTGAGGAGAATAATGTTGATGTAGTTAATTGTGAGGAGGAATGTCATGAAGATATTCCCGAGCAAGCCAATAATCTGGACGAGGTTAATGTAGAGGAAGAATTTCACCAGGACAGAGAAAATGCAGGTGTCGACTACAACAGCGAAAATATGTTGTCATAAATTTTTACTAACTGTAATGTGCCTGTAGCTCAAGAGTTATACGTAGAGATGAGTCACTTTGACTGTATAGACGTGGGGTCGTTGAAGTTAATGGGGTACATGAGGACGGATGTTGGTTGGGTTTGGAAGGAGAGGCCCAGACGGGCTGGAGATGATTTTGATACAATTAGAAGCCCTATGATAAAAAATATGTAACAAGGGTTGAACTGCTTGGAGAAAAAACAGTAGCATTTACTTGATAGCTTCAATACGCTACCAGGAAATTTTGACTTGATGATGCACGAGTTTAATAATGGGGTGCAGTATGTAACTACATTGCTTGAATCTGTTGTTAATGGCAATGCCCATACACAACCATCAGTTTAGCCATCGTTAGTGACCCCACATCTAGGTATTGTAGTGGTTGGAGCTAGCGAGGACGACATTAGGTATACGTAGTGCAGCGTTAAATTTATTACATTCTTTCCTTGTCATTTTGTTCATCACTTTAATTTATTTCCTTCTTCATTACACTTGAACAGGTAGCGCACAATGAAGCCAAGTTCCAGGTTCAACGATTTCACCGTCTAACAATGTGAAGGCATACAAATTATTTTAAATTGTTATGATTTTTTGTGTTGTATATCAAATTTTAGGGTTCCTATTGTGGTTATTGTTTACTTATGATGTTATAGTTGACTTATGTAGAATAAAAGATCGGATTTTGTGTATAATGAAAGACTTTTTTGTGTTACTTTTGTAGAATGAAAGACATTTTAAATGTCTTGGTTGTGTGTTCTGGTTTTTGTTGCAAGCTTATGCATTTGTAATTACAAACAAAACGAACCTAATTTAAAGGTCAAGTGTGACCTTGGAAGTGGATATATAGGCATCATTTCAACCTATTGATACTAGACTAGACACATGATAAGATATGATTGGCTCAAAACTTGAAATAAATATAAATCGATTAATAATAATTAAGCCGACTAATTAATATCAAGCAATTAATGTGAGCAATCAAACACTAGTTTTAATTGAATAGCAATTAATTATGATTGACTGAAAATTATTTAACCTGGTCAAATTTTAATTTCTCCGGAAATTATGTTTTTCCTTAGGTCCATTTTCCGGAATTAGTAATTAGAATATCGGATTCTTACATGAGTAATAGTCTCAATCTATCGATCATAGATTGATTAGACACATTCGTGTTCCTTTAACTTTTCATTTATCGATTTTATAGGAGTATAGTTAATTTATTGCCATATATTAGATCTGTTACTTTTGATTTCATCATTTCATATTAAAATGCTCTTTACTTATTCATTTATTTCTACTTTTCACATTCAAATCCATTTTTATTTATTACCATTTTACTTTGTTAGCTTTAATTCAGTCTGTTCGTCAGTAGATACGTCGAAATAAAAGTCGAATATAGATTAACTTTAATCATTTCGCCTACCTAGAAATCAGATCAAATTTGTTAGCATGTATTTATTTTATTTTATAGTATGAAATTCACTTTAACTTTCTAACACACTCACATCACTCTCATTCCCAATTACATCTTTGCCAAGATATTGTCGAAGGTTAAATCAGCCCAGTTTTTATCCCAATCTTTAACCAACATTCATTTTTTGAGTTTTTTTTAGGCAGATTTTCCCGACGTCAACACAACATAATATATCTAAAGTGTTAACACCTGTTGTTGAGACTTTATGTTCTAAACATATACCAAGTGTATCTATTAATTCCCTAGCTATCACTTTTATAAAGATAGACGAAATTTATTTTGGTGGTTATCACATGCTTTCTCACAGTTTTCATAAAAAGTTTATTCCATTAACGCCAGTTACACCAAGCATGACAAACGATTTATTAAAAATACCTAAGGTTGATCTATTAAGAGTGTCTGTTAACATGATAACTTTCTTACATATACAATATAGTCTCCTGAAATAGATGGTCATTGAACAACAATACAAACACACATTTCTTTACTTAGAAATTGAATGTTTGGGTTTCACCAATTTGCTCTTTATGTCTTCATAGACTCGCTTCGAGCGTTCTGACCTATGTAGCTTGGAGCCGAAATGTACTTTCTTTTTGCATGGTTGATCCTTTTTAGGGCCACAATGGGCTGCAATGGCACCACATACGATGTTGTACATGCTAAAGCAGCGGATGCTTCGCCAATGTGTTGAAATCGGGTTAAAATATTAAATAGGTCAAATCTTTTCAAATCATATTTTATTTGAATATTAAATTAGTTTCTCAAATCAATTTAAATTTAATTTTCCTAATCATAATATTAAATTAATATTTCATAACAACTTAATATTATACAACATATTTAATTCAAAATTAAATACATTATTATTTTATATATAGTATATTTCGAAAATCACTATATATTAAAATAATATTTAAATACATCTTTTAACTAATTAATTCTCTAATTAACTAATTAATATCAATTATATCATAATTATATATTCTGCTTCAAAAAATCATTTTCTTTGCAAATAAACCATTTCTTTACATTTATGTCACTCTTATCTCATACAATGTTTTATAGAGACGACCTGAGATCATTAACTTATAACTTCAAGTTTCAATAAATTAGATTATTAATTAAACTCTTAAATCTAATAAATCTTATTTATTAATTCAAATATTATTCAACTAAAAATATGAGATTGTACTCTTGCAATTATAGAATAAATTACTGAGTAATCTCTAATAGTACATTGATATTATCATTACATGCAATTTAATCTTTTAATAATTGATTCATAATTAGAGTTGGCCAAAATTATCATTTTATTCATCTAATTATCTCTTTACTCTTAAGTATTATTAATTCACTAATGAACGATCAATTTATAACTTAATTATAAATTTGAGCTCAAAACCATTCAGTTTCAAAATCAACCCTTAAGGGGACCAATATATAATCTTCTATGAAGAATGTTTGGATTTTGTATCTGTAAATCATGTTCCTAGTCGCTTATCCCAATGAACATCCAAAACAAAAGTCTTTAGCCTATTTTACAAACAAACTGTGACAAGTGAATCAAAAGATCCAGTTACCATAAACAGAAGTTCATGACTATTCAAGATTCAGATTGATCTGTATATGATCATCTATTGATATGAATAAAATTCTTTATGGAAAATGGTATATTTATAAAGAATTAATTCATATCGGGTCTAATCTTATATAATCAAATTATATAAAACACATCCACTAATATGTCTATCTACATCAGTGATCAAGATCTAGATCACTTGTATTCATAATGCTAGTGAACCATAATAGCAACCATTAATTGAAGATTTCTTACTTTAATATATTAAGGATAATTTAATTCATTATCTATAATCTTAATATTATCATACGGATAATAAAGAACTAAGAAGACCACCTTCTTATTTTTTATGTGTTCATAGATGCATGGTTTGTTAACATTTTGTTCGAAACCATGTCTTGATACTCTTATCAAACTTTAGGTTCTAATACTTAAAGTCTTACTTCAATGCATAAATAAATCTAAGTAACTTGCAAACCTTTTGCTCTTGGCCTTTTTACACAAAACTTTTTAGTTGCATCATATAAATAATATCTTCAAGATAGCCATTCAGAAAAGTTGTCTTAACATCCATTTGTCATATCGCATAGTTTAAACTAGTGGCTATGGATAAAAAGAATGCGTATGGACTTTAGCATAGCAACATAAGAGAAAATCTCTTTATAATCAACTCTTTTTCTTTGGCTATAATTATTTGCTACTAGTCGTGCCTTGAAAGTCTCTAATTTTCTATCTACGCCTATTTTCTTCTTGAAGATTCATTTACATCTAATGAGCCTAAGATTTTCAGGTGGATCTACAAGTTCCCAGACATAATTAGAATACATGAATTCAATTTCTTGGTTCATCACATCTTGTCATTTATCATTGTCAAAATCATCAATTGCCTCCTTAAAAGTTAATGGATCATCCTGATTTGTGTCTGATATTAAAACATGTGCCTCGTGTTCATAACGAATGGGTTGTCTCACAATCCTCCCACTATGATAAGATACTAAGGTGTTCTAATTAGGATTTGTGGTCTTTTGATGTTGTCGTTTATCAGATGGTGATTGATCTGATGTTGTCGTTTATCTAATCTGATCGGAATTCAATTCCTCTAGTACTACCTTATTACGAGATTTAAAGTTTGTCATATAGTGATATTCAAGAAATATTGTATTTGTCGATACAAACACATTTTTCTCACTAGGACAACAAAAGTAACATCTCCTTGTGTCGGGAGCATAGCCAATGAATATGTAAACTTCATATTGCAAAACCAACTTCCCAATCTTAGATTTCAGCACATGTGCTGGACACCCCCATATGCAAAAATGGCGTAAACTAGGTTTAGCGTCATTCCATAACTCTAAAAGTATCTTTTGTACAAACTTAGAAGAAACTACATTCAAAATGTATATCACAGTTTGAATAACATATCCCTAACATGTGAGTGGTATGGATGAGTAGCTTAACATTGATCTAACCATATCCATTAAGATTATGTTTCTTCTTTCCGCAACACCATTTTATATGGTGTTCTAGGTGCTATGAGTTGGGATAGAATACCATGCTCTGTAAATTATCATTGAACTCAAAATCAAGGTATTCACCTCCTCGATCTAACCGAAGTGTTTTAAGTGATTTTTATTAACTATTTTTCAGCTTCTGTTTGGAATTATTTGAACTTTCCAAAAATTTCAGATTTCATTTGCATTATGTATATGTATCTGTATCTTGAATAATCATCAATGAAGGTGATAAAATATTCATAACCTCCTCTTGCTTGTATATTTATAGGATTGCAACGTTATTATGTATTAATTGAAGTGGTTTTTTAGCTCTTTGGCCATTTACAGAGAAAGGTTTCTAGATAGGATTCGCAAACCATAATAGTGTCAACTATAAACTCTCTTAAAAGACCATCCTATACTAACATATTTATCCTAGCAAGATTGAAATATCATAACTTAAGATACCAAAGATACGTATTATCATTTTAAGAAACTTTTGGTCATTTGTTAAATTAAGGATTTGCTACTTTAAATAATTTCGAATTATTTAACGATCGTTCATTTAGTTTAAGCAAATAGAGTCCGTTAGTTTATTTTGCATGACAAATATTGAAACCATTTTTAAAAATAACAATCTCATAATTAATAAAAGAAATATCAAAATCTTGTTCATGCAACATAAATAAAGAAATCAAATTTTTACAAAATCCAATAATAAAATAAATATTATTCAAAATAAGATAATTATTACTAAAAATTAAACAGACTACTCCTAATGCTTTAGCCGAAACAATCGCACCACTATCAACTCTCATCATCACCTCGCCAATAACAAGCTCCCTCGAAGAACTAAGTATTTGTAAAAAAGAACAAACATAATTAGTGGCTCTCGAATCTACTATCTAAGATGATAAATCATCTTTCACTAAATATGCTTCTAAAATAAATAAATCAAATTTACTTTTCTTTTTCTCCTTCAACTCGAATAGATACTTGTTACAGTTTTTCTTCTAGTGGCCATCAACTCCGTAGTAAAAACATTTTTCCTCAGGTTTCTTTAGAAAAAATACATATAAATTATATGAATAAATTAAAAGTTTTCTAATATTAATACATATTATTCAATAATAGCATATTTAAACAATTATATAAAAAAATATTATTTTTTATTAATTTCATATAATTATATTTATTACATAATTTTGGGGCATCATGCAACACTACCATGTTCCCTTTAAGCAGCTTGTCCGTCAGTATGTCGCCAAGAGTTCTCCCCAATGCTGAACTCCATAGTCTGTCCTCAGACGACTCAACCCCCTCCATTGCTGCCATATGCAGTAATAAAGATATACAAATGAATAAATCTATCAGAAGTCCATATTCATGACTTTACTACTTTACTTGTAGCAAATTCATACTACATGCTAATGTTACATAAACACAAATATAGTAACAGATTGAGACTAACATGTGAATGCAACATGGTGATGTAACATATAGTAACGGACAGATTTAGACTAGCAAACTGGGAAAGACTCAGAAGCTAAACATCCTAATGTATTCCAAAATATTTCAGAGTAACAGACATTCAGATTCATCCACATTGTAAAGCAGATTTATGCAAATTAATGAAATATTACTCATGTTAATCAAATTTATACAGATGAAATATGAATCATTCAGATTAATCATTGTAATGCATATTTGAAATATTAATTCATATGAATCCATATTAATCATTCAAACATAGGGTTCTCATTATATTGATCATCCGTATGAAATCAATTTTAATCCAATGATTAAAGCAGATATGAATCCATATGAAATATGAATCGTATAAATCATTCAAACATGATAAAGATGAAATATTAATCATTGTAAAGTAGATCTATACAGATTAGTCATTGTATAAATATCAGATTTATACAGATTTATGCAAATTAATGATTAATTTAATCATTGTAAAGTAGATTTATACAGATTAATCATTCAAACATATTAATTAGTACAGTAGGAAGAAGCAACTACAAATCAATTTTCCAGATTTCCAGAAGAGGTACGAAACTGGAAATTAGGGTTTTCAATTTGGGGGAATGATGATCAGACCCATAAAATGGAACCGGAATCATGATGGGAATAAAGATGGTTACCAGAATTAGAGACTCTCACGGAAGTGTTTCGCAAAAATAGACCACATCCAGGATCGAAAGCTCATGATCATAATTTGTTAGTATTTAATATTTAATTACGAAGCATTGTCTAGTTTAAAAGACAATACATATCACGGTTTTATCTTTTAAAAGATGTCCGGTAAGAGAATTTATTTAAACATTTACATGTTTAAATGTCAAATGTCAAATTCAAATTCAAATTCAAATTCAAATTCATAGGGTTGAAATGTCAAATTCAAATGTTTACAATGAATTTAAACATATTCTGTCTTCTTTTTCTGTTTGCAATAAAGCAATCCCATTTGACTCTCAAATGTTTATTTACTATTATTATCGTATTATTAATTATTATTATTATTGTTATTGTTATCATTATTATTATCAAAATACAGAAAATGAGATATCGAGACTTTTAGCAAAACTTTGAATCCGGAAAGGGGGGAAAAAGACTGTTCTACTGCTTTTGAATCCATTCAGTTTCACTTTGAGAGTAGAAAATGTGATACGATCACAGTGGTAAACAAGTACCCTTCAACTTACATCAAATATAAGCTCTTGAACATACACAGACTTTTTCTTATGCAACTCAGATAATAATTCAAGCATTTCATATGTTTCTTTGCTCTACTCTCTCTGTCACTCTCCTCTCTTTGAGTTTTATTTAAGGACCTGAGTTTACCGGCTTCTGAAAAACCCTAACCACAGGCATACCATCACCACCATCATTGCCAACCCTCCAAGTCCGATCCTTCTTTCTTTGTGGCTTTTTATGGTTTTTGTGTGATGCTGTAAATTTCTTGACAGCCGGTTTTTTAGTCATAAGTCCATTCTGCATATCAAACGAATTAAGATCCTCCAACACATGCTCGGAAACAGCCCCGCTTCCTCCCTCTTCAACTTCCAGCAGGTTCTCCACATCAGATGAATCCGACTCATCCATTTCAGACAACCTAGGTAGCAGAGTCCCAGGTTGTTGTAAATCTTCTTCTTCTTCAAGGGGCATTCCTGGGGGCATTTCATAGTGCCTAAGCTTCCCAACAATGTAATCCTTCAAAATCTGCCGGGCAGCCCGAGTTTCATCTGGCAACCCGCTAGAGGCAACATAGCCACGAGAAGCACAATAAGCCCTCAAAAGCTCAGAAGCTAGAGGGGGTCGAGATTGTGGCTCATATGGTTTAGGTTTAGGCAGATTGATGTTATAGGTACTTTCAATGACCACTCGTGGGACCTGATTGGCTACAACTTGTATGGCCTCTCTATGCTCAGTCATTCGATCAATAGGCAATACACCTGCAGCAATCATCTCGTATCTTGAGCTCGAAAAAGAAGGAAAAACCAGCCCGGGGCAATCACATAGAGTTAGCTCATCCGAAATGATCAATGTCTGGAAGTGCTTTGTTTTTCCAGGAGTGGAGGTGACTCCCGTCTTTTTCTGGCCAACTAGAGCATTGATTGTCGAACTCTTTCCTACATTTGGATACCCTACAAATCCGACAATAACGTTGTCTCGTGTTGTTGAGTTTTCTGATTTGTTTCCATCATGAGAATTAGAGTTTGCTGGTTCTGACTCAATGGAGGAAGGTTCTTTTCTTCTCATCTTGGCTATTTCTTCAGCCTCAAACTGCAAACGAGCCAAGAGCTCTTCCCTGCCATAGATTTTTGTATCAGGGTCTTCCACATTTAGTGGGGTCTCTTTTGAGTTCCATTGGGTAGGAAGCATTTTCCCTTCAAGAGTTGCTGTAGCTGCTTTAGCTGACCAGAATAGGAATAGTATATCGTGAAGGCGGAAGAAGTCTGCCCATTTCTCTCTGTAGATAACACCAAGCTATTACAATCTTGGGACTTTTACTGGATAACTGATTGAACGAAAGCAATTGCTTGATGACAGAGATACTAACCTGACACGATATGGTAAAAGATCTGCTTTGTTAACAAGGAGCAATGTTCTTTTGTGCTCATCAACCTCTTTTGCATATGCCTGTGAGGCAAAAAATTAATGGTGTTCAATATTTAGAGAAAATATTTCCAGATTTAGATTAGCAACTGCAATTTAGATTCAGAAAATATGATTACTATATATCCTCATGTATTGGTTTGTAGGTTTGGAATTGGTGCCAAATTATGTATGTACGGATATTGTTACAATATTCTCTCAATTAACATCTAATAAGAACAGTCATATCAATATTGTAACAACAATCAATAGTACCAAAATAACTTTTCCGGCCATTAGGGAACAACAAGGCTTATTGATGATATCAATTGTCTTGACTTTTGTTGGAGACAGTAAAAGAGATATGACAATACCAGTTAAAAGCTTCTTAATTATGTCAAGACAAAGCAAGTACCTAGCTATAGATTTCTCATTTTAGATGTTCACCTGAATCCTCTAAATGAGGTTCTCAATTGCAGGATGAACCCTATATTATTTCAAATGATAGCAACTGTGACTGTAGTATCTTGCAAATAAAGGCACTAATTAGAAAATTATGGCAAGCCACAGTAACTTGGTGAGCCTAGGTGTTCAATAAATGACGAGTAAATTACTACCTCAAGATCAGGGCAGCGGTAGAAAAGTGGGTCTCGAGCATCAACAACCATTACAAGCTGAAAATAACATATCAGATTGGATCAAGCATGAATAGACAGTACAACATTAAAAGGAAAAAAAGAAAACGAAAAAGTAATAAAAATAATACTAATGATAACAAGAATAACAGTGCGTAGTTAATCAAAAGCTGGACATAATCATAACTAATTATTAGGGTATCCCACCGAGGACATCATCAAGTTACTAGTACTTTATTAAGTATTAAGTAATCGATTCCTGACAAATGAAGGATGGCAAGCCCAACATGAGTTTAATTATATGGGAATTCATGAACAGCAGCTGAACAACAAGAACAAATCAAACCTATAAAGGAGAAAAGTATTTAAGGAATATTTACATCTGAACTTTAAATCTCAGTAAAGACAAACTATGCCTACCAGATCGCTACGTTCAACCACTCGCCAAAGCTGCCTCCAGATATCCAGATTCTTCTCAAATGGGGTAAGGACAAGTTTATCATTCTGCTCAAGACTGCAGCAAAAGGGTAACATTAAGTGCAAAACTACAATAATACCACCAAGGGAACAATCATAATATACAAGTTCAAACACTTTATTCAAGCATGAATCGCTAATAAAGATAATAAAATCTATTTACTAGTGTGCAGGTCAATTTAGAAGAAATATACATTAAAGCACAAATAAGCAGTTTCACACTATATGAGCTTATTCATTTATATTGGCCTGGGTGAATTGTGTCCTATTAAGAAAAGATTCAAGTGCTTGAGGCAATTCTCATTGCAGAAGCAAGAAAAAATCATAAACCAAGAATCCTTATTAACCCACTCTTCGATGGACGTTACTATTTCACAGAATGTGTAATGTAAGAAGAGGCAATTACAACCATCTGTTCATTAATGTCTCTACAATAGGGATGGAAATATGTAAAGATCCGTTGTTCCAACTTTTAATTAAATTTTCACTTCCTCTGTTTTGTGGTTGGTTCAGAAGTGCTCATTTTAGCAAGACAAGATAAAAACTAATGTAAGAACTAACCTTGCAAGGCCCCGACGCCAGGACAAGAAGGATTGCCTCTCATTTGAGTCAAGTTCTTCCACTGTCATTTGAGCATTCCATGGTGGCCTAAAAAAAATTAAAAATCTTAGTCCCACTACATAAATAACTAAATATATTGCACAGCTTAATCCAATGAGAAAAGTACAAACCTGCGCGGGACTCGGAGACTACTAGCATGCAAAGACTCCTCTTCCTTCCGTTCTTCTAATGTCAATTCACCAGTGCTCGATCTTCCATCCCTATTTCCATAATCCCAAATTAGAAAAAGATCTATATACTAACTCAAAAAGTAATTATATAATATATAAAAATCTAAAAAACTGTATGCATACGTACATAAATATACCAAAAATAAGACTACAAGCCCGGGACAGTAAAATCAAAAAATAAAAGTTGAAGTATTCAGAAACAACGAATGATCAATGGAAAAAACATTTCATTATCATCTCCAGCGTCATTTCATTATAATTAAAATACCCTTCTGTATCATTCAGACCACCATAAAAACTAATAAGCCATAACCAATGAAATTGATGAAGTGAGCTTAGAACCAAGGTTTAAGCAATTAGGTTATTTCCCTCAATACGGAAGCACAAAAAGATTTGCAACCCAATTTGAAACGAGAAAGAAATAAGTGCACAACTTTGAAAGTTTGTACAACTCTCCCTCCGCAACAGAAAATTAGACAAATTACGCTTAAAAGGTGCAAACTGAAACCAATCTCATCATCTAACGGCTTTGTACATTTACAAACCCTATACTTCAGATTTCAAAACAGTAAGCTCAATCAAACCATCAATTACCATCTGAAACTTGTAAACGAACGTCAAAGTCGAATAAAAAGAAGGTAATACAACTCACAGATCGATGCGGATACTGGGGGCAGGATGGTCCATGGAGAAGAGGCGCTCCGCCTCATCGGCTTGTTCTATAATAGCATCAATGTCGCTGACCTCGGTGACTGATTCTAGAACCGTATATTGCTGGGACCGATAGAATCTGCCTTTTTCCTTGGTTTTCTGAATCAACTGGTTGTGCTGCTTCACCAGAGCTCGACCTAACGCCGTCTTGTCGTTCTTCCCCATCGCTGCTTCGAAAACTCAAAAGGCTAGTGGTCGAGGAATGCTCTTCTTCCCTTTCTCTTTCTCTCCGTGACGAAAAAAAAACCGTAGCACGGCCGAAAATCTAGAAACCGCTACCTATCTGGTTGAGAAAAACTCCCCCTCCCTGGCTTTCTGGTTTCTTTCTTTTGGATCAAAATTTGGGACTCGGCGGCGGTGAAAAGCGGACGCGGATATTTCACAGATAAAAGACAAAAATGAAATGATAATTTGCCACCTATGTTTATTTAGGCAATAATTTCTCTTTATATTTATTATAGATGTTAATAGTTTACGCATGCAATCAATAATTCGTTTTAAGTATTTTTGCATTATTTTTACCTTAAACTATTCTCTTATACTACTTTCTTGCATTTTACGGATTAGAAAATTAGTATATATTATAAAAGTTATATTTAGATATATAACTTTTACCTTTAAGTCATCCATTTATATCAATTTTTACCATTTTAAATTTTCTTTTATATATTCTTCCTAAAATGCATATAAAACATTAAAAAATAATAATAATAAATAAATCCAAAAATTAATAAAAATAATATAAAATTAACACTTATCAATAATGAATAAAGAATGACAGATCAAGTTTTATATACATATGATTGATATGTATAATTGAATATTTTAACTTAATTTTTTTTTTAATTAAGTGTATATTTGGATGATTTATCATTATTATTATTATACATGTTGCTTTAATTTACATTACTTATTCTAATTGGAAAGTGAATACATGACACGATTCTAAAGACATGGTTGGTTCGATTTTTTTGTGGGAATGAGAATAATAATAATAATAATAATAAAAACAATTTTTTATCATCTAATTGGCTACATATAAAATGAGTAGGTATACAAATAAGAATGGTGATTTTTTTTATATCTATTTGAAGAAGTTTAAAAAATTACTCTAAGTACCATAATAAAATTTAAGAAATAAATAAAAAAAAAAAACCTCATATAAATGAATACTTACTTTAATTCCTTCTAATGACACCTAAATGGTGGAAATGAAAGAGGATGACTTTTTTACACCTCATCATGTATTTGAACTATATAGTGAAAATGAATGAAATTTTCATTCTATATCCAAAAAAAATCGAGCTAAACATGCCCTAAGATTTTTTGGAGAAAACTACATCCTCACTTCTTTTCCACCTTATTCTCAACTATTCTATTATGTATGGTCATTTTTTTCATAGTAATTTTGTTGAGTTTTCTACCTTATTAAATTGAATATCTATTAAATAAATTTCTTTAATGAAAATAAATTAGAATTAATAAGCTAGAAAATACAAATATTGTAGCTTTAATTTGGTTTTATCTTAGTGTACGAAGATTTGCATTTGGTAGAATGAGTTATGATTTAAACTCTTATTCATATCATATAGTATATAAAATCATAATAAGAAGAATTTGAGTATTTTAATAAATTTATTATTAGATGTTAATAGCTTATGCATGCAATCAATAATTCGTTTAACTATTTTTGCATTACTTTTACTTTTAAGTATTCTCTTATATTACTCTCATGGATTAGAAAATTTGTTATATATATAAAAGTTATGCTTAGGTATAAAATTCTACTATGTAAGCCTTCAAATTTCTTAAGCATTCTAAAATTTTGTCACGTGTCACCTCCTACCTCATTACAACATGTCACATCGCAAAATTTTATGTCATCTACCTAAATTATCCTTATATATCTCTTCATTAATTAATAATATTAGATAATTAATTGATGAGGGCAATAAATTTTAATTATTTATGATCATCATGAAAAGATGATAACAAATTTAAATAATAATAATACTTGAAAGATGGAAAATTTAGATATTTAATTTGAATTATTAATGACGATACACAAGTGGTTTGATCAATATTGAAATATAATAATAAATTTTAAGATGAGTAGTGCTTAGACTCCAATAATAGGCTTGGGTAAGTCTATTTGTTGTCAAGAAAAAATGCTCTAAAACCTAAATTTCATTGCATAAAAAACCTGTAATATGGTATTAACTTTATCATTTATTTAAAATATAGGAAGAATGGAAGAAACTCGAACACCTAATCGAGCATTAGGATAAGATCAAATCAAGGTAATTTTTAGTATGATATAACTTGAAGGTTTCAGGCAAAAATGTTAAGAGCAAAAAATTTACAAGTTACTTAGATCTATTTATGGATTGAAGCAAACTTTTAGGTCTTAGAACCTAAAGTTTGATGAGACTATCAAGACGTATGACTTCAAACAAAATGTTGACAAATCATGTGTCTATAAACACATCAAATATAAAAAGGTGGTCTTCTTAGTTCCTTATGTGGATGATATTTTACTCATTGAGAATGATGTAGAAATATTGTCAAAAGTAAAGAAATGGCTAGTCGGGAAATTTCAAATGAAAGATATGGGACAAGCAAGCTATATGCTCTAGGAATCCAAATCCTAAGGGATAGAACAAGCTTTGGACACTGTCTCAAGCCTCTTATATAGATAAGGTAATAGCTCGATTATCAATGCAAAACTTTAAGAATGGTCAATTACCGACCAAGCATAGAGTAGTTATTTTTAAAGAGTAGTGTCTAAAGACACCTCAAGAAGAAGAAGAGATGAGACACATTCCTTATGCCTCAACTGACATTTGTTATGCAGTCTTATATATACAATATTGTGTAAAAGACCTGACATTTGTTATGCAGTAGAGATAGTCAGTCATTATCAATCAAATTCTTGTTTGGAACATTGGATAGTGGTAAAGCATATTCTCAAGTATCTTTAAAGAACGAGAGACTATATCCTTGTTTATTCAGGTGGAGACTTGAACCTTACTGGATATACTGATTATGATTTTTAATCAGATAGAGATAGTCAAAAGTCAACTTCTGGATCAGTGTTCACACTTGGTAGAAGAGTTGTAGTCTGGAGAAGTATCAAACAATCTAGTATTGCAGTCTACCATGGAAGTCGAATATATAGCAACTTGTGATGCAACAAAAGAGGCAGTTTAGCTCAGAAAGTTCTATATTGATTTGGAAGTTGTTCCAGTATGGATAATCTACTAATCCTATATTGTGATAACAGTGGGGTAATGACTAATTCGAAGGAATTGAGGAGTCACAAGAGGGGGAAGCACATAGAGAGGAAATATCATATAATGAGAGAGATAGTATACTAAGGTGATGTGACAGTTATGAAGATAACGTCAGAATATAACCTTGGGGATTTGTTTACCAAGACACTTCCAATGAAGTCTTTTGAGGATTATATACATAATTTAGGGATAAGAGAGATGCCTCACTTGCTTTAGGGTAAGTGGGAGATTGTTGAGCATGATGCTCTAAAAACATATAATAAGTACAATTTTATAAAATTAATAAAAGTGACATTTTTTCTTTCTAATTGTTTGAATGTGTTATTATTGCATAATGTTTATAAATATCAGAAAATTCCAAATTCATTTATGTAACTATAATTGTGTATCAGTACGATAGGATTACGATTATTGATAATGAATTAAATTGTCTGCAACATATTAAAATATTGAATCTTGAATTAATGGTAGTTAGTATTGTCCACTAGCATTATAAATGATCTAGATCCGGATTAGTGATCTAGATAGACATCTTAGTTGAGGTGCTTTATATAATTGGATTATATAGGACTGGACCCGATATTAATATTTTATCAACATACCATTTACCATAAATAATTTCATTCATAACAATAGATGATCATATGCAGATCAATCTGAATCCTAAGTAGTCATGAACTTCTGTTTATGTCAACTAGATCTTTTGATTCACTCATCACGATTTGTTTGTAAAACAGGCTAGAGACTTTTGTTGTGTAGATTCATTGGGATAAGTCACTAGAAACATGATTTATAGATATTGAATCCAAACATTATTCATAGAAGATTGTTTATTGATTCCTTTAAGGGTTAATTCTGGAAGTTTTCAGTTCAAATTTATAATTAAGTTATAAATTGACCGTTCACTAGTGGATTAATGGTACTTAAGGATAAAGAGAAAATTAGAGGGGTAAAATGGTAATTTTGATTATGAATCAATTATTGAAGGATAAAATTGCATGTAATGATAATATCAATAAACTATTAAAGATTGCTCAGTAATTTGTTTAATAATTATAAGAGTGCAATCGTATATTTTTAGTAGAATAATATTGGGATTAATAAATAAGATTTATTAGATTAAAGAGTTTAATTAATAATCTAATTTATTATAATTAAAAATTATAAGTCTATGGTCCATAGGTTGCCTCTATAAAACAATATATAGGGTTAGAGTAACATAAAGGTAAAATAAGGGTTTATTTGCAAGGAAATTAGTTTTCTAGGGTAAATATATAATTATTAGATAATTGGTGGTAATTAGTTAATTAAAAAATTAATTAATTAAAATATGTATTTAAATATATATGATTTTCGAAATGTACTATATATAAAATAATAATATATTTAATTTTCAATTAAATATGTTGTATAAGATTAAATTATTATGAAATATTAATTTAATATTACAATTAGGAAAGTCAAATTTAAATTGATTTGAGAAACTAATTTAATATTCAAATAAAATATAGTGTGGTTTAAAATAAATAAGATTATATTTTAAATTAGATTTGAAAAGATTTGACTAAATCAAATATATCACAAAAAAATATCTCATGGTTTTGTTATTATTTAATATTGTATTTGAATTATTAATTCGAATTATTAATTCAAAATAATTTAAAGTGTTTAAATTAAGAGTAATATTTAATAAAAACCATAATAGAATTCTATAAATACATTTTATTCTAATTATTTAAGAGAAGAGAATAAAAGAGTGGAGATCACCAAAAAAAAAAGAGAAACTTGTCATATTTACTAGCCCACACATGTTCTATTGTCTTATTATTTAAGAGAGGAGAATAAAATAGTAGAGATCACCAAAAGAAAGAAAAACTTGTCATCTCTACGTGCTTACACATGTTCTAGTGTCTTAATGGTCGATTTGCGTGGACGCATGTATGATTCATCTATGTAGTGTTTAAGATTAATTTATATATATATATATATATAAAAGATTCTTAGATAATTTATGTTATATATCAGGATGAACAATCGCTTTCGGTGCGACATTTTAAACTCTATTCTCAACACATCTGTCTTCGTGCATTGCATGACAAGCATATGTTATTCAATTCATGCCTTCTCTCTTCATTTGTGTCTTAGGCGACATCCTTTGGAGAGTGAGACTCAATGATATTTTGGAAAATAGTAATTTCATAGAATCTCTCATACTTAACACCTTTTGTACTTTACTTATGTACGTGGATGGATTGAACCAAAATTCCTTTTGAATCTATTTCTATATGAAATTTGTACCATTTAGGTTCATTGCATACTCTCTTAGAGTGGTGGTGTACACTGAGTAATCACAATTCCCTCTTGCAAAGGTTCCTCAGAAGTGACTATTTGGTGAACTAGAATTTTTAATTTGATTGTTAATTTTGTGGGTCTTGAATTACTTCAAAGGTTTTCTTACTTGCACTAACATTTTAGAAAGTAACACTCTATATAAGAAGATAGCATATCTAGTTACAAACAATTTGAGCTTGACATGACTATAGAAAGTCAGCATCCTAATGTCTCCTTAGGATACCACACAAAACAATATCTATCTGATTTTCCCTCTAGCCTTTCTGTATCTTGTTCTAGCATGAGCAGAACATCTCTATATCTAATATGGTGCAATGATATCATTCTGGCTTTAGTAATCTTAAATGGAGTAGTTGATGCAGATTTTATAAGAAATTTTACTCACCACATTTGTGTTGCTTTATAAAGCATGGCCTAGAACGAAAAATGAAACTTAGTATGTGTTTTATATAGAATCATGTCTAACAAAGTCTAATTCCTCTATTCTGAAGCACCAATCAACTATGGTGTTCTAGAAGGAGTTCACTGAAAGAGAATCATATTCTCTTTAAGGTAGTGAATAATCATATTACTTAAAAATTTACCTCATTTATCTCATCGAAGGATCATAATAGTTTTATTTGATTTTTTTTCTAGTTCATTTCTTAATTCGTTGCATTTCTCAAAGATTTGAATTTATACATCATAAGTTAAATCTATTTGAATCAGGTGAGATCCTTAAGAAAAATATTGAATTAAGAATAACTGCCTCTAGCAATTGTAGCTATGGGTCAACATACATTGGCATGTACTAGGATAAAACATAAGACCCTATGATTAACATTACAACTCCTATACTTTTTTTTTTCTAGTTTGACTTTACCCATTTTCTAATTTTCTCTACTTTTTAGTTTCTTCGTATCAATTACAATATGAGATCTAAACATGGTATATAATACCAAAGTAGAGGAATCATTTAGAAAAGTACTTATCCTTAGTAATTAACATGAGTGGAGTATCATCATACTTCTTCGAAATAGACTCTAAGTATAATAATTCTGCTTTCTAATGTCAAATTTAAACTACAGTGGAAACACTTGCCATGCTTTCCTATCTTTCATCTTACTATTGGAGAATGGGTTAAAAATTCGCAACGAAAGTGATTGTTGGTCCCAGTATATAACAAAAAGTTTTGCAAAACTTTTAGCGATCCTTTACATATATATATATATATAAATTAATCCTACATCTATACGAAGAGTTCATATTTTAGCCTACGCGAATCAATCATCAAGACTCACACCACGATCTTCCAGGTCGATCCTCTACATACTAGGATGTGTGTGGGCACGTAGAGATTACTAGGTTTTCTCTCTTCTTTTTTTTTTTGTGAAAAAACCTCTATTTTTCTTTTCTCATCTTGAAATAATTAGAATATAATGCATTTATAGGATTCTATTAGGTTTTCTATTTAATATTATTTTAAATTTAAAAACTTTAAATTAATTGAATTGATAAGTCAATCATAATATTGAATGATAAGATATTTAAGAGATATTTTTTAGTGATATGTTTAATAAGGTCAAATCTTTTCAATCTAATTTAAAATAGAATTTTATCTATTTTAAATCATATCATCTTTAATGATATGTTTGATTTGGTCAAATCTTTTCAAATCTAATTTAAAACAGAATCTTATCTATTTTAAATCATATCATATCTTATTTTAATTTTACATTACTTTCTCAATGCAAACACGACTTTCGGGCATCGCTTGCATATGATCTTTCGAAGGCAAGTATGCATTTGTTTTATCTTAGAGTAGTCATGTTAATGAGTCTTTTCAAGTCACTAATTCATTTGAAAGTAATTCGAATGAATTCTATTTCCGCACTTCAAACACGACTTTCGTGCATAACTTGCAACTCATCTCTTCAAGGAACGTATTAATTTCTATTATCCTAGATTCATGTGTATGAGTCTTTCGAAGTCACTAATTCATTTCAAAGCAATTCGAACAAATTCTATTTTTGCACTTCAAACACAACTTTCGTGCTCACTTGGTAATGATCTTTGAAGGCAAGTATGCATTTGTTTTATCTTAGAGTCACGTCAATGAGTCTTTTCATAACAATAAATCATTTGGAAGCCATTGGAACAAATTATATTTTCGTATTTCAAACTTGACTTTCACGCATAGCTTGCATATGATCTTTTGAAGGCAAGTATGCATTTGTTTTATCTTAGAGTTATGTTAATGAGTCTTTTCAAGTCACTAATTCATTCCAAAGCAATTCGAACAAATTTTATTTCTGCGTTTCTAACACAACTTTCGTGCATCACTTGATAATGATCTTTTTAAGGCAAGTATGCATTTGTTTTATCTTAGAGTCATGTCAATGAGTCTTTTCAAGTCACTAATTCATTTGAAAGCAATTAAAACGAATTCTATTTTCGCACTTCAAACACGACTTTCGTGCAAAACTTGCTAATGATAATTTAAGGGCAAGTATGCATATTTTTATCTTAGATTCATGTCAATGAGTCTTTCCAAGTCACTAATTCATTTTAAAGCAATTCGAACAAATTCTATTTTCGCACTTCAAACATTAGTTTTGTCCATAACTTTCTAATGATCTTTTGAAGGCAAGTATGGATTTGTTTTATCTTATAATCATGTCAATGAGTCTTTTTAAGACAATAAATCATTTGGAAGCCATTGGAATGAATTCTATTTCGCATTTCAAACTCGACTTTCATGCATAGCTTGCATATGATTTTTTGAAGGCAAATATGCATTTGTTTTATCTTAGAGTCATGTCAATGAATCTTTTTAAGTCAATAAATCATTTGGAAGCCATTGGAACGAATTCTATTTTCGCATTTCAAACTTGACTTTCACGCATAGCTTGCATATGATATTTTGAAGGCAAGTATGCATTTGTTTTATCTTAGAGTCATGTCAATGAGTATTTTCAAGACAATCAATCATTTGAAAGGAATTGGAACGAATTCTATTTCGCATTTCAAGCTTGACTTTCACGTATAACTTGCATATGATCCTTTGAAGGCAAGTATGCATTTGTTTTATCTTAGAGTCATGTCAATGAATCTTTTCAAGACAATCAATCATTTGGAAGCCATTGGAACAAATTCTATTTTCGCATTTCAAACTCGACTTTCACACATAGCTTGCATATGATCTTTTGATGGCAAGTATGCATTTGTTTTATCTTAGAGTCACATATGTCAATGAGTCTTTTCAAGACAATAAATCATTTGGAAGCCACTGGAACGAATTCTATTTTCGCATTTCAAACTCGACTTTCACACATAGCTTACATATGATCTTTTGAAGGCAAGTATGCATTTATTTTATCTTAGAGTCATGTCAATGAGTCTTTTCAAGTCACTAATTCATTTGAAAGCAATTGGAACGAATTCTATTTTCGCACTTCAAACACGACTTTCGCCCATAACTTGCTAATGATCATTTAAGGGCAAGTATGCACTTTTTTTATCTTAGATTCATGTCAATGAGTATTTCCAAGTCACTAATTCATTTGAAAGCAATTCGAACGAATTCTATTTTCGCACTTCAAACATTAGTTTCGTTCATAACTTTCTAATGATCTTTTTAAGGCAAGTATGGATTTGTTTTATCTTTTAATCATGTCAATGAGTCTTTTCAAGATAATAAATCTTTTTGAAGCCATTGGAACGAATTCTATTTTCGCATTTCAAACTTGACTTTCACGCATAGCTTGCATATGATCTTTTGAGTCAAGTATGCATTTGTTTTATCTTAGAGCCATGTCAATGAGTCTTTTCAAGACAATAAATAATTTGAAAGCCATTGGAACGAATTCTATTTTCGCATTTCAAACTCGACTTTCACGCATAGCTTGCATATGATCTTTTGAAGGCAAGTATGCAATTGTTTTACCTTAGAGTTATGTCAATGAGTCTTTTCAAGTTACTAATTCATTTGAAAGCAATTGGAACAAATTCTATTTTCGCACTTCCAACACGACTTTCATGCATAACTTTCTAATGATCATTTAAGGGCAAGTATGCATTTGTTTTATCTTAGATTCATGTAAATGAGTCTTTCCAAGTCACTAATTCATTTGAAAGCAATTCGAACGAATTCTATTTTCGCACTTCAAACATTAGTTTCGTGCATAACTTTCTAATGATCTTTCGAAGGCAAGGATAACATTTGTTTTATCTTATAATCATACCAATGAGTCTTTTCAATACAATAAATCATTTGGAAGCCATTGGAACGAATTCTATTTTCGCATTTCAAACTCGAATTTCACGCATAGCTTGCATATGATCTTTTGAAGGTAAGTGCGCATTTATTTTATCTTAGAGTCATGTCAATGAGTCTTTTCAAGTCATTAATTCATTTCAAAACAATTCGAACAAATTATATTTTTGCGTTTCTAACACAACTTTCGTGCATCACCTAGTAATGATCTTTTTAAGGCAAGTATGCATTTGTTTTATCTTAGAGTCATATCAACGAGTCTTTTTCAAGTCACTAATTCATTTGAAAGCAATTAGAACGAATTATATTTTCGTATTTCAAACTCGACTTTCATGCATATCTTGCATATGATCTTTTGAACGCAAGTATGCATTTGTTTTATCTTAGAGTCATGTCAATGAGTCTTTTAAAGTCACTAATTCATTTGAAAGCAATTGAAACGAATTCTATTTTCGCACTTCAAACACGACTTTCGTTCATAACTTGCTATAATAATCATTTAAGGGCAAGTATGCATTTTTTTTAATCTTAGAGTCATGTCAATGAGTCTTTCCAAGTCACTAATTCATTTGAAAGCAAGTCGAACAAATTCTATTTTCGCACTTTAAACATTAGTTTCGTGCATAACTTTCTAATGATCTTCCGAAGGCATGTATGCATTTGTTTTATCTTATAATGATGTCAATGAGTCTTTTCAAAACAATAAATTATTTGGAAGCCATTGGAACGAATTCTATTTTCGCATTTCAAACTCGACTTTCAAACGTAGCTTGCATATGATCGTTTGAAGGCAAGTATGCATTTGTTTTATCTTAGAGTCATGTCAATGAGTCTTTTCAAGTCACTAATTCATTTGAAAGCAATTAGAACGGATTCTATTTTCGCACTTCAAACACGACTTTCGTGCATAACTTGATAATGATCATTTAAGGGCAAGTATGTATTTGTTTTATCTTAGAGTCATGTCAATGAGTCTTTTCAAGTTACTTATTCATTTGAAAGCAATTAGAACGAATTATATTTTTGCGCTTCAAACACGACTTTCGTGCATAACTTGCTAATGATCATTTAAGGGCAAGTATGCAAATTTTTATCTTAGATTCATGTCAATGAGTCTTTCCAAGGCACTAATTCATTTTAAAGCAATTCGAACGAATTCTATTTTCGCACTTCAAACATTTGTTTCGTGCAAAACTTTCTAACGATCTTTTGAAGGCAAGTATGGATTTGTTTTATCTTATAATCATGTCAATGAGTCTTTTCAAAACAATAAATCATTTGGAAGCCATTAGAACAAATTCTATTTTCGCATTTCAAACTCGATTTTCACGCATGGCTTGCATATGATCTTTTGAAGGCAAGTATGCATTTGTTTTATCTTAAAGTAGTCATGTTAATGAGTCTTTTCAAGTCACTAATTCATTTGAAAGCAATTCGAATAAATTCTATTTTCGCACTTCGAACATGGCTTTCGTGCATAACTTGCAACTCATCATTTCAAGGAACGTATGCATTTGTGTTATCCTAGATTCATGTGTATGAGTCTTTCGAAGTCAATAATTCATTTCAAAACAATTCGAACCAATTCTATTTTTTCACTTCAAACATAACTTTCTTGCATCACTTGGTAATCATCTTTTAAAGGCAAGTATGCATTTGTTTTATCTTAGAGTCATGTAAATGAGTCTTTTCAAGTCATTAATTCATTTGAAAGCAATTGGAACGAATTCTATTTTCGCACTTCAAACACGACATTCGTGCATAACTTGCTAATGACCATTTAAGGGCAAGTATGCATTTTTTAATCTTAGATTCATGTCAATGAGTCTTTCCAAGTCACTAATTCATTTGAAACCAATTCGAACAAATTCTATTTTCGCACTTCAAACATTAGTTTCATGCAAAACTTTCTAATGATCTTTTGAAGGCAAGTATAGATTTATTTTATCTTATAATCATGTCAATGAGTCTCTTCAAGACAATAAATTATTTGGAAGCCATTGGAACGAATTCTATTTTCGCATTTCAAACTTGACTTTCACGCATAGCTTTCATATGATCTTTAGAAGGCAAGTATGCATTTGTTTTATCTTAGAGTCATGCCAATGAGTCTTTTCAAAACAGTAAATCATTTGGAAGCCATTAGAACGAATTCTATTTTCACATTTCAAACTCGACTTTCACGCATAGCTTGCATATGATCTTTTGAAGGCAAGTATGCATTTGTTTTATTTTAGAGTCATGTGAATGAGTCTTTTCAAAACAATAAATCATTTGGAAGCCATTGGAACGAATTCTATTTTCGCATTTCAAACTCGACTTTCACGCATAGCTTGCATATGATCTTGTGAAGGCAAGTATGCATTTGTTTTATCTTAGAATCATGTCAATGAGTCTTTTTAAAATAATAAATCATTTGAAAGCCATTGGAACGAATTCTATTTTCGCATTTCAAACTCGACTTTCACGCATAGCTTGCATATGATCTTTTGAATGCAAGTACGCATTTATTTTATCTTAGAGTCATGTGAATGAGTCTTTTCAAAACAATAAATCATTTGGAAGCCATTGGAACGAATTCTATTCTCGCATTTCAAACTCGACTTTCATGCATAGCTTGCATATGATCTTTTGAAGGCAAGTACGCATTTGTTTTATCTAAGAGTCATGTCAATGAGTCTTTTCAAAACAATAAATCATTTGGAAGCCATTGAAACGAATTATATTTTCGTATTTCAAACTCGACTTTCACACCTAGCTTGTATATGATATTTTGAAGGCAAGTATGCATTTGTTTTTTTTTAGAGTCATGTCAATGAGTCTTTTCAAGTCACTAATTCATTTGAAAGCAATTGGAACGAATTATATTTTCGTACTTCAAACAAGACTTTCATGCATAACTTGCTAATGATCATTTAAGGGCAAGTATGCATTTTTTTAATCTTAGATTCATGTCAATGAGTCTTTCCAAGTTACTAATTCATTTGAAAGCAATTCGAATGAATTCTATTTTCGCACTTCAAACGTTTGTTTCGTGCAAAACTTTCTAATGATCTTTTGAAGGCAAGAATGGATTTTTTTTATCTTATAATCATGTCAATGAGTCTTTTCAAGACAATAAATCATTTGGAAGCCATTGGAACGAATTCTATTTTCGCATTTCAAACTCGACTTTCACGCATAGCTTGCATATGATCTTTTGAAGGCTAGTATGCATTTGTTTTATCTTAGAGTCATGTCATTGAATCTTTTCAAAACAATAAATCATTTGGTAGCCATTGGAACGAATTCTATTTTTTCACATTTCAAACTCAACTTTCACGCATAGCTTGCATATGATCTTTTGAAGGCAAGTATGCATTTGTTTTATCTTAGAGTCATGTCAATGAGTCTTTTCAAGTCACTAATTCATTTGAAAGCAATTGGAACGAATTCTATTTTCGCACTTCAAACACGACTTTCGTGTATAACTTGCTAATGATCATTTAAGGGCAAGTATGCATTTTTTTATCTTAGATTCATGTCAATGAGTCTTTCCAAGTCACTAATTCATTTTAAAACAATTCGAACGCATTCTATTTTCGCACTTCAAACGTTTGTTTCGTGCAAAACTTTCTAATAATTTTTTGAAGGTAAGTATGGATTTGTTTTATCTTATAATCATGTCAGTGATTCTTTTCAAGACAATAAATCATTTAGAAGCCATTAGAACGAATTTTATTTTTGTATTTCAAACTCGACTTTCACGCATAGCTTGCATATGATCTTTTGAAGGCAAGTATGCATTTGTTTTATCTTAGAGGCATGTCAATGAGTCTTTTCAAAACAATAAATCATTTGGAAGCCATTGGAACAAATTCTATTTTCGCATTTCAAACTCGACTTTTACGCATAGCTTGCATATGATCTTTTGAAGGCAAGTATGCATTTGTTTTATCTTAGAGTCATGTCAATGAGTCTTTTCAAAACAATAAATCATTTGGAAGCCATTGGAACGAATTCTATTTTCGCATTTCAAACTCGATTTTCGCACGGAACTTGCGTATGATTGTTTGAAGGCAAGTATGCATTTGTTTTATCTTAGAGTCATGTCAATGAGTCTTTTCAAGTCACTAATTCATTTGAAAGCAATTAGAACGAATTCTATTTTCGCATTTCAAACACAACTTTCGTGCATAACTTGCTAATGATCATTTAAGGGCAAGTATGCATTTTTTTATCCTAGATTCATGTCAATGAGTCTTTCCAAGTCACTAATTCATTTGAAACCAATTCAAACAAATTCTATTTTCGCACTTCAAACATTTGTTTCGTGCAAAACTTTCTAATGATATTTTGAAGGCAAGTATGGATTTGTTTTCTCTTATAATCATGTCAATGAATCTTTTCGAGACAATAAATTATTTGAAAGCTATTGAAACGAATTCTATTTTTGCATTTCAAACTATACTTTTACGCATAGCTTGCATATGACCTTTGGAAGGGAGGTATGCATTTGTTTTATCTTAGAGTCATGTTAAAGAACTCATTTATTATTTTTATTTCTTATTTTGTTTAGGAGAAGCCATCGTTGTGGAAAACTGAATTTAAAGAAAGAATTAAACCCCAAAAATATCAGACAAGCTTGGGCATGAACGAGGAGCATAAAACATATGAGACAATATTTGATTACCTGAGTAATTCAAAAATTAAGATCATGCATTTTTCATCTTCGTGGCTCAAAGTAAAAGAAGATCCCCATAACGAGCTCTAAGCTCTCTCTCCCTCCCTCTCTATATATATATATCCATCACAAAACTTTTTACATTTGACGTCTCGGGTCAAGTGTGAGTTTACCGGGTTAATGAAACTACGCAGCTACATGTCTTCAGCAGGGGTTAACATTTAGAACAGACGTTTTTCAGAACTGAGTCATTCTCCTTTTGTAGCACCTCAACTTAATATCAGCATTGTACCGCCTCACCTCGTTTAAATTCCCATCTCTAATAGAGCACTGTCTAATTAGCTCAGCTTCATGCGTGTTATGACATTCAATATGCTCGGTTTGGTTCACCTATGGGCAACAATCAGGGTAACTTTTAGTTTTGGACACTTAGGAAAGATGTCCTTGAGATTTGGGTGAGGGTTTTAAAAAATAAAAATAAAAAACCGAAAGCGGAAGTGCATACCATTACAATATCCGAGCCATCGCTGCTTCCACTGATATTGCTTGCACAAATACTAACCAAAACAGGAGAATATTTAAGTGATTAGTACCTCAATAGGCATAAATTTCTAACAGAAAAGAAGAAGAAAAAGAGGCATAAGAAATAGACAAGAATGGCAGACATACATTGTTTGTTTTCCTTGGTTCATGATATTCTTCTCTTCTGTATGTTCTGCTTGATAAACTTCAGATATAGCGCTGGATCCGTTGAGATCAACACTATCACAACTTCTAAAGATATCATTATGAAGTTTAGGCTTGAATCCTGAACGATATTTTCATAAAAAATCACATGCTAGTTTAGTTCATTATGTGTTGAAGATGGGAGTTATTGCTATTTCTTTCTACATAACGAATATGAGCAGATATAAGAAATCTAAGATACCTCTTGACAGGTCATCAACTGTGGGACTCTCCAGCAACAATTTTTGGCACATGATAGTGCCTTGAAAATCCAGGAAAGTACAATTGAGAAACTCTCGTCTATCTCTATCAGTCATCTTTGAAAACCCAAATGCAGAAGTCCATGTGTTTAACACGCTGGGAATAGCAGGTAAGACCAATCTCTTCACCCCCAAATCCTTCAACCTCTGAAGACGAAATGTGAATGATCAGACAAGTAAAAGTTTATTCAGACAATGAAAGTGAAACAACAGTTTTCCATTCACATCAGTTTGTGATTAGAATTTTAGTAATACATATACCATGTAGAGTAGACTACCTTTTCGAGCTCATTCATTAATATGCGACACATCCCCATTCGCCGATACTGAAACCTTGTGCCAACAAGAGGTACTTCTGCCACTTCCTCTCCATATACCCTTCAGTAGAACAGTGGGGATTCAAATACCATAAAAAAATGCAGGACGTTGCAATTAAAGGTTAATTAAAAGTCTACTACGTCATAACATGAAAATCTGTAATGTTATTACCTTACAGTAGCCACAGTGATCAATTCATCATTTCTTTCCAAAAGGACTGTATAGAAACCTTCAAAGTTCAGTCTGTTAAGCTCTGACCCTCTACTGAAAATTATATCTTCAACAAGGTCCCGCCTAGTGTGACGTTCCTTAACAGGCTCAAAGCATTCGTGCATCACACCAAGGGCCACATTGAGCTTGCTGTAATCCTCGGTCAAGACCTCAATATCAGGTCCAACAAGAAATTCAGAATCAGGATTTGTGGCCTTTAATAGTGACCAGGTCAGATTGGTATCACCCACCAGAATTGGTTTCCCTAAAAGCCTCTGAAGACCCCAAAATATCTGACAAAACAATAAATAAAATAAATTAAGCAAAGCAGATATGGCCACAAATTCAAGAAAGATTTATATTTATAAAATTCAGCCCATAATTCAATCCAAACAGAGGTTAGGATTACCTTGTCACACTTTTTGCTGCAAAACCATGTTTTATTAGGATTGTCTCCCAACTTTAGCATCTGTCTAGACCTCAGGCATGTGACATGATCTGCACCAATCAACAGAAAATACATTGGGATTAAAATGCAAAACCCATAAAATATGGTTTCATGTATCACATATGAAATTTTCCACAACTAGACAGCAGAAGAAATAACCAACATTTATGCTCGCATTGTTGGCAAGTGATAATACTGTTATCGAGAACATCAGAGTCTTCATTGCATTTGCTTTGACCACAAATTCCACAACAGCATGAGGGACAGAACCATTCGCCTTCCGGGACATCCTATGGAAGCCAGTAGTTTCAACACAATAAATAATACAAAATTCATAATATTATGAATCATGAACTCAAAACATAAATAGAAAGGATACCTGCAAACCAAGACATCCCTTATGAAATGAGGATGGACATTTATCACATAAAATTAGTTCCCCACCATAATGACATATAGAGCAAATGTAGTCATTCTTACCTTTATGCCAACCACATTTTCTCCTATCAAGTGGTTTTTTATCTAAGCTACCTCTCTTTCTGCCAACTAGTATTTCTTTCTGGCAGTCTAACAAAGATCGGCCGTCTTCCAAGATGATATTGGCGGATGGTCTGCGACAAGCGCTGCCAGCATGAACTTCAAAGTTATTGACAGTAAAGACACTTTGGCAACAACAACATCTGATCCCATCCCTGGTTATCCGCCCTTCTGCCATTGATTGGCTGTCTTTTTTACTTCTATAATGTACTTTAGTCCTTGGCAGCACAACATTATTTTCTATCAACCAAGAAAGGATAGTTCTAGGATTCTGATGTGTAGCACTAGGTACATGCACCTCATGCACTCTTTTGCTCGACCTCAGCACACGTATTCCTCTATTCACCTTTTGACAGATATCTTTCCTCTGGCGCCTCCTAAATCTATTTCCAGTCAACTGGAAAGTCAACTTTAACCCCTCTCTTTTGGTAATTAAATTGTTCTTTTCCTGAAGAAAGTGAGAGGCCACATGAATTATACTTTGATTTCTCCTTCGTGGTCCTTTCGATTTTGTTTGACCAGGATTCCTATTGTCACCAGACAGGGACAGAAAAGACTCTCTAGAACATATTTTGGGCTGTGCATTTGAAAGTGCCAAACTTTCCTGTAAATTCACATTCATTGGTACAGAGGATAATTTATCAGTTTGGTCCTCATCTTCCTGAGTTGCAAGTATGCTTTCAGTCGGTCTATAGGCAACAGCTGCCTTTTCATAATCTCCACCTTCATCTACACAGACTTTGCATGCTTTCCGAAGAGAAAAATAAGTCCTTCTGGGTGAAATGTAGGTCCAAATGTACCTCTTTCCGCACAGTATGTACCGAAAATTCCATCCCATAGATAAAAGGTGTTTCCTAGCTTTTGATCTCATTTCACTCTTTCTCTTCCCACTAATCTTGTCTAATGCATGTGCATGATAGTCCATGACAGCTTGAGGGCAATATTCAGGTTCTTCATAAACTACATCGGTACAAGGCATAGCAACCTGGGCCTCACAATCATGATCCCCATTCTTTTGTGTTTGTTCACAAGCTCTATATGAGATTAGGTTATCAGACGATGCATGCAAGCTCCTCTCATTATTTTGGGAGATTAATGCAACGTTCTCCTTGTTATTTTGTGCGAAGGTCTTACACACCCGATGAAGAGAATGGTAACGCTTTCCTGAAGGGGAAGTGTACCGAAATCTGTTGAACTTATTTTTCATCAATTCAATCTTCCATCCTAAACTGGAAAGATGCTTCCTCATATTTCTAATTTCAGTAACTGATGGCCTTTTCTTATCATCCGAAAGTGCATATCGTGTGACAGCATCTGGGCATAATCCAGAGTGACGGAGGGATGCGGTACTGATTAGTCTCCAGTTTCCATGGGTTCTCAGGCTTGTAGATTCTGGCTTTCCATGGATACTAGACTCACCAGTTGCAAGTTCTTCACATGTGATGGAATTGGCAACAGGAATTCCATCTAGTTCTAGAGATAACGGAAATAGAGGCAGAGGGAGAACAGACGGAGGTATATAATGACAGGATGAACCTGATTCAGTCAAAGGCATCACAATTGACCTGTCCTCCACATCAGACTTCCCCTCAATGGGCTGGATTGTAGGTGCAGCAGACTTTTGACTAGTATGCATCAGCTCAGATTCCAAGCCACCACCCTCAAATGTTTCTTCCATGACACTTGTACAAGAATCAAATGTATTTCCTATCCTTAAAACATGACTATTTGTTGAATCCCTAACAGGTACAATAGGATAAGATTTGACCGGATCTACTTCAGGATTCAAAATAGTGACCTCTGCAGCAGGTTTATAGAGCTCCAATTCTTCTTCAGCTTCTGGTTCTAAGCCCCTTGTACAACCAGCTCCATTTTCTAAACTTAAATCATGACTATTCAGTACATCCTGATCGGGAACGGCATTATCAGGGTCAATCTTATCTACTTCAGAATTCAAATTGACATTGACAGAAGGTCTATGAAGCTCTTGTGCTACCTCAGTTTCAGGTGACAATCTACCAGAAAATTTGAAAGCCCGAAACATTTCTTTTAGAGTGATATCTAAGTATTCATTGATGACCTCCATCACCAACTCTTTCCACAAATCTTTCATAGTAGAAGTCCACTCCCAAATTTTACGAAAATCCTTTTTTTCCCGCACATCATACCAAATTTGTTTCAAGGAAATAGCAAGGTAGTGTTCTTGCTCATACTGCTCAATTACCTCAAGAAATGCCCAGGTCCCACGTCGTTTCCAGTTCTCTGTAGCTTCATCCCAATCCTGGGTAGCACGGAATGTTTTAATCTCAACCCTCATTTCGTCGCCCAAATCTGGAAAGAAAACTTTTCTCTCTTCTGAATCATCTTCATGGTCAAAAACCACGCCTTCCCACCATGCATCCTGATAATACACATCAACACACAGCCCATATGGCAGGGCCCCTACCCCAAGCTCAACTGGAGGTGGTATTGGCCTTATATACCCACGGTATCTGTTCGAGTTCCCACTGCCAGAATCATTTCCATCGAAAAAGGGAGACATGGTAACAACATCAACAAAATTATCAGATGCATCATCAAGTAGAAGATTATCATATTTCACATGACGGACACCCTGTTTACATGCAATGACAGTCCCAACGTGCCATGAACCCAGAAAGCCATCCTCCCTACTTCTCACCTGCCAAATTTACCATCTTTATAGAAAGAACGAGAAATACCAAATAAAAGCCACAATCATATATTCACATTAAATGCCTTTTAAGAAACAGCAACTGATAGAAAGTTTTTTTATTTTTTTTATTTTTTATGACAGGTCCATGGAGAAAACTTCATCGGCATAGGCAGTAAGAAATAAAAACCAACCAGGTAAGTAGGCAGAAACACATGAATCGATTAGATCACAATCAGAGACAGAGATGAGAGAAACATAGCAGGACGAATAAAATGCACGCAATATGAAGTACTCCCCCTAAACAGCTTATACTGATTCTGGATATCCTTATAACCAATCCATCAAGACAATCCTTTTTCCGAATGAGAAAGAGAACATGGTGAGAAAACCTACTCAGGAAATACAGAAAATTGAACGTACTAGAGAGCTTCTTGCAACAGTGGGAACCTACTAGTACTTAGTGTAGAGAAGACAGTGAGCGGGGAGTGTGAAAACAGAGAGGATCAGGAGCAGGCAGCAGGCATTGCATGCACGTCAAACAGAGCATACAAGAGCAGGCAATAGGCATACCAAAATTTTGTGGGAGAAATAATTGAAGAACGCAATGCAGCATGATCAAAACGAACAATACCTCGAAAGAATGAGCTCAAAATCAGAAATCAAAGAGACAGCAAACTGAAAACAAAAATCAAACCTTAAAAAAAAAAAAAAAAAAGAAAGAATCGGCGATAGAGTGCTGATTTCACCAATCAGGAGGTGAAGAAACAGTGAGAAGAAGCTGCATTACCTCCACTTTTTCATCAACATCAAGCTTTCTTTTATCCTTGCGCTTCCTCTTCCTACCACGAGTCTCCTCGACCGCCATTGCAGAGAGCACGCAAGAAAGAGAGATGGAAAGACGGAACAAAAGATCCAGGGAAATCTTTGTGCGTCCGCTTTGAGAAGACGAGAAAAACTGGCAAATTTTTTTTTTTTTTTTTTTTTTACGGGAAGGAAAAAAAAAAGGTCAGGGAGAATCGGAGCGATATACTGGATACTGACTGAATTCTGATTTGACTCCTTTTTGGTAGCACACAAGACTCTGAGTAACAAACAAAATCTCTCTCTCTCTCCCCTTTGTATTTATGCTTCAGCCCCAAGTAACAAACAAAATCGTCGTTACCATCTATCCGAAATAATCACATGCAACCCCGCCTATGGTAACTAACGTGTATCCGTAGGATCCATTGGTCCGTGAATTCTGTACGGGTGAACAATAGTTTAAAGATCTTCATCATGGCTTTCCATCGTTGGATCAGTATCCTATGATCAGATAGGAACAAATGTGGTCATCTAAATAGCAATAAGTGAACATTAACTACATTAATTGTGAATTTAATCGCCACGTGTCGTAAGTAAGGTTTCTTTTTCACTTTAAAAGGAAAAATTGTGAATTAGCCACGTGTCGTGAGTAAGGTTTCTGATGAGATTGTTATTATATATATAATTCACATTATTTTGTAGAAAGTTTAAGCTAATTCTGAGGCAGTTTTGGTTTCACTTCATTAGCATATTAGGAGTCGGCGACACTAATCAAAGGTCATGCTATATGGATCTATACTATACAATAATATAATATAATATAATATAATGTAATGTGGTCCAAACCATTTTTTTTCTTTTTATTTGACAATTAAAATCATAAGAAGGATAATTAGATTTTAATAAACGATAACAAAAGCACACATTAACGCCTTAATGGGCCTATGAAAGAGAGTCCCAGTAGACTACGAGCCTTGACTTTTTGACCCAGTTCTATAGATATGGGCCCATAATAGAGAGCCCAAAACGCTGAACCCAGATCCAGAAAAGCAAATAAGAAAACGTAACAAAAATCAATCGCCACTAGTTCCGATATATTCTCTTCTATCTGTAAAAACGAGCCGTCGAGGTGAGAACAACTTTAGCGCCTTTCGAGAAGCTCCGACCGTCACTCCTCGCCGCGGGTAAGCCATCTTTCTTCCCTCCCTTTTACTTTCAACTTTATGCTAGGGTTTAACAGAAAGGAAAAACCTAGGTGCCAGTATGTAGTTTCCGTTAGCCGATCGGTGTTTTCGTAGCTTTTACCTATTGGATTTGCAGGAATATGTTTTCAAATCGTTGGAGAGAGAGGTAGAAGTTTTCTTTTTAGGTTATTTTATAGAGAGTGGATGGCGCTTCATGGATGCTAAGTAGTCTGTTTTTAGCTGATTTTGGAAAAAGGTTATATACTCAGATGGAAATTGAAAGGTTCTGTGAGAATTTGGAAGGGAATATATTGGTGGTGGAGTGTATGATTTTAGAGACTAAAATCTATGTTCTTTGAGGATAATTAGGGGAACTAATGCATTATACTGGGTTTAAACTTTAGTCAGTTCATCTAAATCTTTGCATACCTCGCTGTGATTGAAACCTTTTTCCTTTTCCTGTCCTTTGCTTCTCATTAAGTTCTAAGGCTTAATTTTGTGATTTGGGGCGGTTGTTTCGAGTTGTTTGTTACCAGATTTCGGTAATATTCGATTAGAACGATTTGATTCCAGACCTGCCATTTGCTAAAATTGACGTACGCAGGGAACTTATTCTTTTCATGTCATCATGTAGTAGAAATTTATTCTCATGCTAAAATATGAAGTGATTGCGAATTTACCCTCCTTCCCCGTCGGGCTTATTAGGCTTTAGGATTTAGTTACATTTACCTTCACTCTATTTCTAGTATCTGCTTCACAAAATAGATGACGGACTAGTTGGCTTCCTTAACTTTCTTTTTGTTATATATTTAAGTTATAACTTGCACTACTAAAATGACGCACATGTTTAGATTACGGGTATACTTCTTACCAAACTCAAAACCATGGCCAAGCATCATCCTGATCTGATCATGTGCAGAAAGCAGCCTGGAATTGCGATTGGACGACTTTGTGAGAAGTGTGATGGGAAGTGTGTAATCTGTGACTCGTACGTTCGTCCTTGCACCCTCGTTCGGGTCTGTGATGAGTGCAATTACGGATCATTTCAAGGCCGGTGTGTTATCTGTGGAGGAGTTGGAATATCCGATGCTTACTACTGCAAAGAGTGTACTCAGCAAGAGAAAGATAGGGATGGTTGCCCCAAGATTGTCAATTTAGGCAGTGCCAAAACAGACTTGTTCTATGAACGCAAGAAATATGGTTTCAAGAAAAGATGAGTATCGAGCAAGCATATATGTTCTGTTTCAGACTGGCATTAGTACATTCTATTTTACTTGATGGATTCGGAATGTTAAAGCTTTCTTAAAGCTTTATTTGTGTACTTATAACAGTAATTAACCCCGCTTGCCTTACACTCAAAGCCTTATTACTATTGTCTTTACCATTGTCTATCATCCCTCAAATTGGTGCATATTCCTTTTCTCAGAAATCATTGCGGTCATGTTTCTATCACCTGTGCATGTGATAGGAATAGTTTATTGAAATCATTTCTCTATCATATTTTGTGGACTCCAATTATTTTTCTTCAAATGATTTCGTTTTGAAAACCGAAGAAACTGAAATAGTACGGATGAAGTACCTTCTGTTTCAAATGAAAGATGCACTAGATAAAGAGCTCATTCATTGTGCCTAAGGTAGCCAATGTCATTCATGGTTGGTCGCTACCTTGGTGGAGCACTAGGCTATAGTGTTTTAAACCCTCACCTATATACTGAAAAATACTACTCGCTTACACTGCAATTTCTCAGATTGGGTTAGACTCGGGATGCATTTGACTTCTCTTACAAGGAGTGCTTAGAAAAAATTTATTAGTGATCCGTGAACTTATAAGGAGAAATATATTTTCTTTTATACTTTTTAAAAAATAAGAAAAATAATTTTTTTTTTTTAAGAGAATAATGACATTCTTAATAGCGGAGCACGGGTCTTATCAATTTGAAAACAAACCTTAGCAGTACTTGGAAGAGCCTCTTCAAAACGAAAAATGATTAGATCACTACAAGCATTATTAGCGAAAATATTGGCCACCTTGTTATTTTCTCTATAAATATGATCAATTTATAATTGGAAAGATCTGGCCCAAAACTGAATGTAATATTACATATCACGAAGCCTCCAATCCGGGCAGTCATTAAAGATCACCTGAACCAGAGATTTGGAATGACACTCCACATGCAAAGGAAGAAAACCGTACCTAAGAGCAATCTGAATACCGGTAAATAAACCCATGCACTGCCGTTTAAAAACTGTCTTAAGCAACTCAAAGTTTTCGAAAAACCAATAATGAAACTACCTCTATAATCACGGATAATTCTTCCACAGGCCGCGTAACCCGAAGAACGCTTAAAAGAACCATCCAACCCCGGTGGCTCCCAGATGCAAATGATAACATTTTTAGTTCTCCTAGGAATCTCTTGGCAACCCAACTCCTTTAAATAACTGCATGAGTGGTTGTAGGAGAAGATCCCAAATGATATGCCCCATTCAAACCGTTCAGCCAAAGCACGATCCTTCTAATAATACTAGCCACCGACATACTTCACCCATTATGGATGCAATCATTCGTTCCAAATTATGATCGGAATCATACGTGCCAAAACAGGAAACTGACTTTTGGAATTAAACTTACTCCACCAAAGTAAAATCCGGTGATTAAGAGGTTGATCAAGAAAGTCTACAACTGGCATGAAAATATTTCCATACCTTGGTAGCTATCTCTCCTTTAACAAAGAGATGTTGGACAGATTCACCTCTGCGAGCAAAACACAGCAAGAGCGGGCTGAAGGCTGACAAATACACATCCTGTACAAGTTTAGGTCCACCACCACTTCATTATGGAAAAGCCTCCAGCCGAAGACCTTCATCTTGGACGGGCACTTCAGATCCCACAATATTGTGTAAAGAGGCCTGCTGCCCTCCTTGTGAGCAATAACCCTCCACGCCGCACCGTGAAGAGACCAGACTTGTTCAGAAGCCAGATCGGGTTATCATCTTGGGAGGATAAAGAAGGTAAATTATGCTCAGTTAAATCCAAGACATCAACATCAAGATCACGGTGGCGCAAATCTAATGAATCAACAACATCACGAAAAGAGATTCGAGGACAATCCGGTTGACTATAATCTGCTAACCAACCACATCCCCAATCATCATTCCAAAAATCTGTTATATCACCATTGCCTATTTTCCATTTACAATGCAGTAGGAAGGAAGGAAGGAAGAGTCTCTACAACATTCTTCTAGACCTTAGAAGACGAACTAGCACCAGACCACAAATTAACAGGAAGCCCACGAATATAACGGTTGTGCATGAACATACTCCATAAAGACTTCCCGTGCAAGAGAGACCATATTATTTTCCACGTAAAGGCAGTCCGAATATCCTTTAAGCGACGAATATCTAGATCACCCTCTTCTTTATCACAGCATAACTTCTCTCATGCAACGGAATGGCATTTCCTATGTCCCTCATTTATCCCCCAGAAAGAATTTGCCATGCACCTTTCCGCCCAAGAGAGAATATAGAGCGGAACCAAGCAAGTTGAGAGCAAATATAACGGAATTGAAGCTAGGACATGTTTGATTAACACAAGATGGCCCCCATTACAAAGAAATCTAGCCTTCCACCCTTCCACTTTTGCAGTAACTTTCGTCACAAGGTCTTCAAAAGCTCCAACACCAACATGACCAAAAGAAATGGGTATACCAAGATAAATGAAAGGAAAAGATCTGTCGTTTGTGGAAGGAAAGAATAATACTCTTCTATATCCTCAAAGAATGTTACGGGCGATGATAATACTCATCTATTTTAAGAAAATTTATAGCTATAAAACATGAAACTTATATTTACAGATTTGATAACAAATTATCAAATCTCCTAAAATTATGGGATAAGAAAATTGATCTGTTAGTTGTAGATCTCCTTGATATTAGCCCCTAATATTGCTAACAAATCCTCAAACATAAATCTCTCTATAATCATACACTCCCCCTCAAGCTGAGCGGTAAATATTAATTAACTTCAGCTTGGAATTCAAATCATCAAACACCTTTCTCGATAGAGCCTTGGTAAGAATGTCTATTGTCTGAAGACATGTAGGCATGTACAACATCATGTCTGATGTCTAGGCGGTAAATATTAATTAACCGCAGCTTGGAACTCAAATCATCAAACACCTTTCTCGATAGAGCTTTGGTAAGGATGTCTGCTATCTGAAGACATGTAGGCATGTACAACATCTTGATTATTCCTTCCTCTATCTTCTCCTTTATAAAATGTCGATCAATTTCTACATGTTTTGTTTTATCATGATGAACTAGATTTTTGGCAATGTTGATTACTGATTGATTATCACAGAATATTTTCATGGGTTCTTCATCTGAAATTTTTAATACCTTTAGTACCCTTTTTAACCAAATTCCCTCACAAATATCGTGTGCCATTGCTCGAAATTTAGCTTCTGCACTACTTCTTGACACCACTGACTGCTTCTTACTTCTCCAAGTGATCAGATTTCCCCACACAAAAGTGCAATATCCTGAAGTTGATCTTTAGTCTTGTACTGATCCTGCCCAATCAGCATCGTTGAAAACTTCAATATCTCTTCTTTGGTTCTTCTAAAAAAATAATCCTCTACCTGGTGTTAGTTTCAGGTATCTCAGGATTCTATACACAACTTCCATATGTTCTTCATTTGGATTGTTCATGAACTGACTTACCATGCTAACAACAAATCCAATGTCTGATCGTGTGTGAGATAGGTATATTAGTTTACCTACTAATCTTTGGTATCTTCCTTTGTCCATGGGTGCATAATTTTCCTTAGCTCCTAGTTTGATAGTTGGATCCATAGGAGTATCTGATGGCTTACACCAGAGCATTCCAGTCTCTTTTAAGAGATCTAGGACATATTTTCTCTATGAGACAGAGATTCCCTTTCTTGACCTTGTAATTTCCATACCTAGGAAATATTTAAGATTCTCAAGGTCCTTGATTTCAAATTCTGCAGCTACTAAGCTTTTGACGGTGCAGATTTCCTCTTCATAGTCTCGTGTTAGGATTATGTCATCCACATACACTATGAGGACAACAAGTTTTCTTGTAGAAGAGTGTTTAACAAATAGTGTATGGTCCATCTGACATTGAGAGTAGCCATCCTTCTTCACTACCTTTGTGAATCTTTCAAACCAAGCTATTGGAGATTGCTTGAGCTTATATAGAGATCTCCTAAGTTTACAAACTTTGTTGCATGTAGTTTGTGTCTCAAATCCGAGGGGAATTTCCATGTACACTTCTTCAGTTAAGTCCTCATTTAGAAAGACATTCTTGACATCTAGTTGGTGGAGTGTGGCATCAAGGTTTGCAGCCAAAGATAATAAAACTCGAACTGTGTTTAACTTGGCTACAGGAGCAAATGTCTCCTCATAATCGATTCCATATGATTGGGTATTTCCCTTTGCAACCAGCCGTGACTTGAACCGATTAACACTCCCATCTTCATTATATTTTATTATGAAGATCTATTTGTAGCCTACTAGGCATTTCCCGATTGGTAAGTCAAAGATTTCCCAAGTTCATTTTTCTCGGGTGCATGAATTTCTCCATACACTGCTGATTTCCATTCTGGTGAGCCGAGAGCTTCTTGTATATTATTAGGAATTTGGATGTTGTCGAGGTTGGCAACAAAAGCTTTGAACTTTGGTGACAATCCTTCATATGACACAAATGTGTATATCAGATGTTTTGTGGATGATCTTACCCATTTTCTCACAGCAATAGGAACGCCACTCTCATCATTAGTTCTGGGATTAGTGTTTCCTGGTGGATCTTCACTTGGTCTAGCAAAGCTTTAAACTTTGGTGACAATCCTTCATATGAAACAAATGTGTATATCAGATGTTGTGTGCATGATATTACCCTTTTTCTCACAGCAATAGGAACGCCACTGTCATCATTAGTTCCGAGATTAGTGTTACCTGGTGGATCTTCACTTGGTCTAGGACTTGAGTCAGACTCTTGGGTTTGCTCAAGAGATGCTTGTTGTTCCATCTCCTTTTGGTTCTTTCTCCTCCTTGAGTAGGTAATCAATTCATCACTCTTTGTTGATTGAATAGTGTCCAGATTTTGAGGTGTGTCTAGATTTTAAGGTGGATTGTTAGCTTGATCTTGAGTAGAAGGTTCTAGGAAGTAAGAAGACTCAGGGGAGAGATTTTGAGGAGGAAGTGATTCATGATTTAATGATGGGCAGGTTTGGTTAGAATTAGGAGAGACATGAGGTGATTCTTCAATATCCCAAAGCTGATATTCTAGGATAAAATTGGTCTCTCGCTGAATATCAGATTTGGGGAAATAAAGTTGTTGCTCAAAGAATGAGACATCTATGGAGTGATAGAATTATTTAGTGGCCTGTGAGTAGCATTTATATCATTTTTTAGTTGGAGAGTACTAAAGGAAAATACATTTATGAGCTCTATGATCAAGTTTTTCCCGGTGTTGTTAATGGACATGGACAAAAGATGAACACCTGAAAACTTTGAATGGGATGGTGGAGATGAGACGAGTAGTGGGAAAAGACTGAAGGAGAATTTGACAGGGAGTCTGGAAATTAAGAATCCGATATGGCATCCTATTTATGAGGTATGCAGCAGTAAGGATAGCTTCACCCCAAAACTATTTTGGTACATGGGAAGAGAACATAAGAGACCGAGCCACATCAAGAAGATGCCGATTTTTTCTTTCAGCAATACTATTTTGTTGAGGAGTATTAACACATGAACTTTGGTGAACAATACCAGGACTCATGAGATAATCACTAAGGCTTGAATTGAAATGCTATTTCGCATTGTCAATTTTCAGAATTTGGATTTTTGCTTCGAATTGTGTTTAGATCATGGTATTGAAAGTTTTGAAGATCTAGTTTGCCTCGGATTTTTCTTTGATGAGGAATACGCATATGAGTCTAGTGTGATCATCAATAAATGAAATGATCCAGTGAGAACCAGTAACATTTTTTATCCTATAAGGACCCCATATATCACTATGAATCATGGAAAAAGGTTGAGAAGCTTCATATGATCTATTAGGATAAGAATTGCGAATATGTCTAGAGAATTGACAGATTTCACATCGAAATTTATTTGGATTTTTATTATGGAATAGTGAAGGAAACAACTTCTCAAGATACAAAAAATTTGGATGACCTAACCTATAGTGTCATAACATAATTGCCCTATCATTATTAGACTGACTCACAACAAAGAAGCTGAACTACTAGATACTGAACAATCTGATTGATGAATTGCTCCTTGAGGAGGATCATTAACCTCTAAATGATAGAGCCCCGAACATATCTTAGCACTACCAATCGTCTTTCCCAAGACGCACCTCTTTATTCAAATCTTTAGTAAGCTCCTGTGCCAATCCCAAAGCCTCCTCAATTGCCCTCCCTCTCACAAAGCCATGTTGTGCACTCGAGATAAGTTTGGGCAAAAGATAACTTAGTCTCGACGCCAAAGCCTTCGAAAAAATTTAATCGCACACGCTGCATAGGCTAATTGGCCGAAAATCCTCCTTTTCTGGGATTAGGATAAGCAAAGTGGTAGAGAGAGCCTCTGGAAATATAGTCCATTGAATGAAGAGATTAGCAGCTTCACAAATATCCATTTTAACAATATCCTAACAATGCCTAAAAAACCCAGAAGAAAAGCTATCCAAACCAGGAGCACCATCCAATGGGATAAGCCCACACCGCCTCTTGTAATTCCTCCAAAGTGAAAGGTGCCGAGAGGACCAAATTATCATCATCAGAAACCAAATTAGGAATAACCTCAAACAACGACTCATTCCAGGTAGTAGGTGCCGAAGTATACAACTTGCTATAATAGTCAATATCCTCTATATGAAAAGTTTGAGGATCCGCCAAGTTATTGCCATCATCATCAACCATATTTGAGAGATTCAATTGTTTATTCCTTACTTGAACCGAAGCATGAAAAAATTTCGTATTGGAATCCCCCTCTTGAAGCCAGTGGAGACGAGATTTCTGCTTCCAAAAATTTTCTTCATTTATAACACATTGATTGTACTGTATCTTAGCTTGTTGTAAGTCCGCAAAAATCTCCTCCAACCACCCATTTTCCAGCATAGCTTCATAAGCAGTCACTTATCCTTCCATGTCCCAAGAGTAATAAAAATATCACCGCATGTTTCCCGATTCCGTTTCAAATGACCTCTACTGGATTTCATCAGAATAATCACTAATCCGATGAGCGGTTTATGATGCAAACTGGTCCAAGCTTGTGCCACACGGCTAGAGAGAAGAACACACAAGAAGTCCACATTCATTGAAAACATAAAGGACGAGGACCTTGATAATTTCATATCGAAGAACGGAAAAGAATAAGGCAATGGTCTTAATGTAGACGTTCTAAGTACACAACCCTACCATTAAAAGAATCCCATAGATCTGGCGACACAAGAATACGGTCTAAGCAGGAGTAAACCCTAGCCAAGCCTGAGGGCTTGTTACAATGTGTATACAAAGACCCGATGAAACGTGGATCGATGAAACCTGCCCCATGAATGCATTCATCAAATAACTAGGTGCTTAAGATGTATTTATTTGAAACTATAGCTTATGAAAATAATAAGTAGAAAAAATATTTAATTTTTAACGAATAAGTATTAATTAGTTATTTTCTAAATAATTAAACGAATTTGAATTTAAATTATATATCACAGTAATATTATTATAATTATAATAAAATTTAATAATAATAATAATAAATATATATATATATATATATTTAAAATTAATCGGATAAGAGCTATTGTACGGTCATACCTTGTAAAGGAAATTTTTTTCACCCCCAATTGTTTCAATTTCTACATACATAATTATGATAGTATGTGGCTTAAAATAGACTACACGGGCAAGTAATAGAAAGAGTGTAAAATTATGACAGTGAAGGGAAGAGTGTAAAATTCTTACAATGTACATAGCACTCGTGATGAGTGAATAGGGGTTGATATATATATATATATATATATGTTTATATATATATATATGTTTATATATATATATATGTTTATATATATATATATATATGTTTATATATATGATTATGGTCCTTTTGAATTAGAGGAGCTAAAAAAGCAAGCAGCCCTCTGTTTCAAGTAAAGAGAAAACAGCAACCCCACTAGTAGCTGAATTACCATACACCTTCCTTGGTTGACTCTATGATCATGCCCTTACACTTGTATTTGGCAACGTCAACTAGTATAATAATATTTTATAAGTATTCGTGTATTGATAATGGTGTAGTCAAGTCTATTCGATCTGATGGTGAGTAGCTCGAGCTCGAATCAGGGTCAGAGATCGTTGGGTTTAATTAGCCTGATCTCGAAAATGATATTACTCGACTCATAAAGCTCATGACTGACCAAAAGAAACCAATAATAAATTCGAGCTCGACTCATTTTCACTCTGGTCGAGTCCAGTGTATTTGGGCTAAAAGAAAAATGCACTTCGTAAATCTTTCCATACTTTCACTATCTTTTTGTCCTATAAATACAGTCAGACATATGATCAGTTCATCAACCTTTTCTTTCGTAACCTTGGAGAGAGAGAGAGAGGGAGAGTGATGAGGGTTGTAGGTGTGGTATACTTGTGTTTCTTCATAGCATTTGTGATAGCATGCTCTTCTTCAACCGCCACTGCACTTTCAGGTATCTATGTATAAACATGTCTCCCTCTCTCTACATGACGATTAAAAAATATGTAAAACAACAGTGCTATGTTAGATTATAACATAAGAGTTTGTTAATGGAAGCAGAGGGTGAAGGGTTGATGGGACTAATGGAGGGTCGAAGATCAATGAAGATGAAGATGATCGGCACCGATGATTACAATGACCCCACAGCAAACCATGGACATGATCCAACCTCTTCATCAAAGATTACAGGTGCTAATAGAAGAGGATAAAGTTATATGACTCTTTGACACTTTCTTAATCTTTCTACTTATATATATATATTACGCATGAAAATAAGAAAAAGGTTCCTAATTAGTGAGTTCTCATTTTGGATTGTAAGGGAGCTTTAGTTGAGAATCATCTATACTTATATAGCCTTATATTACAAACTCATAGTACCTATTGTATCTTATTGTATCTTTCTTTAAATTTCATTTAGACATCTTAGGAATTTCGGTTTGGATCCCGAACTTTGGTTTGAAACTCCGCCGATGTTTAAATGATATCCGTCCTACAAGATTTGGATAGAAATAATTTCCAACCTTTACCATTCTCAATAACTAAGGGACTCAAAACTGGTTAAAATGGCTTTGGGGCCTTATATGAAAATAAGCACCAGTGCCTCTTAACAAGATCAGAAAAAATAACAACAAAGAATCCAACTGCAGAAAGTAAGGCATATATAGTAGCCACAAGTAACGACCTCAAACCCTCTATATCGGTGTATATTCCTCAAATCAGGATGATCTTTTTCGTTAACTTGCTCAAATTTCGAGTTCAGCCTACAATGTAAAAAAATTTCAAGCAGTCCCCTTGCTTCCCTATGACAATAAAGCACCATTTCACCTTCAGACTACAATAGGAATGCTAATAACACTTTGCTTACCCTTTTTTTTTCCAACAACTTATTGGATCTCAAGTTCAACCTTCAATATCAGCTTAAGCATTATTGCAACTCTATTGTAAAATCTGAGTGATAAGTTACTTGGCTAGGTACGAAATAACCACTATTTCATTAACTTATACATGATCAACTCGAAGTAAGAATTTCAGCACCAGTGTACATTACACTAAGAATTGCTTACTCACATTGCCTGCCCTCAATTTTACAATCAGAATGCTTATAGTTATAGTTACCTGGAAATTTCTGAAAAAAGCACCATTTTACCTTACAAAGTACAATACAAATACTAGATCATTTTTCTTGCCCTCTGTTTCGTGCAAATGCTACTCAACTAAGCTCGATATGAAAGAAGTATCATTGGGCCTTGCAATTATAATAGGAATGCTTGGTCAGCTTTCTTACACTTCATTAAATTTACGCATGCTTATGTGCTTTGCTTCAAATGAAAATAAGCACCATTGAACCTTGTAAGTACAATAGGAATGCAGTCACTTCAATTTGCTCACCCTCTAATTTCCATCATTTCTCAAATAACAATTTCAAGTTTCAACCTTCAAGGTCTTAAGCAGCATTACAGATTTATTGTACTATTGGAAAGCTAACTTGGTTTGATATGAAATAAGCACCTTTATACCTTGACCATACAATAGGAATGCTTGGTAAGTTTTTGAACCCTCTTATTATCCATCAATCACCATTGTAACTCGAGTGTCCATGAGAAATGTTTACTAACCTTGCTTGACATGAAAGAGAAAGCACCATTCTACGTTGAAAGTACAGTATGAACGGAGTGGAGTTAATTTGCTTATATCTATTTCAGTAACTTCTCGAATCTGAATATCAAACTTCAAAGTCCATTTAAGCATCACCTTCCTTAATATTTTCGTAAGCACCATGTACCTTGAAAGCACAATAGGAATGCTTAAACACTTCTCTTACCCTCTGTTTCATCAACTTTTAGCACCATTGTACCCTAATTGTCCAATCGGAATGCCTTACTAGATTTGCTTGACATATATTAAGCACCATTGTACCTTGAAAGTACAAAAGAAGTGCTTAGTCAACCTTCTTACCCTCTATTTTATTAACGTTAAGCACCATTGTCCCTTAATTGTACAAGTTGAATGCTTACTTTCCTTGCTTTATATGAAAATAAGAACCATTCTTACCCTTTGTATGCATTTCAACCTCTAGATCAATAACTTAGCCTACTCTCTGTTTAAGTAACATTGCATCATTTTATTGTATAATCAAAATACTAACTTGGCTTGATATGAAATAAGCACCATTGTACCTCAAAAGTACAATAGGAATGCTTAGACACATTTCTTACCCTCTATTTCATTAACGTTAAGCACCATTGTCCCTTAATTGTACAAGTTGAATGCTTACTTTCCTTGCTTGATATGAAAATAAGAACCATTCTTACCCTTTGTATGCATTTCAACCTCTAGATCAATAACTTAGCCTACCCTCTGTTTAAGTAACATTGCATCGTTTTATTGTATAATCAAAATACTAACTTGGCTTGATATGAAATAAGCACCATTGTACCTCAAAAGTACAATAGGAATGCTTACTTTCCTTGCTTGATATGAAAATAAGAACCATTCTTACCCTTTGTATGCATTTCAACCTCTAGATCAATAACTTAGCCTACCATCTATTTAAGTAACATTGCATCGTTTTATTGTATAATCAGACTACTAACTTGGCTTGATATGAAATTAGCACCATTGTACCTCAAAAGTACAATAGGAATGCTTAGACACATTTCTTACCCTCTATTTCATTAACTTTTAGCACTATTGTACCCTAATTATAAAAATTTGAATGCTTACTTGTAAGGCTTGATACTAACTAAAGCACCATTGTGCCTTGAAAGTACAATAGGAATGATTAGTCCCCTGGCTTAGTGCTTACCCTCTGTTTCATTAAGTTTAAACCCCAATGTACCTTTATCGTACAATCAGAATGCTTACTAGATTAGCTTGATAAATATAAAAGCACCATTATTCCTTAATAGGAGTGATTAGTCAATTCTCTTACCCACTGTTTGATCAACTCTTTTATCATCACTGTACCTTATTTGAACACTCAGAATGCTTACTTCCCTTACTTTATATGAAAATCAGCACCATAGTACCTTGTAAGTACAATAAGAATGCAGTAACAGTCACTTTGCTTACTCTTTGTATGAATTTCAGCCTCTAGTCTAGATCAATAACTTTGTCTACCCTCTGTTTAAGTAACATTGAATTTTTACTGTACAATCAGAATACTAACTTGGCCTGATATGAAATAAGCACCATTATACCTTTGAAGTACAATAGGAATGCTTAGACACTTTTATTACCCTCTGTTTCATCAACTTTTAGCACCATTATACCTTAATTGTACAATTGTAACGCTTACTTATTTTGCTTGATATTAACTAAAGCACCATTGTACCTTGAAAGTACAATAGGAATGCTTAGTCGCTTTGCTTAGTGCTTACCCTCTTGTTTCATTGAGTTTGAGCACCATTGTGCCTTAATTGTACAATCGGAGTACTTATTGAACTTGCTTGATATGAAATACGCACCATTATACCTTGGAAGTATAATAGGAATGCTTAGACACTTCTCCTACCCTCTGTTTCATCAACTTTTAGCGCCATTGTACCTTAATTGTACAATCAGAATGCTTACTTGTTTTGCTTATTAACTTAAAGACCATTGCCCTTGAAAGTAAATATGAATGCTTAGTTTAGTCACTTTGACCCTCTGTTTCATTGAGTTTAAGCACCATTGTACCGTAATAGTACAATCAGAGTGCTTATTTAACTTGCTTGATACGAAAATAAGCACCATTTTACCTTAAAAGTACAATAGGAGTATTTACCATCTTCCATTTCACTATATTATCCCTGTACAGTAGGAATACTTGCTTTTCTTACTCAAAACCGTTAAGAAATAATTATTTGGGCTTTTAGACACGTTTCTGTAAAAATAAATGGCAGGAAACAAAGTGTAGAAGAGCCATGAACATAATTCGCAATCCCACAAACCACAAATCAAGCTATCATAATCACCTCTTGACGAATCAGAAGTGATAACAATAAAGAAACCAACTGGAGAAAGTAAGCATAAAATAATGGAGACACGGACTAGTTAAGAGCATGACTTGCATTATTAACATCAAAAGTAACCACGTAGCCTCAAAGCCACCATATTTGCAATCATATACCCCAAAAGTAGATGAAATTCCAAGTCCGGGTCTAGGCAATTTATGGGCATATATTACTTTGCCTCTTTCACAAAATAATCGAGAAAGATAAAAGGTATTGTAAATTCTCCCCCATATAAACGAAATTCATAGTCTTTTTGCCAACTCACAAGGTACATTTCACATTCTTAAGGCAAAAATATTCGGAGAGGCAGAAACTATATGAAATTGTTCAAAGCATAAAATATAGAATCCAACACAAAAGGCATAAGAACTAAGAAAGAGTTACCATCCCTTCCGCATTTTTGGAATTTTAGGTTTTGATGAAAAGAGAAGGCCGAGCGATCATACACGAGGATTTTTAGGCTTTTGCCTGAGAAAGAGAGCCTGAGCGATCAAATCAACCTCTAGACGGCGTTGCATTTTCGTAATGTTAGGGTTTTGATGAAAAGAGAAGACTTAAGCGATAAAATCAACCTTTGCACGGCGTCGCGTTTTTCAGAACTTCAGGGTTTTGATGAAAAGAGAAGTTCGAGCGATCAATGACTAGAAATTTTAGGTTTTTTCCTGACAGAGAAGGCCAGAGCGATCAAATCAACCTCCGGGCGACGTCGAGAGAAGTCGGCTTCCTTCTTTCTCTATCACGCTTCGTTATAGGGATTTTCAGATTTTTGGCTGGCAAAGAAAAGATCGGGTAGATCTGGGTGTTATATAGAAGCGTAATCAGGTGACCGTTGGAATTGGTTCTACTATATTGGGCTTTTTTTTAAACATGGCCCAGAATTCATGTTTTTGTAACTCTGGACCGAGTATAACAATTCTTATAAGAGGTACTTCTGTGTACTAAAAGTCCAGCCTTTGTTGGGCTCAATTTAATGGTCTTCTTTTTGTGTTTTGGCCCAATGGCTAGGGGTCTTCAAAATAGGTAAATTTTTTATGAAGCTTGAGCGTATCCATTTAATAATTATTTTCATATTATCTCTTATACTCATTTGATAATTATTTGTAAGTCTTAAAATGTAACAAAATGTAATAAAAAGCGGGCCCGCATCCTTGCTGCGAGTTCCTTCTGCTCATCGCAAGGCCCCATTAACAAGTTTGTTTTTATTGTGCGTTCTTTAAACTCTTTACAATCCTTTTTGCATTACTGAATTGAAAACCTCATACTTAATCTAATTTCATGTAACAAAATTAGACAGCCATCAATATATATGAATTAAGGTGTAACAAATTAAAGAGACAAATATATGAATTATCAGTTCTCAATGGGAGGACAGAAGACGAATTGCCGGAACACATGAAACCCACGAGCCGACACAACTCGCCTAGCTAACCCAGTCTATTCGGTTTTCGGCCCGCCCATGAAACCCACGAGCCCGTTCAAGCATAAGTTGGTTAAACCGTTATGTAATGTTGTGTGACCTCATAAAACAAAATTGTTGCAGCTTCAAAATGTATACCGTTCATGGATATAATAGGGTGTTTCTAATTGGTCTTCATAATTTGAATATAGATAAATTGAAATAAAGAGTCTCAAATCCCAGGATTAAGCTGAAACGGACGCGTGGTCCTGCCTAATCCGTGGAAACAGATCAGATGCCAAGTGGTGTCGACGACATTACTTCCATGATCATGATAGACCCCAACAGAACGTGTGACCACAATATTAAGAGCTATCTTCTCTATCTTTCCGACATGGTAAAAAATCTTCACAATTCCAAATGAATTCCTGAACCTGCTACTGTAAGCTACTGATTTACAGAATCTACCGACCGTGATTTGTTGCATTTCTCTCATGTTGACACGCCGCTTAACCGCTACGAAGTATTGACTTTTCTTCCCACAATTTTGGAACTTTCCTCCATTTTTTTTCTATTCAAACAAGAACAGAGAGGAAAAAAGAAAATACGGAGAGAGAGATATTGGAGAGATTTTGCAGGCATGTCTTGGTTCAGAAACTTAATCCAACTCTCCGCCATTAAATCGTCAATCAAACCCAGAAATACGAACCAATCTCTGCCATTGAGCTTCACTTTTCTCACTCATTTTAGCTCCCAACCGTCGACACACGAACCGGTTCAACCGACTCATTACGCCGGTCTGGGTCCGACAAAGCTCGACGAGAAGCCGAGAGTGGTGGTTTTGGGTTCCGGATGGGCCGGTTGTCGCCTAATGAAAGATCTGGACACAAAGCTATACGACGTCGTTTGCGTTTCGCCGCGAAATCACATGGTTTTTACGCCGCTATTGGCTTCCACTTGCGTCGGAACTCTAGAGTTCAGATCCGTCGCTGAACCTATCGGTCGGATCCAACCCGCAATTTCTCGTGAACCCGGTTCATACTTCTTCCTCGCTAATTGTATTGCCGTTGATTCTGATAAGCATCTGGTACATTCACTTCTTCAATTTAGTATCTTCGTGTTTTATTTTCTTTCATTTATTTCAGAATATACTGAGTGAATATCATATCCAAATAGCTTTTTAGAAATGTGATAATGTTTAGATGATAGTTATGGTGATTAGGAAATCTGGAATGTTACTTTACACAAATAGAATCTTTTGTTCGGTTTTGTTGTATTGAAGGTTCGTTGCGAAACTGTGACAGACGGGTTGGAGTCTTTGGATCCATGGAAATTCGAATTATCATATGACAAGTTGATTGTAGCATTAGGAGCACAGCCATTGACTTTTGGAATCAAGGGAGTAAAAGAGCATGCGATTTTTATCCGGGAAGTGCATCATGCCCAAGAAATCCGTCGTAAATTGCTTCTCAACCTGATGTTATCTGACACGCCCGGTAAAAACCCGGTCAATAGATTCCTTGTTTACTATAAATCAAAATGAAATCAGAAGAGAAAAGATTCTGCTTTTGTGAATGTCAAGTTTATGTTTGCTTTTATTTTGGAGAGCAGGGATTTCAGAAGCCGAGAAACGGAGGCTTCTACATTGTGTTGTGGTAGGTGGTGGTCCAACTGGAGTTGAATTTAGCGGTGAACTTAGTGATTTTATAAAAAGCGATGTTCGTCAAAGATACTCTCATGTCAAAGATTATATTCAAGTTACTCTCATTGAGGTTTGCCTTCACTGAAATGATCGGATTGTAGGTACTAATAACACTTTTTTCGCATAGAATTTCAAGAACTGTAACATTATGAGGTCTTTGCTTTTCTTAACAGGCAAATGAGATTCTATCTTCCTTTGATGATCGTCTCCGTCAATACGCCACCAATCAATTGACAAAGGTGAGACTTTTCTATCTTACTTTTTCTACCGCTTTTAGTTTTATGTTATTAACTTTCTATTAGTGTTTCTCAGTCAGGAGTTCATCTTGTCCATGGTATAGTCAAAGATGTTGAAGCAGAAAAGCTGGTTCTTAGTGATGGGTCCGAGGTTCCTTACGGCCTGCTAGTATGGTCTACTGGCGTGGGTCCCGCACCTTTCGTAGAATCTCTAGACCTTCCAAAGTCTCCTGGTGGCCGGTGAGTCAAGAAAGCCTTGAAATTGCTTGCAATCTTTTCTGATACTATATTCATCTTCTTTCACAGAATCGGTATAAATGAATGGCTACAAGTACCTTCTGTACAGGACGTATTTGCAGTAGGTGATTGCAGTGGGTTTCTTGAAAGTACTGGAAAACAAGTTCTTCCAGCTTTAGCCCAGGTACGCTCTATGATCCTATTAATAATTAGCATGGCCTTGTATACTTAAAAGGTATAATATTTCATTAACGGTACAGATTTCAATTTTTATTTTTTGAGGTTGCCGAGCGACAAGGTAAATATCTGGGAAAACTTCTTAACAAGATTGGGGAAGCGGGTGGAGGGAGAGCAGGCCATGCAAGAGATGCGGATTTGGGAAAGCCGTTTGAGTACAGGCATCTTGGAAGCATGGCAACTGTAGGAAGACATAGGGCTCTTGTGGATCTTAGAAAGAGCAAAGTGAGTGCCCTCCTTTGTTGGATCTAAAGCATTTTCTGTGGGATTGAATCTTACCTATGCGGATTTCCTTTGTGCAGGAAGGGAGGGGGTTGTCTCTTGCAGGATTTACGAGTTGGTTCATTTGGCGCTCGGCTTATCTAACTCGGATTATAAGCTGGAGAAACAGATTGTATGTGGCCATCAATTGGGCTACGACTATGGTCTTTGGGCGCGATATTAGCAGAATATAGGTTTCAAAGGATTTGAACTTTGCGGAACAAGTATTACTTTTACCTTTTAAGTCTTTATCTTCACTTTGCAGGATTGCACCTGTTCATAATGCAATTGTTTTTCAGACATGGCCGTGAGAAACAAGGTCAAATATCCAGTACATTTGCCTGAAAATGGCTTGGAGTGAAGATAAAAGGATACGAAATTTGTTCCAAAAAAAAATTGGGAAACCACGTATATTCTGTTGCAATTACATATCATTTCGGGTCTTTTAAGAACAGTCCAACTATAATCAACTTCAAGGTAATCTCTAGGCGGGATATTCTTTACTTTATAGCAAGAGTTTGATGAAAGCTGATTAAACAGTGTGCATAACTGCATATGGCAACGAAAGAGAATTAGTTCAATTCTAATTTGCAAGGGACAATACAAACCCAGCCTACAATGTAAGAAAGTTTATCAAAAAGCAGGAACTAGATCCATGGATCTTGGAGAAAGTAGACACCTCCTAGGTTTTTCTATAATCGCATTTACAACCGAATATCTGAAGTAGCAATTCTACGGCCGATGAGATCTCTTAACTCAATCTCTCCTGGAAACCTTCCTTCCTTCAATTTAGAATACACCTGCATCATTATAAAAGCAAAAAAGAAAAGCATAAGTATAAAGAACATGACTTCTGGTTCAGCATAAACATGAAAATTTTCCGTTCAGAGAACATCAGTTGAATATGGCAAGAGAAAGTCAACTTACCAATTCATTGTTGACATAAACTTCAAATGCTCCAGTACTCTGCAGGAAGTTCTGGACAACATTGCCAATAAGCCAAGTAGAAGCCATGGTTCCAAATCTATTGGCTCGCAAGGAATAGTACCAAGAAGGTAGTGTAGTAACACCAATCATAGGAAAAATGTGTTCGCCTGCCATCACTGTTCCAATGACTCCTATCTGGGCGACAGGTACCAATTTGATAGCTAGACGCCTTGGGGTGGTTGGGGGGTGATTTTCCAGAATGACATTGATTCCGGGAAAAGCAGAATCTAACATCTTATTCATTGTTACGGCAGTACCCCTGCCAAAATAGGCCCAATACACGACATGAAGAAGCAGCAATTATCAGGTTTCCGTGAGAAAAACTTGAAATTTTAACATATCTTCACAGTCGAATTTCCTGTGTTTTACAATCACTTAGACTACTGATGTGTATCATTCCAAGAGACTGACCCACATAAGGAGGTGTCAAATAGAGGGATATGAAACAAGAAAAAAACAAAAACAAAAGGGTAACAACTTGTAGATGAGAAAGTTCCAGCAATGAGTAGATTAGTACAATAGAGTATGATATTCAGAAGACCTCTGTATTTAGGTAAAAATTTGCAGGAGATGCATATTCAAAAACAGTAGTAATTGCTCAATTTCACTCTAAATCATCCATCAGATTCAGAAAGCACTAAACTTCCATTTCCCATTATCCAATACAGTCCAATCATTTTAAATTCCCCCTAAAGACCTAGATTCTACACATTTATGATGTTCCAGCTGAAGCCACGAATTCAAACCAACGATCACTCGACAGACTGATTGACAAATTTGACAGCAGAATAAGCAATGGAAAAAAGAAAAAATAAGGGATCACCTGTACGAGCAAGAAGAGCAAAAGCTGATAGTGACCGTGTTTCCGACTCCAATGCCTCCAATTACATCGGATTTCTCCAAACACAAAAAAACCGAATCAATTCCATATCAAAAGGAGCCCAACAAGGTTTCGTATTCTGGATTTAAATAATTTCATCTACTACCTCAGTTGGAAAATTTAGGGTTTCAGTCACGAGTTCCTGCTTCGGTTGTAGCACGTGATTATTGACGTGGTGATGAGGGGGATGATGAGGGGGCTTCGATGGCGGTGGTGGAGTGAAAAGGTTCAAGAGGTCGGTGCAGAAGAGAAGAAGCGGTAACCCTAACAGTATCATCTGCACTCGATCCATCCTTCTTTTTTTTCCCCTTTTTTCTTGGGGAGACGAGGAAGAGGAAGAGGAAGAGGGAACGCCCAAAAAGAGACGATTTTTCAATATTTTCGTCAAGAGACGATTTTTCAATATTTTCGTCAAGAGCTTGTGTCTTGTTTGGCTACATGAATATTCGTATTCCACTTGTTGGATTAGGTTAATCCCGAACGGGGGGATACCTGTTCCCTACTTGGTTTTGTTTTCAATGAAATTTCTCTAAAAAAAGCCTTAAAATTGGATTCTTTCTTTTAAACAGCATCTTAAGGGGATGAAGATACTCTCTATATCAGTCAGCAGAGCAAATCCAGCATCTTACAAGAAAGTGGTAGGTGGTCTGAACAATCTGTGGTTGGTCGGTACAAGCCCTGGCACTCTCTCTCACTTAAAACTTGCCAGTTTCTGGCCCTTTGCGGTGGGGTTTGAACAAAACAGAGAAAACTACAGTCAGCTTCTTCGGCTGCAAAGAAATAGCCTGACCCCAAAGAATTTAGTCAAGAAACAGAGTAGTCTCTGTTCCTTCCTCCTTATGTTTCATCCTCATTACACAACTTCTCTATCATACCTCTTCCAATTCCCAATCTGTCTCTCTCTCTCTCTCGCTTTTTGAGTTTTGATTGAGCCACGTGGACTAACCGACGGAATTCAACAAAAATTGACTTCACAGCCTCGCGTGGAGACAGTCTTCTGAAGCTTAGCCCCAACAAATCTCTCTGGCCACATTGAAATCCAAATCCCGCCATCTCTCTCTAGCAGAAGGGATTCAAATTCTCTCTCTCTCTCTCTCTCTTTTTCTTCCTATGCTTTTACCTCTCTACTATTTTTTTACTTCTTTTCAAAAGTTGAAACTTTGAATAATCTTCAGCTTACTATTATTATTTCTTACTTCCCTCTTCTCTTTTCCTTAACAAAACTCAATCATGAAGTTGTTAACTTGCCCTTCTTCTTCCTCCTCCTCTTTTGGTCCTAATATGAGCATCTCAAAAAGTGTGACTGCAGGCTGCCTTGCCGGCATTGTTCGCCGGATTCTATGCTCCGGCAGCCTACCAACACACCCTTCCGATCACATTACAGACGAGACCGGCTCCGTAAAGTCTGATAAGTATCAAAATGGGGTCATGAGTTCTAAAATCAAGGATGAAGAAGAAGCTCTTATAACTCCAGGAATTGTGGCAAGGCTAATGGGTTTGGATTCTCTGCCAGAGATTTCTAGCCGAAACGAACCGGATCCAAAGGCGATTTCACGAAGCAAATCCATGAATTCAGTGGACCAATTACGGGATGAAGCGAAGGCTAAGCAGAGAAGACTCAAATCCACATTGTCATTCCGAGAAATGCCGGCTTTTCTCGAGGTAGAAGAAGATGAAGATTTCTTGATACTCAGCTTTGAAAATGTGGGTGAAAGGAAAAAATTCAGACCCAAAGAGAGGAAATTTGAAATGGGTTCTGGAGAACCGAAGCAAAGAAAATATATAAACAGGGGAAGTAAAACAGAGAAGCAAAAGAAGAAGAAGAAGAAGAAGAAGAGGGAGGAGGTGATAAACTTAATTGACATAACCAATTCTGCTGTCCATTCATCAAGAATCAGAAGCTCTGCTTTTAACAAAGAAGTAGAATCTGATTGCAGTTCAGAGGATCTAAGCCCTGTTTCTGTTCTTGATTGTGATCAAATTCATAGTGATTCTGAAGTTACTTCATCAGGTATATTTCTCTTACTCTTATCACCCTACTTAAATCATGTTATCTTTAAACATTTTCGACAATATGATTGTAACGAACAATGTCTTTTTTACTTAAACTTAGATATCTTCGTAGAAGAAGAGGATTCAAGAAAGAAATTGTCATCAGAGATGGAAAATCTCGAGCACCCATCTGCAAGAAATGAGGAAAATTTGATGACAGATGGAGAGAAAGCGAAGGAAAACGGAGGAAAGTCTAGTGGGTTGAGGAAGAAAGTGTGTCAAAGTGAAAGTAATGGAAAGGGTTGGGATGATATTTGCAGGCTAATTGATGCTGAATTGGTTGGATCAAATTGGATATGCAAAGGAGCAGTGAAACAGAGTAATGATGATTATCATGAAGAACTTGAAGGTATCTATGGTGATTTAGAGGGTCAGATTTTTGATAAATTGTTATGTGATTTGGTCAATCAGTTAGTAGTCGTTGAATCAGAATTACCCATGAAACAAAAATCTGAACTTGTAAGAAAATGACAAACGTTTTGTAAATTTGAAATTAACAACAATAATTTAACAAGCAGCAACGAGGAAAGAAAAAGAAAAAGAAAAAATGGCTTCCTCCTTTCTCTCTTTTGGTACTATTTACTCTGTTCTTGTTTAAAAAGTAGTAGGATTCAAAATGATTTCTTGAATTCAGTTCAGTTACACACAAAACTCAAAAGTAACGTCTTTGTTTAGTCATAGCCGACTAGTAGCATTGGCATTTTAAGTAAGTGGAGAATAATAATGGTAATAATTGAGAATTTGAATGTTAAACGTTAATGCTAGTAGTCCGTATAGATAGGAATAATTATTTCTATTCCCATGCAATAAATTTCATTCGTTAGCTAAGAAGAGTGACTCATGCAATAAATCATCCCATTTGAGTTGTCTCTATAGATCTTGTTTCTTTACATCGGCATCAACATTAACATAATCCTCGTTCTAGCTTTTTGGCAGTGCTCAACAAAGCAAATCCCTTTCAGAAGTAAGGAATCATTGAATCTAATCCTTCTTCAAATTCCTAAGAGTAATAATATGCAGAAAGAAAAAGAGAAAAACAAACAAAAAAAGGAAAACACAGAGGTGGAAAGATCTCAACCATTCAGATCCTGCTGGAAAAGTCGAACCAGAAAGACAAAAAGGACGAAGCCAAAGCAGAAATCAGAATCATCTCTTAATTAGAATGAACGTGAAAGAAAATAAGAAGCCAGCAGAAAACGATAAGAAGGAAATCAAGAGGTACATAGACACAAAAATCTACGATATGTTATTCTCTAAGGATATATATAACACTATGATATTGATATCATGAGCAGAATTCTACATTTCAATTTCATCCTGCCTAGATTTGATTTCTCTACTGGGGTGCCATTTCCTATTCTCCTTCTCTTCCCTCCATTTTTTTCGTCTATCTAAAAATTATGATTGAAAATCAATAAGAATTTAAAAAATGTTACCAATAATTAATCAAAAGGCTAAGCAATAGGCTAAGCAATGCTTGTTTTTCTATGCCACCAATTGCTCTTGTTCCATGTATATTTGCTCCATCCAAGCCGGAAGATTCTCAGAACTACCATTTTCAAGATGAAAAAGCTGTTGCTGCTCCTCTTCAAAACCAAACTGCCCAGGTTTCAAAACCGGACCATCCTTCACCAAAGGCTGAACCCAAGACACGTCCCGGTCATCATTCTCACATGCTTGGGTGGTGGTGAGTCCAGTCCCTGAAAAACTTCGACCACTATTTCTAACCCCGAAGGAAGAAGATTTCCTCAACTTATTCAGCTCCTCTCCTTGAATACCCCATTCCACTTTCCCATCTGGGGATCCCCAATCAGAAAGCATAGAACCAACACCAGCAGGAGAAGCAGCAGAAGGAGAAGAAGACACCCCGGAAAAATGATTCATGGACCCACGTTCTATAAAGCTCTGGCTACGCTTTGAAAAGGCAGACAATCTGGAGCTCAAAATTGCAGCTGCATTGGTCCGGTATGAATCAACATCATAAGGTTGCGACGGCCTGGCAGAGGAGAATGAGTTGTTTGTAGGGTAGCTCGAGCGAAGATGTGTGTTCGGGCTATGTGACAAAATTGTGTTCTCCAAAGACCCGAACATACCTTCAAGATTAGTCGGCTTGATCCTTCCAAGCCTACTTAATTCCCCATTTATGTCACCTGGGGAATTAAAACCTGAAGCAGTGGACAGGCCATTGTTCCAACCGGATTGAGAGGAGAGGCTAGAGAGCTCCCGTTGCTGTCTTCTACGATTACTTTCAATCTCGAGCAATTCAAGGTCTAAATCCATGTCCCTAGCACTCAATGAAGCTTTCAATCTGCTGCTGGGTAGTTGCACAGTTGGGGAAGTAAGGTTTGGTTGGTTCGACCATATTGAGCTGCCCATTGGGGAAGAAACCCCAGATGGGCTCATGGGAGAGGACGAGGTCGGGGTTAATATCAAATTAGGGGGCCCAAGCCCAAGAGGGCTAATCGAGCTCATGTCTAATGAAGCTGTGGCAGAGTATGATCTAGGAGATACAGCAGACCCAGTTGAGGCGTACAATGGGCGAAGCTCCTCTGGCTTGTGGGCAAAGAAACATACTCTTCTATTACACCCTGTTTCTTCCTTACAAAGCCGGGTCCTATATTGAGCAGGGTGAAGCCAACACTCAAAAATACCATGCGCATATTCACAAGCATCTCCTTGTCTACAAGACCCCTTTCTGAATTCCGGACAAGGGACACAGCTGTAATGGTATTTTCTAGGGTCTCTACGTCTAGCATTTTCACCAGGGTGAACAAAAGGGCACTCGGTCCAGTCATGGGAATATGCTCTTGAACAAGGTTTGACCTTGAATGTATACATTCTAAACTCATCTGTGCTATATATCCCGTTTTTAATATCTGGAAGGGAGAGATCGACCGGATATTCTTTCTTCTCAGCCCGAGTTGGGGACATCTCTCTTGGTTCATCATCCATCTGCTCGAATAAACCCAGACTATCATCAGTAAGGCTACTACCTTTCAGCATAGCTTCCAAAATTTTCTTCCTTGAATTACAGGGGAAGCAATAAGGAGCAATCAAGTCAATTGCCCGGTTTCCATTAGCGTCCATGATGTTAGCATCAGCTGAAGAATCGAGCAGGAACTTGATGGTCTGGGCTAAAGAAGAAGAACCACCAGCTACAGCACAATGAAGAGCTGTGACTCCATCTGAACCACAAGCCCTGTTAACATCAACACAACCGGTCTCAAGGATATAGACTAGTACATCATTGCTTCCATACATGGCTGCAATCATGAGAGGTGTTCTAACTTCATAGCCCATCTTTTTCGAACCAATTCTCCTCCCATACCACAAGATTGCCGCATCAATATCATGACCCTCTTCCTCTACAGCTCTTTTGAATCCAACCAGATCGTTGAAAGCAGATAATTCGAGCACAACTGAAAAGTTATAGCAAGAGCCCTCTTGTTTTTCAGAGTAATTCTCCATGATGAAACCACAGCTAGAGGGTTCCGTCTTGGAACTTTCAGACTCAGGCCGCGAGTCCGTTCTTGAGGGCCTTCGTTCAACCTATAACAATTTCGAGAAAGAGAGCCGAATGAACAAAGAAACCCAGAGAAAAGGATTTAAATTTAAAGGGATTGAGAATTAAAAAAAGAAAAAAGGTGTACAGAACAATTCGATTCAGACATGAATTGTTTCAACTACTTAGCCCCAAAAGAAGAACACTAGAAAAACCTACAAAATTTCCCGCAGAGAGAGAAAAAAAAAACAGAACTTGTTAGAATAGTTAAAAACAGGAACTCCAAGCACAACACAAATATACCGGAAAAACAAGAAGAAAGGGAGAGCGAGAAAAGATTAGGTTTTCGCTGAGAAGACTTCCACTTTCCAGAAACTAAAAAAACCGAAACGTAACCTAAAACCAGCACTACTTACAAAATGCCAGCTTCAAAAACATTTTTTTCTCAGCAAACAAACAGCAACCAGAAATTCATCGAACTCGAGGAAGATAAAGTCTAAATTCAAAATCTCTTTTCACCAACAGAATCTTCCAAACTCAAATTCAATCAGGCATAAGCCAACATCAGACTTGAACAGAATCCAGAAGAACTTAAATTTTACCTTTTCTTAATTTCGCAGAAAGGAGAGAGCGAGAAGGGATGCTTGAAGGATCAAAACTTGGCTCATAACAACAATGAAAATTACAAGCTTCGAATTTTCAACTCACCGCCTTATAAATTTCACGACAAAAGCTACAAACGAAGAAAAGTAGGAAAAGACTATTCTTCGATCCTCCTTTATTGTGTTGGGTCAAAAAAGACGAGCCCCACGAACCTACCCCTCTGTCACCTCCCACCTCTTTATTTATTTATTATTTTTTTTTTTTCCTCACTGTTTTTTTAACTTCTTATTCGATTTTCTTTCTCCTTCTGTTTGCCTTCCGGGAAAAATTATGAAACTCAGATACAAATTGAAATGCACAGTCCTTTACCAGTAGAGTGGACCCCACCCTCGTAGTGAAAATCTATAATCATAATCGAGTCATGATGAGCCACGTGTTGATCATCCGTAGAAACGGCCACACCCAAAGTAACCCCCTTTTTATTTTCTTTTTTCTATTCTAATTTCAATTTTCTATATTACATTCCGGATTGTCACGCCTTCCGCGTTTTGTTCTGGTGCTGGATGACGTGGAATTACCAGCACATTCAGCATTTAATAGAAAGTTAAAATTTAAAATAAAAATAAAAATAAAAATTACAAGTAAAACTTTTTTTTTCCAAGTAAACAGTGACACAAAATCCGCCGCTTCTTTAGTTGTCTTTGATGGTAAATAATAAATAACAAAATTGACGTGAGTCAACATTATGGACGGCTGTGATGGACTACTACTATGTATGAAAAGTCTCCAAAGATTCAAAAGAAGATAAGAGAAAAGTCGAACGGTGTATGATTAAAATAGTCAGATCGAGGGACCCCGAAACGATGTGCGAAATGACATAAATGGGACCCATGAAAGTGACTTAAAATTGATAACGAGCACTTGATGTCTTTTTCATTTGGACGAAAAAAAAAAAAGAGAAGTCGCGTTTTGATTTTACGTTGGTTTTCTTTGTCATCATAGATCCCTTTACATTATCTCTCCTTCGATTTTCTTGGGATTTAAATTAAAAATTATTCAATTATTTAATAATAAAAGGGATGATTTGTATTCATATTCTCGAATTTTAAAAATTTTATTATTTCATTTTTTATTAAAAAAAATATTTTTAATAAAAAATTAAAATAAATATTTATTTATATAAAATTTCTTTTTTAATTTTTAAAATATATTAAAATATTATTATTCCTACTTATTTCTTACATAATTATATAAAAATTTAAAAAAAAAACTATCATTCATATTTTTTTATTTTTTTTATTTTTTATTTCATTCTTACCATATATTGATTTATATTTATATTCAACTTTTTTCAACTTTGACTTATGATGCAAGTACATTTAATGAAAATTGTATTATTAATTTTTGTATCAATATAATTTACGGATTACATAATAAAATAAATATTATTATAATTATAAATATATTTTTTAAAATATTAATATCTGATTAATTAATTTTAATTATAAATTATTTAAATAAAAGTTGTAAGAAAAATATATATAAAAAAATTCGCATCTTATTCTCCAAATTTAATTTTTCTAAGCAATATAGTTATTCCCAGTGAGAGTGACTAATCGATGATAAGGTTAGGCAGAATTTGTCCTGTCTTAGTAGAAAGCTATTAATTTGATTGGTTGCACTTGTTGCCTTTTTTTTTTTTTTTTTTTTTTTTATAAGATATATATATATATGCGTGGGCTTTGAAGTAGATACTACACAACAAAACTACACGTAGGAAAAAATGAAAGGCACATGGAAAGGCCGAATATCAAGAGAAAGCCCAAATACCTGATAATAAAGAGAAAGGACATGGAAATGCTTTGGACCGATGTATTCTCCAAGGCCCAATATATACATTCGAGAAATTCGTGACGGGGAAGTCAACTATATAGTGTTGATTTGAAAGCCCGTACGTATTAAGTAATGTGATTTGACTTTGAAGTCATATGTGATTTGACCTCAATTATACACCACCGAAATGCTCACCCAAAAACCATGGGCCTAACCAGAGAATCGGGCCTTACATCAAAGGCCCAAAATATGCTATACTACGCTAATAATGATACATCATAATTACAAAAATATGATAATTAATTAGTTCAGATTAATCCTAGCAGGAAGGCAAACGCCAGAAGCTTGCTCTTCCACACAAACCCCCTCACAAGCAGCTAGTTTCAAAACAGACTGACCATTTAACTGATACTTTTGTTTGGCTTCGACAAAGCTTCTTTGCAGAATCTGCTCAACCCAGTTTTCTACCTCTTTCTCACTTTCTGATAACCAAGCAGCAGCTAGTATTTGCACCATGACTTCATAGTCAATCGCCAATCTAACTTCGGACCTGAACACCTTACGGAGCTGTGAGTTGACTTCCTTCACTAATTTCTCGGCAAGTTGATTGAAGTCAAACGGTTTAAAATTGACTTTTTCGTCAACTTCATTTAAGAATTCTTGCATCCATGATTCTGATCCCTCTGAGCTGCAATCGCTGTCCCAGTCTCCATTCTCTCTTTCCTCTTCATTCTCCTCCACTGGTAGATTCAAATCAAGATAAGACATTGTTGATTTATGAGCCCGTTTCTGTATCTCATACATGCTTCCCTCTCCCATGGAGTCAATAAGTTTTCTTTTGTGCATAGACAACGGGTTTGAGCTTCGTCCAATAGGGGTAATATGTACATTCATGGAGCTGTCTTGAGAGAAATCTTCATTACCACATCCAATTGATATTTTCATTTGTAAATTTTTGGCTGCAAGTACTTCTTCTTCCGAGAATTCCATGGCTTCCTTCTTTGAAGAGGAGAAAATTTTATCACCCTTTGTGGCCGTTGAAGTTGTTATGAATATCATATTGTTGATGCTAATCTCCCTGCCATGTGAATCCGGAAATTTACCTCTTTTAATAGCCTGAGACAAACTTTTCTGGGCTAGGTGATCTGCCCTATGGACATTTTCTAGAAAGACTACAGAACGAGGCTTCTTCCGTAACTCACCAGCAACATAATCAACAATTGTCTTTCCCCTATACTTCACATCATATTCATCTAATTCTTGGCAACCAAAGAGCGAATTTGATTGGTGGGTCGTATCTTGGGAGCTCATATCCACAGAGATCAAGCTTTCTCCCGAGCCACAGATTACCTCAGCAAGTGCAGAAGCAATTTTCTTCTTTCCGATTTTGTCAGGTCCAAGAAAAGAGAGCCATAGATCTCCTCGAGAATTTGATCCACAATGCCTACTACCATTACCAGATCTGCAACGAGATATTGCTTCACTTACAGCAAGTATGGCTTCATCTTGCCAACCAACTTTCTGATGGAGAATTTCCCAAAGTGATTTGAATTCTCTGGGATCAAACTGCCATCTTGGATTTTGAGGAATTTGGCGCGATTGGTTCTCGTTTCTTTCATCAATGTTAGCAGAATTGGAACACGAGAAGTTCTGCACATGTTCTTCATGATCTTCTTCTACATGTTTTGAACTTTGAATGGTTGATGCATAAAGTGTTCCCAATCCCAAATCTGTAGTAACAGAAGTAAGGAACCAAGATGATTTCTGATCAGAAGATGGACTCATATTGGGCATATGAGAAGAGCTCTCCATATCAGCTTGTATAGCTGTTTTCCCCATTAAATTCTTTGGAGAGTCATGGGGTAAAAAGAGACCTGGAAATCTCGACCCACTTCCATAGACAGAAGAGTTTTCCCCGGTGCTTTCCTTATCTAACCCCACTTGAACAATCTCACTACAAGTAGCTTCAGATCGGGTCCGGGAAATGTCTTGTGTGGTGAATGGAGGATTGTGATGAAGACGTCTGCATATATCGTTCCATTTCTTCTGCAACTCCAATACATTAGCACTAATATTTGTTCCATCATCTTCAATCTGCACTGAACCATGAAGTACGATCTTATACAATTATGCGACGAGTTACTCATCGAGTCAAAGAAATGAGTGAAGAAGCTTTTGATATAGTGACACACCTTTGGGTCATCCTTCCCTTTGCTTCTTGTATAGAGTTTGCTCATTTGTAACCATGGAGGTAAACTTTCTGAGTACTGGTCAGCTACTGAAACGGTCGATCCTACCTTCCTAGTAGCAGCAACTTCTTCTTCACATTTCTCGGAGCATTGGTGACAAAGGCTCAAAGATTGACCTGGGCTGCTTATATGTGTTTTGAAATTAGACTGTGTAGAAAATAACCCACCAAATGGGACAAATGACCGCATTAAGCTGCAAGGAGATCATGAGCATGAACCGTGAGAATGCTGGGGGACAAAGTAGCAACTCTATAAGAAGATGGACATTCAAAGATGGACATGCTGTGCATATACTTTAAGTTGACTTCAAATAAGAAGATCAACTCGATAATGTAATAATGATTAGAACCACAATACGAAAATGCAACACAAACAAAACCATAAGGGACGATAAAAATATCTGAGGGAGTGATTGGTTTACCCACCTGGATTGAGAGCCAAATTCTTCAATGGAAGATTTATTAGACGAAGTGATGGGCAAAATATACAGACCCCAATCCTTTTCAATACCCGGAAACCGACCAAGAAACTTCGAATAAGTTTCAAAACTCGCCACAGAACCAATCACCCAAAACTTCTCGACAAATCGCTTCAACAAACCCAATAATTGCGATACAACAAAGCTCACAGCATCATCCAAAACACCCTCACTCAGCAGCACGTTCAATTCACCAAAATTAACTACAATTCCAGGCCCTATACAGTTCTCAACCATTCTACTCACCTCCTTTAACTTAATCTTAATCTTCTCCTCACCCCCACCCCCACCACTAACCACAAACTCTGAAATCTCCTTTCCAACGCAGACTACACTTAATCCAGAAAGCTCAGTTGCTAAAAACCTACCTCTGCCTCCATTTACCCTCTCAGTGAAGCTGCTCAACGCATCGTTCGCACAAACTCCGATTAGTAACGGATTCTTCCCGCTTTTTTTCACCATGATTTCACCTATTCTTCGGCAATTTTCATCCGTATCCTGATCACAACCAAAACCCCCTGGAAACGGGAAGCTGAAACCCCGTCCAGTCGAGTCAGAATCCACCAAGTTGCAGAGGAAAATTGGCGGGCAACGATTACGAGAAAACCTGGAAACTTGCGTAATAGGGGGATGCAGAATCGCTAGCTTGATATCGGTGCTCCGAAACCCGGCTTCAGCAAAGACCCGACTCACAGTCGGATCATCAAGAATCGATAAAATAAAGTGCTTGAGCTCTACCTTCAGAAGCGACGGAGTTTGGTGCTGGTTATGAATCTGGTGCAAATGGAAGCTGTCCGGATGCCTCCTCTGATTCGCCTGCGATCTCTTGATCGCCGCCATAAGCGAGTGCGAAGCCGGCGGTTCGTCGACTTCTTTCGATAGAGGCAGCCGGTCGAGAGAAACTCCGACGGAGAGCTCCAACGCGCGGAAATGAAGGCGTGGTGAGTACGCGCAACCTCGAGCTCGCAAACAAGCCTCTCGTAGAGAAGACGACGGTAGAGCGAACAGAGCTGAGACGGCGTGGAGAGAAGTAGTCTGAGTATGACTCCGCCGTCGCGCGACGTTTACCGCGTCGTCGAGTGCACGCGCGGCCTCCTCCGTCAAGCATTCCCTCGCTACGCTGACCGGCGTCAGCATCGTAGAATCTCAAGGGACTTTCTACGAGTCACGATTCGATTTGCACGAATATCTACGGACGCCGGCGAGCATAATTTGAAAGAAAAAAAATCGGAAAACTAAAAAAAAAACTAAAAAAAAGAAATATATATAAATGAAAAAAGTGTGGTTAAGATTTAAGAACAAGTTGTAGTGTTTACTTCACGAACTTTTGGAACGATAGTATTTTATATTAGTTGGCCAAAGGGATGGGCGGAAAGGAAGTGGGGAAGTGGGAAGAAGTAAATGAATGAATGAACTAACAACGATTAGTTAATCTGTTGGATGCTGTTATTATTGTTCGTTTTTTCTTTTTGGTTTGGTTTGGTTTGGTTTGGTTTGGTTGCGTGTGTGCGTGTGCATTATAATTATTATATTCCATTATAATTCAATCTTTTTTTGTGTGAGAAGAAAAACAGATGCCGTGTCCACTTAAGAGCCAACTCGGTCACCCGAATCTCATGTCATTACTTTTTCACTGCTCACTGAGGCCGGATTCGGTTTTTATTATTTTCTTTCATATTTTTTTTTAAATAATATTTTAACATACATTTTGATTTACCTATTAAATAAATATCATGTAATAAAAAAATAAATCAAAATATAAATCAATTAAAATATAGTTTATTTATTTATTTTATTTTATTATTTCTCTCTTTAATTTTTGTAACAATTACGACTCTTTTATCTCTTTTTTTTTTCTTTAAATATTGACGAATGATGATGATTATTTACACCCGATCTGAATCTGAAATTTAAATACTGATATTCAATCTGAATATCTGAAATCTAAATACTGATATTTGATATGTAAATCTTAATACATATCAAGTTCCCCGTCTGAAATCTAAAATCTAAAATCAGATCGAGTTCTCGATCCAGAGTTCTCAGTCCAGATCGAGTTCTAAACATGTTGGTATGTCTCAAACCGAGTTCTCAAGTTTTCAAATGGTCGAAAGACATCTCAGACTGACGTCTCATATAATTGGTCCCTTCAAAGAGTCAAAGGGCATCTTAGAGTTACATGTGAGATGCACAAACCGACATCTTACATATCAGTTTGAGATACAAACCGATATATGATATCACTTTACATATCGACATATGAAATCTCGGTCTGTAGATCGAGATCACATGTCATTTGTGGTCGAAAGGCATCTCAAACCAACATCTCACATAATTCGAGTCTATTCGAATGGTCGAAGGGTCTCACATGTGATCTCGGTCTGAGACTATAGACCGATAATTCGGTCATCTTTTTGTATTTTTTAGAGAATTTGGTTTGGACCAAGAACCTAGAGACATTATATTATACTTCGGTCTGAGAAGTATATTATATTAGTTCTCGATCTGAGAAATAATCAAAATTATATGAGAAGGAAAATGAAGAATTCGATATAAGAAGGAAAGTGAAAAACTCGATCTAGAATATAGCTCGGTCTAAGAAGAAAGCTTGGTATATGAAGGAAGAAATTGAACTCGAATTAGGAAAAGTAAAAAAGAATTTCATTTGAAAGTGATATTGATGAGTTGTGTAAAATAAAAATTTATCAATCCATAAATTATCTTATACGGCTTACATATTAATCGTATAAACTTTCATATTAATAAAAATAATTTAATATAATACATATTTTAACTATTAAATTTATAAAAATAATTAAAATTTACACACAAAAAATAAATAAAAATATTAAAATATGGAACGAATATCCTCATACTTTTCATCATAAGCTCTTTATGTTAATTGAAAAGATACATTTTTTTTTCTTTTCTATATAATAATTATTAGCCAAAATACATGTGACTGTAATATTCATAATTTCCGACATCTAATTTTAATATATATATATATATATATATGTATTATTCGGATAGGAATAAGGTAATTGTGCATTTATGCATGGGCATGCTTGTGAAATAATAGGACCATCCGATGTTTGATCGGATGGTCCTAATTAATATTTAAAAAATTAAAAAATATATTATATATAAAATATAATTTTTATTATTAATCAGGACCGTCCGATGAATATCAAACGATCCACAAATGCACAGGCACACACAGGCATAAAGTGCGCAGGCGCCCTATCCGGCCCCATATTATTCATGTTTACTTTTGAAATTTATAATACAATGTAATTAGAGAGATTTGACCAATCTAGCAATTTCAATTATTAATCTCCTATGATGGTACAATCCACTTTTACTTTTATTTAGTGCTGATCGTTAAGTCAGGACGGTCCATAATTTATGGTTTGTTGTACTATAACATAAAGTTTCATATGACTTGTTCCTCATACCATTAGAAAAGTAATTTCATTTTCTTTTTTGAATTAATAAAACATGAGTTTGTATAAAGTAATCTTTCACTAAATTGTCTCTTACATATGTCGTCGGATCATGTTTGTCTTTTCTGCGCATATGATCTTTATAATGTTATCACGTCTACTAAGATATGTGGATCGAAAATATAATATAATTATTCATAAGTTACAGAAGTTACAGAAGTTATATATAAATATAAGAATATTAATCAATTCAAATTATTTTGAGTATATTTAAATATATATTATTTTAAAGTTGAAAATATAAATTTAAAAATATAAATTATAAAATTTATGAATCCAATCCTGAGTATAAAATCGATCCAATCAAACATATATATATAATAAGATATTTTTTTATCATATGAAATATAATTATTTTTATTTTTATTTTTATAATAAGATTTAATAATCAATTTAGTTAGGAAATGATGAATAAATTATGACCATATATATAAAAATGACATTAATTTGACCAAACTATATTGCAGGGCTTATTACGAGTCACATGTCTCTGTTATTCGGCCCAATTGGTAGTGACAGGCTGATCTGTACTTACATGAAGCGTACAAGGTCCAGGTGTCAAATCAGTAAAAGTCCAGTTATTCATTATTGCAAAAAAAAACCTCCAGCTGGCGGTCACTCACACTGCCTTTTCTGTTCTGTTCGCTTTACAATTATCGCTGTAGGGACCCGACTGCTTTTTCCTTTTGGGTTCATAAATAAAAATAAATAAATGAATGAATGGAATCACTTTCTGCAAAAAGTGACCCACTATTTTTATTTTGTTTTCTGGCCTTCTAGATTTGGAAACCTTCTACTTGTCTTTTTTTCCATTCTTTATTTGGAAACCTGAATTTTTTCCTACTTGAAGCCCAACAAATTAACCAATCTACCATAGCGTTCTAGGCAACCACCTTTTTTTTTTTTTTTACCTGAAAAAAAAAAAAAAGATTAGGATGTATAGTTTGCCATGTTCTGATTTTTTTATATATATTATCATATAATTAATATATGGTTTTTATTTTACATGATTAAATTATGTTATACGTTACTCTTTAATCTTATTCTCTATATTAATTAAACTTAAATAATTTATAATCATTTCATTCATAGTTTTATTATTGTGTGTTTTACTACACAATCATCTTAATATACGCATCTATGTTATCGATATCTTATGCATATGTTGTAACACTTTCATGAAACATAGCTTATCGAATGATCGTCTTGTAACACTTTCATTTCAATCTCGTAAACATCATTCTATCGCATAAGACTCCTGATATCATCATCTATTTCATTGAATATGTTTTAATATATGGTCTATATCATTTGTAATATCTCAAGTATTTTAGATAATATATTATAAATATCGAAAAATTTCACATTCTGAGATTTCTTTACCATCAGTCTCAATTGGGTTACCATTTTTTCAAGATTCGAGACTAAAATTATAAATTAGATATTCATTGTTTAGTGACTAATTTTAAAATTATTACTTTATAGAATCTTATGTCACCTATCTAATTTTCATTTTACATATTTTTTATTTTCATTTTATTAAGATGATATCATCTACAAATATCATCTTGAATATATTTTATCAACTCATCCATAACTAAATCAAAGAAGTATGGACTTAAAGTTGACTATTAATGAAGTCATAGTGCAACAAAAAATTCATTAGATATCTTACCTACTGACCTAAAACTACTTACAACACATTCATACATATCCTTAATGATATCGATATAATATTAATGCATATTCTTCCTTCCAAATACCCACCAAATTAATTCCCTGTGCATTCTATCATAGACTTTCTCTAAGTTGATAAATATTATATCCATGCTCTTTTATTTTTCTCTATACTTTTTTATCATTTGTCAAGTCAAAAAGATTACTTCTATCGAAGATCTACCTAACATAAAACCAAATTGATTCTCAGATATAGTGGTGATATTCCTAAGTCTTCGCTCTATAATCCGCTCATAAAGTTCTATTGTATGACTCATAAGTTTTATCTATATATAGTTTGAGCAATCATATATATTTAATTTATTCGTATAAATTAGTACCACAATACTATGTCTTTATGATTTTGACATTTTCCTAATATGTAAAATCTTATTAAAGAACCTAGTCAGCCATTGGATCCTAACTTCTCTCAGACACTTCCACACCTCAATTGGTATCTCATCCGGTCTAATTATCGTCTCCCGTTTCATCCTCTTAAGTACCTCTCTTACTTCATTTGCACTAACTCTACGATAGAACATTATATGCCTTCATTCATGCATCTGAAGTATGTCTAAACTTAACCTTCTACACTCGTCCTATTGAGTAAGTTCTCGAAGTAATCCCTCAATCTATCTAAAATATATTGACCTTACATTAGAATGCTTCCATTTTCATGTTTGATATACCTAATATGATTCGAGTTCTTAGTTTTTCGATCTCTGATTTTCTTTATCTTGAATATATTTTTCTCCTATTCTTTTGTACCAAGCTTATTATACAAATCATCATACGCTCTCTTTTTAACATTCTCCATTGCTTTATACTTAGTTTTAGCTTGTTTATACAACTCATATGATCATTGGTTTATATCTTTTTGCCAATTCTTGAACTATATTTTTTTCCTCTAATGGCTCACTACACCTCATTATTCCATCACCATGTCTCATTGTCATGTACTCTCTTTCATTGAGCCTCTCCAAGTACTTCACACCCACTCCTTATATAGTTAGCTATATGTTCAAAAAATTTAGAGGTATCTTTTTATCCTTATGCCTTCCATTCTCATATCCTTCTATGACTAACTAACTAGCTATCTAATATCTTATTTTTAAAATTCTGGCATATATATTTTTTCATAGTCTACCATTTAATTACCGACCTAATATGACATTTCTCTACTCTATCTCGACTCATAAGACAAACATTCTAGATTAATACTTTCCTGATATAATTTTACAATTTTTATAGCAATCTAATACTTATCTCCTAACAACAAAATAATGAATTTGACTTCTATTATGTCCACTTGCAAAAGTTACTAAATAATTATTCTTATAGAAAATGTTTACTAATTATAAAATCACTAGTTAAGGTAAAATCTAGAATAAAAATTCCTATATTATTTTGAATACCAAATGATTGACCTCCAAGTACCCTCTTATACACGAATCTATCCTCTCTTACATGGTCATTTCAATCTCCACCTAAGAAAATCTTTTTTGAAGAGAGGATTCTATTAACTACCTCTTATAAGGAGTCCTAAAATTATTTCTTAATCTTATTATCTAATCTCACTTTAGAAACATACATACTAATAATATGTAATGTATCTGGTTCTAAGGCTAAGATAATACTCATAATCATATTCTCAAATCTCATAACAATAACTGCCGCATCCCTATAGGTTTTTATTCACCACTATTTACATCTCTTTCATGGTTTTATCAATTTATGAATAGAAAAGTTTGAATCATTCTTCTAATTCCTTAGCATTGTTCCCCTTTTACTACTTAGCATTGTTCCCCTTTTACTACTTGTCTCTTGAAGATGAGTTACGTTCACTTTCCTTTTATAAATGATATTTATTAACTCTATTGATTTGTCCGTCAATATTTTTATATTCTAAGAGGCAACTTTAATTGTCTTAATTATAGTCTAAACTAATTTTTTTTACTCACATCCATATAATATAATGCAATAACCCTTATCAATTTTATCACTGCAAGCGGGTGTCATTACAGCACGCTTTACTTATTTTGCACTATACCTAAGCATAAATAGAATGTGTCGCTTATAGCGAAATGCTCTAACATTTCATGTTAAATTTTTTGCACTCAAATATATATAAAGGATGATAATATTTTAATTGATTGGTTGTTAGAGATCTAACACCAACAGTAACATATTTTAATAATGCTCGATTGACACGAACGTATTTAATGCCTTCGTATTTCTCTAAGCGCTTGAAATTGCATAAACATTCATTTAAATCGCAACGACCAAGATGAAAATCAAATTCTTATATAGACCGTGACGCTTATTAATGTTTTTAATGCAATCGATAAAAATATATAATGATATAGATAAATATTTCATTGAATCATATATATTTATACTTGTGGTTAAAGATAACTTAATTATCAAATACATTAAATAAAGAAGAAACAAAATAAGATTACCTATTTAGCTTGAAACTCATTTTGATTGTAACATAAACTAACTATGAAATTCCAATTCTAGTTACACACTCTGTAATCCTATATAACACACACGGTTACGTAAAGAAAATCACAAAAATTCGATTATGATCTAGAAAATAAAATGACATAGAATATATAAGCTAGGGTTTTGTGATTTTGTGATTTTATGTTTTTTTTTTTTTTTTTTTTTTCGTCTCAAAACTGTTTAAGCGATTGCCCTGAAAACGAACGAAGAAGACAAAAGTATACAGAAAACTCCACTAAAGAAGAAACAAATCATTTTATGCCAATTTAGGGTTTTTATAACTGTAAAGATAAGATTAGGGAATTGATTATGATGCGACACCATATACATATATATATATATATATATATTTTATTTTTTTTAAAGCAATGTAAGACCCATATTCACATGTAACATAATAATAGGACCAAAAATTGAGGTATAACATATCGAAAAATGTGAAAAAAAAAAAAAAAACAAACCAAGATGGGTTTTGCTGTTTGAGGGGGGACCAATCACTTATTTCACAGACAAGGATCAGATTGAGAGACAGCCACATGGCCGATCTCAGTAAGATTCTCTCTCAATCAAACATGATATTCACTCTTCCACTCAAGACCCTGTGGCTGACAACCACTCAAACATAAAAATGAATAGAATCTTGTAAGTGATTTGTATAGATATCTTGACAGGTTCAAGTAAGAGACCTGGCAATGTTCAATACAACATGTGTTTCGTTAATGATGGTAGTCTTTAAGATTATGTTTAAGATTATATATAGATCTGTTTTTTTTTTTTTTTATAGAATGTTTAAAATAATATATAATTTATAAATAGAGTTGTTCATAAAAATTACTTTTATTTTTAATTAATATATTTAAAAATTCATTTTGATAATAGATTTTTTTACCAGAGTCCAGACTTTTAAAATTACTTATTTTATAAAAATAAATAAATTTAACTATTTATAAATACTCAAAACATAATCTGGGTTGAGAGAGAGAGAGATAGGTCAGTCTAAATTTCGAAATTCTAATCTGGTTTGGATTGACAAGATATTTAAATATAAGGGATCTTGTAAGAATCTCAACTCTTGTCTCCACTCTACTTAACAACAACATAATCTCTGATCCCCCAAACATAATATCTTGATATTTGTAACTGTCAGGTGTTGGGCCAGATCAATTTAAATGGGCTCTCGAGGCCCAATGATTAGGGTCGATGATTATCAGCAGAAAAGGCCCAGAGGCCTCAGACCCGTGATTTCTAAAGCCCATGACCCGCCATCATCTGCATCTGCATCTTTGAATTTAGGTCTTTGACGGCAATTATTTTTTAGCATAAAGAGATTTTAGAAAATCAACTACTTTTATCAATTTAGCATACGACTTTATGAAAATGGTCTGTTTATTATAATGTAATAAGTGTGATCTTGTGCTGAGAAAGATTGTTTGGAGTCTCGAGTCTTGTATTAGTTCTATGAAATGTTAGGATACGATATCATGAAATGCAAAAGGAGGTGGATGCATACTATTGGACAGTTTCATTTTCAGCATCTTTCACTTTTGGTTCCAAAGATTTCTTCAACACTTTATTGACTTAATATGCTGCCAACTGCTTAACTGCTCTTGCATCGAGCTTTATTGTTATCCATGCACTTTATCTCATAGATCTCTAAGAAACCAATGACTGTTCTAGATATATGTCCATTTCTCTGATATTGACTGATGTTTAGCGAACAATTGTCTTCAGAATGTCAGATTCCTTGCGAACTTTTTAACCAAGGCTGGAATTATTATCAAGAGGAGCCAGGTAAATTTAATAGCAGATTCAATGGAATGCATAGGGAAACATATGGTTTGAAATGTGAACTCTATTCGTTTGTGCATTGTGTAGACTGGTATAAGTGCCAAAACACAGAGAAAAGTGGCCAGGGAGATCAAAACTGCATGGGCATTTGGTCTAATGCCTTTCACGCTAATGGGAAGCAAAGAATTTACTTTTGGAAAAACTATGGAGGATCTTGATGAGGATTATGAATACGAGAGTTACGATAATAGTGCTGATGCGGATGTGAAAAACCCTTTTGGAGATTTTGGAGTCTAAAGAGCTAGTAATTCTACAAGGGTTGTGAATTCTACAATCCCAACTGAGGTACAAGTTGGTACATACACTGCTCTTTCTCGTACTTCACAAGGCTTCAAGGGACTGTTCTAATGATTCCGCTATGCAGAAATATGCAGATGTGTTTTAATGATTCCTTGAAAAGATATTTGAAGAATTTTGGTTTTAGTTCAGTGTTAAGTTTTAGTACTGTATTTTTGGCCAATGTGTTAAGTTGATCGATTCTGAAATCAAATTGTTTTGTATGTATAATAAACTATCATAGGTCAGTGGTTTTTTGGTTCCATAAGTACCTGTATGGCCAGTTATCAATGTTTCTGATGGCCGCGGCGGCTTATGTACCTTCACCACAAACCATTTTCTGTCTTCACCTTGAAAGGTCAATTTTCAAGTTGTGAATGTCTTCTGAATCTTATGAAACGTTTCTTGTTCTTTTTCATGTCTTTGATTTGCAATACTTTAGGGTTTATATTTAAAAATGTTCTGCAGATTATGGGTATCAAACCTTAAAAGCCATAAACAAGTATAGAATAACATAAAAGTAAAGTACGATGAAAAAATCTCATCTGAAACAGTTCACGATTTCAAATTTATGCACACTTAGTTTATATAATATATGCACACTTAGGTTGTAAAACTAAGCTACTGGATTACAAGAAAAGAAAAACACAGAAATAGTAGTAAATATTATATGACCTAAAGGCAAACAAATCTTGTCACAACTAGCAATACAGCTAGTTGTCCTCGAAAATTCCAGAAAAATCCACACTTCTCAGCGACCAAAAAAAAAAAAAGGAAAAAGCTCACACACACAATACTCTAGTGGACCATTAAAACTTATACACAAGGTCAAACTGTAAAAATCTTTCTTACTTTCTTCATCTTCCTCCGGCATATTGGACAAGTACCAGCCTCTTCAGCAATCCTGCAGGGTGAACAAAAAATACACGAGAATATCTCGGACAAAAAATAATCTCAAATTAAGAGTTCACGGAAGGGTAATTAGTGTGTGCTTATTAGGTATACCTTGTTGCACAAGTAAAACAGGCAGCACAGTGTCCACAAGGAAGGAAGAAGCAGTCTCTTGAGGAATCAAAGCAAATGATGCAGAGTCGCCGTGTATTAGTATTATTATTATTGCTTATTTCTCTTTCATTTGCCGAATTTCCTTCGGTAGGAAGCCACTCTTCTAGATCCTTCTCGTCGTGTGGGAGTGAATCATATGATGAACCCCAACTCAACACGTCATCATCCTTGTGGGTAAGTAGTAATGGGGTCCGTTCTGGACCAAGCTCTTCCGTTTGGACTTGTGTACTGTCTGTACTGTCATTGTGTAAAATGTTGCTGAATCTGAAGCTCAAAAAGATAAAGGCTGTCATTACACCTGCATTGAATAACAACTCCTAATTCTGAGAAACATGGAAGATCACTTTTGCAGGGTAGTCAAGAAGGGTATAAAGGTAAATAAATGGAACCTGATCCAACAAAATAAGTGATCCATCGTGGTCCATAAGACAGCTTGACATACCAGTCTTCATAATGGAAGCCCTATATATGAATAATAAAACAAAAATTGAATTCAATTTGCCTGAGAATAGAAGAATTGTGCATAGAAAGTTATATTACGTCCATAAGTGTAGTGCTAACCTCTTCAGGACCTGGAGTAGTTAAAAGAGCGGTATTTTCGCCAACAAGAAAAAGCTTTAAGTTACACAGACGGTCACCCAGCGAACACTTGTAATATGCTTTGCTTGTGTTGTATATAACAGCATTTATGTTGAACTTCAATTCCACCTGTGGGATGAAGGATGTTCGAAAGATAAATCATCTAAAACAGAAGAAGAGTTAATATAATAATTTCTAGAATTAAATAAATTCATTTTACTGCTGTTTTATTCAGGAAAATGAAAAGAAAAAAGAAAAATTGTATAAATGAACAATATACGTCAATTACCTTCACCTCCTCAGTGTCAAAATTCCCCACTGCAATGTAGTAGTTTGCTGATGTAGAAATTTTTTGTTGGATCTTACCACTTCCTGAGAAGAAAAAAGCTTTTGCGATAAACTTAGTCATTCCAAATAAGAGAATGGAAATTTTACTAAATCTTACCAGAAATGATATGCCAAGACAAAGTCGTATTCCGGTACGAGGGGTCATCAATCCACTCTAAAAGGTTATCTTTACCTACAAGTTTCAGTTAAAATTAAAGAGAACAATTCTAAACTAGAGACCCCTTTGCACCCGGTTGGAAAAAAAAAAAGCAAAAAAAAGCCAATATCACAGAGTTTAGTGATAAAGAAGTTGAATATTACCTTCGGCAATTACAAGGGATAAAGGTGAGGAATTATGAGATTTCACATTATAAAAGATATCAACTTTAGAACCTTCATTTAGAAAATGTGCCCACTCCTGAAATAACAAACCAATATTGTCAAGTTCAAAACCCAACAATCTGAAACTTTTAAAAAACTGGAAACTTTGAGGACTTTGAACTACAACAGAAAAACCTAGATATTCAATACTACAGTAAGATTACTAATAAAGATATCGATGATATGTAAAGGGGTGCCTTGCCTCATGAAAATTGGCTGGTACATATGCAGTATGAGTTTCGGTCCAGGCGATTTCAACATCTAGAGGAGGAGGTTTGTAAAATCCATAAAGAGCTGGTCCGGGTTTATTCTCATCTATTTCTTCCACCTGTTTAAAAAGCCAGATAAGATCAGCTGAAGAACTCAGAAACAATTCAATGGTTGAACTAGAATTATAGTGAAGAGTATAGTATAGATATAATCACCTGAATAGATTGCACAAATATATGGTTAGTTTGTATCAGGCGTGCGCAATTTGGGCCCAACCGGAAGTTCATAGATCCGTGGAAACCAAGAATCAGAATCATGGATGCTGCAAGCCAGAAATTTAGAGGCCACAACGATTAGAACCTGGAAATTTGGAATCAAGAGCATGAGTATAAAATAATGGAAACTGACCGAAGAACCAGAAGGCAACGAGCACCACTACGCTTGATAATACATCGTCTCTTAGCTCTGTCCTCGTTGCATCAGAAATTGAAATGTTCACTCGATACCGACGATAAGAGAATACAGACGGCCGCTCTAAATGCCTTTGACTCTGATTGTGGTGGTGGTGATGGTTTTCATGATCGTTTCCTTCTTGCTGAACCAATGAAGTAGAAGGTGCGGAAGAAGAAGACGGGCCGCCATCGACCGCGGCGGTTGTTGCAGAAGAGGATAATGGAAGTGATTCAACTTCTCCATGATCTGATACTTCCATTCTGAAAAAATTCCAACGATTATCGAAGAAATCTAAGAATATTCAGAAGCAAAATCCTAGCTGATTTACGCCTACCTTGACGTTGAGGAAAAGAAACTGCATCCATTTTCGATTCCAAAGGCGGTGGTGGAGAATCTCTGTCACCCACCGGGCAGTCTTCTCTCATTCTTTTCCGCTTATTTCTTCCTCGTGAATGGTAGTTGAGCTGTGATAGTTAGGTGAGGAGCTGAAGTAGATTATCTACTGAGCTTGGAAGCTCAGCTGGGATGGCTTCAGCTCAGGGAATTCTTGCTCTCGGATTGTCGGGCCTTGGTCTCTATTTGCTTCTCAAGAAAACGACTTGTCGTCTACTGGATGCCTGGAATTCTGCAAGTTCATGGCTGATGGATATTTAAGGCCCAAATAATGGCAGTCCACGCCCATTAAAAAAGAAAATTCAGACAACCCAAAGAGCGCCCATTACAGGTTTGGGCTTTGACATCAAAATTAAAGAAACTCAGCCAATAACATCTAGCCACATCATATTAAACACGTCACGAGGTTTTTCATTATAACAAATGAAAGACCCTCCTTCGTCTATCACAGAGAGAGAAAGTATCACTAGTTCGTTCTTCAGCAGCTGAGACCGAGAGCTTGCAGAAGCAAGAGATGGCGAAAACGACGTCGTGGATCCTGATTACATTCGTCCTGTTTGGAACCCTAGCTCTCACGCAGGTAAATCTGCATCAATTCTTTATAAAACCGTTCCTCTTAATCTGATCAAATGATTCAATATCCCGAGGTTTATCTCACACGATCCATGTCGAAGCATCTTCTTTCCCTAATTACTATTTGAACTTTTGCATTGCCACTTAAAACCATAATTTTCTAAGCACTGAGACTTAGATCAGGGGTTCTTAGGTGATAATTATGCTGATTTATGAGGGAGTTGTGGAATGTTTCAGGCCAAGAAGAAATCCACCGAGGAATTGAAGGAAGTGACTCACAAAGTTTACTTCGACGTTGAAATTCATGGAAAGCCTGCTGGTGGGTTCCTAGTTTGCGTTGATTAAATGTTTGGATCATTTAAATTCTCTATCCTTTCAATTCTTCACTGATTTAGGTGTAGTTATTTTCTCATTGATAATCAATATTTGATACTGATATCCTTATATAATTCCTACCTTACAGGTCGTATTGTGATGGGTCTATTTGGAAAGGCTGTTCCCAAGACTGCTGGTATGTTCTTATGTTTGATCGGAAATGTAGTGAATTCATTAATAGTGCATTTAATCAAGCTCAACACCTTCCGGTTGTTAATTTGGCCCTTTATCTTTTGCAGAAAATTTCCGAGCTTTGTGCACTGGTAAGTCAGTTGTATCAGGGTCATGCGTTGAAAATAAAATTAGAAAGCATCTAGAATATCGATACTATTGCAGCCACTAATTTTAACACATTGCATAAAGTGTTAGTCATCTGAAGTTCAATTCATTTCAGGGGAGAAGGGTATTGGAAAGAGTGGAAAACCTCTACACTATAAGGGTAGCACTTTCCACAGAATTATCCCTAGCTTCATGATCCAAGGAGGTGATTTTACCCTTGGTGATGGAAGAGGTGGAGAATCAATATATGGAGAGAAGTTTGCTGACGAGAATTTCAAGTTGAAGCATACTGGCCCAGGTAGAGGAAAACCCTGTTTTCATTGGAAGCCATCTATCTAATAGCATGATTCAAGAGCTGGAAAACACACTCAGAATAATTCCGAATTGGTTTTTTCTTTCTCATCTAGTTTAATCTTTCTGTTTGTATGAGCACAGGGCTTTTGTCAATGGCAAATGCTGGTCCAGACACTAATGGCTCACAATTCTTCATTACAACAGTGACAACTAGCTGGTAATTGGATGAACTTTTAGTATTTATAATGAAAAAAACAAACTGATGTAAAAGATCATTATCAAATATTTGTGTTTATATTCAGGTTGGATGGAAGACATGTCGTCTTCGGAAAGGTGTTGTCAGGAATGGATGTTGTTTACAAGATGGAAGCAGAAGGAGAACAAAGTGGAACTCCAAAGGGCAAGGTCGTGGTTGCAGACAGTGGCGAACTTCCTCTCTAATAACATTCTAGTTATTCTGTTTACCTTCTAAAGTCTTTTAATTACAAGCACGGTTCTGGACAGAAAGGTTGTGCTACTACTTTAGTTGAACTTATATTATGTAAAGTACTGATAGATCTTCTATCCATGGACAGAAAGGTTCAGGTAAGAATTTCGATGGTTCCTTAATCTCACTCCAAATCTAGCTTCCAACCCACGTATTAAGAACCACCATTCTAGCCTGGACACAGGTGTGTTGCCTCACACACGCATCCGATCGAGTGTAACTTAGTTAGATTTCATCGAATCTAAACTTGATTTGTATTTTACTTAGATATGGTAAACTCCACTAGTTAGATTCTACAAATCTGAACTTGATTTCTAGAGGTGACCAGATTTCTTAATATCGTTTGGTAACCCCATAAAGGAGAGATTCTTTTATTTACCCATTAAAGGAGTGATTCTTATATATATCATGTATATTTGCATGATACATTGCGTGACACTACATTTTAATCATAAATATCATTTTTAACTCCACGATGCATACAAGAATTTCGTTCTCAAGCCAAATCACAGGAGGGTTTATTTCCCCCAAGTTTTTGTAGCTGTTTTAGCATCAATTATAAGTTTGTTATATAATGAGAGAAAGAGACCCCAACGCTTGGGACAAAGTTTCTACTAGACCAATCTCAAAGATAGAAAGCATAAACCACACAACACTTGAAATTCTAATGAACTTGGAATGATAATCAGTCTCATAAATAATGTAATGATTGATCACATATCATGTTACATGCAATGGCCTAAGTTAAATAATTAGGCCTGCCTTAAGTCAAATGCAATATCTAAATACACCTATGCTTAAGTTAAATGCAATCTAAATACACAATATTAGAAGACCAATGGGGACCTTGACTCTGCTTAATGCAAAGCACAACATAAACAATAGTTATAGCCTATTACCATAACTCTATGCCATGACTAATCAGTGTCGCTTTCCGAGTCCATAAAACTGAATTCTCTGGGTCCAGTGTGCTTGATCAGCACAGTGCCCTGGTTCTCTTCGCTCCATTCCACGCCCTCCTTGTCCAAAAGTTTAAGGATCTGCAAATAGGAAAAATTATAATATGGTGTATACTAAATTCTATCATCCCTCTAAAAAGACCACACACAATAGATGGCAGAAGAAAGAGAGGAGGAAGGGGAGGGAGGCGAAGGAGTTTTAAGTGGGTAAAAGTCCATACTGATTGTTTAAGCTTTGATTTCCCCAAACCATGTGACCCACATCCTGTGATTACCCTCAGAATTTGAATTGCTGAGACAGACAAATAAGTAATAAAAATAGTAATTAAGAGGTTGGAAAAAATACACAAAGTTGGAGTTTAAGAGAAAAGGGAGAGATTAAAAAAAACAAAGATAATACAAGAAAATGTCTGAATTTTTTTAGCAGAAGGCTTACAAGGAATGTAAGATCCGAATATGAGGTGTAACTTAATAAGCCTCATTGCTTGTTTCACATGTTGTCCATGCAAGTCAATTGTTACCACATTCTCTATGTCCTTGTTTCTGCAGGATAACTTATGAGAGGGCTCAATTAATTTATGAAAACAACGGTAGAGGAGAAAATTTCCTTTTTTAGATACCTGGCCATAAATATATCATGGCTAGCTTTCTCATCAGCCTGCTGAGCCAATTTTGTTTGGACCATCCCCTAGTCAAATAAATACAGTCACTCAACATCTAGTGAAAACAAGACTGGGGCATCTCGGTAAATTAGAAAATAGTTGCAAACTTAGATGCGTTTTTTAAATTAAAATACGACAAGATTAACATTTCCCTGAATGATAACACACCTGGTCAGAAAGGTAAGATGCATATGCCCTTTCTCCCTTTGAATGTGCTGATGCAGCCTGTGGAATAATATGCATTCTCAAATGTAAACTTGAATTTTGTCATGGTCATAAGATCCAAAAAGTGCTAAAGCCAATAAACCAACTTACTTTCTGGTAGTATGACTTAGTAGATTCCCAATGTTGACTTGCAACTTTCCTATATACTTGATATTCCTCTCCTTTGACTACAAAAGTAGGAAGAAAAATAATTAGTTCCTTTAGTTGATATGTTGGTATAGAAACTCAAGAAGGTTTACTAAAAACATGGCTGTAAATTGTGTTTTTGGACTAATTAACTTAAACTACAACATGATTATTTTTCATGAGTATTAACCAGACAGTTTTGTGGGTGCTGGAGATTCAATGACCAAATTCACCATGCCAGCCTTATTTGTATGTTCTTCGTTTTTCATTCTTCATTTATTACTATTATTATTATTATTACACAGGTAGCCAAAATTATGTATTAGTTCATATAAAATATTTTGGGATGAAGCTTAATACCACATGAATCTTGATGATGTTCTATGACTCTAGATGGAAAAACATCAAAGCCAGGACCCAATGACTGCAACTTCTTCGATACACTCCTCCAATTCATCGTGCTTGGATCATGCTCCGGACTTTTGGAAATATTAAATAGAGATTCCAATATCTTTTGAGGTAGAAGTGACTCAACATTTTTGAGGCTATATGGATTTTGCGATGCAGAGCCAGATAGAGCTTGTGCATAATTCCTAAATTCAAATGAAGATAAGAAATAAAAACTTGAATATGAAAGTGCAATGGCAATGCATTTATTCCTGAAGCCTCCACTCTGGCTTCCAAGGACCAAAAAATGGCAATCATGTTACCATGACAAATGCACCACAGTGCATTAGTTGAGAAACATGGATAAAGGAAGATAATTAATTTAAAAGGCAAAAAATGAAGGAGAGCGAATTACAGCGAAAACATAGTTATCAAATGAAGTTACCTGTAGCCAGAGTCCAACGACCATAAACTCTCCTCGCTTTCAGAAAAGTTAGAAGTACTATCAGATGCCCTATCTGTCAACTGTTCACTCGATGAAGCAGATAGGTCAAGCAATGCATCCATGGCCTGAGAAAATGCACAAACAGTAGAAGATCCAATATCAAGATATTGCTTTACACGATTCCAACTCTTGCACATTTCAAAAATAGTACTCCACCAGATTTATTTTTTTCGGCTATGCAAAAATTGTAAGAACCATTAGTGATTTTAACTACACCTTTTCGACATCATACCCGCACTGACCTGCAAAGATAAAAATTTCACGTCATTTAGCCAAAAAACACTGAAGATCAAAACCCAAACTGTTCTACCCCAGTCCGGCAACTCTCTAGAGCCTCCATTCCCCTACTCTTATCTGGACAATATACAAACAAGCACAGAGCCATTGCAAGACAAAAACGAGTTCCTTTTTAAATAATTAACAAATTAGAACGAAGAAGTTTAGCTACCCCCAAGGTTTTTTCAGTACTTACAGAGGACATCTCGAACAATAGCCATGCTAAGCTCACATTCATCACCAAGCATCGAAAAGAGAAACTGCTCTGCGTCCTCTTCCCAACCTTCCGAATCACTAAACCCCTTGAGCTTCATCCTTGGAAACAATTTCGGCGTTGACCGTACATAGTCCTTCCCCAAAACCGTTGAGACCGTTCCGGTAGCTGCAACTAACCTCTTCTGCTTATTACTTCCCCTAAATCCCTTCACATTCACCACCTCTCGTACACGATTCGACTCAATAGCATCCACCAACGAACCAGAACAGGAGCTCGAGCCCCAGCCTGAACTCGTCGACCGATCTTCAGCACTATCAACCAAACCGGCGCTTAATAGCTCGGCCGCTTTGTCAAGATCGACTTTAGCTTCACGATAAGCCAAACCGACGTCGTTCAGAGAAGCGAACGAGAACGCATCGGCCAACGCATTCAACGCCTTACGCTCTTTGTCAGCGTCGTCGTCTTCGACGACCTTGCCCGTGACCGGCTTCGAAGCCTTCGCCGGCGTCTTCTTCTTCCTCTTTCTGGCGTGTTTCATACCGTCGACAATAAAATAAAAAATTCGGTAGAAATTCTGGACAAAGGAGATCGACTTTTGGGAGTAATGGAAAAGATTAGGCCAGATTCGAGCGGATGGAGGATGAAAAAAAACCAATTTGTGGAGGAAGGGGACGGATATAAAAATAAAAGTCCGTTTCACAGATTTGTCGAGGGGTGTAAGAACTCGGAGTCATGTAAAAATCGCCGACGATACGATTATTTCGAAGAAATCGGATTTTCCTAATCAATACGCGACTTTATGATTTCCTTTATTTAATAGATTTTTTTACCGTTCAAATTCGATATTATATTTTATATATATTTAATAAAATTATGTACTCTTTTAAAATTTATAATTTATCAGTAAAGTAACGTCCAAAAATTTTCCGAATTTTTAAAAAATAAAAAAAATAAAAAAAATAAAAAAAATAAAAAAAATAAAAATAAAAATTCAAAGGTCCAACCTCCTCTTAATACACATATATAGATTAAATATAATCGTAAGATTTTTAATTTTGAAATAAGTCTAAAATATTTTCCAAATGATTGGTCAAAATGGTCAAAATGGTCAAAAGACTCTAGCTCAAGAAGATGCCCAGAAATGAAACAACCCATCCCAAAATCTTGCATTTATTAGATAATAAATTTAATATATATAAATATGATTGAAATCCTCTCTGATTAGTCTGCTCAATATCCCCAATTTACTAATTTCAATTTTTAGACATCACATTAAATATGACATTAATATAATTTCGTTTGATTTTTATAAATTTATTTTTATATAATTTCTAATCAATTTTTTTTTAACAATTATATAATTTAAATGAGATTTTTTTTTAATTCATATTAAAAGTGTGCAAAATAATCAGAAAATTGACCCGACCTGAGAAAATTGAAATCGAATTTCATGCATCCTGACCGAAATACCCGATCTGTTGAACCCTATCGGTTCTCAAATCCAGTTCCCAATTCCCACCATTCTCAAATTTGTCCCACCATTCAAGACTTTGAGCTCCTGAGATTTGCGTGCCCTAACTTCTCAAGGCTTCTCACTTCATCATTCAAGGCTTCTCACTTCAACATCCACTCCATCTTCGCTAAGGAGTTTACGTCGGCTGAGTTTTGATTGGGTGGTGACTAGAGCGGCCTAATAAATCTTGCTCGATCTTCCGTTTCGATGCGTTTGTGGCCTAAAAGGTATGTCTAAGTAAATGGGTTTCTCTTAAAATCTAAGTAAATGGGGGAGGATTTTTTTTTTTCTCGGATTAAAATCTGAAATGGGTTTGGTGGGGTTTTTTCTACTTTGCAGGACCTGCTCTGGAGTGAAGTGTTTTTGGGCTTTTGATATACAAAATTTTTCTTTCCTTTTTCTCAGAGGAGGTTTTACGGTAATTAGTTCACCTCTCTTTTTTTTTTTTTTAGAGAAATTTTGGCCGATTCTCTTTTAGAGAAAAAGTTTTGTGAGTTTCTCTATAATACGAACATCTTTGACATGTTACTGCAGCGGGGGCATGCTTTGCACATGTGATATACTCTCGAGGGTCAAGCTTTAAGTTTTTTTTTGAAATATGAGGAATTCTCCACCCGCATTCGAGCGATGGGTTCTAAATTCCGAAAGGAATGATAAGACCCACAACATCACTAGGTAAATCTAGAGTATAATCTCAAATATTGAGCATAAAACTTAAATCCAGATCAAGTTCAATGCATCACCTCTACTCAATCCAGATCAATTTCATGCATGTTATTCTTTCATTCATTTATAGAGCCAGGAAACATGGAGGGAATGAGATGATGCACCTTTAGATGAAAATCTTTTCTTTTTCTTTTCCCTTTAGAAATACAGAGTAGTTGTTAATGCACCTCTAATAAATTAATCTGCAAAATCTACATTTTCAATTTCTCAAATTGTTATTTTCATAATGAAGCTTTGTTGTAATTTCATAATTTCAGGACTTTCTGAAGACAGGAGCAGTTGGTGAGTTTGTAAGTGGGGCTTTAGCAAGGGCTATGTCAAAGGCTATACTTGCTCCTCTTGAGACTATCAGGTTGGCCTTGCATTCTTTATCAATAGATTTCAAGCCATTGCATCTACTACTATATTATATAGTTCTACCTGGATTTACAAACATGGAAGCAGGGAGTGGTTTCCACGTAGTTTAGCTCCACAGATTGTGAATGCGCTTGTATGCGTTTACAATGAGTTTAGATCACTAGACTCAACCATCATTATTGACTTGAATGTCTAGATTAAAAATTTTAAAAAGTTTGATATAAGTACAATTTCGTTTTATATATTTTGGTATTTTTTGAAAACTTGAAATTTTTATTTATGGATAATTTGACATATCTTTTTATATTAGATATTAAAAATAAGTTGAAAAAACATATATTGACTTCATCCAGGACAAAAGCGACAACTTCTACAAGTAAGTTATTAATAATATTAATTATTTTATCTCACTTAATTATATATTTAATTTTCTTTTCTTTTTCATGATTCTGTAAAATATAAATTTCTCGCTTAAAATTTAAACATAATGATGAAAACTTAGAGATTAGACATGATAGTGATGAGGTCAAGCATGGAGAGAAAATCATTAATTTTCTTTAGATTATATTTGCTTTTGATTTTGTTTGTTCAATTTCTTTGCTGGAGTGAAATATTTTATATCATAAATAAGATCCAAATTTTCCCCTACCTTGATTAGGAGAGGGTTTTTCATCGAGACCTAACTTATAATCTTTTACATTACGATTAATACAATATCTTTTCTCTCAAAATTGGGTTTCTCTCAATATCTTTATCGAGAGAAACCCAATGAAATATTTTTCACATTAGATTTTGTTGAAGCATTTTATTGCAATATGCCAAATTGATAAACCATAAATAAGTGTAGTATGTTGTTATACATGTAAAATAAGGTACAAAATAATAAGTAGCAAGCTAGCATTAGCATTATAATATTTTATAAAATAATTTAAAACAAAGTGTATGAACCGACCTGACCCACTATTTTTGAGTCAGGTCGGTTGTATTGTTCCCTCGATTTGGTTTCTACATCGCTAGAAACTAAAACAAATTTTGGTCGGGTCAGTATTGAAACCATCCGAAATCAAGAAAACCGAACCGTGTGCAGTCCTAATCCCTATGAACGAAATTAAGACTACCAACATTGATATGGCACATATAAATTCAGACTACCAACGTTAGCACCAGTCGCAAGACACATATAAATTCAAATTTTTAATCTTACTACGTCAACAATAAGAAATAAAAATTACAAATTCTCCGTACTTCTCCGTACTTTTAATCCCAAATTTATTATTTTATTATAATTTATCCCAAATATTTTTACAACTTCTCCGTACTTATTTTTTTCCTCCCATTTTCACCAAACTCAAATTTGAGCTTACACATCCATTAATGGAGGTTTGAGCTTGACCTTATTGATTGAGGTCTAGAGCTCAGATCGAGCTCGACCTCCACCCACTCACGACCTCCTTCATTGGTGGTCCCGAGCTCAGATCTGAGTTGGGGACTCCATCAATAGAGGTCGCGACGCGAGCTCAAATATGAGAATGGAGGTCAAGCTCTAGACATCCATCAATGGAAGTGTGAGCTCAAACTTGAGTTGTAGTGAAAATGGGAGGAAAAAAAAGAGAGAAAATAGAAATTATAAAAATAATTGGGATAAGATTATAAATAAAATAATAAACTTGAGACGAATTTATAATGTTTATTTCTTATTGCTGGTTGTTAAAATTTTGTCACATCTAACGCCGGTCATCTAAAAATCAATAAGAGGGACTAAAATATCTCATTTGAACTACACAGAAAACCCAAAAATTGGCAGACTACAGAAGCAAAATTTGTAAGAACTAAACTAAACAGTGACTAAAAAGTAAATTTATCCTTAAATTTAAACGAACATCTTATTTGAATATATTTTATTTAAAATGTATATGCCTATAATTCGATTTACAACAAGGAATACAGTTCTGAAAATAAAACTAAACTCGAGCTCAAATTAATTTATCCATAATTCCCTAACTCTCAGCGCAATGAAGTCTTGTTTTTGGCCAAAATATATATATATATATCACATCAATTTAAATCTAATCTTGTATGAACAAAATTCTATTTAGAAATCCAAACAAACCAACCCTAATTAGCATTTGTATTGCTAGATTTGATTGGTCTTGTTGGGAAACAAGGAGATATTATGCAAATTATTCGACATGCAAGTCATCAGAAGACCAAACCATGCCAACATTGTGAGAAGATTACATAAATGATATGCATTTTCAATATAGAACAACAAAGTGCAGGGAGGGGGGGAGGGGGGGGGGTTCTTAAATTATCTTACGTACCGAATTATGGTCAGGATGTTTGTTATTGGAGGCTGATGTTAACTAATGTACCGCATTGCGAGTGTTTAATCAGAACGGATGCCACCCATGAAGGTCCTTGGATCCGGACAGTTCCCGGAAAACTGAGCTAGTGAAAAGTCAAAGCCTGGGTTCTGTAGAAACAAGAGAACTTCATTACCAGATCAACCCAATCTATAGGCTTTGCATGTGGTATGTAATTCTAATATACAACTGTCGGAAACTTCGCAGATAAGGAGACCTTCTTCTATGTTTACGTATATTTTTAAGAAGCAAAATGTATAAACACTTGAATTAAAAGGAGAAAGAAGGAATTGAATATAAGCATGCTGCTTTCATCTGATATGCTACTCGATGCCTACAAGAAGCAATATGAGGAAACATAAGAGAAGCTATCATATTTTGCAGCACAATGCACAATACTGAAATTTCCTGATTATAAGGGAGATGCTTGAGTGCTTTCAGCAGCAGAATGCATCAATACCAAACATTCCTCAGGAATTATATTCATTAATCTAATCTAGATGAATACACTGGCTTATTATGCATGATCAAAAGAGTTGGATTGCAAGAAAACTTATAATTACTTCAATCAATCCATATATCAGCATAAGCTGCTTGAATGAAATTACTAATCTCGACTCCACATAGAAACAAGATATCTATGCAACTACTTGAGGCTCTACTGCACGACGATAGCAAGTATGATTTCTTTAGCCCCTTTCCAGTTCCCAACTCCCCTTCGCTTTTCTATACCACCAACCTAATGGAACTAACAGTGCAATATCGCCCAAACACGCACATAAAGTTATAGAATCAAGACCGAACTAGAGATTACAGAAAGATGACCTCTTCTTGGAATCTCTGAAGCATGAGGCGCTTCTGTTCAAGGTCGGTTGTGTAAGGATCCAGTTGACCCTGGCCCACTATGGGAGAAGCCCATGTCTGACCCTTGTCCCTCTTCTGCAGAGTTATGTGCATTATATCATCCTCTGCCATATAACAATCCTAACTCAGTCTCAAAAATATGATCCAAAAATGTAACATTTTATATTGATCACTGATCAATCAATCAATCAATCAATCAGTCATACGTACAATAAACGATTCAGAATTTGAAGTCTGCGAGATAAAAGACATCATCATTTAGAAATTCTTGTGAATTTACAGGGAATCAAACAGGAATTACCTAGGGTCCAAAAAGAAGAATCCGTCTTCACAGGGGAAGTAAGGTCGTGCTGGAAACAAACGATTCAAATCCATTAGTTTCTCACTTCCCTTCAAATAATATAAACCACATAGAAATTGAGGTGTGGAGCGAAAGAATTGGAGCTCTGTTAAACTCACGTTGAGGTAAGGAGGGTTCCCTTTGATCCCAACTTGGACGTGCTTAGACTCAATTTTGCAATGAAATTGTTTGGAAGGAACATTAGGCGGGAGATTGATGTATATATTCACCTCTTCCAGTGTTTGATCCCATTCGAACACTTTCTGACCTAAAATAATTAGAAACCCGTGCTCGAATTCAATCACTCAAATCGAAAATAAAAAAGAAAAGAAAATACATGTGTGAGAGAGAGAGAGATGAAGAAGGACCATTATGGGTGAAGCTATGGCGCTTCTCAGGTGCCAATTTCTCCGCCATTTTCTCCCTCGCGCGGATTCGCACCAGGCTCTCTGTTATGCTCTGGTTATGCTCTGGTCTGGTCCGGTCTTCTTGAAGCTTCTGTTACGATAATTAAGATATTTGTAAACAGACCCCAAATTTTATGAACGTTTCCACTTCTCCCAACTTATGGTGACGTTAATTTATTTCGCTTCCCTTCTGCTTTAAGTGGGCTTATTTGGGCCCAACACACCAGCCCAAAATAAAGATTTATTTTCGCTCCCTTTCAGCTTTATTTGGGCCAACTATTTTGGCCCATGTCAGAGTCGCATTGATACTATGAGATCTAATAAATGATACTTGAGAATCTTGAGATGTTATGAGGAAAATATCTTTGAGACTCTTTTGATTATTTTTTTTGACCGTAAGAGATTCTTTGGATTCCAGCCCTTTGAAAATTCCACGAAATTTCTGAGGCTAAACGCTTTTCCCATTTTTGGTACGTTCATATGAACTGTACGTGCATGCACATGCGCATGCACATGCACATGCGCATGCACATGCACATGCACGTTGGTATACATTATGCATGATATGCACACGAGATTCACCGTATGAAAAAGAATATTTTTATATTATAAGTGGTGTAATATATTATAATAATATTTATAATTTAGATTATATTTATTATATTATGTGATTATATATTATGGGTATATAAAATTATTATTTTTTATATAAAATTCGATTATAACATTGTAATTAGTTATAATCTATATAGCAATTAGCTAATGCTTCCCTTTTTTAGTCTTATAGATAGGTTTGAATTAGTCTTATATATACGTATTTTACCGTTCCGCCGGAAATTTCCTCGACCCCTAAAACAGCCTTTTCACCGCCTGTTTAGTCTGGGGTTGAGTCCTGAAATTTTCTTATACATTTCTTTATTTAAAAAGCAAAGACTGTACAGTTATATACAGCAAGTATCTACTTACACATACAAGTTTTGTAGTATAATACGAGGAGACTCATGCAAGAATGAGAACAAGCCTTGCGAAAATTCCTGGAAGCTGCACATGTATTACTAATATATATATATATATATATAGACATTAAACAAATATATATATATATATATATATATAGTGGCAGCTTCCTTCCTCCTTTTCCTTTTTCAATGGACCGATTGTCATCTAACTGGGGATCTGGGTTTGCTAAGATTTCTTATTTATATGGTATGTGTATTTGTAACTCTCTGCTGCATTTACCATATAAGCTTAACAGCTAGCTTTTTTGCATTGTTATTTACTCCCGTCTTTTATTTCTTTTGGTTTACTAGACCTATGCAGATGGAAAGACTACCATGTCTATCTACGAAAGGAAAGCAAGTATTCGTGAATTTTATGGTGCGTGATTCGATCTAGAGAACTCTTTGTGAGAATGTATAAAAAGCTTATTTGTGAAAATGGTGAGCACGGTAGGAGAAGAAGTAAATGGGTTTGAACTTATGATATTCATTCACTGATCGGAAAATATATAGGAAACAAATTCACAAAAACAGTAAATGAAATCTAAAATTTTTTACAGAACTAAAAGACCTAAAATATAGGAGTGGACAAGGTTTTTTTTTTTTTTTTTTTTGGTGTCTAACACCCCCTTAAGTTGGAGTTGGGATTGAAATGTCAAGAACACCCCACCTTGCGAAGTAGTCGATGATAAGCGCCACCTCCGAGTGGTTTGGTAAAAATGTCCGCTGTTGAGAATATAATATTGTATTTGAATCACACCTATGATGTACAGAGGATGCCTATATATATAGGCTAACAATACAGATCACATATATATATAACCAATGTGGGACACATTACATATATAATCTAACAGCCCCTCTCAAACTCAAGGTGGAGTACGAGAGACCAACTTGAGTTTGGACACAAGATCACGAAAGCGCCCTGGAGGATGTGACTTTGTGAAGATGTCCGCGAGCTGATCACGAGACGTGACAGAATGAAGCTGTAGTGAGCCCTGAAGAAGATGATGACGGACAAAATGACAATCAATCTCAATATGTTTGGTCCGTTCATGAAATACATCATTATGAGCAATCTGAATAGCACTCCTGTTGTCATAGTATACATGAGTAGCAGAAGATACAGAGACACCCATATCTTGTAACAGCCATCGCAACCAAAGAAGCTCTGAGGTAGTGTCAGCTAGGGCATGATATTCTGCCTCGGTGCTAGAGCGGGCAACCACAGTTTGTTTCTTACTTCGCCAAGAGATGAGTGAAGTGCCAAGTAGAAAACAATAACCAGTGGTAGAGCGACGATCTGTCGGATCACCCGCCCAATCTGCATCAGTATAAGCATGCAGCTGAAGAGAAGACTGAGAGGAGAAGTAAAGCCCATGAAATAATGTTCCCTTCAGGTAGCGGAGAATGCGGAGGACAGCTGAGAAATGAGTGGAGCGAGGAGCAGCCATAAACTGACTCACCTGATGAACAGCATACGAGATATCAGGTCGAGTGACAGTGAGATAGACAAGACTGCCAACTAAATGCCGATATAAGGTAAAATCACGAAGAGGCTCGCCATCATCAGGAGTGAGACGGGTATTAAGCTCAGTCGGAGTGTCGGCAATCTTGCTGTCTGTGAGATTGGCCCGGGAGAGCAGATCAGAGATATACTTAGCCTGTGTCAAGTAATAACCATCAGAAGAAGAAGAGATCTCAAGGCCAAGAAAATAGCTGAGAGGACCAAGATCTTTCATCTCAAAGTGCTGACCGAGGAACCGTTTAAGTTCCTGAATACCGGTGATATCATCTTCAGTTATGATCATGTCATCAACATATAGTAGAAGAAGTATGGTACCCCTGTCTGTGCGGCGAATAAATAAGGCTGAATCATATGAACTGAGGGAGTAGCCAAGGCTAGAGATAGTAGCGCTAAACTTAGCAAACCATGCTCGAGGAGCCTGCTTAGCAACTGGTTGCTAGAACGTAGGTAGGAAGGAGCAGTAAGACCTTTTTTTTAATTTTTTTCTCGAATAAAATGAAAATCATCTCAATATGTCTAGTGCTTTTGTGAAAAATAGGATTTTCAACAACGTGAATAATAGCTTTGCTATCACACAGTGAACTACAATTGGTTGCGAATGGTTGAAACCAAGATCTGAAAGAAGAGATTATGACCATTGCAACTCAGAAGTAAAGGCAGCGAGAAAACTATGTTTTTTGCTTCCGCAAAAGAACGAAAATTAGTTGGTTGTTTCTTGGTTTTTCAAGAAATAGGACTAAAACCTAACATGTTAAAATAACCAATGGTGGATCGACGAGTAGTAGGACAATTAGTCCAGTTAGAGTCGACATATCCAACGAGAGTAAGAGAGCTAGATGCAGAAAGAAATAATCCTTTACCAACAATACCTTTTAAGATAACGAAGAACCCGATTGGTAGCATCAAGATGAGTGGAATGAGGAGATTATTGAATTGACTAAGTGTGTTGACAACATATTGAATATATGGTCGTGTTACAGTAAGATATAAAAGACTTATCACCAACCGACGATAGATTGTCGGATCAGGAAGGAGTACCATCCTTTGGTCGTAAATGAAGATGTTGTTCCATAGGAAAACTAAATGGTCGAGAACCAATCATACTAGAATCATATAAGATGTCAAGGGTATATTTTCTTTGACATAAGAAAACTCCTTACTTAGATTAAGACACTTCAATACCTAAAAAATGTCGAAGATTTTTGAGAACTTTTACAGAAAAAGATTGAATAAGAAATTGTTTGATTTCAATGATGATATCATCTTTGTTGCCGGTGAAAATTATATCATCAATATAGACGAGAATTAAAATAGAATTCTAATCATGAATAAATTTAAAAAAATTATAATCTGAAATAGATTGTGAAAAACTTCGATAAATAAGAGTGGTTAAGAATTTATAGAACTATTGACAAGAAGCTTGTTTAAGATTATAGATATATTTATTTAATTTGCAAATACAAATTTTTTCTGTATGAGAGAAACTAGGAAAAGGGTTCATATAAACTTCTTCGTTAAGATCTTCTTAGAGAAATACATTGTTGATATGGAGTTGATGTAGGTAGCAATTTTTAACGGGAGAGAAGGAGACAAACAATAACTAAAATGGCCACAGGTGCGAAGTATCATTGATAATCGATTCCTTGTGCAACCTTCGGCAACTAAACAAGTTTTATATCTCTCAATTGAATCATTGGATCGATAGTTAATTTTGAGACTCATTTATTACCAATGAGTGATTTCCTTTGGGAAGTGAACATAAAGACCAAAGTGTTATTTGATTCTAAGAGCCTGAATTTCTTTGGCCATGGCATTGCACCATTCGGCACATTTCATGGCTAGAGAATAAAAGTGCGGTTCTTGATGTTCAATGACATTTGTTAGAAAAACACGATGAGAATGGCTTAGATGGGACAAAGAAAAATAATTGGCTAGTGGAAAATCAGTTGATAGTGAAATATGATTACAAATATGAACCTTGAGATGACATGGTGGGCGACGAATTCGTTGAGAATGATTATTAATTATAGAACCAGGTGCCATTGAAGGAGAATTATTAGAATGAGTGTCCTCGGAAGTGGGAGGAGAATTGGGTGAGTTATCAAGCTGAGGACCAGGTGCCACTGAAGGAGAATTATTAGAGGGAGCATCTTCAGAAATGGGTGAAGAATCGAATGTGTCATCAACCTGAGAAGACGTCGGAATAGGCTCTCGAGAATCAGTGGAATGATCAACTAGATTGTGATGGATAAAATCAGTAGGAACAATCGGCGGTGGAGTGTAGTTATAAGTTCCATCATCATTAATTGGAGTAACAGCAATTGAATTTTTTAATGATGAAGATGGAAGATCACGATATGGAAAATTTGACTCATAAAATATAACATCATGATACATAGATCTGACGAGTTTTGAAATCATATATGCGATATCCCTTTTGACCGTATGGATAACCAACAAAAATACCGGGTTTGGCTCACTCATCAAACTTATGTTGAAAATTCATATTTTTAGCAAAATATAAACATCCGAAAACTCGAAGAGATGAGTATGAAGGAATAGTTCCAAGTAAAACTTGATGAGATGATTTATATTTAAGGATCGGAGTTGGAAGCTTGTTAATAAGGAAGGTGGCAATGAGAATACATTCACCCCAAAAGGAAAGCGGCAAGTTTGCTTAAAATTGTAGAGCTCTAGCAACATCAAGTAGATGTCGATGCTTACGTTCTACGATGTCATTTTGTTGAGATATCGCAATGCAACTACGTTCGTGAATAATTCTATTTTCATAACACCATGTTTGAATTTGTTTAGAAAGAAATTCAGTTCTATTATCTGAACGAATAGTTTGAAGTTGAAGAAGAAAATTGTTCCCATTACCAGAATTGATAGGAGCAATTTTTGTATTGAATAGTCGATTGATTTGATTAAAAAAATAAATTATGTTAAAAAGTTTTAAATTGATGTTTTAATAAATAAATCTAAATACATCTCGAACATCATCAAAAATAGTTAAAAAGAAACATGATCATCCATTTTTTTGAAGGAATAGAAAAAGAACTCCGAATATCAACATGAGTTAATTTAAAATACTGAGATGAATAAGATGATCTTTGATAAAAGAAGAGATGTGGTTGTTTAGCACGTAGGCATACATCACAAACTAAATCTTTATTTGCAATAATAATTGGAAAATTCTTAACAATGAAATAAAAACGAGACCTAGCCTAGATGCAATAGGTCAAATTTATTACAATGTTTGAAAGAAAAAACCGAATTTAAAGCTAAGTCTGCAACTAGGTAAAAGGGACCATTTCGAGCACTACCCTGACTAATCTTCTTCTTCGTTGCTCAGTTCTGAAATATACATTCAGAAGATGAGAAGAATACATCAAAATTTGTTGAATTTGGTTATTGTGAAATTGATAACAAAAGTATTGTTCAGGTGTCAATTGACTAGCAAAAGTAGCGGAAGTAGATGAAGGTGGCCCTGATTTCTTCACCTATTTATCTGGGAATCCATGAATCTGGTAGCATGTAGCAAGAATATGACAATGTTTGTTACAATGCTCACAAAAAGGACGTTGACGCTTTACTGAAGGCCGATAAGGTGGTTTAGACACCTGAAGCGCTGCCGAATCAATGGTAGAAGTTGTTCGAATATTAATCACTTGTTGTTTTTCTTCTTAACGTACCAAATTGTAGATATCCTGAATTGAAGGGAACGGCTCCATCAAGAGAATTTGACTGTGAATAGCTGAAAAACGATCATGGAGTCCTTGAAGAAACTCCATGGCACGATCTTGATTTTGCTAATCAAAAATGCTTTTAGCATTACCACAGATACATGGAGTGACATAGACAATGGAATCGAGTTCGTCCCATAAGGATTTGAGTTGTGTGAAATATAATGAAACAAATATACCTTCCTGTTTTAGGGCAGATATTTATTATTTCAGTTGGTAGATTTTAGGAGCATTCGATTGTGAAAAACGATCCTTAAGATCTGTCCAAATTTGTCCTGCAGTTTCAGCATACAAGATACTTGGATGAATCTCGGGTAAAACTGAATTAAGAATCCAACTTCCAACCAAATTATTACATCGTGCCCAGTTGGAAATATCATCTCCCTCCTTTGGAATTGGAAGTGACCCATCAACAAAACCCAGCTTGCTTTTTACACGAAGTGCCATTGTCATTGCACGAGAACAGTAGCAGAGCTATCTGAATGATGAATGGCATAAGGATCTGTTTTGATAGGTGTTGATGACTGTGGAGATGATGTTGGTGGTAGGATTTTCATTAGACATGGTGAAGAAACGGAGAAAAAATTTGAGTTAAAAGTATGATTTTATTGCTCAAATACCATGTGAATTCACAGTAGGAGAAGAAGTCAATGATTTTGAACTTATGATATGCATTCACTGATCGTAAGATATATAGGCAGATAACAAGAGAGATTTGAATTTAAAATATACACAAAAGTAGTAAACTAATTAACAAACACAGTAAATGGAATCTAAAATTTGTTACAGAACTAAAAGACTTAGTAGTGGTTTTGATTGCGTCCAACATTATTGAAGAATAGTTAAATCGGTTTTTTGTTTTCCCCCTTGAACAGAGGTGATATTCCCTTCTTTGATGCAACTTCAAAGAGGCACATCAGACTTGGAGGAAAGTAAACAGAGAGATGCTTATAGTAGGAGATACAAAAGAAAGGATGAATTTGACAAAGGGAAAACTTTCCGAAGATAGAAAGAGAAAAAGAATGTCCAATTTGCATGGAGATGCCTAAATTATGCTCACTCTTTATGTTTGAAGTGTTATCAGGATTGGTAAGCTCCGTTTGCATTTCATATTTTCATGACCCTCTTTTAAGATGTTTCAAAATTTTCTGCAGGCACTGGCGTTCTAAATCTTGTCCTTTCTGTCGAGATTGCTTCAAAAGGGTGAACTCTGATGATCTATGGGTTTATGTGGAGAGGTGTGATCTTGTGGATCTATCCTTGATAATGAAAGAGAATAGAAAGAGGCGCTATTCATGTATATTGACAAATTGCTTCTTGTCATTCCAGATAATGTATTTCTTCCCCATGAATTATCCATGTTAGATGATAATCACTTTGCAATCTCTCTTGTTGTACATTTTAGACCCACTTGTACATACATGCCAGATATTTTGAAATGTAAAGTTCTGGCCTTTGTCTAAAGTTATGATCTAATTTTTAAATCCTAACCTGACTTGATGAATGTAATAGAGCAATGTGATTTGGAGTTTGAATGATCAATCAGAGTTTTTTCTTTTTGGGGATTTTTTGTTTTTTCAAGCAATAATTAAAACAGCACATATGAAATTTATTACATGTACATTTCCAATCAACCTTTTCAGACAAAGAATCCACATACATAGGCACAGTATTGAACAAATGAATATATGAACACTTTGTCTTCATTATTGCTGTTCTTGCAAGCGCATGTAATCTGCATAAAATCGAGGTTGATTATTTTCAGAATGAGAGTAAGCAAATCCACCGTGGCTGGAGATATCGAGCCCTGCAACCTCATCGTCAATTGAAATCCTCAACACTCCAAGCTTCTGTAGAATTAGAAAGAGTGGGCCCATTGTTAAACTAACCCAGCCCACAATGACTACAACATCAACTAGTTGGGCTCCAAACAAACCCCAACCCCCACCCATCAAAAGCCCATAAGGCCTCGTCACCGTTGTGTCTCCTGAATTGTATACCTGAATCACAAACTTCTCCTTAGCAAAAAGCCCAGTGAATATCAAACCCCACATCCCACACCCACCATGCAATTGGGTCGCCTCTAATGGGTCGTCAAAATGCAACTTTAGGGCCACAATGTTCAACCCAATCAAAACCCAAGCGGCTACAAACCCGCACACAATGGCAGCCCATGGCTCGACCACCGAACAGCCCGATGTGATCGCGACAAACCCGCCGAGCACCCCGTTACACACATCCAGTGCATCCCAATGGCCGACTATTAGTCTCCGACCGAACAACGTCACAATCCCAGCGGTGGACCCCGCCAAAGTTGTTGTTACAGCAGTCCTACCTATTCCGGTCCAATTCCCCTGATCGTTAGTGTCCGGATAACTGACAAGAATCTTATCAAACGAACCGGGGTTAAACCCGAACCACCCGAACCAAAGCAAGAAGGTCCCCAGAACCACTAGGGTAGCATTATGGCCTCTCATTGGTACGGGCTTTCCGAAGGCATCGAACCGGCCCACTCTTGGGCCTTCAATTAATGAGCCCCAAAGCCCAGCAATCCCGCCCACTAAATGCACAACCCCACTCCCGGCAAAATCAATCGCTCCCGACCCAAATAACAACTCAGTCGAACTCGGACTGAGCCACCCACTCGTTGACCAAACCCAGTGGGCCACTACCGGGTAAACGAACCCGGTAAGGAAAAATGAGAAAACGAGGTACGCCGGGAACTGTGTTCTCTCTGCGATTGAGCCGGCGGTGATACCAGCGACGGCGATGGCGAAGGCCCACTGGTAGAGGAAGAAGGTATAGTCGTAAGAGGAGTTGGGAATGTCGTAGAGGGCGAAGAAATTTGTTCCGATGAACGGGTTGGAGTTGGAGCCGTCGCCGAAGGCAAAAGCAAAGCCGAAGAGGTAGTAGGATATGCTTCCGACGACGGCGTCGACGACGTTAGTGAGCATGATGTTCATGGCGTTCTTGGCTCGGACTGAACCGGCGCAGAGCATGGCGAAGCCTAGTTGCATTACGAAGACGAGGTAGGCTGAGAAGAGAAGGTAGACCGTGTTTATGGAGTATGTTACGCTGTCTTCCCATGAGACCGCCATTGGAGAGTGTCGAGAGAGAGAGAGATGGTGGGTGGAGACTATTGAAGGAAGATGATATGGATTGAGATATAAATCTTTGTGTACGAAAATGAGGGGTAGATATAGCTTGAATGGTTGGTGAGGAGGGAAAGAATTAATGAGTTTTCCTCTTTCCCTAATATTGACTAGTAGTGAATTATCTGCTTCTCAATTCTGTTGCTGATCAGATATTACTTACCGAGTTATAAAAACTGGGAATTATTATCAGAAGGAGACAAGACAATCTAGGATTTTACTAACTAATAGTTTAACCACGTCTTAAAGATTCTGTCCAGGTCATAGTATTTTGTGGAAAAGGAGGCACTGAATTCATATCAAATATATATATATATATATATTATATACACGTGATTTGGGTTGTATAGTATAAATAGCTTGTTGGTAATACTTTTATGTGGTTTGAGTAATGTATAGTTATCTCAAACAGTCAAATTCAACCTCGTTCTTTAAGACAACAAAAGAGAATCTTACGGCATTCCTACTTGTGAGGAATTCATGGAATCTTGGGCCCATTTGATTTGACGAGATTACCTCTTTTTTATTTTGACGAGATTTTTAAATGCTTCCCATCAACTATAACTAATTAACTATATACTCTATACTATAGTATAGATATAGCCTTCATGAATCATGCTTATGGACCTTGTGGTAAATTTAAGTGTTGAACTCCACTACAAATTCTTAAAACAGGCGATGTACACATACATCATTTCCAGACAGCTCTTCTTCATCGGTATCTAAAATTTATTTAGAGCTGAAAGGTATGTAACGCCTCAACAATATACATACAATACAACATACAGTTTCAAGTTTATACATCGTATAATCCCCATATGGCATCATATTTGGAAAAAATCACTGGGTTTTAACATACCCTCGAGAATCTTTCATAGCAATCCGGCTAGTGAGGGAAGGTCTCATAGTAACAATGGCATCCTCGTTAGCTCTAGCTCTAAGCGCTAGCCTTCCAGCTTCGATAAACCTTTTAACAGCATCCTCAGCATACCTATTAGCTTCAACCACTGTCATGTTTTTTCCAATGTCTGGATAAGTATTTAGGACATGATCCCCGTTCAGCTGTGATGCCAGCTGGATAAGCTCGACTTGGAACTCTGATAAGCTTGTGTCTTCTCTGGGGCCCCATGGCCTCAGTGATCTGGTTACCTCCGGTAGAGTTTCTGTATACGGATTCTGAAAATGTTAGAACTTGACCTTTACATGGATCCTTTTATCAAATGGACTGTTTAAATCAAATTATACAAGTTTGACGAACAAACCTGGACAATCATCACGTGGACTGTCACGAAGGGTGAAGTATTTCTCAAAGGTTCCGGCCCATGCATCTCTCTTTGTAAGGAAGTTGGATTTGAGGTTGAAAAGCTTTTTTACTGTAGCAGGAATGGATGAGTGTTCGAATTGTGAATCAGGGGTCGGTCCGTCTGGTAAATGGATCACTGCAACAAGATAATCAACAATTATTTACATGACACTGAAAATAGTGAAGCAAAGAGACGAAGTATTTCTACATTGATTACGATAATGTATAATGCAAATTGCAATAAACCATCTTCATAACATACATTGTTATATATATGGTAAGATGTTTTGGAAAGTAAGTATATATTCTTCCCCAAGTAATACTCGATCACTAGATAGAGACATTTTATTAACCGATTTTTTCGATCTAAAATGTTAAACAATTCCTCTTTTATCTCTGATGAATTCGCCCCCATAGGTGGTTCAAATCCTATAATGATAATCTACCATGTCTCATCATCTTTCAAAAAATCACATCTAATTGAAAGAAAACTATGAGCATGCTTAGCCAATTGACATAGAAGCACATTCCTCATACCGAAATGGCAATTATCGAAACAAAATCCAAAGCAGCACCATAATTCACTGATCAATATCCAACTTCCATTAAGGACAGTAGCCAAAAGACATAACTATGTAAAACTCACACCGCACATATCCAGATAGAATGCTCATCGCTCACGTAACAGTTGGAAGTTGGACCACACAACAAAAGCAAGATGAGATAAAACCAAAAAATATAAGTAGACAAAACCAACGAAATGAAGAACAAGAGGACAAGAACAATAACTCACCAGTACCCTTATCCACCCAGGGAGAGATGAGTAGGGTCGGGACCCGCACGCCCAACCGGTCAAACCGGAAGTAATACGGTTCACGCCCGATAATCCCATCCGGGCTAGGCACGCCCTTAACAGGGGTAGGGACATGGTCGTAAAATCCACCATGTTCATCGTAAGTAATCAACAAGGCCATCTCTTTCCATTGAGGACTAGCCCTTAAGGTCTCATAAACCTCCTTTACAAACCTCTGTCCGATTGCCACGTCATGAGATGGATGATCATCGTTGGCCGGGGAAATATTCAGATCAAAGTAACGCTGCTCCAAAACGACGTAGTTTGGTAGCTTACCTAACTTAGCGTGTAACTTGAACTTCAATGAGTAGCTGTGGAATTTGGTCACGAATTTGAGCTTCCTTAAGCTCTTGAAAAACAGAGAGGCGGGGATATTTTGGTAATAAATCCCAAAGCTGAGATCATTTTCGTGCAAGGAGTCGAAGATCGTTTTTTGAGGGAACCCATGGATAAGGTCCTTACGGACGTTGCTCATGGCTCCGTGAGAAGTAGCCGAGTGGACGTAGAACCGGTTCGGTTGAGTGGAAGCAGGGACAGAAGCGAACCACCGGTCGAAGACGGCGAATTCGTTTGCTAACTCGGTGTAAACCGGTAGGACTTCCGGTTTGAACCCGCTCATGACGGTTTTCGCCATGCCTTCTTGCTGGTTCTCGGCTTGCTGTGCAAAACCGTTCATCGGAGCCGGATTTTCCGACGTATCGTTCGACCCAAAAATCTGCTCCCTGATCGCTTGAAACGAGTGTCCCGGGTCGGAGTCAACGAACAAGGAGTCGTTGGAGACGCAGACGTGAGGTGAGTGAGGATCGGATACGGAAACCGGGTTCGATTCTTTACCGGTCAGCCCGTCGATATCTGGCCTGGTTGATTTGAGCCAACCTAGAACGTGGTCGAAGGAGCGATTCTCCATGACTAGAACAACTATGGTTTTGATCGGTCCTTTGGTTTTGGGGAAGTTGAAGTCTAGTGCTTGGGATGAGACGGCGAGGTAGCAGAATACCAGTACGATCGGTGATATCCTCCGGGAAGCCATCTTTCCCGGTGACCGGAGTTGAGAGAAGTGCCGGTCTGGAGGCGTCGAGATTTATAAATGAAGAAAGGTGTCGTGGACTGTACACAATAAAAGTTGGAACTTGACGAATTTTTTAAGACACGTATGTCGAAAGAAGTACGAATATGCTTCCATTATTAAATTATTATTATTATTATTATTTTTAAACAATGAAGTTCTATTTTATTAACTTTTCACCCCATAAAATTTTAAATTAACTCAAAATCCCTCGCACACTGCAGATCCTATAATTTGTAATTTGGCCCTAAACAAAAATGAAAAATAAATATAAAAATTAAGTGTCTTGTGGTGGATGTGTTGCCAAGGTTATGTTTTTAGTTGACTGGATGGTTTAAAATAGTAAAGGAAGAACACGTCCTTGTCTTCATATGGAAAATTCAAACATAATTAATTGTAGGGTGAAGGTTACACATAAAAGCTGAAGTGATTTTGGATAGATATTAATTTGTTGTTTATAGAAATAATTTAAAAAAAAAAAAACCCATTTCAGACAAGATGGATCTCAATGAATCTCTCAACAGAACACATTTTATCTATAACTCGAGCTTATAGACAAGATGGAGTGAGATCTTGATCTTGTTTTGCTTCCATTTAGGGAGCTTGTAAAACGCTCCCTTCTTCATCCCAACTCTCTCTTCAAACTCTTCCTCTGACAAATATGCCTTTCAAAAAAAAAAAAAAAATAGTAAAAAACAAATGATCACATTTCCTTACCTTCTCAAATTTTACAGAACTAGTGAAACTCAGGAGTGTAAATAAAGGAACTCAGGTTACCTCTCGTTTGCTCACATCAATATCCCTCACAAGATCCTTAGAATCAACTTTGAGCCGCTCATACGGATAATATGTCAACAGCATTTCATTACCAGCATTGTCAGGAGGAGGAGATTCCGAAAAGAGTTTTCTATCAGGCAGTGGAGTTGTCAAAGAAGGAGATAGACTTTCTTCTTGGAAACCATCTGGTATGGTTTCAGGCCTGGAGATTGAACTCTTCGGAGAGTTTCTAAAAGGGGCCTGAATAAAAAGAGAAGAATCAGAGAATGTCGGACAATCCAGTTTGTTAAACGATACAATGATCATGAAAGAGTCACACTTTTTTGTTTTGCAATTTTCCTTTTATAATAGCAAGCTTCCGGTCAAATGAGTTTCCATGCATCTACAAGAACCTATAAATTGTTCAGTTTTTGGCATTTGCAAGTTTATTGCCCAATTCTGGAAATTGAAAAGATTTTCTTACACGTGCTTTTGAAAAATCCCATGTAAAGAAACGGGTGAAAAAGGCGGCTCATGCCCTTCCGCGACAACATACATAGGTATCTCCAAGGATGTCCCTTAAACCCGAACCTCCATCTCTAAGAATCTCTGCTAATAAAAATCATACTTTAAGAAACATAATAATGTTCATAAAACCGAGAAGTAGAGTCTAATGATCAATTGACCTGGCCAAGAGAAATTGCTTGTTGCTTTGATCCAACAGTTGAGCGGCCTCCAATCCAAACATAAATCTCATTGTGACAATCAAGCACTAATACATCTTCGGTAGTTAAATCATCCGGTGTGAAATTGAAAACCTCCTTCACCTGAAAAATTTAAAGAAATTCATAACAAAAGAAGACGAAGAAGAATCTCTTCAGAATATTACGCAAAAGGTCCCACATGTGCAAAATATGCCCTTGAAATCACCTGAAAGGGGGATTTTTTTTTTCTTTCTTAATGAAATTCAGATCCTGGAAAAATCTGAAACAAGAGAGAGCTACATATCTTTTGAAAGGAAAGAATGAGACTGTATTTTCAATACCTTCATTGATGTTCAATACAAACAAATGTGGATCTTCCACACGTTGGATCATCTCTTTCCCCTTTGGATATTCGGCCTTCACACCAAGCAGGTCCCAGAAAGTATCCGGTTCATTCCCTTCCCTCACTGATATAGTTTGCCGTGTTGGCTGCAAATGGAACCAATGTAAATAGTTTGAAACTGAATATATTTACACCTGTTGGGAAGATAAATTACTTAAATTTATTGATTCAATCATTCTGTCAAGAATATCGTGGTCTCTGGCCAAGGAGAGAGATCCAATCCAACTAAAAACGGATGTTTCGCTTTGAAGGATGTAACAAAAGGATGAATTCAGAGAGCTTGGGACCTGAAATAGTTAAACTCTTCAATCAAGCACAGTTCATTGATTGAAACCTAGTAAAGTTTTATAATTAATTCTCTAATCAAGCATACTGGATCAACTTGAATAGCCTGCATATTGTTCGGGTTAGTGCCTTGTACTCGAAATAGGGCTGTCTTGTTTTCATTATATGTATCATCATCAATACCCTTACCTTCTATCAGATTCTTGTATCGAGTACCCTTACCTCCCTACACAAATAAATGGAAATATCAGAAATGGAAGATTCTTATGTTTCTAAGCAGAACAACTTGAATTTTTTATTTTATTTTTTATTTTTGTGGGGGTGGATTGAGTTTATGAAGTGCAGACCTTTAAAAATGATTTAAAATCTTGACGATGAAGACAAACTGATGTGGTTCCTTATTCTCTAGCACTTGAGCTTGTAAAAGGAACAGATTGAATGAATTTAAGATTCAATGACTCATGCATTTGAGAAAGAAATATAGAACTCACCAAAACAGGGTTCCCTTTGTTTTATCAGCAATGAAATTCAAATGGGATATTGCATCCTTTCTATCTTCCTACAATCAGGATTAAAATTATATGTAATCAAACAAAGCCATAAAACAACATGATAATAAGCAAGAATAACAAACCGTAATTTTTTTTATTACCATTGTACAAGTTCGGCCAAGCCAGGCATAAAATAGATTCTCTTCCTTTCCATTTCCGGGATATGTATATTCCCACTGAAAATATTTATTTGTCCTTGAACAAGAACTGCGGACAACTCATCCACATTGACCAGCCAAACCTTTTTTTTTTTGTAATTGAAAAAAGAAAAGTGTATTTTTCAGTCATATTCCTTAGTAGCAATAAGAGGAAGTGTCTCTAAGACACTTCTTACTGTGAGTACACACTTTTAGTTTTCCTCCAGTATCTATACTCAGCTGGTAGTCCTCTTCTTCCGGAAGCTTCTTCACCTCATAGCCCTGATGCTTGAATATTGCTGAGTTAAGAACAAAAAAAGTGGGATGTATTAAAAGATAAAAACTAGCTAGATAATTTTCTTAGTCTTATAGTTGACAATTTCTTTGGCATATAGTAAGTACTAAACCGAACCTGCTACTTTTCCTTGACCTTCTTCACACAGCTTTGGCTCCACGTTAGTAGGCCATTCATCAAAGTAGGTCCTAAAAGAAGCAGTTTCTAATCCCTCGGTTAAAAATGTCAGGTGGGTCCCACTTGACCTTTCTTGATTCCTGAGGAATTCCTGTGAAACCATCAAAGATTCAAGGCAAAACATTGCATCAATTTTGGCATTTTTCTACTACAATTTCGTATAAAAGGTTTGATAGCTTCTACATTTCAAAAACATTAACAGAAGATTCTTACTTCCGCAGCTGAAATTGATGTCTTTCGTTCAGAAATGGAGGTATGTCTTCCCATCCAAACAAAGATTTCCGAATTGTAGTCTAGCATATAACACTTATAAGTCTCAAGCAGCTCTTTTGTCAAAATATAATTTCCTCTTTCAAGTAATTTACCCGCAAGATTTATCCCATTGAAAGAGAGAAAAGAAGAAAAATCATTTGTCACAGTTAAATGAAGGAAGAACCTTTAATGTGAAAACTTACCAGAGCAAATTTACTGAAAAAGAATCAGGTCGTTTGGGAACAGAAGGTGCGTCCTTAGGAATGAGAGCATAACCGCCAAAAAAGCTCCAAAAATCATCCACATCAAGATCACCAACAAACTTCCCATCCTCTGCATTAATCAGCTAATTAACTTGTCATAAATTTTTTTAATCTTTTTCTTTACTGTAAACAGAAAAATGAAGGAAGAGGAAAGAGTCTGACCTACAGTTACCACATCACAGCTTCCACCATGCTTATTCTCTTTGATATACTCCACAACTTCCAACCCTTTAGCCCTTTCTTGAGTGCTTGAATTGCATCCACTAAACAGAAAATTTTTTGAAGCAGTGTCAAGTATGAATACATCATTGTGATTCAATGATGATCGAGAGAACGGCACCTAATGAAGTATAGCACAACATCTCAATTAGTTATTCAAAAAAATAAATATGAAAATAAATTTTGAGATTCTTACTTCTTTAACATGAACAGCATGGTCTCCCTTGCATTTTAACAGCTTGACTTGGTATTTTTCGTTAGTGAAATGGCCGTTTTGTGAACTGTATAATCCTTGTAAAGGTATAATACAGGGTTTGAAGTATGATATGAATTTCTCACTTTCATGGCCTTGGAGTTCCCTGTACTGCACTGTACAAGAACGGAGCACTGCATCTAGTTCAAGTGCTTTATCTGAAGCCAAGGCAGAGTCCTCCTATTAATGAAAAATGGTTATTAATTTATTGATAATGTTTATCTTTACAAAATAAGAATATGGTACCTGATTTGTATTCTCTCCAAGCCAATAGTGTGTGTCATGCTGAGGAATTCCATTTTTCGGTATAACAGTCTGTTTCAGGAAACAAAGGATGAGTCAAATTGATCAAATTGATAATTTACCAATGCAGTTGAAGAAAAAGAACTTTAAAACGCATTGAAAGTGACTCACATTTAAAACTATATAAGAACTTCCGGAGTAGAATTTCCAGTGTGAAGACTTCGGGACAGGGACCACCTGAAGACTCTGAATGCACCAAATTTATAGTCCACTAAGATAAGAATGTAAAAGAGAAACCAATCCATAAATTTAAAACAAGTACCAAAACAGTACATATTTGCTTTGTTCCGTATACATACTAAATCTGAGAAAAGTTTGTTGACACCGAAATTTTGGTAAGGATATGGCTTTGCCCCAGCACCATGGAATGCCGGATCTGTGTCTTTCGGGAAAGGAACATAGTCTCTCATGGCTCCAATACTAATAAACGCCAAGTACCTGCAGATAATTTCTCCAGTCAAAAGAACTTAGTGTCATAATTTTCCAGAGAAAGAATTCAAAATTTCAAATTACTCAACAAATCACAGCAAGAAATCATTATACTAGTCATGCCGGTATCCAGAAAAAAAAAAGAAAGAAAGTCTTTTGAGAACACGGATAGGCTTTTTCGTATCAATTATCCAAATGCAAGGTAGGTCAAAGCCAAAGTGATCACCCTCCAAAAAAAGAAAAAAGAAAAAGAAGACACCTTTCAAACTATAAGCATCTAGAACCTATACATATAGTTCAAAAATTCGGGTCAAAAGAAACCCCCTCTGAGCTAACCAAGTTTCCAACTTCTTCTATTATAAGATGAGCTAAGTTCATCATAATGAAGATTCAACGAGGATCATAAATCAAATAAAGTAAAAAAAATAAGGTATAAAAGTTAGTAGTCATAGTCTGAGAGCAAATCTTACTTGTTTCTCTCTGTATGGCTTATGAAGATTCACCTTTGCAAGAGGCTGAAAGAACTGAGCTCTGGATATTCCAGCTTCTCTTTAAAATGTTGAAAAAGCAGAGAGAGAGATCAAATGAAAGGGAAAAAGTGCAGGGGAAAACATGCTCAATACTTGGATTAACTTTATCATCAAGCCAAACAAGGGTCCCACCACCCACTAATTACTGAATTAAGCATTTTACTTGGCCTGAAAACGACCCATTAACGGGGTTGCCGGCTTAACCCGTCTCTCTTAATACTATTCCCGGTCCATTTCATCCTCCATTGATCTCGGCGTTAATCGGATTATCAGAATCACTAGAAGACGATTCCGCCGTCTCCCCAGCAAGGTAGCAAGTGATGAACTAGTGAAGCCACAAATATAACTGAGTCGTCATGTCGTTTGTACAAATACCTCAGTTTAACATGTCGTTTTGAGTAATCTTTATTTTCCGACGAGCTTAGGCTCTCAGTTGCCTGATGTGTAAAGACACTTTCTGTCGAGGGTCGACTCATGAGAGTCGTTTCGACCCGCCACATAGAGCTCAATTCTTCGACATGTCGTTTGTTTAGTCGACACGTCGCATTAGTAGACGCTTCTCCTTTTCTTTATCCCCCCCGCTGGTTCAGAAAAACCCTTTCGCTTTCGTAAACCTCTCTCCCGCGCGCTCCGAGAGAGAGAGAGAGAGAGAGAGAGAGAGAGATCTTCTGAGCGATTTCGGTAGTTAGCGATGAACCCGCTAACCCAAGTGAAACGAATCCAGAATATTAATTCGAAGGAGGCAGCGTTAGGGATTTCTGAGGAAGCTTCATGGCACGCCAAGTACAAAGGTTCAGCCTACGTCTTTGTTTGCGGGATTCCGTTTGATCTCACCGAAGGCGATCTTCTTGCCGTCTTCGCACAGTAAGTTTGTAAACAGTGCAATCGGTTTTTCATTCATGTTTAAGTTAATTAGGGTTCTATAACTCTTAGATTTACTGAAATGTTTTGGAAAATCGATAAATTAGGTATGGAGAGATTGTTGATGTTAATCTCGTCAGAGACAAAGGCACTGGTAAATCAAAAGGTTTTTCATTTGTCGCATATGAGGATCAGAGAAGCACAATCTTCGCTGTAGGTTTGTTTTGCTCTCCCTACTTCTTTCTTCCTCTCACTTGAGTATCGTGTCATCATTGTTGCATCCACACACTTATACGTTGTTCTTGCTATACGCCTTTCCTTTCAGATAATTTGAATGGGGGGCAGATTTTAGGTCGGATAATTAGGGTTGATCATGTTAGCAAGTAAAAAAAGAAAGAGGAAGAAGATGAAGAGACAGAGAAGCGGAAGAGGGAGGAGTGCGGTGTATGCCGTGCCTTCCAGAGAGGCGAATGCACTCGTGGAGCTGGATGCAAATTCTCTCATGACAAGCAGGTATCATAAATCTTGTCAAAATAGCTCAATTATCACTCTATAGTTTGAATTTTTTATTCTAAAGACTCATCCTTATGTTGTGTAGTCTCTGATATAAATATAGAGGCAATCATCATACCAACTTCTTTTTCACCTTGAAAACTATCTGCAATTCTGCATAAACAATCTAGTGTGTAACTATATGGATATCCTAGTTCTTATTTGTGCTATCTCTTTGCTCAGAGATACGCAAAGCCAGTTTGGGGAGCTCCTGAAGATGCACCTCCAAAATGGGGTCATGACAAGTTTGAGGGTCCAAAGAAGGGCCATGATAAAGATATTGGTGCCAGAGCAGGGGGCAATGGTGGGGCTTTAGAAAGCCACCCAAGAGAAGATGACAGAAGGGGGGAAAGGAAAGTGAAAGGTGGAGAATATGATATGAAACCAATAGATGATCGTGGTAGAAGGGAAGCTAAGAACTTGGGAAGTTGTGATGATATTGATTTTGAGTCGAAATCAAGAGAATATCATGAACAAAGGAAAGATAACAATTTAAGAAGGTGCGATGATTCAGATTTTGAGCCAAAATAAAGGGAAGATCATGACAAGGGATGTAAAGAGATGGAGAGGGAACGATGATAATGAGTCTCCTCCAAAATTGAGACGAGATTATGATAGGAGGGAAGAGAAGAGATCAAGAGTATACAACGAAGAAGAGCATCAACCGAAGTTGAGAGAAGACTATGATAGAAGGGAAGGAGAGAGGCCGAGGAGGCAAGTCAGAATCATATAGTGAAGAGAAGCAAGATAAAAGAAGGGACTCATGGCCAACTCGGGATAGGGATTCTAGCTCCCATCCTCAGAGAGTGAGATAAAGATTGGCCAAGAAGATTGGATAGATAAGGCTGTAAGTGAAGATTGCAATCATCTGCTTAACTTAGGAACAGTGAAATCGGCAAGGTCTTCTCTGTTTCAACTGGATGAATGTTTACAGTGATTGAATCCCAATTCTAGGGTTATGAGAATCCCAATTTTGTAGACTTGCATTAATTCAAGGTTGATAAAGAAAAATTTTTAATGATATGATCAATTTCCTTTTCCCAGGGATTTTAGCACAAATTACACAACTGTAATGTCTAGTATTCTACAGAGGCACCTAAAGAGAACAAGGGAGATGAAGATTCTCCTGCCTAATTCTCTCCCTTTTCAAGCTTACCAATAATCCGTACAAGAACACTGCCCTCCTCTAAAATGATGAAACCGATACCTATCCCTTATCAATATCTCTCTATCATAAAGACTAGATATGAGCTTAGCAACTTCATGACAATCCCCACAAACACGAAGATTCTTCACTACCCTAATCGGTTGACCCCGGTCAATGCTTATAAGCCCAAAAGCAATAGCTAACTTCTCACTATGAAGGTTCAAAGCATGCTCCTTCATATCCTCTTCTTCGACAAGCTGTAGAACTTGAGACTTATTCGGCTTATATCCAACCAACTTCAGTCTGCCCGCAATTTCATCCAACTTCAAGTAAACTTCCCTACATCTAGGATGAGAATTATCACTCACTAGAAACTCATGAACAATCCCATTAACCTCAATAGAGCTACAGCCTGGTTCCTTCTTCAATTCAGAATCTCTCATAAGCTTTCTCAACTCGGAAACCTTATCCCATTGCCCTGTTTTCGCATAAATATTAGATAAAAGCACAATGGCTCCATGATTTCTGGGTTCAAGCTCGAGCAAATGGGTACTAGCCTTTTCAGCAAGCTCAACGTTCATATGCAATCTACAAGCACCGAGTAAAGCACCCCATACAGAAGCACTAGGACTTATAGGCATTTTCTCAATAAACTCTTCAGCATCTTTAAGAAAACCAGCTCGGCCTAAAACATCTACCATACAAGCATAGTGCTTTGATCCTGGTTCTATACCATGAACTGGCCCCATTTCATAGAAAAACCTTCTCGCCTCATTGACTAGACCAGCATGACTACAAGCACATAATACATTAGTAAAAGTGACAGCATTTGGTTTCACTTTAGCTTTTTGCATTTGTAAGAATAAATCTATGGCATCCTTTCCACGTCCATGCATTCCCAAACCCGCTATCATTGAACTCCAAACAAACACATCTTTCTTCTCAGCCAAATAGAATACCTCAAGGGCTTTATCTAAATCGCCGCACTTTGCATACATGTCTATAAGTGAAGTTATGAGATGACAGTTTAGTTGAATTCCATGCTTTCTAATGTACACATGAATCCACCCACCTAAATCAATTGCCCCCAATTGAGCACAAGCTGAGAGAGTACTAACTAAAGTGACTTCATCTGGTTTTGCAATCTTACTAACCTGTAGTTCATGGAAAGTAGCCAAAGCCTCTTTAGGTTTTCTGCTTTGCTCATAAGAAGATATTAGCACATTCCAAGCAGCAATGTCTTGCTTTGGCATTGTGTTGAAAATCCTCTTAGCTTCATTGTATTTACCCATCTTGGCATATCCATCAAGCATGGTTGTCCAAGAAACTATGTCCTTCTCTGGCATTTCATTGAACAGTATTTCTGCATCTTCCACGCTTCCGCATTTTGTATACATATCAAGCATTGAATTGCTCAATGTCAAATCCATATAAATATCATTCGTCTTAATGTATGAACATACCCACCTTCCATATTCCAAGTCTAACTTCTTTGCAGAAGCTGATAAAAGACCTACCATCGTTACACCATTGGGTTTCAATTTTGATTTCTCCATTTCCATAAATAACTCAAATGCATCCATTGGAAAATCACCTCGCGCCGAAGCATTGATTATGGAATTCCAAGATACGACATCTTTGTTCAAGATTTTTGCAAATACCCGATAAGCCAAATCCATATCCCCACATGAGCTGTAAAAATGAATAAGGGAATTCAGAATAAATAAGTCTGATCCAAGAGAGCTTTTAATTACCATTCCATGACAAGCTTTTCCAGTCTGTGAAGCCTTAAGTTCTGAAGCAGCCTTGAACACAAAAGGAAAAGTAAACTTGTTCGGAAAGTCTTGACAATGATAAAGCATTTGGAGAAACACTACCAGGCTTTGAACAGGGTCTGAGCTTGAGGCGTAAGCACGAATGAGGATGTTCCATGTGTACAGATTTGGTTGGGGAATTTGGTCGAATATTTGGTGGGCATAACGGATATTTGAAAATGGAGGAAGCGCACAAGTGGTGAAGAGCTTACTTGCGGAGTATGGGTCAAAGAAGATACCTGAACGGAGCATTTGAGCGTGAATTTGATGCAGATGCTTGATATGGGTGCATTGACTGATGAGGGATGATAACGTTGGCTGGTTTTGAAAAGAAAGGCCGTTGTTGAGAGATGGAGAATTAGAGCTTGAATTTGAGTTAGGGAAATTAGTGTTTAGTGGTAACGAGATGATTCCAGTGCTTGGAGCTAACTGCATCGTCATGAATGATGAGAGCTTATTGAGCTCAATCGATAATTAGCTTCTCTGTTATGGCCGCGACATATCAACTTTTATTGTATCAACGGCTTTTTTTTCCTTTTCCTTATTACTATTATTTTTTCTTTTCTCTTCCTTCAATTTTTACCGCCAATATATAGAGTTGAAGATAGCGCAAACAATTTTTTATTTGGCCAAAAAAGTAAAGGGGCATGTTTGGCTACACGAAATGTGTTTTGTATTTTAAATATTGATATATTATGATTTAAAAAAATAGATAAATATATTAAATTATATTGATTTTTTAATTTTTAATTATTTTTTAATAAGTATAAAAAAAAATTAATTATTAAAGAATTATATTTTCAATTTATTTATCAATAATCTCTCGCCTCCACGGTCGGAAAAAAAAATCAAATTTTTAAAAGGATTATTGACGAAAAAATTAAAAATATAATTTTTAAATATTTAAAAATATTTTTTTATAATTATTAAAAATTAAACCATTTGATAATATATCAAATTATATCTACTAAAAAGATATTTTTTTCAAAACAAAATATGTAGCCACACAGGCCTTAACTAACTTAACTATGTTTTGATTATCTTATTATTTTATTTTGTTTTGTTCATTTCTTTTGGGAACAAATTATCATTTTATTTTTTATTTTCCTCATTTTCAAGATATTTCGAAAGTTTATATATAATAAATAAATACCTTAAACCTTAAATTTATTGATATGCACCAAATCCCCATTGAGTTGGGTTAATTCTTTACAATTTATAAGTTCGTGTACATGTTGGATCTTATCTTGATCCTCAAAGGAGCTGCTTTTTGAGCTTCTTGGTTATCTCAGCTACATATTTACCCCGATGAAAGGCTTGTCGGAGCTCAAGCTCGGTCGGTTCGCGGGACCCATTTGAAGCATAAGTTCCAGCCCCATAAGAAGACCCACCCTTCACTTCACCCATCTCAAACAATCCACTCCCAAAAGTGTATCCAAGAGGCACAAATATCATGATACCTGTGTTATTGCCGTTAACCTACAAGTTTACAATATCATAATCAATACCTTCTAAACGGTTAGAAAATGGGCACGAAAATGCGACATCCATAAATAATGACATGTTGGACTACTTACGCCGTGAGTTCCTGGCCTCCACCGTGAAATCCGGTACTCCAGAATATTCCAGCGGGTTTTCCAGCGACGGCTTGGGAAGCCCATATCTCATGAGTGGAATCAAAGAAGGCCTTGAATTGGGCAGCCATGACCCCGAACCGAGATGGGAATCCGAAGATGAAACCGTCTGCATCCAAGAGCTGTTCCGGCTTGATTTCATTCACATCATCAGCTTTTGAAGGAGCCTTCATCTTCTTCAATATCAAATCAGAAAGTATTTCTGGCACCTAGAAGTTAAAAAGAAGCATATATAACTTACTATCGTGCGTGATTGTTTCTTTTTCTTATTTCTTTCTTTTCACTCCCATTTTCATTTCTCAACTTTAAAGTAAGCTCATACCTGCCAGAGCATTGCTTCAACTCCTTGAACTTCATTAGCCCCCCTCTGAATTTCTCTCGCCATAGTCTCCACATGTCCGTACAGCGAGTAGTACCTAAAATTACAATCGAATCGAGAAAGAATTCTACAATATCAAATAAAAAAGTACCAAAATTGGAGTATCCCCCTATGTTTATAAGAATGGATGGTACCTACACTATGTAAACCTTGGTGGTGGTAGCCATAGTTGACGGCTTGAGAATAGTTCTGGGATTTTTGATGTATGAACTTCACTAATTATGCATATGTTCAACAAAACAATCAGCAAGAACAAGAATATGTAGTTTTCTTTTCTTATTAACAAAGTGGATAACTTCTCTTTTTTGAGGAAATAGATAGACACTTGATCAAATCAATTGAAAGCATAACAAAAATGGCTACTCTTGAATGATACGATACCTTTCCTGCCATGAAAATGCTGGGATGGAGTTGGGGTAGGAAGAAGTAGAGAAACTGAGAAATGGAGATGAAAAGAACATATATATAATAATTATTATTATTATTATTAAAAACTACTTACGTACTGGAGAGCAAATTATGACGTGGCAATCGTCATCGTGCTTTACTTTATTTTCGGCATGTACCATCAGTTGACATTTCTTCCTCTCTCTTGAAGCGACCAAACATATGATGCCTAGCAACGTACTCTTCGACATGTCGTTATTGCTTATAGACAGAGGTTCCTATTGTTGTACGTGAAAGAGAGCTCTGATTGAAAGACTCCAAACGGAACGAATATTCAGTTCCTATGATCCATGATCCATTGATCGATCTTATTCAAAAGAACTCCATGATTTTCTGCTACAGAGCTTCATACAACAAAAATGGCAGAACAGCAACCTTTCTTGTAGAGTTAAGAATGAACACCACTGTAAATTCTAAAAAACAAAAAAGAGAAAAATAAATACAATAAAAATCATTTTTCAACAAAAGAGGATTCAGCAAGATCGATAGCACGGGCTAGACCGGCTACTTTATTCTCGCATGGACCATCAGTTGACATTTCTTCCTCTCTCTTAAAGCGGCCAAACATCTTATGCCTGGCTACGTACTCTTCGACATGTCGTTATTGCTCGTAGACAGAGGTTCCTATTGTTGTACGTGAAAGAGGGCTCTGATTGAAGGACTCCAAACGGAACGAATATTCAGTTCCTATGATCCATGATCCATTGATCGATCTTATTCAAAAGAACTCCATGATTTTCTGCTACAGAGCTTCATACAACAAAAATGGCAGAAAAGCAACCTTTCTTGTATAGTTAAGAATGAACACCACTGTAAATTCTAAAAAACAAAAAGGAGAAAAATAAATACAATAAAAATCATTTTTCAACAAAAGATGATTCAGCAAGATCGATAGCACGGGCTAGACCGACTGCTTTATTCTCGCATGGACCATCAGTTGACATTTCTTCCTCTCTCTTAAAGTGACCAAACATCTGATGTCTGGCTACGTACTCTTCGACATGCCGTTATTGCTCATAGACAGAGGTTCCTATTGTTGTACGTGAAAGAGAGCTCTGATTGAAGGACTCCAAACGGAACAAATATTCAGTTCCTATGATCCATGATCCATTGATCGATCTTATTCAAAAGAACTCCATGATTTTCTGCTACAGAGCTTCATACAACAAAAATGGCAGAACAGCAACCTTTCTTGTAGAGTTAAGAATGAACACCACTATAAATTCTAAAAAACAAAAAGGAGAAAAATAAATACAATAAAAATCATTTTTCAACAAAAGAGGATTCAGCAAGATCGATAGCACGGGCTAGACCGGCTACTTTATTCTCGCATGGACCATCAGTTGACATTTCTTCCTCTCTCTTAAAGCGGCCAAACATCTTATGCCTAGCTACGTACTCTTCGACATGTCATTATTGCTCGTAGACAGAGGTTCCTATTGTTGTACGTGAAAGAGGGCTCTGATTGAAGGACTCCAAACGGAACGAATATTCAGTTCCTATGATCCATGATCCATTGATCGATCTTATTCAAAAGAACTCCATGATTTTCTGCTACAGAGCTTCATACAACAAAAATGGCAGAAAAGCAACCTTTCTTGTATAGTTAAGAATGAACACCACTGTAAATTCTAAAAAACAAAAAGGAGAAAAATAAATACAATAAAAATCATTTTTCAACAAAAGAGGATTCAGCAAGATCGATAGCACGGGCTAGACCGACTACTTTATTCTCGCATGGACCATCAGTTGACATTTCTTCCTCTCTCTTAAAGCGACCAAATATCTGATGCCTGGCTACGTACTCTTCGACATGTCGTTATTGCTCATAGATAGAGGTTCCTATTGTTGTACGTAAAAGAGAGCTCTGATTGAAGGACTCCAAACAGAACGAATATTCAGTTCCTATGATCCATGATCCATTGATCGATCTTATTCAAAAGAACTCCATGATTTTCTACTACAGAGCTTCATACAACAAAAATGGCAGAACAGCAGCCTTTTTGTAGAGTTAAGAATGAACACCACTATAAATTCTAAAAAACAAAAAGGAGAAAAATAAATACAATAAAAATCATTTTTCAACAAAACAGGATTCAGCAAGATCGATAGCACGGGCTAGACCGGCTGCTTTATTCTCGCACTCTCTTTGCTCATCAGCAGGATCACTATCGGCCACAATGCCAGCCCCGGCTTGGAGATGAGCAACCCATTCTCTCCGCTTATTTACATCCTTGTAAGAGTACATTGTGTCGTAACGAGTACTAGTTGGGAACACTACGGTTCTCAAAGCAAGGGCTATATCCATGTCTCCTGAGAATGAAATTCCCCCAAAACCACCACTGTATGGCCCACGCCTCGTCACTTCAAGCTGATCAATTAACTCCATGGCTTTCACCTGTATGTAGAAGCACAGCAGATTGTAAGAATGTGGTTCAAATCATATTTGACTAAGAGGACTATAAAAGAAATTTGAAAAATCGACAAGAAAAAATCCACATTTTCAGGATTGTCGTTGAGGAGTTTAGGAATATTTTTGACAGAAAATTTAAATAAGAGATAAACCAATGAATTCACTGTTTAGAGAGGAGGGTAGAAGAGTATATACCTTAGGAGCTCCACTAACAGTGCCAACAGGCAATGCAGCGCGGAGAACATCCCAGGCAGTAAATTCATCAAGCAACTCACCTGTCACCTGCAGGATAGGCATGGGTCTATAACTGAAGGCGAACGGAAGAGAGCTATGCTATGTCTAAAAGTTTTCTGTCTTTATAACAAAATGAAGAGAGTTGTACTTACAGTAGAGCTGATGTGCATGACGTGGGAATATCGCTCAACATTCATGAGTTTTTCAACTTTAACAGAACCTGGTTTGGAGACCTGTATGGGTATTTTGAATGTGTTTTAAGCATATGAATGTGGCAGTAAACAAACAACTTACATTAAACAAGTATATACCTTTCCAACGTCATTTCTTCCCAAGTCAACTAGCATAATATGTTCTGCACATTGCTTTTCATCATTTAAAAGCTCCTTCTCCAACATCTTATCTTCTTTCAGTGTGTTCCCTCTTCTAACAGTCCCAGCAAGGGGTCGGTTAGTTATCTTTCCCTTTAAAATTGAAGAGAAATGTACAGAGAGTTTGTTAAGAGAATATATAAAAATACCTAATAATCTTGCAGAAACAAAGACGGAGGGGAAGAGTATATTGCACTTCTTAAATGAAAATGAATGAATAAATCCAAATATCATTACCTTCTTCACACGCGTAAGAATCTCTGGACTTGAAGAAACTAGGATGCAACCACGAGCCTGGCAACCAGAAAGATATGAAGAATAGGTCAGATTTAATAAAAGCTTCACCCAAAACCTCTTTTAACAAAAGTAGACAAACCTGTAAGTAAGTCATATAAGGACTAGGATTGACAATGCGTAGAGCTCTGTAAACTTCAAATGGATCAGCAAAGGTTCTGCGTTCAAAGCGTTGACTCAAAACAATCTGGAAAATATCACCGGCCAGGATGTGCTCTTTAGACTCCAGCACCGCTTTCTTGTATTGTTCACTTGTCATACTTGACATCTCTAGTTTGGGTCCAAAGAGAGATGTGGATAACTTTATTGAACCTGCAGGCAGCCTCGGTCTGAAATCAACAATAAAGTTATGCACTCTCGAATTGAGCTTGAGGAGACAGAAATATAACAATAACATCAAAATCAAATACTTCAAAAATATACAAATATACGTATATACATATAAATAAATGTATATTACTTACGAAACTATGTCATGTACTCTGGAAAGTAAAGTTTCCAATCGGTTCATTCCCTCACTGTAAGCCTCCTCAACTGAAGAATATTTATCTAACCGCACCCAGTGAATCACATATGCTTTCTGCAATCCAAAATCGCAGAACAATAGCAAAACAGTCATGAAGGACAATCCATCTTGATTTAATCATTTGCTAGCAAAAAGGGAAAAAAAGGTAAACGGTAATTTTGACAAAGACAAGAACGCAGGCATGGAAACAAATTGATAGTAAAAAAATCTATTATATTAAGTGACAAAATATATACAACATTATGTGATAGAGCATTATATATAATTTAAGTCCAGTCTTGCAGAAATCCGGTAAATCTTAACAGAGCCCCAAATGTGTTTTTGTTCAATGTACTACTTGGTGGATTGCACTTAATTCCAAGGAGAAGAATCTGATGCATAGTTGAAAGGATGGAAATCCTGTTAAGTTGTTTGTAAGAAGGCACACCTTCTCTACATGATCAAACACAATTACATCATCATAAAGGCCAAGATGGATATCAGGAAGGTTTCTGTCATCGGCTGGGGCACTTGAGAAGGGCAACTTCTTCTTTTCAACATAGCGAACTGTATCATATGAAAAATAACCAACCCATCCACCTGGAAAGAAGACAGTGAACCACTCCATATAGTTAGGAAGTCCCTAAAAAGAGCAGGTCATCTTTGGATTAGACTAAGGACTAACAAAATTTTTATCTTATATTATAAGACAATATGAGAGATAAGCTCAACTTTTATTAATCCACTATTAGTACCACAAAATGCTTCTGGAAGTTCATCAACAAGTTGGGGTCTCCAACCCTCCATGATTCTTCGAGGAACAGCCATTGGATCCTCCACGATCTCCTCTGTTCTATGCCCTTCCTCATGGTCCAAAACTGTAACCATATTCTCCTTTGCCACAATTTCCATAGTTGGCTGCGCACCAACCACACTATACCGCCCCTATCCAAAATCACCCTAATCAGGGATTACGGAATCACAAAACCAGATATTTAAAAGATAAATATAAGGATGCTAAAAGCGCTTACAATATTTGAAACTTGCAAACCCGGCTCAACCGATTCAAAGAGAAAGCTTGGAGCATCTCTATCATCCTCCTTTACCAAACATCGGTAGGCAAGCACTGGTGTAAGATGATCAGAGAATATGCAACGGTACAAAGGGATTAGATTCCCCTTCTCTGAAGCTTCTATAAACTTCACTGAATTATCGACTGCATTAGCAGTATAAAACAACATTTAGAACTAAACTAACTAACTAACTAAAAAACCGATGAATATGCACATCGTTTTTGGTGTATTTCGTTGATTCCAGTTGAAGAAAATAAAATCCAATCGAATACACAATCAATTCTGGCTTATGCCTTTTTGTGCTCCCGAAGAAATCATAGAATACACAACATTAGTCCATTTTTCTCGAAAACACAAACAAAATCCAATCCATAGATCTCCATCTTGAGATGAAATTGAGAAATTCACCTAATGGCGTAGCTGAGCATCTGAGTGTACAAACGCGGGAGCTGCCACCGACTAAAGCCAGAGAGTTTAAACTTGAGGTCGAAAGTGACAATGTGGATTTAAGGTCGCCGGAAATTTTTGCAGGAGATCGGAGAGTCGACGGAAACTGGCGGAAGGTTACGGCTAGGGTTTGTATGGTTAGCGCCATTTCTCATTGAATTTTCAAAGCTTCTTCTGTCAGTAGGCCCTCTGTCTAACAGCAAACCGTTTTATCTATTTTATACCTTCTTTATTTTTATTTATATTTATTTTCCATCCCCTTTTTTAGCAATTGGATATAATAACTGAATTATTGGTTCATAAACGAGCCCAGCCCACGGTGACCCAAATGTTAACCTGGGCCGCAGTTTAACCTGAACGAAGATAATGTGGGCCCATAGAACCCTCCACTCTTGCGCTTCGAAACGGTTAACCATTTCCTCTATATATTCTTTCATGCAACGATATGCAGTCTCCATGCTATCAGTATCACCTTCACGTTTCCAGGGTTTCATGTACGGACTCGTTCCCCCCCTTTTTTTTTTTTTTTTTTTTTTTTTGCATTTTCATAATCTGAAAATGGTTTGCAGATCTAGGATGTTTGATTCGATAATCGATAGTCAACCTTCTTAATTTAGTTTATTTGTTGTTGATATAGTAAGTAAATTACTAATTAAACTAGAAATCTGTAATAATTAATCTCTTTGGAATCTAAGAGAATAGGCAGAATCATCATTGAGCACTCACTGTATTCATGGACCTTCACGGGTTCACTAATGAAGCTTAATTCTTATTTTTGGGTACGGAAATGTGGGAAATAGTTTTCACTAAAGGAGATCTCAAAGAAGTTAAAGAAGAGGTTGTTGCTAAATTGAAGGTATTTGATATGGACTAGCAGATTTAATTAATGAATGCGAAATCTTATGGTCTTGTTGTCCTCTCTGCCTACGACAATGGGTCAGTCTTAGCTCCTGAAATACTCGATCTTACCGAGGATGATCTTGTCGGAAGGTTCGCGTATGGAGTGTCAATGGTCGCTTCCCTCTCACTCGCCCTCTCCTTCCCGACCATTGCACCTGCTCCTCACATGCTCATCAATGGCTACAAGAATACTCAGGCTGTTGCAGTAGCCACAGAGTATTCCTTCCCTCTGGCCGAGAAAGTCGAGGAGTACCTGAAGGTTCGTTTCACTTTTTCCAGTTTTGGTGATGAAATTGCAGGACCCGAGTAAGTTCGCCGTTGCGGCTGCTCCTGCTGATGCTGCCCCCGGTTCTGGTACTGCTCCGGCGGCTGCTAAGAAGGAAGGGAAGGTAGTGAAGGAAGAAGAAGACGACGCCAAGGACTTTTCACTCAATTTATTTGATTGAGACTAGCTAATAGCATGGTATTTTGATCCGATTCGTGTGGTGTGTAGATATTTTGGATTGGAGATTTTATCTTGCTTTCTGGAATAAATTTTCACAACTTTGCATGGGTAACGCAACACTATAACGACGTAGTTTTCCCAATTCAGGATGTTGTTACATAAAAATCTATAAAAATATATTTATACTTATATTTATATATATATATATATATAATTAAAAAATAGTTATAATAAGACAAAGCATTGTTTTATACAAAGAATGACAAAATTACAATTTATCGTTTTATTGGTTAAAACATAGTAAGTAAATACAACCCCGCTACAATAAAAACATTTCTAGTATTTTGCATATAAACTTAACTGTCTTCTTTCCTTTTCCTATACATCTTAACGGGCAACAATCAACTCCTTGCTGGAGCGCAGTGCTTACTTAGGTACAAAATCTCTGGCACTAAGAAAATGGAGAAATAAGTAAAAGGCAAATTCAAGAAGCGATGAAAGAACTTAAAACAGAATCAAATGGCAGAGAAGAAAAAGAATAATAATGGTTTCAGTACCTATTCAACGTGAAACTCATTCAAAAACGCCATAAGTAGAAGAACAATCACAAATATCTAAGCTCTGAGTGCAATTACTGAAGGCAGTTTCGGAAGAAACGGATACCCTGATAGATATCGATATAAACAGCAACAAAATATCTTCGTCAGTATAATCATAGAAGAAAATAGAAAGCAGTGAATGTAGATGACAATATCTTTAGAATTTGGATGGAAAACCTGCAATGCAAAGGTCATATCGGATTTCATCAACTTTCAGTGATACTCTTTTCAGTTTATCATCTCGGGATTGACCCAGTTTAAGAAGCCCCTACATTTTGCATCCACTTAATGTTAATGATTTCCCTCTTAGCCATGTTAGAGAGAGCTACTAGTCAATATATTGTTTGTTTTATGGCTACCTGGTCATTTAGAACTCTGTACATACTGGCAAGCTCAGATGCTCCAACTGGTGGGATTCTTGCGGATTTGCAGACCTCCTTGTATGATTTATTTACCTGCATACATATATAATAAGTCTTAAGAATAATGAATGATTTTTCTTTACTGTAAAATGTAGGAGGAAATAACAACACACCTCGTCTAAACTTGCATCTTTCTTCTTCCCACGGAAAAGCTTCACAGCCGAACAAAGGATAATCTGCAGCAAACAAAGGCAGGGTCAGAGATCAGCATATTTAGGTAGGATAAATCAAACACATTTTGCTAGGGACAGAACTACCTGTTGATGCTGAGGAAGAGATTGGATTGTGTCCACAACTGGAGATTTAAATGTCTTTGACAATGCAACCGCCATATGATCAATCCTCACCTGTATCCACACAAATGTCAGACATGGGTATCTTAGTATGGAGAGGAAATTATGACCTCAGGTTTTAGCACTTACTATATCTTGTTTCTCTGCAATACCAGGAGTAGAAGCTTTCTGTTCCTCATTCTGTTCCTCAGAGGATGCTTTTGCTGATGATGATAGATTTGAGTTGCCACTAACTTCTCTGAGCTCAGCTTCTAGATATTCCACAGCACTTCTGTTTTAAACCAAGGAGCATCCATTTGAACTCATCACTAGGGTATCAGCTTCTATAATTTAGTGCAATTATTAAATCTATGTAAAAGAATAGTGCCAAAGACTGACCTGCAAACACAAAGGGCTTTTCGCATATCTCCAGATACAGCTGCAATTTTCTGTAATTAAATTATTACTCAGGCCCAACAGAACAATTGCACAATGAATGTACACATTGAAATTTCAGACCTATGATTTTATCAATAAACTATACATTTCTCACTGGTCAATAGCAGAATAAAGTTCCTTTTTCGAGGAGTAACTGTTTCATCAATCAATGGCATTATGGCAGGTTGGCCCTAATACAAGTTTATTCAACCTCCAGCACCAAAATTTGTAGAGAACAAAATATGCTGACCCATAATTATCGTGGGTAGTGAAAATCAACTTTGCAGGCCACTAGAATAACCTTTTTTCTTGTCACTACCAATTAGTAAATTTCAGGATGGATCATAGTGAACTCACTCTGGCACAAAGTTCCAATGTTTGTGGATGAAAAACAGTGCAAGGAAGCACCCGCTATGCAAGAGAAATACTCGGAATTTAGCATTGAAACAACAAGGCAATTTGCTCAGATAATTAAAATTTCTACATAAGTATCCTTCCAACATCTGCTGCTAGGACCATACATACTTACCTTTAGCCTTTCTTGAAGGATCTTGAGGATCTGATCCTTAGAGTAGGCCCTAAAAGTTACAACCAGAGGTTTGCCTGGAAACTGGAGGAAATTGAAAGAACCAATAATTAGTGATCTTTCCAAAACTACAAAACATGCTTGCAATATTAATGGAGACAAGGATCAGCGTAATCAGTTTAGAGCCTGGGAAAAAAATCTTTACAAGAATTATTCAACCAGCATAAGAATAGTTCATAGATCATAAGTTCAGAAAATTATTCAACTCACAATTTAATGACTGAAGCCTTGGAAGAAAACGATCGGCCAGGTCAATGGAATTTGCAATACCTGCATAGTTCATATCAAAGATATACAATCATTAATTCCTAAATAGTATAGGGAAGAATACATAAAAATAAATATGATACCAGTAGTTACCAATAAAAATACACCTGGAGACCGGAAAAGTCGTAAGCATGAAAAGATCATGAAGCACCCCTCGATCTTTAGTAATTAAGTAAACCAATTCGTCAGCAATTATTAGCCTGAGAAAGGGAAAAATAGGAGTAAGCAAGCATTCAAGTATAATCATCCTGGTAAAATCAGAACTGCTAAGACCTAGGAAAAGAGAAAAGTCTCACATCATCTTCACGCCAAATGACTGGACTTTGAGAATAGAAGTTCTGAAGATGTTGTAAGGGTGAGGAAGAGGCATTTATTTTCTTTCTTGGTTGGATTTTACCTAACATCTGCAAAACCAAACAGTTAGTACATATATGTGGTACTCCAATATTCAATTTAATCCAGTTTCCTTTCCACAGAATCCATACCTTGGTGAATATATCGGATGTATTTGTTAGAGAAGTGCAATTTACAGCCAAAACATTTGGTACGTCAGCCTGGTAGTGATAGGAATAACTAGCAAATGTGAGTAAATAATAGGAAGAACAAGTAGTCGTTACAACAACACTAGAACTCCCTTCTACCAGTCTAGCTAAATCACTTGTCAAGAAATATAATAATCAGTTTGGGCTTACTTCTCTTGCCCAATCCAATAAGAGCCGTTTCACTTTTTCCATAGATAATGATTTTCCAGTGCCTGGACACCCACATACGTATAAGCTTCCAGCTTTCTCATGCTGTATACACAATTTACAGAACTCCAAAACCCTGTTCTGGTCATCCTCACGGCAAACTACGGTAGATGGTGCAGTACAGACATGCAATGCTTCCTACACTAGCTTCATTTGCTCCGAGTCTAAATTTGATAACAAAAAGTAAAGGGAAAATACATGATGTAACATAAGGAGTAAGAATATAGTTCAACTTCAACTCACTGAACCCTCTTGAAACTATTAGAAGTTTTAGGGTTACCTCTCGGGTTCCAATTCAGTTTAGCAGTAAGGGCCTCTGACAAGCATTTTACTGTTGATTTGTGCAGCTTAACAAATTTCTCACCAGAATCTTTCTCAATTGCCTGTCATTAATAAAAAAAATCGTGACTCTTCTAGCTAGAATCAACATTTTGACAATTCAAAATTATGGAGAAGAAATAAAATCGATCTTCGAGAGTAAATAATTTGGCGAATCAAAACTGATTCTAGTACCCTAATAGAACAATGCAATTTTCCCTCAAATTTCTCCCCAACCAAACAGGATGCTTATCTAAACATATCAGTAAAAGAACAGCGAGAGCCTAACTCGAGGTCAAAGTAGCAAAACTCACATCTGCATATGATTGACAGGGCCGGAATCGATGCTTCTGCGAGGCGATTTCCATTTCATGGGCGTAGAAATGATACTCTTCTGCACCGTAGAAGCATCAGATCTCAATTTCCGCTTCTGAGGAGCAGCCTCGCCGTTGGATCCGCCTATCTTGCAAGTCTTCTCATCGACAGCCTCGATCTCGTCAATCTGGCACCTGCGTCAGGAAATGGCTGGCATATTTGTTTCTGACTTTGAATGTACTAGGATTGGAAGGCGGCAGTTAAATCTAGAGTTTCGAAGTTCTGGAATTCGGTATTGAGAAGTAGGCGACGAGAGATATGGAAAGAATCAAATAGTACTTCTTTTCGCGGGAAATAACGAAGATGATGAACATTTCCCGCCATTGCATAGAGCAATTTTCAAACAAGTCGTCCCTCTCCCTTCATGTGGGCTATATAATAACTAAATGGGCTGTGACCATTGCTCGGCCCGTAGAGCATTCGCCTTATTGGGCCCATGTTTTTCATCCAGTTCTTCCCCCTCCCGAGTCGCGATTTTAAATAGCGTAGAGTTGTAAAGAATGCAAACAAGCCTAATTGACCATAGTGACAGCGTGGACCGACCGACCACTTAGGATAATAAGATATTTTATTTTGGAATCAATCAGAAAATTTTATCTACCTTTATTAAGTTAAAACAAAAAAATGAAGAGGGAATTGGTAAGTAATTTGTGTTGAAGATGGAACTATCAAAGGAGGTAAGGAGAGTGGCGTGGCATCTCTGTCTGTACGTCTCTGTCCTTGTTCAATTACATCCTCCTCCTCCCACGTGAATCAATTTGGCTATTACAATTAATACAACGATACAATATCTTGATTACTCCTTCTCTCCCCATCTACATCTACATCTACATCTCTTTCTTGATATATTCTCATGCAACTAATTTTTATACGTCTCTCTCAGAATGATGGGTAGGCATTGGCATATTCATCGGGTCGCCGACAGATTCGGTTAGATAAGGGTTACTATTTTATTTTTTTTTGTTGCCAAATTGGCTCAATAGTTAAGCATATGGGTTTTAAACAAGAGATCTTAGGGTCGATCCCTTTAAGCTCAATAATGAATTTTTTTACACCATTTGATGGAATTGTTGAGTACCACTATACGATCGCATTCAACAAATCTGACCTTGTATCCGACAATATGGATACATGACAGTTATCGGTTGGTTGGGCGAATACTCGCCCTAACCTTTGTGTATCGAATGATTTCATATATAGGTCGACTTTTCCCTCACCCTATCAATGTACATATATTTGTGTGATAGAATTATATCATACACAAATATTTACATGGATTTGATCGTTACCATAAAAGGTTAATATTAGTTGAATATATTAAAATGCCTCATAATTCATATTCTCACTCTCTGTGTATGGTTATTTATTTATTTTTATTTTTTTGGTAAGCATAAATTCAAGAACACAAGCAAGATTCTTCAATGTCAAACAATTAAGAATTATAACCGGAAGTATACCTGAATCCATTGAGATGAAGAGCAATGGATTTTGTAATCTTCTATAGTCAATTCTTATTTTACGCACTATGAGTTTTCTCTTTTGATGGAAAATAAGAAAATATCATATTATACCATTGTGAACTGACTTAGGGACCACAACCCTAATTATCCTTTATATACTAAGTCAGTAGGACCTCATAAATCATAATTTGATTAGCATTAGGTTTCTACATATTATAAATCTCATACTAATAATAGATGTAAATAGGCTATTATAATATAAATATTTATTTAATATATATGCCCATAAATAAATGTATTGGAAACCTACGTTTCCTAATAATCTCCCATTTGAGCTAATGTATGTTTTCCAAAAATAATTATATTACATAATCTTGAGTGCGCAAAAATGCTCTTAACATGATATATCTTTTTAGTTATAATCTAGCTCATCTTACTATATTAACATGAGATCAAAGCGGCTTTCATCAAACTCATATTTGTGACTAAATCCATCAATGTATATCGTGGAAATATCGAGCAATGTAATCCAAGATGCATATTTCCAATTAGTTTTAGTGAGATCAATTTTAGTATTTCTATTCTCAATGTTAAACCACATATAGAAAGAAAACATTCAATATAGAAAGAAAACATTCAATATAGAAAGAAAACATTCAAAGTAGGAAATAAACCATTATTGAGTTATTTTGCAGAAAATAACTATGAATGTGTATTTAAATAAAAGAACATTCAAAATAATACAAACTCCCACTAAACTAGAATATTTAAGAAAATAACTATAAATGTATCTAAATAAATGAATGCTAAATCTGAACGTACATACTTGTGTATTTTTAAGACTCCCTACAACCGACGCATAAGGAATCTCTTACATCTCTTCCTTTTCAATCTCATTTTTGAGGCATTGATTTAAACTAAATTTATCTCCCTTAGAGATTGATCTATCTTTCGGATGACAATATTTCTTGCCAAATCTAGCAATAACCTTATCGATATAGTCTTTTTGTGATAACCCAAGGATACCTTGAGAATGATCTTAGTGTATCTATATTCCTAATACAAAAGAGGCACTCAATATATTTCATCTCAAAGTTTTTAAGTGAGAAATTTATTGGTTTCGTACAATAAGTCTATATCGCTGCTAGCAAGTAATATGTCATCGACATATAACATGAGGAAGATACATTTACTCTTATTGAACTTATGGTATACACAATCATCAATCATATTTACCTCAAAACCATACAAGATAATAATTTGATGAAACTTATGATACCATTAATGAGAAATATGTTTGAAACCGTAAATGAATTTCTTTAATTTGCAAACTATATCCTTTGGGTTTACAAATACAAAGTTTTCGGATTGTATCATATGTATTGTATCATCAATGTCTCCATTGAGAAACGCAGTCTTTACATCCATATGATGTAGCTCTAAATAAAAATGAGTTACAAGTGCCATTATGGTTTTGAAAGAATTTTTCGATGAAATTGAAGAGAAATTCTTTTTATAATCGATGTCCTCTTTCTGAGTGAAACCCTTAGCAACTAGACAAACTTTATATATCTCGACATTACTTTTTGAATCCCTTTTGGTCTTAAATATCCATTGAAACTAATGGGATTCACACCCTTACATAACTTGACGAGATCCCAAATGTCATTAACTTTCATAGATTTCATCTCATCATTCATGACATCAATATACTTTTGAGTTTGCTCTTAAGGTGCAATTTTTTCATTCTAAACGAGGAGGTCCTCAATATTGTCTTGATTACCTAGAGTTGAATCTTGAACAAAATCAATAACAATATTTGGAAGAGAAATGAATTCCTCTTCAAAGATAACAATTCTAACTTTATCTCTCCCTCAAAACTCAACACTCAAAGAATCTCGCATTTCTCGTCTTGAAAAAAGTTCTAGTTAGAGTTCATAAACCTTATTAGCCTTTCGATCGTTCCACAAACCCAACAAAATAACAGCTAATAATTCTTGAGTCTAATTTCTGTTTACAATTTTACAATCTCTCTTTGTGTTATTTATTATTTTACTATTTACATATTTTATTTATTGTATTAATGTTCACAAATTCTAACTTTTTATATTATTGCTTATTATATTTTATCTGCATATTATTCATTATTTATTCTGTTAATTATACAAGTTATCGTACACGATCCATAAAGAACACCACAACAAAAACAAAGAGGCGGGAGTACCTCCTACTAGAATAAACGCATGAAGATCAGAGCACCAGAAACCCTACATTCCCGGATTTTGATCCAATATCATGAAGATCATGTTATAAAATTTGATTAGATAGAGAATCACACTGAGATGAGAAGAGAACCCCATTAAGAGATAAACCTTAGAGAAACCCTAATTACTAGAGAAAGAAGCTCTCAGACTAGGGAGAGAAAATTGTTCCATGAAAGAGGTGATCTCCCAAACCCTATTGGATCCTAAATAAAATATACAAAACGCAATTACTAAAATGAATATGTATTTATCACATTGGTCATCGTGCTTTTGTTCAGCTGATGTGTGAGTTTCTCCAATCTTCAAGGAGGTGGCTAAATAGAATAGTTGGCATTTTCGCATTAATTTGTTTTTTTTTTCTCTTTTTTTTTTCTCTTTTGTCAGAAAATTTTGATTTGATTTCCTCTCCTTCTTCGTGTGTGTGTTTTTAGATTTTATAGCTCATTTCTTCTAAACATTTTGTTCGTTCCCTAGAAGTAGTAGACGTTACATTCTACCCTTTAATGTAATCTCCATGTTGCCACATCCCTTACTGTCTCCTTTTTTCTGCCGATTTTTGTTTAATTTCTCATTCAATAATTTTTTAAAATACATATTTTATCTATTACCTTATTAAAGATTTTTATTTTTACTTATAGCAACAATTACATTTATTATTCTTTATTTTTTTTCCCCACATTTCTCTTAAAAAAAAGAAAAATCCCACTGAAATATAATCTGATCGATAGTTAATGTCTATAATAATCAATCAAATGGTGATCATATTAGATCGAAATAATAGATTTAAATCATCATTCTCTTTATTTCTTCATATATGAATCGGAAACTTATTAAATATTAAATAAAATTACTACTCTAAACTATTATAGACTCACTTTTTTTTCCCTATATGTAAGATGAAGTCAACAAAAAAAAAATGAAAAACAGCATGCGGTACCATTTTTCAACACACATGTACTTACATCCCTCAACAAAATGGGGCAGTCGACCTTAAACACCATCATCTTTTAAATATAGCCTAAGCCCTTCGATTTCAAGCAAATTTTCCATTACAGTTTTGGGGGGGAAAATGTCCAAACAACATGTTATCTTATCAACCGACTACCCACGCCCTTACTCTCTCACAAATATCTATATGAACTCTTACACAATACTCCGCCAAACTATTTTGATCTTCGGGTTTTTGGTTGCCTATGCTATACCACAAACCTCACTCCTGATAACATACTTGATTATCATGCATGTCAATACATTTTCATTGGATATCCCCTTAGACAAAATAGTTACCGTTTTTATGATCTTGAAGACAAGAAATTCTTTTATAAGCATGTATTTCCTTTAACAAACCTTCCATCAAAAAATCAAGATGATACCCCAGTTTTACCCAGTCTCGACCCAACCTCTTTTACTAAGACCACCACCTTTAGTTAGCCTAACTCTTCTACCAAGCCCAAAACACCACAAAATGACCCTCTCCCTTTTCCAAAATCAGTATCCGACCCTGTCTCATCACCACTGCCCGATCCCACACCGATCGGACCCTATCCATCTTCGCTCAAAGACACTGTCGACCCACCTCCGATCGGCAAACATCCTTCATCGAGCAAGTCCCTCCTACTCTAACTCAAGGTGTACTCTCGTCGACATTCTAATAATGTCATTGCTAGCTCCTACCTCTTCATTGGTATTACCCGATCATATACCAAATCTCTGAGTCTTTGTCGTTGCCCAACCCACCATTCCTGATCTAATCCCAAACATTCCCGACCTTCACCGCACCACTCGACCCCACAAGCCTCCACCTCATCTTTGTGATTTCAAAACATACCATGCTGCCCTTCTCAGCCCTGAAGCCTCCTCGTTGTCTTCGTCCGACACTCGCTATCCATTGCCATGGTACCTCTTCTACTTTGGCCTCTCTAGTACATACAGTTCATTTATGCAGAATATCTCTAAATTGGTTGAGCTAGAATATTACGAGTAGGCTGATCATGATCCTCAATGGGCTGCACCTATAAATGCTTAGATTAAAGCCCTTGAGGATAATAACACATGGTCCATAGTTCCCTTACCTCCTAGCCAACGACCCATTGGTTGCAAATGGATTTATAAGATTAAGTACAATGCAGACAGTAGCATCGAGCATTACAAATCCTGACTTATTACCAAGGGGTTTACCCAACACGAAGGTATTGACTACAAAGACACCTTCGCCTTTGTTGCCAAACTGATCACAGTTCGTTGCCTACTAGCAGTTGCTGCGATTAGGCATTGGTTGTTACATCAAATGGACGTCCATATAGTTTTCTTGCACGGCGAGCTCAATGAGGAAGTCTACATGCTCCCACATCCCGATTATCGTCAATAGAATACCGTTTGTCAACTCCACAAGTCTCTTTACAGTCTTAAGCATGCGTCTCGTAGTTGGTTCCAAAGATTCTCATGTGCCATTTGAGAGATTGGATTCAAGCAATCATGCACCGACTATTCACTCCTTACACAAGCCTGTAGGGATTCTATCACTATTATATTGCTTTTTGTCGATGATATGATCATCACCGAGAATGACGAAAAGGCCATCAATGACCTAAATACATTCTTGAACAGTTGTTTCAAAATTAAAGATCTTGAGGCATTGAAATACTTTCTTGGGATTGAGGTAACACGGTCCAAAGCATGGATTATGGTATGTTAACGAAAATATACGTTGGACATACTAGAGGAGGTCGGGTTACTTAGAACAAAGCTGGCAAGTGTTCTCATAGAAGCTGACTTAGTGTTGACAGACACAGGGTATGCACCACTTAAAGACCCTACCAAATATTGGCGATTGATCGAAAAATTGATCTATCTTACGATCAGTAGACTTGAAATCTTATATTTAGTAAATACACTTAGTCAATTTATGCAGGAACCTAAATTACATCATCTCAAGGCTACCCATAAACTCCTTCAGTACTTGGAGGCAACTCCGGGACAAGAGTTATTGTTTCCTTCAGATAGCCCACTTTAATTGATCAGGTACTCTGATGCCGATTGGGCAAGACGTCCAATTACACTACAATCTATAACAAGATATTGTATTTTTCTTGGAAAATCACTTGTATCATGGAAAAGTAAGAAGCAGGCAATGGTGTCAAGATCATCAGCGGAAGCGAAATATCGTTCCATGGCTACAACCGCTTGTAAGCTTACTTGGTTGAGATATTTATTGAGAGATTTGCATGTAGCACATCATGGACTAGTGAAGTTGTTTTGCGACAATCATGTGGCCTTGTATATTACTGAAAATCCAGTTTATCACGAAAGAACGAAGCATATCGAACTAGATTATTATACAATTCGAGAGATAATTCGAATGGGAGAATAACATTATCTTTTATATTCCTAAAATAACATTACCTTTTGTATATAATTTGTGTGTACAATTGACTCAATATACTGAGAATTTGATTTCATCCCTTTTGTTTAATCTTGTCTCTCTAAACAACTCACGTGAGGAAAAAAAAAAGTCATCAAGTATCATTTTAAGAACTAGGCTTAAGCCATAACAGCTAGCTCAAATGCATCTCCTCCCACAAGTACTTCATTTTAGAGCTCCAAAAGTATAAATTATGATCATACACTTTTCCCAAATATATCAATCTCTTCAAAATGGTTTGAACTATCTTAGAATTGAATTCAAATCAATCAAAATCCATATGATATAATATATTTGAAAAATTATTATATGCACGTGGGTGTATGAGTCGTCGTAAGGCGTATTCGTGAATTTGTAGTGGGGGCAGTCTAAATTCTAAATGATGAAAGTTAGAGAAAAATAAAAAGTAAAATAAAATAATTAGAAATGTGAGGGCGAAACCACTAAATAATATAAAATATATTACGAAGTTAAAGGTTTTTGTTTTCATAACTAAACATATCATTAAACTTTTTATCTCTTTTTAATTATTAATAATTAAATTTATACCTCAAAATTATAAGAAATTATAAACTTCTTTAAAAAAAAATTAAAAATTAAAAAGAAAAGGGGAATAGAGTTGAGATCTCCATATCAATAGAGGTAACGAGCTCGATCTGAGCTCGCAATCTCCGTTAGTGATGGTTTAGATCTCGGGTTTTAAAAAGTTTACTTAATTTATATTTAGTAAGGTAAAAATAATTATTATAAGTTTAGTGATAAAATTTTAATTATCATAAATACATTTAAATTTATAAACCCATAAAGTTTACCGCCAAACTAGACCCTTACTATTTTTTGAAGTGTAAAATACAATTTGTGTCGTATAAGGTATTGGGCAGAGATGCAAGCTTTAGGCAACAGAACCGTACTAATTGTACGTTTCTAAGTGAATTGATTCGACCAAATCTTATATGCAACCGTTGAGCTTCTTCCTTCTACTTTCTTTCTAATTATCAGGAGGAGGAGTTGCTAAGCAGTTGGATAGGAATGATTTTGTTATATTGTTTCGGATTTAAGTTTTTTATATAATATTTTAAATTATATTAATAATATTATATATTTAATTACCCTTTTTAAAATTTATAATAAAAATAATATTATATAAAATTTTTATATGGGTTGTCAAATTATTTGAAGAGATATTATATTAATTAATTATATTATATATATTTTTTGAATTTTCTTAATTTTAAAATATATTAAGAGGAATATAAAAAGTTAAATATTAATAATTATTTTAATTCTATTGTTATTAAACTATTTTCTTTAAATAATATTATATTTAATTTTATTAGGAAACTTTAATTTTTTTTTTGTTTACAAGCTTAAAATAAATTGTATTATTTTCTTAAGTAAATCTCGATATTTAAAGACGGTTTAAGTAAATCAAGATATATATAATTCTCATTTCTTATGTCTTTTGAATTTATTCTTAATATATATATATTTGTAATTATTATTTATCTAATTAGTAATATCATATTATAAAACAAAACAAAAATTATATTATAATCGTTCACAAAAATGGTTTTAAATATTGAACAAGTTATCATAACTTCACATTAAAATATCATCCTTTTTGTTTTTCTAGTCAAAATTCTAATATATTATAATGGCAATAATAATAATAATAATAATAATAAAATAATAGTAAAAAAAAAAAAAAGATTTGTGAGATTTTTAGAATCACGTTCGTTCGTTCGTTCGTTATTTAATTAATTAATTTATTTATTTATTTATTTATTTATTTATTTATTTATTTATTTATTTATTGGGGTCATAATCATTATATTTAAAAGAAAGAAAGAAAAAAAAAATATATATATATATAAATATAAAATTGATAAAAGACAAATCACATTCAATCAATCGTGGCCGTCGAGAAAGATACAGAAAGATGAAAACAACGTCAACCGTAGATATAGGAATGGCTGACGTTAAAATCTCACAAGTCACCATCTTTCTCTCTTCTCAGTTGGAATCGTATAATAAGCAGTCAGAGCAAGTTGGGTGGCAATATAAAGATTATTATTATAAAGACTTTTTAGCTGTTTCTGAGTTTTCATTCTGCACCGTCGGTTCCGCCATTCACTTTCACTAACTACAACTAGCTCTTAAGATATTTACATGTTTCTAGTTATATCAACGGCTTCAAAATTAACTTCCATCTTATGTTTAATTCTTCCATGATACCTTTTTGGATTAGTGGTATAAACTCCTTATTAGCCCATCATTTTTATGCGTTAAGCCTATTCAAAAACAAAATTAAAAAAATCTCTGGTCATGTAATTATTATCTTAATCTAGCTGGATTTAAAAATAAAATATATTGATTATTGTAATAAAAAAAAAAAAACAGTGAGTTGAAAAAAGTGGCACGGTACATGGTACATGTATTAAAAGGGTGTTTAACTATGGTCGGTCTGAACACGTGGCACGTGTGCAACACGGTGATTAGATCCAAATCAGCCGTAAAATAAGCCGCGGTTGGAATCCTATAAAATGATAAAATCCTTTTTTAAGGTAAATTCACCGGTGACCTGATATTCCCGGTTCACTTACTGTACGGACGTTTATTTCCATTCATTTTCCGACCGGCTGTCGGCTGATATTTTTTCTTTCTTACTTTTCAGAGTTTATATATATATATAAATATGAGAGTCGAGTTCTGTGTTTCTGGTGAAAAGGGGGAGCTTACGGTTCTCTGGTCCAGCTTCGTTCTGAGGTCTTCGTCTGCGTCTGCGTCGGAATTACTCGACGTTGTTTAGTCGGAATATTTCAGTGACGGGAGTCCAAGTAAGTTCTTCGTGCTCGGAATTAATGTTTTCATGATCCGAATTTCCTGCGGAAAGGTTTTTTATTTTTTGGTGTTTGGATCATATTTACCGGTCTTTTTTTTGTTGCATTTTCGTTTTTCTGTTATTTTTTTCTCTAAAAAAGGGGGAGAGAGTGACGAGATTTCTGGTGATCTTGTGGTGGAAAGTCATCGGTTTTTTAATGGAGTGATCTTGATTTGTTCTTCCGCGGTTTTTTTTTTTTGTTGTTGTTGCAGGTTTAGTGGATTTGAAGAAATGCAGCTACTGAATAAAGTAATTGCAGAAGATTTTTATTAGTTTCTACGATTGGAAGAGATATTCCTTGATTCCATTTTTCCTATAATCAGTCTTTGTTTGGCCACGCTTCGAACCTATTTCTATCTTCTGGTTTCTTGCAGTCTCTCCTTCTACCTTTTATTTTCTCTAATCCGAAACCTGACCAGAAAAAAAAGGATAAATGGAGGTGAAGGTAGCTACGACCTGTTTCAATTGGCTGCAGCCGGTTCTTCACCACTCCCTTGCTTCTTCTTCTTCATCACAAGCCCTAACCTCAGTAATTTCATCTCCACCAAAAAGACGAAGGGATGGAGGCATTCTCACTTGCCGTTTTGCTCCTACATTTGAACGATCAGCTTTGTTCGGAACTCCATCAACCAAGCTTTCCAGGACTCGATCGCACGAGTTCATCAAACCAAAAATTGGAAAGGTTAAAAGATCATGCAGTGCAGGGTTAGATGATTTCTCGGATGAGGAATTCTCAAAGAATATCGAAGAATTAGCCCTAAGGTTCCAACTGTCTGCTGAAAATGACGAAGCTGAGTGTAGGGATTCAGGACCTGATGCAGTTTCAGATTCCATGGACAATCACAGGTCAAATATGGAAGAAAGCGGTTCCAACAGTTTAAGATTCGAACATTTCGAGAATCAATTTCCACCATCTCAGCTCCTTTCTGCTGAGCCTCCATGGCCGGAAATCTGTCTAGATCCACCGGATTGGGTGAAAAGAGAAGCAATGATTCTGTCAGATATTGAGCGGAAAGCAAACAGCGTTGATCTTCCTCTATCTCTACGAATCATAAAGAGGAAGATTCGGTGGCAAGAAGGAATTAGAGAAGCAGGGGAATCAGCCTATTGTTCAGTAACAAGAGCTTTCTCTTCTATGGTGTTTATGATTCAAGAGCTCCATAGCTACACCTTGCAGCTTAGAGAGATCCTCCTCTACAAAGATTTACAAGGAATCCTTGTTCGTGTCCAGAACGAAATGCATGCCTCTTTTGTCTGGTTATTTCAACAAGTTTTCTCCCCTACACCTACTCTCATGGTTTACGTTATGATCCTCTTAGCAAACTTCACAGTTCATTCAATGGCTCACAACACTGCCCTTGCCGCTTCCTCCCCTCCGCCCTCTAGCTTTTACTCAACTACAACAGAAACCGCTTCATCTCTTTCCGAAACTCAAGACGAAAAGCATCACAAATTCAGCTCATCAACGATTACAACGTTCTCTATTTCGTCTGCAAGTGGAAACAAAACAACTGCTGTAGGAGGGAATCACGGAGGTGGTGGGAAGGCTCGACCTGTCTCTAGTGGGACAGATGGGGATGGGAAGTTCGATCAATCTGAGGTTTTTAGAACCATCCTTCCTAATGGAGCTTCTCAATTATCCTCTTCTGATAAAACTAGGGAAACAGAGTCTCTTTCAGGGGATAATGTTAGCGATAGGGAGGTTGATCTCTGGAATTCAATAGTCGATGAAGCTTCTCAAATGCAAGCCGGGCAGAGAGATGAAGCTCTTGATCATGACACAATGGAGAAATTCGTCTCGCCCGTGAATGCAAAGATTGAAGCAGATGATTATGCGGAGTTCTTCAAAACAGAGCTCCTGTATCAAGCGGGATTATCTCTGGAGCCCAATAATCCCCTTCTTCTGGCGAATTATGCTCAGTTCCTCTTCCTCATTGCTCATGAGTACGACAGGTTGTTTTTCCTTCATTTTTCCGTACCTTAGCTTTTTTTTGCCAGAAAGGGAAGAAAAAGAAAGCTTGGTTTTTTCCTCGGTGATTTAGTAATTTTAAGTTTTGCTACTGTTTTCAAACCAGAAAATTTTGGCGTCCATTTGCTAAAATTTGTCGATGAGGGTTCCGTCTTAAACTTGTTTGATAGCTCCATTTGTGGTTCAAATTATCATTTTTTCTCTTATGGAAAAAAAAGTTCAAGATCACGTTTTTCTATCTTCAAAATATCTCCCTTTGGTTTAGCTTCGATGACTAGTGGTGCTAGTTGTTGACTTTTGACTTATTTAATTACTTGTTAGTGATTGAGATTGACTTGTTTTTGCTATTTGATGTGTTGATGGAACAGAGCAGAAGAGTATTTTAAGAGGGCAATAGGAGTGCAGCCGACAGACGCGGAGGCTTATAACAAGTATGCCACCTTCTTATGGATGGCAAGGAAGGATTTATGGGCGGCAGAAGAGACATTCTTAGAAGCCATTTCGGCCGATCCGACCAACTCGTATTATGCAGCTAATTATGCCCATTTTCTCTGGAACACTGGTGGTGAAGATACTTGCTTTCCCCTTTCCTCTCCCGACGCCACCCAATAAAAAAAAAGCCTAAACAAAACCAATAACGAAATAAGAACAAATTAGATAGATCGATAAGATTAGATGAAGGGTTTAAATGCTAAACCCCCCGGCTCATAAGAAAAATCTGCCCTTGTAGTGGGTCCAGATGTGAAAATTACTTGGTGGGCCCTCTGTTTATGCCTGTTTGATCTAATTTAGTTATAGAAAAATGAGGAAGATGTGTAAAGATGATCGGGGGGGGAGAGAGAGCGAGGCTGTTGCTTTTCTCTCTAATTATTTGAGTGGGTGGAACCGTGAAAGCGGGGTTTTCAGGGTGGTTGGGTGGTGGTGCTGTGGTTGTGATTTCTTTTTAGGTGGGTTTGACTTTGGACCCATTGGGAGAGAATATACTTGGGATTGGGGGTTTTTGATCTTTGCACAGATAATTGATTATCTCTCTCTCTCTCTCTCTCTTATATGCAGATATATATATGCATAAATCACTTAGAAAATGGTGTAATTATTATTATACAAGACATTTAAAGAAATGGGTGGATGAGATTGAAGGGCAGGTATGGTCGACATAAAATGGCGAAGGCAGTGAATCCGTATTCACAGGAGTGTACCTCAAACTTATCTGTCAGAAAGCGATGGTAATTTTGTCCATCTCCTTTGACGGTGTGTACTAATCTGGTTTTTTGGGCCCAAAAAACAAAGGGGGCTTTTTTATAAGACATTATTAACGAGAAGAAAAATTAATTAAATTAATATATAAAGATATTTTAATTTAAAATATTAATATTAATTATTTAATATTTTATTAAATTAATAAATTTATTTCATTCGAGATTATTAATGTATCTATCTATATATTAAAAAAACAGTAAGGACTCATTTTCATTACAATTTGGATAGTTCGGTGCAGTCTTTTCGTAATTATTTAGTTTTTTTTTTTTTTTCTCTCTCATGAAGTGTGGCCGAACAGAAAACGACAGTTTATGCAGTAGTTACGCTGGAATTTGGTGTCGGAATGGGACCACATGTTAGTTTTAGTTAAGATGAATATGAATATGAATATGATAGACCGGTTGGTCTTTTGCTAATGTCTTTATACAGTAGTTCTAACACATATCAGTTGTAAGGAAAGTATGTATACTCTTGCATTATTATATGATCCCTTTCACCTAACTCCTATTATATATTCCTAATTTCCTATGTGGCAGTTTGAACTATGTTAAAAGAATGTAAAGTTTCAGTTTGGATAAGAGTATGCTTTGATTGTATTACAAAAGGTCAAAAGTGTAAACTGACGTTTTAGGGAGGAAAAAAGAGAGAGACCCACAGTACCCAGTACCCACCAGGGAGACCCAATAGCTTAAATTTGGGCCCAAACCCGCCTTGTTTGCCGTTAAACTGGCCCAAGAAAGGGAGAGACTTAGAGAGAGAGGGAGTTAAAGGAATAAAAGGTAAGTAAAAATATATTTATAAATAAAAATTAATTAAAATATTTGGAGTATATTTATTTTAATAAATATTAAATTTAATTTTTCTGATAATAAATAGAAAAAATGTATTTTGGAAAATAATATATTAAGTAATTTTTTTTTATTTATCAAATGGTTAAAATTATATATATATATATATATATATATATATTTTTTTTTTTTAAACTGCTTATAAGCACTCTGTGGAATATTCTCAGCTCTCTTATTCAATTTTTAGGGTCTTAAATACTTTGATATATACACCTTCAGCTCCTCTTTTCTTTCAATATATATATATATATATATATATATATATATTTTTCCAAAATTTGATTTTGATAGTCTAAAAATCGACATTTCAACGCATTAATGATCCATAAAATTATCCAGTTCCGTACGTAGTGCCTAATGCACCTCCCGTGAGTTAATTCAAATTATTATTACATGTTTATGAGAAATAAAATAAATAAAAGTAACTAGAGGAGAAGAAGAATTAGGGGTAATCAATATTTAATTATCAATTAATTCTGGGTTTCATAACGAACCCACTAATCTCTCATTTTTGTACTCACTTTTCAGTCAAAAGGAAGTTCAGGAGTTACACAAAAACATCAATCATAGCCGTCAGATTTGCCCTTCATACCTACGGTTATAACGCCATGTGTGGCTAAATACTGGGTTTACTATAAGCTCGCCTTCTTCTCCTTCTCTATCTTATTCTCCTACAATCTCCAAGAAAAGAAGGAAAAATAAAGACACGTCTAAAACCTCTTATCATGGAGGTTAGTAATAGCGTCGGAAGAGGAGGTAGTGTATTAAATGGCTATGGATCAAGCTTGCACAAGAACCCGAGCTTGTACCGCCCGGGCCCACCGTTAGCCGCCATCGATAGGTTCTTAGGGAGTCGAGCGAATTTAGTTGATCATGGGCAAGAGAATATTCCTGTCAATATGATGAGCAGAAACATGCAAGAAGAAATGAGTACTAATAGAACTGGTTCTAGAAATGGGCTTGATCGATTATTATATGGTCATAATTATAATTCTTATAATTGTAATACGACTAATGGTACTGCAAATGATTATAGTATTGGTGGTGGGTGCAATTCTTTGACGGCAATTAGTGGTAATTATACTTATAATTACGGCCAAGAGATATCTGCATCATCTTCAAGTTTCATTGATGAGGTTTTCCGTTTGGCACCCCAGAAAATCCCATATAAGGCCGGGACGAAAGCAAAGAGTTCTAAAGCGGGTGGGAATAGAACATCGGCAGCAGCTAAGAAAAGTCCTGCCATGTTGATCAAAGGACAGTGGACAGACGAAGAAGATAGGTACGTAATAATAAGACGTTACTTATTGTTAATAATTTTTTTGAGGTCTGATCTCTTAATGCATGATTTGCAGGAAGCTAGTGAGGTTAGTGATGGAATATGGGGAGAGGAAATGGGCACAGATTTCCGAGATGCTTGACGGAAGAGCCGGCAAACAATGCCGTGAGAGATGGCACAATCATTTACGTCCAGACATCAAGGTTCTACTATACTACTCTAATCTGCTCCTTAATTACTGAATCCAGGTCATAGATCCATCATTTCAATGAAGAACTACGTAATCTGTTATATAGATTGTTTCTTCAAAAGGGTATCTAAGAAGTAAGAGTTGAAATGCTGATTAGGATCGATATCTAGAGTCTGATGATTAATTAGGTCATGTCAGATTCAAACTGTACGTTAGATTTGTTTCCTTATAATATGATTCTGGAACGAACAAAATTCCTTATTTGAATATTATAATTTATTATCTTTTAATTTTGTCTTTATAGTCATACCATCTTGTTGGATAAGCGGAAAAAAACTTGTATTGGGTTATTGTGCATAACTCAAACGCCTGTCTGTCATGATCATCATCACCTTTTCACATTACAATTGCTTTCTTTTGATGAGTTTTTTATTCCAAACCCTAATTTTCACGTGATGATCGAAAATCCGTCCGTTACAGAATAATTATTAGTCTAAATTAATTAGCTATTTACCAGAAATAAGTAACCTTGTGGATCAGTATTAAATATTTTAAAAATTTTTGTGGGTGATTCTATAATTTGCAGAAAGATGGGTGGAGTGAGGAGGAAGAGAGGGTATTAGTTGAAACGCATGCAAGAGTAGGGAACAAATGGGCAGAGATAGCAAAATGGATTCCTGGAAGAACGGAGAATTCGATCAAAAACCATTGGAATGCTACGAAGAGGAAACAAAACAATCTCAATTCTAGAAGAAAATCCAAATCACAATCAAATAGTAAGAATTCAGACCACCCTTACGACCAATCAAACCCTTCCAAAAAGCCTCCTCAATCTTCTATTCTTCAAGACTACATCAAAACCCACCAAAATCACACCATCACTCCAAACTCAACCACCGCCGCTTTGTCCGGCGACCCACAACCAAACCAAATCATCAACTATTTTTTTCAAGACCCATCTCATGATCATCAAGATCAGTGTTCCACCTCTGTTGATAACATTAATTCTCCATCACTCATTCCTCAAAAACATGATGAGGAGTTGCTCTACATCCAGAATCTTCTCTTCAACCTTGAATCTGCAGATGATCATCATCATGAACAATGGCACTACTCAAATGAGATAGATGATACCTATAACAATATCTCTGACCCAGTTTCTTTCGCTTCAGCGCTGGATTTGTATCTGACAAAAGAAAATGGCTTCTCCTTGGGATCGTCGGCTTCTGCTGCCACTGATACAGATCATCATCAAAACCCTAAAACCCTGCCAGCTCATCTGCATGAAGACAGCCATAATTTCGAAGCCTCCCCTCGTTGCAGCAATAATAACTATAACAGTTCAGATCTGTATCTCTCTTACTTGCTGAATGAGGTAGCTGAGGCGCCATCGTACTGTAATGATACGATGGGCATGGAGTTGAAGGTTGATGATGACCATGGTGAGGAACAACATGACTATTTCTCAAATGGGAAGAGAGAAATGGATTTGATAGAGATGATCACTTCTGCTCAGTTTTCTCATTAAGACTCAATGAGATTCACTTCCTCTCAGTCGTGCATGGTAAATTATCTTTGATTTTTTTTTTCTCCCTTCTCTCATGAAGATTTGATTAGAGACTTCGTAGTTTTTTTTATTTCTGTTGTGAACTTTACGTGCATGGCAAGACTTCTTCATTTCCTTTCTGTTTGTCTGTTTGTCTTTGAATTTCAATGTTTTTTTTTGGACTAATTTGCATGTTAACATATACAACAGCTTTTGATTCTTACAGGAGTTAATTTGTGTTGAAAAATGTCTGTGTTAGATTAGTAGTATAAGAAGAAAAGGATTTTGTTTCTTTTAGAAAGAAAAGGAAAATAGTGAAATAAATTATACTATGCCTCATTACAACCTTCTAATGAAATAAATAGCGAAAAGGAAATTGCAATTAAACGTTAACATGTTCTAATAACACGACAACCTTCCGCTAGTACTATTCATACCACCCTCTAGCTAGCTCACCTTCATCCATAATAGGTTGACCACCCTAGGACCCATCGGTCAGAATCAACGGTTCTGATGACTGTGCTCAGTGACCCCACTTTTTAAGCACTTTGAAACATCATCACCACCACACATCACAAACTCATCGCGATTCATGATCATATATTTAACAATTAACACACAAAAGTCACAAACACGCGCACACACTAACTAGCTACTCAAAGAGTGTACACAATCACAAAGCAAGGAAGCACAGCCTTAGGATTGAAAACCAACAGCTCCTCTTCGTCCATCTTCATCCGGGCCCCATCATCATGTTCACTTCTTCCCACGATCGAGTCAAACCCACCACCCTCCTTGTCAAACCCATCTTCGTCACCATCGCATCCGACCCGACCAGCCACCACCCGGCACACCAGCATCGCCCTCTTCACGTTCATGAACTTGAACTCCTCCTCCATCTCTTCTGGAACCGCCGCGTGTGCCCTCCAGCTATTCGACAGCGTGGAAATCCCGTCCAACTTGGGTGAGAATCCGGACTTGATGATCCCGCAAATATTACAGAATTGATGCGAACAAATACTCGAATTTCCATCAAGTCCCAAATCACAGAGAAAAGTCGAGCAGTGGAATCTCAGAAGCTCGTTCCCGTCCGCTACGCACCTCTCGTTCCGTCTACTTACGATGCTGTTCCGAGCAGCAGCTTTGGCTTTCACCGATTCCCTGTACTCCTCGAACCTGGTCAATATCTTAGAGCAGCAATGGATTTTCAGGATCCGATTGATTTTCGGTTGTTTGGATTTGTTGCTTGGACTCCAGCCCGATTGGAATATGATCCGGACTATGTTCTTGCCCGAATCGCCGTCTAGGAGCTCCGATACGGCGTGTTTAATCGCCTGGTGATTCTCGAGGAACTGCGGTTTCTGGAAAATCTCGCCGCAAAATGTGCAGGGGAAGATATCGTTGCGGAGGGGAAAGAATGTGTGTTGAGTTGAGATTTCGGACTCGGGGCAGGATCCTGATGGGATAAGGTTCAGGCTGGAGCCTGAATGCTGAGAGGATCGGGCCGGGGTGGATGGACCGGTTTGGATGGCAGATTTGCAGGTTTTGGAAGAGAAGATACGTTTGAGATAGGACCAGGAGGAGTTGATCAGACCCTTGCGCTTTTTAGAAGGCGGAGGAGTTTCACGGTGGCGGTGGGAGCCGGTGTTGGAGGTGGTGAAGATGAAGCAGCCAAGATGGAGGAGGAGAGAGAGGAATTTGTTGAAGAATGAAGATACGGATAATGGTGCCGCCATGGTTGATGGATGATGGGTGATGATCAAGTTAGTTAATGAATAATGAAGGAGGAGTCATTAACGTTAGTGTGAGGTGAGGGAGAGAGAAAGAGAGAGGGAGAAGGGAGGAGTAATGATGGGAAGAAGAACAGGAGGGAGTCAGGACTCAGGACTCAGGAGAAGGAGAAAAGGGAAAAGAAAGGGAAAGGTAGTAAAAGAAAGAAAGGTGAGGTTGAAGACTAAAGTGGGGGCAAGGCAATGGAAGAATAAAGTGAAGGGGGGGACTAGAGTAGTAGGTGGAACGCAACTCTCATGGCATATTGATCATCATCTTCTTCCCTGTTTCTGTTTATACAGTAACGATTAAATGAAATCTCATGATTATATACATAAGATCTAAATATGTATTTGAGAGAAATAAATGTACTTGATATGAGAACTTAGGGCAGTAAACTTTTGCGCTAAGTGGAGTTTTACTAAACTATGTTCAATCCGAATTTGGACATGAAAGCAGACAGAGAGTGGTATTTTATAGGAAACATCTTCCTATCAGTATCGGACATTAATAAATAATTCACACGCCACATCAAACTTATCAATTCCGACAATCGACATCGATTCAGTACTCACACGTGCTAGATTCCTAAACCCTCATCCCAACTCAAGTACTACTTACTTCTTCACTTCCCTTGTATTATTATTACTCTGAACGGATATAATTACGTAGTAACGAGTTGGATGATTAATTACGGAGTGGGTTTATTTTTATTGAATCATATTCTAAGATATCTTACTGTGGGCTGGCTGCATCCGGCCCACCAAAATTTAGCGTGGAACGCACGTGACAGGCATCTTTCTTGCCGACAGTGTGATTTTAGATCAATCATTTTAGGAGGTGTTGGATTAGTAAAAACCCAACTTCTGCTTCAGTTGAGGTATGCAATAGTTTCAACCCATGTTTAGTCCCATTACCATGCCACTAATTCAACGACACACCATCATTGATTAGTTAGTAGAAATGTCACTTCCTAGTTCCTAAGCCGTTTTTCCACAGATTTAGGCATTTCTTCGGACATGTTCATTTTATTGGGCGTACAGGTCTCATAAAAAAAATGTGCCTAATAAAACTTATTCCAACTCTTAATGGGTCATAAACATCTTTCTTCTGCTAGCGATTCTGTTTTAGATTTCTAGCTGACTCAAACTAGCCCAGTCCATTACTCTACAGTGGGCCTACAAGATCTTTATAACACAATCTCGGCCCGCTCAGTTACCGCCCATTAAGAAACGGAATGTTTGCCGTTAAACCGATTTTGGAATTACCCTCCATAATCCAATCCGCTCCGTACAATTGCCACGTGTCATCACATGAACCAATCCCCATAAATATCCCTCTCCATACTTCTCTCCCAAGAAGCTCCTACTACTAAACCGTTTTTGAAAAATATTCTCACCCTCCCTCTCTCTCTCTCACATTGGGAAGTGGTGAACAGTTGCAGAACACTAACGGTATGAGCTCTAGAGCTCTTCTCTACTCATTTTCTCCCACTCCAAAAACTCCATCTGATATTTCGGCAACGAAGAGATATGCCGGCCCCGATTCCAAGTCAAGACCTCCGTCTCAGTCTCCGGTCCGGATTCTATTTCAGGAACGGTGTTGTGTTTTTCGGGTTTCTATGAAGAACTACTCGGGAGGGAGGTGGAGTTGGAAGATTTGTGCGGATGTTAAATCGGAGAGGTTTAATGTACCGGAATCGGTTCCCGAATCGGTGAAGTTTGAGGATGCGATAAATGAGGTTGTGCTGGAAGGGGATGATTCGGACGGTGAAGAGCTTCCATGGTGGGAACAGTTTCCGAAGAGATGGATTATTGTGATTTTGTGTTTCTCGGCTTTTCTTCTTTGCAATATGGATAGAGTATGCTCCTTTACATTTATTCAGTCTTTTTCTGTTTAGTGCTTTGGCAGTTAATTCTACCTTCATTTGATGCATTCTTCGTACTCTTTTAAGAACATATGCTGCATTGCAGTGGAAATAATATTGTCTATAGAATTTTGCTTTAGCGAGTTTGAACAGTTTGGATTTTGCAGGTAAATATGAGCATTGCTATACTTCCAATGTCAGCAGAGTATGGTTGGAACCCACAGACTGTTGGGTTAATACAATCTTCCTTCTTCTGGGGCTACCTTCTCACTCAGGTAGAAAATGGCTTCTAGTTAAATTTGTTGAGTCACTGAGTTTCTGGGTTCAAGAATGAGTGCAATTAGTTACGTTCAATATGACACTTTGCACAAAAGAAAAGGATTAGGTTTATGCTTCAGTTTGCTACTTTTACCTTTGTGTTCTCATGGATATGATTATATGAGCTTCCCTTATTGCCGAAGGAGAGTATCAGATTATACTTTCTGCTGTCTCTTTTAATTTGGTTTGCTTTGCTTTGAGTGACAGATTGCTGGGGGCATATGGGCGGATACAGTGGGGGGTAAGATGGTTTTGGGATTTGGTGTAATTTGGTGGTCCATCGCAACAGCTCTCACTCCTGTAGCTGCTAAAATCGGGCTACCTTTCCTGCTTGTTGTTCGTGCTTTCATGGGAATTGGAGAGGTTGATGTCGTGATTTTGAGTTCGTCATTGTTCTTTTGTTTCTCTGCTATTGAGAGAATAGGAAACAAATTTGAGCAACTTGACAATTTATAACAAATTTTCATGTACTTGGATATTATTTAGGGGATGAAGATGGGGGGATTTATTGATTCATGCAATTTTCTCCTATTTGGATGATGATCAATTGGTTTTGCTTTCTTTCAGGGTGTTGCTATGCCTGCGATGAACAATATACTATCGAAATGGGTGCCGGTAGCAGAGAGGAGTAGGTCATTAGCTCTTGTATATAGTGGAATGTACCTTGGATCAGTCACTGGCCTGGCATTCTCACCATTTCTGATTCATCAGTTTGGATGGCCCTCAGTCTTCTATTCCTTTGGATCTTTAGGAACTGTTTGGTTCACTTTATGGCTAACTAAGGTATATTTAATGTCCTTGTTTATCTCTTTTGAACACGATATTGATGAACAAACGTGTTATTCAGTAATTCAGTGGCCTTTGTTAAATTTGGATGAAGTTGATCAATAAATAGCTCATATCTTGAATATGAATCACTACATAAATCCACTTTGCTTCCTTTAATACTCAATCAATTTACAAACAAGGCGTCGCTTACTTGCTTTAGTTATTAGTTGTCCACTTACTACTGATGTACTTATGATTTGGGGGACTTTATGCTTGCACATCTGTTTACTTTCTTTTCTGGGTCATTTCTATAGGCATACAGTTCACCACTTGATGATCCTCAACTACTCCCTAGAGAAAAGAAGCTCATACTCACAAACAATGCTTCAAGGGAACCTGTGAAAACCATACCTTGGGGACTAATCTTGTCGAAATCGCCTGTATGGGCTTTGATAACTTGTCACTTCTGTCACAATTGGGGGACATTTATTCTTTTGACATGGATGCCAACCTACTACAACCAAGTAAGTCTTTTAATCTTAGGCATTGGAAGGTTTACAAGTCGGCAATTTTCAATGACGAATTTCCGTTCAAACTCATTGACATTATATTCTTGGTCGGATGAACCTTTTGCTTTTTATTTGACAGTATTTTTGGAAACAATGAACTGTAAGAATTTTAATTCTGATTCTTTTGGGAAAACTCCAAACATTTCTAGCTCAATTGTGAGTGCAGGGTCTGATAACTGGCCAAACATTCCTTATGTCAACGAGTTGAAGATAAAGTAATTTTTTTGTTTGAATTTTTGAATTGTGACTGCAGGTCCTGAAGTTCAATCTTACTGAATCTGGACTCTTTTGCGTTTTGCCATGGTTGACAATGGCATTCTCAGCAAATCTTGGCGGATGGATTGCAGACACACTTGTTAGCAGAGGCTTCTCTGTGACTACTGTTCGTAAGGTATTGCTCAATTTTCCAAGTTCGACTTTTCTCTGTATTTACGTAACAGAAAGTCTGGATTTTCAGATCATGCAAACAATTGGATTTCTTGGTCCTGCTTTCTTCCTGACTCAGTTAACCCATATCGATTCTCCAGCCATGGCTGTTTTGTGCATGGCATGTAGTCAGGTTTGCTTCCTTCAATTCAACAAAATTGTTAGTCGGACACATTATCCTTGTCCCATATAAGAAGGCACTGCACATTTTATGTTGCCTAAACAGATTTACAATTTGACACAGAGTACAAATCTTTTATTTTGTTTTTTAGTTTCTTAAGACGAAATGCAAATAATGAGTCAAATATCCCTTTATTTTTCGTTTTTCGTGGCCATAATATCAAACAATGAGGAAAAATTACAAACCAAAAATTTGATTGTTATTCTTTTAATATTATTTGAAGCAGTGAGGTGGTTGTTTATCCTGACCCAAATAAAAAATAAAAACGGGTGGGTGGTAAAGCATCCAATTCTGAAGAACTAACTCATATTTATCTTACCGTCTTCTACTTATTCTTTTAACAGGGAACTGATGCATTCTCACAGTCAGGTCTATATTCGAATCATCAAGACATTGCCCCTCGATATTCAGTGAGTATAGATCAATTCATTTTCTATGATTAGTGACATGCTCTGATAACAAAAGGATGTTTAGTAATCTAGGAAAACTGAAGGATGAGATAAGCTAAGCTAAGCTATGATAATCCCAATAATCAGTCACTAATAAGTACCTTTAATGGGCTTCTATTTTCCAATTTGAAGATCTCGTGCGGTAGTTTGAACTGTGAACTCTACACGAAATTACTTCTGAATTTATGCTTCCCTTCCTAACTAATAACCCTTTTTCAGGGAGTGTTGCTTGGTCTCTCTAACACTGCTGGAGTACTAGCAGGAGTTTTCGGTACGGCTGTTACTGGTTACATCTTGCAACAAGGTTTGCTTCTCTGGTTCCTACCTACTAAGGACATGTTTGGATATATCTTGGACAACTTTAGGAGGCTTTTAACTTCTAATGTTGACTTATCATTTTTCACGATTAACAGGATCTTGGGACGATGTTTTCAAGGTTCCGGTTGGGCTCTACTTAGTTGGAACTGTGATTTGGAATGTATTCTCTACTGGTGAGAAAATAGTGGATTAACTTTTCACAATAGTTTTTGACTTATAGTTCAAGGTAGCTCAAGTCCAAACTAATATGGGAAAAAGGAAGGACTTGATAAGAAGATTCTTGGGCTTCTTCTAGAATCTACCAATCTTTTGAAACATGGGATTGAAGCTCCGCGAGTGTGAAACCTCATTGGGGACCTAAACCTTCAAGTAGTTGATTTTGCACCCACCATTTTTCCATGCCATCAAAGTGAGAAGTGAGAAGTGAGTAGAATCACTCCAACACACTGTAAATTTAATACATATATTCAGTATATTTTTCACACATCATTTTTTAGTAGCAAGTGTTATATAATTATTATGTTCATATTGTAACTCCATTTCCGGTTTATAGACGACTGAATCAATTATCTTCATGTATAAGGAAATTAGATTATTTCGTATAAAATAGTTAAAAAATTAATATGTTTTTAATGTTTTGAGCAATTATAACTTTAAATATTTCTTTAATTGGTATGAAAATGAAGATTACAAAACACTTGAAAACTCTTAAAGTTTTAAGTTCAACATCAAACAAACAAAAAATAACATAGTATGTATTGACTCTTACAATGACCATGATGCTCAAAATAACCTAATTACTATTTTACACATAAAATACAGTGAAAAACTATCTTATGTAAGAGATCTTTAGTGATATATTAAATTTTATTATAATTATAAATATTATTTTTATATATTATATTAATTATTAAATAAAAATAATGACGAAATTTAATGTACCAAATCAGTAAGTACATGAATTTCTCCAGTATTCCTCTTTCGCATCCAATACATAAATTGAATTGACAAAATGACGAAAATACCCCTCACAGAGTTCCAAGATTACGCGGATGCAGATAGACCTGAAGCCCATTCTTCATGAACAGCGTGAGAGACATTTTCTGCTCCACCCGGTGACTGGGAACCGGCAACAGTCGGTAACGCAGAAGCACAGCGGAAGCCACGGATTTCATTTGAAGGTATGCCAAATCCTTCCCCAAACAAGTCCTCGGACCGGCATTAAAAGCGACAAACTTGTACCCATCTTTTGGCGGTTCGAACCGGTCTCCCTGGACCGATAACCATCTCTCCGGTTTAAACTCCATGCAGTCCTCCCCCCATACGCTCTTCATCCTCCCCACCGAATATATCGAATACGTCACGGTCGAACCGGCAGGTACAAACGTCCCGTCGGGCAAAGTATCGTCCGATACAACGTACTTGAAATCCTCCGGCACAGAAGGGTACAGACGCAGCGTTTCGGCCAAGGCAGCTTTCAGATAAACCAACTGATCCGCCTCGTCAAACGTCAACGGCTCTTCCACCCATTTTCCGCTGACTTCGCCACGTGTCACTTTCAGAACTGTCGATATTTCGTTCACGATCTTCTCCTCTACTGATTTATGATTCATGACTAGCCAGAAAAACCAGCTCAGCGCCACAGACGACGTGTCGCGTCCAGCTAGGACGAAGTTCAAAGCAATGTGCTGAAGAATTGACGTCGGAAACAGGTTTCCGTTAACGTCTCGTTTCTTCAGGAAACGAGATAACAGATCGTCGGACGGAGATTCTTTCCGTACGGAGATGGCATCGTTCATGTAATTATCCACGACTTCGAGGCTTTTCTTTAACCTCTTTTCAGCGCCAATGCCCATTAGCTTCTGCAACCTCCAGAAAAACGTGGGATATATAAACCGCTGCATGGTCGCTTCAGTCGCGGTGTCAAACGCGACAGAAAACGGATTTTCCGGCGAATCAGGCGACAGCGTTTCGGGGTCTTTTCCAAACGTCAGTCCGCATATATTATCGAATGTCAAACGCAGCAACAGATCCTGCAAATCCACGGTCGTTTTGTTCTCAACAGCGTTGTCTAAAATACGCCACAAGCGCGTCTTGATCGTTCTGTTTACCCACCGTGCCATAGCTTGACGTAGAGTTCTAGTTGTGAACTCTAACGCGGCGGTTTTGCGTTGAATCAACCACGTTTCACCGTCGCTGTTGAATATCCCCTGACCCAAGAGATCATGAAATGCCTGTTGCCACGTGGGCCCCTTTGGGTAGTTATCGAACCTCGTACGGAGAATGTGTTCAATGTTTTTCGGGTGGCAGGTAACGGTAAAGAAGCCTTGTTTGCGCGCTACAAACGGAAGAGCGATAGTACACGTTTGGTAAGTGGCAGCGCCGCCAGTTGAGCGGAGGTTCTCGACCATCCAATCGTGCATTCGAGACCGGTTTAAGAATAGGACCGGTAGGCTTCCGACTAACGGCCATACTTTTGGGCCGGTGAGTTTTTTGGAGAGAAAGTAGAACCACAAGAGGTAAGCTGAAGTGGCAGATGTGATGGTGAAGAGGAGAGGGAGGAGTTCCATTTTCTTACTTGGATCAGGTAAATTTTTTTGATATTTATTGAAAGTTATATAAGATTGGTCATTGTTGTCACATATATAGGATGAATATATATATATATATATAGATTATATACATGAGAACGATTTTTGTCTGAGTAGGAGAAGTTTGGTGAGAATTTTGGGAGGGGCACGTTGATGCGGTTGATAGGAATTGAACCGTGTGAGAGTGTGTTTACATAAACACGAAAACCATGCAAAAAAAAAAAAAAAAAAAAAAAAGTTACATATAATTTTAATACTCTACATATAATTGGTTCTATTTTTGCAATGATTAATTGGTAGGTATCAACCTACCGTAAATATAATATTTTAATTTTTTTTTTTTTTTCAATTTATTATTAGCTTTGATCTCACATTTAGACAAACGACGTTTTAAAGGTCCAAACTGAAGTTTCAAACTGGCATTGTTAATTACCGTGGGTTTTAGGAGTGGTTTGTCTAGAAACAAAAGGGTTAAGTTAAAAATTTGGTAGTTTATCCGTAACGAGAAAACTGGGCTTTGGTCTAAAACCTGGAATTACTCCATCCTAAAATGAGAGCGAGAGCAGTTCTCAAGTAACATTTATACCAATACATACTTCTTAAGGTAATACATATAAATATACACCGAATCCCTTCGTTTCTTAGTCAATTACTTCTCCTATATATTTATAGCATCTTTCGGCTAAAAGGACCTTTAAGAAAAAGTTTTATTGACTAATTGACTTTTTATTTTTTTAAATTTATTAAAATTATCAAAATATCATCGTCACCTTCCCCCTCTTTTCAACCAAAATTATCGTTAATAAACTTAAATTGAAAAACCTAGTTCCTCTAATATGTTCTAATCTGATTTTATTATTTTCTCGCTTTAATCAATTTTTCGATCTTTACTTTTCTTATTCGTCATTTATTTGCAAATATTATAATTGAAAAGTATCGAGTTTCGTTAGAATTGTTCCTCTTTATTCCCCTTCATCATATTCAAACTTTTATCTTTAATTTTTATTTCAATTATTTATAGATAATCATAATGAAAACGTAAATTGATCTCGTTCTGTGTATTTTATTTGTATTTTACTTTTATTTCCTTCTGCAATGCATAAAGGAAATAAGATGTAAATCTGATACCCATTAGCTTATCGAGTAATTAGGTCATCGAGACATTGAGCTATCGAGTAGAAGTACGAAACTTTGTCTCTTACCACTAATCTCAATGGCTCTAGGGTAATCTCAAGACTCATTGGATCATCGGGTATTGAGGTCAAAGATCTTATAATCCTTTAATTTAAATCTAAAATCATAAATATTAAACTATAAACCCTAAATCATAAATATTAAACTATAAATAGTAAACCCAAAGCCCTAATCTCAAATTCTAAACCTTAAACCCTAGACTATAAATCCTAAACTTTATACTATGTACCTAAAACTTTAGATCATAAACCTTATACTCTAAATACTAAACTCTAAACTCTATACTTTATACTCTACACCTTAAATCCTTGATTATAAATATTATACTCTAAACCTTTAAACACTTAACTCTAAAACCCTAAACCTTAGACTTTAAACACTAAATCCTAAACCTTGTAATATAAACCCTAAACCTTAGACTCTAAGGCATAGAGTAAAACGTTTAACGTTTAGGATTTTAGGGTTAAGGTTTAACGTTTAGAGTGTAAAGTTTTGGATTTAGGGTTTAAGATGTATAGTATAAGGTTTAGGATTTAGAGTCTAAGGTTTGAGGTTTAGATCTTAAGGTTAGGATTTAAGCTTGAAGGTTTAGTATTTAGATTCTAAAGTTTAGGGTTTTAAGGTTTAGGGTTTGAAGTTTAAATCATAAGGTTTGAAATCTAGAGTTTAACGTGTAGAGTATAAGATTTATGATTTGGAGTATAAGGTTTAAGCCTTAGAGTATAAGATTTATGAGATAGGGTTTAAGGTTTAAAGTTTAGCATTTAGGGTTTACAGTGTAGAGTTTAAGGTTTAGGGTTTAGTGTTTAGTGTTTAGTGTTTAGAGTCTATGATTTATTATTTTAGGGTTAAGGTTCTAAGGTTTAGAGTATAAAGTTTGGAGTTAATGTTTTAAGGTTTAGGTTTTAAGGTTTAAGGTTTAAAGTTTAGAGTATAAGATTTACGATCTATGGTTTAACGTTTAAGGTATATAATATAAGGTGTAGGATTAAAGTCCAGGTTTAAGATTTAAAGTCTAAAATTTATGATTTATGATATAAGGTGTAGAGTATAAAGTTTATGATTTAATATTTAAAGTCTAAGATTTACGATTTTATGGTTAAAAGTTTGAAGTTTAGAGTACAAGATTTATGATATAAGATTTTAAGATTTGGAATATAAATTTTAAGGTTTAGAGTATGAGATTTAGGATCTAAGTTTTAAGGTGTAGAGTATATAGTTCAGGGTTTAGAGTCTAAGATCTAAGGTTTATAATTTAAAGTTTAAAATTTAAAGTTTAGATTATGAAATTTAGGGTTGAAGTGTGTAAAGTATGAAGTTTAGGGTTAGGGATTTAGAGTTTAGGGTTCAAGTTTAAGATTTAAAATTTAAGGTTTATGATTTAGGGTTTACTATTTAGAGTCTAAGGTCTTAGGATTACGGTGTAGGATCTAGTATTTAGAGTTTAGAGTTTAATATTTATAATTTTAAGTTTAGATTAAATGATTATAAAGCCTCTAACCTAAATACTCAATGGTTCGATTAGTTTTGAGAGTACCCTTCGAGCAATCGACTTTAGAGGTCTGAGACTCAAATATTACTGATTTCTATACCAGATGGCTCAATGGCTCGATGACCCGTGGGCATCATATTACACCTTATTTCTTTATATGTTGTAGAAGGAAATGAATATAAATAAAATACACTGAACGAGACAAATTTATGTTTCCATTATGATTATCAATCAACAATTGAAAGATAAATTTATGTTTCCGTCACAATTATTATTTTTTTTTTAATTTTTAGGAATCATAATTTTGTATCGGGAGTGTGAACAAAATGAGTTCAACGAAAATGAAGTTGCGAATATAATGTAAATGAAAATGAGTTGCTAACAAAATATAAACGAAAGGCTGTGATGGGTATCAAATTTGATAAAGATGAAACTTAGAGAGCAGAGAGAGAAAATGATGCTTGTAATTACGGAGATAAATTAGTGGTTGAGGACCTTTTTTTTTCTATTTTAAATGTCAAATAATGTTAAGGACTTTCGAATGACTTTCCGAATTGATCGAAGAACACTTTCGAAAGGCTTCTCAGACTGGTTGATCAGAATGGGTTTATGGAGAAAGTTTGCAAAAATGAATATTTTTATCCGTTGTTGCGAAGCAAAAGGAATGAAGCTAAATAGTTTTTTTTTTTTTTTTCTTTTCTCTTATTAATAATTCTGATTTCTTGCTTTCAATTGCAGAAATCTCTTCGTATTCAGTTGGGGTTGAATTCTTAGCCCATGTATCGAACAATGTGGACTCGATAGAGTATAGAGTAATGGCCTCTTTGATGGGCTCTGAAGGGAAAGCACTTAAAAAATTGTTCATAATCTTAGGCCCGTATTCCACACATCATAATCGAGAGCAGTGGCTCCAATTTAGCCACGTGTCAAACCCACCGCCGCTTCTGATAAGGATGAGCCCCCTCATCTTGCAATATTTTTCCTCCCTATAACTTTTCTTCTTTCCTGAAAAAGAAAAAAAAAACAAACAAATAAGTAACACCAGTGAACAAGGATAAGAAGCTTGTGGAGAGCTCCAGCTTCCTTCTTATAACACCCCTTTTTCATTAAAATCCAATCTCAATCATCATTCAGAAACCCATCTAAAGGCCATTATTATTCATTCTCTTGAGAATTTAAAGAAGGGACTATAAAAATTAAACAAACCCGACGGACCTTCTCCTTCTATTTCACTCCCAAACAAAATTCAAAAGCTTACTACTAACAGTAAAGCTCCCATCCAATGGCTTCTCTAACAATGGTGTTCAGTCCAGCAGCAAGTGGAAGAGTATTTGCCGCAACAGCAGCAAAAGGAGGAGCAGCTGGAGGAAGCAAAGAGGAAAAGGGTCCGTTTGATTGGATAATAGGAGGGTTGGCGAAAGAAGACCAGCTTCTGGAGACTGATCCCATTCTGAAGAAGGTGGAGGAGAAGAATGGCAGCACCGCCAGTGGCCGGAAGAACACGGTGGCGGTGCCTCAGAAGAAGAAGAATGTTGGCTGGGGAGGTCTCTTTGCCAAGAGTGATTGATTTATATGAGCAGTATGTTTCATTTCAGGCAAATCCTCCTCATGTCCTGTTATATTTGTTTCTAAATTCTAATCTCTTCCCTATGGTTATTGAACAACCAACAAGATGTGGTTACTATTTCACCCTCCATTGTTTCTTCACTATTACTATATTCAACGTACGAATCATTTAGAGAATAGGTTATAAATATCAAAAAGTGTCACGTTCTTATTATATCTTCCTAACATTAATCTTATTTGATAGTTACTTTTTAAAATTAGGATATAAAATTATAAGTTAAATATATTTTAAATATTTTATAGTTATTTTCTAAATATATTCTTTTTAACCAATAATTTTAAAATTCTTATGTTTTAAAGTTTTATGTTATTTATATAATTTAGTTTCATTAGTTAAGTATTATATTATTTTTAAATAATATATATCAAGATATCTTATTATAAATATATTTTATCAGTTCATCCATAATTAAAGTAAAAAAGTATATATTTAAAGTGAATCATTTATAAAGTATTATTATAATAGGAAATTTACTACCTAACACTAGTTACAGTATATTCATATATATCTTTAATGATATCGATATAATATTAAATCATATTTATTTCAAGTACTTACAGAATTTTATTATATGCTTTTTCTAAATCGATGAATATCATATGTATTCTCTTTTTTTCTTCTATATTTTTCAATCATATGTCTAATCAAAAAGATTATTCTTATTCGTAGATTTACCCTAACATAAAACCAAATTTATTATATGATAAAGTGATGATATATTTAAGTCTCCGCTCTATAACATTCTCCCAAAGTTTTATTATATGACATATAAGTCTTAGCCCATTTTAGTTTGAGCAATTTTATTTATCTCATTTATTCTTATAAATTAGTACTATAATATTATGTCTCCATGATTCTAGTATTTTCCTGATATTTAAAATCATATTAAAAAATGTAGTTAACTATTGTATCTCAACTTCTCCTAGATACTTCTATACCTCAATTGGTATATCATATGATCTAACTGCATTCCATGATTTCATCATCTTTAGTGTCTTTCTTATTTTTGTAACACTAACTCTATGATAAAATATTAAATGTCACTCTTCTTGCATCTCACGTCTCTTTAAGTATAACACATATGCACTTGTCACATTAAGTAGGTTCTCAAAATAATTCATTCATCTATCTAAAATAGATTTTATCTTGTATTAGAATTTTACAATCTTCATGTTTGATATACTTAATATAATTCAAATTCTTAGTTTTCCAATCTCCGTCTTTCGCTATCTTAAAAATATTTTCCCCCCTTCTTTTATATCTAACTTATTACATAATTTATCATATACTCTCTTTTTAATATCTCATACTACTTTATTATTTAGTCTCTTAACTTATTTATATAACTCATACGAACTTTGATTTTTATCTTTTTACCAATTATTGAACCGTGTTTTCTTTCCTTAATGGCTTTTGCACCACTCGATCTCTTTGTCATGTCATTCCCTTCCTTTAACTTCTCAGAGTACTTCCCCCACCTCATTCCTTATATGTTCAATAAATATAGAGTTATCAATCTTAATATTAGGTTTTATGCTCTTACCATCTTTTAGGAAAATGCCAGAAATTCCTTTCGGAATATGCAGATAATTGCAGAAGCCGAAAAAGTAAGAAACAAAAAGAAACTGACTCTTGAAAAAATCTCCTCAATATATTGAAAAAACTGAGGAGTTGCAAGATCGCTATCGAAATCATACCATACTCTGTTTATCTTTCTGAGGGCAACCCAATGCCTAGTTTTCCAAATGCCACCAAACCTTTTAACTGAGACATTAAGCACAATACCCCATAAGAGCATCATCTTCAGATCCATCTTAACCGATCGAAGAAGCTCTATTGACGATCATATCAAACAACACTCTTCTTACCTTTCTCTTCTAAAGCCGCAATTAGAAAATTTATGTCATAGTTCCCAGTAATTGAATTATGATGAGGCTTGAAAACCACCGTTAAAGGGGTCCAGTTTTCCCTTCTTGGTTCGTCCAGCACGAGCTTTTCTGCGATTGTATTCAGTTCTACTCGAGTAAATGCATCCTCTTGCTGTTTTGCATTAGAATGAAGTATTAAACAAGGACTATCTAGACAAACATTGCACAAGAAGCCTAATAAATCATCAAATGCAAGCAAAACTGATGTTTAATGAGAGGAAAATAGAAGATTTCGTTTTCTAGTTTAGCCTGTTTAGAATTCAGGAATGGAAAATTCAAAGCAACGAAACACAGAGGAGAGAAAAGTTCAAGAACAGAGAGAAACGCATTCTCTAGCAGTTTCACATGACACAAACGATTTAAATAAAGATAATCTAAGGATTCTAAAGAATCTGCTTAAAAACTCAAAGAGTGAATGATCAACTGCACCGAAATTTCTGTAATCAGAAGTGATCAGAGCAACAAACGAAATACTATACTCTTGTTTGAACTTCGAAGCACAGCAACTGAACTTCCAATTTTAGTTTGCATCCACTTTCCCAGCATCCAAACAGAGGCTGGAAATGCTCAACAACAGAGAGGGAGAAAGAAACGGTACCTGGAAGAGGTTGTTGAGGGAGTGTAAGAGGCAAAACTGCAGCTTCTGCCTCTCGTGATAAACTTTGGGATTCTCTCTCGCCATCTTCGGACTCAGCGATATGCAGCGGTTGCGATTCAAAGTCTGAATTTTTCTCTTTTTAGGGTTTCAATTCCTCTTTTGATATTGCATACTGGATAGCCGCCCGGAAAGTAATCGACTAACTGTTTTTGGAAGATCAACCTTTACCACGTAGACGCGCGCGTGCATTTTGTCATTTCCCTCTAAACCGAAAAATTGTAATAAAAACTGAAAACTTATTTAATATTATGAAATATTCTTTTAGAAGAAAATAGAAATAAGAACAATTTGTTATTTACTATTTTTTTATTAATATTTTTTTAATATATTTAAATTAAACTATAATTTTAGAGTTAATTATTTTCGCTCCGGCTCCGGCCTCCTCCAAGTAGGACAGGCTTATAATAAGATAGTTGGAAACTCAGGGAGGTGATAACGATAACTTCAGTTTCTCAGTTCAGACAGAGAGAGACAGGGGGGGTTCCAAAAGCTCTCTAAAACTTCCATTAATGGCGCTCACTACCACATCATCAACTTCATTCTCTTTCTTCTCCTCCTCACTGTTCCTCGCTTCCTCAAACCAAGCGCCCAAGCTGACTCTCTCGACCACGAAAACCAATCCTCTCAAATCCCAGACGAAGTCTTTATCAATCACCTCTCAGCTCGCAACCCTACCGGTCCTCTCCTTCACCGGAGAGAAAATCGGCGAGACTTACCTCGATCTCAAATCCGCTCATCCAGAAACAGCTCGAGCCGTCGTTCACCGAGCAATCATCACGGACCAGCAGAACAAGCGCCGCGGGACCGCCTCGACGCTCACCAGAGCTGAGGTCAGTGGCGGCGGGAGAAAACCCTACCAGCAAAAGAAAACCGGTAAAGCACGAATTGGATCCACGCGTACCCCGCTCCGACCGGGAGGAGGAGTGGTGTTTGGGCCGAAGCCTCGAGACTGGTCCATTAAGATAAATCGGAAGGAGAAGAAGTTAGCGATCTCGACAGCGATGGCTAGCGCGACGGTGAATACGATAGTGGTTGAGGATTTTGGGGATAAGTTCGAGAAGCCGAAGACGAAGGAGTTCATAGCGGCGCTGAAGAGGTGGGGGGTTGACCCGAAGGAGAAATCGCTGTTTCTCATGACCGAGGTTTCCGATAATGTGGTGCTTTCTAGCCGGAATATCGGAACGTTGAAAATGTTGACTCCTAGAACGCTTAATTTGTTTGATATCTTGAATTCGGATAAGGTTGTGCTCACCAAAGCTGCTGTGGAGTATTTGAATGGTAGGTATGGGGTTGATTACGAAGGAGACGATAATGAAGAAGGAGAAGAAGAAGAAAGTGGTGAAGATTCAGCTATTTTATGATCCATCTTTTCATTACTTGCATTGTTCTGCTTTCTTCAGTTTTTAGAGGATAAGGTGTTTGATGCAATGACTCAATGAAGTTCATACTTTATATATTGTACAAGGTTTGGGATTGGAGAAATTAGCACTTTACTATTCTATCCCGGGAAATCTAACCTATGCTTTTAGCTTCTTATAGGAACTTCAATCCTGGTGTTTGGTAGGAAAGATGCAATTCAGTTTGAGGTTTTTACTATGAAATTCTCTCTTTGAGCTTATTGTCTTTTCTTCTACAGGGTTCGAGGCCAGTGAGAATTCTGATGCAACGGAATGAAATGGCTTCCATTGATTCGACTGAGGTTGCAAATTTTTTGGGTAAATTCTTGTAAGTTTATGTTGTTAAGCCTACTTTAGAATTCTTTTAATAGCAAAGAGTGCATCTTCCTGGGTTTTCTTCCCTATATCTCCTTTCTAGTAAGAATTCTAGAGCTTTTTCCCATTTTCATTTTCTAACGCCAACATAAACTTGAAAGGGTTTTTCTTTTACGGGTATGGTTTACGGTTAAATGACAAATCAAATTTCATCATCTATCTTGTATAAGAGTGACATTTGTAGCTGAGATGAAATTTGATTTGTCATGTGACTGTATATCATATCCATACTAGCAACTTGAAATGCGAGAAGCGAGGAAGAGAGAGAGAGAGAGCGTGAAGTCATGTTTTTGTAATCCAATGAGAAAGAATCTGAATATATATGAAGATGATTGTTACATCGCGAAGATTAAAATGAATAGTGTTATCAAGGAATGTTGCTTTTCCAGGCGACCAAAAGAGAAGATTAACATTACATAGATAGATATACAATATTTAAACAAACTGAAGCAGTCTAGTTCATGCTTACTTATGCCACTCAAAAGTAAGAATCACAATCACGACAGCTTTCAAGCTTAAAGGCTCGTTATGCATAAGGCTAGGATCTACAAGGAGCTCTAAAATTTATCATTCGTTACCCAATCGTTGGTCAAGATGATAAAGCAAATACATGGACTGCTACTCATCATCCAGTTGGATTCTAATCGGCAAATGGTGTGAATGGATCATTAACTAATGCGTATGGATATTCAATATGATGAGTAGAATGATGATCGACTAAGAATCACGTGCAAAATGTATATTCATAATGCTTCACTATAGAGTATAGGGTGCCTTTCTTGGAGGATGCAATATCTATGGCAATAGGTCTCTTGGTGAAGTGGCAGCCGTGAATCGTTTCGGTTTGGATCCTACAACTCAGTTAACTAAGTGGTTTTAGCAGAGATATATGCAGCAATTGGAGCAGGGAAGATTCTTGGAGAGACAGGGAATTAAATGGACAAGAGATGCTTGAGAATGAACCAAGGATAAATGTTTTTACAGCCTGCAGAAAAGAAAATTGCCCTAGATAGTTTATGCACTTATTTTTGTGGAACTGCGTTTTATATTTTATGCACGGTCTGGCTTTTCCATAGATCTGTTTCTGGGTTTTCTTACAAAATTTCTGTCACTGCATTCTTCCCTAGATAGTTGTAAGAGATAAATATGAGGGGATGCATGTCACAACCTGGTCTATGAACCTGTTGAGAGAAGAATTGAGATACAATTTCTTTCTTTTTGTTCTGGCTCAAATGAAACTGGATCTAGAAACCTTTTAGAGCGGCACAAGCTTCAAACTTTGAGGTCTCTTGATTGCCGTGAAATGGTTGAATCTGGTCCAAATGGATCGGCAAGCTTCTGTCCTGTTCAAAGAAAAAACAGGAAAAAGAAAATGCACTCTCCCTACGCAGGCATTATCCTGTTCAGGTTCTAAGGGACTATCTCAGCCTGACCTGCTCTTAAAAGCAGATACAGGCACCCCTGGTGCTTTCTCATGTTAATATAACAGAAAAAGAAAACTAAGAACCCAATAATAAACATTGACACAGATGGAAACTCAAACCAAAACCGTTTTATTTATGGATGAAGAAAAATAAGACAGCAAGAAAAGAAAACATAAGTCTTAGAAGCAAACAAACTGAACTTGAACTCAAATCTCTTCTATAGCCTGAAAAAGGAAGACTTGCTGTTATTGTTCCTGATCAGATCACCCCTATGCTGCGGTAACCCATATTTCCAAGGCAATTCTCTCATTCCTATCATCTGCAAGATGCACTATATCAGAATACCAATTCCGGTGATATGAACTTAAGTCAGAAAGTAATTAATAATTTTAAAACCCAATTGGCCAATTACTAGTAGTAAGTTATTTTTTGGTTAAGTTAAAAAGCACTGACCTTCACCTCTCAGAGGATAAAACATAGCTAGCAGGTAAGTAGATTTCACCACCACTTTCACCATGCTGTTCACCACTAATGGTTTTCTTAGCAACTTGAAACTGAGCACTCATAGAATCCATCCCACGCTTCACAGCTTCTTCAGCACTTCCATACCCATGCTCCTCGGCATACTTCCTCACATCCTCTGTTATCTTCATAGAGCAGAACTTGGGCCCACACATGGAGCAAAAGTGGGCCACCTTGGCTCCGTCTGATGGAAGCGTTTCATCATGGAATGACATTGCAGTCATAGGATCCAATGATAAAGCAAACTGGTCCATCCATCTGAATTCAAATCTAGCCTTGCTTAGTGTATCGTCCCATGCTTGAGCATGTGGGTGACCTTTAGCTAAATCAGCTGCATGGGCAGCTATTTTGTATGCTATTACTCCAGCCTTCACATCATCTCTATTGGGTAATCCCAGGTGTTCTTTTGGGGTGACATAGCAGAGAAGAGCAGTGCCTAAAGCTCCGATATTTGCAGCACCAATGGCAGAAGTGATGTGGTCATATCCTGGTGCTATATCTGTTGTTAGAGGACCAAGAGTGTAGAAAGGTGCCTCATTACACCATTCGAGCTGTTTTTGCATGTTTTCAGGGATCTTGTGCATCGGAATATGCCCTGGTCCTTCATTCATTACCTGAAAATGAAAAAGAAATGTCATTATAGAAGGAGGGATCTTCCTCGTTGCTTTCTCTGTAATGAACATGCATTAGCCAATGAAAATACTAGTGAGGAGGCCTCTACCTGCACATCTTTTTCCCACGCTCTACGAGTCAGCTCTCCCTGAGTTAAGAGCTCGGCAAATTGAGCAGTGTCATTGGCATCATAAATAGACCCAGGTCTCAATCCATCACCTATAGACAGAGCCACGTCATACTGATTACAGATATCAAGTATGTCATCCCAGTGTTCATAAGCAAAGTTCTCCTTATGATAAGCCAAGCACCATTTCGCATGAATGGACCCTCCACGAGAAACAATTCCGGTCATGCGCTTTGCTGTTAGAGGGATGTACCGTAGTAAAACACCAGCATGAATAGTGAAGTAATCTACGCCTTGCTCAGCCTGTTCGATCAGCGTCTCTCTAAATACTTCCCACTTGAGATTTTCTGCAATTCCATTCACTTTTTCTAGTGCCTGATAAATGGGTACTGTCCCTACTGGAACAGAAGAATTACGAAGGATCCACTCTCTGGTCTCGTGGATGTGGCGACCAGTTGAGAGGTCCATGACAGTGTCAGCACCCCACATGGTTGCCCATTGAACCTTATAGACTTCTTCTTCAATAGAGCTTGCTACTGCAGAATTTCCTATATTTGCATTCACTTTGACCAAGAAATTCCTTCCAACTATCATTGGTTCCAGCTCCAAGTGTTTCTTGTTGGAAGGGATGATTGCTCGCCCACGAGCAACCTCTGATCTTACAAACTCTGGGTCAAGCTTTTCACGATTAGCACAGTACAACATTTCCTCAGTTATGATTCCCTGCTTAGCATAATACATCTGAGTGTATCTTGGTGTACCCAACTTCTCTCGCCTGTCAATCCAGTCTTTTCTCAGTTCAGGGAGTCCTATGAACATTGTCAAGCATAAGTAGTTGATTAAATTAAAAGTGAAGGCTAAATATGCTAGCCATGGACAAGCTAAATATAACTAAATAAGCATTCACAGAAGTCACGAACTACCCAACATAATTAAATCAAAGGAAAAAGGAAATAAAGACCTGTAAGAAGAATAAGTATGTCAAGCATAAATCGGCATACCGATGAGGGGATTAATGTTTTGAGGACCACTGGTGTCGTAAGTATCAAAATCCGGTTCACCGCCAGACAGGTGGACTCGTCGAAAAGGTACTTTGAGTATGTGACCAGTTTCGTCATGGGTAATGTCCCTGCACATATCAGCCTAAGTATAATAAAATCTTGATAAACTAATTATCAAAAAGTATTGACATAATTATTCTTAAATTTAGATTAAAAAATTTTATTAATTTAACAAAATATTAAATTAACAAGAAAATTTAACATATTATTCTAAGTTTAAACTAAAAGATTATTATTTAATCAAGGTTATTAATTTATCGGTATTCTACTGTATACACAGGTTTATACACGAATGTATCTAGAACAGGAGCAAGCTAGAATATATAGCAAATTATGCCCAGCGATCAGCTCCATAAAAACAGAGGCATATGAAGAAGAGACTCACTGGTATTCTTTTGTGCTCTTTGGGAAACATTGCTCAAAGGGTGGAAGTGGCGAGAAATCAGGAGAAGCGGGATCTGCTGTATGCTTCAGTTTTTGAGTCTTCTCTGACCCGGTTGTGGGAGGATCGAAAGTTAAAGTGGCTCTCTGAACAGAGGAAAGGGTATTTGGGGTTGTTTCCTTCCTGCTTGCGGTTGAAACACGTCCAATCACATCAAAACCAGGCAAGAAGGTACTACCCAGTAACTTTGTCGGAGAATAATGGTTTCCCTTCTTGTTAACAAATGATATCATGGTAGTTTGAAGTGATGCCATTTTGACCTGAAACTAACCACGCATACAAAGGTCAACATTTTGCCCAACAAGCAGTTGCTTTATAGGAAAGAAAAAACGAAACTTTTCTTTTTGAAGCTTCTAGAATGTTTCTGTGAGAAATAGTAGTTCAATTCAATCACCAGAAAAGAATCACACACACACCCAAAAAAAAAAAAACTAATAAAACAGTCATGCTTCAGAAACCTCCACAAAATCGATAAAAACTTCAAAAAAATTTTCTCAGCAACCAAACAGAGAATCAACGTCAGAAATGACAGAAAATGAACGGAAATTCGTACAGGAAAGAGCAATCGAGCTTGAGAAACGCAGGTATACAAGCATACAGGGCTAGAGAAGCTTACAGATTAAGACAAGAGGATATTGAAAATTCTATCGCTCGGCGAATCGAGATAAGAAGGAGAGAAAAATCGAACCTGGAGGTAGCTAATCCGTTTTTTCTTATCTTCTTCTCGGTCAGTGAGCACAGCCGGTGCTTAACGTCGGTATGGCTTGATTTTTATAGGGAGTAAGGTTCTGAAAAGCGAATTGCTTGATTGCTTACGTGGTAGTTGTTCATGATTCCTGAGTCAGATTTTTTTTTCCTAATTAAAAATAACACTTTTATTGTAACACTAATAAGATTTTGCGAGATATTATTGCATATATCAATTATCTATCATACTTAAAATATCATATATCTTAATTTAAATAATGAAAATATGTCACGTATTTTTTACTTTTAACTTTCCCTGCTGAGCTTACCTTTCCATGGGATGGAAGTTCACAATTTTGCCATGAAAACGATGTTATGTTTGTTTTGGGTGAAACTAAAAGGTGTGCGAGCGACTCTTTATCTTTTTTCAAGTAGCTAATGCTTAATGGGCAATTTTGAAGGCCAAAGTTAGTGCTAATTGACTATTCATATACTAAGTAGAAGCACGAAACGTTTGCTTTTGAATGTAATGACACCCTTATTTTGCCTTTTCCCGCATGAATATATATTTGCAAATAAGTAACGGGACAAGGAATATATATAGATTATAGACCCAATATTATAATATATATATATATTATCTATATAAGTCATGAAGTATTCGTTAGTTTCACAAATTATTACCTATATATTAGTGAGATTATTGGAGAGATTATCTCCAATCAATATCTTTTTAAATAATATATTTATTTTGAATTTTTTTATATACTATATATATATATATTTTTTTTTTTTAACGGTAAAAGAATCTCGTAGTTAAACAAAAAAAAAATTTAAAATAAATTCTATGAATTTTATTTTCGAAACTTTTGACACCGAAGATCGGAGGCCGAGCGCTACATAGACTCACACAAGGATTGACATGTCGGTCAGGTCATAGGGATCGACCTAAACATCCATTATATCACAGGCAACCTGCCATGAAAATTATTGCAATGCCGCCTAAAAAGAATCAGCCTAAAATTTTTTACCTTTTCGTCAAAGTCATTTTGAAATCTCAATCTTTAAGAATCTCCCTACAATCCTTGCGATTTGCCATGATCGATTGTGATCATTGATTATGATTGACCATCATCATATGTTAAGATTAGCAATAATCGAGCATAATCATTGGTTATGATCAACTATGACTGATCGACCATGATTTACCATGATCATTGATTTTGACCACTAAACGATCATGATTGACCATGAGCAACATGGTAGTCAATCTACTCCATCATCTTGTTATTTTTTTTCCAAATTTTATATTCGTCGCCCCTTATTGATCTATGGGTAAAAGAAAACTAAAATAAATAAATTTGGATTAAACAAATCATGGTAACAAAAGTATTGGTGATGGGTATATAACGCAGCTTGAGTAGTAAAGTCTTGTGCTATGAATGCATAAGCAAGTAAAGAGTGGTTGTAAATTAGAAAATGTCTCAAAAGTTTTTGAATCAGATTTTATGGTTTTCATATCTCGAAAACATTAAAAGAGAAGAAATTAGAAAGCGAGAAAACAAAAAAGAAATTATAAACAAATAAACTAAAAACAGAAAGAATATAAAATATGAAAAAAATTAAACGTAATAAAAAAAAAGAAGAAATGGTAGATTGATAAGGATAAAAGTAAACTAGTAATCTTATTATTAAAAAAATTATATTTTAAAGATATTAAAGATATTTTGTAAATTTCCCTTATATTAATTTAGGGCAATGTCTTAACTCGTCTTATTATGTTTTATGTAGAACTATCAAAATAGATCAAGATTTGGATACACTTTGAAGCCCGCAGGCAATGCTGGGCATGTATAAGCCTTCTAAATTTCATTTTTTTTTTTATTTTGGCACGATGGATCATCAGAGTATTTTTTTTTATTTATTTTATCTCATTTTATATAATAATTTTTAAATCTTTCACTGAATTTAATCAATTTATATATATTTTTATTAATATATAATAAAATATTTATTTCGCTAAAAAAAGTTTTTTTGTTTATTATATTTATTATTTTTTCATTAGAAAAATGGATGGACCCATAGACTTAAACCGGCCTAAAATAAACATAACAAACTTCCCGAATCAAACTCGAATACATAATTATCAAATGAGTCAGGCCGGGCTGACTGAACCCTGAATAATAAAATTCGGGCCGGGGCTAGCGGCCCATTTTCAGATCTCTACTTTTATGAGCCCACCGAAAGGAATCAAAGCCACATTTTGGAATTGTGCTGTGGTCCTCGTGCAAATCATTTTGGAGTTTTCTCATGACGAGTATTATTATTATTTTTGCCTTTTGGGCCCTGCTAAAAGATAAAAACTAGAAAGCAACGCTGATTTTTTTCATCTCCTTCCAAAATATCATGCATCAATCTTATAAAACATTGAAATGGGCCAAGTAGCTGCCTGTATAATTCGGGCCCAATACATACATAGAACTTTGACATTTGGGCTCCATGGGTTTATAGATATTGGATGGACATCACGCTTTTTGACCCACTGGGCCTGGTCTAATGCACATCTCTTCCCTCCAATTTAACGGCCAATGATTTTGAAATAGAAACGATGGTAGAGAAATGAATACAGTCCTGATTTGCAGGATCTTACACTCGCTACTCGCGATAACTTCCCCAAATCTTCTTCCTAATTTCATCTTCAACCTCAATTCACCCGCCATTTGATTTCATCTTCCCACCCAAATTTGCTTATTCTTCAAAGAACATATCAAAAACCATGATCCCACCATGTGTTCGCAGATATGCCCCACTCACATTGAAATCCAGCGTTACCCATTTCTGTGGTGTATTCGTTCTTCTTGATTTCTTACGTTCTCTTCCCTTTGTTTCTTACCATTTTCTCCTACACTTTCCCTTTTCTTCTCTTCATTTCGTTCGTCGTTGCATTTTTCTTATCCTCCAAAGATTGGTCCAATATTCAAAGTCTAGATCAAGAAAACAAATCCCTCGCCTCTTTCTTTGAAAATGCTTTCTCTTCTTCGCAGAGACGCTTCGAAATTCGACAAAGGAAGACAGAAGGACAGAGCGAATCGATCGTAGAAAGGAAAATTGAAACCTCAAAGCTTAAGTCTTCACCATCGCTTGGTGAAAAAGCTCAAGTAATCTCTGACAAGAAAAAGTCGATAAAAACTGATGCTCCGGTTTCCGATCTCCTGCAGAGAGAGAGATCGTACGAGTCATGGGTGGAAAGCTCGGATGATGAAGAAGAAGAAGGTAGAAGAGGAGCAGCAGACGAGATTCATGGCGTTAAAGCTCTGGAATGGACGGAAGATGATCAGAGGAATCTAATGGACGTACTTTCTGAGATAGAAAGAAACAGAAGGCTGGAAAATTTGATCGCGAAGAGGATCGAGAAGCAGTTGATCGGAACGGAGATGGAGAAGAGCTCGAGTGATGTGACCACAATCATTACTTCTCGCGGTCTGATCGGAAATGCTGATGATCCTGATGGTTCTTCTTCTAGAGAAATTAAACCGGTGAAGATTCCCGGTTCAGCTCCGTCTGTCTGGATGAATGCAGAAGAGAAGAAGAATCTGCTTGGAGTTGGCGAAGATGAAGTAAAGCCCTTAATATTAATAGAGCCAGAACAACGAGACGCGATATTCGAGGAAAAAGTAACGACTCGAGAAGCGAAGGATAGCAAGCTTTTCTCTGGACCACCTTCTTTTGATCTGGAACGGGTCAAGCAGGAGCAAGACGACACGGGCTTGAATCCGTTTCCGGGTATGGAGAAATGGGCCTTGGAGGAACTCGGATATTCTAGACCCGTAAGCCCAACAAGTAAGATAAATCCACATATTATTCTATTTTTCATGTTTTTCTCTTCACAAAATTTTAGTTAAAAAAAAAAAAAGAAAGAGAAAAAACTGAGCTCACAGCCTAACACTGTATCCATCCTCATCCTATTTGCAGACAAGGGTAATCACGATCGGCTTATCGGGAAACTGTTATCGCAGTTCGACACGATGCTTCTCGACGAAAGTAATAACAATGCACAGGACTCTTTTGTAATAGAAGCTCAAACTCCACGTTTCCAAGGCCTTTCTAAAATCAGTAGAATCTGAGGAGGATAACAATAATAATAACAATGGAATGAGTACAATTGATGATGATGATAATAAACCGAAAGAGTCAAGGTTTAAACAGAGTTTGGAATTGCAACAATCACAGGAAACTGCAGATTTGTTGATCAATAATGAAACTCCATGATTAGAACAAGTAAACAAGGTTTTGTCGTCTCAAATCGAGACCTTTACATATGATGTCATGTATGCTATGTTGCAGTAATAGATGTAAATACTGTTCAAGTGGGTTTCAGACCACGCGCAGTTTTAAGAATTACGACAACTTCTTTTCTTTTTTTTTTCCTTTTTCCCTAGTTTGGCACGACGGCTCGTTCGTCATCCCCCACCTCAAGCTTGAAAGGAATGAAATCTTTTAACTTATGATTGCATTAAGTAACTTTGGTATAGATTTTATTCATATCTTTTACTTTACCAAAAATATATTATATTATTAGGGTGATGCTTAATGGAAACATTCAGCCTTATATCACTACACGTGGCTGCCCGATGATTTCGCATCTGTTATTCGCAGATGATTCACTCATTTCCTGTAACGGGAGTAATAGTAGCACTAGAAACTTGATGAGAGTTATTGATGTTTATCAGGGGGGGTCGGGTCAAAGGGTTTGTGTTCAATAGAGTAATTTTTATGTTCATGCGAATTGTTCTTTAATCGTAAAAATATGATTGGTAATTTAACCGGGTATGAGTATGGTTCGTTCCCGTGTACTTATTTGGGTGCGCCATTGGCGTATGGTTTTATTAGAGCCCGGGATTACAACTTTCTTATTTTCAAAGTTGCTAGGAGGATTGAGGTTTGGCAGGCTCACATGCTTTCTAGTGGAGGGAAACTTGTTTTGATTAAGCATGTCCTCTCCTCCTTCCCTTTGCATGTTCTTGCTTCTCTTAGTGTGCCTAATTCGGTGCTGCAAGAGATAAAGGCCTCTATGGCTCGTTTTTTTTTTTTTTTTTTTTTGGAGTTCCAATAATTCAACAAAGAAGCGGCATTAGGTTTCTTGGGAGTCCATTTGCTCGGAATTGCAGGCGAGGGGTTGGGGCTGCGTCGGCTCCTTAATATGAAGGATTCTTTTTCTTTGAAGCATATTTGAAACTTGGTTAATGGGTCGTCTCTTTGGTGCCGTTTCATGCATGCTAAGTATACTAAGGGCCAGCCCCCTTATTTATCAGAGATTTTTCTGGTAGTTCTAGGTTGTGGAAGGATATGGTGGCTGCCAAAGCTGATTTTCTCCGTCTTTCTCGTTGGAAAGTGGGTGATGGTGGTTTGGTTCGGTTCTTGTATGAGGACTAGGGTTGTGGCATTCTTGCTGATCTTTTCCCGGGTGATTATTCATTGCGCTCTGTGCAGGAGGTGTTGCATGATCGGGATTGGATTGGGTCGGGGCGGGAAGTTGATGAAGAGCATTACGTTTCGCATTCCTTGCCCCTTTGCTCATCGAACTCGGATGTATTGGTTTGGCTGCCTAGCCACGATGGCCGGTTTTTTTTATAAAAATTGGCTTTGCAGGCCCTTGTTAGTGAGGTGCAGACTTTTTCCCATTTTCAGTCTCTTTGGAAGCTCCATATTCCGCTGAAAATTAGGTTGTTCTCTCGGAGGGTTTTCAACGACAAGATAGCGGTCGATAGTAATTTGCAGTATGGGTTTCCACCAGCTTTCCACTTGTCATTGTTGCGTTAACCGCAAGTGCGAGTCCAATTTCCATTTCCTCATCGACTGCTTGACAACCCGGTTGGTATGGAGACAGGTTAACGCTTATTTTAATATTATGTTTCTTCACCAACCGCTCATCGACAGGTTTCGTCTTTGGTGGCATCTTCCAAAAACTCTTTGTTTCACCTGGTGGGTTCTATGGCCCCTTCCATCTTAGTTTGGGAGTTGTGGTTATACCGGAATAGAGTGACTGTCCATGATATTCAATGAGTGCAGACCGGATTATAGTCAAGGTTAGAGGGTGGCTCGATGAGTTGAGTCGGCTTGTTAAGGGTAGGTGTCGCCCTTCTGCGTTTGGGTATAACACGTTGCAGCTCCTTGGGTGCTATATTCCGGAGATTCAAAGGCGGCGTCCTATTGTTTGTTCGTGGGTGAAACCGCCTTCGGGGGTGTTCAAGCTTAATGTTGACGGGTGTTGGAAGCATTCATTGCGGAAGGCTTCATATGGGGGTGTTGTTCGGAATCATCTGGGTGATGTTGTGTGGGCTTTTTCGTTCCCTCTCCATGTTACGACGACTTGTCAGCTTCTTGCCCATGCTGGTCGAGTGCGATTCGTGAAGGGTCTTTGTCCTGGTTGGTTTTTGTTTCTTTCCTTTAATATTTATAGTTCTCATGTATCTAAAATGTACGCTGATGTTTTGATAAATTTGGATAATTTCTGTTGATACATTTTTGCTTCGAGAGTTCCCTTCCTTTTTCAGTCGGGGCTTGTGTGCAGGACGATAGGGGTGTTATCACTCATGTTATGATGTAATTTTTCCTCTTTTGATTATTTGTACTGTATTTTTTCTTGATAGTTATTATACCGAAAGTGTAATTAATAATTGCCTTTACAAAAATAATAGTAATAATGATAAAATTCACTAAATATCTTAAAATAAAAATTAAAAAAAAAAAAAAAAAAGTGTCCGATTGTGCTTTTTTTTTTATTCAACTTGCAAAGATGAAGCTTCCTCCTTGAAAAAAAGTTACTAATTCCTTGCTTAAGTATTTGAATCTTAGAGTTGCCCAAGAAAATACATAAACCATTAAGTACTTTAAGCCTATAAAATAACATAAAGCATAAATATAGCCTATGTGAACTTATGCTCAAGATGCCATTATTCATCCCCATTTCATCTCTCGTCTAAGAGGAATCATTCTTAAGAAGTATTAAGTCCACTTGATATTCTGAATCTAGAGGTGATAAATATTCTATAATCCAGAGCTGAAACAGCAGATTCCGGCTCGATAATCTTCGTCTCAGTTACATATTCCAGAAAGAAAAGAAAAAAAAAATAAAGGATTAATTTAGTCCAAGCAAGAACACATTTGTACTCCTCATCCACTTCGAGATAAAAATACAATGGCCTAAATCAAAAGTTCTTAGACAGCAAATGTGTTTTTGCATAAACTCAGGATAAGAAAGCACAAAATAAATCTATATTGATTAAACCCATTAAGAAGAAGGTAATAATTGGGTCTATAACATACCTCCCCTTAACCGTGGCTGTACTGCTGCCCGGATTGCATCTGAAAGACCATGTTTTGAGGTCCAATCTCGTACTCCCGGACAAGATCACAAGAAGGAGACATGAACATGTTAATATTAGCATGCGGTTGGTTAAAAACAATGGTCGCTCCTCCATTCCGGTTATTATGTTGATTCCAATTGAGAGATGTCCGGCCTATCATGGGAGTAGTAGTTGAATTGGGGTGCATGGACAGACGCGAAGAAGAGTTATCGGGCGAAATGGGCTTTATATTGTCCGGTGAAGGAGTGCGCGCGTCGTTGAGATTGACAGTTGTTATGTCGTGTATGCTCGCTCTTCTCTTGTCTTTTCCCCCGGAAAGTTGCCGGATAAAGTACTTCTGGGCATGACTCGCTACTTGAGTTGGTGTTCTGGTCGCTACAAAGTTCCGAGAAATGTTCCTCCAATCGCCTTTTCCGTACTTCTTTAGACCCATCAGAAACAGCCTGTGAAACAATAAAATTATACATGAAAAAACCCAGTTTGCATTTAATTTAATAAATTTCTAAACTATAAAAGAAATAGTTCACATAAATTTGACTGAACCTTATACTAAAAATTCCAAAAATTCAATTTTGAAACTGCTAAGGCAAAAAACTGGTAAAAGAGAATGAAGCCGGAAATGGAAGGTTGAAAAGAGGATCTTACTTATGCTCTTTCTCAGTCCAAGGAACACCCTTTTTCCTTTCCTGATCAATAACAGATCTAGTAGACAAAGATCTCTTTCCTCCAATTCCATAAGATTGTTTGAGCCCATCAACAAAACTACTACCATTCACCCACTCAAATGCGTAACCAGTCGTGGTCGATTCATATCCCGGAACTGGAACCAACCCAGCTTCGATATCACTGACATCCGCTTCCAGTTCCTTGTATTGCCTCATCACATCACTAGCAGATTTTCCCGGGATCAATGCCGCCACCTTCTGCCACCTGTCTGGGGTGTCCTTATCGTAAACCGCAAGAGCGTTTTCGAACACCTTGTTCTCTGATACAGTCCACATCGTGCCCTTGCTCTGTACTGTGACCCAATTGGTGCTTGACGAACCATATGATGCGGGTGATAGGATTTCCATTTCCCGCTTCATTGAAAAACAAAAATTTACAGTAACATAGGGAAAGATTCAAATCAAATTCTGAGCTCCATGGGAGAAGATATCAGGTGGATTTTTCAGGTGTGATGAAAAACCGAGCAAGAGAGAAAATGCAAATGTATTAGGGTTTTTTCTTTTTTTTGGGTAAATTATTTTCAGAGAAGGAAAATCAATATATGAGTGTAAAACTCAAGTAGCATTTGGAAAAGGAATCAGAATATTTGTGTGTAGGAATACCTAGAAGAATCTAAAAAAGACAAAACACCTTTCTGCTGAAAACGAAAAATCTAGCTGCTCCATGATGGAACCCATAGAACAACCCACTATAGAGATCTAAAACCCAGAAAAATTTTCTCGGAAAACAAACCGAATTGCAGAAAAAATAATGAAAGGAACAGTAACCAGAAACAATCCCTAGAAGAAGAAGAAGCAGAAATTGTAAGAGAGAATCTTCAGTTGTACATCTGTCGCTTCAATCTTACCAAATCCAATACCCCAATCAGGCAAAAAGGGGAAGAAAACCCCAATCGAAATGATTGGGCTATTGAAAGATCTGCTGTTTTCTGCTCTTTCTCTTCTATGAAGCTTGAACCACTTCGAAAAGAGAAGAGAGAAAGAAAGAAAGAAAAAAGCAAAATGGAACACAGAAAAAAAAAAAAAAAAAAAAAGAGAAGAAAGAAACAGAGTAAATAAGCAAAGCTTCAAGGAAAGAATCTATTGCTTACAAAAATGTTTTGGCAGAGAAAGAGAGAGAGACGTTGAAGGTGGTGAGTTGTGACTGGGCGTTTCGTTTTTATTTTGATGTGTCTCTGTCTCTTCAATTTCATGAAAAAGTTGCCTCTTCAATAAATAATACAAAATTTCTTCTTACTACTTACTTACTTGTTCTGTTCTGTCTCTGTTTATTTCCTTTTTCAGTTAATTAACTGAATTTTATTAAATAATAATAAATAAAATAAAATAAAATAAAATAAAACAAATCCGAATCGAGTTTCATGTGAGAATATTACTCAAAATTATTGCCATTGTTTGTCCAATCAAATAATTTCTTTATATTATTTTCGATCCTATTTTTTTAAAAATAATATAATATAATATAATATTTTTTAATTAGAGAAAAATTTTTAAAATTAGATTCATATAATAATTTATTATTTATTATTTATTTATATAATATGGTTTTTTTTTATAATCTCTACCCTTTATGTATTTTGGAAAATTTTTTTAATAACCAGATTATTTTTTATTTTAAAACATTATTAAAAAAGAAAGAAAAAAAAAATTATTGGGACAACTGATTAAGAGCCTTAACGGTTATTAATTAATCAATCGTTGACTAATGAGAGGAGTCAAGACTGATCTTCACACGATAGCTTGGATGGTCGCCACCTACATCTCCACAGGACCTATACACTCCGACAATGAAAATAAAATAAAAAAATAAATAAATAAAATATTACGAGAGAATCTTCTGTGGTAGTCAGTAAACTGAATGAATGAGCTCATTTTGATATCGACCGTCTGATGAAGACTTGACGAGTTTCTGAGGTGAGCCGCCAAAATTGTGGTCCAGATGAGCGGAGGGGTAAATGACACATGCAAGTTGATTGAGGGATGCGGGGCCCCGGATATGGTTACAGACTGACACGGGCTTTCCGATTAGCCAGACATGAATCATAATTGTAGTGGGGGAGGGGGTGGTTATGATCTCAAGGACGTGGGTGCACCACATGCACTCCCGATTCCCCAAAAGCTCTCTCCAGAGCATCAACACAGTTCAAAAAGGAGGGAGAAAAAAAAAAAAAACAAAAAAGTCTTAACCTTTACATATTTAATGTAAGTTTCGCCTAATTTTTAAGTTAGAAAAAAATTATATGTATATTCGATTTATCGAAAATTGAATAATTATATATTATAAAATTTTAAAAAATTAAATTAATTTTACTTGATATAATAAATAATTTTTTTAGATAACTTAATCATTAGTATTTTATTATATTTTTAAATTAATTAAATATATTTATTTTTTTAATAAAATAATTTATTGAGAGAAATTAATAATATAAAAAAATATTATTAAATTTAAAATTAAATATAACTAATTTAATGTGAGATAATATTTATATAAAAATTATTTATATTCTTAACAAATATAATTAATATAAGTATTTAGTTAATCTGATGTGAATATATTTAGATTCTAAGTCAACTTTCACAATTTCAAATAAATAAAAAAGTTTTTATTATTTATTTTCTCCGAGCTTATTATCTCATGAGTTAAGATTTTAAATAAAAACTTAATAGTGCGAAACGAAACGTATATATAAATATTTAGAGGGCAACCTGACGAAAGGAATCACAAGCATTCTTCAATTTTGAAAACAACCTCTTAGTTGCCTCATTTGACGACATTATTTCATGAAATTGAGTGATATATTATTTTTATTTTTATTTACGAAAAAATCGATCACCCCCAAATTTCTAAGACATTTTGGTTGACTATCAATATAAGATTTAAATAACTGATTATATTTGGATCAGACACATAAATCAATAAAACTCGAATCATTCAGTCGATATACATTCTTAAATATCAACATGGTGATATAACACTAATTAAAATACAAATTAGACAGGAACAAAAAAAAGACCATAATAACACAAATTAGACAATAACTCTTAAGAATTAATTTTTATTATTTTAAAATGTAAGCGTAATTAACACCATAATAAGACCATTTAAGGGGTTCTTAATAACCGAAAAAAAAAATGCAAAGGGATGATTAGACACAATAACACAAAAAAGACAAACATCCTCTCCAATTTAATTGGAGGATGACTTTTTCTTTTCTTTTTTTTCTAATCAAAACAAACATTAGAACTAAGTATGAGATTAAGATTGATAAACATCATTAAGACATTGGTCTTATTTGATACCCAAGTACTTTCGTACAAATTAGAAGGTTTCATTGAACTAACCAACCGGTCTTGCTATCACACTACTATTGAAAACTGTACTTTTTGTTTGGCTTTTTCTTCTTCTTTTTTTTTTTTTTTCTCCACTGCAAATTTTATCTTAATTTTGTTCGTATTGCCACCAGCATTCGTACAATTTTTAAAATAAGTACATTAGAATAAGAGGAAAAAGTCAAAACATAACCGACTTTTCATAAATACATGTGTAAATAAATAAAAAAGAAAAGAAATGATTGGAAGTAATTATTGAATGTTTAAGACAAGGTCATGTGACCTTGTGGGGTTTCTTTTGGTTCTCAAATGTTTGCTATGCATTAGGTGAGTGTCCATTGGATACCCGAAAGGGTAGAGCCGTAGGGTAATGTGTATTTTGGAAATGAGCGTGACTTGTTATTATTTAATAAATAAATAAATAAATTAATTAATTAATTAATTAATAAATTAATTAATTAATAAATTAAAATAATAGAAAAAGAAAAAGTAATAGTTGAAATGTGGAGAGTTTGGTAGCACTACTCCACCAGGTTTGTTGCCATTAAAGGAAAGTTGACCACACATTTCTCTCTCTGGACAAATAAAGTAAAGTCAAAAGGTAAGGGACACAACTTGATTCAGAATTTTTCAATGGCATCCAGCATCTCGTTATACGCGTGTACCCTCTTAACGTGCGCCCATGCAACTCGTGACCAGTATCACCCAATTTAAATAATATTTATAAAATTAGCCCATGAATATAGAAAATTGACACATTTCAATCCAAAAAACTATATATAAACGTATTGTTTTAATGTCGATAGCCAATTTTCTGTTGTTGGTTTGAATGTAGACTTTTTCAATAGTCAATACACATCCATTTATAAAAAGAGTTAGAAATTAAAATTTAATTAATAATAAGATAAAAATAAATAAATATATATACTGAATTATCCATAAAATATTTTATATAACAGTATTATCACATCATCATATACTAAAATTGAACTACGATCTGATACAAAGTCCTAAACTAGAGTATCGACTGTAAAATTCAACCAGTACTAGCCTAACAAAATTAATAGCTGCTGAACCAGCCCATAATATGTATGATAATTATAGGCCAGCAGGCCTATTGAGTCATGGACTATATGTAACATGGGCATGTCCGATTAGGAGCTTTATCCATCTCCAACAAAACAGTCCAATTGAGATGGGCCAGTAACCCATCAACAGAGTGCTCATCAACATCTCTCTATTCATGAATCAAGAGCAGGTTAACCCATCCCAGACACACTAGAAACTTACAACAGCAGCAACAAGACAGACAGACAATAATAAATCTAAACAAGAAGATTTGCTTTTTCTTTATTGGAGAAACAAAAAGCATCCAACATGTTTTGTATGTCTTTACAATACAGATATTTTCATTACAACACATTCCTAGTAGCCATATAATTCGAATTCTTTAGCCTACTCTTACCCGACTTACTTCTCCTATAGCTCCTCAATGGCGTCAAATAGAATCTCAAAAGTCCACTCTCAGGATTATTCGGTGAATACCCAACACTCCGATTCCTCTGCAAAGCCAATGACTCTTCCCCTCTCCTTCTCGACCCTTTATTATTGCCTTTTATCTCAGCTCCACTAATCCCATGAGCGGCGGCCATTTTGCTAGAATCCTTATTACAGCTAACACTATAGCTTCTAATAAGCTTCTGGCTAACTGAACCCGACCCGTTTGCCTCTCCGTTAGCCACCCTCCTCAGCTTTTGCCAAGATTCAGAAAATGGGTGGTTCTGATCATCAACCCCATTTGCAATTTCTCCTCTTACTCTATCTTTACATTTACTCTCACTTCTTTTCTGCATCAAACCAAAAACATTCCACATTTTATGCCACCTATGAGCTCTTTTAAACTTCTTTTGATCAATCTCAACCTTGGAAGCAGAAGATCCTGTAGAATCTAAATCACCATCTTTGATTGATCTTGATTTTGGACCCTTCAAATCTTCCTCTGTAATCAGTACCTTTGCACCATAGAACAGCTCGGTTGTGGCGGGAGATACCTTTGCATTTGATATTAGCTTCAACTCATCAGCTTCACTTATTGAACTTTTTCTATGGGAATTTGACTGATCAAAGCTCCTCCTTCTCCTCACCGAAGACAAAGAGTCCATATAGTAATCTTTAGTCTGAGCTGATCCACCTGGGCTTTTCTCTCCTTCTTCAGAAATCCTACTTTCCAACCCCATCTCGGACACTTTCTGTTCATTCAAAACTGAAACCATGGGAGGTTTAAGTGGTGGATAGGCCCTCCCAAGAAAATATCCGTCCCATGAAGCTCTAGGCTCGTCAATGGAGTATCTAGAGTTATCTAGTGAAATCCGGCCAATATCAATAGACGTTCTTGGATCAGTATCACAAGACCTTCTTCCCAAACCATAATCCCCAATTTCAGATTGAGTCTCCCTAAATGGCCATATATTAGGTTTTTCTGCCTCCATTTCCAAACCACCGGCATTATAACTATCACCTTCAAGCTTATTCATTTTCTGCTTTTGCCTCCATCTTCTTATTTTTTTACTGAAAACTGAGGCAGCTTCCCAAACACCACCCGCAATTTCCCCTAAATCTATCCCCGTGTTTTTTTTCCTCCTCAATTCAAGATCTATGAATTCCTTCATCGGTCTCAACTCAGCCTCCTCACCAAAGAAATCATCTTCTGCATCAATTTCAGGTTCAATTACCTCCTCACAACCCCTAATCGCTCGCTCATTTCCGACATTTTCTCTCAATTCAAACCCTAAGTTTCCAAATCCGACCTCAAATCTATTATTCGTACCTTTTGGTTTGTCATCAATGTTGAAGAGCTCAACCAGAGTGTTCCGAGCTCGGACGTCGCATGATTTACGCCGAACCTGTTCCGATTGGTGGAGAATGGCCTCGCGCTTTGCGCTGGAGAAAGATTTGCTGCGTAGGAGCTCCGCCGCTGAATGTTGGTTGTCGGCGGAGATCTCTCGTCTTTCCGGAGAGTCAATGCCTGCTAGACCCTCTCGGAGGCATGCCGCGCAGAAGCCAGTGATGTGTTTAGTAGGGTGACGGCGACAGGTTGAGTGACGGTGATGTGGTAATGGTAGTTGGGGTTGGAGACTCATGCCTGGTTTTCTGGAGCTCTCACCCGAAGCATAGTAGAGCGAGAGAGTGGAGTGCAGTGGAGCTAAGTGAAGTGAAAGATCAAAGGAGAAGGAAAGCTCAGAAAATTTTAGCCGAAGATCAAATGCTAATGTTAATGATATTTATATTTTGTTTTGTTCACTTCATTTGTAGTGTCATGCATGATAGCATGGTAATCATGATTTCGTGGAACTTCCAAAACCTCCCTCTACGCATCGTTTAGGTTTAAATTCATACTCCACGTCTACAATCTAGATCGAGGCATTATTTAATAATATTTTTTGTAGTAGCTACTCTTAAAGGAGCCCATCGGCCCGTAAGATTAAGACCAAGTTTAAGCCCATCAAGGCCTCAAACAGGCCCAACAATTGAGATAACAGCGACAATGGCTCACCACCGTCTATTTGGACGGTTCGATTGGATCCATGACTACTGTATTCAGATCGGTTGCACGATTCAAAAATACAGGCGCCGCACCAGATTATTCCTTCTTTACTAATCCAGAAGATGAAATGAATTGGCGAAGTCTGATATCTGAAGTTTCCTCTCCGAGTATGTTTGGCCGATGAAGAAAAGTTAGGGCGAGAAAATGAAAAGGGTAGGCATGGAGAAGGCCAAGCGGTTCCTGGAGCTGACTGAAGAAGACGCTGAGACCTTGTCGAGGTTTACCTTTGAGCCTATCCGTTTCGGTGCATATAAACATTTTGTTCTTGCAGGCATTCGAGTTGACCGAGTCGAGCCTGGATCTGTCTTCTGCTCCTTCAAGATCCCTCCTCGGCACGCAGTAAGATCTTTGAGCTCTTTCTGATTCTGTGTATTACCCAGAACTTCCATGAATAGAGGCGTGCGCAGAAGAGATGAAGCTAAATTCACATCATAAATTGAAATTACTTCGCTGAGAAACTGAATGCAAGTTATTGAAATCTATAAATAGACTGAATTTGATCCATAAGAGTGTGGTGAAATTAAACAAAGCCAGTTTTCTTTCACGTGATCAGAATTTTGTAATTTTACTGTTCTCTGTGAGAAACCTAATTTATTTATGTTGATTTGTTTCCAAAATGTTTGGCAGGATAGGGGTGGAAAGTTGGCTTCTGGAACTATTGCGAATCTGGTAGATGAAGTTGGTGGATTTCTAGTCCATGTCGAGGGCCTCCCCATGCAGGTTTCTGTTGACATGTCGATCTCATTCCTATCCTCTGCAAATGTTGGTGTAAGTAACTGGGAAAAGAAAAAAAATGACTTCCTTAACTGGTTATTATTATCCATAACTGTCTCTGGGTGAGTGATTTTTTTTTTTTTGGACAGGAGGAGCTAGAAATCATAGGCAAGGTTTTAGGACAGAAAGGGGGTTATTCTGGAACTGTAGTGCTTATAAGAAACAGAGCAACTGGAGAGGTTATAGCAGAAGGCCGGCATTCACTTTTCGGAAAACATACTAGCAAACTATGATGACCCTGTTTTCTCTTTTATACTTTAGAATGGAATGAACCCTTTTGTTGCAAAGGTGAGAGCTTCCTCATCTGGCAACTGCCAGTCTACTACTACTGCTACTACTACTCTCATCTTCCCATGGAGATAATGGGATCGAGATCAAGGTTTAATGGTTTATTATGTATGTAATTCTATGAAACTAATTCAGAAATTTGGCTGTGAATGAAAGTTGTTACTTCAAATTTGAATCATCCAAAAAGTTGTCATGGAAAGTGTGTTTTTTAACATACTTATCTACTTTGTTGATAAATCTAAAGAAATATTGTCTGCTGTGAGATATAGAAAATTTATTCCGAGTTCAGACTGGACATCAAGCCTCACTGTTTTAAGTGGGCATGTACCCATTAATGCTTATTGATTATCGAACATGCAAGCACCAAACAGGAAAGAGAGGGAAGGAAGAGAAGAGGGGGGAGGAGAGGCTACAGAGTCTCATTGGCCCAGGAAAAAGACAAAGGGCACTTTTCTAGAATACACATGTCCAGAAGAAATAGATTTTGCCAGTATCCACCGTTGACTTCTTTGTAATAATTATCTAAAATTCCAAAAGAACACCATCTGCATTTGCTAGCGATTTCACCAGGTTAAATAAACTGCTTCAATTGAATCAGTCACCAGAGATTACAAGTCCATAATATTAATGATAATTTTTAAAAAAATGTAGGGAGAAGCAATAACGACATGTATCTAACTTAAATATCTAAAATTAAATGCTCCAATTTTTTTTTATTCCAAAAATAATAATAATACAACATCTGAAATTCATTCGAGCTCTTCTGGAAATGGAGAAGAAGAAACAGGACAGCCCCCATTATGATCTGAGTCCCAATTTCCAAATCTTACAAACCCCCAACTTTAAAAGCAATCAGCATCAACCATCGCAAGGACAAGAAGCAGCACCTAACAGATTTGTTCTTTTTCTCAGAACTCTATTCCTCTGCTCCAAAGAAGACCCTCCAGAATTCCCCGATACTGATCCCAGACCCAATAACATTCCATCCAGAGGCCTTTCACTTTCCAGTAAGTTACCCATCTTCACAGATTTTTTTTTTTTTTTTTTTTTTTTATGTTTTGGCTAGAAAATAGAAGTTTAGATCTCGTGGGTAAGTCTTGTTTAAAGGGTATAATGCAAAAACTCGACTCTTATTACTTTTCTTCTTTATCGGAGCTTCAACGGGTTATTCATCGGGAAGCAACACAAGGAGTTCATCGAAATTGAAGTCCTTTAGCTCCTATGGATCTTCCAGCGTTTCAAGCGGACAGATTTGGACCGGAAATTGCTCCATTGAAGAGATATACAAGGCAACTGATAAGTTCTCTGCAGCAAATATAATTGGGGAAGGTGGCTTTGGTACTGTGTACAAGGGCAAGCTCAGAGATGGATCTCTTGTTGCTGTCAAGCGTGCTAAAAAGGTTAACATGACAAACTTCTATTTGAAACTATTATCATGATGATTAATGAGCATAATGATGATTATGAATATGTGACAGAATGTTTATGACAAGGGGTCGTTAATGGAGTTCAAGAATGAAGTACACACATTGTCGTTGATCGAGCATTTGAATTTGGTAAGGCTATACGGCTATCTGGAAAACGGAGATGAACGGATCATTCTTGTTGAGTATGTTGGTAATGGAAATCTCCGACATCATCTTGAGGGTAAGCTTCAATTTCAGTATGATCTGAATTCGTTCTTTCGGAAAAGACGTCTTAATAACATTGTGCACTGTTTTATGCAGGTAAAAGAGGAGATGTTCCTGAAATTTCGGAGCGTCTAGACATTGCAATCGATGTAGCTCGTGCCATCACCTATCTTCATATGTACTCTGGTATGTATCAACATCATTTTTTAGGCAGATATTGTGTTTTTTTTTTTCTTCCATAGAAATGTAATTTTTCTCCATTAATTCGGACAGATCATCCAATAATTCACAGGGACATAAAATCATCAAACATCCTGATCACAGAGAAATTACGGGCCAAAGTAGCAGACTTCGGGTTTGCCCGGTTAGGTCCAGATGACCCAGATAAAACCCACATCTCAACTCAGATTAAAGGAACGGCAGGATATTTAGATCCTGAATACTTAAAAACGTACCAATTGACAGAAAAAAGCGATGTTTACTCTTTTGGTGTATTGCTCGTGGAGATAGTGACTGGAAGAACACCCATTGAACCTCAGCGAGCTCTAAGTGAAAGAATCACAACTAGTTGGGTAAGTTTTCTTTTTCTCTAAGCCAATAATTTTTGCCATGGTAGGGTTATATCCTTTTCTATTCACATGGAATTTTCTTGCCTATTCTAGAAAATGGTTCTGGTTTTGGAACAATGACCTGAACCCGAACATCAGCCTAACTAGATCAAAAGAACATGACAACCCATTAATAATAATTACAACCGTAACAATGGTAAGAATATTGATTAGTGTATCCTTAAATGAATTCAGGCTATGAAGAAATTGAAAGAAGGGGAACCTATAATTGCCATGGACCCTAGACTAACAAGGAGTCCGGCATCGACCATGGCAGTGGAAAAGATACTTAACTTGGCTTCCCAATGCCTTAATTCTTCAAGGCAATCAAGACCGTGTATGAAAAAATGCGGAGAGGTGTTATGGGGAATCCGAAAAGATTTTCGAGATATGGCATTTCCTCCATCTCCTTCTCCTTCTGTTCGGAATCGGTCTGCAAACTTTCCGGAAAGAGACGTAAAGAACAGCCGGTACAGGTCTTTTGGGATAGAGGAGGAGGAGGAGTATAAGTTTGCTTCTGCATAATATTTGACCCAGTATGTGGTGGAGGGATTCGTTGATTCATGTTTGCTTGTTTTGTATATCTTCTTTTCTCTGCATATTGTAAACTAAACATTCTTCTTTTTTGCTAGGCATTCTTATGTAATCGTTTGGTGAGAGGCTGCTGTTGATCATTTTTTTCAAATGTAAATAATCACATTCTATAAGAGAAATTATATATTAAATATCATTATAATGGCAAATGTCATTAAAAATTATGTCTTCCATAATAAAATTTATAATAAAAATTAAAAAATAAATAATTAAATTCCAAATTCCAAATTCCAAACGGCCTTCAACCGTCAACGTAGCTTTCCTACCAAAATGCGCGCTCATCACTAATTGATGCCACGTGTCTTCTCCTCGCCCGATGAAAATATATAAAAGGCCGATAAATGCAAATATCTAGTCCCTAGCCAGGCCCACGTGACGATTTCCACTCCCACTCCCACCTCCCACTCTACGCTTTCTCCTTCTTCCTCCTCTCACTCCGACTCCATTTTCCATGTGATCGTCACGTAATCACGTTCGATTCAATTGCTTCCACACGAATCTCTCTCTCTCTCTCTCTCCTTCGTCTTCTTCCTCGAACTTTGATATTTCTCTCCGATATTTTCCCATTCAGAAAGCTCCAAAACCTCTTTTTGCTCTCATCTCTTTTCGTCATTTTTCCCATTATAACCTGAATCGCTTAGCATATTATTCGCCTTTTTCATTCTCTTTTGTACTACCATGCACCGAAATATCTCACTGCTCTACTTCTAATCGTTGATTCTGCTACTTTTATAAAAGCTCCATCTCTATTTGCTCTTAATTTTGGAATTGTTTCGAGCTCTCAGAGAAATCGAGTAGCCTCTCGAAAGCAGTAATACTCGCATCATGTTCATCTTTTCTCTTTATTTTTCGCTTAAGCCTGTAAATAATGAGCTTTGATTTCGGTCACAGAGTGGGAATGTTTCATTTTTCCAGGTTTGTTGAGAAGAACGAGGTATGGCTACTAATCTGAAGGCCAATGGAGCACCAGGCCATGGCGTTTCTGCAAAAGTACCTGCAACTGCGCAACCGTTATCTGAGAAACCAGATGAGATCGCCTCCAATATCAATTACCATGCACAATACACTCCTCATTTTTCTCTGTTCAAGTTCGAGCCTGAGCAAGCGTTTTATGCGACTGCAGAGAGTGTTCGAGATCGCCTTGTAAAGGTATGATTTCTAACTAAAATCATGTCTTCTAACGACTGCTTTCTTGAATTTCTAAGGGATTTTTGTTATTAAATGAATTGTAATTTCGTTGATAAGCTTAAACGGGATTCCATATGTTGAATGTTGTCTGTGATTCAGTCAGACTTAGATCTAGCTTTAGCAGATGTTTTGTGTGTTCTATTTCGCTTACAGTCGCCTAAAAAAATTCAGAAGACGGGAAGAGTACTGTGATAATTTGATTTATGCTCTAACATCTTATGAGAATATATGAAATACTGTGTAATTGGTTGTAAATCTAGATAATCATTTTTGTTTGTATGAGATAAGTAATATTGATTGTAACTTCTTCATGAAGCAGGGACTGACTAATGTCACTGTTAATTGTGTCTGCAGCAATGGAATGAGACATATCTTCACTATCACAAAGCCGATCCCAAACAAACATACTACCTGTCTATGGAGTATCTTCAGGGACGAACTTTGACTAATGCAATTGGAAACCTGAACATCAAAGAACCTTATGGTGCTGCTTTGAATAAATTGGGACATGAACTTGAGGAAGTAGTTGAACAGGTGATTCAGCATCGCACTATCTTTGCACCTAATCTGACCCAGCTTCAGTAAATATCATAGCAGAGCCTAGTCCTATAATGGGACTTTTATTTACTTATTTATTTATTTACACTGTTTCTGCTATTGTGAAGAAGAAAATTCATTGGTGACAGACTGAAACAGTCAACTGTTGTCTTTAACTTATGAATATGGAACAGAGTTAATGCCTAATATAAGTTTTCATCTCGATTACACTACTCTTCTGAATATGGCCAATGAATCCAATTTTCTTGCGGAATGTGGTAACAATGGTACTTCCATGTGTGCATGGAGCCATTTATCTATGAGAGTACCTCATACAAATTAAATGGGTTAATAACTCTCATCTGATCACATTAATTCCTATTTGTGAGAAATTCTAATTTTATTCCAGATCTTTTCAATATTACATGTTTATTTTCATTGTGTTTTACTCAATACCTTGGATATTTACAACTTACAAGCGAACTTTTGTAGGAGAAAGATGCAGCCCTAGGAAACGGTGGATTGGGAAGGCTTGCTTCATGCTTTCTGGATTCCATGGCAACTTTGAATTTACCTGCATGGGGTTATGGTCTAAGGTACAGATATGGACTATTCAAGCAGCGGATAGAAAAGGATGGCCAAAAAGAAATAGCTGAGGATTGGCTTGAGGTTATTACTTCTTAAAACTTCATGTCGAAAGTTTCAAATTTTATTGATTTTCTGACACTTTATTTTGTTGGAATTTCTCAGAAGTTCAGTCCATGGGAAGTTGTTAGGCATGATGTTGTATTCCCTGTCCGATTCTTTGGCCACGTTGAGGTCAATCCTAATGGATCGTAAGTATTATTTACTATCCTCTGTGTTCATACTACCTGTTTGCTTAAATCTTCACACATGTGACTTTGCCGATGTATGCACGTATTATTGGGTAAGTGATTCTTGTGCATTGACTATGTCACAGCCGAAAATGGGTTGGGGGAGAGATTGTGCAAGCTCTCGCTTATGATGTGCCGATTCCAGGATATAAAACTAAGAACACTAATAGCCTTCGGCTTTGGGAAGCAAAAGCTTCTGCTGAGGATTTCAACCTTTTCCAGTTCAATGATGGCCAGTATGAATCTGCTGCGCTGCTTCATTCTCAAGCTCAACAGGTTTGTCATTGGTTATTTTAGTTATATATATATATATATCCAGTTGAAAGATAGACCACTCAGAATTTTGCCCACTTTTCAGAGAGGGGAAAATACTTGTCTATAACTAAACTGCTGTAATGATCACTACTTCATGGCCATGACCATACTTGTTAACGTATATGTATATTAGTAATATTTATTGATTTCCCCAAAAGCCATATATTTTACTAAGTTTTTATTTCAGATCTGTGCTGTTCTATATCCTGGGGATGCTACAGAAAGTGGAAAAATTTTACGGTTGAAGCAGCAATTCTTTCTCTGCAGTGCATCGCTTCAGGTTGGCAGATCTTTCTTTCTTGTCCCTTTTTAATCCAATGCTGTTGAACATTGTTCTTCGTTTCGTTCTGTTTCTGATCATTTTCTGTAGGTATACTGGCTGTCAAAAAACTCATGCTATCTGCATAATGTTGCTTCATAAAGAGTAAATCATATGCATCTTTTGGCTCAAACTTCTTCTAGTAATTCTTTTTGTGAACCAATTTCAGGACATCATTTTCAGATTTAAGGAGAGGAATCATGAGAAAGAATCACGGAAATGGTCTGAATTTCCAAGCAAAGTTGCAGTGCAACTCAATGATACTCATCCTACACTTGCAATTCCTGAGCTAATGCGGATACTATTGGATGATGAAGGTCTGGGATGGGATGAAGCATGGGACGTAACAACAAGGTGATTATACGTTGTTTTTGGAAAATATATTCTTTGAGGCCTGTGCCACATAAGTTTTTCTCCTAGCTTTTCCTCTCATTACCAGTTTGGCTCAGTCTGCTTTCTTAGGGACTAATGGGGTGCCATATTTTGATAAATGAACCAGGACAATAGCTTACACCAATCATACAGTCCTCCCTGAAGCACTTGAGAAATGGTCACAATCTGTGATGTGGAAGCTCCTTCCTCGCCATATGGAAATCATAGAAGAAATTGACAAGCGGGTGTGTTTCTCACTGGGAAAAAGAAGTATTTACTTTTCGTGTGGGATTAAATTACATTCCCTTTGTTTGTCTGTTTTTGATTTTATCTTAACAAAAATGACCATGTGATAGTTCGTTGCCCTGGTAAATGCTACAAAGAATGACCTTGCGAGTAAGATCGACAGCATCCGTGTCTTGGATAATAACCCTCAGAAGCGAGTGGTACGCATGGCGAACTTGTGTGTGGTATCTGCACATACGGTAAGAAACCTTCATATATATTACTTAGTTTTACCTTTAGGTGCCAAAAATTCGTAAGAAGGCATCCTGATAAGCATCATGGGATCTTACTGACATTTATAATATCCTTCTTCTGGTAGGTTAATGGTGTTGCCCAGTTGCACAGTGATATCTTAAAGTCTGATCTATTTGCAGACTATGTTTCTATATGGCCAAAAAAATTTCAAAATAAGACAAATGGTATTACTCCTCGAAGGTGGCTTCGGTTTTGTAGTCCTGAGCTCAGTAAAATAATCACCAAATGGTTAAAAACAGAGGATTGGGTCACCAACCTCGACCTACTTACAGGTCTTCGACAAGTATGTATCTGATCATTTCATTTTCTTTGCATGTATGAAACTTACTCTTCTTGGTAAGAATTTGCTCACTGATAATTTGCCCTTTACTGACTTTCTCCAAAAGCTTGCTGACAATGAAGAACTCCAAGCTGAATGGGCATCTGCCAAGATGGCTAACAAGAAGCGTTTAGCACATTATGTAGAAAAAGTTACTGGTGTCCCCATTGACCCAAATAGTCTATTTGACATTCAGGTCAAGCGCATCCATGAATACAAGAGACAGCTTCTGAATATTCTGGGCGCAATTTATAGGTACAAGAAGCTAAAGGTATATAAAATCTTCCTCCTACCATATCCTTGTCATTATTAAACTACCCTTTTTACTGACACCAAAAGAACAACACGGTACCTGCAAATTACTATTAGCGTATAAATGATCGATCACCCATGGGTTGATTTAGCAGTTTGTGAAAAAATTCATATAACAGGAGATGAGCCCTGAAGAGCGGAAGAAAACTACTCCAAGGACCATTATGTTTGGAGGAAAAGCATTTGCAACATATACAAATGCCAAGAGGATTGTTAAGCTTGTCGATGATGTTGGTGCTGTTGTCAACACCGATCCTGAGGTCAATAGCTACTTGAAGGTAAATGTTTGATTATACTGAATATGCTTTTGGATCATAAATTTGTTTACACCATATCAGTTACAAAGTATAGATCTTGAAACATGTGTATTATGAACGTTATAAATATGTAGATCCTTTATACATTGTTGTCAGAAATCTGCAATGAAGACAGAAAGCTGTAATTTTTCCCTTCATTATTGGTGGCTTATCTTTCATAACTTGAATGTAATTTCAGGTGGTATTTGTTCCAAATTATAACGTGTCAGTGGCAGAGGTGCTGATTCCAGGAAGTGAGCTATCACAACATATCAGCACTGCTGGTATGGAGGCAAGTGGTACTAGCAACATGAAATTTGCGCTTAATGGCTGCCTCATAATTGGAACATTGGATGGAGCTAATGTTGAAATCAGGGAGGAAATTGGAGAGGAGAATTTCTTCCTCTTTGGTGCAACAGCTGATGAAGTCCCCAAGCTCCGCAAAGACAGAGAGAATGGACTGGTATTGTGATCATTTCTCATCTTTATAAGATCATAGTTTTCACTTTTAACTTATTACAACACAAAGTCTCCAATTATGTCGGAACCTTATGCATTGACAGTTTTCTATCTGGTCCTTTTTATCATTATTACTTATATATATATATATTTTTTTTATTTTTTTCTCTCTTTTTTCTCTTCTTTTTTGGGTGAATTTTACAGTTTAAACCAGACCCTCGATTTGAAGAAGCCAAGCAGTATATAAGGAATGGAGTATTTGGAAGCTTTGACTACAACCCTCTTCTCGAGTCTCTTGAGGGAAACACAGGTTACGGCAAGGGCGACTACTTCCTTGTGGGCCAGGACTTCCCAAGCTACATGGATGCACAAGCAAGAGTGGATGAAGCTTACAAGTAAGATACCAAGTCTCATCAAGCCTTCATAGCACATATAGTTCTTGTTTCAATATTTTTTACATACTAAGATTGATATATTCATTTCTGGCAAATGTTATAGGGACCGAAAGAAATGGTTAAAGATGTCGATATTAAGCACTGCAGGGAGTGGAAAATTCAGCAGTGATCGAACAATCGCACAGTATGCAAACGAAATATGGCAGATAGAGAAGTGCCCTGTGCCGTGAAGTCCCTTCTAGTTACATTCATGCCACTGTTTTATTCGAATCTTATAATGAGCAAGGAAACAATAAATACTAGGTAACCCCCCTCCCATGCACATCTGCAGACAAGTTACCTCTCTCCGTCTATGCTTTTTCGTTTACAATAAATAATATGCTCATGCAAGAAGAAATTATTTTGCAGAGCAATTACTGTGTAATTTAAGACTGGTTTATAGAAATGGAAGTCGAACTGTTCTTTATATTTTTTATTCATTTATTTCATTTTACATTTAATGATTCTCGAGGGTCCCATATTGCCATTTTGACTTTTGTTGCGTGTCGATCAGGTAGTCTTATAGAGAATAAAAATGCATACAAAAAATAACATCCATAAAATTGGCAACTCATGATTTACAGAAAACAGAGTAAAGCAGAAACATCTCTTCAATTTTTCATCAAGTTTCCGTCGGACTGGACTTTGTCAATTTCATCTATCGCCACCAAATTAAACAGTTCATTGCTATTGATTCATCATTTTATACGAAATGGTGGTGACATGATATATCCACACAAGACTAATTGCATCGTATGTTAGAGAACACAAGGATCCTTGGAAAAGGACAGCAAAATCTGATTGATGATTAAATGAATCCCAAAATTGCATAAACATCAGGATAACACAATATCATTGAAGGGAAGATGCTTCCAAATCCAGGATGAAATATTTGATCTGTTAAACTAAAACCCAAGAAAATACATCTTTTAACATCCGGAGTTAAACAATACAAGCAAAAGGAGGAGGTGGGGGCTGTTTTTTCACGGCTGTTGGGATAACTCTGGAGCTGTGGAGACAGATGCAGACGACGGAGGTGGAGCTCCAGCTGGCTCTGTCCCAGATGGCGTTGAACTGGATGATTGAGTTCCATGGGGTCCAGAACTCGAAGGTGCAGAATGCTGATGATACTGCTGCTGATTCCCTGGTGGGCCCATTCCGGAATGATATGGTGGAGGTGGGTATGGTTGATAAGATGGCATCTGGGGCATATACCCATATGGTGGAGGATGAGGATAAAACTGCTGCTGCTGTTGCTGGTGATATTGCCCATGAGGTGGAGGAGGCATACCCTGATAAGGATAATACTGCCCTTGTTGATGCTTCTCCGAACTGGATCTGTTCTCATTTGAACCCTCAGGCCCATTAGACGACCCCCCTTCTGGAGTGCGAATGATGGCCCCCATTCTTTGAGGATCCATGGAAGGGTAATAGGCTCTCTCCTGCTGAGGTGGAGGTGGAATATTGAAATATTGCATAGGTGGTGGGGGTTGTTGATCTTGAGTTCCAGGCTGTAATTGGTTTTGCTGTTGGGATATAACTGCCCGGGGCAGCAACCCACTATGAGTAACTTGCTGTCTTGCTTCGTCTGAACCTTCAGCATCAGGTTTTGGTGCCTGGGGTCTGCCCCACATCAGCTTCAGCCTTAGACCCTTTATTACAAGCTTGTTAGAGAGCTCTTCTGCGGCTTTCTCTGCACCTTCTCTTGCTGTGTAGGTTACAAAAGCACATGCTCTTTGAAGCACCATTCTAACGGATTCAATTTCACCATGGGCATAAAAGTTGTCCCTAAGATCCTGCTCAGAGATCCTTGCATCAAGTCCACCAACGTAAAGAGTTCTGATGCTTTCATCATCAGGAGGTTCCAGAGAAGGCATTTCTCCAGCCTTGTTAAGAAGTTTCATTGCAACTGGATCATTCACTCTGCAATTCAGTAAATAATACAGGATAAGTTATTCTTTTTTTTTCTTCATGTCATTAAGTACATGAATGTGACAGCAATAAGCTACAATTAAGGGAGTCAATATATGGCCTCATTATCTATCTACCATCCAAGATACAGCTTAAGAAAAACAATCCGACCTGCCTCAGTCAAGAGGTGGAGCTTTTATCTCTCAAAAAGAGAAATGATGAATTCCAAAACAAACTAAAAAAATTTACTAATTGATGCAATTATTATCGGGGCATGAGTTACATGTTAAATGCTGGGATATCACCTTTCAAGTACAGTAAGGAACATTGACCAAAGACATGAATCAATAATACAGATGGAAGCAAAGCTATATAAGCCATTATCCTGAAACGTCTACAGAAAAAGATGAAGAGCATAGACCTAATTTTCATTTTATATAAGCTCTGAATTTACCAGAGACACAACTTAAACATTGCAAATTTAACACATACATCCGAGGGATATAACAATAGAGCAGCAAAGGCAAAATATGCTATGACATACCCATAGTAACGATCCTTTATATTCTGTTGAGATAACTCCCCAGTAATGGGCATCTCATGCCTATAGGGGCATTCAGCACCCCTTGTGCATTCACCCCTAATATAGAAACTACAGACATGTGCACGATTCCTCTTGTAATACGGAGTAGTTCTTTGAAGCTTCAAAATTGTGTCGTTTGGACGCACCTTTCCATAAGAGGATTCATAATCTATCCCAGCCCTGGCCTGCATATAGAGGTAATCATAATGAATAAGAGCAGGCAACAAAGCAGCAAATAAAACCAGAAACCATACAATATTTTACTAATTTTTTCATGGAAGAAATTTTTGAGAGTATTCTATGAAGTGGTGGGGGGGGGGGGGGGGTTTATAGATATATATTAATCGAAGATATATATCAAAGAAAATGAACATACCCTGCGGTCATGCTCCTCGGCAAAATACTCTCTATTCACATCACTCTTGGGAATAGCATCGTTTGAATTGATGGATAAAGCAGTATCCCTGACTTGAACTGGAAGCCCGTATTCAAGATCCAAGAGGCAAACTTGACACACATTTTTCAGCTTACTGCAAGTCTGACAAATCTCTGTCTTCTTAAATCTTGCATCACGACCAGGCCTCCACCTAAATACTGTAAATGGACGTGTACAAATCTTGCACTCCTTATCATAGTCCGATTTAGTCTGCAACCAAAAGAGAACCATCTCAATATGGTCGAACACAATTAATATCCTAGTTGTATATTAATACTCTCCTCTTTTCAGAATAACATCGACAAAAACTTATTACAGTCTTTCTCTAAAGCAGATTACTCGCACATATAACCATATTCATCGAGAAAAAGAACGAGATTTCGATACAAAACTGTCTTTTAGGGTTTCTAAATAATCTATTAATTGCGAAAAATAAATAGTACTAGAAACATACCATTCGAACGTAGGGATTGTCACCGAGGCAGGACTCGCAGATGATAGGAAAGTCAGAGCGTTCCCAACCATCTGCTTCTAGATCCCTAAGCAATCTATGTGCCATGGTCGAATCTGGTCTAGCTCAACTAAATTCCTCACCACCGCCGATGGGTGTATCTCGCGATACGTGGTCTGTAGAACAATGAAGTACCTCACTCCACGAGGTTTCCGAAAGTTCCAGCTATGGGTTCCGAACGCCGACGAGCAGAGAGGGGGTCTGCCCGTGAGAGAGAAGAAGAATAAGTTATGGAGCTAATTATCCCAAACTCGAGATTTTTTGGAGACTTTCCCCTCATTCGGGTCGGGTTATGATCTTCTTAAGTTTTTAAATGAGCAATCGAAGATATGGAAAGCTTCCGGGTAATGGAACAGTTAAAAAACGGATTTTTAGTCCGTTCAAGGTATTCTTTGGAGAGAAAGAAAATGAATATCGACATGTCGTTGTGATTAATAATAGGAGATTATTTAACTATGGGAACGACAACACAATCTCATATAGCTCCACAATCCAACTTCATGTGTTATAATTATAATATAATGATGTTGGTTAATCATATGAATGAATGAGTATTTATTTAAAATTTATTTAAATATATATATTAAATCGTTATGGAAATGGAATTATAAAAATATAGAAATTTAATTTTTATTTATTAAAAAATTATATTTTAAAATTACAGTCTTTATAAATATCTAAAAACAAACTACTAAAACCTATTAATTAAAAAATAATTAAAATAAAATATTAAAAAATAAAAATAAAAATATATTTTAATTCTCATCCCTCCTCATATATACACAAACTAAACAATGACATCAAATCTGACAGGCAGCAACTAATAGTACAATCAATACATACCATTTATTCATTCACATATCCACTACACATGTTTAAGACGAACTATTATATATAATATAGTTCTCGAGTTATTTAGAATCAATAACATTATGTCTCTTTTAATCATTAATATCGCATCGATTATTATGTGATTAACATTCTTCCATCACGATCCCTCTTTAGAGCCACACATAACACAAATCTATACAAGGCTCAAAGCTTTTGAACAATCAAATTGAGTCCATGTTCGGGCTCAATGACGAGCTTAAGAACGGGGGAGTGCTTATAAGTAGGCGAAACTGAAAATGAGAAGTTTACCAAAAGGTGAGAAAGAAGGATCTTCAACTCAATCATGGCTAAATGCTGACCCGCACAGATGCGGGGCCCGCCTCCAAATGGTAAGTAAAGTTGCGGCACTTTACACGCACCGGAAACTCCGTTGACAAACCTCTCCGGCTTAAATTCGTCTGCGTCATTGCCCCAAATGGAAACCTCCCTATGTAGTGTAATAACTGGTATCCATATGTTAACTCCCTTAGGCACTTGGACAATTTTCTTTCCTTCTCCAAAACTAATATCTTCTAAGGCTTGTCTTGACATGAACACAACTGTTGGATACAATCTCAGTGACTCTTGAATTACCATTGTCAACTGTAACATATGTAATTTGAAAATATATATATATATATATTAAAACATAACATAAAAAATAATAAATAAAATGAATGTCAAAGCTTTGTAAACAAACCAGTTTCATTTTATGAAGCATTTCATTATGGAGAGGACGGGATCCATGGAGTTGTAAGATCTCGTCTCGGACCCGAGTTTGCCAAGCGGGATTTAGAGCGAGGAGAAGGAGAGTCCAACATGCTGACATGGCGGTGGTTTCATGGCCTGCGAAGTAGATGTTTTTGCAATTGTCCACTATGAATTTAGCAGCGGATCCGAGATCGAAGTTCTTGCCGTTTTTATCATTGGCTCCTTCTATGATTGTTTGAAGTAGATCCCGATCTCTCTGATTATTTCTTCGCGCATTTCGTTCCTCTACTACCTTCAATATCAAGGAGTGGATCTCTTTCTGTAGTCTCCACACGTCTCTGTTGTTCTTTGTCGGAACATATCTATCACATATATATCCAAATTGTTAATGATAATTGATAAGAAAAATAAGTAAATGAGCAGAAAACTAATGTGAAATAAAGTTATGTGGTAGTACTACTTCAAGCCAGGGAGACCCATAAGGAAGCTCTTTCTCGACATGGCTTGTTGCAGAGCTCTAAGGCTGACAAAGATTTGTCTTCCTCTTCCATAGTCGCTGTCAAAACATGCTCTCGAGATTATGTCGGCCGAAAAGCTTCTGAGATCTTCATCAATTCTGATGTCTCCTCTTCTTACATGATTCGTTGTTTCACATGAGTTTTCTGTTTCAATCTTACTCTCCCATGTTCTCACTAATGAATTCGTACATTCTATCATTATGTCACACATGCCCTAATATCACACGATGCATCTAATTAATGAAAATGTGATAAAAGGTAAAAGATTATGATTCGTGCATTAGTATCTTAATCTAATGCATAAAATCATACCATATCATATCATATCATTTAAACACAACATATGTAATATAATATCATTTATTAGATTACTATTCTTATAATCTATTATAAGAATTTCTTCACAATCGTATGAATCATGTGTTTTGTTTTCTTTACCTTGACTTTATCCATATATAGCTCGGGGGCAATTATCTTTCTCTGATAAGCCCATGATGGGCCGTTGGAGGTGAGAATGCCTTGGCCCAAAAGAGGCCCACGTTCTTTTTGTAGGTAAATCGGTTTCCCCAAATCCGGGGAAGTACAAACAAGTATCTCCTTCACCAAATCATGATCGCTCACATACAGTACTGTAATGTTTCCTAGTGAGAACATTACAGTTGAACCTGTACATTAAAAAAAAAAAAAAAAAAAAAACTCTACCATTAGATTTATAACTGGCATTGTGTACATATCAATTTAGAACAACAACAATACTTCATACGTTAGTACGTACTAAGACAACATCTCATGCATGCATGCATGCATGCGTCCAATTAGGTAGGTCTTGAAACAGTTAGATGTTGGCAGATATCTAATTACATGTCCTAATTCAGAATGATACTTTCTTTTCTTTTGTTTCCTCATTAATGATATGAATTATCAATTAGTCACCTGTCATAGCGTCTAATTAAGTAATTAATTAGGACTAAAATTTCAAATCTTTATTATTTATTTATTAAAAAATAATAATAAAAAAAAATCAGTTTTTCAAAAGATAGAAATAGACACGTTAGAAAGTTCAATTCAAAGTTGAAGACCTAAAATAAGTACATATCTAGTAAATGCTTTTAAGTAGTGAACCAACTAATTATGCATGCAATCACTTAAATGCATGTCTGGTGTCAAAAATGTCCAACATGAACAGTACTATGCAGAAATTACATTCTAGCCGACAGCTACAAGTCTGGTCTGTTTTAAGTGCATTTAAATGAAAGTATTAAAAGTCGTAGTTCGAACATTAACAAATCACGATGCTTTGATTTGGATCGGGACTTTTAATTCTAATAGCATTCACGAGGTTATTTAAAAATATTTATATTATTTATATTTTTTGAAGAATCTGAATTAAAATATTTATTTTTTTATATATTTTTTAAGAATATAAATAATTTTTATAAGAAAATATTAAATATTAATATTTAAATTTAAATTTAACTTTATTAAAATAGTTTTTTTCACTTTTGTAAGTAAAAAAATTGACCGGTGTGGGAATCTTATCGAGAATCTAAACATCGCAGCTCATATGCAAGCTCTTAAAAATTCATAATTAGTCCATTATGGACAAATGCTAATTAATCCACGTAGAAAATGAGACTATAGAGACAAAAGCAGTACGGTACCGTATAGACGAGTCCAGTGGTTGAAGAATGGGAGGAGAGAATGAGCCCATTGATGAGAGATAGTCGTAAGCCCGTGTTTGGATAGAGGCGGAGGAGGAGGAGGAGGAGGAGGAGGGAATCTCCTCATTTCAGTGATATTGCCCAGAAGAAACGAAGGCTTAGGACCTGTAATGCCTTGGTTACTTAGTCTTTTCCGAACCTTACTCGGCTTCCACCACAAGACATCAAGCAGATTCAAAAGTAATCCTGCGCTCATCATTGATGCTATGGTAATCATGATGATCAGTAGCAACATCTTTCTCTTTGAGGAGGGAAAACACGATTCCTTTCCCCTACAATCAGGCCTGATCTGTTTTGTCTCAAGAGGACTGGTGAATCTAAGATGTGGTCGTGTGGCGTTATATAATTTTAAATTTTTAAGAGCTAGTCCTTTTCTCAATCATTTAAGCAATCGAATTGACCAAACATACAGCACCCTTTGCCAATATAGATAATAATGTATATTATATTGTAATAATTCATTTTCACACATGTGATCTACACGCGCGTTCTAAAGCTCTTAACCTAATGAAGTGCCTTAGAGTATGTAAAAATAAATATTTAAGAAGAAGAAGATTATTTTAGGGCTAAAAAAAAGTTTATAAGATTTCAAGAAAATAGTCGTAGAGGGCATATAAGGAGTACATGATGCGGAAAACAATATTGGAGGAGATTTGAAATGCGATAGTTCTATGAATTTTTTTAAAATATGATAGTTAGATGGAATTAAGAACAATCGGAGGAGACAAGGGTGGCGTGGTTACGCGTTGAGGTGCTTTGCAGGATGTTAGATTAGGACAGCGCCGTGTCACCTAGGGGGAGCATATATGTATGAGATACAGATCTCTGCCATACCAGACTGTGAAGGTCTGACACTATCAACGAGTAGGGGGTGGTTAGAGTGTTGAACAATGAGTGTGCGATATGTGTAGAACTATCGGATACCTCCTAATTCAAATCAGGTATAAAAACCAAATAACATAATAGTAAGAGATAATGAAAAATTCATTAAGAAAACAACAAACATTCTCAATATCCTCAAATTTTTTTTTTTCTAGAAAACTGATTAGAGCGTTGAAGCGAGATTAGTCGATCACCACTCCCGTTGCAATTTGTTGTTGAGTGCAAGTATTAATCTTAAGACATATTATGAACCGTAGACTATTTTGTAACAAACGAAGATCCATATCAACAATATTAGTTATTAGTCACCATCGTCGCGTCCAAATAAGTAATTAATTAGGACTAAAATTTCAAATATTTATTATTTATTTATATATAAAAAAAAAATCAGTTTCTTAAAAGATAGAAATAGACACGTTAGAAAATTCAATTCAAAGTTGAAGACCTAAAATAATCGAACTCGTGCATATCTAGTAAATGCTTTTAATTAGTGAACCAACTAATTATGCATGCAATCACTTAAATGCATGTCTGGAGTCAAAAATGTCCAACGTGAACAGTACTATGCAGAAATTAGATTATCGTAGACATTAATATATATGTATACTTACTCTACTAGACAGTAACTAAAATTGAATAAGCAATACTAACTAGTATGATGCAACTATAATTATCCACATACGAAATAAGTGGTACATTTCATTCATATTACAGGCAGTAATGACATTGTGAACTAGCCGGTTAGATCATATAAACCAGACTATATAAATCTACTCAGATTCAAATTTGATTCAATGGCACATAATCATTACACAAGAATGGGATGCGTAAAAGAACAAAAAGTTTCTGAGGAAGGAAGAATGGGAGAGGCAATTGCAGAGATAAGGTTGTACAGCGTTTGTACTTCATATACTTTTAAGCTCCTTTGATAGTTTTCTTTGCCTGCAAGGGGATTTAAATGCATTAATTCTTAAGACCGATAAGAAGAAATATATACTTTAAATCCTAATGCACTTTGCAAAGCTTACTTGCTCGAACACGAGAAACATGAGCGCATTCCAAGTTCCCAGCCGAATGAAATTAGGGATAAATCCTTTATAAAAGGCTAAGAGTCCCTGCAATAGGATACTTGAATGCTCTAATAAGATACTGATACCAATATGCATTTAATATTTCTAACAAAATACCATAATAAGATGGTATATTGTTAGATTAAATTTGAGATGAGAAACCGAAAGAAATAAGAAAAAAAAAAAAAAAAAAAACCTACCTCATTTTTCATGGTTTTGAAGAAGCAATCAAGGGTATTTTTGTAGGTCGAATCTCCCATCATTCTAGATTTGACCTGGAACATAACAAGCATGGCATCCAAAGCCAACTTTCATCCATAAAAAACCATATTATAAGAGCTAATTTTTCATCACAATCTTTTTGTTAGCACACCCTCGAATAGAGCCTGCATCAATAACTTTTGCAGATTACACTACAAATAAAATCAATGTCATTAACTCTTAGAAAAGGAAAATAAATGAAAAAAACCTACGCATTTGGTTGCCTAATCCATTTTACATGCCAAGACGAGACATGGGTTCTAGACTGAAAAAACTTTTACCAAACAAGCTTTTACCACTTCAATCCACTTCAGGGTTTTAAATGTTTAGACAGAAGCATTCTCAATTAGAAACTAAGGTCTAAGCCAAACCACAAACCCATTTCCATCTAAAAGATAGAGACAAATATTATAGGATCCGACATTGTGGACATATCAAGATGTGGTAGAATCCTTACCACATCAACAGGAGAACCGATGCAAACTGCAAAGAAACCTGCACCTAGACCAGCAATTAGTTGAGCACAAATGTTGTCCATGAACCCGGGAATTTTTAAAAGTGTCTGCATACAATAATAAAAAGTAGTAAATCACTATGACATCCTGGAGAAGAAAATCAACAGAAAATAATAGTATAATTAAGATATTCTTTGTTTGCGTACCTCTTTCACTTGATCATAACTTGCAAGTTCAGCAGCATTGACAATTGAATTCCGTGCTATGTTGGGCACAAGCCCAGTCCACAGAGCCAATAGTCCTTCCTGAATTATGGAACATGTTAGACAAAGTATATTCAGCAACATTTAGAGGGGAAGCCAAATATTAAGTAGACTAACCTGCCTTGCTATTATTAGATAAGCATTTAAAAAGCCTGAATAGCGTCTAGGCGCTCCGGCAGGCAATTTTCCCTCAGCCTGAAGGCGAACTTTAACAAGATCAGTTGGATTTGCCACTATAATTGCTAGAGCACCTGTCAATAATATGATATTTTTCTTTTAACATAATTTATAGCAGAAAATTATTCAATTTTCAAACGACAAACAAAAACAATTAATGATAATTTGTAGTACCAACCAGTGAACAGAGCAGCAAAGATTTTCTGGTATAGAGGAATTTCTCCAACAAAATCACTGCCAGCTAAAAATGCTTTGACCTGTCCAAAATTTCGGTTTATAGTTATAATATCATTGAAGATTATGATTACTCATTCCCTGGAATAAAATTATCTGAAAAACTCACGGGATCATACAACCCAATCCTCAAGCCTCCATAAATACATTGGCGTTGTAATCCCGGAATAATGCCCTTCCAAAGGGCAGACAAACCTTCTTCCCTAGCAATAGTAGTAATGGTGTTCCACAAACCTCTATATTTGGGTTGACCCACACCATCTATCGTAGATGATTTTCTCTGTAGCTGAAGCCTGACTTTTGCAACATCCAAAGGAATAGTACAGAACTGCAGTAACAGAAATTGATAAGAAAAAAGTTGATATAGATATACCCAAGATTCAAGAATAACCATACATTGAATAACAAAAAAGCAAGCATTTGGTATATAGAGCACAAAAGTATATATTTTTTTCTTCCTTGTTGTAGTAAAATCCCTATGTGTCGAAAATATATATTCTGAATCAATCGAGAACAAAAAGTGCATTAAGTTCAGTGGAATATTGTAATAGTTTACAAGATCGAATTTCCAATCCAATTGCTTTAAAGTGCCTACTAGTAGATTAATTCCTCATTAAAAAGTAAAATGTTTACACTATATATGCTAAATCTCCAGAACTTAACAGTTTGCCTGAACTGAACTCCAATTTCGCCAAACTCTAGTTTCAAACGCTGTCCATATGTACAAAAATTAATTAACAAATAAATGCCAAACCTACCTGTAATTTGGGAGCTTTAAAAGGAAGAAAGAAAACAAGGTTTCCCAGATGAAAATTACTATTAACAACTGAGATTAGGCTAACAAAGCCAAAATAAAGAAGAGAGCAATTGAGCTTAGTGCATTACAAGATTATAATTTCGATCATCAAAATCGATAGATCTGAAAGGAGCAGGAAAATTAGCAAGTCATATACTCATATATACTAAGAGATCAGGGACTAACCTCAGCGAAGCAAGTAGCGAATGCACTACACAAGAATATTTCGGTGAAGGAAATCTCATATTTAGGCTGAAGATCTGCCATTGGAGGCCGCAAGAGGAAGATGAGAGAGCTAAATGATAGTGGATTGAGATGGAAATGGGGGAAAGAATAAGTATTAAATTTAGGGTTCTAAGAAAAGAAGAGGAAGTAAATGAGTAATTAAGAAGGAAAGGAACAGGAGAAAACGCCTCGGATGGCCACCATTGAAGGCCGTGCCAGAGGTTTCTCACTCCCTGCTCGACAGCTCCTCGCTCCTCTCTCTCTCTCTCTCACTCTCAAGATTCCATTTTCAATTATTTCTGTAAATGTAGGTCGTAGTAGTTGTTTCGGTTTAACCGTAGTTTGTTATTTTTATTTTTATTTTATTTATTTGTTGCATTATTTTTGTTTAACCCATTTTCATATAACAAATTATAGTCAATTGGTCAATTTAGATTTCATTTGGTGTTGCTAATTAAATTAATATTTAATTAAATTATTAGATTAATTATTTAAATTGAAATTTTGAATTATAATATTACTATAAATAAATAATTATTTAAATTTGAAAATTGAAATTTGGAATGACCAAAATTTTACAGAATCCGAAATTTGGATTTCTTTTTTCGTATTGAAAGAAGATAATGACCAAAATGAAATATTAATATGATTACATCATTTGAGATTGGAAATATGATTTTTCATCATAAATTAGCTAACGAGATGCAATAACTTTGAGATAGTACGAAATTAAAGATGACTAAAAATAAAATAAAATAAAATAAAATAATTATGAAATAATTAGGATGAGTAAGAAATTGACCGAAACCGTCCTTTTTAGTCCCGGGCTTTTCATAGAATTGCCCGAAACCGTCATGTCGTACTTCATGGAGGACCCAAAAGCAGCACGTCGTTTAGTAGAAGGATCGACTTGTCGTTCTAATTTTGCTGACTCAGATGCCGAAGGTTCAGGGGAGGTAAGCTGGGAAGATCTCGCAGGCAATACTCCTCTTCCAAATCGTGGCGGGAACGCCAAAAGGCCATTGACCGCCAATTACTTTCCCCAAATTGCCACTATAAAAGCTCAGAGGTCGAATTCAGACTCATTCTCCTTTCGTTTCGGACTACTTACTTTCCCTCTCAAAAAAGCTCGAAAAACCGGTAAACCCTAATTCCCTCCAAAAAATGCTCGAGCTTCGTCTGGTTCAAGGTTCGCTCCTGAAGAAGGTTTTGGAGTCCATCAAGGACTTGGTGAACGATGCGAACTTCGACTGCTCCGCCACCGGATTTTCGCTCCAGGCCATGGATTCGAGCCACGTCGCGCTGGTGGCTCTCCTCCTTAGATCCGAGGGCTTCGAGCATTACAGATGTGATAGAAACATATCTATGGGAATGAATCTTACAAATATGGCGAAGATGCTCAAGTGTGCTGGAAATGACGATATAATCACACTGAAAGCCGACGATGGAAGTGATACAGTTACTTTCATGTTTGAAAGTCCGAGTATGTATTTTTCCTTATTTTCTTTTAGATGTAGTTTTGGTTTTTCATATGCCTTGCTCTGTTCCGGCTGTCATTCAGATTGAGAATTACAAATGTTAAAAATAAGTGGAAGATTAAAATCTTTTGTGAGTAGCTATTTCCTGCTTCTGCTTTGACTCACCCGGTTCTATCAAATGATACAATTTTTAATTAGTTTAGCGGATTCAAGTTACTTCTAGGTTTTATGTATGCACTGGTTAAGCTGACGGTATTAATGCATGATGGAAGCTGAATGGTTTCAAAAATTCTAGAATACTCCTAGAGTATATAAGTGGATGCTCTCTGAGGCTAATATGAATAGCGGACCAGATTGGACTAAAAAATTCATAAATGAAGTGGCTCTATTTGGATGCTGACATGGTGAGGCTACCATCGTCTCAAGATTATAAGTGTTTATACTCTCGTGGACCAGTAAAGTCTTCCCACATGTATTCCACAAAATTATTGAGATGCTGCTCTATTGTTGATGTAGCTTAAGATTTACACTTGTAATCTCATGTGTTTATTAGAATGCCTCAATACTTTTTTGAGATGTAAACTGACATCTGTTTCTCTTTGTGCGGTTATTTTGGCTAACCAAAGCCCAAGACAAGATTTCAGATTTTGAGATGAAATTGATGGACATCGATAGTGAACACCTTGGAATACCAGAGGCAGAATACCAATCTATTGTTAGAATGCCTTCAGCTGAGTTTGCTAGGATCTGTAAAGATCTCAGCAGCATTGGTGACACCGGTAATCATATGGCTCTTACCTTTTCTTTGATGGTTGATTCTTTTAGTGTGATTTGCATCTTGAGTTATCTTCCTCTTGCAGTTGTGATCTCTGTGACTAAGGAAGGTGTGAAGTTCTCAACTAGAGGTGATATTGGATCTGCAAATATTGTTTGCAGGCAAAATACTTCAGTTGACAAGGTGTGTTTTTGGTTGCATTGATTGCAACCAAAAGATCATAATGCTAAAAGTCGTGTCAGATTATTTTATAATTGCTACTTATTTGAGTATTTCCATTGCTGTAACTTCAATGCTGTTATTGTTTTTAACTAACATGTGGGAATTGCAGCCTGAAGAAGCTACTATCATAGAGATGAATGACCCAGTTTCACTGACATTTGCTCTGAGGTATATGAACTCCTTTACAAAGGCAACTCCCCTGTCTAGCACAGTCTCTATCAGCTTGTCTTCTGAGTTGCCTGTTGTCGTTGAGTACAAAATAGCAGAGATGGGTTATATTAGGTTCTACTTGGCTCCTAAGATAGAAGAAGATGAAGATGAGACAAAGCCCTGAATTCCTAAGCAAATTAAAACTAAGCATTTATGGTCTACATTCGATTTGCTTTCATGTTTTTCATATCCAGAGGATATCTTTTACACCCTATCTATTGTTTGTACTTGTTTTTTTAGTATTTCTTTTGTTTTCTAGTTAGAGTTTATCTTATTTTTGTGCTAGGAAACCGTTACCACATATCAACTGGCTGATTGTTAGAATCCAAAGAACCAGCTTTAAAAAAAAATATTGGGTGGAGCTTTTCAAGCACTGTTCTTTAGGTTATAGGTATTTTTGGTTAACATGGTTTTTGGGTCCAATTACGCATGTCCGAATATGGTGGAGCTTTTTTGTGGTTCAAGGCGCGTATTTTTTGGTTAACAGGTGGTTTTATTTTATTTTTTTGGGTCCAGGTTTCTTGGTTAAAATTAGGTGGAGCTTTTTAGACACTGTTTTTAGAATCCGCATTATAAAATGGAAAGTAAAAGAGAACGACAAAAGACTATTGAATTGATTTATAAAGTTGAACTGGCTAGCGCCGCCCAATCGTTGACGTAGCGAAGAGATCGTCGTAAATTTTGTTCGAGGCTCGTATCAAAAATATTAATTTTATGGACTTCGGCCCACTATAAAATAGGCCTATTGCCCCATCCTCAATTAATCCGGACCCTGTAGGCCACTAAGGAGTGGGACTGACGGATAACTATGGGCTCGGGCTCATTTGAGAACATTAAATTTAATAGGCCACAATGAACTGACCGTAAGGCCCAATGGACAACTAAGTAATGGGCTTGTGGCACTAAAGTCTACAACGCTATGGGGCTAATGGCCCAATAATTATGTGATCGGGCCCACATTAGTTGTAGTATTCAATATTGGGCCCATTTAGTATGGACCTGTAGGCCCAATAAGGAACTGTTTCAGGCACACAACAATGTTTAGGGCTGGGGTTCATTATTTGATGCGTCAATCCCCCCGCTAATTATTAAATATTCGGTATGGGCTGGTATGCTTATGCCGAATAGCTACTGGACATTAGGCTTACATGCGATGGGCTCTATGTCCATTTTCAATTTATTATAGTTCACATTATTTTGGGCTAGAGGCTCGATATGAGGGGTGGTTAAGGCCTAAGGGCAGAGCATCTCAATTCATCGTGTAAATTGAGGTTACAAACCTCAGCACACTAATGCGCTATAATATACAAGCAAGTGTGCTGTTGAGGACTTCTCCGCACCGATATGTTTAATCCTATACACACCTGGAGCAGCAGTCTGAGGACTTCCTCCACTTTATGGTCGCCTCATCATGCGTGCTAAGTTTTGAAGGCCTCGACCTCTTGAATCTTAGGCAGAAATCATCGTCATCGTAAGCCGGGACCCATGAATTCTTCTCGTCGAGAAACTCTACAAGGGTAAATGTGCCTTCAGTCATCGGATGGATCATTTCTAGGACAAGCAGACCAGAAAGTAGCCGAGACCATATCACCTCTCTTAAATGTTGAGTCCTTCGGAACATCAGATTTTCCATCGCCAAAATTGACACCAACGGGAGTTGCATCCACTGCAACTGGTGTCAGTAAGCTTATCTGCTTGTTTAGTAGATCTGGAGGTTTTGGGCCTGAGTTGATCTGTTTTCCAGCAAGTAGTGCACGGGCGAGCTTTTTAAACTCTTGAATGTAGGTACTCAGTGTATGTGGACCGTACAGTGAGGAGGCACCCTGCGCATTTGGTATTGACCAACAAAATAAATGCAAAGAAAATAAATATTTTCGTTTTATTCATTTGTACTACTTAACTCGTTAACTTGTCAAATTATTAATTCATTTACTTTCTACATTTGTTCTTCAATGCGTAGGAAATCATGTAGATTAGATAGATAAGACTTTAAGATACATGAGCTACTTATGCAAGCAATTACGCCAAACTGAGAAAGTTGGCTACAAAAGGAAGATAAAAACTAATAAATCGCAAACTGACCTCATATCTCTGAATCTGATAATACTCTTCAAAGGTGGTGACATAGGGTGAATAGGTGTTAGTCAAACCGGCTATAACAACATGAATGTTACTACCGAACTCTTTATTTCCACTGCTAGTAAGCACTGTTCTCACAGCATCATGAAGACGCCTCCCAGCCATAGTTGTGAAGTCTGGTACAAAATAGAATAAGAATTTTTAACAGTCCTGTATGTCAATGATTCTCGAGTCTTATGTGGGATTCAGCCAATATATATAAATGGCTTACGAAGGGGATAAGAATAATAAGGGAAGCTACTACCTCCTGGTACACTAACAATAACTAGCTGCCCGACTCGGAGGATTTGGATAGGAAGTATAGAAGGCTGCAATAACGTAAGGCACAATTGTAGTGCCATCAAGAAATAACGTAAGATTTTTGTAGTGCCATAAAGAAATAACATAAGATTTGTATTTCTACTAGATAGCGTGCACAGGAAAGAGAGAAGAGCGACACAAGGTATCAACCCAAGGAATAGAACTGAGGGCTATAAAGAAGAATAACGTAAGATTTGTATTCCTACTAGAAGACAAATACTGAATTTCCTATTATTAGTTCAGAAGTCAAATTGGGAATAAGTACAAACCCCCAATTAATTTCTTTAGTAATCACTTGATCAAATGCCTTGCAGTTTTGTCTATGACAGCTTATTGCCTTGGATTATAATATCTAGATATAACAATGAACTATACCAGAATTCCAATGCATAAAACTAAGAAGAAACTTATATAGATCACAAATGAAGGACATTAAGAAGTCACTTCTTAGCTCAACAATCTGAAACAAAGGAGGCCGTTGATTTTATAAGTTATTAACACCAAGTTGCAAGATTTAAAGTAAACTTTTCAGAAAAAAAAATAAAAAATCTATCATCTTCTTTGATAAGATTAACACGCACATATGATAGAGAAATCCAGTTTACAGACAGTTGTATGAGCTTTGGATGGCTTGAAAGGGTAACAACACAATGAAACATTGTAAGCAATACTTGATGTCGATTTTACAAATAAATGAGGCCTAAAAGGATTAGAACTTACAGCCCATTCATAAGGTTCTTTCATTTCACCAGTATCAAGCAAGATGGACTTTGGCTTTTGACAATCAATCTGTTCCTGATCTGGTGTCTCAAGAACATTGCGTCTCAACATCCAAAATGGTCCCTGGAGTAAGTTAACAACATTAAATTTCCAAGAGAAATAAAATGACTACAAAACACAGTAAAAAAAAAAAAAAGAGAGGATAATATCAGGGAAAAAAGATTTGATGAACCTTCTTATTGTTGTCATCCCCTTGAGTATAATCAAAGGCTCTGGGTCCATCAGTTATTCCAGCGGCAAATGAAAATCCCATTGCAGCGGGACATGTTTTTTTAGTCTCAACACCTCCTCCTGGTTTAGTAAGTGTCACTTCAAGGTTGGATAAGTCTATATACGTATGTCGATAGTCAACCCTTCCAGTTAACTGTTCTGATGCTTTATTGAAAAGATCAACTGCTTTTTGAATTGCCTCTCTCCAATGATGCGTGTACTTTCAAATTCATCAGGGTAACTGCCACATTAAGTACACTAAGCAATTTAGTAATTGCACCAGTTTTGAAATGTGTTTTTTTCCCATAAAGACAACGATTAGCTTTCAGAATACAGAGGAATTAATACCCTGGTCCCCGGCCATAGCACTTCTCATTCTTCCCACCACAGGTACCGTGGTTGAAGTCACAGGGCAGTCCAGTATCTATACAGAATGCACCAAGAACATTTGGGCTACCACAATTTGAGTGACAAAAAGCTGATACAAAACCAGGTTTTTCAGCATGCCTAAGAGCACCGCTTACACGTATCGCAGCACTTAAAACCCGAGTTGCTGGCTTTCTGGGAGGAGATTGAAAAGATGCAGCAAGTTCCAGCAGCTCATGGACTACAAATATGGTACCAGAAGATTAATTAATGGATTTTTTTTTTCCTTTTTCTCCCCCTGGTGAATTAAATTGGATATCAACTCCGCATCAACATAATAATAATTGATGAAATTCCATACCAGATACAAACTTCCTACATTTGAATATGTTTATGAATGAAACTTCTTTCTATGTAGTTAAAATTATCTACCTGCTTCAAATAATATGATGAATGTCACTAAGCTTTCACATTTCTTCCAGAAAATTATAAAAGGGGAATATGAAAAGCTAGTGGAAGGTAAAGTTACTGGAGTCACATAAATTATATTCAAAGACTCATAGCTACCATGAAACAATTGAATGAATGTCAAATGATTTCACTAGTAACTTACAATTATTAAAAGCTTCAGGAATTATGTATAAAACTCTTCTGGGGATGCCATCAACTATAGATTAATCAAAAAAAGAGCTTCTAACACCAGTTTCCTCAAATCAGTCTTCCATGAATCTTGCAGCAGCTCCTTTCCCTACTGATCAATCCGTTTGTACGACTCATTGAAGTTCCATGAGTTGCAAACCAATTAAAGCAACCTACAGGACCCACTCATCGTCCACAAACTTCAAGAGTGTCATTTCTTTGTCAGCATCATATTTATATTTTCTATGCTCTATTGAAGGATTATTGAGATATGCACTAGGACTACGATTCATACCAGCATCCAGGATTTCTCCTGTAAGTTGAAAAAACATGAGATTCATGCAAAGGGCTATCACATTAATGAGTATACAAAATCAGTCCTCAAAAAGCAAACAAAGGACTGAGCAATGAAGGCCTCTTATACGTCAAACCCTTATATCAGAACCATATAACATATACAAGTCAAAGCTATAATCTACAAAACTGGTTAACCTTTATTGAATCTCTTTGTATTCTTGAAAGCGGCACATACCCCAAATGACAGAGTGCAAAAGTCAAAACAACACTTAGACGTGTTAATCTGTTGATGTGAAAGAGTGGGATGCATGTAATAGATTTTTCCTTACCCTTATTTATGAAAATTGAACCCGGCCGGAGATTTTCATGGGCTTGTATGATGCTTTTCTCAATTCCATTCACAAGGGCATCGAATGACTGACCCACAAATCCAAGAGATGTAACAATACACAACATATTGTAGACAACCCCCTGGCCCATACAAGCATCGAGATTAACAAAAACTACCCTTTTACCTTATGGGTGTGCAATAATAAATGTACGAGTTCACAACCTTACGTGAATTCCAGATGCAGTCCGCTCTGTGTTGGCATATGCCATCATACTGACATCAGTATCAGGTCCAGACCATTCAGTGACGTCATAGCTCCCAAGCCCAATCAAATAATTGGAATCCGAGAACACACATCTACCACTCAGCATAATTAGAAATGATAAGGTCCATGACCAAGTACGAACATTTTGTCTACGACTTCCAAAATTAAAAAGAGAAGATAACCCCATCATGCTTGAACCCAAGAGACCGATCAGAAGTCACTTGACTCCTGTCATCATCCTTCATCAAAGAATTATGATGGGTCAAGGTATCTAAAACAAAAATCAAACCAAGACAAAACAACACTAAAAAGGACAAAAAAGAAATTGTGCCTGAGGACCTGAAAGCAACTTAAGCGAGGTACTGATTTTCATACTTGCAAGCTACGGTAATTTACTGAATATATAATCTTTCCGATTGTCACATCCAAATCAATAATACAGACACAGACTACAAACTGAACCCTGGAACATTTCTGACTACGAATCAACTTCAATTTCGTTGTCATCTGCCATAAACGAACGATAATCCACCAAAACCAGCAAAAAATATGCTACAATAAACAAGTAAACAAGTAATTTACCAGACTAAAAAATGTACAGATGATTTGGATGAAAATTTGAGTGAAAGTAAGCGAAGTATGAAATTACCGAGAAACAAAGCTCGAGTCGAATCAAGCTCTCAAAAATAGAGAGTTGGAGACGGCACGCGAGCTTTTGGAAATGGAGTCGAGATGAAAAGAAAGCGAAGAAGATGGAGCGGAGAGGGCACGTATCGCGCAATATGCTAAGGTTTTCTTCTTCTTCGCGGGTTTTGGAGCTTAGTGAGGGTAGTTGGTTATTTACTCGTTCTTGATCTGACCGGTTGTTTGGATTGATCCAACTTGCATCTATCACGTGAAAGTCACGTGACTTGTGGGGCTGTTTCTAAATTTGACTGCTTGCTAGACATCTGGCCCACATTAAAACGAAAGTTGAGCTTTGAGCTATGGGCCGATGTTTAATCATGAAAGCCCAATTTTCGAAATTCACATTAACTGCAGAGTCCAGAGAGTAGAAAGGAACGGCGGAGAACGACGGCGATGGCTATCGCAAGCAGAGTTCTGACTGACCGAACCCTAAATCTCTTGAAATTCTCAACTAGTTTCATCAGAAGCTTTAGCACTGCGTTGCCCTCAGCCTCTTCACAAGTCCCTAGCAATGACACTTCTTCAGCTTCGAAGACTCAGAAGCGAAGGAAGAAGAAGAAGAATCTATTCGAAGTAGCGCAGTTTTTGCCCAACTGGGGAATAGGATATCACATGGCGAAGACTCACTGGACCGGAGTCTCCTACGAGATCACAAAAATCAATCTCTATAAGGTTTCGCTCTCTCTGTAGGAAGTAGAAGCATTTGAAATTCTAGTGATCGCTTAGGGTTAGGAATTAGAGTTTAATGTTATTGGGTTTTTTTTTTGGCAGGATGGCAGGCATGGAAAGGCATGGGGAATAGCTCATAAGGATGGTCAGTCTTCTTTCTAGTTAGGAATTCATAAATATGTTATTCCATACGTGGTTCTAATTTATAATCCCTATTAGCCTAGATTATGGAAATTTGATTATTGAACTTATTACCTTGAGTAAGGAGTGCACTGTTTAATCTCATCAATGGCTTTGAGCTGCCACGCTGCTAATCTGTGCTATTGTGAATAATATTATACCCTAGATTGGTTCTGTAATGAATGTGAAGTGAACATATTAGCTTGCTAGCTTTTCTTCTTTGAAGCGAATAAGGGTTATAACCTCACCTGCTGATTTATGTTTTGTCTTCTTTCCCTCTTTGATTTTACAGGCTTACGAGCTGCGGAAGCTCCGAAAAAGATAAGTGGAGTTCACAAGCGATGTTGGAAGTACATTCGAACCTCAACAAAACCGACCAAAATGGCCCCAAGATTAACCAATTCAGTAGAAAGTAATGCATCAGCAGCTGAAGTTCAAGCCTAAATTTCGACACTTAGTCACCCCAACCCTTTTGTACTTCCCATTATGTTTTCTGGTTGATTGAGAAGTTCTACATAAGGCGGCGATCGTCTAGCAATGTAACAGTTTGTCTTTTCTAAATCAGTTCGTGTATGACTTGTACTTACCTGCTTTTTAATAACATTCTGTATTTTCGTTTTTCAGAATTGATCTATACTGTTGGGTCCTGGAGATTTGTCTTTTAATTATACAAGAGATAGCTAGTCGTTCTATTCATTACATCGTTGCTTTCGTTACTCGTGCAAGCTTGATTTTGATGCCCTAAGCCAGTTCAAGTTTGACTGCACAATAGTCTCTTTGGTAGTAAAACAACTTTGCATTAAGAACGACAATCCCAGACATATTTGGTACATGGATCAAGACTATAATTGAGAGCCCTAAAATTAAGATTTGAGTTAAAATCTGCATGATTTCTTCTACAAGGCTAATATGATTTCCAGACTTCAATACAAAATGTCAAGACAAATCAATCATATGTTCATATCCTTAAACAGGTTTGCTAACTTTAAAATCAACGACAGCCTTGTGGAATGTGCTCCTCACATGCTGGCACATAACCATCAGATCCTGACAAGCATCTTTCAGTACCTCTCTTGCTGGATCTCCTGCAAGAATTCCTTACATGATTAGAACAAAACAGAGATCTTGCCGGAGAGAACCATTATTTATTGTATTACCTGTAGTTTGGACTCTGATATTGACTCGATTGTCTGAAGGATGAGGAATGCTGTAACCACAGAAACTCACTCTTGGACTGCAAGATTATGATTATAGAATTTGTACAATCAATACTCTTGATCAGAACAGTGATAGACAAATAGCATGAACCTTGGTTCGATGGAAAAGGCTTTCTTTTTTTGCAGTTTTAATGAAGAGTTGAGCAGAGCACTAACTCTTGATTCAGAGTGAATCTGACGGCATTGGCGAGTGTATGATCTTCATCGACCACTGAAAATGTCGATTTGCTTTCGTCCGAGAACGATCCATGCTCCATTGCAACCAAAATTCTCAACACCACTGCTTAAAGAACAAGTCAAAAATCCCCGATTAAACTAATAAAAACAAAATAAATAACAAGTAGAAACTCCATCCCCTCTGCTTGTTAGCTAAGACGAAGTAAAATGAGAAGAGGAAGAAACGTACCGAACCGGAGATCTAAACTACTGTCGAGATGAGGAGGAGGGGCTTGACGATGTGAGCTTCTTCTACAGAGATTGCACAAGGCGCGCGAACAATTCGAAGCCCTAGAAACAAACTGGGCTGGCTTGGAGAAAGAAAAAAGATACGATCACTTCGGCCCCATAACCAAACCCACCGAAAGGGGAGGAGAGGCCCAACTCATAGTACTGTAAGAAATACCGGCATAAGAAATGAATCATACTCGTACGAGAAATAATGCCACCACTTTTATCATTAGTAAATAATATTACTAAGAAATCTGACAAAGGTTTGATGAACAGTACAGATGCAAAAAGTCTAAAGCTCATAGGAGTTTGGTCTTCAAGAAATTAATTCAAAATAGGAGAGTGGGCAGTGAGGAATAAATACAACTGAAGAAGTTTTTAAAAGTCCTATACATGTTTTCTTGCTTCTAATGATGTTCCATCTTGAAGAGTTTCCTTGGCATCATTCTCCATCCCAAGGCTGAAGAGGGATGCTGCTTGAAGATACAAAGCAATCGGCCAATCCGGAGTCACCACCTGGGCTTGCATTGCATCTCCTAGAGCCTCTTGAGGCATGTTGATCATCAGGTAACACAAGCAACGCCTTGCAAACACAGTAGGTGATACCATTGTCCCAACCTCTACGAACTATCAAGATAAGAAAGAGAGACCATCAATCAGTAGTAAGGGTTTATCGAGTCATTGACTTTCATTTGATTCGCTTACTTGTGTGTAACAATCAATAGCAGTATCAAAGTCTTTAGCTCGAAAGGCAATGTCTCCGCGCTTCTTGGTGTTGAGTGTATCCTGTATTTGATTTGTCCACATTTGGAATGATAGCTGCAAGATTAAGAGAAAGAATGAAAAAGTTGGGTTAGAAGTAAAATTGATTGGGTTTTTTTATTTACCTAATGACAGAACATAGACATCTAATGAAATGTTCATGTCCTATATGGTTAGAGAGCTCAAAACTAACATCTGATCTGTTTATACTAATTAGGATGATAAGATCACATACCTCACTTGCAATCCCCTCGTCGTCCTTGTATGCAACCTTCTCTAATATCTCATGCATGGCGGTAAGATCCATTCTTGAGCAGGCTTCCCCGAAAGGCGATAATGGTATTTGCTTCAAGGGTGCATTCCCATGTGAAATACCCATGAGCACATACGATGGAACCTGTTACATACCACTTGATAAGAATACATGACTAATTAAGGAAATCATTTTGACTACTGCAAATTAACTTTACATGAAAGATGATCAACCGATCATCTTGTTGGTGGTACCTGAGTTTCTTTTTGAAGAGGTGCGAGAGCAATCACAAGAGACTTAGCATTTGGCCTGTCACGAGGCTCATATTGTAAACAGCGTGAAGCTAATCTCACTAGTTCAGTTCCATCATCATTTGAGAAATTACTTTCTAAACAAGAATCCATCAGCATTAAGAAATTCTTGCCTCGAATGAGGTCAAGGGCCTGCCATAAAAAGGGACTTGATGAGCTTATGTCTCAACATATGAAATATTAAACTCAAATGAGGCTCAGAAATGGATATAAAGGTTTACATGACTCGGAGGAATATGTTTTCCACTTAGAAGATCGAGCAATAGAGTGCCAAAGCTGTAAACAACACTTTCTGCCGTCACTCTTCCTGTGATTGAAAATTTGACAATGAGCTCAAAAGAAGGGTAACAAAAGACTATGAACACATCATATCTTATTCACTCTGCTTAAAAAGGTCAGTTCTAACCTGTCCTCAGGTATTCCGGAGGAGTAAAAGCCAGGTTGGTACTATAGCTTTTGCCATCTCTACTATTCTTCATAAGGCCAAAGCAGGAAAGCCTTGCATTACCATCCTGCCAAGGATTGCTAATTATAAGAGAAAACCCAGAGTCCAAATTCCATCCTTCACAAGCAAATAGCAAGTCTGCCCAATGTAATAAGCCAGATACCTGATCGAACAGAATTCTATACGCATTGAGGTCGTGGTACAATGCACGTCCTTTACAGCTGCAATACTCCAAAGCTTGTGCTAGATACAAAGCCACTCGAAGCCTCATTGCCCACTTCATGGGATGTGTCTCCCCTGTAGCAATCCAACCAACCAAACATATAGTGATGGCCAAAGAAACTAAAATGTTATTTTTTTTATAATTAAAAAAAAAAAAGTCAACAAGGAGCGTAAAAATAGTTACAGATGAAGTTAAAGCACGATTATTAAAGTTTAAACAGCAACATTAGACATGAACCCATTTAAGTAAAAGTCCCCATGTGACCCAGTCCAATCTGTTGGTTTTGAAGAAACATGATCCAAACATAAACAAAATATTAAAATTACACCGTCCTCTTGAGTATGTTTTGTTTTTCTTAGATTTTTTGCCCACCGACTAACAAATAGGTTGCTAAAATCTGGCTTGCATTACTCGGTGCACTGTTTTCGTTCGGGACACGGCAGTTTAGTGCCTCTCAAATCATAGGTCGGCAAAATTTTAGCTAACTTCATATCTGTTTAAACCCAGTTTTACATGCAAATGAATAAAAAAAATGCAGTTTACCCAAACTCCAGTTTCCGAAATGCAAACAAGCTAAGAAAAAGAAGGAAAATAAGACTTGAATGAAAATTTCATATGAATTTAAACGCCAAAATCAATCAAATTCTCATGGAAACAACAGCAAAGAATAAAAAGAAGGAAAAGAAGGATCAGATGAAAATTACAGTGAAAAAGATGCTTAGAGAGAGTTTCATAAGGCATGAACTCGGCAACAAGCAACCTCTCGCTTCCCTCGCAGCAATATCCGATCAAGTTCGCCAGCCGCTGGTTCCTTAGCTGCCCCACTGCTTTAGCTTCCTCCTAAAAAGAAAAACCAAATTGACGGTAATCGATATGAAAATTCATGGCTACGCACTTGTTTATAGAAAATTAAACACACGAAAAATAAAATAAGACGAGCAGAGACAGACTATGAATTGCCGGGAATCAGGCCAGGCCGACTTGTTGAATCGCTTCACAGCGATCAATATATCATCTTCAAGCTTGCCTCTGTAAACAACATTTGGAGCTTTTTCTCCGTGCTCGGAAACAATGTTATCTAAAGAAAATCCTGAAGTGGCAGCTCTGAGCTGAAGGAAGCTGTACTCACGAAACCTAGGCAAGGATTCGTCATCGATCTCTGCATCAAAAGGGGAAAAAAAATGAAAAATGGAGCGCCTAGTTCAAATTTGAAGTCCGATGAAAGCGAAGAAAACGGCCGAATTTTTCTCGACAAAAATGCGAGGAAGAAAAAGAAATTGACCGGTATACGACAAGTTTTTGAGGTTAGATTCCATTTGAGAAGGCCAGAAGCAGAGAGTATATCTCGAGCAACGAGCTCCCATTTTCGTAAACTCGAATCTTACAGAGAGAGAGTGAAAGAAACTTTCAAATTTCCAAAGAAATGTTTATCTAATTAAGTAACTTGTTTCGCGTTTCAATCTCTACTTCTCTAGTACTTTTCTTTTTAATTAAATCTTTGAGTGTAGAGTTTAGAGCTATAGGCATAGGGGAAAACGATCTGAAAAAACCGTTGTTTCTGTGTCTGTTTGGCTAGCGAGAAAGTAAGGGAAAGAAAATATCGGAAAAAGAAGAATCTCTTTCCAGTTTCCCCTCCTTCCCACTCTCATAGGTCCATGCTTTCTCAACGCCTTTTATACCCCCTCAAGTCACTCCGTGGTCGTTTCTGCTTTTTCCCTCTCTCCTATTTAAAAAAACAATTATTTTTAATTAAAAACACGATAATACTAAAAATTTAATACGACATGTCGGACAATAAGATCACATGTCGGCCATTGTATGTGATAAAAGACCAGCAAGAAAATCCAGACTCTAACAAGAAACCAGATTCATTACAGCATAAAGATGGTTCAGGATATTCGTGTCGAGGTATAATAAGGAGCACGACAGTTCTAAAGCTGGGAATGAAAAAAAAAAAAAAGAAAGAAGCAAATCGGGGCCTAATTGAACTCTTTTTAAGTAAGTTATGCCTAAAATGATGAAGATCAAATCAGCTTGGGTTCCTATTATTTTTATTTAATTTAGTAATGATGGAACCTTCACCCGCAATATTGACTAGTCAAATTCCGATATGTTACCTCCATTATTTTAATTTTTGCTACTTTAGTCCCCAAATTAAAACCATCATGGAAGAATATTGAAACGATTAAAAAAAAAAAGAAAGACTGCAGAAAGGAAGAATCCCCAGCTTTTTTTCTTCATTTTCCTTTCCTTTTTCTTGACAGAGTATGACTTAAGCTGTACCTCTCTGCCATCATCATTTCCATGCAAGAAAGCAAAATTAAAAATGAAAAAAATTGATAAAGCCCATGTGAGTAGATGAGAAAGAAAATAATTTAGCATTACTTTTTGGTAGATTATGAGAGAACTGCACAGACAAAGATGGGGTTGTCTAAGTTTTCCGTTTGGGAACCAGGAAACATAGTTCAGTGGCATAAAGTTTCTTGGATTTGGGAACTGGGGAGCATGAGAGCAAGATTGCTAAATTTCTTGAGAAAGTTTCTTGGATTCGGATATGTTATAGTTTAATGCAACCTCAGAAAAAAGACTGTTTGCTTTTCATGTCACCTCGACCAAAAAAATAAAAGGAAAAAAAATGGATACCTGCAGGTATCCGCCCTCTTAAACGGATCCGACAATATCCGTTAAGTCGGATACCTTCGGATGTAGGTGCTATTTGGGCACATATCCGTCCGAATAATGAAATTCTGATAGTTTCGGATATGAATTGGATCCAACCTGATCCGCCCGCTGCCCATCCTTAAGACAAAGGGTGTATATAATATATGTGGTTAAGATACTCATAATCATTGTGTATCCCTTAATCAAAGTTCACTAAAAAATTTACTTCCAAGAGAAAAGTACGGATTCTAGGAGACCAAACAGAAACAGTGGTCGATATTGTGTCAAGAAGGTAAAACTTATCTTAAAGACTAATGTTAGATTAATCTTTATCCATTCAAACTGTAATGATTCCGATTCCGGGAGGTTTACATCTGATTGTGCATTGCCATTATTACTTCAAAAACAAGTATTTCACGTAATATCTAAACATCCTAAAAGAGGGAAAGGGGAAAATGATGAAAAGACTTGTAAAGCAAAAGAAGGAACAAAAGTAGGAAAAAAAACAGAAGTACATACAGACATAAGAACTGCAAACTGGCGACAGAAAATGGGCATCACTTTTTTCTCAGATTAGGGGCAACTTGAACAGGCCTTTTTACGGGTTCCACAGCCACTGCAAAAATGAAAAACGCACATACGGAAATACCATAAAAATCCCTTCCTTCTAGTCCTACTAAAGAATCAAAGATGCAGCAAAAAAAAACGTCAGAAAAACAGACCCCACAGAAGAAAAACAAAAAGAAAAAACCGAGAAAGCCATGTGATTGATACGAGGAGTGGCTTTCTTATTTCACTATCCGATGAAAAGATGTGGGCCCCACAAAATGTTTTATCCTGGTGTTTAATAATTGAAAAACATACAAGGCCCGATCCGGCTGATTGATTAACAAGCAAGTTTTCATCAAGAAGAACATCTTTGCTTCGTAAACTCATTTTAACGGAAACAAAAGAGACAATTCACTCATAATATGCACACTTCGATAGTGATTGTTCCCTTTCAAAAATACATCTTATATATGCTTCTCTAAGACGAGGATGTAATGGAAAAAAATACAAGAACCACATTGTATTTCTCACTACATTTTATTGCAAGGGGAATACTGAGTTTAAAACGCCATCCCTTTATATGGACAATAGATCCATGGTACTTTTGAGACAATCCACATCCTGGAACTAGACCCTTCCAACAGGGGATACAGGTGGATATGAGACATACTCAGCAGACACCTTCCCTAACCGCTTAGGCGATATCTTTCCACTGTTCTGCACAAGCCCAGATTCCCCCAAGGCTATTTCTTCGAGTGAATTACTTGATTCCAAAAGCTCACATAGATTCTTACAATCGAAAATTGCTATACAAATGGAGAATGCCTGCAGAATTGAAACAGAAGAGCTAAACTCGACCGAGTAGATCCTGTCTTTCAGTGTAGCCAAACTGAAGACCGGCTGGTTTTCTTCTTCACCTCCCTGAAAATAAAAGATAAACAGTGTGATTTGACGCCCGGTTGGCAATTATCAATTTGTTTTAATTTTGACAGAAGCAAAAAATTATACCTGTGAGAAAAGCTCAAATTGATCCCCTACTGAATAAGGCTCAGTTGATTCCTTGATGGCTGGATTACAATTAGCCATAATAGTAAGTTTGCAACCAATATCCCAACCCCCACAATCACACGATCCACCAGATCTCCACCGTTCGATCAAGGATGAAGGTCCTCCTTTACTCGGTAAACTATGAGTACCGCTCGGAAGTATAACTGTTGTGCTAAAACAAGCTTCACGTCCAGAAAAAGGCTCGCTTTTCTCACCCATATATCCTTCTTTTGAAGAAACCTTTGGTAAATCATTACAGGCCATTTCGGGGATTTTGACAACAATAGCTGCAAGCTCATCTTTCGGGTGGATGTCCACCGAGTAAAGAACAAATGCTCTTACACAAAGTCCATCTTCTTTGGTCAAGTTCGAAAATTGTGGCTCAGATACCTTCAAGTGTGCAACCACATTTGGAATGTAATCATTGCCTTTGCCTTTTCCACCACCTTGGTTTAACCAACTTGCATTCTTCTTCTTAGCTTCCTGAACCGTAAAGAAAGCATAGACACGGCTTCTTTTCTCTTTTTCTGAGCCGGATAACTTCATTGTGGCTACAAGAATGTCTGGTACATTATCAACTGCAAATGTAAATAGAGGTAAGCCGTTCTTAACAGCCACTTGAAGAAGTGCTTGAACCATAGATGGTCCGGGCTTCTTGTCCCGAGCTGGATCGTCAGCATCAACTTTCCTACATCTGCTCATGTCTAGTTTTGCTTTCCTGGACTGTCCTGTTGAAGAATCCGATATCCCCTTGTATGATTTACGTGCCCTGTCTATAGAATCTTTCAACAAAGGCTCCATAGAAGGGTGGCAGTTTGGAGTTTTCGGCTTCAATAGAGGATCCAGTAACCTTTTCAGAGGGCTTGACCTCGATTTGGATGTACTTCTTGGTCTATCATTGTTTGAATTATCCAGACAAGATAAAGCCATGAAATTCTCAGATACAGATTTGGCACGGGTACTTGCTGAGATTATCTCAGATATATCTGATTTCTGTACGGAGCTGGAACTGAAATTTTTACTTGTCCAAACCATTAACCGACTAAAGGGTGAAGAGCTTCTTACTTTATCAACAGCACATTTTCTTGCTTTTGGATCTAAGCCACCTAATGGTTCAGATGCAAAAGAGTTTCTTGGTGCTACTTCAGACTTTTTCCCTTGAAAAGGTCTAGCCTTTGATGGAGTGGATTGACATGTGCGAGATGGGATTTCAGAATTCAACCCTGAGGCAGAACTTACCATAGATTTCTCTACAAAGCAGTTTTGACTTGCTTGTGATGACCTTTGACATGATGCGGTTCTCGAATCAGATATTGAGGGGACTCCTGAATGACTTTTTGTTGGAAGATGCCTAGGTAAAAGGACCACAACCGGTTCCCCCTTTTTTACAGCAGCCGGTTCTGGTTTTATCACATTTACAACTCGATCAATTCCCCTTGAATTTGGTTTATGCAACTTATCTGCCGTGTTGGTTAAAACATCATATTGAATGTTCAACTTCATATTTGCACAAGATTTTGCACCATCTTCATTTCGGTAATCTGCCAAGGGTTTACTTTCCGGAACAATGTTTGGCTTTGGATCTTTCTTCTTCCAATGTTCCAGCTTTGGACCCCAAGGGTTAATGCTTGAATGTTGATTGGTTTTAAAGAACTGCCCTTGGCCATTCAAGGTCCCGCTTGGCGTAGGTCTATGACCCTGGAATGTCACATCATTTTCTTCAAAGGATGTGGGGAATTTCGAATGACCCTCTGTCGGAGATGATGTTATTAGATGAGACTGAAGAGATGGACGACGCATCCTTTGACGGGCAGGAGAATCACAGCCTTTTCTAGAATTAGAAGTAGATCCATCAATTGAAAAAGACAACGATTTATTGCTTTTACCTGGAATCTGTTTATACTGCCATTTTTCAAGACGACCCCAGTCAAGAACCCCAAAATTAAAAGCTTTCTCCTGGGGTTTTCTTCCACGCTCTAGAAAGCTTGGTAAATTTGACATATACTTTACAATCTCGTCTTCTTGGTTATTCTTGTTGGCAATATGTCCCTTTTGATGATTAATGGAAGCTTTGGATTGGCTATTCTTTGCATTTTCGGTTATTTCATGATGAAAGTCAGAATATGATAATTTCTGTTTTTCTCGCGTGAAACTCTCTTGCAGGTTAATGATTTGGCTTGCTTTTGGAAGTAAGGTTTTCCCAGAAGTCCTGAAGGATTCCTGGTCCCCCAAGTCTCTTTTTCCCTCTGCAATCTGTTCCATATACCATCCAGGGTTCTGCTGAGTCCACTTGTTGTACCAGCTATCTTACTGCCTGTAGTTTTTGTGGAGCTTTACAGTAAGAAAGATATTAACCGTTCAAAGAATATCTGCAAATTTTGGTACAAGCTTGCATGGATGCAGGCCACTCTGAAATAGAAAGTAAGAATTAGCAGTCTATCGTTATAAAAGTTGACGTCATGGTCGATAAAACACACGCGAAGAAAAAAAGGAGCTACAAAAAATTTCTAGGTTAAATGCTTAAAGCTATGCAATAAAATAATTTTTTTTAAAAATATATATAAAATAAAAATTGTTAACTGCAAAGAAATTAGTCTGAAATTTTCATACTAATATAAACAAAATATATGAACGCCAGCCTAATTTATTATGCCAAAACATCTATCCCATATTAAAGTAGTTATGGAAGCCGTTGATTAGTCTCCAGTGACTTTCAGATAACTTTTTCTTGATATCTAATATCCCCAAAACTCCACTGATTACCAAAGAGCCTGCACCCCCTTGCATTACCAAATCACTGGAATTTTTATCAGGACGATGTCGAAGATTCTTGAATAGACATTGTTTTACTTAAGAAACCGATATGAAGAGAATATGAACTACCCATTATAAAACACCCAAATAATCTACCTATCATCTACCCCAATACAGAAGGCAGAGAAGATAAGAGGTAAAACAATAGCTAGAGGTCAAAGTTTTCTATGGCTATTTTGGCTTCTTATTTCTTTCCCTTCAGAAAAAAGATAAGACACTTGACAGTATAGTGACAAAGAGAGACCAGGACACCATATCAGAAACAAACGATTATGTGGTCCATGACACCAGTTTTTAGAAGGTTAGATAAGGTAAAACTGAGCTTCCAACTAAGCCTCTTGCCATGACCAAGGGAAGAGACAAGACTCAGACTCGCAGGTACTACCTCATTTCTCGAATTCATAAACTGCAAGGCCTGTACCGCCTGGTTCATTTAGATTTCTAGATGAATTATGCAAAAAAATAATAATAATAATAATAATAAATAAATAAATTCAAGCATTTTCCTAAGCACCAAAAACTAAGCAAAAATGTTTTACATTCTAAAATGAAAGGGCTTCCAGTCTCCGTCTCTATTTCTCCATAATTTCGAGTTATAAATGCAAATCTACGGCCTCTTAAACTAACATTTTGACAAGAATAGCAACTGAACAGTAAAGAACCACAAAACCAGACCTTAAACAGCAACAAAGCATAACTCATCGCATTCAAAATCTAGAAATAAAAAGTTCAACCAGATAATTCAGAGTAATAGAAAAAGTACCGGAGTCGAGTAAGTAACAAATCAGCCGGAAACGCCATTAATGGAAACTAAAGACGTTCAGCGAGAACGAGACAATGAGTGTCGGTGGCGTATTGGAGTGTGAGAAAAAAAACAGATGCAGAATTGCGGAGAATCAGAGACAAACGTCACGGAAGTGAAGGGGGTGAGATGGTGGATTGCATCACCTCGTGATCCCTTTCCATGTTTCCTTCCTGTTCCCCAGATTCCAAAGCCTGAGAGAATATTAGGGAAGAAAGATGCTCGACACAGAGCTCAAGGCTCGAGAGGGTGTGTGAAGTGTCTTTCCTTCGCAGAGAGAGGGAGAGGGAGAGAGAGAGAGAGAGTTATGATTGTGTGTTTGTGTGAAATATTTTACCGGTGGGAGTAGATTTGTTTAGTGGAAATCGGACGGCTACGAACAAAAGAATCTAGAGATGATCCGGCTGTCACATCGTGGAGGCTCGGAGTATAATGTTTATTCGGGTCCCTTCCTTTCCTTTTCTTTTCCTCTCTTACCCACTTTGAATTTCATAATTCATGATCCCGTTCTCGTATCACAAAACTTTCACTAAAGCTTCTATTTTTATTTTTATTTTTTTTTATTTTTATTTTTTATTATTATACATAATTTAATCCAATGGGAAAAAATAAAAAGTTTAGAAACTTTTGAACGTAGAAAAAAATAAAGAACCAATTTAATAAAAATTAATTATTATTATTATTTTCCGAAACCAATCACATACACATACTACTCTAATTGGACCCAAAAAATATGTATATTATTATTATTATTATTTATGGTTGACCGAAGTCAACTGTTTTAGGTTTATTGTATCTACTCTAATGAGTGCTTGAGGCTGTTGTGTAATGGGTGTGAGTGTTGATATAATCCGTCTTTAGAAATGCAAAAGCTTCGAGAAGCTTCCAAGTGCTACATAATGCCACTCTAATATATGTATTTTGGAAGTATCTAAAATGCCGAGATATATGAAATTTGAAAGAAAGAGGGGGAAAAGAAAAAGGATTTGAATTTTCTCGAAATTATATGAATTTTGATTTATTTAAATTTATAATTGAGATTAAATAAAAATTAATTTTAAATATTAATATATATATATATATATATATATATATAAAAACTTCAATAGACTGATTGGTTGATCACGTGCATAGTGAAAAATGAAATGTGTGGGGCCTCGAAATAAATTGTAATTATTGCCAGATTATGAAACAGGTCTGCAAAAGTTCAAAACGACATACGTCTCATGCGTGTCATTCGTGAGAATTACAGAATTTATCCCTAATTCAAAGTGTTGTTCTAATGAAATGGTATTTTTCTTTTCTATTTTATAACTTAAATGAAAAACATAAATAGACACATTTACTAAAATATCCTTACACCTTCTAAATAAATAATTTCTTTTTCCTTCTATTATCACATGAACCGAAACCTCTTACCCCTCTCTTCAATTCTTCATTGTTGAAAAATGATCATCTTCAGTTTGCAAACTCATCTGTCTCTGCTTAGAATCTTCATTCACAATCTATTTTAGAAGAAACCCAAAACCTCAAACTCTCTGTGTCGCAAACCCAACTCCTCAAAGGCTCGTACTCGTTTGAATCGGAAGGAAGCTAAATGAAAAAAAGGAATAAGAAAGATACTCCGATAAATCACCTTAACATGAAGTGAAGAGGCTAAAAACGGCTCCAAAATTAATGGCAGAAAATCCCATTTCAAGTAGTCAAGTATGTGACTTAAAAATTAAGTTTTTTTTTTTCATGGAATTTGATTGAATTATGGTTCGAATGTGAAATATTGATTTCTTGTGCTTTTCGAGTAAATATATGAGTTGGAGTCAAATTTTGTGACATTTTACTATCCTCGAGCCATAAAGCTATTTATTATTAACTGCTCGATGTGGTTGTGAATGGGTCATCGAGCCATAAAGCGTATTATCATAAACGGCTCAAGCGACTGAATGATAGCCTCAAGGCTCAAGCCATAAAGCAATTTATTATGAATCAAATGGTAGATCATTAATACCTTATTTAATGAACTATCCATCAATACGTTGTTTAATGAACTGATCTTAGTCCATCTATGATCTCGAGCCATAGAGTACTTTATTATGAATTGCTTGATGGCTCGATGGGCTAGTGAAGGTGTTATCGAGCCATGGAATAATAAGAACGAAATCTTTCAAATATTCGCCTTCGTCCGCCGCATCTTCGTTAGTCCATCACTCACCATCACCACCTAAATCTGTCATGCTTGTATCATCGGCCCCACACCCGTCATCTGTTATAGCACTTGAATCTTCTACTGCCTTATCTCCACCATTTTCGCCCACCAAACCAAATCTTGATATTGTTGTTTTTTAGGCCTTTAGTTCTAAAAAAACATGTGTGAGAGGAAGACTTTGAGGATTTGGTTTAGAGGATCTTACCCATCATTTAGACCAGACAGGGTGAAAGGATGAGAAAGCTTGGTCTGGCCATCACGTCTCTATTTATAGACATTGGTAAAAAGCAAACATATAAGAAGAAAAAAGGATTATCGGTGACACAACATCTTACTCTAAATAATGATAAAGAGAGACCAATGCAGCTATGACTAGAGGCCAACATGGACCTGTAAGTGTTTTTTTGCCATTAACTTCATTTTAAGTTAATTTTGTTATATATGGTTGTATTACTAACTATACTCATCTTGATTTTCCTGTTTCTAGCCAAAGATTGTAGGATTTGATGGACATAAGTACAATAAGGAGTTTTTTTTTAGGAGATATTGAAACCTAAGTCATGGCTACATAGTTTTTTGTAAGTATTCAAAACCAATTAGATATATGGATAAATTTCTTAATAATTTATTTATTTATTTATTTTTAATGGTTACGACACGTTGATATGTTCTTACTTCGGATGAGACAACAGAAGTTCAATAACCTGCCTGACTAGTCCGCTGCTTTCATAGATCAGGTTTTCCCTCAGTTCTTGAATTATTATTAGCAAATGATATTTAAGAAATTAAAGGTGTTGGACCGTGAAAATCATGTATTTACAGATGACTCGATGATGAAGGCCTACGTTGATGGAGAGAGATTAATTGCCGAATTTACATAGAAGCACGTGAACCGGCTTTATATCCCTTATAATATCAAGAACGAGCATTGAACGGTCTTGGTTGTGAACCTTCCTGAACACAAGATCAATATCTTGCACAACTTATCAAGTAGTAATTATTATAAGAAGAAGATAACTAAATTGCTAAAAAGTATGAGCTTAATGCTCTCGTACTTACTGAGATTGGGTTCAAGAGGAGTTGTGGGCGGTAGTAGAATTGAGTTATGACATGTCGTCTTGTTATGTCCAAAACTACCACATTTGCAACACTTTATTTCTTTTATGTGGTTGTTCCTCCCTCGAATGTATAAGTCCATTTTTAGGCTTTCCACTTTATTTACGCATTACATTACAGGAGGTAGAATCTTAATCAATTGGAGAGTTTTCAAAAAATTCCAATCATCAATTACTAGTATATGATAAATTGATTTAGCATATGCTCGTCTCCAATCAGAAGTCATGTAGTAGTCTGCACATAACGTGTGTGGTGCAACATTTCAATGGCACAAAGTTGTTAAAGAATGGGTGCACGACATATTATCAAATTGGATCACTTTACATGTGTAACTCTTATCTCCTAAATTCAAATACGCACTAGTTGAACCACCAATCACCTCACATGTATTCATGTTCACTCTATCAAACTTCATTGCTACATATTCATTATATCTTCTCTCTAGATCTTTCTCTACCTCGGATGTCAATGGTGTGTTCGTCTTGTTTCTTGTTGTATGTAGAACCAAGTTATCATGAGCTTCCTGATACTATCAAATGACACTATTATTAGATAGTCACGCGCATCTTTCAACAAAGTGTTTAGTGATTCTACAATATTATTAATCTTTATATTATACAAATCACTATTAAAATAAGCTCTTGACCAACATTCAAATCTAGCCATCTCCAGGTATGCTGCCATATCGAGCTGTAGTCACCTGATCTCATAAAAATATGTATTGAGTTCTCGAACCCTGTATGCTTTGGTCATCTTGTAGAATAGTTCGAGAATCCCACTACACTTGAATCTGGACTTAATGTTATGCTCAATGTGTCACATGCATGCACCGAGTCTTACATTCAAGTAAACATCTCGTATAACATTATTAATACTCTTTACCTGATTCTATACAAAAACAAATCGATGCCATAAGGGATCGAGCCTTTTAGCTTGCTAAAAAACCAAGTCCATGATTCATCATTCTTCGAATCAATAATCCACACAAATGGATAAAGGTGTTTGTTACAATCTTAGTCCATTGTGGACATAAACATACCTTTGTATTTGCACTTCAAAAAAGTTCAATCAATACAAATAATTCTTCGCAGAAATTTAAACCCTTTAATTGCTACTCCAAAAGCCAAGAAAAAAAAAATATTTTATTTCCATCTGTAAAAAATGCAATTACCATCCCTAAATTAACCACTTTGACTATGAATGCCTAATATTGTAAATATTTATAGCTATTTTCGGCTGTATTCCGAATATATGCAATTGATTTTGATTTTTGTGTCTTTTAATAACTAATTGTATGATTAAGTCGTTTCAGGTTTGAACTTACTCATCACATGTCATCCAATCATATATATAGATGCTTGTGACATTTTTCTTTCCTAAATAAACGTGAACATGTGTGCTCATCTTTAAATGTTAGAATTTGAAAAAAAATGAAGAATTCTTATTTCCTGTGGTACAGAGTCACTGCTTGCAATTTGGATAAATGTACACAACTACAAATGTTATTCGCATTTTCACCTTTAACTCAAATTTTCATTGTATCGCGAGCATATGTAGGCTAGAGTTTATTTCGCTCTTTGATGTAAAATACTATTTAACATAAAACTCACCTCTACTTGATTGGGAAGACACAACCGGGACTAAATTGCTTTAAATGCATATGGAGTGATAGGTGGCAATGAGGATAATACAATCATCATCTTCAATATTATTTATACGTTGTGATGAAAGCAACATACACGGTGATGTGGCAGTATATCATTAAGTGAACACAGTATACAAGGTGATGGTGACAACACATCGTCAGGTGAATGCAGTATATACAGTGATTGTGGCGGCATCTCGTCAGTTTGTATGTGATCTAAGTTATCTCGACCACATAAAGTGTTTGGTAAGTTCTGGTGAGTATTATTCCCATAAAAAAGTCATCATCGTACCTTTGATTTGTAAGATTAAACTCATTGTCGTAACTAGTACCATGTCCTTTCTCCATTCTCTCATCTTTATCGTCATCACCCGCAATCTTAATCTCTTTATCATCGTCACCCACAATTATAATCTCTTCATCATCATCATCATCAACCTCTTCATTCTCGTCCTCATCCTCATGTTCATCGTTATCATCATCATCCTCATCCTTGTTGTGATGTTTGTCATTACTATGATCATACTAAAAAAAAATCATCATGATTATTAATAACAACTCCAGGTATGTCACTCCTATAATTATCATGAATATTGTTAAGATTAGGTATGTCACTCTTAAAAGTTTCACGATTATTATCTACGAGAATAAATATGTCACTTCTTGAAAGGCCATGAACATTAGGATGGTTAGGTAATTGACGACCCTTTTCACCACATGACTTTCTTCCCATCTTCAAAAGCAAATTGATGTATAATGGAGATTTGTTCTCTTTAAATAAGAAGTTTCAGAAAAATCTCTTCACATTTTAGTTATTTTTTAGATATAGCGCTGAAGTCAACAATTTACTCTCAAACTTGTATGATAGCTGCAATTCAAATTCATTACGATCAATGTCGATAGAATCCTATATGACTTCTAGCAACTTACTATAAGTGAGATCTAGTAGATCTCTCTCTTCTATTTGAATGCTAATACCACAAATTATCTTTCTCATTTGAGTTTATATTTTTTTTCTTAATTCACTATCGAAACATATCATTACGAACAAAGATTTCATTTATGGACAATGAAAATAAGTGGAAACCAGTAATCTTGAATAATATTTTAATAATATTTTATCTCTTTCGTTAACTAGTTTTTTAAAAATATAAAATAAATAATTATATAAATAAAGTTTAACTTATTTGAATAATATTTTATTTCTTTCATTAAATAAATAATATTTAATTAATTTAAGAAATAGAATAGAAACCATATTAATTAAAAATTAATATTTTAATTAATTAATGTAGAGTTATCTAAAATGATATTAATTAAAATTAAATTAAATTTAAAGAATTTTATAAAGAAATTAAAGTGAATGCTCTTAATACTGATAGCTAGTTTGGCCAAGAAAAACAAAAAGATACTCGTTGGTAAATAAAATTATTGTCATGGAATTTATAGAACATAGTTCATATAACAAAGTTAAGGAGTGAAAATTGATTAAGAAAATGATATGATAATTAGACAATTCTCATATAATCATGTAAGTAATCAAAAGCTATTAATAAACTCCAGAAGCTCTTTCCCACAATTACAAGAACACCCCCACCTTCCCTCAAACTCTCTTCAATTTTCTGCTTCAAATCTTTAGCTCTTTCCCTCATCTCTTCACCTTCTTTTTCACCCATCAATCTTATAACACCTCTCTCAATCTCTCCCCTCTCGAACCCATTTTCCAACTCCAATCCTACTCTCCAAACACAGCTCACATACCTAGCATTCACCTTCTGATCCCCAACTCCGGGTGTACACAAAATCGGTACACCCTCACAAACGCTTTCGAGCGTTGAATTCCACCCACAATGGCTCAAAAACCCACCCACTGCTTCATGGGCCAACACTTCCTTCTGTGGAGCCCATTTCACTCTAAGTCCTCTTTCTCCGATACTTTCTTCAAACCCATCAGGCAAAACTTCAAGCCCATCATCTGACCCACGAACCAATCCAGGCCGCACCACCCACAAAAAGGTCTGTTCCGATTGGGCCACAGTCCCCAGGCAATTTCTTCAAAATCTTCTCTAGACAACGACACAACACTTCCTAAACTGACATAAAGAACCGAGTTTTGGGTTTTGTTGTTGAGCCAGGAAATGCAGCTGCTGTCTTCTTTGAGCAAGCTTGAAGAGGGCAGTGAGGGAATTATTTTGTGTAGTGGGGCCCATTGGAAAGATGGGGATTGGTAATTGGTGCTTGAACTGTGAGATTGACGAAGCTTCTAGAATGTTCGTGGTGTTCCAAATGATTGCACAGGATGTTCTACATGAACGGGTGTTGCGATATAACAGAAGAAGGGAATGGGAAGATCTTTGAATCTTAGAGGGTGCATTTGCCGTGAAATATTTTTCTCTCTTCCATATCTGTTACTTGAAAGAAAACACAGTTACAGTACGCTTCTACACTACTACTACTACTACCACTACCACTACCACTACTACTACCACAATAGAAGGTATCAAAAGCCAATTGTATACCTCACAAGCACGCCTCCGCTTCTAATTCTTCAACCGACAACCAACACCTTACAGGACCATACAATGCTGCCATAATCTCCCCTTATGGTTAGGAATCAGCTTTTGCCATTCAAAACTTAACTAATGTGTAAATTTTAGGTTCCACTATGCTATTTCAAATTTATTAAATTATTTTTTGAGATTTTTTTTTTCCGTTAACATAATTAAAGCAAAAATATATGTCATTTTTATTATATTTTTCAATAATTTTATAATATATATTATTTTGATCATTTTTCATTATGAGACTTAGATAACTATCTCATATATCTAAAAGTAAAGCTGACGAATAATTATATTCATTAGTTCATCTAAAAAGTCAATTTCAAAGGAAGAATAAAAAATAAAACACGTAGACTCTAATTTCAAAATTACTACATATTGATTGATCTTCATAGATCTTGTCATCTTGACCTTAAATTACTAAATTTAGTAATTTTTTATGCCTAAAAAATGTGAGACAATTCTAAGGGTTTTAAGAAGTCCCCCCAATGAATGCTATCATTAGTGGCAGCCACCACTAACCCTCTCCTATCTTCCCTATAACTTGGAAGAGATTTTGCCTTCCAAGGTGTGGCATAACAAGAGAGAGAAGTGAGAGGTGCTTCTTTGAGTCTGATGAGTGAGAGAAAATAGAGAGTTCGAGATTTGTGATCTCCTTTTCATAATAAAATTCTCAGTTTTTTTCCGTAGTCGTAGACAGTTGACCGAATTACATAAATGTTTATGCGTTTTCAATTGATGCCCGACATATGAGTTTTTAACAAGATATAGTTGATCACAAATTGACTCTTTCAACTTTCTCTAGAAGGAATCTTATCCCAAACTTCAAAAGACAGATTCTTCACGTTCACTTATCTATCTACTATCTAGTTGCCGTGTGCTAATCATACTTCTTTCTTTTTCCTCTTTATTCTGTTTTGGAACTTATATGAACTTATTCAGCCAACTGCCAAAAGTCATAGCATTAATAGTAAGACAGAGACTGAGATGGGACGATGGGAACTCAGTAAGTCCATTCACGAGGGAGACCGATGCCGTTTTGGGTCGAAGCTGGAACAGTCTGTGAATGGGTGTTCCGCAGAGAATAAGTGACATTCTTGTCACTCGTCAAAGCATCTGAAAAGTAAATGTATGAAAAAAAATTCCCTGTTACTTGGTTACAAGTTGGAGGATGAGACCAAGTCAACCAATATACAGATTATAGAGACTGCAGAATTTGAATCATCAAAAAGAGACAAAAGTTCGATTGATGTGTATATATATCAAGCAGGTGCTATGTAGAACATGTACAAGTGAAGAGAGTTTGTCATGTAATAATGGTTAAGCTCTATAACGTGTAGAACAAGCTATATATTAGAAATGGGTAGCAAACCTTTTCCAAAGGGGAGACGGCTAGAATTTGATCTTGAGACACCACCCGTTTTGTCAAAATGGAGCTTTAAAGCTTGCACTACTCTTGCAGGTATAAGAATTGCTGGAGCTGGAACCAAAAAGAACAAAAAAAAAAAAATCTTTTAATTTTATCTTCTAGATTAACAAAAACCAACCTATCAGAACAACCCCTTAAATTGCTGGTGCCCTCATTTTCAAACAGCTTTTTGACAAAGAGGTAATGGATGAAGATTCTTTTCCTACCCAAACAAAATTTGTTCTGTATTGTTTTATTTTGGCCTACTACCAAACTTGAAAAGTAGAGGCCTAAAGGAATCTAAGATGTATGGAATCATTCCAAATCAAAGGAAAAGGGAAGAATAATCCATGACACAAAATCTAGAAACAAACAAGGGAAGTTTTGTATGATTGTGGCCAAGAAGTATCTTATATGTTGTGGTTACACCAAGACATGTTTCGGTACAACAAATCAAAAAAATATATGACATACGCTCTCTCTCTCTCTCTCTGTGTCGCATATTAAGGAAAAGAAACCTTATTCAATAATGAGGTAGGTGATATTGCACTTCAACAATTAACTACTCCAACCATGGTGGAACCCAAAAGAAAGAAAAAAAGGGGGACTATCAGGTAAACTACAAGAAGAAATCTCAAAAGTGACAGAAATGAGAAAGAACATAGAACAAAAGGCAGTTTAGGCAGAGTAGTGGGTATAGAAGTTTACTTTGCTTCTTCCGTGTATAAGAAGAATTACTGATTCCACGAGGCAGAAATACACCTGTACCACAAGACCCGTTTCTCGAACCCGACCCGCCCAGAAAAACCGCCCTGCTACCCAAATCAGGCTGCTGCTGCTGCTGTTGTTGCATGGGAGACGCATACCACGTGCTCGACGAAAAACCGTGCGGATGAGCTGCCCAGCCGCCATTGCCAAACTTGCCAGAAGCTCTGCCTTTCATTTGAAATTGCTGGAATTGTTCTTTAGGCTCACACTGCTGACTTAAGTTGGTTCGTTTTTGCATGTATGAAGATGCTTCTCTCTTCACAACTTGCTCCCGCTGCTCAACCATTTTCTACAGAACAGTCAGTATCAAACTTAATATACACTGGATAAAGTTGAATATAAAATTTGAAAATTAGGATCGATCTTTACTAACTTGATCATCGGTAACACTCTCTGATATCAAATTCGGTCTATGAGCATATGAATATTTGCTATTCCAAACGCGGTTTTTCCCAAATACTGGTGTTAAGGGTGGCGATGGCTCCTGAGAAGCTCCCTTTGGGCTTCCCTGGCTTGAGGCCAAAGGCGACCGTAGCGTTGATTGTGGCGAACCAACCAAACCACATGACTGAAAGAGGAAATAAACCAAAATCACAAATCAGATTTCAGAGGTTTTACATCGAATGGCGAACCCTGAATTTTTTTTATTTTTTTAAAAAACAAAATTCAGAAAAGAAAGAAGGAAGAAAAGGAGTATTTTGGCTATACGAACTACGCCTAAACTATACCTGTTCAAATTTCCGCGTGTCAATGCTTGGAATGTCGAACTTACTATCGTCTTCTTGAAGCATGTACCGAGCCATCTCGCGAGACATCTCGGCAATGTAATCATCATCATCGTCTTCGTCTCTGTCAGTTCCTAATTCGCAAGAACCGAGTTCAGACTCATCCGGAGAACTCAAATTCGAGTTAAATCCGAGAGAGAGCTCACAGGATTTCTGATTACTCGAGCAACTTTCATAGGCAAAGAAGTTCTTGTTCGTCGGAGAGTCCTGTTCATCATCCTCAGAGAGAAACTGCGTCGGAAGCATTAATTCTGTACCTCGATGGTCCATATTCATCAGGAGTTGAAGAGCTTAACAGAAGTAGCGCCAAGTTCAGTTGGAGGTTCAATAATGGCGGGGACGCTGTAATTATAACCTCTTCCAGAGAGAGAGAGAGAGAGAGAGAGAGAGAGAGAGAGAGAGAGACTGATAGAATAGGTTTATATGTATCCATCATGGCTCTCTAATGCATTTGGAAGTCACTATCAAGATCATAGACCCAATTATGCGATCATCGGTCGGTTTGTTTGGTTGGATTTTTTTTCCCTTTTTATTATTTTATTTAAGGAATAATAAAAGGAAAAAAATAAATTTATTTCCATTAAAATGAAAAAAAAAAATCATTTTATTCGTATTAAAATATATATTTTTAATGAGATTCTAATTATTTATTTATATAAATAATTTTTATTATGATATTAAAATAATTTTTATAAAATTTTCAATATCAAAATATTACTTTAATCCTTTCATTTTTTTTAATCTTATTTATTTACAATTAAATGGATATAAAAAATATAATTATTCTATTTTTATTTCCCTAAAAATAAAAAGAATCTTATTGCGTTTAGAAGAACTAGTAAATTATTGGGTCGGGCCCGTGGACCATTGAACTTACCAGACGGATTGCAGTTGTAGATCACTAAACGCGTAATCGGATTGGGCCCATTTCCAAAACCCAAAATTACCGGGCCATGGACCGGTTGCTGGGAGTCCTAACCAAACGTTCAATTACACGGAGAGAAACATCAGCCAGAAACAACGAAACACAACTAAATAAGTAGTTGAACGTTTATTTTCTAAAGTACAAACAAATATTTAATAGTTGTTCTGTTTACAACAATATCATTGGTTAGTTAAGAATCTAAATTAATTATAATTTATTTAAACGTATTTTATATATAATTCTTTAAATTTAATTTTTTATTTAATTAATTTATAATATTTAGAAAATAATTATAGTTTATTTTATTATTATTTAAAAAATTTCTCTCATTTTCTTTCTTTTTAACAAATAGTTGGCTCATTTATATAAATTAATTATACCTTATTTAGTAATATATTTCAGTTTTTATAATTTAAAAATAAAAAATAATTAAAAAATATTTTTTAGTGATTAATAATATATATATTTACTTAAATATATTTATTTAATAAATATTTTAAATATTTTATACTCGTTTAATAATTATTTTAAAATGTAAAAATATATTTATAAAAGCGTGGGCAAACACAAAGCTTAAAAAGTTAAGAATACCATCCCATCCCCCCATGGTCAAAACCAGAATCGAGCAGACGATAGAATCATATGAATGCCATTAGCGGATTCAAGATGATGACGTCATGGAAATAGTATAGTTCCATGAAAGTAAGGTATTCCCAAAAAAAAAATTATTACAAGAAATCCTACATCACCATTCATCACCCACATTAATAACGACAAGCAACTTCTCAAATCTCAACCAAACAACTTACATTACTTTATATTAAACACTGACATGGACATGTGAACCCGAAAGAGACCAGAACTGAGTGGCTTGCTTTTAATCAATCTTCTTCAGAAATCCATTCTTCTCGTTCGAAAAATTTGTCGAGAGAAAAGAAGAAGAAGAAGAAGAAGAAGAAGAAGAAGAAGAAGATGACTAGAGATAGGAAAATAGGAGTGGCAGTGGACTTCTCAAAGGGAAGCAAGATTGCACTGAAGTGGGCGATTGAAAATCTGGTTGACGAAGATGACACGATCTATATCGTTCATATCAAGCCCTATTTGGGCAACGAATCTAGCAATCTTCTCTGGTACACCACTGGTTCACGTAAGTGAAAGGCTGTTTTTTCTTTTGGATCATAAGTAATCTGAGTTCGAATGATATATGGGTTTTGACTTTTGAGGGTTTTTTTTTGGAAGCTTTGATTCCATTCACTGAGCTTCGTGTAAAGGAAGAGATGCATAGGTATGAAGTCGAGCTTGATCTCGAGGTCTTGAGCTTGCTTGAGGCTGTTTCTGCCCAGAAACAGGTACCCCTTTTGTTTCTGTCTGATCACCTTTCCTTACTTCCAACTTTTGTACTGTTATTACTTCTCAATTTTGTCAAGACAAAAAACAAATTTTGTTTCATACAGGGAAGGGTTTGATAGATTCATAAAAATATGTGTATCAAAATACTATACAGGTAAAAATAGTAGCAAAGATTTACTGGGGAGATGCAAGAGACAAGCTTTGTGGGGCAGTTTCAGATCTCAAGCTTGACTGCTTAGTTATGGGCAGCAGAGGTCTTGGTACCATCCAAAGGTACCTACTTTTTCAAATTATTAAAAAAAGAAAAAAAAAAAAAAAAAAAAAAAAAAAAAGAGTGAGAGAGACAGAGAGGGATATGAGATTGGATTAATTACACTCGATGAAAGGAAATTTAGCCTGTTTTATAATGTGGGAATCAAATTGTAGGGTTTTGCTTGGGAGTGTGACCAGTCATGTTCTGGCTAATGCAACTTGCCCTGTTACTATTGTCAAGGATCCAAGTGGTCCAAGGTTTGTTATCTGATGATATACTGCAAGATCCGGCGGCTGTGAGAAAAAAAATGTTCACAATTCAAAATAATAAAAAAATTAAAAAAAAAAAAAAAAATTAGTGGGATCTATTGTATTATATTTCAAAAGAATCTACTTTGTGTGAGATCTTAAATTTGAGCAGTTGGATCCGATTTGATAAAAATGTAAAAGAAATAAAGTGTTGTTGTAAGTCTTGATGATATCTTATGCTAATTTGTTTATTTTGTGAGGTTTTATGTAAAGTGGTTTCCATATTGTACTCCAACATTTGGTTTTTACCCACATTTTATCTTTTATCGTTAGTGGACAGAAGTTTGACTTGTTTCAGGTTTTTTTTTTCTCAGCTTCATAGTTCATACCATAGCAAAAATATCTGACTCTATTGACAGTCTTCAAACGACATCGTTTACAAGGAAAAAGGACAACGCTTCACTTCCTACATTTGCTTGCCAATTAATGCACGACACAAAGTCCCATAAGTTAATCAAAACTTGGACGACACTTCTTAACCGAAATCATGTTTTCAAAACTCCGAAGAAAATGAGGTTTTTTTTTTTTTTTTTTCCTTTCAATTGTCATAATATCATTCATCAAATACCACTTCCAACCTAGAAATGTCCGACATGTCGTTTCGGAGATCAGCTTCGATGAAAATTCACTTCATGGCCATAGACGGCGTGGTTAGCGTGAACTCGCTCTTCAGCCTAGCACTCTTCGTCGGTCTCACTTCAACCGATCCAAACACCAACCTCATCGGCGCCGACTCACCGTACACCGTCGGATCCAAACTCACGGAAGAGCTGGTAGCCTGCCACGTGTACTCCTTCAGCTCCTTCCTCTTTTCCAGCCTAATCCCCTTGGCTCTGAAGCAAGCCCTTAAACTCTCAAACGGCGGCTCAGGCATTCTTGACGCAAACGTCAACACGGCGGCGTTTCGAGCCGGAATACTGATTTCGGCAATTGGGTCGGTTTTCGGATGTGGGTTCTTGACGATGGCGTTGGTTGATTTGGTTCAGATCAAGCTTGGCAGTTTAGGTGTTGTGGAGGTTTGAATACTTTCGCCGCAATTGGTCATTTGGTTATTCTGGTTCCTTTTGCTCTTACAATTTATGTATCTCTTGTTCTTTATGCATTTACTCGCTAGGATTTCTGGTTCTTTGAATCCTTGTGCTTGATTTGATGTAAAGTCATAACGACGTATCTAGACAGAGAGATTCAAGACTCTAAATGTTCTAATCAACAACTGTAGATGTGGAGGTTTTCTTTGGCTCTCTTTGAAACGGGAATTCAAATGAACATCATCGGATGCAGACTGGAGCTCAGAGGTATGTTGAGATTCTTTTGCAAATGATTGCAGAGTCATTAGCCCTACAACGGAATTTTTAAATGATTGATTATTACTACTTGTTTTATTTCTTTGTTGGAACACAGCAATGGATGCACTTCACTACAAAAATGAAATGAAGTTTTCACTAAATAAAGAAAAAAAAAAAAGGAGGGAACTTTGTAAAGTAGTATATGGTAATATGTTAGTAGACAAAGAAACGTGAGCGGCAGGATTCGAACCTGCGCGGGCAGAGCCCACATGATTTCTAGTCATGCCCGATAACCACTCCGGCACGCCCACTTGATGAAATGCTTGATTCTTAACTACTTATAATAACCCTAAACAAAATACAGCTGTTCTCCATACCCCGAAAGTTCGGGATTAGAAGCTTCTTCTTTGAGGCCAAAATACATAGACAAATTATAGACAATCCAAACCCTTTGAAAATGATTAGAGAAAGAAAGAAGAATGGTTCTTTCTAAGAGTATATATATACATATCTCTTGCAATACATATTATAGTTTTTTTTTCCCCATTTAGCAATACAAATCATGGTTCATGTTAGAGAACTCCAGAAGTAGGAAGTTCGAAAGAAAAGCTAAGAAGAGTCTCCAGAGATGTCAACATGGCATTACAACTTTCCTTCCCTACCGGTTTCCATCTTTCAACCTAAAATCAACACTCTACCCCCCCGCTATATGAAAAATGCTCATCTTGCCATCGAAAAAGAAAAGCTTCGAGACCCTGAAACCAGTCAGATCCATCACACAATGTTAAAAAAGAAAAATCTAGAGGAAAAAAAAAGGAAGAGAAGGGGGTATCCTAGCTTAAGTAGTTGTAATGAATGATTTCAATCCAAGGTTATCTAACTCACTATGATTTTTATTCCTATAAATATTTTATAAAACATCTCTTGATGATTGATTCTAGAAAGAGGTCATTATGTGAAGAAGATTAAGCAAGCCGAAGTAATCAAAAGAACTGACATTAAAAAAAAAACAAATTCGAATAGACATCCAAAGCTTGCTGCTCTTAGATAAAATCATAACATAAGAGGTCTGTTTTTCCATGTTCCAATATAGATGTAATCAAATTCGAATGGACACTAAATCATCACGTGGGGTATTAGAATAGTTGGTTCAAGAATGAAAAAACCAGAAAAAGCACAAACCTCAACGTAAACCGAAAATCTCTTCTGGAGGATCATATACATGCTGATCTGGAAAAAGCTCCTTAAAATCTTGCTTTACTCTGTTTCTCAAAAGCGGATGCGGAAGAAGACCCTTTAACAAGATCCTAAACGGTAACTCTTCTGGTGGGTCCGGAGAATTCTTCATATCCTCAAAAATGTTCATTGCATCAGCAGGAGAGCCGTATTTCAAAAAGCCTCTGATAACTTCAGTGTATGTTTGAGAATCTGGAAACAAGCCCTCTTTTCTCATGCTTTCCCACAATTCCATCGCATCCTCCATTTTATTACTCTTGGCCAATGCAATGATCAAGTCTTTGTATAAGTAGACATCGGGTTTGTACCAGTCCTGCTTTTGCATTACCTTAAAAATCTGAAAAAATTGGTTGAGTTTGTTAGTAAGAATAAACAGCGATAGTAAATTCTATGTTTTCAAAATAATAAAAATGGAATTTTGTTGATGAAATTCATAGACACAAAAAGGGTAAACAGGAAATGAGAACACAGGTAATTCAGAATTTCATTTTCACTCGAAAGGAAGAATTAGATATCAATTTAATTTCTTGGAATCCAAGCAGTTTATTTGAAATGGAATTTCCAAATCATGGCAGAAGTTAGAGGTGTAGCAATCCAAAATACTTGGTTCCACAAATCAAGTTAATGGAATAAAATGCAATCGACAAGTTAAAATGAAAACTAATGAGAAAATGAAACAAAAGGGCAAATTGAAGCAATGGGAAGTAAAAATGAAAAAAAAAAAGAAGAAGAAGAAGAAGAAGAAACCTTGACAGCTAAAGCGACCTCCTCCTGACGCTCAAGCTCAATGAGAACCGCAATCATATCCAACTTCAAGAGCCTCAAGACGTGCGTTTTGATGAACTTCTGAAGCTTCTCTTGGTCATCCTTAAACCTCTTCAACCCTAATATGACAAAAAGTGCTTCTTTCCCGATCAGCTTCTTCCCCCTCCAGAGAGGTCCTCTTGGTCTCCCATCATGGTAGAGCCTAAACCCACATGTGGGTCCGTTCGAATCAGATACTGAAACTGCAGTCTTCCATCCTGCATCAAATAGAACAGCTCTAATGGGATTTCTCGTCAGGTTGTGACGGAATATTGATACGAAAAACGGAAATTTTGATCTGGAGAAGAGACGAGTCGCCATAGAAGTAAATGTGAATTTGAGAGCACGAGATGATGGCGGATTATCGAAGGCTCCCTGTCAAATAATCCGATGTAGGTAGAGGGAGATAATTTGTTGGCACGAACAAGAGAAGAAGGGAACAGAAAGAGGTCTGACTGAAGTTGCGGTTTTTGAGTGTTGAAGAACAAAACCCTGCTCTTTTCCCTGTACAAAAACAACGTGGAGAAAACACTGGAAATGCAATTTAGAGTTTATTAAGGTTTTTTCAGATTTTTTTTTCCATTCAACTATTTACTATTTATGTCAAAAATAAAATAAAATAAAATAAAATAAAATAAAGGACCATAAAAATATAATTTTTTCACATATTGTACAATTTATACAATAAAATAGATTAGCATACTTATCTCCCATAAGATATCCAACTTCATTATGAGAAACAGTTATTCTAGTTATGCTGGCTATTTGTTGTACTGATAAGATAGAATGTCTGTGTAATGTTTTGGAGTCTTTATCAAGTTATTTTGTTGCACCAAAAATTGAAATGCATTGACGCAATTAAGTAAAAGGTTTAAGTTAAGCCGGAGCAAAATATTCTAATCCAATTTGATTTGATCCAATCCCGGTATTTGGATCCTAACTTTCAAAAAATCAATTAGATAAGATATTCGATCCGGAGGATGACTAATTTAAAAATATAAATTAAAACCCTATATAGACTTGAGATCTATGAAATTCCTAGTGATGTTTAATTGTATTTAAATTTGTTTAATTATTTTGAGATGGTCAATGAATTATTATTAGTTATTTGATATATGATATTTGATTTTTATTGAACTAATTTGACTCTATTATTATGTGTAATGCCCACCTTAATAGCTATTTAATTTATCAAATGTTTTTCTAAGAAAATATATACAACTAATAGATGTATTACTTTTTTATTTTTATAAAAATTTTGTTCTTTAAAATTAACTTTACTTCTAAAAATAATTTGAATGATATACGTAATAATTTGAAAATATTGCTAAAGTCTTGGTCATAGGAAAGCAATCCCAACACTTTTTAAATAAGTTTATTCTTTATTTGAATATACATATACATAAGTTTGTCTAAGGAAGTGCCGATTTTTTAAACCCATTGCTTATAGAGGTCGGGTCTCATATGTACAATTCCACGGACTGATAGCCTTCATTCGCCTATTCCTTAGCTTATTGCCTTACCTTTGTAATTTCCTACAACACATGGTAGACATCTATGAGCTAGAAGCTCAGTAAAGATAGAGTCCTAGTTATATCATTATTTTTTTTATAATTATCATGAGTTAATTCATTTATGATCTATATCTAGCATGCATAAATGCCTATCATTCTATATACTTGGGTCCTGAGGATGTTGCAGCCCAGCGTATCAATTGATATCTAACTAACGGTATGCTTATGACCGTTGTAACAATCTACTTATGACCTTTTTCTTTAACCTTATTTGGGGTCCCTTATGATCGACAATCGATATTTCATTTGACCCGTCAGTACATCACTTTAATATTATGCATGTGCATGTTTATGCTTCTTATTTATTTTAGCATAACCTTTACTTTTGGAGATATGAGCATATGCAATTAATTGTAGTATGTTTAAAATTTGTACTATCCTTAAGCCATCATGCTATGTTATGTTCATACTAGTTATGATTCTTATTTCTAACATAGTAATCATAGTATTTCAATTATACTTAGCATATTATATGAAAATTATAAGCTTAACATTAATATTATAATAACAAACAATTAAGCAATATCCTTATATGATAGTAAGGCTATACTTACAATGAGCTTTACAGAATTTGATGATTCTAATATTTCTTTACTTCCTTTTCTTCTTCCCTCTCCCTATTTTCTTTTTCCCTCTCTTTCCCTTTGCTGCTGGTGCATGATGCAGGTGCAACCTTTTATAAGCATGGATGGAAAAGCTTAGTCATCCATTTATGTTGAAATGGTGACAAGTGATGGCCATAGGAAAATTTTTGATGACTAATGAACATTAAGCATGTTCATGGCTACAGAAAAAGTAATTATTTTATTTTTTTCATAGTTTAAACTTAAACCCCTATTAAGTCTTAAAATTTATAAAAAAATCTCCTACTATTTCTATAATTAAAATTTGGTATATGTATGAATTAGAATTTATTAATAAGTCAACTTTAAATTTATTTTCCTACTACTATACTTAATCTAAAAATATTGGGGATTACATTATGAACTTATGATTATTCATAATTTTGTATGCAAATGCATTGAAATTTTAAATAATAATTAAATATAATTTAAATTACAATTTTAAATAAGTAAATAAAAATATCAAATATCTATAGGATCCGATTGATCTTACACGGATTAAATTGGATCAGATTATCTTTAGTTTTTACCTATCGGATTGGATACAATCGGACCGATCCGATAAATAAGAATGAGTATCCATTAGAATCGAATCCGACTCTTATCCCTGATTAAGGCTATAATAGTTTATTAAATAAATCATATTTATAATAAATATATTCATCTCAATTATATATAAAATTAATATAATATATAATATAACGAAATACGACTAACGAGCTCCATTCAAAAACTTGTCACTAAAAAAAAATTAATCTGAAAACACTATAGGTCATGTTTGGACACACTTTTAAAGTCACATATATTTCTACATTTTAAAACTAAAAAATAACTGCCAAACATAGATTAAAGTAACAAAATGTAAAATAATTATCGAACGAGCACGCTCGAATAAAATACATATTACTGGAAGACAAAAATCGTACTTTTAAACTGTTCCTTAATGATGATTTATTTTTGATTTTTTTATTCCAAAAATTGAAGTGTACTTCCAAAATTGAAATCCAAACTTTTACTTATGTATACCAAGAGATGGCAGCTTAAATGCAGAAAACAAACCATCATCATGAACTGATTCAGAGGAACTAAGGAAGTCAAACTGAAATTTTACGTACAGCAATTTACATCTAATATCTGAAAAGAGCTAAAGCTTAATTGATCCCAAGTGCTAGAATTCAGATATCGCTGATTTACTATATAATACAGTAACAGAGTGAAAGTCTAGAGCTTGATACAGGTACAGAACCATGACCTAATATTCTTGAGGTTCCCAGTTAGATAAGAGTCAGGTAGGTAGAGGGAGATAATTTGTTGGCACGAACAAGAGAATGTCTTTGATGATACCAAGATGGAAATAAGAGCCATGTAGATGAATCTCAACTGACGGGATAACTTGAACACATTTATAACAGCGAGTTACTACAATGCTGGACAGTACTTTGTTACTCGGTACAACACAGAGAGCTAATATTTTCTCATGTATGGAGATAATTGGCTGCCATCATCAACTCTAGAGTCAATTCCGGTTCAATGGGGAATTCTGTTTCCTTTCCACTGAAAAAAAAATAAAAAATAAAATAGAGAGCAAAAGTTTCCACGTCATGAGGGAAAAGAAAGAACACAAAAGAAACCAAAGAGACTTGTCCCCCAAAAGACAGAAAAAGAAAACCAAAGAGACGAAGACATCGGGTTATATATTCTGATGTTATTAGATATGCTCTTCATGATACATTGGGATTTAGCACTACCAGTAAGTTTACAAAGAACAACAAGGTAGAAGTGATCATAAATCAGCAATTTCAATTAATCGCTTTCTAAAAATCATTTTACCGACCAACCAAACATCATAATAATGATTAGTGCAACAATGTATAGAACTAATTAAAATGTAACCAAAATAGAACAAGAAGAGAGTGAATTAAATAACTCAAATAGAAATATCCAAAGTTATAGCATATGGAATCACACTAATAGAACCATAATCTTGACATCTGAGAATCATATAGCAGTTAATTAATCCAATAGTCTTCTACAAGATGAGCATACATCGAATGTTTAGGTAGAAAGACGAGTCTTTCAAGCAAACTCTTCTCTTATCTTTTTTAACATCGATTTAGAGCCTAGAGGAGGCAGGCGATTCGAATGCCTATCAGCAACAAACAACTAACAGCAATAATCGGGAAATCATAGAGGAGGCAGGTGATTCGGATGCAAGGAAAATAAAAAAATTAAACACGAAATAATTGATTCCTAACCATCCCTTCCCAGCAAATTATCAAGCAAACTGAAAAACGGAAAAGGGTGAGTAAGACAAGAACCTGGCAAATTGAAGATTCCAGTAGAAATACTGGCAGATTTTCTCAAGAATCGTGGTGCTGATTTCGGGGAAACTGACTTCTCTGTGCTCAGTCTCAGAAAAACTCCCTAAACCGTACCCCCATCCCGATCAAAAAGATTGAAGGGGAGAAGAAAAAAAATCAGCCTTTTTAATCTTATAACGGAAACCTAAAAATAGAAAATGAAACAGACTAATCAAGAAAACAATTTCGGCCTAATTTCTCCCTAATTGTGAAGCTAAATGCACAAAAGATAGAAACCCTCAAAATGGAGAGACCTGGAGATGTCAGCATGTTACGAATCGTCTGAGAAACCATGGCAGCGTCCTGGTGAATTACGAATTGGAATCCCTCAGCGCTAATTAGCTTCACTGTATCTTCCTTCTTCATTATGCCCTAATTTCTCAGTCTTTCCCTGTATCTCCCTGGATCTGAACGAAGCGCGAAGGAATTTTACGGTTTCTTTTGTTCCCGGGAAAGCAAAGGGGAAAAATGCTGCTAAAATTGAAACTCCGTTGAGTTTAATTAAAAGCCCATGTCTGGCGTTTAACAATTATCTGCAGCGCGACATGTCGTTAGCGTTACAGAGCCGACTAAGATCTGAAATAAAATAATGCCACAAAGAAATATTGTTCCTAAGTTATATTTTTATAAATTCATTATTTTATTAGTTTTATATTAATTTTCTAATTTCTGTATTATTATAATAAAATATATTACTTAATATAATTATTTTTTCTACCATCAAACTAAAGTAATACTTTTTAAACACGTAACACATATATTATAATATAATACATATAAAATAAGAATTTTAATAGTTAAAATTTTAAAATAATAAATTTAATTTAATTAATTATTCAAATCATAGAGTTTAAGCTCCTTAAATATTTATTTTATAATAATGTCAAAAATAATTGTCACCATTTTTATACATATCTAATCATATAATATTTTTCTCATGATTTCTCTTATCATAAAGAACATATTCTAGTACCAACATTATTATATCATATTCAATAAGTATTTATCGACCATTATTTGTTAATCTCCTTGTTTAACAATCACTAATCACAACTGTAATCGCTAATTAAAATATGACCAAAAAGGAAAAGAAAAAAGGCCAACCGCAGGTGTTGAAGAAGATAACAACCCCTGCACTACCCGTCAGCGCCAAGCCAGCCTGACAAACACAGGTCATATAACCTGTACACAGTTCCGAAGAGATTCATCTACACGACGTCGTTTTCACGCCGCAGTCACTCAATTTATTACTATTATTAGTATATTATTTCCCCTGAAAGAAGGATTAGGACATTAACGATAGAATCTATTTATAGGCCGTTTCTAAAGCCCTCTCATTTCCCATACGTCTTTTCGTTCTTCTACCTTCCTTGTCTTTGCTCTGAAAGTTTGAAATTGTCCGCAACTCGTACGATTACCCTTCTTGATCATCAATCGAACAGTCTTACACTAAGAAAAGATTGATCTCCATCTTCTCGATCATTCGCTTTGCGGTAAGCTTCTCTTCTCCCATGCAATCTGAGTTTGATGTATTTTGGTTAGTGTCTGGATTTTGATTGATTTAGTTTTGTGGAGATTGAGAATTTTCTGTGTTTGGATCTGGTTATGTTTGCGGGATCGTGGAAAAGGAGAGTGCCATGGCTCATAGAGTTGAACACGAGTATGACTATCTGTTTAAGATCGTGCTGATCGGCGACTCTGGCGTCGGCAAGTCCAATATTCTGTCTAGGTATACCAGAAATGAGTTCTGCTTAGAATCCAAGTCCACCATTGGCGTTGAGTTCGCTACTAGAACTCTCCAGGCAAGTTTCTAATAGTCTGATAATTTGCTGTAAATTTTCTGGCCTTTATTCTTTCTGGATTTTGCTTTCTTTTTTGGCACTAGATTTGTTCTCATTTATTTATTTTTCATTTCCGTGTCTCCTTTGGAATTCTGTGAGTTGATGTGTGACTTTTGAATCGCTAATCCTGGGCTCCAAACAGATGATCCTATTTTTGCTTTTTAGCTGAATGAGTAGTTTGACTGTCTGAGGAAAATTCAATCTCGCCACAATTTTTCTTCAATATTTAAAATGGCGAGGTTCAGTCACTAGAAACTAATAAAGGGAGAAGCAGCTTGAATTTTTGTTTTGTAACCTTGATTTTCTAGAGGATAGATGGTGGACAGGTGGGAAGATGGTTATAAAATAAGCAATGGCGATATTTTCTTCAGAATTACATGTATTTACTGCTTCCTCAAAAATCATGGTTAAGGAAATAAATAAATAAATGTGGGGAAAATGAGCATATGTAAAGGGTTCATATTTGTACCAACATATCGCAGCTAGAGGCATGTGTTGATCCCAAATATTCATACTTCCATGGGAGATCTGATAAGTTGCATTGCGTTTAGACCACAATTTCAAGTTAGTGGCAATGTGTGTTTGATGGGCAACCAAGGAAAAATTGGAAAGCATGAATTTTACAGCGGCCCTATATAATATACATTTTGAATTTTTAGACTACCTCCATCTTTTGTGTCTATTATATTCTAGATCATGCTGGGGGTCTATGTTGGATTTGATCCAACTAATTGATTATGAGGAATTTCTGAAAGCATGTTGTTTTGTTAGAGCATTTGCTTGAGATGTCTGATCATGAGTTTGTTCTTGTAGATATTTAAGACGATGAATGAAGGCCGTTGAGTTTGTTGAATAGCTAGTACTGATACACTCTTGTATAGTGAATTGGTAGACAAATGGTTTAAAGCCCTTTGCAATTCCAGTAGAAAATATAGAGTGAAAAAAAAAGTCTCCAGTAATTTCCTGTTAGCGGACTTATTGAATTTAAGATGATCTTGTATATGTTGTTCTGCACCATCTTCAATTTGGGATGATTGGAATAGTGCCTGTCCTCTAAGATAACTAGATTTCACACCTAATTAATTGACAAATCATTTTCTATTTAATCCAAACATAAATAATGGCCGAACTTTTATACAGGCTGAAGGGAAAACAGTCAAGGCGCAAATATGGGACACAGCTGGTCAGGAGCGATACCGCGCCATAACCAGTGCTTACTACAGAGGAGCAGTTGGTGCTCTCATTGTTTACGACATAACCAAGAGGCAAACTTTTGAAAACATTGAAAGGTGGCTCCGGGAATTGCGGGACCATGCAGATTCAAACATTGTAATAATGATGGCGGGGAATAAGTCGGATCTCTTACATCTACGAGCAGTTTCAGATGCAGATGGTCAGGGATTGGCTGAGAAGGAAGGTCTCTCTTTTCTCGAGACGTCAGCATTAGAAGCAACGAACATCGAAAAGGCATTCCAAACCGTCTTGACTGAGATCCGCCATATCATAAGCAAAAAGGCATTGGCAGCTCAAGAAACAGCTGCAAATACCAGCATTCCGGGCCATGGAACTATGATCAATGTGGGAAATTCTTCGGGGAATACAAACAAAGTAAGTTGCTGTTCCACTTGAGTTGAGGAAGAAGAGGAAGAGAGACGGTTGTTAGACAGAGGGACATGTAGAATACCATTTTTTACCAACTTCATTGAGTTGTCGGTTGTGAGATTCTTGTGATAAGGAAAGCTTGTGGAATGGGCCCTGTTTGACTAGAAAGTTCAAAACATATTTGTACTTCTCAAAATACGTTTTTGAAACTCTATTTTCATGATTAGCCGTTTGGAATAAGTCAACAAAGTATATTTTTCTTGTCAGGTATCTTTAAATAGAATCACTATTCTTCACAAATATATATATTGTTCGTTTTACTTTTTTACTCCGCTCGGTTTTTGACTGACGACAATTTTTTCTCATTCCTCTTCCCTCTCTTTTCTCACTTCACCTTTCTTCTCCTTCAGACCTCTCTTCCTTCACCCGATTTGTCTTTCCCCTTCAAGCACAACTCCGATCCTTCTCACCCCGTTGTCTAGAGAAAACCACAAATTTATATAAAATGAACTGTATTGTCGTACTACATATATGTTTGGTGTTAACTGTTGAATTGGGCTATTATAATTAATTAACATAAAATAGGAATTCAATGCAATTCCTATAATTATAACCTCTATTTGTATATGAGATGATTGCACCCACAAAATACAATATACATTGTAGTTTCATATATTGTTTTAAAAGCACGCCATAGAATTTCAACAGTAACTAGTCATAGAATTTCCAAACACTAAGGGCAGAAGAAATAATACAGTTTAATATTTTAAAGTAAAAAAACATGAAGAAGAGCACATGCCTCTAAGAGTTGAAGAAAATTAGATGTGGAATCTGAAGAAATACATTTTGAAAGCATTCGAACATGTACCCTTATTGCATAAAAAGTGGAGAGGGGGCTCGAAGTGGAGAATGGCTCGAACTTGTGCCCTTATTGCACAAAAGTGCCTTTTGAGTACTTACTTGGGCTATCAAACGAAATTCCATATTCTGGTTAATGTTTTCACTTTATATATATATATATGTATATAATTTATATGACCGCGAAGAAGAGGCGGCCGACTGCGTTGGGGTCATGGTGTTTCAAAAAGTTATATTGAACATATATTTTCAACAAATGTAAGAATAGTTTAGATTAATGCAAGTTAATGTTTAAAAAATGAAAGGTGTCATCATAGAGTCATAATCAAAATCACGAACCATCAACTAGCATGATGGTAGAATTAGGTAGTGAAAATGTGCGTCTGAGTATTAAAGATTGAAAAAAAATAACCAAACCAGTAATTTAGAAAGTTTATGTACTTCAAACTTTACGGGTCGATAAATTTTGAGAACACCCATCAACTTGTAAAATTTAAAAGTCAGAGAGTAAATAGTCTTTGTACTAAAAATTATGCTAGTCGACAGGTGTTCTCCTACTGGTCGACGAGTTTTGAGAACACCCGAAACTTATAGAGTTTGAAGTCATAAAGTAAAAAGTTTATGTACTCGAAACTTTATGGGTCAACAAGTTTTGAGAACATCCATCAACTCGTAGAGTTTGGATGTCAGAGAGTAAAAAGTCAGTGTACTTAAAACTTTACTGGTCGACGCTTTTTGAGAATCCCGTCGATTCGTAGAGTTTGAAGGTTAGAGAGTAAAAAGTATGTATACTCAAAACTCTACTGGTCGATGAGTCTTGAGAACACTCGTCGACCCATAGAATTTGGAGATTAGAGAGTAAAAAAAAGTTCGTTAAAACTTTACAGGTCGATAAGGGTTCTCAAGACCTGTCAATCCGTAAAGTTTGGAAGTCAGAAAGTAAAAAATCTATATATTGAAAACTTTATTGATCGATGAGTTTTGAGAATATGCAACTACTCATAGAGTTTTAAAATTAGAGAATACAAAATCTGTATACTAAAAACTCTACGAGCCAATAAATATTCTCAAGATCCGTTGGCCTATAAAATTTAAAAATTAGAACTTTAATCTTAAAACTCGTTGAGATATATAATTTTAAGTATATAAATTTTTTAATCTCTAACTTCCAAACTCTACGACTTTAACATTTTAAAACATAGTTCAAGAGCTCCAGCCAAACAGGGCTAGAATTTGGTAAGCAATCTTTCTTACGCATTATCGTTATTATTATTTATATTTTAAGAAAATCTCTCATTCATTTGCAGAAGATTGAATTATTGGGTTGGAAAGAATATGATTAATGGATTTTTGCTGTCCCCCGGCCCCACTCTCTGCATGACAACATCCTCATCTGCTCCTTCTTCCCACTCCCACTCCCTCCCCTCCACTCATATATTTATTTTTTCCTATTTTTCAAGTATCTATTTTAAATAATAAAAAATTATTATTATATATATGTATATATAATATTTAAAAATTTATTATAAATATAATATAAATATTATATTAAATGAAATTAATTATTTTTAAATCATAGATTATAAATAATTTTTTATTATAAATATTATATTTATTAAGTAATATAATATATAAAAACATTTAATTGCGATGAAATTATATTTATGTCTCTTAAAATAATTATTATATTGAAAGATATTGAATTTTGAAAAAATAAAAATAAAAATTTGAGGTTGAATAATAATTTCCATAGTCTCCTTCTCTGAATTTTGGGTGAAGGAGAACGATGAAGATGCGAAGGATGGAGGAGAAGACAAAGCTGTGATAGACGACTGAGATGATGAAGCTGATAACGGAAGAGAAGAGAATACCTTTGGCATATGCATCGAAATCAAAGAGGAGATGAAGAAGAAAAATAGGGCTTCTGCTTAATTCCACTACTAGCAATTTAGCCCAACTTGCTTACTTTTTCACTGTAAAGATGACGACAACTATACTAAAAGGAACCAATCTGGGGCTTCCACCCCTTTTGAGTTTCTCTACAAAATTTTTCATCTAGGTTTCTCTTATATCACAAGCATTGAAGAAAAATGGACGACTATAATCTGAACATTCCACGGCTCTCAAGAAGAAGCAGAGGAGCAATTGAAAAAAGAAAAAGAAAGGAAAATGGGTTATTTAACGGGTGGGCTAATAATAGATGGGTCAAATCATATAAATGGGTTATTTAAGTATTGTTTGGCGAACTCTAAGAGAGTCTGAGCCCGGGTTCGAACCGGGGACCTCTAGTGTGTGAGACTAGCGTGATAACCGACTACACCACCGAGACATTCAAGCAACTTGGTTCTAGATTTGTAATTAGTCTTATTTATTGATCTGCTGACCATGTGATGATATTCGCCTACCATAGTGGCAGTCTCGCAGACTGGCTGGCGGGGACGAATTGCGGAGAAACGGTGATATATGGACGTTGCAAAACAACGAAAGCGTAATTAGTTTCCGTCTACAATTCAATTTCTCGACGATCTGCCATGGAAGCTCACCACGCTTCTCTCGGTCGACGAACGGTAATTGATCTCATTCCTTCTTGTTTCCTCCTCGCTTCGCATCCCTATTTCCCTCTCAATATATCGTTCTTTCTCACGCGCATTCAGACACAGAATACACGTCTCCTTGTTTGCATTATTGAAGGAATCCTTGCTCCTTGTCGTTTTCATTTTCGCAGTTGGAAGAGATTCGTCAAAAGAGAGCGGCGGAGAGGCTAAGCAAAACTCCTTCCGGACCAGATCTAAGCCAACTCTCAAGCTCTGACGGTATTTTGTTGATTTGTTCCTCACATTCATCAATTTTGTCTTCCTTTTCCGTCGTCCTTGGAAAAAAAAAACTTGGTGTATTTATTGTTGTTATTTTTTCAATGCGTATGCGATGCAGATATTATGGGGTTGAGGAAATCAGAGAGTGGAAACCGACTCTCAGAGGTAGATTCTTTTTCACTACGTTTGCTATTTCTTCAGATATTATGCAGATATTGTTGTTATTTCTTCTGTTTGGCTGAAGGAATCATCGCATTTGAACATGATAATAAAGAATGTGTAATTCTTGATTTCCCTCAGCTATGTTATTTTGGTTCCTGGAAATTAGGTATTCTTATCTAGGTTTGTATCATTGCAAATTTCTTTTCATGCAAATCCCAGAATTAATCCCTTGGGAAAAAAAAAAGAAAAAGAAAAGAAATGCTCAATCTTACAAGTGGTGGTGCTTATGATCTGAAATAACCAATTTACTTTTAATTTACCTGCAGACCGATGTTAGCAATTTAGTCTCTCAGATACAAGATCTGCTGAAGAAGAATTCAGAACTGGAAGAAGGAAACAGTGAATTATCTTCTAAGGTTTTCTATTAAATTCTTATTTTCTTTGGTTTTGTATTCCGGCAGTGTGTCCTTACCTGGTTGTTGATCAGTTAGTCTAAATACACTATTGTTGTCTTCTTTCAGCTTCAATCAAAGGAAGTTGAGAACGATACGCTTAAGAAGCGATTAACTGATCTGGTAATCAAAGACCCCTTTAACTGATTTGCTATGGTGGATTTCTGTTGAATGTTGCGTTTGCTTTCTTATTTGTCATATCAGTTATATTATTAGTAGACCTATTTCAACATAAGGAAACCTCATTTAATTCTGTGGATGCTTTGCTTATGGGGAAAACGAAGATAATGACGCTCCTTTGTAATTTCGAAATGAATGTATCATCTAGAAGTTAGAACATTATGAGCCATGTCTCTTAGCTTTTATATCAGAACCCTCTTGGCACTTATACCTTTCTATGTTACCTGTTTAACCTTTTGTTTTACTCTTTTTCTGTTGATTGTACTAGCTCTTTAGAAAATTATACTTAACTTCTTTCATCGAATGCCATATTGCAGGAGCAGAACACTGTCCCATCATTGAGAAAAGCACTGAAGGATGTTGCAATGGAGAAAGATGCAGCAGTTGTTTCCCGGGTATACACACTCTAAATTTAAATTGCTTCTTCTCATTCAATTTATCTATGGCATTTCCCTCTAGGCCTCTTTGACTCAGTATTGAAATGATTTTGCAGGAGGATCTCTTGGCCCAACTTCGCACATTGAAGAAACGTCTGAAGGAAGCAGAAGAAGAACAATATCGTGTATGTAATTAGTCTTGAAATAAACATTTGCATGTAGGTTGTTTTATATTACTAATTAGTCTATTATATAATGCGTCAGGCTGAGGAAGATGCTGCATCCTTGAGGGCAGAACTGAACTTGATACAGCAACAGGCAATGAGTGGCTCTCTTGCTCAAATCACCTCTCTTGGCCATTCACCAGATCAGATACAAAGCTTAGAAAAGGAAATATCAAGTTTAAAATTTGAGTTACAGGTAAATCTTCATTAACATCTTTTTTCTTATTGTCTCAATAGAGTTTTTATTAGAGGTGCGTAAGAGTGGTTTCAATATTATAGAAAGAGTTAATGTTGAGGCAGCAAGAGCAACAAAAGTTAGCAGAGGAGCAAGGCCGAACATCAACCCTAGTCTCTGAAAAGCGGGAATTGGAAGAAAAACTTGCAACCATGTCTAACAAGGCCTCAGGTACAAAACCTAAGAAATATCTAGTTATTATGTCAAATTTGTGATGGTCTTAAGAGGTTTTAGCGACACTCATTTCTGTTCATGTCATTGATTCACTGCCTCTTATGCTATACAGAAGTCTCAAATAAGCTGGCCGATAGGACGTTTTCATTGGTAAGTGAATTGGTAGTTCTTGTTTCAAATATTGCTGAAGTCTTGTCTGTAATGATGGTTTGACTGGAAGTCATAGGGAATGTGGCAGAGGGTGGGGCAAATTTAACAAGATACTGGGAAAGAAAATCATTGAACTTTGATTCTTCTTTTTTTTCTGATGTAGGTTTATGGTTTTTTATTATTATTTAATTTTCAGGAAGACATAGAGAGACTCCAGGAAAAAATGCATGACATGGCTGTAGCGATTGAGAGATTGGAAATTAGTAGGCAGAAACTATTAATGGAGGTAAGTGAAGTCTATAACTTTGGACAATGAGGTGAAATATCTGTAATCATGTTGTTTTTTCTTTTAGTGATGACACTTGATAGCTCTATTGCTTGTTATATTTCTGGTAGATCGATTCCCAATCTTCAGAAATAGAGATGCTTTTCGAGGAAAATTCGAGTCTCTCTAGCTCTTACCAAGATGCTATGGGCGTGGCAACACAATGGGAGAATCAGGTAAATTGTCAGTTGCTCAAGTTGCACAGAACCTACTCGGTATGACTTCATATATTATCGCCTGACCGGTAATTTCTTATAGGTGAAGGACTGTCTCAAGCAAAATGAAGAACTCCGTAGAATTCTTGATGATTTAAGAACTGAACAGTCAAGGAGCTTGACATTACCCCATAAAGATGGCGCAAACGACTTCGAAATTCTCTCCCTCAAGGTATACACTTGCTTAACCTATAACATTCATCCTGCAAAAATTCCCAGTTCGAACTATCTCATATAAATAGATATATGATCATTACAGACCCATCACATAAAAAGTAAGTTTTCAATTTATGCTTTCGATCTAAGCAGGGTCAACTTTCAAAAGAACAGAGCCGAGCAGAGGCCCTATCCGGGGAGATCTTACAGCTGTCAACACGACTCCAACAGGCGACACAAGCATACAATGGGCTTGCTCGTCTGTAAGATCCTCTCATTTCTTGTATGTATTCTTTGTTTATTCTGTAAACTTATCATGCAAAATGCTCTTTGTTATTATTGAAAATCTTACAGGTACAAGCCAGTGTTGCGGAATATCGAGAGTAGTCTAATTAAGATGAAGCAAGATGGATCCATCTCTGTACGTTAAAAGAGGAGCAAAGACCAAAAATCAGTGATTTTTGTATACGTAAGTTTTAGACAGAATATTTACAACCCCCACTTCCAAAAAAAAAAAAAGAAAAAAAGATGAAAGTAGCATCTTTCTACATAAATCTTGGAAGCGAAGGATGTGGCTTGGCATTCAAAGATTGTTGAAATATATCTTCTTTATATTCTATTTTCATATATATATTTTTTAAATATTGAAATGGTTAAAGAAAAAAAAAATTAACTTGAGAATATTATAAGGAAGAAAATTAAGATTATATTATTAGTCTATGAAACTAGAAACACAAATTTATACTGAAGGGTCGAAAAGAATTAAAATATGGTTTAATTAGAAATTTTGAAACAAAACAAGTGAAGAAGTTTTGGAAACTTGTTAGAACGTCTTGAGTTATGGGAACTTTCTTGAGTTATGGAAACTTGCCTAAACGTCGAAGCGTAAACAATAAAGGAACGTAAGAGACTAATACTGGAAAGAAGCGTAATACTGAAATATTATTATTTTTATTTTTTGGTATATTGCTCCTTCCTCTAGAGCACGCTGCAAGCAAAAAATTGATACAACAGCCATGTCTTCTTCCTCTATCTCTTCTCAGCCTTTCGTGACCGCCACAACCTTCACAATCGACGTACCTTTCCGATAAATTATTGCCATGGGTGAAGCTTGGCTTCATTGTTGGGGTTGTAATAGTGGTAATATTTCTCATGAGTTATATTATAACTCGGATTAGGATATGAGAAGACACAAGCAAAAAGCTGCTCCAGCAACATCATCAACATCACAAGCAGGGCATGGAAACCATTAGTGGAAGTAATTAGAAGAAGCTTATAATATCAATTTATGTCTTTCTTTGTTTTGTCACATCCTTGCTTTTCCTTCTTTGTTCGTCCGGTTCATTGTTGTCGGATAAACGATTTTCAAATTTTTTTCTTTTATGTAGCGTTTACTTTCTTCATGTTATAATGCTGTTTGTTTGATGCATTGTGTTCGTAAGTCATACGTACGTCCGTACCATGAAACAACCTTTGCCGTTAACTCATATTTAACTACTTCAACTATTATTTTTGGTTCAATAATTTCTTTCTAACATAATTTAAAATATAAATTAATCCCTAACACAAAATATAATTGCTTTTCACCCATTGATTTTTAATTTTGTTAATTTTTACCCATTATAAATTTTGATCAATTTTATTTCCACCCACATCACCATTTCAACCACCACTACCATCATGACCCCTGCCACCACCGCTGCAGCCACCATTCCAATAAAAAAAGAAAATTCTTTTAAAAATTATAAAGAGATTCAATAACGTTATGCTAACGTTAACATTGGAATAGACTTGCCAGACAAAATCAACATCCATACCTATTTTTCATGATTTTAGATGCCTATGTTCTTGCAGGTCGGATCAAGGGCATGAACTATGAACGAATTTTTGCATCAAACAAATGCATATATAATCAATCAAGGTCATTATCATTTCTATCTCGTAACCACGTTTGTCGATTTTATTTCAAAATTACGTTTGAAAATCATAAGCCTAACGCTAACTACCTCTTTCAGTAAAATTAAAACCAAAAAAATAAAAGATAGAAGGAAAGAAAGACATTTGCGGTGGCCTCATTCTTAGGCCACATTACCCATCCTAAGGTCTACGACAACCACGCTAACGTTGTCCGAACTGTGCCTAGCCAAAGCCAGTTTCGTCAGCAACATGGATGCGTTGTTACACGCCTTATTGGATATCTCTATCCCGGAAACATCACTCCCCGCAGCGGATAATGCCTCGGAGTTGCCCCTTCCCCTCAGGCACATTCGGGCCACCCCACATGCGGTCTCATTGGATACCACATCCCAAAGCCCATCACTTGCTATTACCAAACACTCATCCTCTGCCGTCCGATCTGTGATCGTGATCTCCGGCTCGCAGCTCACGTATGGCTTCAGATAATTATCACCTACAACATCCGGACATAGTGGCGTAAGATAAATGAGAATGTGTAAGGTACTAACCTCCAGATTGTGCTCCTAAACTCTGATGCATCCAATCATTATGAGAAAGGAAAACTAATTAGATTTGAACTCCGATTCGAAGCAATTTGACAGATCCAATGCTTACCTATAGCTCTTGACATGGCGAGGACACCGAGAACCCGAGCACCCTCCCAATATATGACCCGCCCACCCACAGATTCGATCCGAATTAGCTCATCCGGGCGATCCGGCTGCACATATTGTAAAAAATTACGTGAAAACCGGGATAGAGTGATAAAACGAGATGCGAGAAATAAGGTACGCATATAAAATTATATTATGCCTACGAATCCTGAAGGTGAAATGTTGAAGTCTGCTAGATTTGTACCGAAGCTATAACTTCCTTTCTAGTTTAGAAAAATTGTCGATATTTCTTGGATCAGGTTTTTCTTAGCAACCAAACAGGCTAGAAGAACGAGATGAATATGAAAAGTTAATTAGTTTCTAATTACCTTGTGATCAGACGACAGTGGAATAGCCTTTCCATTTCGACAGAGAACTGCTCTAGAATCACCGCAATTAGCGACAATTATTTTATCAGGAGATACGACTGCAACGACTGCAGTAGATCCAACGGCGTCGCACTCCGGCGACTGAAGCTCACATCTGCAGTTACCTACAGCTGTTGCTCCCTCATTCGCCACAATAACCTCTCTGTCCATCCGGCAAAAGCTTCGCTCCATTACGCTCTTCCACTCTCCGCCACCACTCGGCTCTTCTTTACTCTCCATCTCTTCCTTCACAATCTCGTGCAGTCTTTCTCTGCACTTCGTCGCCACCTGAAAAAAGGGGTCCAGACAAACAACTCAATTTTCATTTCAAGCTTTATAACACAACCGATTAAGTTTTCAGAAGTTATGAAATTAAAGCTCGTACATGAGAGCATCCATGGCCGTCGTAAACAGCAAAATAATGAAATTGAGCTGTATCTTCATCATCTGACCGGAAAAATGAAGGATGAAGAGCAACGGCATCTTCCATATCTCTCCTCCTTCCGCATAATGAAGCCACGCCGAATCTCGGATACTCTCCGGAAGATTCCCGATCCCTCGTTGCTGGGCTGGGAATTTCACTCTTCGAAGGACTACACAAATTTTGTATCTCCTTACAGCTGTCCGATCCTACCTTTACCTCAAAACGTTTTTCTTCATCGGAACCAGAGTCCTGAACTGAATTATTGCAGTCACTGACGGGAAACGCCGCCGCATAGAACTCCAACTTCCTGCGTTTCTGCTCGTTCTCCTCCGTATGCGGCGGTGCCACCCCGGCCACAAACTTAAACCTCCTGATCTCCATTCTCCGCCGCCTAGCCGTTCGTGAGCTAGGTTCGTACGGCGGAGAACTTTCACTATCACTCACCATTCCACAACAAATCTCCGCCATCTGATCTATTACCAAAACGCTTAGTTCTTAATTACCAGAAACGAAGATGACAATTAATGTACCGTTATTGATGAAGAAGAAGAGAGAAGGTGCTTAAATCAAATTGATAGAGAGAGAGAGAGCGAAGTCAGGCGCGCTGATCCATCCGAGCTTTAAAAAGGGGTTACTTCAATGGCTACCTTTTAAAAATAATAATAAAATAAAATAAAATATAATTAAATTAAAAAAAATTTATATATATATATATTTCTAAGTTCTTTAGGGGATGAAGTGCCACGGGTACTACCCGTCACCATCACGAGCAGACCGAAACAGGTACTATTTTTTCTGTAGGTGACGTAGTGTTTTCCCCTAGCGAAATACCCAACCTCAAATCTCCACCGTTGATCACGCTCCCCCACCCCCACCATTCTTCGTCCAATTCAATTAGTAGTTTCTGTTACAAACTACGTGACCCAATTAGATTCCATCAACGCAACGAGAGAAGAGACCTTTCCTTCTTTGTTTCTTTCTTTCCTGACACGCATCGTTTACTATGCGTCGTCTTAATTAGTAGTTTTCATTTTTTTTTGTTTCTCTCTCTTTTGATTTTTTCAAATATTATTAGGTCGTAGTACCACGTGTACGCTTATACCCCTTTTTTTTTTTTTTTTCCTTATCTCTTTATGATAAGTTTCTGATTTCTCTACGTATCACTCATGATTCGACTTGTCGGCGAATATCTATGAACATCGGATTCATTAACCCTCGACGCGTGTCTCTAACTCCGGATATTTCCCTTACCCGACCCGTTAACATTAATAATGTGGTCGTTGGTCAAATGTTAAGGAAACGTCGGAAATGCCCTTTTTACCGTTTCAAACCGGAATTTCAGGTTAGGCGGGACCACTTTGATTTTTTGTCACAGACGTGAGAAGAAGAAGAGTGGACAGCGGGGACGATGATAATTTCGGTAAAGAATACACCATTCTGAGTGGGGGGTCCACGTTAGGATGAATCAAACCAGTAGATAGACAACACGTGTGAAAATGTGTGCTGGCGAGCAATTGGATAAAAAAAAAAGTAGGAATAAGACTTTTAACCTTGTTCAGGGGAATCGGGGTTAGCACCAAAACAGACTTCACCTAAACAGTTCTGAACTCTCGAAACGCTGCGTGGCGCCTGCCTTTTCTCTCCGCCTTCCATGTATACGCACAAAAGAAATCAGAACAGAGCTTTTTACGCCCGAGGAGCTTGTTTTTATTTCCCTTCATTAGAGGCGAAGTGTCGAACACGTGGCAGGCAAGTTTGAAGAGGCAGAGAAGGTGGAGGCTGCATGCGCGCGTTGTTTTCAGAGCTTGGTTTACGCAGTAACAAATTTCAGAGCTTGCCTAGCTGCCGTAATTTAGCTTTTCCTTTTCGGGTGTTTTGCGGGAGGCACGAGCGTCGGAAACAACTTATTCTATCGGAAACAACTTTGATTTTTATCAAACAATTTAATAAATTTTCTGTCCGTATTTCTAAATAATATAATGTTTGTATTTTTTCTTATGATAAAATATATTAACCTCATAATTATAAAGAGTATGCTTTTAACACGTAAAATTTTATTTAATATGCATAAGAAAATTTTATAAGTTTCTTATTTAAAGAAATATAAAAAATTTTAAATGTAAAAATACGTAAACATGAAGTGCTTAGTTAAGTTAATGCTTCTCTAATTTTTTTAATTTCTTATATTACCAGTTTCAAACTTTTTTTAATTATAAAGTTGATAATATAACAAACACATCATTAATGCAAAATATTCCACTATCATAGCCATCTAATTCGGATTATAAAAAATTTATAATTCTCCATTTTGTAGAAATATTATTTAAGATAATTAATATTATATATTATTTATATCAAACTCGCTTAAAACTTATAAAATTATTTTAAAAATATTTTAGCGTTATGCTCATGCTTAATTACTCTAAAACCTATGATTTTTTTTTAAATTTATTTAGTATTCATTCATAATTGAAATAATATGTGATTGCAGATAAATAATCTTATTTAAATCAATCACTTTAATTATCTAATGTTAATGCATTGCTAACATGAGATACTTTTAATTCTACATTCATAGAATCGCGTCATTTTTTAAAATATGATTCTAAAACATGTTTAATCGCGGATTAAAACATACTTTAATAAAAGTTTCAAAATATTCATAGTCATCAAAACTTATAGGTAAATCTAAAATAACAATAAATTTAGCCATGCCTTCTCTAATCCATATATCATCATAAGACCAAGAAGACGCTGTACCATTATGTTGAAAAGCAATTTGAGATTGAGACATATGTTGACTAGGTGTAGGTATGCATTTTAACAATAAATATCTATATGTTATTTTAAATGGGAGTACTACACCTTATAGATTGAAGTATGAAAATTTTGAGGGAAAGAAAAAATATTTATAAAAAAAAAAAAGAGAAGAAAAACTAATGAAATTAAGTTTGATTTTGATTTTTTTTAACTAAAAATACAAGAGTGAGGCTATCATTTGAGAGCTGGGTTTTGACGCATGCCAGCCAACCCATGTGAGCTTGGTTTGCAGGCATGGCTATAGGCTAGGTGCAAGCTTAAGCACTGGCCCGATTAATGTGGGTTGTGTTTGTGTCCGGGTTGGATACGGAATATATCGTGTGGACCAACTGATTTTATAATCTCTATTTATTACGTGTAATAAAATAAAAATAATTGTACTCTATATGTAAAATGAAGATTTTAAACTCCTGAAAAGAATATTAAAAATATGAGAAAAAAAAGACCGTTCAAATGGTCTAATTTTAATCTCATACTAACAGTGCCTTCCATGATAAGACTAATCTCTTAATTTAATACAATTACATATATATACTAATTTATGAATATCAATATCTCGTGATTCTACACAAGAATAAATACATTCATGTATTAACAATTTGATGGGAAAAAGAAAAATATTATAAATTACCTCTACATCAATCTCTCATATGATTCGAAAAGAAATCAATTTATATAAACAATTTAAATATGATTTAAATATAAAAGAAAAAAATATTTATATTTTTGTACATAAAAAAATATAAGGAAAAGGATAAATGTAGAATGTAGGGAAGAAGTTTAAAAACTTCTTTATATAAGCTAACCTAGTCAGAAAATGGTTGAACATCACTCTACCTCTTTCTTCTACTTTCTTCTACTTTCTCTTCCTTCTACACCTCCTATATATATCAAAATTAGACTATTCACCTGCATCCAATCATATATGATGTCTATTCACCAAGCGGGAGTGGTATGGCGCCCATATAAGCCGTACAATCTAGACTGTTTGTTACAATCTAGTGTCTCTAGGCAAGCCACGTCGCCTAGAGATGAATTATATTTTAAAATACATGGGTCACCGCAAACTCGATGATCCTCATATTTTTTTAATTTTTCTTTTTCTCTCTCTCTCTCCCCCTCCCGCTCCATTTTCTTTTCTTTCTTTCGTACCCCCCTATCCGTTAATGCACATTCAAAACTTCATTTTACCCTCTATTAATAAACTTATTCGAGCACATGAACTCGTTGAAAGTTATGAATTCATTCTCTCTTGAAAACAAACCTACTGCATTTTGAAAACCCCCGATGGGTCGAACTGGTATGAAATATGAAATTACTGACATGTGAGATGTCAGTCTGAGATGCACAGACAGACATGTGAAGAGCCTTTCGACCCTTCGACCTTTCTACCCGTCATCTCACATATAACTCTAAATTACTCTAAGGATCGAAGGGTCATTCACAGGTCGAGGCCTTTCGACTCGTAGAGTAACTCTTATGGTTGAAGGGCCCTTCATAGGTCAGGATCATTTAATATTTAAAGTAACTTAGAGTTACATGTGAGATGATGAGTCGAAAGGTTGAAGATCCCTTTACGGATTGGAGCCCTTCAACTTTTAAAGTAACTTAGAATTACATGTGAGATGATGGGCCGAAGGGCCCTTCATAGATCGGTGCCCTTCGACCCTTATAGTTACTCTATAGGTCGAAAGGCCTCGACCTGTGAAGAGCTTTTCAGCCTTTAGAGTAACTTAGAGTTACACGTAAGATTGCAGGTAGAAGGGTCGAAGAGTTAAAATCTATGAATGAGCATTTTCAACTCTTAGAGTTACTCTACAGGTCGAAAGGTCAAAACATGTAAAGGGTCATTTGACCCTTAGAGTTAATCTACGAATTGAAGGGTCGAAACCAATGAATGGCTCTTCGACTTTTAGAGTTACTCTACGGGTTGAAGGGTCTCGATCTGTGAAGGACATTTCAATTCTTAGAGTAACTTAGAGTTATATGTGAGATGACGAGTCGAAGGGTTGAAACATGTAAAGAGCCTTCGATCCTTAGAGTTATTCTATAGGTCGAAAGGACTTTGACTTGTGAAGAGTCCTTCGACTCTTAGAGTAATTTAGAGTTACATATGAGATTACGGGTCGAAAAGTTGAAAGACTCTTCACATGTAGGTCACCGGGTTAAACGTGGTGAAAAAAAAAAAAAAAAAGAGAACTCTAAGCGCCAAAGTTATGTTCCACAAAATCCCTAAGTTGGAACTATAAAGAGAATTCTAAATGTAATAACTCAGAGAATTCAGCAACGTGAATATGAAATTTTGTCTCTCACTCTCTTCAAGTAGGTATTTATATTACTTATCTCACATTACTTCTTTGGACTCCTCATCTCCATATTTATGGTATAATTATTCAGCTTTCAATGAAGAGTCACAAACCGCTGCTTGATTATTTATCAGAAGAGTCACAAACCGCTGCTTGATTATTTATCATACTTTAATCCCTTGTTTGATTGCTACATGAGACTCTTGGTATGGCCCTGCTCACGAGCCTCTTCATTCGGACAAGTTTCAGGGGTTAGGCTCATATAAATTCTACTTGAAACCTTATGTTCTTGAGATTTAAGTGGTTTCGCTTGACCTATTGAGATCAACCAACATCTCCTCAGCTTGAGTTTTTTATCCTCACACAGTCGACTTTCTCCAGTTCAAGAAGGCTCAACTCGGCAAATATGTTTCGAGTTTGTCTCAACCGGTCAGTCAGCCCGAGGCTCCCTCAGCTTGGCCAACCATATTTGAAAAGGTTTCTCCAATATTAAAGTATTTTATATTAAGTTCTTAAACAATTCTCAATATTCAAGAAATATAGTCTCAACCCATACCTCTTAATTTTTTTTAATGATCTTTTTGTTATAATCAATCTCTTAATCTTGGATCTTTCCAAATGAAATCTTATTATTTGGGAAAAAAATAAAAACTAAATAGGTTTGACCTTGTATTTTCTCATATAACACGTAAAAACAATCCGTAAATTAATAATAATTAATATGATCCAAGTTATTATATTTGAGAATTAAACAATTAGAGTATTTGTTTAATGAGTATATATAATAGAACCTATCATAATACAATAAACTTGGTTCCATAGAGTACGTGGTAGATAGATTTCATGTAGTTTTAATTTTTGAACGCATGCCTAGGTTGGAGACATGATCGTAGTATTTTGTTTATGATGACTGCAAACCATGAACATTTCATGGGAAGGAGATGGCATTGACTGTAACCCCTCCATCAACACAAATAGTCTGCCCGGTTATGTACGAGGCTGCTGGAAGGCATAGGAACGCAACCAATGATGACACCTCCCCCGGCTCTCCCACTCTTCCCAGCGGCGTTCGAGAAACAATCTTTTCATACAAACTTTCATGGGAAAGCCACTGTATGAACAAAGAATAAAGGATCAAATCCTTAGTCCTTACTACTTAAAATTCATAACATTTCAAGTTCAGAAGGTCATATATATAACATTGATACAGAACATAATTAAACGGACTAATAATTTGTTTACTTCGGAAGCAAGGGATGTCTTGATGAACCAAGGTGCAACAGAGTTGACCCTTATGTTGTCTGTTGCCCACTCACACGCCAGATTTCTTGTCAGCTGGTTTATTGCTCCTGCAAAATTTATGGTGTTTTAGTATGTCTAACTGATAACTAGCTTTAAAAGCTTTTTTAGAATTCATTCTTGTCCAAAATAGATCATTCATTATACATCCCATTGAGTAAACCTGTCTATTCCAGTTCGTATTAAGACATAACTAATCAGATTTTTGAGTAACTGTTAAGATTATCAAGAAAAGGAAGGATTAAAGTTAATTACCCTTCATTGCTCCATATACGGATGTTCCGAGATTAACCGCGACAACTCCAGAAACTGAGGAGATGAAGACAATGTTTCCGGCCCCTGAGGCTTTCAAAAGGGGATACGCAAGTTGGCTCAAGTGATAAGATGATTCGAGATTTGTTGTCATGAGAAATGAGAAATCCTCAGCAGTGTACTCTGTGGCTGGCTTTGCATAGTTCGTCCCCACATTGTTGATCTAACACCCAGAAACTTTTATTAAACTGACGTTTACAATTATAGACCCAAATTGGATAAAAGTACTAGCTTCCAAATGAAGATTAAAATTGAGTTAAGTTTGCAAATTGGAGTTTGCCATGTAATCATGCACAGCAGCATCTAATCTCATGAAATCGAGTTATTGATCAATCAATGAGTTCACATACAGCATCTTTCCCAAACAGAAATTATCACAGACAGGTCAATTAAATTACCAGGATGTGAAGCTGACCGTCGAATAGAGAAGAAACAGTGTTGATTAGCTTCTCTCTTTCTGCTTTAGAAGATGCATCGCAGACAGAACCAGACACCTTAAAACTATTCTTCTGCCATTCCAGCAAGCACGCGGTAATGTCCGATTCGTTGCGAGAGCAGGTATGTACAGTTGCTCCTAATCCCGCTAATTCCTCCACCACAGCATGCCTAAATCATCATCATATTCATATATATGTAGGTGTAAACAGCAAGCATCTTTTGTTTAGCCTGTGATTAAAGCTTAAAATGAAGAGAACAGACACGTATAAAGATTAAAGAAATAAAAAAGGCAGTTTAGATTTTAAAAGGAGGAAGAGGAGGAGAAGAAGGAAACCCGATTCCTTTGGTTCCTCCAGTAACAAGAGCTTTCAATCCATGAAGAGACCATCTCCCATTTTTCTCAGCCATTTTTCTCCTTCTGTTATCTTCTTCTTTCTGCTTGTACTAGTGGTAGTCAGTGGCTTTAAAATTCAGAATATGTTCACCAAACTGGGCTATTTTACTTGGGCTGGCCTGTTTTTTCAACACTCTTGGACTTCCATTACCAAACTGGGTTATTTCTATGTTGGACTTGGGCTGTTCTGTTTTTATACACTCTTGGTATGTTTTCCACATTACTATCAGGACTCTCTATCTGGTTCATAGAATCACAAACATGATCCTAAAAACGGCGTTTCACTTTGAGGAACGACGCTAGAGGTGGGGTGGGTAAAAGTGCCGCGGCTACTCAGTCTCGATTGTCGTCTTGTTACGGGTATTGGGACTGAAATCATTGGTTATGTTTTGGTACGGATACCATTGGTATTAGGACTCTGGGGTTGCCTTTTTATTTATTTATTATTATTAATAATATTATATTCGGAATTTGAGACAAGAGATTAAAATTAAAAGTTATCTAATACCAATTTTCGATACAAATTTTGAAAGGGAGACTCCCATCAAGGTCGAGAATTATATCCACCTCTAAACACCCGCAATGGAAACATTTTGATGGTAATGATCCCCATCTTACAACTCTCCCTCAATTCCAAACAATAAAATCCAGTTTCTCCATTACAAGTCAAATGCACTTCTTCGTAAAAGTTACCTCTTTTTGAAAACACCGTTTCAAAGTTCAGTTTAATCAAAACGTCAATTTGATAAGTTCACCTAATTACATTTCTAGATTGCTAATACAACTTATTAAAAACAGTCCGATTATTTATATATTGCTTATGCAAAATAGGATTTCATGGGAAGGAGATGGCGTTTAACTGTAACCCCTCAATCAATACAAATAGTCTGCCCCGGTTATGTACGAGGCCGTCGGAAGGCATAGGAACACGACCAATGACGAAACCTCCTCCGGCTCTCCCACTCTTCCCAACGACGTTAATGAAACAACCTTTTCATGGAAAACGTCATTCGAAACCAAACGTATGATAAAAGAAAAAATAAAAATTCATGAATACCAAGTTCATAAGGTTAAATATATCTGGTTGGAACATAATCAGAACAAGGGGAGTTAGAATTTGTATATGTCGTGAGCAGCTGATGTCCTGATTGTGAGATTTCTAAGAGGAATTGATGAAGATAGGTAAAATGCCCGCTTACTTGTATTTATATTAAGATAGAAAAAAATTACAAGTACATATAGATCCATACTTAATCACTTAAACTAATAATAAAGATAAACTACTATAAAAATAATTAAAGTTTAACCAAAACAATTACCATAAAAGGCATTGGACAGAGACATTGCAAGCATGCCTACTGACATTTGACAATTGGACAGAGATATTACAAGCATGCCTACTGACATTTGACAGTTTTTATCATCGAGCTTTTGCAGCGTTCTTTTGCTGGTCAAACATCTAAGAAGTCCAAAAACTTCACTTCTCTAACACTGATGACCCAAAGTGCAACACAGTTGGTCCTTTTGTTGTCTGTCGCCCACTCGCACGCCAGATTTCTGGTCAGCTGGTTCATTGCTCCTGCAAATTGGGGTTAATTAGGATTGACTTATGCCTATCAAGTTATCAATTAGGCATGCGAGGATTAGCTAATAATCTTTAGCAGCTCCATATATGGACGCACCAGGAGTAACTGCTACAACTCCAGCAACTGAAGAGACGAAGACGATGCTTCCTGCTCCAGAAGCTTTCAAAAGGGGATGCTCCAGCTGGGTTAAGTGATAACATGATTCCAGATTTGTGATCCTAAGAAACCAACAGTCATCGGCAGTGGACTCTGTGGCTGGTTTTGCCCGGTTTGTCCCAACGTCGTTTATCTACAATAAATATACACACACATATATATATATATCAACATGTCTATACCTGGATTTGCAAGCTGGAGTTTCCCTGTGTTACCTCAACCTACTAAACTCTAGTTTCATCACGGAATTATGCCAAAAAGAGTTGAAGAAAGTAATGTTACCAGGATGCTAAGCAGTCCATTGAAGAGACAAGAAACAGTGTAGATCAGCTTCTCTCTTTCTGCTTTGGAAGAGACATCACATACAGAAGCAGAGACTCGAAACCGTCGTTCCTCCATTCAAGCAAGCATGCATTGATATCAGACTCGTTGCGAGGGCATGTATGAACAGTTGCTCCTAATCCTGCCAGTTCCTCCACCACAGCATGCCTGAGTGATCGTTTACATATAGATATGTCTATGCATCTTTTGTTTAGCTACGTAAAAAAAAAAAAGAAGAAGAAGATGAAGAAGAAGAAAGGGAAGGAGATGTTGGAAAATTAATATTTTAAGATGCTATGTTTATGCTCGTTTTTTTAGTGGAGTCTATTTTATATAAATAAAAGATTAAAGTTGATTTGGATTTTCCTTCGTAAGAGTTTCGAATTAATATATAATATGTTCACAATAATTAATGGGCGAACGAGAAATTAAATCTCAAAGTGTAATTATTTAAATGATTTGAAGTGAAAAAAGAAAGGAGAAAAGTTGTTCCACGTTGGAATAGAAAACTTGTGAGATAATGTTTATATTAAATTATATATTTATTAACATGTAATAAAATATAAGTTAGAATCTTCTTCTGCGCGTACCCTTGTAGGAGAGATAGAGTTCATATCATTTTTTGAGTTTGTCGGAATAATATTGATAGTGTGTCGTTATCATTCATCTCTGTTGTATTTTAAAAGATAGATGTCATTTCACTTTCGGTATCTACTTAAAGTAGATAATCTGTTTTAATGATTTGATTCTCAATTTATATAGACTGTTTTGAATTTTTTATTTTATATATTCTTGTTCTATTTTTATTATTTATTATTTACATATTCTGATTTTATTTACTATTTAACTATTTACAAATTATGTTTAGTGTATTATTTATTTATTATATTTCGTCTTTGTATACTATTTACTGATTTCAATTTACTATATATATATCTTACATGAGAATGAAACCCAATTCCCTTGGTTCCACCAGAAGAGACCATCTCCTGCTATTTTTCATAGCCATTTATCTTTTTTCTTATCTTCCTCTTTCTATTATCTTCTCTGTCTGTCCTCCTTTACATTTAGGCCACTGGTTTTTAAAGTTCAAAACGGAGGCATTCTTCTGTACATTTTAGGTTACACAACAAATTCTCTCGATTTTGTCTCTCCATTCCGGTGCATATATTTAAGGACATGATTCCTCTCACCTGCGTTTGTCTCTAGATTAATTTTTGGACGAGTGATTCTTCATGTTACGTTAGTTCAAACTGTAAGGCTACATGTTATATTAACTTTATTTGAAATTTTAATGAAGTAGCATAAAAATAATAATATATCTCAACTTCAATCAGACTACAAATGTAGTCAGACTTACTCATCAAAATATTACTCGTTTAAGTACACTTGAAAATGAAATTCTAGTGTCTTACAGTACATCTACGAGCAACAAACAAGAGTAGTTAAAAGGGTTTCATGGGAAGGAGATGATGCAATTAACTGTCGTCCCTCCGTCGACACAAATATTCTGGCCAGTAATGTAAGATGCGGCTGGAAAGCATAGAAACGCCACCAATGATGACACTTCCTCCGGCTCTCCCACTCTTCCCATTGGGGTCCTCGAGATAACATTCTCATAATAACTTTTATCGGAAAGCATCTAGATCGTCATAAGAAAAAAAATCATCATCGTAGTAATTAGTACTTATTGTCGTACAACATCAAAATTTACATAGTTAATATGGCAGTTAGAACATAGACAGTATTTATTTGTTTTTTTTTAAAAAGGGTCTAGGTAGAATGTTTTACATCATAAACAAGAGGTGTCTTGATGAACCAAGGTGCTACAGAGTTGACCCTAATATTGTCTGTTGCCCACTCGCATGCCAGATTTCTTGTTAATTGGTTTATTGCTCCTACCATTTTTAAGTAACCATTAGTGGCAAAACATGTTTATTAAGAGAAGCAATGATTCTAATTCTAATCGATTACCTTTAGTAGCCCCATATATGGATCCAACAGCAACCGAGACAACTCCAGCAACAGAAGAGATGAAGACAATGTTTCCTGCTCCAGAAGCTTTCAGTAGGGGATGCGCAAGTTGGCTCAGGTGATAACACGATTCCAGATTTGTTGTCACAAGAAACGAGAAATCTTCTGCTGTGTACTCTGTAGTTGGCTTTGATGTGACTGTCCCCACGTTATTGATCTAAACATACAGGGCCAGCCATTTTGGAATGAAAATCACATCAATGATAAGAGGTGTGTGTGTTTTTAGATGATTAGATCCGAATTGATTATGATGTTAAGCAGAGGAGATTCAGTTTACCAGGATGTCAAGCCGGCCGTCAAAGAGAGAAGAAACAGAGTTGATTAGCTTTTCTCTTTCTGCTCTAGAAGAAACATCACAGACAGAACCGGAAACTCGATAGCCCTTGCTCTGCAATTCAACCAAGCGTGCGTTGAGCTCCGCTTCGTTTCTAGAGCAGGTATGTACAGTTGCTCCTAATCCTGCTAATTCCTCCACCACAGCATGCCTATATATATATATATATGTATATATACATATATAATAGAGAGAGAGAGAGAGATTTAGCAGAAAGATAGCTACAATGGTAGTTCTATAAGAAAGTGATTGCAAACTAAATAAGAACTAAGAAGAAGGAGAACCCGATTCCTTTGGTTCCACCCGTGACAAGAGCTTTCATTCCTTGAAGGGACCATCTGCTGCTATTTTTCTCACCCATTATCTTCTTCCCTGCTCTTTCTATCTCTCTCTTTTGATCCTCCTTCACGAATACTACTTGCTAGTGCGACTAATTAAGTGCAGAATATATAATCATAAGAATACTAACAAGCATCTCTGTCTTTCTTAATAAATAAAGAGATGATAAAGTTCAAATGAGCTGTGTGGTCCTACCTCTATAAAGTCCAGACCAGATTTTTCTCTAATACTTCCAATCTGATCCTGGTCCAGACCCACCTCTCTGAAGTCTATTTGTATGCATACATAATATAATAATATAATAAGCGTATACTTTTTTTTTCGTCCCCACTTCCTTCACCTCTTGTATTACGTTCCTACAAAATAATAATTGGACTACGTACTGCCTCATTTATCATATTATTTGAACAAACTAGATTTCCCTTCTTAAGCAAAGATATGGAAATGAATAGTATGTCTTCGAATGAGACTTTCGCCAATAAGGGAAGTAGAAAGGCTTAATGTAGAAGAGAAGAAAAGTACAAGGACGATCAGCCATACATCGACAATGTTAAAAGTCTAAATTGAATTAAAGGTCTTATGTCTAAAAAATATTTTATAAATACTTAATAAATGTATCATATATTGAAAATAGAGAAAGTTTTCAAAATATTTATAAGTGATTATAAATAATGAGTATTTATAATAATAAATAAAGATTGAGGTCTGATCGGGACTCACATTCGCATGCGGGCGTGAGACACTTAGCACTTGGCACTTTTGCGATGCGATGGCCGGGCGCCACTTGCAGTGGTTGACCGATTCAATTAAAATGGTTGACAGTTAAAACAGTTAGTTGCCGTTGGAATTTGAATTTCGAGAATTCAAATATATTACCGCTAAAACAGTTTAACTATTTTTTCAATGTGTACGACTGTTCGAGAAACAATACACTGTTTTACGAACATGTACCAAATTTGCTAATAAATATGAAAACTCTATACTGTCAAAATATACATAACAAAACCAATATTTCATAACAAAGTTTCATTGTTGCTTGTGAGACTTTGTAAAGGCTTGCCATATCCCGAAAACTATTTTGACAGTTAAAACAATTAGTTGTCATTGAAATTTGAATTCCAGGAATTCAAATATATTACCGCTAAAACAGTTTAACTATTTTTTCAAGGTGTACGACTATTCGAGAAATAGTACACTGTTTCACAAACATCTGCCAAATTTGCCAATAAATATGAAAAATTTGTACCGTCAGAATATATATAACAAAACCGATATTTCATAACAAAGTTTCACTGCTGCTTGTGAGACTTTGTAAAAGCTTGTCATATCCCGAAAATTATTTTTATAGTAACCTAAAGCAATCCGGGAGAGTGAAAATATTATATTTTGGAAAAAGTATTTATTATGTGTTTCAAGTCTCAATTCCAAAATACTACCAACGCCCACCTCTCTATAGTCTATACATACAGTTTGTATGCATACATAATATAATAATATACCATGTGATATAAATCATGTCTGGAGATGACGAATCTATGATTCAAGGATCTAATATCGTTCTACTTAGATTCGAATGGGATGTAAAAGACTCCCCAATCCATGATGGAATAACGGATTTATAAGTTGGAATTACAGATTTATAAGTCGGAATGAATGTTATAGATAAATCTGATAAGTTCGAAAAATTATAAAAGAACTAAAAATTTTTTTCTCTCAAATGCTTTATCACTGATTTGTCTCTACAAAAGAAATCAACCCTCTTTATATAGAGGAAGTTCTATCAGAGAAAACACAACCTAAGTAATGTGAGATTCTTAGAAAACTAAGCATACAACTAAATAAAGCCTAATAAAACTAAATAAACAATTAAATAGAATCCAATTTCCCAAATCTGATCAAAACAACCCAAAAACCAAAATATTAATCTATTCTCATGTGATTTAGAGATATAAACCTCAAATAAATACTTGAAAAGTAGTTAGGAGACTTTATCCATCATTTGAGCTTATTTTGATGATATTGAACCAAATCAGCCTGAAACTCTTCAATAAGCTCATTATTTCATTATGGGCTTCTCCAAAACTTGAACTATTGAATACCATCTTGGAGAATCATATTCACCGCCTTCAACAGGCCTCCATGAAAAGGCGTGAGCATCATGTTACTTGAATCAGTATATTAAATGTTTCTTTGAATTTTTTTGCGCGAGCTCTTGTAACCGGATCAACGGGGACTTGAATTGGGTATGAATATGCATCAATACATGTTCTAGGCTTGTCCTCATCATTCCCCTTTCTCTTGAAAAAGATTTATCCTCAAAATGTCACCTATATCAAAAAGACTTAACTCATCAATATTAAAAGAAGCATTAACACTATACTCACGAGGAAAATCTAGGTTGTAAGCATTATCATTGATCCTTTCAAGAATTTGAAATGGACCATCCCCTCTTGAAAGCAGCTTAAAAGTCTTTGCTCCGAAAATTGTTCCTTCCTCATTTGCAACCAAGAAGAAGAAGAACCCGATTTCTTTGGTTTCACCCGTGACAAGAGCTTTCAATCCTTGGAAGGGACCGTCTCTGTTCTCTCTGTTTCCTTCATCTTCCTCTCTCTCTCGAATATCGAATATATAAAAAAACTTCAAGAACCTCCACGTTCCTATAGTAACACTGTATGATTTCATTAATGGATAATAATAACCATCTCACAATTATACAATTCTACAATTCCACAATTCCAAACAATAAAATCCAGTTTGCTATTACAAGCCAAATGCACTTTTTTTTTGTAGAAGTTAAATTTTTTTTTTTAAACACCGTTCTAGAGTTCAGTTTAATCAAAACGCCAATTTGATAAGTTCGCCTAAATGGATTCTTCTTTACATTTCTAGAATTTCTAAATTGCTAATACAACTATGAAAAGCAATCCAATTATTTATTTATTGTAAAATGGGATGTCATGGGAAGGAGATGCCATTGACTGTAAACCCTCCATCAACACAGATAGTTTGCCCTGTTATGTAAGACACTGCTGGAAGGCATAGAAATGCCACTAATACCGACACCTCCTCCGGCTTTCCCACTCTTCCCAGCGGAGTTCGTGAAACAACCTTTTCATGGAGACTTTTATTGGAAAACAACTGCATGATTTATAATAAATGAATAAATAAAAGGGATCAAATCATTACAATTAAAATTCATGAATATCAACTTCACAAGGCTAGGTCATATTCAGAACAAAATGAAAACTTAGCATTTGTTTACTCTGTGGTTGGCTAGGTCATCCAGCAAAGGTAGAAGAATAGTAGGGACAGATTATACCTCTTGTTGTTGTTGTTGGACGGTTGCTGATATTGAGGAAAGATGGAAGCAATTGAGTAGACCTTCAGTTTTTGACAATCTCCTTGACCGGTGAGGATGCAACTGCTCCAATTGCATTAATGGTTCTCCTTGTAACCTTATTTTCTGACCAAGCCAGTCAAATTCCATGTATAAGGATTCGTAATCCGTAATGATCCTTCCCAGCAGCTCTATCCATTGCACGCCTAACACAACATCAGTACCTTGCAATTTCAAGACATAAAAGTCTATATTGAAGTTCTGACCATTCACTTTGATTGGTACTTGAGGACAAAATCCATTGCAATGCATTGTATCTCCATTTCAAATCAAGACCTTGAAGTGAGGCGAAGCTGTGACTGGAAATTTGAGAAATGTAGCTACCCTCTCCCGTGTATAAAATTGTGAGTACTCCCTACATCTAGCCACTCTTCCACCCGATGATCGAGATCACCACATGTCTGTGTTAGAATTGCTAAGTTGTTCACATATGAGTTCTCCTTTCTCATAAAGGTTGACTTTTTGTGTTTGACATTTTGTGCCGTTGACTCTCATGCATACAGTTAGAGGGGATTGATTCAAACTTGCTCCAATTGGTTTCACAGTAATCGGATAAGAATTGAAGAAGTTAGACCCTCACTTGCATGACAAGTTGTCTTGAAGTCTGCTGCAAGACAAAATCAAGTTTGGCGGTTTTTTGTGATTCTAGTTGGAATCTCAATTGTCAAACAAGTTTGTTTTGATGTTTTTGATGTGTTTAAAGTATTAGAAAGAAGTCTGGAATTGCTTGTGGAAGTTTGGGAATTGGAAGAGAAATTTTTTCTCTGTTTCTGCAAAAGCTGCAGTATGCAGAACTTTTCTGCATAGTTCTGTAGTTGTGTGCTAAATGGTTTAAAGACATGCTTTTGATCAGATTAAGTTCAGTTTTTTTTCTTTTTAGGTTAGTTAGGTAGATGTTGATTTGATTTAAGCTTCTCAAGTTGTACTTTTTAGATTTAACTTTATTTTCTTCATCATAGCAAGTTGTAATACTTAAGCAACTCAAGTTAATGAAATCTTATGCAATATTTAGAAATTGTGAGTGTTTTCTGTTTTTTCCAGATTCTCTATTCTTTTACATGGTATCAGAGCCAAATTCTTGAGGGACCTGTTTATCTTTCAAATCCATACAACTTGCTTTCAAAAAAATACAAACCAAAAGTATAGCATTCACGATGGCCAAGATCAATATGCCAGCTCCACCCCTCTTTGATGGTGAAGGCTATCAATTCTGGTATGCAAAAATGACAATCTATCTAAATGCTAATGGCTTGTGGGATTCAGTGGAAAAAGGTTATAAGGTTCCAGATGAGGATGTTGATCTCACTGTTCAACAAATCAGAGATTTAAAGGTGGAAAAACATAACAACTTCAAAGCATTATCATTATTGCATTATGCAATAACAGATAAAATATTTTCTCGCATCATTGGCATTTCAACTGCTAAGGAGGCTTGGGATGCTTTGAAGACAGAGTTTCAAGGAACAAAAAGAGTTAGAACTATCAGAGTCATTAATCTAAAAAGAGAGTTTGAAAGGCTCAATATGAAAGAAGATGAAACAATCAAAGACTACACAGGTAGATTGATGGAGGTTTCAAATCAAATGAAATTGCTTGGAGAAGATGTGACTGAGAAAACGTTAGTTAACAAAGTATTGGTTAGTTTGCCAACAAAATTTGATTCCAATATCGATGCCATAGAAGAGAGTAAAGATCTGGATACATTGACACTAGCTGAGCTCACTGGCTTTCTTCAAGCAAATGAGCAAAGACATGCTAAACAGAAATAAGAAGTGGAGGGTGCTTTTCAAGTCAAGCACAAAATTAAGACTTGGAAGAAGCAAAGCAGTACCTCTAAACCTTCCAGCAGTCTTGGAAAAAAGAAACTCTCTTGCACAATATGCAAAAGGAAGAATCACACTGAAAAAGATCGTTATTGGAAGGGTAAGCCTCAATGTAATAGATGCAAGTTGTTTGACCACAAAGAAAAGGATTGCAGAAGAAAAATTAAAGGCAAATCCAAGATTGAACAAGTAGTTGCAGCTGAAGTAGAAGAAGATGACAATGATGATGAACACTTGTTTATGGCAAAAGAATTCAGTTTTTCAGAATGCGAAAAAGTTTGGCTTATTGACAGTGGTTGTTCAAATCATATGACTCATAATAAGAAGTTGTTCAAAGAACTTGACAATGATTTCTCTACAACCATTACAGTAGGAAATGGTGAGAAAGTCAAAGCTATGGGAAAGGGAACAATTGCTGTCAGAACAAAAAATGGTATAAAACTCATTTCTGATGTGTTATATGTACCAAGCTTGCAATATAACTTAATTTGTGTAGGCCAACTTATGAAGAATGGCTTCACTCTTATCTTCAAAGATAATCATTGCTCCATCTTTAACACTAACCAAGCTGAGGTTGCAAGAGTACTAGTCTATCGTAACAGTTTTTCTATCCAATGGAGTCATCAAGCTTTTAGCTGTAAATTTGATGAAGCATGGATGTGGCACAAAATATTTGGTCACTATGATCTTAAGTCCATACACAAACTCAGCTCAGAAAGCATGGTTGACAACCTGCCTTTAGTTCAAATCCAGGATCAAGTATGTGAAAGCTGTCAGCAAGGGAAGATGAAGAGAAAGTCATTTCCAAAGAATCAAGCTTTTAGAGCTGATGATAAGCTTGATCTTGGTCACTCAGACGTGTGTGGGCCAGTGAAAGTTCAATCAATGAATGGAAGTAAGTATTTTGTAATATTCATTGATGATATGTCCAGATTTTGCTGGATATATTTCTTGAAGGAGAAGTCTGCAGTATTCAGCATCTTCAAGAAGTTCAAGACTCTAGTTGAAGCTCAAAGTGAAAAAAGAGTCAAGATTATAAGAACGGATAATAGGGGAGAATACACATCCTCATAATTTAAACAATTTTGTGAAGAAAATGGAATTCAACATCAACTCACTATTCCATATACCCTTCAACAAAATGGGGTTTCTGAAAGAAAAAACAGAACAATAATGGAGATGGTGAGAAGCATCTTATTTGAGAAGAAAATTCCCAAGAGATTTTGGGCAGAGGCAGCCAACACTTCAGTTTACCTCCTAAACAGACTGCCTACAAAAGCTCTAAATGGAAAAACTCCATTTGAAGCTTGGAACAAGAGAAAACCAAATGTCTCTCATCTTAGAATATTTGGTTCTACTTGTTTCATTCATGTTCCAGAAGCTAAAAGAGACAAGTTATCTAAGAAAGTTGAGAAAGGGATACTTGTTGGATATGGAGCAGATTATAAAGGCTACAGAGTGTTTAATCTTGACACCAAGAAAATTGAAATATGCAGAAACGTGGTGTTTGATGAAGAGGCAAGATTTAAATGGGAGGAAGAAACCTTTGATGGAAAGTTACTTAACTTTCAGGAGGAGAATGAAAATTTGACACCTCCTACAGAAACTGATGAAGAGAATGATGCCGAACCTCTGCAGCCTAGGTACAGATCATTAGAAGAAGTGTATCAAAGATGTAACTTGGTCATTCATGAACCAAGAACATTTAAAGAGGTTGAGTATGATAAACATTGGAGAAGGGCAATGTTAGAAGAGCTAGAAGTGATTGAGAAGAATCAAACCTGGCAGCTGGTTGAGCAACCTGAGAATAAGAAGGTAATAGGAGTAAAGTGGGTTTTCAAACTCAAGCTTAATTCTGAAGGCACAATCAACAAATACAAAGCACGATTGGTGGTCATGGGATACTCTCAACAATATGGGGTCGACTACTCAGAGACCTTTGCACCAGTAGCAAGGCTGGATACAATTAGGCTTTTGATAGCCTTGTCAGCCTGCAAGGGATGGAAATTACACCAATTGGATGTGAAGTCAGCTTTCCTTAATGGAATCCTAGAGGAGGAGATATATGTAAGCCAACCAGAAGGTTTGGAAGTGAAAGGAGAAGAAAACAAGGTATATAAGCTTCACAAAGCTTTATATGGGCTAAAACAAGCTCCTAGAGCTTGGTATAGTAGAATTGACTCTTACCTCATAAATTCAAATTTTCAAAGAAGTGAAAGTGATCCCACTCTCTACACTAAATCCTCAGGTAACTCTATTCTAATTCTTTCTCTCTATGTTGATGATCTTCTAATCACTGGTGATATAGAGAAATCAATTCAAGTCTTCAGGGAAAGCATGAAGAAATAATTTGAGATGACAGATTTGGGGCTAATGAGCTAGAATTTGAGATGACAGATTTGGGGCTAATGAGCTACTTTCTTGGTATGTTGATCACACAGCATCCAAAAGGGATCTTCTTGAGCCAAGAGAAATATGTGAAGAGTTTGCTTGAGAAGTTTAAAATGGAATCTAGTAAAGTTGTTTCTTCACTATTGGCCACAAGTGAGAAATTACTCAAAGAAGATGGTTCTGAAAAAGTGAATGAAACATTTTATAGGAGCTTGATCGGGGGACTAATGTACTTGACATCTACTAGGCCAAACATCATGTATTTTGTAAGTCTTTTATCTCGATTTATGAATAATTCATCTCAAATTCATATGAGGGCAGCTAAGAGAGTACTCAGATATCTCAATGGAACCAAAAAGTTTGGAATTCTATATGAAGGAGGAGGTTTGGTTTTGGAGGGATATGTTGATAGTGATTGGGCTGGCTCCCTAGACGACTCAAAGAGCACCGGTGGATATTGCTTCAAGCTTGGAAAAGGGATTTTCTGCTGGAGTTCCAAGAAGCAGAATGTGGTTGCTCAATCAACAGCTGAAGCTGAGTATATTTCAGCTGCATCAGGAGCAAACCAAGCTGTATGGTTGAGGAAGGTTCTATCAGATTTGGGATTCAATCAAGCAATCTCAACTACTATCTACTGTGATAGCAAGTCAGCGATTTCTATCTCTGAGAATCCAGTCCATTTTGGGAGAACAAAACATATACAAGTCAAGTATCATGTAATCAGAGAAAAAATCAAGAATGGTGAAGTAAATTTGGAATATTGCAAATCACAAGAAAACCTGGCTGATATCTTTACCAAGTCTCTACCGGGATATCAATTTGAGAACTTGAGATCAAAGTTAGGAGTTACAAGTCACTACTTCAAGGAGGAGTGTTAGAATTTTGAAGTAGTTCACATATGAGTTCTCCTTTCTAATAAAAGTTGACTTTTTGTGTTTGACATTTTGTGTCGTTGACTCTCATGCATACAGTTAGAGGGGATTGATTCAAACTTGCTCCAATTGGTTTCACAGTAATCAGATAAGAATTGAAGAAGTTAGACCCTCACTTGCGTGACAAGTTGTCTTGAAGCTTGCTGCAGGACAAGATCAAGTTTGGCGGTTTTTTATGATTCTAGTTGGAATCTCAATTGTCAAACAAGTTTGTTTTGATGTTTTTGATGTGTTTAAAGTATTAGAAAGAAGTCTGGAATTGCTTGTGGAAGTTTGGGAATTGGAAGAGAAATTTTTTCTCTGTTTCTGCAAAAGCTGCAGTATGCAGAACTTTTCTGCATAGTTCTGTAGTTGTGTGCTAAATGGTTTAAAGACATGTTTTTTATCAGATTAAGTTCAGTTTTTTTTTTCTTTTCAGGTTAGTTAGGTAGATGTTGATTTGATTTAAGCTTCTCAAGTTGTACCTTTTAGATTTAACTTTATTTTCTTCATCATAGCAAGTTGTAATACTTAAACAACTCAAGTTAATGAAATCTTATGCAATTTTTAGAAATTGGGAGTGTTTTCTGTTTTTTCCAGATTCTCTATTCTTTTACAGTCTGCCACCACAAGTCCTTACAATAGAAGCAAATTCTCATCTAATTCAAAGAGCAATACTGATAATTCCGGTGATTTTGGACTTAGAAAGAAGGATAACCTCCCGAAGGATAGAGATGAAAATTCCAAAGTTCAATGGAGATGATCCCTCTGCATGGATAAGTAAGACAAAAGCGTTCTTTTCTTTTAAGAAGATTCGTCACCATGAACAGGTATCATTTGTAGCATATCACTTTGATGAAAAATGCCACTCAACGAGAAGAAATTAGTGATGGGGTTTACTTGAAGTTTCAACCATATCAGGCCTCAATATTATGTTAGGCTCATCGGAAGAAGATAATTAATAAGTATTTTGGTCCATACAAAGTGATTGGCATAAGTTGGAGCAGTAGCACATCGCCCTGTTATTTCTAAGTAGTATATCGGATTTTCCATGTTTGATTATCAAAAATATGTGTTGGTGACCCAAAAATTATTCCTTCATTTCCACCATATGATGATGGAGGCGCACAGTGCTCCAATTACTCTAGATAGTAGATTATAGATGGGTAAGAGAGAGACAGAAAAGAGTTTCAAGAAACATTGGTCTATTAAGAGCAGCTTCTAAGAGAAGAAAGTATCATTGGAACAAGTCGATTTCCAACTTCAACCTTGAAGTCCAACCAACTTAAACAAACTTGTTTGAGGTTAGAGCAGCTCCATTTGAGGTAAAAAATGCACTAAGACAGAAACTTCACAAGGCCAAAATCAATAAAACAGTAAAAGCAAGATTAGGCCTCAAGTTGAGTTTTAATGATCTGATCACCTTCAAACCAATTGCAACAAGTCATAAATGATGAGAGGAAGCTAATGGAATTGGAGTCAATGCATTTGGATTAGGGAGTCAAAAAGTCAACGTTTTTGGCTAATTTCCAATTGTGAAGTCACTAACCAAACAAGCAATCTTCAAACACTCCTCCTTGAATGTTTTGTGAGTGACTCCCAATTTACATTTGAAGTAATCAAACTTGAACCCGGAGAGAGGCTTGGTAAAGATGTCAGCATTCTGATTTTCAGAATTGCAATATTCCAACCTTATTTCTCCATTTTTGATAAGCTCCCTAATCACATGAAACTTGATCAAAATATGCTTTGTATTTCCAACCTGAATTGGATTCTCAGATATGGCAATAGCAGATTGACTATCACAGTAGATAGTTGTAGGATCCAATTGAATGAAACCAAGATCTTTCATCATTTTCCTTATCCAAGTTGCTTGATTGGCTGCTGCAATGTACTCAACTTCAGCCGTTGATTGAGCAACTACTTGCTGTTTCTTAGAGCTCCAGCAGAAGACCCATGATCCAAGTGAGAAGCAGAAGCCACTTGTGCTTTTCATGTCATCAATTGATCCAGCCCAATCACTGCCTACATAGCCATGTAAATTTAATTCTCCCTTCTCATACCAGATTCCATTAGATGAGGTGCCACTTAGATATCTCAACATCCTCTTGGCAGCCCCATTATGCATTTGAGTTGGCTCATGCATGAATCTAGAGAGTAAGCAGGTAGCTTGCATAAGATCAAGCCTTATTGCTGTTAGGTACATAAGACCTCCTATGAGACTCCTAAAGCTTGTTGAATCCACCCTTTCTGAACCATCAGATTTGGATAACTTTTCACTAGCAACTAGGGGAGTGGAAACAGGTTTAGAGCATTCCATCTTGAACCTTTTCAAAAGGTCATTAGCATACTTAGCTTGAGATATGAAGATCCCATTAGATAGTTGGAGAATCTCCATTCCAAGAAAGTATCTCATGCTTCCAAGATCAGTCATCTCAAATTCTATTTTCATATCAGATTTGAATTTTTCCACTAAGCTAGACTCACACCCGATCACCAACAAGTCATCAACATATAAAGAGACAATTAGAGTTGAGATACCTTGTTTGATGATGTAGAGGGTTTGATCACTCTCACTCCTTAGAAAGCCTTTGCTGATGAGGTAGCCATTGATCCTTGCATACCAAGCTCTTGGAGCTTGTTTCAGTCCATATAGAGCTTTGTGAAGTCTATACACTTGATCTTCCTTTCCCATTGTGATGAATCCCTCAGGTTGAGCCACATAGATCTCCTCCTCTAGGTAGCCATTAAGGAAGGCGGACTTGACATCAAGTTGATCAATTTTCTACCCTTTTGAAGCTGCAATAGCTAATGCATTCTGATTGTATCCAATCTAGCAACTGGAGCAAAGGTGTCTCCATAATCAACTCTATGCTGTTGTGAATATCCCTTGACAACAAGTCTTGCTTTATGCCTCTTGGTGGTTCCATCCGGATTGACTTTAACCTTGTAAATCCACTTCACCCCAATGGTTTTCTTGCCTTCTGGTTTCTTGGTCAGTTTCCAAGTCTCATTCTTATTGATTGTGGAAATCTCCTCATTCATTGCTTGTTCCCAATTTGGATCACCTTTGGCCTCTTCATAGCAGCTAGGTTCTGAGATGGCCAAGTTGCATCTTTGATACACATCATCAATGCTTCTGAACCTTGGATTTTCAGGTTCATCCTCTTCATCAGACAAAGGTTCAGATTGCACAGCTTGCTCCTCCATCAATAATTCTGAGCTTTCTTCATCTTCATTGTCTCATTTGAGGCTTGCTAACTCATCAAATGTTACATCCCTACTGACCATAACCTTGTTGGACTTTGGGTTGAAAACTCTATATCCCTTGCTTTCAGCACTATAACCAACCATCACACACTTTTCTGATTTTTCAGAGAGTTTATCCCTCTTGGCATGAGGGATATGGATGAAGCGAAATTGAACCGAATACTTTGAGATGAGAGGCAGAAGGTTTGAGGTTGAACCATGCCTCATATGGAGTTTTTCCCTCCACAGCTTTGGTAGGAAGTCTGTTCAGTAGATGCATAGAGGTGAAGGCTGCCTCAGCCCAAAACCTTTTGGGGATCTTCTTCTTAAACAGCATGCTTCTAGACATCTCCATTATTATTCGGTTTCTTCTTTCAGCAACCCCATTTTGCTGAGGTGAATAAGGCACTGTAAATTGGTGGACAATGCCTTGAGTTTCACAAAAATATTTGAACTCAGTTGAGTTGTATTCCCCTCCATTATCAGTCCTTAAGACTTTGATTTTCTTTTCTGACTGAGCTTCAACCAAGGCTTTGAACTTCTTGAACAGCCCGAACACTTCTAATTTGTTCTTGAGAAAGTAAATCCAACCATACCTTGTTTGATCATCTATAAACAGTAGGAAGAATTTGTTGTTGTTCAATGAGGGAACCTTCATAGGTCCACATACATCGGAGTGAACAAGTTGAAGCTTCTCAGATGCCCTATTAGCTTGGTTGATAGGAAAAAGCTTCCTCTTCATTTTTCCAAGTTGACAGCATTCACAAATTTCAGTTTGAACTTGCAATTTTGGAATGTCTTCAACCAGCCCTTTTGAGCTCAGAATGCTAAGTTTTCTTAGGTCACAATGGCCATATCTTTTGTGCCAAAGCCATGATTCATCAGCTTTGCTCATCATAGCCTTATGATCACCATTTTCCCAATTTAGAGAGAAGCTGTTGTTGTTGATCTTGGCCTGAGCAATCAACTTTATGTTGGAATCTAGGATTCTGCAGTATTCTTCTTGGAAGGTAAGACATCAGCCACTCTTCATTATTTTCCCCACACTGAGAAGATTCTGATCCAGATTCGGAACATAAAGAACATCTTTGATTGTCCTTGCTCCATTGCTTGTCTTGACAGAAACAGTCCCTCTTCCTTCTGCCTTCAGAGTTTCACCATTGCCTACAATGACATTTGTCTTGCTTGACATGTCTAGGCTGAGAAACAAGTCTTTGTTGAAGGTCATGTGACTTGTGCATCCACTATCAATCAACCATTCATGCCTTTGTCTTAGTCTTTTGGCTTGTGTGACCATGAAAGCATTTTCTTCATCTTCAGCATGATTTGCTTGCTGAGATTTGTGATTTTCTGTTTCATACTTCCTTTTTCTGCACTCCTTCTCCACATGACTGAATCTTTTGCAATAGGAGCATTGAGGTTTGCCCTTGTTCCAACAAGTCTTTTCAAAGTGCCCCTTTCTCTTGCAAATGGTACAAGTGTGTTCCTTCTTCTTGCTTGCAGGATTTGAAAGTTTGGAGCTATTGCCTTGGTTGTCCCTTTTCCAAGGTTTTTTCTGATTTGCAAAGAAAGCACCTTCTGTAGTTGCATCTGTCCTATTTGAATGTCTCTTCTCATTTGCTTGAAGTGAGCCTACGAGTTCATTCATGGTCAGTTTGGACAGATCTTTGCTTTCCTCTATAGCATCCACTTTTGAGTCAAATTTGGAAGGCAAGCTCACTAACACTTTGTTCACGATGGAGCTCTCAGTAATGTCACTTCCTAGCATTCTCATTTGACTCACTATCTCATTTATCTTATCCACATAAGCCTTGATAGGCTCATCATCTTTCATTCTTAGAGCTTCAAAGTCTCTTCTTGCAGTGAGCAAGTTGACAGCTCTAACCCTTTTGGTTCCATGGAATTCTGCTTGAAGAGTATCCCACACTGATTTGGCATTTTTGAGGCCAAGAATTCTTGTGTGAATCTCATTCGAAATGGCAGATTGGATTACTGTAAGGGCTCTATAGTTCTTCAATCTTTTTTCCTTGTCTGCCTTCAGTTGGTTGACTATGAAGTGCTCATCTTCAGCAGGAGGTTCGTAGCCTTCTTCCACTGCTTCCCATAGATCAAATGCAATAAGGTAATTTTGCATCTTGTCATTCCATATGTGATAGTCTTTTCCACTGAAAACAGGTGGAGAGGGAAGATTCACACTGTTGGAAGACATTTCTGATTTTTTGGTTTTTTGAGTAGGTAAGAATCTGTTTTTTTTTTTTTATCGATTGAAGTTGGAGAGAAAGAATGGATGATGATCAGGCCCCTTAAGAATTAAGCTCTGATACCATGTTAGAATTTCGAAGTTGAGAGCAAAAAACAGAATACACTTTGTTTTCTGATAAAATTTGCTTACTTGCTAAAATGCAAGTTTTTCATTTCATTAATACTTAATAAAGAGATGATTACAAATCAGAATAATTACTAAAGTTAAAGTAAACTAAGACATCTCTAATCAACTAGGATTAGAAGTTACAATACTAGATTGGACATTACAAAAGTGTTAAGTACAATCAAGCACACAAAAATAGCAAAAAAGCTGTTCTGTAAAAACAGCAAAGGCAAAAAGCTGTTACTGTAAAAACAGCTTTTGGCTTTGTGCTAAAACACCAAAAGTGAGATGATGGAATTTGGCATGCTTGATCTCGAAGCTTGAGGTCCAACCAACTTAAACAAACTTGCTTGAGGTTAGAGCAGCTCCATTTGAGGTAAAAAATGCACTAAAACAGAAACTTCACAATGCCAAAATCAATAAAATAGTAAAAGCAAGATTAGGCCTCAAGTTGAGTTTTAATGATCCGATCACCTTCAAACCAATTGCAACAAGTCATAAATGATGAGAGGAAGCTAATGGAATTGGAGTCAATGCATTTGGATTAGGGAGTCAAAAAGTCAACATTTTTGGCTAATTTCCAATTGTGAAGTCACTAACCAAACAAGCAATCTTCAAACAACTTTTACTAGAATATGTATTTTTTATTGGTTACACAAAGTAGTTACAACGGTTTCATGGGAATGAGATGCCATCAACTGTCATCCCTCCATCAACACAGATAGTCTGGCCGGTGATGTAAGACGCTGCCGGTAAGCAAAGAAAAGCTACCAATGACGACACCTCCTCTGGCTCTCCCACTCTTCCCATAGGGGTCCGCGAGATAATCTTCTCGTAAAAACTTTCGACAGAAAGATACTATCAAAAGGAAAATAAGAGTCGGATAATTATTATTAGTCACGTATATCATCACGTTTATAGAGCTAACACAGTAATAAGAACACGTTTTTTATTAAAAAGCTGAAAAGTAGAATGTCTTACAGAATCAGCAAGAGGTGTCTTGATGAACCAAGGTGCTACAGAGTTGACCCTAACATTATCTGTTGCCCACTCGCATGCCAGATTTCTTGTTAATTGGTTTATTGCTCCTACCATTTTTAAGTAACCATTAGTGGCAAAACATGTTTATTAAGAGAAGCAATGATTCTAATTCTAATCGATTACCCTTAGTAGCCCCATATATGGATCCAACAGCAACCGAGACAACTCCAGCAACAGAAGAGATGAAGACAATGTTTCCTGCTCCAGAAGCTTTCAGTAGAGGATGCGCAAGTTGGCTCAGGTGATAACACGATTCCAGATTTGTTGTCACAAGAAACGAGAAATCTTCTGCTGTGTACTCTGTGGTTGGCTTTAATGTGCCTGTCCCCACGTTATTGATCTAAACATACAGGGCCAGCCATTTTGGAATGAAAATCACATCAATGATACGAGGTGTGTGTGTTTTTAGATGATTAGATCCGAATTGATTATGATGATAAGCAGAGGAGATTCAGTTTACCAGGATGTCAAGCCGGCCGTCAAAGAGAGAAGAAACAGAGTTGATTAGCTTTTCTCTTTCTGCTCTAGAAGAAACATCACAGACAGAACCGGAAACTCGATAGCCCTTGCTCTGCAATTCAACCAAGCGTGCGTTGAGCTCCGCTTCGTTTCTAGAGCAGGTATGTACAGTTGCTCCTAATCCTGCTAATTCCTCCACCACAGCATGCCTATATATATATATATATGTATATATACATATATAATAGAGAGAGAGAGAGAGATTTAGCAGAAAGATAGCTACAATGGTAGTTCTATAAGAAAGTGATTGCAAACTAAATAAGAACTAAGAAGAAGGAGAACCCGATTCCTTTGGTTCCACCCGTGACAAGAGCTTTCATTCCTTGAAGGGACCATCTGCTGCTATTTTTCTCACCCATTCTCTTCTTCCCTGCTCTTTCTATCTCTCTCTTTTGATCCTCCTTCACGAATACTACTTGCTAGTGCGACTAATTAAGTGCAGAATATATAATCATAAGAATACTAACAAGCATCTCTGTCTTTCTTAATAAATAAAGAGATGATAAAGTACAAATGAGCTGTGTGGTCCTACCTCTATAAAGTCCAGACTAGATTTTTCTCTAATACTTCCAATCTGATCCTGGTCCGGTCCCACCTCTCTGAAGTCTATTTGTATGCATACATAATATAATAATATAACAAGCGTATACTTTTTTTTTTTGTCCCCACTTCCTTCACCTCTTGTATTACGTTCCTACAAAATAATAATTGGACTATTATCTTACGTACTGCCTCATCTCTCATATTACTTGAACAAACTAGATTTCTCTTCTTAAGCAAAGATATGGAAAAGAATAGTATGTCTTCAAATGAGACTTTTGCCAATAAGGGAAGTAGAAAGGCTTAATGTAGAAGAGAAGAAAAGTACAAGGACGATCAGTCATACATCGACAAACAGTCATACATACAGTTTGTATGCATACATAATATAATAATATACCATGTGATATAAACCATGCCTGGAGATGACGAATCTGTGATTCAATGATCTAATATCGTTCTACTCAGATTCGAATGGGATGTAGAAGACTCCCTCCTCAATCCATGATGGAATAACGTATTAATAAGTCGGGATGAATGCCATAGATAAATCTGATAAGTTCGAAAAAATATAGAAAAACTAAAGAGAATTTTCTCTCAAATGTTTTATCACTGATTTGTCTCTACAAAAGAAATCAACGTTCTTTATATAGAGGAAGTTCTAGCAGAGAAAACACAACCTAAGTAATGTGAGATTCTTAGAAAACTAAGCATACATTTAAATAAAGCCCAATAAAACTAAACAAAAAATTAAATATAATCTAATTTCCTCAATTTGATCAAAACAACCCAAAAACCAAAATATTAATCTATTCTCATGTGATTTAGAGATATCAAACTCAAATAAATACTTGAAAAGTAGTTAGGAGACTTTATCCATCATTTGAGTTTATTATGATGATATTGACCCAAATCAACCCGAAACTCTTCAATAAACTCATTCCTTTATTATGGGTTTCTCCAAAACTTGAGCTACTGAATATCATCTTGGAGAATCACATTCATCACCTTCAATGCGCCTCCATGAAAAGGCGTGAGCCCATGTTACTTGAATCAGCACATTAAACGCTTCTTTGAATTTCTTCACATGAGCTCTTGTAATCGGACCAACGGGGACTTGAATTGGGTCTGAATATGCATCAATCCATGTTCTAGACTTGTCTTCATCATTCCCCTCCTCTTGAAAAGGATTTATCCTCAAATTGTCACCTACATCAAAAAGACTTAAATCAGAAATATTAAAAGAAGCATTAACACCATACTCATGCAAATCTAGCCTGTAAGCATTATCATTGATCCTTTCAAGGACTTGAAATGGACCGTCCCCTCTTGGAAGCAGCTTGGAATGTCTTTGCTCCGGAAATCATTCCTTCCTCATTTGCAACCAAGAAGAAGAAGAACCAGATTTCTTTGGTTTCACCCGTGACAAGAGCTTTCAGTCCTTGGAAGGGACCATCTTTGTTCTCTATGTTTCCTTCATCTTCCTCTCTCTCTCGAATATCGAATATATAAAAAAACTTCAAGAACCTCCACATTCCTATAGTAACACTGTATGATTTCATTAATGGATAATAATAACCATCTCACAATTCTACAATTCTACAATTCTACAATTCCACAATTCCAAACAATAAAATCCAGCTTGCCATTACAAGCCAAATGCACTTTTTTTTTGTAGAAGTTAGCAAATTTTTTTAATTGTTTTTTTAAACACCGTTCCAGAGTTCAGTTTAATCAAAACGCCAATTTGATAAGTTCGCCTAAACGGATTCTTCTTTACATTTCTAGAATTTCTAGATTGCTAATTACAACTATGAAAAGCAATCCAATTATTTATTTATTGTAAAATGGGATGTCATGGGAAGGAGATGCCATTGACTGTAAACCCTCCATCAACACAGATAGTTTGCCCTGTTATGTAAGATGCTGCTGGAAGGCATAGAAACGCCACTAATGCCGACACCTCCTCCGGCTTTCCCACTCTTCCCAGTGGAGTTCGTGAAACAACCTTTTCATGGAGACTTTCATTGGAAAGCAACTGCATGATTTATAATAAATGAATAAATAAAAGGGATCAAATCATTACAATTAAAATTCATGAATATCAACTTCACAAGGCTAGGTCATATTCAGAACAAAATGAAAACTTAGCACTTGTTGACGTACGTCGTGAACAAGGGGTGTCCTGATAACCCAAGGTGCAACACAGTTGGCCCTTATGTTGTCTGTTGCCCACTCGCACGCCAGATTTCTAGTTAACTGGTTCATTGCTCCTGCCAAATTAATGCAAGAAAATTGGGGTTAATTAGGATCGACTTAAGTCCTAAATAGATCATTATAACAAATCGATAAGAAACCTATTGGATTTATTAATCCCATTATTGAGTAACTGATATGATTATCAAGAAATGCGAGGATTAGTTACTTACCCTTCATAGGTCCATATAGGGATGCACCAGGAGTAACTGCTACAACTCCACCAACTGTAGAGATGAAGACGATGTTTCCTGCCCCAAAAGCTTTCAAAAGGGGATATGCCAGCTGGGTTAAGTGATAACATGATTCCAGATTTGTGGTCATAAGAAACCAAAAATCTTCGGAAGTGTACTCTGTGGCTGGTTTTGCCCTGTTTGTCCCAACGTTGTTTATCTACAATATACACATATAATCAATATGTCTATCTCTGGATTTGCAAGCTGGAGTTTCCCTGTGTTACCTAATAACCTACTAAACTCCAGTTTCATCACGGAATTATGCCAAAAAGAGTTGGAAGAGAGTTGAATTACCAGGATGCTAAGCTGACCATTGAAGAGAGATGAAACAGTGTCGATCAGCTTCTCTCTTTCTGCTTTAGAAGAAACATCACAGACAGAAGCAGAGACATGAAAACCCTTGTTCTGCCATTTGAGCAAGCATGCATTGATGTCTGACTCATTGCGCGAGCATGTATGGACAGTGGCTCCTAAGCCAGCCAGTTCCTCCACCACAGCATGCCTGAATGATCAAATTAAAAAACTCATCTCAATTCTGTTGCAAGAATTTTCAAAACAAATCACCGAAAAAATAATAGTTTAACCCATATTTTAATAAGGTTGACTGAACAACATCTATTTTAGGGATAGAAACCTTCAACCTCACAGTGATCATAATCCATAGACACTCTAATGCAAAGCATGTGCACCATTACTTGGATTTTTCACCACTTAAGGAGCCGATCCTTGTTACAATTGTTGGAGAGTTGAGATCAAAGCTAATTAAGCTCAAGTTACTAGTTTAGAAAGTAACCAATTTACAGTAAAAAGGGCTATCAATCCTAAATGAAGAAGATGGAGAAGAAACAGAAGAAGAAGACGGACCCGATTCCTTTGGTTCCACCGGTGACAAGAGCTTTCATTCCTTGAAGGGACCATCTGCTGCTATTTTTCTCACCCATTCTCTTCTTCCCTCCTCTTTCTATCTCTCTCTTTTGATCCTCCTTCACGAATACTACTTGCTAGTGCGACTAATTAAGTGCAGAATATATAATCATAAGAATACTAACAAGCATCTTTGTCTTTCTTAATAAATAAAGAGATGATAAAGTTCAAATGAGCTGTGTGGCAGAGTCCCGCCTCTCTAAAGTCCAGACTAGATTTTTCTCTAATACTTCCAATCTGATCCTGGTCCGGTCCCACCTCTCTGAAGTCTATTTGTATGCATACATAATATAATAATATAACAAGTGTATACTTTTTTTTTTTGTCCCCACTTCCTTCACCTCTTGTATTACGTTCCTACAAAATAATAATTGGACTATTATCTTAGGTACTGCCTCATCTATCATATTATTTGAACAAACTAGATTTCCCTTCTTAAGCAAAGATATGGAAATGAATAGTATGTCTTCGAATGAGACTTTCGCCAATAAGGGAAGTAGAAAGGCTTAATGTAGAAGAGAAGAAAAGTACAAGGACGATCAGCCATACATCGACAATGTTAAAAGTCTAAATTGAATTAAAGGTCTTATGTCTAAAAAATATTTTATAAATACTTAATAAATGTATCATATATTGAAAATAGAGAAAGTTTTCAAAATATTTATAAGTGATTATAAATAATGAGTATTTATAATAATAAATAAAGATTGAGGTCTGATCGGGACTCACATTCGCATGCGGGCGTGAGACACTTAGCACTTGGCACTTTTGCGATGCGGTGGCCGGGCGCCACTTGCAGTGGTTGACCGATTCAATTAAAATGGTTGACAGTTAAAACAGTTAGTTGCCGTTGGAATTTGAATTTCGAGAATTCAAATATATTACCGTTAAAACAGTTTAACTATTTTTTCAATGTGTACGACTGTTCGAGAAACAATACACTGTTTTACGAACATGTACCAAATTTGCTAATAAATATGAAAACTCTGTACTGTCAAAATATACATAACAAAACCAATATTTCATAACAAAGTTTCATTGTTGCTTGTGAGACTTTGTAAAGGCTTGCCATATCCCGAAAACTATTTTGACAGTTAAAACAATTAGTTGTCATTGAAATTTGAATTCCGGGAATTCAAATATATTACCGCTAAAACAGTTTAACTATTTTTTCAACGTGTATGACTATTCGAGAAATAGTACACTGTTTCACAAACATCTGCCAAATTTGCCAATAAATATGAAAAATTTGTACCGTCAGAATATATATAACAAAACCGATATTTCATAACAAAGTTTCACTGCTGCTTGTGAGACTTTGTAAAAGCTTGTCATATCCCGAAAATTATTTTTATAGTAACCTAAAGCAATCCGGGAGAGTGAAAATATTATATTTTGGAAAAAGTATTTATTACGTGTTTCAAGTTTCAATTCCAAAATACTACCAACGCCCACCTCTCTATAGTCTATACATACAGTTTGTATGCATACATAATATAATAATATACCATGTGATATAAATCACGTCTGGAGATGATGAATCTATGATTCAAGGATCTAATATCGTTCTAGTTAGATTCGAATGGGATGTAAAAGACTCCCCAATCCATGATGGAATAACGGATTTATAAGTTGGAATTACGGATTTATAAGTCGGAATGAATGTTATAGATAAATCTGATAAGTTCGAAAAATTATAAAAGAACTAAAAAGAATTTTCTCTCAAATGCTTTATCACTGATTTGTCTCTACAAAAGAAATCAACCCTCTTTATATAGAGGAAGTTCTATCAGAGAAAACACAACCTAAGTAATGTGAGATTCTTAGAAAACTAAGCATACAACTAAATAAAGCCTAATAAAACTAAATAAACAATTAAATAGAATCCAATTTCCCCAATCTGATCAAAACAACCCAAAAACCAAAATATTAATCTATTCTCATGTGATTTAGAGATATAAACCTCAAATAAATACTTGAAAAGTAGTTAGGAGACTTTATCCATCATTTGAGCTTATTTTGATGATATTGAACCAAATCAGCCTGAAACTCTTCAATAAGCTCATTATTTCATTATGGGCTTCTCCAAAACTTGAACTATTGAATACCATCTTGGAGAATCATATTCACCGCCTTCAATAGGCCTCCATAAAAAGGCGTGAGCCCATGTTACTTGAATCATCATATTAAATGCTTCTTTGAATTTTTTTGCACGAGCTCTTGTAACTGATCAACGGGGACTTGAATTGGGTATGAATATGCATCAATACATGTTCTAGGCTTGTCCTCATCATTCGCCTTCTCTTGAAAAAGATTTATCCTCAAATTGTCACCTATATCAAAAAGACTTAAATCATCAATATTAAAAGAAGCATTAACACTATACTCACGAGGAAAATCTAGCCTGTAAGCATTATCATTGATCCTTTCAAGGACTTGAAATGGACCGTCCTCTCTTGGAAGCAGCTTGGAATGTCTTTGCTCCGGAAATCATTCCTTCCTCATTTGCAACCAAGAAGAAGAAGAACCAGATTTCTTTGGTTTCACCCGTGACAAGAGCTTTCAGTCCTTGGAAGGGACCATCTCTGTTCTCTATGTTTCCTTCATCTTCCTCTCTCTCTCGAATATCAAATATATAAAAAAACTTCAAGAACCTCCACGTTCCTATAGTAACACTGTATGATTTCATTAATGGATAATAATAACCATCTCACAATTCTACAATTCTACAATTCTACAATTCCACAATTCCAAACAATAAAATCCAGCTTGCCATTACAAGCCAAATGCACTTTTTTTTTTGTAGAAGTTACCAAATTTTTTTAATTTTTTTTTTAAACACCGTTCCAGAGTTCAGTTTAATCAAAACGCCAATTTGATAAGTTCGCCTAAACGGATTCTTCTTTACATTTCTAGAATTTCTAGATTGCTAATACAACTATGAAAAGCAATCCAATTATTTATTTATTGTAAAATGGGATGTCATGGGAAGGAGATGCCATTGACTGTAAACCCTCCATCAACACAGATAGTTTGCCCTGTTATGTAAGACGCTGCTGGAAGGCATAGAAATGCCACTAATGCCGACACCTCCTCCGGCTTTCCCACTCTTCCCAGTGGAATTCGTGAAACAACCTTTTCATGGAGACTTTCATTGGAAAGTAACTGCATGATTTATAATAAATGAATAAATAAAAGGGATCAAATCATTACAATTAAAATTCATGAATATCAACGTCACAAGGTTAGGTCATATTCAGAATAAAATGAAAACTTAGCATTTGTTTACTCTGTGGTTGGCTAGGTCATCCAGCAAAGGTAGAAGAATAGTAGGGACAGATTATACCTCTTGTTGTTGTTGTTGGACGGTTGCTGATATTGAGAAAAGATGGAAGCAATTGAGTAGACCTTCAGTTTTTGACAATCTCCTTGACCGGTGAGGATGCAACTGCTCCAATTGCATTAATGGTTCTCCTTGTAACCTTATTTTCTGACCAAGCCAGTCAAATTCCATGTATAAGGATTCGTAATCCGTAATGATCCTTCCCAGCAGCTCTATCCATTGCACGCCTAACACAACATCAGTACCTTGCAATTTCAAGACATAAAAGTCTATATTGAAGTTCTGACCATTCACTTTGATTGGTACTTGAGGACAAAATCCATTGCAATGCATTGTATCTCCATTTCAAATCAAGACCTTGAAGTGAGGCGAAGCTGTGATTGGAAATTTGAGAAATGTAGCTACCCTCTCCCGTGTATAAAATTGTGAGTACTCCCTACATCTAGCCACTCTTCCACCCGATGATCGAGATCACCACATGTCTGTGTTAGAATTGCTAAGTAGTTCACATATGAGTTCTCCTTTCTCATAAAGGTTGACTTTTTGTGTTTGACATTTTGTGCTGTTGACTCTCATGCATACAGTTAGAGGGGATTGATTCAAACTTGTTCTAATTGGTTTCACAGTAATCGGATAAGAATTGAAGAAGTTAGACCCTCACTTGCATGACAAGTTGTCTTGAAGCCTGCTGCAAGACAAGATCAAGTTTAGCGGTTTTTTGTGATTCTAGTTGGAATCTCAATTGTCAAACAAATTTGTTTTGATGTGTTTAAAGTATTAGAAAGAAGTCTGGAATTGCTTGTGGAAGTTTGGGAATTGGAAGAGAAATTTTTTCTCTGTTTCTACAAAAGCTGCAGTATGCAGAACTTTTCTGCATAGTTCTGTAGTTGTGTGCTAAATGATTTAAAGACATGCTTTTGATCAGATTAAGTTCAGTTTTTTTTTCTTTTTAGGTTAGTTAGGTAGATGTTGATTTGATTTAAGCTTCTCAAGTTGTACTTTTTAGATTTAACTTTATTTTCTTCACCATAGCAAGTTGTAATACTTAAGCAACTCAAGTTAATGAAATCTTATGCAATATTTAAAAATTGTGAGTGTTTTCTGTTTTTTCCAGATTCTCTATTCTTTTACATGGTATCAGAGCCAAATTCTTGAGGGACCTGTTTATCTTTCAAATCCATACAACTTGCTTTCAAAAAAATACAAACCAAAAGTATAGCATTCACGATGGCCAAGATCAATATGCCAGCTCCACCCCTCTTTGATGGTGAAGGCTATCAATTCTGGTATGCAAAAATGACAATCTATCTAAATGCTAATGGCTTGTGGGATTCAGTGGAAAAAGGTTATAAGGTTCCAGATGAGGATGTTGATCTCACTGTTCAACAAATCAGAGATTTAAAGGTGGAAAAACATAACAACTTCAAAGCATTATCATTATTGCATTATGCAATAACAGATAAAATATTTTCTCGCATCATTGGCATTTCAACTGCTAAGGAGGCTTGGGATGCTTTGAAGACAGAGTTTCAAGGAACAAAAAGAGTTAGAACTATCAGAGTCATTAATCTAAAAAGAGAGTTTGAAAGGCTCAATATGAAAGAAGATGAAACAATCAAAGACTACACCAGTAGATTGATGGAGGTTTCAAATCAAATGAAATTGCTTGGAGAAGATGTGACTGAGAAAACGTTAGTTAACAAAGTATTGGTTAGTTTGCCAACAAAATTTGATTCCAATATCGATGCCGTAGAAGAGAGTAAAGATCTGGATACATGGACACTAGCTGAGCTCACTGGCTTTCTTCAAGCAAATGAGCAAAGACATGCTAAACAGAAAGAAGAAGTGGAGGGTGCTTTTCAAGTCAAGCACAAAATTAAGACTTGGAAGAAGCAAAGCAGTACCTCTAAACCTTCCAGCAGTCTTGGAAAAAAGAAACTCTCTTGCACAGTATGCAAAAGGAAGAATCACACTGAAAAATATCGATATTGGAAGGGTAAGCCTCAATGTAATAGATGCAAGTTCTTTGACCACGAAGAAAAGGATTGCAGAAGAAAAATTAAAGGCAAATCCAAGATTGAACAAGTAGTTGCAGCTGAAGTAGAAGAAGATGACAATGAATATGAACACTTGTTTATGGCAAAAGAATCCAGTTTTTCAGAATGCGAAAAAGTTTGGCTTATTGACAGTGGTTGTTCAAATCATATGACTCATAATAAGAAGTTGTTCAAAGAACTTGACAATGATTTCTCTACAACCATTACAGTAGGAAATGGTGAGAAAGTCAAAGCTATGGGAAAGGGAACAGTTGCTGTCATAACAAAAAATGGTATAAAACTCATTTCTGATGTGTTATATGTACCAAGCTTGCAATATAACTTACTTTGTGTAGGCCAACTTATGAAGAATGGCTTCACTCTTATCTTCAAAGATAATCATTGCTCCATCTTTGACAGTAACCAAGCTGAGGTTGCAAGAGTACCATTCTATCGTAACAGTTTTTCTATCCAATGGAGTCATCAAGCTTTTAGCTGTAAATCTGATGAAGCATGGATGTGGCACAAAATATTTGGTCACTATGATCTTAATTCCATACACAAACTCAGCTCAGAAAGCATGGTTGACAACCTGCCTTTAGTTCAAATCCAGGATCAAGTATGTGAAAGCTGTCAGCTAGGGAAGATGAAGAGAAAGTCATTTCCAAAGAATCAAGCTTTTAGAGCTGATGATAAGCTTGATCTTGTTCACTCAAACGTGTGTGAGCCAGTGAAAGTTCAATCAATGAATGGAAGTAAGTATTTTGTAATATTCATTGATGATATGTCCAGATTTTGTTGGATATATTTCTTGAAGGAGAAGTCTGCAGTATTCAGCATCTTTAAGAAGTTCAAGACTCTAGTTGAAGCTCAAAGTGAAAAAAGAGTCAAGATTATAAGAATGGATAATGGGGGAGAATACACATCATCAGAATTTAAACAATTTTGTGAAGAAAATTGAATTCAACATCAACTCACTATTCCATATACCCCTCAACAAAATGGGGTTTCTGAAAGAAAAAACAGAACAATAATGGAGATGGTGAGAAGCATCTTATTTGAGAAGAAAATTCCCAAGAGATTTTGGGCAGAGGCAGCCAACACTTCAGTTTACCTCATAAACAGACTGCCTACAAAAGCTCTAAATGGAAAAACTCCATTTGAAGCTTGGAACAAGAGAAAACCAAATGTCTCTCATCTTAGAATATTTGGTTCTACTTGTTTCATTCATGTTCCAGAAGCTAAAAGAGACAAGTTATCTAAGAGAGCTGAGAAAGGGATACTTGTTGGATATGGAGCAGATTCTAAAGGCTACAGAGTGTTTAATCTTGACACCAAGAAAATTGAAATATGCAGAAACGTGGTGTTTGATGAAGAGGCAAGCTTTAGATGGGAGGAAGAAACCTTTGATGGAAAGTTACTTAACTTTCAGGAGGAGAATGAAAATTTGACACCTCCTACAGAAACTGATGAAGAGAATGATGCCGAACCTCTGCAGCCTAGGTACAGATCATTAGAAGAAGTGTATCAAAGATGTAACTTGGCCATTCATGAACCAAGAACATTTAAAGAGGTTGAGTATGATAAACATTGGAGAAGGGCAATGTTAGAAGAGCTAGAAATGATTGAGAAGAATCAAACCTGGCAGCTGGTTGAGCAACCTGAGAATAAGAAGGTAATAGGAGTAAAGTGGGTTTTCAAACTCAAGCTTAATTTTGAAGGCACAATCAACAAATACAAAGCACGATTGGAGGTCAAGGGATACTCTCAACAATATGGGGTTGACTACTCAGAGACCTTTGCACCAGTAGCAAGGTTGGATATAATTAGGCTTTTGATAGCCTTGTCAGCTTGCAAGGGATGGAAATTACACCAATTGGATGTGAAGTCAGCTTTCCTTAATGGAATCCTAGAGGAGGAGATATATGTAAGCCAACCAGAAGGTTTAGAAGTGAAAGGAGAAGAAAACAAGGTATATAAGCTTCACAAAGCTTTATATGGGCTAAAACAAGCTCCTAGAGCTTGGTATAGTAGAATTGACTCTTACCTCATAAATTCAAATTTTCAAAGAAGTGAAAGTGATCCCACTCTCTACACTAAATCCTCAGGTAACTCTATTCTAATTCTTTCTCTCTATGTTGATGATCTTCTAATCACTGGTGATATAGAGAAATCAATTCAAGTCTTCAGGGAAAGCATGAAGAAAGAATTTGAGATGACATATTTGGGGCTAATGAGCTACTTTCTTGGTATGGAGATCACACAGCATCCAAAAGGGATCTTCATGAGCCAAGAGAAATATGTGAAGAGTTTGCTTGAGAAGTTTAAAATGGAATCTAGTAAAGTTGTTTCTTCACTATTGGCTACAAGTGAGAAATTACTCAAAGAAGATGGTTCTGAAAAAGTGAATGAAACATTTTATAGGAGCTTGATCGGGGGACTAATGTACTTAACATCTACTAGGCCAAACATCATGTATTTTGTAAGTCTTTTATCTCGATTTATGAATAATTCATCTCAAATTCATATGAGGGCAGCTAAGAGAGTACTCAGATATCTCAATGGAACCAAAAAGTTTGGAATTCTATATGAAGGAGGAGGTTTGGTTTTGGAGGGATATGTTGATAGTGATTGGGCTGGCTCCCTAGACGACTCAAAGAGCACCGGTGGATATTGCTTCAAGCTTGGAAAAGTGATTTTCTGCTGGAGCTCAAAGAAGCAGAATGTGGTTGCTCAATCAACAGCTGAAGCTGAGTATATTTCAGCTGCATCAGGAGCAAACCAAGCTGTATGGTTGAGGAAGGTTCTATCAGATTTGGGATTCAATCAAGCAATCTCAACTACTATCTACTGTGATAGCAAGTCAGCAATTTCTATCTTTGAGAATCCAGTCCATTTTGGGAGAACAAAACTTATACAAGTCAAGTATCATGCAATCAGAGAAAAAATCAAGAATGGTGAAGTAAATTGGGAATATTGCAAATCACAAGAAAACCTGGCTGATATCTTTACCAAGTCTCTACCGGGATATCAATTTGAGAACTTGAGATCAAAGTTAGGAGTTACAAGTCACTACTTCAAGGAGGAGTGTTAGAATTGTGAAGTAGTTTACATATGAGTTCTCCTTTCTCATAAAAGTTGACTTTTTGTGTTTGACATTTTGTGCCGTTGACTCTCATGCATACAGTTAGAGGGGATTGATTCAAACTTGCTCCAATTGGTTTCACAGTAATCAAATAAGAATTGAAGAAGTTAGACCCTCACTTGCATGACAAGTTGTCTTGAAGCCTGCTGCAGGACAAGATCAAGTTTGGCGGTTTTTTATGATTCTAGTTGGAATCTCAATTGTCAAACAAGTTTGTTTTGATGTTTTTGATGTGTTTAAAGTATTAGAAAGAAGTCTGGAATTGCTTGTGGAAGTTTGGGAATTGGAAGAGAAATTTTTTCTCTGTCTCTGCAAAAGTTGCAGTATGCAGAACTTTTCTGCATAGTTCTGTAGTTGTGTGCTAAATGGTTTAAAAACATGTTTTTGCTCAGATTAAGTTCAGTTTTTTTTTCTTTTCAGGTTAGTTAGGTAGATGTTGATTTGATTTAAGCTTCTCAAGTTGTACCTTTTAAATTTAACTTTATTTTCTTCATCATAGCAAGTTGTAATACTTAAGCAACTCAAGTTAATGAAATCTTATGCAATTTTTAGAAATTGTGAGTGTTTTCTGTTTTTTCCAGATTCTCTATTCTTTTACAGTCTGCCACCACAAGTCCTTACAATAGAAGCAAATTCTCATCTGATTCAAAGAGCAATACTGATAATTCCGGTGATTTTTGACTTAGAAAGAAGGATAACCTCCCGAAGGATAGAGATGAAAATTCCAAAGTTTAATGGAGATGATCCCTCTGCATGGATAAGTAAGACAAAAGCGTTCTTTTCTTTTAAGAAGATTCGTCACCATGAACAGGTATCATTTGTAGCATATCACTTGGATGAAAAATGCCACTCAACGAGAAGAAATTAGTGATGGGGTTTACTTGAAGTTTCAACCATATCAGGCCTCAATATTATGTTAGGCTCATCGGAAGAAGATAATTAATAAGTATTTTGGTCCATACAAAGTGATTGGCATAAGTTGGAGCAGTAGTACATCGCCCCGTTATTTCTAAATAGTATATCAGATTTTCCATATTTGATTATTAAAAATATGTGTTGGTGACCCAAAAATTATTCCTTCATTTCCACCATATGATGATGGAGGCGCACAGTGCTCCAATTACTCTAGATAGTAGATTATAGATGGGTAAGAGAGAGACAGAAAAGAGTTTCAAGAAACATTGGTCTATTAAGAGCAGCTTCTAAGAGAAGAAAGTATCATTGGAACAAGTCGATTTCCAACTTCAACCTTGAGGACAAGGTTTTTCTAGTCGAGAAAGATAATGTTAGGCCTATGATGATAGGATGCAAAAGAATTAGGAAGCCAAATAAACATTATCTCTAGTTGAAGATTAATTAGGTTTATCTTAGCTATATAAGGAATGATTTTGTTATGTTTTGTAGTTTGATAGTTTTACTAGAATATGTATTTTTTATTGGTTACACAAAGTAGTTACAACGGTTTCATGGGAATGAGATGCCATCAACTGTCATCCCTCCGTCAACACAGATAGTCTGGCCGGTGATGTAAGACGCTGCCGGTAAGCAAAGAAAAGCTACCAATGACGACACCTCCTCTGGCTCTCCCACTCTTCCCATAGGGGTCCGCGAGATAATCTTCTCGTAAAAACTTTCGACAGAAAGATACTATCAAAAGGAAAATAAGAGTCGGATAATTATTATTAGTCACGTATATCATCACGTTTATAGAGCTAACACAGTTATAAGAACACGTTTTTTATTAAAAAGCTGAAAAGTAGAATGTCTTACAGAATCAGCAAGAGGTGTCTTGATGAACCAAGGTGCTACAGAGTTGACCCTAACATTATCTGTTGCCCACTCGCATGCCAGATTTCTTGTTAATTGGTTTATTGCTCCTACCATTTTTAAGTAACCATTAGTGGCAAAACATGTTTATTAAGAGAAGCAATGATTCTAATTCTAATCGATTACCCTTAGTAGCCCCATATATGGATCCAACAGCAACCGAGACAACTCCAGCAACAGAAGAGATGAAGACAATGTTTCCTGCTCCAGAAGCTTTCAGTAGAGGATGCGCAAGTTGGCTCAGGTGATAACACGATTCCAGATTTGTTGTCACAAGAAACGAGAAATCTTCTGCTGTGTACTCTGTGGTTGGCTTTGATGTGACTGTCCCCACGTTATTGATCTAAACATACAGGGCCAGCCATTTTGGAATGAAAATCACATCAATGATACGAGGTGTGTGTGTTTTTAGATGATTAGATCCGAATTGATTATGATGATAAGCAGAGGAGATTCAGTTTACCAGGATGTCAAGCCGGCCGTCAAAGAGAGAAGAAACAGAGTTGATTAGCTTTTCTCTTTCTGCTCTAGAAGAAACATCACAGACAGAACCGGAAACTCGATAGCCCTTGCTCTGCAATTCAACCAAGCGTGCGTTGAGCTCCGCTTCGTTTCTAGAGCAGGTATGTACCGTTGCTCCTAATCCTGCTAATTCCTCCACCACAGCATGCCTATATATATATATATATATGTATATATACATATATAATAGAGAGAGAGAGAGAGATTTAGCAGAAAGATAGCTACAATGGTAGTTCTATAAGAAAGTGATTGCAAACTTAATAAGAACTAAGAAGAAGGAGAACCCGATTCCTTTGGTTCCACCCGTGACAAGAGCTTTCATTCCTTGAAGGGACCATCTGCTGCTATTTTTCTCACCCATTCTCTTCTTCCCTCCTCTTTCTATCTCTCTCTTTTGATCCTCCTTCACGAATACTACTTGCTAGTGCGACTAATTAAGTGCAGAATATATAATCATAAGAATACTAACAAGCATCTTTGTCTTTCTTAATAAATAAAGAGATGATAAAGTTCAAATGAGCTGTGTGGCAGAGTCCCGCCTCTCTAAAGTCCAGACTAGATTTTTCTCTAATACTTCCAATCTGATCCTGGTCCGGTCCCACCTCTCTGAAGTCTATTTGTATGCATACATAATATAATAATATAACAAGTGTATACTTTTTTTTTTTGTCCCCACTTCCTTCACCTCTTGTATTACGTTCCTACAAAATAATAATTGGACTATTATCTTACGTACTGCCTCATCTCTCATATTACTTGAACAAACTAGATTTCTCTTCTTAAGCAAAGATATGGAAAAGAATAGTATGTCTTCAAATGAGACTTTTGCCAATAAGGGAAGTAGAAAGGCTTAATGTAGAAGAGAAGAAAAGTACAAAGACGACCAGTCAAACATCGACAAACAATCAAACACAAACATAGTGACAAATAACAGGATAGGGAAAATGGAAAAGAGGAAAATGACAATATCTGGAACCTTATCTGCTAAATATATCTAGTCATGCTGAGGATAGAAGCCATTAACAGACATCCCTCCATCAACACAAATGATATGTCCGGTTATGTAAGATGATGCAGGTAAGCAAAGGAATGCTACTAGAGATGAAACCTCGCTCGGATATCCTAATCTCCTAAGAGGAGTTCTAGAATATACCTCTTCTACATACTTTTCATTACTTAGTACCTACAAGAACGAATATCTCAATATTATTACAAACCATTATCCTCAACAGGTGAGATGATTCATCATTACCTGTTCCGCCAATGACGTTTTGATGCACCAAGGTGCAACGGCATTTCTCCTTATATTGTCTTCTGCCCATTCACATGCCAAATACTTAGTAAGCTGGTTGATTGCTCCTGAAAATACAACAAGTGTATACTTTTTTTTTTGTCCCCACTTCCTTCACCTCTTGTATTACGTTCCTACAAAATAATAATTGGACTATTATCTTAGGTACTGCCTCATCTATCATATTATTTGAACAAACTAGATTTCCCTTCTTAAGCAAAGATATGGAAATGAATAGTATGTCTTCGAATGAGACTTTCGCCAATAAGGGAAGTAGAAAGGCTTAATGTAGAAGAGAAGTACAAAGACGACCGACCAAACATCGACAATGAATCAAAGTTTAAAGGTGTAAATTGAATTAAAGGTCTGTGCCCAAGCCTAAAAAATATTTTATAAATACTTTATAAATATACTTTATAGGGACAAATTTTTAAAAATATTTATAAGTGATTATAAATAATGAGCATTTATAATAATAAATAAAGGTTGAGGTCTGACCAGAACTCACACTCGCACGTGCGCACATGGGCGTGAGGCACTTGACACTTTTGCGATGTGGCGGATGACCCCCACGTACCGTAGTTGACCGATTTAATTAAAACGGTTAGTTACCGTTAGAATTTGAATTTCGATAATTCAAATATATTACCGTTAAAACTGTTTAACTATTTTTCCAAGATATACGACTGTTCGAGAAATAATAAACTATTTCACAAACACGTGCCAAATTTCCCAATAAATATGAAAAATATGTACTGTAAGAATTTACATAACAAAACCAATATTCCATAAAAAAAGTTTCACTGTTGCTTGTGAGATTTTGTAAAGATTTGTCATATCTCAAAAATTATTTTTACAGTAACCTGAAGCAATCCGGGAGGGTGAAAATATCATTTTTTGAAAAAAGTATTCATTACGTGTTTCAAGTCTCGATTCCAAAATACTACTAACACCCACCTATCTATAGTCTATACATACAGTTTGTATGCATACATAATACAATAATATACCATGTGATATGAACCATGCCCGGAGATGACGAATCTGTGATTCAAGGTTCCAAGATCATTCTACTCAAATACGAATGGGATGTAGAAGACGCCACAATCTGGAATTGAATAACGGATTAATAAGTCGGGATGAACGTTATAGATAAATCTGATAAGTTCGAAAAATTCTAGAAGAACTAAAGATAATTTTCTCTCAAATGTTTTATCACCGATCTGTCTCTACAAAAGAAATCAACCCTCTTTATCTAGAGAAAGTTCCAGCAGAGAAAACACAACCTAAGCAGTGTGAGATTCTTAGAAAACTAAGCAGACAACTAAATAAAACCTAATAAAACTAAACAAACAATTAAATAGAGTCAAATTTCCCTAATATGATCAAAACAACCAAAAAACCAAAAAATGAATCTATTCCCATGTGATTTAGAGATATCAAACTCAAATAAATACTTGAAAAGTAGTTAGAAGGTTTTATCCATTATTTGAGCTTATTATGATGAAATTGGTCCAAATTAGCCTGAAACACTTCAACAAGCTCATTCCTTCATTATGGGCTTCTCCAAAGCTTGAACTAATGAATACCATCCTGTAGAATCACATTCACCACTTTCAATAGGCCTCCATGAATGGGCGTGAGCCGATATTACTTGAATCAGCATATTAAGCGCTTCTTTGAATTTATTCAAACGAGCTCTTATAACCAGACCAACGAGAACTTGAATTGAGTCTGAATGTGCATCAATCCATGTGCTAAGCTTGTCCTCATCATTCCCCTCCTCTTGAAAAGGATTTGTCCTGAAATTGTCACCTACATCAAAAGGCCTTAAATCAACAATATTAAAAGAAGCATTAACACCAAACTCACCAAGAAAATCTAGCTTGTAAGCATTATCATTGATCCTTTCAAGAACTTAGAATGGACCATCCCCTCTTGGAAGCAGCTTGGAATGCTTTTGCTCTGGAAATCATTCCTTCCTCATGTGCAACCAAACCCAATGTAGTTATAGGATTAAATCTGTAAACAATCTCAAATGGCGAATACTCAGTAGCATAATGAATAAAATGATTATAAGCAAACTCAACATGCGGTAGACAATCTTCCCAAGTTTTGATGTTCTTTTTAATTATAGCTCTCAACAAAGTAGATAAAGTTTTATTCACAATCTCGGTTTAACCATCAATTTGTGAAAGATAAGTTGTAGAAAATAATAATTTAGTTCCTAACTTTTCCCACAAGGTCTTCCAAAAGTAACTAAAAAACTTAGCATCCCTATCAGAAACAATGGTCCTAAGCATATGATGAAGCTTTATAATTTCTCTAAAGAACAAATCAGCAACATTGGAAGCATCATCAGTTTTATGACATGAAATAAAATATGTCATCTTAGAAAATCTATCCACCACCACAAATACTAAATCTCTTCATTTCTTAGACATAGGCAAACCTAAAATAAAATCCATCGAAATATCAATCCAACGTTCACTAGGAATTGGCAACGGGGTGTATAAACCATGGGAATTCACTCTTGATTTAGCTTGTCTACAAGTGACACACCTAACACAAAGTCTATCAACATCTCTTTTCATATGTGGCCAATAGAAGTGTTCTCGCAAAACTGTTAAAGTCTTAACAACTCCAAAATGCCATATTAACCCTCCATAATGGGATTCCCTTACTAATAGATCTATCAAAGAGCAATTAGGCACGCATAACTTATTCTCTCAAAACAGAAACCCATCATGCCTAAAATACTTACCACTAGTATATTTCACACAAGAATGATATTCAACACTAAAATCATGGTCATTAGCATATAACTCTTTGATATGTTCAAATCCAAGCAATTTAGCATCAAGAGTTGAGATAAGGTTGTACCTTTGGGAAGGCGCATCTGCAACGACATTTTCCTTACCTTATTTGTAACAAATGACATATGGAAATGTCTCAAAGAACTCCACCCAACGAGCATGTCGTTTGTTCAGCTTGTGTTGGCCCTTTAAATATTTCAAGGACTCATGATCGATATGAACTATAAACCCCTTAGGCCATAGGTAGTGATGCCATATCTCTAAAGATTGAACTAATGCATATAACTCCTTATCATAAGTTGGAAAGTTTAAAGCTGCTTTGCTTACTTTTTCACTAAAATATGCAATCGGTCTCCCTTCTTGCATAAGAACTGCTCCTATAACAATTCCAAAAGCATCACATTCAATTTCAAAAGTCTTAGAAAAGTAAGGTAAAGACAATAAGGGAGCATTTGTTAGCTTCTCTTTGATTAGCTGAAATGCATTCCCTTGTTCTTCTCCCCATCTACATCCAACATTCTTCTTGATCACTTTTGTAAGTGGCGCGACCAAAGTATTGAAATCTTTTACAAATTGCCGATAAAAGCTAGCAAGTCTATGAAAGCTTCGAACATTACCTACACTTCTTAGACTCGGCGAATCTCAAATAGCACATATCTTTTCCTCATCAACCTGTATACCTTGTACACTAACAACAAATCTTAGAAATACAAGCTTATTGGTGCAAAAAGTGCATTTCTTAGTGTTAGCAAATAACTTTTCCTTCCTAAGTACATCTAAAACAAATTTTGAATGTATTACATGATCATCCAAGTTTTTTCTATAAATGAGTATATCATCAAAATAAACAACAAAAAATTTGCCTATTAATGCACGCAAAACATGATTCATAAGTCTCATAAAAGTTTTATGTGCATTAGTCAAACCAAAATGCATAACTAACTATTCATATAAACCATATTTTGTTTTAAAGGATGTTTTCCATTCATCCCCTTCTTTCATTCTAATTTGATGATATCCACTTTTCAAATCAATCTTAGAGAACACACTAGAATCATGCAATTTATCAAGTATATCATCTAATCTAGGAATTAGATGACGATACTTTACCGTAATGTTGTTGATGGCTCAACAATCAACACATCCTCTAAGTCCCATCCTTTTTAGGAACCAACAAAACATGAACCACACATGGGCTCATGCTTTCTCTAACGTACTCTTTTTCCTGCAACTCTCCAACTTGTCTTTGAAGTTCCTTGGTCTCCTCCGGAGTACTTCTATAAGCTGATCTATTTGGAATGTCATACTCGGTACAAAATCAATCTGATGCTCAATTCCTCATATTAGAGGTAGTGTATTTAGCGTTTCTTTGGGAAAGACATCCTCATAATCCTACAAAAGAGAAACAAAAGAACTAGGCAAAACTTTTTCAAATTCGTTAGTGTTTCAAATAGCCTCTTTTTACAAAAGTACAATCATTGGTTGTCTTGAAAACAAAGTATTCTTTATCTCACTCACTCTTGCATAAAAATTCTTTTGTTGCCTCTATATTTTTCTCCCAATGGTCGAATCTCTTTTTTCTTTTCCACTCTCTTTTTTCTCAACATCCCTCTTATTTTCATTCTCTTTTGCACTCTTTTCTTTTGTTTACTCTCTTTCTTTTGATCACTTTCCTTTTGCAACCTCACCTGATCTTCATAAACCTAATTTGGTGTCACTCGCCTATGAAAAAAGTACTTATTAGAAAACCCATCATTTGTCACTCGCCTATGAAACTGACATGGTCGCACCAATAACAAGTGTCCAACTTGCATTAAAATTACATCACACAACACTTCATTTTCATATTTACAAATCCGAAATGAAACTAACACTTGCTTTTCTACCTTCACCTCACCACTATCTTTAACCATTGCAACTTATATGGCCGTGGATGCTTGAGTGTTGAAAGCCCCAATTTTTCCACTAAGATGGTGCTAGCAATATTAGTACAACTCCCACTATCAATAACTACACTACACACCTTGCTCTGAACGTGACACCTAGTATGAAAGATGTTTTCTCGTTGCACCGAGTCATCTTCTTTTGCTTGCACACTTAGAGCTCTTCTTACCACCAACAATTCTCCTTGTACATCAAACTTCTCATTTTCCACATCTTCTAATGATGACATAGATTCAATGTCATCTTCATCATCAGTCTCACTCTCACCATTCTCACGCAACATCATAACTCTTTTATTCGGACATTAGCTTTCTATGTGACTCATGCCTTGGCATTTAAAATACTTAATATCACAATTTCGACTAGTGGAAGAATCTACTTTACCTTGGTTTCCATGGCTGGTCATCTCTGGTTTTTGTTCACTCTTAGGTCTTGTTATAGCTAACTTCTCCTCATCCTTTGCATAGCTTGGCTTCCAAAAAGAAGAAATCAAACCAAGGGTTGTACGTGTACCACCCCTTCTCTTGATTTGTTGTTCAACTTTGATGGCCATGTGCACCATATCTTCCAACTCCATATAATGTTGCATATCTACCTTATCATGAATTTCTCGGTTCAATCCATGCAATAATCTAGCCATATTGACTTCTTGGTCTTCTTCTATACTTGCCCTTATCATAATAACCTCCATCTCCTTAAAATAATCTTCAACACTCTGATTCCCTTGAGTGAGACCTTGCAGCTTTTGATACAAATCTCGATAATAATGGCTTGGCATAAACCGTCTCTTCATCACAATTTTTAAATTTTCCCATGTCTCAATGGGACATTATCTATTTCTCTTAATATTTGTCATTAATTGATCCCACCAAACAATGGCATAATCAGTGAATTCAACAGCATCAAGCCTCACCTTTTTAATCTCGGAATAGTGATGAAAATCAAACACCAACTCCATTTTTTTCCCACTCAAGATAAGCTTAAAGATCAGTTTTCCCTTGGAAAGAAGGAATCTTCATCTTAATGCTACCCATATTATTGTTTTCTCGATTCCTATCTTCTCTAAACCGCCCATATCTCCTATGACCTCCCATTAAATTTCGATCATCTTCCTCTTTAAATCCAATCCCATTATATTCCTCACTTTCATCCCTCACTTCCCTAGGTTGAACTCTTTCCCTCGTACGTGCATTAGGAGCCATTTGTCGTTGTTCCCTACGTGCATTCTCAATTTGATCTAACCATTCATGTACATGCTCCAACTCCCTCCGCATCATACGCCTCATCTCTCCCACTATAGCCTTAGTAAACAATGTCAGGTCAGCCACTCCTACATTACCTTCATGACTATTGTGAGACTTTTTTTTCCTGCAAAATAAGGTTAGAAACAAAAAATGCAAGGACCTTACCACACTCCCTCACGTGTTTCACTCAAAGAATGATTCACTCGTGTTTCACTTAATATTCGGATTTTACCCTATAATAATCTCACACTCTCTTGCCTTTTTCCACCCATAAAATCCTCTTTCAAGCCTTCTTAGAACTGAATAAATAATTACCAAATCTCAGTAACAATCCATCAAGACACATCAATTTTCTAGTTTGAATTTATAATAAAAGTAGGCGGACTTAGAGTTTTACCATAAGCTATTGCAATTGAAACAATTAAGAATAAGATCTTAATCTAACAAGACTTCACAAACAATTTGTCCTTTTTATTTATTTAGGAACTTTTGTATAAAGAACAGTAAGAACACGAATAGAAGATCTTAAACGGAAATTTTCGTTTATTTTTTTTTCATTTATTTTTTTTATTTTTTATAGATGCTAACTACTATAATAAGAACAAATGAAATTGGGATGGAAATTCTGAAGAAAAAAAAAAAAAAAGATAGGTAAACCTGAAACTATAACCAAAGCTTTGATACCAAATAATACAAACCACGCTTAAAGATGATGAATCCGTGATTCAAGAATCCAAGATCGTTCTACTTAGATTCGAATAAGATGTAGAAGACACCACAATCTGGGATAGAATAACATATTGATAAGCTGGGATGAACACCACATATAAATCTGATAAGGTTGAAAAGTTCTAGAAGAACTAAAGAGAATTTTTCTCTTAAATGTTTTATCACTGATCTGTTTCTACAAAATAAATCAACCATATTTATATAGAGGAAGTTCCAGCAGAAAAAATACAACCTAAGCAATGTGGGATTATTAGAAAACTAAGCAGACAACTAAATAAAGCTCAATAAAACAAAATAGATAATTAAGTAGATCTCAATTACCCTAATCTAATCAAAATAACACAAAAACCAAAAAATTAATCTATCCCTACGTAATTTAGAGATATTAAACTCAAATAAATACTTAAAAAGTAGTTAGAAGGCTTTATCCATCATTTGAGCTTATTATGATGACATTAGCTCAAATCAGCCCGAAACTCTTCAATAAGCTTATTCCTTCATTATGAGCTTCTCCAAATCTTAAACTACTGAATACCATCTTTGAGAATCACATTCACTACCTTTAATAGGCCTCCATGAATGGACGTGAACTCATGTTACTTGAATCAGCATATTAAGCGCTTCTTTAAATTTCTTCACATGAGCTTTTGTAACCGAACTAACAGGGACTTGAATCGAGTCTGAATATGCATCCTTCCATGTACTAGGTTTGTCCTCATCACCATGGGTATACATTTTTTTTTGTCCCTACTTCCTTCACCTCTTGTATTACGTTCCCACATAATAATAATTTGACTATTATCTTGTATTACATACTGCCTCATTTCTCATATTATTTGAACAAACTAGATTTCTCTTCTTAAGACAAGATATGGAAAAGAATAGTATGTCTTCAAATGAGGTTTTGCCAATAAGGGAAGTAGAAAGGCTTAATGTAGAAGAGAAGAAAAGTACAAAGACGACCAGTCAAACGTCGACAAACAATCAAACAGAAACATACTGACAAATAACAGGATAGGGAAAAAGGAAAATAAGAAAATGACAATATCTTGAACCAATCCAAGAAATCACTAACCCGCTTAGGCGTGTGCATAGTCGGAATGGTTCGGATCATAAGATGACAAAGAAGCGGGCTGATTCACCCTTCTCGAAACCCTTCTCGAATTCGTCATCAGAGTCCGGTTCAGATTCTTCCAACAATGGTAGCAACTGTCGCAATTATAAGAAGGCGAAGAAGCATGCTGATTCATCATCCTCGAATTCATCATCGAAGTCCTGTTTGAATTCTTCCAAGAAGGATAGCGAGCGTCGGTCTCGTGATTCCTTGTCAGAGGGAGGCAGCAGGACCACTAGTAGCAGTGGAAGAGAAGAAAAAGAAACATTTACCGCGACTTAAGATGGATTTTCCAAAATTTTCCGGTACTGACGTAATGGTATGATTGGATAGGGTACATCGATATTTCTCTTTGTAGAAAATTCAAGGTAGCAAGAAGTTGGCATTTCCTTTTATCCGGAAGGCGATGCCAATAAATGGTCGTAGTGGTATTTGGGTAGCATCTAGACGAGAAAAGTCACATAGAGGGTATTCGAGAAGGAGGTGCTACGATTTGGGCTTACAAAATTCAAGAATATGGATGAGTTGCTAACAAAGATTCAATATGCTTTTGATGATTTTTTCTACGAATTTGAGCAGTCATCTAACCGAGTTAGAGGTTAGCCACAAGAAGTGCTATTAGGGGCATTCCTTGGAGGGTTGAAGGAGGCGATTGCTTTGGAGATGCAAATGTTCAAACCAAGAAAACTAACGGAGGTGATCGATTTGGCTCGCGGACAAAATAATAAAATTGAACGAGCACGTAGGAGTGATGACGACAAAGCGTTCGTTGTAAGGCCAAACCTAATGAAGAAGCAGCTTTAAACCTTGAGGACACCATCTAGACTGAGATAGTTTCTGCCTCTAAATTTCTGCTGATTGAAAGATTTTGCTTGATATTTCTGCAGTTTGACTTTATAGTATAGACACCATCTTTCCTTAATGGCTAGACCATACTATATGAATCATTTTTACATCGTTGTAAGGGGAATTTTAAAACTCAAGAAAACATCCGACTTTAAAATAGATCATTTTTATTTTTATTTATTTTTTTAATTTTTATTACGGAATATAAAAATTAAGGATTTAAATTTAGAAAATAATATAATTATAGTTTTATAAGTTTGAAAGATTTAAAGAACGTTTTGTTTGATTTTAAAATTATTTCATTTTTTATACCTATTTTATTTTACTTCGTGTATTATTTCTCCCATTTTATTTGTCTATACGTGTACTTTGGAGTTTCTTTATATACTCTTACAAAAAGTATTTGTCTATATTTGTCTATACGTGTCTATACGTGTAATAATTAAAATGGGATGTCATGGGAAGGAGATGCCATTGACTGTAAACCCTCCATCAACACAGATAGTTTGCCCTGTTATGTAAGACACTGCTGGAAGGCATAGAAATGCCACTAATGCCGACACCTCCTCCGGCTTTCCCACTCTTCCCAGCGGAGTTCGTGAAACAACCTTTTCATGGAGACTTTTATTGGAAAACAACTGCATGATTTATAATAAATGAATAAATAAAAGGGATCAAATCATTACAATTAAAATTCATGAATATCAACTTCACAAGGCTAGGTCATATTCAGAACAAAATGAAAACTTAGCATTTGTTTACTCTGTGGTTGGCTAGGTTATCCAGCAAAGGTAGAAGAATAGTAGGGACAGATTATACCTCTTGTTGTTGTTGTTGGACGGTTGCTGATATTGAGAAAAGATGGAAGCAATTGAGTAGACCTTCAGTTTTTGACAATCTCCTTGACCGGTGAGGATGCAACTGCTCCATTTGCATTAATGGTTCTCCTTGTAACCTTATTTTCTGACCAAGCCAGTCAAATTCCATGTATAAGGATTCGTAATCCGTAATGATCCTTCCCAGCAGCTCTATCCATTGCACGCCTAACACAACATCAGTACCTTGCAATTTCAAGACATAAAAGTCTATATTGAAGTTCTGACCATTCACTTTGATTGGTACTTGAGGACAAAATCCATTGCAATGCATTGTATCTCCATTTCAAATCAAGACCTTGAAGTGAGGCGAAGCTGTGATTGGAAATTTGAGAAATGTAGCGACCCTCTCCCGTGTATAAAATTGTGAGTACTCCCTACATCTAGCCACTCTTCCACCCGATGATCGAGATCACCACATGTCTGTGTTAGAATTGTTAAGTAGTTCACATATGAGTTCTCCTTTCTCATAAAGGTTGACTTTTTGTGTTTGACATTTTGTGTTGTTGACTCTCATGCATACAGTTAGAGGGGATTGATTCAAACTTGCTCCGATTGGTTTCACAGTAATCGGATAAGAATTGAAGAAGTTAGACCCTCACTTGCATGACAAGTTGTCTTGAAGCCTGCTGCAAGACAAGATCAAGTTTGGCGGTTTTTTGTGATTCTAGTTCGAATCTCAATTGTCAAATAAGTTTGTTTTGATGTTTTTGATGTGTTTAAAGTATTAGAAAGAAGTCTGGAATTGCTTGTGGAAGTTTGGGAATTGGAAGAGAAATTTTTTCTCTGTTTCTGCAAAAGCTGCAGTATGCAGAACTTTTCTGCATAGTTCTGTAGTTGTGTGCTAAATGGTTTAAAGACATGCTTTTGATCAGATTAAGTTCAATTTTTTTTCTTTTCAGGTTAGTTAGGTAGATTTTGATTTGATTTAAGCTTCTCAAGTTGTACTTTTTAGATTTAACTTTATTTTCTTCATCATAGCAAGTTGTAATACTTAAGCAACTCAAGTTAATGAAATCTTATGCAATATTTAGAAATTGTGAGTGTTTTCTGTTTTTTCCAGATTCTCTATTCTTTTACATGGTATCAGAGCCAAATTCTTGAGGGACCTATTTATCTTTCAAATCCATACAACTTGCTTTCAAAAAAATACAAACCAAAAGTATAGCATTCACGATGGCCAAGATCAATATGCCAGCTCCACCCCTCTTTGATGGTGAAGGCTATCAATTCTGGTCTGCAAAAATAACCAACTATCTAAATGCTAATGGCTTGTGGGATTCAGTGGAAAAAGGTTATAAGGTTCCAGATGAGGATGTTGATCTCACTGTTCAACAAATCAGAGATTTAAAGGTGGAAAAACAAAACAACTTCAAAGCATTATCATTATTGCATTATGCAATAACAAATAAAATATTTTCTCGCATCATTGGCATTTCAACTGCTAAGGATGCTTGGGATGCTTTGAAGACAGAGTTTCAAGGAACAAAAAGAGTTATAACTATCAGACTCATTAATCTAAAAAGAGAGTTTGAAAGGCTCAATATGAAAGAAGATGAAACAATCAAAGACTACACCGGTAGATTGATGGAGGTTTCAAATCAAATGAAATTGCTTGGAGAAGATGTGACTGAGAAAACGTTAGTTAACAAAGTATTGGTTAGTTTGCCAACAAAATTTGATTCCAATATCGATGCCATAGAAGAGAGTAAAGATCTGGATACATTGACACTAGCTGAGCTCACTGGCTTTCTTCAAGCAAATGAGCAAAGACATGCTAAACAGAAAGAAGAAGTGGAGGGTGCTTTTCAAGTCAAGCACAAAATTAAGACTTGGAAGAAGCAAAGCAGTACCTCTAAACCTTCCAGCAGTCTTGGAAAAAAGAAACTCTCTTGCACAGTATGCAAAAGGAAGAATCACACTGAAAAATATCGATATTGGAAGGGTAAGCCTCAATGTAATAGATGCAAGTTCTTTGACCACAAAGAAAAGGATTGCAGAAGAAAAATTAAAGGCAAATCCAAGATTGAACTAGTAGTTGCAGCTGAAGTAGAAGAAGATGACAATGATGATGAACACTTGTTTATGGAAAGAGAATCCAGTATTTCAGAATTCGAAAAAGTTTGGCTTATTAACAGTGGTTGTTCAAATCATATGACTCATAATTAGAAGTTGTTCAAAGAACTTGACAATGATTTCTTTACAACCATTACAGTAGGAAATGGTGAGAAAGTCAAAGCTATGGGAAAGAGAACAGTTGCTGTCAGAACAAAAAATGGTATAAAACTCATTTATGATGTGTTATATGTAGCAAGCTTGCAATATAACTTACTTTGTGTAGGCCAACTTATGAAAAATGGCTTCACTCTTATCTTCAAAGATAATTATTGCTCCATCTTTGACACTAACCAAGCTGAGGTTGCAAGAGTACCAGTCTATCGTAACAGTTTTTCTATCCAATGGAGTCATCAAGCTTTTAGCTGTAAATCTGATGAAGCATGGATGTGGCACAAAATATTTGGTCACTATGATCTTAAGTCCATACACAAACTCAACTCAGAAAGCATGGTTGACAACCTGCCTTTAGTTCAAATCCAGGATCAAGTATGTGAAAGCTGTCAGCTAGGGAAGATGAAGAGAAAGTCATTTCTAAAGAATCAAGCTTTTAGAGCTGATGATAAGCTTGATCTTGTTCACCCAGACGTGTGTGGGCCAATGAAAGTTCAATCAATGAATAGAAGTAAGTATTTTATAATATTCATTGATGATATGTCCAGATTTTGCTGGATATATTTCTTGAAGGAGAAGTCTGCAGTATTCAGCATCTTTAAAAAGTTCAAGACTCTAGTTGAAGCTCAAAGTGAAAAAAGAGTCAAGATTATAAGAACGGATAATGGGGGAGAATACACATCCTCAGAATTTAAACAATTTTGTGAAGAAAATGGAATTCAACATCAACTCACTATTCCATATACCCCTCAACAAAATGGGGTTTTTGAAAGAAAAAACAGAACAATAATGGAGATGGTGAGAAGCATCTTATTTGAGAAGAAAATTCCCAAGAGATTTTGGGCAGAGGCAGCCAACACTTCAGTTAACCTCATAAACAGACTGCCTACAAAAGCTCTAAATGGAAAAACTCCATTTGAAGCTTGGAACAACAGAAAACCAAATGTCTCTCATCTTAGAATATTTGGTTCTACTTGTTTCATTCATGTTCCAGAAGCTAAAAGAGACAAGTTATCTAAGAAAGCTGAGAAAGGGATACTTGTTGGATATGGAGCAGATTCTAAAGGCTACAGAGGGTTTAATCTTGACACCAAGAAAATTGAAATATGCAGAAACGTGGTGTTTGATGAAGAGGCAAGCTTTAAATGGGAGGAAGAAACCTTTGATGGAAAGTTACTTAACTTTCAGGAGGAGAATGAAAATTTGACACCTCCTACATAAACTGATGAAGAGAATGATGCCGAACCTCTAGGTGAAAATTTGACACCTCCTACATAAACTGATGAAGAGAATGATGCCGAACCTCTGCAGCCTAGGTACAGATCATTAGAAGAAGTGTATCAAAGATGTAACTTGGTCATTTATGAACCAAGAACATTTAAAGAGGTTGAGAATGATAAACATTAGAGAAGGGCAATGTTAGAAGAGCTAGAAATGATTGAGAAGAATCAAACCTGGCAGCTGGTTGAGCAACCTGAGAATAAGAAGGTAATAGGAGTAAAGTGGGTTTTCAAACTCAAGCTTAATTCTGAAGGCACAATCAACAAATACAAAGCACGATTGGTGGTCAAGGGATACTCTCAACAATATGGGGTTGACTACTCAGAGACCTTTGCACCAGTAGCAAGGCTGGATATAATTAGGCTTTTGATAGCCTTGTCAGCCTACAAGGGATGGAAATTACACCAATTGGATGTAAAGTCAGCTTTCCTTAATGGAATCCTAGAGGAGGAGATATATGTAAGCCAACCAGAAGGTTTGGAAGTGAAAGGAGAAGAAAACAAGGTATATAAGCTTCACAAAGCTTTATATGGGCTAAAACAAGCTCCTAGAGCTTGGTATAGTAGAATTGACTCTTACCTCATAAATTCAAATTTTCAAAGAAGTGAAAGTGATCCCACTCTCTACACTAAATCCTCAGGTAACTCTATTCTAATTCTTTCTCTCTATGTTGATGATCTTCTAATCACTGGTGATATAGAGAAATCAATTCAAGTCTTCAGGGAAAGCATGAAGAAAGAATTTGAGATGACAGATTTGGGGCTAATGAGCTACTTTCTTGGTATGGAGATCACACAGCATCCAAAAGGGATCTTCTTGAGCCAAGAGAAATATGTGAAGAGTTTGCTTGAGAAGTTTAAAATGGAATCTAGTAAAGTTGTTTCTTCACTATTGGCCACAAGTGAGAAATTACTCAAAGAAGATGGTTCTGAAAAAGTGAATGAAACATTTTATAGGAGCTTGATCGGGGGACTAATGTACTTAACATCTACTAGGCCAAACATCATGTATTTTGTAAGTGTTTTATCTCGATTTATGAATAATTCATCTCAAATTCATATGAGGGCAGCTAAGAGAGTACTCAGATATCTCAATGGAACCAAAAAGTTTGGAATTCTATATGAAGGAGGAGGTTTGGTTTTGGAGGGATATGTTGATAGTGATTGGGCTGGCTCCCTAGACGACTCAAAGAGCACCAGTGGATATTGCTTCAAGCTTGGAAAAGGGATTTTCTGCTGGAGTTCCAAGAAGCAGAATGTGGTTGCTCAATCAACAGCTGAAGTTGAGTATATTTCAGCTGCATCAGGAGCAAACCAAGCTGTATAGTTGAGGAAGGTTCTATCAAATTTGGGATTCAATCAAGCAATCTCAACTACTATATACTGTGATAGCAAGTCAGCTATTTCTATCTCTGAGAATCCAGTCCATTTTGGGAGAACAAAACATATACAAGTCCAGTATCATGCAATCAGAGAAAAAATCAAGAATGGTGAAGTAAATTTGGAATATTGCAAATCACAAGAAAACCTGGCTGATATCTTTAACAAGTCTCTACCGGGATATCAATTTGAGAACTTGAGATCAAATTTAGGAGTTACAAGTTACTACTTCAAGGAGGAGTGTTAGAATTTTGAAGTAGTTCACATATGAGTTCTCCTTTCTCATAAAAGTTGACTTTTTGTGTTTGACATTTTGTGTTGTTGACTCTCATGCATATAGTTAGAGGGGATTGATTCAAACTTGCTCCAATTGGTTTCACAGTAATCAGATAAGAATTGAAGAAGTTAGACCCTCACTTGCGTGACAAGTTGTCTTGAAGCCTGCTGCAGGACAAGATCAAGTTTGGCGGTTTTTTATGATTCTAGTTGGAATCTCAATTGTCAAACAAGTTTGTTTTGATGTTTTTGATGTGTTTAAAGTATTAGAAAGAAGTCTGGAATTGCTTGTGGAAGTTTGGGAATTGGAAGGGAAATTTTTTCTCTGTTTCTGCAAAAGCTGCAGTATGCAGAACTTTTCTGCATAGTTCTGTAGTTGTGTGCTAAATGGTTTAAAGACATGTTTTTTATCAGATTAAGTTCAGTTTTTTTTTTCTTTTCAGGTTAGTTAGGTAGATGTTGATTTGATTTAAGCTTCTCAAGTTGTACCTTTTAGATTTAACTTTATTTTCTTCATCATAGCAAGTTGTAATACTTAAACAACTCAAGTTAATGAAATCTTATACAATTTTTAGAAATTGTGAGTGTTTTCTGTTTTTTCCAGATTCTCTATTCTTTTACAGTCTGCCACCACAAGTCCTTACAATAGAAGCAACTTCTCATCTGATTCAAAGAGCAATACCGATAATTCCGGTGATTTTTGACTTAGAAAGAAGGATAACCTCCCGAAGGATAGAGATGAAAATTCCAAAGTTCAATGGAGATGATCCCTCTGCATGGATAAGTAAGACAAAAGCGTTCTTTTCTTTTAAGAAGATTCGTCACCAGGTATCATTTGTAGCATATCACTTTGATGAAAAATGCCACTCAACGAGAAGAAATTAGTGATGGGGTTTACTTGAAGTTTCAACCATATCAGGCCTCAATATTATGTTAGGCTCATCGGAAGAAGATAATTAATAAGTATTTTGGTCCATACAAAGTGATTGGCATAAGTTGGAGCAGTAGCACATCGCCCCGTTATTTCTAAGTAGTATATCGGATTTTCCATGTTTGATTATTAAAAATATGTGTTGGTGACCCAAAAATTATTCCTTCATTTCCACCATATGATGATGGAGGCGCACAGTGCTCCAATTACTCTAGATAGTAGATTATAGATGGGTAAGAGAGAGACAGAAAAGAGTTTCAAGAAACATTGGTCTATTAAGAGCAGCTTCTAAGAGAAGAAAGTATCATTGGACAAGTCGATTTCCAACTTCAACCTTGAGGACAAGGTTTTTCTAGTCGAGAAAGATAATGTTAGGCCTATGATGATAGGATGCAAAAGAATTAGGAAGCCAAATAAACATTATCTCTAGTTGAAGATTAATTAGGTTTATCTTAGCTATATAAGGAATGATTTTGTTATGTTTTGTAGTTTGATAGTTTTACTAGAATATGTATTTTTTATTGGTTACACAAAGTAGTTACAACGGTTTCATGGGAATGAGATGCCATCAACTGTCATCCCTCCGTCAACACAGATAGTCTGGCCGGTGATGTAAGACGCTGCCGGTAAGCAAAGAAAAGCTACCAATGACGACACCTCCTCTGGCTCTCCCACTCTTCCCATAGGGGTCCGCGAGATAATCTTCTCGTAAAAACTTTCAACAGAAAGACACTATCAAAAGGAAAATAAGAGTCGTATTAGTCCCGTATATCATCACGTTTATAGAGTTAACATAGTAATAAGAACACGTTTTTTATTTATTTATTAAAAAGCTGAAAAGTAGAATGTTTTACATCATAAACAAGAGGTGTCTTGATGAACCAAGGTGCTACAGAGTTGACCCTAATATTGTCTGTTGCCCACTCGCATGCCAGATTTCTTGTTAATTGGTTTATTGCTCCTACCATTTTGAAGTAACCATTAGTGACAAAACATGTTTATTAAGAGAAGCAATGATTCTAATTCTAATCGATTACCTTTAGTAGCCCCATATATGGATCCAACAGCAACCGAGACAACTCCAGCAACAGAAGAGATGAAGACAATGTTTCCTGCTCCAGAAGCTTTCAGTAGGGGATGCGCAAGTTGGCTCAGGTGATAACACGATTCCAGATTTGTTGTCACAAGAAACGAGAAATCTTCTGCTGTGTACTCTGTGGTTGGCTTTAATGTGCCTGTCCCCACGTTATTGATCTAAACATACAGGGCCAGCCATTTTGGAATGAAAATCACATCAATGATACGAGGTGTGTGTGTTTTTAGATGATTAGATCCGAATTGATTATGATGATAAGCAGAGGAGATTCAGTTTACCAGGATGTCAAGCCGGCCGTCAAAGAGAGAAGAAACAGAGTTGATTAGCTTTTCTCTTTCTGCTCTAGAAGAAACATCACAGACAGAACCGGAAACTCGATAGCCCTTGCTCTGCAATTCAACCAAGCGTGCGTTGAGCTCCGCTTCGTTTCTAGAGCAGGTATGTACCGTTGCTCCTAATCCTGCTAATTCCTCCACCACAGCATGCCTATATATATATATATATATGTATATATACATATATAATAGAGAGAGAGAGAGAGATTAGCAGAAAGATAGCTACAATGGTAGTTCTATAAGAAAGTGATTGCAAACTTAATAAGAACTAAGAAGAAGGAGAACCCGATTCCTTTGGTTCCACCCGTGACAAGAGCTTTCATTCCTTGAAGGGACCATCTGCTGCTATTTTTCTCACCCATTCTCTTCTTCCCTCCTCTTTCTATCTCTCTCTTTTGATCCTCCTTCACGAATACTACTTGCTAGTGCGACTAATTAAGTGCAGAATATATAATCATAAGAATACTAACAAGCATCTTTGTCTTTCTTAATAAATAAAGAGATGATAAAGTTCAAATGAGCTGTGTGGCAGAGTCCCGCCTCTCTAAAGTCCAGACTAGATTTTTCTCTAATACTTCCAATCTGATCCTGGTCCGGTCCCACCTCTCTGAAGTCTATTTGTATGCATACATAATATAATAATATAACAAGTGTATACTTTTTTTTTTTTGTCCCCACTTCCTTCACCTCTTGTATTACGTTCCTACAAAATAATAATTGGACTATTATCTTACGTACTGCCTCATCTCTCATATTACTTGAACAAACTAGATTTCTCTTCTTAAGCAAAGATATGGAAAAGAATAGTATGTCTTCAAATGAGACTTTTGCCAATAAGGGAAGTAGAAAGGCTTAATGTAGAAGAGAAGAAAAGTACAAAGACGACCAGTCAAACATCGACAAACAATCAAACACAAACATAGTGACAAATAACAGGATAGGGAAAATGGAAAAGAGGAAAATGACAATATCTGGAACCTTATCTGCTAAATATATCTAGTCATGCTGAGGATAGAAGCCATTAACAGACATCCCTCCATCAACACAAATGATATGTCCGGTTATGTAAGATGATGCAGGTAAGCAAAGGAATGCTACTAGAGATGAAACCTCGCTCGGATATCCTAATCTCCTAAGAGGAGTTCTAGAATATACCTCTTCTACATACTTTTCATTACTTAGTACCTACAAGAACGAATATCTCAATATTATTACAAACCATTATCCTCAACAGGTGAGATGATTCATCATTACCTGTTCCGCCAATGACGTTTTGATGCACCAAGGTGCAACGGCATTTCTCCTTATATTGTCTTCTGCCCATTCACATGCCAAATACTTAGTAAGCTGGTTGATTGCTCCTGAAAATACAAAAATCATAACGTTTAATTTTTTTCTTTTCTTCTTCTTCCCTAAATCGTTGATTGCTCCTGAAAACATAAAAATCATGAGGTTTAAATTCCGAATACCTCTTATGGATTAGTTACCTTTAGTTGCTCCTTGAAGAGACATGGATGTCAACGAGACAAAACCCAAAACAGAGGACATAAAGACAATGCTGCCCATACCAGATGTTTTCAGAAGTGGGTAAGCCAGTTGGGTTAAATGGAAAACCGATTCGAAATTGGTCAACATGAGCAATGCAAATTCTTCATCTGTAAACTCCTCCATGGGTTTCCTTATGTTTGTTCCAACATTATTAACCTACAACAAATTTCATAGCAATAGTATGTTAAAAATAGAAATGAAAGCTTATTAGAATGAAAGTAAACAAGTCAAATACAAAAAGGTGCTTACAAGAATGTCAAGCTTCCCATCAAACACAGATGAAACGGTTTCCATTAACTCCATTCTTTGAGCGCGAATTGAAACGTCAGATACGGACCCAGTTACAGGAAACCCTAAATCATTCCAGTTCTTCAAGCAGCTATTCAGCTCAGTCTCATTTCTCGAACAACTATGCGCTTTTGCCCCTAAATTCACCAGCTCCTCCACAATCGCTCGCCTAACAAGAAAATCAAACTAATTCTCATCTGGGTTTTGAAAAAATTGCATTTTAAATATAAAAGAAGAGAAAAACAAAACAAAGAACACGAACCCCATTCCGCGAGTGCCACCTGTAACCAAGGCGGTCTTTCCCTTAAGAGACCAGCGAGTTTGTGCCGGATTTGAGCTACTGTTAGTGATTGGAAGCTTGAGTACAGATGTGATGTTTGCTAATGGAGATGAAGGAGGAGGGATGTGAGTGTTGGGAAACGGAAAGAGGATGACAGAGAGTAGTAATAAGACCATGAGGTTGAAGATGGTGAAGGTGATTGTTAAACCAGAAAGGCAGCCATTGAGGTGAGAAGAACCTCAGCTTGTTGACAGTACAATGTTCTTATGCTATTGTTACTTATTCCACATTGTTCATTGTGTTTGGTCTTCTCTATGCATATGGATCCATTATTTTCTATTAACGTTAAGAAAGTCCTGCTTAAGAGCTAACATTATTGAAATTCTTACCCAAAAAAAAAAAAAACAATAATTGTCTTACGTCTCGAATAATCGAATGTAAACATGATTTGTTTACATGCTTGCGTGGATTGTTCATATTATATGTTCTCTCAGTCATCATCAATGTAGATGGTTTCTTGCTTAAACAACCCTCCAAACACATTCCTAACTTCTTTCTTCCCCTCTTCTTTTCTCTCCTTCCCTTTCCCTTTCCCTTCCTCCTTGCCCTTGACCTGCTTCTTCAGCCCAAAACCATTTGTACCAAACTTACGACCTGTCTGGTTAACCATAACCACTTTCTTCGCCGGCAAGTTCTTAGCTTTTGCTTGCCCCCTCACAGTAGCAATCTGCACCTTAGGAATCTCAACCGACGAAAGCTGAGAGCTAAACTTCTCCCATGAAAGGCCTGAACTGAAATCCTTTGCTTTGGTCAAAAGCGTTTCCACAGAAGCTATTCCTGCCGCTTCTGCTTTCTCTTGAGCTTCTTCTGCTAGAGAAGTAGCTTTTGCTTCTTGCTCTGATAGCTTTTTCACTTCTGCTTCTAGCTTCTTGGCTGCTTCTGCTGCCTCAACTGCCTTCTCTGCTGCTTTCACTGCCTCCTCCTCTGCTTTCGCCTTTGCTATTGACTCTGCGTACGCTTTTCTCCTTCCGTCCTCCGGAATTGCACTAATCAAACCATGTATATTAGTTAATTACCCAATTGGCAAATGATTAATACTGATATATATATAGATAAATAAGACACAATGTTCATTACCTGAAGAGCTCACTTACTGGCTTTGAGGGTGCAGATGGATCTGTAGAAACTTCCACTACCTAAAATCAGAGAATAACACAGTTTTCAGTTAGTTCTTGAACATATAGTTAGTTATATGCCAAATTGAAGCAGATTTTTTGACAGGTTATATGTAACATGCCTTGTTTTCTGCCACTGCTGTGTTAGAGAAAACATTAGCTACTAAGGATGCTATCTGAGACTTGGCCACCTGATTGATTAAAACATGAGTTTAAACAGATATAAGAACTCATTTCTAAATTAGGCTAAACAATAATAATTCAATGGATAATTATTGGATACATTACATTACTTTGTAGTCGTTTGCACCAGCGCTTCCTTCAGCTGACACGATGACATTATAGCTGTTCTCCGGTGAAAAGTCTTCGGTCAAACTAGTCTTGATGAAGGTATATCTGACGTCCGTTTCGACTACTTTCTGTAAGAGTTCCGTCACGGTCAAAGGTTTAGATCGCGAGAAGAGGTTGTTAAAGAACAAGGAGATCCCGTCCAGCACATTGTAGGTCGATGGAGTCAATGTGTTTCCGTCGTAGATTATCGCCACGTGTCCCACACCCGCTAGCTGGGCAGCCTCGATCACTTGCAGGGCGTCCAATGTCGTGACTTCAGAAGTCGGCCCGTTTTCTCCGGGGCCTATTGTAACTACCACCTTACTTGCATTTCCTATTGCTTTAGCAATCGATTCTGCGTCTTGAAACGTAGACTCAACGGCATTGATGCGTTTTGATTCTTCGACAGATATGATCTGCAGTTTGGATTAAAAGTAGGAACGTGAAAGACAGTATCAATGTATTAAAGGCCTATTTAGATAGACTTATTGAATTGATATTTAGTAAATTTGAGGTTTAAAGTAGTACATTCTAATTATATTTTGTAAATTTAAGTTAGAAATAGTGGGTCCAAACTGGTCTTTGGTTCAAAAAAAGTTGATCCAAATGAAGGTACTAACTGCTATTTCAAACAGCAGTTGAACAAAAACTAACCTTGTAATTAGCAGCAAGACGGGCCAATTCTTGGGCAGCACCGATTTCGGGCACTCCAGCTCGGACGCTAAAACCTTCACGCAGAAGTGTCTGGGCAATACGAATTCCGGCCTGCCCTGTTGCCCCGGCGACAAAAACAGTGCCCGGATCTTTGCGTCTCGTGTTCCGGAACAACAAACCGCCCGAAGAACTAGGCTGACTCACGACTGGTATCAAAGATTTCACATCTGGGACTTTACCAAATGTGAACTCAAATGGATTTTAATTTGAGGAATCCTCTGTTTGGCTGCCATCCTCAGCTGGAGTACCGTTGTCCCTCGGTTTGCCAAACCCGAAGGAAGGAGTTTTGGCATAGACTCTGAGCCTTGGGTTCTTATGTGTTAGCTTTGAATTGAGAGCTGTGGTTAGGAGAAATGAATTGGAACTGATAATAGCAGCCATCGTGGTGGTGTTGATTATAAAAAACTCAATACTTTTCTTGTATATTCATGTCCCGGTTTTTGTTTTCAGTTGGATCCAAACACACCGTTATTGAGGATTTTGATATGTTTGGCTGGTTTGATTCTAATGTTATACAGGTGGAGAGGGGGTCGGGGATGATGATATCAAATGGGATTGTGCCACGTAAGATTGTTTATCCATATTGTGAGAATTTGAGCACCAGACAGTTTGAATGACACTTTAGAGCCATAGGAGAATGACATCGTCTTCGATATTTTGAAGGACTTGGTTTATCAAGTTTTATCCACTAACTTACCAAAAAAAGAAATAAAGTTATTTAAAAATATATATATATATTATAAAAATGACCCACAAAACAATGCAAGGATGGAAAAAATAATCTCGGGCTCTAATTTGAGAAAATTTTAGGTATATTATTGTAAAATGAATAATTATATATTATTATATTATATATTATTATTAATTTTTATATAATTAAGATATATATATATTCATAAAAATTCTTCTCTAGTTTTTAGTCAATATAGAATCAAAACGATGTTATTAAAAGTATTAGCTTCGAATTAACTAAAGAAAATCTCGCTCTATTATATTTATATTTCTTCAAATTATAATTTAGTTCGAAAAATCTTTCTTAAAATATTATATTTCAATAAGATCCTTTTAAATTATATAAAAATTAGAATTTTTTTTTTTTTTCGTAGTTTTAGCCTCAATTTTTATTATTACACTATTAACTACTTTATTATCTTAAATTATTTTTTCATCACCACCTCCGACTCTTCTACTACTACAACCTTGATCTTTGTTATAACGACCCGATCTATTCGGACCGTTACTTTACTTATTATGATTCATAAAAATGTGTCCTAATTTTTTTTTTAAATTACTATATTTTTCTTAATTAATCATAATAGTTTGCTAAGATAATTGTTTTGAAATATAGTATTTTAAGAACCTTACTTTTAAAAAGATTTCTTTATTCATAACAAATATAATACTTTTAATGAAAATTAGTCATATATATGACATAAAACGTGATTTTTGTCATCAGATATTTACCAAAAATCACTTAAAAAGTGCGAAAGTTTTAATAGTGAATTGTGTCTTATTACTACTACCCTCTCCACGAACATCCTCCTCCTCGTCAAGTCTATCAAGAGAGCTAGATTGATTGCTACCCATTTATGGCTACAACATAAAATATAATATGTGAGCTTTTTCCCAATAAACACAAATATAACTCGCAAAATGCAGACATATATGCATATAATGTATGAACGTTATTTAATAATTTTTTATCTCATGCAACTCTTACTTCATGTGTGTTTCAGTTCTTTTCTTATATTTTTCATATTTTTTCTTTCTTTTCCTTTTTTTTAAATCATGTGACTTACTATTTGGGCATGCATACATGCCCCATGCACATATCTTATATTGAATACGTACTCCAGACATATCTTATACATGCCCCATGCACATATCTTATATTGAATACGTACTCCAGACATTCTATAATATAAGCATAAAAGGATAACAACCAATCTAGCTTCCCTGATGAACTTGCTGATGAACAACCAAATAAAGTCCCAGTCAATCACATTGACTTATAAAATTTGGGGCCAAACTTGGTAAGACCGAAGTATGTTAAGTTAAATCTCAAATTGAATTAATTACATAGGAGATGAAGTTTGAGCTGAACTATTTTTGGGCTGATCTTAGCAACCCCAAGTGCCTGGAGCCCAAATTAAGTCCAAAAGGCCAAACCAGGTTTGAATCCCTAACTGATTTCATAAGCTAAACTAGGAGGGCTGAACTAGGTTCGAATATTGAACTGACGAGCTATAAGTCCAGATGTTGATTCTAGTATTTAAGAAGTCATGCACGATCATATGAGGAAGAAAGTGATGAGAGCTGAATCGAAAGGTAGGTTCATTAAGAGATGACTGTTGGACTGTTACTTGAGGAGGTGATAATATGTTTAATTATGTTGTAACCGAAGGAAATCAGCTTTAATTGCGATATAATACCTTTTGGTAGTAATCATATTAAAAGAGTAATTAATGGGAAAGATTGTGAATTAGAGAGGTATAAATAGAACATGTTCAGGAGATAAGAAGTAGACACTCTGTTAATTGTTGAAAGGATATTATCGAAAATAACTCTGGTCTTATTTTTACGTATTTTTGTAAGTATTTCGATCAAAAGGCATAGTATTGAGACATATTTGTTTGCCATCAACATATTACTTTTTCCGCTCATATTATATAAGAAACAATCAAATGAGAAATATCTTAAACTAGTTACAAAATGAAGGAACATTTATACACAGGCTGTATAATTTTAGGACATTTAAATGTTTAAGGACCAAATTGTAATACTTTGAAGTTGGAGGACTAAATGGCAAAATAGGAGACAATTTTGTCTTGGCCCGAAAACAGAAGAACATTCAGGGCTTTTTGGCTTCCACATGCGCTCCGGATTTGCTACCTGGTAGTCTGTGATTGGCTAATATACCACGTCATCTAGACACGTGGTAGACCTCGCCTATCTAGGAGTCTCTCCGCACAGATCTTGACGCGTTGACCAATACGTATATAATCGGATGCAAACCTATTTATATTCACTCTTTATTCTCCATCTCCGGTCCGCTCTCTCTCTCTCTCTCTCTCTCTCTCCGTCTGCTCTCTCTCCCTTCCACAGACGCTGCCAAACCTAAAACCCCTTTCCCAAACCCTAATTTTTATGGCTCATATAGGTATCCATCCCTGAATATTCTCATCCATTTTATCGAACAGTTTCCAATTTTAGGTATTACGAAATTGGGAAAATCGGAGGTAGGCGAAGCTAATCCTAATAAATGGCGACTTCGACGAGCTCTGTATACGTCAATGTCATAGAAGACGTCATCAACAAGGTTCGCGATGAGTTTCTCAACAGCGGACCTGGCGAGGACGTTCTCAAGGAGCTTCAAGGAGTAATTCTTATTCCTCAACTCCCCCTTTTCTTCCCCATCCTATTACTTCAATAGATTTTCCCTTTTTGGGAATTTTATCTACTATTGGACGTTAAGTAGCTTAATTTTAATCTGGTTGGATAGATTTGAGAGTTTTCTTTGAAAACGACGTATGGATTCGATCTGACTGTAGCTAGGGTTTTGAGGTTTTCTGAATTTGTGGGATTTAATTTTTTTCTCCTTCGTGGAGAGCCAGTATAAGTTGTGGTTTAGCTGATCCTGTAATCTATTTAGATGTGGGAGGCGAAGATGATGCAAGCTGGTGTAGTAAATGGCCCTATTGAGAGGTCAGCTGCGCCTAAGCTCACTCTGGGTAGTGCAATAACTCCAGTCCGTGATCTTAATATGCCTTATGAGGGGAACGAAGAATATGAAACTCCCACAGCTGACATGTTATTTCCACCTGTGGGTTTTTTGCTGTCTCTTTCTGCTGCATAATTGCAAAAACGTTTTAGTTTATTTTGGAATTTAGAATCTTATTAATTTTTATTTTTGAACTGACCTATGTTGCGTAAAAAAAAATTCAATCCATAATGTGAGGTTTTGAAATTGTAGACACCGTTACAAACCCCGATACAAACTCCATTGCCGGGATCTGTAGAGACTTATAACATTCCTACTGGAGGAAGTGACCAGCCTACTCCTGGAAATGATTCAGCTGCCAATGCTGCTGGTGGTGGTGCTAATAACACAGACCCGAAAGGTGGAAGACCCAACACATACATGGTAATAATACTGAGCATTGCTATAAGTATACCTCTTAGTTGCGTTAGTGCAGTAGACTTTTCTCTAATTCTTTTATTTTAGAGTTCTAACATGGATGATAGTTGTAAGTTACATCAGAAGAGTGCTTTGATAATCTGAAAATTCTTGTTACAGCCACCTCCTTCTCCTTGGATGAGCCAAAGGCCTCCACTTGATGTTAATATTGGTAAGTCTGGTGCTCAAGTAGTATACAGCGTTGGTAACAGTGATTCTTAGGAATCAATGTGAATCAATGTTGGTTGTTATGTAGCTTATGTGGAAGGGCGCGAAGAGGCCGACAGGGGAACCTCTAGCCAACTCCTTACACAGGTAATCCCTACATAATGTCTCCTTGAGATGTTTTTTCTTCCCCCCCCCCCCCCCCCCACCTCTCTAATATTCATTGATCTAACACGCATAAGTATCTTAAACTGCTAAAACAGTATAATATCATATCACGGTTTCGTGCTAACATTTGAGAATTCCAGGACTTCTTAGCAATGTCTGGTGGAAAGAGAAAGCGTGAGGATATTGCTCCCCAGTATCAGACTAATGGTTTTATACCGCAGCAAGATGGAGCAGGAGATGCTGCCCCCAATATCTTTGAAATTGAGGTCTGTCGTCACCTTTTATTTTGCTATTTTGCTATTTTAAAGGTTAAACTATCCTCATAGTCAACATAGTTTCTTCTATTCTGTTGTTTGGGTACTTGGATTTACTATGACTAGATAAAGTATGACAATCATTTTGTAGCAACCACTAAAGAGGCAAAGATGCAATGTTTCTTCTAATTTATTTTTTAGGTACATCAGGTCCTTCGAAACAACTGTTTTCTTTGATAATGCCTTACCTTGAATGATTTTAATTATCAAACCAAAAGTTCTAGTACTACAACATCAATTTTGACAGCATGCTTATTGATCTATCTGAATTATTTAGTCATAACCTCTTTTCAGGTAACTGGAGGAGCTGGCATTGTTATCACAGCAAATGCAAAGATGTCATCACATGCCATACGATCGTCTACAAATATTCCTCAATTTGATGGGCCAATACCCGATCCTTATGATGACGTGCTTTCTACTCCCAATGTAAGCTTTATTCCTGTCTCTTTGTCTCTCTTCCCTGGTCCCTCTCCCTCCTCAATTTAACAGTTTAGTGCTCTTTAAATTCTAGAAGCAGATATTTTGGTTTTGTGCATCAGAGTTTGTTCATAGGTCTTTATTATTTTATATGTGTGAAATTCTCAATTTTTTTTTATTAAAAGTGATTAATCAATATTGGATTCTGGCCATTTTGAGAGAGCCTGACTAGAACCGGCTGATTGTTATGATTAGTAGTGTTTCCTGTTAATATATTGGAAAATGGCCACTTTCCTCTAGGACCATTTGGTATTGGAAACAATTTTCCATTTCTGTCTCTTTCCTGGTTTCTCCTCCCTTGATAATTCTCACTAGCTGATTTGCTTTTCATACCTTCTCCTTGCAGATATACAATTATCAAGGTGTCTATAATGAAGACTACAACGTAGCAAACACACCAGCTCCTAGTGGTAAACTGTTGTGATAGATCTGTGGAAGATTACATCTAATTTGAGATGCATAAAGCATCTGTTACTGTTTCTATCTAATGGTGACCCACATGTTACTTTTTGCGTGTTATAGACATACCAGCTGGGACCCCTGCTGTTGTTCCCCCAAATGAGGTGGGGGATGATGATGATGATGAACCCCCATTGAATGAAGAAGATGATGATGATTTGGATGACGTGGACCAGGGGGAAGAGCTAAATACCCAACATTTAGTTTTGGCTCAGTTCGACAAGGTAACTCTTTGCTTCTATTATTTTATTTTCCCTATTCTCATCTACTTACTACAATATGTGAGTCCTATCACGTGGGTCTCTTACATGGAGACATTATAACTATCAAGATTTATTGACTTGTTATATTGAGCTAGCAATGCGTGTGTTTTTCCTTGGCCTTATATTAACATGTATTGGGTAACTAGGTGACTCGTACTAAAAGTAGGTGGAAATGCTTGCTAAAGGATGGGATCATGCATATCAACAAGAAGGACATTCTTTTCAATAAGGTGAGGTTTTTCTTGAAGCATATTGCACAAAATTCTGTTCCCGATATCAAAATTTTTCATTTTGATGTCTGTGCCTTTGTGCAGGCAACTGGAGAATTCGACTTCTGATTTAGTTGGAGTTAATATCTACGATTCCATTTGCATGGAAGTTGGCTTTAGAAGAGGAATTCCAGAGTTCATCTTGATGTATCTCGATGATGTTCCTTTTAGCTACTACTATAATCATTTTAGTGTAAGATTTGGAGGAAGAGGAGACAATGTGCTTTTTTGCTACTTTCTAAAAGTTTCTTGTTGTTTATAAAAGGATGAGCTTTTCTAGCCTTTAAATTGGATGTTTATGGCAAACGAGAATTTTCCACAAAAATTCCCCGTTCATTATTTGTAATTCCATCAACTCTGTATACTTGTTAAGTCTATAGCAAGTTTCACGAAGGGAATGAATTGTATAGAACTTGTGGCTTTTTGACCGTATGACTGTACTCCAATTATAGAAAGAAAAGAAAAATGTTGAAGAAACGAGAAAATTTAGGACATGTTCGGAGTGGCGGAAACAAAATCATTCTCAAGTACTAGACAGTGCGGCAATGTCCATGTTCTTTTGTTTTGTTTTTTGTCCAAAGGCAATGTCCATGTCGATAGTACAACTTTTTCATAAATCTCATCGGAAAACGGCGTTAAACAAAAACAAAAAAAAGAACTGAAACGATGCTTGTCAAGATGATGATATAGCCCACCTGAGTTTCTCTGTGGCTCTTCAGAATTCATAAAAGGTAACCATAGCTTGTCAAACTTGAATAAAGGTGCTTGTTTCGAGTCCATTCATCAAAGAAGTGATACCACTCCTCAAAAGACTTGCACTTCTTCAGCTCCTCAATGGCTGCCTCTGTTTTCATCACAGCACCGGTATGGTTTTTCTCACTTTCTATTTAAATTTTTCTCCAAACGAGTATTTTCTCTCTCGATTTGGATCAAACTGATATCTGATTCACCATGGTTCTTTTTCTTTTTCTTTTTCCTTTTTATTAAATCTGATCATGCAGTTAGAGTTAAGCAACAATGGTTCTTCGGGAGGCCGATCAGTCCCAAACTCTGCGGAATTCTTTGGAAGCCATTTGAAGAGGGGGTCGAGATTTTTCACCACCCAAAAGAGTTCAAGAAGAAACCTCGAGGTTGTTTTCTCAGAATATGGGGAGAAGAAGAGTATAAATGACAAATGGAGAGGCCTCGGCTTTGACACTTCTGATGACCAACAAGATATTACAAGAGGAAAGGGAATGGTCGATTCACTTTTTCAAGCCCCCATGGGGACTGGAACTCACCATGCTGTCTTGAGCTCTTATGACTACGTTAGTCCCGGTCTTCGCCAGTAAGGAGCACATATTTACAGATTTACCTGCCAATCATCATTTCTGTGTTAAACTTGGGCAATGATATTCTCGATTTTATGAAATAGTTAGATATGAATCACAACTTTCCTTAAAAAAGACAATTCGTTCCAGGTTGCACTTCTTTGATACTGATGATGTGGTTGTAATTCTGTTACAGATACAGGTTAGATAACAATGTGGATGGATTCTACATAGCTCCATCTTTCATGGACAAGCTTGTAGTTCACATCACCAAAAATTTCATGACGCTACCTGATATCAAAGTTAGTGGGTTAAATTTCTTAAAAATTTCTTTGATCCTTGTATATCTCTGATAGCTTACCTTGTCTTCTAGGTTCCTCTGATTCTAGGTGTTTGGGGAGGCAAAGGTCAGGGAAAATCTTTCCAGTGCGAGCTCGTCTTCGCCAAGATGGGAATTAAGTGAGAATTGTTTTGATTTTTCTTTGTTTGTCTGCACATCTTTTCGCGTTTACTAACTTTATTATTTATTTATTCTAAACTATTTCCAGCCCAATCATGATGAGTGCTGGAGAACTGGAAAGTGGAAATGCAGGAGAGCCTGCAAAATTAATCCGGCAAAGATACCGTGAGGCAGCTGATATAATCCGAAAAGGAAAAATGTCCTGCCTCTTCATCAATGATCTTGATGCAGGTGCGGGCAGATTTGGTGGGACCACTCAGTACACTGTAAACAATCAGATGGTGAGTGCTACACTAATGAACATAGCAGATAACCCCACTAATGTTCAGCTTCCAGGAATGTACAACAAGCAAGAAAATCCAAGAGTACCAGTTATAGTGACAGGTAATGATTTCTCCACATTATATGCCCCTCTCATTAGAGATGGTCGTATGGATAAATTCTACTGGGCCCCCACTAGGGAAGACCGTATCGGTGTGTGCATGGGAATATTCCAGAGTGACAATGTGACTATGGATGATGTCATTAAGCTTGTTGACAAATTTCCCGGGCAATCTATTGGTAAGTAATGAGTTAACTTTTTTTATGAATACTTAATTTCACGAGAGTAATGGACTTACTTGTTGGGCAGATTTTTTTGGTGCTGTAAGAGCTCAGGTTTACAATGATGAAGTCAGGAAATGGATATCATGTGTGGGAGTTGAGAGCATCGGGAAAAGGCTTGTAAACTCGAAGGAGGGACCCCCAACTTTTGAGCAGCCAAAAATGACACTAGAGAAGCTTCTCCAGTATAGTAACATGCTTGTCCAGGAGCAAGAGAATGTGAAGAGAGTTCAATTAGCTGATAGGTACTTGAATGAAGCTGCCCTGGGAGATGAGAATGAAGATGCTATCAAGAGAGGAACTTTCTAGAGTTAGCAACCTTTCACATAAATTCGATATGGATTTATTTTTTTCTTCAGATCACACAAGAAATATTATAGACTTACAAGTATTTATCAATAATTCATATTGCCAAAAAGTTCATCAATTGTGAAATGTGAGTTTTCACAAAGACATGAACCTAAAAAATATGTTGACCTTGGAATTAAAACAATTGCTCAAGAAAACAATAGAAAATTGGGTAATACAGGATCACTTGTCTTGCCAGTCATGCTACACTCATTGTTCTTCTTAATTAGATTTTTCCATTCAAATCAAATTTAAGTTCTGCATGAACAAAATAAAACAGCTAAAAACCAGAACTAAATGAACATTAATTAGCAACAATTTTGTCTTACCATTATATCAAGTTACATATCAAAATAATCAAAGAATATCAATTGAATGCTATTCATCTCTGAAAGACATGTGATTCAGCATGATCAAATGCCCCCACAAGACCAGAAGACTAGCTTCGTAGAACTCCAGCAAAGATAACAACTAAGAGTTTAAATGTGCGATATTAAATCCAGCTAAAACAAGGATATTTTCTAACTCCTCCATCTCACATAAGTCTACTAACCCCTTCAGCATAATCCCAGAAACCTTCTGTCCCCAGCACATTCGACAGAAGCACATAAGTTGCAGGATCACCTGGGTAAATCTCAATAAGCTTTTTTGCACCACGTGTAGCAACTTCTTTATTTCCATGTATTCGACAAGCACTTAGCAGAGCTTTGTATAGCCCAGGCCCTACTGGCATGCTTTCAATAAATGCCTCTGCTTCCTAGAGCTTCCCAGCTCGACCTATAAGATTCACAGTTGTAGCAGAGTGTTCCATTTTTAGCTTTTCAAGCAAATTGAAGTACTCAAGTCCTTTATCCCATAAACCCACATGGCTACAAGCAGTGAGAACAGCAAGAAAGGTGCTATCGTCCGGTTCAACGCCTGTTCTTTTCAATTTTCAAACAATTCAGTAGCTTTAATCCTAAATCCACGACGAGCACATTTCCAAATCAGGGAATTCCAGGAGATAAGATCATGTTCTTTCATAATCAAGAATGCTTTCTCTGAATCAATTACAGCCCCACACCTTGCATACATGGAAATAAGCCCATTTTGGACGCATAAATTTAAAGCATATACTGTTTTACAAACTAGACCATGAATTTGCTTTCCCTCTTCAAGTGCCTGATATTATCTCGAGTGCGCTAAAAATGCTCATAAATGTTAACAAGTCTACATTGAAACCCTCACGCCTCATTTCAATGAAACATCCCGGAACCTCGTCACCAGCAATGAGAGCATTCTATGAAATTAAGTCCAATCTTCCGACACTTGAACAAATGTTCCTGAAGTCTTCTAGACTACAACCACATTCTGAGTAGACAGTCACAAGTGTGGCAGCTATATGAGCATTGATATCCAATCCCTCCCAAATAATCCGGCAATGGATTATCTTACATCGGTCCAAGTATTTGGAGAACAAAATGAGCTAAGCAAACTGTTATAAGTAACAGAATTTGGTTTAATATCAAAACGAAGCATTTCTCTCAGTAAAATCATTGCCTCATCGGGTTGCTCATTCTGCACATATCGAGAAACCATGGAAGTCCAAGTAACATTATTCTTATCCGGCATTAGATCAAACACACTGCCTCACCTCATCAATGTCAGACACTTTTACATATCAATCAATCCCGTGCCTTCAACAACATAAGTCCAAAACCTTGTTTTCAAACTCAAAACCATGAATCTGAGCCCCAAGCTTTATCGCTTCTAATTTTGAGCAACAAACCAACACGCCAGATAAACTGTACTGGGTTGGAGCAATCCCCCATTTTAGCATCTCGACAAACATGCCAATTGCCATTTGGGGGGACCCACCTTGCGAATAACCTGAAATCAATGAGCTGACTACGTTTCTTTGCGGCATTTCATCAAACAACTACAGAATTCTCCATGCATATTAACTAGAGCACTACATATATACAGGTTCAAACAGAAACCCGGCTTGATTACCAAAGCGTGAATTTGAATTCCCATTCTAGAAAACCAGATTCTGTGCAGGATGATATCGATTGACTGAGAAAATCAGGGGCGGGTGAAAATCCATGTCCCTGACTCCGACTCCATGGCTAAAAATCTGTGCTTTCTATCCGTTGGTGAAAGGATCTTTGCCGCGATGCATGAAATAGTCATCTCTGTTAATGTCATGGAAAGATATCTGGGTCGCCAGAGCGCGGTAAATTACCTGATTGGTCGCCTTCTTGGAGGTTTTCTGTATGGCGCCTCGTAGGCGATGAATGGACATCATGCAAATGATTCTGCCTGTTTGCGAACTAAAAAATGTTTTTACCATCATGTAGTAAAAACTAATAAACGACATGTCGTCATAACTGCCGTTTTTATCTCTCTTATCCTCTCCCCCCCTTCTCTTCCGAACGTCAGAGAAAAATGGTTGCTTTCGCGGCACCCTCTCAGTTCCTATCTCTGACCACTATCCATACTTCTTCGAACTCTCATAGGCGGAGGAGCTGCCGATTAGCTCCGGGAATAACCACCACCGTTGATACCAGAAACCGCCTTCTAGAAAGTCAAGGCCAGCTCTCCAATTCCTCTCCTCAATCTCCTGAAAACTTGAAATCTGATAATCGCTTTAAACCTCACCTTAAAACCCTATTTAAAGCTCTCGCAGTTTCCTCCTCTGTAACTCTCATCTTCAACCTCCCTCTCTCCTTCCACAATGGGAACGGAAACCTCAGTGGCGGTGGCTGTGGGGATGGATTTGGCGGACGCGGAGGAGGAGGAGGGAGTTCCGACGGAAGTGGGGGGGAATTTTGGAGAAACCTCTTTCCTTCTGCAATCGCCGACGAAAACCAAACTCAAGAGTGGGATTCTCATGGATTACCAGCCAACATTGTCGTTCAGCTCAATAAACTGAGCGGGTTCAAGAAGTACAAAATCTCCGAAATCCTCTTCTTCGATCGGAGAAGACGGACCACAATCGGAACTGACGATTCGTTCTTCGAAATGGTTTCGTTAATACCAGGTGGAATCTACACCAAAGCTCAGCTCCAGAAAGAGCTTGAATCACTAGCAACTTGTGGAATGTTCGAGAAAGTTGACATGGAAGGAAAAACCAATCCAGACGGAACTCTAGGGTTAACAATCTCCTTCGCAGAGAGTACTTGGCAGTCTGCTGATAAATTCCGGTGCATAAACGTCGGGTTAATGCCTCAATCGAAGCCCATTGAGATGGACGCAGATATGACAGAAAAGGAGAAGCTCGAGTACTTCAGGAACCAGGAAAAGGATTATAAGAGAAGGATTGATAGGTCAAGACCTTGTTTGTTGCCAGTTCCGGTCTATAGGGAGGTGATGAAGATGTTGAGGGATCAAGGGTCGGTTAGTGCACGACTTTTGCAGAAGATTAGAGATAGAGTGCAGAAATGGTATCATGATGAAGGGTATGCTTGTGCTCAAGTTGTGAATTTTGGGAATTTGAATACTAAGGAAGTTGTTTGTGAAGTGGTAGAAGGTGATATTACCCAATTAGTGATTCAATTTCTTGATAAGATTGGGAATGTTGTTGAAGGAAATACTCAAATCCCTGTTGTGAAAAGGGAATTGCCTAAACAGGTAATCAATTGCATGAAAAATTAAATGAATAGATTTTTTAAATGTAATCCTTTGTTTATTATCTGTGATTAATATTACAGCTGCGCCCGGGTTATGTATTCAACATAGAAGCAGGGAAGCAAGCTCTGAGAAATATAAACTCACTAGGTTTGTTCTCAAATATTGAAGTGAATCCTAAACTTGATGAAAAGAATGAAGGAGGGATAATTGTTGAAATAAAGCTTAAAGAACTAGACCAAAAGAGTGCGGAAGTCAGTACAGAGTGGAGCATTGTACCCGGACGTGGAGGACGACCCACTTTGGTATTTTTTTTTTTTGCAAAATACTAATTTAGAAAACTTATCATCTGGGCTTGAAATTCTCATATGATTTGTTCTATAATGCATGTTAAAAGGCTTCACTTCAGCCTGGGGGAACTATTACTTTCGAGCATCGAAATATAAATGGGCTTAATAGATCCATTCTCGGTACCATAACCACTAGTAACTTCATTAACCCTCAGGTACTGTAATCTTAATTGTATATAAATGAAATTCCTTTTTTTTTCTTTTTTGGTAGGAATTTCTGTACATGTAAACTTTGCTTGGAAATCTCAGGATGATCTTGCATTTAAGCTTGAGTATGTGCATCCATATTTGGATGGGGTATACAACCCTAAAAACCGTACACTCCGTGTGAATTGCTTCAACAGCCGGAAATTGAGTCCGGTCTTCACTGGTGGGCCCGGGTTGGAAGAAGTTCCTCCAATATGGGTCGATCGTGCTGGTGTTAAGGCTAACATTACTGAGGTAATTACGAATTAATGACTTTCTTACTTTCAATTGATCCCTTAAAACATTTCCTGATTGATGTGTGTTTCCCTTTGCAGAATTTTACCCGTCAGAGCAAGTTCACTTACGGGCTTGTAATGGAAGAGATAACGACCCGTGATGAAAGCAGTCACATCTGTCCCAACGGTCAAAGAGTTTTGCCCAATGGAGGAATCAGCGCAGATGGGCCCCCCACCACACTTAGTGGGACCGGGGTTGATCGTATGGCGTTCTTGCAGGCAAATATCACACGTGATAACACCACATTTGTTAATGGAGCTATTGTGGGTGAGAGGAATGTATTTCAGGTTAGTTAATTGTTTCAAACAAGGGTAGGTATCAACTTCCTTTTTGGAGAAAATGTAGGTTATAGCCATCGGTTTTTTCCTCTTGCAGGTAGACCAGGGCCTTGGAATTGGTAGCAAGTTTCCATTTTTTAATAGACACCAATTGACAATAACACGATTCCTCCCATTGAAGCAAGTGGCGGAAGGTTCGGGAAAACAAGCACCACCAGTCCTTGTCCTTCACGGCCATTACGGCGGCTGTGTTGGAGATCTTCCGAGTTATGACGCTTTTTCTCTTGGGGGCCCATATTCTGTTAGGGGTTACAACATGGGTGAAATTGGTGCGGCCCGTAACATCCTTGAGGTATGAACTTAATAACTAACGAACTAACTATTAATTATTTTGTTGATGAGACATCCAAACTGTTTGTTCTGATTTATTTCTCTGCTTTCAATTTAATTTTTTGGTCTTTTAGCTTGCTGCTGAGCTACGGATTCCGGTGAAAAATACACACATGTATTTGTTTGCAGAACATGGGAATGACCTAGGAAGCTCGAAAGATGTCAAGGGTAACCCGACCGAGGTATATAGGCGAATGGGTCAAGGGTCATCTTATGGTTTAGGGGTCAAGCTGGGTCTCGTACGAGCCGAGTATGCTGTTGATCATAACTCCGGCACAGGTTCATTATTTTTCCGGTTTGGAGACAGATTTTGAGATGATACTAGAGTTTCTTCTATCTTCTTCACTTAATTCTGATCGGCCTTAAGGTTTTTCCGGGAAATAATATTGGAGGAGAATGAAGCTGCTGAGTTTTCTGCTGTTATTTTAAGAGCTGCATGTGTATGATTTATGCCAAGTTAGAATCATTGTTGAGTTAAAACCGTAAACTCTTTTTAATAGGTTTGGTTTTATTGGGTTATTTAGTGACGTGGGAGTTTTCATTTTTCCAGTTCTTTTGCTCTCTCTTTCTCATATGGGGAGAATTATTAAGCCAAGTGAAGAATTCGAAATTTCTTGGTAATAAAGAACTCTATCTAAGCCCATTCAATGCAAAATTTCTGCATTTGCTTTTTAACGTTTCCATAATCAGTGTTGATTTTTGATGCATGGTATTCCATTTTGCAATGCATTCTCTTATCAACCGCACGGCATTTTCAAGGGCCCACCATCACCTAACCATCTCAATCATTCGTCGTCAATTCCAATCATCGCCTGACACCTATCGTCATCTGATTGTGATCTTAGGACATGATCGAAAGTTGCTCTCCGGGAAATCGCTTCATGCTCACCTTATAGTCAACGGCTTGGCCCATTTGACTTATTTTGCCGCCAAGTTGATTGCTCTCTACACATCCTGTGAAAAACTTGCTGATGCATGGAAGCTGTTCGATAAAATTCCTGAAACAAACCTCCGCCGTTGGATCCTCCTGATCGGTGCCTATTCTCGATATGGGTTTTATCTGGAAGCACTAGACCTTTTTGTCGAGATGCAGAAACGAAGTTTGAGGCCTGATGAATTTGTAATTCCCAGCATTCTCAAAGCCTGTGGACACCTCTCTGATACACAAACTGGTGAGAAACTCCATGCCAAAATTCTCAAAAACTCGCTTGAATCAGATCCTTTTGTTTGCAGTTCACTTATTGATATGTATGTGAAAAGTGGAAACTTTTCCAAGGCAAAGAGAGTTTTTGAAGAAATGGTGAGAAAAGATCTGGTAGCATTGAATGCGCTGATTTCCGGGTTTTCCCAGCACAGTTTAGTAGAAGAAGCTTTCAATTTGGTGGAGAAATTGCAAGAATCAGGAGTACTAAAGCCCAATATAGTAACTTGGAACACTTTAATTTCCGGATTTTCGCAAAAGGGTGATGGAGAAATGATCTCAAAGATTTTCAAATTGATGAGTGTTAATAAGGTTGAGCCAGATGTTGTTTCTTGGACTTCAATTATATCTGGGTTTGTTCAGAACTTTAGATATGAAGAGGCATTTGAGACATTTAAAGGGATGATGCGTGATGGTTTTTACCCGACTTCAAATACAATTAGTGCCATCTTGCCGGGTTGTGCTTCAACGGCAAATCTAAGGTGGGGAAAGGAAATTCATGGATATGCAATTGTGACTAGAGTTGAAGCGGATGTTTATGTAAGAAGTGCTCTTATTGATATGTATGCAAAATGTGGGTTCATTTATGAATCAAGCACTTTGTTCTGTAAGATGTCTAAAAGAAATTCAGTTACTTGGAATTCAATGATATTTGGGTATGCAAATCATGGGTATTGTCATGAAGCAATAGAGCTTTTCAATCGGATGAAGAAGGAAGATGGTAAGAAGCTTGATCACTTGACTTTTACAGCAGTTCTTACTGCTTGTAGCCATGCCGGATTGATCGAATTAGGGCAAAATATGTTTGATCTAATGCAGGAAAATTATGGGATTGTCCCGAGATTAGAGCATTATGCTTGCATGGTGGATCTTCTAGGTCGAGCAGGAAAGATTAGGGAGGCTTATGATTTCATTAAGTCCATGCCGATTAAGCCGGATGTCTTTGTGTGGGGAGCCTTATTGGGGGCTTGTAGGAGTCATGGAGACATAGATCTTGCTGAAATTGCGGCTAAGAATTTGGCAGAGCTCGAGCCGGGAAGTGCTGGAAATAACTTGCTGCTATCCGGTGTATATGCCGATGCTGGAATATGGGGAAATGTTGCTAAGATGAAGATGATGATGAAGAGAAAAAAGTTGACGAAATTTCCTGGGTGTAGTTGGATTGAGACAGGTTGAAGGAAGAAGGGAAAAACATAACGCTATTTCATAGCTTCATTGAAGTTTAACTGTTATTGAATACGAAAGGAGAAAGCTACGTAGAATGATGTCTCAACATCAGTAACGTCTAGTATGGAAAATCAATATATCATATAGTTGAAAATTTTAGTGTCAATCTCTTTAACAAGTTTCAATAGGAACAAAGGTTTAGAGACAAACTGAAATGAAACAACCAAATCCATAGGAAGTATAAGTTTACAATTATCTAAATTGGGTATCCAATGAGAAATGTAGATATAATAAGCAAATCATTGTTATATCCCTTTGGCCAAAAAAACCAAAAAGCAAAACACCGTGTTTTGTTGAAGAGACCTTCTGAACATCTGAAACTCCATCTGAGGTGATATTGGTTCAAGATACATATCTGCAAGTGAAGTACCAATGCTAGTGTAACTACACATCAATCAATAATAAAAAATTCTAACAGAACACAGAGCTAGAAGAATTTTGTAAGCTCTTAAAATGCAAGACATGACCATTTTCAAGTTCATTCAAGGTAACAATCAAATCAAGACTGCAAACTAAAGTGGAATTCATTACAACATCAATGCTCTCAACAAACTTGTTCACACTTCAGAATCAACTTTAAGACACAAGACTGATTCCATATTCATAAAAAGAACAGGGGTTTAAGATGAGAAGAAGTCAAACAAGCCTTCCCTGTTTTAACTCTAGTGTTTGTTTCTGTAGTTAGAAATCCATGACAATCTAGATCACACTAAAAATATTAGTTACTGTCCATTGTCCAACCTTCTAGTTACTTGTAGGTATTCTGTTCATATTATACCTGAAAAGAACTGAAAAAAAGTCTGAAACTTTGAACCAGATATACCCAGCTAGAATGCTAGACATCACACTCATTATCCAGCTTAAGCCACTTAAGTATAAGTTTCTATGAACATAAATTAATGGGTATTTAATAAATTAAAGTACAAAACAGCAAAAAGACTTGGTTTTTTTGCTTCGCATATTAGTAACTAGTATTCAATGCCTTTTTTCCACACCCCCTTTTAACACAAGGATCATAAGAAAAAGTACACCGAACATGTAATAAGAAAAGGTAAGAAAATCTAAATCAGATTCATATCAGACCAAGAAGCAAACCTGTTTGCTCTAAACATTACTCTTGCAATATCATTTATCATTAGAATTTTTATAACCAACGTGATGAGGATATGAAACCATGGATCCATACTTATTCCCCGACCAATCTTGCTGTTGCGGCTGCATCATACTGTATGGGTACCCGCCCGCATTACCCAAGAGACCCACCATATGACCGTGAGATGCTGCCGCCATGCCAAGTAACGGCATAGCCACCGTATGTGGCAGCCCATAGGGCATCGGAATCGAAACTGGCAATTGCCCAGTTCCTTGTCCATTCGAGCTCGATTCGGGCAGGCTCTGTGGGACCGGAGTGGACGCGAATAGCTGGTCCGATGCAGAGGGCCCCTCGTTTGAGAATCCTTGCATTCGTTTCAGATAAAGGCGGTACTTTTGAAGATGGCTCGCTACGTTTTCTCGGGTTAATCCCTCTACGTTCATCAATTGCATGATTGTTTTAGGCACTGCGTTTTTGATATCTAGATGAGCTACTACATCGACGAACCGCTTGTGTAATTGTGGGGTCCACACGAGCCTAGGTCGCTTCAAGGTTCGAGCCGAGGGGTCTACTTCGGTTGAATTCTCGATTCTGAGAGCTGAATCGGCTTCTTCCGTGGTGTCTACTTTCCTCAATTTTCTCGGATCGAGGGCTGAGCAGTCTGGATTGGTGGTGGTTTCGTCCCATCCTACGACCATCGGGTCCGCGTCGACCCGACCCCGTTCTTCGAAGGATTTGAAATTGTTAGAGGAGGAGAAGCCTTGCGATTGTCCTCCACGGAGATTTGAGAGCGTTGTCTGTGAGGCTTGATTGACGTCTAAGATCGTCCGGCATGGTTCCAGCGAGATGCTAAACGCCGATGCGAGCTCCAGTGGAATCAAGTGCTTAGTTAGAGGGGTGAGATCGTCCGACTCGGGTAGACCCGCTTCCCATTCGAGAACTCGGTCTTCATCTCCACCGCTTCCATCATCGCATCCTTCATACTCGGTCATCCTCACCTCCTCACCCATCGTCTTCCCCAAACCGTTAGGTATTTCAGCTTCACTTAGCTTTCGATTTTCTGCTTTATTTGAGCTCGAATTGGATCAGATATGTCAGTTTTTGAGGTCCGGAAGCTATTCGAGATAGTTTCGGCATGGAGAAGAAAAAGTCAAATTCTTGGCGAGATATTTCGTGAGATTCGGAGAACCCTTGTGTGTTTGGGAACCGAGAAAGTGCGAGAGAAAAAGTAAAGTAAAAAATTTTCAAAGGAAAAAAAAGTCGGAAAAAGTGCAATTTTAGATTCCCGATTTCTCTTTTACTCGTGCCAGCATGGACGACTAAACCAGATATTTTTGATCCGCTAAATATCTTTTCCTCTTTCTCCCAATCCCACTCTCAGATCTACATTTCTATCTATACTCGCTTTGGAAGGAAGACACGTATCATCGATTTCCTTTTCAGCCAATCACATCTCGACGGGAGAAGATAGGGGTTTGCTGAATCTAAATGGAAAAATTACGGATTTAGTCAGCAAATTGCAATCGATATCGAGTGTGTGATTTGATGAGACTCCCCACGTAAGCAAACTGCATGCACTTTTAGAGGTTGTTTTGGTAATTATGAAAAACCCCATCGAACCGACTTCGATTTATTTTATCAGAGCGGCTGGACCCATAGGGTAAGAGATTATTGGTAGACAGCTGGTATCGTGGAATGATTTAAGAGAGCAGCACACCATCTAGAGTTCTCATAGAGATTAAGACACGTGTAAAAGTTTAAATCTGACGATCAAGGCTGTAATGAAGATATGAAACATGTGTACGTGTACACTATGCCATGTGGATAGGTTCTGGTTCTGTTGTGTTGTTGGGCTTACACCATGAGGATACTGGGCTAAGCATATCCACACCCTGCGGCCCGCTATTTGATTTAAGTTTAATTCAATGAGTTCTTTAATTTTTATTCCCATCTTCTTTTTAGTCATTAAATCTGAAAAGAGAAAAACAAAATACAATAAATATTTTAAAACTCTAAACCTTTTCTGGTATTTAAAAAAAATAAAATTAGAACTTATAGTGGGACCGAAAATTTTATCTACCCTAATTTTTGGTGTTTTCTAAACTCTCTTGAATTATTTGCGAGGTAAGGCGCGGTAATCAAATTATTACTTTGGGCTAACCCTCCACATATAAGACATGGCCCAACAGCTTTCAACCCAAATGGCGGATCGAAGGCCTCTCTGTTTGGGCCTCAACCTTTTATTCTGGACCTGTTTTATTCACTCCGTAAGAGTTGTGTTTTATCGTGGATATGCCTTCTTCTCCCACTACAGGAGAGAGAGAGAGGGTGGCGGGCAGCTGAACAATGGCTACCACCACATCCATATCTCCATCTTCAACAACTCTCCTCTCCCTTCTTGACCCAAAACCAAACCCTTTTACTCCAACTCACAGACTATCTCTTTCATTCATCTCACCAATCACAATATCATCCAAAACAAGAAAGATTAATGTTTTTCACCTCCCACCTCAAAAGCACACTAAAAATGGCCGCACAATTTGGAGATTTCAAGCTTCCACTTCAGAAATTCTGCCTTCAGAAACCACCCCACTTGAAACTTCTCAGCAGATAGTTTCCAGCGGCGGTGATAGTACAGCCACCGTCATCTCCGCCCTTCTGTTCGTTGCCTTCGTTGGTCTTTCGATTCTCACTGTTGGGGTGAGCTCACTACTCAGCTGAGTTTCTCTTCAAGATTTGAAGTTTTCTTTATATATATAACATGAGAAAATATTGAAGCTTTAAAATTGTGGTTTTCCAGGTTATATATATAGCAGTGACAGATTTCTTGCAGAATAGGGAAAAGGAGAAGTTTGAGAAAGAAGAGAAGGATAAGAAGAAGAGGAAGAGTGGGAAAAAGATGAGGCAGAGAATGAAGACGGGGCCCAGAGGGTTTGGGCAAAAGATCGAGGAAGATGACGTTGATGATTGAGTAGTAGTAATAATAGTCCATGATTTTCTTCATTTCAATCTTTCTTGTGGCAACTGATTTTTGTACTAGATGTAAAATTTCTGTTCTCTTACTTTCAAGAGACTATATATAAACTGACATGGGTTTAGCTTATTCGCTTATTCGCTTATTCGCTTATTCGCTTATTCGATGAAACTATAAAATGATGTAATGAGTATATTGGGATGGATGTTTAGTATCATTTATATTGATCAATCATATCATATAGGCTCGGTAGCCTCGTGTCGGACTTCCAATAGCTTCAATTTGAATGATCTAGAGCATGCCGCCGTATCCTATCAAAAAGCCAAGCCGGACAATCAAACCTAAGATTGGGTATAAAGAAAAAGTCAATTATCATACATCAAAGAAAATTACAAGCTTTCTCCATCTAAGAAAACATGAACAGCTCTCAACATCGCAAATTTTTACAGTCACGCATACATAGAATAACTAACCAGCTTCTGTCTCTCTGTTCAATCCATTTTATACACCCTTTTTAAGATATTTGTAGATTATAATCCATCTTATCTCCTCTACAAAAGGGGATCAGGTGTGTACTTCTATGTATAAAAAAAAGCTTTTAATAGAAAAACTACGTAATGTACAGTTTTACAGCACAAGCGGAAAACTTTATTTTTTTCATAGGCTCGTGCGTCTCCGATAAAGAAAAGAAAAGAAAAGGAATAGATAAAGCGAGGAAGCTCATACTAGCCTCAGTTAGCTGTACAAACAACTTTTATTTCCTAAGCAACCAAAGCCGGGTGCAGATACTGAGCAGCGATTCTCCTTTCTGCAAAACAATTGAATGAGTCCTATAAGAGAGACGTTTATAAACTTAACAAATATCCGAAAAAGGTTTTAATGGTGTTGTAATATAATATACTGTAGCATAATATACCCCCAGCTGCAACAAGTTTCTCTACACGAGCAACGATATGCTTTCCGTATGTATATTTCTTCAACGCATTCAGATGAACCTTGATTCGGGAAAGAATTAACTCCCTTTGTTGGTCGTCACATGTCTCGAGCACTTTTTGTACAACATAGTTTGCAAACTGATCTTTCATCATTGCCTAATCACACCGGGATAAGAAAGGGGAAGTATAAGAATATCATAAGTAGTATAGTGCCCAAGAAATCACAAATCAAAAGAGACGAACCTGAAGGGGCTCGTTTTCATCAGTCGTGCCAAGCATCTCACTCACAAGAAGTTGGCGTTCAGCAGGACCCCCAAAAGTCAAGCATTTTTCCACGACATTTGAAGCAAACTTCTGTTGACTCATTTGAACTATTTTTCCAGCTAATTCCTTGATGATGAAAGATCGCTCGTCAGGTTTTCCATGCTCCAGTACATGCTGTTAAATAGGATGAAGATAAACAATTAACTAAGAAAAAACTAAACGGTCTTGAATTCAAGAACATAGTATTGGAATTCATAATTGAGATGAGTAAAAGAAGAGTATGAACCTGAACAACATAATTGCCATATTGATCTTGTGCCAACATGCTAACAGATCCTAAAATCTCTTCCATCACTTTACTCTGTGTTTCTGGGTCCTTGCAGTGTTCTAGCACTCTCTGTTACAAAGAAAACATTTCTGGTTTTTTTTTTTTTTCCCTTCAAGGTTTCTAGAAAACTTAAAGAGAATAAGAGAAGAGGAACAGGGAGAGCTCACCTGTATGACACGGCACCCATACGGATGGGTTGACAGGGTGACGACTTGACCGAAAAATGTAGAGATAATAAAACGAACTGAATCTTCGGGAACACATTCTATACACTTTTGGATGACATGGTTCCCATTCTGATCACGAATGCAGCGCATGATATGTCCATCAAGCTCTTCAACCATTATTATTTTCTGGTCCAAATCAACAACCTCAATTGCCTGAAGAATTTGTATAGATCATTAGTGGTCAATAACCAGCTCGAACAACAATCACAGCATTACAATTTACCATATTACTAGTCCAGTTCTAAGTTACCTTCTGAATAACCCGACAGCCATACATCTGAAGGCTAAGTGTTAGGACATGACTAAAAAGCTTATTGGCCAATTCCCTTCTCTGAGAAGGAAGTCCATGCTCAAAAAACTACACACCAATACCAATCATCAGAGATGCATATTGTACAAGCCACTAAATAATACCAAAAACACTACAAGCAAGCAACAGTGATATTATTACTCACCTTCTGAATCACATAATTACCAAAAACATCAGTCATCAATGCAAGGGCTTGAGGCATAATTTCTTGATAAACCATGGCTTTCTCCTCTACCGTGGCTGTTTCAAGTTTTTGTTGGATGAATCGGCTTCCATACTGATCAGTGCTGCTCAGAGTTAAAGGAAAAAAAAAAAACTTTTACTATAAAATCAGAAGATTAAAACTACACACAATGTGATTGAAAGGAAGCAGTAATACCTGAACTCATCAACTTGACCGGCAATCTCAGAAAGTTCAAAGCTCTTAATTTTGTTGCTCTTAAACTCCTCCAATAGAGAAGAAGCAAAGCTTTCCTCCATTTTATACCCAGAATCCAGGTGCCATTGCCCCATACCCCCAGCTAAATTACTCATACCAGAAGGAAACCGCATATTAAGATCGTTGTGCCTAATAGGACTACCAGGAGAATTAGAAAGAATAGGACTTGCCATTGGGCTTCTAGGATAAGACATACCGACCCCACCATAAGCAGGATTTCCCGTATAACCATGATGATTAGAAAAAGCAGATTTACCATTCAATGGGGCATCGTACTGTGTCTTTTGAGGTGATAAAAGAGCTCCAATATAAGCTTTCTGAAGTTCAAGTAGGTTTGCATATTGATTGCCTAAATAATTCCTATCCATAGATGGATCATTAAGAGCAGCAAGTTGTGCTGCAACATATTCGGGTGATCTCAAGTACTGAAAACTAATTGGATCAACAAAAGGCACCTGAAGAGAATCTCCTGCCATCTGGCTTCCCATTCTACCAAGATTCTGAGATTCAGATCCAACGGCTCCCAGGCTTGGTCGAGAAGACAGATTCCCTCCAAGAACTCCTCCTGCGTCCAAACTAGTAAGCCCCAACACTGATGCTTGAGCAAGTGATGGATTATTAATGGAACGCCCACCAAAGTCGATTGTAGGAAATGATGTGTTGGCACCTTCTAAGGACTGATACTGGGACCCACCGTTAAGAGGGTATCTAGGTGATCCTTTTAAGTATGAGTTAGCAGGCAGAGCAGAATACTGTTGCGGTCTATGACTATCCATGGATTCAGACTTATTTGCAAATGAATTTTTCATTATAAAATTATTACCACCTTGTAAGCCTAGAAGATAATTCCGGTTAATCTCGCTCTCATGTTCAATTTGAGATGAAAAATAAATTTCATCATCCGTTAAGCCATTAGCCAACAGGTTCATACCGGAAAAAGCAGACACCAGATTGGGAGACTCATTATACGAGTTTGGGCTTGGAATGGTTCTCTTCTCTACAGCGCCAACTCTTCCACCTCCAATAGGAGGGCAACTGGGAGCTCTTGCGACAAGTTGAGGGTCAGGAGTGTTCCCCCTTGACAGCGAAGCACCTAGTACTGCAGCATATGAAAATGAAGAAGCTGGAGCAATACTTTGGACTGTAGACAGCCCAGTACCATTTGAATTGGACTGTATGGCATTAGAGCTAGCCAAGTTAAGATGCAGTTGGGTGTGTTCAGATTCATTAGAGCCTATAGTCCCAACATTTTCATTAAAGGCATTTCGGCTAGTTGGGCGAGAAGGAAGACCTGTCATAGGAGTTGATCGCCCCATGTCATCCTGCATAGGTACACTTTGAATTATTCAAACTAGAACGCAGAAAATACTAGTCTTTTAGCTCAATTTATCACTACAGAATGATGACTATGAATGATGATAAATGCTTGAACTATCCTCAATAGATAAATAATAATAATAACAATAATAAGGACTAGGCATGGGACAAGATAAGAAAGAAGATGAATCACCTGAAAGATTTCAGCAAGACTCTTTTGTTTGCTACCAAGTCCTAAACCCGGCAAACCGATCAATCCATCCTCACCCCACTCGGTCGATCCACGTGTTCTTTCAGCCTCAATTTCTTGTTTTCTTGAAGTAAACCCAGGAGGCATAGAAAACAATGAACTTCCTCCTCCATTAACTCTTTGTGCAGACCTCCAGTCCTCTTTCGACATGGAAGGAGGTGGAAGCCGAGGATTCAGATTAGCGTTCGAATAATAGTAAGATAAATAAGCTGGATCAGACCTAACCTCCTCAGAAACAAAGCCGTTTCCATTCTTAGAGTCTGAAACTACAGTTCCACCACGATGGCCACCAAACAGTCCTCCAACGGCAGTTAGAGAACCCTCAACAGTAGGCGGCGCTGATCCACTTCTATACAGACTAAGCTCGCGCTCAATTTCATCGGCTTCTTCTTGCTGACGCTGCTCTTGGAGCAGTAACCCTATCTCCCCCGAGTCATCATCGAATGATCCCTCATTGGTACCAACCATCGGTCTTCTTCCCATCTCAGATATCATTTTTTTCTTCTTCTTCTTTCTCTCAAACCCTCGAATCGATCATCGCCTCGCCTTTCCCCCTTTTCAAAAACTCGAACTGATAATCATCGTTAACGAAAAATCCAAACTTTAATGCAAAAAGAAAAAAAAATCCAGTCACTGCAACTTCTGAATACTTACTCTAAACTGACTGAAACCAAAAATTGTTCTTCCATTCAAACTGTACACAGAGAGCAATATATTATCTTGCACTGTAATTGGGTTCATGAATTTATAAGCAGAATATTCTCGTCGACATGTCCTAACAGAACGAACGAGGAGAGAGAGAGAGAGAGAGAGGGGTACGGATTAGTGAAGTAAAAATCCGGCGGCGATTCGCTGGATTGCAAGAAGAAGAAGCTCAACCCGTTTTAGGGTTTTATTCCAAAACTAAGCAGGTGGGTGTTTTTTTTATTAATTAAGGGAATTTCTTAAGATATCTGATTGAGCTGCCTCTTTTTTTTTTTTTGGGTACTTACGTTGTTTTTTTCTAGAAGGAAAAAACACGTCAGCTTCTTAGATTTTGCTTACTTTCCTTTTATTAATTTCCACTTTTTTTTTTTTAATTAATTATAAATTTTAGGGGATGAATTATACTCATAATAATATTAAATAAATTTAATAATATAATTTTAAATATTACGCAAGAATCCTTTATTCATATTTTCTTCCCATATAATTAGATATTCTCAAAGATAATATTTTGAATATATATAATTATTAAATAAATTAAAAATAATAATAAATTTATATTTGGATCAGAAACTTTATTGGAACTTACAATTTTTATTCAATCTGTTGTGGGTGTTTTTTTTTTTTTTTTTTAATAAAACTTTTCTATATATAAATAAAAATAAATAAAAATAAAATATAGATAGAAGTGGGTTATTCATGAGAATTGAATAAAAATTGATGTGTGGTAAAATTTAGTAATTAGCTATCTTTAGGATAGTCCATAGTATCTATAGATTGATTCCCTATTTATGGGAAGTGTATGTATTAGCTCAACTTAGAGCAAACCCTAGAAAGTAGATAGTTATTAATTGCATCTGATATATTTGCCAAACTTATAGTTACCTTCATGACATATTAATTTATAAGATTTTTACTTCCGTTTTTATTAATTTATTATTATTACACTCAATTGATTTACTTCTGAAGCCGATACTGAATTGATAAAGTTGTTTACAAATGCCGGTATCATGATCAGTACAACATTTCAGTTGATGGGGAATGGAAGTGGTGGTATAGAAAATTTGGGATTTACTGCTAAAGACATGTACAATCATGTCAACAATATGAAGATGAACACTTTAAATAATGGAGATGCTACTTAGTCTTGTTGAGTACTTAACTGGTTATGCACATGAAGATTAAAATGTCTTTTTGGAAGATGGAATGACTAATCTATTTTGACGGGATAGTAAATCGATCACTAATCGATTATGATTGTTTTGCGGATACGATTGTTTTGACACAACTTATAGAACAAATAAGTTCAACCTAATATATACCCCATTTTTTTGTGTTAACTACCGTTAACAAAATGTCATTGTTGAATGTGTATTCATACTGAATGAAATAGATGCTAATTTCGAATAGCTATTCAACACATTCTTAACTTTTATGAATAGTAAAGTTCCGAATATTTTTTAAACTGATCAAGATACAACTATGACTAAATCAATAAAAAACGACACAACATTATTCGTAAAATGTTGTGTCGCCGGCATATTTCAAAGAATGCACCTTCATATTTGGGCTCATTGAAATTTATAATTTCAAAATTGGTTAAAAGATGTTTGTGGGCTCATAAAAGATGTTTATGAGTTCCTTTCAAAAGTTGCTTGCCACGCGGCTTGGCAATGAAGTAACTTTGGATTTTAATGATTCGAAAAATATGATATCATATCATGAAAGTAGCATTATGAGGCATGCAGCTACAAAATACACTCACAAGTTATATAGTATGCTTCTAAGGGAGTTTGAAATTAGAGTCTACATGTTGAACTTTGAAATGTCAATTCCTCAAATTAGATCTTTATGCATTTTCGAAATAACCTCAAGAGAAAGAAAAGAGAATCTCCATCTTGTCACTCTTAAAATGGCCTCAAGAAAAACAAAGAAATACTTGAATTTTGATCTCATTTACCCAACAACCATGGATATAGTGAAAGATGAAGAATGAAGGAATTTTAAGAGGTCAAGATTCAAATTTCGTGAAATTTTTCGAAGCAAAAACGTGAACTTTTGAATACGAAAATATAATCTAACCAAAGAATCAAAAATTTTCAAGAATATATGAGTTAGTATCAACAAAAACACACCGTTTTTTAGATTTGGTCCGTACATATAAACGAAAGGCCCATATGACTACATCAACCTATATTTTCTCATGAATCAAGAATCCAGTGGTTGCGCTGCAGCCAAAAAGACGCCCTTCAAGTAATATGTCGGCTACCCCCGTTTCTTCGATGGATACAACGAACTACATGTCGTCTAATTTGTACAGACACTGCCTATCTAGCATCAGCTGATTCACATCTTCTATTTGGTCATTTTCAATGATACAAATTAGCCATAAACTAGGATGTATCCTTTTAGGATTAGAGTACTAGTATCTGGTTCTTTAAAGTTGTATTAATTTTAATTAATTTTAATTAATTATATTTAACTTAATTTCTTATATCTGGTTCTATATTTTATTATATTATATATATTAATTAAATATTACTTTTAATCAAAATTAAACATGATGTATGACTTTTTATTATGATTTTTGCTCAGATTTTTTGCAGTTATAACTAATAAGGGGTTTTAAAAAACCAGATACTAATGCTCTAAGACATTTATGAATGTCTAATAAAACTATATATTTTCTCGATACGCAGGAGTTGATGTGCGGTGTAAATGAGAAGCCGAAACAGAGAGCCCATTAATCCAAGTTCCAACCTTAATTCTCATGACTTGCTCTTGGTCTTTTAGCAACCAAAATGAAAGCTCAGTTGCAAGTTGACAATCGATGTAGGAGAAGAAAAAAAACACATTTTAGTGGTGAAAACTAAATAGTAGATGACAATGACAAGACCAAAAGAAAGGGCAGGTGCACAGTAAGACCCAAGTGGGAATCAAATTAGTGTTTGGTGGGCATGTGTGATCATTCCCTAAAGGAAAGGGCAAAGTCAAGTGATAAATGAAAAGCATGATGTTATAGACCTCTGATGATGAAGTCTCCCTCGGCTAGCATATTTATGAGATAGGTGAGATTTAAATGTTGGAATGAAAACTCTACTCCGTTGAAAGTAAGGTCAATATCCCTCCGCATACAGAGGTCCACTACCATGGCCAGACCTTGTTCATTTTGGACCCGGATATTTCTGCTCACATCTCTATTTATGCTCACACCCGGACGAAGAGAAACTGGTTCTTTGGTCTTCTCTTTGTTCTTTTAAGTCTATTGAGGAATCTCCTTGGATTATCATGGGTGACTTTAATTTCAAGAGATTTTATTCGGAAAAACTTGGAGGTCATGTCTTAGGTACTAGAAGTATGGAAGATTTCATTAAGTATTTTTATGATTTGAATATTGATGATCTTATTTTTGGGTAGTTTTCTTTCTCTTGGGCTAAATCGGATTAGAATAACCCAAATGTTATTCTTAAGAAGCTTAATAAGGCCATCGCTAACACTCATTGGAATGATCTCTTTTCTAATTTTTGAGTCTTATTTCTTCCTCCGGGTGTGTTGGATCATAGCTCTTTTTATTGTTTCATGTCTCTTTGATGTTAAAAGATTTAAAACTTTTTTTAAAATTCTTCGATACTTGGATGGACCATGATAGCTTTATGCCTATTTTATCTTCGGCTTGGAATGTAGATATCTTCAAGAATCCTCTTTTTAGGCTTGCTTACAAGCAAGCTTAAAGGGCTTAAGAGTAAGCTTAGATCCTTTAATAAGTCTATTTTCAAGAATGTAAATATTGAGTTCGAAGAAGCTCGTTCTACTCTAGTGCATCTCCAATGCATTAATCAGTCTCATCTATCTTATTTGGATTCTATTCGGCTTAAGCATGAGGCTCTCTTAAGTTCCTCTCTCTTTATAGAATTGATGAAAATATGTCTAAGAAAAAGTCTAAAGTGAAGTGGCTCAATCTGGTGATCAAAATAACAACTACTTCTATACGATGATTAAGCAAAGAATGAATAGGTCTAAAGCGGTGATTATTACTAAGAATGATACGAGTATTATTGATGATTATTAGCAATTCAAAAACAAAGTTTTTCATCATTTTAAGCCTATTTTCTCTTCTTCCTTGGTTTCTCTCCCGCCCTTGGATTTGGTCACTCCCTCTAATGTCATTTCTTCCCATCTTGATGTGGGTAGCCATAATGTCCTCATCGATGTAATTAGTGATAATGAGATTTTAAAAAAAAAAAAGCCCTCTTAGATATCAAAGCTAGCAAGGCTCCAGGTTTGGATGGCTTCTCTTTGTGTTTCTTCCATAGGTGTTGTCATTTGGGCCGTATATCATTAATGTATCCAATATTTTTTCCGGCATGGTATTCTTCTTAAAGATGTAAATATCATTGTTATTTCTCTTATTTCAAAAGTCTCCCCTCCTTTTCTTTCAGATTTTAGGCTCATTTCTTATTGTAATACAATCTACAAGTGTATCTCCAAGATCTTAAGTAAGAGACTTATTGTGGTTCTTGATAGCTTGGTTAGTAAGAATCAATAGGTTTTTATTAAGGAGAGGAGGATTAGCGACAATATTCTTTTCTCTCAAGAGTTCTTGCATTGTTTTTATCTTTGTAAGAGTTCTTAGAACTATATTTTTAAAATTTCTTATGATATGACATAATAATTGGTTAGGATTTTCTTAAAAAAGTCTTAAAGGCTATGAATTTTTCTTCGATTTTTATTATTGGATTATATATTATATCACGATTGCCTCTTTTTCAATTTTCCTTAGTGGGGAACTTAGGGGGTTTTTTAGGAGTGGTAGGGGCTTTAGGCAAGGTTATCCTATTTCTCCTTACCTCTTTGCTCTTTGCATAGAGGTGTGTTCCGACCTTCTCAACAACTTGGATAATGATGCTCATTTGGGTTTCCATACCTAGTGCTAGATAAAAGATTACTCATTTTTATTTGTGAATGATCTCATGGGGTCGGCCTTGGCTATTCATGATGCTCTCTCTAAGTTTGCTTCCCTCTTAGGCCTTATTCCTAAGCCTTCTAAGAGCAACATCTTCTTTGGGAATGTGGAAGAAGTTTCTAATATAGAGATTTTGACTATTATCTCGGTCTTTCCCTTCCCCCCTTACCATTGCTTGGTAGGAAGTCCAAGATCGCATTCCTTCTCCCTTGAGCCCTAGTTTCTACAAGGTCGGATCTTTTCTCTTGGGTGCATAGCAATTTGGGTTTTCTATTTTGAAAGCTTTGGATCATTTATGGGTTAAGAGTTCATTTGTTTCTTGGTTTAAAATCATTTCAGTTAAAGGTTGTATTCCTAAGTTTGCTTTCATTGCTTGGATTTCCATACTTATTCGTCTCTCTACCTAAGATTGTAGTTTTTTTTTTAATTTTTTTTTTATGGAAGGTGTAGTTGCAATGCTTGTCTCATTTGCCTTCGTTGTGAAGAGACTAGGAATCATATTCTTGGAGATTGCTCTTATTTCATGTCTATTTAGAATGGTTTGCATTATATTTTTAGGCCGCCGAATCCTCTCCTCTCTTGGGACTCTCAACTTGATTGGTTAATGTCTAAAGTTGGCATTAGCTTTTCCGATAAAAATTTTATTCATCTCCTTCTCTGCTTTCATTTCCTATATTTATCTATAATTATATTGACTACTCTCAAGCATAAAGTGACTCACTTGCTCTCTCATTTGCTTTCTACTACTAATAGAGATGAAATCACTTCTATAAATTTTCCTTTATTGGCTTGTTTGGCCTTGTGGGGGTAAAGCTCCCTTTGTCAACTCCTTTGGGTATGCCCATTGTTCTTTTGTAATATATTTTGTATTCAATGTGCGACTAAAAAAGAGACAACAATAAATGTGTCTCAATGCAATTATTTCCACACCTATATGCCCATCATGCATGCATGTAGATGTGCTATCTCATCATTCATGTAAAAACAATACTTTCTCAGGTAAGAAGTCGTCTTAATTTAATTCACCATATAATTTATTCAATTGGAAGCTACTCATATCTAATGGCTAATGCACTGCAAACCTATTGGAGAAACATTTTACTCATTTCATTATTCTTTTATAAGTGGGGGGGTCACTCATTTGTAGGATCCCATCAATATACTGCCTTAATGAATCATGGGTATGACTCGTGTAAGTATTTGTGTTTAAAGGGTATATTTGTGCAGATACTCTAATAATAATAAACGGGAGAAAGTTCAATATTTTGGATTTAATTGGGTCCAAAATTGGAGTCTTTTCCGGTTTACCCATCAAGAAAATTCAAAAAAGAAAAGAAAAGAAAAGAAAAGACCATTAGTTTGCAATTAAGTTGAAAGACTTATCCAACGCGTGCATCTGAAAAAGGTTATTACATAATTAAGAACAGGAACAAGAAGAGAATAAAAAGACACAGATTAGTGGGCAATGGGCAGAGGGGGCTACCCCACATAAGAGACTCTTTTTGATCTGTCACCCACACATATTTACGCATATGTCCAAATCAAAAACACCAAATCAAACTGTTATAAGCATAATAAGCAAGGACACTAAGATGCTCTTCTTGTCTTTTTTCTATTTACTCCTTTTCGAACTACATTTTGTCGTCCTTACATATATATATATATATATATATATATACTTTAGGTTATGTCCTATACATTTTCTTTATTACTCCTTAATCTATACATTCTATTACCATATATTATGATTCCATATCTAACAATAAAACATGGTATTGTCTTAATCTGACGTGTACAAATGTCACGTTCCTTTTCTACCAAGCACATTACAAACCCCGCCGGTTAATAAAACATACGTAAATTATATTTCAATTAAAACATATAGAAACTCTAATTTCACGAGAGACCAAACTGAAATCTTAAACTCAAAAATGGAACGACGACAAACAAGCATCGTCGTGATGGATCCTTTCTTGCCTGAAGTGAAATCCTACTTTGAATTTTCAAACTCGGCGTTCCTTTGAAAGTCAACGTCCTTCATTCGGTGGGCCCAACCCACTCTCACGCGTCAGGGTCCCACCTTTCTCAATTCCACATTTCATATTTATTGCCGAAATTATATTTTCATTACACAAGCCTGATGTTTACTGATCGACTTGTGCGCTCTAACGGAGCTAACTAACGCCGTCAAGCAATCCCTGAATTTAAACCATCCGCCACGTAAGAATCTACCGTTTGATCATTAAATTCCGTTAACGTCGTTCCACAGTTCCACGCGTGCCTTATGCATTATAATAAAGCTTCCTCATCCTCTTTCTTCTCGAAGTCGTCTTCTTCTTCTTTTCTTATCTTTCATCATTTTTCTGGTTTTGATCTGAAAGATAAGCATTATGTCTGCCACAGCGCCGGATTCGTATTGGTGTTACAGATGTACTCGTTTGGTCACCGTTCTTGTCCAAGAAAACATAACCTGTCCCCACTGTGAAGGCGGATTTGTGGAAGAGATCGAGGCTTTTTCTGCGAGAACGGCGAATCCCCGCCGGCGGATCTCGTCTTCTTCGATGTATGTCTTCAGTCAAGAGTCTGGTCCGACGCCTGGGCTTGCTTTCCGTCGAAGTCGTCGAAGATCTACCGAACGCTCTCCTTTCAACCCAGTTATCGTCCTACGTGGCCCGGCGGCGGAAGGAGGAGATGGAAGCGGAGATGGAGACGGAGAAGGTGAGAGAAACAGCTTCGAGTTTTACTACGAAGACGGATCGGGGTCTGGTCTACGACCCGTACCGGCTACGATGTCTGAGTTTTTAATGGGATCTGGGTTCGATCGGCTACTAGAGCAGTTGACGCAGATTGAAATAAACGGGTTTGGAAGATCCGAAAACCCGTCCGCTTCGAAAGCGGCGGTTGAGTCAATGCCGACGATTGAGATCGTAGAAACCCACGTGGGGTTAGAATCTCACTGCGCCGTTTGCAAAGAAGCGTTCGAGCTCGGGTCGGAGGCTCGAGAAATGCCTTGTAAGCACATTTACCATCCGGACTGTATTCTTCCATGGCTTTCGATGAAAAACTCATGTCCAGTCTGCCGGTTCGAGTTGCCGACGGAGCAGAGCCCATCGGGAAGTGAAGTTTCCGATCCTGGAGTTATGGAAGAAGAGACTGTTGGTCTGACGATTTGGAGGCTTCCGGGTGGTGGGTTTGCGGTGGGGAGGTTCTCCGGGGGTAGAATATCGAGCGAGAGGGAGGTTCCGGCGGTCTACACGGAGATGGATGGTGGGTTTAGTTCGAACGGAGGTCGGAGAAGGGTTTTGTGGGCGTCGAGGAGAAGTGGTAGTCGTAGTGGGAGGGAAACTGGTGGTGGGTTGGGAAGGGTTTTTCGTAATTTCGTTTCTTTTTGGGGGAGATTACGGTCCAATTCCAATTCCAATTCCAATTCCAATTCCAATTCTTCTTCTATTTCGACTTCGACTTCTTCTCCATCTGAATCTGAGACTGAGTCTGCGAGCAGAAGAAATCGGAGTGGGCCCAGTTCCATTTTTGGTAGATATGTGAGGAGTAGGAGGAGCACAAGTTGGGTCTTGGAAGATTAAAAGTGTTGAAATGAAAAAGTCTTTTTTGATTATTGTATAATTTCTCGAAAATGGAGTTTTAATTAATTACTTTATTAATTTGAAAATACATTTCATTAAAATTTTAATGACAAGAAAGAGTTTTGTATGTAAAATACATTGGAAAAACGTTTGAGCATTCCAAATGTTGCACTATTTTTGCCCACAGCATTCTTTTGTGTCTTTCAATCTTAGTTCCAATAACATTCTATACTTAATATAAGTATATGATATCAACGTGACGTAAGTGATGTTTAATGATTTAAATCATATTTTCGTATGATATGTCATTTAACCAACCATAAGAAACGTAAGGTTATCTTATGTCATTCTTACTGCTTCAATTTGACGCGTTGTTATAGCGTGTAGATTGGGTTACGAAGTCAAGAGACGTTGATTGGGGAGGACATGTGAGCTTGTTGGAGAAGATAGAATACGACGTATAAAAGGAAAATTTGTGCTTGTGGTCCCATGGTCACCCTGAGCCTTGTTGTTCCAAGCCCAGGGTTCAATACAATTCCCACAACATCTTTTACCCCATGGTGACATATTTTGTTGCCTTTCTCGTCTTTGTAGTGAACTTTCTTGTGAGCTTATCAGACTTAGCTCCAACTTTTTTTTCTTCTTCGAACCATTTATCGGATATTACGAGATACTACAAATTTGAGGTACGTAGATTTGCTGAAATATGCACAGTAAATTTTCCTATTAACATCACAATTCATCGGTAAGAAATAAAATTAATAAAAAAAAAATCTTTATTTTTTATTTATTTATTACTACCCATCCTGTTTTTAACTATCAAACCTAGTTAAATAATGTCGACCTCTCATTCTCACAAATGGAGATTGGATCGATCCAGACCGTTGGTCCAGATCGAATCGAATTCTTTTTTTCTTTTAGTAACCTGTAATTCTCTCACCCATGCCATGATACATGTGTTTAATTTTTATATATTATTTCGAAATGGGTAAAAAGCAGGGCATGGAGTAAGACAACTACAGAGTGGATGGGCAGATGGGCCAGCGTACATAACACAATGTCCAATCCAAAGTGAGCAGAGCTCTCTATGTGTAAAATTTCAGCATTATTGGGCAGAGGGGGGGGGGGGGGGTACTCTCTTCTGGCATGCCCATTTCTCTTGGCTACGGGCCACTTTTTATGGGCCCCTTATCATCCTTCTTCGCCCCAATCACATTCATCATCCTTACAAACAACTCCCCCTGTCCTCTTTGGTAGCCCACAGAATACTTTATATTATTATTCTCTTATTTCTATTTAAAATAAAATAGGAGAGTGGTGGAACGCTGATATGCAGAGGTTTGTCATCAGCCAAGCTTTACAGACCGGAAGTGTCCCAAATGTCTCTGATGCTTACACCATTAATGGACTTCCTGGCCCATTGTACAATTGCTCTGCCAAAGGCACTTCTCCTCTTAACATATACTTTGTTAAATTCAATGTCCATGTTACATTAGTTTAAATTTAATCTTATATTAAAATAATTTGTTTTGTCTTGTTTTGTTTTTTTCCAGATACATTTTAGGTTAAAAGTGAAAGCCAGGAAAAACATATCTATTATGGCTCATAAACGCTGCACTAAATGATGATTTATTTGTAAACATAGCAAATCACACGTAAATTTACGGTTGTAGAAGCAGATGCTGTTTACATTAAACCCTTCGAAACAGACACATTACACTTGGAACCCGGACAAACCACAAACGTTCTCCTCCTATAAATCAAATCACACTACCCCAATGCAACCCTTCCTAATCCTTGCCCGACCCTACTCCACCGAGCCGTAGGCACCTTCGACAACTCCACCGTAGCCGAAATTCTTCAATACGAAAAACTCAAAGATTACTATTCCAAACAGAATTGAATTCCTCTTCTCAACCTGACTCTTCCTCTTATAAAAGCCACTTCCTCTGCAGCAAACTTCAGTTCAAGATTCCACAGTTTGGGGAGTACGCAATTCCCGGTTAATGTACCCCAAACCGTTGATAGGCAATTTTTGTTCACAGTATGATTAGGAGTTGTTGATGTAAAAATTCTTATTTGAACTTCAACAGGATGCTTGATCCCTGCAAAAGAAAAAGATATCATTGGAGGTTAATTTTTCGGCAATATTACTCAAATGATTGAGTTAAAAATAGAGAGAATAAAATTTTGTGAAAATTTTAGAATATATATCTGAATGTATCTTTCTTCTATCATTTTGGGACATATTTATATTGTTTTCTTCATTAATATAGACAATTTATTAATGGCTATTAATATACCATCTACGACTGCCGATCTTCAATTACATATTCTATTCATATTATTTATTTTAATCATCAATTATGTAATGATCAAACGGTTAGTAAGTAGCTTGACTTTTTCTTAGTATCTTAGTATCCGACCATATAAGGGTCAACATACTTTGCTATGATCGGATATGATAGTTAAAATACTCATTTTGAGTCAATGATATCCAAACTTTGAGGATTATTCTTGATCCGAGCTTTTAGGGTCGGAGCATGAAAAACGGTTCAACAGCTAGCCCCCTCACACTGATTGACGCTTGTGCCATAAATTAATGCGATGTTCTTTCGTGGTATTCTCGTATTAGGGCCATCCAGTTTGGCCGAACTTCTTCTACAGTCATGGGTAGTGTGATGGCTCCCTTGGGTATTACTTTGGTTCCAGAGAATCCAGTTAAAGGGGTGCAAACTAGTTTAAGTGAATTATATTAGATTCCCATTTTGCGAAAGGTCTGGCTAGTGATCACATCTATTGAGCTTCCCGTATCAATCAAAACTCGATGCACCTTCGGCATAGCATTGTTGGTTGTGATCGCATCGTTATGGGGAAATAAGATTCCTTCTTTGTCTTTTTGGTCGAAGGTGATATTCAACATGAGATGAGGTGTGGAGGTTGACCTTGCGATATACATTTCTTAATGAGTAGTTCGAAGCTAGTTCCTTCATTGATTTTTGGTATCACCTCCTTCTCTAGCCCCTCGACAATGAAATGTATTTGCTAGAAAACACGCATGACCTCTTGGTCATTTGCCTATTATTTTTTATATTGCATGATTGAACCTTTCTATAAAATCCAATAAGTTTTCTCTTTGCATCTACTTTATTACATTGAGGCTAAGAAATGGCAATTTTGCTTTCATGGCCTCTAAAATAGAGATCTCAACTTCGGAAAAGAATTAATTGATCTCGGGGTTAACCCCTTGCACTAATCCATTGCTGAGCCAATGGGGGTTATTTGGAAAACTTGACATACTATTGCTTCAGACATTCCGCTCAATCGCATCGAAGCCATGTAGCCTTCGCGTGGTCATAAGGATCTCTTAGCCCATCATATTATGGGATTGGGGTGCTATGAACTTCTTAAGAATTTGAACTTCTAGGATCCTTTTAGTGAAGAGACTATATGTGTCCCCGCAGAAATGGATGCCTTCTCCATTTGCTGCCGACATCAGTTTTGAAATTCTCTTTCCTAACTCGACTTCCTTTACTTTCACTCTCTTGAGCCCCTCCTTAAGTATTTCTTTCATGGTCATACCCACTTAGTTTCCTACTGAGTTGACCCCTTCGTCTCTTCCTCCATTTATTCCTAGTGATCTAGGGTTAGGAGTGTGAGTCGCTCTAAATTCAGCTCGTAACTGACTTAAGAAGTTACCAAGGTGGCTTTGCATGACCTTTTCGACAATACTAGAGATGTGGGCTACCTCTAAGATTTATTGCTCCAATCTTGATCTTTGGCAGATATCAGGAGGGTACTCCGGCATTGCCCACTGACCTATCTTTCCAGTAGGTTGTTGTTATCTATGTCGTGTTCCATAGCTTCTCTCGTAGAATTAATCAGTCGATACTTTTATGTTCCCATAGACGGCGCTAAACTGTTGATACAAAAATTATTGTTTGAACTTCGACAGTATGCTTGACCTGATCAATTCCTATAAAAAAAAAAAAAAAAAAGATATCGTCGGGAGTTAGTTTTCTGGAAATATTACTCTGACGATCAAGTTAGAAATGAAGATAATAAAGTTTTATGAAAGTTTTAGAATAAATATCTGAATGTATCTTTCCTATGTCCTCTTAGAATATATTTATATTATCTTCATTAATAACATAAAATTTAAACTTATTAATAGTTATTAATATCCTTTTCAAAATTGTCGATCTTCAGTTACATATTCAAATAATATTATTTATTCTAATCATTAATTATTTAATGATCCAACCGTTAATAAGTAACTTAAACTTTTCTTAACGTCTCAATATCTGACCATACAAGGGTGGTCATACTCTATAAGGATCAGACCTAATAGTTAAATAACTTATTTTTTGAGTCAAGGATATCAAACCTCTAAGGGATTATTCTTGATACGAGCCTTAGAGGTTGAAGCATGAAATATAATTCAACGAGAGCCAGCCCTTATCCTAAAAACCAAACATGTCAATTATTTTCTTTCTTAAAAATTTTATAAAAAAAAAAAGTTACATTTTTTAATTATCTAACGACAACGGTAATGTTTAATCATGGGCCAGAGACAATTTCCGGGCATGTGGCCCACAAAAAAGGTGAATTTCATTTTACATATAACTAAATATAAATTACCCCAGTGACGTTTATTTTGTGTGTTTTTTTCTCGATCTATATTATTTAATATAATAAATTATTGTATAAATATGATACTATAAATTATTATATTATATTATATTATGAAAATAGTATATAAATTATGCATGCAGGAATCTGATTTGATCTCTCACTCTCAAAGAGTAACTATAAAAACTTCACAAATGTTTCATTAAGAAGAAACCTAAGTCTCGTTAACTAATTAATCCTCTAATAATGAGACAGGGAGGGAGAAGACATATATATCTATCATTGATAGCGATTATAAGGTACCGATTAGACTGATGTTTTAAGTTAAAACTGAACTTTTGAAATTTCAAACGGAAATATATAAATTTGAAAAACTTGTTGGAGTCTTTGAAGACAACTTACTCTAAGCTATAAGGTACGTAAGAAAAAAAAAAAAAGGAAAGAAAGTGAATTTCAATTTACAAAACCAACGCAAGAATTACCCTTCTGAGTTCTGACGTACTGTTTTATGTTTTGGCAGTAACCTCCGAACAGCACAAAAGGAATCTCACTCTCCAAAACTAAGATCTAAACATACATTTTTCTACCATCAAATGAAGAACGCGCACATACATATACATATATATATATATAGATATATAATATGATCATATAATTCATATCTTCTTACAATTAGCAGTTATAATTCCCTATGACTCATCGATCACAATCACATCAACCAACCGATTATACACCTAGAAAACCTAATCTAAACCCACACCAAAAAAAAAAAAAATTAATAATGATCCATCTGTTCTTACCTAGATGACAGAAAATAATTGAAGAAATGACATGAATAATTAATGAAGAAGGATCAGTCTAACTATGTTTTATTCAGGAAATGTAGATCCGGAAATTGAACGATTTAATGAAGAAGGAAGGTAGAGGTAAGTAGAGAGCTAGGTAGATTTATCACCATGTTTATGCCAACAGACAAGCATGGCAACACATCGTCGGATGATATAGAACCTGGCCTTTTGCTCCTTAGCGAGGCTGCTACATTTGCGGCCAATGGAAGCACTCTTGGGAAGTGATTTTGGATGGTGAGAGGTTGAAGAAGAAGAAGAAGACGTAGTATTACTGGTTCTAGAGCATTTCTGGGAGAAGCTTCTAGGAAGAGGAGTGCATGAGGAGTACTCGGCCGAACTTCTTGTCGAGACACTTCTGAGCAGTGACGATGACTTCGTGGAAGAGCTTCCGGTATACAGATCGCTGCTGCTGCTTGTGGAACAGATGCTTTCTTTCTTTGAGAGCTTCCACCTTTCTTCCATGTAATGCTACAAAAACCCTTGATCTGATGTTGATATATCTATCTATATATATGATCTATTTATTGTGTATATATATACCCTCTCTGGCTAGCTAGCAAGATTTCTTGGTTTCTTGTGTGTATGTATGTATGTATAGTAAGTATATATATATATATATGAGAGTGAGAGAGAGATGGGTTGTAAATAGTGGGACAATTGAATTGACATTTATATAGTGGGAAAGTAATTAAGTGGCGTGGTGGGTACGTGGTAAATCATAGTATCCAGCGGTGTCGTTTTGCAAATTGCAACAAGATATATATATATATATATATATTAGAGTAAAGATTTTCATATTACAGAAAAAAAAGGAATATGATCGAGGTGAATAGAGACATAGATATAGATATAGACATAGACATAGACATAGAAGAACACAATTCACTCACTCTTAGGAAGAGGAGGAAGACAGCGCGTGGGAGCAGAAAAAATGGGTCGTTGCTTCTCTCTTTCTGGAATCTTGTGCCCCAAATATTCCTCCCCCTAAATTTACCTTTCTTACATTTAGCATATTAATAATATATATTTTTTACTTTTCTGGGTTTGGAATTTGGATCGTCATCAATCATATTTTTATTTTTATTTTTTTATTATTTTTTTTATTTTTTAGGGGTCAATATATAATTAAAATAAATAATTAAGTTAAAGGGAGTTTTAAGCAGTTGATGGTTGTTGCTAACTAGCTAGCCAGCCAGCCAGCCAGCCAGCCAGCCAGCCAGCCAGCCAGCCAGCTACTGGATATAAACAAATTATATTATTCATTAATTACATATTCTCAATCACATGCTGCCACAGGATCAGTGTTAAAAACTACATAAATAATATATTATTAATTATTATATTTTTTTCAGCTTAGAAATTCTTAATTACTTATAATTCATGCTGCCTCAATTTTTCTACAAATTAAATTAAAAAAAAAAAAAAAAAATATATATATATATATATATATATATATATATATATAAAAATAATGAGCCTGACATAAATTAAATCTAAAACTCTTAAATATTATGGTTTCTTCTTATTAATGGACTTAAAGTTTAAATATAAATCAGAGAACATCTATTTTCTAGTTTCAGTAATATTATTTAATTAATTACAAAGAGATTCAAATTATTATTAAATCAAATAATGACGTCATAAATGTATAGGAATAGCATCATATATAATGTATTGATTTTCAATTAATAATTATAATATATAGTTCCCCTAGCACTTGGTTCAAGAAATATTTCATTATTAGTACTCATACTGTCTTGTTTTACTTTCTAATTATTCATTAAGAACTTATAAATATTACCAGATTTGATTGGTCAAACATAATGTTTGATGATACGATGTCACATGGTATGTTGTGATTATATGTGTACGATTTCACCTCTCCCTCTTCCCTATGTTTATTTATTTATTTATTTATTTATTTATTTACTTTTTTGTGGATGAATCATCATGTGGGCTTTCTGATTTATTAAAATTGGAATAGATATACCCACGTGCCAACATGTGAGAGGTGGTGTAGGGCCCCTTCTAAAATTTACTTTGTCAAGATTATAAAACCCTTCAAATTAAAATTGACTCAAAACAAAAAAAGGTCTCCTTAGTTTGATTCATTCTCTGGGTTCACATTTAGAGACAACAAGATTGTCAAAGTTACCTTTTGAATTTGGTCTTACTACTTGCTCTCTCGTTGACTGTTTTTTTTTTTTTTTTAAATAATTTATATTCATGTTTGAAAAATGACTGCCTGAGTATCATTCCAAAGAAATGGGCCGATCCTCAATTGCTTGGACTTTATTAGGATTGGGTCGGATTGTTTGAGCTGTTTATTTGGGTTTTGCAGTTTTATAGTTGCTTTCATTGGATCGAGTTTATGATACATTGGTCCATCAATCGGGCCCATTCGTATGAAGAGCAGCCCCACGACACCGAGTGGACTACATCTCGGGACGTTGAAGGGAAGCTTGGAGACGACTTGTTGGTTTGATTCTAGCCTAGTAGCCAAACGGCCATCTATTTGTTTGTTATCCATTTGTTAGGATTGTAATTGCTGGGATAAGCAATTGGGGGTAATATTAGTATTTGGGATGTAAGAACTTCTTTGATTCTGGATCTGGATCTGGATCTGGATCTGGAGGATGAGCGTCTCCAGCACGCCCAATCATTCAAGAAATCCACCAATATTTTGATTAATACTCGGTTCCAGATCTGACGCTTGACAATCGCTTCTTATCATTTTGATGGAGATGCTCTGGACTGGTTCGAGTGGATGAGCAAATACAATTTCATTTCAAGCTGGCTGGCTGGATTTTTTTGAGCGCTCTAGAACAAAGATTTTGTTGGTCAGTGTACGCAGTTCACAACTCTTCAATCGCTCCATAGAAGATTGACAACTTCCTGGACTAATTTCATATTTCCGGTTCTTGAATTAAACAGAGTTATAATTTCAGATATTTCAACGAATTCCATAAAAGATTCTCAACTTCCTGACGAATTTTATTTTCAAAAGAAGTCATCAATTTTTAAAGCTAGCCATTTTGTCCATTGAAATTGAAGAAATTCTTGATTGTCCATCTGTAATCAGTGAACTAACACAACAAGCGAAGATCTGATTCCAGCCAAAATTTTTCAAAAAGTTCTTCACCATCGCAGCAGCTCACTGTTTTTGTGTTGTGGTATGATCAGGGAATTAGTGAAAATCACTACTTCATCCAAGCAATAGTCGCTGAATTCTTTAAACTTCCCTACAGTAATACTAGCCAATTCCAAGTTCAGATTACTCAACGAGGAGATGGTACAATTCTACCACAACAACTACCGTGCTTTCTACAGAGAAAGTTAGCCGATAACTCAGGTACTGCCTCTTTATTTCAATTGGCCAGCATTCTTCCAGAACTATTGCAGCAGCCAGCATTTCGTCCTCCTCCTAAGCCCCCAGATCACCTGATCGTAAATGAGAACTTCATAATCTGTACAAGGATTTTTTTCATTTGACTTCATTAATTGAATTGCAGAATAATAAATCGGTTTCTAACTCCTTTGTTGGTCCAAATCTGGATCATTTTGCTACCTGGACTAAGAAGGTAAGCTCAATTCTACCAAACATCTTCTTCTCTGTTTCTCTGCGATTTTCCCTGTTCAATCTCAGCTTGGAGAACAACCATCTCTAACAGGCCCCACATCTATCAATGGTGCTCTCGTTGAGAGCACTCTGCTAAATTGAGCACATTGATGCAATCCGTTGAAGATTCTTCAATGGTTCTTGAAGATTCTCAAATTCTTGCGTCGCCTCTAGCCACTAAAGAACTTGATCCGTTGATTCAAGAATCCTGTATTGACGAAGATGATTTTGAAATCCCCAGAAAATCAATGATGAATTCTCTACTCACGTCCTGTACAGCACAACGAACATATCCAACCTTGCATAGCCATTACTTGAACAATTCATGAATTCTTGGAAATTTTGTCACCAACGGATTTTAATGCAATCCAAATTAATTCAAGATCAATTCCTGCTGATCGTTGTGGGTTTGATGAAATTCATGGGAACCTCGATTTACGAGCTCTGTTTTCCAGCCACATTCATCAACATTTCGATCTCCAAAAGAGGTACAAGAACTATTTCCATTCAAGTATATTTTTTGAATTGAAGGTGAAAATGGTAGAAGTATTAGATTATGATGTCGAGGGTTTGGCTATTGCATATTGGGGCAAGATTAACATTCAGGATCTGATTTTCAATTGGAATGTCCCTACTGCCTACCAGGTGTTCGGTAAATTGTCTCTGAGAATATGTACCTATTTTTCAGTATTAGGATTGGGACACTTGGCCTCTCTAACAATTTCAATAGTATTCCTAATGGCTACTGGTGCACTGAGTCTGATCAAGAAACATGAATGGAAGTGCTCCATTTTGATTAATGATAGACATCGGGTTTGGAAAAATTGCATTGATGACATCCGAATTTGATTGTTACTCAAGTCCAATCAAATTGGGTTTATTTCATGGTTGAAGATATGGAGCTTAAGATGTAATTTGTGCAGGATTTAGCACCACTTCTTGAATTCCAGCTTTCTTCTTCCATACACGCCGAGGACAATATGTTTTCTCAAGGGGAAGATAATATTGTTTAGGAAAGTAACTGCTAGTTCTTATGAGAATATATGGATTGGTTCGTGGTATGATTCTTTTGAAGAATTTTGGGGACATTACTATAACTGTGAGTAGACTACCAACCATCATATTGTAGAAGTGTAAAAATGGGAATAAGTGTTAACTTGTCAATCGGAAATCAAGAGTTCTGCAAATGGAGACAAGTTTTCCAATTTGTCACCGGTTCACAAAATTTAGTTTGGAGAAGAAGACATCGAATACAACCAGCTTCACAAATTTCGGATTAGTGGTGATTATACAAGAAAAATCGAGCACATAATGGAGTTTTCCTCATTCAAACCCATTTCTTGAACTCCAACAGAGGTATATAAGGATTCTGCTCACTTATTTGAAGTATTGATTTGTATGTCCTTCAACTTAAGGGTGCCGATGCGGTATTGGATAATGCCAAATTAGTGATGCATCCGGCCTGGTCTACTCTAGTGCCGGAATTTGAGGATACTGTCTATTCTCACATTGAGGCGGTCGACACAGAGTTGCAATTGAGAGGAAACTTATTAGTCTTGAATGGCTCATATGGTGAAGGCGCAAAAACGAATGAAAGCCAACCCAACTACTGCTACTGTAGTACCAATCCTAATACCGCTGTCCACAACCAACTGCTGTTTGAGCAAATTGTCGTATTGGATTCTCTAAGTCAAGGCTGGCTATCTCTATTCCTTGTTCAATGGTGGGAATTGTTGGGACGTATCACAGTGGACTACAAGCAGCTGCACTTGGAGTTCACTTGGCTTGGAAAATGGGTTAGACTTCAAGGTCAACCACTGATGCACATGTAGCAAGAGCCCTTATCCAACCTCCTATATTAGCTCTTCCGGGTTTTTCGAAATCATTTGTTAATCAAACTGATGCACGGGTAGGTCGAGCTCCAAAGAAACGGTATGGATTATCTATGGGGCGCACCTCATGGTCGAATTTGATATAATATACGAATGAGCCTATATATAAAAAAATTACTATTAAGTCATATTATTAAAACATGTTTATTTTTTCCCCCTCATTGTATCATCAATTAAGATTTTGTATTTTAGGATTTTTTTTAGATTGTCAAAATAAAAAATTTCTCTGAAAAATAAGCTTTTTTTATTATTTTTTTTTTATAAAGATAAAAGAAATTATTAATTTAATTTTAATATTAAATTTATTTTGAAATAAGTATTTTAAAATTTTTAATTATAAAATATAATACCTGTCATAAATCCGTACTAATCCAGAGAAGAGTTAAAAGGCCCTCGTAATTTTATATCTGGGCTAAAGAGTCCGCACATTTTGACAAAATGGTTGAGAGATTCCCTAAATTTTAATTTTAGAATGTATGAAAAAAGCTTCTACATTTTTTTAATTGGGCTAAAAAGAACCTCTTTGGCATATTCTCTATTATAACTTAAACGGTTTGTTAACGTAACGAGTAAACATGTAAACATGTAATCCAACTTTGCACACACACAAGCACCTCAACTATCTCCGGCTTAAGCCTGCTTCGGAAATCACCGAGTGTACGACCACTTGTACTAAATGTGGATTCTGAAGCAACTGTAAATATTGAAATGACAAGAATATCTTGAGCAATCAACACTACTGTCGGATACTTATACTAATTCAACTTCCACCATCCTAGCATATCAAATCCAAAAAAATTGAAATACGACTATCTTTATCCAAGTATTACTCCACCTTTGTGGCATGTCGAATGTCATCAATGGATCGGGACAAACCCTCAAAGAAATCCACCTCTGAGTCCCCTACATCAGTAAAATCCTTCAAAGTAGATGGCTGCATTAGCTGGTTAGAAGACTCTATTTGTGATCGTATCGGTATGGACTATGATTGTGACTATACACGAGATGGAGCTGAATATATATCATATAAACGCTTTAACAACCATTGCGTCTCTCTTATTATCGTTTCGCCTTCTTGCTCTGACTGGCTATCACCGTAAATAATTTTGATGACAAGTTAGTAAATTCGCAAACTCCAAATCGTAGTTAGCATTAGCCTTGACGCTCTAACCAAACAAGGTTGTTCATTACATGCCGCATTTTTTTACTAACTTCGTGATAGAGAATATGTGTTGGCAATATAGGTAAATAGTAGGGTACGAAGTACAAGATAACTTCCCCATTCCCAATAAAAAGGGTTTAAAAAATGATACATACTCCTCTACCACTTCCCAATCTACATCCGTAGGAATGTTCAGGAAGTTTGTATCCTCCCTATGCATCCTACATTCATTTAAAAAGACATAATCTTTCATTCTTCACAACAAATAAATGTATAAGAATATTTAAAAGTTAAATAATATTGTAAATAGGAATAAAAAACCTTATAATTGCCTTCTGAAATGGATAAGCCTTGTCTTCAGCATTAGGTATGTAGAATTATAACGAATAGGCGTATCCATCCACAACTTCATGTCATAAGTAAGACGTTCCTTTTCACAACATACTATGAAAGTTTTCACTCGTGCCGATGATATTATGATATATTTCATAGCTTTTCGAATCTTTTCAATTAACTCGGTCACCAGTGACAAACCTTCCTTCAAGGTAAGATTCATGATATGATAAGCACACCTATTATTAAACCACAAAAAGACATTAAATAATGAGGTTATATAAATATAAACAATCTAAATAAAAAAGATTAATTACTAAACACATGCCTGAAATGTATGAAATTTCCGTCAAGTAACAAATGCGTAATTGAAATTGTGCCTTTCAAGTAATCAAGGCATATGTCATTTGTTGATGCATTGTCAACGGTAACACAACTGACACGACGCATACCCATCTCAGTAATAGTGTCGTCTAACATTCACCCAATCATCGCACCTTTGATTAATTACATATGAACTTTTATTTAATTACAAAATAGCCTTAAAGAATCATAATTAACAATCAAACATTAAAATGTTAATGAGTTGAATTATTAATTGGATTTTCATGGGTCAAAATTAATCAAATGGTTAGTTAAATAACCCATTGGTATGACTTGTACGTGGCTGGCCATTGAATTGGTTTTTAACCTATCTCACTTATGTGTTTTAAGGTAACTAGGATTTCTAATGAGATTAGAAAAGTATAACCTAACATTTACCTATAAATATAAAGCATATGGTGGCAAAAATCAACAAGTGCTCACACAAGGCAGAAAAAAAGTATTTTTCATTAATTTTTCTCGAGCTTATTATCTCATGAGTTCAGATATTAAGTAGAAACTTAACCATGCGAAACGAATCATATGGATAACGGTTAAAGGGCGAACACATAAGCGTTTTCCCATTTTATTTAAAAAGAGTTCTATAGATCAAAAGAGATATTCTATTTTCCCTAAACCTTAATTTAATATTGATGAAATTTATTGTGTTTTCCGTAAAATAAATTATATGTGATATAATTGCTGTATGATCGGTCTGGATATAAATTGTGCATGCTAGGATATGATCTAAATACAATTTTAAATATTTTTTATGCTATGTTTATTCAATTATATGTGTGCATCAGTTTCCTAATAGTATCATCGTGATCCTATTATTCCTCAGCCTCTTCTTTAATTTCTTTTTCAGGTTATGATAAAAAGAGTACCGGCAACTCGTGAGTAGGGAGCGATATACTCGGATTATCTGCAGTCGATAAAGCATCAGACATATGATGAGAGGAAAGTACTACTCCCAGAAAGTAGTCATCCTCGTACAAAACTGAATCATGATTAATTTTGTTGTTCTGATGATTACCACATTAACACTAGTTTCAATTATAATACTCATCTATCTTTATGAGTTTTTTAGAAACTAGTATTTCTATATCTTTGAAGTCTCAACCTGCTTCCATTCCCTAATTAAAGGATACAACTATCTATGTATACAGACGACTCTATTCCTGAAAAATAAATATTTTAATATCAATATCTATTGAATAGATATAAATATAACAAAATATAATAACAACGCTTAATTGGATCGAGATTTCTGTCCAGAAATGATTGCACCAAAATTATTGGGATGAGAACTCAGTCTAGAATTCAATTGATTGAGTTATCAATTCAGAACTCAATGACCGAGAATATTGGACCGAAATCTCAGTCTAGAAATAACTAGACCGAGAATATTGGACCGAAATCTCAGTCTAGAAATAACTAGACCGAGAATATTGGATCAAATTATCGATTCACAATTCATTAGACCGAGTTATCGGTTCAGAAATAACTTGATCTATATAGGTCTCCATAAATAACTGGATATATATAGGTTGGAGTAAATTTTGGACTTAGATCTCGATCCAATTCAGTGATCCGATAAATATTAAAAAAAAAAAATAGTATATAAACCAATAACTTAGCGAGAAAATATAAAAAAAAATAAAAAATGTATAAATCTAATAAATTATTAAGTAAATCTACTGAAAATATATAAATTAATACCGTCACGATTAACAATGCAAAGCTTGTATTGATATTAATAGAATGTCAATTTTTTTGTTTGGAAAAAAAGAATGATAAAGTTAAGAATATAACATGTATTCGAGTAAAATCATTATTTATTTTTAAAAAATAAATAATAAAAAGAGAGAACAAAATTTTATAAATTTATATTTATATTAAGATTATTTAACTAAAAACCCTTTCAAGTACACGGATATTTTAACCCAAAAATATAAATATAGTAACATTTAACCTTTAACCCGTTATATATGACATCATAAATTAAACTGTGAGTATGGAAACTGAAGTGGGAACTTGTGAAAGGAATGGGGAAGAATGATGGAATGGAAGACAAGGGGGATTACACGTCCAATTAGTTTGTTTGAGTTACACGTACTGATGCATCCGCCCAGTCACTTCCACGTGAATCGGGGAGCCATTCCTTTTTCCCGTGACGCTTTTAAAACAAACGATCGCAGAAATGAGAGATACGTGTGCATCATAATCAGACACCTCATCGAACAGTGCCACGTCTTAGTAACAGCGGTTTTACGTGTTCACATGTTTGTGCAAACCGTCCTAACACGTGTAACGTCAAAACCCAACATCAACCCCGAACATGCTCCAACTCGAACAGTGGAAGACACCCAGGAAAAAAGGGATTTTAAAAGAAATAAAAAGTACTAGAATTCAAAGAGAGAGAGAGCGGGAGAAGTACGGAAAATTGGTACAAAGCCGTCGCGTCTCAGGAGGTTTTCTCTGTCACATCAGCGCTTTGCATGTTGACACGTGTAGGGAGGGGGGGGGGGGTGGTTTTCCGATCGGGTTTACTACCTTATATCTAAATCATCATCAATTCCCCATCCACTTTTCAAACAACAAAGTATGCGAAATTCTCGTTCTCTCGTTTCTCGTTCTCTCATTTCTCGTTCTCTCATTTCTCTTAACCAAACACGATATTAATATATAAGAATGAGATGATCAGATTAGTGCAAGATGGGGGGGGTAAAATAAGTGGGTGGGGTAGAGAGGTTAGTGTAGAAGATAAAATGTTTAAATTATGTGACGATTGTTTCAAACTTCCACGTTTTAACCTAACCAACTCATTCTTTTACTACTTATTATCACTAAATACTCTCTCCTACTCCACTCTATTCCACTGCTTTTCACTCAAAAATATTATTTATAAATAAACTACTCATGTGTAGGTCCTGTTTCAATTTGAACTAGGCTTTACCCCACCTCTCCTAAAAGTCCCTCTCTCACCATGCAACACCAACTAATCAGTTTCTTCCCATCGGACCCATCTCTGCACTATCTCATACTCTTCTCTTCTTCTACCCTGCTACTATTGCTTCTCCTCCTCCTCTTCCTTCAATGGCGGAAAACCCCCACCACAAAAAGCCTCCCGCCAGGTTCCATGGGATGGCCTTACATTGGAGAGACCCTTAAGCTCTACACTGAAAACCCAAATTCCTTCTTTTTCAATAGGCAGATGAGGTAGACAATACCCTTCTAAACATAATTATTTTTTGAGTTAACTAACTGACAAAATATTTTACTTACTTGCTGATGTGTTATATAGATATGGCGATGTATTTAAGACCCATATACTGGGGTGTCCTTGTGTGATGATGTCAAGCCCAGAAGCAGCAAGACTTGTTCTAGTAAGCCATGCCCATCTTTTCAAGCCAACATATCCAGCAAGCAAAGAGAAAATTATAGGACCAGAAGCTATCTTCTTTCAAAAAGGTGCATATCATTCAAGCCTCAAGAAGCTGATTCAAGCTTCATTTTCGCCTTCTTCAATCAGAAGCTCTCTCTCAGAGATTGAGCAAACTGCGCTCAAACTGCTTTCCACTTGGAACAACACCAGCATCAATACCTTGCATCAGATGAAGAAGGTATACACAATTTTATTTTATTTTTTTTAAAGATTCCTGTGTCTATATTCATGATTTTTGCATGAGGTAGTATGCATGGACATTTGGAATCTTAAACAAGTTTTTTACTCTATGGTGTTTGGCTATTAGTATGCTTTTGACGTGGCTATGTTATCGGCTTTCTGCGAGAATGGCGGGTTACGGGAAATAGAAGGAATTAAACAGCTCTATCAATGTCTTGAGAAGGGCTACAATTCTATGCCTTTAAATCTACCGGGAACTCCTTTTCACAAAGCAATGAAGGTAAAACAAAGCCTACCCATCTCTACAATTTTGCTCATTTCTTTTTTCTCACACTCTAAAACTTAATGGAGTTAGAAAATATTGGTGTTCGTGAATAGGCAAGGAAGCGTTTGAATGAGAGCTTGAGGAAATTAATAGAAAAGAGAAGGCAAAGCAAGGAACAAGATGGGGGCTTATTGGGAGTGTTATTAGGGGCTGATCTAACTGATTCTCAGATTGCTGATAATATAATAGGCGTGATCTTTGCTGCTCATGACACTACTGCTAGTGCCCTAACATGGGTCATCAAGTATTTACACGACCACTCAGATGTCCTTGAAGCTGTAACGGTATAATTCTAATGTCTTTTATATCTACAAATCATAGATAGGTTTTGTTTATCCATTACTTTCGGTTCATGGGTAAAGGTCAAATGCTTTCAGAAGGAACAAGAAGGAATACTTCAACGCAAAGCAGCAGAGAATCGTGGGTTGACTTGGGAGGATACAAGGCAAATGCCAATAACTAGCAGGGTAAGAAAAATACCTAGGGCTAGGATATACATATATATATGTAAAATCCCCCCCCCCCCCCCCTCTTTTCAATTAAGAAGTTAGACTTGGATTGAAATTTTCAGGTGATTCAAGAAACGTTAAGAACAGCAAGCATATTGTCATTTACATTCAGAGAAGCTGTTCAAGATGTTGAGTTTGAAGGTTACATCATCCCTAGAGGCTGGAAAGTTCTTCCTCTCTTCAGAATCATCCATCACTCTGAAGAGTTCTTCCCTCAACCCAATAAATTCGACCCTTCAAGATTTGAGGTAAGGCCCCTAAAGACTAAACGAAAGAGAGACGATCCTAGGAAACAAATGTAATACCTACTGCCACATGCTGTAACGTGTCAATAATGAACTCACTTTTTTCAGTGGCTCCAACAGGAAAAAAGAAACTTTCTAGATTTGATCATCTCTTTTGAGCTACAGACTAAGTAGTTCACATGATGATGTAGGTCCCACCAAGACCGAACACATACATTCCATTTGGGAATGGGGTGCACTCATGTCCGGGAAGTGAATTAGCCAAGCTTGAGATGCTCATCCTCCTCCATCACCTCACTACCACTTACAGGTCAGTCTCACTCTTCTCTCTCACATCAGGCAAACAAAGTAACAAATTCTAAGTGCCTTAAATGAAGTATGGCATTTTTTTTTTTTTCAGGTGGAAAGTGCTTGACGTTGAAGATGAAATACAGTATGGTCCTTTCCCCGTCCCTAAAGGCGGTCTTCCTATCAAAGTAACCCCAAGAAACAAGAGGGTGGCCTTAAATATGTAATGCTATTATAAAAAAAAAGAAGCATTTGCTGTCAGTTCTCCCCTAAAAGGGTTTTTTATGGGATTGCAAGTGTTAATATGCAAAATATTAAAAAAACAAAGTAAGAGAGTTTATGGAAAAGTGTATCTGAGAGTGAAATGAAGCAAAAGTTCTTGTATTTTGAGTATCAAAAGAAATCCATAACTAGGCATCTGCTTCTGTCTCTATCTCCAACATAACTAACCAACCTACAAAAATAGACCCTTTTTGGAATCTTTGATCCACATTCTCAATATAATCCATAAAAATAAGAGTGGAAATCTAACTATAAACAAATGGAATAAAACTTGTACCTTACTCTATTAGAATACTTTCAAAGGCAGTATAAGCCGTAGATTGCGAGCCATAGCGCGATGAACCGAGGCCAGAAGATCCAGCACCTGCTGAAATACATCCAGAAGAGGGTACTGAATAGAAGATTGAGAGTCGATTTCACAGCTGCGATGGAAATATCGAGAGAATTGTACAGCATTTGATGATGCGAACGGGAGTTAATTGAGAAAGGGTAGATTTTATGGAGTCAAGTGAGAGGTTTTGAAACGGGTTTTTTAGTGATGGGCTCTAAGAAACCGAGCTAAATGTGTCGGAAAATGCGCATTTGGGGGGACAAAACGAAAGGGTTATATTGAGCTATAATATGCTTTCTCCATTAATGCCCATTCCACTAGTTTTAGTGAGGAAGAAGCCTCCAACGGTCACCTGCCAAAACACAAAAACAATATTATAAGAGGAAGAAGACGATTACGTTTTGATTAAAAGGATTCAAATATGAAGTGATGTGTTTTGCTATTTGTCTCTAGTACAAAATGCATAGTTGAAGATAGGGATCTTTTTACATATCAATATCTTAGCTAGAAAATATTATTGTATACCTACTGTTGTTGGATAGGCAAGGTTATAAATATCTCTTTCTTTCCTTTTTGTACACAGTGATAACATTTTGCATTCTATTTCTGCTACTCTATTACCATTTCTATTTTACTTCTTCTACATCAGCATTGTAATAAAGCTTTTCAGCTTGTTATATGGTATCAGAGCATTGATGATCTAAGATAATCCATCAAAAACTAAATAAACTATTGGAAAGAAATCATTCTCATGAAGAATCATATCTATATTCAAGTTTTTAAAAAAGCAACAATACATATAAATTGGATTATAGAGATAATCCTCAAAATGTTTTGGTTTCTGACCTTTTAATTAAAAATAATTATGAAACCTGGTCTAGGTAATGACACGAGCCTTACGAGCCAAAAACAAATTAGTATTTGTTAATGACAAGCTTCCAAAACTAGATGAATCAACCATAGAAACAACTGACCCAGCAAAAGCAGAAATTCTTATTGAAAGTTGGGAACATTTCAATGATATGGTTGTATCCAAGATTTAGAATTCTGTCAATTTAGAAATTAAATCCAGTATTTCTTACATAAGCAATGTTCAAGAAATTTGGGAAGAATTGAAAACTACTATTGCACAGTAAGATGGACCCAAAATTTATGACATTAAGCGGCAGCTAGCAAACATTAAGAAAGGAAATGACTCGGTTATTGTTTACTATGGGAAATTAAGAACTTTATGGGATCAAATGAGTGACTTCAAACCTATTCCTGATTATTATTGTGGCCGTATACGCGGTCAACTTAAGATCCTTGTTGATAGAGTTAGAAGAGACAAAGTCATAAAATTCTTGATGGGGCTTAATGATAATTTTTCAGCTTCAAGTGACCAGATCATGCTCAGAATTTCCCCGTCTAATGTGAACCTTGTTTACAATCAAATTAAAAATCAAGAAGGCACAAGAGAATTAACAGAATCTGCACCTGCTGAAGCAGCAGTCATGGTTTCCAGAAAATTCGCACCAGGTAACAATGTCTATCTCAAAAAGGCTGGTGGGTATGTTAAGAAACAAAAACTCTATTATTCTCACTATAAAATAGTGGGCTACAATATGGATAACTATATTAAATTGGGCAATGTGGAGCCACCTACTTAAGAGTATTATAAGATGCAATGCCATTTGAAGGCAAAATGCTATAAGTTGATTGGATATCCATAAAGACACAAATCTATAATCCAGCAAAAGCTGCAAATCAAGTAGCAACTTCTATCATTTCTACCCAAAATGATGCTTCTAAAGACATATTTACTTTTTCTAAATCAGAGTATGATCAGATTATGGCTCTGATTTAGACTAAGGCACAACCTTCACAATCCAATATGATAGTCAGTACATTAGGTCTACCCCATTTCTCTCTTTCTTGCATTAAATCTAATCAGTTTTCTCATATACCTTGAATTTTGAATACTGGTGCCAGTAATCATATCATTTCTGATATTTCTTTTTTCTCTAAGATTGATTCAACAGTCAATATCTATGTTCAATTACCTAATAGCGTGATGGCTCCAGTTTCACATATTGGAACAGTTCATGTTACATATACTTTAATCCTTTATAATGCTTTATGTGTTTCATCCTTTACCTTCAATCTTATTTCTGCTAGTAAACTAGCTAAATCCTTAAATTGTCAATTGACTTTCTCTTCCACTAAATGTCTTATACATGACCTTTTGGACTTAAGGATGATTGGAAAGGGTGAATTAAAGCATGAACTCTATCATCTGATGATTTCAGAACCTTTATCAACCGTTTTAGCAAATGAAGTGCATATTTCTAATTCTCCTAAAAATTTGATGAACTTACCTACTAAGCATGATTTTGTTGAGCTTTGGCATGCTAGACATAGCCATGCCTCTATAAGTAGATTGAGTTTGTTAAATGTTCCTTTTGAATCAAATAAAAGTGTTTATTGTGATATTTGTGCCCTCTCTAAACATCATAAATTTCTCTTTCCAAATAATCTATCTCGATCAAAAACTATTTGAACGCATACACTATGATATATGGGGACCACACTTTATTCCTAACTATGATAATACAAAATACTTCTTAACCATAATAAAAGATCACAATCGGAATACTTGGATTTACATGATGCAAGCATAATCTAAAGTTAAACAATGTGTTCTATCTTTTTCCTCTTATGTCCGAACATAATTTAGAACTAAATTTCAAAAATTGAGAAGTGATAATAGGAGTGAATTTCTCCTACACAAACTTTTATACTAAAGATGGTATTATTTATCAATGTTCATGCATTGAAACTCCTCGACAAAATAGTGTAGCTGAACTAAAATATCACCATATTCTTAGTGTTGCTAGAGCTCTAAGATTTCTATCAGGTTTTCCATTGACTTATTGGAAAGAATTTGTTGTAACTATTGTCTTTCTCATAAATAGAACTCAAATTCCCTTGTTAAACAATATATGCCCCATATGAAGTTCTATTACACATAAACCTTGATTATACTTCACTTAAAGTCTTTAGTTGTTTATTTTATGCATCTACTTTATCTCAATGTAGGAAGAAGTTTGAACCAAGGGCTAGAAAATGTATTTTTTTAGGCTATCCAAATGAGGTCAAATGGTATAAATTATCAGATCTACATCCTAATACTATTATCATTTATAGGGATGTTCAATTTTTTGAAGATGTGTTTTCTTATAGAGATGCTCATATATCACAAGATTCTCCTTCATCTATTTTTCTTTTCTCTCTACTTGTCTTTTATCTAAACTCAGATTCTGATGATGACTTTTTACCTCCTACACTTTTTCCTGAAACATAACCTCTTATACATCTACATAGTCCACCTACGTCTCCTTCCCAAAGTCATGTTCCTCCTCCACACCCCAAAAGATTTAGAAAACCTCCTAATCATTTATCTGATTATATATGCACTTCTCTAACAACATGATGCCAGTTCTCCTTCCCTTTCATCATCTCCTTCTGGTCCAAAAGGTATATTATCTTCCATCTACCCTCTCTCCAAATATATCTAAACTAATAAGCTGCAACTCTTATAAAGCTTTTAGTATTGTTATATCTAACGTTGTTGAACCAGATAATTATAAAGAAGCTGTGCAAGACTAGAATTGGGTACAAGCAATGAATAATGAAATTCATGCTTCGGAGGCCAATAATACATGGTCACTTACTGACTTGCCTAGAATGAAAGAAGTTGTTGGCTGTAAATAAGTTTTCAAACTTAAATTTCATTCAAACGGCAGTTTGGAGAGATATAAAGCAAGACTTGTCGCTAAAGGTTATTAATTTCTAATATTTATTGTAGAGGAGATGAAAATTTAAAATCTATACAAAGATAATTAAAACATTTATATTTCTAATATATATCGTAGTGATTGAAATTTTCTCCAACAATTTTTCCAAAACAGAAGTAGAATTAGGTTTGTCACTATGTTTCTTAATATACCTGTTACGAACTATGTAGATTATATGTGATCTACATAGTTCATATCTTTTAATCATGATATATGAGTCTGGTTAAATATGAGACAAACTTTACTAAAATACAAACAATGTAGATTAAATGTGAGACAAAATTGGGTTTGGCTAAACATGTACATTTGTATCTCCATGAGACATGAATAATGCATTAATCATGCTCTTACTCATGATCTTTGAACGACATTAGGTTTGTCACCGTATTTCCGTCTTGTAAGTTCATGTCTATGTATATTAAATGTGTTGAGGTTGCGCGCCACCATAGAACCTCATTTCCGCCGTGATCTGGGTAGTTTCTTCGTGGAACACCTGCTTACAAGTGGATTTGAGTAACCTGCATTTGCGATCACTGCTTTCATAAGCAAAACTAGTTAATTAGTATGCTGCTGCACTACATTCGAAATAAAACAAAATAGTAGTTATTATAATTATCATATATGAATTGACAATTCAGTATATTTATATATATCGATCCAATATGATACAAAACAATCATTTTTATGTGAAGTGTATGGATGATGTGATCTTTTCAAGCATCTTCCCTTGTTCTTTCGTGTTTGTTGGTGGATTAAAAATTTTAAACTCATATCCGCCACTAATTGAACTGGGTTTGAATCTAAAACCACCAGTGTTTGAAAGGATTTTGCCACTGCCGCTCATTGTTATCAAAAGGGAAATTTCAGGTGATTGTGTTTTACTAGTTACAACGATGATTGGAGCCGTTCATATAGTGTGATATGATTATTAAGACTTTTATTTCAATAGATGATATCAAACTATTAATGCAAGAATTCATCCATCAATAATATGTTCATGATCCGCGATGCCCTAAATCTAATCCGTTGGATTATCAATATCTAAAATCAGGAAAAAAAATGGCTATGAGTGTCGGGGTTTGATCAACAAGCTCACTCCAAAGCCAAAATGAACATACTAAGAGAATAATATGGAGTATTTGTATTAGAAAATATTTTTTACAGAATCCTCTCTTTCACTTTGTCAATAGCTATTATTTATAATCTCTTTTACATCTTTCATTATAATTCAGCCTAACTCTATCAATTCGGCCCATAAAATAGTATCAGAATTTGCCTCCATCAACAAGTTGCAAGGAGTATATGTTTGGAAGACCGCTCTGAATCAGTCTATGGACGAAGAAGTTGTTCAAGACCCCCACTAATATTACTCCCAACAGTGGAAACGAGGGTCAGTTTAAATACTACGCCCCTTTGACCGACAAAAAGGGTGTCTGCCACTACTCCTTCAAAGTTTCAACTGTGCTTCTTTCAAGGTGGAGTTAGAAGAAGCCCAAGCAGCACTTGGGATAGATCCTCACCATTATATTCCTGTTACAGATGTCAATGTCATGCCAGACAAGGAAAAAAAGCCTTCATCTTCTTCCTTATCTCCTCTCCACTGATGCCTCTTGTCCTCTGTTACCAAAAACTTCATCTCGCTCATTTCAATCACTTTTTTTTTCTCATACAAGTTTTGGAATTGAAACAAGTACCCCTTTTGTTGTTGACTTCTTGTTTTTTTTCTCTCCCTCAAATCCATCTTTTCGTGCATTTTAATTTTCGACAAAGGTTTGGGCGTTGGTACTAATAACAACATTTTGACTTTTCTTGTCCTCAAGCTTTACTCCGTGGACGCTCTGTCAAGGGCCATTCCAACAAGTTTTAGAGAAGTAAAGAGAGGTAAGAAAGACGTAGAATCTGGGCCGCACGTGACTTGCATGTGGTGAGAATCGTTAGTCAAATGAATAAAAATGTAACATACTCTTGCATCTAAATTAATAAAGACTGGAGATAGAGAATTCGTAGGGGTCCAACTTCTTGGTCGGATTGTTTGGGCTGTTTATTTGGGCCTTCACAGATTCATAGTCCCTTTCTCTGGATCCAGTTCGGTATTGCTAAACCAGATCAAGTGCCTAATTATACATAAACTAATAAGATGTCAGTCCTGTTTCAATTTGATCTAGACTTTAGCCCACCTCTCCCAAAAATCCCTCTCATGCAACACCAACTAGTCAGTTTCTTCCCATCGGACCCATCTCTGTACTATCTCATACTCTTCTCTTCATCTACCTTGTTACTGTTGCTTCTCCTCCAATGGAGGAAAAACCCCACCACTAGATGCCTCCTGCCGGGATCGATGGAATAACCTTACACTGGGGAGACCCTTGAGCTCTATACTCAAAACCCAATTCCTTCTTTTTTAGGCATATGAGGTAATGAATTCCCTCCTAAACATTAATATTTTTTAGTTAACTAACTGAGAAAATATTGAGTACTTGTTCATGTACTGTGTAGGTATAGGGATGTATTTAAGACCCATATAGATTGGGGTGTCCTTGTGCGCTGATGTCAAGCCCAGGAGAAGCAAGACTTGTTCTAGTAAGCCATGCCCATCTTTTCAAGCCAACATATCCAGCAAGCAAAGAGATAATTATAGGACCAGAAGCTATCTTCTTTCAAAAAGGTTCATATCATTCAAGCCTCAAGAAGCTGATTCAAGCTTCCTTTTCACCTTCTTCAGTCAGAAGCTCTATCTCAGATATTGAGCAAACTGTGCTCAAACTGCTTTTCACTTGGAACAACACCAGCATCAATACCTTGCATCAGATGAAGAAGGTATACACGTTTTTTGTTTTAAAGCTTCCTGTCTTTATTCATGACATTTGGACATTTGGACATTTGGACATTTGGAATCTTAAACAAGTTTTTTACTCTGTGGTGTCTGGTTATCAGTATGCTTTTGATGTGGCTATGTTATCGGCCTTCTGCGAGAATGGCGAGTTACCAGAAATTGATGGAATTAAACAACTCTATCAATGTCTTGAGAAGGGCTACAATTCTATGCCTTTAAATCTACCAGGAACTCCTTTTCACAAAGCAATGAAAGTAAACAACGCCTACCTGTCTCTACAATTTTGTTCATTTCCTTTTTCTCTGGAGTAAGCAAATATTGCTGTTCTGGAATAGGCAAGGAAGCGTTTGAATGAGCACTTGAGAAGATTAATAGAAAAGAGAAGGCAAAGTGAGGAACAAGATGGGGGGTTATTGGGAGTGTTATTAGGGCTGATCTAAGTGATTCTCAGAATGCTGATAATATACTAGGAGTTATCTTTGCTGCTCATGACACTACTGCTACTGCCCTGACATAGGGTGTCAAAGTATTTTCACGACCACTCAGATGTATTAGCCAAACAAATTAGCCAAGCTTGAGATGTTCATCCTCCTCCATCGCCTCAATACCATTTACAGGTCAATCTCACTCTCCTCTCTCACATCAGCCTAGAGAAAATAACAAATTCTAAGCGCCTTTAAATGAAGTTTGGCTTTTTTTCAGGTGGAAAGTGCTTGAGGTTGAAGATGGAATACAGTTTGGCCCTTTTCCCGTCCCTAAAGTTGGTCTTCCTATCAAAGAAACCCCCAGAAACAAGAGGGTGGCCAAAAATTTATGTCATAACAAAAAAAATGTTGTAGGGAAAAAAAAAGGGCATTTGCTAGCTAGTTCTTCCGTAAAAGGGTTTCTATGGGAGGGCAAGCGTTAATATGCGAAAGAAAATAAAACAAAGTAAGAGAGTTAGAAAAAGATGCATCTGCGAGTGAAAAGAGGCAGAGGTTCTTGTATTTTGAGGATAAAAATAAATCCATAACTAGGCCCCTGCTTCTCTCTCTCTCTCTCTCCCCCTGTTTTTTTTTTTCTCCTAAGTAAGCACCAAAGAGGAAGTTCACCAATATATCAATAACATAACTAACCAACCTACAAAAACAGACCCTTTTTTGGAATCTTTGATCCACATTCTCAATATAATCCACAAAAAAGAGGAGGGGGGAGGGGAATCTAACTAATAAACAAGGGGAATAAACTTGTACCTTACTCTATTAGCATACTCCAAATAGCTATCTCCAAAGCTCTCAATCATCAAAGCCTCCTCTATTTTCGCCTTCTGTTCATAATACACCAAGCAAACCCCCAAAAGAAACACCAAGCTCAAAGGTGCCCTAAGAGCAACACAGTAAGTACAGAAAAGAAGCATCGTAGAGGTGTATATAGGATGCCGGACCCACCTATATGGGCCGAATTGCACCACCGCTGTAGGGACCACCACCTTTTCGGAATACTTAGCAAGATACAATGTTGAGTTATATTGCATTAACAAAGTCACTAATATCATTATCCAAATCCCTACATTGCTTAAACCACCTGGAATTTGATGAAGCTCAGGCCCTTCAAATGCAGCAAGCCAATGAGCAGCCATGATTGAAACACAGAACAGTAAGCGCTGCCATCTGGGGGGATTTGAATCCCATTTCGGGTCGTGTGGGCGAGAATAGTAATCTCCATATAATCTTTTTCTGACGCTTACGTTGAAGAAGAAGAAGTAGTGGTATACGAAGAAGAAGGCAAATGGCCAGCCTTCAAGGAAGCCATTAAAGAAAGCGGGTGGGACTAGAGTGAGCCAAGTGAACAGTGAAGTGACAATGGCGAGCTGTTCGAACGTGTTTGCTTTGTTGATCGAATACTTCCGAAAGCAGTATAAGCCGTAGATTGCGATCCCTAGAGCGATGAACCAAGGCCAAAAGATCCAGCTCCAGCTGAAATACATCCAGAAGAAGGGGCTGAATAGCAGATTGAGAGTCGATTTTACAGCTGCGATGGAAATCGAAAGAATCGTACACCATTTGATGATGCGAACAGGGGTTAATTGAGAAAGGGTAGATTTTATGGAGTCAAGAGAGAGGTTTTGAAACGGGGTTTTCAGTGATGGGCTGTGAGAATCGGAGTGAAAGGTGTCGGAAAATGCGCATTTGGCGGGGGAAAACGAAGGGGTTCTTGTTCGTTTATGGTTAAATGAGAAATCCAGAGAGGTTATTAAGGGGTTGGAGCTATGGTGAAGGGAGGGGTTGGTTCTGGTCAAATGGCACTGAAGGTGTTTGTTAAGCTGCCTGAGACACAGTTTTTGTTTGTTAGTGATAGTATGAGCAGAAGGGATGATTGTTGAGTGGAAGAGTACTAAGGGGGTAGCCATTTTTGTCGGAACTAAGGAACCAGAAGAGTGACCTATCGTTTGGCCTAAGACAAATCTAACACCATAGTTGCTCTGAGTGTGAGAAATTCGTTGAAGAAGAAAGACTTCTGATTGTTGTAAAGAGTAGAAGAAAAGTTTTTTTTTTTTTTTTTTGCCCTTTTTACTTTCTTGGGCCGGAGCAGTGGGCGCCTTTCATATATGGATAAATGGGTCGAGCTCATTTACATAGGCCCATTGAAGCTTTGATGGGCCGAGGCCCTCAACCCATTTTCGGTAATTATACATACATCCCCATTTTCGATTAGTAATTTGACGCGAATTTTGTAACAATAATTTAAAAAATGCGAGTGAATATTGACCTGAATTATGCCAAACAGAATTTAAAACTCTCTATTTTTTATTTTTAAATTAAATTTAATAAATAAATAATTTTTATAAAAAAAAAAAAGAAAAAAAGGAGGTGTCTTGCTTGCCAAGTTAAAATCCGTGGAAGCAGACTGACCAATCTCACGCGGGTCACCCCCGCCCTCCTTTATTTTTTGACCTTCTAATATTTATAAAAAACCAAACACAAAAACCAACAAATAATAATAATAAAATCATCTTTTTTACCGGCAAAATTATCCAACTACAGATTCTCAATTCCCAGATATTTATCATCTATTGCGAACGTTATTCGCTTGATTTTCTCTGCAGTATTTACCCCCAATCCGTATACCTAGTTATGATTTTTTCCAAGCTCAGCCGCACCCTTCCACGATTTTCTCGCTCCAGAGTAAGTTTCTCTTTCTCTTTCTCGTTCATTCCGACTCGATTTCCATGAAATTATTGGTCGGTATTGATTTATTTTCATCTGGGTCGTAGAAATTGCTGTATTCTGGTGGGAGGTCGGCTATTCGGAATAGGCATGAAGAGCTTTTGCTTACCGCGAAAGTTTATTCGGATCCGGATCGGGTCGGAGGTGGATTTGGTTCTTTGCGAAACTATCATGCTTCGAAGGCGAGTTTGTCTGATATGAATTGCATTCTCGCGAACCCTAAACTTTTCCGATTGTTTTCGAGCGAAGCTCCGAATGAGAATAAGAAGAGTAATGAACTGAAACCCCTAGAAAATATGATTAGTTTTTTCAGAAAATCTCGATTCTTGAATGCTTTTGACTTACGCTTTTAGATGTTTTTCAAAACGTGCTTCTGGGTACCAACCTTTATTTTGTTGATCATTAACTTCACAGATTATGAGAATTACTTTCCCAATGGAAAGAAGGAAGAGCCAAAAGGGAACGAGGAAAAAAATGAGTCTAAAGGTGAAAACTTTCACTTTCTTTAGGTTCCCAGTTTTCCATTGGATCTGAAACTTGTATTATGCGAGTATTATCATCTTGTTTGTATTATCACTATGCCCTCAATCTCCCTTACCTTTTATACATTGGGGGCGTAAGCTTAAATAACCGATAGTTTTGTGATTAAGGTTAGCTGCTGCAAACAGAAACAAATTCAAATGCTATTGTTTTGCGCTGTTATCTCCTTGATGTGTAGATTTCTTTGGTTCAGTTACTCCTTTTAGCATCTTTATATGGGATCTAGTGGAAAGGAGCATATATAATCTTAAATGCATCTCATGTTTATCATATATTCAAGTTAGTTGAAGTTATACTTGTTCTTCTTTGGGGCTTTCTTAAGGTATATATTGGTTAAGCTGTTATTCAGAAGCATATGTCACAACTTGTATCTATCTGGTGATTTTCAACTATCCCCATTTTTCTCTTACCTATTAATTATATTATTCGACGAATTCTTCAGAAGATGCAAATCAAGACGATAAAGAAAATTTTCAGGAAACGTTTATGAAGATGTTTCAGAATCTATTAACTCCTTTACTTGTTCTTGGGTTGTTCCTCTCTTTGTTTTCGTCTAATCCTCAAGATGCACAACAGGTAAAATTTGTCACATACCGTTCAATTTATTCCCACCTGCTGATTTTGTCCTTTATCTCTACTATATCATTTTCAGCCAATGCCCCCCCCCCCCTTCCCTTTTGAGAATATTCTGTGCAAATTTTTCATTGCAGATCAGTTTCCAAGAGTTTAAAAACAGGATTCTAGAACCCGGTTTAGTAGACCACATAGTTATCTCCAATAAATCAGTTGCAAAAGTATATGTTAGAAACACCGCTCTCAATCACTCAATGGATGAAGTTGTTCACGACCCCACTAATATTACTCCCAAGAGTGGAAATGATGGTCAGTATAGATACTACTTCAATATTCCAAGTGTCGACTCTTTCGAGGAGAAGTTAGAAGAAGCCCAAGAAACACTTGGAATAGATCCTCATGATTATGTTCCTGTTACATATGTCTCTGAAATGCTTTGGTATCATGAACTGATAAAAGTTGCGCCTACTCTATTGCTTTTGGGATCCCTCTTATTCATGAGCCGGAAAATGCAAGGAGGTCTAGGTATTCCGGGCGGTGGCGGCAGCGGCGGAGGACTAGGTGGCCGAGGAATATTCAACATTGGAAAAGCCCAAGTTACTAAAGTAGATAAAAATTCCAAGAATAAGGTTTGCTTTTCTTTTCATAGTCAATTACATGTGTCTAAGAGTACGTTTTGCTTGGCATTTCCCAAACTGGAGTTTGCCTGATATAGGTTACTGGTTCTCTGTACATTTCTTTTTCATGTATATATATACTTATTGGAAGTTTTCTTTTGGGGATCATTGTCTAGGTCTATTTCAAAGATGTTGCAGGATGTGATGAGGCTAAACAAGAAATAATGGAGTTTGTGCACTTCCTGAAGAACCCAAAAAAATATGAGGATTTAGGGGCAAAAATCCCAAAAGGTGCTCTTTTAGTGGGCCCTCCGGGCACAGGAAAGACCCTTCTAGCCAAAGCAACTGCTGGGGAATCTGGCGTGCCTTTCCTCTCCATTTCCGGTTCCGATTTCATGGAGATGTTTGTTGGTGTGGGCCCATCTAGAGTCCGAAACTTGTTTCAAGAAGCTAGACAATGTGCTCCAAGTATTGTCTTTATTGATGAGATTGACGCGATTGGCCGAGCAAGAGGACGTGGAGGCTTTGCAGGGGGGAATGATGAGAGGGAAAGTACTCTAAACCAGCTTTTGGTTGAAATGGATGGGTTTGGAACCACAGCTGGGGTTGTTGTACTTGCTGGTACTAATAGGCCTGATATTTTGGACAAGGCCCTATTGAGGCCCGGTCGATTTGACCGCCAGATTACTATTGACAAGCCCGATATAAAGGGCCGTGAACAGATATTTCAGGTGTACTTGAAGAAGATTAAACTTGACCAGGAGCCTTCATTTTACTCTCAGAGACTTGCAGCCTTAACGCCTGGATTTGCTGGAGCAGATATTGCAAATGTGTGTAATGAAGCTGCTCTGATTGCTGCAAGGAATGAGAGCACTAAGATTACAATGCAGCATTTCGAATCTGCCATTGATAGAATTATTGGTGGGCTTGAGAAGAAGAACAAGGTAAGAAACTGACGTCAGTCATTTTTTTGTCTCATCTGGAACTTTAACTTGTGTAAAATTAGAGCTTGTTTCAATTTTTTGATTGGATCATCATTTGAAACTATAGTGAGTTTAGGGTCTATTTGGAAGAACTTATTAAAACGATATTTAGGTAAAATTGGGAACTTAAAGATGATTTGAATAGCATGCATTTTGGAAGAATTAAAAGTATATTGATTGGTGCAATTGTGTTTGGTGTCTGGAAACAGTCTTTGGGATGTACATGATGTGCACCCAAATGCAGCCTTAATGGTCATAAACTGGAGTTTCAAATGCTGAACCAAATGGAACCCAGGTAGTGCAAAAGTTTACATCTTTTTGCTTGTGGAGCAGGTGATTAGTAAGTTGGAGCGCAGGACCGTTGCTTATCATGAGTCAGGTCATGCTGTTGCGGGCTGGTTCTTGGAGCATGCAGAGCCCTTGATGAAAGTAACAATCGTTCCACGTGGAACCGCTGCTCTCGGGTTTGCTCAATACGTTCCCAATGAAAACCTTCTCATGACTAAAGAACAACTCTTTGACATGACTTGCATGACCCTTGGTGGTCGAGCTGCCGAACAGGTATTTTTGAGGTTTCTCTGTGGGACCTAACCAATCTGAACATGCCATGCCATGCTACTATAACTGTGCAGTTTGCTTGCAGGTTCTTATAGGTAAAATATCAACGGGAGCACAAAACGACTTGGAGAAGGTGACAAAAATGACCTATGCACAGGTAGCTGTTTACGGTTTTAGTGATAAGGTGGGACTTCTCTCCTTCCCGCCAAGAGATGACATGATGGGTGAAATGATCAAACCGTACAGCAGCAAAACGGCAGCTATTATTGACAATGAGGTAAGAGAATGGGTGGGGAAGGCATATGTACACACATTGGAGATTATAGAGAAGCACAAGGAGAAAGTGGCTCAAGTTGCAGAATTGTTGCTTGAGAAAGAAGTCCTTCACCAAGATGACTTGGTTCAGGTTTTGGGTGTGCGGCCATTTAAGCCGATTGAGTTGACGAATTATGACAGATTTAAGGAAGGGTTTCAAGAGGAAGGTGATAAAAATGTGGTGACCACTGTTAGCGGGTCCGAGGAGGATGGGTCTAGTTCTACACCCATTGAACCACAGGTTGTCCCAGCTTGATTCTCCCAGGACGGATATTGTTAGTTGTACATGAATTTGATGCTTTCTTTTTGGTTTTTTTTTTTTTTTTATTATCAATTTTCTAATGCATGCACAAAAAAAATGTATAATCTGATTATCTAAAATATAATAACAGAGGAAAGAAAACAGATTTTGACTATTTGTAATCTTTGTTACAGAATATGAATTCTGGGTGAGAACATGTCTGGTAAATTCGATCACCGTTGGGTCTCTGATAATGCTTTATTACAAAAGACAAAAAAGATATGTCCCGGGTAAACTACATAGTCTGTAGAAGCCCTTTTGAAGTAAATTATCAACCAACCATCAAAAAGATGAATGCTCTATGAACGACAAATCGGAAAAATCATTCCTTTTTTTGGGAGGGCTTCAGTTAAGCTAGGCCCAATCGGTATCAACTTGCACTATGACTGACAACTTGTTTTAGTGGCAAAATCGTAATTGCACAAGTAATTAGTTTCATCGGTCTGATTCTTCTTCCCCCAAAGAAACCCTCGGAAAATTTTCCCCTTGCGCAGGTGAGAGAAAAAAAACAGACGTCCTCCAATTATTCTTTTTACACAGACAAAGAGAGGGCGTTAAGCCGAAGCTGTGAAGAAAGGACAAGTTTAGTAGCTGAATCATGGCGAAGCGTGAGCTTTCCAGTACATTAAGGAATTTGAAGGTATTTCATGAGTTTTACTCTTGTTCTTTTCCCTTTTTTTTTCGCTGAATAGTCTCCTAGACTGCCCTCTCTTTTTTCTTTTTTTCTTTGAATTTCTGCACTTGATATGAGAATATTTGAACTGGGTTCTTGTTATTTGTATCTGGGTCTTCAGTATTTGGCAGTAGAAGCACCAGACTCATATGCGTTATCAATGTTTTTTTTTTTTTTTTTCTGTGATAATAGTTCATGCAAAGGGCAGCAGCAAGAGAAGAACCCAGTAAGAAAGAGGAAGAACAGGCCAAACCTGAAGGGAACTTCTCTTTCCCTGGTAGTGTTTATAAGAAGTGGTAGGCACTACGTTTTTTCTTTTCCATTTCACAAGGTTGCTCTAAACTACATTTCCTTTTCATTTTGCTCAGTAGTTTGTTTCTCTCTTCTGAATGAATCCCCCTTCTTCTTTTTCTTTTTTTTTTTGTTTATGTATAGTGTGGTTATAATGGAAGGTGATCCCCATCCAGGAGCAATTAAAGGTCGCATGTCATTTAAGAGTTTCAATCCTGCCATCGATGTGAGTATTCGGTCCAATCCTCCCCTATGCTCCTATTATGGCTTCTCTTCTCATTGTCAAGCCCTTTTCATGGTTAGAAACTGAGCCAAGAAGCAGCAAACATAGACCAGCTAGGCACATCAACTATTTTTTCGGGCAATCAAGCCGCAAAGGCATCTTCTAGGTAATAAAAAAGATATATAACAATTGTACTTTGTTTTTAGCTATTTTAACATGCAATGAGATGTTTCCTTTTTGCATTTATACAGAGAAAGTGGATCCGGAAAGGATGAAGGAGAGTTGTCGGAAGATGATGAAACTCTCAAGGCAAATGAGGATCTTAAGAAGCAGTTTGAAGAAGATTCCGATACTATTTATCCGAACACGTCTCCAAAATCTTCTCGAACCAATCAAGGCAAAGGCTCCTCCGAGAAAAGGAAGAGTGGAAAGCTGGACTGGAATGTTCTTAGACCTTCCAAGACTCCAAAGAAGAGAGGATGAGCTGCTACCTAGACGGAATACTTTTACACAGGTTTTTGCATTTTTGTTCTGTACTTCTGCTCTCAAGTTCTAACATTTTTTTAGCCTGTAAAACATTTTTATTAGTATATTCCATTAGGACTCTGTTTTGATAACCAGATGTTATGCATTCAATGGATTTCTTCAAAAAAGATATATTACAAACTACATAAAATAGAAATAGAAATAATCTAAGCAGGAACCCAGCAAGAGAGGGCATGAATGATTCTTCCCTTCCATCCTTGAAGCATAAAATGCCCATCAACATCCACAACAAATTCCTCATGATATTCTGATTCAACCATCTTCTTCACCTTCTTCAAAATCTCTTGATTCAATGCAATCTGCTTAAACCCAGCTTTCAAATTCCTCACTTGCCATTGTTTATAGCTCTCTGGCCTCTCCACTCTCTCTATCCCCTCACAAGCTATAACATTCATAGCATCTCTCCCAAACGACCCCTTCTCGAACATATGCCGGTCCCAATTATCCCGTCCTGTTGTCGCCTCAAACATATCGAACAGAGCAGAAAAATGATACAATGCTTCCCGAAAGCGGGTCAGGAAAAACGGAGCATTGTAGGTCCCATTCACTACCCCATGAACAAAAACATCCGGGTTTGCTCGCCTTACCAAGTTTAAAACCATCTCTCGCGGGCTTTTTGTAATTAGCGTCTCATCTGGAACATTCTTCAACCTATGAATACAGTTCACGACTGTGAATTCGTCTCGATCAACTTCCAGATCCTCAAGTTTTATACTCTCCCATTTCTGGGCTATTATCACTTTGTACTTAAACTCAACATTGAATCTCTTGCAATATTTTTCCAATCTTCGGCCTGTTTCTTCGACTCTCTCACTGGGTCGAAATCCAGGCTCTGGATTCTCGATCCCTGTGATTCTAAGCTTCGGGGGACCCACCCGTCTCTCTGATAGCCGTTGGATCAAGCAGGGCCATTGAAAACCATATAGAATACCAAAATCTATGATGTGAATTGCTTTCGCCTTTCTCGATAATTTCAGAATTGTTCGGTTTGCAACGAAATTCGACATTCTTCTAAACGGGCAAGTTGTGACGTAGACTTGGTAACCTCCTAAGATCTCAGAAGCTGAAAATTCATTGCTTGCTAGAGGCATGTATAAGAGTGTTCCAGCTGATAATCTTGTCTCAAGGCCATTAACGAAGTAATGAGCTAATCGTTCGGTTCCGTCTCCAAAGGGTGAAGAGTTGTTCTGAATCCTTTCGATAAGTTCCTTTGCCGTGACTTGATCGTGATTAGCGACTGCTTGTGCACATTGAGTTAATAGAGTCCATAGATCCACCACTTCTTTGTCTTTTTCGTTTTTCTTTGATCGACTAGATTTCTGGATTAATTTCTTGATATTTTCGACTTGCGATGATTGGAAAGAACTGTTTTCTCCATGATGGAGCAGTACTTGGTCGAAGATTTCAGGTGGTTCAGGATCTTCATGAATGTAAAGGGCTGTTTGCTTGCGGCATCTTCTTCCTTGATTGGAATCATCGTCACTTTCTTCTAGACCTTCTCGATGGTGATTTTTCCTCCCCTTCGATTCATGGGATGAGATGTTAAGGGGGGGCTGTTTGGGTACAGGAGGAGGATACTTCTGACCCAGAACATCGTAGAAGGATTTCTCAGCAGCTTGAACTGCCAAACAGTCCAGCGATTCATCTTCTTCCTCCATTAATATTTCACTTATGTATTTCAGAATCGAATTAGAGGTTTCATGCTTCTCTCTACTACTATTATTATTGTTATCATCATCTTCCGAGCTTGAGCTTGAGCTTGAAGACTGAATTGAATTGTTGGGTTGGTATAAATGGGTTGGATTGTGGTTGAATCTGGATCCATTTGGAAGATTCTGAAACTGGTTAATGAAGCCAGGGAATCGTTCCAGAAAAGTATCCATTGAAGAAGAAGAAGATATGAAAGGAGAGAGTTTAATTATGAGAGAGGGTTAGAGAAACAAATATGAAGCACAGACACGGGAAAAGGGTAGGGGATAAAGTTGAGGACGAAGGTTCTGGCGAGGAAGGCCGAAGGAGTAGTTGTTGAAATGTTTATTACTGAAAAAGTCAATCATGAAGCTCAAAAGTGTATTTATAAAAATAAGTAGAAAAAATACTTTAAAAAAAAAAAAAAAAAAAAAAAAAAAATATATATATATATATATATAGTAAGTTTTTTGTCAAATATTTAAATTTATTTACTTTGTGAAATAAGTAGATATAATTATTTATAAATAAAAATAAAAATAAATAGAATATTTAAAATATATTTATTTTAATAAATAATAATTTAATATTTATAAAAATAAGTATTAAAAAAACTTATTTTTTAAATAAGTAAATATTAAATAAATTTTTTTACTAAACATTTAAAACTGACTGTTTTATTAAAGATAAAACATAGTTGACCACAGCACTCCCAAACAGTCTCTTTAAGTCGCCAGTCAAATTTTCAGACATCGGTCTAAAACATTTAAGATTGGTGGGGTAGACTTGAGCCAGCAGGATATTTTTTTGTGCAAGTGGATAGAGTTACCCTTTCTCTGAATCACGAGTCTTTGGCTTTATCATGATCATGTAGGATGCATGGGTCCCATGAGAAGAAAAGTTAGCCTTATCATGCACGTTTCAGAATGGAAGTTTGATTTCCATGTTCATTCACCATGCCTATATTAAAAAAGAAATAAAAAAAAGAAAAGACGACATGTCGTACGAATGGAAAACAACCGACACCACTCAAGTTAGCGGAGATTCTGATTTGAACGACAATGATAGCAAAACATATCAATTAATTTGGTACAAAATTTTGCAACTTACGAATTAACATTCGTTTGGTTGAAAATTGTTGTAATTACTATCATGTCAGGTGAGATATCTAATAAATTTTTTGTGGTCGGAGAATTTCATCCACGGTTAATTTTTAAGTTTGTATATTTTTATTTTAGTTATAAATGAAATGATAAAATATATTTAAGATAAAATATTTTAATGTACGTAGTTTGTAAATAATATCGTCATAATATATAAAATTAAAAAAAATATAAATAAAAAATTAAATAAATAGCATGAGACTAGAAAATAAAAAGTTGTTTAGCTTGACATTTTGAAATATATTTCGTATTTTAAAATATATTTTAATGTCATATCACGATTTAAAGATGATGACAAATATGTTAAATCATATTGAGTTTTTGTCTTTTAATTTTTAATAATTATAAAAATCCATAAAAATTCAAAAATTATATTTTTAGCTTATTCTCCAATTTCTTGTCACGACAGACCTCAATGATGATTTTTTTATGGCGGAGGTGGCAGGGTGTCGATTACAAGAAATTGAGGAAAAATTGAAAATATAATTTTTAAATTTTTAGAGATATTTTTTATAATTATTAAAAGTTAAAATATTTTACTATAGGATATTAAATCATGTCTACCAAAAATGTATTCTTTTTTTTTTTCAAAATACATTTCAAAATATGTTTTGAAAATCCTAGCCACAGAGGGCCTAATGGTTTTTAAATTAATCGCTCAAAAATGAAGTATCTATCTCGTAATTTTGGTCTCGAATTTCGAAAAATAAATAACCTTGTTGAGATTGATGGTAGGAAAGTCCAAGAATGAAGCTTTTCGATATTTAGGACCTAGTATCCAAAAGACTGAAGAAATTCGAGATGATATATATAAATCATATGATTAAAGTAAGTTGGAAGAAATAAAAGATGACATCAGAAGTCTTATGCAATAGAAGAATGTCTATAAGATTGAAAGGAAAATGTTACAAACTATATTTTATGTCTCGGGTGTTGAGCCACTACGGATTAATATATGCATAAAATGCCGATAGCAGAAATATATATGTTAAGATGGACGTGCAATAAAACACACAAGGATAAAATTAAGAATGAAATGATTAAAAATTATTTAGATATAACTTTTATAAAAAAATAAAATTAAAGAGAAAATTTTAATATAATTTAAACATGTGTAGATGAAATCAAATACGACTTCAATTCAATAAAATTTAGATTAATAAATAAATAAATAGTATAAATAACAGGATTAATCATTAAAAACTTAAATAAATATAATTTAAAAAAATATTTCAAACTTTAAATTAAATAATAATATATAAAAAAAATATTCATGACTATAAAATAATAATGCGCATGACGACGACGAGGACGACACATATAAACATTCATATAACTATAACTTCTTCTACAAGGCATCAGCTTTGTTACAGACCAAGAAAACATCTTTCACAACAACAAATCCAGATAGAAACAAAAAATCACCGTAACATAACACGGAAAAGGACCGAGACTTCTATGCCGGGACCCAGCAGGTAGACGCATAAGTTATCCGGCCTTTCCATCCGTGAAGCATCCAATTACTATCTTCATCAAGCACAAAATCCTTATGATACCATGACTTCAACTTCTGCCTAAATATATCCATAAGCTCTCGGTCCAAAGGCATCGACTTGAACCCAGCCCGATTGCACCGGACTCGCCATTGCTTATAATTCTCGGGCCGTTCAACCCTTTCCGGCCCTTCACACGCTATCACATTCATTGCCTCTCGCCCATAAATTTCTCTCTCAAACATCATCCTCTCTTCACTTTCCCGAGTAATATTTGTATCGAACATATCGTACAAAGCGGAGAAATGGAACAGTGCTTCTCGGAATCTTGTCACAAAGAACGGGGCATTGTACGATCCGTTACAAATAGATTGAATGAAGATGTTTGGGTTCATCTTCCTGATCAATTCCAGAACCGAGTTTCTTGGACTAGTCTCTTCAACTGTCTCGTCAAGTAGGTTCTTGAACCGGTAAAAAGTGTTTACGGCAAGAACTTCATCTTTATCGAGTTTTAATTCCGCAATTTTAATGTTTTCCCAATTTGCCGATGCAATCGCATTATATTCGAAGGGAACATTAAACCGTGCACAGTACTTTTCCAACCGACGACCCGTTTCCTCAATTCTTTCCGAAGGACGGAACCCAGGAAGAGGAAACTCAATTCCCGTGATTCGGAGCTTAGGGGGCCCACTGGGCAATTGTGACAATTTCTGGATCAGTATTGGCCATTGGAATCCATAACTGATTCCGAAATCTACGATGTGAAGGGTTTTGTCTTTCTGGGCGGCTTTCAGGATCATTTTGCAAGCGAAGAAAATCGAGATCTTCTTTAAAGGACAGGCCGAGAGATGGACTTGACAAGATCTTAATATGTCAGCAGCTGATATGTTTTTGTTAGTCAGGGAAGAGAAAAAGAGTTTGGTTCCAGTACCGGTTCCGGCCATGCGGGCCTCAAGGGCGTTGGCGAAATAATGGGCCAGTCTCTGGGACCCGTCTCCGAATGGGCTCGAATTATGCCTTATTTGCTTCAAGAGCTCGTTAGCAGTTCTTCTATCGTCGGTTGAAACAGCTTGTGCGCATAGAATCAGAAGGGGCCTTAAATCCACAGTTTCCTTTCGCTTCCCTCGTTTTTTCCCTTTTGCTTTTCCACCATTGGATGATGATGATCCTTGAGACTGATCGGACGGTTGAGGAGCTTCGGTTTCACAACAGATTTCGTGCTGTTCTTTCTTGAAGAGCAACACATGGTCGAACAATTCTGATATGTCCTCATCGTCCTTGTGAACAGCTGATTGTTTATTATTCCTCTCTTCTTGTGAATCTAAATCAATTTCTTCTCTTTTTCTTCCTCTTGCAGATCCGTTCGGCGAAATATCCCTCTCCCTCTCCTTCTCCTCTCCATTGTTGTTCTCTACCCACTTGAGCCCACTTCTTTGTAGATCGAGATTTAGGTGACCATTTCCCGGAAGGAACTTACTGGCCTCTTCTAACCCTTTCTTGAACTGCAAGGCAGATTCACTTTCACCAAAAATACTCCGAGATAACAGCTCAGAGACCAGATCATCACCATCAGAACTAGTCGGGCTGTTTTGATTGTAGATAGAAAACTGGGAAATGGGCTGCAAATCAGGCTGGAAAATCTGTGTAGAGTTACTAGAACTAGAAGTAGTAATACTGCTGCTACCATTATGATCACTACTACTACTACTACCAGGAGAAATAGTATCTTCCGGGCTTTTGGAAAAAAGAGGTGGAGGATTTTGTGACAGGTAGTTTGTTCCGAGAACATCATAGAATGACTTCTCGGTATCTTTAAGACCCAGAGGGTCGAAAAACATGGATGGCCTTTCTTCCATGTTCTCTTCCATGAGGATTTGGGTCATGTACTTGAGAACAGTTTCCGAGAATTCACTGTCGTCTGAGGACGTTGAGCCAGCGCCTGGACTCAAACCAGAAGGTAAGGTGGAGACGGGCCCAGGTGGGCTCACAGTTTTGGGCAGAGCAAAGCTAGATGGATCTAGATCGTCTAAAGAGAGGGAGTTTTCAATGAAAGTGACATCGGGAGATTTTTGGTCAAACCCGAAACCATAGGGATTCGATCCGGCCAAGTAGGTCTGATCATCAGGAAGATTTAAGAACACCTCGGGATTAAGCAAGAGTGTCGGATCGTTGACTTTGAAACCATTAATATGATCTGGGTAGCCTCCATAATATTGATCCATAACTATCTATATTCTCTGTGCCTCGAAAAAAAATTTAAAAAAAACCAGATCAAAATATTCAACCCTAACTGGATCTCTACCTAAAGAAACAAGTTTTGACCTTAATAAACCTTGAGCAAAAACATTTATAAGATTTTAGCAGAGAAGGACAGAAGAGGGAAAAGATTAAGGCTTTCTTTTTTATACGTACCTTTAAGTTGATATGGGCATAACGCAAAAGATCGAATCCAAGTCGTTTGGATCTTTTGCTGATGCAGTATTTATAGATTGAAAGGAGGAGCGATCTTTGCTTGTACGAACGTTCCTAGGAAGGATGAGAGAGAGTGATTTTACACTTCCGATTATTCTAGTATCATTTTTTACCGGTTATGACCAGTTGGTCAAAGGTTTTGACTCTTGAAGGTTTTTCTTTATTTGCATGGTTGTGTAAAGATGAGTGGCCTGTATCACAGTCACTGGAGTTTGTGCCACCGGATTACCGGAATGCCGCTGGTTTTTCTGGATAAATTATTTTCCTTGGGACTCAAGGCCGGGGCCTCTATGCTTTTTTCGCCTTCTTTCTGCCCACGTGGTCAAAGTTTGTCTTTTTCCGGACTTATCCACATTGTTTTTTTTTTTTTTTTGGCTTTTCTTATTTTCTTCACCTGTTTTTTGTTTGAATCCTAAAAACCGTCCAGAATTCTTCAAATCCACTGATTATGAATCATCTATACACAGAAATAAATAAATAAATAAATTTTCTTTTTTAAATTTATTTTTCATATTTGTATGATTTGACATATCTGTTTTAAGCGAAGTAGATATATATATATATATATATACATATATATATATTTCTTTTTTTTTCTTTTTTTTTTATTGTATCGTTCTAGAATTTAGGTATATTTTATTTTGGACAAGCAAAAGTAGTAACACATAATCACACAAAAAAAATATAAAATGAGTTGAATTGTGCAGAATTTTTTTAATTATGTTAGAATTTATATTTCTGGAATTTTATTTTTTAAAAATCAATTGATTAATAGTGAGTAAAATTTCCTTAAAATGTGAAATAATTAGATTTTATCCCTTACGTGTTTTTTAAACTTTTTTTTAAATATAGACTAATTATTTTTTTATATTTTTAATCCAAAATTTTATTCTCACACTCGTTAACTCACTTCATTATTTTAAATCATTTTTTCATCAATCCATCTCTTCTTTACTACCTCCATCAACTTTTTCGCCTTTTGATCCCGTTGTTAAAAATAATTTAAAATTATAATTTTAACTGTATTTTTACATTTTAAATTTTTATTAATTAATTATCATTTATTCATCCCCTTAAAACAATCTCATCTGCCTTCTTTCTTCACCACCACCACCCACCATCGGCCACTCTTCCCAACCAGAAAATAATGCTCTCTCTTAAAGTTTAGGGGTGAGAGTAAATAAATAATAATAAATTTAAAAATATAAAAATAAAAATTATTTTCAATAATGATAATTAAAGGCGGCGATGATATGATAGAAGGATGATGTTGTTGTTTTAATGATGAATAAATGATAAATAATTAAAAATATAAAAATATATTTAAATTTATTGTTTCAAATTATTTCCGATTACAACTGTCAAAGGCGGCGGTAGTGAAAAGATTAGTTGAGGTTATAAGCGAATGGATAGATTGTTGAAAAATTATTGACAATAACAAAATGGGTTAAAAAGAGTAAGAATAAGATTTTATGGCTAAAAATATTTTTTTTAAATGATTAGTCTAAGGTTAAAAAAAGTTTAAGAGACATGTGAATGGATAAAACCTAAACTTTTACGTCGTAATTTAAGTGATTATCAATCTTTCAAACTAGATGATAGTTTAAGATGGCTAAATTTAATTTGACCTTGATTAATATAGCCAAGTTTATTAATATGTTTAAAAAATCAATATAATTAGATAATATAATTTGATTATAAAATATAGTGGATGAGGCTCACTCAAACGTATTACAATAAGAAGATTATCTCCCTACTCGAATTTTAATATCTCGCTCTATTGATAATCTTCTTCATTTATGTGAGAACCTAGTCAAAAAAAAAAAAGTTGAAAAGTCAAAGGAGCAAAAATAATTATAGTGAAAGTATAGGGATCAAACTATAATTTTTGAAATTGAAACCTTTTTAGCTCCCTTGCTGCTGCGACAAACCAGAGAAGGAAAAAAACAAAGAAAAAAAGAAAATTTCATTTCTCACCCTCTCTCTCCCTACCTTATGCAAATTCAACCTTCGTGGCTAAGATCTTTGAATCATGGTGGCTTCTTCAAATTCTACTCGTGGTTAACTTAGTTCCCTCCTCAATTTCGAGAAAAAAAAATCGGATCATTCCTCCTCCATTGCCGAATCTAAAATAAGAACCCTAAATCCCCAAAAGTTTTGATTTCTCTTTTTGGCTTGGATGTTAGAAATTCTAGTATGATGATAGTTTGATATTGATAGAAAAAGGATGAATTTGAGTTGTTAAATCAAATTAAGTCAGGAACCCTAAATTCTCAAATTTTTGATTTGTTCTTCTTTAGCCTATATAAATATGTTTTGATAGTTTAATAGCTTGGTGTAGATGGATTAATATTGAATTTGAGTTGGTGGAATCAAATTGAGATAATTTGGAAATTTTCAAAAATTAGGGTTTGTGAAGGAATTATCAGGATATGGGTTAAATTGTAACAATTATGGTAGAATGGGAAATGAAAAATGAGATATTTTTGTATATGGGTAGCTGGTAAATGAAAGCAATCATAGTAAAGTAGAAATAATGTTAGGTTGGTAGAATATTAGTTCATAAAACAAAAATCGAATTGAGACAATTAGGGCTTATGAAGAATTATGTCAAGATTGGTCAAATTATTATCGGAATTGACTATAAAGTTAGCAAGCAATTTTATTGGAATTATAGTATTGAGGAACTAAACAGAATGTGTAAGAAGTTGTGTTATACTATTAAAGTTATAAATATGATGGATTGATTAAGTTAAGTTAGCTTTAATATCACTTAACTAGTATGGTGACATTGAAGGGAGCATATCTAAATTTCTTATTTAGTCCTAGTTATTTACAATCGGAACTATAATTATAAATTCTATTTTTCGGAAATAGGTTCATCGAGAGCTCCTCCGCCGAAGTCCGGTTGAATCGCTTTCTTTTATAATTTTAACGTATCCCACTGTGAGTAAATATTATATGGTTACATAAAGTATTTTAAGTTCTTCATGCATGATAAATTGTTTCATGGGAATTAATTTATTGGATATGGTAGTTTATGATTTGCTTATTGGATATAAGTAATTGAAATTAATTGTTCGTCATGTTAGTGGTTTTATGAAAAACTTGATTTTAAATGATTATTTGAACAAAAAAAAAAGAGGCATGCATTAGTCGGGACAGTATATAGGAAATTAAGTTCATTTTGAAATTAAAGTACATTCACGTTTCATGATATGTCCATGAATTCTTTGTGAAGACATGGTTGTCTTAAGTATTGTGATCATGAAGGAATTGAATGATTAATTGGTGCGATTGTGCATATGGATTGGATTGCGATACGATTGCATATTTTCTGATTGATTGTCAAGTCGTCAGGATAGCTGTAGCTATCAGCAGTGATGATAGCCTTGGTGCACCTTGATATGTTATATATATATATGTCGTGTGCGGAGTCACACGTGTATACTAGTATTATAACCGTATATGACAGGATAATATATATTTGACGACTTGTGTGTGATGATGTGAACCCTTGCGTGGTTACATTGTGATGTTTTAATTGTGTTAGGTTGTCGAATTATGATATCACGCAGTTGATATGTTTGACATAGGTGTTGGGAAATAATAAGAGTATAACTATTGATTTAGCTATGTGAGTTTCTTTAGTGTGAAGTTAGTATATTATATTTGAACTTTGCTAATGATTTATTTTCTAATTGTGCATGTTTACCGAAGTTTTATCCCGAAAATGTAACTATGTAATATTTATTCACTGAGTTTTAGCTCACACTTTTTTTTTTGTTAAATTTTTTCCTTTTTCAGATAGTGGATTGTTTTTAGTTGGGCATCCGAGATACTCTGACAGGAGTTGACAATTCCTTTGTCGATTACTCTTTCCAGGTTTTTAGGAGTTTTCTTTTGATTCTTTTGTAGTCCATTTTTGAAATGTAAATAAAGTTCATGTGGACTAGTAGGTCATTCCGTCGAACAACTCAACATGTATAGTGATCTTAGTAATTAATGAAATAAGTTTTCATATTATACAATGATCTTAGTAATATACATATGTATATATATATATATATATATTGTGAAGTTTACATGATAACATTCAAAGGCTTACGTGGCCATGAGAGTTATATAAACGGCCACGTGCCGGTCACAAGAGATTTAGGTCATGACAATTTATATTTCTTTTTCTTTTTTCTTTTTCTTTTATATTTTTCTCAAAAAAATATAAAAACACTTTGCACCTTGTATCAGTTCTATTTTGGCTATGAGAACTAATATGAAAAAAAGAAAAAGAAAAAGTTATGAGAATTATAAAGTTAGAATTATTGGTATGATTATATTTACTTCCGATTTAGATTTCATTTGTGTCTACTCATTTTTTGACTTGTGATTTCACTTAGAGTCTATCTTGTAATCGTTTTTAACTTTTAATATATTTTATGTTTTTGGGAAATATATTATCTTTTAATGATTGATCACCAATTTGTTGTCTCCCACCAAGGTGAAGTCACCTCCTTGTATTTTATGAATCAAAAAGAGGATTCATTGGTACTGATTCGAACCTTTTCAAACCCACTTAAACATATTTTAGTTATCTTTATTCTCTACTTAGACTAATGAAATCAAATTTGATTCCGTAACCCTCTAAAACCCTCTAATCCATTCCTCCTGGACACAACTTCATGGGGTCTATTGACATGCATCATTTGAACCTTTTACTTAGTTTTGTCCCAACTCTAAAACCCTCATCATCCTTTTTGTTCATGTTTCTTCCACAACTTTATGGCTCCTTCGAACCATCCTCTGTTTTGCCAAAGCGTAGTATTTTAAACTAATCTCTTTAACAAATACATCATATGGACCGACATAAATTTTAAACGACATCATCATTTATCGTATTCTGACATTCAAATTTAAGCCGTTTGGAAATGAAGAGCATAACCACCAGGTATTTCTCACAACAAATCCTGTAACTTTTTATTTTCTTCTCACTACATAAACAGCAAGAAAGGATAGGCAAAAAAGTGGATCCTACAGACCAAACATATGGATAACAAAACAACATTAGGATCTAGTTACATGAGAAATAGGAGATTACTTAGGCAGGAACCCAATAAGAGGAAGCACAGACAATCCTACCCTTCCATCCTTGAAGCATCCAATGACCATCTTCATCAACCATGAAATTACTATGATACCCTGACTTAACCTTACCCCTCAGCTTCTTCATAATCTCTTGTCCCAACGGAATCTGCTTAAACCCAGCCCGGATGGTCCGGACCTGCCATTGCTTATAAGTCTCAGGCCTCTCTACCCTCTCTAACCCCTCGCAAGCTATCACATTAACTGCCTCTTTCTCCAAGAACTCTTTTTCAAACATCATTCGCATTGGATCCTCTCTAGGCACATTAGCTTCAAGCATATCAAACATGGTGGATAAATGGAACAGCACTTCTCGAAAACGGGTCATGAAAAATGGCGAACTGTAGGACCCGTTAACCACTGAGTGGATGAAAATGGACGGATTGATTTCTCTAATCAATTTCAGAACAGCATTCTTCGGGCTGTTAATCACTATAGTTTCGTCTAGTAGGTTTTTAAACCGGAAAATGGAGTTAACAACAACCACCTCGTCTTTGCTGAGCTTTAAGTCTTCTACCCGGATTGTTTCCCAATTCTTCGAAGCTATGCAGTTGTACTCGAATGGAACTTTCAACCTCTCGCAATGTTTTGCGAGGCGACGGCCCGTTGCTTGGATCAACTCCATGGGCCGGAAACCAGGTACGGGATGATCTATCCCAGAGATACGTAACTTTGGGGGGCCACCGGGCCTTTCAGAAAGGCGACGAATGAATACGGGCCATTGAAACCCATATAGGATTCCAAAATCTATGATGTGGACGGTTTTTGCTTTCTGGGCTAGACTTAGAATCATGTGATTTGCAAAGATGACGGAGAATCTCTTAAAAGGGCAAGCCGAGACAAAAACATTGTAAGCTTTTAACATATCAGAAGCAGATCTTCTTTTGGAAGATAAAGCCGAGTAAATCTTATTCCCATTTCCGGTCAAACGTGCTTCGAGACTGTTTGCTAAGCAGTGGGCTACCCTCAGGGTCCCATCACCAAATGGAGAAGAGTGAAGCCGGATCTGCTTCAGCAGTTCATTAGCAGTTCTTGAATCACCAGCTGATACGGCTTGTGCACATAGAATCAAGAGGTTCTGTAGATCAATTACTTCCTTCTTACTATTGACTTGTTTATTGACATGATTCAATCCGGGGTTGAATTTCTTTGGATTTTCATTCTCTTGCTCAGTTTGTTTTCTTGCTGAAGAAGGTTCGTCTTTTCCACCTCCACAATGAAGGAGCTTATCAAACATGTCAGATAACTCAGACTCGTCGATTAGAACAGCTGATTGCTTGCTACTCCTTTCATATTCTTCCAAATCAGCATCTTCTTCCCGTTCATGACTTTTCCTTCCTCTAGACCCAATCGGGAAGTAATCTCTGTCATGATCCCTCTCCCCTTGAACTAATAACAAATCCAAAGCATTTTTACTCAAACCCGGAGGAGGTGGTAACTTTCTTTCCAAGTCATTGACCAGTTGATTACCTCCCGGCAGAAATTTACGAGCCTCATCCATGCCCCTTTTGAACTGCAATTTCAATTCACTAAATGAAGAGAAGCTGATTGGTGATTGTAGGTTGGAAATAGGGGCAGACTGGAAAATGAAATCAGCTGGGGGAGGTGGTGATTGCAATATTGAGATTCTCGGCTGGAATTCTACGCGAGATGAATAGCTCACCTGGGAATCAACTGAACTATGAACTGAACTGCTGTAAGTGCTACTATAGTCACTGAAGATAGTAGAAAATTGATCATCTGGGCTCTCATAGTTTTGCTCAAGATTAAGCGGGCATTGTTGTTGAGCTGAGGGTATTGGGTATTGTTCACCTATAACGTCGTAAAGTGATTTCTCAGCAGCTTGAAGGGCAATTGGGTCAGGTGAAATAGAGGGAAGATGCCCTATGTATGCTTCTTCTTCTTCTTCTTCCATAAGCATCTGGTTTACATACTTGAGGATGCTATCAGAGAAATCGGTGTCGTCATCCAATGGATTGTCTCCCTCCAGACTCAGGATCGAAGATGGGGCCGAATCGGAATTAGAGTTAGAGTAAGTGTATGAGTTACTAGGGTTAAGGTCAAGTGGAAGAAAACGATGATGAGGAGGAGGAGGATCAATGAAATCGAAACCTGAAGACGGGTCGATAAATTTCATGCTGCTTAGAATTTCTGGGTTCTGGAATTGAAAATCAGTGATGGAATTGTTTATCCATTTCCCCATCAGTTCTGCCCCCTAAACAAAGATAAAAAATAAACACCAAATCGATCAATTTCCAGATCTAAAACCTAAAAATGACATCTTTAAGAAACAATATGGCGAATTCATAGCACCAAAAAACCAGAATTCAGACAAACAATCCAGTAAGAAGTACTCAAATTAGCTAGTAGATAAGATCGCTATATATCTGAAAAAGAGAACAAGATTGAAATACCTGGAAGACACGGAGGAATTCTAGGGTTTTAACAAATTGGGGGAAATGATGAAGCGATGCTCAAGTTTTCAAGTTTTCAAGTTTTCAAGTTTTCAAGTTTTCACGTTTTCACGTTTTCACGTTTTCATACAAGCACAGAGCACACAATTTTCCACACAATCTATTACAATTTACAATACATTACCCACCGAGTTGAGTTGAGGAAAAAAGGAAAGAAGAAAAAGCTGATTTTAATTTTTCCAATATTTTCTGATTCCGTGGGAAGTGTTTTATTGGTCGGACCATAACCTGTCGCGGCCTCGCAGGTTCCGGAGAAGACTTCGTGGACTGAAAGTCAACACCTGTGGGGTCCGCATTAGACACATGGCACGTGAGTATTTCTTGGATTGGATCGGATTCAATATGAGGTCGGCTGTGTGAACGCCATCGAAATGATTTCCGTATTTGACTCTTTAACAATTTGTTAAGCTTAAATTAAATTATTATTTTTTTTTTCTTCTCTCTCTTAATTTTTATTAAATTTAATTGAATTATTTAATTTATATTATCTATGATGAAGTTGGGGCGATCAGGAATAGAGAGGGTGAGAGGTTGCGAGGGCTCATATATTATATTATTTTACTTAATTTATTTCTTTTATTAATATTTTTTAAAATTTTCTTAATTAAAGGAATTTCTTATATCATATGAAAAAGAGTTTGTCATAGTATTACTAAATTACCCCGAGATTGATAAATTTATTCGAATCTACATACAAATATTATATTAATTAAAATAATAAGAATTCCAAAAATATCGAGAGTCAATAATGGGTCTTTTTTCTATCCAAAAAAATGATAGTTATAGAATCAAAGAGAAGAGGAAATCAATACAATCTTGTTGTGAAGAAATGGAGTTTGACTCGTGAACATGATGAAGCTTGACTGTTTACTGTTTAGTGCTTAGGTTATTAAAATCCATCTCGAGATGGGAAAGTGAAACTCATGTCGTGTGAAGTTCAAGTTCTTACAGACATGTCTATAAAGAGGGGAAGACGGTAAAGAAGAAGATATAGCAAAGCCCTTTCATCCGGTCAAATGATTTACAAAAGTGCCAGCCATTTTTCAAGCCGGACAAGAACCCTAAAAAACCCAGAACAGAACAACATTAATATTACAGCATTCAATACTTTATACTTTTATTCTTCCCCCTGTCATTACTGCTACCCATTTCCATTTTTTACATAAATCATGTACTAGATGCAACAAAATAAGGAACACAAAAGAAAATCATCCTATATGTGTCTTTGAAATAGATTTTCAAAGGGTGAGTCAGAACAGAAATCAGGTTTGGCTGTGTTTGAACTGCTGCTTAGCTTGCTGCTGAGACCAGTAAGCATGAGCAGCTAGAACTCGGTCCAAGAGCTCTTGAGGAACAGGCTCTCCCCTCCTTTGCTGAGGTGATATTCTTGCTGTGTGCACCAATGTCTTCCACTTGTCCTGCAAAATCACCCACGTTAGATTTTAGATTTAGAGAGATTCGTCGAGAAGAAAGGTACTTACAACAAGTACCTAGAGGTCATACGGGTCAGACTACAATGTCGGACTTATTTTAAGACAAATAAAATACCTTCAAATCCACATAAGTTCGATGCTTCGCATGATCAAATGCTTGCAGTTTAATATCACGCCACCTACAGATAACCCATTAAGTTTAGAGACTTCATGTAAAATTAATCTAACTAACTAACAGCATACCTTCCAGTGCCAAAATTCTCGGCAGCTTCAACCAATGCTTCCACCTCAGCAACAGAAAAGGGTCTACGGATTCGCCGCTGCACCTCTGTTCGTTTACATCTCTGGTGCACTGGGACCGCAGATAGTGGGTCCACAGTCATACAAGGTGCAGCAACTATAGCTTTAGAATCCACCGTGCTTTTCTCAACTTCCATGTCAGCAGGAAACACTAATGCTGAAACATGATTTTCATTTTCAACAACATTGCCTAAACGGGTCAAGTGGGGCTCAGGAAACGACAATGCATCACTATTACCCGGATGATCATCTACTACTGGATCGGGCAGATAACTAGTAAAAAGTATGATCAGAAACAGGGATCAGACAAACTTATTCAACTAAATACTTCCTGTCAAGTATAAGAGATAAAGGTCATGTGAAATATACCTGGTTAGAGGTTCAGGGGCATCACAAGGACATATACGAGGAGATTCTTTGTGGAGCAAGGGTGGGGGGGTAGTGTTTGAAGCGGGAGGCTCTAGGGTGAACCCCAAGGAATCGAGTTGATTGTCATGGGAAATTCCGGTCTGAAATAAGGTTTTATTGTCATCTTTAACCTTCTTCCCTTGAACAAGAACACCCACACATAATCCACCACCAAGTATTGCAGTCACCGCCTCCATAACTGACCTCTACAACCAATTCAACATAATAACTTATAATTATATGAAATTAAAATGAAATCTTGATAAAGAGCCACCAGTTAATTTCATTATCAAATTAATGAAAATTAAATCCATCATACCTTCAATGATCCAACAGTTGCAGTATCTGGAATCTCAATGAAGAGCTCCGGCACTCGAAAAGACTTGATCCTAAGCTTCACTGAACCAAGAATCCATGTAAGAACTGTTTTTCTTAGAGTTCCATCAATTACGTAACAATATATTAGAACAAAAACAAACAAGAAGAACTACATTGTTATCAAAGGCTGTCTTACCATGAGAATCCCTAGACTGGAAAGAAGGGTGGTGGCCCACAAATGAGGACGGTGTCCCTGTGCCTGCACAATTATTTCACGAAACTAATCAATTTTTCAAGGACTAGAAAAATTATCAATTCAATAGATCCAATTAGACAAAGAAATAGAAAATTGATGCATTTGTGACACAAACCAGAAGCATCTGTGTTAACAGCCTTCTCAATCGAATCGGACTTCAAAACTGAATCAGAGTAAAAAAGTCTCCTCTTTTTGAAAGGGATATTCATTTGAGACCTCAGACGCTTATAAGCGTTCTTCCGATTTCGGTGAAAAGGCCTAAAGTCACCCCCACCTAGGAAAAAAACCAAGATAATATCCCAATTAAAAACTGAAAAAGCAAAAAAATACGAAAGAGCCTACTAATAACAACCATGCAATCATAAAACCCAGGCAACTCACCATTATTAGAATACATCACGTCTCTATACTTTGGACCGGCCTTCCAATACTTAGAAGCCAATATTTTCCTTATTCTGCGGTCCCCAATACGGGACCCAGTCCTAAAGGACCTCATTGAGCTCATTGGGTGACTACACCCAAAAGAGTTTTCGTCATCATCTCTACTAACTACTTTTACATCATCTCCACTAACAGGATAGGAGCTCTCAAAAATATGATCCGCACAAAGCAGAACCTTAGAGCAGTTTTCTAAACCCACCAATGCATGAGGTTTCTGATCCCCCAAAACAGGATCCTCTAATCCAATTTTTTCCTCATGGACCTCATATTTTACCATTAACTTATTCTCACTGTCTAAAATAACATCACCCGATTCCTTATAACCAGAGAAATCATCTACTTTGCTTGCAAAGCTTCCTGTATCATTCCCACTTTTCTCAATAACTAACCTCTCCGGATTATTAGAAACTGTTACTACAGAAGCAAGTCCCAATTCAGACTCCTTTGAACTAGAATTTAGATCATGATAAGAAGGTTCAGTTTTGAATGGCATATCTTGAGCTGAGCATTCTCTTTTAACAACTGTATCTGAGGATCTGTGAGGACTCTTCTCCGTTTCGACTAACAATTTGTCAGCTACAGTGGCCAATAAGTCAAATGCACGCATTTGATTGTCTTCAACTCTCTTTCTATCACTTCTCCTCTACAGAAACAAAATAGATAAGAACAAGAATACATTGGCGAAACTGAAAAGGGGAAAAGAGATTTATATATTCACCCGAGCTGATCGGGTAGCTTTGGGAATGGCAGCAGAGCAGAAGCCATTGAATCCATAATCTAGCCTTTTCTGCAGCACCATATCTTAGAAATCATGCCACAAAAAATTGAATAATACGCGTACAAGAACGATATTAGAATAAAACTGATGTCCCTGGCCAACAGATTCGTCGAGCAAAAGGCAAAGGACCCTGAGACACAAAAAGGAATGGATTTAGAACAGCAATGAGTTTCTCCAGCAAAATTGCTGAAGCTGAATTTGGAAAGTAAACAATCAATTCAATGCAACAATATAGGAAGAAAGACTGGATTGTGGCACAGATCCACACTATAAAAGGATTAGTAAACTCAGTTTGTCCAAATACTAGCACAGAATATTCCAGTTGAGCCATGTTTTCCCAAGCTATAGCTTATCTGAATTCCAATTTCTAATTATGAACCAAAATGAAGGGTATGCGCATCAAACGATGTTTAAAGATTAACAAACAAAATCCGAAACCTGAAAACAGTCATGCAGTGCTTTTCAGGCGAGTATCAGGAGAAGGGGGTTAAAAATACAAACTTTGGCCATGTAAGGGAATTTAGGTTGAGAAACTATATTATAAATTACAGTTAAATTAATCAATAGATCGTCTTAAACAGAAAAAGGTAAAAAGGTAAATAAATAAAAAATCTTAAACCACAGCAAAATCATTTCTGAAAAAAAGAAATCGCGTGCAACAAAAACGAATATAAAGCTCAGAACTTTCCTCTTCTGATAAATCCAAAACCCTGAGCGATAGTCGAACTTTAATTACTTAAAATCTTACAAAAAAAGTGAGCAACCCCAAATTCCGATAATTAACCTGAATCTGAAGAAATTTGATGGAATTAATTGTAAACAAATTTTTTTTTATTTTTCCTGAAAATGATGAATTTCAATCAATCCGAACGCTGAAATTCACTGAAAGATCAAATTAAAGAAAAAATAAATAAAATTTGGAAAGAATCTTTAATTCGGAGCCACACACAAAAATAAACAAAATTCTGGAGAAGATTTTTGAAATGAAATCGAAAAAGCACTTAACATGCTCACCTAGATCAAACGATCTCGCTTTCCAAGTTGAAATCTTTTCCACGGAAAACGCAAATTCAAGGCGAAATTCAGAATCCTGAGGCGAATGTAAGTAAGATCGGAGAACCGTAGAAGAAAAACTTAAATCTCTCCTTCAAACCACAATTGTCTCTCCCTTTTTCCATCCCATATTTTCCCAGAAAACGTTGTGTCTAATCTCCAACCATTTTTGTTTTCGTTTTTTTGTTTATTTGTTTTTATTTTTGGTATTTTGTCTTTCTGAAATTCCGATCACAAAACCCTCCGATAATCACCCAGCGTTTGTTTAAACCCCACCACCCCGCCCCTGGTTACCGAACCTATCGGTAAGCTCCAATGGGTTTACTGGCTATAGCAGGTGAGAGGAAAACCAGCCAAAAACCGGTTCTTCGCAGCTGGGTGACACAATGTGTCTTGTTATCCCTTTCAGATCCTGACACGTGCTGACTCTTCCAATCCTATGACTGCCTCTGGTCCGCCCTATCGACAAAAGCGTTGGATCACGAAGCCAAGGAATTTCCGTTTTTTTTTTTTTAAATTATTGGGGACATCAATCTTGATTTTGAATCTACTCCCCAGAAAAAGGGCATTTCCGGATTCCTGTAAGGCGCAGTTTGACATATATATATATATATATATATATATATATATCAATATCAATTACATGCTAATTGTAAATTAAAAAACAAGATTTTTAAGTGATGGATAAAATAAATAAATATATATAAAGAAGTAAAGTCGTAAGATGAATTAATTGTAAAAAAAAAAAAAAATTGTAATAACCGGTAGAAAGTTACCCATATATTTCTACGTACTTTGGCCGAACAAAAGTTAAAAAGTTAAAAAAAAAATGCTATGTAATAAGAACATGCGTGTCAGGACTATATATATAATTGTCAGGACTATATATATGTAATTGGAGAGAGCGGAGAGAGTGGAGATTCGGTAGTTATTTTTATATATATTTTAGCGTATAACTTTTAATCGTATTTGTAAATATAATGATTAAAATATGTTTTACGTTATAAGAAAAAAAAATAAAACGTAAGTCGATTAAAATATAATTAATTTATGAATCATATTTGATAAGTTTTATCTCATATTTTCTTAACGATTGTGACTTACTTCTATTTATTTTTTTCGGAATGTTGACGAATGATGATGGTCATTCACACCCGATCTAAATCTGACATATAAAGATCGATATTCGATTTGAATATCTGAAATCTAGAGATCAGTATTCAATCTAAATATGAATTTGAAGATCAATATTAGATCTATAATTCCCAATCTAAAATCTAAAATTAGATTGAGTTCCCAGTGCATACATAGTTTTGGATTCAGATTTCTCGGTCCAGACGTAGTTCTCAAGTTCCCAACATATTGATATGTCTCAAACCGAGATCTCATATGTCGATCTGTGGTTGAAGGGTCAAAGACCTCGAGACATTGATATACATAGAACAACGTCTCAATATCGGTTTGTGATCGAAAGGTCGAAGGACATCTTATATAAATTAAAGTCGAAGGGTTAAAGGTCTGAGATGTATAGATCGAAAGGCATCTCACATAAATTAGAGTTTTATGGTCAAAGAGTCGAAAAACATCTCACACTAAGATCACATATCGGTATGTGTTCAAAAAGTCGAAGAGCCGAAGTGTCGAAGGGTCGAAGAGCATCTCGGATGAGATCACATGTCGGTCTGTGTTAGAAGAGTCGAACATCTCACATAAATTAGAGTCGAATAGTCGAAGGGCATCTCAAAATGATATCTCACATAATTCGAGTTCTTTGAACGGTCGAAGGGAATCTCACATAAATTAGAGTCTAAGGGTCAAAGGACATCTCAGAATGACATCAAACATAATTCGAGTTTTTCGAATGGTCGAAAGGCATCTCAAACTAAGATCATATGTCGGTCTCTGATTAAATGGTGCAAGAGCATGTCACATAATTAGGGTTGAAGGGCATATCACATAAATTAGAGGTCATCTCAGACCGAGATCACATGTCGGTATGTGGTCGAAAGGTCGTAGGGTAAAAAGGTATCACACATAAATTATAATTGAAAGGTCAAAGGGCATTTCAAACTGATGTCTCACATAATTCGAGTCCCTCCGAAAGGTCGAAGATCATCACAGATTGAGATCACATGTCGGTATGTGGTCGAAGGACATCTTAGAGTTACATGCGAGATGTACAGACCGATATTTCACATGTCAGTCTAAGATGCAGATATAATTCTCGGTCCAGACCGATATGTGATCTCGGTCTAAAACTATAGACCGATAACTAGGTTATCTTTTTATCTTTTTATCTTTTTATCTTTTTTATCTTTTTTAGAGAATTCGGTCTGGACTGACAATCCAGATATATTATATTATATATATTATATCTCGGTCTAAGAAGGAAGAACAAATTCTCTAAGAAGGAAAATGAAGAACTCGGTTTAGGAAGGAAAATGAAAAACTATGTCTACAAAGGTAGTTCGGTATGAGAATAGAGAAATTAAACCCGGTTTAGAAAAAGTAAAAGATCACAGTCTGTAAATGAAGAAATTGAACTCGATCTAGAAAAATAAAATAACTCCATTTGAAAGTGAGTTGTGTAAAAGAAAAAGTTGTTAGTTTGTAAATTATCTTATATGGTTTGCGTATTTATTATATAAACTTTTATATTAATATAAGTGATTTTGACGTAATAATTAAATCTAGAAAGGCGACACAGATTTATGCATGTAGACAAATAATAATAATGAAACAATGACTAAATCCATTCCTTTAATCGGACGGTCAATATTCTATCAGATCCAAAGAAGTTACATGGATCTCAAAGGGACGAACCAGTCATTCTAGATGCATCTTGTGTACCCACCCATGGCCCACTTTACGATAAAAGAGAAGCGTAAGATCCATGGTGGTCTGTATTTTTTGAAAGGGCAAATTAAATGATGCATTTTGTGGATTTTAAAATTTTTTCATTAAGTAATAAGTAAATGTTTTTTAAGATTTATGTTATAATATAAATGAATTTGATGAGATTTTAGAATTATGAGAGAATTATTTTATATTAATTTTAAATTATAAATTTATTTATTTTGATATTTATTATAAATTTAATTATTAACGATTAATATTAATATTAATTTTTTAATGACTAAATTTATACCAGTTAAAATTTTTTATATAAATATTAATTTATTATTATTATTATCAAAATTTTTAAGTAATATGATTTAAAAATTTTGATGTTTTTTATAAAATAAAATAAGATTATTTTAAAGTAATTACATTTTTTATACATTAATTTTTTTAAAAATTTTTAAACATAATTCTAAAAAGCTTATGAAAATATAATTGATGCAATATTATAATAAATTATAAAAATTAGTTGTACATCTGATTTAATATTAACGGCTAAAAATTAAATATATAATTTAATTCAAAATTTAAAAAATCAATTTATAATTTAATATAAATATAAAAGAATTATAGTATAATGTTAAATAATTTTAAAATATTCATTTATAAGATAAAAAAATTTTAAAAATCTATTTATAATTTTTAAATTATTAAAAAATCTATTTATAATATTAATAAAAGATCATTAACCTTTTTTAAAAATTTAAACTAACGCCAGGAGTAATATTCCGTCTGATGTGGAAATATAAAAAACAACATCCAAAAAAGAAAGACGTGACGGCGTCATAGGAATATTCTTTCGGGATATAACTTCGGACATCAATGTTGCACGTGGCAAGCGTGGGAGGGAGCAGGGACAGTTGACGGCGTTTGGGTTCGTGTATGAGCGGCGTGGGGGCATGTCACATGTGGTATACCAAGATATATTTATAAGGTTCCTATTTCTAGAAGGCGTACGACGAGTCGTTCAATAATGCAACGACAACAGCGGCTCGCCGTGGAGGTTTTCCATTTAAAAATTTTAAGTAAAAGCATAATTGATGGGTTAATTAATACTACTGTATTACTTAACTCTTCTCCTAACAGATTCCGATCATTGAATGATAATATTAGGCCGCCTAATATTAATGCATCAGCAGTTAAAGAATTGATATTTCCACTTTCTTCTTATATGGTCTTATCGATAAATTTAAGAACTGGGGGCCAGCTCATTTTGCTATGTTCTTCGGCTTTGCCTTGCCTTGCCTTGTTGAATTGCCAGCTGATGCTGATTGGAATCGCCATTGTCTTGTCCAAATCATAAATTTCATATTTCAAATCCTTATCATTTTGACATGCTGGAGGGAAGGGCCCTGTGGTGTTTGATATTTGTTTGATAACGAGGGGTTGTATTTGAGATTCAGAAAAATTAACAGAGAGCTTCTCCTCTAAGCAAACAATGTAAGAGATGAAGGAAAAAGAGATTCTTGCCGTAAAAGCGACATTCACATCTAAACGATCGCATTTTTTGTATATTGAAAACGTTGCTTAGACAGAGAGGGGTATTTATTATTGCCAATAAGGAGAAAAATCAAGTTTAATTTAGGCTAAAACTTGTAAATTAGGCCAGATGAGAAAGGAAAATGATGTTTGATAAGAAAAAACACATACTGCAGCAACTCAGAGGTTGGCTGCCGTATCATAGGACACAAACAATGCATTGGGTTAAGTTTGGGACCCACAAGTGGGGTTAACAATGTAACGTTGTCCAGTTCCTGTAACTTTAGCCCCACAACAAGAACTGTCTCAATATATCATTACAACTTTCAACCACATTTCCCCCCATAAGTGAGGAATGTCTAAGGACAGAAGGGGTGTGTTCCCATTACAAGTTAAAACTACACAAATTTTGATCAGAACCAAATTACCATATTGACATGGGTTTAATTCTATTGACATGGCGTCGGTCTCTTTGATACTGCCGGGGGTATCTGAACCGGTCCTTTTCTATTGGCCATATTTACTGTTACTATGGTAAGCTTTCCAACTCTCCCCATGGAGACCATGTAACTTCATCGGTTGTACCAAACCAATTTGGTATAAATTGTTGGCCTTTTGCCTCTACTTCGCTTTAGTCTTTTCAGTTTTCAGCTCCTTTGCCTCTCTTCAAAACTGAAACAAAGGAAAACCAAATGATAACAAGAGTAACAATTACTCAGTCGAAAAGAGACTTCATAAAGCTGAGAAGAAGGTCCCACATATTAACATGGGTGGAGAAAAAGACCTGGTCTTTTCTACCCCAATCTTTGATGGATCACCCTTTTCAAGAGCATATCAATTGGGCGGCAAACGAGAATCTGATGCCAATAAATTTATAGGAGCAGTAGTAAAACTGTTTACTTTGGGTGCAATATGCCAGACCTAGAGAATAACAAGAATATGAGAACTTTCCAGAAAAACAGAAAAGTTACCATACAGATTACCTATTGAATCTGTTCCAAAAATCAAATCCTTCAAATATGAGCCTGTAAGAGGCTCCCCTTCCTTATCACATGGTTGATAACTCATCGATTCCTTCCATTTTCCTGTCACTAGTCTTTGTTCCTCAGCAGCATTGTAAACATATCTCTTCATGACGACCTGCTCCGCAAACCACAAAACTGACGTTTAAAGAAAGGAAGTGTGAAATAAATTTAACTTCGGAAAAAGAACACTACTAGGAGAATGAGATATACCAAAACCAGCCACATGGTTAAAAGATAGCACAACTTTGTCGCCAGTTGACAAGTTTGTCATAATCATCTCCCCTGGTGAATCAACCCAAGTCATCCCGACGATGAGGTTGTTAACCTTTGTGGGAGGTGGGGCCAGCTCTAACTCCGCGCCATTCTTTTTAAGAGACACTTGTTCTGCAATGAATAAAAACTATATCATGAATTTACGATGCACAAGCTTTCCGAGGTTGCAGATTCACTTTAATGGAGTTTGAATCAGGAATAGGTTAGAATGTGATAACATCAACTCACTTCCCGACAGGGTGAATATCAAGAGAGTTTCCTAAAACTTTGTTTTCAACTTTGATGTTACGTCATATGTGTAGTGTTCGTTTCCAGCAGGGCCGGCAGTCATTGGGGGATAAGGGCTCACCTGAAAACAATTTCATATTTCAATGAAAAAGGATGACTATGCAATATAAGTACAAATTGACTTTGGAAAGTGATTTGCAAATGTTAAAGATGAGACAGAGAAGCAAGTAAGCAACAGCATAGATAAAATCAGACATACTCCAAGGAATGGGAATCCTTGAGAGCACAAGGGGGAAGAGAAAAACACTTGCCTGCTCTGCAGTAATGTAATCCCACCATGATTAGCCATTTCATAAGTCTCTTCACAGAATAGGATTAAAAGGTTTTCACGTTCAATTGATAGGGATAGTAGACTGATATAGCCCACGATGCTGTAATGAACAAAAACAAAATTATCATTATTTAGTCACCATTGATGTGACATCCGAGCCTATATACTTGAGCATCATCTTCCAGTAACTTTCGCGGTCCTCTTTATTACAAATAGAATGAGCAATAATTATCAGCACAGGGAATCAACAAACCTCTTCGTCTTCTTCTATCCTAAATTAAGCAAGGAGAAATTTGTATCAACACACCTCTTGTTTCCATCTCCCCCCTCTGAGCTTCCTCCTTTGCAAAGAGGATTTATGACTTCTACCCCTTCATTACCCAGCAAACTAGGGGAAAAAAATGGACTAACATGAGGTACATTCTCGACTATAAGATTACAGAAGTACGAAGGTAATAATCAAAATTAAAACTATAAAAAGTAAAAACGACTACACTGATTTTTTATTTATTTAAATTGCGTACCTGTTGACAGAGCGCTGCATGCCGGTGCCGAAGACGGAGAAGCCGGAAGTCATGCGGCAAAGAAGCCCTTACTCTCATTCTTCTTAGGGTTACTCATCCCTCCCTCTCTAAACGTCGGTAATTGCAAGAATTCAAAGAGCCTGCTCACAATCAAGCACATACTGAAATCCAGAAAGAGTAAGAAATGGAAGAATTTCGCAGAATGCGATCAAGAACACGACGGCATTATAGAACAAAGAAGGAGGACGAGATGAGAGGTGGGATTCGTAATTTCATTGGCGGCTTTTTTAATAGTAACAAACTAACAATGATTATGGTAATAATTATTAATATAAACCGCTAAATTTGTACTTTTAAAATTTAATCCTAAGTTTTCATTTAAATCTCGTTTTTAGTCCTAGCTCTTACCTCCAAATTTCCAACTTCCGGGGTAAATCGGTAATATACATTTTCATTTTATTCATTTATTCATAATTTATTAATCCTTTCAGATTTCTTGCTGACGTACACGAATCAAATCACGTGCAATCCATCAAATCAGTATAATATATATATATATATAATTTTTTTTTTTAAATTTGTTATTTTGCAAAACGCAGTCAGTCTCTTTCTTCTTCGATTGTATCATAGTTCTCTACTCTGCAGATAACCTGAGTTCTCTGCGAAACCCTAGAAAGCTCCGATCGCCGATCTTAGATATAGCGGCGCTGATCGAGGCATTCGACGAATATTTTTTGCTGCCGGAGGTTGATTTGAGACCTCCATTTTCTTAAATTCACCGAGTCTTTTTTCTTGTTCGAGTAAATTGGTTAGTCAGATATGAAGGAAGGGAAGCAGGTAAAGGTTAATAATAGTCTTCAGCAACAGCAGCACCACCAGAATGGCCACTTGGCTCCTTTTAAGCTCGCCAAATTGTTCGATCCAGAGGCGTCCTGGGATAAGGTACTAATGAGCTTTCAGTTTTGATCGCTTTTATTTCTCAATTTGCTTCAGTTTTGCCACTGTTTCTAGTGATCTTCGAGAAGTTTGAGAAAATTTTCTAAATTTGAAATCCACGATTAGGATTTTTTAATCTTTTAATCAATTCCTAGATTTTTTTTGGTTTTCTAAGATTGAACTGGCCTTTTCCGTTTCAGAGTACGTTTTACTGTTTTTTGCTTTGATAAAGAAGAGCTAGAATTGAAGCATGGCTTGCTAATTATGAAATTAAGGGCAAAATAACGTTCTTTACAATTCATGTTAGTGAATAACCATTGAATATAAACTGTTACTGTTTCTATTTTTCATGTAGTATTTATAGAAAGCATAAATTTAGGACGATTTTAGGACATTTTCTTTAGAAATCTGAAACCCACGTACTTAAAGTTCTATATCCAATTGAAACTATAACTAGATCAACAGTGACACTGTCAAATCCTTCCAATCTGTGTTAATGAATTCCCCTATGCAACCAACAAATTGAGAGTAAAAGATGAAATTTGAGCTGGGAATCTCTTTTTTCTTATTTCAGGTATTTGGATCATCTTATTCATAGTAGATTGTAATGAACCAAATTAGTGTTGTTGCTTTAAATACTTTCCAAATTTTTCAGTTTATCTTTTTCCCCCACAGGATCAATTAGGAGATGTCTTGCATTGGATTCGACAAGCAGTTGCCCTTGTATGTGGACTATTATGGGGTGCAGTACCCTTGGTCGGAGGGTTGTGGTTTCTCATGTAAGTGGCTGCCTATTCCTGCTTTATAGTTGTTAGTTGCATTTCCCACTTTTGGATATGAGTTCGTTCTTGCTAGTGAAAATCTGTTACATACGACATAATTTTACTTTGTGAATTGAAAGATGGATTTATTTTCTCAGCATTCCTACTTACTTGAATCAAAGACCCACTGTAATCAACTCTGATATCATCATATGTTTATAAATATTTGAAAGTACTGTTGGTGTAAATTCAGTCTTTCCACGTTTGAAAATTATGTGAGATCAAAGTTTACCAGGTTAAGGTGGAGATGTGAATTGCAATCCTGCATTAGCAGGAATTTACTCTGAACTGTAAAGGGAAAAATTTTTGGGGGATGACATTACAGCTTACGATTTGGCCATTTAGTAGATTAAAATTTCTGATTTTGAAATGTTCCCCTTTGCTATGCATATTGGAGATGAATTATTGAACTTCGTAGACATATTTTGTAAAGTAAATCTCTCCCTAATGCTATGTCAATGGTTTCAAATTGCAGTTTCCTCGGACTATCAACTGGGATAATATATGGGTACTATGCGATGATTCTTAAAGTTGACGAAGAAGATTTTGGCGGTCATGGAGCTCTCCTCCAGGAAGGCCTTTTTGCTTCCGTAACTCTCTTTGTGGTAATTCAACTTCTTACTATATCCTGGTCTTCTGAAGAATCCTGATATGCTTGTGACAAAACTAGAAATACTCACGGCCTCTTTTCCTGCTCTATTTTGTAGCTTTCGTGGACGCTAGCATACAGCTTGGCACACTTCTGATCGAACAAGCGGTCCAAACATTTGATGGGGTTACCCAAGCGGAGAAGGATGATAGAAGTCTCTTTTATTGGCCGTTATCATTTTTTTTTTCTTACAGACAATAATTTTGACGAAAATGCTTAATAGCTTCTGATTATGGGAAAAAAAGATGTTTGAAATTTTTTAATGGGTCTCTCTTTCACCTCCTGAGCAATGTATTCGGTTATTTTATAATCATACCTTTGTGGCCTCGAAGTAAAATGAAAGTATGTATTGGAGGGGGACGCCATCTTCTTTTGGACTCGAATCTGAATGGTCTCAAGGCAAATATGGAAACTGGACAGGACAGGATGTTTGCCTACTCCCATATATTTTAAGAAACTTTCTACACAACATAACCCATGACATGTAGGCTGTAGCCCGAAAAAAAACAGCTAATGCCGGCATGACATCTCCGATAAATAAGCAACAATTGAGAAATATCATAAAGCAAGTAAATATCCCAAAATACATTATTTATTTACATGCGTCTGCCGGGAGTCTAACCCGGGTCTATTGTTTGGAAGGCGATTATCCTAACCGTTGGACTACAAAATTAATGTATTGATATGAAACTGATATGTTGAATTAAGATGGATCATTCCACCATAAATACGATGATAAATGAGCTTTCTATTGATTTGTTGTATTCTACATTTATACAAGGGAATGCTATTTATAAAAGTTGTGAGAGAGAGATGAGAGTTCTAGATTGCATTATAGTTAGTTGAGTGTACTCTAATACTCTCCTGTAAGCGAAACCAATGATTAACGTAGGAGTAGAAACCGAGACTTTGAAAGTCCTTTTGTGAAAATGTCCGTAACTTTGTCAACGGTACGCAAAAAATGAATAAGGAGAAGGTTGCAAGAGACCATGTTTCGAACAAAATGAACATTGATCTCAATATGCTTGTGTGAGCGTGAAGACCGGATTGGCGGGATTTAGTCCGTTGAGAATGTACATGATGATTTCAGAATCTAGAATCGGGTCATCGATCGGTAAGTTTCTTGACTTCAACAGGATAGTCGGAGATCGTTAGAGATCCTTGTCAAATGGTTTGAAGTTATCCTCTTAGAAGAGTTTTTTTGGCATGGGCTTGTTTGAGAAATTGTTCTTCGAGCAAAGGTCTCGAGCACACCATATGTCGAGTGCCTGTTGAGATAAAGAAGGTGAAAGTGTAGCATTAATGCAGCTACATGGGAAGCGATCATGGCGGATATAAGTGTTGTACTCGGTTGTGGGATTGTTTCGATCTAGAAGAGGCAGTGTCGTAGATGAGCCAATCAACAAATTTTAGGAGATTTGCAGACGCAAGGGTGAGTTACATTTGATATTGCCTTGCTAAGTAGTTGGTATTGTCAAGTTTTACGTATACAAAGCTGGTGATAGCTTGTGTTCGAAAGTTGATAGATGGGAATTCAATGTTGAGAGACTTGTGATTGTGTTTTGTAGAGGTGTTATTGTGTCATTATTTGTTGATGATAAGTTAGAATTTCTTCCATTTAGGAAAAAGAAAAAAAAATATTTTGGGTTTTGGATTTCAATTTTTGAGTGTTATAAGAGGAAATTATTTTTTGAGAAAATTATTTATTGGTCTATATATAAATACAAGGGATACCTATTTTTGTGTGTGAGAGACGAATGTTCTAGTTATATCATTAATTACGAGTAGTTAAGAAATAGTGAGAGGAGAGTTCTAGATTACATTATTAATTATGAGTAGTCGAATGTATTTTAATACACGATTCACACAAAAAATATGTCGTTTATTAATTACTTCATTTTGCTTTATATTTTCTTATTAGATTTGTGATTGCGAAAGAAAAGACATAACATAATCAAAAACTTCTTTCTTCGCCTTCATATTATTAAATTTAAACTTTTATTTCAAAATCAATTAGTAATAAACGGAACTACCTATTTTTTTTATATACTTGATTCTCAAGTGTTTCTTTTTAGATGTGAGATATTTTTCAATATATCTCCTTATGTATAGCATTATGTTTAAACTTACACGAGTTTTTTTTATTTTTTATTTTATTTTATATAACTGACGTGAAGTACAAAATCTAACTCTGATACTATATTAAAATTAAATTTGCATCTCAAAATTAATTGATAATAAAATAAACTAGTCATATTTTTTTATATACTTGTTCCTTATATATTTCTAAACAGATATAATTGTAAGACGTGTACTGTCTACAAATCAACTACAATTTGGCCAAGCAAAAAGAAATGTATATCAACTACAAAGTTGAGTACATAAATGTTGAGCCTTGGAATAGTTCTTTGGTGCCACATACATGTTACTTCTCCCTTTGCTCAAGCATGTCATGTTCACCCCGTTTCCCATCATGCTCGACTTTTTTCACCAGTTCATGCAAGTAGAACAACGTAAAAACATCAAGAAAAGAAGATAAAAAAACATTGTACGATCCAAATTAATAACAAATCCGTAGAGGAAGTAAGTTTACCTCACAAGCAAATCGTTACACTTTGCACTTCCATTTCGCGATCGGAACACAGCTCAAATAATGACACCACGAGCAGTAATCGTTCAAATCGATTCCTTGAAGAAGCGTGATTAGCTCGAGAGTAAATCTGTCATTATAATTGATCGAAACGTGCAAAACTCTTTTTTGTAACACATGAGAGTAAGATTTTGAGAACTTACCCAAGGATCAATAGTAAGAGAGCTACTACCCATAGAGAGTACTGATATGCCTTGTGTTTAGATCTAGTACTTGAATTTTAACTGTATCCATGAGACCATGAGATACATATTTGGGGCTAACCCATCCAAATTGCGGACGGATGTGGCAGAATCCCAACGGCTAAATTGATTATGATGATGAAGATGAGAGCAAACAATGCTGCCATCTTCCATTATGAAGAAGGGGGCCTTAATTAAGTAGTAAGATTGTTTATGCTGCTAATAAATAATAGTTGTGTAACCTTTTAATTACCTTGTGAGCATATAATGACCAAATTGGTAATAAGATCAGATAGCATGCCTCCTAGTAGACCGAAAACAGCACCGTAAGCTCCAATGGAGATCCCATTTTGGATAAAAAGAGCAGATAACAAACTCTCCAAATCCAGATATTATATATAGCAACCCAACTCGAACTGTGCGTAGAAAGTTACGATCAAATCCGTAAACTATAATGAACACTCGGTTGAGTTGCATTACCAAATTCGAATTCTTGTTCAAGGCGAATTCCAACGAAAACAAGACTTAACAGGTTGGTTAGAACATGGAAAACTCCGGCGTGTAACCATATGCAATAGATCAAACGCCATGACTCGTGTCGATGCCCCACTTTGAGCAACTTCTAGAGCACCCAACTTTTCTTATTTGAAAGAATCAAAGAGACGGATCATCTAGTTATCAATAACTTCAAAAGCTTAGTCCAGTTTCGAGCCGGGATACAATGTTCAAATCATTCATCTTACTTGAGAATAGAGGCGAAAGAGTAATCAAAACTTTCATGATTTAAAAGACTATAATCCCTATAAGAAGTTGGCCGCTACTAAATCTAATTATATACTTATATATCACATATTGTTCCATAAAAAAAATTTACTATGCATTGAAATTTTAGAATATTGATATACTAATTGAGCAATAAAATTATAAATATTTTCTTATCATCGATAATAATCATTATAAAATTATTTTATACTAAAAAATTCATGTAAATTTTCTTGCTTGTGTGATTATCTCCTACTTGAGAGGAGCTAAACTTTCGAAAAGGTTTCAATCATTCAACCTTCCCCCATTTCCATCTCTGCTCTCGATCTTTCTATCTTCAATCCCATTTCACTCAAAATTTCCAAATTTCATTGCTCTCCAAACACACATTATGATTTTCCTTCCATTTTCCCACATGTGCTTCTTCACTAGTTTCACATCCTAGCTACATTTCTTAGCCTACGTAACAAAAAATATACTTGAATGAGACATCGACGTAAGGTGATCTTCACAATGAAGAGGCCAATGGCATTAAATTTTCCATGTCATCAAATCTCTCGGTTAGACTGATGAATAGAGTAAAAAGTCAACTAAAAAACAAGATTAGTGGAGTTAATATCCAAATAATACAAATCAAACACGTATCCAATAGAGATGCATTAAAGAAGAAAGACTATGTTTTATCAAGTGTAGAGAGAGATTGTGTGTTAATATTTAAATAAAAATTAAAATTTTTTTACTGTTTTTGTAATATATGTGAATTATTATTATAATGCTTGTTAAGCTGTTAATCACTTTATTAGGTTTTACTCACCAAACCTTCTTGAAAATAAGACACTGGTAAGTAGAAATAGAATCCAACCTTAATTTTAAGAAAATTCACTTTTGACCCCCTCCCTTAATTTTTGAACTTTTCAAAATTCCGACCGAAGAAGTTTCCCAGAAAGATTAAAAAAAAAGACATATAGAAAGGACACAAGTGATAAATACTATATTATATATTATTATATTATTATATTATAGAAGATGAAATCGGCATCCAATGTTTTCTTTTATATATATATATATATATCATTTTATAGGGAGAAAATGTTAAAAAAATAATTTTTAAATATTTTTAAATAGTTTTATTGAAGAGTAGTGATCTTTTAGAATTATAAATCTAACATCTTAGATTAAACCGTTAAAAGTGATAATTAAAAAAAAAAAAAAAAGAGGAGAGAGAGAAAAAAGGGGGACTTGAAAAAGAAAACGGGGTTTACGGTTCGCGTTTGGCTCGAGAATTTGAGTGCTGTGGGCCCAATTTTACAGTCCGATGATTACGGGTTCAGGTTGGGTCGATGTGGGGCCCGCCAGTCACAAAGCCACATTAGGTGGTGGGTTCTTTAGATTCTGAATCTAAGATGAGTAGCTTATTTTACAATTTTGTCCCATAAATTATTTATATAAAAAAAAAAAAGGAAATGTAATGATCTTTGTATGAATCTGTGATATATGCCCCCCTCCATCAATCACAGCTGTCAGCCGCTTATCAGGCTCAAATCTCTTGTAACACTACAGCTTTGTATTTTGTACTTGTACAACAAAAGCATCCGGTCAAGCTGTCCTTGTGATTGAATATTCCTAGAGTTTAGGGGAGGAAAATACAAATATTATATTTTTATCCCTAGTAAGTATTAACTATTTATTAAGTAAAGGAAAAAAAAAGAAAAAAGGTTGCCCTGCCTCGCCTCCATAAGTAACCCATCTTCCACTCCCTTTACCTCCACATTCCCCCCCTCCCCTTTCCTCTCTCTCAAGAAAATGGCAATGTTAATCACTACACTGTACTTCACTGCACTTATTTCAACAATGTGGGTGGCTGAAGCTAGAATCCCTGGCGTTTTCACCGGGGGTTCATGGCAAAATGCTCACGCCACCTTCTACGGCGGTTCTGACGCCTCTGGCACAATGGGTATTCTTCAATCTTCCCTCTTTTTCTTCTGACCCCCACTTTTTCATCTCTCGGTTAAATCTTTTTACCGCTTCTCCCCATTTTCACCAGGATTTTTGGAGTAATACACAAATTAAAATGTCATATTTCAGAATTGTTATTTTATTTTTGATGGATTTTCATAATATTCCACGAATGTTTCACATGTTCTCTAAAATAATAGACAAAAATTAATAAATAAACGTAGACTTTTTTTGTTTACTCAAAATGTATATATGTAGGTGGAGCTTGTGGGTACGGCAACCTGTACAGCCAAGGCTATGGCGTGAACACGGCGGCGCTTAGCACGGCGCTTTTCAGCAGTGGGTTGAGCTGCGGTGCTTGCTTTGAGATAAAGTGCGCCTCAGACCCACGTTGGTGCCACTCCGGCAGCCCATCGATCTTTATCACCGCCACCAACTTTTGCCCGCCAAATTACGCTCTTCCTAACGACAATGGCGGCTGGTGTAACCCTCCCCGGCCCCACTTCGACCTCGCCATGCCCATGTTCCTCAAGATCGCCGAATACCACGCTGGCATCGTCCCCGTTTCCTACCGCCGGTAATTTCAGTAAATAGTTTTTACGAACACCCTATCAGCTAACTAAATTAGAGTTTTGTGCTGAGGAGTTTGATTTTTTTACGCAGGGTGCCATGCCGGAAGAAAGGGGGGATAAGGTTTACGATTAACGGGTTCCGGTACTTTAACCTGGTTCTCGTGACGAACGTCGCTGGTGCGGGAGATATAGTGAGGGTGAGTGTGAAAGGGACGAAAACGGGGTGGATGAGTATGAGCAGGAACTGGGGTCAAAACTGGCAGTCAAACGCGGTGTTGGTGGGTCAGTCTCTGTCGTTACGGGTGACAGGCAGTGACAGAAGGACTTCCACGTCGTGGAACATCGTTCCAGCTGATTGGCAGTTCGGTCAAACTTTCACCGGCAAGAATTTTCGTGTCTGATGAAAAGCAGAAGAAATATATAATTATATACTTCATAAAAATGTATTTCCATTTTTGACCTTGTGGGTCATTAACTTCTTGTTTTAGGTGGTAGGGATATGTCGGGGAATGTGAAAACTGAAAAGGGGTTAGTGCCTCATTAACTCTTTGACCCATTTTATTGGCGGGCTGGGTATTTGGTGTGGGTTTTGGAATCTTTGGATTGTTTTGAAGTGCGTGAGAGTCGGTGGTGGTGGTGGTGGTGTTGTGGCGGGGAGCGGCGGCTGAAGCGGCTGAAAAAGTGTAGCCCGCAGTGGCCTTCCCTCTATATTTTTACATATCTAACAATGAAGTGTATTTATGTTCTATGCTATGGTTTTAATTGAAAAGAAATGGACTTGCTTGCTTGGATCATTATCCTTTGTGCTCTAGTGAATACAATCAAGAATGCTCTTATATTATGGCTTGTGGTTAATTATGCTGCTACGAGTTATAACTTCAGTAACTACATTAAAACCAACTAAAAATGTTATCTCTATATTAATTTGGACTCAAATTCATCACGTTCAAAATTCTTTACCTAATCTTATTTAACCTATGTTAAAAATCTTAGCAAAAACCGGAACCCACGGGATCATTACACTCCCCAATTTTAACCCTAACATGTACTAACTTTTGAAGTGAAAACGTCTACTAAAAAATTACACCAAATGGCAATGAAAAGTAGCACATGGAGGTGGGGCCCATGTCCTACGAACTTTCAAATGTTGTCATAGGCTTTGGATGCCGCCCTACAAGTTCAATCATGTCGAAAAGCAAAAACTAAGGATAGGGACTCGGATTTGGCTCGTGAAATTTCTCCCAACCTTTTTCAGCCCTCGAGACGATGGAAATCAAAGGGTTCCTTTGTGGACATTGGATACCAAAAGAGGATAAGGAAAAAAAAAAAAAAAAAAAAGAGAGAAAAAAAAAGAAGGAAAGAATGGGCTGTGAAATGTTAGCCCATCAGACTACAATATGAAATCTTGGCCCATAAAAACCAAAAACGCCGACCGTGGGGATCGAACCCACGACCACGTGGTTAAAAGCCACGCGCTCTACCACTGAGCTAGGTCGGCTTACTTAGTTAGGAAGGAGTGTAGTTAAGATATTATCTAATAAGTTAAAGAAGAGCTCTTTAGAATGCAAACATGAGAACATTCTTCTACGAACCTTTTCTAATGCATGGAAGAATTAGATTACTGTGCTATATATGAAGCTCATTATGGATGCGTGGGTAAGTATGAGAACTTCGACGGTAGTCCAATTGATGTCAACTACGCAGATATATGATGACAATAATGTAAATCTGACAATATGGTTGCTACTGATCCACCGTATCTCTCTCTCTCGATCTACCTACCTATTATTACGTTCATACGTACTAAACGAAGTTAACTGGGTTGCTGAGCTAGCTAAGCTAGCTATGTAGGTACCTGCAATGAAAGTAGCTAGAAGCATCTTTGGCTTTTGTTGATGGACAGTTCACGAAAATGTAAAAGACGTCAAACACAGACACTATTCACTCTTATTTTCTACTTTAAGAATTGACTTAACTTCCACAATGCCTTGACGTCGCCTTTACGCCTTACCATTTCGAATACCGATTGCTAATCGTCTAGTCTTGTCCATCACCTTGTCTTAGTAAATATATATCAACACTGCTTTCATCTCACACATCATGTATTAATTGTGAAAGACTAATGTAAACCACATCAGCTGTTGTCAAAATGTCAAACCAAGTTTTCTCTCATAACATATTTACAGCTTTGCCATTCACGTGCTATCTTTTCTGCCCCTTTAAATGCATGTAGATTACTCGTAGTGAAGCGCTATTCGCGTTCTATCTTTCACTAAATAAAAGAGAAAAAAGAAAATGTCAGGGGTGTGGATATTTGACAAGAATGGGGTGGCGCGTCTAGTTACGAACCCAACAAGGGAGTCGTTCGAGCAGAAAGAGCCGCCGTATCCAGGCACAGCCACCGCACCGGGCGCAAGACCTAAAGTACTCGTTTATCTTCCGACAAACCAAGTCATCCGCTCATATTTGCAACTGGAGCAGCACCTCTGCGAGCTAGGGTGGAGCCGCTACTACCACCACCCTGGCCTCCTCCAATTCCACCGCTCCGACGACTCCGCTCATTTGATATCCCTCCCCACAAGTTTTTCAAACCTCAAGGCCATACATTTGTACGATATCGTCGTTAAGAATCGTTCCTTCTTTGAAGTTCGGGCCCCCACAAAATGTGATCCTAGTGATGAGAACTAGTACAGTAGTACGTGTACGAAGTTATTATGTTATTATTTATTATTACTCATCTATGTAGTTGTAACATTATAAAGCTTAATGGATTAGGGTTTATGTATGCGTCAATGATATATATATATATATATATATATGTGTGTGTGTGTGTGTGTGTTTCTGTCTTATATATATAGACACGCGATAAATCCCAGTACGTCTACGTTACTACGTACGCTATGAACTTAAATCAAGTTGTTGTAATTTCATATTCATGCTTAAATAATAACTATCTAGCAGCTTCCTTGCCAGGGTCATGTTGTAAGTTGGAACGTTTGAAAGGGATGCAAATTAAATCAGTGAATTCTGAACTAATGAGTTTTTAATTATAATACTGCGACGCATAACACTACATGCATAGGGTTTCCTTTTTGTCGGCGAGGAATGTCAAATATTACAGACGCATGAACTGTAGATGAATGGAATAAAAGAGATTTTATTATATTAAAAAGCCCACACATTACTTTCATATACACTACCGAATATATTGACAATTATAAGGTAAAGAATCCTAATACAAATAAAAAGAAATCTGTACAAGATATGGATGTTAACAAATATCAGGATTTTAGGAAGGAATCATGGATGAAGATTTTCGGCTATTCGCAAAATCGACGTGCCATCAGTTATTTTGTCACGTAAGAGTTTGAAACGTGTCCGGTTGAGAGGTTTGGTAAGTAAGTCAGCGAGTTTATCGACGATACTGATATAAGAGAAAGTGAGAAGGCCTTTTGCGATAAGATCACGAACAAAATGGATGTCAATAGAAATAAACTTCATATGAGAGTGCATAACTGGATGGAGAGAGGATGAGTAGTACCAATGTCATCACAATATAGGAGAAGCGTTTGACGAAGCGGGAGTAGCAATTTAGAAAAGAGGTTTTGTATCCATCAAACCTCAGAAGTAGCACAAGCAAGGGCTCGATATTCAGCCTTAGTAGAGGAACGAGCGATAACATGTTGCTTTCGGGAACTTCATGCAATGCGATTAGGGCCGAAAAAGATAAGGAAAGCAGATGTGGAGGTACGATCAACATGATTACCGGCCCAATCAGCATCAGAATAAGGAGTGAGATTGAAGTTAGAGGAGTGGCATAAGAGAAGATCATGACCGAGAGTCCCTTTAAGATAGCGAAGAAGACGCTTAACTGCAGACCAATGAACTGATGTAGGAGCAGGCGTGAACTGAGCATGGTGACTAATCGGAAATGCGATATCGGGATGAGTGAGGTATTGAAGTGTAATAATAGCAAGTCTATAAATGATAGTATCAACTAGTTCATAAGTGTCAAGTTTCGAGAGTCACGGCCAGTGCCATAGGTGTGTGAAGTGGACGAGCATCATCCATTTGGTGTCGAGATAAAACCTCAGAAATGTATTTTTGTTGAGTGAGAAATAACCCTTCATGACAGTGAATCACTTCAATGCCAAGGAAAAATGATAATGGGCCAAGATCCTTGATGGAAAAACGAGCGGAAAGTTGGTGTATAATTACTGAAATAAGAGAAGGGTCAGTTCTAGTTATAAGCAAATCATCCACATAAACCAGAAGGTAAATTAACGATGTACCACGATGCATGATAAACAATGACATGTTGGAACGAGCTTGAATAAACCTGAAAGAAAGAAGAGCGGTACTAAGGGCTTGGTACCAAGCCCGAGGAGCATGTTTTAAACTATAGAGAGATTTCTGAAGGTGACAAACATGAGTTGGATGAACCGAGTCAACAAACCCAATCGGTTGGGCGATATAAACATTTTCCACTAACGTACCATGAAGAAAAGCATTGTTAACATCAAGTTGACGAATCGACTAACCATGCATGACAGCGATGGAAATAATAGAAAGAATCGTGACAGGTTTGACAACCGGGCTACAAATTTTGGCATAATCGAGATCGGAGCATTGATGAAACCCCTTTGTGACAAGGCGAGCTTTATACCAATCAATAGACCCATCGGGCTTGCATTTAATACGAAAGACCCACTTGCAACCAACGACATTATGAGCTTGAGTGGCCGGAACTAGAGTCCAAGTACCATTGCGCCATTACGAATGTTGCATGGCTTGAGAGACACAAGTGGGCTCGGTTTCAAGAGGAAGCGGGTGCTTGGTCGCAAGGTGAAGAACCTTAGGTTTCAAGATGTTATTCATAGCACAAGTCGTCATTGGATGCTGCCTAGAGGCGATGGGCGGGGGAGTAAGAGTGGTAGGTGGTTGTGCCGGTAGAGCAGATGCCAAAAATGAGAGGTCATGTGTAGGAGGTATGCATGAAGATAATTGCAGAAGAAGATGTGCATGAGAGATAGGCTCATCGGGAGAAGACACACGAGCAAGAGATGTTAGAGCAGGAGAAGAGTCAGACAGCCCAAGTTGCGTGAGTGGAAGGGATCTGGGCGAAATGTCAGCTTGGAGAGGGGGGTGAAGTCGATACATCGAGCAGAGTGTGCACAAGAGATGGGCCAAAAATAGAAGGTGGATATGGAATGGGCCCAAACATGCTAGGAACATGAGCAGGCCTTAAAGAAGCATCTGAAGGTGAACAATTTGCAATTTTGAACAGTGGATGATGAAATGGAAAAACAGTCTCGCATAACTTCACATGCCGTGATACAAATACTCTGTTGGAAGAGAGATCTAAACACTTGTAGGTACTTTGAGATGTCGAATAACCGAGAAAGAGTCGTGCGAGAGTTGGGCTCAAGCTTATGTCGGTTGTATGGTTTTAACCACGAGTAACCTAGACAACCAAAAACCCGAAGTTTATGATAATTTGGGGGTTTTTCAAAGAGAGATTCAAATGGACTTTTGCCGACAAAAAGCAAAGTAGGAGTCTAGTTGAGAAGATATGTGACTGTTTCAAATGCATGAGCCCAATACAAAAGTGGAAGATGAGCGTGATGAAGAAGAGTAAGCCTGGAAATGACAACCTGATGATGGCGTCGTTCAATGGTTCCATTTTGTTGCGGCGTATAAGGAGCCGTGGTGAACCAACTGATCCCGTGTTGGTTAAGAAAGTGCTGAAGAGTCTGAAATTCACCCCATTGTCATTATAAAAATTTTGGAGCTTGCAACCAAAGTGAGTTTCGATCAATGCTTTGAATCGAGGGAAGATAATAGCAACTTGAGATTTCGCCTGTAATGGAAAAAACTAAGAATATTTTGTATAATGATCAACTAATAAGTATTATCGATGTTCATCTGAAGATGAGTCCTGCCAAAGACCTCAAACATTATCATAAATATATTGAAGAGGGTGAGAGCTAACTCGCAAAGTGTCTCGAAAAGGAAATCGTAGACTTTTATTCGAGTCACATGAATTACATATGTCAGAAACAGATGATTGTTCTTTAGCAATAGACAAACAATATTTATTGATAAGCAAAGAACTAATTTTAAAGGGCGGATGACCAAGATGACAATGCTAACTTGAAAGAGGAACTTGTTCACCAAGTCGGTCCGCCGACGTGGAAAGAGGTGGATGAAGCAAATAGATCTCATTCTCACATGGTCCGTAAAGTAGAGGCGCCCCCGTTGTTCGATCCTTAACAATAACATGAGATGGATGAATTCAAGAAATGTATTATTAGACTTAGTAAAATCATAGACCGATAACAAGTTCCGATTAGCCGTAGGAACACACAAGACGTTAGATAGCCGGAAAGTATGAGATGGAAAACAAAGATTCGAAGAACCAATATGTGAAACAACCATACCTGTACCATCCGCTATGCAAACTCCATAAATTCTTTCATATTCGAAATAAATCAAAAGGTTGCTGAGATCAGCCGTGATGTTGTGGGATGCACCGGAATCCAAGAGACAAGAAGAGTCATCACGGTTTGTGGTAGGAGAGGAAGTGGCAGAATTGGCAGTGAAGACTGCTGGATCTGCAGCAGGTCCTTGAAGCACAGGATGAGAAGTAGTAAAGGCAGCGTTTGCTGGTGCAGCCGTTGCATGGTTATCGGTGTTGGCGGGAGGGTTGTTTCTATTGGACACGGTTGTGACGGAGGCTTAAAGGATCACTGCAAAAACAAAATCTCGTTAGAGAACAAATTGCTCTGATACCGTAAAATATATTTTATTATAGTAAAAAAACCCACACATTACTTTCATTTATAATTCTGTATATATTGATAATTACAAAGTAAGAAATCCTAATATAAATGAAAAGAAATATGTACAAATTATGAATGTTAACAAAGATTTTAGAAAGAAATCATGGAAGAAAATTCTTCTACTTTATAGAACATACTTTCGATTTGGAACTAATCAGACCAAAAACATGCTTCGGGTGTTTGATTGAATCCCAATTTATTTTTGACATATTATCTAATCATATGAGTAAATAAGTGATTTAATTCTATAAAAGGGCTCAATTCCAACCTTCCTTCTGGACCGAGATCTTGACTGCATTCAAATCCGCATGCTTTTGGTACGAATCAGTTAACCATTCATTTTCATCTCCACATACCCAGCGTCCTACCTACCTTTCTGCACATCTATCCCGAAAAAAACAGTACACAAGGTTAACTTAAACAATATGTTTTACACGTTTTGTAGACGATCGAGACTATTTAGTTTGTACGTACTATGAATCAAAATAAATGGCGGCACGGAAGTTAAAGGCTAGGCCTGGCCAATGCATATAAATAAAGCCTATTAAAATCGCCATTTCGCAAATAATTAATAAGCTCTGACATCATAAATATGTAATGGGCATGCATACATATTATCATGCATGAATCTTGATGCCATGCATGCAATCCTCAGTGATAGAAAAAGGTCTACTAAATATGTATAGAGTGAGAAAAGTAGGGATTGATTAGACGCAACGAGCGGCTCTGATTCATCAACCTGTCATCCCCCCATCCCACCCCCACCCCCCCTCTAGTGTATCAGTATCAGTGTATCGATAGTACGTACTAATGGATCATTATTAATTTCATAGTCAATCGTTGACCCCTCACGATGATCTCCTGACCACTACTGACCACTAAACTATATCCTATCCCTCTTGCCACTTGCATTTGCCCATTTGTAACTGGTTTGTAAGCGACATGTCGTAGGATCATCCGTAAACGGACTACGTCCAGGCATTTGTAACTCACGTCGTGGCTGCTGACAACATGTAGCGGGTGTTTTCAGCACAGAACTTGTGTTGTGATGATAGTTAGACGACATGTCGTTCTTCACAAAATGATGGGCTTTTTGGCATTTGTTGTTTATTGGGCTTTCGTTTTTGTGTTTTTTTATTTTTTATTTTTAATTATGCTAGTACAACAAGTCTACAAGATACGGGATGAATGACGATCCTGTCTGTCGTCTTCTTATATCAAAAAAATCATTTGCGGTTGGTTTCCACAAATGATTGGTTAATTTGATAGTTACATGTAAGAAAAACAGGGAGAGATTTTTAAATTAACGAATGACGGAAGTCATCAGTTGTTTTATATTCAGCGCGACATAATTGACCCTTCAAGGCAACTACTGACAACTTGTAATTATGTATTTCTACAAGCTTAGAAATGGCTACCAATGTTACCCGTTACCGTCTCAAGCGGTAATCATAAACAGAAGTTAAGAAAACTCCATGTAAAAACTGTTTTCTCTTCTCTCTCTCTGTCATTTCGTGATTTCTATGACTCAGAGGTCTCCTCTCTCTCTCTCTCTCTCTCTCTCTCTCTCTCTCTAACGCTAAGCTTGGTTTGATGCAATGAAGTGCTTCCATTTCACAAATGGAGAGAGACGAGACGAAGACGACGGCGCCATTTCGAAGGTGTCCAAGGTCTCCTGGGCGCGTTCATTCAGTATAGCTTCCAGCATGGCCGATACCAGAAGGTCGGAGTTCGATTCCGACTACTCCACCGACTTGTCCGAGTCGTTTGGATTCTACGAGTTCTTGACTCAGCGTAGGGCCAATGATCTCCGAGTTTTCTCCTTCTCCGAGCTGAAATCGGCCACTCGGAACTTCAGCAGGTCGCTGTTGATTGGCGAGGGAGGTTTCGGCTGCGTATTCAGAGGAGTCGTTAAAGTTTCAAAGAATGAGAATGGAAGCTCTGATTCGAAAATGGAGGTCGCTGTTAAGCAGTTGAATCGTCTTGGCTTTCAGGCATGGTTTTCTCTACCACTGATTTTCCTTTTTCTTTCATTTCTAGTATTGCTGGGAATCTAATACGCCCAAAAAACTAGATACATTACAAAAGTTATGAAATGACTGTGCATTCATCATGTCAGTATTGCTTAGAGTGTAAGAAATCTGATTACTTGTCTATAAATGTGGTAGTATGATTTTGGTGAATGATATTGATGTAGCTTTTGGAACATCACTGCATTGAGGGCTCTGAATTCATCTAACAACTAAAGTTCAATGAATTTCTAGTATTCAGGGGCACAAGGAATGGATTAATGAGGTGAACTTTTTGGGAGTTGTAAAGCATCTGAATCTCGTTAAATTAGTTGGATATTGTGCGGAAGATGATGAAAGAGGGATCCAACGGCTTCTGGTTTACGAACTTATGCGCAATAAAAGTCTCGAGGACCATTTATTTGTTCGAGTTTCTTCCCCTCTGCCGTGGAAGTTGAGGCTAAAAATTGCTCAAGATGCAGCTAGAGGTCTTGCTTACCTTCATGAAGAAATGGATTTTCAGGTACATTCATTTGCATGTACTTCTAAATATTTTGAATTCTTACCATTCAAAGAAAATATTGGGGCAAATTGATTTACTCTATAGCAGCTAGGTTGGATTTCGCAATTCTCATTACTTTACCAAATTGATAAAAAATGGTGGATCCTTTTTCAAATTGGCACAGCTAATTTTCCGGGATTTCAAAACATCGAATATTTTACTGGATGAAGAATATAATGCAAAGCTCTCTGACTTTGGCTTGGCCAGACGGGGACCTCTCGAGGGAAGCAGTCATGTTTCAACTTCGGTAAGAAGATCATAAATCATTCTTTTTATGTTCTGCAAAATGATAGATTTTGTAGATTATAGCTATATTCAGTGAAGAAACAAGTTGTACAACGGTTGTCCTGTAATTTATCTCCCATGCAGAATCTTAAATCCAATAAATACACACTAATTTATCATCATTTTGCCTTTGAGGTTGTGGGCACTGTAGGCTATGCAGCCCCAGAATATGTGCAGACCGGTAGGCTAACAGCTAAGAGTGACGTATGGAGTTTTGGAGTGGTTCTCTACGAGCTTATCACTGGAAGAAGAGCAGTGGATAGAAACCTACCTAGAAGCGAGCAAAAGCTTCTAGAATGGGCGAGACCTTATGTCTCTGATTCTAAGAAATTCCACCACATCGTTGACCCGCGTATTGAAGGAGAGTATTGCATCAAATCGGGTCAGAAAGTCGCCTCGCTGGCAAACCGGTGTCTAATGAAGCAGCCAAAATCTCGGCCTAAAATGAGTGAAGTGGTTGAGATTCTCGGAAATATTATATCTGAGACGATATCATCTCAAGAGGAAGACACTGACATTGTTCCTGTCAATGAAAGTGCAGAAACAAAGGAAGAAAATCTAGGAGTGACTACTGAAGTTGTTGGGGCTACAAAACAGGGAAATAATTATCTGAAGAAGGTTTTTGATATTAGAGAAGTAGTGGGCTTGAAAAACAGATATCTTGGGAAGTTGGATTGGAGAAACTGGACGCCCGTATTGGTCAGAACTTGGTGACAAGTTGAGAGAAAGACTTGCATCTGGAAAAGAATACCGAAAAGCACATAACTTATTGAGATAAGTTTATTTACTCTTTTGACTCCATTATTTTTTCTCCTGCGAGGTAGTTGTAAATAGAGCTTTGAAGAAACTGGTTATATGAATTAGACGCTTATTTTTTAAACTAAGTTACTAGTATGAGTTGGAAGCTCTATGGCTGATCAAATCAGAGCCATTTCTTCCCGATATGTTGACTTTTTTATAAAACCCGAACTGTTTTCTTCCTTTTCAATTTCTTTATTATAAAATGTGAAAAATTAACCAGAAGATTGTCTATAAAAGGTCAATCAGTGCAGATTATCATAAACATGAGCTGTACAAGACCAGATTTAAGAAATAAACTTCGGTCCATATCAAGCAGAAGCAGAGGAAGACAAAACCCGAGGATAACCTGGAACATGTAACTTCTTACTGACATCATCTGCGCTTCTTCTACGGGCCTTCTCACTCGAATTGTGAAGAATGGAACTTGTTTCTTTCAAATTGACTAACTGCTTCAATTCTGATACAATTTCCTCCATGGTGGGCCGGAACTTGGCATCCGTCAATAAGCATCTCAATGCGATCATGCCAATCTTAAATGCTTCGTCTAAGATATATTGTCCTTCCAGACGGTTGTCAAGGATTTTGAATATCTTTCGTTTGTTTGCAAGATAAGATTTTGCCCATCCGACTAGATTCTGCTCTCCTGATGCTTTGGTCTTTTCGATCGCTCTCCTCCCTGATAGCAGTTCCAACAAAACCACTCCGAAGCTATATACATCACTCTTGGCAGTTAGACGGCCTGAAGAGAAATGAACAAAAACAGGTCTGATAACTCAAATGGGTTTTGTTTTACTAATGATCACCTGTAGTTTACACTTTTCCAGCGGTTGAATATATTACCTAAGGCCATATACTCTGGAGCAAGATATCCGTGAGTCCCCATAACCTCAGTAGAGAGATGGCTTTTTTCACCTCTCGGTCCATCCTTAGCCAACTCGAAATCGGAAAGTTTGGCAGTATAGTTCTACAATCATATACAAGAGTTGATTCTTAAGAAGATCTAGATCTAAAAAGGGTCGAGTCACATGAGATTTTTCGATATTGATTATAAACATACCGAATCAAATGGGATATTAGAAGTCTTGAAGTCACGATATATCACTTTTATTCTGTCGCTATGAAGATAAGCAAGCCCTTTTGCAGCATCAAGAGCGACCTTCAACCGAAGACTCCATGAAAGAGGATGGAAATATGTACCATCTTGGAATGAAACAATGGAAAATGAATTTCAAGTTCTTTTTTCTATATATCAAAACACATTTGATTGATATAAGTCCATTTGAAGCAAAAAAAACTCACTCCGAAACAAATGATTCTCCAAGCAACCACGAGGCATGAACTCGTACACTAAGAGCCTGTGTTCGTCCTCCAAGTAATAGCCGATGAGTTTCACGAGATTCGGATGAGAAAGATGCCCTAGAAAATCAACTTCAGCCTATAGTAAAGGATTAGAGCATCAATCAATGTGACAACAACAATAACATCAATTTTGTATATGAAAGCAAAGATCACTCACCAACCATTCCTTGTGACCTTGAAGACCACCTTGGTTGAGCTTTTTAACGGCAATAACGAATCTGGTATCGGGCTTGGCAGGAGCCAAAGAGTGCTCGTCGATCCACCCTTTGAAAACCAACCAGAAACCACCTTCGCCTAACACACTATTAGGATGGAAATTCCAGGTTGCTGTTTTGAGCTCAGAAAGAGTGAAGCTCTTTACATTTGAGGAGTTTAAGATCTCATCCTCACTCCTAGGAGTTGTAGTCAGCGGTACCTCTTTACTTGAACTATTACATGATTCATTCTTGTCGGCTCCATTTTCGGGTTTTGAATTTAACCCTCCTGCTTAAGAAAATGTATATTGGAACTGCAGAATATACATAATACATATATCTATCTATATATATATATATATATATATATATATATACAAAGGGAGAGTACCTGTGTTACATGGACTTTCATCTGTGATTCCTGCACTAAGGCAAATCCCCATGAAAGAGTTACTCTCAAAACTTGAAATTCTTCCTTGCTGCAAATAAAACTTGTCAGAAAACTTGACAGAAACAACAGAAAACTTGAAATGAATCAAAACGTCTGAAGTATATATGAAATGAAAGGTACGACTTACGAGGAAGAAAATGAGTGGAAAATGACCTTTTTTTTTTCTCTTCTTTTTGCAGATATTTATTAGTTTGCCCAGAAGCAGGTTCAAAGTTTTGGCTGGATTGGGAAAAAAGAAGATGAAGATGGAACCAGAGAAGGAGGTGGGGAGGGAATTTCGCATTTAATGGCCCGTTGGTCCCGCAATCTTTACCTTCTATTACTTGTCATATATACTCTCTCTTTCTCTCTGTCTCTCTCACCATTACATTACTAACCCAAGTGAGACCAGATAAGGCTCTAAAAGAGCTAGCTGCTCTGTTATTCATAGCCGTTGGATTTGATTTCTTGTAATGAATTTCATTATATCCATCATTGATAATTCTAATTCCATGTATACGGGTAACATCAAATCACATTAAATTTATAACTTAAAGCATTCCCATTAGTCCACAGTAAGAATCTAGCCAATATCGATTCTTCATTTCCATACATGGATGAGCAATTTAATGTTCTTGTTCCCTAGCAGGCAACTAGAGCACTAAAAAAAAAAAAGGTTGACATTGTTCATCATCATACACTGCTCCCTGCTCTTCATCGTATTAAATCAATACTAGAGGTAGTAAAATAGGTTGGGTCAAAAGCACGACATGAGCACAAGCACGATAGTCTTTTTATGCCTGTTGGAGGTACGGGTTTAAAAATGTCTCCTAATTTTAGGAGTCTTTTTTCAAAAATTATTTTATATGTTAAAATTTTTTCAATTAATACAAAATTTTGTTTGACTAAATAATATTTATTACAATTTATTTATAATTTTAATTATTAATGATACTAATTTTTAATTTATTAAATAATTATTATATAAACTATTTATAATATGTAAAATTATATTATAATATTAATATTTTACTAATTATTTTAAAATTATTCTTTAATTTAAAACTATTTTTAAAGTTAATTTTCGAGCTCACGAATCACAATGAATTTATAAGCCAAAACATATATATAAGTCCAAATGGACTCACGGACCGTGCTCTTATTTTTAAGTACGAGACAATGTGTATTGAACACGACACGACATAATGCCTAGCCGAGCCATGAGCCAGTCCTAATTGGACATGACACCACATAAACTGTAAAGATGCAAGACAATGAGAAAATGAGAACACGTATGTGAGAGAAAATGGAAACATGGAAGATGAAGAGATGAAAAATGGCGGGATTAACTATCAAGTCCGTACGCTTGTTTTTGGTTTTTGCTTAAAAGGTCATATGTTTTTCAATTTTGCATTTTAACCCCCCCTCCCCTCCCCCCCCCCCCCCCTCTTTTTTTTTCTCTGTAAACGTTATTTCCCCGTTTGCTTTGCTTTGTTGTCACTTTAAATGAGTCGGGTTAATTGGCACTATGAACCTGTTATTTTAAAATTTGAACTGTAAATTGCATAAAATTGTATAAAAAATATATTATACTACATTTTTTCCTTTTAACTTTAAGGGGCCAATGTAAATTTTGAACCCATTGGTTTCATTTCTTTTGCCTTCAACACCGTTTTAGTAGTAGTCAGTTTTCAAATTAGGGTTTGAGGAACTGAAGTTTGCAACGAATTTGAGTGTTGCTTATCAATTGCACATTCAACATTGCAATCATATCTTGAGTTTTCCTTGAGCGCCAACTCCTTGACAAGGAGAGAAATATTAATAATACTGATAAAGGCAATTTCATATTACACAAATATCGCATCAAATTTGTAACAAGATTCCGATTGACGGAATCTCATTTATGGATGACATCAGGTAATCCCATCACACCATAGATTTTGGAAATAGCACATTATCGGATCTTGATCGGACACCATTCAATCTTGAGTGGCTGCTCCTTGGTTAAGCTCGGCAAACCTCATGCCGACACGCATGGAATGCTTGAGGAACTTCTCTGCGCATCTCTTGACACAAGTTTCCTCCTGTTTTTGAAGTGACTTGTGCTTGAAAGTGTCTACACAGTCGTTGAAGCATCTCTCCACGAGAGAATTATACATCCTCAAACTGCAAAGAGATTTTTAATAAAGAATTTGAGATGACAAAACTCATGTTATGAGCAGCAAAGACATAAGGTAGAAATCACTGTTTAGTGTTCAATATGTTGTTCTCAAAACGTCCAGATGCAACATGATAAAAGTTGTCCTGGTTTTTTAGAAGAACTTTCATTGTGGCTTCGGGGAATTAAGGGTCACAAAAATAACACACATCTTGCGACCTGAAAAAACTAACATTCTTCGAAGCAGTCTAGTGCAGATAATATTATGACTTAGGAGGGCTTATGCTGTGAAAGGCTGAGTGATATCGCGATTTCTCGAGAATAACATTTTCTACGGCAGAGAAAGATCTCATTCGATGCTTCAAAGAAAGTATGGATTTTCTTCTTAAGACAATTCTAGTACTTGATTCCAACTTTCTTCAGTAAAAGTCTAGACTCTTCACGTTCAAGAAAATACAGTTTATAGCATGAAGCAGAAGATATATCATCAAGTGGATGGTTGCATTTCAGTATATACTAATTAAATGAAAGTGAAAAGCCCCTAAAAATCTTACCATTTTCAAATCTTTAACCTGATTTCCATGAGTATCAAGTATGAATTAGATTTCATAAAAATGCAGTTCTAAAATGAGAAATCATCAGGCTTTAGCTATCACCTAAAATGCAAACAAGGATTTTGAAATGAAAGGGCAATAGCTTCAATAATCTCGCATGAATGAAAAAAATAGTGAATTTTATGATCACAGAATGAGAGAATAAGAATATTATTGCAGCAGAGGAGGAATTGAATCTTAAAGAGAAATCAAGGAGATGAAACCTGTCGCGAACTTGAAGCTGATCGATCATTACGGACATTCTGATCTTATCTTCCTCTGGAAGGGAATCCAGATCTCCGAGCATGCTCTTGTCCATACTGGATCCTAATTCCTAACTCTCCGACCGCCTCAAATTTATGGTCAGAAGATCCTCCTTGTTCCGTCTCCCTCTGTGTTTAGGGCTTTTTCTCAGAGAAGCTTGTGTCTATAGTGCGTAGAAGTAATAAAGAGGCAAAACCCTAACAGCAGCGAAGTTGAAACCAAAACGACAGCGTTCCTTGTGTGAAATGATTAGTTGTGAAATTTAGAATTCCAATTTATAAAACCCTAAACTCCCAAAACAAGTACCTGCAAGAACTGATTATGGCAACGACAATCAACGAAGCAACACAGAAAATATTTTCACCGGAGGCAATTCGCCCCGCCGCTAAACAGTCGCAGCTTTGCCTCATCGTCCCCGTCCGTCTTCGCCGCGCCATAAAGAAGTACCTCCGAGGTCTTTAATTTGTACTTTCTCTCCTTTCCTTAACCTCTACATATTCTGTACATTTCCTCTGATTCTCGGTGGTTAATTTGCTTTTGCAGAGCAAGAGGAACCTCACGTGAAGAGGAAGGTGTTGAGGCAATCGCAATCATTCAGTGAGATAAAAGATGTCAATCTGCAGCTTGCAGCTTCTACTTCGAAGGAGCTCGTTGAAGATCCATTAAATTCAGTTGATCAATCCCAGCGATGGAAGATTAAGAGCTCGTATGGTGATATCGGCCTCAAGTATAGAGATGGCGAGACGGTTGCTTATGTTACTTCTGGAATGCCTGCAGTTTACTCTGCTTGTTACAGAGTTTTCAAAGAGGTATGCATAACTAGGGCAATTTCATTTTATTTTGAAATGCTGAAAAAGAACATTATAAATTTTTTAGAAGAAGTTCTTTTCTTTCTCTTCTTGTCTGTAGGTTGGGAAAAGATTGCCTGATTTTGCTCCATCTAAAGTACTGGATTTTGGTTCTGGCACGGGATCGGCTTTCTGGTGATAACAATACATTCAATTATCTTTTAGTATTTACTGATACAATTATATTCATTTTCGTCAGTGATGAAATTAAATCATTGATAAAATGATTTGCCGATCAATGATAAAACTGTCATGTAGATGTATTGTTTCGATACTTCAGGAACCAGAAACGACATGGAAACATCGAAGAAACGTAAATTTTTTTTGGCAACACTTGAAAACATGGGAAAACGTGCATCAACGTTGTTTTAAAGTTTTTGTTAGATTGTGATATCGTGTTCTAAGTATATTTGATGTCTATATGCATCTTTAGCCTACTTTGCATGGATCAGTTTATGGAAGAGACTGAGCATTGTTTGAAATTTATTATAATGCATTTAGAGGTGTCAAAATGGACAGGGTTTTTTGGCCCGGCCCGGCCCGGCCCGTAGCCCGGGGAGAAAACTTGGCCCAGAGCCCTGCCCAAATATGGGCCCAGGCTTGGACAAATTTCCAAGCCTGGAGGGCCGGCCCTTGTTGGGCCTTGCTGGGTCCGGCCCGGTTCAGCCCTGCTGATTCCGGATCTAATTCCAATTCTAGTTTCATTGGGATGGAACTCTAAAAATATTTCGAAATTGATTTCTCATTATTTGATTCTTGTGCAAATGATTCAGAATCCTTATGCCTTTCGGATTTGTGGAAGAAAAGCTCTACACGATTTTCTACACTAGCACGACTTGCACGAGATGTCTTAGATGAAGATCTTTCTGCAGCGGGAAGCAGTTCTACGGTCCACTAATGATCAACCACCGTTAATAAATAGATGATAGATAATATATTATAATGTATTAGCAAATTTTTATTAGTATTTTTTATTTATTTATAACTTCATTGTAAAATCTGTTTTTTTCTCTTTAAGGCTGGGAGGTTTTTTTAATAGACCAATTATTTAATAATACACAATGAAGTCTTTATTTGGCCAAAAGTTTATTCTTTATTTAAGATGTTCTTAGACTCTTAGTTACATATTTGCGCAATTTATTTGATCTATTCAACCCCGTAGAATAAACTAACAAGAGTATTTTTTTTTTAAGACTCATAATTTCAAATAATCTTTCTTACTTTAATAATAATTTATTTTGAATATTTTATTTAAAAAAGGTCAGGTCCATTTTAGGCCTGATAAGATCCGGTCGAACACGGCCCATTTTAAGCTCGGATGGGCCGTGATAAACTCAAAAGGCTTTCCAAGCCGGGTCCAGACATATATTTTGAGAACGGGTCAAGTTCAGCCCGGCCCGACCCTGAATAGTAAAAAGCCCTGAACGGGTCGGGCTGGGCGTTCTGACACCTCTAAATGCATTAAATAATAGAGTTTGAGATAAAATTTTAAATACAACATAAAAAAAAGATTATAGATACTATGGCTTAAAGGAAAGTTAAAATTACTTTCAATGTATCTGTAAAGATCTTCATATGCAGTATTACAAGTTTCATACTGAAAGGTGTACTATACTATTATTCAAGCTTTATATTGAAAAAAGGTTTGTTCTCTAATATGATTCATAGAATGTTCAAGTTCATCCTCTTTTTACATTTATAGAATGTTCAAGTTCATTTTCTTCTTAGTCCATGATCAAATCTTTAGTCTTAGTTTACCTCAAATCTAAATATCGACTTTGCACGTGTGAATTGCCTTTTGTGTGTTTTTTTTTAATCAAATGTTTAACCCATGATTCCTTTTGTTTGGCTGTAACCATTTACATGTTTCAGTGGAAACGGGGCAGTTTCATACGAAACAGCGGAAACTCCTCAGACGGGCCTAAATATTCTGAATCTTTTTTGTATAATCTGTTTTAGACTCAGAGCAGTTGCAAGTTTTCTGTGGACTTTGGTTATTTCTCTTTCAGAATTGAAAAGGCATTTCAGATTTTTTTATACAGACAACAGTTCCAACTGAAGCAATTGAAGTAAGTTCGCATTATTTAAGAATTGTGTGAAATAAGTGAATTTTATCCGGTTGTTTCATTCTTAAAACCTTTCTGAAAAACTCCATAACTGTCACAACCCAAACCTTTCGTGACCAGCACGTGGCCCTTTTTATAACTCTCCTGGCCACGTAAGCCTCTGAATGTAACCCTGTAAACTTAGCAATATATATTTATACATATGTATATTACTAAGATCATTGTATAATATGAAAACTCATTTCATTAATTACTAAGATCACTATACATGTTGGGTATGTTCGACGGAGCGACCTACTAGTTCACATGAACCCTATTTACATTTCAAAAGTGGACTACAAAAGAATCAAAAGAAAACTCCTAACAATCTGGAAGGAGTAATCGACAAAGGAACTGTCAACTCCTGTCAGAGTATCCTGGATGCCCAACTAAGAACAATCCACTATCTGGAGAAGGAAAAATTTAACAAAAAGAGAGGGTGAGCTAAAACTCAGTGAATAAATATTACATAGTTACATTTTCAGGACAAGACTTCTGTAAACATGCACAATTAGAAAATAAATCATTAGCAAAGTTCAAATTTAATATACTAACTTCACACTAAAGAAACTCACATAGCTAAATCAATCGTTATACCCTTATCATTTCCCAACACCTATGTCAAACATATCAACTGTGTGATATCATAATTCGACAACCTAACATAATTAAAACATCATAATGTAACCACGCAATGGTTCACATCAGCACACACAAGTCGTCAGTTATATATTATCCTGCCATATACGGCTATAATATTAGTATACATGTATGACTCCACACACGTCATATATATATAACAGATCAAGGTGCACCAAGGCTATCATCACTGCTGATAGCTACAGCTATCCTGACGACTTGACAATCAATCAGACAATATGCAATCGTATCGCAATCAAATCCATATGCAGAATCGCACCCATTAGTCCTACAATTCCTTCATGATCACAATACTTAAGACAACCATGTCTTCACAAAGAGTTCATGTACATATCATGAAACGTTAATATACTTTAATTTCAATATGAACTTAATTTCCTGTACGCTTGTCCCGACTAATGCATGCCCCCTTCTTTTCTTATTCAAATAACCATTTAAAACCAAGTCTTTCATAAAACCACTAATATGACGAATCATTAATTTCAATCACTTATATCCAACAAACAAATCATAAACTATCATATCCAATCAATTAATTCCCATGAAATAGTTTATCGAGCATGAAGGATTTAAAATACTTTATGTAACCATATAACATTTACTCATAGTGGGATACATCAAAATTATAAAAGACATCGATTCAACTGGACTTCGGCGGAGGGTCTCTCGATGAACCTATTTCCGAAAAACAATGAATTTATAATTATAGCTACTATTGTAAATAACTATAGGACTAAATAAGAAATTTAGATATGCCACCTTCTTGTCACAATACTAGTTAGCCGGTATTAAAGCTAACTTAACTTAATCAATCCACCATAAGCCCTAATTGTCCCAATTCGATTTTTGTTTTATGAACTAATATTCTACTAATCTAACATTACTTCAACTTTACTATGATTGCTTTCATTTACTAGCAACCCATATACAAAAACATCTCCTTCTTCATTTCTCATTCTACCATAATTGTTACCATTTAACCCATATCCTAATAATCCCTTCACAAACCCTAATTTTTGAAAAATTCCAAATTATATCAATCAATTTGATTCCACCAACTCAAATTCATCCTTATTATATCAATATCAAACTATCATCATACTACAATTTCTAACATCTAAGCCAAAAAGAGAAATCAAAACTTTTGGGGATTTAGTGTTCTTACTTCAGATTCGGCAAATAGAGGAGGAATGATCCGATTTTTTTCGAAATTGAGGAGGGAACCAAGCTAACCACGAGTAGAATTTGAAGAAGCCCCCATGATTCGAAAATCTTAGCAACGTAGGTTGAATTTGCAGAAGGCAGGGAGAGAAAGAGAATGAAATTTCTTTTGTTTTTCTTTGTTTTTCCTTCTCTGTTTGTCGCAGGAGCAAGGGAGCTAAAAAGGTTTCATTTTCAAAAATTTATAGTTTGACCCCCTTCTTTCACTATAATTATTTTTTTTGCCCATTTGACTTTTCAACTTTTTTTTTTTTTTTTACTGGGTTCTCACAATAACCCTACTCAAAGAGATGATCATCGGGCTTCACAGCTACAGGTATCATCACCCTGCAAATTAGACATATATATGTTACCTAGCTTCTTCTTATTCTGATTCCCTTTCTTTTCTAAGCTAGGCAACAAAACCGATTCGATATCCGAGCCGAGATGCGCTTTCGCACTTGTTCAAGCGGGTCCAATACCCTTTCCGTCCCGGCTAGGCTAGGTGAATCCATCTCTTTTTCCGATGCGATATCCAATATCGAAGATAAAGGGATAGGGACCTACGGCTGACATGCTTGAGAGGTGTTCTTCGATGGCGCAGTCATTAGGATTAACGTAAATGAATACATATACTAGTAGTTCCAGTATATTCTTCAAATACTTACAGAAGATAGAGCCTATTGTTAATAGATCACATCAATTCCTCATTATTTGATTGAAAGTGGAATAACGTCAAACTCGTGTTCCTTTTCACTAAAAACAAATTAAACTCAAATTCATTTAAGCGACACTGCAATTCCAAGTCTAATTATAACCTCTATTTCCTATGAAGTTTAGTTGTATATTATGAAATGAATATAGAATTTAGGATTTAGGAATGTAACGATCGAAGATATGAAACTTTTTCACCGGTGTAGATGTGGAGATTACTTTTGTATAGACGAGGAGGAGTTGGCGAAAAAGGGGTATCCAGTGTTCAGAGATGGCCAATGGGTAGTACAGGTTTGGTTGAAGACAACATTGGATAATGATTTATCTATCTGCTTCTATTGCTTAAGGAGAATTCCAATAATGAAAATTTCACTTGATTATTGAATTTGTGTAGATTGAGATTTCATTGTTTTGTGTTCTATGTAAGCTGTAATGATTTTGTATATTAAGAAAAGAATGGTGGTTGACCAAAATTTGCAGAGAAATCGACGGTGGTTGTTTTGTTCATCGGATGGATTGAGAATAGAATGGTGAAAGGAATAACTTTTTAGGTTTATTTTACATGTGTTATATATATATATATATATATATATAACTTAAAAAGCAATCTTGACATGCTTATAATATCATGTTACTCCATATCTGAAATCTCAAGCTAATAACATGCTCAAAACTTACCAATCTACAAAAAATATTCTACATCCTTTCAACTTCTATGAATTCTTCCCTGACATTCTTATGGAAAATACAAAACTGTACTGTTCCATATACTATACAATTTCACACAATAAATTACACAAGACATGGAATTGTAGATACCTCAATCAGGACAGATCACAATACTGATATAAACACTTCAGCCAAAAGTTCATCAAGTATCAATTCCTCTATTTCCCGTCCCACACAATCTGTTTCAAATTGGATTTTCATCCAACCATCCCCCCCATCCCCCTTCGATAAATCGCGGGCCACCACATCATCCAGTGTCTGGTCCAGCACTGGCTCAGAGCTAATGTACCTGCTCATTCTTCCCCAAACCTCCTCGACAAGGCTCCCTTTCTTGATCTTCATTTGGTGGATGTAATGATTGAATGAGAATGGTTTCGGAAAATGAGAAAAAGAGGTTTCATAAATATCAACAACTGTCTCGTTAACCAAATCGAACAGAAGGCGATGTCGATCCGTATTTCCTGCAAATTCAACTTCATCGTCCAAACAAGTTTCGAAACTCTTGAATAACGCAGAATCCAATGGCCCATTTACGAAATCCTGTGTTCCGGTTAGGTTCTCATTTTCAGTTAAGACTGAGTTTTGAAGAACATATCTCACATAATCGAAGTCTGCATCATCTGAAATGTTGTATATATCAAAAGTATTGTCATGATTTATTTCTGTGCTTCCATTGGCCGGTATAGAATCAGAACTTAACCCGATTTGTATTATAGTTGAAGGGTCGGGCTCATTGATAGGATTGAGACTTTGAGTCAGACCAGAACCTGAAAATGTTGTGAAATTAAAAAGGTTCTGGAAGCTTTAACTCATAATTCATTAGAAATAGAGAGTTAAATATTTTGAATAAATACCTTCTGAGAGGATTGGATGCTTATCTGAAAGTTCAGGGCTAGAATTCAGTTTACAACCCATGTTGAGTTCTTGACTACAGTTGCTTACAACATTCTGGGATTCATGGGATTCAGCTTCATCCAAAGTACTTAAACTATCTACAACTTCAATATTTTCTCTACTAATACCTTTTGAATTCTGATCCACAACAGTTTTAATTGGTATATCTGTATGAAAATCCTCATAAGAAGCATAATTGAAAAGCGAGCAGAAGAGATCAAAATCAGGCAAAGAAAGATTCCTGCCATAGAATCTCCGATCAAGTTCACTTCTCGGAAGGTTGTTCTCACTTGTCAGCTTTAAGCTCCTTGACCTTGATTGCTGGCGCTTGACCACCTCATCTTTGTTGAGACTGATATCAAACAGTTGAGTATATCTTTCTAGAGAGTCCTTCAAAGAAGAAGTTCTAGTCATTCTTGAGAATACTTTATCCTTGACCTCACCTTCTCTTCTGGACATTGCCTCCACATTTTCTGGTATCTGTGAAGAGACTACTTCCTTGGCCATGTTTGGGTTGTTACTATTTCTCCTCTCCTTGAACACGTGCCTTATTTTCTGCTTCACTGAATTGAAACGGTTAACAACATATTGACTCCATGGCTGGTTCTTCAATTCTGGAGGTGATTCTATTGAAGATATCTTTTGAGATTTATGAGCAGAATCAGTAACAAACTTTGATGCTTCAACAGCTCGAATCGATTTTCCTCCTTCTCGAGGGAAGAACTCGTTTTGTTTGTGTTTAAGTGTAGTAGCAGGCAAACCAACTGCTGGAAATGATGAAGCTTTGGCTAGACCGATCCTCCTCGTAGTCGTTCTGACATGTGGACCCTGTACCATTTCCACGAATAATTTCTTGTTCGCTTCAAATATCTCTTTCACGTCAACATGGTCCTGAAATGAGTTGGCAGTAATTTCTCGGGTTTTCTGATGAGATAAATCATCGGTTGTAGGATGATCTGAAGGCTGCAAATTATGTGTTGAACTAACTTGATGTGGCCGCATATGTGCCGGGTAGTTTAATTTCCAGTATGCACGACTTTCTTCCACTGACATTCCCTTGGCTATTATTACTTTTATGCGAGACTTTCCAGACCTTTTGTTCCTAGAATCAGGTGTAGGGCCTGGTTTTACCTGATAAGTTACATAACCTATTTTCAGCTCATGTTCAATTGAAAAATAAAAAAGGACAGGAATTTACCATTAACAACATCTTAATAGAGTTAATACTGATTGAATATTAGGACTTACAAGTAGAGGTTGGGCTCCATCGGTGAGATATTCTGGAATTTCAGTGATATCAACATCACTCAAAATCGTCTGTGTAACTCCATTGCCTGAAATCAAGGGATAGAAATGGATAAATAGATAAACAAATATCTGACAAAACATAAACAGGCAAACTTGAAAAGAACCTAGTAAGTAGTAAAGTATTTGAAGGAGTCATTGCTGAAGTAATTGCAGTCTAACTTCCATGTTTATAGCTCAGTTTGTCTTGGCGTTTTAGAACTAGATTTCTGAACTTATAATTTTTGTATAAGATTAAATTTAACTTCACATATCATAATCATTTAAGAGTTTGAAATAGTTCCAAACGGGATTCTATAAACACCCAGGCAAACTGACCCTTCATGAAGTGAACAATTAGATAGAAGCAGAAAAATAAAAGAGAAAAAGATAGCAATGATTGAGATTAGTTACCTCTGGAATGAGTTCCTCTTTTCTGCTTTTTGTATGAAAGCTTCTTCTTAACGCTATGCCAAGGATGGTAATCGAGAATATGTCGTGGGCTCCAAAAGCAACCCGGATGGCTACTTTGGAATTGAATCATTGAGTCCTGCCGCTGTAAGTAGTTTTCCATCTTCAAACTACAAGGTTCCTAAACAGTCCTCCAAAAATCTTGACTATCTCAATGAGTCTCTGATAAAAGAAGGGGAAAAAAAACAACCATTTACAAACGAAGATAAGTTAGAAAACAGCATGATTCAAAATCCTTATCGAACAGAGGTATTAACCGAGTCATTTTATAAAACACCTTGCGAACAAAAATTGAGAGACGGCAAGAATAGTCAAAAACAGGAAGAAGACAAATCAACAGAAGCTCATAGCTACTAGATACGAAGAAACATGTCCAGAAAGAATGAGAAATAAGTGAAGTAAAAGAGACTTGTAACTCACTAATAAACTGATGATGATAACTGCTTGCTCATTCAATGCTTGACTCTCTTCTGCAATCAAGTCATGGATACTTTATAAATCAAAGGAAACGCCCCCAAGCAACAAGAAAGAAGACGAAATTCTTTTAAGAGAGTTTAGAAAAATCATATGACTGGAAGAAAATAAAAAAATATGTACATGCGATTTTGGATGGAGTTTATTTAATGGAGTTTTATGTTTATTTGACGTAAATCAAAGTTTTGACCAGAAAGAAAATGTAGAAGAAGGTCGTTGGTCGTTACGAAATGAAGACCGCGGGAAAGCAAGCTGAAACCTAATGGGCCCAAAGTTTGGGTCCAAAAAAAGCCCAAAATAAAATAAATTAGGTCGTTATGGTAAGATGTTAAGTACAATAATAATAGCTACTTACCAAACTAGTTTGATTCAACTTCTTATATTGGTTTGATTACCAAATTTATATAAAACTAAGTAGCTTTATTACCCAAAATTTTATACCTTGAAGTTGATGGATGCTTTTTTTTTTTTTTTTACTTTTGATTTGGCATAAAAAGTATAGGGATTATTATAATGTAAATGTATTTTTTAGATGGTATAAGTCTCGTTAATTTGTCCCACTACACTATGTATGAACCATTCAAAGCTAATTTTAGTTGCGTTTTCATTGATTTTTTCAAGTTTGGCCCAAAAAAAAAAAAAAAGAATATTCAATTTTGGTGGTATCTAGACGATTTCAACGAAAGGGATTGTGGAATTATCATAACCTCGCAATAAAGAGAGTAAGAACGTTGCTAATTAAAAAAACTAGAAAAATAGAATAAAATAACAAGTTGGTTAGTTCCGTGTCCGCTTGTGGTTTGAATCTTACACAAATGTGAGATGGTTGACCCACTTAGACTATGTCACTATGACCAGAAACACTTCAAAACTTACTAAAGGCTGTTTTTATGGGCTTGATTTACTAACAACATCACTTTTTTCTTGGCCCATTTTGGAAGTCACCGGAAACTCTAAGCCCAGGCGAAGAAGGGACTTGGACCAACCCAATTCGGTAAATAAATAGCCCACTATTTCCTTTATAATTAAAATGATGCTTGATTCTCATTATCATTAGGAATGTAATCACACTGTAGTTATTAAATATAGGTTTTTTTTTCCCCCTAATATTCTGTCCACAGTTATAGGTAGAGGCAAGTAGGATTCCTATAGATTCATATGCAACTTGTTTTATTTTTAATACCAAAAAGAACATAGTTCACTAGCTAGTTATAGAGCATCCTTTCATACTATTTCCTTTTTACTCCTTCCTATCTTAGTCCTTTTCCTTGTCTGAGAGAGAGACAGCCTTGTCTTGCACGCACGTTTACATATTGAAATTTTGTAAATGAGGAAAGAAAAAAAAAAATGAATTGGGCCCCACACTTCTGCCAAAACCCAAAAGCCTGACATTTCGGGTGGGGCCTATTGTTGGCCCAATACGTCCTCCAGACAATTGGGCCCGAATAACGTTTATCGAAACCAACAACATGTCGTCATTCACAAGATTGTTGTCCGATTAGATGATTATTGTATATATATATATATATATATACTTGTGAGATCTATTTTTCAGTGAGCTTCGTCGTTATCAGATAATTAATTAAATTATGAGATTTTTTTTTTTTTTTTTAATTTAATTAAAGCATTAACTAAAACTAGAGGGGTGGTTAACTTTCGCTTTGAGATCAGATAGAGCATAGTTAGTAGAAGGAAACTGGAAAGTCTTACGAGTCAGTGAAGTACTTCACTACCCAACGGCGTTTCTTAATTTTCTTTTTTTTTTTTCTCGCAACCGCTGCCCGGCGATGATCCGTAGTGGTGGCATGCAGATCAAATTATGGGCCCCATTTTTGCCTCTTTTTCTTTTCTAGGCCCATATTATAAACACACACCCGCTTGTGGTGGTCCACTCGCGTGCGCAATTAACGCGCTCCTATTATTATTCTAGTTCAAGCATAATTTTTTTTTTGTTTTTTTTTTTAAATTTTAATTAATCCCAATGCACTTAGATTTTGTTTGGTAATTTTTTTTAAAAATATTTTTTGTATTTTAAAAGATAAAAATCAGTTTTGAGGTTGGGATAAATTTGTTTAAGTTGATTTTTAGATCATAATTTCTCAAAATTGATGTTATATAAAAGATGAAAAATAGATTAGAAAAATTAAAATGATAAAATTATATTTAGTGATTTTTTTTTATATTTCAAAATATATATTTTTTATTTTTTTATTAATATGAATCAAATAAATTTAATATTCAAAAATAGATTTTTTTATCCCATATATCAATAATTTTGTAATTATTACTAGAATTACAAAAAATAAAATTTGTTATCAAATATTTAGTCTTATACTCTTTGCAATAACTAAGCAATAATAGTTATTCTTTTATTATTTATTATTTATTATTTATATTTTTACTTTTAAAAATAAAAGGGAGGATGCACGTGGCAGATTACTGCGGCGAGTAGGGTGTTGATCAATTACGCGTGAGTGGCGATTAGATGTGCATGAATCACCATCATAGCTTATCATTATCATGCATGCTAACAGCTCACGCTCCGTGCACTCACTCAGCTCGCTGACTCACTGACGACTCGCTTCACTCGCTTACTCTCCCACCTTCCTTCTGCCCGAGCTTACTCTCTCCGTCTCTCTCTTCGCTGCCGCAAATCTAATACCAAAAGCAAGCACACGATTCTCTCTCTCCCTCCCTCCCAGCAAGTGATGGCCGTCACTAAATTAATTTCCCATTATACCCCTACGATTTTCCTCTATTTCCTCCTCCTATCCCAAACTCCCATTTTGGAAGCTATCAACATCACCACCCTCCTCTCCGCCTTCCCCGACCTCTCCGACTTCACTTCCCTGCTCACCGCCACCACGAGCTCCGATCTATCCCGCCGTTCTTCCCTTACCCTCCTCGCCGTCTCAAACCCCTACCTCTCCGCTTCCTCCGACCTCACCCACCGCCTCTCCCAATCCGCCCTCGCCGATGTCCTCCGCTACCACGTCCTCTTAGAATACCTCTCCTTCTCCGACCTCCGCCAGATCTCACCTTCCGGAAAGCTCGTCACCACTCTCTTCCAAACCACCGGCCGCGCCACGAGCGACTTTGGCTCCGTGAACATCACGCGCAATCCATCAAACGGTGTTGTTTCGATTCACTCTCCAGCTCCTTACTCTCCCTCAAATGCCACCGTTTTGAATCTCATCGAGAACCTCCCCTACAATGTGAGCATCTTCACCGTCAATTCTCTTCTCATCCCTTATGGATTCGATCTTATGGCGTCGGAAACTCGACCGCCGTTAGGTCTGAACATCACTCAGGCCTTAATCGACGGCCATAACTTCAACGTGGCCGCCTCGATGCTATCTGCGTCCGGCGTGGTCGACGATTTCGAAGCGGATGAAGGTGGAGCCGGAATCACACTGTTCGTCCCCACCGATACGGCCTTCGCCGATCTTCCGATCACCGTCAATCTTCAATCTCTTCCAGCGGATAAGAAAGCTGTGGTTTTGAAGTTTCACGTGCTTCATTCATACTATCCATTAGGTTCATTGGAGTCGATTGTGAACCCGGTTCAACCCACATTAGCGACGGAAGAAAAGGGAGCTTACAGCTACACGCTCAATATTTCTAGGGTTAACGGATCCGTCGCGATTGATACAGGGATTGTTCAGGCCACGGTGACCCAGACGGTGTTTGATCAGAAACCGGTCGCCATTTTTGGGGTTTCTAAGGTTCTATTGCCGAGGGAAATTTTTGGGAGTAATCCGATAGTTACGCCTAAACCAGGCCGTGATATGATTGCTCCGCCGCCGGAAATTGCGCCTTCGTCGGAGGATTCAATTGAGCCAAATGGCCCTGAATCACGCCTCCCCTCTCCGCCTGGATTCCGTGAAGAAATGCGATCGGAAGCTACTGTAATTAGTGTCGCCTCGAGCTTCGTCTTCAATCTCTGTTGTATAGCATTGTTCTTCATGGTATGAGATCTGATTATTTTTCACCCCCATCTTCATCACATTCATCTCGGTTCATTTTTTTTTTTTCATAAATTAATTTTTTCCCCCCCGCTTTTGCACACACCTTGAATTGAATTAGGCAACGAAAAAACCAGCCATTTTTTTTTTCCTGATTATCATGTTCATCTGTCTGAATAATTCATTTGGGAGGAGCAACCAAAAAAAAAAGAAAAAAGATGCGCTAATTTTGTTTCTTTGTCTGGAATTTATGTTGTAATCTTGTAAGAATCGTCGATAATTCTTAATCTAATGCTCTCTCTACTGTACAAATATTGAATGAAGAAAGATTTGATTTTTTTAGAAATCTCTTTCCTTTCCTTTCCTTTCTTGAGGTGGAGGAAATTGTAATGTTCATCTTCATCAGATCAAATTGGCTCCTTTCTTTGTCTCAGAAATGAATAAAATTAAAACAAAAAACAAAAAACAAAAAAAAATAATCTTCCCTTATGGATAGCAGCAGCAGCAGCAGCAGCAGTCATGTAAAGCAGAGGTACCCTCTCAGCTCTCTGCTTCTAATATTTTTTTTTTTTTTAACTTTTTAGCTTTCTCAGAAGTAGTCTGATTTGCTTGCTTATGTAATGTCACTGTTATGAATGTAACCAAAGGGCAAAGGCCTCATCATTTGGATAATTTCAACATGCTAACACAACACGAGTTCGTCGAAACTGAAGTCTCTAATAAATTATATGTTGTCTTTAGTAAATGTATCAAAACTGGGAGCTGGATGTATGTAATGAATAACTTCATCTTTTAAGTACTTGCCTCAGCAGTCGGTCACAGTTAGGCCATGGTTAGGAAGCTATATTCCTTGAGGGAGAAAGGTGGATGACAGACAGAAAGGGCTGGTAGTGGGGTCCAATAAATACACAATTGGACGGTGGTGATCTACTGCAAAAATGAAAAGCTGGAAAGATGTTGATAGGACTGCCTCTGTTTTTATTTTCTCTTTTGGTTAGTACAATGTACGGCCAGATCTGGTGGGGAGTAAATATGGACGGACTCAGCCACAGCCACAGCCCCCGCCACGGAGGGAAGAAGAATTCAGTGTCAAAGGCGAGTGTGAATAGATTTCCACCTTACTCGGCCTCTTCTCCTGTCGTGTCTCTTTTTGTATTTTGCCCATTTTTTGGGCTGCTCTCTGTATTTTTTTGGGTTCCTCTTTTAAAGGGGCCCCATCTTTTGGTTTCTTCTTATGTTTATATTTCTCCTTTTTCAATCCAACAAAACTATAGCACTAAACTGTTATGTAATTACATTATAGTTTTAGTGGGCTTGCTACTAGAACCCACCCCCACATGGCACATGGGTTGCGTTTTGGGCAGGTTTGCTTTAGTTGGGCCTTGTGCTATTTTTTTTTTCTTTTGGGTGTGAAAGTAACAATCTGATTAAAGAGGCCCATCGGTTTGGATGATGCCAGATCATCATCTAAGCCACATCATCACTAGTTTGTTTTAGTACCCACTACGTGAGTATACATAGTCAATCATTACAACTTACAAGTTTCTAAGACTCAAACGGAACAATAGTAAGTTTCTTCTCCATACGAAGAAAGGAGCGAATGATACGAAACTTCAAACATAGAACAAAATATTGTAATACCGAGTCAATCCATATACGTGTTTAAAAAAACAAAAACAAAATTAAAACGAGTAAAATGTGGAAGCAATGAGACGGGTTGGCAAACATGAAGTTTGCCCATAATGCATGCTTTTGACTAAAATATCTTCCGAGTTCAAACTCAAACATGGCCAAAAACCCACGGCGTTGGAAAACCCAACATGTTTTCAACTCGATGACTCATGCTTTGATTTTTTATAAAGACAGTGCCACAGTCGTATACTGTATATGTATATATAGCAACAGAGGTCATGTATGTATGTATGTATGTATGTATGACCACAAGATAGCTCTATGTGGAGACAGAAGATGAGGAACAGAAACAGAAACTCCTTACCTATTTTGACCTAGCTAGCTAGCTATCAGTAAAGTGATTAGATTTTTGAAATCGAATATAAACTAACTACGCTTGTTAAGAGAAGGTTCAAGGTAGTAGTACTTCATGCTTTGTCAAAGACACAAAGGAAAATTGGCATTAGCTATATGGAGGAGCAAGAGGGTACGTACGTGGATGGCAAGGAATGGAGATAACGTAACAAGCAAAGGGAGAGGGAAAGGGATGGTAGGTAGTGGTCTAAGTGGTGGCTAGTGGGTACGGTAATGGCGGTGCATGTTAGCTAATGACAATGACCATGATGGCTATTATAAATTCCCCTCTTCTAGCGTCAAAAACAATTTGGATTACGTGTTTGCTTAATGGCTAGCATTTCTTAATTCATTTAAAATATCTTTGTTTAGACTTTTGAGTAGTCTTAGCTACCGCCCTAGCACATTTCATGGTGTCAAATTTCAAATATTAGTTTTTGCTCTAAGTTTCTTTGAGAGATTTAAATTTTGGGTTGATTGGATTATTTAAAAATTGTGGAATAATTAAATATAAATTAATTATCTAGAAGGGATTTTTGTTTTTGTTTTTAAATCGGTTATATATGTGATTAATTTGATTTATAATTTTTAAATAGATCATATCTACTTTCAAATTTTTTCGATCAAGAAAAAAAAAATTTTTTTTTTATTTTTATTTTAATTTTATTTTTGGAAAAGGAAGCTCACATAAAATTTGAATGCTTAGTTTGGTTTTCATGTGTACAAATTCAAGTCACAAAAGATGTTTGAACTTTGAAGATATTTTTTGATTTTCTTGACCCTTTATATCACCCTTTTTTTTTTTTTTTTTTTTTGTTGACCATTAATTAGTTGATTAGAAATGCTTACATTCAGGCAACATAGTTTTCAAGTTGACCGACCTCAAATCTTAATTCATCCGGCGCTTAGTATATGATAAGGACATATGTCACATAAGATAGAGAAGAAAGCTAAAAAAATCATTCCAAAACAAGTTTTCTTTCTCTTTCATATCACCAACCCATACAAATACGTAGTTACATACATAATATATAACTTTGATCTCATTGATCTAACACTTTTGTATGAATCTTAAGTTTTTCTACCTCTAACAGATCAGACATCATCGATCAAAGCAAAATCTGAGAGGGTCAAGGATCAGGTGAGTCGAAGGCAAACGGGGACGTAAAGTACTCTAAAAACACAATAAGCTAGGAAACTATTCACATATACAACCGAACCCACCCGACCCGATTAGAAGAATATATGCAAAGTGATAGAGTAACTCAAGGAGATATAATAATCAAGATTAGTTCTTAATGATTACTAATAATTAACATGAGTATAGTCAAGTGAAGTTTAAAAGGAGGGGCATTAACATGTACGAGGCATAATTTTATAGGACTAGGGTCATTATTCAAGTGGACCCATTACTTGGTACTAAACTATAGTTTTAGTTTTTCTTCTTCCACAAATATGATCACCATGATCCTGAGATCTTTTATTATATAATATATTAAATTTCACAATTTATTATTTATTTGAATAGTAGTGACAAACGTCTTTGGTTTGACTTCATGTCATGCTTTATTATATAGTCTTATATATATATATATATATATATATAATTTAATAAAGTTAGTAACATACATCGATCTATCAATCTATATGGTAAACTATGAGAATGATTTCTTACCAATATAAAATGTGAGTGTATGTTTGTGGAGATGGTGGCTGAGGAAAGCTTCCCACTTGCAATTTAGAAATGATGATGGGTGGTGGCTTTGAATTCTCAAATGGGAACATTATTATCGAAGTGGACATTAAGCTTTTCGCAATTCTTTATTTGTAAATATAATATATATATATATATATATATAAAAGGTTCTTTTTTCTTCTTTTCTTTTTCTAATCAATATATTATCTATTCAAAAAAAAAAAAAAAAAAAAAAAAACCCTTATAATTTGGATTAGTTCACATCCATCCTTTTGTGTTTGGTGGTTTTAGATGATGGCTCAAGATGCTGTATATGTACCTTAGAAAAACCCCCATTCATACTTAAATACCCTACATTGCCACCTGTCTATTCCCTATTGGCTGCTCATATGTAACCATGTTGACATTATAGGCAACACCATGACACCAAAAGGAAGAAGAGAGAATATGTTCAATAATCACATTCCAATACGATAAAAATAAATGGTATGTAGATTTAACTGCTTTTTATAAACTATGAAGTTATTTTATGATACGTTGTGTATTAATTTTAATATGATGAAATTATATGGTGACTTATTTTGATATTTTTAATCTATATTATATACGAGTATTTTGAAATTTAATTTAATTTATTTTAATAATATTATTATTGAAGTTTATTTCAAAAATTATTTAAAAATTAGCGATATAAATTATTAGCGTGAATAATATAAAAACACTGCTCTATATTAGTTCCAAAGCATGCAATATCATATTCAAATACTTATCGTTGTAGTTGAAATTAGTTTAATTCAAAACATGCTTATTATGTGTAATTAATTTAATTGATTTTAATCAAATTTGCAAGTACTTCTTAGTCAACTTCAGCTGCCTCTCTTATCAAGTCCACTTAATGATAATTAGGAATTTTCTTAATGGTTTACTTAATTATTAAGATATATTTAGAGGATCTTAAATCAAGTTTAGTCAATAAAAAACAAAATTTCATATTATTTAGAATATTATATATACTTATTTATATTATTCAGACACTTTTTACTAGTTAGTTTATTATAACTATAAATTAATTCATAGCCAAAAACAAAACACAAATGAAAGGAAAAAGAAAAACAAGGATTATTAGACGGTAGGAACTTAAAAGAGGGAAACATTGAGTTGACAAAGCAAATTAGCCAGGTGTCAGTCAACACGTTGTTATCACCTCATTCAATTCAATCAATCTACTATCCCCGCTTTTCGATCCAACGGCGAGGATGGCACACCTTTCCATGCACATTCATTTCATGATTTGAACTTATTTTCTCTTTTGTCAAATTTGACTTTTTTTCAAAATAAAAAATTCTTTAACTTGAACTCAACGGCTTTCTTCAAACAAACGCTCGTCCACACCAGCCAAATCACGTACGTTGATCTCAACCATGGCCCACCAAGTCCCAGTGATATCATACATTTGAATCAACGCGTGGAATCCACGCTCCATCCTGAACGTAAGTGATCCGCGTTTTTGTTTCCTACAACCCAATCGCGGGTTTACTTTAAACCCTGACCTTAGTCAACGCTCCCCCACACACACATATAAATTTTTTAATTTGATCTCTTTATTTATTTATTATTTATTTTTTTTTTTAGAATTGAAATAAAGAAAGTGTTTTTCCCGTGACCAAAACCTCTCACTTAAAGTCAACGCCTCTCTCTCTCTATCTCTTTCCTTTTACTCTCTCATAAGGTTCTCTTCTTTCGCCATTCATAAATTCTGCCATGAAATATCAGTATTAGCTTTTCGTCAAGTTTCTCAGACGATTCATTTTTTCTCAATCCAGATTTCATATTTTTTCCGATGGGTAACGGTGTCGGAAAGCTGAGTGCTTGTTTCACCGGAGTCGGTGATGGTCGCCGGAGGCCAGACATATCTGTTCTCATATCGGATCCTCTCGACGAGGGATTGGGCCACTCCTTCTGCTACGTACGACCCGACCCGTCTCGTATCTCATCATCAAAGGTCCATTCAGAACAAACGACGACGTTTAGAGCAATCTCAGGCGCTTCAATCAGTGCGAACACTTCTACTCCTCTCTCTACGTCGCTAATCGATCTCTATTCCTATAACAGCATCGACCGAGCTGCCGCTTTTGAAAGCTCCATCTCCTTCGCTTCGATTCCTCTCCAACCGATTCCACGAAATTTGATCAACTCCGGTCCGATTTCTGGAAATTACAATGGCTTTCCGAGCTCTGGCCCGCTGGAAAGGGGTTTTGTATCCGGCCCGATCGAGCGCGGATTCATGTCCGGCCCGTTGGACCGTAGACTTTTCTCCGGCCCGATGGAAAAGGGCTCCTCCGATGAGTTTCCGAGGAGCTTCTCTCCGGGCCGTTTTGATTTCAGATCCAGATCGAGAAAAGGGCGGCTAATGCGGATCCTTCGGCGAGCGATATCGAAGACGATATATCGTGGAGGTCAAAACTCCATCGTCACGCCGATCAAAGGGGTTAAAGAACCCGCCTGGATTATCGGAACCGATAAGCACAACGAGAATATGACGATAAGTAGCGTGAATTTGAGCAGCGATGGTAGTTTGGAAGATGATGATTCCATGGAAAGCCAGAATCTACAGTGGGCGCAGGGGAAAGCAGGGGAGGATCGAGTTCATATCGTCGTTTCGGAAGAACACGGGTGGGTCTTCGTCGGAATCTATGATGGATTCAACGGCCCAGATGCTCCGGATTTTCTTCTCTCTAATTTATATTCATCTGTTCATAAAGAGCTTAAAGGTTTATTATGGGATGAGAAGTTCGAATCAGCCATATCTACCACTCCTGTTCGGTCGGAAAATTCTTTCTCTGGAACTAGAGAATTGTTACAACAGTTTAGTGACAGTGATTTTCCAAGGAATCATATCTTTGATGATTGTTCTCACTGTTTTGATCAAGAGAATCATCCTTGTGCAAGTGGGGATGGGAATTTCGACTCCAATTCGAGGATTAGAAAAGGAAGAAATTCTAAAACGAAATATCCAGGAGCTGCCAAGAAGTGGGAAGATAATCAAAGAAGGTGGAAATGCGAGTGGGACCGGGAAAGGGTCGAACTGGACCAGAGGTTAAAGGAGAAGTTGAACCGGTCCGGGTCGGATAAATCAATCAATCACAATGATGTATTGAAAGCTCTGTCTCAAGGTTTGGTGAAAGCAGAGGAAGCCTATTTGGAAATTGCAGACAAGATGGTTCTAGAAAATCCTGAACTAGCTTTAATGGGTTCTTGTGTGCTTGTAATGCTTCTGAAGGGAGAAGATGTTTATGTGATGAATGTGGGTGATAGTCGAGTGGTTTTGGCTCAAAAGGCTGAGCCCGATTATTGGGTCGGAAAGGTTCGACAGGACCTAGAGAGGATTAATGAAGAAACAATGCATGATCTTGAGGGTTTAGATAGTGATGATGCTCCTTATTCTATTCCTAACTTGAATGCTGTTCAGCTTTCAATGGATCACAGCACAAAAGTGGAAGAGGTAATATCTTATTATCTCTTGGACGTCATTTGGGTTCTCTGTTTTGCTTTGTTAATTTGATCTAACTTTTCCTATTTTGTTGCCATGTTTAGGAAGTTCAGAGGATTAAAAATGAACACCAGGACGATTCATTAGCCATAATGAATGACCGTGTGAAAGGTTCATTGATGGTGACTCGAGCCTTTGGAGCCGGTTTTTTAAAACAGGTTTGTAATCATATTCCTTGTGAAATGTCCTGTTTCATGTCGTTATAGAATTTGTCTTTGATTATTGAAATTTTGCTGATCTTGTTCTGTTCTTATTTTTGCAGCCTAAGTGGAACAATGCACTTCTAGAGACGTTCCAAATCGACTACGTAGGAAATTCCCCATACATCACTTGTTCCCCATCTCTGAAACATCACAGATTAGGGCCGAAAGACCGGTTCTTGATCTTATCGTCAGATGGGCTTTACCAATACTTCACAAATGAAGAAGCTGTTTCTGAAGTCGAGCTTTTCATCACACTACAGCCCGAAGGCGATCCAGCGCAACATCTCGTTCAAGAAGTTCTCTTCAGAGCAGCCAGGAAAGCTGGTATGAATATCGATTTTTTCCCTCTTTTCTTTCCTGAAAAGTGCAATAAAATCCTAAACTAATTTTTTCAATCTAAACAGGTATGGACTTCCACGAGTTGCTTGACATACCACAAGGCGATAGAAGAAGGCAGTACCATGACGATGTTTCGATTATCGTTATTTCTTTAGAGGGGATGATTTGGAGATCATGTGTATAACCAGAGAAATAAAAATTAAAAAAAAAAATTTAAAGAGAAAAGAACAAAAGAACAAAAGACAACAGATTAGATATAAAGAGAAGAAGAAGAAATCCACCCAAGAAAAAGGTCAGGCATTTTACCCCCACTTGGACCTTTTTTGGTTACCCCTTTCAGAATCAGCTTTGTAAGATACCCAAACAAGCCTTAGGGGAAGAAGTATGTTTGATTGGGCTTGAAAGAGAAATTGTGCGGTTTATGATTTGGGTGATGAGGGAATGTAAGAAGTCATAAGGTACTTAATAAAAAAGCAAATTTGACTTTTGAAGTTGTATCTCTAACCATCACTTTCTTCTGCAAAATCTGGAATGACTACTTTGTTTGTAAAGTTGCTCACCTTTTATCCTTTTTCTCTGTACTAAAAAAACTAAACTAGCATGCATATGCTGGAAAGCTAGCTGTTGATTCTATAGCAATTCAACTGGGTTTCAAATGGGGTGCTGTCTGATACAATTTAAGAACTCATATCAACCAACCCAAGTTGGGATTGGTATTTATCATAAATAAATGTACACATTAAGTTAAATAGAACAAGACTTGCCAAATATGAGAAAACCATTACTGTAAGTGAGACAAGTTTGAAGGAAGAGATGGGGTGATGCAGGGAACAAGCATGAAGCATCTCTCTACTTGGTAAGAACTTAAAACGTGGCAAAACAACAACGGCAGCAATTCAATTCAAACGGTGATGATAGATCATAGATATAATAATCGTAATTGTGTTTGTGTTTGTGTTTGTGTAGGTATATGTATAGGTATAGGTATAGGTATAGGTATAGGTATATGTATATGTATATGTATATGTATATGTATATGTATATGTATATGTATATGTATATGTATATGTATATGTATATGTATATGTATATGTATGTGTATATGTATGTCATTTAATTTGGTCCCAACTGCTATCTACTTTGGAATTGGAAAGTAAATGCAATATTTCACTTGGGAAGCTGAAGTAATGAAACACCCGAATAGAATATTAAAGAAATATAAAAAAGCAATTAAGACGGTAAACTAGTTTAATTTTCAAACTATAATAACCATGATCGCTCATCCCGGTATTGAGAAATCGTATTAAGACGGCAATTAGAGAAGTTTGACTTAGTATATAATAGGGGAGTCGTTGACCCACAATTCCCTAACAAAGTCATACTCGAATTCTTCTCCCAACATAAAAGTATTCTTTTCTCGTCACCCAAACAATGTCTTCTAACTTGAGCAAATCCAACAGCATCAACACGAGCAGCAGTACCCCTTCTTTTCCATGAACTCAAAAAGCAAGCTTCATTTTATCTCAAGGAGAAGATCAAGACAGCTAGACTGGCTCTCACTGATGTTACAGCAGCTCAACTGTAATAAACAACACACAATTTTGTTTATACATAAAGCAATTTTTCAATACATCTTGTGTATAAAGCATGTTCATAATTCCTTCTTACCGTTTTCTAGATGCATTTTTAAAAAGGTTGACTGAAGAAGCTATTAGTGGAAACCTGGATGCACTAACCCTGGCTTCAATCTCCAAGGCTGCTTTCGATCTCGATGATTATTCGAGAATTCTGGAAATTCTACACAAAAATTTCTTTTTTCTTTTAGAATCATTACAGTTATTATGAATTCTGATGTGATGTTTCTGGAACCAGATTGTTGAAATTTGAAAGGAAATGGTGTATGATTATCCTTGATCGCTTATTGACTCATGAACCAGAGAGTGTTGCACTTGAGTTTCAAACTGAAAAAGATGTTTTTACACAAATGGGAAGCTTTCAATTTATAGATGAAAATGGGTATGTTCTTAATTTGAAATAAGAGAGTAAGGAAAAGTATTCATGTTATTTGTCCTAATAACTTCATCTTATGTGTGTTAAACATATTCAATTGGGGTCTTGTTGTTAGAAAGAAATCAGAGAGGATTCTGAATTTACTCGAAAGAGGACCCGCTCTCAAGCAGACCGAGCCTTATTTCTAGACTAATTTCTATACATCTATTGCCTAGCTAAAATTCCTTATATAAGTTGTACAGCTGTCTATATTGATCACAGCTAGAAGAGGTAAAATTCCCGTTACAAGGACTGTTTTTTAGGCTGATTAGGATCCCTTTCCTCCCATCATATTCTGAGCTGTATAAATAGGACCTTAGCCTAGGTACTTTGAGATACATAAATATTTATTCAGAAATTCACGTATATATATAAATTCACGTATATTCTTACCATCTAGCATTTCTTCTCTACTTCTTCTAAGGGCTCGTCTTCGTTGTCTATTCTACTTGTTTTCTCTAACCATTCTACAGATCTTGAAAGGTTCAAATCTGGACTAGTTTACAAGTGTTGTTCGCTACCTGCCCCTGGAATAAATTTTGAACCACTAGTAGCCCCTCAAGATCCTCCTCCAGCACTTGATCATGCTCCGAACACTGTCATGGAATCCACTCCTCTCCGCTGAAGCACTAGAGTCTCCAAGCCTCCTGTTCGGTGTGGTTTCAATGATCATGTTTTTCTGTCAACCACATTGTCGTCTATTTCTATTCCATCTTCTTGTAAACAGACCATAAAGCGTGAGTTTTGACAGAAAGCAATGCGAGCAAGACTTTAAGCACTTGAGGAAAACTAGACTTGGGATATTTTATCATGTCCTTCATTCGTAAAGCCAATTGGGAGTAAATAGGTGTTTTCTGTTAAACTCAAATCTAACAGCTTCTTAGATCGGTACAAAGCTCGATTAGTAGCACTTGAGAATAAGCAAGAGTTAAGGCTTTATGATTAGACCTTTACCTCTGTTGTAAAGATGACCATGATTAGACGACTATTTCAATTGTCGCCTCTAATTGTTGGTCGTCATATCAGATGGATGCAAAGAATGCTTTCATGCATGTAGACTTTAAAGAAGACATCTATATGAAGCTTCCCTCTGGTATGTTCACAACCTCACCGAATGATGTATGTAAGCTTCTGTGTTTTCTTTATGGCTTAAAGCAAGCTCCACAAGCATGATTTGAGAAGTTTCACAGCACCAATCTCCAGTTTAATTTCATACAAAGTCAATATGATGCATCTCTTTTTCGTAAGAGTTCTATAAGTATGGTTATTTTCCTATTTTATATAGATGATATTATTATTACCGATACTGACAATATTTTAATTAGTAAAGTTCAGGCTATGTTACTTAATTATTTTCATATAAAAGATCTTGAAAATCTAACATACTTTCTAGGTCTTGAGGCCGCTTCTTGACCATATGGCATATTCTTAAACCAACAAAAGTACAGGCAGGATCTTATCACCTTGGTTGGCCTAGAGGACGCTTCAGGTGTTGATACTCCTATGGAAGTCAATGTGAAGCTTCAAAAAGATGAAGAGGATCCGTGGCTAGATTTGATTCTCTATAAGCGATTAGTTGGTAGTCTTATCTACTTGACAATTACTAAGCCTAACATTTCTTATGCTATCCACATGGTCGGCATGTTCATGCAGTCTCCTCGATATCTTCATTTATCTACAGTCCGTCGCATCATCCGTTATCTCTTTGGTTATCGAATTAAGATTATTTTTTCCAGTTCGTTATTATCTTCAGTTGATTGCTCATTGTGATGTAGATTGGGCAGACTATCCCGATACATGGAAGTTCACTACTAGGTAGGGTTGAGCAAAATTTCAGTTTTCGGTAAAATCGAATCGAAACTGAAACCGCAACTAACTCAGATTTTCACCGATTTGATCATAAAAATCAAATGAAACTAAACCAATAATAGACCGGTCAGTTTCAGTCAAAACTGGTCAATTTTTTTTATTTTTCACACAATTTTTTTTTAATTTCTACTTAATTATATCACTATATACATAATTGATGAGCATATATTAATATTATGATGTATATAATTTTTATATTATTCAATAATTTATTTTGTAAAGTTACCTTCATTAATATCATTTTTTAATAAAATTCGACATTATAACAATTAAAAATATCATTTTGCCTTTATATCATAATCAAAATAATATTCAAATATATCATAAATTCATAATCCATCGATTCAATATCATCCAAATGAGTATAAAGCAGTTTAAATGATTTTTTATACTAAATGAAGAAAACAATTCATTTATCACATATCAATTTATAAATTATTTTACTCAAAATAAGAGTTTTCAAACTTATACAAATACGATAAATACTAAGATAGAAATTGAGAGTTATGATTATGGTTAAAATTATAATTAAAAAAAATAAGTGTTTTGGTCGGTGCACCTAAACCAACCCACACCGACAACCGATTTAAGGAAAATTGTTTCGGTCGGTACAATTTTTTTGGCTCACCCCTACTACTGGGTGGTGTTACGGTGCATATATCTCAATGATGCACTAATTTCTTGGAAATGTAAGAAACAAGAATGTGTCTCAAAATCGTCCACTGAGGCTGAATATCGAGCCATGTCGGTTGCTTGTTCAGAAATTGTGTGGTTACGGGATCTTCTTTCCAAGCTTGGATTCCCTCAGGCTATTCCATTTCATGGTGACAATACTAGTGCTATTCAAATTGCTGCAAATCCGGTATTCCATGAACATGCGAAGTACATTGAAATGGGTTGTCATTCTATACATGAAGCTTTTGAACGCCAAACGATCGCTCTTACATACATATTCTCGAGTCTTTAAATAGTGGATATTTTCACCAATCCCTCATTCAAGACATCAATTTCTTACTGGCAAATTGATGTTTGCTGACATACCCGCACCAATTTAAGGGGATTTCAATGGATATGTATTAAGTAGCGAACCTAATTTTTATGCATCTATTGCCTACCTAAAATTCATTATATAAGTTGTATAGCTGAGTGTACAACCTAATTTCTATATTGTTACAGTTGGAATAGGTAAAATCCCGGACTGTTTTTTAGGCTGATTAAGATCCTAATTTTCCTCCCATCATATTCCTAGTAGATCTTTATATATAGGACCTTAGCCTTTGTACTTTGAGATTCAGAAATATTCAGAAATTCACGGCTCGTAAGCTAACGAGGGAGATTCAAGGATTCGGAAGCTTTTGCAGGAGATCTTCATCATTATCATCGCATGGCATTCTTCTGAGAGAATCTTCATCATCATCAATGGAAGCTTAAGAAATCTGCACTTCTCAGCACAATGGTGATCATGATGACAATCAGGTCGAAGATGAAGAAAATGGTCAGGTCTTGAGTAAAAAACAACTTCTGTTGAAGGAAAAAATATGCATTTTTCGGGTAGTGAGAAAGATGAATCTGGGACTCGATCGAGAACAACAAAGATCATCCATTTTATAAATTGGAGCTTCTTTCTGGGTAATGTTAAGATTATGGTTCTACTTCAAGTTTTGTATGTTGGGTAGACTTTGAAGATTTCAAGTTTCTAAAACCTTGTTAGTTATTAGTATTCACCCTGTTTAGTGTTTACTAACTGCTTAACTTAACCAAAGAGTATATCAGCAAACCAAAGCTTAACAAATATTATCGACAAAACCGAAGAGTATACGATACACAGAACCATTTCTTCTTTTTTTCTGGAGTATGTAATGGAATATGACAACTTAAAAGCATTAAGCAAAAAGGAAGGACGTGTAGAATTGCCTTTAATGAAGAAAAACCTCTATCTATGTACGAGAGAGAAAAATATATCAACACATACAAACTCACTCTGAATGAAGAACCTTCAAAAGGGGTATCTCAAGATTTGAAAAGCCACTCTTGAATGGCTAACCGCAACGTATGGTTCGAGGTAAGCTGCAAGTGATTCAGTTTCAAGTTGGTCATGGGTGAAGTCTCGTGCCCGTTTTCCAGCCATTCTCTCATTGCTTCTCCTTCATATGTAAACCCGTCCGCCGCAATTTGAGGGTCATGCATTATTTCCTGAAAAAATGAAGGCACAAGAATGATTGGTTTATCTTGCTTTTGGGATAGTTCGCCCGGCTAAACGGGTCATTAGCTCAATCATCTGAGACCAGAAAATTCCCTAGATGAACAGGCTTAAAAATAATCTGACAATGCAACCAATCCAGAATAATCATTGAAATAGAAAAGGATTTCCAACTCAGCAAAGCAATAATGAGGTGGATATTCTAATTGGTTGCAGTGTAAAATTACATTTTTGGTTCACCCAAGAATCCCTCTTGAATCAATACATAAGAAAAAATTCAACACTTACTTGCAAGATGGGGCACAAGAAATAAGGCGGGATCGGGTTCTCTTCCAATACATACAACTGTTGCAATTCTCTCACCAAAGCCGGAGTCAACTCCAGTCTACCCCGACCAATCAACTCGCAGCATTGTAGACCAACATCTATTAATTTTCTCACAACCTGTTCAGGCCAATCACCGCCCGAAAAGTCCAAAACTGATGAAACGTGTCCAGAAGAGACCACCTTTCTCACTTCACCAACTAACCCAATTGTTGGTTTTGCAGTTAGTAACTGCAAAATGATTAGTCCAAACGAGTAAATATCTGACTTAGTCGTCATCACTCCTGTTCTTTGAAACTCCGGATCAGTATAAGAAAATGCACCCTTTGGTTCTGTACTCCTACGGAAACTCGGGCAATGCAGCGTCTCCTCCGATACTAATCTACAAATTCCGAAATCACATATCTTGGACCTGAGTTCAGAATCTAATAGAATACTCTCAAGTTTAAGATCCCCATGGAATACTCCCTCAGGTTTTGTACAGTGTAAGAAGTAAAGGGCACTTGCGATTTCGGCGATTATCCTTGCCCGGGTCTTCCACGTCAAGGGGGGAGTGTTGACTTTCTGGAAAAGTTGACTTTGAAGGCTCCCATTTGGCATGTATTCATACACTAGGGCCCACGCCTCAGGACATACCCCGAGCAGTGTGACCAAATGGGGATGTTGTAGTTTCACAAGTACTTGAACCTAAATTTCAGAACCAGGTTAGAAAAAGAAACTGTTCCTAAACTCCATTTTGGGTCTAAAATAAAGTTTGCACAAAAACTCGAGTATTTTACCTCTTCTTGGAATTCAGATGGACCCTGCATGTTATGTGGATTAAGCTTCCTTATAGCAACTGTTCGGCTTGACAATTCGCCCTTATAAACAGAACCATATCCATCCTGACTGATCTTAAAACTCTCCGAAAAATTACAAGTTGCAGTTTCTAATTCAGAAAATGAAAACTCAGACAATTGAGGCAATTCTTCCACAAATCCAACAAACCCGTTATGGTAATTTGACGATCCAACCTGCTCGGTCCTCCACTTTTGAAGCCAGCTCAAAGCTTCCATCTTCTGTTTTTGGATCTTCTCCTTCTCTTGCCTGAGACTTGATATGGATTCTTGAACCAGTTCTAATTCCCCTGCCGCTTCATTAAAACGTAGGTTTACTTCCTGTAAACGGCTGCCTAGAAGAGCAACGTTCTGTATCGTTTTCTGCAGCTCTTTACGCACTTCTTCTCTTTGTTCTAAGAGCTTTTCTTGTTCATGGACTGAAGCTTTTAGTGCTTCCGAGACCTCATTTTGGAGTTTAACTTCATTTACATGGGATGTCTTAACATGTATGAGCTAAAAGAAATAAGAGAGAAAAATGTTAGACAACTAATGACAAAAGGGTTTTAACCAAAAAAAAAAAAAAACTGATGAAAAAACTGTACAGGATTGCTATAGAATTATAGTCACCTTTTTCATGGTCCCAATAGCTTCTAATTCCGATTTTCTGCGCTTGAACAGTTCCGAAATGGCATCATTTACTGACTCCTTGGTTTGTACTCTAGCTTCTTTAAGCTGAGAATGTAATAGGCATATTTCATTCCTTGATGAAGTGGGGGATTCAGGCTGAATACTATTGTTTAGAGTAGAGACTGAAATTTCGGAAGGTAAAATCTCGGGCTGAGTCCAAGATGGAGAAGAAGTTGACGGTCCTTGAGCCGATTTTCGGGTCCAGACATGCCGGCCTTTGTTGATAAACCAAATCTCACAAGGCAAGGGAGCATATCTTGCTGCATAATTTGCTTTGCTTGAGTTCTTTACTTTCACCTTCATGCAACTAACAGCAGATAATTTCTTACAAATTAGGATTTTGATACTAATTATGGAACAATTTGCAAATCACCTCCTTAGACTATAGAAAGCGAAAATATTCGTACTTATCTGGTACAGATCGTAGGGTTCCCATAACAAGCTTTGTAATCCCATGTGTGTTAACTAAATCTACAATTCCTTTCTGAACTTGATCTGCTTCTGCAGTGACAAAGCTGGTCTTCACCTGTAAAACAAATTCTATCACTGATTAACGAAATCCGAATAAAAAGAAAACATACATATTGTTGATGAAATATGAAACACATAAATAGAACATATACCTTGGCTCTGGTACAGAAATCCAAGTAGTAGTTTAGAAGCTTCTTTGTTTGTTCCCACTCTTTCTTCCTGAAATGACTCACCACATCTTTATTTGCTTGACTTACTGGTAGTTTTCCTACTGCACATTAGTTCCATTGAGTTTTCTTCAGTACAGAGTTTTTGTTGAAAGAAATTATTGAAAAAGAAGATATCCAGAGAAAATCAGAATGTCTAGAGAGAGAGAGAGACATAAACTTACAGAGGGTGGGAATTACAGGAGAGGGCTGATGTATATGGAGGAGGCAGATCTCTTTATCCCCAAATCGAGTAAAAGTCCATTGAAGTAAACTCAGATCTCTATCCATAGTCTTCCCAACAGCCACATGAACAACAAAATCACCACTACAGCCGCCACGGCGGACTTCTTCCGGAAGGCAAGTAGGAGTCATCTTCTGATCAAACCCTTGTACGAAAGCGGTTGAAGAAGAGAACCCATAAATCCGATCAACAACATATGGAGCAATATGAGCTGGACATGAAGGATTCAAGAGCTCCATTTTTGCAGAACAGAGATTTCAGAAACAGAGCCAATAATCATAGAGGAAGAAGAAAGAAAACCTTCGGAGGTGTTAGGGATTAAGGCGGGCATGTGTAAATCAGACTTCTTCCTCTTCTTCCTCTCCTTCTGCTGTTTTTTTTTTTTCTTTATGCTGAATTTGAATATTCTGGAATCATTCCTTTGTGCTCTTTTTATGTCAAATTGAGAACTTTACTTTTATGTTGACTTCACTGACACAACCCATTAACATATAATAATACTCTGTTTTTTGGACCCAAGGAGGGAAGGGGAGAAAAAAAAAAAAAAAAAAAAGACAGAAACCATCATCTTCTTCTTCCTGAGACGATATTGTAGTACTGTGTTTTTGCTTGAACTATATGAACAGAGGGAAAATGTCTGACACTAAGAGATCCAAATCCTTAGCTTTTCTTTAAGTTCATGAGAAGAACGCTTTCTCAAATATTTTTCTGTGAATTAACCAAAAACGAACATAAAATTCTTTTCACCTAATAAATAATATTAATCTCATATATCTAACATACAATATATTATATAAAAATAATTTTATAATAATTTTAATAAAACATATAACTAGACATATACAAATTTTTCATCATCTTAAATTTGAGAGGAAATAATAGTAGTTGTCTTTTTCAGAAAATAGGAAAAAAAAAAAAAAGTAAAGTTGAATTGATGATGATCCAATTTTTATTTTTATTTTTATTTTATTATTATTATTATTTTTATTATTATTTTTTTTTATTTTAATTTTTAATTTTTAATTTTTAATTTTTAATTTTTAATTTTTAATTTAAAATAAATAATGATTGCTAACCATAATGGACAGAAATTTCAATGTGTAAAGAGTATATACGAATAAGAATTGCGTAAGCGTATGAAATGGGGTATAAAAGTAATGATGTCCGAATGTCTGATAATGATGACGATAATGTCTTGTATTAAAAGACGAATCGAATCCTCCTCCCTCGTTATTGGTGAAGAAAAAAAGAGTAAACTAAAATAATAAATTAATTAATTTTAAATAAATAAAATTATATATATACTTTGTTATCATTGGGAGAGAAATAAATGGAAAAATAAAATACAATATCTTCATTCTTTGCTATTGGATGTTTTGTAATAATTTTTTATTTTGCCAACTATCAAACTGATTATTATTATTATTATTATTTTCTTTTTTTTTTTCAAGAGTAAACGTCTAGTGGAAGACTCATTTTCTCAAATAATTTTATTATTAATGTTATTTTTAATTAAATAAGAAAATATTAGGGTAAAAATAACTTTTACTATGCATTTAATGTAATGAATATTGAAATTTAACGAAATTAAGTGCAAATTAAATTGTTTAGGAAGAGAAATTTACTTAATGTGAATATAACATGGATCAATTAAAAGACCATGAAAGATTTCGTATTTTTTTTAGTGTTGAGGAAAGAAAGTGGGAGGGATCTTGAGAAATAGTTGTTAGTTAAAATAAGAGAGGAAAAGGGGGAAGAAAGATGGATTAATATGAAAGAGAGAAGCGATAAAATGCATCGGATTGATGGAGAAACGAAAAAAAGCTCCCATTAATTGTGAAGAGGAGCTAAAGATGAGGAGATGCTAGGCCATAAAGTAAAAAGATGGAATCCTTTATATATATATATATATATATAATTATTTAAAATAAAACTAAGAGTAAATTAGTATACGTGAAAATTAAACTTTTGTATAGATATAAGCTTGGTCGGATATGGTTATATTCGACCGACACGATCTTAGTATTAAGATTTATGTATGTTATTGTTAAGATAATACTCTTGATTTATCTGATGATAAACTATTCTACTAAAGTTTGTTCTTCGTCACCGAAAATAAAGATACATAGAAAAACTCTCGGTATTGGAGAAAAAAAAAGTTGTATGTATTGTTAATCTCTTATTTACATAATCTCCCTTAATAATGTGTTTGGATAATTTCTTTCGAAAGTTTTTATTTTGTGAATTGAAAAATGCACTCCCCAAACGGGTTTATAACGAGCAAGTGACCTTTTTTTAATTAATCAAAAATACCTTTAAAAAAAACGTAAGATAAAAAATTGAAAAAAAAAAGAAAGAAAAAGAAGAGAAACATAAAGTGGATCCATCTCATTTCGAATATAATACGTTTGTCGTATTATAATACACCGAGGAAAAAACGGTGGTCTCAAATCTCATTTGTTGGTGTTTTGGGGACAGGAATACTTCAATACAACTTGCTAAGTTATGAAACCTTATTGGCCCCAAAAAGAAATTACAAAAATAATAATAATAAAATAATACTAATAAAATATATATATATATAATAATAGTAATAATTTTGAAACTTTCAATGTAGTAAGTACATTGTTGATTGTACAACTCAATTTTACTTCAAGCTATTATTGATTGTACAACATTAAGAACAACTGCTACAGTTTCCATTCAGCTCAAAAGGCCATATATAATGCATTCTCCATGATGCAGGGACGAAACTCAACAAGCAAATGCTTACACTATATACAACAACTATAAATTTATACACACACATTGCTTACAGTTACATTATTATTATTATAAATAAATAAATAAATAAAAGTTTAAAATTAAGGGAAAACAAACAATTAACACAATCAAAAAGTGAAATTCCAAATTTATCGGATCTGAAAGGAAGCCATCATTAATGACAAATCTCAGAGAGCTTTGGATTATATCATCGAATGTTGTGTTCAACAAATTGCTTAGAGGAAGACAACATTTGAAAGAACTGAAACCTCTCCAACCACCATAGCCTCTACTACTTAATATAATTGTTCAAAATACAACACAAGAAAAGTTGGTACAAAACAAAGGAAGGGTTCTTTCGACCTTGAATTTCATCGAAAAGGAGGGAGGCACTCACCTGTCCCCCCCGACCATTTATCTCAGGCAGAATCAAAAGCATTTCCTATGCACAATTGATGGACCTGACTCATCATACTCTGCTTTCGCAATCCACATCTGCATTTCATTAAGTGATTGAAGTTAATTGACCGATTTGATAGAATGGTGACAGATATTTAAGGATGATTTATGTAAATCTGCAACAAAATATAGATGCTGAGGTCAATCTATTTCTTTCTGTTAGAGAGTCCAGACCAAACATCTATACCGGATATATATTAGGAAATAGAAACTTATGACACACATTAGGTTCCCCCATCAACACCATCACTATTATACGTACCTGCTGGAAAGTGCTGAGAGATGCCAAGATAGACCCACCAATCCAGACACTGTACTTTCTCTCGGGTGGGGCCACCACCTTAATTTTCATGCTGCTAGGGGCCAAAGCAGTAATTTCCTTGCTCATTCTGTCACCAATGCCCGTGAACATGGTAGATCCACCACTAAGAACAATGTTTCCATACAAATCCTTCCTAATATCAACATCGCACTTCATGATAGAATTGTAAGTCGTTTCATGAATACCAGCAGCTTCCATTCCGATCATGGATGGCTGGAAAAGAACTTCCGGACAACGGAATCGCTCAGCACCAATAGTAATTACCTGCCCATCGGGCAATTCATAGCTTTTCTCAACAGCAGAGCTAGTCTTAGAAGTTTCAAGTTCTTGCTCATAATCAAGAGCGATATATGCAAGCTTCTCCTTCATGTCTCTTACAATTTCACGCTCAGCAGTGGTGGTAAAGGAATAGCCACGCTCGGTCAGGATTTTCATAAGGGCATCGGTGAGGTCACGGCCTGCAAGGTCAAGCCGAAGTATAGCATGGGGGAGGGCATACCCCTCATAAATGGGGACAGTGTGGCTGACACCATCTCCTGAGTCCAAAACAATACCTGAAGAAAAAAAAATGGAACACACAAGTGAAATATTCTAAGAGAAAGAATTGTTGGACTGGTAATAAATACCAAATCTGAATAACATGTCTCACTATAACACTACTAAGAGCCACGAAGATCAGTTGTCGATCATTTAACCAGCTTTGCTTAGTTAGATTTCTTACCAGTTGTGCGTCCACTGGCGTAGAGGGAAAGAACAGCCTGGATGGCAACGTACATAGCAGGAGTGTTGAAAGTCTCAAACATGATCTGGGTCATCTTTTCACGGTTAGCCTTTGGGTTAAGAGGTGCTTCAGTGAGTAGAACAGGGTGTTCTTCGGGGGACACACGGAGTTCATTGTAGAAGGTGTGATGCCAGATTTTCTCCATGTCATCCCAATTGCTCACAATTCCATGCTCAATGGGGTACTTCAAAGTCAATATACCACGCTTGGACTGAGCTTCATCACCGACATATGCATCTTTCTGACCCATGCCAACCATTACCCCCGTGTGACGTGGGCGACCCACAATGCTGGGGAAAACAGCTCTTGGAGCATCATCTCCAGCAAACCCAGCCTAAGGAAGTTGACCATTTATAAGAAACAAATCCATTTAAAAAGAATTCAAGGAAACAATGTGTATCCTTGAAAGATACTATGTTTTGCAGCAACAGGATCTCTAGCAGATTAATTTTATCTAAAAATACTAAAAACAAGTACCTTGACCATTCCAGTTCCATTATCACAGACAAGTGGCTGAATATCATCAGCTTCTGCCATCTTTAATCACTGGCTGGAAAGAGATATAAACACGAGCTTAGAGCAAAAGATAATGACAGAAGAAAGAAGCCTATTTGCTATGAAAGTCGAAAGATAGACTAAGAGAGGCATGTAATATATGGATGATAGGAGATCACATAGTTTAACAACAGAGACCAATCTATCGAATCATGATGATAGTTAAACAGTGAAAAGAAAAAGAAAAAGAAAAAAGAAAAGATAATATGTTCATTAAAATGATATTCACCATTTACGAATCCATATGTTCAGAAGAGAAATATGCTTCCATATAGCTAACGGAATAGGGCAATGTTCTAAATAGAATCAAATCATAAATCTTTTGACAAAATAAAAATCCAGGCCGACCACATATATGCAGAAGATTCAAAGCCATCAAACCTTTGATACTGAATGCAGTATAAGATATCCAAAGAAAACAATCAGTTTTGATCCAAAATAAAAAATCAGCCAGGAAACTACTATGGAAACAAATCCGAACAGTTCTTGATAGAATGCAAAAGCTTCCCGAAAATGCGCATCAAGAATTCAACGATCATACCAGAACAAACCTTCCAGACCAAAAACACAGATCCACATTTCCCATCGATCTGAATAATATTTACTCTGACTGAAATCTCATTCCATTTTCTAGAATTTCCCAAGAAACAAAACATAATAAATGCAAGCGAAAACTGATAAATGCAGGGAATTTAGTCACCTGAGAATCGAAGCAAGAACAAGCTGTGCTGTTGTAGTGAGAGAAAAATAATCGAGAGTGAGAGAAAGAGAGGAGGCTCCGATAGCAGCTTCCCGCCCTTGGGCCTTGAGGTTCAAAAAAAAAATCCGTAAATGCTAGAAACTGAAACTGAAAATGGAGTTTTATATGAACTCGTTTCCTTCGCTTTATTTGGAAGTATAATCCTGGCCGTGGGATTCTCTTACACCAGCGAGATTGAAGGTGTTATCGACGCTTGTCGTCGCGGGCTGGGCTCCCCGTAGTTACAGGCTGACTTGAAATATGTCCTTTTCAATGGCCATGCGCAATTACCGGATTACCCCTAGGCACATCGACTGGAGAAAAAGGCCCTTCAAGTCCAAAAGTTGTGGACCAGCGTGAGCCCATACCAACTGCATCTGGATCATCATTTTACAGCCCAGTCCCCGTAGTCGTTTTTTCTTTTGCTCCAAAAAGAACAAAGTACTACAAGCTAACCTTTTTTCACATTTAGAATCTAGATAACAAAAGATGAGGAAACAATGATGAATAACGAAAATGTGGGGAGGAAATTATTTAGGTGGAAAAGAAAATGATAATTGTTATTAATGAGGGAAAGGAAATGATTATTTGAGATGGGCATGATGAATAAACGAGAGTATTTGTAAAATTGATCTTAGTTCGAACTTTTTCTAAACAATTAGATTCAATAAAAAAATTTCCGCAAAAATGGACTCTTATTTTGATTTGTATTTACTTTTTAAGTTAAAAATAATAATAATTATTATTATTATTTTATATTTTGAACTGAAATATGTGTGATTGATTGAATAATTTAAGTTTTGAGTGAAATATTGGTGAAAAGATAAGAAATACTATGTTCATAGAGTTTTTGATGGCTTACGTTTTGAATCTCAGAGATTTCGAGATCTATGTTCTTTGATCTCGATGCTCGGATAGGGTTTGAATATGACCATTGAGCATCGAGATGAGAGACTTCAAAGTCTCTGACCTCAATGTTTGATGCTCGATATGTTAGTAAGACTAGAATTCTCTTAAGTGCATTGTAATTTAACTTCCAAAAAAAAAAAAAAAACTAGAATTCTTAGGCATCGAGCATAGAGAACATAGACCCAATTCATTAATCTCTTATCATGATGCTCGATTGGTATGTTCATGACCCATCGAGATGAGAGAACAAAGACTTCCAATTCTCTGTTATCAATTCTCAATGTCTGATGGGTTTGTAATAATAGAACAGTCGGGCATCGAGCATTAAGGTTAAAGACTTTGATGTATTTGATTTTTCATCTCGATGGCTCGATGGGTACTTTCAAAACCTATCGAGCATTGAGATTAGCGGATCAAAGACTTAGAAGTCTATATTCACAATGTTTGATGTTCGATAGGTTTGAAAGACTAGAACCCTTAAGCCAACAAATATTACTAGTTTGGTTTAAATTTCAAATATATTTGATTGTTCATATTTTTACATATATATATATTTATTTGTTTATTGTTTATATTAATCTTTATTTTGGATTATGTTTTGTTCATTTCAGGATAAAGAAATTGCAATCCGTCATGAACTTAGACCTATAAGAAAATGATAGATAAGTAGGAAGTGGTGGTTGTTGATATTAAGAAAAAATTTATCACATGACAATTTGAGATATTTAAGAATACCTGCTTCGAACACTTCTTTTCAATAAATGTCCTCTAAAAAATTCTAGCCAAATTGTTAACTATCTCATTGTTTAATGAGTTGAGTGCATGAAGAAAAATGATTTGTGATCTATTGTCCAAGGGAAGTCAGTGCAGTTTAGTATGAGAGAGTGGGTTCTGATGACGAGGTGGAAGTATCATGGTTATCCATCCGACTCGATGGCCGGTTGGTTAACAAAAGACGACCGACTGTTTAAGAAGTATTTTGGTGGGAAAGTTATCCGAGCTTCGGAGTTATAAAGGTTCAAAAGCGATGAATGGACTAACAAAGATAATGATATTATTAAGATTACTTTTGTATACTTTATCGAAGTAGTATTGTATGTTCAAGAGAGGAAGATTAATATTCGACTCTCTACCTTCGTCATAGCAAATAACTCGGTAAGATAACAGTTACCCTTGCGGCAGAGTTTATTCTTAATTGAAGGCTCCAATAAAAAATGATCTATTCCTTATTAGACGTACGATGATAATAAAGAATAAAAAAAAAATCATAACAATTTTTTTTTTCTTTTACCAAATTAATTTGTTAACCCTATGATTCTTTAAACAAAATTTAATTAACAAAATAAATAAATTAAATAAAATACGAATATTATTTCTCATTCTTCAACACAACCAAACAAATAATATTAATTAACTTATTATATATATATATTTTTATTCTAATTCACATTCCGACCAAAAAGTCGAACCAAACAATCGCTTACATTCTCAATCATCCTCATTGTCTTCCTTCTAATGTTAATTACTTAATCCCCTCTTAATCATTATCCTTCTCAATAGCTTGTTTTTTCTAATGGCAGTTTTTAACTTGTGACGTTAGGCTTAAGTACTTGGTGTTATTCAGCTACTATAAAAGGATTCCATTATATCATGGCCCATTGGGCCGAAAAGTGTACTAGAAGTGTTAGGGCTTCTAATCAATGATAGGCCCATGTAGTGCAATACAGGTTTCCTGCCCAAAGCCCAAAAGGTGAAAAGAAATCATATATTAAAATTAAGAAAGTTTAGCTGCCCTTTTCTTTTAGGAAGCAATGATTGACGGTGGTGGACTTGACTTTCTTGCATGTAAGAATTGGTACCGAAATCATCCACCCCACAAAAAGAAAAGCACCTTTCTTTCTCCTGTCAATTATTGGATCCTTCCCCTTCCCCATCCCATCCCATTCTGAAATTTTGCCTTGGGTTGCTCTTAACAATTTACAATCTTGTGGGGTATAAAAGTGATTCCTTTTCTCTTTATAGTCAACATTGTTCACTTATGATTTTCTTACTCTTTTCCTTTTTCCTAACCTATTCCAGCTTGCTTCCATCTCTGTCAAACACCCATACCTAATAAGAACTCTATAATAGATTTTATTTCATTGTTATGAATATGTGCTGAATTATTTTCCTAGCAAATAAACACTTCTTCGATCTTCACACTCATGGCTCAACAGGTATTGCATTTGTTTCCATTCCTTCATCTCAACTTTTCTTATTCTCTTTTTCTATATTGTCTTGAACGTATTTGTGGAAATGCCTGAATGATATTTTTTTAATAGCAGGAGGAGGGCTGGCCTCTTGGTCTACACCCACTGACAGTCAGAGTGGGCCTACCTCCTAGAACTATAAGCCCGGATTTTTCTGGATCAATATCTTTCAACACTTTAATCTCAGCTTCTCCTTCTTCCTCCTCTGATTCTTCATCTGCCTTAGACACAGAGGTTAGTTAAAATGACCCAAATCTAAGGTCTTATCTTTATTGTAATGTACACATTTCTTATCGACAAATACTTTCGATGTATGAATGCAGTCCACAGGATCTTTCTTTCATGACAAGAGCATAACACTCGGACGTCTTATCGGCATCTCGAATGTTCTAGAAATTACCAGAAGATCGGACAGAAGGCTCCAAACCGAAGAGACAGCAAAAGACAAGAAGAGTAGTAGCAAGTCCAAGACATGGTTTTACTCTTTGTGTTCAAGAAACAGTAGTACTGATGTTGTCCAGAATGTCCAGAATGCTCCTTCTCTTGCCCACTTTCTAGAAGTGGAGAGAAGAGCTGCCAATGATTATAGAATGAGTTTTACGGATCCGCCCATCTACGGCCGGCCAATTGCCGAATCGAACTCCCTATTTGTTGATGGATGTATAGCTCCTCCTCGATTAGAAACTAGTTCTGATTTTGAGAGCTGCAGAAATGGGGTGTTCTTTTCATGCATATGTGGACAGCCCAGCTATTAACAAAGAGTTATTTTTTCTCTTTGGTTCTGTCTATTATGTTCTGTTCAATGATATTTATTGAGATTTAAGGTTCTCGGCTTAGAATTAAATTAAATCTATAAATAAATGTATTAATTTAATTTGGGCCTTTGTTGGGCTTTGGATTGGAAGGGGGGGTTTTGGTGGGCTTGGCTTTTCCTTTTTGTTTCTTTCTAGATGGGTGTTCTGGAACCCAATCAAATCAAATGCGCTAGGATCCTCGTATCAAAGTAAAAAACGTGTTTAAGTCAGTCGTCAGGTGTTTTTTTTTTTTTTTTACCCTTCGAAACATACCCACGTGTCAACATCATATCCCCTGATTCGCACAACGCCCCACACCCACGCATCCTCCTGCCCTACACGGATAAACTGGCTCTTTGAACTGGATCCGGTCCAAACATGTTAATCCAAATGGAGCCAGTCAATCTCATGGCATTATTACGCCAACCAATTTCCCAACAGGCTCTTCAAAATAGTTATGTTTTGTCGTTTCATTTAGATCCGTATTAGAAAATTTTTAAGGTAATTTATAAACTGATTGATCATAATACATGAATTTGATATGATATAATATTTATAATTGTGATTAAGAATTCCTGATATTCTTGCCGAAAATGTCTTTATCAACATCATTTTTGTTTTCTCGCAGAAGCAGCAGCCATCGAAGAAAATATGAATTTGAAAGAAGAAATGATAAATATGCAAATATTATTTCATTTTCAACCCTCTAAATTTGAGTGAATCTTTACAACCCTCCTAAGATGTTACAGAAAGGACCTTAAAAATATGAAATCACATGCAAATAAGAAAACATATTTTGACACAAAAAGGGTATCTTATACAACAATCCCCAATGCGACACACTGCACAGCAATTTCACTCTGTTTATTTCCTAACTCTACCGACATATAAATTCCTATCTATACTTTACACATAAAATAATGGTTAACTTTGTTTGGATAAAGGGAAACCTGATTTCTTTTCCAGATTCCATCCAGCACCATGTATGTCATTATGGTTTATCAACCCTCTCATTTTCAGCAGCAGCTATCCTTCCGGACCCGCGTCCTACAACCCTTCCAAACGAGCCAACGGCCGATAAGCTCTTGAAGCTGCTACTTCCCTCATTGCTGAAATTTGTTGACCTTCTTCCCTTTCTTGTCTTGGTCTTATTGACACGATCTGTTTCCTCAACTGTTTTGATCTTTGCAACTACCAACCGAACAATACTGCTCCGGCAAAATGGGCAAACAGGGGACATTAGACTTGCTGTTTTCGGGTTCGGTTTGTTGTGGCAACAAAGGGTTAAGACACATTGGGCACACATTTGATGACCACAATACTGGACTTCTATTGTGCATACTTGCTCAAAGCAAATAGAGCATAACTCTGTATCACCATCCTGCAAATAGGTCCAATATTCGATCAGTTTGAATTACAATCATCTCTTCTTGGGTTTCTAATGGAAGATTTTTGCATTATTACCTCAGAGACATTGTCATCAATACTTTCATCCGAGTGTGATGGAGATGGAAGAGGGCAATGAGTTCTTCTCTTCAAGATCTCTTTCTCTCTCTCAAGGTTTGCATCCATTAGGGCTCGTTCTAAGAGAGCTTTTGCTTCTTGGTTAAGCTCGCTGATGAACTTCAAAGGTGATGGCCAAACGAGAGGTTCGGCTGAGGCAGGATTTAGCAAGGCTGCACAGGTTCCATGGTTGTACTTCAGAGCAACATTATAAGGAATTCTCCTGCAAAGAAATTAGCGGCCTTATAATTCAAAGTCTATGTAGAGATCGAATGAGTATGAAAAAGGTGCAAGTCTTTGTTTCTTTTTTTTTTTTTTTGGTTTTTCGAAATTAAAAGAAGAGAGATTACCCCGTTGAATCTCGGTGGAGACGATCTGCACCCCAGGCTAATAATTCACGGATGCAATCCAAGGAACCCCCTTGGGCTGCCAAATGAAGAGGAGTGCTCCCTGGGCAGCTGTAAATAGATATTCTTTTTGTTAAGCTACAGTTATACCAATACTCAGCAGTACTTATGAGTCATGATTAAGAAACTAATAGTATGTAATAATTACCCATATCCAACAGTAGAAGCACAAACAAGAGCTCCATTGTCTAACAATGTATGTACACATTCAGGCTGTCTTCTCCGAGCCGCCAAATGCAAAGGTGTTGCTCCCTTATTGTCTCTAACATTCACAAATCGTGCAAATCCCCTACAATCCAAATTTCCACCAAATATGAAGTAGCAGAGCACTGATTAGAAAATCAGTCTAAAAGACAACTAAAATCAATCTGTAGACTTCAACCAGCCGTCTGGAAACCAAGCACGAATTCAATTCATTCTAACCGAATTCTCCATCTCTGAAAAATGAACTCATGGAATCTCGAAGAACGATAAATTCAATCCAATTCTGATGAAAAACTTGATACCATTAAAATAAACATAAGAAGAAGATTACCATGAAAATGCAACAGGGCTTGTATGAGCAGCAGAAAGAATGGCTTGAAGGCAATCAGAATGGCCATAATAAGCAGCATAATGCAAACAAGTTCTTCCGTGTAGGGAATCAAACATCAAAATCTGAAACATAACAACTTACTGAGTTATATAAATCAATATGCGCCAGACCACAAAGAGAGCCGGAAATTTGTGAAAAATATAAAACATACATTTGCTCCTACTTCAAGAAGCTTTCTCAAGCAATCGATCTTTCCATGCATTGCAGCCAACATAAGCGGGGTCTGAAATTTGAATCCAAATCATAATTAGAATTTAGAAGAAAACAAGCACATAGACAATCACTATGAAATCAAATGTAAAACGAAAGAAACCAATCTCACCTGCTTGTTACGATTAATCAAATCTTGATTAACAGATCGTTCCAAAAGCATACAGAGAATCTATAAACCCATTAATACTCAATCAGAAAACTGGAAAAACCAGAAAACTCGTTTACTTTCCATTATCCTAAAGAAACACGTAAAAATTCACCTCGATCTGACCATTAGCAGCGGCTATATGGAGTGGAGATTGGCGATCGAAGACAGTAGTTTGATTCAAGAGAGCCGGTTCTCTCTCTAGAGCTGTTTTTAATGTCTCTAAGTCTCCACGCTGTACAGCAGTAAATAACTCATTCTCATTCCTCGCTCCACAACTCAATCCCTGTCCCATCTCTCTCTCTCTCTCTCTCTCTCTCTCTCTGTGTGTCCTGTGGCGAAGCTCTGCCCTGGTCAGGCGGAGGAGGACTTCCAACTCTATCGTGAGCCACCTACCATTAATGGCGGTAGATTTTGCTAAACAAGATGAAGAAAGTTCACACTTTTAAGTACCATATGGTCGAGAGGGAGAGAGAGAGTGGGAGTTTAAAGAGCTGCCCGGGGAAGCCTGCTGACCTCGTCAAATAGGACTAAGGAATTCGGGCAGCAGTTATATATTTTCTCGGGCAGATGTACAGTCAGAACAGACTACTATTTTTTATTTTTTAATATACAAATTACAAAATAACAAAAAAACAAAGTAAAGGTTTAACTTACACGTGATTTGATTAGGAAGAGATCTGGGGCGTTCAAAGTATTGACTATTCACGACAGCCGTTGATTTTATTATAGGTCTAGATTTGGAATGGTAGATTTAGAGAGATAACCACAATAATATTATGGATTACAACATAATTAGTTGATTAGTCCTTGTTATTTCCATTCGCCAATAAAATCATTCCATGTAAGTGGGCCACTGGGACACATATACATCATTACATCCTCTTTCACGCAAGTAGGCTGAATTCAACAGCTCCTATAAAATAAATAAATAAATAAATACTATATTATATACTATTTTTGTATGCAGTTCATATGGACATATCTCATATTTTGGTATGTAAGAGAAATCTTTGGTAGTTAACATTTTGGTTTAACTAATAATAAGTAGGATTCCTCAATTAAAAAATACTGTTACTTGTGGAAAAGTAAAAAAAAAAAAAAACATATGGTTAGCGTGCAAGTAAAGTTAGTTCAAACGCCCGCCTTTACACACTGAAAATAATAATCAAATATAATAATAATAATAATAATAAATTAAAATTTTATTATAAGAAAAAAAAAAAAAAAAAAACCAAGAAATGGTGAAGGAATTTGTACGGTCAAAGGGAGAAGTAAGGAACAATTCGATCAAATTCCTTCTTTGTAACATTCCTCAAATTTAAGCTGAAGCAAAGTATAAGACTCAATTGTTAGATCACTGAGCACAACAATGCAAGAAACGTAACCTAAATACATATCAAGTCAGAATGCAAGAAAAAACAATCATCTCATCTCCTCTCCGGCATCGGCTTCGCATTGCCCTCCGAACCCCCTACAACCTCCCTCGATAATTACTAAAAAAATGAATAAATAAAATATATTTATATCTTGTGTTTCTTTAAAAAAATTTTAAAACCGAGACGAGATTAATATGTAATAAAGTCTAATAAATCATTATTATTGGTTAGATTACAGTTACATAATAAAACATTTTATTTAAAGTTCAAACTTCAGTTTATACCTCAAACTTGATCCCTAAAATTTTAATACAATTTTTAAATTTTTATAAGAAAAAAAAAATTAGATATCTAAAACATCTAATCCGTTTCGTGTCGGATTGATTCGGATTGGATAATTCTTAAATTTTTTTTTTTTTCAAATCAGATATATGATCCAATAAAAAAAATACGGATATCCATTAATGTTAGAGCAGTATCTGACATTCGTCCCTTCCCTTAAACTACAAAGTTAACTACTGTTCCTTCTAGAACCTTCTTACACAGACTAATGCTTTCGGATGTCGGACGGTTCGTTCCTGAGATTTTATTCATCGTAAGGTTTGTCGGCTGTGTTTAAGATTACCCCCAGTAGCTGTAGCGTAATAATGTAACGTAATGGAACTGATTAAGATTCAAATAATGACATTTCGTTGAATAGAATGGAGGTGGGTCCTATTTTGAATCATGAAAGCAAGTAGGAAGCGATTCTTTAATGTTGGCTTGTTCGATTACAACAAGTAATACATAATTGCTTGGGTTGATTCATATAGATAGATACCACCACGACAAAGAGATTTACTGGTCCAGATACTCCATAAGATTCTGATGTTGATGGACTTGAAGAAGGCTTATTACAGATTAGATTCTTGGTTTTTTATTATGACTTGCATATATATTTAGATATATTCAAGATTCAATCATAGTTGCTTACTGGCTTATCTCTATCTATATAAAAATTACACTCCATATCAACATGCTTGCATGGCATATAATACCGATATGTCGATTTCTGGCTCTGCCTCAAGGATCGGTATTTCGCATGAACATTATGGTTCCTTTAGGATCTCTAACTTTCGATATGGAAGTGTGAGGGATCCAGACAAGACATGGGTGGAGTGATGATATGGGTTTCTTTTGGCCTTTTGTTTTATCGTTTTAAAGAAAGGAACTCCTTCACAATCTGTAAAATGCCTTTATCATACGGATTTCTGAACCTTATCTCGCCAGAGCTTTCCTCTGGAAAGGAAGAGAAAAGGGAAACCATATTGAAGGCATAAAGATAGTTACAGTAACAGAGGCATTTGAATTTGTAACATTAAGGAGACGCACTCACCAGGCTGGGGTCGAACAATGACTTGAAATTCGGGATATTTGTTCCAGCTTATCTAAAAAGGATATCATGCCAGTTATATATGTTGCAAATCAATATACATATTTTCAGTTCTTTATTGTTAAAAACATACCCATTCATCTGTGGTGACGTTGAAGCATATGGAATATATATGCCATGCAAGAAACAACACCTACATAGAGAGGGAAAAAAAAAAAGAAAAAAAAAATTCAATTTCAAACTTAATTTCTTATGGTAACGATCGGAAAATATAATCCATCTATAGGGGAGGATTTTGTAGTCAAGATGTTGGAGATAAACCTGCCATGATATTTGGAGAATAGAGAAAAGCATGCTCCCATAAACTACATTCCTAGAGAGACTAGTCTACAAAAGGGATGAGAAGTGGTTTGCGTAAGTTGCAGAAGTGCAAACACAACAATTATCTGTAGGTAAAGCCAGGAGTTGATAGACCTACCTCCGAATCACGTGTATCTAAGATCGTGCTCGATTTTGCTCCAACTGAAAATTCGTAGAGGCAGATGTAATGGATTAAAAGAACTAGAATAATCACTCCTAAGAAATAAATGTGGATCCAAAACTAGCAATTAGCTTATATCATGCTCTGAACAGTGGAGTTATCATACAGGATAAGGGCAAGGGAACTGAAGAGTTGATTGCAAAATATTACATTGCAATAAGCAGATCAAGTAAGTAGCTTCAGTACTGATAAATCCGATAAGAAGAACAATGAAGAGGACATAATTTCCATGGTCTGCAATAACAATAATACAACATCATAAGATTCATAACATATAATAGAATTTGATTATTTAGCCTCTGCAAAATTTATAATCATGTGAATGTTACTGTATGACTAAATTTATCATCCCCACATCCTGCAATTTCATTACCTATACAGTTTCCAAATGCAGGGCAATGGTGGTCAAACCCTTTCACGAACGCTTTAAGAGCCCTATACACTGTAATCTAATCACTCGATATATTTTCCAACCTTCTCATGATTATCAGTCTCAGGAGTCCTACCTAACCCGGATGACCCGTACGTCACTAAACCAGGATCACTAGCTATGATACTGCCATCAACAAATAAATATCCAAAACAGCTAGGCATAGTGAGTTCAGATTCATTTCTCCTGTGTATAAGCTGAACCAACAAAGTGAACCCACCCCCCTACCCTTGGCACACCCAAAAAAAAGGGAAGGAAAAGAAATACATAGTATACTGAGAAAAATAAGAAAAGTGGGGCAAACTGACTTATAAAGACCCAAAATGAGCATAATAACCTCTCCATTAAACAGAAGTTCCATAAAAAGTGGCATCTCTGCAGGGCCAGCAAAACATGGAAAATATAAACTTGCAAAACAGACAGAGATTAACAAATTAGAAAAGTAAACTCCACCATGTTTTCCTCAAGTCTTTTCTTTCACACACAAGATATGAAGACAATCAAGCTCAAATAATCATGTGTATATTGAATTCCTAAATCAAATTAGTGAAGGTGCAAATATGCTAATCTTCAAACAAAACTTTACTCGTACACAGATAGAGGAAGAGTGAAAATCAATCAACAGTTTGGAATTATATTGTATAATTCAAGAAACGCACTAATTGGAAACTTCAAGTATTGACACTATAGAAAAGTCAGTATATAAGAAAACGGAAGAAAGAAAAAGTACCCTGACGAAGAAGAGAAACATAAACACCCCAAAGAAATAGTACACTGAAGAAAACGAAAGCCGGAGCTGAAGCATGGAGTCGGAGAAAGACGCCGGCAAAGCAACCCTACGCCTGCAGCTGCTAGAAGCACGAGAACTGGAAATACCAAATAAGATGTGCTTAAAATTTCCTAGTGAATCGATCAGCTCCATGTAAGTAAAAGGAGTGAAGAAAATAAATACCTGAGAGAGGGAAAATTAGGAGAATTGAATATGCAGAGAAGAAGTGAGAAATTAGAGCTAGGGAAAGTTCAGTGAGCAATACGAAGAGCAAGGAAACTAAAGAGCGACTGATCAGCTTAGCGGAATCCAGTATCTTCTTCTGATCACGTAATTCCGCCATTTCTTCTCGACTTCAAGCTCATCGACGCTTCTGGCTGGTTGCTCGTTTCAAATGTCGACTTCCGCCAATAGAGTTCCTGTTAAACTGTACAAAGACGACGTGTAGGACTCTATCAACAGTATTATGGGCCAGAGTGCAGCCCAGTCAATTGCACACGCAGACATTACCGGGCCGACTAAAGTGACGGGCTTGCGAGTAACCTTGGGCCTAATGATTGCATGGACACAAGAAAAAGTATATGGTCAGTGAATGTGACCAGACAGGCACGGCAACTTGCTTGAAAAAGTTGATGGGCATAGGCATCCCAAAATTTGAAACTACTACTACAAGTTTAATAAAATGTAAAAACTAGGTACATAACATGAATCATATGTAAGATACAACATAGTAACCCAAATCCGAATGTTTCTAATTCAAAGTAGTAATGTACGTAACCAAACATGTATTGATGTTCTCGAATGAGCCGAGACGGAGGCAGAAATAACAGATAGGAAAGCAACGCAATCCTGAACTAAACTCTAGATCATTAACTCCGGTACCGTCTTCGCCCGAGTTGTTAGCAATTAGCAAACCTAACAATGAATATCAAACAATATATTTTAAGAAAGATCAACTAATGTAAATCTGATTTCATTAAACATCTCAATGTGGGGTGAAGAGTGAAGAGACAGAGATCAAAAGCTCTTGGATTTCTGAGCCAGCCTTTGATTGCTCGTACTGTATTAGTAATACCGTCCACTCTTTATTGATTCTATCATCCCTTTCCTTTCCTTTCCTTTACGCTTCTTTTCCTTTTCTTTTTCCTTTTCCTTGTTTCGCCCATTTTCACACATCCAATCCTCGGAATCACCAATTCCATATGACTGTTCTTTCTCCAGCTTGTATGCATGACATATGCGTAGAGAGAGAGAGATAAAGTTGCCTCTGATTTGCTTTATTCATTCAATATTATTGCTAGCTGGGGCAGCTTTGGCCCGTGCAAAAAGCTAATCCCTCCATTCCTCTCCTTTTATCATTAATGGAGGGAAAAATGTTTCTAATGCATGTCCTAATAAGGTTAAGATCATTTTTGCTGTTCACAATGTAATATTACTAGGTAGCTCACTTAGTTAGACAGCTTAACTGGAAACGTTGACCAAAAGTTTAGTCGGACCCACATCTACATGATTGTTTTATTGATGATCGAAGTTCTAGAAATTAGAATAGAAGGTGATGAACTGATGTCCGTTAGATATTGCTTTTGCATGCATGCCTTTTTTTTTTTTTTTTTTGGTTACTTTGTTTTTTGGCGTTTTCAAAGATTTGGGTAATTCTTTCTCACTATTCAACATATAAGTACGTGCCCATGATTCTATTCTTATTATTGCAATATTATTATAAGTACTGTTACTGAACTGTCACTAGCTAGCGATATGATGTCACTCACTCTCTCTTTCTTAACTAGAGAAAGACTTGAGGAATTATATATACGTAATGTGGATCACTGTTCTTCACTGAGATCGATCTGATCAATCTCTGCCTCCTATCAACTTTCTTGTTATTAATTTGCAACATAAAGATCATAGCCATTGTCGTAACTTTTTCCAGAGCTGAAGATGCGTATGGGTATGCAGCTAAATTGGAACTCACACTGAGAGTTAATTCTATATATATGCCCACTTTGCAAGCTTTTACAGTTAAAGTGTTTCGATTAGTGTCTGACATATTTGAATATGGAAATATTATTGTATGTGATATGATAAATATAATTTTAAATAAAAATATAATTTTTATATATCATATTAAAAATAATATTTACGATTAAAATCATATTCATTATACTAAATAGCGCATATAAGAATTCCTTTTTGACTTAACATTTGACAACTTAAATAACACAATTTTTTAAAAAATAATCTGTAATTAAGATGACATTAGAGCACGGATATCGATTCGAAACTAATTCTCTATTCATCATGTTTCACCAAACTTGTCTAGTAGTTTAAACTTTTAATATTTTAGTAACTTTACAGATTCATTACAATTTTGAACGAAAATTCACGTGATAACTTAAAGTTCGACTTGCATATGTGTAATGTTATAAAACTATTTACTTAGTTTGTCAGCTCTAATTTATAATCTAATCGCATTATTAACATAGTAACACATAATATGATCACTACCTACAGTCAAAACTTACTATTGTAAATTTAACGTATAGAGGGTGTAGTAGTTTCTCATTCCTATGCAAGCAGTTAGTAAGTTCATATTGCCGAGCACAGGTAACAGATGCATGAAAACAATAGCAATAAATGACCAACATTGGTACAAGGTAAAGATTTTTCCAACAGAAATTAACCGAATTCACAACTACCTAGCTATTTATATATTGTCGGAAAGATACTAAGAATTAAGCACACCCATACGAACTCTACTAGATCAGACCCAAAACAAAGAAAATTACTTGAGCAAAATCAACAGAACATGCAATACCATCAGCTTAGTTAGCTGTATATTAGCATTTAGCACACCAATTCTCCCAATTTAAGTTCTATATTAATTTAAAATTTTGACCTTTTTAGAATTAATGAGCTTGACCTGCATTTTGTTGACCAGATACTATGATGTTTGACCGCAGGAGTTAATATATGGTAGAGAAGTTACAAGAGGTTTGTAGCTGAAGAAGAGCTGAGACCTGTTAATTCTGTCCAAGAATTTCCACCCCAAAGCAACTGATTGTTTTCTGAGACATCCATGGATGTTGGAATTGTCAGGTTCAGGCCTTTGTTTTCTTCAATTTTAATTGGAGGCAACTGAAAAACCCTAGAATTTGATTCCATGTTCATACCACCAGACGACCCATCATGAATAGCACTCTGATGATCACTTTGAAATAATGGGTAATTGAGGCCAGTTGATGAGTCTAATAACCCGCCTAAGAAAGGTATGTTTTGTTGTAAAACGGATCTACCACCAGTACCACTTGAATTGCTTCCAATTTGAAACCCTACAACATGATCTTCACCTTTTGTATTAATATTTTGATCATGAACACTAAAGTTTAACCCAATGTTAGGAGAATGACTACTCCCCACTCCATGATACCTTGTAAAATTTTGTAAAGACCCCATGAAAGGTAACTGAGGAGGTATTTGTGGAGGCAAAGGATTTCCAATCATCTCATGATCTATGCTGTTGCAATTAGTGCCTGGCGGACTTGAGCGAGCCGATCCTGAATTACCCACCTGCCTCTGAGCCGGAGATTTGGGCCGAGTACGGCTCCTGTTTTTCTTGTTTCTACGACAACCTCCACCCACTGGAACATTCCGTAGGGCACCACCTTGAGTCCAGTAACGGCGACATGTTTTGCAGAAGTGTCGAGGTTGTGCAAGGTTATAGTTATTGAAGTAACAGAACTTAGTATTAGTAGATTCACACCTTGGACACTTCAAAGCTGCCACCGGTTGAGGTAACATGGCTAACCGGGCTTGATAGGCCATAGAGCCTGGCCTGATCGACCCTGAGCCACCATGAGGTGGTCCTGGTGGCGGCAGCTGTGGCGCTGGATGCAGAAGTTGGTGCGAATTTTCATTAACCCTTGGTTGTTCACTGGCTGCTTGCTGCAAAGTGAATCAAAAATCACCATAACATTAAACTTAACATATACGCTTAGAACCCTACAAACAAATAATGATTGGTATATTCAAGAGTGCAAAAGAAAAAAAAAAAAGAGTAGGAATATTTGTTTTTTCCTTTTCTTTTTCTTTTTTTTGGGTCGGCGAAAGAAATTGAAGAAAATCTTACCTGTTGTTGCCAATTGGGAGGATCTAAATAGGCTGGAAGAGATGAATAAACCATGTTTTTTTTTTTTTTTTTCAAGATCTTTTTCTTTTATAAAGGTTGATGTGGAGAATCACAATAAGGGAATACCAGAACCAAGAAAGAAAGAGAGAAAGAGAAACTAAAGAGAGAGGGGAGGGGAAGAGGGAGGAAAGAAAGCTAGGGAGAGAGGAAGAGGGCTTTTGTTTACTTTGCTCATATTCTCTCATTCTTTCATGTCTTTTTGTTTTTATTATAATTTCTAGGGTTTTTGAGTGGACGAAGTTTCCTCTTGCTTATCATGAAGCTTTTTTCTTTGCTTCGTTAAGGTGTATCGTTAAGGTGTATCCACTGTGGTTAAGTGCTCGAAAAAAGATCCTTGTTTTTGTGGCTCCCCATGCAAAAGAGCAGGAGAAAGATGATGATGACGTACATGATCAAATTAAAAGCTAATAATCACAAATTACCAATATGTGTTTTAAGGCTTTAAGCTTTGTTGGTGGGATCATGTCACGTAATAAAAGAATTAATTTGGATACTTGTTACAAATGATCACATTAGCTAGCTTGAAGAATATACCTTTTTTTTGCCACAAGGTTTAAACCCCTTTGCAACTTATGAATTAGCTTCAACAACCAGTTTTTTGTTTTAACTTAGATTGATTTATGGGATGTTTGGTTAGATTAATTTATTGAGTAAGAATGAAATTAAAATGAATAATATTTTTTTCACTTAATTCGATTATATCAAAATCGGAGAATCATTTTCATATATTTAACATCTAAGATGATGAGCAATGATTCCTTCTTTTTAAAACATATATTTTGTCAATTTATTTATAAATATTTAAAATTTATTAGGTTCATAAATAAATTTTCACATTTTCTTCACATAATATACAATCTTTTTTTTTATGAATCAAAATTATTTTTTATTGTTTATTTCTTATATAATCAAACATATACTGTTAAACATCACTTATTTATGAATTTATCGAGTATTAATATATATAAATATTCTATTATACTTCTCGGTGTTAGGTTTACTCCAGTCTACACAGTTAGAATTTACATCTAGAGTCATTAGATAATTGAATTGTTAGAATCATATTGTATTAGTTTATACATGCATGGTACTAAATGTTAAAGTGTTGATCAGCTTTGTATGATCTCTCTAATAACAAGTCCAGCTTAAAAAGCCTTAAAAGTTAATAAAGTATAAAAAGCTAATGAAAATAGACTATAACGAGACATGTAATAGGGTATTCAATTAAATAACTTAATTAGGTAGTAACTGAGAAAATTAACTATAAATTACACAAACTCCTTCACAAGTAAGAAACTTGCATGAATGTGTTCGTACAATATGTAGGACTTATGTCTATAATAAACATAAAAAGTAGTGAATAGTAAATGTAAACGGAATACAGTAAATAGTGATGTTGTAACTAGAAATATAATGTATAAATAATAAACATAGTTAATAAAATAGTAACAATTAACAATAATATAAATAATAGAAATACAAATTATAAACAATAAAGAAGTAAACAAAATAGAAGATTTAAACAATAAATAGTAATATAATTGACATAAATATAATTTGTAAATGGTAGATAGAATGATAATTAAAAGGATTAGAGATGTAAGAAATTGATAATTAAATTGAGAAATATTATGAAACAATTTCCTTATATTATGAGTGCAAAAAGTTGAATGATATCTTTCTTTCAGAATACAACGGAGACAAACAGTAGCAACACACTACCTAAACTATTCTGACGAACTCAAAAAGTGTATTGAACTCTACCACACTAGAAACTTAAGACTTTAGATAGGAGGAAGGAAAAACTGAGAGAGAAAAAATTCAAGAGAAATAAAATGAGGGTCAAGACAAACCGAATCATATTCAGCATGCTTAGGTATGGGCGCACACAAGCCAAGCTCAATTCTGTTCGGATTTACACCCCTCTACAAGCACACGTAAGAGAGATCATTTTAACTTATATTTTATCACATACTAATAAATGTGCAATTCTATATAAATATTTTCCCACTTGTTTTCTTTTCCAATGTGGGAATGTTTTCTGTTTCATTTTTTCTTTTTCAAACCATTTCAATAGTTACATTTTGAGATTCAATTTCTTATTCACTCATTAATTATTTTAAGCGTACCATATACCAATTCGAAACTTTCATGGAGGAGAATCAGAATCTACTTTAACATTTTGTTTATATAAAGTGAGCCATACTCAAATTCAGACATAAATATAACATATTGATATACTAATTTTTTCAACACAATATTAGGTCCGGCTTCCTTAGCTATATAGAGGAAGAACAAATTAATACTTTCTTCAACAAATTAGATTAGATAAGATTAGATAGCTGTTTTCGCATCCAATGCAGATAAGTATTAGCATAATAGATCTATCGCTTTCCTAACAAAATGAAGTAATATTACTTTAATTTCCATTACTGTATTTATCGATTGTCATTTGTCAATACCCAACTTTTGTTCTTTGGGCTGTCTTGTCTTTTACTTGTCTTGGACTAGATCTCCTTTAATTTGCATGATATCATATATGCATGCCTACTTTCAATATATATATATATATTATAAAAGTTATGCTAGTCAGATACTTCGTCCTAGCTATGGATCGATCTATTTCATCACTTAAAGCTTAACCAAATTTAAAGATAGAAAAAAAAAAAAAAGATGTGTAGCTAAGAGGATATCCATCTCAATCAACCTTTTTGTTTTTGTTTTTGTTTTTTTTAATTCTTCTTTTATGAAAAAAAGAAGGTTGAACAAGGCAAAAACGCATAACTTTAATGCATAAATCATGCATGTTTTGATCAAGAATATTGAAGAACAAGTACTTTTAAATTTGTCTTTGTTGTAATTTGCTTTAAATTGTTATCACATTCTAATTATGTAATTCTTTTCTCAATCCCCCTTTTGCAGATGAAGACCCATATTAAGTGATTTCTTATTCAATCGGATCCAATAGCAGTAGCTGTTGAATTTTCAAGAAGGATATCTCTTCTACAGAGACGAATGTATTGCTAGTCGGTCCTAATTACGCCCTTTCTTCATCAAGAAGAATCCCTTTTGTGGGTGGGGAGGAAAATTAAAGTTAAGATATATATATATATATATATATACATGTATACATGAGCGGAGGGAGAGACCGCGACGGTCGGCATCAGTGGTGAATTAGTGAGAGCAAATTGTATAATCAAATGAGAAAAATTATTAGGAAGGTGGTGAAATGTCACAGTACGATACATAAATTATATAAAATTTCTTCTTATTTTATGTAAAGGTTGTGGTAGCATATTTGATTTTTGTGAAGCGGTGAAATTGAAGAGAAATTGAGAATTTTAAATTATAAAATTTACCCATAAATTTTTAAAAATATATATAATTAACTTTTAACTACCTTTTAACTACCTTTTAACTACCCCATGAACACGACTTGAAGAAGACTAATATAGTTCATGCTTTTTCTGGTAGTGATAAAATATTCGAAATTTATCCCTAAATTTTTTCTTTTAAAATCTGCCATTGGCCGGTATCATCCGCTCCCAATTTCCGGCGATCCTCAATTTCTAAACTTTATATATTTTTTTAATGTTTTTCAATAAGGTTATGCTTAACTTAGTGGTCCAAAACTCTTAATATAATAGATTAAAGTTATATAAATTTATCAAATTTTAATTTTATAAATATTTTTAATTTTTTTCGGCTCTAAAATATTTTCTAAGCACCGCTCTCTCTCTCTCTCTCTCTCTAGATATATATAATAATTGTATATTGTCGAAAAAATAAAAATAAAAATAAAAATAAAAATAAATAAAAAAATAAAAAGAAGGAAGAGAAGGAAATTTAGGTATGTATAAAATAAGATGCATGCATGCATGGCGGGGCCTGCTGTAATAATACTCCAAAGCCCTCTGACGTGGAGACGAAGAAACACAGTCAACATCAATAATCTTATTTTTTCTGATACTTGTGGTCGGACTTCGGACAATCCTACTACCACGTCATCGATTGCGGGCCCACCCACACTATAGGATTTTATTATTATTATTATTATTATTTATTGTTTTTCCAGCATTTTTTTCCCCTTTTTATAGTTTATTTATCAATAGAATATATACTGATTGATCTGAACGGTGGTAAATCGGAGTTAATTCCAGTTCCATACCCATCAATGATCAACGTTCTGATCTGATCTTGATTCCTCTGTATATTCATGATATTTTCTCAACCTTCGTTTTGAGATATTATCACTTAGAATCAACCACTGAATCTGTATTCTTATTAAATAAATAAATAAATAAATAAATAAAATGGAAGATTAATTAAGATTCTATTTTGATCGAATAAGAAGTCGATTAATGTGCATGAGATTTGTAGTTTAATGAATCACGTGAAAGCATGGATCACCATAAGAAAAAAAGTTGATTAGTTTTTGCATGCATCGTGAAACCCATTAACTGCTGCTGATTAATTAGTGGTACAAGTACCTTAATCGAGGAATATTATATATGTATAAGAGAATTAAGCTTTGATTAACTTTTAACTAAGCAGGAATCTTAAACAACATGAGGTTGGTGGGTTTGGACTGTCGGAATCTAATTCCTTATCCATTACCGTTTTCCTTTACAGGGTACGGCTCTTCTTCTTTTTTCTTTTTTTTTCTTTTCATAGTAGAAAAGCTGCTCGATCTTTATGTTGTACACCTAGTTGTTAATAATAGTTGGATGGGAACGATACAAAGATTGCAACCTAAATTACTCTCTCTCCCCTTCTCTCTCTTTCTCTCTCGTGCGTGTGACAAACACACATGCATGCCCACAAGGGCTTGTTGAATGCATCACATTAATGATGGTGCATTAATTGATCATAATATCGGTGTCGTATAATTGGTAGGACCCATATTGCCACTACTCTTTACAGCAATGAATAGATCATCATGCTTCCTTTCTATTTATAAGAAACACTTCAATTACAATCTTCACTCTTCATTCATAGAATTTACAAAGGTTACTTTTCTTCAGTAGTCTGGATTTTGTCACAAATGATGACCTGATAAAATTCTGATCGCCGGAAGTATATATTCCTAGAGTAACTTAAAAGACCACCTTTATTCATCAATTCTAAAATTATATACATAGTTCGATCTAAGGGAGGCAGATCCAGTATGAGGGCAGTGCCGACTACATACAAATTTTTCAAAGTTTAAGAATTTACCTTCTAAAATTAAATTTTTATATACTATTATAACCTAAACTTTTATAGATATATAATTCGAAAATTAATGTGTTTTGAATTATATTTAAATGTGAATTTTAATTTATTTAAGTAAAGTTTTTCAAAATATTTGGATCCAAAAAATAATAAAGAATAAAGTCCAATGCTATATATATATATATAGTATATTTAATTTCTTATATTTTTTATAACCCAATACAAAATTAACATATATAATATTATATATTTTAATTAAAATAACTTACATAATATACCTTTTATCATATTTTTCCTCTAACTTTATCATATAGATTGCCTCACTATGCTAAATTCCTGGTGCCATTGTAATCCATAACTCTTAAGGAAAAAATAACCCCAACCCGACCCGATCCATGGTAAACCGAAACTAAAGTTTTTGAGTATCAATTTTCGTAATGATAACAAAAAATTGATATTAGGAAATAGTAAATCAGTTTTTGAGTATTAAATCCGTTTAGTTCATGTTGGGTAAAAAACCGAATTTTTAATAGCATAAATACAAAATTCGTTTTTTGAAATATAGAAAATTATAATTTGTGATTTTTATATTTTCTTTTTTCACGGTTTTTTCCCGGATTTTGAAAAACGTTTTTTAAGCAAAAACTAACACAAAAATAATTACCAAGTAAGCTTATCTTCTCCCTAAAACCGATTTTTCATATTTAAAAATACAAAAAATATTTTTGAATAATATTACCAAACATACCCTAATTATTGGAGCTGCATCTGACAACTAGCCATGGAACTCCCTTTAGCCTTTACAGTTTAAAAGCATGGTAGGGATATAACAATAGAAAAAGTTTGAGACAGCGGGGTGATTACTGATTACAATATACAAACCTCTACGAAAAGCTGTCCTTGATTGCTAGCTGGTAGTGTTATAAATTTGCAAACTGAAGTTTGAGCAAAAGAGTTGAGGAAGGCGTTTGGGACGTGCATATGCGCGTTTTGAAAGCCCAGATGGAAGTTTAGAAGTTATTTGGGCCCAAAAGGATTTTCAAATTTTCAGGCATTTCAATTAGAGTTATCAATTAAGTGCAAAAGGTAAATGCGAATGACAGTATTTTCTGTCCAAAAATTTTAGTCAACCTTCAAAAGTTGCACACAGTTAAAGATACTGAGAATACCATCAAGTTCTTCTGCCACAAAATGTGTTATAATCTGAGTATTCATTTGATGGTTTGCAATTAATCAAATTTCCTCTGTTCATAATCTTCCCAGCAGAAATACCAGACTACTTTCTTCCTATGTTAAGCCTCTGCAGGTGGTAGTTAATACTACCCCCGGGCTTCCTGTTACTTTTCGACTGCAACAAAGATACGCCAAGAAGCATTACATTCTATACATATTTATTATAACGTATCAAGAGAATAATAGATGAAGAAGGGCTGAATTGAAATTTGAAGAATTTATGGCAAATGAATGATTTCACCTGAGCATCCATGCAGGTATTCAAAAGCTCCCTATGACGGACGCACTTTTCATCACTGTTCTGGTTAAGAGCTAAGCAATTGAGGAAAGTTATCATCTCTTTCATGCATGGCTTGCTGAGATCACCGAATTTCATCGGATTGATATAAAGGGTATCCGCTTTCCGACCCATTCTATGGTTTGAATGACACAGATCAAAACAGGACGATTTTCAGTCTAAGCCACTTCTTAAGATAACAATCACAGCCACGGCTAAAACTACAAAGAAAAAAAATCTACAGCTATGCAAGATGAATATGTGCTTTACTACCTATATGCTCAAAACACAAACGGAGTGTATGACGCAAGGCAATATTCCACCTTTGATCAATTTCAAAACTTCATGAAAGGACATACAGACGATCCTTTTTTTGACAGCAAGAACGAAAGTTTCAATCTTTCAGCTCAATGGTCAAGGATTAGAAAACTAGTCTGGAAGAAAACTTATACTTTCACCCTTGTTGATGCATTCTTCCGTGAAGTTTTACTTTTCTCAAGTCCTAGAAAACCGAATGATATTTAAAGATACCCAATTAAAACAAAATTAACCCTCAAAATTTCAATTGGCCTATAAATTTCGCGGACTTCCAAGCAGAAGCTACTTCTCTCTCATTAATTCAAAATCAAAAGCAAAACCTCAACACATATAGGATGGAACTCTAAGCACGCTCGAGACTATTATATGATTTCACTTATTAGTTCTAAGAAACTCAATTTGGTAAGAGTGATTCGTTTTCAGAAGAGAATTAAATAGCCTGAAAGTGAAAGTATTCCAACTACAGTAAGAAGTAGTTGATGGTAAGCAAGTCAGGCATTTCTTCAAACACCTTATGGTCATTCTTCACATTCGATCGCCCCATTATACACGCATAGTCACTTCACATCATAGAATCATAGCATCACAGTACATCATCTCCGGCGAATATTATACTTATAATCAATATGTTTAATTTCCATATCGAAAATTACTTCGTTATGTGAAAAAATAGGAGGAGGAGCTCGACGATCTAAGCTTCTTCAGAGTCTTCAGTTTGTACAGAGATTGCGGAAGGCCCGCAATAAAACAATTCGCTGCATGGACCTGCAAGAAGCCCTAGAATAAAGTATATAATAACCGAAGATTATTAAGCGTGATAGATTGAAAAGGTTGGAATTGGATACGATAGCAATGAATATAAGATGGGGCCCCAAAAATGTAAAATGACAAGTTATAATTAATTCCCCTTCATGACCACCATTGACTCTACTTGCAGGCAGTGTCTGGTTCTGGAGGGTTTCACATGGAACCATGTTGTTCAGTTCCCGGCCAGCTCCCTCCTTTTGTCTCTCTTCTGAGAATTCAGTACCAACTAACTCATCGACTCTCTACTCTCTTCTATAAATTTAAATTTTTAAATAATTAAATAAATAAATAAATCAGAGTTCTACTTTCAGGTTTAGAATATCAATGACATACACTTAAAATTAGGTTTTATCTTCGTTCAATATTAGTAAGTAAGAAAACATACTTTAAATTGAATCGGATGGGAAAAATGTCAAACCTTCTTGAAGAAAAAAAAGGATCATCTTCACATTACGGTACTAATAACAAGTATTACAGCTGAGCTGGGTTTGAATAAAAAAAACTGACCTTTTTTTAACACTCTAAAGAATAGATGTACAGAAATAGAGAAAAAGGACCGACCATCTAGATGTTGAAGTTGTAAAAATGGTTTATGGGAAAAATCTCACTCCAAATATTTCAACAAGAAATTGAAAGGGGGGGTGGGGGCCTATAATAACAAGATTTTTAAACAGATGAATCAACTTACACAGATTATAGATATAACCTTCATAATAAATTCAGGCAAATCTATTGATTTAGTTTCTTCATTTCTTGCCCATTAATCTGTGTGCTAGGAGGTGAAGAAGCTAATGGTGTTACCTGTGAAGAGCTAGAAGGAGCTTTCACTCCATTCCCCGCCGCCATTGGTGAGTTGGAAAAAGCCTTATTAATCTCACAATTCTTCGATCCCATTTTCTGAGCTTCTTCCAGTAATCTTCTGTACAGTTTCTCCTCTGCCCCTCTTAAAAACTTAAACTTTGGAGGGGGAGAAGAACACCTTATCCTATTCAGCTCAGCTTCTGCTTCTGCTGCTGCTGATGATGATTCAAAGAGTGGGTTGTTGAATCATCGATGCTTGTATGCATCCAAAGGGTGCAAAGGAGAAGAATAAATTGAGCTCCTTAATGGCGAAGAAGCCATTAAAATGTCACTCAAGCTTCTTGTTCTTGACCCTTTTCTCGTCGACCTACCATCTTCAGAATCTAAATCTTCCTTTGTCTCTTCTTTGATGGTGAAGAGGAATCTAGGTGGGCCCGCTAAGTTGTGGATTCTCATGAGCTCTGATTCCACGTTTTCCTGACCAAATGTCATTAGCACTACCTCTTTGCTAGAACCCATTTCTAGGTCTTGTTCGTTGTTGCGGTCTTGATTCCTTCCACTTTCTAGATTGGTTGCAGTGTTTGGTTGGTGAGAAAATGAAAATTTTCTCTTCCAGCAAATGAGATGGAGAAGCTCCTTTGCATAGCTGCTGCTATAGTCTTCATCTTCTTCTTCTTCTTCTTCTTCTTCTTGAATGTTGCCGTTGATCATTACTCTCTTCTTCCACCATAGCAAGTAGTACACCTCGGCAAGAAGAGCAAAGAGAAGAAGTCCAAATACTAAACTTATCCCAATTCCCAACCCACTAAAAGATGTCATATATATATATATATTTTTTATTATTTTTTTCCTTAATTTACATCATTCAATTTCACATCCCAACTCAAAATTGAGTCTTTCTACTGCAATTCCCAAAACAAAAACAAAAACCCAGAAACCACAAATTTCCCTTTTTTCCCTACATGTAGGCAGCTTCCTGAAAAGCTGCAATTTTTATGTTTATTTTTATTTTTTTTTTCTTTTTGAGAATTTCACACTCAAAAGACTTGAAATTTTCAAGAAACACACCGTATAGACCTCAACCGCCCACAAAGTCCTTATCTATGGGCCCAAAAAAAAAAAAACAAAACCCCCCACCCACAATGAAAGGAGGAGAGGGAGAGCGTTAGGAGAATCTTATCTGGAAGATTTGGAAAAATTGATCCAAAATTTACTTGGAACTTTTTTTCTCTTGGGAAAGTGGGGGGATGATTAGGCAAATCTTGGACAGAGTAATGGAGGTTTGTGGGAAGATTGGAACTTGGTGGAAGGCACCTCACATGGGTTTGCAAAAGTGTTTGTGAACATAAAAATCATGACAGAAAACTAAAAATTAAATAAAATCTAAAGAGAAGAAAGGAATCTTATATTATCGATAAATGATTGTTTTGATATTTTTAACTTTTTAACTATTTTCAATTTTATCTTTTATTTTCCAATGACTCGATTTTATCATTGAAATTTTCAAATCGATTTATTTTTATCCGGAGTTAAAATTGATAAAATAAAAGTTCAAACTTATTTTAAAATTTTTAATATAAATATATATATATATTTGATTTTGATGAAGTGACAACTCAACTCACACGTTTGTTAATAATAAAATAAAATGAAATCTAAATATTAATAATTTAACCCTATACTTTGTCTTTATTTTTCTTCATTCACAATTTAATCTAAATCTCAATCTCCACCGCCGTCAACAACCAATTCATTCCCACCATCAACAACCAATTCATTCCCACCATCGAGAATAATCATACCGTCATGTTGCCGGTATAATAGAATCACAACCATCCTAATTCTCTATCTCTTGATGCTTTTTTAAAATAAAGAAAATTATTTGTAATCTGATTTTCTATTATTATACTATTTATAATCTAATCTATATATAGACTTAACAATCAATACAATTAAAAAAAGTGTTCAAACACATTTTCTCTTTATGATATTGGAGCTTTTTTACTCTAACGAGTCTAATTTTGTTTCAAATCTTACTATGGCATCTGACAAAAGATCTAATCCCTCTGTTGTTGAGCTTATTGCCGCCCTTACTGCCACCCTTGCTCCAAAGGTTTCTAACCCACTAGTTGGTCCTATGGGAATACCCCTTGTAGCCGTCAATGCGCACCACCAGCTACCGCTACAACTTACCTTATCAAACTATCCCTTTGGGCGCGCTTAGGTTGAGGCGCTTCTCATTAGTTATGATCTTCTGGGATATCTTGACGGTAACTACCCGTGCCTCGATATTGACCTCGATACCTACACCCATTGTATTCGCCAAAACAAACTCCTACTATCGACATTATTTGGATTTGTTTTCGTTGCTGTCATGCCAATGGTGGTCTCCGCTACCACCAGTCACGAGGCCTAGACTTGTGTTCTCCATCTCTATGCAAACCGATCTCGCACTCGTGTTATACAAATCAAGAATTACTTGTCCCTTGCAAGTTGCGACAATCAACCGGTCTCTTAGTACCTTCATGGCATCAAGGCTAAGGTTGACGAACTTTTCGTCATTGACAAACATGTTTCACCGGATGACCTAATCCTCTACATCCTTAACGGTTTGGATCATAAGTATCGCGACATTTCTGGTCCGATTAAAGTTTGTGAAACACCCATGGCGTTTGAGGAGATTCATGACCTTCTTGTCTCCCATGAGGCTTATCTTTGTCATATGGATAGCGTCGTGGTCACCACTGCCAATGCAGCCCCAGGCAACCAGTCTCGCTCTTCCAACTCACGCCATCCACGTTCTTAGGGGATGGGTAATTCACCTAAATCTAAAGGTCATAGAAATTAGATCTCTTCTTCGGCCTAATCTCACAACCATGCAGGTCCACGCAGTTGGGCTTCTCCTAATTGTACTACCTCCAACTAGGCTTCCTCACCCCATTAGTCTCACCCATTTCCCTATCTCCCATGGGTTGCCATATGGCATGCCTACAAATCTGCTTCCCAGCCTGTTACTTGTCAATGGTGTAGGTTTAAGAGCCACATTGCCACTATATGCCGGATGCTCAATGGGCACTGCTAACTCAGCCACTCGATCATTAGCTTCACCTCCTTCTAATTCCAAGTGGCTCCTTGATAGTGGTGCCTCTCATCATATCACTTCCGACCTCTCCAATCTCTCTATTCATTCCGAATATGATGGAATAAATGAAATCATAATAGGGGATGGCTCAGGTTTGAAAATAACGCATACTGGTTCTTCTACACTTTCTCTCTCTACGAAGCATTTTCAATTATCAAATGTCTTATGTGTCCCTCGTATTCATAAGAATCTCTTATCGGTTCATTATTTTACAAAAGCTAACAATGTTTCAATTTAATTTTTTCATCATACTTTGTTATGAAGAACCTAGCCACGAGGGAGATTCTAGCTCACAGACTATGTGATCTTGGCATCTATCATTTGTGTGTTTCACCACCGTGACCACATGCTTATGCTGGTGAGAGGGCAAGTCTTACCGGTCGGCATCGTCATTTGGGTCATCCACCTTCCAAGATAGTTTCTCATATTATTATGAATTTTTCTTTACCATTTAAACAAAATCATTTATTCTCCCATCATAATTGTGTTTCTTGCAACTCTAATAAAAACATGCAACTTCCTTTTCGAGATTCGTCACTTCGTAGCTTGCATCCTCTTCGTTATACTTATTTAGATGGTTATTGCTCTCTTGATGGCTATCGCTTTTATGTTATATTTGTAGATCACTTTACGAAATATATTTGGCTTTTCCTATTACGTGCTAAATCTGAGGTTTTCGACATATTCCAAAAATTCAGGCCAGTGGTTGAAAATCAATTTGATTGTAAGATAAAAAAATTTTATAACGATAATGGGGGGAGTTTCAAAAACTTCAGCCGTATCTTCTCTCTACATGCATTAGTTGGTACACTACTGCTCCTCACACTCCACAGTAAAATGGGACGACCGAATGACATCATCACCATATTGTCCAATTGGGTCTCACTCCTTCATCAAGCCCACCTACTATTTACATTTTGGCCAATGCATTTGAGGTTGTTGTCTACCTCATTAATTGCTTACCAACACCACTACTTCGTTCGCGAAGCCCGTTTGAGGCTCTCTTTGGCATGCGACACAATAATCTATCATTACGAACGTTTAGATGTATTTGTTTTCTATGGTTGAAGCCTTACAATCATTATAAGTTGGAACCATCATCTCACCCATCATTTTTCTTAGTTATTCCACTTGACAAAGCGCCTACATATGTCTCGATCTTGGATCATCTCGTCTCTTTCTCTCTCAGCACGTTAAATTTATGGAATCTACTTTTCCATTTAATGGCCGAACACATGTGGCCCAAAAATCGGTTGATGCCTCTCGCCTACCACATTGTTGTGCTCCATCCTCAGTATACCTCAACCTTCGTCAGTTTGTACTTCATTTCGTTCCACGGGTTCATTTGCAACACCGCATTTTCCATCCAATCAGTGAGCTATATCCTCTGGCCCATCATCCACTTCTCATCTAGCCTGTCCACTTTCGGCTTCCCTTCCCTCTTCAGGCCCACTTTTTTTTTATGTATCTTCTCTCACTTCGTTATATCCAGAAATAGTTCACCATGTCCCTGATACATCCTCTTATCCAACTATGTTCTCATCATCCCATACGGCCCCTATTGTTCTTGTCTCTCATGATCATTTGCACTCTATGATAACCCGCTCTATGCATGGGATTTTCTGCCCAAAGAAACTCAATGTCGTCTCCAAACATCCGTTGCTCATTCTTACTGAGCCTATGTGTACCTCTCATGCCTTAAAGGATCCTTAATGGCATCGTGCCATGGCCGACGATTCACCGTTTTACCCCGCCACAACATTTGGACACTTGTTTCCATTCACAAGGCCTGAAAGATTATAGGGTGCAAAAAAGGTGTTCTAGATTAAGCATAAACATGATAGTTCTATCGACCAGTATAAGGCCTGGCTTGTGGCTAAGGGTTTTCACCAATGTCACAGTCTCGATTACACCAAGACATTCAACCCTATCGTGAAACCTGTTACCATTCAGAATATTCTTTCTCTTGATGTCATGAAAAGGTGGTTCTTACATCAATTGGACGTTAATAATGCATTCTTACATGGCGACTTGACTGAGGATGTATCTATGGCTCAACCACCCGGATTTATGGCTTAACCACTTGGGTTTCTCGATCCTTTTAAACCTACACATGTGTGTCATATCTACCGGTCATTATATGGCCTTAAACAGGCACCACTGGCCTGGTATCACACCTTAAGTGTTGCTCTTATCTCACTTAGGTTTAACCAATCTAAGATTGATGCATCGTTGTTTATTCTTCAACGTGCAGACTCTGTCACCTCTTTTATTGTGTACGTTGATGATCTGCTTCTTACTAGGAGTGACTTATGGCTTCTCTCTCAATTATTTAATCGCCTTAGTGCTATGTTCTCCATCAAGGACCTCGGGGTGTTAACTTTGTTTCTTGGCATAGAGGTCTTTGCTTGTACTGAAGGTGTCTTACTTAGTCAGCAAAAGTATATTGTTGATATTCTTCGTAAGCACGACATGACTGAAGCCCACTCTCTCACAACCCCGATGTCATCTAAGCAGTCTCTCTCTCTATCATCTGGTACCCCTCTACCTAGTGTTACACCTTACCGATAACTTGTCAGAGCCCTTCAATATCTCATGCTCACTTGGACCAACATTACCTATCCGATCAACCGTTTAGCTCAATTCATGCAACGACCTCTTATTGACCATTGGATCGCAGCAAAAAGACTCCTTCGGTATCTAAAAGGCATTATCTATCATGGGTTACCCATTCGCCGATCACCATCCCTATCCATCACGGCATACTCAGATGCTGATTAGGTCGGAAATCTTGATGATCGCACATCTACTCCTGCATTTGTTGTCTTTATGGGCCATAATCCTATTGCTTGGAGAACGAGAAAACAATGAGTTGTCGCTCGCTCTTCCACCAAAGCAGAATAGTGTGCCCTTGCGTGTGCAACAAACAAACTCGAATGGATTCAGAACCTCTTTACAGAACTCCGCATCCTAATCACCAAACCTCCTTCTCTCTTTTGTGACAATATTAGGGCACAACTCTCTTAATTTGGTCATGTATTCCCGCATGAAACACATTGCCATTAATCTTCACTTTATTCGAGATCTCATGACCAAAGGCTATCTTCTCGTGTCTCATTTAAGCACCATCGATCAATTAGCAGATATGCTCACAAAATCACTTCACCGCTCCTGTTTTCAACTCCTCCAAAACAAACTCGCAGTCGCCGATGGGTTGCCCATTTTACGGGGGCGTATAACAAAATTACTACCATCCTGATTCTCTCTCTTTTGATGCATTCCTAGAATCAAGAAAATTACTTGTAATTTGATTTTATGTTACTATACTCTTTGTAATCTATATGACTTAACAATCAATACAATTAAAAAAACATTCAAGCATATTTCCTCTTTAGCCGGAACAGGCTTCACCGAACACCCTTCTTTCTCCATGTCATTTTCTTTCTTCTCTTAATTTCTCTCATCTTTCTCACTCTTTCCTCTCTCCTTTTTCGTCGCAATTTAGAGAGAGAAAGTGATTGAATGAATGAAATGGAAGACTTTCATTAATTTACTTTGAATTACATGGCCAAGTATTGATATATATAGCTGTACAATGCTCATAGATGTTTTACCTCCCCTGAATTTGACTTAGAATTTTGATTTTTATTGAAATTATTGTTATATAGAGTTGTGGATTCTATTTTAGTTGTACTATGAGAAAAAGTGATAGATGCTCGACGATTTTACAATAATTGTATTATGAGAAAAAGTGATAGATGTTTGTCGATTTGCCGTCAATAGCTACCTTTACTCACAGTGTAAGCAATTCCAAAAATCTCGACTCGCGATATCAAGAAAACTAATTTTTTATTAATAAACTTCAATAATAATCTAATGAATACAACCCTCTTCTTTTATACTAAAACAAAATAATTTGAATTCAAAGGGGAATATAATATCTTATCACTAATACTGATATCTCTATCAACTAATACTACCGGAACCATTAATTATTGAATAGACAATTAGATAACATAATCATTCAAGTGGCGAGGCATATGCCGATATCGAGTTCCACATTGATTCATAACTTCTCCATTGTCACACAGCCCCTTATGCAGTTCTTTATCATTTCCTCTCCCTTCAAGAAAAACCTTATCCTTAAGGTTCGACGATGGAAACAACTCACATAATGTGCCAACCGATTCCCAAGTAGCGTCTTTAACTGCCAATGAATTCCAATGAACAAAAGCTTCCCAAATATTTCCCCCGCTGCTGTAAATTGTCTGATATGCGAGAACTTCTTGAGGTTGCAACTTAACTTATCCATCCTCATCATATATAAGAAATGTGGGCACAACAACATTCGAAGTTCCCGCCCTTCTTTTAAGCAAGAAAATATGAAAGACCAACTATATTCTTACCGTATCCAGCAACTTTAAACAATAAGCTACTCGCTCAACATGTTCAATGATTTAAAAAAGATCATAATAACGGTTGAATAGCTTTTGAAAGACGTGTGAAAAAATGGATTGTTGCCGATATGGTTAAAGATCGAGATATAGATGACCTTTGTCGGCATATTGCTTCATGTAATTACAGGAAAAAGGCAAATTTTCCATTGAGGCCCGAAGTATTTCATCTCGAGTGCAAAGTGTAATATCCACTTCTACAACGATAACACTTCCCGTGTTATGTTGGAATCATAGCATTTCAACATGCTACGTTTATTCTCGATTTTGAGTGGGGTTCACTTTGTGTAAACGAAAGGTCAAAGTTGATTCCGGTTTTCTTCTATGAGAGCTTCAAATTGGTATATGGTAAGCTCAAAATAATTAATTGGTGAATGAGAAATTAAATCTCAAAGTGCAACCATTGGAATAGTTTGAAGTAGAAAAAATGGAGGAGAAAAGTTATCCCATATTAGAAATAAGAATAAGTGAGAGATTATTTATATATAATTACAGATTTGTTAATGAATAATAAAATACAAGTTAGAATGCTCTCTCTTATGCATGCCTGCAGGGGAGGTGCAAATCTGAACCAAATCAGGCATAGCCCGTGTCTGCCCGCACTTAAGCACGTAGAATGTCGGCCTTAAAATGACTTAGTTTGCCTTTAGCTCCTTTTGTTTTTCTCCTGAATTTTTTTTTCTCTTCTTCTACAAAAACATATGAAGATCAAAGGATGAAATTTAATTTTCAGTTTCATTAGATTTAAATCTGTACTAAACTAGGATTAAAATCTAGATTAAGTTCTCATTAATCTCATCTCATCTCATGAGCCTATAAATTGACATCTTCCTTCTATTTGACAACATACCAAGAAAATGAATTCTCTATGTTTTCCTTTCTTCCCTTTAGAGTTCTAAGTTTCCATTATAGTAGAGTTCGAAACAAGTTTTAGTTCGTTGGAATAGTATCGGTGGTGTGCCGTTACTATTAATCTTCGTTGTATCCTGAGAGACAGACGTCATTCCACCTTCTGCATTAATGTGATATGGCAAATCTGTTTTGATTCTTAGTTTCTTACCTCACTGTTTTCAATCTTCTGATCATTTATTAACTAGGTTTATGATCCGTTTAATATTTTGTTCTTTTATTCCAGTACGTTTTTTGTGTCACATATTATGATTCTATTTTTTCTGTTTTACTATAATCTGTTTACAGTTTCTGATTACGATTACTATATTACCATTTTCTTTATTATGTCTCCATATACTATTCACTATTTTTCTGTTTATTACATAGAACTCCCATAGGTTATACTCAAGCAACACATGAGGTTTTCTTTCATACAAAACTTCGAAAGAAGACATGTCAATAGGCCAGTAGAAAGAAGTATTATACCAGCATTCTGACCACACTAATACCGCTCCCATCTTTTGGATTTGAGCTAACATAACAATGAAGATATTAATCCAAACAATGAATAACAACCTACGTTTGGTCATCCATCTCGAGATGATAAGCCGAACTAGTTTTCAAGCTAGTACCTTGTAACTTAAGTAATTCCTTACAAAATGAGCTTATAAAGATGTGATCATAATCATTCACTATTATTTCTAGAACTCCATGTAGACGAATTATTTTACGATTAAATATCTCGGCCATCATTTTGGTCAAATATGGATGCGTAAGGGCGAGAAAATGACTATATTTAGTTAATCGATCTACAACTACAAGAATTGAATCCTTACTTGCACTTTTTGGTAGGCCTTCAATGAAATTCATAGAAATATCGTACCAAACTTAAGTTGGAATGGGCAATAGTTCAAGTGACCTGGCCAACGATCACGTATCATAGTTATAACATTGGCATACATCGCACTCATAAGGCATGGCCAACGATCGAGTATCATAGTTATTACGTCAAAACTTGCCTCCTCCTCCTTCTCGACATCTCATCGACCCACTAACAGCAATGTAGCAACAACTCACCCGCGGCATCGGGCGGAGGGTGGAGGGCAGAGGGCACCCTGTGTTCGGCGGTGGTGGTGTTGGTTCATTATTCATATGGTGTATCATAGGATCGAGTACGTGTTTAATGATCATCCTTACTCACAGACATGCCTTTTCACATCCGCATTCTGGCCTGGCTAATAAAATAAAGCTGAGAGTCGGTTCATTGTTCATAGGGTACCTTATGTCCTTCAATCACAGAGTTATGAAACTCATTTAATAATGACCACTATGAGTCTGAAAAATAGTTTTATGTATGTTGTCGAGATGGACCCGAATCTGGTGGTAGCCGGCCCGCAAGTCCATCTTAGTGAAATAGATAGCACCATAGAGCTCATCGAACATGTCCTCAACTGTGGGTATAAGAAATCGATCCTTAATAGTGGCTGAATTCAAAGCACAATAATCCGTGCAAAATTGTCATATCACATCTATTTTATTAACTAGTAAAATCGATTTCATTTTTTTTGAAAATAAGCGTATCTATAGGGAGCCACATTAACCAGTCGGACTTCATCTTTTAGAGTAATCGGATGGCCATAAAGTCTAGAGGGTGGTAATTGCTTAGGTGAAGACAAAACTTGTCGGAATTCCATTATAAGGTTGTGAATTTCCATTGGTAACCTGTATGGTATTCCCTCTCTCTCAAACTCATCGTCTTTCGTCACTACTAACACAAATAGTTCAATGTTGGCCTTTTACTCGGCAAATAATGCATTTGCAGCTACAGTTATGAAAGGGCTAAACAGTTGTGTGCTAATGTGATGAGCCTGCCCACTTACAATAAATTCCATTGTTTGAGTTCGATAATTTTTTCTAACACTACCCAATTCTCCCAACCATTCAACACCCAAGACAACATCCATACCAGTGATGGGCAAAGCGTGAAGAGTAGTAAGTAACAAAGGTGAAACATTATACCTCTATGGAAACATCTTCATACTTCTCTCGGCACTAAAGTCGGTCCCCACTTGCTACTTTGACTATAAATGAAGTGATAGGTGGGACGATAAGAAAAAGGAGGGTAGCAATCCTTTACTGAATGAAAATTTTAACTATCATTCAATCCGTAAAGAATTGAGTAAGCTTTTGTTACTTCATTGGATGATAGGTTATAAGACTTGTATACTCACAAATAGGAATGATCGCTAAAGCTATTCATCTCGGAGTATCTTCAATTTTGTGAAGTAACTAGTTACGGAGGAGTTGTCTTATGTTAGTGTAATAATTTTTTTTTTTTTTTTGTATCGAGTAAATCCTCGACCCATAAACCTTGTCAAATCTTCTTAGAAATCCTTCCACAGAATTTGTGCATTCTTAGCAAAGATTGTTTCACTAGACAATTTTTTAGAGATCAAATTTATGATCGCATTGTACCTCATCCACATAATTAAGTATTGAAGTGGTTGTTGATTGTAATGGAGATTAGGCTTTGAAGTTAAATTGCGAATAAAGAAAAAAGAAGGGGGTAAAAATTCAAGTATAGATAAATTTTTGGGGTTAAATTATTAATCCTAGAATTTTGTATCATTTTAATAATGTGACGTGTCTAGTTTGAATATCACATCATGAAAGTTCAAAGGTAAATGATGAATGAAAATAAATTGCTTTAAAAAAATTCAAAAACTAAAATAGTTTGATTTAAAATTTTAGGGACGAAATTGTATAAATAAAGAAAATTGAATGACGAAAACACTAATTTGTTAATTATTATTAATATATTTTATAATTTATATATTTGTACTAATTACATCTTTCACAATATAACGTAATCTAATCTTAACTCAACCTTGATGGTATATCATAGAAAATGAAATATTATATAATCAAACCTGCTGCAATTGAGGAAAATAAATAAATAAATAAATTGAAAATATTAATTTTTTATTGAAAAATAAATTATTTTGGGCCAACGAATACCGTGGATATTAAAGGTCGTACTAATTGAAGGCCCCATGTTTATCTAAAATGGTTTCCCAGCTCCATTAACGTGTCGTGTCCATTAGGACTAAAAAGTAGGGCCGAAAATAGTTAGACATAAAGTTGGGCCTGAATGAGGACGAGTCCAAACACTACTGAATAGAAGATCTGGGCTTTCAAGTCCCACGACTCAGCCACACTGGGTTGGGTCTACACGTTGAAGACGATGTAGCGAAGTAGAAAAAACAAATCTAAACAGATCCTACCGTTCCGTCACCGCTAGCTCTCCTAACAAGGAATAACGCCGTTTGTCACCGTTACTTAATCTGCCACAATAATAACTCCGTCCAACTCTAGACGGTGACATTAACGGAAACCGTTATCGTTCTTTTTCTTTCCTTTCAATCTGTCTACTCCTCTCTCGCTAGAGTAGCGAGAGAGAGGGGTCCGGAGAGAGGGAGAGAGGGAGAGAGGGGGTCCCTAGAGAGGAGAAGAGAGAATTTATGTGTGGGAGGGAGAGAGGGGTCTGTTTTCCACATCGATTTCTTAAGCAAACAATCGAGGTAAAATTTTCAAAGATCTACTTCTTCTTCTTCAACACTTTCATATAAATTTTTTTTTTCGTCATATACATTTGATTGAATACTCCCATGTCCAGGATGATTTTTCGTCCCATTCTCTGCTTTGCGAACATAAATTATATTCTGTTATTGTGATTTAGAGGGTACTGGATTTGATTCATTATGGGTTTGAGAGTTTTATAGCAAAAAAATATATTTAAATTAGTGTGTTTTACATATATAAGGTTCTTCTGTTCAATTCGGTGAGATTTGAGTATCTCTGTGTTTTCATTTTATTACTGTTCATACTAAAGAAAAAGAAGAGAGGAAAATAAGCTTATGAAAAAAAAAATGGGGGAAGATTTGTTGACAAGCTTATCAATGGAAAATCATCATCCATCGACACTATTATCAATGGATTCAAGTTCATTTTCTCATGATGAATTTGACCGGGAACTAACCCGTCCAATCATACTTTCTCGACCTCCGGATATTAATCTCCCTCTCTCATCTGAACGTAGTCCGCCACCTCAACCATGGAATTCAGATCCTTTTGACATGTTAGATGTGGGACTAGGGCCTCAGATCAATGAGTCCGATTCATTCCTCAACCTTCCCAAACTGGGTCGAAAATGCGCCAAGAGATTAGACAGTGTGTGGGGTGCTTGGTTCTTCTTTACTTGTTACTTCAAGCCGGTTTTGAATGAGAAATCAAAGTGCAAAGTAGTCCGAGACAGTACCGGATTTTCCGGGTTTGATAAATCAGATCTAGAACTCGAGGTTTTCTTAGTCCAGCATGATATGGAGAATATGTACATGTGGGTCTTTAAAGAAAGGCCCGAAAATGCATTGGGTAAGATGCAACTTAGAAGTTACATGAATGGGCATTCTCGCCAAGGGGAACGACCATTTCCCTATAGTGTAGATAAGGGATTTGTTAGGTCTCATAGAATGCAAAGAAAGCATTATAGAGGTCTCTCTAATCCTCAATGTGTCCATGGGATTGAATTCGTTTCTTCCCTGAATCTTAAAGGTATTCAAGATGAAGATCAGAAGAGATGGAAGGAACTTACCGGAAGGGATCTCAACTTCTCAGTCCCACCGGAAGCAAGCGAGTTTTGTTCATGGAGGACTCTCCCCAACACGGAATTTGAACTAGAAAGACCTATTCCTCCATTAAAAACCAACAATAACTCAAACGCATCTCAGAGAAAGCTAAATGGGTCAGGTTTGAATCTTTCAACCCGCCCATCAAATCACGTAAATGGTGGAGTTGGGAACGGGATGGATCTCTCTCCGGTCTCGAACAAGAGGAAGAAGGATTTGTTTTTAAATGGGAATGGAGAAGACTATTGCTTACTCATCAATCAACAGCATGATAATTCCGAAATCAACCCCGTCAGTGAACCTGCTTGGCTGAATGATTTTAGTGGTGTGATGAGGGATGTTTACGGGCCCGTCACGGGGGCAAAAACTATTTACGAAGACGAAGAAGGTTATTTGATTATCATAAGTTTACCTTTTGCGGATCTTAATCGGGTTAAAGTGACTTGGTGGAATAATCTGACGCATGGGGTTGTAAAGATATCTTCTGCGAGCACAGCTTGTATGCCTTTCATAAAAAGGAACGATCGGACATTTAAGTTGACTGATCCATTGCCTGAGCATTGTCCACCTGGCGAGTTTATAAGGGAGATTCCATTACCAACCCGGATTCCCGATGATGCCAAGCTGGAAGCTTATGGTGATGAGACGGAAACTGGTTTGGAGATTATGGTGCCTAAACACCGCGTGGGGCCAGAAGAGCATGAGGTTCGGGTTTGTCTACGACCTCACCTTGGAGCAAACGAACTTGTGCTATCTTAAGTGAGATAATATAGGTTTGCGGAGGAAATGTAAGGGTAGTAGAATAGCAGCTCTCAGGTCATTTCTCATTTACTTTGTATGAAAAGAAAAGGAAAGATTTTTCTTATTGAAATAAAGAAAATACGTTTCGAATTAGCCCACTCTGCTTCCTTCTTGTATTAAAAGTGATTTCATAACGTGAATGCTAGAATAGGATCTTATCTGGGTTTTCATTGCCCCTCTCTAGGTTCATACTTTACGAGATGCTACTTGCAGATGGTGTATAGTTCTTATTGGGTTAGAAAGGTTAGAAGGGTTAGAAGGGTTAGAAGAAACAGGATAGCGAGAATGACAGAATGTGGCTTGCCTGAATCGACATTCTTCTTCTAGACATCGAAGTTACTATTTCATTTGATTCGTCACCTTGTCTTTGAAAATCAATTGTATTTAAATCATTCGCTGCTTATGGTATATTTCTTGGAACATAGAACTCTATGTGATGAAATATGATTTGTCCGAAGGGGAAAAATCATCCTGATTTGAACTTGAAAAAAGGGTTCTTAACATACACAAAATTTTAGATGGTCATAATAGTTTAAGGAATAAAGATACCTGATAGCATTCAGATGGATCAGATTCTACAAAATACAAAAAACATTGAAATTAAAGATTCAACCGATCTACACGGCTCCAAAAGCAGAATAGAAAAACACCACAACCATAACAGGCGCACGCCGAGATTTTAATCCACTTCCTCAATCTTAGGCCCTGCACCGCCGCTGACTGAAGGCCCACCATCCTCCATACTTCCACCATCACCACCCGCTCCTTGATACATCTTTGCAATAATAGGATTACAGATCCCTTCCAGCTCCTTCATCTTCTCCTCAAACTCCTCCGCCTCAGCAAGCTGGTTTCCATCAAGCCAATGAATTGCCTCATCGATAGAATCCTCTATCTTCTTCTTATCAGCAGCAGGAAGCTTAGAAGCAATCTTCTCATCTTTAATGGTATTCCTCATGTTATAAGCATAATTCTCCAGAGCATTCTTCGCCTCAACTTTCTTCTTATGCTCCTCGTCCTCAGACTTGTACTTCTCTGCCTCCTGCACCATCTTCTCAATCTCCTCCTTAGAGAGTCTTCCCTTGTCGTTTGTGATCGTAATCTTGTTCTTCTGCCCTGTCGTTTTATCCTCGGCCGACACGTTCAATATGCCATTAGCATCAAGGTCGAAGCAGACATTGATTTGTGGGACCCCTCTAGGTGCTGGAGGGATGCCGGAAAGTTCAAATTTTCCAAGGAGGTTGTTATCTCGTGTTCTTGTTCTTTCACCTTCGTAGACTTGAATCAAAACTCCAGGTTGATTGTCTGAGTAAGTGGAAAAGACCTGTTCTTTCTTGGTTGGAATGGTAGTATTTCTTGGAATCAGTATAGTCATGACCCCACCAGCAGTTTCTAGACCAAGAGATAAAGGAGTGACGTCAAGCAGTAAGAGATCTTGGACCTTTTCATTGCCTTCTCCACTAAGGATTGCAGCCTGAACAGCGGCTCCATAAGCAACAGCCTCATCTGGGTTAATGCTTTTACAGAGCTCCTTTCCATTGAAGAAGTCTTGAAGAAGCTGTTGAACTTTTGGAATTCTAGTGGACCCACCTACTAGGACAACATCATGAACGCTGCTCTTATCCATTCTAGCATCTCTCAAACACTTCTCAACAGGCTCCATACACTTTCTGAACAGATCCATGTTAAGCTCCTCGAATCGAGCACGGGTTATGGTTGTGTAGAAATCAATACCCTCATACAAAGAATCAATCTCAATCGTAGTTTGAGCTGTTGATGAGAGAGTCCTCTTAGCCCTCTCACAAGCAGTCCTCAACCTCCTCAAAGCTCTAGGATTCCCACTTATATCCTTCTTATTCTTCCTCTTAAACTCTTGCACAAAATGATTAACCATCCTGTTGTCGAAATCTTCACCTCCTAAATGCGTATCACCAGCCGTAGCTTTCACTTCGAAAATTCCCTCTTCAATGGTCAGAAGAGATACATCAAAAGTACCTCCACCTAGATCAAAGATTAGCACATTCTTTTCGCCCGCACTTCCTGCTTTCCTGTCCAGTCCATAAGCAATGGCAGCAGCAGTTGGTTCATTGATGATACGCATCACGTTGAGGCCGGCAATAACCCCTGCGTCCTTTGTGGCTTGACGCTGTGAGTCATTGAAGTAGGCTGGAACAGTTACGACGGCGTTTTTAATGGTGGTGCCTAAATAAGCCTCGGCAATCTCCTTCATTTTGATGAGGACCATTGAAGAGATTTCTTCAGCGGAAAATTGCTTCTCTTCTCCTTTGTATATGACGACTACCATAGGCTTGTCCCCTGGGCCGGGAATTACTTTAAACGGCCAGAGCTTCATGTCGCTTTGCACTGAAGCGTCGCTGAAACGCCTTCCGATCAGACGTTTAGCATCTGCATGTCACCATAACAGCGACGAATATTGCGATTAGGAAACAATCTTTGCACAAAGGAATTTCACCAAGGAACAAGAAATCTTGAACGTTAAGAACGAACTACAAAGATGAGGACCTATCAGGTTAAGAACCTAATTTCTACAGAAAACTTGCTCAGGAGAATTAAGCATGACTTGAAAACTAAAATTTGTTACTTTGAAATCGTTTTAAGGAGCTTAAAATCGGAAAACAGAGGCACACTAAAAAACCACTTGTTTCAACAATCAGCCTAGTAAAAATTTAGATAATCACGAGTGTTTTAAGACTTTAGATAAACATGAGTGTTTCTGCCTTGATCAGATCAGAAACCGTAATAAGTAGAACAAAGAAGCAGAAAAAGAAAATTAAGATCTGTTTCAGGCCAATCAGACAAATCAACCAAAATCAGCATAGCATGAGAAAATAATAAACTAGCTAAGGCTCTTCAGTACGAATAGAAGTACGATGCCACGGCGTCGGAAAAGCTTCAGAACTTACCGAAAACAGTGTTGACTGGATTCATGGCGACCTGGTTCTTTGCTGCATCACCGATCAAACGCTCAGTATCAGTGAAAGCCACATAAGACGGGGTTGTTCTGTTCCCCTGGTCATTGGCAATGATCTCAACGCGATCATGCTGCCATACACCTACACATGAGTAGGTCGTCCCAAGATCGATTCCGATCGCCGGTCCTTCACCTTTACCGGCCATATCTTCTGCTACTCAGAAAATGATGAACCACAGCAAAAAGCAGGGACGAAATAGAGCTTGTAAAGATAAATCGCAGAGAAATTGTATTCACGAATTATTTCTTTGAATTGCATTACATAAGAGTGAAGTTAATTCTTCGGTTCTTTATATAAAAGAACTTTCGAATTCTCGAAGGTTCGTATTGTTGATTATGATCCGTTGGATCATGTGATATGGACGGCTGATGTTATTTTTCAATTTTTCTTTTTTTTTCCTTCCTTTCTTATGACTCTCCCGCTTAATTTTTAGATTTTCATTTTTCCAACCGTCTCGACTCTAGACCGTTCGAGAGTATTCTGGTTGCTTTCTTACAGTAACGAGACGCGTACGCTCGTCGTTTTGTGGGTAATTCAAACGCTCCTCGTTTCCATATCAGCCCATCTTTTTTCCCTGCCTTTCGGCCCAACGTTGAGGCCCAGTCCATATTATATTAGTCTTTTTTTTTGGGGGCCAAAAAGTATTGATTAAAGTTTACCAAAATCGTAACCTGAATATTTGAAGATTACGTGTCAGTTTCCTATTACCTACAAATCACAACTGCAGGCTGCAGCAAACTCTAGCATGTAGGCGATCCCAACTGAGATTTTGCGCCGCTCATCCAGCTCGTTAGAGAGTCCACGATGCAGAAGCTTTTTTCGTGTACCCGTAAATAGTTCGACGTGTCGGCTTTTAATGAAAAAGTGAAAAGACTCTTCTCCGTCTCTTCCCCCCCTTGCTCCTCTCCCATGGCTTCCCAAGCAAGCCTCCTCCTCCAAAAGCAACTCAAAGGTTATCTTCTCAATCGTTTTTCGCTGTCAATTTCTAATTCTTTTTTCCCCAATCGATTCGATTCTTTAATGGTTCGTGATCGATCTTTTGATGTGGTTTCAGATCTTTGCAGACATCCGGTCGATGGATTCTCGGCCGGTTTAGTCGACGAGACCAATATATTTGAGTGGAGCGTCACGATTATAGGACCTCCTGATACGCTCTAGTATGTGCTTTTGATCTTGTCAGCATAAGTTGTATAATTATGCATACCATGAATCATGTTCAGTAATTGAAAGTTTTGAGATTGAGCAAGGAACTGGAGATTCTACGTTTGTTAATTTTCTTTTTCTTTCTTAGAATTCTGTGTAATTCTTTTTTTACTAGGTTTCTGTGTAATTCCATATTAGCAGCTGATCAGTTTCTTAAAACAATTGGAAATTAGGATTCACAAAATCTTTTTCCTCAAAATAATTGTTATGACAATCGTCTAAATTGCAGTGAGGGGGGTTTTTTCAATGCTATAATGAGTTTTCCATCAAATTACCCAAACAGCCCTCCATCAGTGAAGTTCACTTCAGAGATTTGGCATCCTAATGGTTGGTTCCTTTTCTTTTATTTCTTTTTCTTTTTTTTAGTTTTCATCTATTTGTGTCATTTATGGTGTTATTGGAACATTTTTGAACTAGGGTTTGGCTATTCTGACTGCAGTTTATGCTGATGGACGGGTTTGCATATCAATTCTTCACCCCCCTGGTGACGATCCGAACGGCTATGAGCTTGCCAGTGAGCGTTGGACACCCGTCCATACGGTATGTACATCTTATACACTTAAAGCTAGTCATTCTTTGGTTCATTTTTTATAGTTTAAATGGTGAATGTGAATTTGGAAGCATTAGTTGCTACTATTGGTAATGGGAAAATGGCAATTAGCATAATAATACTGGGATAGTCAAGATCAGCTATTTTATAGTTCATCAATGGAGGTGATTTTGATTCTCACAAATGTACTCAATTGTTGGCTGGATTTCTGCAGTAGCTTCCATAGGGTGTCTGAATATATGCACTTCTATTTGGTAATGATTAGAAACGTTTCGATATGTGCTTGCTTGTTTCTCTGAATAACATAAACTTGAAGATATTTATCAAGATGGAAATGTAATTGTTCTAGGTTGAAAGCATAGTTTTGAGCATCATCTCAATGCTTTCCAGTCCCAATGACGAATCTCCTGCAAACGTAGAAGCTGCTGTAAGTGATTCAAATAACTTACTTGTTTCACAACTCTTATGGATAAAAATATAATGATCTTTTCTTTGTGTTACATCTACATCTTTTATCTGATAACTTCTTCGATGGAGTTTTCATTTCATCCGAATCTTTTCACTCTCTAAATCTAACTATGCAAAATCTGAAACAGTGGCAAGTGAAACTATTCTTAACAATGTAAAACCCCATGAAAGAAAGTTCTCTTGAAGCTTATCTAGTCTTAACTTTAATAACAAATGTGCTCTCCGTATTGAATGTTCCTTTTTTAAAAAGATGGATTGAGCTAACATTTTTAACGGGGCTTCCTACATGTATGTATCCCGAATGAATTATGTCATGGTGTAAGGCTGCGGATTGGTTCCCTGAATTATCTTCACTTTGGTTTCTGCTAATGCAGAAGGAATGGAGAGAGAAGAGAGACGATTTCAAGAAGAAAGTCAGCCGCTGTGTGAGAAGATCGCAAGAAATGCTGTGATCCCTCTGTCTCTCCCGTGTTTTTCTGCATGTGCTCTCTGCTAATCACAAGTTGCAATGACCACCGCCACCTGTAAGGTGCGATGTTTCTTGTATAATAATGGCCCGCCCCGCCATTGAAATTCGCACACCATATCTTCTTTCTTTATCCTCTCGTCCGCTTTGGTTTTTCGTAGCATTTTTACGTTTGTGCTTTGGCTGTAACTTGAGTCGCAAAATTTGTGGTGTAATTCAAATCACTTTTAATGCTTTGTCCTGATAATTATTCTTATTATAATATTTGGAATGGAGTAGAGAACAAGGAATATAACTAACAAACGACATGTCGTCGGGTTGAAACCAAATTTCTCATACCTATTCATAAGGCCATAGCTGTCTCCATCAAGGAGAGGAAGTAGGCCCGGCTCATAAGGTGTCTATTGCCTAATGAATAAAAGGAAGAAAGTGGGTTAAGCTTTGAGCATCCGGACCGGATAGTTACTAAATTTTTTTTTTAAATTAAAATTAAAATTTATTTGAGTTATTATATTATATTTTTAGAGTTTAATTTATAATTAATATATATATATATATATTAATTAAGAAGAAAAAAATTAAAATAATAAATTAGGAGGGAAAGAGAATAATAATAAAATAAATAATTCTTGATATAATAATTCCTTAAATTTTAAAAAACTTTGTAGTAAAATTAAATATAAAAATAGGATGTACATTTTTTTTATAATAAATTTTATTCAAATTATTAAAAATTGTAGTTAATTTAACTTATTTTAGTTAACCGGACGTGCTAAGTATGCCACCTAATATTGGCGGGAGAGTCGTAATGGGGCAAGAGAGATGGTTAAGCCAAAAACGAGTGGCTGATTGTTTATCGGATCGAAATCAATAATCTCTGTGATTTTCATCATGTTGACTGATAAATTTTACAGTTAACGGATAAACATGATCATCATGAAATTGTCACCGAACACGTTGTACCAAAAATGAGGCTCCTAAATATAAACAGAAAAATCCAAGTCTACTCTTCACCTCTATTTTCTACCCTGATTTTCCTCATGTCCATGTACAACTATTCTCTACACTGATCACGAACTCGCCGTAACTCCAGAAAACACTCCACCTTCGTCAGTCCTGATATATAGATATATACGGCCTTCCGATTTGAGCGTTCGATCGCTTTCTTCTGCACATCAACAATACCTAATTCTTGCCAAAACTTAGCTCTCCCTGTCATCTCATCTGTAGTTGACATCAAGAAGTAGATCGCTTTCGATATTACACGGATTTCAACTTTCAGGTCAGAATTCTATATTTTTTTCTTTCCCCCTATGAAATCGGCTAAATGTCCAAAAACCTAGGGGTTCAGCTCCAATTGATAATTACTATAAGAATTTTTATCGAATGAATTCGGTCTAAACTACATTCCATTCTTTGGAATAAAAAAAATGTAACAAGGTTTTTACTGGTGTGTTAGGAGGGTCTTTGAACATTTCATCTTAGCTCTAAGATCTGATGTTACCAACGGTTTTTCAGGTGGATGCTACCCATGAAAGCTATATTAGCTCAAGCTTGAATAGTTTCGGTTATCATCCTATGGTGCCTTTGATATGCTGACCACGTATGAGTAATCTCTTTGCAAGTTAATCAAAATTAGTGAAGACTGAAGAAAGCAAGAGCTCTAGTTAACTATATTCTCAATGGAGAACTCATCAAGTAGTTCCGGATCAGTCAGAATGCAAGAAGCTAACAATTTTGTTGGTGGAAAAGGAGCATCTAATAAAACTCTGGTTGCTTATTGTCCAAAAACAGTTGCGAGGAATGCTTTTAAGGAATGTAGTTTTAATAAGCCAGAGTAAAATCCGTAATGGTGCAGTTGGTGATGTCACATTGTTTTTGTTCAAAGTTGCTGCATTTGATATTCTAGATTTATAACCCTTAACATGTGTTTCGTTTGCTAGGTTCTGAAACCTGTTACTAGGAAAAAGTTGAAAATTGAGGGGGAGATGTACGAAAAGATTCTATCAGAGTACCTGCAAATACCCCCTTGCATATCTTGGAGGAAAGTGCACTTGCAGGAAGTGTTCAAAACTGAACAAAAGGGACGTGCAGAAACATCGTTTGGGAGAGAACAAAAGGGTAGAGGAGACTACAGATGGCAGTGAGGTAGATGATCTGCTGTTTCCTCATGATATTCAGGGGATTGATGTGACATCTCAACGGTTGTGATCAGGTGTTCAGAACTGCTATTATAAGCATCCTTGGGTTTTCATGGCTGTTATTATTGGACTGTATGATCCCTCGATTAATTGTAAATTACTATTAGTCTCAAAAACTCGAGTTAAGATTTTTATCTTAAGCTTACTTAGCTGTATCAATAGTATTATCATATCACACACAAACAACTTTTTGTATATTTTGTAATAAGAATCTTCAAGGTACCATAATTATCTAATATTAATGGGTTCCTTCCACTTGCAGACAATGTCACGCTGCTTACTACTACTTCATTACATAGGATCCCACCACCTTAAATGGACACGAATGGAATGGGGATTGCTGCTCTGCCACTCTGCCTTTACCACCTTCTTTCAAACTCGGTAGTCTTCTTTTTTATATGTCAGCCCACATAAAAACATTATTTATATTTATCAATTTATTAAAATAATTTTATATATAAAAAGAAAGTTTATAATTTTAATTAGATTTAATAATACATCGTGGTGCTGTTTCGAAATCGACCAACGTGGTCAACTATATTATATATATTATATATGTATTATACTATTGAAACCAATTTTCCGGACATCCACGTCACGCACTGTGATAAACTGAAATGACCTTCTGCTGTTACGAAAGGATAGCAATTGCTTGGGGGCAACAAAGACTAAAAACCTTATTAGGTTTTAAGTGGAGATCTAAAGAAATCACACCCTTTTTTTTTTTTTTTTTCTACTTTAATCAAATACCACTCTTAAAAGTTATTAAAAAGAAAAAGAAAATATTATATATGGTCAACTATTTATGCATTATAATCTCATTGTAATTAATTTAATCATCATTAATTAGCCTTAATGATCAGAAAACTTTGATAATTAAGTTGATGATTCTACCTATGTTAAAAATAAAAAATAAAAAATAAAAAATAAAAAATAAAAACTAAGACAATCCAAGTTTATTTAACTCTAGTATTGAGATATATTATATGAGTTATTATGATCATTTTTATATAAATATAATTAAAGATCGTTTAATAAATTAAATATTATTATAATTATAAATATTATATATTTCACCCATCATATATATAATCTAAATATATTTTACTTATTATGACCTAATTTTGGACGCTTTTGAAAGGGCACGATCCATTATTCAAGTCACAAGGATAAAGGAATATGGCCTAATTTTTGTCCTCTCAAATTTATTAAGTAAGAGCGCTGAATCGGCATGCACCAACCCGCCCATTTTTTTTTTGTTTTAATTTAATATCTAGTAATTAATTATTATTTTATATATCTGATTTGATCTGTAATGTAACATATCATCAGTCCATTAGTTAGTTATACACGTGTTCTCGTATTCATAAATATTAGATATGTCGTATATATAATATATATATATATATATATATATATATATATATTTTTTTTTTTTTTTTTTTAATTCGAATAATTCTTTTATGCATTGGATCGTACAATTTGATAAAACGATCAAATCTATAATATTATTAAATAAATTTAGAATATTATTTTTAAAATTATATAAAATATTTATATTTAAATTAAATTTAAAGAATTATATATATCTATTTAAATAATTTTAAGGATTCCATACAGATATGTAATATATTCATACAAACAAAATTATACTAAAATTTTGTATACGAAGAAAGTCTTAAAAATTTTAAATAAAAATAAATTTTTATCTTGACATAATTTGTATTAAGTACATTTGACCACTTCTCCACTTTTTTTTTTTTTTTATTATTATTTTTTTTACTTCCTCTATTAATATATCTTATTAATTATATATAATGCACGAGAATTTTAAATATGATCATTAGTATTTTACTTCTTTACCAATTAATTGAAAAAAAATGAAGGATATACAAGTGCTTCACGTACATGATAACACCTAAACTATATATTAAACAAATATGAAATAAAATAATAAACAACTATATATTCGCAAGGTTTATTTATTTTATTTATATATTTAATTTTATAATTTTTTCAAATAATAAAAAAGGAAATCCACCTAAAACTTCTTTCTTTCTTTCTTTTTTTTTTCTAAATTATATATTTTATAAGAATTTATAAATAAATTAAATTAAATTATATATTATATATCAATTATATATCAATAAAAATATTATATATATATATATATTTTTTTTTTTTTCACACGACATAAGTCATATAGTAAAAAAGAAAGGACGTAGTACAGATAAGGTGATGCTCGAATCCACGCATGAACCAATGTATATATGTTCTTTTCATTGTTCTTTCCGGTCTTCATTGACTCTTTTACTAACTGCAAAATGAACCAATATGCATGAATTGACATGTACACCCACGAGGGTCCCACTAAACTCCTTCCACGTGGACACTAAATACAATATTAATTAATTAATTAAGTTACACTTCCCATGCATTATATAGAATCCAGCTACCTGGCCTTACCGTCTTCAGTCACTCACTGTCTCACTCACTCACTAACTCACAACCTTAACCTACGCCTCTTTATTTTTCTCTCCTCCTAAGCCATGGAATCTTACACGTGCCTGATCGCCTCTGCTTTACGTACTGCACTAGCATGCACTGTAGTGGGCATGGCCACCCTCTACGGTCCGTCGTCAGTCCAAGCCCAACTCCCCTTCCCGGCATTCTCTTACGTCACCATCATTCTCATTATGTCCATAAACACAACCTTAGGCGACACCATTCGTGCATGCTGGCTTGCATCTTACGCAACGCTCCAAACCGTCTGTCCCGCCATTTTGATATTCTGGACCGTGGGTCCGGCCAGGTTTTCTATCCACACCACCGCACTGGCGGGGGCAATGGCCGCGCTCGTGGTAGTGGTTCCTAAATCCACCCACTTGGTGGCCAAGCGGATAGCCTTGGGTCAGATTGTGATCATCTACGTGGTGGGTTTCACGAAGGCCGAGCAAATAGTAGGGAGCGATCGTCATAATCATAAGGCTGTTTTTCACCCTCTCCACGTGGCAGCCAATACAGGCATTGGAGTTTTGGCTTGTGTTTTTTCTTTGTTGGTTCCATACCCTAGGCTGGCCTCCAGTCAGGTAATTAACTCTAATCACTACACTCTACGTTTAAGTGCATGCCAATGCATTATCTATTACAGCATTTACGACACGACATCATTACCTAGTACCTACATGATCTATATATAATGGTGTAGGTGAAAAAGGAGTGCAAGGAACTTACTCAGAATGCTGCAGAAAGGATGAATCTCTTCATAAAAGCAATGTGTGCAGATGACAACTCATTATCAATCGCATCGATTTCTCAGGCTAAGTCCTTGTCATCTTTAGCGACCAATCATCATCAAAGCCTAAAACGCTACCAAGTAAGCAGACAACTAACTAATTCAGTTCAAGCATCATATTATAAATATGACGAGTGGTGCATGATTCCTATACTATATAGTAGTGCTAATTTGTTAATGTTATGCCAAGTCAGAAACTGACGTGGCATGCGTTACAGATAGTGTTGAGTGTTTTAAATTATACATCACATCGAAATAATTTCTCCTTTTTTGATTTGTGTACAGGAAAGCATGGAGTGGGAGAGACTTCCTTTGATACCAGTTGAACACTGTTGTAGTGATCAGTTCATGATAAACCCTAAAGCGAGAATACTACAACATTTGGAGCAGCCCTTAAAAGGAATGGAGTTGGCTTTGACCAACATCCCTTCTTTTCCTGTTGAAATTCGTAATCATGATGGAGAGCTCAAACAGATTCTTCTTCTTATAACCAAATCATTAGAAACTAACAGTGATATTCAGGAATCAGATACAAAAAAATCCCTTCAAATTACCTCTATGCCCACCACCCACCAAAATTTACCACCTTTTTTCTTCATTTTCTGCCTCAACCTCCTTGAAAACAGATTAACATCATCCCGAATGAGTGACGATCAGAATTCATTAATGGGCGAGGTAAAACCAAATGGATTTCTGACCATGAAATTAATCAAAATCAGCAGAAGGAGACTGATCCCACCACTCAAGTTCTCACTTTCTTTAGGCCTAGCAATATTCCTTGGCCTGATATACAGCAAACAGAATGGTTTATGGTCAGGCTTGCCGGTGGCTATTAGCTATGTATCAGCCAGAGAGGCAACATTCAAGATTGCGAACCTTAAGGCACAAGGCACAGTTTTAGGAACAATATATGGTGTTTTGATTTGCTTTCTTTTTGACAATTGTCCCATCGTAGTTAGATTCCTACCGCTTCTTCCTTGGCTCGTTTTCACCACTTTTCTTCAACGTAGCAAGATGTACGGCCAGGCCGGAGGTATTTCCGCCGTCATAGGGGCTTTATTGATTTTGGGCCGGAAAAACTACGGCCCACCAAGTGAATTTGCTATAGTAAGGATCGCTGAGACTTTCATTGGGCTTTTCTGTTCGGTTTTGGTTGAGCTTGTTTTTCAGCCCACTAGAGCTTCTACTCTGGCAAAAGCTCAACTCACTAAAACACTTGGAAGACTGGAAGAATGCATTTGGGCCGTCGTGAGTTTCCATCCAGGTAATAAAGCTGCTAATTCGGAGAGATTAAATGGGCTTGAATTTCATGTGAATGGGCTTAGAAAGTTGGTAGATGAAGCTGAGAATGAGCCCAATTTCTGGTTTTTTCCTTTCCGAAGTGGGTATTACCCCGAGCTCTTTAACTCTCTGTCAAAAATGGCGGATTTGTTGCTTTTTACTGCTCATGCAATTGGCCATCTTCAAGATCAATGTAATAAATGGAAGGAGATTAATCAGACGGTGGAGAGTGATCTTAAACAGTTCAAGGAACGCTTGGGGTCCTCTCTAAAGTGTGTAGAGGATAGCATCTTGATGAAATCAGTACTTGATCAAGATGTCAATAGTAAAATAAAAAACAGCAATTTTCCCGATGATGATGATGATGATATTGAGATGGGAAAATCACAATCAGACAATGATCAGTGGTCTAATGAGATGGAGAGGATTGTAGACTGTTATTTACAACACTCGAAGGAAATTGTCGACTCTTGTGAAATGGATCAGGATGTGAAGGCCCAAATGGTTTTGGGCCTGAGTTGTTTGGGATTCTGTTTGAGTGGTTTGGTTAAGGAGACAAAAGAGATCGGTAAAGTGATTAAAGGAACTTTAGCTAATGCAGCAATGCTAGTCTAATTAGGTAACTTCATATGAAAAGTTTATAAGTTACAAGCTTTTTTACACACTTACCTAGCAAGTGATTAATGTTGTAAAACCATTTTCCGATTTGGAATCTGTAAAGAAACAGAATTGGACTTGGGCTCAACGGCCCAAGACAAGTCTTGAGAGAAAATTAAAAAATGAAAAAACAGTTCTAAATGAGTGTGTGGCTGCTGGGATTCGAGCCCAGGTCTCCACGGCCACAACGTGGAATTCTTACCACTAAACTACAGCCACTTCATGTTGCTGTAAAACCAACTTAAAACAATTAGTACATCTGGAGAAACTCATGCCTGAAAGTATCCCATTCTAGTATTATGCTTTCTATTCTTTATCTGAAAACAACTCGAAGAACATCACCTCCCCTCTACTAAAGCCGAAAGACAAAGACACCTTACCAAAGAAGTAGTTTGGTGCCATTTTTGCTTCAATTTCTGTTATCCGGGAGCTATCACAAATGGACTTTGTCCAGTTTACGTGATTTAGAAGTCTCAAGAAATGCAACTAAAAATTATATAAATATTTTAAATTTTATTTGCTTTCATTTTAAGGAGAACCCTAAAAAATAAAAAATAAAAAATAAAATAATTGGTGGGAATTTTTTATTTCTCTTTTGACGTGATTTGCTATAAATATGGCTCTGATCAATCGAAGCTTTGTGTCGATCGGAAGGATCACTGATCAAGGGTTTATCGCCTCTGTTCCTCTCTTGATAATTGATACTGCGATCTGTTGATTTCTTTTGCGAAAAGGATTCTAGAAATGGCGACCAACTATGCAAATGGAGATAGTCAAACGCCCAAGAAGCCGCCTCCATCGCCTTCTCCTCTGCGTAACTCGAAATTTTCTCAGGTGAGTTCTCGTTTTGAATCTATAGGATCATTGGCCTCTTTTAATGTTGAAATTCACTGGAAAAGAAAGCGATGGAGAGAATGTGAAGGATTCGAGATCTCATTAGTCTTTCGTGATTAACTTCGTAGCCTTAGATCTGTAACTCCATTGTTATAGATTTTCTGGAAGTCCTTCTTCATTATCTGTCTCCTGGCTAATACTATCCATTCTGACTTCTACGTATATAAAGTGTCAGTTTTAAAGTTATTGATATCTTACCTAATAGCTCTCATCATGGTTGAATTACACAGTCCAATATGAGAATTTTGGTTACTGGAGGAGCTGGATTCATAGGTTCTCATTTGGTAGACAGGTTGATGGAGAATGAAAAAAATGAGGTTAGTTCTATTACTATCATTATCATGATCATCTGATAATCTTGTCAAACTTCCTTATACGGAAAAAGGTTGAAGTAAGACCTTTTCTTAACAGAAGTTTGAAAAAGAAGAAAACGTAATGACTTTGTATCTGAATACTTTGTACACAGTTAATTGTCGCTGATAACTACTTCACTGGATCAAAGGAGAATCTTAAAAAATGGATTGGTCATCCAAGATTCGAGCTTATCCGTCATGGTAACTCCTTATATTCCATATTCCTTTACCGCATTTCTGTAATCTGCTTACCAAATGCAATGTGGGGTAATTGGTAAACGTATCAGAATGTTAATCTCATAACCAGTCTCAAACATTTTTATGGTCTCACTAAAGGGTTCTTGGAAATTCCCATTTTTCTAGAGAAGAATTTATCATTTTTGTCTTTTCAATGTAGATGTTACCGAGACATTACTGGTCGAGGTTGATCAGATATATCATCTTGCATGCCCTGCATCTCCAATTTTCTATAAACACAATCCCGTAAAGGTATGTTTCTGTTTAAAAAGTGGTAAATTTTGAGGTGTTCTTTAACTTTAATACATTTGATATTTCTCAGACGATTAAAACAAATGTGATTGGAACATTGAACATGCTTGGGCTCGCCAAGAGAGTTGGAGCAAGGTACAGGATTTTTATTTGATTTTTTTATTGTCATTAGAGCACTATAAATGTAACCTGTTATAACAATTGGTTCGACATTCTCTCTCAGGATTTTGCTTACATCAACTTCTGAAGTATATGGTGATCCTCTTGTCCATCCCCAACCTGAGAGTTATTGGGGTAATGTTAACCCCATAGGTATGGCCTGTAAACAGAAAATCTTGTGATGTAATCGATTATTTTTGTGTTGTTTTATATATATCTTCTTATTTTTTGGCCTTAAAAGTCGGTCACATTTTTCCTTTTTCCTTAATATATATTAGGAGTTCGAAGCTGCTACGATGAGGGAAAACGTGTTGCTGAGACTTTGATGTTTGATTATCATAGACAACATGGGATAGGTACTCTGTTTTCTCACTATAAGAATTGAAAAGATTTGATTTTATGGATCCTGAGATTAATCTAGTTCTCCTCTGTTTCTGACAGAAATACGTATTGCCAGAATATTTAACACATATGGCCCACGCATGAATATTGATGACGGCCGTGTGGTCAGCAATTTCATAGCTCAAGCAATTCGGTTAGTCCTATGCTCTATCACGGCTTTAAAGTTTAAACACATCATCATATTGCAGGCCTTTTCACTCATCTACTGAATATAATACAACCCTTTTTAATTCTTCAAGTGTTGTTGTGCACTTTATAGTGGTGAACCATTGACAGTCCAGGCTCCTGGAACTCAAACCCGCAGTTTCTGTTATGTCTCTGACATGGTATCTGAAACATACATTTCTCTATCTCATTCCCAGTTATAAGTATCCACTAGATTAATCAAAGCTTATTATATATACTGTGAAGGTTGATGGTCTCATCCGCCTCATGGAAGGAGATAATACCGGACCGATCAATATTGGAAACCCAGGTTATCTACCAAACCTCTGATCACCTTATTTTTAAAGATTGAACATTTTAGCCTTAACAGAGAGTCATTTTCTTTCTAACTTTTTCAGGTGAATTTACCATGCTCGAACTTGCGGAAAATGTGAAAGAGGTTAGAGGTTTCTGTTCAATTTTTTCCACCTTAATTTAAAGCGAAATAAAAGTAGCGATGAGGTTGACACTTGTAGAATATGAATTTGTAGTTGATCAATCCTAAGGTGGAAATAAAGATGGTGGAGAACACTCCTGATGATCCTCGACAAAGAAAACCAGACATCAGCAAGGCTAAGGAACTGCTCGGTTGGGAACCGAAAATCAAGTTGAGAGATGGTCTCCCACTCATGGAGGAGGATTTCAGGTTGAGGCTTGGAACAAGTGAATGATTTATGGTTTATGTTAACCGATCGGGCAAGATGAGCACCTGGTCATTTCAATCTGCATATTGATTTACGTCTAAGATTTGTCTTTCTGGGCAATGAATTTTTCCTTTTTGTTTGTTGCTTTATAGAATAAGTCTACAGCGAGAGATTTCCGTTCTTGTCCTCAATCCCATTTACTTTAATTTAAGCGAAAATGCACTTATACTATTTGATATTACCAATTTTACTTCTACGATGGTAATAAAGAATTAAAGATGGTCTTCTTGTTTTCACATTTTGTCTGCTACTCTACATTATCCTTAGAAGGGCTAATTATACGTATATATATATATATATATATAATATCCCCCATCTTTCACCCAACATCTCCTAATACGCACACATGCAAATCGACTCTGCTGGGAAACATCGATATGAGTTAAGCAATCAGTAGTTGCAGATTGATGAGAAATCCAATTGCATAATGTAATCAAAGATCACACCCCTCCCGTAGCCATTCATTAACGGGCATTAGTTATACAACTAAGAATTCATACAACCCTTCGATTACGATAGAAGTAAAAAACCGAAACTCCAAAACCAAAAAAATTAAGTGAATGGAGTAAAATTCCAAACAATGATAATGTTATCTATTATTCAAGTCAAAAACAACATCTGATAATCAAAAGAGTATCTAAGAACCTCTGTAGGGTGTTAATGAAGAATGAAGTCCATAGAAAGGAAAAACCACAATTAAACCATCAAGTTCCACAGTGCAAGGGAGAAGCCGGCAAGTACACTTGCAGTTTCAAATTCACCTGCAGAAAAACACAACAAAGATTGTTAAACTTCATAGTAAATGATAACTAGTGTTCAATCTACACAGACAGCATAAATCATTAATAGAGTCGCTGATATTAACGAAACAATTTGACTTGTAGAATACTAATCATGCCATTAGAACTACATTTCCATCACGTATCAGTTGGCAGAAATTGTCAAACAATAACATTACTACATTAAATAATCCACAACTTTTTGCAGTTAGTAAAAATCTTGCTACATCAAACTGAAATCTTTAAGCTTAAATCTGTTTGCAAGTGAGATAATTGTCCCTTTCACCTGCGCTTAATCCCAGCTCCTCAATTCGATAGGAATTTCACTATGGCAGAGTGAAAAATCTAGGGTTTTCTATCTAATCACATTGAAAATTCGAAGCGCATCAGTAATCAAAAGAATCGACATAGTTTACCTCTTATGCTTCTGAACGAAGGGTGAATTCTTAGCGTCTTCCTCTGCGAAAGATCGATATCAGAAATAAATAAAAAAAAATTAGGGTTCTGAAACCAAAAGAAAAGAAAAGGAACAACGAAGATAGGAGCGGAGGAGAGTAAAACGATACGGATCGTACCAGTGAGGCCGAGGGTCATTTTGGTGACTAGGGTTCCGGTTATGGCGAATCCAACCAGGAACGGCCAGTTGCGTTTCCACTCCCGCTTGAAGAAGACCGACCATGGATCGAATTTCGGCATTTTTCTTCCCCCTTTTTTGGTTCGAGTCTTTTCGCTGAATGCAGTACTGGGTAATAGTGGGCACCGTGTTTTATATGTGATAGATCTCAGCTGATTTCAGCCGTCCGATTAGCTTTCAAGCTGACCCTGTTGCAAAAGTGTATCCTTATTGTATACATGTATAAGTACATATGTGGCATATTTGCTATTATCTATACACGTCTACATGTCATGTAAAAGAGCGATTCAGATCTGATTATATGGTGCATGCGGGCCGATCATAATAGCCGTCGATAGAAAAGAAATCGAACGGCTAAAGTAGTCTCCTGCATAACTTAGAATCTGAGAGGCTCCTTTTTATAAAGACCGCCAAACACTTAGGACCATTACCTCCAATCAAATCAGATAAACAAATTAAATTCTCTCTCTCGAAGCTTCTCTCTCCCCCTCTCTTTTTCGGAGAAAATGTCAGGTCGTGGAAAGGGAGGCAAGGGTTTGGGAAAAGGCGGAGCAAAGCATCGTAAGAAGGTTCTCAGAGACAAATAAATTACCAAGCCTGCGATTCATCGTTTAGCTCGTAGGGGTGTCATGAACCGTATCAGCGGCTTGATCTATGAGGAGACGAGAGGAGTTTTGAGGATCTTTCTAGAAACTGTCATTAGAGATGCAGTGACCTACACTGAGCATGCGAGAAGGAAGACGGTAACTGCTATGGTCGTTGTTTATGCGTTGAAGCGACAGGGAAGAACTCTAGTGAATTTGGGGTTTAGGGTTTTATAAAAGAAAAAAAAAATAGTTGTGGAATTAGTTCAGTGTGTGGTAGAATGTCATGTCTCTGCATTTGCTCTTCTCTTGCTGTGATTTTTGTTTTATGAACTGTTATGAAATGAAAATCTTTCCTTATGAACGAACTGTTCCAGATTGCTCAAATGGATTATTAACTAGTGAATTTCATGGTGGGTCAGACGATTAGTGTAAATTGCCAGTTTTGTATTTGGGATTCTGATTACTTGCATAATAGCATTCATTTGCTTGTAATTTGATTGAACCATTTTGTAGGGACATATTCTTTAGGGACATTTAGCAAAATTACATGTAAAATAAATTGATGAATTGCATTTACTCGCTTTTTGTTTGCTTGGTTGGGCCTCTCAGTAGTTTTATGTTGATCATAAAGTTTGGTGTGTGATATTAGGCTAGGTTTCGTGGTGTAGTTGGTTATCACGTCAGTCTAACACACACCGGAAGGTCTCCGGTTCAAGTCCGGTGGAAGCCACTTTTTCTGTTGTTTGTTGGATGTACGGTACCGAATAATATACTTCACTTTCTCTATTCACATTTTCACATCCTAGTATATATTAAATATGGGAGCCTGATCAACTCTTTCCAAACCGGTTTCGTGGTGTTGTCGGAAAATAGTAACACTCTTGACGGTCTCCGGTCGAGTCCGGGCGAAGCCAGCTTCTGTGCCTTTTTTTGTAGGCTAGTTCGTCTTCTTTAGTAGTTATATATTTTTAGGCTCAGCCCATTTAGTCATCAAGTTGGGCTGTTTTCCAAAAAATGAGAAAGGTGGAAATCGGTATTGAACTTGGGTCACAACTTACGACCTGCAAGTGAGTGGATATGGGCCTACAGTTTATACTCTATATCAGTGTCTGTTTGGATCGCCACCAGATTTTTAACTTTCTGTGGTTTTACTTTTAACTCAACCTGCATCTCCACTTCGCAACTTTCAAGCTTCCAAGCTCTGCAACCTCGAAGAAGAGGAATGTCTCAGACTCGAAACGAAGAAGAAGGACAGTTCCATTTTCGCTCTCAATGACGCTTCTTCATTCTCTTCGACCGCTTAGAAGCACCTGCTTCCATAATAAACGCAGAAAATTCTGCTCTTCCAATACGAATCCCGAAGAAAACGAAGGAAATGATTCTCATTTCGTTTCAATCGTCGAAAACATCGTGCGAGGAAAGCAGAGCTGGAAGGTCGCATTCAATAACGCCTTTATTTCAAGCACGCTGAATCAGAGATATGTCGAAAAGGTTCTAATCCAAACCCTCGACAATTCCAGGTTAGCTTTGCGATTCTTCAATTTCCTCGGCTTACATATAAACTTCAACCACTCGACGGCGTCATTTGCATTCTAATTCACGCTCTGGTTCAGAACGACATGTTTTGGCCCGCTTCTTCACTGTAACAAACTCTTTTACTCCGTGGATTGAATCCAACAGAGGCTTTTGAAAACCTTTTCGATTGTTACAAGAAATGCATGTTTTCATCGTGTTTAGGGTTTGATTTACTGGTCCAGAATTACGTGCAGAATAAGAGGAATTACGTGCTTATTAGATGATGGATCATAACTTATTTCCCGAAGTTAGAACTTTGAGTGCTCTATTAAACGGGCTTGTTCGAGTTAGGCATTTCAGTAAGGTGTTGGAACTGTTCGAAACGTTTCGAAATGCTTGTATCAAGCCTGATGCGTATATATACACAGTGGTGGTTAGATGCTTATGTGAACTGAAGGATTTTCTTAAGGCTAAGGAAATAATTCATCTATCTGAATTGAATGGATGTGTTTTAAATATCGTAACTTATAATGTACTAATTCATGGACTCTGTAAGAGCCAGAAAGTCTGGGAAGCAGTTGAGATCAAAAGAATGTTGGGCGAGAAGGGATTGAAAGCTGATTTGGTTACTTATTGTACAATTGTACTTGGTTTATGCAGAGTTCAAAGATTTGGGGTTGCTAGGGAGGTGATCGATGAAATATGGAGTTAGGGTTTGTTCCGAGTGAGGCTGCCATTTCAGGTGTTGTAGAGGGTTTGAGGAAGATAGGGAAAGCTCAAGGTGCATTTGAGTTGGTAAACAAAGTGGGGAAATTTGGGGTAGTTCCTAATTTGTTTGTTTATAATTCATTGATTAATTCTTTGTGCAAAGATGGTAAATTAGATGAAGCGGGGTGGCTATTTAGTAGCATGGGTGAGAAGGGCTTGATTCCTAATGATGTTTCTTATGCTATTTTGATAGATTCATTCCGTAGGAGGGCTAATTTTGATGTTGCCCTTGGTTATTTTAGTAGAATGATAGAGGCTGTAATAAAAGCAGCAGTTTATCACTACAATTCTTTGATAAGTGGGAAATGCAAGTACAGGAGAATGGAATCAGCAATTATTCTCTTCAATGAGATGGTTGATAAAGGAATTGTTCCAAATGTTGCTACCTATACATCATTGATAAGTGGATATTGCAAAGGAGGAGAACTTCCCAAGGCATTTAGGATTTACCATGAAATGATGGGAAAAGGGATTGCTCCAAACACATACACTTTCACTGCTCTCATTTCGGGTCTTTCTCGGGCAAATCACATGACCAGAGCTTATCAACTGTTTAATGAAATGATTGAACTAAACATTATTCCAAATGAGGTTACTTATAATGTTTTGATTGAGGGTCATTGTAGGGAAGGTAACACTACAAGAACCTTTGAACTGCTCGATGAAATGACTAAAAAGGGCCTGGTACTGGATACATTTACCTATCGGCCTTTAATCGGTGGACTTTGTTCAACAGGTAGAGTTTCAGAAGCCAAAGAGTTTGTAAATGATCTCCACAAAGAGCATAAAAAAATGAATGAGATGTGCTATAGTGCTCTTCTTCATGGTTATTGCAAGGAAGGAAGAATTAAAGATGCCTTGGTTCTTCGTAAAGAGATGGTTGAAAGAGAACTCTACATGGATCTGGTGTGCTATGGGATCCTCATTTATGGCATTCTAGAACAGAATGATATAGGAAAGTTGTTCAATCTCTTAAGGGAGATGCATGATCAAGGATTGAGTCCTGATAGAGTAATTTATACAACTATGATTAATGGGTACAGTAAAGCCGGAACTTTCGAGAAATCTATAGGAATTTGGGATATAATGATTGGCGAAAATTACATTCCTAATGTTGTTGCATATACAGCCTTGATAAATGGATTATGCAAAGCTGGACGCATCCATGAAGAAGAGCTTCTTTGTAAACATATGATGGTGAGCAATTCCATTCTCAATCATGTCACTTTCGGGTGTTTTCTTGATCACTTTATAAAGAAAGGAAACATGGAGAAAGCTCTACAACTACACGACACTATGCAGAAGGACTTTTTAGTAAATCCAGTCACGTATAACATACTTATCAGGGGATTTTGCAAGATGGGAAATTTTCAAGAGGCTTCTGAGCTTCTGATCGGAATGAGGAAAAGAGGTATTAACCCAGACTGTATAACCTTTTCTACATTCATTTATGAGCATTGTAGAAGGGGGAATTTAGAGGAAGCTTTTAAGATGTGGAATTGTATGTTAAATTGTGGTGTGAAGCCTGATTCACTAGCTTATAGCTTTCTGATCTATGGTTGCTGTGTTAATGGAGAACTAACTAGGGCTGTAGAATTGAGGGATGATATATGAAAAGGGGATTGAAACCAACCCGATTCATCAATGATGTTCTCATTGATTAATGGAGCTTGCTCGAGAAGTTCTCTCTAGTCTGTTAATATTACATGTACTATAAATATATATACATTGAACAGGCTTACCCGAGTTGGATATTTAGAAAACCTGAAAGAGTTTTGAAAGATTATCCATTGTAATTCACTAATTCTTAAGTACGAGCTTAGAAACAATTAGGCTGTTGGATCTAACGTATGCTAATACCACTTTGGATATTGTTTGTTTGTCTTGAAATAAATTTGATCATCTGTTTTATGTACTTTTAACACAACAACGTTCTTGTAATGGTCTTCCAATTTCTTTGGAACTGTAATTTCTCCCTTATGGTTATTGGATCGTCCAAGTAATTGTCTATTAAAGCTAATGAATCTGTCATAGAATCTAAAAATTAAGGTAAAAGATAGAATAGAACCAAAGACCAGAAATAGTATATGACAGCTCTTCAAGGCTGTAAAGTTAAAACTTACAAGAGGCAACACAATATCATTTCATACATCTTAAACATCATCTATTAGTAGTATTGATATCTGCAAAGAAAACTCCTCAGTTTGCTCGGCTTTGAATAACATCAAGACCCATTTCAGATGGATCGGTCGCTTGTAACTCAACTTGAATACCATCCAATTCTCTCTTAAACCTGTCCTTTGAACTTGCATAGATCATCTTGTTTCTCACCCTTGCAGTATCAGGAGACCTTTTATCATAAAAATCATATATTTGTAATGTTATCAGAAAGCTAAATGAGATTATAAAAGAAATAAAGATATAACACCAGCGTTACAGTACTAGTACCAAGCAATGAAGAAGATCCTGCTCTTTTGGCAATTCTCTGCGGTGACAAAGTCGAAATCATAGACCGTGTATCTGCATTCATCAGCAGGAAGGCTTGCTGTAAAATCTTCATAGCTTTGAGTGGGGTCCCCTACCTTTTCCACAACAACCTGCTTTTGCTTCTCTTCGATCTTGTAGATGATGAAACGGTGAGTTCTTTTCCCCTTCAGTTCCAGAAATTTTAGCTTGCATTCATCATGGACAGCCATACCTGATGCTGCATTAGCCTGAACACCATATTGAATGGAGAGAATGGGTAAGGGTTCAGATAGATTAAGGGGAAATGAAGAACAGAAGCAATCAATCTCATTTTACAGAAAGATAAGGGCAGAAATCTACTTGGCTGAAATAGTCTTTTCACCCTCTATAAGCAGAGAAAAAAAAAATCATTTTGTTCCAACAATTTATGTTCAAGGAACCTTGTAAACAAGAAATGATCAACCCCATTAAAGAAGATGGAAATTCAAACCAGTAATTGAAGTGCATGAGTAGCTGGAGATAACACAGCACACCTTAAAATGATCTTAGCCATGATCAATTACAGTTAAAGGTGTAAATATATATGTACATAGTTTCTGAAGGTATCAAAAATCCATCTTTCAGATCATAGATTCTCTGACCCCAGAAAGACGTCCAATAAAGCTCAGCAGATCAAAGATGTTTAAACACACATTAAGCAACCCAGAACACTTATTATAGACCAAACTCAGAAGAACAATAATATACTTGATTTTAGAGCTACCTGAACAAGGAAGCTTAATAAAATACCTAAAAGAAGAGAGAGAGGGAGAGCGAGAAAAAAAAAAGAAAGAAAAGGAACATACCATAGATGAGGTGGGTGAGAAACGATACGGAATTTGTGGAGCAGGTAAGATGCAGATGAATATCTGAAGGTAGGTAAAGAGGTGTTTGGACTCTCAGAAAGATTGAGGAAGTTGAGAAGCTATTTTCCTTTTCCTTTTTATTTTATTTATCTCTCTCTCCTCTCTCTGATAAAATATGAATCGGTCTGGTTAAGAATCTGGTTATGCATGCGGCAACTCCACTCCTAATATGATGATAGTGGGTCGTGGATGACAACGGAGAGAGAAAGTTTGGTCTGTCGAATGAAAATGAGCCACGTGTGTGATGCGGAAATGACAATTGTACCCTGTAGTAACGTTGCTTTCCCGGTCGGATACCAGCCTAGAAGCGCCTACTTGACTCCGTTTTATTTAATTAATTAATTAATTAATTAATTGTTTATTTATTTATAATTTTAATGACGTTGTTAATCTTGTAATTGGTAAGAAACAGAGGCTGCCTCAACAAAGTAAAATAGTTAATGGCCAAAAAAAAAAAAAAAAACCAATATAGTTTTGAGGCCATATAAATGAGTAAATGTGTGTTTTATCATAAATAAATTTTGTAACTAGTTGCTGTCTTAAAAAGACACGTATGAAAGCGAGGTTCGGTTGAATTGGTTCAATGAATGAGAGCAAGTTGTTTCAAAAATACAAATATGTTAATAGTTTGGTACTATGTATAATAATAGTTCTTCAAATGTTCGCTAGAGGGATCTTCTTTCCGATCCAAGTCTAATTTCTCGATTAGAGCTGTTAAAATAAGTCATTTAATTCTATCCGGTCCATGTACCGACCAACTTATTTTTTGAAATTAATATATGAGTCCGGCCCTTAGCCCATTGGGCTTATCTCTAAGTCGGACTGGCTTATCGGATGAGTTTAAAATGGGCTTAGGAAAAAATTAAGACAAGATTTAAAAATTATTAAAAAATAAAAATGAAAAAGTGTAAAAGTTAAATTTAATAGAAGAAAAACGTTGAAATCGAAGGGCTCAACCGGGTTCACCATCGTGGGCCGGGCTTTAGCTCGAGCCGAAATTACAGGTCAACCTATTTTGACATATTTAATCTCAATAAATTTTTTTGCTACACTCTGTCTAATTATTAATATAATTAATAATTAATAATAATTAATACTTAATAATTTCTCTTATCTTTTTAATTGAGAAGGCTGAGATCAAATTTCAATGGAGTGATTGGTTTGATTCATGAAAGTGAATATGAAATAAAATTATTAATCTTTTTAGAGATGTAAAAGTTTCAAAAAATTAATGAGATTAATAAAGATGAACGAGCGTGAATGATAATATTAAAATGTAATGTTAATTATAATAGATATCAGATGTAGTTAATTATATAAAGTAGTTCTATGCATTATTTTCGATTAAACGAATGAAAAAAGGAAAAAAAAAAAAAAAAAGATAAATTAAACAATTTTACAATATGAACTTATGAGGAAATGTTAATTTTAATATGACTTGTAATTAGCTTGACAAGGCAGCAAGTTTAGTTAGCTTAATCTAAGTTTAGGCAAAAATTTTGGCAAGTTTGATGATTGTTTACTTTAATCGGTCTCCTTCTTACTCATTTGTATGTAACAGCCTTTTGGATTATGTCTCGTTAATGAATGGAAGAAACAACTTGTTTTGGCCGCAAACATGAATGATTGAAATCAAATTGTAGTTTAGTTGAGAGATAATCAAGTTTGTTCCTCTTGCTTTGTTAATTTGAACTTTGAATATTAGCAATTAAACACACTTGACTTTCTAGTTATGACAATAAATTGTTCAATTAGTTAAATCTGGTAATCCAAAAGAAAAAAACTGGGTGAAGTCATGACTGTCATTGATGCCCCAACCAAACCCGAAAGGTGTATGAGCTATCGGGAAACACCAAAGATTGGATGAAGAATCAATTGTGTAAGTTAACCGGCTATTGGGAAACACCTTGCCGGGAAAACGAGATTGAGGCCTATAAACTAAATGTTAGACCATTAATAAGAAAGTCCGGCATATGAAGGTCAAATTATCAAACTTGAATGTCTCAATTCTAAAAACATGCAGATTCAAGATGATGTTCCAAATCAAGCGTATTATTATCCACAACAAATCAAATTTCCAGCTAATTGAGAAGCAGTCACATCAACAGGCTAAGAATAGGGTGTCCTAAGAACATAGAAAGAAACATGCGCATCCTAGAGACAGTATATACAACAAAAGATCCAACTTGCAGATATAAGAAGGGGGGGAAGGGGTTAGAAAAGGGCAGAACCAGAAACAGAAATGGAAAAGTTCAATATATGACGGCGATTAGTTCTCCAGGTAGCAAGTTTCTTCGCAAATGCAAGAATTACATGTCGAGTGTTGACAACAATCTAGATTTTTAGGATTAGCACCGAGGAGCATTCCCAGATATTTAAATTTTGCATGGAAGTTTTGCAGTAGCACTTTTGATTGATGCATCCCATTTTCACTAACCACATTTCTCTCACTTGTAGAAAAGAACAGTAGATATGTCGTCTGCAAATTGAAAAGTTGGTAAGACTTAAAGGACTACTCCTGGAATGTCTCGTGGCTCCGGTCGGGAAAACGCAAACTTAAAACGTGATGCACAAATTTTGTTGGTTCTTTGTCCTTATAATTCTGTTTTATATAGTAGGAGAGAGCGGAGTTACTAATAATGTTATCATTAACAATTGCGAATGTAGGGGTGTGCTAAAGCCCGCATGCCCTCACACACGGTTTAGGTTGTCGGCCTAGGTCCCAACCTAAGCCGTTTGTCTTTCTTGTTGCCTGTCTGCGAAACCTGCTAGTCCGTTCAAGCTAAAACTGTTTAAATCATTATAATGGGCTGGTTTCAGGTTGAATTTACCAAATCCCACTACGGGGGTTGACCTCCGGTCCGTTCATTACCTGCATATTAGATAATCGTGTTTTTCATTTTTTCTTTCTCCTCTAAATCGCCGAACCCAATCAGTTGCCCGATCGAACAAGGATGAGTCCTTGGTTCGAGTTCGACACTACACTAACATTTTATGGCCTGGCACTCGGCATCGGACTAATGAGGTGTTTACGATGTTAAGGCTGTATACAGCTCGCATTTTTCCAATTCTTACACAATGTTCATAAAAGTTTAATAGCAATGGAGATAAAAGAAACTTTGCCCAGAATCCAGAAACGCAAAAGAAAAGATTAAAAAAAAAATTCCAATCTAACATAACCCCTAGTTTTAAAACATACAAGGCTTAAGGAACTAAGGCCGTAAACAACACGCCAATTTCCACAATCTGAAAATTCAAGAGCTAGTAAACTTAGTCACCGCCTTGGTTCCCTCCGATACGGCGTGCTTGGCCAATTCACCAGGAAGAACAAGTCTTACAGCGGTCTGGATTTCCCGAGAAGTAATCGTCGGCTTCTTGTTATAACGAGCCAATCTAGCGGCTTCTTGAGCGAGTTTCTCAAAGATGTCGTTGATGAAACTGTTCATGATTCCCATAGCCTTGCTTGAGATTCCAATATCAGGATGGACCTGTTTCAGCACCTTGAAGATGTAGATCTTGTAAGTCTCGACGCTCTTCTTCACTCTCTTCTTCTTCTTGTCTCCGGCGACAGCACCGCCTTCCTTTGGTAGCTTCTTTCCGGCCTTGGGCTTCTTCTCAGCCGGAGCTTTCTCCGCTACTGATTTCTTCTCCTCAGCGGGCTTCTTCTCCGCTGGCTTCTTCTCTGCCTTTGGCGCCATTGAAATTGAAGTTCTGAGGCGAGAGAAAAATAGGGTTTATCGCGAATTGGGGGAGAAATGTGGAAGTAGGTGAAAAAATGCTACAAGTAGGAATTTCTCTGATGGGATGAGAACGAAAGCGTGAAATATCTTATATAGAAAATCTTCCGTATTATTATTGGTCCTTGAGTTGATAAGCGGATCGCTGATGTGGCTACCATCTATCCCGTCCAAATTATCTAATGAATCAGCGGTTAATATTATTCTGGAACTGCTGAATTGCTGACGTGTTTTTTAGAGGCGGAACTGAATGAATCAAACTTTATCGGAATTAGTATGGGCTTATGGATTGAGTCAGGCCTAACAATCACTCTAGTACTATAGCCCAGCTCGAGAGTGTGGATCGTGACATGTTCTTTAGGCCCATTAATCTCGACTTCTTAAGCTCCTATATCATGAATTTTTGAACGTCTTCTACCGGAACCCTAGTCAGAGCTCCGTACTATCAGCATCTCCAGCTCTTCCCTCCGGCAGCTGATTCGTTTGATTTCAGGTAAATCGTAAAACCCAATACTATGACTTTTCTATTGTCTGAGTTTTTTCCTTTGACGCCACGAATACCTTTCTTATAGCTTCAGAGCTTGTGCAATACGAGCTAGATTTTTCGCTGCAATTTTAGACATTCTTGATTTTCTGTTGAATGCATAAACAAGTTTGTTCGAATACCAGCTTCTATGATCTCATGAGATGCAAATTGTTAATTTTCTTTTTCATCGACTTTTTTCGTGTTCTATGATTTTTGGATCTGCTCCAGTGCTCCTCTTAATATTAGAAATTGAGCAATGCGGAATATTTGGATGTCCGTTCGAATTATGGTTCCTAATTGCACTGCATAGACCTAAAATCTTCGTCAAAATTTCTTAGGATTCTATTTTGTAACATAGATTTTGAAGAATGGTTAGAGTCAGTGTGTTGAATGATGCTCTGAAGAGCATGTACAATGCGGAGAAGAGGGGAAAAAGGCAGGTGATGATCAGACCATCATCAAAAGTGATCATCAAGTTTCTTATAGTTATGCAAAAGCATGGTTTGTTCTCTTCTGCCTCTTCCTCCTTCCTGTCATGCTCAGCATATAATTTTTGCTTCAACAATTTTGTGCTTTTTTTTTTCAAGTGCAGGATACATTGGAGAATTTGAGTACGTTGATGATCACAGAGCTGGAAAAATCGTTGTTGAGCTCAATGGAAGGCTGAACAAATGTGGAGTTATAAGTCCTCGCTTTGACGTTGGCGTTAAAGAGATTGAAGGCTGGACTGCTAGACTTCTCCCTTCCAGACAGGTTGATAATGCGAGCTCATTTTGTTTTGGTCTGATAACTAAGAATTCTGGTATTTAGATCTTCTTTGTGATGATTCGTTCCCAAAAGATTATCAGAATGTTTCATCTTTTCTTCAGAAAATATTACCGGCAAAAAATTATACCTGATTTCATGATGCTGTTTGATATGGAGGAGTTTATTTGCTTAACATTACCTTTAGGTATTAAATTGTGTTTGTCAATATCTGTGTTCTTATGGGAATTAAATAAAAAAACCTTTGCAGTTTGGATATATTGTGTTGACGACATCTGCTGGCATCATGGATCATGAAGAGGCGAGGAGAAAGAATGTTGGTGGCAAAGTGCTCGGCTTCTTCTATTGAGCTGGAACAGTTTTGCGGATCATATTTTCTAATTGTGGTCCGATCTTTTTCTTCGTTTCCCTTTTTTCAAACTATGCGCCATTATTGCCCGTCTGTGGGAAAATATAATGTTAGCTTGTGAAGGCTTCTTCTTTCATGTTTTGCTAGGAAAAGAGATTGTGTTATAACTTCAAGTTCGATTATAATGTTACAATATTGCTGGTTTTCCTTGATTTTTTACAGGAGAGTTTTTGGAAAATTGGCCCAATTTTGAAGCATGGGTTAAATATTAGGTCCTTTTTAAAGTTGTCCAAATGACCTTATTTGTTTTTTGATTTAGTTTTAAAATAATATATATCGAATGAAATAATTTAAATTATTTAAAAAAAGAAAAAAAAAAAAGGAATCCAATCATCTCTTTCACTTCCTTCCGACACGATCTTTAAACTGGAAATAATAATAATAATAATAGTAACTAGGCTTTAACCATTTCATATTCTTCATCTACTTCATACATTAATCTTTCTATTTCTCATTGTAAATCTATCATCTTCAGTTTTCGAAAAAGACATGTACAAGCTCAAGCTTTTAGAAGCAAAACACTAGGAAGAAACGGCAAAAAGAGGCATTGCCAAGTGGCAGTTACAAATGACGAAAAGAGAGCGAAGTTGGAATCAATGGCCGAAGACTCATCCGCTTCGCCATTGCTGGTATGTAAATAGGATTTCTAAAATTTACATGTTTTTTTTTTCCTGAAATTTCTAAAATTATGGATGAGGGGTTATTTTTTATCTATTGGGGTTGAATTGTTGGCATTTGACTAAGGAAAGTTAACCCAATGGCATTAAACTGAAGGTATCGAACCTTCAAGCAATTGTTCTGAACTACTTGATAGTTCAATACCCCTGAGAGCCTTCAAGCAATATGAAAGTTATGATGAGTGATGACTATTTGTTCTTCCTTCACTCTTTCATCTTTGTCATCATAATTTGCAATCTCATTCTCTACACCATCAACATCATCTTCAATCTCAATTTCATCTGCATCCATGGAATCAGAATCCTCACCATCATCTAAAGTTTCATCATTATTGTGATTTATATGACTATCGTGATTATAATCATGAAAATAATCATAGTTATCATGACAATTCTTATCATTCGGTACGCCACTACAACGATCATCATGAATAGTAGGAAGCTTAGGTAATTGATAGTGATGCTCATCACACGAATCTTTCTAAGTCTTTAGGATTAACTTCACATAGGAGGGATATTTTTCATCTTTAGATTACAAGTGACATATAAATATCTTCATGTTTTCATTATTTCTTATAAATAGTAGGGAAGACAACATCTTACTTCATGGTTTCTACAACATTTGCAAACTAAATTCATTACGATCTACGTTGAAAGAAGTATAGACAACTTTAACAGTTGAGTATATGTGATATTATATTTGATAGAAACTTAAGTTGATCCATCCATGTTATTTTGATACCAAGACAACTAATTCTCTTTCACATTTGGGTTCACATTCTTTTTTCATTCACTATCGAAGTATATCTTTACGATTATTTTTTATTATTTTTGTAGAAGAAAAAAAAAATGAAATCCATATTCTTGGTTATAAAGATGAAAGATATTAATAAAACAATAAGTCTCGATGGTTTGATGCCTTAAATCTCTCGAGCCATCGAGCATAAAAAACAATTTATGTTTCTTTAGATTTTTAGATTTTTAAATTTCCATATTTCTATATTTGCAAGTTATCGTTCGATTATTGATAGGGGTAAGGGTATTCTAATTATTTCAATTTTTTTTTTTTGTTTCAATAGCTTTTTTATTTTAAGGGTACCTTAATAATCTCATATTTTTATATGTTTCTTAGTAATTATAAAATTAAAAAAAAAGGATATCGTGCTAATCAAAAAAAAAATTAAGTTGTTCTATAAAAAAAAACTTTCCCATTTAAAGTACAATACCCGACCGGCCCATTTTTATAGCATTTTTTCCCTTCCGATTGATGTTTAGCTTACTGACTAAATGCAGGTGATTAGTAACGTATATAGGGCTTCGGCTTAAGCATGAGCTTGTTGCTCAGCTCACTTGATTTGTGATAAGTTTGGCGGGGTTGAAATAGAATAACTTTTAAAATTAAAATTGGTGTGTTTGGTTTGATTCTTTTATATGCAATAAGAATAATAAATGAAATTTTTTTTTTTGTATCAAATTAAAAGTCTTAAATATTACTTAAGTACCATAACAACAAAAATTGAAGAAATACAAAAAAAAAAAAAAGTGTAATAGATACAAAAAAAAAAGTGTAATAGATAGGTATACTAAAATGCCAAAATTAGTTAAGAAACTATGTTTTGGTTTTTGTTTAGCATAATCACTTCTCGCAATCTATTACTTTTAGTACAAGTCACCTTTCAAGCTAAACTCACAGTACCTTAACTAAGTAGAAAACTTGATATAACTAAGCACATTTGTCCAATTCATTCTTTGCGGGCGTTGGGGCCAGGCCCGAGCATGATGTGGGCAGGTGGCAGCGTATGGGAGGCGACCCGGGGAAGGCTTGGCCGGCAAGTAAGCCTCTCGAATCGAGAACAACAGATAAGTCCGCAAAAGAAACTATTAATAGCCGGTCTGTCATAAGTAAGTGGGCGACAGATCAAACAGCTATTGTATCAGTGACGCATTATTTAGATTTCTTCCCTATTAACTTTCGATAGTAGGGCTACTGTGGGTTGAAGCTCAAGTATGATGTAATAGAACATCACATGCATAAAGAAGACTTCAAAACGCAAAACATACCAAAGAAAAAAAAAAAGAAGGAAAACAACAACATCAACACGACAAAGCTTGTAATTGAATCTATTGTATCTTGCTTCAAAAGCAACTTATAAATAAACTCATAGAAGAAGTGCAAGCTTGAGCCATTTATCACCTAATTATAAGCTCATCTTACATATATGTTTCTCTGCCAAAGGGAATCAGTTTTCCCCAAAATGATCGGAAGTACCTCCCAATTACTTCAACATCAACAGTTCACGGCTCGACTTTGTCTTTACCATGGCCGATCCCATTTACGCTCGCGACCCGCCGGCCCATCTAAATTTTTACATGGAAGATAAAATAATGTAGTATAGTGTAGAGGCCATGGATGAATTTTCAAAGAGGAGTGGAAGAAAGGTTTGTTGGTGAACGTGGGGAAAAGAGGGAACATGGTTTATGCTTCCTCAGAAGTGGATCTTCCTAAGCATAAGCTTGAAGCGTCATGGACATACTTAGTTAAGTGTCATGGACATGCTTTGATTGTTAGGTTTACGTCCTGCACTGAGGTGGCCATTTAATGGGTTACTATTTATGTATTTTATTTCATCTTTGTTGTTGTATTTAATCTTTACAATTTGCTATTGAAAAATCAGATTGAATTTTCCAGCAAGAATATTTGTCCATTCTCTCTTTTGTTTAAGCACGATTCTGTTCTTGAAGAAGTAGGAGGCAAATCAGAATTTTGTCTTTCATTTTCCAACATGGGGTTTCAGGGTTAGAACTCCTGTGACCTTCGTTCGTCTTCACATAGAGGGGGGTTACGGTGAATAGGTAAGGTAGAGAGAGAGAGAGAGAGAGAGCGACGATTATGAATGAAATCGTGAAAAGTGTTTTTCGTGATTAAATACCGAGACCCACAAGTGGGTTCCGGTTTTTGTTTTTGTGATTTAAAGAAAACGTGTTTTGAATCCGATTTTCAGGCAATCGGAACGATTTTCAGGAAATCGGAACGATATTCAGGAAATCGGAACGAATTTCAGGAAATCGGAACGAATTTCTTACTTTTATTTTTTTTCTTTGTTTAACTTATTTTTTTATTTTTTTTTAAATTAGATTTATTGCGACGAATATGATCGATTCTATTTAGATATTCGAATCTTTTCAATTTGTTTTTCACAAGAATTTAAAATGAGTTTCATTTTTTAAAGATTTAAAACCTAATTTTTTTTTTAAAAAAATTAAAAATTAAAAAATTAAATCCTATTTTAAATTGACATATATGTTAATATAAGTTGTTTAGATTCTATTTATATGAATTAAAAAATATTATTTAAATTACATAAAAATTAAAAAAAAAATTGACTAAAAACTATACCTAAATAAATTTAATAAAAATCATATTATACGGTGGATAAAAAGGGAATTAATCATTAATTGAAATTAGTTTCGCAAACGAAGACGACGTCTCGATAAGACTAAGTGGCATATATGGTAATTAGATTAAAAGGGCTTCTACAGTATAACAACGTAAACAAGATTAATTTAATTTTAAAGAGAAAAAAAAATGATGAAAATAGATTTGCTTTTTCACGATCTTTAGAGTTCAGACCTAGTGAGAGTATATAAAGAGTGCTTTGCGAACTAAGTAAGACTACGTCCTTCAAATAGAGAGAAACAATTTGAGGTACAATCAATTGAGAGAAGATGGATCCACCATCTTTAGGGTTTTCCAAGAAGGATCATCAAGAAGAAGAGGATCGTGAGGAGATAATAGTATTCAAGCCTCGTCAAGAACAGCTTCTTGATCAATGGAAGAAGAAGGAACATCCGTACTCATATGATCATCACGATTACAAACTGGATTTTTACGAGTTGCTTTCCTTTTTAAACATTCTTGAGTATCACGATGTTACATTCGACGATGATATTGTTTCTAATCAACAACGTCGTGAGGAAATAGGTCAAACTCAAACATACTTGACATGGATTCAAGATCAGAATGAGAAACTGACATCCTTCTTGGAAGTTGATCATAACTCGTGCTTCTCGCCGTGGAGTTTCAACCCTTTTCATTCGAGTCAGGAGGAGCCGAGACAGCGCATGAGATTCGAGCCCGGTTCATACTTCTGCGCCGATCAGGAATCATCACATGGTATGAAACATAATGCTGGAGACTACCTTCTTAAAGAAACTGTCTGAATGTAGTAGTTGTTGATTCAGGAGGTAGAATGAGTCTTCTTTATAAGAGTTTATTTTCTAGCTAGTATGAGTTCATGCGATTTCTTGTTTTACTTTTAGGGTTTGTGTTTTCGTTCTTGTTTTTTATTCTCGATTTCTTGTGAATGTTTAGGGTTTGATGTTAATTGATTGAGCTTTTCAATTTCAACCAGTCATTGATCATTAATATACGACACGTTGTTTGATTATTAATTGAGCTTTTCGATTTCACCCTGTAATTGATCATTAATATACGACACGTTGTTTGATTATTATCTAAACTTACGCAACAAATTTCACTTACTAAATTACTATATACATTATCTCTTACATTATGAGTAGTACAAGCTGTAGTTAATGTTTCCAAAATTATAAATTTTAATGAATTAATTAATAATTATCATTGTAAAGAGGAACCAAAATAATAATAATAATAATAATAATAATAATAAAAGAAATGTTTCGTTTTTTACGATAATATAGCAAACTTAATAATAGTAGGATTATAAATTTCACCAACTCTCTATAAATTTTTGGAGGAGAAGATCGATCAATCGATCGATCGATCACAGCAAACATAAATCCATCGTCTTTAGGTTTTTCCAAGAAAGAGATGATCATGAAGTTAACAAAGATTCAGAAAATCGCCGGGAAGAAGATGAAGAAGAGGAGATAATAGTGTACAAGCCTCGTGGAGCACAAGTACATCATGAATCAAATGAAGAAGGGTATAACGGGAGAAAGAGGAAAGAGGAAAGATCAAGATCTATATTATGATCTTAAGCAAGATCTCTCGGTCTACTACCTTTCACGATTCAATTTCATGATGCGTCATCGTTCGAGCAAACGGGTCAAATATACATGGTTTTGATTCCTGATCAGACTCAGAAGTTAACTTCCTTCTTGGAAGTGGATCACAAGTGCACCTTCTTCACACCATGGAGTACTCATGTCGACCCTTCGAGTTTGAGTTCGAGTCAAGAGGAACCGAAACGACGTATGAAATTCAAGCTGGGTTCGCTCTTCAGCGGAGATCAAGGACTATATCTGAAGAATATATGATAATGAAGACTACTTGGAGAAACTATCTGATTAACATAGTGAGCTGATTGCATGAAGTGTATTAGTTGATTCATCCAGTTTCTAAGACTTTACTAGCATTATGCATTGGAACATTATATAAATTGATCCAATTGATCTTTACAATCTCAATAAGCAGTTTACTCTGATCCAATTGTCAAATGCATACCAATTACTGTGACGGACGACACGTCGTTCGAGTATTTTATGTCGTTTTGGCCTTTCCCAATCGTAGTCTTTCTATCAAGCACCCTGTTTACTTTTCTTAGTATCCCGTATAAACCTTATCTTAACATAACAATTATTATTATTATTAGTAGAAACCTTTCTAATGTGGACGAAAAGAAATAAATTAGGGAAAAGAAATAATCAGACAAATAGAGAGACAACTTGTTCTCTAAGAAAGACACCCTTTATAGCAACTACTTCACAAATCTCTTGACCATAATTAGCATCATGATCAAGGTCATCATCACAAGACAAAGACACTCCATCCTTAATTTTCTCATTCAGGTCTATATCACAATATTTTGAATCAGACAACAAACCAAAATAATCCTCGGCAAGTTGTGCCGATCCGGTCTCCACATTACTCCTCGAATAATCCTCTCCACCTCTCTTTCAATCTCCATAACGCCCTCTTCGCCACCTCACTTGTCCCCAAAACCCGCCTATTAAAATCTGCTTTCACTTTCGAACCCATCACTTCCTTCCCATTATAAGGAGGGAACGGAAAACCCCAGTCACCAATTATATACTTTCTTATTCTGGAATCTTCAGGGTGATCCAATATTCCCGTCCCGTTCAACCTCTCCTCTTTACCACATAGCTTGAAGAAATTCGAACTCTCAAACACCAACTGATCCTTCATTTTTTTGGGCCACCCGGTTGCTATATCAAGAAACTTCATATCTGGGCCCACAATGACTTGCAGGACCATGCTGTGGTTTCCCTCCGGATCGAACCAGACATCGCTTGTGGGGTCCGAGGCCGGCAAGCACATCATCATGTGGGTGATATCGATCATGCGACAGCAATTGGGGAGCCCGTGTAGTTTCTCGAATCGGGCTTTTATTTCGGCCATTTCAGATTGGGAACTGGGCCAATGGAGGTGGTGGAGGGCTCGTTGTTCCATGGACTCAACGAAGCGCCATGTCACTTGAGAGACGGTTGAGTGGTTCACATCGAATGAATCGCCAACTGTGACTAGTGAGTCGCCTGAACTTAGCCTTCTTAGGGCTACGGCTACTTGGCCGTGCAAATATAGAGGCTTGCCATTGTTGAATGAGAAACTTCCGGATTTAGCTCCTCTGTCTTCTTTAACAAGGGAATATGTGTAGTCAAGGGTTTTCCGGGGAAGTTTGAAAAATGATTCAAACGAATCTAATAAGCTCTTCGAAGGAGATGAGCCTGCACAGAGTAAATATATCACAACCAATTTTGATTCTAGTGGTTGTTTTTCTGTACAATACTAATTCAATCTAAACTATTAGGGAGCGAGCGGATTGAATAGAAGATTCTAGAACTAGCATTGTGAACTAATACGCGTTACTCATAGACTGATCTGTTACAATATTTGGGAAATGAAAAAGAAACATAATCCAGTATATATTTCAGGGTATCATCTAGAATCACTTCAAAGATATAGCCGTTGATTCTTCTACCTCGATATTATCCCCTAAAGTCCAAATTCCAGAGTAAAAAGAGCAGAAGTAGTCATAACAAATTCTAATGGCATCGGATAGGAACTTCAACAAGCATTCTTTCATGTCATAGCTTATAAACTATTTTGAAATTTTGAAATTTGAAACTTGAAGAGAAATTAGTATATGCTTCCCACGAGAAACACAACTTTGAGCATCAAACCAAAAAATTTTCTCTGTATTGCTTCCAAAATATATTTCTAACTTAGTTCCAAAATCTATTGCAACACAATAGATTTACAAGCTCACAAGTAAAATGGCAATCGAAACCGTGAACAGATAATCTGTAAACAGATCCGAAACTCGATGTTAGAAGAAGCCGTAGAGGCAAGAGCCTCAAGGATGATAATAGTATCAACAGAAGTTCATATGAAATAGGATCTGTTCAGACCATCACAATCATGAATATGTGACCTTCACATGATCAGTGACACTAAAAACATCAACTGTAATATATAATCTAAAAGCAAGTCTTAATATCAATAACCCAAAACGCCATTGTCAATTGCTACAGCTTATACTAATATTTTGGCAAAAGAACCAGAATTTTCACCAATGAGAAAATTATCAATAAAAGTAAATACACGAGAAAATATACCATTGATTTTCTTAGAGACATCAACCCACCAATCAAGTTTTGCTTCCTTGTCCGGCAACCCAGAAACAGTAGCACTCGCTTCAAACTTCTTCTCTGTTTTCCTCTTCCTTTTCAACCCTCCCCTTAAAGGACCCATCAATCCAGCCGACAAAGACTACTTATTAATTAATCTAAATAAATTAACATAAACCCAGAAAACCCAAAAGGCCTCGAATAACAAAGAAAATCAGAAAAAAGAACCAATACCCAGTTGCGAAAAACAAATCACATAAGTAAAATCCCCTCAGACTCAATCACACTAAATAAAGATCATGAAAAGAATATTGGGTAGTAGCTCACACATTTGTGTGTCAATGACTATGCTTAGGCGCTTATAGCATGCAGAAGAAGAGTGCTTGGTTAAACAGAAAACGAGAAAGAAATAAATTATCTTATTATTATTATTTATACACTATATAGTACTGTAATTTACACCAGAAAAAAGTTACACCCACGGATTCGCATAATGTTCCCTTTTGGAGAGTTAATCCACGTCATATTTTACATGGTTAATTTATATATCTCCAGAATTTAAATTTACATCCAAAATTTTGATATAATATATCAAATATTTTGATAATTTATCCTATCAATTAGTGCCAGTGTAATTTTTGATTCCTTACATATCTGAGATATGAGTCTGTTTGTGAAGAATTTGGGCTTTGATAAAAGCTCATTATACTTTAGATTCTATGTGCCATAATAAGGCTTTGTATCAGATCCAATCTCATGCTGAATCGGATATGAGACTTGTTAACATAAATTTATGTCTCACACAATGAATAAGTATACTCTAAAATCAGCATTGCCTTCACACAAGTAAAAAGGAATGGTTAGAGAGAATATTATATGAGAAGTTGTGATACTTAGAATGAATTACCTTCTCTCCAAGTAAAATGTGGAATATGGAGAACATGCCCTAATATATTTACGCATGTTAGTCTCTTAATTGCTCTACTACTAGTGATAGTACAATCTCTGACGTAAAACAGGCTCTCTCTCCATTGTCGGAGGTCCTTTTCATGTTTATATACTTACCCACCGATCACTTTTATCAGCTTCAGCTCCTTAGCCTTAGTTATTGAGGCTCAACCATAAGTCAAGTTATGTTTGGCCATAGGAATCAATCTTTAGTAGGCTGACCCACTCCTCAGCTCTTTTGCTCTAATTAGGACATCTTAATGCTATGCAGGGTTAGCCTTGGGGCAAGGCAATCAAGACTCTTAGACCTTAGGTCTCTAACAAATTTTAGACCCTAATTTTTTTTAATTATTGATTGTTTAATGTAAATAAAATAAATGTTTATTTATGGGAATAAGTGTTAAAAGTAAGAATTAAGTAGTTGAAATTTTTGTAATTAATGTGATTTATGAAACTTAAGGACAAACTATGCCTCCATAAACTTTAGAAAAGTTAAACTTTTACCCTTATAAATTTTAAATTTTATATAACTTTTTCCTCTAAATTTGTATAGATATAAAATTTAAAATTGATATTTTTGTAATTGTTTTTACATATGAATTATATTTACGTCATTCCCGTTGTCAAAGTAACATTTTTTATATTAAGGGAGGGTATAATTTTGAATATATAAAATATCATCAAATTTATAAGTTATATATAAATTTTTCATTCTATCTTTTTTATTTATTTTATAACCAAATACAAAATTAACATATATATATATATTTATTTATTTATTTATTTGTATTACATTTGAGATATAAATCTTACACATTTTATTTGTTTATTATAAAATATTTTGATAATATATATTTATCGTAGTAAAACTCTGAACCCCTAATTAACTTTTAGAGTATAGTAGGAGTTAAGGCCCCATTCTAAAATTTGCCATAGACCCTAATATCTTTTGGCACAAGCTCCGACACTATGGCCATAATTTTAATTAATGATGAGAGTAGCATCCGCCCCACTAGTCATTTAGTTTATCAAAATATTTTTAAGAAATAAACATAACTAGTGAATGCATTACTTGCTAACTAATTTTTACAACCTTTTAACAAAAATATGTAATAATTTAAACTCTTATAAAATATTATTATATAACTGAAATTCATAACACATTATTATAAATAGCATCTCTTTATTTTTACAATGATCTATTATAACATGTTAAAATAAATAAATTTAGGGTCTATTTATAACCCAACATCACTATACTTTAATGTTATGTTTATACCTACTTATATTTTTGTATTAACACTAGCATAACATTAATCATTTTTTAATTGTGAGTATGAATATTAATGCAAAGGCCTTAATTTTATATAACGTTTATACTAATGATAAGCTCAATCTTAGTATGTTTAATAAAATCATACTCTTCCTAAATTAACATGCCGTAAAAAAATATATCTTTATCTACAAAATTTTTCAAAAAAAAATTTTAAATTATAAAAATTTTAAATTATAAAAATTTAATAATTTTATATTTAATTTTAATACTCTATTAAAATTTTAAAATTCAAATATTTATTTCTTTAAAATGTATTATAAAAAAATAAATAAATCACTATACTTATAAATCAATATAATTTCTTTTTCCTTAAGTCACGTCGGAACTTTAAACTGAATGAACCGAGCATGATATGGGCTTCTTACATGGTTGCCCCGCTGCCCCGCGTTGCAAGAAAATTGTAAATACAGAATACTGTCTTGTAAGGCTGTTTGGAATCCAAGAAACTTTTTTTTTTTTTTTTAAAGAATATTGTTAGACAGCTGTCAAGCATGCACATGTTTATCAGGTGTGCCACTTTATTTCTAAAACAAATCACAATTATTGTTCATATGGATCTTCATCTAATATTCAAACAAATACCCTTTAATTAAATTTTATTTTTAAAACAAAACGACCTCGTATAATTGCATTAATAATTGATAATATGTAAGTAAGGTATAATGTGTTTGTCAAATCCTCACAAATTATAGACACTAATTATATATAATGGATTTTACAGTGCATCCGACTTGTGATAAGCTCTATCAAAATAAGTGAGGGCTTGTCGTATCTCATTCATAATCATGATCACTAATTTACATGTAGGAAATGATCTTGATCTTAATTTCTAATTACATGTAGGAAATGATCTTGATCTTAATTTTCAAAGTTCAAAACGCGATATCTTTTTAATTATTAATTTCATGTGTAATAATTTTGGTTTTCATATTTTATTTTGAACCATGAGGATAAATATTAGTACTCGGTAAAGTAGATAAAAATTATTAGACTTTTGATTACAAGGTCGAATTTTTGAGATTAATAGTAATTTAATAAAATTAAAACTTTATTATTAACCCTATTAAACCTTAGTTAATTATTAAATCTGTAGTTGAAGAAACCTGAATAGTCTATAAGGTAATATTCATTGAAATCTATGATTAAAATTGGACCTTTATGAATATGCATAATGCATATGTCTTTTGACTTGTCACTAGTGTAAAATGAATGGAAGATATGTTCTCTTTCATTTTCTTTTCGCTAGGTCAATATGCTAGTTTGCTAGGATAATAAGGTATAAATTTGATTGATTGATTGATTGATTATATATATATATATATAAATTATTAACTTGGGTGATGCTAATTATGTTATAAAAGAATCTTAGAAACGACATGGGAATATTTGAATTGAAGGGTCACTAAGACCCATGGCATGCATTACCGAACTTAGATTTCAATACCTAATTAAGGAAAGCATTATAATGATTTTTAAATTTTTAAATTTTATTAATTTTTTTTTTTTTACATAATGAAATCCCACCATTAGTTAATAACCATAATTTATGAGAACAAGGACAGTTAATTTGGTCGGACACCACTAGATTCTTAGCACAAATTGCAACTACAAGAACAACATTTATAAGCAAATCTTGTCCAAATTAAAATCCCAAAGTATGATGTTAATCATTAATTGCCATCAAACCAAAAAGTGAAGATAATGTAAATTATCTTATCACCTAATATCCTATCGATAGGAAAAAGCATTGCTGTCGGGCATGTGGGCAATACATTTTAACAAGAACTCGTATACAAATCCATAACCCTATATACCAATCAAGGAGCATTGTTGCTCCTTGATGTATGCACGTATGGTAATGATAGTGATGTATGTTTTTCTTTTGGCAAAGGATCATGTTGATCTAAAATTTATCGAAAATGATATATAAATCAAAATTAAATAAATTTTAGATAACATATGATGAATTAACAATAATCTAAATCATCTACTTAATTAATGAATTATTATATATTGATGTGAATGATTACCAACTCATCACATTTTATTTATAATTTGTCTAACTTTAGTTCATGTATCATTACCCCAAACTTATGAGTAACTGTTGATGCTAGACTTTTTGCGCACAAGTGGCATAAAATGGTTGTTTAAAATTTTAAAATAATTTAAATCGGTCAAGCATATCGGCCGATTAACCGATTAAAAGGAAAACTTGGTTGATTTAATACAAATTCGGCCAAACATAAGGCATTTTAATCATGTGAAATTTGACCAACTTGAAATTTCCTTCAAAGAGTGGAAAGTTTCATAAAGATTGATGAAGTGACCAAATATTAGCTATAGATTGCTTGCTTGGAGATCAATCTCAATCGTTCGAAAAAAATAAAATAAAACCCACATGATGAGGGATTTGATTTCGTCCCTAAGCATATAGAATTTGGCCGAAATGACCTTGAGACAATATATTTTTGGGTAAACACATGAGAATCGGCCAAAGATAAAAAATGTTAAGGATGAAACAACTTCTTCTTAAAAAGTAGTAAGAAATCCTTCCTTGACTCACATTTTCGGTCATAAGCATTAATGGGCTGAAAATAGAGGTTGGTTGAAGCAATTTTCGGCCAAGGAATAAAGGATTTCGGCCAAGCTCAAAAGGGGTTAGACGTAGGGCCTATTTTCCCTCAAAAAGTGCACTTAAAGGACTATTTCAGCCCCATTTTATGTTAAGCAAAGTGGTTGGTTGAAAATTCAGTTTATTATAGCATTAATGAGCCGAATTTTACGAAGAATAAGGGGGAAGAAATCGAGACGAATCTAGATACAAAATGGACCAAGTTTAATAAAAAATATGATATTTGAAAGTTAAAATTTTCTCTAAAATGGAAGGAACTGGGCCCACGAGAGGGTTGACCATTTTTGGTGTGGAGAGCAAGGTTTAGGCCACATTGTATTTATGAAAATTGTATTTCAGTTGCCTATAAATAAAAAGCCCGGTTTAGGAAAAACAACATCAACACTTGATTAATAACCACTCGTCAATTATCATTCAAACAATCCAATACTTAAATTTTCTCAGTCTGTCTGACATTTCTTTTATTTTTGCTTCCTCCGAAAACAATGTATTTCTTTCTTCCTTAGATCCAGTCTTAGGATCGTTATTGAGCCACTGGGTTTTCACCCAAGTGATGGTTTTGATTTGTAATTAACAAACAAGATGTTGGTTTCTCTACTTACTTTAATCTTTAAATTTCTTTAATCTCATCTTTTTTATTAACGTTATTCTTATCTTAGTTTAGATTTAGCTTTTATCATTTTCTTAAGAAATTTTAACATTTTAAGCACTTTATTTTAGATTTACCAATGTTCTTTATTCATTTATCTTTGAAACTTTGATTTTGTAGTCAATTATTTTTATTTTACTAGTTAGCTAAATTCTCTCATCAGGAAGTATGTTGAAAATAATAAAAGCTAGATTAGTCTCAGCCTTTTTGCCTATTTTTCTTAGAAGATAGTCTTGTAGTTAAATTTTTAATTTTTTATAATGTGAAATCCACTTCAATTTTTTGGCACGTTGATATTTTTCATTTAATTTACACATCACTTTTCTCAAGATCATAAATTTTCGTCAATAGATTTTTTCGACGTCAACAATAATAACATTAATTCGGATCAACCATCAATAATGTCAGTCAATTGGACCGATGAGTATATGGACCCATGTCATAACCATAACAGCTTTCTAAATAAAATTGAGAGCATGTGTGGCTAAGTTATTACATCCGGCTGCAAGAGTTCCTATCGATAGATTGAGAATTCGTAGTTGATTTATCTATCTCAATTATATATGTAATGTTTTATATTATTGTATTATATATCATATTAATCATATATATATAATTAAAATAAATCAATCCATCTTAGATATAATTCCTAAAAAAACTATACTAAATATATGTTGGAATTATTTTTGATTAAAAGGAAAATAAAAATAAAAAGCATGGGACTCATTAATGTATCATAAATACATCTCCCAATAGAAACTTAGAAAATTATTGAATACCATACGTGTGGCATGAGACACTTTATGAAATTTTGAAAAGATTGAAAATACTATGTTTTTAGAACATATATTTACGTGTTTCAAATCTTGTTTCCAAAATATTTATGATAATATCCCCAATAAAATGCGTTTATATCATTCACGATTTCCACATTTTATACATTAACAATCTACGCCACCAAATAAGCGACCCAGATCCCTGTTTTTTGAAGAGATACAATTAAGTGGGGTGGCCAGAAATTGGAAATGTTCAAGTAATATATTTTAATGGCTTGCTTTTGAGAGTTCTTTCTTCTTATCTCTTACTTATCGTCTCATCGTCTTATCTTTCTTGCCTTTTTGAGAATCAGTTAGCCGTTAATAAGAGAGTTTGCTTACTTGCTTGGTAAGTCTACAAGTTTATATAGATACTGGCGAGTAATTTTTACATAATAATGACTCATATATTATTTTTTATAATTTAATAATTTAATAAAATTAAATATACGTATTATAATTTTATTTATTAAATTAAAATTTCTTATTATTTTATGATTTAATTAATTAAAATGTAATTTATAATATAATTTTTTTATTTATCCTTATTATTAATTAATTAAATTTCGACCGACTCACTTCCCTCGAGATTCCGCCGCTAAAAATCAGTATATATACAAGAAAGAATACATATATATTATATATATGTATTGTATATGGTGAGAACAATTCAATTCGCCTATTTGCTTATCAGATCGATTTTAGCGGTGTGATCATACACATCAATCATCTCTATCTCATCACATCTGCTGCTCACATAACAATAAATTATATAAGCTACTTGTTTTAATGGAGGTAGTGTTCTATGACATCACACAAACAATGAATAAAATATAGACGGTCATAAAGGAAAAGTAGCTTCTTGATAAAAGACACGTAGAGATTGTTTGTAATAAGACTGTAAAAAGTATGTAAAGAAATAATAGGCGAAATTTTTTAGAATAACATGATATGATCTTATGTAAAAAAGAAAAATCCTAAAGAAATTAATTAACTTGTTAAGATCAAATCAATACTTCAATAATCATGTACAGAAACCATCTATATATCTTTGTATAAATATGGGTAGTGTTCACCTTAACTTCCCCATGAACTTAGGAATAAGAGAGAGAGAGAGAGAATGAAAATTATGGTGCAAGAGGAGAACTGCAGAAAAGGACCATGGATAGAAGAAGAAGACATCAAGCTGGTTTGCTTTGTGGGCTTGTTTGGGGATAGAAGATGGGATTTCATAGCAAAAGTTTCAGGTTTGAAGGTGGCGGGAGATAACAAAGTATAAATAGGTAATCCGATTTGGAGTTTCGTGCTGTTTGGAAGAAAAGTTGTGCTCTAATCCGCCCTTTTGTTTTTCAATTCTTCTTTGGCGTTTTTGTTGTAGGTTTGAACCGAACAGGGAAGAGTTGCAGGCTACGTTGGGTTAACTACCTTCACCCTGGTCTTAAAAGAGGGAAGATGACCCCTCAAGAAGAACGTCTTGTTCTTGAACTTCACTCCAAATGGGGAAACAGGTTCATTTCCATAAACCCTAGCTCTCGATCGATCGATCCGGGTTTTTTGTATTTTGGATCTTTTACTTTTTTACTTTTACTTTGTTAATCACATGATATGCAGATGGTCGAAAATAGCAAGGAAGATACCGGGACGAACTGATAACGAGATAAAGAATTATTGGAGAACACAGATGAGGAAGAAGGCTCAAGAGACAAAGAAAAGAGCCATAGCTTCTGTATCATCATCCCTGTCATCGTCATATTCCGATCATTCTTGTTCATCAGAATCAAACATTAATAATCATGAACTGCAGCCCCTCACCAAGAAGATGATGATGATGAGTGGTGGTGGGGAAGAAATTTTTCATGATACTGGTGGGCCCCATGATGATAAGAAGAAGAAGATGATGATGATGATCAAGATCAATATCGATAATGATCGTGTAGAAGAAGAAGAGGAAGACATAAAGAAATATGATGATGATCATGAGGAAGGGTCTTATTCCATGGATGACATATGGAAAGAGATAGGAATGGCAGATAATGATCATGATCATGGCTATAGTACTAAAAAAGAGTACGACTATAGCAATAGTATTTCTTCTCCTTCATGGGACTATGATCAGTACTCTCTATGGTGAATAGATATAGAAGATCAAGATCAGAGTAAACTGATGTTTGATCTTCCTATAAGCGATCATCAATTTCTCTCTTGATTTCAAAAATGGTTGTTAAGACTAGGTCATATGTAAAATATTAGTGGGAAAAACTCTTGTATGCTACAAGATCTAATGCTTATGGTTCTCTGTGACCAATCACATCATGACATCACTTTGTGGTTAATAACACAAAGTGAGCTTGTCGTAATGCTCTCAGTATGAATCGCAACTACAAATGACTGATAGTTGTACTACTTTCACAAAAAATTTCGGGACGGTGGAAATTGATATTACAATGCTTTTTCAAAGCCGAAGAAAAGCTTCGTTAAAAACCACTCTAATCACCATCTCATATGCATATAATTGTATTGCTTTCACTTCAAAGCACTAGTAAAAAGCTCCCACAAACAAGCTTATAGTATAATATATTAATGCTTCACGATACTTCTAAGATTCCATTGGTAAAGTTGATGCTACAATTTATACATTCTTCTGAATCTAGAGAGAAACATGTTAGATACTAAGTAGAAGAAATTTAAGGCAAGAGTATACCTCTTTGCTTTTAGCACTTGGGTTACATTTTGGAGTATATATTGTTAGGTAGTCCGAGAATAAATAATTACGACAGTATTAATATTGTGATATCAATATAACACATCATTTGTGTAAAATACTCGACAAGTAAAAAAAAACCGGGTTAGTGATTGGCCAAAGAAAAGTGGGTTGCGTTGGGCAAAGTGAAAAATGCAGACTATTTAGCCCGATCAATCCTTTAGACTTGTCGTAAATCGAATGGGGTATAAGGCTATGTGTACAGTGTACAGTCTCTATATACGCTTGTGATGGAAAGGTCAAAATATCTAAATCAAAATTGAATTATATGCTAGTAAATTCTTAGCTTCATTATCATTACGACTACCTAAGAACGGAGCTCGAGAGTCTGATTCGATAAAAAAGGAGGTTAGGGCTTTACGGAGAGCAAGCCAAATATCATAAAATAAACCTAAAGTTTCTGCCCAGAAGCTGTTTGTAGCCATTAATGTATGCCTGAAAGCACATTGAAAATCACCCTTCCAATCGCGTATAAATCTCTCCTGTGAAGGGGGTTTCCAAGAATAAATGATAGGCTGTTGTAAGGATGAAAGTGAATATGGCAACCCAAAGTCTTGTAAAGTAACTTAAAGCAGGTTAATTTTAAAAAATAATAGTAAAAATGAAAATTTTAAAATGCAACAATCCAAAGTCCCCAAATAAAAGAGATCTTTAGACTCTCGGGCGTTAGACCAAATAGATGGATAAAGATGATTCTTTGGATTTATCTCGGATTCAAGTTCCTTAAATAATGTTTAAGATTATATTTTAGATTTATTAAAAGATGTTATGGATCTAATTGATTTTTTAAAATTTATAATTCATTATTGATGCCACGTGAAGAAATTTCCTGAATTTCCTAGATTTTTTGTTTTTTCTTGTTGGCCTTTCACATGTTTGTCTGTGCATCTCAGACAGACATCTCATATGACGATATGTGCATTTCAGACCGACATCTCACATATCAATATTTTCATATCTCCTACCAGTTCGATTCATCGGAGGTTTTCAAAATGCACTAGGTTTATTTTCGAGAGAAAATAAGTTCGTAACTTCCAACAAGTTTGTGAGCTCGAATTGATTCATTAATGGTGGTTAAAATAAAGTTTCGAATATGCATTAATGGAGAGGGGGTATGAAAGAAAGAAAAAAAAATAAAAGGAAAAAGAAGAGTGGAAAGAAAAAAAAATAAAGAAAACATGCATGTTACTAAATTAAACACAATAATCTGCATATTTGTAAACGTAATTAGGTTATAAATGATGTGACTTACTCAAGAACGCTAGATCTATATAAACAACTGGAATTATATAGACACCATGCAATCCGAGCATCTTTACTCAAAACCATGTTAACTTTAAAAAATAATAGTAAAAAGGAAAATTTTTATAAGCAACAATCCAAATCCCCACAATAAAAGAGATCTGCTTTTTCTTAATAACATTTAATATATATATATATATATATATATAAATATAAAAAATATAAAATAATAAAGTAAAACACTTCCTTAGTGGTAAATTTAGGTGTCCCGCAATTTATTTTAATTACGTTAAGAGCACAGTTAAGATTCTAATTTGAGTTAAGGACCCGTAAAATTTCATCTTGCCCCAAAAGTCTTAATAATTACCGATTACGTTTGATGAGTGCAAATGTAGAACGATCATTACTTCGATTTTCAAGGCCCAAATGGAGTTGTTAGAAGGCCCGTGATGGTCAGACTGAGTTAGTAGCAAGCCCAAGCATTGTGGGTCCAGTCCAACTTCCCATTAATGGATCATCCGATCCATAATTATCATCCACGTAACAGAACAGTCTCCCACCTCAAAACTCGACAGATCAACAGAAAAAAGGGAAGAAAAAAAAAAAGAAAAAAAGAAAAAATGCAGAAGTTATCAAATCTTTCTCTCTTTGCTTACAATTCTCTACAAGCATGTGGCCGGTAATAAAATCCTCTGCAGACTGCAATTCTGTGTTGGTATATTTTGAATTTTTCCGATTATATATCTTTCTGTAACTATTTTTTCATGGCAGGGCATTTTCTCTGTACAAACTCTTGAGCAATTTCGCACTCACTCAGTTCATCAATGGAGCTTACTCTTCTTCTGGAGACCCTATCTGTCAGTCATTTTCCTTAAGCCCCTTGTGTTTGGTTGCCGAGAAAGTTTTAAGGAAAATTACACATTATAAGAGATAAATTATGTTCTCTAAATATTTAACAACATTGCTTTCCCCTTTTTTTGACTGAAGGTATATTGCAAACTGTTGCATTCCTGGAAGTATTACATGGAGGCATAGGTGGGTTCATTGAGTTGTTATATATATATATATATGAATATTTTTATAATTTCTTAACACTCACGTGCCTGTTAATTTTTAATGTTTTTTTCAAAAAAATTAATTTATTGACTAATTGATTAAAAACTAACTAATTATTTAGGTTCAGCACTTGCCATCAGTTTTCATCTCATTTTTTGCTTGGATCTCAAGTGAGGTAATCTGATTTTTTATTCAAGTTTTGGTTATATAGTTATATATGCATTAAAGACCATATATATAAGAAGGTATTAGGTGCATCTGGTGTACGCAACATATGTGAGATAGGGATAGGGGCTTATTGAGTCCAACAATCTCGCCTTCGATACTGTACGGCTTCATTCGAACATTTCGCTCGCAAGGTGTTTGTGAAATGACTAAGAGAAAAAATCAAAAGAAAAGTGCTTACTTACTCATTGGTGAAATTGGCATGTTCCTTTTGTGCTTGGATATCAATGGCAATATATGGACATTACTGATTACTTGCTTGAATGGCCATTGGTAAAAATAAGAACAGTTTGCAAGATAAGTAGCTTGTTTCATTCCATTCTAGATACAATTTTCCTATTTTGTGATTGCAGATAATTCGATACACCCATTATGCTTTGAACTGCCTTGGAACCTGCCCATCTTGGGTTATCTACCTACGGTAATTTTCTTACAAACATTCACCCAAAAAAATTTAAAAAATTAATTACTAACTTTCACTGTACCTGAATAAACGGGAGGCCAAATTATTCTCTCTTTTCTGAATTCATTCTATACTTGTTTTTTTCATTAGGTACACTGCATCCCCCATACTCTACCCAATAAAAAAAGAGAGTATAATTTGGCTCCTTAAACCCGTCATTATTATTATTATTAGTATTATTATTATGAGACTATTTTAGTAATTGGATGATTAGTAGTATAAATAGCAGTAGTATGATTAGGGTTTATGGGGGAATTGATTTTGGAGAGTAAGAACTCTTAGGGAGAGACAGTCTACCTCTTAAATAGTAGATCAACCTATATTATTTTGGTTATTGCATAATAAAGATTAACCCTAATTTTATATCTCTAGATCGGGTCCTATCAAATTGGTATTAGTGCACTCGATCATCGATGGCTGCGAAGAAGGTAGAGGCACTTGAGGAGAAATTGGAGAGCGAAGTGATGGCGATCAAAACATCGATCGAAGAACGCTTCGCGATAGTACAACAGCAGTTTGCGCAGCAGAATTCGTCGTTGGAAGCCATATAGGGAAAACTAACGGAGCTGTAGTTTAGGTCACCATCGAACCACCTTGACCAACTTGTGGGTGGTCATGGTTGGGCAGCAGGGGACACCATTAGAAAAGGCAGCCGTAGTGGCGGCGAGCAGGCTGCAAGGGGGAAACGAGCGGTGGACGGCGCAGTAGAGGGCATGGGCGTCGACGGCCAGGTTAGGGAAGAGTTCAACAGCGAATTGGGAGAAGGTTCCGGAATGGCGGCGCTGCCGTGGGGGTCAGTCGGAAGGGTTCAATTCGAACATGGGGAAAAAGGTGTGAAACAATGGCCAACAGGCGATTATGTGGCAGGAACCGTTGCAAGTGGTGAGGTAAGGGCGCCGTGGGCTAATTTTAGGTTTCTGGCGGAACCCCCATGGGCAGGCCAAGGGCAGTACGCAGGCACACCGGGCAGAATTGGTGTTGATCCACAAATTTGCAAATTGAAGATGCCTATCTTCGAAGGCGAGGATGTGGCGGCATGAGTTTATAGGGTGGAAAGGTACTTTGAGGTTAATGAATTATCGGAAGGGGAAAAACTACAGGCAGCCGGTCTATGTTTGGAGGGGCCGACATTGTCATTGTTTCAATGGTGTGGGCACCACCGACTCATAAGGTCATGGACGGATTTTAAATAAATGGTGATAATAAGGTTTTAGACTTCTCACGATGGAGACTTATATGAAAAGTTCTTGGCACTCTCTGCCAAGAGGGGACAGTGTGGGAATACTGTGAGAAGTTCGAGTTGCTTTTCAGGTCATTAACAGGCGTCCCTCCGGAAATCTTGGAGGGAAATTTTTTAAGGGGGTTGAAACCGGAAATTCTGACAACATTGAGGTTATTATGGCCTAAGGGACTAGAGGAGTATATGGACTTGGCCTTACAAGTGGAGGAGAAGAAAAATGCAAAAAAATAGCAAAGGAGCAGCCATGGCAGTTTTGTTCATAAAGGCTATTCCGGGACTCGTAGCTCTCGGACACAAACTGTCACTGTCGGTAAGGAGGGGCCGGAAGAGAGGAGAGCAGGGTACCGTCCAGAAGGGAGTTTCAAAAGGTTAACGGAGACAGAGATCTCGGACAAAAGAGCCAAAGAGTTGTGTTTTCGTTGTGACGAGAAATTTTCGCCCGGGCATCGTTGTAAGGATAGGAGGCTCCAAGTGTTAACTGTCAGTGATGAGGATGATGATATGGTGGAACTGGAGGAGGAGAGGGAGGAAGAATTGGTGCATCACCATCTAGACCCCCGGTTTCCGGACCATCCGCATCGTACCGCATTTTCCCTATTTCCACCCTGAGAACAAGGTGTCTCGTTGGGAGACGAGTAATGTTAGACCCATTATTATTATTATTATTAGTATTATTATTATGAGGCTATTTTAGTAATTGGTTGGTTAGTAGTATAAATAGCAGTAGTATGGTTAGGGTTTAGGGGGGAATTGATTTTGGAGAGTAAGAAGTCTTAGGGAGAGACGATCTACCTCTCGAATAAAAATTCAACCTATGTTATTTTGGTTATTGCATAATAAAGATTAGTTTTAATTCTATTTCTCTAGATCGGATCCTATTAAATTCCATATCGTCTAATCTCTTAAACTTTTGCTATAAGAAGTTATGGAAATGCATTATTGCACATATTTTTCTTATCAGTTCAAAATGCCCCCATGGTTTAAAAAAAAAGAAGCGAAATATTCTATGTTCTAGCTCTCTATTGTATTTCTGCTCTGCTTGTTTTTCCTTTTTCTGTTCATTGGGATATGTTTTTTTTTCCCCTTCTGGTATGGAGTGTGGCTAATGTATCAAGCACTTCCATTTGTAAAGAAGAAGAACCTATATGCCGATTTCTTAGCTTGCTTCCCCTTTGATAACTATAATTTTCTCTTGGTACGTTTGAATTGATCCAAGTTATGTTCACGCTCTGTGAAGAAATAAGAAACCAAATTTCAAAACCCTCATGTTATTTTCAGCTTTCAAAATTGCAAAATTGCAAACTTCAAAGTTCTTTCTTCAAATACCATAATCTAAATTTTATAAAATGACATTTAGTAATTTATTTCATCCATTTCCTTTCTAAATACAATCCAGGTTTTGCTCTTCTCCAATCCATTCCTTTGGTTGAAGCTTGACCTGAATATGTTAAATCAACGACGATCAAAACTCGGTAAGCAGCACAAGAAGAAGATCAAGTGAAAGGTTAGACGCATTTTTCTTAGTCTAATTGCCGTTTAACAAACAAACTATATGACGACACTAGAACTTGTATTCTCAAATGACATTGCAACTTATGAGAGTTGTACTCTTTATTCTTATATCATTATTCAAGAAGATAAGATCAACTGTGTTTTTTATTATTTAAAAAAAAAAAAAAATCAAAATTGGGTCTTTTTTTTTTTTCTGAAATGGGATGATCACATGAAGGTTAGGGAGCAGTTGAGTACTAAATTCACAAGTGACTTTTGCTTATATTTTAGACTCTAGTGCTCAATCACCAAAATTATAATAATACAAAGGAATCTCAAATACTTTTGGTTTGTTCATTGTTTTTCCTCGTAGTAGGCAAAATGGCATCACAGAAGCATATTACTTTCAATAGTGCTGGTGGCTTTAGGTAATTAAAACCCACCAGCTCATTTGTCGTGTTGGAGTAGGACTATTTAAGTGTCTTATTATCTTTACTTTAATTTATTTGCTTTCATCTTCGTCTTGTTATCATTATTATTCAAATTTCTAGTTCAAGCCCTAATTATTGCTATTTCCCTTACAGATGGAAAATAGCTGACGCTGAGGCTCGAACTCGGCAAGGTAAGGTAAGCTATTTAGCAAATGATTTTGAAAATAGCAAATTGAGAATGGGCATAAATAAAAAAAGAAAAAGAAAAAGAAAAACAATATACTCAACATATGATTTGCATTCAAACAAAGAAGTTGACATTACCAAAACAATGAAACAAAGATGATGATGATACAACCAACACCCAAAACACCCACGTCATTTTGAAACCAAGAAACAAATCAACGACTTGAATTTTAAATAAACCCATTAAGATCTTATCCCCTCCTCCCTTTTTTTCATGTTCCTCAATACTCAGTAGTAGGGAGTTGCTCGTGAGTGCTCGGGGCAATGAACAAGACCTCGTACACGATGGCTGCAATGGCTGAGCCAATGAATGGACCAAGCCAGTAGACCCAGTGGTTGTCCCAGGACCAGCTGACAACAGCTGGGCCGAAAGACACGGCCGGGTTCATTGATGCACCATCGAAGGCACCGCCGACAAGAATGTTGGCACCAACAATGAAACCAATTGCAATGGGTGCAATAATCCCAATGTTTCCCTTCTTGGGATCCACTGCCGTTGCGTAGACAGTGTAGACCAAACCGAATGTCATCACAATTTCGAGTACCACTGCGTTCCATACTCCTACTCCACTTGATAGAGCAAAGGCAGATGTTGTCTAAAAAAAAAAAAACTTTAGGTTTAGTTAGTTTCTAACGTTAAAGAAACTAAGGTTTAAAATTTTGATTACTAGTGGAACTTCTCTTACCAAACCACCAGTTGCGAATTTAAGGAGCAAGCAAGCAACGACAGAGCCAAGCAACTGGGCAATCCAGTAGACAATGGTCCTAATAAAGGTGATGTGTCCTCCGATGAAAGCTCCAAATGTCACTGCTGGGTTGACATGTCCTCCTGAAATGTTGGCACCGACGGAAACCGCTACAAATAGTGCAAATGCATGGGCTAGAGCGGCGGCTACCAGCCCTGCCGGTGTAGTTGCTCCATCACTGGTCAAAAAGCCTGAAATTTATTTTTGAAAAAAGTTATGGTCAATTTATCTTTAGGAAAAAGAAAAAACTGACATTTTAAGTCGAGGAAAGTAAGGTGATCAGGTGGCTTACTGAAGGCCATGCCAGAACCTTCACCGGCAAAAACGAAAATGAGGACCGAGATAAACTCAGCCAGGCCGGCTCTTAGAGCGTCAGGGTGGCCGAATTCAGCTGCATTTCCAAGGGCAATGTTGGAAATTGGCATTTTATTAATTTAATTTAAATTTTTTTTGGGAAAAATCTTTTGCTTGGTATTTAGCGACGGCAGCGAAAAAATTTGTTGCTGTGATCAGCTGCTTACTACTTGTTTGGAGCTTCACTTGGTGACAGTTATATATAGGAGGAAGTGAGGTTAAGGTCAGAGTTGGAACCGGGACGGCCGGTTACTATCCGGTTTCAGGTAAATATCAACGAGAAAAATAAGCGCTGCGTTTTGAGGAAAGCCAGCTACAGACCAGCCAATAGCTGCCGAATAGTCGGGCCTCCAAATCGTTCATGTGATGACACGTATGCGGTAGATGTGACATGTTTTTGGCCGATCACGGAGAGGAGGATTCAATTATCACCGACTATTGTATTAAGAAGAAATTTTTTTAATAAAGTTTAGTGTTGTGGTGGGTCCACGAATGATTAGCGTGGTGCTGCTTGACCGACCATTGGATTGTTTACAGCCGCTGTGATGTCGACTCCTAAACCTTGATTAATTCGTACTTTAATTATTATTATATATATATTTTTAATATCTTTCTCAAATCTCTATCACAATTGATCATTAATCAAGTTTGTTTTTGTTTTGATTCCTGGCCGTTACTAATTAATCAAGTTTACTCTAGTCATATTCCGATACATTAATCCGGTTTACATGAAATCGGAAAAATAAATCATACTCTGAGATCAAAAAATCCTTACTAATTTTCCGGCAATGGAAAATATCACGTATGGTAAGAAAAGTTAATGTTTATTATATATCATGGCTTATTACAGAATCTTGGATCCATCACTATTCATTTTAGTGGTCTACAAGTTAGTTAGGATAGACTTGCACCACATGTGATTAGAATAATAGCTTTTTATAATTAATCTTAAGATAAAATGAGATTAGTTTAAATTAGCTCAGAAAAAGTGGAGAGCACATGGTAGAATTCCCAATGGGGAAAGACAGTCCAAAAAGCAGGGAATCCCGAATCCCGATGATTACAGACACTGTCAAAATAGTACACCAAATCTGTCAATGGATGTACTGTTTGGTTTTCTCAATTTGGAAGAAAATACCAACATACTTCTACGATCCATTTATAAAATAAATTTAACTTCTTAAATTATCCCTTAGCATGAAAAAGTCGTTAGAAAAATGTTTTAGTTAAAATTTACTTAAAAATTCTCAAACCAGTTTCAAGACGTAAACCTTTGAAGATCATGTATAATCAGTTTCAATATGTGTTAGTAGTGTCTTGTAAGAAGTCTTAGAAATTAAGGTAAAATTAAACAATTGCACACAACTTAATGCAATCGAATCAAAGATATATATATATATATCTCAATCTTTTATATTTGTATAGATCTAATTAGTCCAACCTCTTATGAAAGTCATTATTATTTTAAAATAAATAGAATATTAAAAAAAAGATATTATTAATATATATATATATAATCATGTGATATGTCAAATTACATTATTATTATTAATATTAATTTTATATCTTACATCATTTATTATATAAAAAAAATATTTTTTTATTAAATATCATGTAGCCGTATATCATATATATATATATATATATAGAGAGAGAGTAGAATTTTTCAAATAAATAATTATCTTAATCCTTATACGAGAATGTTGAAGTGATATATTTCTATAATCTTCTTTATCTTTGAAAATTAGGTAGGTTGGATCTATACCTAATGTGATCAATTAGATAAAATGGGTTTATCTGTATAGATTGGATCTATGAGAATTTTGTGATACGACAATTAAAATGATCAATTAAGCTCTAATTAATTAATTAATTAAACTATACAATATGAAGGGAATAATCAATTGGATATTGGGATGGGAGAAAACTCAAATGAGTTGTTACAATGAATAGAAAATAGAGTAGGTAGTGTAGCCTGAGCTAGCCTTGAGTCGACCCGGCCGATTATGCTTCACTACCTGTTCTTTAACAAAAAAATATAATTAATATGATATAAATACAGTTCATAAATTGGAGTAAAATAGTTGTAGAACATGCAAGGAATGCCTCTCATGGGATAACATATCAAACCGACCACAGAAAAGAGTTAATAAACTTCAAACTCATACTTCAAACTATGTTACATTATGAACTTAAATTATGTCTGACATCTCCTGTTTTATTGCTTATAATAATCACCAATCTCTATTCTTACTTATCTTGTCTTACGAATATAATTGGATCAAGCACATTATAAACTTAAATTATGTCTTGAATTTTTAATCTTATCCAATAAATTATTTTAAGGTTACTTCAGGAGGCTTGTCTTAAGGCTCTTTGCTTTCTTTCTTTCTGGTTCTAAATATAGCTCTAGTTTGGATAAGTGAGGAGGAAGCTAATGAGACTCATATCTTTATTAGGTATCTTGACAAAAATTAAAGTAAATATTTAAGTATAGACACTTAAAAATTACAATTTTTATTTTTATTTTTATCTATTTTTTGTGTAACTACTAAATAAATAAATAAATAAATAAATAAATAAATCACAATTTTCATTTTTTATTTCTATTCTTATTTTTATTCTAATTCTCAAAATAAACTATACTTTAATAGTTAAGAATGAGTCGGGCCTAGCCTATCCAAACAATTACAAACGTTGTATGGACCTAGTTTAAACGGCCTGTGGGTCGGCCCAATAATCTTACGCAAGCTTGTGATTGAGATTCGCGCGAATAAGGTTTAAATACGTTATGATAGGCATGAGACAAAATGTAAATTAGTTAATAAAAATTATTAAAGATTAAATAACTTTTTAATTATTATATAGTAGAATTTTTATAAATTTATTCTTATGTTTCAACTTACAACTTTTTCATTCTTATATTTAATTTAAAAAACAGATTTTTTTTTTATCAGATAATTATTTAATTATATTTTTATTATTTTTATTTTTCTCTTCTATTAATTTTATTTTATAATTTTTTATTTTATTTTTTAAGAAATAAAAAAATTAATATTAAAAAAAAACACTAATTCAATTTTTTTTGGAAAAAAACTATCACAATTATTTATATTTTTTTATAATAAATCAATCGAAATGATTATATTTATTTACTAAATATTCAAACAGAATCTAATTATCGTAAAAAATTTGATTAGATCGATATCGTTGTTTGTGAAAAACCAGAACAAACCCAATCCGGTTTTGTGTTCTTCGTGTTCCGAATTTTTTTCTTTAAGATTTTGGTTATATCAGATTAGATTTGTTCTAATTTTTCACGAACTTATCTATAAGTTATAATCTATATAACCTTCTTCTCCAATATTATTTTATTTTCTATACATCTTATTTTTACATGTTCGGTCTCAGGTGTCCATTCAATTTCGCATCCACGCAGAAGTGGCAAGGGTCCTTCTTACCCATTCTCAACTTTGCTAAAATTCAAATTTTAACCTAAATTTCTTAATTTTTTTTATAGGTAAATCCTTAAAAGTTTTATTAAAATATATTTTTCCTACCCTAACTTTTATATAATATGTTTTACCCCCATAATTTTATCTGTCACGGCGCCGGAATTCATATATTTTCCATATAATATTTTACTGTTTTGAAAGTCTTTTGAAGAAAATTAAAATAATTATATATGATGTATAGTATTGGTAATATTTTAGATCATTTTTAGATGTGTTGTGATACATAATATGTATAATTTGCTTTAAGTTGTGAAGCGATCTTTCATGTGACTGCAAGTTTTTGTTTCTTTTCAAATTTTTGTACAGGTTATTTTAAGAGATGATAATATCCTGTTAATTTATAATTAAAAAATTTTATGTAAAGTTTGATTCTAATAATTTAATATAATATCATAATCTAAGTAGATATATCATATTTCATATCATAAAATATTTTTTTATATATTATATTATTTATTGAATTTTGGAATGATGAATCCATAAATAAAAAATAATAATTTAACTCAAAAAACGTAAGAGTACTGCGACAGTTTGGAAACTAAAAGTTGTACATAGAAGAAAAGAAGGAAAGGAAAAAGAGAGGGAAGGGAATTTGTATTCTTTTCATAATAATCTATCGACCATTTTTCATCGATCCAAGCTAACAGTTAACACTAAAGAAATGATTCGAGATCGTTATCACGAGCAAGATAAGAGAGAGAGAGAGAGAGAGAAAGGATGGTGTGTAAAAAGAAAGGCAGATCGTACTTATAATTACCTCATGCATGGGAATATAGAAAGTGAAGATTAAAAGCTTGGATGCTCGTGTTCTTTTTACGTACTTTGATTTTGGTTGGATGAGCTGTTGCTTGTTGGTCCCTTCTTTGATATATGTTTTATTTTCCAACAAGGATCAAAGTTTGTACTTAACTCTACGGTTTCTAATATGCTTATAATACATGTTATATATATATATAGATAGATAGATATTTGGTGTACCTGATGATGGAATGTTCTGGTCCTGGATTAAGTATTATGATCAACTACAGCAGAATAATAATTTGTTTCATTAGGATGAAGAAAAGGAGGAGAAAACAAAAAGTGCCAACTCGCAGCGAGAAACATATGCGAATGCGAAAACTGTTGTTAGTTCAGATTGTTAGGCTTTAGTTCATTGCTTTCCTTTATTTTCTTCTATTTTCAAGCCAGTTTGAATTATGCGTTTGTTGGTGTTAAGTAGTGTAAAATGGAATAAAAAGGGCAGGCGATTCGTTTTTGAGAAATTGAATCCACATTTTCTTTGTAAGGGAGTTCGAAAGGACAACTTCCGGGATCAACGAGAGGTTGATCGTGAAGGATTGCACCAACTTGGTATCAGAGCAGTCCATGCCCACAAATTCTTTGATGAATTCAGAGATATCATGTCGGATGAATTGCCACGAGATTTGCTGCCTATGCAAATATCTGTATTGTATATATATTCAGGGATTTGGATTTGGTCAAGACGGGTCTGACCCAGATTCAAAATTAAAATTGAATAAAATTGAATTAGAACTTTTAACTTTTTGATACATCATCTAATGTACGGAGTTAAATAACTTGTTTAGCTCTTACGTTTTTCAAAAAATGATTAGATAACGTATCAAAAAGTTAACGGTTTAGATAAATTTTAATTTAATACTAATCAGAGCTCTACTTCAATCGGGATACGTACTGTCTGGACTAAATCTAAATCCAGACATAACAACATATCGTTATGTAATTTAAAATGCAATTTTCAAAGTTCAATTCTAGAATCGCTAAGACTGATAGATAGAAGTAATGTTTATTGAACTTTCATCATGATCAATCAGGATTTTTGTAATATCATAAATAATAGTTAAGGAAATATTCGTACAGAGTATACTAAATATACTTCATTATTAGTTTCTATAGTTTTTAATTCACGCCATCAGATCAATTAGAACAGCCTCTGGAGATTTTCAACCACGTTCTTGTCCAACTGGAAGGCTTTAATGGGAACATCTGGATTGATAGGGGGATCAGATCCAAACACGGCATTAGCAATTGTGATAAGACCTGGATTCTGGCTGCCAAGTCCAGCAAAGGAAACTACATTGGTGTATCCCACGTTGAACTGGAAGTGAATGAGACCGATAGGGAACACAAAGACATCTCCTTTGTTAAGTACTTTGGTGATGAGACAGTTTTCAGGGTTGGATGTGACAAACCCAACAAGCAAAGTACCCTCCACGACCACAAGAATTTCAGTTGCACGAGGATGAATGTGTGGTGGGTTAAGACCATATGGTGCGAAATCAATACGCACCAAAGAGATACCGAGAGTGTTTAGTCCAGCAATTTTTTCGACATTTACCAGATTGACACTTGATCCAAGTCGGCCAGTCGTGTTTCCGGGAATGTTAAGTCCTTGGAAGAAGAAGTCGTTTGCAATTGCTTGGTTGGGATCCTTGCAGAATTTCCCATTCACAAAAACTGCATAGATAGAAAACCATTTATTTAGAACCTTAAGATAAATAGAAATAATTACATATTTCACCCTGTCCCTACCCACAAAAATAGTTTTTAGATAAGCAACTATTTACCACCTTGAGGAACTAGCCATTTTAAAAGTTGACACTTCCTCATGACATTTCCTCTCGACGGTAGTGACCGAAATCTTCAATAACTGCATAGACAATGAATCCTGATAATTGAGAGGAGGCCTAACCAAGAAGCAAAGCACCTGAGCAAAAACAAAATTTTATGAATAGTATTATCTATAGAAGGCAAAATAATATCAGACCTTGGAATACTGCACTTCCATATATGCCAAAAAATTAAGAGAGGACACTTCCGATATGATCATGATATTGTTTGATTATTATTCGCACGTTTTAATTGCTTTCTTTCTTCATTAATCTTTTATACGTAAACTTAATTATTAGTTTTTGGATGATCGTGATGAATTTCTGTCCATTTTGATTAGCACTCGTCAATTGATAGTTTGAACTAAACCTTTTTCTAATCATAGCATCAAAACATTAATCTTCCGCTGAACAGTGATCACCTCAGATGAATTGAAGCATGAGCTCTTACACACAACCCTTGAATTAGAATCGGCAAAACTTGAAGCAGATGAAGAAATCAGGAAAGAGAAAGAGAAAGAGTACTTGATGATGAACTTATCGTATCTTCTCAAACTTGCTTGTCAAGAAAGAGACGAAGCAAGATATCAGCTTGAGAAACTCAAGACCGAACTCAATACTTTCAGTATTCAACCTTCAAATAGCAAGATTGATGAAGCTTCTTTAGTGATTGATAATCTTGTTAAGGGAAATAAACTTCCTTGAAAGGGAAAACTCCACCAAGCCATAGGTGATGCCGGTCTGTTATTGCTAACGCTTCTTTAATTTCCACCGGACCGCCCCTCTAAAATTCAATCTGTCTAGAGATTTTAAGATACTGATCTGACCGACCACTGAATTCGTCATCGAATATTGGTCGATCCATCTCAGAATCTTCGGGTTCTTGTCCCGGATCTTGAATGATATTGCGTATTTTGCGTTCTTGTGCTGTATATGGAGTTTGAGTCTCAGTTGAGTGTTGATTTTTCCTTGTAAATATCAATTTCAGTGACTGATTTATAGTGTAGATTTGTATGACATAGTTTTTTCCTCAGCCTCGGGAACTTTTAGTGGCACCTATATATTCTAATTTTTTTTACTAAAATTTTCTAAATATTATCACCAAGATTTCAGAATTTTATGTGACATAAAAAATGTAGCTATCTACTTTGGATACATCGATTACTAAAAAATCCATACCTTCAACAAATAAAAAAGGGATCATAAGCCGTCAAGTCTCTTCTTATACATTGTCCATAGAACTCTCATTCGAAGCCTTCTTCCTTCTCGGGTACTTAACCCACCTAGCAATCACTCTCCACCAGAACATGAATTCATCTCCCCAACCGGAAAGTTTACGATGGAATCCATGGGTAATTGCCACAGTAACAATTATATGTGTCGTTTTTATCGTAGTTAGTTATTGCACTATATTAAAACGAATATGCCGCGCTCTTCCTGGAGCGCCGATCAATAGCAACTGGTTTCATAGTAGGAGGCTGAGTGAGAACAACCCAAACGTTCCATCCCAACAATTTCAAAGCCATGGACTTGACGCGAGCATAACGAGCTCTCTACCCATCTCAGAGTACGAAAAGAGTTCGAGCAATAATTCGGATTGTGCGGTTTGCTTAGGGGAGTTTGAGGAAGGGGAGATGATCAAACACTTGCCAAATTGTAGCCATAGGTTTCATATTGCCTGTATTGATACTTGGTTTGAGAGTCATTCAAATTGCCCACTTTGTAGATCACAAGTTTATGGTGATGATGATGACGATGAGCTTAGTAGTAGTGGTCATGTGGTGCAAGTTCATGATCTTAGTAGTGTTAGTAGTACTCCAGCTCATCCTCATCATCATCATGAAAGTTCTATTTCTATTAATACGTTGTTGCAGACTCTAAGGAGGGAGGATTTCATAAGACACAATCGAATTCTAGTGTTATGAAAATGGGATCACATATATAATCAAGTACTATAGATTTTGGGAACCATGAACTATTGTAAAATTTGGGTCAAATTCAAGTCGAAATTTTTTGATAGAAATTAAAATTTGAACATGTGAAGATGAAAATATTTTTCCAAACTTCCATTTAAAATTACTTTTTAAACAAGGACCAATCATACTCACTAAGTACATGTAATATATGATTTTTTATGTAATATGATATATATAATTAAAATTAATTAATATAAAATTATTAAAATTATTTTAAAAATAAAATATTTTTATATATAAATAATATATAATTACATAATATATTAAATATCATTATAATTATAAATATTAATTTTTATATATTACATTATATTCGATCGAAAATCTCTAGACTTAAACCGCTGACATGTCAGGCCAACTCATAACAGGTTTATGGATGATAAAGTCTGCTGACGTGTCATACCAACTCAAAGAGTTCTCTATCCGGACTTAATATAGTACGTTTATAAAAGGTCCGGCCCAACTCTTAGTCTGCTGACGTGTCAGCCCACGCATAAATGCAAATCAAAATGAAAAGGAGAGGAAAAAAAAAAAGAAAAAAGGCGCCGGTGAGTGCACGCCTGTTGGAGCTGGCTATCCGCAGAAAAATAAAAACTCTTTTCTTTCCCTCCCTCGCTTTTTCACTCTCCCTGAAATCACTCTGATCCGAAATCTTTGCTCTCCACATTTTCCGATCATTTAACCGGCGACTCTACTGGTATTTTTTATGCGCCTTCTTCTCTCCTCTGCACCTCTTACCGCCGCCGCGTTTGTTTGTCTCCGGTTAATCTTCTTATTCTTACGCTGAACTTTTTAATTTTTTTTCGAGCAGTCGTTGATGGATAAATGTGCATTCTCTTTAGAATTGGTGGAGATGGAGAAGATTATATATGTTTTCTTTTTTTCTTTCGTATAGGAGGAGAGAAAGTGAGTGTGTGAAAGAAAGAGGTGTTGTATGGTTTATGGCGGAACCTAGTCCACCTGAGAATAAGCTATGGAAAGGGGTTTTCGCCGTGGTTGGAATCATGATCACTCTCGTCACTTACGGTGTCCTACAGGTCTGTTGTCATTTTTATATTACTGTTGTATAATCAAAATTTCTCGTGTAACTGCCAATTCTTATATTGATTTTAGACTTTATGTTGTTTGCCTAACTTATATTATTAAGAACATTATTGGGACTGAGATAAGGGATATATTCACAAGTTTTGTCAATATTTCTATTCAAGAACATTATTGGCACTAAGATAGTGAACTCGGTCGGTATATGTAGCTCATTTTTCCTTCCTAGAACGTTAGAATTGCCTTTAGCAATCCTCTGAGAAGAATCAGTTGATCTATGATATATGTTCCTTCTCTATCTCCAATCAGTTGATCTATGATATATTCACTTTCAAGTGATACTTCTCCAATCAAAGACAAAAATAAATAAATCAATCAATAAAAGCACCCACGAGGTGGTGGATTCTTCTGGTTTCTTATGGGAATGTTGCGTTCTCAACTTTTGAAAAACACCCACGAGGTGGTTGATTCATCTTTCATGTTTTGTCTGTCACTCATTTAAAATACCATCTCCAATAAGTGATGGAAATTGGTTTAGGTTAAGTCTAGAAGTGGTGTGTATACATATATATCTCTGTTGTTTATGAAAGCTTGTTTTATGTAGGAAAAGATAATGAGGATTCCATATGGGGTTAACAAGGAATATTTCAAATACTCGCTTTTTCTTGTTTTCTGTAATCGCATCACAACATCTGCAGTCTCTGCAGGTGCTCTGTTGGTAAGCTGTTTTCCTTTTTCTTTCCCACTACTTTGGGTTGATTACTGCTTTTTTTTTTTGACAAGCATCCATGGTTATCTTTCCATCTGGATAGAATACTGCAAGTTTTTTTATTAATCATTTTGTTAATTTTTTTTTTCCAGGCCAGCAGAAAGGCTTTAGACCCTGTTGCTCCAGTTTACAAGTACTGCCTTGTTTCAGTATCAAACATATTAACCACTACATGTCAGTATGAGGTGAGCTGTGTGCATTTAAATTTAAACATTCTCTTCTGTAATATCCCTTCCAATGGGTAAAACCTTAAGCACAGAGCGGTTCTAAATATCAAATTTGGGCACATTTTTAGTTACTGCATTTTTCATGCAGGCCCTCAAGTATGTTAGTTTTCCGGTTCAGACTCTTGCAAAGTGTGCTAAAATGATACCTGTTATGGTAAGAGCAGTTTTTATTTACTGGTTGAGCTATCGCCCTTGACTAGTCACTTTAATTTTCTCCTCTTTTTTTGTGAATCAAATTTTGATCCTCTCCATGATCAAAAGTTTCTCCTTATTTTCTTTTTCTTATTAGGTTTGGGGAACGATTATTATGCAAAAAAGATACAAATGTCAGGATTACTCATTGGCTTTACTAGTTACCATCGGCTGTTCGATATTTATCCTGTATCCAGTAAGAACAGTTTTCATTACAACTTTTCTGGTTTCAAGTTATTTATAGTTTTGATTTAGTCTGTAAATTTCTCTTGTTGTAGGCGGGACCTGAAATTAATCCCTATGGAAGAGAAAACACCGTTTGGGGAGTCTTCTTAATGATCGGTTATCTTGGGTATTAATCCAAAACATACTTGAGTGAAATGCCTGTGAAGAAGAACATTCTTGCTTCCTTTTTATTGTTCTCTTCTTACAACCAACAAAAACTCTAATCCAAAACTTGCTTGAGTGAAATGTCTGTGAAGGAGAACATTCTTGCTTCCTTTTTATTGTTCTCTTCTTACAACTAACAAAAACTCTTGCATTATATACTCTTGTTGGTTCTCTTAAGCAGGTTTGATGGTTTTACAAGCACATTCCAAGACAAACTTTTCAAGGGCTATGACATGGAAATATATAATCAAATCTTCTATACGACATTATGTTCTTGCATTCTTAGTTTGACAGGTTAGTTCTCCTTCAACATTTCTTGGCCCTCACATTTTATTGCTTTTGAATACATCTCCTTATTACCTTTTTATCTATTTATTTTTTTCTCCCTCTTACTCAGGTCTTATACTTCAGGGACATCTTCTTGATGCAATAGATTTCGTCTATTGCCATAATGATTGTTTCCTTGACATAGTGTTGCTTTCCACCGTGAGTACTTCACCTCGAAAATGCTATATAGTCCTACAACTTTTGTTGAGATATCATTTTGTTTAATTGCAGATAATATTCCACAACTTTAGCTAAACATAGTACCTTGGGAAGTTTTTATGGTTCATGGGTCTTGTAAATTAACCTTTCTTTTATTTGCATATATGAACTCCCTCTTAGAGCAAACCAAAACACGATTCATTACATCGATTATTGCAGGTAGCAACTGCTAGTCAGTTTTTCATTTCTTACACAATCCGAACATTTGGTGCTCTCACATTTGCCACCATAATGACAACCCGACAGGTACTAATTCTTCAATAAGCATGAATATTATTTATAAAAAAAAAAATCATTTTTTGGCTCATAAACCTACCCAAAAATGGCTTACTCTGATTCTCTTTGTTCAAAGTTGGTAAGCATCATGCTCTCATGCATGTGGTTTTCCCACCCGCTTAGCCTGGAACAATGGATCGGAGCTGTAAGTCTTCAATCTCAGTTCTTCACTTAAAAAACATCACATTTTGAAACTTTTACTCTCTTAATTTTTATTTGTCCAGTAATAACAATCCTAGTAACACAATACTTTTTGGTACATTTGTTTTATCAGCTTATTGTCTTCAGTACCCTTTATGCCAAAACCTTCTTACGGAATGCGCCTAAAAAGCCTCCACCTTCTTTGGAATCTGAACCCAATGAAGCTTCAAAAGAGTTGACGCCCTTGAAGGAGAATCCTTAACTTGGATCAGTCATAGGGTTATTTATTGATCTCATACGCTGGTCACTTTAACCGGTGCAGTGGAAATCCATTCTTTTGGCTGGTCTTTTTAACTCCGGCAATGGGCCAGGTCCGGCTCCTGACGTAAAGCTTGGGAAAAGATTGATATACGATATTTTTTAATTGGAAAAGAAAAAGAACAACGGCTGCCTTTATAGTGATGGATTCTGTGCTTGGGAAAAAGCTTGAAAAAAATACAACACAATTTTTCCTTTGGTAGGACCTTCATTTTTACGCAGGGGAGATATAAATTAACTTAAATCAAAGAGTGTTTTTTTTTTCCTCCTCGCTTTTCTTTTTTCCATTTCCTTGTTACATGGTAGTGGTGTTTTTTTTCCTTGGGTTGAGCATAGGATCTGACAGCCCATCCCATCCCATCCATCCATCCATCCGACTAAGTTTTTGGTACAATTCAATCTGATCTGACCAGAGGTGATACAGTTGGATCGGTTGGGAGGAAGAAAATTATTAAGTAATAAATGTAATTAATGAAAATTTTAATTTTCTTTAATTGAAAATACATTTCAAGAAAGAATAAATGAAAGTTTCAAAAATACTTCTAGAAAAATTGATTAAGGATCCATAAATAATAGAAATACTTAAAAAAAGGAAAAAAAAAAGGGTAAAAACTTTAGTTGATAATAGAAAATGTCTTAATAAATTAATCAATTAATTTAAAATTTAATTAAGAAAGAATTAATGAAAAAGTCTAAAATACTTTAAGAAAATTTAATTAAGGATCTATAAATTGAAATACTTAAAAAATAGAAAAAAAAAAAGTGAATTATTTTTGGTCCTTCTCTAGACTCTATTATATGGTGTGTATATGAATGTACCTTCTTGGCCTATCTGATCGGGTAAAAGTGGCCATCTTTGGATTATCGTTTGGGTTAAGATGTGCGGTCAAAGTTCAAAACTTCTCAATGAAATTAAAAGAGCTAAATTAAAGGAAAAATGTGTGTTCTATGTGAAATTGGTTTATTAGGAGATCAATTCCAAGTAATGGGCCTAACGTGAAAGAGAAAACTTATCAAAGAATCACATGAACATCCAAACTGTATTGCCATGAATCACAAATTTATTGGGCGTTCCAACCTCCTCAAACGTAGTGGCTATGATTTCGTGATCAAAAGGCAGGATTAGTTGCGTGTTTGCTTTGATCAAACAAAATAATCCTTCACCACTCGCTGTTATACGATAGTTCCTAATAGTTAAGAATATAATCTGCTTTTTATCATTCTATCATCATATATCACTACACATGTCCAACTATTTCTTGCCACAAATTTTTTAAGAATTAAAAGTAGCTGTAAGAAAGTTAGAAAAGATTCTGAAGATCACATATAGAAAAAACTAAAATATACTAGTAATCAGGGAGAAAAATACCACAATTTTCTTATTATTATTATTTTTTTTTTACTTTGATGAAAAGTCTTTGTAGCTCCTATGGATAATGGAATCAAAGCTTCCACCAAGTGTTTTCTCCGGGATCCTAACAGACAGAGAATGGTTATTCCAATCATCAAGACAAAGAGAATCTATCATGAAAATGAAAGGGAGGGAGATGAAGAGAGAAGAAAGCAAGCATAAAATAAGCACTATCATATAACTTTCTCAAGAAAGAAAGTCTCAAGAAAGAAAGCAGAGTCCCAATTCTAAATGAGAAGCAGAGTCTCAAGAAAGTCTCAATGAGTTCAAATTCTAAATGATTAATCCAAGAAAAAAAAAAAAACTAAGCTAACATTACTGCCTTGTCCTTATTCAAAACTAATAATGGAAGTGACTGAAAAAAACTTAGAAATGGGCAACATTATAGTATTCATTTTGATGGAGGGAAGAAAATGGCATCAGAGTTCCTCTTAGAGGCGAAGAGCTTGACCAACTCGGGATCGACATTGCAGGCAGCTTGAATCACCTCAGGAGACAACGACTTCCAGGTTCCGATGCTTCCAGCAAAGTGAGTGAACATTGGACTGTAATAAGTTATAGCAACAACGAACACACGGAGAACAATATTAGTATCTTTAACAAATTGAATACATATAAAACCATACATTAACTAATGTATAATATGAGTGAGACTACTTCACTTACTTAGGAGTGGTGATGATAGAGAACCAAGCCATGCCTTCTGGGTCAGCAATCTTTGAAACAACAAAAAACCTCGGAACAATGAATAGATTGCCCGCCTTCACAGTGGTTTCCAACACCCTTTTGCCATCAACACCTACGACTTGAGCCCTTCCACTTCCCCTGACTATGTAGGTGACTTGAAGAGCTGAATCACAAGAGATTCCGGGTGAGCACATTGCACCCCCATCCAATCGGACCAGATCAGCACCGAGCCCGACTTGGCCCACGAGAGGAAGGTTCTTTGTGTTTAAGACCACGACCCTTCCTCCATTCTCGATGTCTACATCCAATGGGGCTTCTTCACAGTTCAAAGCCATGCCTTCTCTGTCTTCCTTCCTTGGCTCGGGCATTTTCATGTCAGGAGAGAGCTTGACAATGCCCTTTCCAGATTGCTTTCCTACCAGGGACTTGACAGAGCTTTCATCCAAACCCCACGCCATGCTAACAAATTCAGTTGAGAAGCCAGTAAATATTCCATTGGTGCCGGTCAAGTAAAATTGAGTGAATTCTCCGGCTTTGTGGCCCTTAGAGGTATCGCCCAAGAAAAGGACGACGAGCTCGGTGTCCTCCTTGTTGTACCACCATGTCACAACTCCAAATGGGAGGGCAATTGCATCACCTTTCCTAATTGCCACGACCTTTTCTTTTGATTCTGGGAGAATGATTCCAGCCACTCCTTGTCCTAGTAGAAAACAAAATCAAATCCATGCAAAGCAGATTGGAATCATTATATGGTTGTACAATTGAAAGTTTACTTCATTCAAGAACTCGCACGATTCCTTTTTTTTTTTTTAAATCTTTTATCCGACTTTAATAACAATCAAACAGGGGATTCCAATTGGAACCACAAAACAATTCTTCTCAAATTTTGGTGCAAAGAGAAATTAAAAGATATGCTAAAAAACACTTAGCTATATCCAGAACCCCAGAAAATTGGTGCATAATGTTGCGATAAGGCAATCTATCCACTAGTTCATGACAAATAAATGATGAACATCAAATAATGAAGAAATTCTCATAACCTGTTAAACATGACTAAAAGTTAATTCTAACACATAATCACATATGAAGAACATGCAAATAAGAGTCAGATTATAAAACAGAGATACATAAAATCACGAAATCAATCGAACTAATAGAGAAGGGAAAAAACAGAGAAAGAGAGAGAGATTTACCTTGAAGTACGTAAGCAACCTTAGAAGAATCAGAGTAATGAGGAAGAGCAAAGCCGTTCTTCTCAAGAGCAAGCTTTCCGGCACCGATATTGCCTTCACGGAGCATCGGAAGCTCAGATGGAGACCACGCAAGGTAGGAGCCACCATTGCACTCGCAGACCTTCTTAGGCAATCTTGGACTGAGATCAATTTCCATCTCTCCTTTTTCCTAAATTTTCTCAGAAGCCAAACAGAAAGTTAGAGAAAGAATGTTAACTCAGAGAGCAAGCAGCTGTGAAAAGTAAGAGTGCCCAGGACTGTATTTATAGAGTTTAGGGAGGAGAGCGGGAGAGGTAGAGTGAAAAGAGGACTCTTTACGTAATAAGTATAAGATATTAAGGATAAAATTGGGATTCAACACAAAATTCGGACAAATTGTTGAAAATTGAAGAGAATATTCGGAAATGAAAAGTAATTAATAAATAAATAATAAGTTTAAATGGAATTTTCTTATCTTATCTTCGAATTAAGAATCATTAAACAGTAATTGAAGCATAATTAATCCAAACTGAAATCTTTTATCTTGAAGTACATTAAGTAGACTAAGTATAAGTTTAATCCAAATCCAAGCTATAAATCCGGCATTTGATTTTCTCGGATTTTGTTTTTATTTTTTATTATATATAATTATTATAATTATCAATATTTCTTATCTTACTTTTCTTTGTATAATAATGAACTACTCTTTTTATCTATCAACTCGTTTTCAACGATGAGGTATATTAGTAGTAATCATTATTGTGTAAATCTATGGTATATGACTCTTAAGGGTTGTTTAAGTGGATTATCTGAGTTTAATCTGATTTAAGTTTCTTGTATAATATTTTAAAATTATATTATAAATTTATCTGATAATTTTATAAATTTAATTTAATTACTCTTTTTAAAATTTATAATTATAAACTTGAAAAAGTTTAGATTAAAAAAAAATGAAAGATAATAATAATAATAATAATAATAATAATAATAATAATAATAATAATAATAATAATAATAATAATAATAATAATAATAATAATAATAATAATAATAATAATAATAATAATAATAATAATAATAATAATAATAATAATAATAATAATAATAATAATAATAATAATAATAATAATAATAATAATATATGGATCTCACAATTAACGGAACTCTTGTTAAAACGAGCTTCACATGACACAAATTGCGGTACTTTGTTACGTGTCAACGTCATTTTATATTTGGGGCCCACACTAATTGGGTAGTCAGTTGTTATAATTGCATTTAGTACAGTAAAATAAACTAACTTTTTACCATGTACGGATAGATAATTCGAATGTGGTTTCTACTTTTATTATCCCTTCAATTAAAAGAGTTTTATTTTACTTGAACACTGTGATCCTCTTGAAAACTCTATAAATAAACGAAGACTTGCACTCTGGATTTCCATAACTGCTATTGAGTTTTCTCTTCTGCTTCCTGTTTGTTTCCTGAGAAAAGGAAAATAAAAGAAAAATTAGGAAGAAGGACGACGATGGAGATTGATCTCAGTCCAAGGTTGCCTAGGAAGGTGTGCGATGGCAATGGTGGCTCCTACTATGCTTGGTCTCCATCTGAGCTTCCGATGCTCCGTGAAGGCAATATCGGCGCTGGAAAGCTCGCTCTCGAGAAGAACGGCTTCGTTCTTCCACACTATTCCGATTCTGCTAAGGTCGCTTACGTCCTTCAAGGTATATTTATCTCTCTTTCTCTCTCGCTCTCTATTTTTTCCTTACATTATATTTTATTTTTACACTTTTTTTCTTTTTGTTGAATCGACTCTCAGGTTTTTTGATATATCTGGGCTTTATAGGACTGTTATATCGTATATGCATGCATTATCATTATTATTATTATTTTATATATCAGAAATACTGTTTAGAATTTTATTAGTTTGTTGAAAGCGACAAAAGTTTCAGAATTTAGGTATCATCGATGATTTCTGTATTACTCATCAAATACTTATTTTTCACATCCGTATGTTAGTATACTTAATTGATAATCGAAGTATTTTAGCAATCTTTCCAGTAAAATTGATATGCATACCTTTACTGCTATAACTCGAATCTGATGATTTTAAATCTATATGAACTTTTTAACTCTTAGACATCTGTGAAAGCTTGTATTTTAAGTTATTTTTCAATGGTTGCATAAACTTTAGTCAACTCTGGAGAAAGATTTCATGTTAATGCCTTTTGAAAAGTATGATGAATCTAATATCATTTGCTTGTATTTAATTTTGATTTTGATTTATTTTTTCCAGGACAAGGAGTGGCTGGAATCATTCTCCCAGAATCAAAAGAGAAGGTCGTGGCAATTAGGAAAGGGGATGCAATTGCCCTCCCATTTGGAGTTGTGACATGGTGGTACAACAAGGAGGACACCGAGCTCGTCATCCTTTTCTTGGGTGATACCTCTAAGGGCCACAAAGCCGGAGAATTCACTCAATTTTACTTGACCGGCACCAATGGAATATTTACTGGCTTCTCAACTGAATTTGTTAGCATGGCGTGGGGTTTGGATGAAAGCTCTGTCAAGTCCCTGGTAGGAAAGCAATCTGGAAAGGGCATTGTCAAGCTCTCTCCTGACATGAAAATGCCCGAGCCAAGGAAGGAAGACAGAGAAGGCATGGCTTTGAACTGTGAAGAAGCCCCATTGGATGTAGACATCGAGAATGGAGGAAGAGTCGTGGTCTTAAACACAAAGAACCTTCCTCTCGTGGGCCAAGTTGGGCTCGGTGCTGATGTGGAAGGGCTCAAGTCGTAGGTGTTGATGGCAAAAGGGTGTTGTAAACCACTGTGAAGGCGGGCAATCTATTCATTGTTCCGAGGTTTTTTGTTGTTTCAAAGATTGCTGACCCAGAAGGCATGGCTTGGTTCTCTATTAGTTTTGAATAAGGACAAGGCAGTGATGTTAGCTTAGTTTTTTTTTTTTGGATTAATCATTTAGAATTTGAACTCATTGCAATTTGGGACTCTGCTTTCTTTCTTTCTTGAGAAAGTTATATGATAGTGCTTATTTTATGCTTGCTTTCTTCTCTCTCTTCATCTCCCCCCCTTTAATTTTCATGATAGATTCTCTTTGTCTTGATGATTGGAATAACCATTCTCTTTGTCTGTTAGGATCCTGGAGAAAACACTTGGTGGAAGCTTTGATTCCATTATCCATAGGAGCTACAAAAACTTTTCATCAAAGTAAAAAAATATTATTTTATAAATAAATAAATAAAGCTTAGTAGTAAGAAAAATAAGTGAAGGTCGAGAGAGAGAGATGGCGCCATTGAAATCATTTGAGGAAGAGTACCCAATTCTGGACTCCAATTTCCAAACCTTCTGTGCTTCTCACGGAATTTTCTCAGGTCGCTCTTTAACTTTCTCTAAATTCCCCCAATTTGAAGGAGTAAAATCTCCCAATCCTTAAATTCTTATTTTTATTTTCAGTGGAAGATTTCCTCATGCATGATCTCTATGTATTAGCTGCTTTTTCTGAACAGCACTCTTCATCAGACAGATTAAAGCAGGTATTTATTATAATAAAAAAAAGTCTTCGTGGATGTAACTTCCCACACCATTTCCCTAACGTTTACTTTCTGTTTCGCCAAACAGGGCATTACTCAAATCCTTTCAATAATCGATGCCCGGCATCGTCCATGGTCGAACGGCTTGGAGCTTGTGGAAGATGCTCAACGTAACGAACATGTACTCTCAACCGGATTTGATGGGTATGTAAAATTCTGCACACCAAGTGTTTGATCGTCTGCCTGACAGAGAAAACTCTTATACGGAGCTCAATTCACCTTAGAATTTCTGATTTTAGAGTTCTAGACTTGAGACTGAAGGTGCTTTTTTTGGTTGTATAAAACCAGGATAGATGAATTACTTGGAGGTGGGTTACGAGAAGGGCAGTTAATCGAAATTGTCGGACCATCTTCTTCAAGTAAAACCCAAGTAAGATTCTATCAATCCCAATAGAATTTTTGCTACTTTAATCGCCTCTTGACTTTATTTTAGGAAGATTTATACTTTGTCTTTTTGGTTTATCGATCTCTGCATAATGTTGTTGTTAAGGTTTGCCTAGGAGCTGCCTCTAACGTAGCAATAAAGAACATGACAAATGTTCTCTACTTAGATACTGGAAACTCTTTCTCTCCCCAACGCATTTTCGATTTTATTACTCAGATCTCAGACCTTTCTATCAATCAGGTAAAATTGCAACATCTCTGAAAATCTCATACCCCACAAGTTGTATGATGAAAATATACTGTCTGTCTTATGGTTTTCTCATTTAATTCGTACCATAGGTTAAACAAAGAATGCTTCAGCAAGTAATGAACAAAATACTATGCCACTCAGTGTTCGACATATTCTCTATGTTCGATGTGCTATATCAACTAGAGTTGAGTCTGAAATCTCAGGTTTAATCCAACACATAGCAGTACTCTGACTACTGATTTTTTTCCCCTTGTTTATTGATAATAATGATGATGATAACTTAAATTAGAAACAAGGACATTCTCGGGTGCAGCTTCTTATTGTGGATTCAATCTCATCACTGATTACACCAATCCTTGGAGGGGGTGGTTCACAAGGTAAGTATATTATACGATATCATATAACATGCTTTATTGTAGGAAAAAAGAAAAATTCACACTTTTCGGCCTTAGGATGAACAGAAGAAGTACGGGGTAATATTTGCAAGTAGTTCTCTAGTATGGAACAAATTTTATCAATGTTGAAAACTCGGGGTTTGCAAATTGTCTGGAAAAATGCAGGGCATGCTTTGATGATATCGGCCGGATTTCTTCTGAAGAAGTTAGCCAATGAGCATAATATCGCAGTACTGGTGAGATAGGAAACTATGAAACATATGAAACACAGCTATATACTTGATAATAAAAAAATAGATCAAAAGCGAGAACGCTACTTACTTAAGTGTTCATTAAAAGGGAACTGATCTAAGCTTAGATCCTACATTCACTTTTTTTGTGTAAAAGGTAACTAATCACACGGTGGGCGGAGACAAAGGTTCATCCAAACCCGCCCTAGGAGAGAGTTGGAAGAGCGTTGCCCATGTCCGCCTTTTGCTTTCTCGTGACCCCACAAACAGTAATACGTGCACTGCTTCTGTATTAAAGCACTCATCCATGGTACTTCTCTTTCTAGTTATAGAATACTAGTTAAAAACCCATTTTTTTACTTTTATTTTTATTAGTTATGTTAATTAAGTGGCTTCTTATAAAGTTGTTTCCTAACCTGAGATGTGGATTCTTTCTCTCAGGCTGCTGGCAAGGCTGCAAGGGTCATTATCTAGAGACCATGAGTTGTAAGGCAATTAAATACAAAATCAATCATTCTGAAAGTTTTGAACTCTTTTTCGAACTGGCCCATCAATCATTCTTAAAACCTACTACTACATTATGACTGGCCCATCAATCCTTCTCTTATCAGTTCCAGCATATACATAATGCGACTGGTATAAACTCTATGCATGTGGATTAAAGATGCATATAAAATAGATAATAATTGACATTATCATATATCTATATCTATAAATAAAGGATAATAATACTCAATTAAATAATTATCGTTCTAATTTTCTCTTTCTTAATTTTCCATTCAATTATAAAATGGAGAGTAAATTTACTACTTCCATATGGTGATATATTGGGTCACATCAAGTATACCTCTTACAAGTTAGTACTCAGATGAAAGATAAGGAAGACTAACTATTCCATATGCAAAATTGAGCCATTTGAAAGAAATGTGATTCCTTCTTCATATACTATCTTTGATTAAAGAAAAAGTTGTTCATATAATAAGAACTGTTTTTTATTTTTATCATTCTTATCTGTATGATATTAGCATTAGTTCAAACAACTTTCATTGATTATCAATTTGTTTAGTTCATATAATAAGAAATTGTTATATAGTTTGATAGTATATTATCTTTATAGAATAATATTTTTATACCTTATGGGGTAATTAAATTTCAATAAAATAAATGGATATTTGCCATTCGGATACTTAGGCATCCTTTACAATAAAATACTATAAATTAATAGCATATTATCATCACTATTAAATAATTAACCAATAGAACTTTTCTTTTTATAGAATCATAAAATATCTTGTTGATAAGAGAAAGAATTATATTATAATAAAATGAATTTTACTTATATTATTATTATTATAATTTGCGAGACTATCAGCTTCATAATTACATTCTCTAAACACGTGGCTCAACGTAATAGGAAAAGAACAAAACCAATTTTGAATAGTATGCCAAAATTGTCTTAAGTGTCAATCCGAATAATCCTTCAAAATGACATGAATAAGAGCTTTTGAATTAGACTTTACAAGTATAGGGGTGAAACCATAAAGTAAAGCGGGTTGAATACCAAAAAATAAATCTATAACCTCGGCTTTGAAACTCAACTTACCAATTAAAGATCAACTAAAAGCTAGATGCATAGATCCATTCCAATCTCTAACCATGCCACCACAACTCGCATGATTGTTGGAAAGCAAAAAGGAACCATCCATATTTAGCTTATAATAATCAAGAGAAGGTTTCTTCTAAAGACAAAGATTAAGCGATCGTTGCACCATAATAAGAGTCGAACAGCCTAAATCATGCAACATACTCAAATCAAAAGAGGAATAAACACCACCTTTTAAACTATTAGAATGAAGAGCCGATATCCACTGTCCAACACGAAAAATAATTGATTTTGCATGCAAGACAACACCCCCCATCCTCATGCAAAGATTTATTCCGAGCATTAGAACTTATTATTAAATGTTTAAACCTTTCATTTTTCTCAAATTTTTATATTACTTCTAAAACGTTTTTCTAAAAAAATTTAATTATGTCATTAACGAGACATGTTTATAGTTATATCTATATAGCTTTTGTTTTGTCACAGTGTTTTGTTCCCAAGAACATAACCGGATCAATGCTTTGAAGATTTTTGAAAATTTTGTCCGCTGAATTCAATCAAATATGGGAATAACAATAAGCTTTTCTGGCTATAATTTGTAAGTTTACTTTTTAATTTTATCGCTCTCATTGGTATGATACTTATACAATATGTCATTTTATTTTCTTTATCAAATATATTATAATCATATTTTTGTGATTTTCTTTACCTAACATGGATGGGTTGATGCTAGAATTTTTGGGACACATGACAAAGTGTGATTGGCTCAAAATTTGAAATAAATATAAATTAGTTAATAATAATTAAGCATACTAATTAATATCAAGCAATTAATATAATCATTCAAAAGCTAGTTTTAATTGGATAATAATTAATTCTGATCGATCGAAAATTATTTAAATTAGTCAAATTCGAGTAAAGAGTTATTTTACTTCAAAAAATATATAATATCTCAAGGATTTATGAGGTGGTAAACAAATTATCATAGATTAAGGGCACAAGGATCAGTCATGAATTCGATCTCAACTGTCCAGAGAAAAGACAAAAATCTTTCCAATTATGATACCATCAAGTTCGGCCGAAATTGGTCATCAAAAGGTGAATTTCGGCCAACATTATAAAATGACCGACAAGTGATATTTTGAAAGCCAAAATTGATAAATATGTGGTCAAAATCGGCCAAACACATATATAATCCAAAAAAATATCATATTTTCTCCAAAAAGTGGTGAAAATGATATTTTCAGCTCTTTTTTGGCCCATATAAGAGGATGTGAGAAATTGGAGAAGGCAAATAAAGGATTTCGACCGAAACAATGGAAAATTAGGAGGAATTTTAGATGAAAATTTTCCCGTAATGAACATATTTCGTTTTTTCCCCCTAAAAATCAATTAAAAATTATTATTTTCTCACCCAATTTGATAGGTGACCTAGAATGAAGGAAAACTGGGGGAGATTTCGATTGAAAATGAGGGGAAGGAGAAAGAATTTGTTTGGACGAACCTAGACTCAATTTGGATTAAATTCGACCGGAAGCTTAGTCAATTAACTATCTATAAAAAAAAAGCAACTAAGGCTCACAAAGTGGGAAAGTGGCTGAAATTTTAGAAGGAGTTGAGATTCAAGATTGGTTTGTTTACAAGAGTACCATAAGTCATTTGCCTATACTTGGGTAAATGCAAAAAATATCTTTTCGATCTCCTAAAAAAGTATCATTTTGATCACCCAAAAATGCATCCTTTCGATCACCGACAATGACCGACAATCACCAAAAAATTGAGCAACATTTGTAAATTATTTTTACACTCTGGCGAAATTATCTTTTCAAGTCTGATACTTATCTTTTTTCGATTTCTTCGGAAATTATATCTTTCCTTAAATTTATTCTTCATAATTATTAATTAGAGTACCGGGTTCTTATCTCAGTGATAGTCTCAATCTCTCGGTCATGGATAGGACATCTTCATTTCTTCTTTGTTTTTTTAACTTTTCATTATCGTTTTCATAGAAGTGGAGCTAATTTAAAGTTAATTTATTATCATAGATAATATCTATTACTTTTAACTCCATCATTTCATCAAAGTGTTATTTACTTATTCATTTATTTTCATCTTTCAACCTTCAATTCCGCTATTACTTATTACCATTATACCTTGTTAGTTTTAGTTTAGTCCGCTCGTCGATAGATACATCGAAAAGAAAGTCAAACCTAAATTAACTTTAATCATTTCGCATACCTATAAGTTAAATCAAATCCAATTAGCATATATTTATTTTATTTTATTTTATAGTATGAAAACCACACTAACTTTCTGGCACGCTCGCATCACTGTATTTTCAATTCAATTTTAATAAAGGTTAAATATCCGCCCGATCTCGAGCGTTAACTAACATTAATTTTCCAAATTTTTTGGCAGAATATTTTTGGCGGAATATTTGGTAGTTAGTTTATATTGTAATCAAAATGAGTTGCAAATTAAATATGTAATCTTATTTTGTTTCTTCTTTATTTCATGGATTCACAATTAAGTTCTCTTCGACCACAAGTATAGTTTGACGTATGCGCGATGATTACAAGAATTTTATTCTAGATTCACATTCTAAAGAATATATAATGTGAAAACATTTTTTTTCTTATCTTATGAGGAGATTGTTATGATCGTAATTATATATATGTAAAATTTAATAAAATATTTATATATATATTATTGTAAAATTGTAATAATTGCGTTGAAAATATTAACAAGTATTACTGTCTATTAAATTTTCTTTATTATTTTATGGAAATAGATCATTTTTTTGTGAATATATTTTCTCTCTTTATATTTTTATATGAATTTAGATTTTCCCCATAGAACAACGCATGGATCCAAAACCTAGTATTTTATATTTTATATATTACAAATCATGTCGTGTGGGAAAACCTTCTTACCAAATCATGTCGTGTGTCAAGTTTATTCTCACAAAATCATGCTATGTAGTAATTTTTAAGACTACTACCTTCCTAAGATATCCTTTAAAATATCCTTTATTCAAATGGCTTTTACTATCATAGAATTATAATACAGTTTAGGAGGGCAAAAGGGGCCAAAATATAGACACCGAATTGTAATGCGATTGAAATTCGGTCCTTAAATTCAAAAGAAGAAATTTAATCCTACCTCAAGCAAAATAAGTTCACCAAAAAAAAATTGAAGGCATAAAAAAAGTTCATAATTAAGTTATAGTCCTAATTGGTTACTTTTCTTTAACCCAAATGAATGTACAAGGAATGATTGCTTGCAAGTCACGGAGTTTGTTAAGAGTAAACTAAAGGTCTTAGACTCTTGATTAGCCTATTAATACAAAACATGTCATTAATTTGATTTTAGAGTCTTCATATTTAAATGCTTATATATATGTTGATTTCTATTTGATGGAGATCTCATCCATAGTAAATTAGTATACGTAGAAGAAGATGAACATGATCTGATCAATCTAGTTTTTTATGAGGAAAAATTGAATCTGTTAGATCTCATTCTTCGTGAAGTATTAAGTTGATTTAATTGGATTCTTCATGTAAACCCGAATTGATTTAATATAGATAAATTAAGAAAAAATCAGATCTTTTTAATTGATAAAAAGTGGAAATAATAAAAGATTAATGATGAAATAATAATCAATATTTTTTATTGACATGGCATGCCACATCAATACTGACGGTTGAAAATCAGTCTTAAATAAAAAGTTTTACTTGAATTACACATGAACTAAAAAATGAATTAATTCTTATATATATTGACCATTTAGATATACAAGACATGGAAATAAACATCATTTATATTTCCATTTAGATAACAAATTAGACTTAGCCCTTCACAAACTACCATTATGTTTGAAAAACCTCTTTAAGCTATCATGCTTCTTAAAGAGCCCTCCTAAACTACGGAAAAGTGTTGCCCCCTCACATGTCTTTTGAACTATTTCTTAATATAAGATGAATAATGTTTTTAAAAAATATTTTTTTTCTAAAATTTTATTCTCACACTTTATAACCCATTTCATTATTTTAAATAATTTTTCATCAATTCGCCCCTCACCATTACCATTACCATTACCAATCCCTCTTTCACTGTCGCCTTTGATTGCCTTTGCCAAAATGATTTAAACTTGAAAATTTGACATATTTTTATACATTTAACTTTTACTTTTATATTTTCAATTCAACTTAATTATTTTTCATTTATTCACTCCTAGAACAATCTCGTCTACCTTCCTCCACCATCACCGCTGTCATCCTTTGTCGTCGAAAAATAACTCTCTCTCTCGTCAAATCACAATCGAATCATTCAGAATTTGACTTTTTTTTAGAGGGTTATTTTTTGAAGTAAATAAGATTGTTTTACAAGTGAATAAATGAAAAATAATTAAAAGTGATTAAAAATATAAAAATAAATATTATTTATGATGAACAAAATATTTTTAGCTCCAAAATTTTATTCTCATATTTTTTAACTCACTTCATTATTTTAAATTATTTTTCATCAATCCACCCCTCACCATTATCACCACTACTGCTGTTACCTTTAATTGCCTTCACCAAAAATAATTTAAATTTGAAAATTTGACATATTTTTATACTCTTAACTTATTAATCCCACTTAATTATTTTTTATTTATTCACTCTAATAACCTCCTCCCCTTCCTTCACCATCACCGCCACCTACCACTGCCATCCTTTGCCAAGGAAAAATAATTTGGCCCTATGATCGAATAATCATGACGTGATACGTACAAAGTGACCTAAAGTGTGTTGTAATTTCAAGTTTCGTATTCTAATCCGAGCATTTAAGTTCGGACAGTCCAACTAGATATCCTTACATTCTAGAAGAAACCAAACAAGGATACAATATTTCTAAGCCCTTGCGTGACCCAATTCCTTATTTCTGCATTGAGAGATTTGTGTACATGCCAGTGCCAATTATGATTTGCATTAACACGTGATACGATTTTTAACAATTAACGTGCCACGTGATAATATCAATGTATATTGTGCGTACAAAAATGTATCTTCTCATGCGCCGATTTCCTCCATACAAACGTCGACCACGTACCCCAGATACGTACCCACGTGGGTTCATAAAACTACACTCTCACAAACCCTAATATACACCACCTTTTCAAAATCTTGGAAAACCCACATGTTTTGCTCATACATTCATAACATTATACCATAACAATTTACAATGGTGGTGGAATTTCTAGCCCTCTTTCTAGCCTTTCTCTTCATCCTCCTCCGACTCCGCCTCAAATCCAAAACCAACAACCGTTACAACCTCCCTCCAAGCCCTGTAGCCCTACCGGTAATAGGGCATTTCCACCTCATAGGCCCTCTAATCCACCGCTCTTTCAGCAACCTCTCCTTCCGTTACGGCCCCTTCTTCTCCCTCCACCTCGGCTCGGTCCCTTGTGTCGTCGCCTCCTCTCCTGAATACGCCAAAGAATGCCTCAAACAAAATGAGCTCTCCTTCATCTCCCGCCTCCATAGCGCCGCCATTGAAAAGCTCTCCTACAACTACTCCTCCCTTGCCTTCTCGCCCTACGGCCCCTACTACAAGTTCGTTAAGAAGATGTCTCTCAATGAGCTCCTAGGCAACCGTACCCTAAACGGCTTTGCGTCGGTCAGGGCGGAGGAGTATAGACAGTTTTTCGGGTTACTTGCGGAGAAAGCTAGGGTTAGCGAACAGGTTAACTTGACCGAGGAGCTGTTGAAGTTGTCGAATAATGTGATATCTCGGATGATGCTTGGATCTGCCGAGGAGGCGAGGGAGGTTGTTAGGGATGTTACGAGGATCTTCGGGGAGTTTAATGTGTCGGATTTTGTGTGGGTTTGTAAGAATTTGGATTTGCAAGGGTTTGGGAAGAGGATTAAGGTTATTTATAGGAATTTTGATGCTTTGGTGGAGAAAATACTTAGAGAGAGAGAGGAGTTGAGGACGAAGAAGAAGAAGATGAAGATGATAAGGAAGGAAGCATTAGATGAAGTTCATGAGGATGGAAAGGAAGTTAAGGATTTTTTGGATATGTTGCTCGATATTTCCGAGGACGAGAGTTCAGAGATAAAGATTACACATGTGCATATAAAGGCCTTGATTTTGGTAAGTTTTTGAGTATTTTGTTTTTTGTGAATCATTCTTGTCAACAAGAAACAGAAATATTAGTACACGTGCACAAATGTTTATGTTTAGAACAAGAATTATATTAACACAAATACTTTATTAAATCAAACGTGTAAATATTAACATAACTGTTTAGATTTTGATTTAGAGTAGTCCTTAAAACTTAAATAAGTGAATTATAAATAATAAAAATTTTGCTTAGAATATACTTATAAGTAAAAATTAATTAAAAATTTTTATAAATATTTAATTGATATTTATAAAAATAAGTTAAAAGAATAAATATATTTTGAACTTTTTTTTACCAAACATATCCGGGGCTTATTTTTGTAAAATAAACATATTTGAGGAGAAAAAAAAAAAAAAAACATTCCCAAAACCAGTTCTTAGGGTCTAGATTGCTTATAAGCGGTTTAAGCCATTTGTTTTATAAAACTAAAGAGTTTTTAAGACGCCAAATTTATGCTTAATATTTATTTTTCTTAAATAAGTATTTTCTTTTACTTATTTATATAATAATCAAATTTATGTTTATTAAATAAATATTTTATGCTTATTTTTAGAAGTTAATTTAACCAAGTAAAATTTTGGTCAAAAAAAAAAAACCAAGTAAAATCTTAGAATACAGTCAATATATAACTTCACCGTTTTCAGATTTAGACTTCTACACCCTTTAATTTCTAGATCCAAAAAATTACTTTCGCTTTTATTTTATTTTATTTTATTTTATTTTATTTTATTTTATTTTATTTATTTCCATAATCGAGATAAATTTAGTGGTGGCAGTGATGATGTTTAAGATAAATTTAGAAAAATAAAAAATTTATGGGGAAAAATAAAATACATTAATTTAGATAATGAGTCGGGTTGTTTAATCTTATGGATCAAATCGGATTATATTAAGCTGTGTTAATAATTTAAAATTAATCTGTTAAAAAAATTGGGGATAATTATAATTTTGGTTTGAGTTTTATATACTTATTGTAATTATAAAATTTTTGATTTTCATTATGTTAAGTTTTTTAGGGTTTTATTATAATTTTAAAATATTTTGAGAGTTAATTATAATTTATACGAAGTTTTGGGATTAATCATAATTTCTCCAAAAGTCTTATTCTAGTTTTCTAAAAACTTGAAGGTGATTATCAAAACTATGGAAATTAGTTCATTATTTGAAACCTGAAATTTTCTTTATAATTAAAACACTAAAATTAATCTGACAAATAATTTAAAATTAATACTTCTAACTAAATTTTTATTCTCTTTTTTTTCTAAATTAAAATAAATATAACAAAATTTAAATTACTAGAACTAATTTGTATTTGAAATATATATATATATATAATTTGGTATGTATCAAACAATGCAGGATTTCTTTGTAGCCGGTACAGACACAACATCCGTATCATCGGAATGGGCCTTATCCGAGCTCATCAACAACCCACACGTGCTTGCAAAAGCCCAAAAGGAAATCGACACTGTCGTGGGCCGCAACAGATTGGTTAAAGAATCAGACGGCCCAAATATCCCCTACATCCAAGCCATCCTCAAGGAAACATTTCGGCTCCACCCACCAATTCCGACGGTCGCAAGACAATCAGTGCAAGAATGTAAGATTGAAAACTACGTGATCCCACCAGGCACTTTGTTATTTGTCAATTCTTGGGCCATGGGAAGAGACCCAAATATCTGGGACAGCCCACTGGAGTTTCGACCCGAAAGATTTTTACAGTCCAGTGAAGGTAAAGGGTCCAGTGGTAGCATTGCTGACGTCAGAGGTCAACATTTTAACTTTTTGCCGTTCGGTTCTGGAAGGAGGATCTGCCCAGGAATTCCCCTGGCCTTGCAGATGGTCCCCACTGTTGTCGCGGGCTTGATCCAGTGTTTTGATTGGACTGTGCATGAGAAAATTGACGGTTATAAGGGCGGCCTCGACATGGAAGAACGGCCAGGATTGACTGCTCCTAGGGCTCGTGATTTAAAGTGCATTCCGGTAGAACGCTTTAATTTGGTTGGTATTCTGGACCGCTAAGTCTATGGTTCCAATGTATTGGGCTTTTACTGGCCCAAATAAAATGTAACGGCCTTTATCTCTTGTACTCTATGTCTTAATTAATCAACTTTTTTGCTTGTAGCTTGACAACGTGTCAGACTAATGGAAATGAAACATACTAAAATTAGATAAATAATAATATAAATAATTATCAATTTATCTTACTTTATTTAAAATTTAATTTTCTTACTATAACTGATGTTGCTATCGATTATTGCTTTGGATTGTTAATTACGGCCTTTTAGTGTATGTAAATATCATTATCTTTCAGGTCTTTTTCTTTTTTACTTTTTTTTTGTTTCCATTTGATGATTCAAGCCGAAAGGACCTTAACTGTTCTTTTGTACTTATGCTCTTCTTTCTTCATCAAACGTACTAACAATGGAGCGCCGAGCTGAATGAGCAATTTCATCAGTAAAGTCTATAAGTCTTAAGATCAATGTAAGAAAATCAATAATTATTTGTTTTACTTGGGTTATATGCGATTTTCAAGTTTGTTCTAGAAATGTTATATTGTTTTAGCCGTCCATGTTTAGTCAAAGACAAAAAAGTTACTAAACACACATTTGAAAAAGAGGGAGAAAAATGCATAAAAATACAAATCTCTTTTGTCATGTCGGTTGCTTTGGAAGAACTTGATGAAGCTTTCAAACGCAAATTAAGACAAAGAGGAAGAAACACTAAGATATAATAAATGAAACGATCCATAACCCTACTTCCTCGAAATAGTTTATGTTTGTAAATCAAATTTTATCACATTTATAAATATTATTTTTATGTGATAATTAGTAGTATAAAATATAAGATTTAATTTGACATATAATCATATATTATATTTATATAAGAATATCTCGTTCAAAATACTTTTACTAATTACCGAGTAGAATCCATTAAGGCACAAGATAGCCATAAAGTGAGAAAAGGAAGAAGTGCATTATCCCACGTAGTTAAGAGACAACCTCAAACTCCCAATTGAGTGCACTACCATAATTATGACTGTCTCTCTTTTTCATCTTCTGTACTCACCACCATCTCTCAACTCTATTTCAATTCTATTCGACCGGATAGCAAAAATTGTCTTAAATTTTTCTTAGAAGAACTTCAAGCTATTGAAAAAGGAAGCTTAATGAAATCCTAGGATTGGTAATGAAGTGTTAAATTACATAATAATATATATATATATATATATATTTAATATAACCTATATAAGGCCCCACGTCCATGCTGGATTACGTTGGAAGAAGTAAACAAAAACAAGACCTCCCTAATCTCAACATGATGAATATTATATAATTATATAAATGTTTATTCCATCATAGCTTCTTAAGATTTCAGAATAGTAGATACATTTAAAGGGCAATATTAAATTTTTTTTTTTTTTATAAAAAGATTGTTGAATTTTCTGTCTGCAGGCTTAATTATGATGGATGATTATGAAAAAGATGGCGATGGCGATGATGATGATGAAGTTGGAGAAGGCCAGAGCTGCGCGCTCTTCACTTTAGACACACTTGCAACAACATCTAAGGGACTCAGATCTCCCACCACTATCACTTTCTTCGTTGCTAGATCTATACTAAATGATTTCACTCCTGCAACATAAGTTTGTTGTAATTGTTAATCCGAACAAAGTTATTCAAATTTGCATTAGTGTCGTAGATTAATTAATGAAAATCTTAACCTATTGATGTGAAAATATATACTTACCATTAGAAAATCTTAACCGATTAAACATGTAGGAGGTTCAAGTAAATTAACCCATTAGAGATTAGAAGAAGGTTGTAAAAGAAATGAAAGCTTACCTTCCATTTTTGAGATATGTTTTCTCACTTTCCCTTCACAACCCTTGCAATGCAATGAAACCATCAGAACCACCACCTGCTCACGGTGGTGGCCACCGGAGGGAGCTGAGGAAGATGGTGATCTCAAAGAAATAGAACCTTTCGAGCTTAAAGATCGAGTAGAAGACAAAGAAGATGAAGAAGAAAAAGAAGGCGGCTTCAAGGCATGATTAATGTCGGAGAGACCATGATGATCACGTGTGCTTAGTGAACGCGACAAACAAGGCGATCTTCTTCCACCATTGCCGTCCGATCGATGATGATGATGATCTTCAGATGATAACCAGTCAACAAAGGTTAGACCTTCGTGCGAGGAATTCTGATCATCAACTAAGAGAAATCTAGAAGAGTTACCAAGAGGAGTACTACTCCGTAAATCATGAACATCCGCCGAGCTTTTTCGACGTTCAATTTGATCAAGATCATTATGATTTTGCTTACTGTGAGCGGAACAAGTAGTAGTAGTAGAAGAAGTACTCTTCCTATGCTTTACATAGTAAAGCTTCGGATTAATAGGTAACAACTGAGATGTACAAGGGATCATATGGAATTGATGACGATGATCGATAGGTCGGGTGGGGCCATGGCGGACGATTGAACGACGATCTAGGCTACTGCATACAGCCGTTGAAGCCGATGAGCCACATGAGAAAAACTCCATCTTTTTCATGGTCAAATAGGATGCTTAATTGAAAGAGATGGTAAGGAATCTTGGTACTTCACTTCGGAGAGAAGAGTACTAACTGCTAGAAAATGACAATATATATAACATATAGCTACTAACTCTGATAGATGGAGTGGGGCCCACAAGGATCATATATATAATATGACGAATCCAGAACTTTGGAGATTGGTTTGATTAGTTTTCCATTCATTTATGTTTTTTTTTTTTTTTTAAACTCAATTATTTCATGTGCACAAGTTGGTTTCATGTTAGTTTAATATGATTACTACCACTACTAGTCGTATAGAAAAAGAAAACCTTTAGCCGAAATCATGTCGTTTTATATTTCAATTTGAACATTCACATATGCCCCTTAATAGTTAATATCATCTATCCTTATGTAAAATATTTGTATGGAGCAATTATTTTGGAGCGGATAGTTAATATCATCTAGCCTTAATAGTTATAATCGTCCAATCTACTCGCCAGCAAAGTGGATAGAGCAAATATTTTCATAAAAATTTTTAGATAGAATAAACATCCGTCAATCATAATATATGTCAGATAATTTGACGGGATATCGATATCTATTATCCACCGTTTTTTAATTAAATAAAAAATATTTTCATTATTTTCTTCCTCCTCCAACCCCATCATCAGATACTCACGGCCTCCATCTCCTCTTTCGTAGGCAACCTCTCAATAGCATTTTTCCCATGGCGCATCAAACCATTATATGTGTTAGATTATATATGTAGTGTGTCCCACATTGGTTATATATATATGTGATCTGTATTGTTAGCCTATATATATAGGCATCCTCTGTACATCATAGGCGTGATTCAAATACAATATTATATTCTCAACATGGTATCAGAGCATAGGTTCTGAATCACCTCAAAAAAAAAAAAAAAAAAAAAAATTCCGCATCTTATTTTCTTTTTTGGCGCCGCTAGTGTTCTCCGGCGATTATCTTGCTCTGTCTTTTGCGGTTCTCTTTCTTCTGCTCATAGTTTTCAGCGGTTCCATATACCGCTAGAAACCTCGAAAGACGACCGTTCTAGAGCCGCCGCACACAGCCTCATAGGGGTTCCCACGCTCCCTCACGCGCCGCTCAAATTCCCGACCATCTCGCCACTGCCGCCTCGCCGTCAGCCGCCACAATGGTCCGTTCACGTCCGTTCGAGCACCATTCGGTAGATCAAGCTCCGCCGATTCCAGAACAGGAGCCAGTTCCTCCGATCTCCCACGCGCCCAAGAAAGCTCCGCGCGTCCGCCTCATGCGCCAAGCCGCCGCTAGCTCTCCGCGCGTGCTCTACACGCGCCAGACCTCCGATGCGACGTCATCAGTGCTACATCAGCCCTAGACACGTCAGCCCTCGCGCATGTCAGCGTGCCACATCATCATTGACTTGACCTAGTCACAGCGTTGACCGTTGACTTTGACCAGCGTTGACCAGGTGCTTTCTTGTCTATTTTTTCGTCCCGATTCTATATTTGTGGTCTGTTTTTGTATTTGAGTACTTTATATGGCACAAAACGAGATTCTTCATCATGTTCAGACTGTATTGGATGGCACGAACTATATGGTGTGGTCCCAATCTATGCGAAGCTTTCTCAAAGGCCGTAAGCTTTGGCTTTATGTGACTGGAGAGGTAAAAAGGCCAGTTATAGGAGCTTCTGAAACCGATGAGGCTTTCACCACTTGTCTTATTGATTGGGATAGCAAACATCATCAAATTCTTACATGGTTCCGTAACACTACTATCCCATCTATTTCTGCGCTCTTTGGTAGCTTTGATGAAGCAAAGAGTGCTTGGGATATGCTTGCCTCTCGGTATTCTTCTGTGGATGGTGCTCACGAGTATCAACTTCTGTTTGAGCTTTTTCATCTGAGGCAGGAACCTGGTCAGAGTATAAATGATTTTCTTGCTCGCATGCAATTCTTGTGGAATCAGATTGATGTTTCTGATCCTATTTGGAAGGATCCTACTGATGCTGAGATGTATACTACACGTAGAGATCAACATCGCCTTCACCAATTTTTGATGGCCTTGCGTGATGATTTTGAGCCTGTCCGTGTGCAACTTTTACATCGTTCTCCTCTTCCTAATTTGGACACTACCATCTTTGAACTTGTCCGTGCCGAAACTAGATCACAGACTATGCGCTCTCAGTCGAGTCATACAGTGTTGGCTGCACCACCCTCGAGTTCTTCGTCATTCCAGCGAGAGCATTATGACAGGTCAGATACTCCTCGACTCCCTCCTAAGTCTCGTGATAACAATTACTGTCGTTATTGTCGACGTCGAGGGCACACTATTGACAAGTGTTGGCGTAAGGGAAGACCTAATGCACCAACAGTAGCTGTTACTCATACTGAGCGTAGTTTATCTCCAGCTGCATCATTTCCAGCTACTCCCTCTTCAATTGCTGCTTCTGGCCAGGCATCAGGATCCAGTGTCACTTTATCTGCAGCTGACTTCGAGGCAATAGTCAATCAGGTTGTCGTATCTCGTTCTGGTAATGCATCTTCCTCTGTCCTCTCAGTCTTGCCAGGTACATCTTCCCCTTGGCTTTTTGACTCTGCTTGTTGCAATCACATGACACCTCACCCTACTTCCTTGACCACATCTGCACATTCACCTCATTACTCATTGATTCGCACAGCTGATGGATCCACTATGAATGTTAAAAATATAGGCACCATCAGTACACCTTCCCTTTCTCTTTCCGAAGTTTTTCATGTGCCTGAATTATCCTTCAATCTCCTCTCTGTTGGCCAAATGTGTGAACTTGGATATAGACTTGTTTTTGACTTTTCTGGTGTGCATGTGCAGGATCCTCGCACGAACCAGACCCTTGGGATCGGGCGTAGAGTTGGGCGCATGTTCGAACTCTCATCCTTACACCTCCCCACCACAAACATCTCTGCTGTTGCCTCATCGTCATCCTCATCTCTTGCACTTTGGCATTCGCGTCTTGGTCATGCATCTCCATCTCGAGTTCAACTTTTAGCATCAAAGGGTTTGTTAGGTTCAGTGTCCAACAGTCCATTTGATTGTATGTCATGCCAACTTGGAAAACAACCTACGTTGCCTTTTAATAATAGTGAGTCTCATGCTACTGCGTCTTTTGATTTAATTCATTCTGATGTTTGGGGACCTTCTCCTGTTGCCAGTATGAGTGGCTCACGTTATTTTGTTATCTTTGTTGATGATTTCTCTCGTTATACTTGGATATTTTTAATGAAATCTCGTTCTGAGTTATTGGATATTTATCGCACCTTTGCAAAAATGATTGAAACCCAATTTTCAAAACCCATCAAAGCTTTTCGTTCTGATAATGTTTTAGAATATACTCAACATGAATTTCAAGCCATCCTCAAGCATTATGGCACTGTTTCTCACTTGTCGTGTCCAAGGACCTCACAACAAAATGGTCGAGCAGAACGAAAACTTAGACACATTTTAGACACTGTCCGTGCTTTGCTTCTTTCCACATCTCTTCCTACCCCGTTTTGGGGTGAAGCTACTCTCACGGCTGTCTACACAATCAATAAGTTGCCTACCCCTATCCTTGATAATTGCACTCCTCACGAGAGGTTGTTTGGCTTTGTCCCCTCATATCATCATCTTCATGTTTTTGGTTCTGCATGTTTTGTTTTACTCCAACCTCATGAGCGCACCAAACTCGAGCCTCGCTCTCGATTGTGTTGTTTTCTTGGATATGGAGTAGAACAAAAAGGCTACCGGTGTTATGATCCTGTCTCTCGTCGTCTTCGCATCTCCCGTCATGTCATTTTTTGGGAGCATCGACTATTCCACGAAGTCGGCAAATTCAACATGCCATCCTTCCCTCCCTTTACTACACTTCTTGAGATTCCTCTTTCTCCAACTTCTACTAGCAATGTCTTGCCAGGGTCTTCATCATTCGAACATCAATCATCTTCTGCTCCCGACACTGCTCCGTCTGCGTCCCTAGGTTCTGTTCCATCTGAGGATCTGATATGCACTCCACCACCTGACCTTCGCCGATCCACTCTAGTAAGATCACTTCCATCCCATTTACAAGATTTTCATTGCTTTCATGCCTTAGCTACCTTGCATGAGCCTCACTCCTTTCGTGAGGCCTCCACTAACCCTTTTTGGCAGGCTGCGATGAAAGAGGAAATTGATGCTTTACATAAGAACGATACATGAGATCTGGTTGACTTGCCTCCTGGAAAGTCTGTGGTTGGGTGTAAGTGGATTTACCAAATCAAGACTTGTTCCGATGGCACTATTGACAGGTACAAGGCTCGACTTGTGGCCAGAGGTTTTACTCAGGAGTACGGTGTGGATTATTAGGAGACTTTTGCTCCAGTTGCTCGCCTCTCCTCTGTGCGTGCTCTGCTGGCTGTTGCAGCCTCTCGACATTGGTCCCTTTGTCAGATGGATGTTAAGAATGCCTTTCTTAATGGTGATTTAAGTGAAGAAGTCTATATGCAGCCACCCCCTGGATTATCTCATCCTACAAATAAGGTTTGTCGTCTCCGTCGAGCTTTATATGGACTTAAGCAGGCTCCTCGAGCATGGTTTGCTAAGTTTAGCGCTACTATCTCTAGCCTTGGCTACTCCCTCAGTTCATATGATTCAGCTTTATTTATTCGCCGCACAGACAGGGGTACCATACTTCTTCTACTATATGTTGATGACATGATCATAACTGGAGATGATATCACCGGTATTCAGGAACTTAAACAGTTCCTCAGTTAGCACTTTGAGATGAAAGATCTTGGTCCTCTCAGCTATTTTCTTGGCCTTGAGATCTCTTCTTCTTCTGATGGTTATTACTTGACACAGGCTAAGTATATCTCTGATCTGCTCTCCCGGGCCAATCTCACAGACAGCAAGATTGCCGACACTCTGACTGAGCTTAATACCCGTCTCACTCCTGATGATGGCGAGCCTCTTCGTGATTTTACCTTATATCGGCATTTAGTTGGCAGTCTTGTCTATCTCACTGTCACTCGACCTGATATCTCGTATGCTGTTCATCAGGTGAGTCAGTTTATGGCTGCTCCTCGCTCCACTCATTTCTCAATTGTCCTCCGCATTCTCCGCTACCTGAAGGGAACATTATTTCATGGGCTTTACTTCTCCTCTCAGTCTTCTCTTCAGCTGCATGCTTATACTGATGCAGATTGGGCGGGTGATCCGACAGATCGTCGCTCTACCACTGGTTATTGTTTTCTACTTGGCACTTCACTCATCTCTTGGCGAAGTAAGAAACAAACTGTGGTTGCTCGCTCTAGCACCGAGGCAGAATATCGTGCCCTAGCTGACACTACCTCAGAGCTTCTTTGGTTGCGATGGCTGTTACAAGATATGGGTGTCTCTATATCTTCTGTTACTCCTGTATACTGTGACAACAGGAGTGCTATTCAGATTGCTCATAATGATGTATTTCATGAACGGACCAAACATATTGAGATTGATTGTCATTTTGTCCGTCATCATCTTCTTCAGGGCTCACTACAGCTTCATTCTGTCACGTCTCGTGATCAGCTCGCGGACATCTTCACAAAGTCACATCCTCCAGGGCGCTTTCGTGATCTTGTGTCCAAACTCAAGTTGGTCTCTCGTACTCCACCTTGAGTTTGAGGGGGGCTGTTAGATTATATATGTAGTATGTCCCACATTGGTTATATATATATGTGATATGTATTGTTAGCTTATATATATAGGCATCCTCTGTACATCATAGGCGTGATTCAAATACAATATTATATTCTCAACAATATGGGTATGGATAAAATGGACGGTATCCCTAATCTCAAAAAGCTAATGGACGGTATCCCCTATATAGCCTAATCTCAATGTGTATCTGCTATCTGCCCTATACACAACACTAATATCACCATTAATTATTGATTTGTGATTAGATTATCTTTTGACTTTGAGAAGAACTTGATAAATTGATGGTTATTATTTAAGGATCAATGTATTAAGTACTGCACCATATTAACTCTCATCTTAATTTCTAAGTTTATACTACAAAATTTATATTGATTAATTACAACCGTAAAAATCATTTCATACATCATATTACGGAATATATTAGTTCCTTATACACACTTATGATCGATTATGAGTTTACAAAAAAAAGAAAAAAAAAAATTCATCGTTGTTTTCAAAATCTGGACATGAAGCCCAAACTCCGGAGAGTCTTAACTAAGATAATGAGACAAAGAAACGGTCAAGTAGACAGTCATTGTCTAGTACTATCGTCACAAATCACAATTATAATTGCATGCATTAACAACAAATTTTAACATCCAATATTCTTTATTTAATAAAAAAAAAAAAAACCACCCTTTATATATGGAAACCGGAATTGAACACAGGCTGGCCACATGCAGCATATTTGATCAGTCATGTACAAAACTTAGTCACGTGCAAAATGAATATGTTTCTAACTTATTAAGAAGATAAAAAGTAAAAATATTATTCGTTATATATATATATATATATATAGTTGAGTTTACTCCAAAACTTTATATACCACTTTTTAAGTTTAGATCTTATTGTGTAGTAATAATGAGTCAAAGACTTTGTTCTCCAATCATCATTATTATTATATAATCATGCGATTAAAGATGTGAGCTTTTGAATTAGTGAAAGGAAATGAATCCCCTTTCTCTTACGCCGAAGCTCTATTTCCTACCTCTTTCTCAATTATGAACCACTGCCTTCCCTTTTCTTTCTTTCTTCATTCTTTTCCTTCTACGCTTATTAATTTCATTCCCTTCCATCCCTCGTTGTCACTGGCTTTCATGTCTCCATTCACATGGGTCAGAGGGAAGAGACTGCATTGCTCTAATGGGCTAGCTCAGAAAGCCCTATGGGCTTTTCAGCCAGCTCGGTACAGAAGAGCCCAAAATGGGGGTATAATAAACATAACAGGCTTTAAAGAAGACCGCATAGCGCAGTGGTTTAGCGCGTTAAAACTTCAGATAAAAAAGTAGTGGATTCGGCTCCACTGTAATCGAGAATTTTAATTTTAAATTTTTTTTTTTTATATATTATTAAAGTTGGATATGCTTTTAGCCCACTTCTTTTGTGTCCCCCTCATTTTTTTATGCCTTCTTTTGAAGATATAAATAGACAGGACAATGTTATAGCAACGCGTTATTGATAAAAAGTGGGTGCTTATGGACTCTCAGTTTCAATGATCTGAACATTCTTTAACACATTTTATAGAAATTAGTAAGGTCGGAAATTAAGTAATGACACATCACATGCCTACCAGTAATCCCTGTTCATACTTCAACATTGAATTCACTTTTAAGTTTCTATGAAAATTCGGATCGCTCCGCCACTGTAATCACTATACGCGGCGGAGCTGTCGCTCCCATTAGAAATTAATTTGTTTAAAACAAATCTGACTAGATGTCAAAATACTTAGTTTTAATTTAGGATCGTTGGACACCTTTTCTTTTTACCAAACAGTCATTTAGAACATGACTTAACAACATTGTTTAAGACATTGTTAAAGCATCTTCAATCACACTCATGACTTAAAATGTTGTTTAAGATAATATGAAAAAATCTTATATTATTAACGAATAACGAAATGAAAAACAATGAGCTCAACCAAAAACATTTATATATATAACCTCACTTATATACATCGTTATCTACTAATCATTTTCTACATGATATCGTATCCTATACAAAAACCTTACATATATATATGTGTGTGTGTGAGAGGAATGAAATGGATTGCTCTTGTGTATTTGTTTGACTAATTCAACTCCTTCTACATCTTTGACAAAAGGGAAACATAATAATAGAGATCATTTCTTGTAGATGAAACTATCCGCACCAGCTCCAAACATATGTTGACAATTGATATGCGTTGGAAAAAATTAGCATATTAATATGCTATGTTAATACTCGAGTTTAAGTGCGGTCCATTTCGTGTAAACGAAAGGTCAAAGTTGATTCAGATTATATTCTGTGAGAGCTTCAAATCAATATATGGTACGCTCAAAATGATTAATGGGTGAATGAGAAATTGAATCTCAAAATTCAACTATTGGAATTGTTTGAAGGAGAAAAAATGAAGGAGTAAAATTTTTGTCTCACATTAGAAAAAAGAACAAGTAGGAGAATGTTTACATAGAATTGTACATTTGTTAATGGGTAATAAAATATAAACTAGAATGCTCTCTCTTGCACGCGCCTGCTAGGGTGCAATTCCGGACCGAATCGGGTTTGGCTCGTGTGTGCCCACACTTGGACATGTTGAATGTCGGCTTGAAAACGACCCGGTCTGCCTTAGTGCACTTTTGTTTTCTTCATGAATTTTTTTTTTCTCTTCATCTTTTTCTGCAAAAATATAATAAGATGAAATGTTGAAATTTAATCAATCAAATTAAATTTCAGATTAATTCTCATTAATTACCTCTCTCCTCATGAGCCTATAAATTGTAAATTTTCTTCCATTTGGAAATACACCAACAAAAATCAAAAGCTCTCTCTTTTCATTCATTCCTTTAGAGTTCTAAGTTTTCAGTGTGGTATAGTTCGAGCTACTGTTTGAGTTCGCCGGGAATAATTCGGTGGTGCACTGCTTTTATTCATCTCCGTTGTATCATAGGAGACAGATGTCGTTCAACTTTCTGTACCGACGCGAGGGGGTGAATCTGTTTTAAGAAAACTGTTGTATAATATGTCTCAGTTTGATTCTTTATTTTTGTTATGTTCTGTCCTTTCAAATTATGTTCTATTCTATTTTTATAGATTATTATGATTTAATTTTTAATTTTATTATATTTTTTATAAATTATGTTAATATTATATTTTTTCTATTTCATTTCAGTTTCACCAATTCTATTATATTTTATTATTCTATTTTATTTTCAAATTCTATTTATTTACAACATCACTAATTTCTTATTTAATTTTCATATTTACTATTCATCATTTTCAACACACCGTTTTCGTACAATATGTCATCTAAAAGACACCGTAAAAGACAAAATTTGGGTCATGCTTCAACTTTTTTATATATCTATATTGCGTGGGTGTGAACTAGTCAATAGTCAATACAGATCTTTGACCTTTCATTGGCAAGCAAAGAACTAGAATCTAATTTAAATATATTTAATATAAATACCTAGTAGTTTAACAATACTAATCCAACTTGACAAGATTATTACTTCGTTAAGTATAACGAATAAAACAAATTAACAAACCTTTTTGGTCTTAGGTGACCTATTAAACTGCACGATGACGCGCTTTATAATCGTTCTTGGAGTTGGATTTAGAAATGTTTTCTTCTTAGCCTGCAACTTAACGTTGTTTTTCTCTATCGAACAAGGTTAGAAGTTTCAAGTTAATTATTAAACAATAAATTAAAGAAGCTGTAATTAACGAATATTATTGTTAATTACAAAGTGATTAACAATAGTATATAAAATGAAACACGGAGAACGGACGGGTCTTGTGAATAAAAAATCAAGGTGCTAGTGGATAAAAGGGATGATTAACTAGTGATTAAGTTGGAGAAGAAAGTTTCAAAGACGCAATTAAAGTAATAATTAATTTAATTATCATATCAATTTGAGTGTTAAGACTATTAATTCACTTTTCAATGTGTGTTGTTTTGATATCATACATATAAAGAAACCAAATGGTGTCACAATCAAGATATCCACACTATTTTGAACATGTAAGAACCGATCAAGTTTAATGAAACGTAATCGAGTACGTTAAGTATACGTATAAGACGTTGACAATTGTTATAGAAATAAAATGCATACTATTATTGTGCATCAAAATCTAAACCGATATATTTGACCTAAAGTCCGTTAATTTTGAACAAGTGTTAACCATTTATTTTTATTATTTTTATTTCTTCAGTTTAATGGAGGAATGAAAAGAAAATTAGGATTGAAATTCTCAAATTTTGATATGCAAATTTGTGTCTACAAAAAATATCAAAATATGTAGGTAACGACTTGTTGACTTGTTGGTGAGGTCAATCGTTCCCCTGAATACGCGGAACTTTCTCATCGTATTAAGTTTGGGATGAAACGGCAGCGTATGGAAACAGCGTCAATCTCCAGTGTAAACTTTTCCGCTCTTCCTTCAAAATTACCAACAGCACGACGTCTATAAATACCGCTTTCACCACCAACATTTTTCACCAGAATTATAACGAACTTCGATAAACAAACTCTTTCTCTCTCTCTTTTCTTGACAAATTTGAATTCTGAATTGTGACTGTTCAAATCTTGAGAAATTGAGAGTTTTTTTTTTTTAATGTAATTTTGAACAGAGAGTAAAATTGAATGAAGACCTCATTTCGTAAATCTTCGCCGCCTCTATCTCCACTCCACCACACCTTTTCCGAATCGTTGATGGAGGAGAATATCGAAATTGCTGAATCTATCATCACTAAGTGGGATTCTAATCCGTCATCTGATATTAAGATAAATTCTCTGTTCGGCGATGATCGATATGAAGCCAAACGGTACCTGAAATCTGTTAAGGATTTGCAGACTGCTATGCATTTCCTTGTTCCCGATATGTCACACTCTGATAAGGTCGTGCATGCTCAGAGATTGATGCAGACTGCCATGCAGAGGCTGCAGAAAGAGTTTTACCTGATTTTATCTTCGAATAGGCACAGTTTAGATCCTGAATCTGTTTCTGGACGCTCATCGAGAGCATCGACGGTGACGAGTATCTCTGATTTAGAGGAGGAAGAGGAAGAACTCTGCTTCGCGAATGAATTGGTTTCTCCAGCTCAGCGAGTTCCTATTGCTGTAATGGCGGATTTGAAGGCGATTGCTGGTTGTATGATCTCATCCGGATATGGAAAAGAGTGCGTGAAGATTTATAACATGATTAGAAAATCGATCATCGATGAAGGACTTTATCATCTAGGAGTGGAGAAATTGAGCACGTCGCAGGTGCAGAAAATGGACTGGGAAGTCTTAGCGGCGAAGATGAAGAGCTGGTTGCGCGCTGTGAAAACCGCAGTGAAGACTCTGTTCGACGGAGAGAGAATTCTCTGCGATCACGTCTTTTCGTCTTCTGCTACAGTAAGAGAATCTTGCTTCGCAGAAATCGCTAAAGATGGAGCGATGACTCTGTTTGGCTTCCCTAAATTAGTAGCGAAATGTAAGAAAACGCCGGAGAAAATTTTCCTCACACTAGATCTCTACCAAGCCATCTCCGATCTCTGGCCGGAAATCGAATTCATCTTCTCCTTCGAATCAACCTCAGCCGTCCGATCGCAAGCCGTCACATCACTCGTCAAGCTCGGCGAGGCCGTTCGTATTATGCTCTCTGATTTCGAATCCGCGATCCAGAAGGACTCGTCCAAAACGCCGGTTCCAAACGGCGGTCTGCATCCACTCACGCGTTACGTGATGAACTACATTTCATTCCTCGCCGAGTATCACGAAATACTCGCCGACATAGTCGCCGACTGGCCTCTACCATTGCAGGCTCCCTTGCCAGAATCCTACTTCTCGTGCGACGAGTCCAACGAAAATCCAATGACCGTACGATTCGCCTGGCTCATCCTCGTCTTACTCTGCAAACTCGACCGCAAAGCGGCGCTTTACAAGGACGTGGCTCTCTCTTACATCTTCTTAGCCAATAATCTCCAGTACGTCGTCGTAAAGGTCCGTAGCTCAAACCTCAAGTTCCTCGTCGGCCAAGAATGGATTTCGACGCATGAATCGAAGGTCAAGCAATACGCGTCGAATTACGAGCGGATGGGATGGAGCAAGGTGATCTCATCGCTGCCGGAAAATCCGAAAGCTGAGATTTCTCAAGAGGTGGCAATGCAGCATTATAAGAGTTTCAACGCCGCCTTCGAAGAAGCACACAGGAAACAATCATCATGGGTCGTACCGGACCCGAGACTGCGAGACGAGATTAAGGTGTCGTTGAGGAGGAGACTAGGGGCTCTGTACGGCGAGTTTTACGAGAAGCATCGTGCCGGGTTTAGACGGGTGGTCGGGTCGGAGTCTGTGGTGAGATTTGAACCGGATGATGTAGAGAACTACTTGTCCGATTTGTTCTTTGGGGCTTCTTCAAGTTCGGGTAGTGTTTCCACGTCGGTTTCCTCGTCGGTGGCGTCATCACCGCCGTCGTCTTATCTGAGAGGTCAGTAAGAAGATGTTATCAGCCGGCCAGGGAATCTAGAACAGTCGAATAGTTAGCATTAAGACTTTTTTTTGAACACGTGTATATTGTAATTGACATATGGGCGTTTTGATACTGAAATTTTTTTTTATTAGATTGATGTAAAATTCTCTCATTTTTCCCAAAAAAGGAAAAAAAAAAATTATAAAGTATTATAATCCAGCTTCTTCGGAGAGACATAGTTATAGGATTGTTATAAAAATAATTATCATGAGCTAACGATGTATTATTATTTTTAAAAGAAAAATAATTATTTCATATTTATGTATATATATAATTATAATATATGTGATAATTAGATTTGAGATTATTTTAATATTGATATATTAGATATAATATTTTAATGATAGTCATACATGGTTTTTTGCCAAATGCCATGAAAAAAGCAAATTATTAGATATATGTTTGAATATGCCTAATTTGTAGGGTATAAAATAAGATTTATCATGGTATGAAATAATTTATATAATGAAGAAAAACTTTGCATAATATATAATGGTATGAAAATAATTTTTTATAAATCTATTATCTATATTGTATAAGTGTATATAACATTTATTAAGAAAATCTAATAATAGTTAAATCATGTTCCCAACTTTTTTAGAATCATAAGTAAATGAAAAAATTAATCATTTACGATAATAATTATCATTAGTTTTTAATACATTTTTATTATATAGGTGACTTTTGTAATATATCAATAAGAATGATTACACCATGTTTATTGACATGTGATTTTTATAGTAAATTAAAAAGATTACGTACAATATCATTAGACAGTTTGGCCGAGTGGTCTAAGGCGCCAGATTTAGGCTCTGGTCCGAAAGGGCGTGGGTTCAAATCCCACAGCTGTCATTTTATTCATATATTTGTCTTTTGGTTGTCTAGTAACCGATCCGATCGTGGGCAAGGCCATTCCTTAGTAAACCAAAGTTTGCATATATATAAGGGCCCATACGGGTTATTGATCTCCGAATCTTAGGCCCACATATGACTCAATTCAATCTGCATTATCCATTTGGGCTCCCCCCTTAAACGGATCTGTCTCTACTTTGGACTCTCGTGGCAAATGAGAGGTTGTGGGTTGATGATCATCATCTTCTTCTATCTTTTCGTTTTTCTTTAATTAATCACATTTTCACTAGGTCCAAATCATTCACAATCAAAGCCTCCCCAACATTAAATTACAACTTAATTTTGAATTAGAGAGGAACGGATCCATCATCATCGTCATCACGTGCGTGAACCGCTCATGTTCCTAAATCAAATATCACGGCATCTTAATTGTACTTATTCACGTTAATGATCTAATTATATTAAATTCTAATCAGTTAAGCTTGCATTTATGACACTACGGCCGGGTTTTTTTTTTTTTTTTTTTTCCGGAAGGCCTCTCTTCCCGTAATAAAGTCCGTATTTTTTTTTCCAAAGAAAAAAAGCTTGCATTTATGACTTTAGTCTAATCAAGAAATTAGTATTGCTTAAAGCAAGTCTTAATTTTCATAATTAGATGGTGCTTTGGGAGGTTTGGTGAGCATGAACTTGGAGCACATACGTACTTCTTATAATCTGTGTGGGTATAATCTAAGATTAATTTTTTTTTTCTTATAGTAAATATCGTAAGTAAATTATATTATATTATATCGACTCAAATTAGAGTAAATCTCTTCTTACATAACTACTTAAGTTGATGAACTAAATTACATTTTCTAAAGTATGTTATTAACTTTAACTAAATTCTTATTTATTTTGAAATTAACTAAATATATGACTGATTTATATTAAAATAGAAGATGATTTATAATTCTTAAAGACAAATTATATCTACTTAAGAAAAAAAATTATTTTTTCTCACTATTTTCATTATTTATATGATTGATCCACTTAGATGTGCGTGGCTCGTAACAAGATCAAAACATCTAAATTAGTGTCTGAGTTTCCTCTTTGAGATCCATCATAATCTCCACTTAAGTGTCAAAAGTGTCTCCGACAGCATCTTCAAACACATCACATGCACTCATGCTGATTAAATATTTGGAGTCAAAATTCAGAAGTCAATGACAGAATTAGTAGGTGAGTGAGATATTTAGATGTTAATTAATAATCAATGCACCAAATTTGTACTTGAGAGTTGAGAGTATTCCTGCTGGCTATGGATTGTGTTGGATTGTGACATTAACTAATGTATAAGACAGAATTGGCCATTGAAGTGATCTTAAGAGCAACTTGTCGACTACCCAACGATAATTGGTTCAAAGATGTTGTGAATATCGAGTTGGCCGAGCCAGAATTGTGGTGTATTGGCACGATATTATCATTGTAGAAAAAGGATTGCTTCCTCCAATAATAATGAAAAGGACTATACATATCATGGAGTGGTTATACTACTACTAGCCATGCTAGGCGGTATCTAAATAGTTGATCGTGAGAGGTCATTGGAAATTATTAGATCTGGACTTTACTTGATATTAGCTTGAGGGGGATTTGGTTAAATAATTCTCATTTTGGTGCTAACTAAGAGAGTAATCATAACTATAGGTTTTGTACTTGATTATGTGCTGTGATATTGCTTAGGCTTAAAACGATGGTGTTCGCAATCATAGTAGTTATGGGATGCCATTCTTAATTTGAACGAGTTTTCTAAAAGTTGTTGCAAGGGGTTTGGAGTTTATAGTGTTGGGATCTTTTTGAAGTGTATTGGTGCCTGTCTAGACTTACTTTTGAGCCACCCATACTTAGTCATGGTGTGGTCTGTTATTGTAGGCGTAGAAATTTGGTTTTTAAATTTAAATTTAAGTAACTATCAGTTAAATGATATATTTTTTTTATATATTGAGTTTTTAAATTTTATATTTACGATATAAGATGATATTTCTAATATACTTCTTTATGTGTGATATTATTTAAGTTATATATAAATTTCCTTTTATAAGGGTGATGTGAAGTACATGTAAACTAACTTTGATATTATGTAGAATTTTGGATTTCGAACTCAAAATTATTTGATTATGAGTTGAGTGACTCATCTTTCTTATATATCGATCAGTTCTCAAAATTTATATTCCCAATATAAGATCAGAGCCGACTCTCCTTTTAAGTAAACGAGACAATTGCATAGGGCCCTACTTGCAAAAGGGTCTCAAATTATTAAAATATATGTGTGTATTTATTACAAAAATAAAAACAATCTCATATTATTACCCATATATATCTTTCACCAAAAATAAAATAATTTTTTAAAGAAAAATCTAAAATGATGTGTACACATAGCAGTTAACTTTCACACTTATAACTTAATGTTAAAAATTTGAAAATGTGTAAACTTGCGATTAGCTTTCACACTTACATTTATTGCCAATTTTTTTTCATTTATTCTTAATATTTAAAAATTATTCATATTTCTTAATAGTCAAAAGTTAACGTTAAAAAATTTTTATTTATAAATATCAGTAGTTTTCTTAATTTACTATTCACTAGTCATAAAGAGTTCAAATTTTTATTTTACATAGGGTTTCAAACTAGTGCGAGCCGCCTCTGTATAAGATAGAATTGGAAATGTGGGTTTCTTAACCATAATGCTCTTGTCCTCGGAGGAGTTGTGACTATTATTCCTCTTAGTGGATTGATGGTCAAAAATAAGGGATGTGCAGAAAACCGACCACTCGATTTATCCAGCTGAAAATTAAACCGATCATCTGAAACTTAGGGATTTAATATGTATTGGGTTGGTTACAAATTTATTCTAAACCCAATCAAAAAAATTTGGCCGAAAAAATAAATTTCTAAAAACCTGGCTATTAAAATTAATAAAAAAGAAAATATATAGATATAGAGATAGATATATATTTATTTACTAAATTACTTGATATATGTCTATTACTTGCGGAAGGTGAATATATATATAGACTACTGAGGGTCTAGTTTGTGCTCAAAATAAGTTATGGCTCATTCCTAAACTCATTTATATCCGCTCAATATTGGATGAACTATAAGAGAATTTTGATATCGATACAGTTCGTAAACATATGATTTATTTAATATATTTGTTGCTTCTTTTAAAATGAAAGAATATGTACTTGGAGTTTATTCTTTGGATTTTTTTCATAATAAAGACCCAGTTAAGTTATTATGTTTATGTTGGTTGATGTTTATTTTGTAATTTATTTTCAAGACTCATTAAATATTTTATTTGATTTTGTCTTGCAAAAGATAACAAAGATTAAAGGAAAGAATAAATGAAGAATACATAAGATCTTATTCAATCTCTTCATATTTTATATAATTTGTTGTTTAATGAATTTATTTTTAATTTGTATTTTGCTTCTTGACATAATTTCTTTACTAATGAATTTCTTATGAATTTTATTTATTTATAGATTTTATGCTCAACATAAACAGTGAGTTTCTTATCAATTTCATTTATTTATTAAATAATTGTACTTTTTTTTTTTAACGAACAAACCGATTACCTATGAGTTTATGTCCAACTCAATCCGAAATTAATCAGGTTTCTAAAACATTTGAACTAGTCACGGGTGAAAATTTAAAAAGCCGATCACATTTAAGATTGATCACGAAAATTATCCAAATCCGAGCTAGTCTTTTGATTTGGATTATCATTTGAGTTCTAATTTATTAGTGATTGAAACGCTCTTTTTTAGGCTTAAGACATATTTCGTATGTCTTTTTACGCCTAATAAAATATAGTTTATAAAGTTAAGACAAGGCTTAGACATAAATTTTTGTGTGTTGAACATTGAACATTGAACATTGAAATCCATAATTGGAAAAAGTTTGATCTTTTGGTTATTATATCGGATTGAGTCCATTGTGGTGTGTAAGGCCGAATGGACAGATGAGCTGTGCCATTAATTAAATTTATGCACCTCTTTCTAGCTGGACCAGCAAAATGAAATAAATACATTTTCTCTTATGTATATAGAAAGCAAGTGGATATACCATATAGTAGTTGATCTTGATTCAATAATAAATTAAAAAACCCCCAATTTATTATTAGTATCTTTCTCATTTAATAAATAATTTATATTGTAAAAAATTTAAATAAATAAATAAATAAAAATTCAATAATTTCTCTCAAAGCGTAATATTGAAAGAATCTCCTCTTTAATATTTATATGATAATTAAAACACACTATATATTATACGAATAAACTATATAATTACATAATGTTAGAGATTGAAACTCATACTCAGCTGCGGTTGTAATAGTTTATACTGTAACGCAGAGAATTTTACTTCACCACCCGCTGAAATGGAAAAAAAAAAATAAAAAAATCCACTACTTCCAACTGACCAAGATCATTGGTGTCGTCGGCCAATAAATTTAGGACATTTGGCAAGGAACCACCATCCGAGTATATATATATTTGATTATATTCCTGGCCAGCCACTATTATGTGGACACGTGGCACAAAAAACCAATATCCTCAACTAGCTAGATCTTAAGTTTAATAATCTATTAATCATCACTAACTTGACATTGGGTGAAATTGTATTTAGTAGTTGAGACAAGTTGAAATGGATAACAAAAATTCATCAAATAGTTTATAGTCACTATTTTTAACTATGTATTGATCTAATTTATGTGAACTGATTATGAAATTATTTTACATTAATATTTTTATGAAATAAAACTTTTTTTTTTTTTTAATTTCCTAAGAAATTAAGATAACCTCAAATCTTTAGTGAATTAGGGATGTCATCAAACCTATGAAGAAGGGTTGAGACAATTATTAATTTTGATAACACAAATTATATAGTCTAAATAAATCATCAAACCTATCGATCCAAAATTGACATTAATGTTAGGCATTATGACAAAGTCGTTATCCCTAAGTATCCTATAATTCATCGTTATCCATCTAAAGGTCTTCAATTATGTAAGGGAAGAAGCAACTTAGGGTTTGATAATACATGCCTAAGGTGTGACAATATTATTGCATTTTCTTGTATTGCAATAAATTAAGAGATTAATTTTTAATTTTGCTCGAAAGGATAAACTCTCTTTTAGGCACAAATGAGTTTGTTGGGAGTTGAGCTAATACAACTCAAACTCTTTATAATCTTTTAAACCTCTTCACATGTCTCACCCCCACCACTTTTTTGTTTTTTGTTTTTCTGTATTTTCCCTCTTCTTATAACCTCAGTCCACTCTGTACTTTTTTCCCTCCTCTCATAACTCCTCCTCAATTCCCATCTAACACACAAAAGAAAAATAAAAGAAAAGTAATGAAAAAACCTTCATCTCTCTCTCTCGCTCTCTCACTCCCTTCTTCAATGGAGGTTCTCACTCTCCTCTACTCCCTCCTTATAATGTATCTCCTCTTCAAGATCTACAAACACTTGGACACGAAAAAAGACCAAGAATGCTACATCCTTGACTACCAATGCCACAAACCAACAAGTGATAGAATGCTAAGCACCGAGTATTCGGGCGAAGTCATAAGACGGACAAAAAACCTCGGCCTAGATGAATACAAGTTCCTCCTCAAAGCCATAGTTAGTTCCGGGATCGGAGAACAAACTTATGCCCCGAGGATAATGTTCTCGGCTCGAGAAGATTCCCCAACCCTAGCGGATGGAATTTCCGAAATGGAGGAGTTCTTCCACGACAGCATCGAAAAGCTCTTCAGAAGACACCCAGAAATCTCGCCTTCTCAAATCGACGTTCTTGTCGTCAACGTCTCCATGCTAGCTTCAGTCCCTTCTTTATCTTCAAGAATCATTAATCACTACAAGCTTAGAGAAGATGTCAAAGTGTTTAACCTGACAGGGATGGGTTGTAGCGCTAGCTTGATATCGATCGATATTGTACGTCACATTTTCAAGTCATATAAAAATTTCAATGCTCTAGTCGTGACGTCTGAATCCCTGAGCCCGAATTGGTATTCGGGTAATGATAAATCTATGATATTGGCAAATTGTCTCTTCAGATCTGGTGGGTGTGCTATACTTTTAACTAATAAAAGAGAGCGTAGGTCAAAATCCATGTTCAAGTTGAAGTGTTTGGTAAGGACCCATCATGGGGCTAGAGATGACTCATATGGGTGTTGCATCCAACTGGAAGATGACAAAGGGAAGCTTGGATTCCATTTGGGTAAGAATCTTCCCAAAGCTGCCACAAGAGCTTTTGTTGATAATCTTAAGGATATTGCCCCTAAAATTCTACCCATTAGGGAGCTATTGAGGTTTATGTTAACGACACTTGCCATTAAGATTAAGGGTAAGTGGGAATCTTCAAAAGGAGGGTCAAATGCTTCAATTACTAGCCATAAGCATGTGATTAGGTTTAAGAGTGGGGTGGATCATTTCTGCATCCACACCGGTGGGAAGGCTGTGATTGATGGGATTGGGAAGAGCCTTGAGTTGGATGTGTATGACTTGGAGCCATCAAGGATGACACTACACCGTTTTGGAAACACGTCAGCAAGTAGCTTGTGGTATGTTTTAGGGTATATGGAGGCCAAAAAGAGGTTGAAGAAAGGTGATAAGGTGTTCATGATAAGTTTTGGAGCTGGGTTTAAATGTAATAGTGGCTTGTGGGAAGTTGTTAGGGATTTGGGTAAAGATATTGATCAGAAAGGCAATGTGTGGGGAGATTGTATTGACAACTACCCACCTGAGAGTTTGGTCAATCCATTTATGGAGAAGTATGGTTGGATCCAACAAGAGGATATCTCCACTTTCAAAATGCCAGAGTAATTTTTTTTTCTTTTTTGCTTTTTGATTTTGATTGTTGTTGTTGGTTGAAAAGTTTGATAAATTTTCTTTCGATGCAATTTGAATTTATATAAAATTTTCTCATGTATTGATTTGATAATATGATCCAAGGGAGTTAATTCCTTCATTGTTGGTTGCTAAAGATAGATTAAGTTTATACCATTGTTTTGTTTAGACATAATAATGAATGATAATGTTTATTTAGACATTGTTCCATGTATTTGTATCTTGCAAGTTAGTACATAGAGTTGGAGTTAAAGTGAGGGAACGCACTGCTCACCCTTATTTTCGTGAGTCGAGTTTTTGTCAATTTGTATATAAACTGAGAGGAGTACAAGTTATAATAATATTAGTGATAAATAATGGTAATATTAAAATTATATTAAACTTCAATTTTATCACCCTCATTTCTCATTCCCAATTCTACCCCCCTCGGTTTATGTACAAATTGAGAGGAGTTCATCCCTATCTTCGTCCCGTCCAGACTACTATCTCATGTCATTTACATATTCACAAACTCATCATCTATGTTTTCAATCTCACGTTGATATCGTGACCAACCAAACTTATACATACCAAAACTTAAATTTAGTTGATGAAAGAAGTCGATCAGAATTCATAAATATATATATATATATACTTTCTGGAGTCTTCTTAATCTTAAGTTGCATTGACTTTTGATTTCCTAAACTCGAAGCTAAATATCATTTTTTTTGTTTTTGTTTTTGTTTTTGGCCAAAGAAGCTAAATATAATCCATGTATATTTTTCAAACATGGTTACATTTATCCATGATTCAGAGAATAATGTTGACTACTGCCCACCCAGCAGAACATTAAACAACTGGAGTCTAAAGAGAGAGAGAGAGAGAGAGAGAGAGGAGGAGGAGGAAGATCATAAAATTATGAGAGCAACCAATTGCAAGGACATTAACTGCAACCCCAAAATGGCAGTCAGCCAACCAGAAACCCCGCCCATATTCATTTTCTGACAGTTCACGGTCAACTGGAAATCACTATAAAACAGCTCTTCAAATCCTAATCTAACCAAATAAAGTTAATTATATATATATAAAGGTTAAGCATATTCACAATATATATATATATATTCTTATATATTAATACTTTAATATATATTTCATGTATAAAAGAAAATCTTTGAATCTATTTTATCTCCTACTTGAAATTTTTTTATTTTTATTTACTTTTTAAATCGTCACATTATCAAAACTTAATAATCATTTTATTTAATTTTACTAGCTATTTGTAATGTATTCCAAAACATATTAAATATTTTGTTTGTTTTTTTTTTTTAATTTTGTGGAAGATATCAAGCTTAAATAAAAGAAAAATAAAGAATAAGTAATACTGAATTTAACAATTTCTTATTTTATTGAATTTATTATTTAGTTGACTTTTAATTTTAATTTTTCATTGTTGTTGAAGATAATTAATATTTTAAAATTATGGATTTTGTACTAATTATCAATTTCTATCTTTTTGATACTAATAATGGTATTGATTTTGTAAGTTTTTTTAAAAAAAATAAAAAAACTGATCACTCACATGTTTTTACCCAATCCAACCCAAAATTCTACCTGAATTTCTAAGAAATTTGGGTTGACCACGGATGAAAATTTTTAAAATTGGTCATATTCGGGTTAACCACAAAAATCATTTAAATCCGAGCCACCCGAGTAATGCACACCCCTATATGTACATATTGCTTCCATATCGATGCAAAAGAGCTCTGCTCTTTAGATGATCATATCAGGTTAGCTAAATGCCTATATTAGTCATATTTTTAAATAATATGAACAATTTTTATTAAGAAAAACATATCACACATCATGTTAGCTATATTTAATTTTAAATTTAATTTTACTAAAATAATTCTCAAATTTGAAGAAGTGTTCAGCAAAGTGAAACTTATTTTAATAGCATTTTTTTTCTCTCCCATTAACTCTTTTATTAGAACTATAATAAGTAGATAATAGTTTTTAATTAATTTTAAAAATAGAATAAAAAACTTGATATAAAATTATCTAAAAAATTATTAATTTAAAGTATCATATTAATTGAAATTAAATTAAATTAAAAAATGTTATAAAAAAATTGATATGAATGCTATACTAATAAGTACAATCAATGATATAAGCCTCTAATAAATATGAGCACGAATTCAATCCTTGTTTTATTATCTTTGTGTGTCCCTGCATGTAAATCTCGATCGTCCTTCTAAATCTAATAGTTAAAATATGTGTCACATCAAAATTACTTGTATTAATACGAAAACTTATACAACTAATACGCAAGCCGTATAAGATAATTTACAGACCGATAATTTTTTTCTTTTACGCAACTCACTTTTAGACGGAGTTTTTTTTATTTTCCTAGACCGAGTTTAATTTATTCTTTCACAGACCGAGATCTTTTACTTTTTATGGACCGAGTTTAATTTCTCCCTTACCAGATCGAGCTACCTTTTCAGATCGAGTTCTTCATCTTTCTTCCTAAATCAAGTTCTTCATTTTCCTTCCTAGAAAATTTTTTCTTTCTTCTGAGACCAAAATCTAATATAATATACTTTCCAGACGGATATCTAATATAATATAATATTTCTAGATTCCCAGTCCAAACTGAATTCTCTAAAGAAGATAAAAAGATGATCGACCTTTCAACCTCTAATAATATGAGATGTCCTTCAACCCTTCGAAGATAGGCCGATATGTGATCTCGGTCTGAGATGCTCTACTATGATATGCATTTCAAATCAGCTACATGTCTTCAGTTTATGAGCTCTTCATTTTGTGCTGTTTGTAGTATCAAAAATAAAGCATAAGTCCAATGATCTCATAATTTAAATGCATCAGAAATAAGACCGTAAGCTAAATTTCTTAACAATAGCCAGCACACAATATTTCCAACAGCTATGGTTAACATAAATGGTGGAAAATTATATCGTTTCTGTTAATTGTGAGCCTGAATTTTTCATGATCATCTATTTTTGAGTACATATAGCTTTTCTTTCATGTAGATGACACTTTACGTTGTCAACACACCTCAAGCCCCCTAGGAAATGGCGCAATTGTGGACACATCTGACAAGAAAATTCTCGTGTTGCAAAGAAGTAATAATGTCGGTGAATTTCCTGGACACTTTGTTTTCCCAGGTGGCCATCCAGAGGTATTTCAACTCAGTAACATGAAAAATGTTATATCTTGGTATAAAAATTTGTTCTGCTAGTTAAATCAGTATATATATATATGTATATAGTTATGTATTAATGATATTACTCTGTATTGGACAGCCCCAAGAGGTTAAGACAGAATCCCAACATGCTGGTCAGAACACTACAGAGTCCGATATCATCAATAAAAAAGTTTCACAGGAGATGTTTGATAGTACTATTCGAGAAGTTGTGGAAGAAATCGGAGAACCATCCGAATCCCTTCGTAAGCCAATGTATGATATTATATCAATATACTTCTACAAAGCTCCGTGGCTTAGACCGACTGCCTTTTTCTTCATTAAGTGCAGTCTTGACTCTCAAGAAGTTCAACAATTGTATTCTAACGCTCAAGATGCGTAGGAGTCAACTCAACTCTTCACTGTCCCAATAGTATATAGTATGTGCTTCATTTTTCCGATGTTATGCTTTTCCAATAGAAGTTGATGGGTTTTTTTTTTTCCTTCTTATCAGGTTGATTCGGAGAGCACGGTATCTAAAATGCCTGGCTGTCACCATGGTGAATTTCATCTCTATAAATTGATGGTACAAGGTACAAACTACAAAGGCTAATTGAAGAATACCTTGGACTTGGTTATTGCTTATCATTTTTGTTTGGGCCCTGTTTGGGCCAGGGGAAAGGACCTAAGCCCAAGTTTAGCATTAATTTGTTTACTTATTATTTCCTTTCTAATGTTAACACATGTTATTTATTTATGGTATTTGTGGAAGAAGATTGAGCACTTTTTTTTGTGAGGGGTCAAAGTTTTTAACTGGTTTCATGATCATTAACTAAGCAAGACCTTTGATATTTGTGTAAATTAGTCATTATATGTATATACATGAAAGACAGTGACATGCCTACTGCGTCATACTGGTGATGAAAGCGATCTTTTATTTGGCGAGTCAACATTCAAACCTTCAAGCCTAGTCAATGAGAATTTTTAAAAATGTGCTTCAATTTAATGTGATTACTATATAATAAGATTGGGCACTCACTCACTACATGTGCACTGACATAGACAGGGACAATGGACCATTTATCTGTCTAGAAATTTGGCCAAAAATTAAAATAAATAAATAAATAAAATATGTCTTGAATATCACGTGCAAACCACACGTGTCCATTTATTTTCAGATGTTTGCTTGTAATTATACAATACCTATATATAAATTTCTACATTATTTTGTAGCCTTATAAGTTATGTTATATACATAAAATTATAAAATTTTGAGGGATGCTTGGTTTGATTTTATATACCTATATATACATACATTATTACTTTATACAGTCAAACCAAACCTCGTTCAATTTTTCCTCATTATCATTCTAATTTTACTCAGAGAAGCGAACCAAATACCTCATAATATTAATAGCGATTTGAGGCTTCCTTGGCAAAAACACATCGAGTAGTTGAGAAGTCTTCCAATCAGAGGCTAAATCGCGTTGAGATATGTTAAAGAAAGGTTAAGAAACCACCAATTAAAAAGTAATATGTGTCAAGATTTGACCCGAGAGGTAAAGAGTTTTACGGTACACGCCTTGTCAAGCAAACAACATGGCATTTCAATTCTCGAAATATGTCATTAATGAACTTGATATATAACCCTGCACTTGACATAAAGCTTGTGTTAAGGGGGGTTAGCTGATGTGGATAATTTTGGGCATCAACCTTCCCATGGGATAGCACTAGTGACGGTCACGAAAAGGCTGATCTATTCTCACAAATCCGTAAAAGGTAACATGGAAACAGTGACCCTGACCAGGAATTTATCAAGTCAGCTCCGCTTAGGAATTGACCAACTCCTCAACCCAAGCAAAAGCAAACATGCTAAGTCTGAGGCAGGTTAAGTCAGCATTGGAGTTCCCAAAAAGAAGAATGGACCCAACTCTGAAGCACAAACTAAGACAAAAGAGAGATCCTCCGATATATGGCAAGCACTAAATGATGAGAGTCACAGAACCCAGCAGAGGGTGGGGAATGATCCTGACGTGTCAGCTGTCGTGCAAAGGTAGTGAGAGAGGTGATCGATCTTTTAATACCACGTAGAGTACCCCCCACTAAGAAGAGGACACATCCCATATGAGATACAGCTTGTCTCTCGGTATATCCGAATTTAAAAAGCCGTAGCTATTCTTCCAAAAGTTAAGTGATTTTTATTCCCCAAATCCTAATTTTTTCTACTAATTTTTTCTTCTTCAAAAAGTAAAAATTAACTTTGTATTTTTGCACCAACATCTTGTAGCTTTATAGGTTAGGTTATATCACATACATAAAACTCTACTATTAATGGTGTTCAAGGCTTCCTTACATACTAAGTATGCTTCAAAAAAGTTTATTAAGGTAATGACCACCATAGTTGGCTTGCATATTGTAGTGCTTTTTAGTTTTTCTACTTTCTAATATTTATATCTACATAAGTTAAGGTGATTTTTGATAAAGCTGAGACTTTGACCCTTTTCTTCTTTTTCCCTTTGAATATTTTATGGTGCTTCCCAACATTTTTAATTTGGGTATAATAATTGGAAAATAGATTTGAAATAAGCATTTTAATAAATTTTAATACCTAATTATGAATAATTTTAATAATACAAATATAAAAGAGATTTTTCTAAATTTTTAAATTTAGAATGACTTAAGTATTAAATTAATTGATTAATTTAAAAAGAAAAAAAAATAAAAAGAGAAAATAAAAGATGGCACTTACGTGTCATTAAATACTTAAGCAACATGTCTTTAGTTAGACATGCTATTTGACATATAATTTCAAATGTGTCAACAAATTAAAAATTCCCTTTCACTATAAACCAAAGCAAAGGGAGTGAAACCGTGAAGAAAAGAGAGAGAAATTGAGAGAGAGGGGGAGAAATAGGATCCCTAATTTTAAAATTAGTGAAATTTGTTGGAAGTATAAATTTCATCTAGATATTTTTAAAAATATTTAATGATTATTTATAATATTTCGATTATTTGTTATCATATTTGTTACGTTAAATCAATTGAAAGTGATTGTCTTGATGGTTTGTGCTTATATATGATATGCAATTATAATCTATATTATATTATTATATTAAATTGTCTGATATGATGAATTAAACAATGATGGTCAAGATGATATATCTGCTTTAATGTATTCCATATGCTTACTCATAAATAATGCAGTTCATACCTCAGATCTATATAAGAAAAAAATTAAGGGGTAATAAGTGGAATAATAAAAGAACTAATCAAGAAAAGTTAAATATCGTATTAATCTCTAGAATGAATAGTCGAGATCCAATGATGAGAGGATTATGAAAAGTTATGTTAAAATATACTAAAGCATGAAAGAATCTTGGGTAAGTTCGGATTGGACCACTCCCCTGACTTCTCATTAGTCGCGTGTACAACTAGTATATATACAGGGCTCAAAAAAAGAATGAGTGAAAGTAAGAAAGAAACACGTATGTTATGGAAAACTCTTAGAGCATGTATCTATTTGCATAATTATATGTAACTGTTTTGTGAGAATGTTTGTATTTGTTAGGTGAAAACTCACCTCTTACTTCCATGTTGTAAATATCAAAGTTAAACGACCAACCTAACCTTCACGATGGACTTGCGAGAAAGTGCAATGTAGGCGAAAGTGGTATGGATATTTGAACAAAGGTTCGCTATTGGACTTTTGCACATGTTAAATTATTTTGGGTGAAATTCCCATGATAAGAAAGTGTTTTGTACTATATAACTATTTTTTTTAATATATTGTGTTTCACCATCACCTAAGAGACCTATTTCGTAAACGATATATGTAATAGTAAAATACCATTATCAGTAATAATAAAAGTACCCATATTTTACAAGTTATATAAGTGAAAGTAACAATCCGAACATCGTGGGTCGTTATATTTGATATCATACTAATGTCCTGCTACCCAACTCCACATCATTGTATCAACTCGACAAGCTCAAGTAAGTACCTTTTATTCATTTGTGCAAAATATGGGATGAACCACCTATGAGAATATAGATTGGGCTCTAACATTTTCTATACCTTTGGAAGAGGGGTTACTATTCTCATGATTGCCTGGCTCAACAAACCAAGACATTAAGCCTAATCCGCCTAGAGCTTAAGAGCAAGGACTTAACATGTTGAGCCTTAAAATGAGAGTCTTACAATCGGTCAAGGTGGATCGGAAACCCCAGAGACGACTGCTAGGATATTCTTATCCTTCAAAAATGATGTAGAAGCTGAAACATCAAGCATTATGACATGTTAACTTTCTGTCACTAACTTAAATACTTATTTGTTGTTTGATTTCAGTGTAACCTATTCCTTTGCATCAAAAATTTTTTGCTAGTAAAATTGGTGGAGACAATGATAGATTATATTAAATTAGAATTGCCATTCCTTATAAATAATATTTTCTCTCTAGTTTATGGTTAACATGCAGTGCTAATAATTATTACCAAAAGAGAATTATACGTAAACCTCATCATTATTGGCATGCATGATTATGATGTCATCCTAGGAATGGATTTACTTGGTAAGTACAACACATCTATTAAATGTAGAAATTAAAGGGTTACTTTTAAGTTGAACGGAGAAGAGGGATTTGAATTTGAAGGCCCTTTGAGCAACCTAAAATGATGATCTCAGCACTGGAAGCGAATCGACTACTTGATAGTAGTTGTACGGGTTATCTCGCCAGTGTGGTGGATCCAACGATGGAAAAGAAGATTGGGGTAGAAGATGTACTAGTGGTTTGTCGAAGTATTTTCGGAAGAGTTACCGGGTTTGTCGACTGATCGAGCCATTACCTTCGAGATCAAACTTCTTCCATGAACATAGCTCATATATAAGGCACTCTTTTAGATGGCACCGACAGAACTCAAAGAGTTGCAGACTCATCAACTACAAGTGCTATTAGGGAAATGATTTATACGACCAGATCATTACCCTCGGGGAGCACCAAACCTATTTGTAAAGAAGAAAGATGAAACAATACAAATGTGCATTGATTATCATGAGCTGAACAAAGTAACGTTGAAGACCAAATACTATCTTTCAAGGATTGATGATTCGTTTGATCAATTAAGATGGGCAATAATTTCTCAAAGATCAACATGCGGTCAAGATATCACCAACTAAAAATTAAGGATGGGGGGAGAAGAAGAGGAGGAGAGAAAGAGGAAAAGGAAAGGAAAAAGAGAGAAGGAGGAGAAGAGGAAGCTAGAATACTCTGATAGGAAAAGTAGGTATGTAAATCAAAGATAAACGTAGTAGAAGTAATATTTATTATTTATTTGGATCATATCCTAGCATGCATAGTTTCTTGCAAGATCGGCCATACAATAATTACATCACATATAATCTTTTTACATAAAGTACAATAAACCTATCAATATTAAAATCAAGATTATGTTAAAAGGGATACTCTTCTCTTAAATAATTTGATACATAACTTCTTTGATGAGATGAGAGGCGCCCACGTGTTGACCCTCTAACCTTAGTCCACATGATTTGTTTGACACAATTAAGTTTCTACTTAAAGTTTCAACTCATGCAACAATATATTCGGGGAAAGAGAAAGGAAAATACTTTATTTTCTTTCTATGAATTTCATCCTAGAGATGAGCTAGGAGGCTTGTGAAATTCGGCCTAACCTAAGATGTTATTTATAAGGCATCATTAAGTATAAGGTTTTTTTTTATCACATTAGGTTTTTTATCACTTAAACTTCTAATCACATTGGAAGAATTAAATGGATCTAAGCCCATTTATGATGGCCGACAACTATATGGGTCATACGCATGTATATTTTAATAAATCCTTTGATTAATTGGGCCTATGAAATTTCAATTAATAATCATTTACCATATAGTGTCTGATTATTAATATGAATCTTTAAGACATTTTTATAATTAAATAAAAGTTCATATATAATTTATTAATTTTTAATTAAATTAATATCACACTTCGTTGTGATAGCAGTGTTGTATGACATTATTTTAAAAAATCAATAATTATCATATTTCCCTTATCATCAAACATAAGTCAAATTACAATTTTATCCATAAAATTGTTTTTGTATGTTTTTCTCTTTTCTATGATAAAATTTTAACTAGATTATTACGAACTTTATATATATGACCAATTAGATTCTATATCATGCCGACAGGAGAATTTCATAAATATTTTATGATTTTATTTAATTCTAAATTAATTTTTTTAAATTTAAAACAATATTTTAAATGAAAAAGTTAACTTAATAATCTCATGACTAAATAATTTTAAACCTCTAAGTCAAGATTGACTTCTAGTAAAGTGTCAAGACTACCCGGGTGATGAGAAGTACCATCTTTCAAAAGAACATGTTTTGGCTATAGTATGCTTACAATAACAATCCTTTCATCTTACTAATATCCTGATTTGTCCTAGGGTATGGTTTCACTGTTAAACCCTAATAGATAAATCATATGAACCATTATATATTTATTGAACACTGATAATAGATTTACAAAAACTCATTTTATACCATACTACTCTGCATAGATTCCTTATTCAATAAAATATATAATTCATATGACATTTTTCCAAACACAGAAGCGATAAATTCCCTCTTAATCATTTACAAGCTTCTCGCAAAATACTTCATGCCTAACAGTATACCCGTGTTCACCCATGGTTAGGTCTAATTGAAATAATGTCAAAGCATGAAACCTTGTATTTAAAGAACCATAATGTCTCAGGTCTGAGGATCACATATAAAATAGTTATTAGATAATTAGCATTAACAGTCAGTATTACCTAAGAATCATCTAAGTGTCACGTTCAACACTCTTACTCTATACTAAGTGCCCACACAATCATCATAGTGATAACACTATGTGAGATCGGTTATCACTCTTAGTGACAACACTCTTACTCTTACTACTAGTTGTGAGATCGGTCATCCTAATAATTAGGTGATGAATTACCTGATTGTCTATTCAGCTCAATCGATGTCAATTTTTGAGATCCTACGATAACAAATCATTTGTATCTTTAGAGCTTTTAGTGATTGAGTCTCTATTACCATGATCTCTATCATAGTCTCCAAAGTGCATAATTTAAGATATTGGACTTGATCATGATATGCATTTATAGAACATATAATATTACTTTCAATAAAATTAATAAACATGATAAATAATAACTAACTTTCATTAATGATAATAAATAATATCTTGTTAATATATGCACAAAGATAGTAGCATATAAAATAATTACCTCATCGGATCAAAATCTGATTGACTTGATGGGCATACATTTTCATACCCAACCCCAAAACTAGTCTGAAACCCACTATAAGTACAAAATTCACCTACAACATGGGGATGGTTTTCAAAATGTTTAATGATTGTTTATGATATTATTATTGTTTATTATCGTAATGGATCATTTGTTACGATTGTCGAATCAGTTAAAAATGATTATCTTAATTATATGTGCTTTTATATGATATACATTTATGATCCATATTATTACCATATTAAATTATTTGATATGATAAATTAAACAATGATGGTCAAGATGATATATATGTGTGCTTCAATGTATTCCATGTGCTTACTCGTGAATAATGCAATTAATACCTCTTATCCATGTAAGGAAAAATTAAGGGGTAATAAGTGGAATAATAAGAGAACTAATAAAGTAAAGTGTCGTACCAACATCTCGAAGAAAGGGTTAATGTTCAATCAAGAAAGGATATGTTAAGATATGTGAAGGCATGAAAGAATAATAGATAAGTTCATATTCGGTCCCCCCTCCCCCCTCGACTTCTCATTGGTCATACGGGCAACTGGTATGTCTAGAGAGCCCAAAAAAAAAAAAGAATGAAAGTAAGAAAGAAACATATATATTATGGAAAACTCGTTAGAGTATGCATCATTTGCATCATTATTACAATTGTATTGTGAGAATATTTGTATTTGTTGCGTGAAAACTCATATCTTACTCTCATGTTGTAGATATCAAAGCTATACGGCCAACCAATATTGCAAATATCAAAGTTAAACGACCAACTAAACTATCAAGATGGACTTGCAAGAAAGTGCAATGAAGGCAAAGGTGGCATGGGTACCGGACACAATTTCGTTATTGGACTTCTGCATATGTTAAACAGTTTTATATGAAATTCTCATAATAAAAAAAAATATTTTGTAATATATAACTACTTATTTTAATATATTGTGTTTCGCTATCACTCAAAAAACCTATTTCGTAAACGATATTTATAATAATAAAATATCATTATCAAGTAATATTTTTAACTAAAAAAATGTACCTATATTTTATAAATTATATAAATAACAATAACGGTCCAAGCATATGAGTCGTTACATATGATCTCCGCAAAAGAGATCTTTCATCTAATCTCTTATACTAGAACTTAGTTTGGACTTAGGAACATCATTATTCACCAGAAACCAATTAATTAAGGTTCTAATTGTGTTAATCAAACCCGATTATCAATCATCGTATTGGGAGTAACTTACCTTTTCAAAGTTCCTAATTAACTGCATCACATCCAATTACAATATATTAAGTTTAATAAATGTTATTTGATAAGATCACTACAAAGATACGAACGGTTCTTTTTTATTTATTTATTTATTTATTTATTGTATGAAAATTAGATATAAAGCCCTTCTCTACAAAGCCCATCTCTAATTAGATATAAGAATTAACATCGATGAATATAGAAAGAAAATTTATTATACTTGATTATAGTAATACATATTATACCTTAATTATGACAATACAAATTCCAAATCCAAGCAATGGTAAAAATTAGAGATTAATCCTAAGTTAATATCAATTTTAATAATAATAAAAAATAATCATTAATTCAGTCATATTTTAATAATTTTATAATTGAATCATTGGTATTAAATTAAAAAATTATTAATTTATATATTGTATGAAATATATCTAAATTTTTTGATAATATATATATATATATATATATATATATATTATAAATTTAACAAAGTAAAATTTTCAAACTAACTAAAAATATTATTTAAATAATTTATTAATTTATTGTATCATAGCATAAATATATACTATATTATATATATAGAAATTCTCTTTGAAATATAATTAAGAATGTCAAAAGGTTATTTTGACTTAAAATTACCTAAGCCATTAATTAGTAATAGTAATCAACTTCAGCTTCTATTTGACTCAACTATGATTGGTCAATCCTTAGACTTTTTGCCGTATAATTCTTTATTCAGGTTGGTCCGGTCCACCTTATCTAACCAAGAAAAAAAAAAAAAAATGAAAATTGGCGAATGTGAATGTTGAAAGGAATAACTTTGTTTTCTCAATTAAAATAATAATAAAAAAATTGGAAGGAATAACGATGGCGTTGGTGTATGTATATGGTCGTTTGTTTTTCCCGTTATCAGTTGAAATTGGATTAACACGGATTCCATTTGCCCTTAATCAGAGTTTGTCTTGTCGGGCAAAGGGTATCTATCTCAAAGCGGGACCTTAATGATTCACCAGAAAATGCCAGTAGAGTAGAGTGATTTTTTTGAGTTCCAAATTGTTTATATAATATTTTAAATTATATTTTAAATTTATTCTGGATCTAATTTTCTCCCTCTCTTTTAAAATTTGCAAGACACGGTGTAGTTTCCACAAATTAAAAAAATAAAACAATAAAATATCTCAAAGCGCGTGGAGCCATTCCTTTACTTATTCACCCTCTCTAAAATCTAAATAGTAAAATACCGCGTGGACCCCACCCGCCTACTTTCTGAGTGGGCCCATTTTCCCCACTTGTGACATGCACGCCCGCAGAGTCATCCCTCAACTTCAAATTTATTTCCTCGTTGGATATATATTTAATAATTATAATATTAATTAAGCCTTTTTACTATCTCATTTATGTCTAGAAAGTTTGAGTTCTTCTGTAAAGAAAATGCCATCAGCGGGAATTTCTAGCCCTGTCATGCATTTTCAGTTTGTGTCCAGAATTTCTTGAATTGTAAAATAGGAATATAGAATATGGTATGACGAGGATAGCTCTCGTCAGATCGCTCCGGGTATCTTATAGTTAATAATATTATATTTTATGAAGTGATATGATGAATATCATTTTTAAAATATTCTAATTGTTTATTTTGAAAATAGAATTATTCAAAGAATCTCCCTATTTTTACCTAGTCCAAAGTATACCTTCTGAATTAAAAGAAGTTCTTTCTCAATTCTAATAATATAAAGTAATTTCTAACTATAAGATTCGATGAGTCCCACCAAACAGTAACTCTTTCTAGTATCGAATTGGGTCACCTTTCAACAAGGCGATATTGAGTTCAGATATGGAGATTTTTCAAGACTCCCAAGACCCTAAGAGGATTATACTCCTCTAAAGGAATACTTTCCGTCAAAAAAATAGGATAAAAGTAAAGGAAAGATAATGATATTGTAAATCTTATCTTGTCCAGTAGGATTGCCCGACTGCATCAAATTAAGGACACGCATGCCCGACAGTAAGAATATATCCTTTTTAAAGTAGATTATTTTATTCGTAATTATTTTTGACACATTTTGTAAAGTTTAGCTTCAGCTTTTACTTTTTAACCTTATCATTTGCTTTTGCTTTAGGATTTTTGTGAACGAGAATCTTATCTCTTCACACAACTGCTTTACTAGTATAAATAGGCTTGCAAGCTTCTAGTAGAAGCATCAAAAGTTTTAGCGATCTTTCTTCCTACATTCTCTCTATAAATTAAGTTTAAAAAATTGAATGATAATCTCTTCTTTTTTTTAATCTATTGCCTTGTGTATTTGTTACCATTTACACCTCAATCTATTTCTCTTTGCTTGTCTAACCTTATCCATCTACTATTTATTTTCGCCATTGTTATCTTTTTGTCTATCTCTTGTTCTTTTTCTCACGATTCAGGTCTACTTGATATCAATATATATATCAATAAAGAATGAAAATGATAGATACGAAAATAAATTTAATTAAAAGATTAATAATAAAGAAAATTAAATTCATCTAAAATTTAAATAAAGTGAGGTGAGGTGATAATTATCTATATTAATATAGTTATTATCCATACTAATACTTGGTTATGAGTTAGTAAGTGATAACATGGATAGTTATTACTTCATTTTAGCAAGTGGTAGTGTTGATAGTTACCACCCCACCCTATAAAATTAGTGATCTTAAGAGTATTAACTTTATCAATGATAAGTGATATTTTAATTTTAGTATTCATATATTTTAAATATTATTTTTCAATTCTAAATTTTTATAAATATGATTTAAAGGACCAAAATAGAACACTTGAAAAACTTTAAGGATGAAGTTGAGCCATTCAAAAACTTAGAGATGAAAGTAAACAAATAATGAAAATTAAAGGACGAAAATTGCTAAAGTAAAAGTAAAAACAAAAATTAGAAAATAAAATCCACTTAAAATCATCCATGTTACATGTACGAAGTTCTTGGTATATAGAACTAGAATTTAAGGGTGAACGGAATTTCCGTTTCCGATACCGATTTAGGTATAAAATGAGTTTCAGTACCGGTACTAGTACTGACTCGATTAAAGGACAGGACCGAGATTAAGACTAAAATCAATTTTAAAATCAGTTCTGAATATCGATTAATAATAAAAAGAAAAAATTTTAAAAATAAAATTTTAGAATTACCCTTCTTATTTTATTTTCTTCTTCTCTTCCTTTGATCTTCCTCTTCTCATTCTTCTTATTTGCTCTTATCCTTCTCTTCCTATTCACTCCTCTTCTTCTTTTCATTCTTTTCCTTCTTCTTTTCTTCTCTTCTTCTCTTCTCCATCTCCTTCTCTTTATTCTCTTCTCTTATCTTCTTCTTCTTTCTTCTTCTTATTTTCTTATTTTCTTATTCTCTTCGCTTCTTCTTATTTTCTTAATTCATTTTCTCTTCTTTAATATTAAAAAAATAACTAGTACTGATGAGACTCCCAATACTGTTATGATATTTTCTAAGTACCAACGAGATCAATACTAGTAATTTGAATCTTGTCCTGATATTGGTACTGGGATAATCGAGACTGGGGTTTGGTATCAATCCCAACAAGACTCTTGCTCACCCTTATTAGAGTTCTCATTTTTATTTTAGAGTAAATTCACTTTTTAGTCTAGGTGTAATGTGATTTGTATAAATCCATTCATATGTGGTCTCCTGCAACTTTTTAGTCAATGTATAGTTCAAATGAGATTTTTAATCCCTTTAATCATTTTTTATTATTCTTTCATTATTTCTATTTTCTTCCTTATTAATTTATTATTTTATATAATCAAACTTTCTATTTTTCATTTTTGGAAAAAAAGAAAAAGAAAATTAATATTGAAAAAAACTGAAACCCAATCAATTTTTTTGAAAAAAATTAACTAATCAAAACAATCATTTTTTATTATTATTATGAAAAATCAATCGAAATAATCAAATTTATTTGTGATTCAAATGGAATCGATTGTTTCTTCATAAAAAACTTGATCAAATCGATCAAATTCTTCATTCAGAATAAGATCTGATCAATCCGGCTTTTTCTCATGAAGAGCCGGATCTAATTGAAAAAAAAGAAGGAATTGAAGCAGGCCTCCATTTGGATCGTTTTGGACCAGACCTCCATTCCTCATGAAGAAATAAATGGCCGATTCGATTTAGATACCTCAAAAAGAAATTTAATAATTTCAATCAATTTTTTGCCGAAAAAAAAAATATTTTGATAGATAATTTTTTTCAAGATATTGGATCAGGTTTAAATTTTTTTTAATATTCTTATTATCTTTTTAAAAATAAAAAATGAAAAATTGGATTATAAAATAAAATAGGGGACAATATAGAAATAATGAAAAATTAAAAATGAAATAATAAAAAATAATTAGAGAGACTAAAATTCTCATTCAAACTATAAATAAATTAAAAAAATTATAAAGAAACTATACATAAATAAATTTATATAAATAATTGTATAGTGATTAAAAAAATAAATTTATCCTTTATTTTATTAATTTTTTAATTTAAGTTTGCAAGTGATCATGCGGTGAAAAATAAAACATGTGCAATTTCTTTTGGAGCATTAAATATATCAAGATGCGTTCACACTAATTTGTCTCCTTCATGTTCTTCCACTACGTGGTGGATACGAACGAAATTAGAGACAGTTAGAAACGTTCGTTATTGAAATGTTTGTATAATATTTTTTTTTATAATTTCTATTAATCGTAATAAATTATATTTCGTTCAATTAAGACTGTATTTAGTTAAATAATGTTTGTCGAGTCATGTTTTTTTGTTTCTAAGATTCTAAATCATCCTCAACTTGTAGAATGACTAGATAGAACAAACCTATTTTTCTGGGCGGCTCGATCAGAACCACTGGTCGAGACCTTCACTAAATTAATCGGACAGCTGAAATTAACAGAATCATGTGGCCCGCCATCCATCTCATTGAAAAAAGAGTTACACCCGAAATATAATGTTAAGAATAAATTTTGATTGAATTTTTAGAGTGTTTATGTAGCGGCTAAGTGTACATTCATGTTATATGGTTAACGATAAGATTTGAATTAATATCGAAAACCTTAATACGGATTGTTAATTAATTTAAAACTCATCATACTAGCTAATTACTTTACATATATCTAGTGATATCCATCATCTAATTGAGATAGTTGTTAATACGAAATTCCGTCTAGATGAAGGGATTCATAATTAATAGTGTGCTCCAATACTAGGTGAACATATGAAGACAAATAACCAGGAATTATGCGAGATGACAACTAGTGTATCTCCTATGATGATTAAGTTAATAAGGGTTGAAAATAGTTTTGTGAGAGGCAAAATGTAGGGCAAAAGTGTCATACTTTTTCTGCATAGGGGGCCTCTCTTTCTATACCTTTGGTATACCTTTGGTATAGGAACAAAAAAACTCTAATAGGTTTGTCAACGAGTGGACCAGCTGGCCTATTTCTTCCTATTCACGGACCTTTTCATATCTCTTTGAGGACCTAAGGCTCGCTATTTGGTCAGCCTTCTCTATGAGTTTTCTATGTGGCGTCAATTTTATCCTGTCTGGGTCATGCATAATGTACTCGTCCTGATGAGAGATCTTACCCTCTAACATAGGCCATGGCTGAGGGTGCGCCAACTTCACCCCATTGAGTTATGGGGTTATCCACATCTGCTCAGGACAGGCCTCCAACCGGTCTTTAGGCCTAAGATGGGCTTAGTTGTTAGCTATTGAGGCTATCAGTCAACCGACCCCAATAGTTAGTCCCTTGCCACATGGACTGAATTTATGAGGGGCACATGGTATCTAGAAGCCTATCTTCTTTCTTTCTAAGCTTTAGCCCACATATTTGTATTGTCTGGGTCAGCGATGTCTCATTAGGTGGAAGGTAGAGTAGGCGCTCTAACAAGTGGGAGGAACCTAACTTGACCTTAATGGCGGCATTTTCCCACTTCATCATAATGATCTCTCTGATCAAGGCATCTGACAATCTTTAAATGATGAGTCTCAGGTAGAGAGGCACCCACCCACCCAACACTTGGTGGATAAGTTTAAACGAGACATTAACCTAAACAACCAAGGCTTTGTTGTGCGGATATGTCACTCCATGCTCGCTAGCATGTTTGAATGTGATGTCAAGTGTGTTGGCTGGCTTGGTTGAGGGTGATAAGTGGAAGACCTCAATTTAAGTCAATGATTTCATCCAACCCTTCTTTTGTCAGCCAGAATCGCCACTTTCCAACCCGTCATTGATCATATAGATCTCTTTGGCTACCTCCTAATGTTCAACCATAGTTCTTACCTGTTCAAGCTTGAGAGCATCTTTATCATTTCTGCTTTTTCCTTTGTCTCCATTAGAGGCTCTTTGGCTTATGTCCACATACTCACCCAAGTACCCCTCTTAGATAAGCCTCTTAGTTTCTCTCTTTAGTTGATGACACTCTTCAGTGTAGTGGGCATGATCAATGTAGTACTTGCAATACAATCTCTTATCTCTCTAGGAAAAAGTGTTCTTTAAGGGGCCGGCTGCTCTGAAGAGGTTTTGATTCTTGTAGCATGTGTAGATTACCTTGATACTGTGGATCAAATGTGTGAAGGTTTCTTTGGTGGGAACATGCTAACCTTCCTGTCCAGGCTTAGAAATCTCTCATCCTTATTCTTTTGATCATTCTCCCAATCAAATCTCCCATTATTCACCTCCTTCCGCTTGACGTCATGGCCTAACCCACCGCTCTTAGCTGGTTCTAGCTAAGATCTTACCTACTTCTCCACGGTCTCAGTAGTCAACCCGATCCTCCTAGCTTTAATTATGGCTTCCGAGAAAGACTTAAAGTGGAGTTTTCCTAATTGGCTGAAGACCCCTCTATCATTGGTCCCTCCCAAGAAAGCGTGTAGGACCTTCACATGTCTAGGTGCCTATGTCTTATTGGTTGTCTCATGGAAGTGATTTACATAATCCAGAAGAGGCTCCCTAGGGTATTGTTTGATGGTGTTGAAATTGATTACAAGCATCTTTGTGGATTTTTGAGCCTATAAAGTTGGCTAAAAATTGGATGCTCATATCATCAAATGAGTCTATCTTCCTCGGTGTGAGGGATTGGTACCACATAATGATAGCCTCTTTCAATGTGACGTGGAAAGCCCGACGCATCAACTCATCCCCTAATCCATTTAACATCACCGTAGTCTCATAGGTTTCAATATGATCATGTGGATCATGAGTCCCATCATACCTCTCCATGGGAGGTGGTCTAAACTTTTAGGACAAAGAAACTTCTAAGACTCATTGGGTAAATGGACCCTATAGCTTTTTAGAAGCGAGGTTAGCTTCCTTCTTGATGAGTGTCTCAAACTCGCGATTACTCCATTTAGATTTTGGGCGGCATTCTTGGTTTTCTCCGCCCTTATCTCATCCCTGAGGTTGTCTGAATCAACTACGACTTCCATTATAGGATTGGCGTTGGAATGCCCTTCGTCTTCTTCTAGCTACTTGCCCTTAGTCTTGCTAGGGTACTTAGGCTATTGTGACGGCGGGGTTTACACTCGTGCCACTCATATGAATTATAAATCCTTCCTTATATCGGCTCTGATACAAGGAAGAGCATCCGTCAACCGCTCAACCACTCCTCGATCTACTGTTTGGGCATCCTCCGCCATATTCCTCTCAATCTTCTTAAGGAGTTGGACTAAGTCCGCTCCCTCACTCCCAATAAGCATATTAATACGTGAAGTTGCGCCCTCTTCCGAGTGCAGATTGTGCCCTAGTTTGGGTTCTCCTTTCTAGGGGTGGCAGCGGGTTCACACCTCCCCATCCATGTCCTTCGGCAACCATGTTTTATGTATTCCCTATCGTCTCTCCTCCCTACTCCATCTTACTGATTGCCTTTGTGATTTAAACACCTATTATATTGAAGCTTTGATTATGAAGACTTAAATCGTTTCCACAATCGACGCCAAATTATTAATATTGATTTCTGTATTGATGGAGGCATCCTCAGGTAATAATGTGCTCCAAAATTAGATCGACCTGCAAAGACAAACGATGAGAAATTTCGTTTGGAAATTCGTTATTGTGTTATGGGCACAGACAAACAGTGTCCTATTGAGTTATGACCACATCCTCGTCTGCCCTAGATCTTCCAACTAGTCTTTGGCCAAAGATAGGCCTAGCTCTTGGTTGCTGAGGCTGTCAGTCAACTAACCCCAACAATAGTGATGGATTGTTATTGCTCACGTGGAAGGGGATTTTGACTTTTATTTGTCCCTTAGTGAAGTGCTTTTCACACCCTTTTAGAGCGACTTCTACTGAAACAAAGATTATGTTTCGACAGCCTTCAAATTTCTTGGACACCATTTTAGCTCATGATGCATGTAATTTTGAAGCCATGATGATTCTCTTGATAGCTATTTTTTTTTTCTCCTTTTTTTCATAATTAACAAAAAAAAAAAAGTTGCATCTTGCATACGGTTTATTCCAAACCTTTTAAATGTTTGTTTTCCCAAAATGAAAATAAGAGAAGAAATTTAAAGCTTAAGTTACGTGTTAATGTATTTAAAAGTCAATATAATTAAAAATAATTTATCAATGCCTATTAAATAGGGAAAGAGAAGTTTTAATATACTTCTGAATATTTTATTCCAACTAAGTAAGTTAAGGCATATTAATATTTAATAATAAAAAATATTGATATAATAATAATTCAAGATTGATTGAAATAAAATACACTTGAAATACTTATACTTAAAGAACACTACATATGTAACGTTGATTTGATAAATAAAATATGGTACCCAAAAAAAAAAAAGATAAGACTTAAAAATAATAATAATAATAATAATAATAATAATAATAATAATAATAATAATAATAATAGAAACAAAAATACAAGTTTGATAGAAAATAAAAGAAGTCGATCCATCATTATTCGATTGAAAAGAATGAACTAAAAGGGAAAAAAAGATATTTGGATTATATATTACGATTTAAAAAGAAAGATAATATATAAAATTATATTAAATTTTTATTTTTTAATTAATTTTTAATAATTATAAAATATTTATAAAAATTTAAAAATTTTATTTTTTTTTCGATTATCCAATTTCATACGCTTTCACTATTAGAAACAAAAAAATAAAACTCGTTTGATGGAGTTCCGAACTTAAAGCTAGATTTGGAGCTTTGTTTTTTTTTTTTTTTTTTCGACGGCCAAGGCAATAAGACAGTGACATAAAATTGAAAAAGATGATAAAAAAATATATTTTTTTAATTTTTTAATTATTTAAAAGATATTTTATTATAACATATTAAATTATATCTACCGAAAAATAATTTTTTTAAAAACATATTTCAAAATGCACAAATAAACAGGCCCACCGTTTATTTGGCCCAAGAAAAAAAGAAAGAGATAAAAACTACCACAAATTGTATGTTTTCCACGTGGGGGGACCTCACTCGCGGCAAAACGCGCGTGATTCCGTTAAGTTCGTTGTCGCTTCACCTGGCCATTTTTCTTAAATATTATTCACCCACCCACCACAAAAATGGATCCCCCCTCCCTATATTTTATATTTTGCTTCTTTCTCCCTTTCTTTTTCTTTCCCTCGTTTCGTTTTGTTTTTCTGCTTTTTCAATCCCTCCTAGGCTCTCATATACATTTTGATTCTCCACATTTTTACCTCACCCTCTTTATTTCATAATCATCATCACTACCTTTCTTACTAAAGCATCCAGATCCCTTTTTTTTTTTTTTTGTTTCCCTCCAGTTTGGTTGCTTGTATATATATTATCTCTGATTTCTGGGCCTCTTAGGTTCTGATTCAGATTCACATTAAAAATAAAAAAATAAAGCCATTCTCTTTGCTTAGATTAAGGGTTACTTAAGTTTCCATCTTTTCTTCTCATAGAAATCCTATCATTTGATTTGCTGCTTCAAGAACCCCATATAAGATCTTTCTTGTGTAGCTTCCTCTGTATAAATTCAGGTACCTACTTCCTCTTTCCTCTTGTTAGTAGTAGTTTCAATTTTTGCATGGTTTTTTCTTTCTCTTTTTTTTTTTTTCTTTTTTTCTTTCGGAATAGAGAAATTGGAGACTGAAATGGAATATGTTCTCTGTTTCTGAAATGGTTCCCAAGGGTGAAAAATGAAGCTTGCTAATCTGGGTTTTGGCTAGAAAGAGGAAAGAGAGTTCTGTATTATTATTAATCAGAACCAGTTCAGAGGGAAAAAAAGAAGAAAAAAAAACAGAGGTTCCTTTTTTCTTAATGGAGGAATCCACAGAACACCACCAATCTGAGGGTGAAAACAATTTACCCAAGAAAAAGATGAAAAAGCAGTTGACGGGAAAACGGGACGACACGCCCTTGCATTTGGCTGCAAGGGCCGGAAGTATCGTAGATGCAATGGAGATTTTAAATGGGAAAGGGGAGCAGGAATTGAAGGAATTGCGTGGGAAACAAAACCAATCAGGAGAAACAGGTCTTTATGTTGCTGCAGAATATGGCCGTGTTGATTTGGTAAGGGTGATGATCCAGTTCTATGACCTTACTGATGCTGGAATCAAAGCTAGAAATGGGTTTGATGCCTTTCACATTGCCGCCAAACAAGGAGATTTGGGTATGTATCTTTCATTTTTTATTTCTATTTCTATATTTTTGAATTTTCTGAGTTAATATTTGTTTATTTATTTTTTCAATTTTGCAGAGGTATTGAAGGTTCTTCTGGAAGCCCACCCAGAATTGGCTATGACTGTAGATATATCGAACACCACGGCTCTACACACGGCTGCTACTCAAGGGCATATTGAGATAGTAAGTCTTTTACTAGAAGCTGGGAGTGGTTTAGCGACCATTGCTAGAAGCAATGGGAAAACGGCTTTGCATTCCGCAGCCAGAAATGGGCATTTGGAGGTTGTTAGACTGCTTTTAGAGAAAGAGCTGGGTGTTGCCATAAGGACCGATAAAAAGGGCCAAACAGCACTTCACATGGCGGTCAAGGGCCAAAATTTAGAGGTGGTTGAGCAGTTGATTCAAGGTGATCCTTCTTCCATTAACATGGTCGATAATAAGGGCAACACGGCTCTTCATATAGCCGCTCGAAAGGGTCGGGATCAGGTACAAATTGGTACCTTTGTGCTTTTTTTTTTTTTGGCTCTTAGATTATGTGATAATTGATATCATATCACGTCTCATATTAGAAACAGACAAGCTAAAATGCGTATTTTATACTTTGCGTGATTCACTATTAGCTTCTCCTGCTTATGCCTTTTGTGGTGAATCAGGTACGTAATTGTGGACTGCTTAGAGTTGTTACACTTCTTTCTTTTACTCAGAATGGTTTGTTTTTGCAGATTGTTAAATTATTACTCGGACACAACGAAACGGACACGAGAGTGGTCAACCGGTCCGTGGAAACCGCATTGGACACAGCCGAGAAAATGGCCCAACCAAACATAACCACCATCCTCAAAGACCACAATGTCCCAAGTGCCAACACCATGAAGCCGCAACCACTAAACCCAGCCCGGGAATTGAAACAAACTGTAAGTGACATCAAGCACGAAGTCTCGTACCAACTCGAACACACACGACAAACCCGACGACAGGTCCATGGGATTGCCAAACGTCTTTTCAAAATGCAATCTGAGGGCCTCAACAATGCCATAAACTCGACAACAGTTGTTGCAGTTCTCATCGCGACAGTCGCCTTTGCTGCCATCTTCACCATCCCTGGCCAATACATTGATTCGGAAGATCAGGTTAAAGACGGGAAGGTCCTAGGAGAAGCCCATATCGCTCATAAAATAGGCTTTGTCATCTTCTTCATTTTCGATTCCATTGCTCTCTTCATCTCCCTAGCTGTTGTCGTGGTTCAAACTTCGGTTGTAGTGATAGAGAGCAAGGCGAAGAAGCAAATGATGGCGGTTATTAACAAGTTGATGTGGTTGGCTTGTGTGCTCATTTCGGTTGCTTACTTGGCGTTATCTTTTATTGTGGTTGGGGAGCATGGAAAGGGATTGGCTATAGGTGTAACGATTATTGGAGCGACGATTATTGCTTCTACGTTGGGGATTATGACTTATTGGGTCATTAAGCACCGGATCGAGGACTCGAACTTACGAAGCGTACGGAAATCGTCAATGGGGAGTCAGTCTAAGTCGATGTCACATTCGGTTATTATGTCGGAGTCTGAGCTCTTTAATAACGAGTATAAGAAAATGTTCGCAATTTGAAAATAATCTCATGAACACCAGAAAACAAAGAATGTATATGAGAACTTGGAAAGTTGTACGGATACGATTTTGTTACGGTGCCGGAGATATGTTATTACTACTGCCAAACACTCTTCTTCTCTTTGTGGTTATGAAACCACAAGACTATCGGGGACAATTGATTTCATTTTTTGAGGGAGAATGAAATTAGAATGATTATTATTTATTTGTTTGGTTTGTTTTCACCTAAAATAAAAAATTATTTTGTTTCCTCAAACTTTCAAAATAAAAAATTAATCATTACATCTATAAGATAGAATGGAAGAACTCATTCGTTTACATAATTTTTTTTCATAATATTTAAATTTTTATAAAAATATCCTATAATTTCTTAAAAAATAATTCAAAAAATACAAGAAATCATTAAAATTTATAATCAAAATCATATCTTGTAACACATTCTTTATACAATCAGACAAGCAACATGGAATCAATCATTTCATTCTCCCTATTCTCATTCTTATTACAATTTTCATTCATTAGGAAATTGAACAATCATCCCCTCAATTCTCTAATAATAAAATGCACTGTGAAGGCTTAGATGTTCTTATTGAAACTTAAAGCCTGCAAACTTCCAAATATTCATGAATCAGTATGTATATGACCGCTTGGAGAAGGAGATGGAAACCTTAATCGTTTCAGCGTCCTCAGGAAGTCTTCTGTCAGCTGATTCCCACTCGATCAATGAAGCTAAAGTAGAACGCGACTCAAGTAGGGCGTCTGAGTCAAATGAAACTGTCAGTGATAGTGGTAGTAGTAGACAGACAATGGAGAAAGGATCAAAGAAGAAAAAGGGAAAGTCTTCTGGTGGCAATGTATCAGGTGCAGCTGAAGTTGGTGTGGATGACCTGGATTATGTTCCAACAAAATCTAAGAAAAAAACCAAAAGAAAGGCAAGGATACAGCATCTGCACAACTGTCAGAATCAAAAGCAACCTCTAAAAAAGAATCAGTGAAATTAAAAGAAGACACTCTCAATGTTCCTTCTGAAGAATGGGTTATGCAGAAGATTATGATACTGGTTCCTGATTTTGCAGAACAAAGTCAGTTGATTCTGAATTAAGTTATACCACTTACGTATTGGTTATCTGTCTTCCAGCTGATTCTGGCATATAAATTTTATAGATCTAGGTGATCCCCAAACTATCATTGCATCTTTCGCAAACTATGTGAGATCTATGCTTGTCAACTCTTGGAAAGAGAGAAAGAAGGCACTGTTTACAGAAAATACCCAGAGAATGAAACGCTTGACTGATAATTTGCAACCAAAACTTGATGCGGTCAGCTTTGTTATTCTGTCTTTTTTCGTTGATTTCACTATATTAGTTGCTCCGTCGGGTATTAGAAATTAGAAACCTATGAGTAAGGAAACCTCCATATGCTGAACTGTGTCATATTTTTCTTTTTGTTTTCCTCTTCTTTCCAGTCTTTCTTAAATTTGCTGCTGTATGAGAAAGTGCTAGATCTGTTTGAAGATGACCAATCAACTTCCGTAAGTTTTCCTTAAGTGACTAACCTTTTGAGAGCTTTCTGTTGCATATGGATTGGGTCAAAGACATTAACCATGATTCACAGGTTATTTTGCACTGGCATTTGTTTAAGAACAACCGTTGCATCTATTCTGGATGTGCTATTTTTTAACATGGTAACACTAGGGATTTCAGGCTGTAATTTGAGTACTCACGGAATAGAGTGTTCTAAATACTTCTTCCTTTCTTTTGGCCCTCAGGACGAATGATAGTTATTCAAAGCAGGAATTGAACTTGGTATGAACCTTGTGTCCGGTTTACTAAATGTAATGTCCAAGTAGTCTTCAAACTAGAAGATTCGGATCACGTCCCTACTCAATCGTACAATTGCTTGGTTTTATGTATCTACAGAATCTTTGTTAACAGTGTGTTTTGTGCTTTTTCCTGCAGTCTTCCCTCAATGGATCAGCTTCAAACCTCCCGGAAAGTACTGGAAGATGGTTTGGCACAACATTTTCTGGTCAGTCTGGTGCAACCTCCTCTGTTTTTCATCACTCTGGTAAGTATATGTTGCAGGAAGTTTATTGTCTTACTGTTTACACTCTTCAAAATTTATGAATCCTGGAGATCCCTTCTACAGGATCTATTCAGGGGCTGCATCACATTCATGGGAACTTCAATATTCCCAGCATGTCAGGTGCACTACCATCGAGGAACTCAACAATGAATAATGTTCTATCTGGTGCGGTTCAACAACTTACTGGAAGCCTCTCAAGTGGAAGATTTGCGTCAGGTAACCTTCCTGTTGCTCTATCTCAGGTACCTGCAAATACATGCCATTCTATTTACTGCTCTTATAGTTTATTGCAGTACATGCTCTCTCTCTCTCTCTCACTGCTGTATTTGTAGCATAAACTACACGGACATTGTTTCTCGTTTAAATATCTTCTGCAGTTATCTCATGGAAGCTCACATAGGCATTCGGGAGTTACAAATAGAGGAGGTATAAGTGTTGTAGGAAATCCTGGGTTTAGTAATCACACAAATGGTGTTGGCCGTTCCATACCTGGAATTCTCCCTACTCTAGTGCAATTGGTAACCAGAATGCTGTTACAGGATTGGGTGTATCCCCAATCTTGGGAAATACAGGTCCTCGGATTTCAAGCTCTATGGGAAGGTTGCTGGAGGAAACATTGGAAGGAGTATAAACTCCAGTGGAGGGTTATCAGTACCTGGTCTTACTTCTTGCTTAAACCTTGGTGCAAATAGTGGATCTGAAGTCTGAGTCTGCAAGGGCAAAATCGTTTGACGAGCAGTGGGCTTCCACAAGGTATGCTACCCAATTTGATCGATCATCATGATAATTATTTAAGAGTACAGGTCAAAGATATTCTATGATGTATTTATGTGTATTATTTTCATTGCCCTGTTATTAATGTTGTTTGTTCTAAGTTGATGAACCCCTATGAGTTTTACAAAAGATTATCATGTTTGTTTTGTCAAAGACTTTGGTTTTTTCATTTGAACTGTCGTGGGTCCAACAAGTTTAAATTAAGCAGAGTCAGGAACAAAGTTGTTTATGATTCTTTAACAGGCTTTTGTAACAGTTTTCGACCAATGACATGTCCAAACAATTTTGACATATGGGCAGTGGATATTTATGGCAACTTAAAATGGAAAGTGAAGTATTTAAACATGTGGAGAGATAGGTGCAAATTACACTGCAGCTATTGGATGATTTTTGTTTAATATGTTTAGAAGTCAATAATGGGCTAATGGCTATACTAAATTTTGTAGATGACTTTCTATCTTCAGGATCTCCACAGGTTATGTCGATGTTGTGTAGTTCCATGGGAATGTTGAATGATGTGAATGCTAATAATGATGTGAACGCTAATAATGATAGTTCTCCATGTCTAGTCTAGACTCGGAGGAGTAAAGTATTGGACTGATGTGCTTGAGATTAGATTAGGGGGAGTAAAGTATGAGCTGCTGAGCTTGGGCCTTTGTCGTGATTTCTTGGGAGTAATTCTTCTACTGGATCTTGCGAGTTTGGGTACGTATCTGGATCCCAGGGAGGAGAAGGGAGAATGAAAATTCAGTATCTATCAGGAGTGATGGTCGGGTTGGCATGGGCCAAGAAATCCCTGAGGGAGAGCTTAAGTTGTGGCCATTAGCTAGGGAGGTCATAAATTATCCGGAAGAAATAGGTTGAGTTTCTAGTAGTGAGAGATACTAAGATTTTATTAAAACAGTATGGCATGGAGAACATAAAGACTGCCCTACTAAGAGGTTGGCTTAGGTTCCAGACATTATACTAGCATGGGAGTCTGTACAACTCTTTCCTCCACCATGAAAGGGGGGGGGGGGGGATCATTCTAGAAGGTCTAAATCAGGGAGGTTTGGTTATTGGAGTTGAGGAGGTAGTCGTGCAGCTTAATCAAGGAGAAGGCGACCGGATGGGTGAGGGTGGAAATGCACCAGAGGTAGGAAAGGGTCTTGGTGCCAAAGGCATGGGCAGGGAGATGACAACATTGTAGTCTTCATCAGGGGTTACCAGATAGAGGATTGGGGGAGCGCTGACATGTCCGATAAGCCGGGCCCGGGGATGGTCAGGAGAGCATGTTCGGGATAATATTATGGGAACCCTTTAGATGAGAGGAAGAGAAGTTGTAGCTATCGAACCAGACTTTGAGTCTTAAGAGGAGAAGGTCAGGAAGGACTTTGTTTTTAAACTCAATGACTCTAGGGAAGTTGGAGTTGTCCATTTCTATTTTAAACTTATGCTCCCGTAAGAAGAAGTCGAACTTTTCTATGTCATACTTATCTGCTAAGACTTCTTTATACACAATGTGGTAGTGGAGCTGTTCTGCTTTATACTTTCCACTACCATGCGCATAATAATGTCTTTTCCCATGCAAGCCTTCTAGAAGGACTGCACCCCAATAAAGATCCGAGGCGTCTGTTTGAAGGATCCTTCTCCAATGGTGGGAATGTGCAAATGCAGAGGGTTTTGGGTACCTTCTTTTAACAATCTGACCGCCTAAGATTGGGTTTTTTTCCATGGGGATGAATTTTTCTTTAACATATCTAAGAGGGGGCTAATTAGCTCAAAGACTTTAGGGATAAAATTCCTAACATAGTTTACTGTTCCGAGGAACTGTTGGACTTAACTGTGAGGTTTTCTACAGGAAACTTTAGCAGTTCATGAGCTATGTGTGGTCATGGGGAGAAGGTTCCCTTAGAGAAGATATACATTCCTAGGAAGTCAATCTCTTCTCTTGCAACTAGGCTTTTACGCTCAGAGAGCATGATGCCATGGGCCTCAACAATCCCTAGGAACTAGTGTAATAGCTTTTGGTGCTCTTCGTGAGTCTTGTTGAATAGCAGAACATCGTCAATGTAAATGAGGGCAATATTAAGGATGGGCTGAAGAATCATAGTCATGATGGCTTTTTGGAATATGGAAGGTGTTGGCTTCATCCAAAAAGGGAGGACTCGCCATTAGTATTAGGCATTTGGGCTGCAGAAGGTTGTCTTGGGCCTATTGGCAGGCTGGATCCCAAGTTGCCAAAAGGCTCCTTTTAGATCGAATAGGGAGAATAGCTTCACGTCACCTAGGTGAATGAGGAAGGTGGAAATGTTGGGTTGTGAGAACTTATCGTCCACCAAGAACCGATTCAAAGGCTTGTAATCGATCACGAGCCGTTTTTTCTTCCTTGCCTTTTTAGCCCTTTTTTCCACATAAAAGGCTTTACAGACCCAATGTGAGCTCGTGGGCTTAATAAGGCCTTGGAGAAAGAGGGACTCACATCCTTGTCTAGCCAGGAGGAGGTCCGAAAGGGGACATCCCTAGATGGGATGCTTTAGTAGGAATAACATCTTCAGTAAGCTTAAAAGGGAGAGAGACGAAGAACGCTTCATTCTTCTATAGGGGAGCTGGATGGGAAATTCGGCGTGGCTTTCGGCAAAGAATTCTTTGGCTTTATCAAGAATTAGCTGGTAGCCTAAGGGGCTATGGATAGAGTACAACTTTTGGGTATTAGAAAATGGCTTAAAGTCTTATTGATACTGGATCCCTCTGGGTAAGATCTTGGGATTCTAGAACTGGCACTAGACGTCCCATCCCAAGAGTAAATCTTTTTCAGGGAGGGGACTCCTAGTAAGCCTGACCTATACAACATAGTTTGGAAATAATTTTATCCCAACCTTTTTCTTGGTCATTAGGGTGGTTTTGAACAGTTCTCCGTTGGCCGCGCTCTGAAATGTTGTTCTTGGTGGCTCCAATAAGACGAGTGGGGGACCTTGAGGTTTAACATAGATCTATAGGCACTTATGTCGACATAGGCGATAACGTCTATAGGCTTTGCATATTTCTCAGTTAGGATCTTGACCTCAACATGTGGACTAGTGATTAGTGACTAGTATTTAGGCTAGTTGGTCCAACTCTACTAGTGACTAGGCTTCTTTTATGGATTGGACTGTGAAGGCATCCGACATGTCAGACTTTGACTCTGAAAATGGGTTGTCGTCCGAAACTTCTAGGAGGATAATAACTATTCTACCATCGAGGTCTTTTTGTTAGGAGTATATGGATTCTAGATCAGTATCGAAATCATAGCTTAGGGATCCAGTATCAGCAGAGATAAATGGCGGCAGCCAAGAGAGACTTATGAGAAATCTCTCTCGGAGAAATCCACCAAATGGCCCTAGCCTCTGTTGAAAAGATATGCGACACCCAACCCTTATTGGCAGGAATGCTAAAAAGAAAAATCGAAGTTCAAAATAATATGCAAAAAACCCTACTTGGAGATCAAGTGTAAGGATGATAGGAGCGACTGCAAGACTAAGAAGAAGTCTCATCTTAGTAGTGATCCTCCTCTTGACAGAAAGAAAACGAAGAAGTTCAAGTTCTTCAAGAAGAAGAAACAAAAGGGTCAAGGAAAGTCATCCATGTGTTATATCTGCAAGAAAAAGGGGCACTTTGCAAAATTTTGCCCCTCTAGACCTAATTAATCTTCTAAAATGATTAGCCAAGTCAAAACCACAGACCCAAGCTATGATTTCGATGCTAATCTAGAATCCATATACTCCAAACAAACAGACTTCTATGGTAACACGGTTTTTGTTCTTCTAGAAGTTTCAGACGATAACCCATTTTTGGAGTCAGAGTCCAACACGTTGGATGCCTTCATAGTCCAATTCACAGAAGAAGCCCAGTCGCCAGTAGAGTTGGACCAACTAGCCCAAATACCAGTTACTAGTCTGCATGTTGAGACTAAGATCCTAACTAAGAAATATGCAAAGCCCATAGATGTCATCAGCTACATCGACACAGGTGCCTATAAATCTATGTTAAACCCCAAGGTCCTCCACTCATCCTATTGGAGCCACTAAGAACAACATTTCAAAGTGGCCAACATAGAACTGTTCAAAACCACCCTGATGACCAAGAAAAAGGTTGGGATAAAACTATTTCCAAACTATGTTGTCTGGATCAGGCTTACTAGGAGTCCCCTCCCTGAAAAAGATTTACTATTGGGATGAGTCGTTTAGTTCCAGTTCCAGAACCTCAGGATCTAGCCTAGAGGGATCCAGTATCAGCAAGACTTTAAGCCATATTCCAATACCCACAAGCTATACTCTATCCATAGCCCCTCGGGCTACCATCTAATTCTTGATAAAGCCAAAGAATTCTTTGCTGAAAGTCATCCCGAATTTCCCATCCAACTCCCGTATGGAAGAATGAAGCGTTCTTCGTCTCTTTCCCTTTTAAGCTTACTGAAGATGTCAGTCCTACTAAAGCATCCCATCTAGGGATGTCCCTTTTTGGACCTCCTCCTAGCCAGACAAGGATGTGAGGCTCTCTTTCTCTAAAGCCTTATTGAGCCCATGAGCTCACCTTAGGCATGTAAAGCTTTTTATGTGGAAAAAAGAGCCGAAAAGGCAAAGAGGAAAAAATGGCTTGTGATCAATTATAAGCCTTTGAACCGGTTCTTGATGGATGATAAATTCTCACTGCCCAACATCTCCACCTTCCTCATTAGCTTAGGTGATGCGAAGCTATTCTCCATGTTCGATCTAAAATGAGCATTCTAGCAACTTGAGATCTAGCTTGCTGATAGGCCCAAGATAGCCTTCTACATCCCAAATGCCCAAGATACCAATGGCGGGTCCTCCCTTTAAGGCTAAAGCCAGCACCTTCCCTATTCTAAAAGGCCATGACTAGGATTTTCCTGCCTATCCTTAATACTGCCCTCATCTATATTGATGATGTCCTGCTATTCAGCAAGATTTACGAAGAGCACTAAAAGTTATTACACCATTTCTTAGGGATCATTGAGCCAGATGGCATCATGCTCTCTGAGCATAAAAGCCTGGTTGTAAGAGAAGAGATTGACTTCCTAAGAATGCATATCTTTAAGGGAACCTTCTCCCTAGGACCACACATAGCCCATGAACTGCAAAAGTTCCTTGAAGAAAACCTCACAGTTAAGCAAGTCCAATAGTTCATCGAAATAGTAAACTATTTAGGGATTTTATCCAAAATAGCCCCCTCTTAGATATGTTGAAGAAAAATTCACCCCTATGGGGAAAAATCCAATCTCAGGTAGTCATATTGTTAAAAGAAATTACCCAAAACCCTCTGTCTTACACATTCCCACCATTGGAGAAATGATCTTTTAAATAGATGTCTTAGATCTTTAGTGGGGTACAATCCTCCTAGAAGACTTGCATAGGAAAAGACATTATTGTGCGTATGGTAGTGGAAAGTTTAAAGCATGACAACTCTATTACCACACTGTGTATAAAGAAGTCTTAGCAGTTAAGTATGACATAGAAAAATTTGATTTTTTCTTACGAGGGCATGAGTTTAAAATAGAAATGGACAACTCCAGCTTCCCTAGAGTTCTTGAGTTAAAAAACAAGGTCCCTCCTAACCCTCTCCTCTTAAGGCTCAAAGCCTAGTTTGATAGGTATAACTTCTCTTCCTCTCATATAAAGGGTTCCCAAAATATTATCTTGGACGTGCTCTCTCAACCATCCCTGGCCTGACTCATCGAACCTGTCAGCGCTCCCCCAATCCTCTATCATGTAACCCCTGATGAAGACTATGATGTTGTCATTTCCCTGCCAGCAGCAGCTAAGTGGGCCTTCCCTCCTGGCCTCCCCTCTGAACCCTCCGTTGAACAAATCCAAGCCTTTGCCCTCGAAAACATCCTCCACTTCAAAGACCAGATTGTCAGCCAGAACTACGTCCATTATTACCCTCGGCTAACACAAAAGGCCCTTAACCTCTTTATAATCCACCCTCATAATGCCCACGCCTTTGGCACCAAGACCCTTTTCTACCATTGGTGCGTTTCCACCCTGTTTACCTATCTGATCGCCTTTTCCTTGATTAAGCTGCACGACCATTGTAAATCAAAGTGTATATAATGACTATAATAATAATAATAATAAGAAAAAATTTAATAATAATAATAATAATAATAATAATAATAATAATAATAATAATAATAAGAAAAATAATAATAATAAGAAAAATTTTGTAGTAAATCGAGTTATTAAAATTGTACATAGCTCCAATGCAATGTATAAAATAGTAGTCCCTTCCAAGGTGGAGGGTGGCTGCCTAATATATCTACCCGTTTGTTGTTCACCGCAAAATAGGGAACACGTAGGCAAGCGTTTGACTTTGGAAGTAGACAGCTGGAGCCTTTGCGCCAGGCACAACTTCATTTTAAAAATCTAAGCCGTCCCTTCATATTCAAAGTTACCTATGGATCTCTTCTTAATATTATAAATTTAAATAAAAATTATAAATATATATATTTTAATTTTATTTTAAATTATAAATATTTTTCTTAATTTAATTTTTTTATATTACAACTTCTCTAATCTCCTGATTTTAATTTTTGTTTTTATTCTTTTGATAGTTGGATCCTTGCATTAATTGCCACGTAATTAGTGAATTAGAATACCAATCAACAAATCACAATATTCCCATCAAGCGGTCAAAAACCGCTGTCCTCTCCCTTTCTCCCTCTCCTTTAGTCAAAGTCAACATTTACAACTCCTCTTCTTCTTCTTCTTCTTCTTCTTCTACTTCCAGTTTTGGCATGCACGTCCGCCCGGGACTCCAACTCCTTTTTTTGTGTTTGGCTTGAAAAAAAGGAAAACTGTTCTCTCATATTTGTTGAGTCATTTTAATTGATAATAAAAAAAACTCTGAGCTTGTCAATAATCAATCATACTTTCCGATGCTAAAATGCGATTATTTTTCTTTTTTATTTTTATTTTTATTTTTATTTTTATTTTTTATTTTTATTTTTATTTTTATTTTTATTTTTTGGAATGTATAATTAATTATACTTAATGTATGGATCTAGAAGTTTTATTTTTACAGGAAGAGAATTTAAAATGCATTTTTTTATTTATTCAAAATTTAAAATACTTAATATAAATAATAATTGAAAAAATTAAATTTTATATTTTAAATATATTATTGATCAATATCATACAATATGATACCATATTTTTAAAAGTTAATACTGAAAAAATAATAATATAAGAAATAAAGAATCACTTTTTTTTTTAATTTTTATTTTTATTTGATAGCTAACATGCCATGTGCCTCACAGCATTCCCATTCCCTGTCACTGTTATTTATTTAGTGCTTGAATTAATGATTTAGTGGACCTAAAATTAATGTCACCAATTTTTGTTTTTATGTTTCGTTCCAATATCTAATACACTCGTCTAATTTAATTGCGGAACTTATTTTAAAAATAAAAATAAAAATAAAAATAAAAATAAAAATAAAAATAAAAATAAAAATAAAAATAAAAATAAAAATAAAAATAAATAAAAATAAAAATATTAATTACTTCCACCATTAAAGCCCAAAAGCCCTCCCCCAAATCTTTCTTAATTTTATCTTCTATAGAGTTGCGTCTCTCCTCTTTACCTCTCACACTGTCTGTGCGAAGTTTTTCTCATCAGCTTTTAGTCTTTAAGGTCAGCCTGTAAAACTTGGTCGGCTTCCCAAATACCTTATTGACTCTGTCTTCGTATTTCGATTTATTATTATTGTATTTTTCCTCTGCTGTTTATTTCTGGTTTTGCATTAATCTATTGCAGGAAAAGAAGAGGGGAAAAAAACAACCTCAAAAGAAGTTTGAAACTCTCCCACAACTCAATCTTAGATTTACCCAAAAAAAAAAATCCATCTGGGTCTGTCTTTTATGGAGCTCGTCTAATCGAATCATTCGAGTTCTGTTTCTCTCTTCTTCTTCTTCAATCAAGTAATTTACTTGGTTTATAATATCAGTTCAATTTTTTTTTCTTTCTTATTCATGGGCAAGCTCTAGAGCTCCTTAAAACAATCCCTAATTTTGAGCACTATCATTTATAGGTAAATCTGGTGATAATGGGTCATACAAGACTAGAATTCCTCATCTGGGTCCTATCCATTTTCTGTTTTACTTGGATTTCTAGTGGGTTCAATCCAGTAGACAATTACCTTATAGATTGTGGATCATCCACCCCTACTTCGGTTGGTCAGAGAAACTTCTCTTCCGATGATTCCGCCGCGAAATATCTTTCAACCCCTCAAGACATACTTGCGAAGAACGCCACCTCTTTGAGCTCTACTTCCAATTCATCTAATAATCCACAACTCTATCAAACTGCAAGAGTTTTTACCGCAGCTTCAAAGTATACGTTTCCAATCAAGCAGATCGGAAGGCATTGGATCCGCCTTTACTTCTACCCATTTTCTTATACCGGCTACAATTTAACCTCTGCCCATTTTTCCATATCAACCCAAAACCATGTCCTTGTCACCAATTTCGCTCCCCCTAAAACCCCCCTGGTCAAGGAGTTCTCCATCAATCTAACCTCAGACTCCCTCGTAATTACGTTCACACCATCAGAGAATTCCTTTGCATTCTTGAACGGAATCGAAGTAGTTTCCATTCCAGACACGATCATAACAGACGATGCGATTAACGTCAACCCACGCGGTCAATTCCAAGGGTTGTTAACTCAAGCATTAGAAACAGTTGCCCGGGTCAACATGGGCGGGCCCCAGGTGACATCTGACGCCGATATCCTCTGGCGAAACTGGGTCCCGGATCAATCGTTTCTGGTCCAACAAAACTTGGCAAAAAACTTTTCAAACATTCCAGCTGTCCAATACATTCCAGGAGGGGCGACTGAAGATATTGCTCCAAAATCTGTTTATGGGACTGTATCTGAAATGAACTCAGCAGCTGACCCGAACTACAATTTCAATATGACATGGCAGTTTGAGGTGGACCCTGGGTTCCAGTACCTTGTCCGGCTTCACTTTTGCGACATCGTGAGTCAATCTCTTAACCAACTTTACTTCTCTATTTACCTCGACTCATATATTGTCGCCCAGGATTTTGATCTCTCTTCAGAAACTAATGCTCTAGCTGCTGCTTATTATATGGATGCTGTTTCAATGGTAACTAGTAGTAACATGATCCGGGTTAGTATTGGTCCGTCTAGTCTATCCGGTAATAACCCTGATGGCATTCTGAATGGGCTGGAGCTAATGAAGATGAACAATTCGGAAGGTAGTCTTGCCAGAGCGGGCGGGTATATTGGTAATTCTTCGGATTCAAGTTCGAATAACAAGAATATTGGTGTGATAGTTGGAGCAAGTGTTGGAGCAGTTATTGCTGTTATATTATTAGGGATTCTGTTCATATGCTGTAGAAAGAGAAGACGGGAGATGCTCCGTGCCGAGTCTAAGACGTGGATTCCATTATCGATCAATGGTGGAAATTCACATACCATGGCGAGTAAATATTCAAACAGAACGATCACGAGCATTGGTTCAAACTATGGATATAGGATCCCGTTCCTTGCTGTTCAAGAAGCTACAAATAATTTCGACGAAAGTTGGGTTATAGGGATAGGCGGGTTTGGAAAAGTATACAAGGGAGTTCTAAATGAAGGAACAAAAGTAGCTGTTAAGAGGGGAAACCCTAAATCCCAACAGGGATTAGCTGAGTTTCAAACCGAAATCGAAATGCTGTCTCAATTCCGGCATAGACATCTTGTCTCGCTTATTGGGTATTGTGATGAAAAGAATGAAATGATCTTGGTTTATGAGTATATGGAGAATGGGACCTTAAAGGCTCATTTATATGGCTCGAATCTTCCGAGCTTGAGTTGGAAGGATCGGCTCGAAATATGCATAGGATCAGCTAGAGGGCTTCATTATCTTCACACGGGTTATGCAAAACCGGTCATTCATCGGGATGTTAAATCGGCTAATATCCTGCTTGATGAGAAGCTGATGGCTAAGGTAGCCGATTTTGGGCTTTCAAAAACTGGGCCCGAAATCGACCAGACCCATGTTAGTACTGCGGTGAAGGGTAGTTTTGGGTATTTAGATCCAGAGTATTTTAGACGGCAACAGTTGACGGAAAAGTCCGATGTGTATTCTTTTGGGGTTGTTTTGTTCGAGGTGCTTTGTGCTAGGCCTGTTATAGACCCGTCACTTCCTAGAGAAATGGTGAATTTAGCAGAATGGGCCATGAAGTGGCAGAAGAAAGGGCAGTTAAGCCAGATTATTGACCCGACTTTAGCCGGGAAAGTGAAACCGGATTCTTTAAGGAAGTTTGGGGAGACTGCTGAGAAGTGCTTGGCAGATTATGGTGTGGACCGTCCCTCTATGGGAGATGTGTTGTGGAATCTCGAATATGCCCTTCAGTTGCATGAAGCAGTGTTAGAAGCAGAAGGGCAAGAAGAGAATAGTACAAATATGATTGGGGAGCTTTCGCCTCAAGTAAATAATTTCAATCCGGTTGACAATTCGGGTGTTGATTTGGGTACCGATTTTGATCAAGTGCATGGAGTTGATGATCTTTCTGGGGTTTCCATGAGCCGGGTTTTCTCTCAGCTGGTTAAATCCGAGGGAAGGTGAGTTAATAATGGGCGGTTTAGTAATTTACTGGGTTTTAGCTCTGCTTCCAATAATTCCTTGATAATTAAGGTATGTACTTTTTGGGATACCCTTTTGGATACTGGGGCTGGAGAGTGTTTGTTTTGAAATCTGACTTGTGATGATCATATCCCATTAGAGGCTTAATTTGTTGTTTTATCCTTTTTTTTTTCTTTTTTTTTCTTTTTTTTTCTTTTTTTTTCTTGGGTTATGTGATAAATACTGCATGAAGAATTTTACAGTTTTCTTTTGTACAGGAATAGTGGTTTTCATGTTAATTTTAAGACAATAATGGCTAAGAATGTTGCCTTTTGAATATCTGATTCGGTTTTTGTGCCATTTTTTTTTCTTTTTCTTTTTTTTTTAAATATATATAATAACATGCTTGTATGGGTTTGGTAGGATGGATTATGACGTGAAATTTAATGTATCATTTATATACATTATTCTTTGGTATTTGAAATTAGTGTGATGTTGCATTCTAAAAATACACAGTAGCAGGTATCATCTTCTTTACTTAAAACTTTTGAAGTTGTTGTTGACATGTTGTACTAATGAGCTTATGCCTACTAATTAGATGTAGATATATGTATATATGGCCATCTCCATCACTAATTATTGTCAAAGTACAAACAATGGGATATGTTTCCTTGCGTTTTACTACATCATATAGCAAGACATCATATAGCATACATATATATACTAACAGTAAATGATAATTTTTCATTAATTAGCATAAGATAGTTGATTTCAGGTATGACCTATCTAATATGACAGAAAGACTTTTATACTTATTTTGGATTTTAAGTATAATTTTAATCATATAATATGATGCTATGATTTGTTAAACCTATAGGTGATTAGTTAGAGGGCCAGGCCCAGTTTAGGATGGGCTGTTTCACGTGACTACTGTGTATAGCCCACTTGATCAAGCATTGGTGGGCTATGGGCTGGAAAAGCCTTTTTTAACGTCGGTCTCAAGCAAAGAACAAAAGCTACCCATCTTGGAAGCTTCCTCCCAACAAGAGCATTAGTGATTTATTCTGGAACTTTTCTTTTTGACCACTAGATAGAGAAGATCTCGACCAAGTTTTGAAAAAGGGGATATGTTAACTTTTACCTTTATTAGATGGTGAAGTAAATTCGATTTAGATTTTATGATGAAATTTAAGATAAATTAGAAATCAATATTTATGGGTTTTTAGCATAATGGGGCTATAAAAAGGAAAAAAAATTTGCTACTATGTGAAAGATGTGGGGGAAAATGAAAAGAAGATACAGGGGTGGATTTAAGAAAATATTTAGATTATCGCACATGTTATCTCTTACAATATTTAGGATGATTGTTTTTATAATCATTGATGTTAGTGGAACATTAAGATAATAAGTATGTGGATAGTTAGTAGAGATTAAGGATGTCAAATGTAATATTTACATGTAATCTTTAGACCTGAGATCATTATGATATTTTATGTGTTGGATTTTATATTTTGACATCATTCTCATAAACCTTAAGTAAAGGTGAATCTGGATGAAATGTTAGGTATAAAATATTATATATGAGCGCCGAAATAAACTGTAGGCATTGATGGCTAATTTTATATCGAACAAGTGGTTTTGTTGTTAGCTGGATGACGACATAAATGTTAGAATAATTTTTAAAAAAAATTCTTTAAGAAGACTAAGGTAGTTTATTTTTAAGTAATTAAAATTTTTTAAATAAAAAAATTAGGATAAAATTGGATCGGATTTATATCAATATTATTTAAAAAAAATGGAATTACAATCTAATAACAGAATTTTATTCCTATCATTCTATAAATACAAGGAAACATAAGCATGAACAAAACATCTCATCTAAATAAATACAAGAATCATGAACACCAAAACGAGATATAACTTTAGTTAGAAAGTTACACTAATAATTATAATAATAATAGAATAAATAATTTTTAAAAAAAATTATAATAAATTTTTAAAATTTAAGATAAATTGAGCATCCAAAAAATATTATAAATTATAAAAATATTTAATTTTAATTTTAAATTATAATAATTTTTTTTAATTCTATTACTATATTTATGTATATATTATATAATTATTAATTAATTATTAAATTATTAAATTTAATATTTTTTTAAACTAATTTTATTTATTATTTTTCCATTTACACCTCATCAATCACTGCCATCCTCCTTTATATAGCTATCACCACCCTCAACCATCCTTTCACCACTCCTACCACCAATCTCCATTCTAGCATAAAATATTGAATTTTATATATTTTTCTCTCTATTTTTTTTAATATACTTTTTACAAATTTTTTTATTGGCGGTGGCTGCTATTCCGGAAGGTCTGCCAGCTGTCATAACGACATGCTTAGCTCTCGGCACAAGAAGGATGGCTCAGAAGAATGCACTTGTCCGGAAGCTTCCCAGTGTTGAGACTCTCGGTTGCACGAATGTAATTTGTTCTGATAAAACGGGTACTTTGACAACTAACCAGATGGCCGTGGCAAAACTAATGGCTATTGGATCTAGGGCTGGAACTCTCCGGGCATTTGAGGTGGAAGGGACCACATTCAATCCTTTTGATGGAAAGATACATGGCTGGCCTGAGGGGGAAATGGATGCTAATCTTCAAATGATAGCAAAGATTGCTAGTGTTTGTAACGATGCAAGTATAGAACAATCTGGGCAACAATTTGTTTCAACTGGAATGGCCACTGAGGCAGCATTGAAAGTAAGAGTCCTATCTCTTAATTACTCTTGATATCTCAGTTTTCATTATGATCTACTAATGAGATGCTCATAGTTGGTTTTGATATGGTCGGTTTATTTCATAGGTTCCTTGTCATTGATTCTGTGTTTATTTTTCAGGTTCTAGTGGAGAAAATGGGTCTGCCTGAAGGAGTTGGTTCTGGTTTGCCTTCTATCAGGGGGGATGTACTTCGTATGTACCTAGACTTAAAGAATATTCTAGAGTAATATTTTCTTTGCTTCTTGAGTGCTGAAACACTTTTGCATGATGGTTTTACACGTAAGGATGCTGTAAACGATGGAACAAAATAGAATGTAGGATCGCTACTCTTGAGTTTGATCGAGATCGTAAATCCATGGGAGTTATAGTTAATTCCAGCTCAGGGAAGAAGACATTGCTAATCAATGTATATGCTCTGCTGTCGATTTTTGTTCGTTTTTTTTTTCTCCCTCCTATTTATTGGTATCTGTTTCAAGTTACAACAGATATTTGGGTGTTTTTGCTTGAGCCGTACAAGATGAAATTCTCGTACGGTTCAGAGGGGGAGTTCCCTTGGTTTCCCTATCTCAATAGAGTGTATAATTGGTCCAAAGAATGTCTCGAATTCAACATTTCTTACAATTTATTCTAATTATATGATTCTTGGAAAAATCGATTCACTGGATTCATCTCATCAATGTTCTCTAATAGGCTTTGTTGCTCTTTCATCTGCTTTTTTTTTTTTCCGTAAATTCCTCGTGACAATTACTAATATGCCACCCAACTAAACTGTGACAGGGTGCAGTTGAAAATCTATTGGAACGAAGTACATTCATTCAGTTGCGAGATGGATCTGTAATAAACTTAGATGATAATTCAAGGAAGCTCATTTTAGAAAGCCTTCATGAAATGTCAACAAGTGTACTACGATGTTTGGGCTTTGCATACAAGGAGGACCTTTCCGAGTTTGCTACATATAACGGCGATGAAGATCATCCTGCTCATCAGCTTTTGCTTAACCCATCCAATTACTCCTCAATTGAGAGTAATCTCATTTTTGTCGGCTTAGTGGGACTGAGGGTAAGTCACTCTTTGTTATACATTTTTCTTGATGATTTTTCAATCATAATAATCATCATAATAACTGAAACATGTTTTTGTCTTTGGTCAAAGGATCCTCCGAGGAAAGAAGTCCCTCAAGCAATTGAGGACTGCAAAACTGCTGGAATTCGAGTCATGGTTATCACAGGGGACAACAGGAATACAGCTGAGGCTATTTGTCGAGAAATAGGTGTATTTGGATCTCATGAAAATATCAAAACGAAAAGCTTAACAGGAAGAGAATTCATGGATATGGATCGTAACAAACGGAAAGTTTATATAAGGCAAAGTGGAGGACTCCTTTTCTCTAGAGCTGAACCAAGGCACAAACAAGAGATTGTTAGGTTGCTTGAAGAAGAAGGTGAAGTTGTTTCAATGACTGGAGATGGAGTCAATGATGCTCCCGCTTTGAAATTGGCCAATATAGGAATCGCAATGGGCATTGATGGGATTCAGGTTCTCTCTCCATAACTTCCATACATAAATAATCCCTTCTGTCCATGTGGTATGACTTTTTAACTCCTAGGATATCTCGTTTTTATTGTTCTTATGAATCTTATCCTTGTTCCAGGTTGCAAAGGAAGCTTCAGACATGGTCCCAGCGGATGATAATTTTAGCACAATAGTTGCAGCTGTTGGGGAAGGCAGATCTATTTACAACAACATGAAGGCTTTTATTAGGTTCTTTTCATCCTCTATTACTTGTATACTTCTCTCTCTCTCGTCTCTGTCCTACTCATTTGATTCTAAAATTCAATTACAGATACATGATTTTATCAAATGTTGGTGAGGTTGCCTCTATATTTCTGACGGCAGCACTTGGTATTCCCGAAGGCATGATTCCGGTCCAGCTTCTCTGGGTCAATCTTGTTACAGATGGGCCCCCAACAACAGCTCTGGGCTTCAATCCACCAGACAATGATATTATGAAGAAACCTCCAAGAAAAAGTGATGATTCCTTGATCAGTCCTTGGATTCTTTTCCGCTATCTGGTACCCACAAAGACCAGAATCAACCTTAAATTTTACTAATACCAATATTCTGGACTGACTATGTCGACTTTTACCCTATGCGGGTAATTGGACTCTATGTAGGTGTAGCAACAGTTGGAATATTCATTATCTGGTACACACATTCCTCATTTCTAGGGATAGACCTAAGCAGAGATGGCCATACCCTCGTTACATTCTCTCAACTTGCAAACTGGAGCCAATGCTCCTCTTGGGACGGGTTTCAGTCTCCCCATTTTCAGCTGGATCTCAAGTGTTCAATTTTGATACAAATCCTTGTGAGTACTTCCATTATGGAAAAATCAAGGCCTCAACTCTCTCCCTTTCAGTCTTGGTTGCAATCGAGATGTTCAACTCCCTTAATGCCCTTTCTGAGGATGGGAGCTTGTTAACCATGCCTCCGTGGGTTAACCCATGGCTCCTTCTCGCCATGTCAGTTTCATTCGGGTTACACTTCTTGATCCTCTACGCGCCATTCCTTGCTCAAGTGTTTTGGATCGTTCCCCTCAGTTTGAAAGAATGGCTTTTGTTACTTGCTGTTTCTTTTCCAGTGATTATTATCGATGAGATTCTCAAATTTGTGGGTAGGTGTACAAGTGGATCGCAAAGGTCAAGTGCTCGTAAATCGACAAAGCACAAAGAAGATTGAGTTGTGTTAGCAAATAGTTTAATCCCCACTAAAATTGGGAAACGTTTCTTCTTTGATTCTCATTATACGATATTGCAATTAAATTTATTTGGTTTAGAAACTTATTGAAAGGATTTAAATTAGATTCAGAAGATTTGGACCCTTTTCTTGTTTTGTTTCTCTGAATACGCACTTTCAATCCAGATACTGTGGCTAAAAAGAAACCTCCATACTAATAACTACAATACTACATCAACATTTTAAACACCATTTCAACTTCAAAACAACTACTTTTTTCTTGACAGCAAGACTTATGGGCAAAAAGAGCACTAACCCCCAAATCCGTACAGAGTCCTTCCCTGCCTCTTGAGCGCGTAGACGACGTCCATGGCAGTCACTGTCTTCCTCCTCGCATGCTCCGTATACGTCACCGCATCACGGATCACATTCTCGAGGAAAATTTTAAGCACGCCACGTGTCTCCTCGTAGATCAATCCACTTATACGCTTCACGCCTCCTCTTCTTGCTAACCTACGGATAGCCGGCTTCGTGATTCCCTGAATGTTATCTCGGAGCACTTTACGGTGCCGTTTCGCTCCTCCTTTTCCCAACCCCTTGCCCCCCTTTCCACGACCTGACATTTTGCTTCTCGCTGGTGAAGAAAATGGAGCCGAAGAATATGGGAAGAGAGTGTCGCTGAAAATGAGATGAGCTGTAGCTTTTTTAAAGGGGGGAAACCTTATATAGGATTCTGGTTTAGTTTCGCGGCTTTGTCTTGATCCGAAGTGAAAGTTTTGGTAGAGGATTTTGGACTGTTGATTGGTTTAGATGGAGGGTTACGATGAGATGTTGAAGTGCGCGCGGATAGGTGACGTGCGCAAGCTCTGAGCGCGTATTTTGAAAAAAAATATTTTTTTTGATTTCTTTTAGTCAATTGAAATGTGCGCGGGAAATGGAAGGCGCGCACTGTAACAAAATTTGTATGAGAAAGAACGACATGTCGTCTCCTTCAATCATATTTCGCATCGTCGTCGGGTGCAACATTACAACTAAGAGCCTGGACCTCCAATCGTTTTCAGATGCAGATCGCCTACAAGCGTACGATCATGTCCATCGCTCTATCTCCCCCACCCGCTCCTCCCTGCAAGAGAATGTGGAGGCTTGAAGGAACCTGAGAAGATGCACGTACTGTTTGGTTGCTAAGAAAATGGAGGAAAACTAGCCTGAAGACATAATTTAATCTACTTCTCGTTAATTTCCTTTGATTTCTCAGAGAATCAGTGACCTGCTTGCAACAAATTTGTTCATCAGGTTCTTGCATATTACATTTTGGTTCTCGTTCTAGCTAGGCTAATCTGACATTTGGAGTAGTGGATTTATCACTCGTTTTTTTTTCCCTCGTACACAGCATGGATTACTTCGAATCTGAATTTTCTTTCCAATGATCGATGGTGAGCAGTCAATTAATCGATCTCCAACTCTGATGCTAAGGTGAGGATTACAGTATATAATTTCTCTACAGCTACTTAGGATCTCGATAAAATGAAAACTGACTGATCTGCTACAAAAGACTATTTAATCAATATGAAGGCATTCTTTATATTTTGTGCATTTGAGATTATAAGTTTACTGCTCGCCATGTGCTTGTCCATTTGCTTCTAATTTAATTAATCCTCTGTACGTAGTGCTAGACTTTTATGTTAATTTCTTAATTTCTTAACAAAGTAATGGCGGCTTAGTGGTGAACAAAGCCGCCGCCACTTCTCCTTTATTGCCTACTCAACCACCTCCATCATCATACTGATTGCTGACCAAATTTCAACTCTCAACCATTGCCTTTTTCCAAACTAGTAGGGATTGCGTGTATAGAAGTTGGCTAGGTCTTTCAAATGAAGTTTCCTTGTTTTTATTGTCCTCTTCTACTATCATCATATAGACTATTCATGTTTATTTCCTTAGTCTTATTTCCATATTGAATCTATGAGCTTTTCGTTTTGGTGAAGAGACCAAAGAAATCGCAATGGAGGTAAGATTCTTAGAAATGGGTTTTGTTAATTTAGTCAGAGTAGCAAGAGATTGATAAACTCGTTTTATGAAGTAGTGTTGTTAATTCAGACAATCATTGGGATAACCTCTATATATATAATTCAATTTGTTTCAAATTGTAATCCCCTGTTCTGGAAACTACATAGAAGTGAAGTATTTCACTTTGGAAATCCATTTTCACTTGTATTTAACTTTTGTCAAGGTTGGTGCTTATATTAAAATACAATATATAGATAGGAATATGAAATTTATGCAGTGGGCTTTATTACCCTTAAGGAATCCTGTTTCACAATACAGTATAGAGTCCTTCATAGCGTGCCAAATTACGAACCATTGAATTCCTTTTCTTTTTTTTTAATGGTAAAAAAAGTGAGGAGACACATAATGGGTATTCCACCGCCTGCAGACAAATCTCAGGCAGGCATTCCTTTTGCAGATGCCACCCATACTCTTTAGTTAAAGTTTGACTTAGATTCTGCTTCTAGTCCCTTGTGTACTTGAGTGTCTGGTATTATTATAAGTCATCTCATTAATTATTCAAATACATTGCACGACCAATGATTATCATGAAGATTGAATGCCGAATTTTTTTGGGTATTTTTATCTGCAAATTCTCCCTCCACGTGGCTTGCAATGTCGAAAAGAAACTTTCGTTGAGGGCTTAGTGTTACATCCTTTTTGGGTGTTTGATTGATTTATTTGGTTAGATGCTGACTCCAGGCGTTTCTTATTCATTAACAACTAGATTTATTAAAGTTGATCAAACAGGACTTTAACTCGTCTTTACACCTTTGATTGTTTTAGCTTTATTAGTGAAGGCATATATATGGCTGGCCTCTAATAAGATGCTTGGATGGGGATTTACTGCGACAAAGGTTTAGGAATTAGTAAACAGAATATACAGAAGATAAACCGTGCTGCAGAACAATATAAGCAATGCATATAATAGCGAATTCCAATCAGTACATAGAACTGAATAAACAATGAAACATAAAAGATTCAGAATCTGTAAAATTGATATTAAAGTGGCAAGAAATTGAAAATCAAATTGAGATATGTTATATATAAGTATTTTTAAAATATATTCGCTTCTTTTCATTCTAACATCTGTCTTTTAATATACAACAGAAATCAATAGCAATGACGCACTATTGATGCTATTTCGAAAAAAAAAACATTTTAGGGGAAAAGAAATAAAAAAAAAATGGGCCAAGTTGTTTTTAGGCCAATAGTCGTATGTTTTGTACACGAGCCAAATTTGATTTAGTCTGGATTCGTATTTTTGCATGCATGCAAGAGAGAGTATTCTAGTTTATATTTTATTATTCATTAATAAATACACAATTTTATATAAACACTTTTTTATTTGTTTTATTTTTCAATGTGAGACAAATTTCATTTTTTATTATTTTTTTCATTTCAAATCATTTCAATGGTTGTAATTTGAGATTCAATTTTTTATTCACCTATTAATTATTTTAAGTGTATTATATACTGATTCAAAGCTCTGTATATTGTATCGAATTTCTTATGGAGAAAAATCTAAATCAATTTTGATCTTTCACTTTTTTCCAACAGTTGCATCCCACAATTTATCTACACCCTTTTTTAATTGCCATTCATTTCAAAAGCATGCCACTAAATGTTGAGAAGTTTGTGCTCTCTTTGTTTTGCTGAAATTGTGTCTCATTTTTTCAACAATAAGGACTGTTCTCCATTATTTTCATTATATACTTTTAATCTAAAAAGCTTGAAGGTACAACTTAAGAATTCAAATACGTAAACTGAAATGCTCACGCAACTAAAAGATATGATTGAAATTTGTATAGTCAGGTTCATGGAATAAGATTCCTAGAACAAAAATATGCATCAAGAAAACTGTTCCAAGTTTTATCATCATAATTGTCATTTTGATCATCTCCCTCCCCATCATGGTCGTCTTGATGGTGATCATGATCATAATGGCTCCACTGAGTTGGAGAATTATTCCCAGTTTCTTCATTTCTTGCAAATCGTCCTTTGATTCGTCTTCGATTGTCTGCCAATGTCTTCCTACATGCATACTACATAACACAAGTAATACGTAAGAGTCGCGTCCAATTTTATTCTATTTTTTATTTGGGAAAAGAGATGGTTAAATCAAGTGATGTGTAGAAGAAACTTGGCATTAAATTCTTGGAGAAGTTAATGAAAACCTAATCAATGCAATCTCGGAAGGGGGTCTCTTTGATTAGTTAGAAGATTGTATGAATAAGACATAGCAGAAGATAAAAGATAATGAAACAAAAAGATAGAGAGAATATGTTCCAAACTGAGTTATGATACCTTTTAGCATATAATGATGTGCTTCTATTTTTACTAAGGCAAGCTTTGGCATGTTTTTTTTATTTTAATTTTTTTTTTCTTTTTATGTCAAGTAAAATAGTTTTAAATCAGACCGTTGAGATTGTTATCAATATATGCTTGATGATTGTCAATTAGTAGTCCTAAAGCATATAACTAATTAAGTAGTGAGGCAGTCAAATGATTCTTTTGTGCAGAGAACTAAAAACGTCAAGTAGAAAGAAAAGAATAAAACAAGCAAATTATAGTAATAATGTGAACAAAGTATACCTTAATCTTCTTATTGAAGTTCCTCTGGTTTCTCTTCGACCTATACCTCTCAATTCTCTCTTTCCTCTCTTCTGGGCTGTACCGACTTGCTCTGCTCATTCCTTCTATTATCATATCGTTCTCACTACACATTGAATAACTATCTGATCCTCGACTCTGTACATGCACCACCATCACTATTAACATATGTTTGTTTATATATGGATATAGAATTAGCTCATTGGGTCTTACTGGATTAAATTATTTTTAACTCTTTTTCAGTGCATTATAATTTGTCTACTGCATGCATGATCGACCAGTAAGAAGATGTCAACTGCGCTTGTTTTGTTTGTTTATTATTTATTATTAATTTTTTCTTCTCACTTCATTTAATAAGTGTTACTTTTGTACTAGTCAGTCTTACCCAATTAGCAGCTCACATGGAATGGAATTTCGGAAATAAGGTATCCGTTTTGGGGATGTATTTGTTGCATATTTGGCATATTTCGGTATGAATTCAATATGTATATATATGAAGTGGAACTGTTTGAATGGTGACGATCGTCTTGCATGTAAATGACGCTAACACTATCAGCATTACTATTCTAAACACCTCAAGTGAAGTGACCTTTCTAAAGTGAAAGCAAACAGGCATTACTAACATTAAATTGTCAAAAGGAGCGAAGACAATTATTAGGTCTTTTAGCTTTAAATTACGAACCGTTATAGTCGGACCCTCCGGCTGCAACGACCAGGATATCGATGAAACGGGTCCATGGCAACTCTGCTGTATCAAACTCGGCTGCTGAGTCCCGGAACTCGCCCACGAACTCGGTGACCCGTAGCTCTCACTCTCACTTCCCCAAAGGTAGTTAGTTACTAATTCTGGGCTTAAACAACTTATAACCGTTTCTTGCACCGAGTCGAATTCGTGACTGCCAAGTTGTTTTGGCGACGGAGAATGGTTGTTGAATAGGGTGGTGAGTGGTAGTTGACTGTAGTTGTAGTCGTACATGGTGCGTGAGGTTTGAGTGTTAGGATTTTACGAGAGAGGGAGTGAATGGAAGGACTGGATGTGGAGGGAAGAGGGAAGGGGGCACTTATTAATAAGCAAAGCGGGAATAGAGGGGGTGAGATGTCGTATATCCAGCTTGAGAAAGTGTTGACCTATGTTCCTATGTTTAACGAGTGTTTTCTTTCTTATAATCTTATATATGTTTTTTTTTTTTTTTTTTTTTTTAAATATAAATAACCGACCAGGTAATAAAAAACCAAATCTTCTTTCTTAAATAATCAGTTTTTGGGACAAGATCAAGTGTGGGGCAATAAAAGAATGCTTTTAATAAGAGGACAAATCAATTAGCAGAGTTAATTAAATTATAACTGGGTCAACAATAAAAAAATGTTTATTATTATTTTTTTTTTTTTGTTTTGTTTTTTCTCTCGTAATCTGAATTTTCATAAAATTTAGTTTAATTGTAATTAAAATTACTATACTACTAACTTTGAACTAATTATATATAATATATATATATATATAACTATAATGATTTTAGCTCATAAAATTCTCTATTTTATTTATTAGCTTAAATTATAAAGAAGTTATAATCATTTTTCTAAATCTGAAAAATTACTATAATTTCTTTATAAATAAATTAAAAATAATTAACTGGATGTCTATTATTTTTTTGACAAATTTCGTTTATGTTATTATTATTTAAAATATAGCTAATACAAAGTTTTAAAAATAAAAAAAAAATAAAAAAAACTATTTCACTCTATTGCAGAAAAAAGAAAACCTCAATAAGATGTAAAGGTAATAGTAATCAGTATTCACTTTACTTCCTAATGGCATAAGCATTCTATAATCTTCATTAGAACGCAAGGGAAATTCATGAGGTTAAAGATTTCTTAATGAACCACTTAAGAAGCACTATTGCTTAGAAAATATTCGATAGTCGATGAAGTCTTTTCAATGCTTTTCTAAAAATCGTACACAATAATTTCAAGGAATGAAGCTATGAATTGTTTATATCTGTAAAATTCGTTCATATCTTTTAGATAGTGGTTTATGATAAAGATCGGAAATTAAGACGTTGTCTAACTCTCTTCATTCAAAACGAAAGGGTTCATTGTCCTTACCATCAATTCATGTATGATGCCGTCAACCTTTTTTAACCGGTTTTTTTTTTTTTTTTTTTTTTTTTGACCTTTTTACTTTTACCCCTAAGTCAAATATAGATTTGAAGGAAGTACGTTAAGCATCTTGAAGATAGATCCTAGAGAAATTGAGAATCATCTACCATCACTTCAAAAAAGAGAGAAGAGAATCCATGTGTTCTGCAAACTGATCGATTATAAAGACTTGATGCATCACCCTTTTGTGCTGTGCAATAAATAGATAATAAGCAACCAATGGGTGGTTGTTAGGACAAGACGCTTCCTAGCTAGTTGGTCCTAAATCTTCTTATTGTTGGTTCCTTGTTCGAATTTCAGTCCAATTAGAATTTGTAAAGATGGATTTTCATAAAATCAACATATATACTCGAATGTCATCATCACAATTAACAAAGTGATGATGCATGTTTATAATTTACTGTAGATCTACCAATAACAATCATATTTAGAAAATCGCTCAATTCAACGTATTGGTATTTTGTTGATCGGTTGAAACTCCAGATATATTTGATCCATTTTAAACACTTATGACCTCCCTCCTTATATTCTATAGTAATAATTTAACTATCTACGGTTTGGGTAAAAGTTTGATCGTTTATATTTCTTAAAAAATAAAAAAATAAAAAAAAAATTATAAACGAATATTTTGACTCTTACAACTTGGCCTTGTTGCCTAGCTAGCTATGATATATTTTATTATAAGGTATGCCTATAAGTCATCCTAGGTGCTAAACTAGAGCACTATTTCTCTGTGGAAAATGGGAAAATTGCAGGTGGGGTTTCTCTTACAAACATCAACAAACAAACATGAACAAAAAAACCCTTTGGTTGATGATCACTATTGGGTGCGACCCCAATACCATGTAAGAGAGTCAGTACGTCAGTGGGTGTGACACCAATATAAATATATCAATATTTGGCCTAATTTTTTTAAGTATAAAAAAAATATATATATCAATCAATTTTTACTTATTTTTTAAACTTTATTTAAAAATATATATATACGAAAATAATTTTTGTTTATCTCAATTATAAAAAAGAATTTTTTTTTTTTGTAATTATTATGAAAAAAAAATTTTAAAAATTTTAAAAAATATTATTGTAGGGCCTTTAATTTCTACTCTAATCAATAAATTTAAAATATGTCAAATATTTTGACACATGATCAACATTAATGCAACTTAATACGTTTGAAGTATTTTATAAACTTTTTTCATAATAAATAAAAGAGAGAAATTTAAATATATTAATTTTGTATTTACTATTAGAATAAAAATAAAAATTAATAAATTATATATATGAGTTTGCCCCACCAAAGGCCACGTTCTGCCACTAGAGTAGTCGGCTTGTGGCTTTGTCAGTCTGGGGTCAATCAACAACAAGACTAAAAATAGTTCACTTGTAATTTTCCGACCATATTTTAAAATCTAGATTTGAGATGGCAAAATGAATTTATGTATAGTCAAGGTAACTAGACCTAATAGATTCAATAATAATCAGTGTCAAATGACTCAAATCTGACAATAGTTTCTTCAAGATAGCATTATGAAAAGTGTGTTATTATATAAAATCCTTCAGTAGATGGGCTAGTTTAAGCGATTGAAAAAAGTTGGCTCTACTAATTATATATGTATTAAGTAGAAAATTTGTTATATTAATATAATTACTTGATATATTAAATATAATAAATAATATATATATATATATATATATATATATTTATAATAATATTATTTGATTTGATATGTGATTATATATCATATTCATATAAAAATATAGTTCTGAATTGATTTAGTGTTGACAACTATTATGATTTGCAGATTCTTAGACATCAAATGTAACTTCAAATGCTTTTTATTTGTTTTTTTCTTTCAATATTGAAAGAATAATATGATGGTGAATGATTGTTCAAAACGGATATAAGATAAGCATAGGATGGTGAATGATTGATCAAAACGGATTTAAGATAAGGCATTAACGAGCATTATAGTCCCTGTCGTATAAAAGCAGGGGAAAGAAGGAACTCTCATATATGCTTTAGACTATGGAAGAAAGGGACGTAGACAAATTAACTAAGGTGAGGTGATATATATGCCCAACTACAAGTAGTCGAATTGAAGCTTCAAATTGCTGTCAACTTCCTTCTGATTGTGAGATGAACCTCTTAATTAGCACTTCGATCGTGGTGGGCCTCCAGTCAAAACTTGACTATTCGGAATGATCTACTACGTTAACCTACAATTTCTCATCTTTTGTAGGCCCAGCAAGAAAAAAAAAAACTTGGGCCTACATAATGAGCCTTTTTAAATTTTTGCCAACTCAAATTCTGTGTATTAATTAATTAATACATTCAAGAATATGGTAAAAACCAAAATTATACTTTAAAAAGAAAAAAAAAGAAAAAAAAAAAACAGAGAGACAGAGAAGGTACAAACCCTCGAGAAAGTATATGTTAATATATCACTCATCTTTTCGATATACTAATTCCTTCGGTCTTATTCGATGGACTATTCCAATATTTGGCTATTTATAATGCGACACGAAGAATGCCGCCCCTAAAACATGCTCTGTTTACAACCAGGAAATGCATACTCCAAATTACTTGAAATACATGGGGCCCGCATACTAATCTGAATATCTACATACATATATGTAAGGAAGAGATCGATTGATGATCATTTCAATTTGCTCAACTGAATGTACAGGAGGAGTAACTATATCTATAACTAACTAGCTTATATCAAGCAAGACAAGAAAGAAAAAAAAAAATATTATTCAAGGGATACAGAGAGCAATACAGATATATCCACCTGAGCTGAACATTATCACGCCACGCCCCAGTAACGGGACCTGCCTTTCGATTTTATGATTCATCGATAAATCAATATGCATGTAATAGATCACACCTTCAATGTTCTTGACCAGGACCGGCCCATTGTTTCTGATTCTGTAGTACTGAGCCTGCAATATAAAAAATTCTTAACCATTGGATATGTTTTGGTTCCTTTAGCACATAGAAGCTATACTACCTTCTTTTTCTTTCTGATCCGATATCTAAGTTGATATTCAAATGATAAGAGTATATACTTTCATGTCATGCAAAACATCTAAGCAACAGGTTTCTAGAACCATAAGGTTTCAGATTTCCGAGAGAAGTATGCTAATTATAGGGTGACCCTAGTGATATCGAAAGATTTATAATTTCAGTGAGAAGAAAAAATGATTAATTATAATAAAAGTACCTGAATAACATCTTGTCACAAAATTCTCGTACTCAACAGTCCAACGGGCCTCTCTCTCCCAAACGAATCATCACCAAAATCTTCATTAGTGGAATTTTCTTGACACATCAACCTGCGCTCTTGTTTTGGATTCATATCAAGAGCGGTCCAAACCATGGGAGAATCTTCATTCTTCTCACCTTCCTCAGACCCACCATTGTTCACATTTACATCTTCTTCCAAATTCGGTCTAACATCATCATCAAACACATTTTCCAATAACCCCTTATCATTCAGAAGAGAAGAAGGTTCTAGATTAAGATCTGAGCACAAATCATACCCAGATTGCTCTTCAGCTCCATGAAAAGCCACAGTTACCATCCCTTGCTCAGATTGCTCGGGATCTTTTTTCTGCCTCTTCCATTTTTTCGTAGAAGAGGTACCATCATCTTCAAAATCTTCTTCCTCTCTTTCCCTATGCAAATAAACCCACAGTTTCCTCTCCCCATCAAATTGCACACAAGGATCACGCTCATAATGCAAGCGGTCCAGAGCTCCACTAACCACTTGATTAACCTGTGCATCAGACACATCTTCCACTATATACTGAGAATCTCTAATCAAGGTACAAACATCTGCCCGAGTCCCAATACTACCAGGCAGTCGTGCAGCAGCGTCTCTAACAAGACATAGGATTGTCACATGTGGCGGTCGGTCCCGTTTAAGCATGAAGTGATCTCGGGCTTTGGATGTGGGCTTACCACCACATCTTCTCAAAGGAGCAACTATGGATTTCTTGCCATCAGCTGCTGTGTAAGAGAAGGCCCGGTCGGGTATGGAATACCTAAGAAGTTCTTCCTTACGAAAATAAGACCTCACTTCTTCAGAACAGGGGCTTATTGTGCTAAGACTCTTCTGAGCTCTTAGATCTCTGAACCTTTCTTTCTCGTCAAGATTGAACTGCATCAATGCCAAGGGTGGGTCGGGAAGGCTTCCAATCTGTTGAAGGGTCTCTTGACCACTTTTAAGCCAATTAGCAAATGAATCGACCAACTTCACAAGCATTTTGTGAGGAACACCCCAAGCTTCGGGTGATACCACTTCTTCAATGATGGGCTCCTGTTCTGATGATAAACTCGGTGAGACTGGACCAATCCAGGCCCAAGTTTTTGAGGATCTTTCATATATTGCCAGGCTCTTCCAACCTTTTGCTCCCAAAGGTGCAGTTTTTGACGAGAATATCTTAAGAACTCCTCTCACCAAATCTTGAAGTGGTTCTTGTGTCTCAAGAATACAAGGATCTACTGGATTTGATCTTACTCGGGTAACTATCTCTTGAACAGAAAAGGAGGGCACATTTGATTTTCCAGTTTGACTCTGATCCAAATTATTGACGTCCTCCGCCTTCTCATCATCATCTCCATGCATTTGATTCTGGTCCTCCATAGATTTTCCAACCACTATAGTATCTTCTGGAAGCAGAGTGATCATTGCAAGGCGAACTGCTGAGAGGAGATGTACAATGGAGAATGAAAATCCAGTATGAACTGTAGGCATAATTGGAGTGAAAGGATTTTTCTGTGGTTTGTTTTCGAGCTCTACTGTCCCGCCTATTTCTGCAACAGGTGGGTCAGAAGTAGTTTCCATTTCTGAAATACCAGTTTCAGGTTCTGGTCTCTTCTTTGCCTTTTTCTTCAACTTAGTTGATTCATCGATTTGTCCAAGGTTATGCTGCTTTTCACCATTATCATCCTTCCCTTCCATTTCTGTCAAATCCTCTCCTCTCCCTTTCCGCTTCTTATTCACTGAGTTACATCCTTGCAATGGAACCTCAGATCTTTCGGTGTTTGAGCCTTTCTTTCCATATCTGTCTACTCTTTCACTATCTGGAAGCAATTGCATCTCAAGAGAATCCTCCTCCTCATCAGCAACAAATTCGCGCAAGTTTTTGAATCTGGTGACAGAATGATTGCCCCCGGATTTTCCTTTCTGCTTTCCATCAAATGGGAAGGCTTTCAATGCGGATATGTCTGCTTTTTCAGAAGATTCCACATGCAAACGACCATTCTTGGACACTTTGTAATTTTTTATTTTCTCATCAACATCATCATCATCATTATATTTACCTGTGAGAGAAGGATAATCATCTCCCATCACTGTAGTAGAAGCATCTTGTAAGGGACGGAACTTTCCCTTCTGCTTTGTTTTCATAGAGTACTCTCCAACAGGCATCTCTCCATGTTCCACAAAGGCAGCAATATTTTTGGAGGAGTATGTGATTCCATCAAGGGCTTTTGTATTCTCCTTCATCTCTTTTTTGACATACTTTGTTTTTTTTGCATCTAGGCCAGACTTCAAGAATGAAGACTGAGGAACTTCCATAACTCCACCGGGGTAAGCCAACTTACTCCTCAAGAAAGGATTACTGTCCTCATCTTCAAACTGTTCCGATGAGTCTGATTCTGTTTCTTCTCCATTAAACACTGTTATGTTTGGTCCTCCATCTTGCAAAAACCTCCCTCTGTTTCTTTCCTGAAATAGTTTTGCTCGAACATTTTCAGAGTGTATGAATCGATCGCTCAACTGGGGCGATGGGGATCTATAAGTTTTGTAACTGAAATCAGGAGAATCCCTTCCAGTCTTCCACTTCTTGCTCCTAGGATCACGTTCATCAGACTTAAACGGAGGATCCATAGAGAAAGCCTCCCCCTGAGTCTTCTTGTGCCAAAACGGCTCAGCGGGCCCAATTCTCGTCCCTTTCAATGGTAGCTGTGGAACTCTGCCTTTTGCAGACTTTATCTGATCCCCAACTGAGTATTGCTGAACATTTTCTACGTACTTGGCTTTTTTTCCATAATCAAAGGAAGTTCTCATATTCAACTCCCCTGGAAACAAGCTAGGATTCCTATTCCTACTATATAAATCAGCTTTTACAGTGGGCAATGGCGCACCCAGAAAAGCATCCATCACTAATCTCTCACCTCCCAAAAATCCACGCTTCTTTGCCATTTTGGGAACCCCTGACTTGTCCATCCCACTGCTATGAGCCATATTTCGATCTCTTTGGGCACCCAAACTATACATTCCTTCTTCACTATCATCGATGTTTCTCATCCGATCCCTTGCACCGAACACTGCCCTCGAATCATAACCACCTGCCCTACTTGATCGAGGAAGACCATATGGGCCTGAGTTCATATCCAACCCATGGTAAACTGAAGGAGAGTGGCCCACTAGTTTCTTTGTAGAAGGCATCTTTGAACCAGCCAACTTAAGGGTACCCCTAGAATTCTGCTTTTCAGATTTCTCCAGTTCCATCGCCTGCAACCCTCGCCTTGAAGAAAAATCTAAAGGTGAACCCATGTCAGAAGATCGAATGACTCTTTGAGAAACTTTCCGATCAGTCATCCTTGTACTTCTCAAACCATCACTAGACTCTCTGTCTGAAGAGTCGCTCTCCAGACGATCCATCTTCTCAGACATCAAACTCTTTTGAGTTTTCATGATGTTCAATAAACGAAGCTTCTCCCCAATGCTATATCCTTTACAATTTAGCCAGGCATCTCTTGTCTGACAGAGAATGCTAACCATATTGTTCTGGTGCTTCCTCAAAAGATGGTAGTGTTGCCGCTTCTGAAAGAAGTTCAACCCCTCCCGGTAAAGAGCCACTCTTGGTTCACATAAACCACCCTTCAACATACCGAACAATCTCTTTATGGGGCTCCCAAAATGGAAGTCGCAGCCTGTAAAGAGCTCTTTCATAGTAATCATAAACGTCTCTTGGTCCATATCTGGCAGAAACTTAGTAAGGCCAAACCGCTCCTCTTCACTCAAACACTCATTCCACACATCCATAGAAAGTATATCTTCCAAACCTGGAAGCTCGTAGAGCTCAAAAGGAATACTGCAAGTTTCATTCCCAATTTGACAAAACTCCACTCCAGTTTCTCCCAATTCCAACAAATCAAAGTCATCAGAACCGGCACCAGAATCAGCGTCGTCAAATTCATCATCATGGTCAGATTCCGCGGCAGAGCTCCGCCTTGGTAGCTCATCTTCATCAGAAGACATACTCTTCCTACTGCCAGCCGAAAACTCCAAATCAAACCTCGAGGCCTTAAAGTTATTCTTCTCAATCGCCATGAAACATAACAGTCCCCCGAAATACCAAATCACACTCTCCTCCCCAAACAAAAACGAAGGTATACCCCTCTAGTAACCAAAATTCTCAGAAAAATCTCAAACCCTGACAAAATTACAAATACAACAAGAACAAGTCGACAAAATTTACCACAGCCAAAGCGAAAAGGAACAACAAAAAACAAAAAAAGTGAACACCTCAGAAGCAAAAACACAATTCAAGCAAATTCGGAAGAAAAATAGCAATGCAAAAAAGAATCTGAAAGAAAAGAAACGGGGCTCGGTGAGAATAATACCTCAATCGTAACAGGAACAGAGATTCCGAAGCTAAATTGAGAAGAAGCAGAGCAGGAGCAGCGACGGAGAAAAATAAAACAAACGGTTGCGGAAGGCGAGTGTGAAGTTGATTTAGGGTTAATCTGCGAAACCCTAGGGGCGAGGCAATTATAAATATACGGAGTTAGGGAGGAAGAGCAGGTCGTACGGGGAGGAAGGAGAAGATGGAAAAAGACGATGGTGACGTGGAGATTGATGGGTCGTCTGATGGCGAGGAGGAGGAAGAAGGCGTAGAAAAGACCGAAAAGGGCAGGAGATGTAGAAGAAAGAAAAGGAGGATGGAAAGAGTAGAGAGAGAAAGCGTGTGCCCAGAGTTTGTAGAGAGAGCGAGAGAGAGAGAGAGGAGAGTGTTTGTGGAGACAGAGAAACGAGTCGATCAGTGAGTCAACTCGGAGGAGCCCTATGACAGTCATTGGATCTGTATCAGATTAGCCCGATAGGGAAGATCCAATACGACGTCGTTGTTGTTGAAAATCTTACTCTTTCCCTAGCAGAATTGCAGGCATAGGCGGAAATGGGTCGTTATTTATCTACTCCTTTTTTTATGATGGCGGAATTCGACGAGTCGTTTTGTTACTTTTGTATTTGCTTTTTCCTTCGAAAGAAAAAAAACGCAAAACAAAATTTGGTCCTGACAAAATCTTTCAACTGACCAGAAGTCTAGTTACAGAAATTGTCCATAATCTAGACATAAAAATAATAATCAAATTATACTCTTAAGTAAATTTAAAAAAATAATATTTAAATTTAATATTATGTAGGATTATAACATATTAAATCTTACTATAACTGTTAATATTAATCATAATATATAAAAATAATATTTATATTTAATATATACCATAAATATCTCATTCAATTATTGTTAAAGTTTCATATGAATAACTAGATTCTTTAATATGTTAACATGTGTAGTTATTTCCTAACTGATAACAACCAATCTCATAAGTACAGAAATAATGAAATGCTTGAAATTACGCAATATTATAATCAGAATCAGTCAGTTCTACAAGGATTGGTCCCACCTAACAACTAATTTATAAGGAGAACAATGACTTGGACTTGGAGAGGTTTTCTCGGCTACACCTGGAGTGTAGATACGAGGTTTTTGTTTTCCATTAAATAAATCAATAAATAATATATATATACATATATATGATTTTCTATTTTTTGTTTCCCTCTTCTCCCGCACGACATTGTTTCCCCCACGATACCTCACCTCTCTCACAGAAGAGGAAGGAAATCCTCCGGCGAAGAATCCAACATCCATATGTAAATCTCTTTCTCTCTCAACGAAGTATTCCGGCGAAGAAGTGTAATTCTCTCCAGTTTTCACTCGAATTGGGAATAGGAATTCGAGTCTCTCTCACGTTTTGTTCATTTTTGTGTTTGTTGAAATGCATGCTTTGCATATATATCCCAGATTGAAAGGCAGCTCGTTTATCTCTTAGTTTTTGTATCTTTACCCAGGTGAATTCGAGATGGAGAGGGAGATGCAAAAGCAGTGAACTCAAAAACAGATTGTATTGAATTAATTTTCTGAAACAATGAATTTCTAAGGTCACGAATTGTATACCCACTTTCTCACAAATACTATTTCATACAAGGCAAATAGTCACTTTAGTATAATAAGGTTCTCCTGAAAAAGTTTCATTCATCTCACTCTTTCCCTTTTCTTGGTCTACTACCTGTAATTGGTATACAATGTAAGGAATTCATTTTTTTGTCATTATTTATTTAAAAAGAAAAATTAATAAAGAACCATAGAACTACTTACTACTACTTGACAATGACTCATTCTGATAGTGTTTCTATGTCCAGATGCTTAGCCAATTCATATATATACCACCACTATCCTCTCATTTGTCTACTGCAAATTGTGTTCTCAAATATCTCAAAAATAATATGGTTTGGGCATCTCTTTGAGCTCTTCTCTTTATTCACAACTCTTTGCATACTATGACAGTGATTGGGCTTCATATCCTATCTTCATAGGGTTTTGCATCAAGTTACGTTTCTCTCTATTATCATGGAAATCCAAAAAACAGTCTGTTGTCTCCCGTTCTTCGGCTGAGGAGAAAAATATGGCCATGGCTTCTGCCTCTTGTGAGATTGTATGGATACGTTAACTCTTTGAGTACCTGAATCATCCCTTCACTGATCTTACCATTTTATATTGTGACAGTAAATTTGCTTTACACATTACTTCAAACCCTGTTTTTCATGAGTGTATGAAGTATATAGAACTAGACTGTCATGTGGTTCGTGAAAGAGTGCAATCTGGTGAGTTTTCTCTTGCTCAAGTATCATCGATGGATCAACCTACTGATGTATTCATTTAAGCTTTGGGGTCTCCAGCACTCTAAATTACTGTCCAAGCTTGGTGTTCAAAATATTTTTTGTCCATCAGCTTGAGGGGGCTATTACCGTATGTATTTTACATGTATTATGCTTGCAAAATACCCTACATATACATGCAAATCGTCCCATGAGCATTTGACGCAAGTTCTTCCTGCGTACTTCATGACTACAACTCCACATCAGAAATTGGTTATTAGATTTTTTTTTTTATATGTTAGCTTTTGTATTCACATGGCCATCATTCTGTTTCCATTTCCGTTGTTTTTCTTCTATATAAATATGATAGCTCATGTAATCATTGATTAATGAAGAAAATATACAAGTTCCATTACTTATTTCTTCGTTTATTAACAAAATCGATTGCAATCTTTTTATGTCCTTTAGAAACTCACCAACCTTCTACTTTTAATAAGCCATGAATTAGACTAGAATCATTCTCAACGAGTCCATAAGAAGTAATCATATTTTTTTCATTGAGTCTTGAGCGCGATCAATTACTTATAACTTAAATAAAAAAGTATCATTAATTTCTTCATTCTTGTTTCAAGTTCCAACTCCTTTTATTATATGATTTCTTCTTCATATAGATAGATATAGGATTTATGGAGCAATTACTTATGACTAATTTCAAATGTGTTAATTAAAATAAAGTTTTTTTTTGCCAAAATTAAAATAGAATAAAATCAAATTAAATTTAAATATGTTGATCCATATTGAATTCTTAGCTTAATACTAATTAATATTAATAATAATAAAATATATAATCATAATAATAAGGGTTAATTAATTTTTTAATTCATGTATAGTTCGATTTTTATAAATTTATTTATGTAAAGTCTTTGGCCAATTTTTTAATCTCTTTATAATTTAAATTGAATATTTTAATCCTTATAAACAAAATTCACACTACCCGTGCTAACGTGGCATGTTATCATGCATGACATGTCATTAAAAAAAGTTATTTATTATTATTCATAATTAATCTTTCATTATTTCTACTTTTTTCTTATATTAATTAATTATTTTCTTTTAATCCAATTTTTTTAAATGAAAAATTTAGGAGAAACTCGTCCGGTTTCTTGAGAAAAATTGAGAAAAAATATTTGATCTTTTTGGTGAGAAAATCAATCTAAATAATCTAATTTTTCATGAAATATTTAAATAGAATCAAATTTTTGTTATAAACCCGACCAGATCGATTTCGTTCTTTCTCATAAAAAAACTGAATCTAATTGATATTCTTCATTAAGATGGCATAGGATCCCAAAAAAAACACATGAAGAATTTCGAAAATCTTTAACCCAGATCTCCAATGATCTGGGTTCAATCTTAAACCACATCACCATTGATTAGGTTCGAGCTTGATTTTCAAGCTTGAACCGGGTTACCATTGATCTAGTTTGAGATTAATCATCAAGCTCTGAGAAAATCAAGTTTAAAAGGAAAAGGAAGAAGATGAACCAAATCTCCAAAGGAGATTTGGTTCCTCTTTTTGTTTTTTTTTTTTTTTTTCCTAATAAATCTGGTTTTTAAGCTTAAACCAAAATCTCCATTGATTTGGATTCAAGCTTTTTAAAGATCTTTAGGTTTTTTTTTTTTTTTAACATTTGGTTCAATTTTGATATCTTGTGAATTAAACAGATGGTTTCGATTTTTTTTTCCGAGATTTCGGATCGGGTTTCAATTTTTTTGTCCCCTAATTTCTATATATATATATATAAAGGATTATAAGAGAAAATTATAAGTTTATAGAGGAGAAAAGTTGAATTAATGAACGATTAAAGATCAAAAAAGAATAAATAATTTTATTTAATGATATGACATCCTGACATATCATGTCACGTCAACACCGATATATAAAAATTGATCAGATGGCCTAAAAAATCTCATTTGAATTATATGGAGACTAAAAATTTGATTAGAAATTACACAATAACAAATTTATAAAAATCGAACTATACATGAACTAAAAAATAAATTAACTATAATCATAATTATAATCATAACAATTAATATATAATCTTACCCCTATAAAAAGAAATATTCTCATTTACTAAGAAATAAAATAATAGTAATACAGTCCTAGTCATTAATATCATGTATTTGCATCTGTATAGTGCATCCATTCATGTGCATCAAATATATATTTATGTGCATCCATTTCAATTTTCTATTTCAATTTAAACGATTAAAATTAGCTTAATTATTTGAAGGGATATAAAAATATACAAATTGGTAACTTTAAATTTTAATTACTAAAATTGAAATAAAAAATAAAAATAAACACATATATATATATATATATATAATATGTTGCACAAGAACCTAGCAAACAAAGTCGAAGGCTCCATGCAAAATATAGGGAACAACATCGTACATATCATATATATAAATCAAGACGTTGACCAAATAAAGAGCCATGGAGGCAAGACAGATTTGACTTTCCTTTAAGAAAATTTGTCCCCGCAAATTCTATTTCAGTAATTTTGTACAATAACGAAGCTAATTAATGAATGCAGTAAAATGAATCCATTAAAAGTTATAACTTAGAACTAGAGACACGCGAGGAAAAAAATTATAATAATATACGGACGTGTAGTCGTGGACTAACTCGGTCAACATTAAGGTGGGAAAGTACAGTACACAGAAAATGTTTATGGTAGGTATCATGCGAGGTTACGGTGCAGTCAGTGATATCACGCTATGTAGTTTCAGCAACGACGTGTCGTCTCTGATACGTCCTTAGAAAGCAAAAATACATGTTCATCACACGTATGACACGGTTATAAATGTGCGCCCATTGGTCCATCTAGGAAACAATAAGGTAAGAAAGGGCCTTGCATTTGAAACGAAGAGACAAAAGTTGTAACGTTTATACAATATCTTACATACGTAAAGTTTCGCTCCGCTAGAAAAACATCCATATTGGTTTGGAGAGCTCTAATCTCCTCTGAGATTGTGGAGATAATCCTATCTAATGATGTTTGGAATCCTTCTTGAAGTCCACCTCCTTGGTTAGCCATCGCCAAATCTAGTATATGTTCCACCGTATTCTCTATGATATTGCATTGCCTCACCACAATATTCTCTAACTTGAGAACACGGGTCTCTAATGATGCAAGCATGTCTCGAGATGGCTCTCGTTGCTTCTGCTTTCCTCCACCCTTAGCATTTTATCGCCTTGTCTCTCCTTCAATTGGATTGATAACGTTAGAACCACTGTTAGCCATTTCTTCCATAAGATCTTCACCCACACAAAGTTTTGGTAAGAACTTGAACCACTTCACACCCTCACGTACGAACCTGGCTCTGATACCAACTGTCACGTGCATAAAGTTTCACCCCAAACTTAGATGTTCCGTGCAGCACTTGACACTCTTCCGAATAAACATGTCAGCCTAACCAAACTTTGCTAATAGGTTTGCTTAAAGACTTAGAAAAACATTTAAGCTAGAGAGAATAAAGAACTTTTTGTATTACTAGAATGCTAGTATTATGCTAGTATTTGAAGATGATTTACAAATGAAGAGTACTCCTTTTTATACAGACCTTCACCTTGAAATGGATGGTCAAGATTAAATCGATTTAACAGCTACGATCTATCTTTTAGAGAATTTCATACAAATATCTACTATTCTACAATAGACTAGAAGAATGTACAAGGTTCTAGAGAATCCTACAAGTATGTAGGAAACCTTAGAGAATCCTAGAGAAGTCTAGAAATTTCTAGACTTTTCCATGAAGCCTCCTCCACCTTTCTATCAAGTAATGTAGTCCATGACACGCTCCCCCACCTATTCGGGCAACACTTTCGTCGCTCATTCAAGCTCAAATCGCTCAATACGGTCCTTGAACTGCCATAACAAATCCTCATGCTCCCAACTAGACTCATTCTCCGGGACTCCCTTCCATTGAATGAGGTATTCATTGTAGCTCGGCACGCCTCGCTTCCTTATGATTCTATCAGCGATGATTTCTTCAATTTCTCTGTCATAGGAAGTGACCACCCCTGTTGGTGCCCGCTTGGACACACCTCGACTTGGTTCATCCTTGTCTTTATGATAAGGTTTCAAGAGACTCACATGAAAGATCGGATGAATCCGCAACTTTGAAGGTAACTCTAGCTTGTAGGAGACCTTGTCAACTCATTGAATGATCTTGAACGGCTCCTCATACCACTGGATCAACCCCCTTATGCACCGCCCTCAACGACTTAAATTGTTGAGGCAAGAGCTTTACCACATGCTTTAGGAATAACCGAGTCGTCTCATCGACGGTGACATCAGGAGAGGTCGGGATGAACACCGCATACTTAGAAAATCAATCCACTACCACAATGATCATCCCGTATCCTTTCGACATCAGGAGACAGGTAATGAAATCCATAAAGACACTCTCCCAAGCATGCTCTAGAATGGAAAGTGGCTGTAGCAACCTTGCTGGTTGGTGTAGACCGATCTTGTCTTGTTGGCACACTAGACAAGTCTTCACATAGGCTTCTATGTCATTCTGCATATGTAGCTAATAATACCCATCATCGATGAGTGCTATTGTGTGATGCATGCCCAGATATTCTGCCCAGATATCTTGCCCATTTTGAATCGTGGCATTCATTAATAATTTCCCGCCGAAGATTTCCCCATCTGGGCACGAATACCCATTTGCCCTTGGTGTGTAATAAACCATCTTTGAGCCAAATCTCCTAGTTTTGCCCTCCTTAGCATACTCTTTAAGATTTGTTGCCATAGAATCTTGTTTTATGCCCTCTTTGATCCTATCAAGCATCGGACACTCAAGGCGACTTATGGCCGCTAACTCCACTTTACGGCTCAAAGCATCCGCAACTTGGTTGGCCTTCCCCGATTTATACTCCATTATATAGTCAAACTTCGTAAGAAAATCTTGCCACCGTGGTTGCTTAGGTGACAACTCTTTTTGGGTTTGAAAGTAACTCATGGTAACATTGTCCGTCTTCACTACAAACTTTGACCTCAACAAGTAATGTTGCCATGTCCAAAGGCAATGAATGACTGCTGTCATCTCTATTTCTTGCATTGTATACCATCTCTCGGTATCATTAAGCTTTCGACTCTCGTATGCAATGGGATGGCCTTCCTGCGTCACGACTCCCCCAATGGCAAAGTCAGAGGCACCGGTCTACACCTCATATGGCTTAATGTAGTCGGGAAGGGCTAGGACGAGTTCCTCTACGACTGCCTTCTTCAACCGATCGAATGCCTTCTGGCACTTGGGCCCCCACTCCCATGTCTTCATCTTCTTTAGCATGTTCGTCAGAGAAGTAGTGATGTTGGAATATCCCTTGATGAACCGTCTATAGTAGTTAGTGAGGCCCAAGAAAGACCGCAACTCCGTCACCCTTATCTGAGGTTCCCACTCTTGTATGGCTTGAATCTTGGCTGTATCCATCATGATCCGCCCTCCTCGGATCTTATGGCTAAGGAAATGCACCTCCTCTTGTGCAAATGAGCACTTCTTCCTCCTGACATAGAGCTCATTCTCCTTCAAGACTTGGAAGACCTTCCTCAAATGCTCAATATAGTCCTTCAAGGTGTGGCTATACACAATGATATCATCAAGATAAACAACCACACACTTGTCAACGAACGAAGCAAGTACCTTGTTCATCAGTGTGCAAAACGTGGCCGGTGCATTAATGAGGCCGAAAGGCATCATTAGGAACTCATAAGAACAATACTACGTCACACAAGCAGTCTTCTCCTCGTCCCCTTCCACTATCTGGACTTGCCAATACCCCTATCTCAAGTCTAGCTTAGAGAAGTATCTCGCACTCCCAAGTTGATCGAACAAATCCGCTATGAGAGGAATCATATATTTGTTCTTCACCGTGAGCTTATTAAGTGCTCGATAATTGATGCACAACCTCAAGGACTCATTCACCTTCTTTTGAAAAAGTACAGGTGCACATACGAGGCTTTAGATGGTCGAATGGACCTTGCTTCGAACATCTCTTTGAGTTGCTTCCTCAACTCTTCTAACTCGAGTGGTGTTATGCGATAAGGTGCCATGGCTGGTGGCTTTGCTCCTTCCACCAACTCCAGCTTGTGATCCACCTCCCTCCTAGATGGAAGCTTCTTTGGGAGTTCCGGTGGCATTACATCTTGAAACTCCTAGATCATTCCTTGCACTTCCTTCGGAATCTCCCCTTCCTTAGATAGCTCGCCCTCATTCACCTTTAAAGCCGCAAGATATGTCTCTTCCTCCCTCTTCAATCCCTTGCATAGCTGCATAGCAGACAACACCTTAGTCCCCAAGATTCATAATCATAATTGAATTAGCATAAGGCATAAGTCAAGCCTTTACCTGATTTTGTCAATCTAGCCCAAGGACCACGTCGTAGCCATCTATAGGAATGGGTGTGAACTTGACGACTCTTGACCATTATCCCACCTTGCTTTTTACATCGGCTATCCTCGTGATTCGCAATGCTTTCAAGTTGACTGCCTTAATGAAACCACTCGACTTGGCTAACTTGAGACCTAGCTTTTTTGTAACGTCAGCCTTGATGAAGTTATCGATTGCTCCTGAATCCACTAGAGCTTTGAGTGGCCTCCCCGCAATGTCTATCTCGACATACATGGATCCCTTCTTTGGCACCTTAGATCATTTAACGCCCTTGGCCTTGAGTGCACCAAGGAGTCGGAGTGACCCCATCCTTCCCTCTTCTTCCAACTCTCCGTCTTTTTCGAGCACGGTGAGCTTCGCCTTCTTCGGACAATCACGAACCATGTGCAGTCCTTTGCATAAGAAGCACTTCAACATATTGGCCTTGGATGTCTCCCCTACACCCTTGCCATGACCCTTCCCTCCAAAGAGCTTACCCGCTCCCTCATTGCAGTTGTTGAAGCTACTTTTGGTGGCTCCTCCACCTTTGCCCTTGTCACCCCAGTGACTACTCTTGGCCTTATCCTCCCGCCTATACTCGGTCAAGCTTTTCACCTCCTTAATTACGGCTTTGAGAGTTTGAATATTTCTCCTCTTCAACTCTTGCTTGGCCCAAGGCTATAACCCTTCTATGAAGGCAAAGTTGGCTTCTTTTTCTGGGAAGTCAGTGATCTCCAGCAATATTTCTGAAAACTCATTCATATAGTCAGAAATACTAGACTTATGAGTAGGTGACGAAGTTTACCTCGTGCTTCATCTTCGAGATTCCTTGGGCAAAATTGTGCTCTGAAGGCCTTTTTAAACTCGTCTCACTTGTCATCTCGAAGAGCCCTCACTCAATGTCACAGCTCAATCTTCTCCACCATAGTGCCGCGGTGTTAGTAAGGTAGAGAGGCACCATGTCTATCTTCTCTTCATCATCTGCAATCCTCATTTTCTTGAAGTAAAGTTCCAAGCTCCATAGAAAGTTCTATACTTCCTTCCCCTTCCTAGCTTCTGCATAGGTTTTGGGTCGAGGTACGTCCACCTTTGGTGCGAGAGGAGCGTCGATTATGTCCCTAGACACCCTGTATTTGCAGAGTGACACATCTGTCTCGATGGTCTGCATCCTCTCATGCACTTCCGCTAGAGAAGCATCCATGTTGGTTTAGAGAGCCCTCATCTCCTCTTAAATTGTGGTGACAATCCTATCCAATGATGCTTGGAATCCCTCTTGAAGTCCACCTCCTTGGTTAGCCATTGCCAAATATGCTACCTGTTCCACCGTCTTCTCCATCACATTGCCTTGCCTCACCACAATATTCTCTAACTTGAGAACATGAGTCTCTAATGATGCAAGCATGTCTCGAGATAGCTCTCGTTACTTCTGCTTTCCTCCACCCTTAATGTTATCTCGTCTTGTCTCTCCTTTAATTGGATCGACAACATTAAAACCACCGCTAGCCATTTCTTCCACAAGATCTTCACCCACACAAAGCATTGGTAAGAACTTGAACCACTTCGCACCCTCATGTCTAAACCTGGCTCTGATACCAACTGTCACGTGCATAAAGTTTCACCTCAAACTTAGACGCTCCGTGCGACACTTGACACTTCTTCGAGTAACTAAGTCAGCCTAACCGAGCCTTGCCAAGAGGTTTGCTTGAAGACTTAGAAGAACACTAAGCTAGAGAGAATAAAGAACTCTTTGTATTGCTAGAATGCTAGTATTTGAGGATGATTTACAAATGAAGAGTACTCCTCCTTATATAGACCCATACCTTGAAATGAATGGTCAAGATCAAATCGATCTAACGGCTATGATATATTTTTTAGAGAATTTCATACAAATATCTACTATTCTACAAGAGACTAGAAGAATGTACAAGGTTCTAAGTAATTCTACAAGTGTCTAGGAAACCCTATAAATTCCAAGAAAAGTTTAAAAATTTTTAAACTCTTCCATCAAGTAATGTAGTCTATGATACCACACCAACTTACTTCACAGAAGTTAAAGCCCATTTTGGATAATGTCCACCGTAGGAAAAACATGGAATATAATGGGGCCCAAAAAGAAAATGAGGAAGGGCTTTTGAGCTTTTGCCCCTTTAGTCACAATTAGTCTTGCTCACCACTCTAGCCCATCTTCTATTAGTTGAATTAAGAAACTCGAGGGAAAAAAGAAAAATTGTAAATGAGGTTTTACTGTCTTCGATTATTGATATTTAATCCAATTATATAACTTTTTATTGTAGAAAATTCATATTTTACCACTTGAATTATTATACTTGACCAAATGATCTGTTTATAACGTAATTACCATCTATTTTAATAGAAATGTTGTGTACATTATCGTTAATCAATCAAAGATTTATTCGGTAATGAGCTGCACATAGAGTACATATAATATTTCCATCAAAAATTTATGTTATTTGGCCTACAAAAGATTATTGGGATATAATAACTTAGACAATAAAAAATGGGTTTTAATATTGTAATGATAATTAACTAAATCCCATTAATTAAACTTGATAAAAGGTCATTTAGTAAAATAAAAAGAACTAAAAATAAATTGAGAAATTTGAACCAGCTAAAATTGATAAGAAAGTGGAGAGCCTTAACAAGAAAACGAGGAAACAAGTTGCAACCTGACTTAACAAAAAAAAAATATTAGTCAATGTAACGTTTTTTGGAGCAACATTTTTGAAGTAAATGCTAAATAACATGCTCTTATAATCTCCCCAAAATGTTGATAAATTATCATTATTAAACACTATAACTTTTGCGGCACTTCATTTATATTTTGTGTTTAGCGAGTTTGAGTCCAGGGTAGCGTTTTAAGTTTATGTCTTACTTGTTGGAAAATTCGAATTTTAACATGTTATGTTTATACTTAATTTTGAGTGGAAGCTACTTCGTATAAATGAAAGATTCAGATTCTCTTCTGTGAGATCTTTAAATTGGTATATGAGATATACTCAAACTGATTAATGGATGAATGAGAAATTGAATTTCAAAGTACAACCATTGGAATGGTTTGAAGGAGAAAAATTTTGTCCCACATTAAAAAAAGGAACAAGTAAGAGAATATTTATATAAAATTGCACATTTGTTAATGGGTAATAAAATATAAGCTAGAATGTTTTCTCTTGCATGCGCCTGTAGGAAGGGTGCCAATCCGGACCAGATTAGGCGTGGTTTAGTAACTTTTATATTTGTATTAAACTCCAAATTAAATTATATATTAAATTCTTATTAATCTCTTCTCTCATCACGAATTTATAAATTGACAGTTTCCTTTTATTAGAAAACCACTAAGAAAATGAAGTCTATCTATTTTCCTTATTTCTCATTATAGTTCTAAGTTTTCAGTATGGTAGAGTTCGAACCAAGTTTGAGTTCGCCGAAATAGTTTCGGTAGTGCGTCGCCACTGTTCATCTCGTTGTCTCCTGGGAGATAGATGTCATTCCACCTTTTACATCGACATGAGAGAGTGAATTTTTTTAAGAAAACTGTTGCATAATATGCATCAGTTTGATTATCAATTTTCAATCTTTTATTCAATTATTTAAACTATTTACCATCTATTTAACATTTTATTTTATTATTCTAGTACGTTTTTCTATTTTACATATCCTAGTTTTGTTGTTCAATTTTATTATTTATAATTTTTATCTGTTTATTATTTTACTATTTACAAATTTTATTTACTATTTTACTATTTATAAATTATGTATTACTATTTATTATATTCTATCTTTGTATTGTTCACTATTTTTTTTTCTATTTATAGATATAATTCCTACATTACTCTTATTTTCTTCATCTTCTTTTGTCATTCTTTTTATTTTCTTATTTTTCTACTTATGGTTTTAATTTTTTTTTTTAAATTTGTATACATGTATATTTTTAAAAATATATATATGAATATGATATAGATGGTACTAGTACCATATTAGTATTAGAGGTTTAAGTCATGATACTGGCATTAGGTAAATAGAGATCATGAGTGATATCATTTTATTATAGTCTCGATACGAGTTTTATCTACTTTTATTATTATATTATTTTCTTGAACTTTTTATTTTAATAATAATTTAATATGATATTAAATTACATTACATTACTTTTTTAATTATTAATTTTATATGCAAAACTTTACTTCTCATTTTCATTTTAGAAACTTGAGGGTTTAATATAAATTATTATGCTATTTTCTTAAGCTTTTGGAACTATTGATAATTTTTTTATGAATTGTTTTTAAATGAAATCCTTAAAAAATCTTCAACAGAAATACTGTGATCTATACGGGAATGAGTCCCATCTAAAAAAACCATCTGAAAAAAAAAAAAAAACTTGGAATATTCGTGTCAAGAAACTTTGAAACGTAAACACCCAACCACAATTATTAGCATGGATGGAAACAAAAGGAAAAACGTACTCATCACTATTATTAATTTCTGTTAAAGTTGCATCTTCCTTTTATATTATTATTGAACTACTTTAACTAAGGTCGAACACATTATTGGCCAACAAAAAGCATTGCTTATCACTAAGATTCATGGTCATTGTCAACCCATCCTATAATGTTGTGGTTGTAATAAGCTAATCTAGTAATATCCTATCCTACACGATCAACACGTTTCTTCATTTTTATAATTAAAAAGTAGAGGTGGTAAAATATGTCAAGCATGCACAAGTACGCACGACATAACACGATAAAAATATAGCATAACATGAATTAGTTGTGTCATGCCTAAGCATGACACGATACAAATTTTTGATGCCAGCTCGAGGCACGGCACGGCCCTTTTGGGCCCGTGCAAGGTATAGACTCAAAAGGGTCTTCTAATCCTATGAGTTTTTATTTTTTGGGAAATAATTTTGTATATTGAAACATTTAGAGTAATGTAAGATCTTATTTGGCCAAATAATATTTTTAACAATTTATTTATAATTTTAATTATTAATGGTACTAATTTCTAATTTACCAAATAATAATTATTAAAAACGATTATTTATTTATTTATTTTATAATGTGTAGTAAAATAATTTATTTATTTTAATGGTACTAACTTCTAATGCTTTAACAATCCAATTTTTTTGAATCAGACTCAATCATTATTTATTTCTTAGACTATTAGCTATGATACTCGATTGGTCGAAAGCTCCATCAATCCGTTGAGTATCATAACTGCTACTATATTAGCCTATGTGGTTATGAAGTGAGTAATGACTGAGTCTGATTCAAAAAAGTGAGATTGTTAAAAAAACGGGCCTACAATCCGAGTACGATACGGCACGGGCCCACTAACCGGTATGACACGTTTATGGCCAGTTACTGTATCTTTGTCATACTGTGCTCTTATTTTTATGCACGGATATAGGTACAGACACGATACCAACCAATTTGTGCTGGAAACAGCACGACACAACCCGTGCTATACCGACATGAATTGCTACCTCTATCAAAAAGTATTACTTATCACTAAGATTTGTGGTCATTGTCAACCTATCCTTTAATGTTGTGGTTGTAATAAGCTAATCTAGTAATATCCTATCTTACACAATCTACACGTTTCTTATTTCTTATCATTAAAAAGTAGAGGTGCTAAAATAAGTTAGGTCGACACAAGCATGCACGACACGGCACGATAAAAGTACGACATGACATAGATTAGTCGTGTCATGCCCAGGCACGATACGGGTATCGGGCCGTGCCGTGCCCAATTATGCAGGTACGTGGGCCGACACAGAATGACATGAATTTCTGATGCTAGCTCGGAGCACGGTATAGGCCCAAAAGGGTCTTCTTAATCTTAAAAGTTTTTATTTTTTGGGAAATCATTTTGTATGTTGAAACCTTTCTATTAATGCAAGATTTTATTTGTCCAAATAATATTGTTAACAGTTTATTTATAATTTTATTTACTACCCGCAACTCATAATTTCCTCCACCATTTCCCTTTCACGTCCTAATTCATAGCAAACAACATCTCGAAGAAAAAGAAGATCAATTGATCAATGAGCGGTCCTGATCATGTTCACAATGCAGATAACGAGAATTCGACCAAATGGATGTTTAAAAGCGTGGAGATTGATCCAATGGTGGATAGTAAAACCTCCATGGACATTGATCAACAACAACAACAAAGCACAATCATGAGAAGCACAAGCAAGAACAATTTTAATAATTCATTGAAGAATAGCTTTAGCATTACGTCTATGAGGCATGCTCTTCCGAAGCTGGGAAGGAAGACCACTTCAATAGCGCATAGAGGTCTTAAGAGCTTAAGGTTTCTCGAGCGGTCCATTACCGGTAAAGAGAAAGACGAATGGAAATCAATCGAGAAGCGCTTCACTCAACATGCTTCTGATGGCAAGATTTCTAGAGACAAATTTGGAGTTTGCATTGGTATAAAAAAAAAACATTATCCCTCTTCCCCTTTTTGTCTACATATTTTTGTTCCTCTGTCATCGCTATGTCCGAATTATGTATGTATTGTTTTTATATATATATATATATAGGAATGGGAGGAGATTCGAAGGATTTTGCCGGTGAGTTGTTCGATGCACTAGCAAGGAGAAGGAAAATAAGTACAGAAAATGGGATTGGTTTAGAAGAACTAAAGATTTTTTGGGACGACATGACAAATAAGGATATGGATTCTAGGCTTGAAATATTCTTCGACATGTAAGCAATGAACTCAATCACCCTTCCTTCTCACTTTTGTACATACATATAGGGTTTGGATGTGTAGTACTATTGATCACAACTTGGACTTGAATTTCGACACACATAGGTGTGACAAAAATGGTGATGGGAAGTTATCGGAAGAAGAAGTAAAGGAGGTGAGACCAAAAAACCTTTCTTCCTAGTCTTAGTTTATTCTATGTTTGTAAGTTGATTAACCGGAAAATTACGATGATGAAGGTGATAGCGTTAAGTGCAGCTGCAAACAAGCTTGGTAATCTTAAAAAACAAGCTGCATCTTATGCTGCTTTAATCATGGAAGAGCTTGACCCTGATCATCATGGATACATAGAGGTAAGATAACAAAAACTCTTCATTTCCTCCTTTGGCCTCTTTGATCTGATGAATTTCAATTTTTTTGGAGCAGATGGGGCAACTAGAAACACTACTAAGAGGATTGGTGAGCAATGGACAAGAGAAGCAAACCAGAAACAGCCAAAACCTCTCAAATTCGATGATTCTGACAAGATACCAAATGCCGATAAGTAAAAACATATCGAAAACAGGTGAACTCATACACGACAATTGGAAGAGAATATGGGTGTTCTCATTATTGATCACAATTAACACAGCACTCTTCGCTTGGAAATTCTTCCAATACAAAAACAAAGCCGCGTTTCAAGTCATGGGTTATTGCCTTTGCGTAGCAAAAGGCGCAGCCGAAACACTCAAGTTCAACATGGCCCTTATCCTCCTCTTTGTTTGCCGTAGAACCCTAACCAAACTTCGGTCCACATTTCTCAGCGACATTTTTCCATTTGATGACAACATCAACTTCCACAAAGTCGTCGCGTTAGGAATTGCGATAGGGACCTTCCTCCATGTGGTAATGCATGTTGCTTGTGATTTTCCGAGGTTGACTTCTTGTCCGAAACAAAAGTTCAGGGACACTCTAGGGCCTAATTTCGATTACAACCAACCTAGCTACCTTGACTTGGTGAAAAGCACCGCCGGTCTTACCGGGATTGTCATGATCTTGATAATGGCATTTTCATTCACTTTGGCAACGCATTCTTTTCGGGGGAATGTGGTGAAATTGCCATGGCCTTTCCATCATTTGGCCGGTTTTAATGCGTTTTGGTATGCTCATCATTTGCTTGTTATGGTCTATGTTCTCTTGGTCATTCATGGATACTTCATATATCTCACTAAGGATTGGCACAAGAAAACGGTATTATTACAAGCTCCGATTCCTTTACAAGCCCTATTGATTGATCGAAAGAAACTATGCGAAATCGAGCTATGACTTTATTTTATTTTTTTCTTGGCAGACATGGATGTATATTGCATTTCCGGTACTCTTCTATGCGATTGAGAGACTTGTTGTAGTAATAAGGGAGCACACTCATGGTGTCAATGTCATCAGGGTAAAAAGAAAAAACCCTTTTAACTCTTTCAAGAATCAATTTCTGCAATGGAATAATACTAACCTCTCTTCTGTCTAATTTGGTCAACATTTCCTTTAGGCTGTGATATATACAGGCAATGTTCTAGCATTGTACATGACCAAACCGGCAGGATTTAAGTACAGAAGTGGAATGTACCTCTTTGTCAAGTGTCCTGATATATCAAATTTTGAGTGGTAAATTTCATCATTCATTTATAGATTTTTGTTTCCCCCTTAAATCTCTGTACTAATAGCACTTTTTTTTCCCCATACTCATTTGCTTCAGGCATCCTTTCTCTATAACTTCTGCACCAGGAGATGACTACTTAAGTGTTCATATACGAACATTAGGAGATTGGACCACAGCACTTAAAAACAGATTTGCACAGGTCTTTTTTTTTTTTAATATGACATGAAAAAATCACAAATCGTTGTCTTACATGATCACAAACAGTAATCAATTCTGAAAAACATCTGTAGGTATGTGACCCCAAGAATGCACAATCAAGAAGAGAGAACCTTGTCCGAATGGAAACCATCGCGCATTCTTACGACGACCATACACAACAAACAATGTACGAGCCGAATGAAAATCTCACTTCCTTCTTTTTTTCGCACTTACAAATTCTCTTAATATAACTTCTATATCATGTTTTTGCAGCTATCCTAAGATTGTAATTAAGGGACCGTTTGGAGCTCCGGCACAGAACTACAAGAAGTATGATATTCTCTTACTCATAGGCCTTGGAATCGGAGCGACTCCTATGATAAGCATACTAAAAGATCTGTTAAACAACATCAAGCCAATTGACCCTGAGGTTAATCATTACTGCAAAATCATTTATTATATTTTTATTCCTTTTGGATTTCTGATTGATTATTATTTCTGTTATTGAAAACTCTAGGGACAGGACTTGAGCAGGAGTAAGACGGGCCTGGAACGAGCCTACTTTTACTGGGTCACGAGAGAACAAGGATCGTTCGAATGGTTCAAAGGTGTTATGGATGACGTCGCAGATTATGATCACGATGTACGTTATACAATTCAAATGAAATCTTCGAATTAGATCAAACTCAAAATCAAACCAAATGAAATGAAATTGATTGCACTTTATTGGAACATTGCAGCACATAATAGAAATGCACAACTACTTGACTAGCGTGTATGAAGAAGGCGATGCTCGGTCTGCACTAATTGCCATGGTCCAAAAACTACAACATGCTAAAAATGGAGTCGATGTAGTTTCCGGAAGCCGGGTATTAACTTGAATAATTAATTAATTACGATTATATTATACGATATTCTGGTCAATCATCATTAGTACTTAATGTGTAACATGTTTAACTCTGGCAGATATGGACCCATTTTGCTAGACCGAATTGGAAGAAAGTGTTTTCGGATTTGGCAACTACCCATAAGTCATCTCGAATAGGTGGGCCCGCCTGCTCGTCATTTCCGATCAAATGTACTGTCTGACTTTTTCGAGTTTCCAGTTTGACCGTTATGAGCCGTTGATTCGTGTTTTGTAGGTGTGTTTTACTGCGGAAGTCCGACGCTTACGGCAACATTAAGGGATCTATGCCAAGAATTTAGTGTAAATACGAGCACTCGGTTTCAGTTTCACAAGGAAAACTTTTAAAAGAGTAAATTTGTTTTCATTACTGTTTTTGTTTGTTTAATGTACTGGTATGGATTGTTGCTGTACACTAGCAAATATAAAATATTAAAAATGTGTGTAGAAACTGCATATGAAAGCATTAGATCTGTAATCCTCAAGTAGGGTTCTTGTGTATATCTTTTTTCGTTGTATTGTATTTGAAATTATCTTAGAACTCTCTCAAAATTCCACTGTTCGTTCAGTTCTCTATTTTCGTTGAGAATATATATCTCAAATCTCGAGAACTTAAAATATAAGAAATATCAATCGATCCTCTTAAATTTTCGACCTTTTTTTCTTTTTTCGTTTTCTTATTTCCCCTGAAAAACGACATGTCGTTCTAAGTACTCAGGCTTTTGCTTCTCAACTCTTATGATTATTACATCAGCAGTGGTGAAATTAAGGAAAGATCCCCTCGTAATAGCCCTTCTTCTCCTTTTTTCCATTCTAGAGATTGTAAGTTTCAAGTACGATTTGACCTTCGAACATAAAACTGGACACTATTTTCCAGTTTTTTTGCTTTCAGACAACAACATTATGATCATGTATACGACATTAAAAGCAACAGAAGTAATTTCAAAACAGTTGCAGGCAGATTTATTTTAGCTTTTGGAAAACGACTCACCACCTGTTATTAAAGTGTAATATTCCAATGGCTAAGATCAAGTCATATAATTAGAGTACTTTTTCATAATTCAAAACTTATTATTGAACTATTATGCTCTAATAATATGCTGAGGCGTAGTCTGTTTTGAAACCCATCTTAAAAATAATGTAATTGCAAATAATATATCCAGTATTTCAAAGCTAAATTACTTTAAAATCCATATCGGTTCAGGGAACGGGAACGAGTGGGATTACACTTCTCCAGAACGCATATTCGGATTACAATCTGACCTTCAATATCAAATCCCCAACAAGTTTTTTTTTTTTTCATGTGTAATAATGAGATGGCGGATTCAAGATCGTACTCCATGCATGTTCTTAATTTGAAAGACAATATTTTCATAGGACAAATTGAGACCGATGTTACTTAAACATACACTAGAGGTAGCACATTACACTAAAATTAACTAAGGAAATTAAGTAAGAAAAAGAGTGACATCCAAAATATATGTAAGTTTGGTTAGTTGACATTATTAGATAAGTTCATGGAACACTCTTCTTTGGTGGTGGTGATAGGGAAGAGTTGAAGGGTCTTGAGTGGTCTAGTACTATAATTATAAGGACATGACGGGAAGTACTCATGGTGTGGCCCCACATGATCCATCATCATCATCATCATCATCCTCGTCCAATTATTGTCATATTCATGATCATCATGATGACCATGCAGTATCGATCTGCTTATCGGAGAGTACTTATCTATCTCTGCCGCCTTCTGATCATCAGCTTGTCGGACTTCCGCTTTCCACGGCCTCATGTTCTTCATCACCTCCACCGTCAATGCATGCTCACCTCCACCGCCCTAATATTATTCCAATAAATTATAATAGAGAATCACATATCGCAAAATTATACATATGTATGTATATATATTATACCTGATTATTGTGAAGCTCATTAGGGTTGCAAAAAAGACGCTGATGATCAGAACCAACATTCAAGGGTTGATTAAGATAGCGTACAAGGCTATAACTATTGTTAATATTATTATGATGTTGAACATTCAGCTGCTGATCAATATGGGGTTGTAATTGGTGGTGGTGGCGGCGGCAGCTGGCATGGTGGTGGTGGTGGCTACCGCCATGGAGGAGCACCTGTTGAACTGCTTGGTTGCAGATGAGCTTTCTTCTAAGCTTCTGCCTGTCTCTTGCCTTATGGTTTTGGAACCAGTAAAAGACATTCTTGCCCTCAATCTTTCCATACAAAGAGAGATGGGCTGTGATTTGTTGGATTTGTGAAGCATTTGGAGTTCTTATTCCAACCTTGTACATCTCCTCTAATATCATCACTTGGTCTGGAGTTGGGCTCCATCTTGATGATGATGATGATGATGAATTACTTGCCGGACCCATTGTTTTTTTTGTTTTTTTTGACTGGTTCTTGTTTGTTTGGAGAGAAAATTAGGGCTCAGCCAATGGGGTTTAAGTAGATAGAGGAGAGAGAGAGGGAGGGACTATAACTAGTGAATGCCTTGAATGATTATGTCATCATCATCTTCTTGTCATTTATTTCCTCAACTGATGTAGCTACCTAGAATGACCAGACAAGATAGGAAAGTTAGATTTCATGTTTCAGATTGATTTCGCTTCTTCTTTCTATATTTACATGCCAATCTAGATCAAGTATACAGTAGTACTAGCCAGCTAACTAGCCAAAAATTGTTTAATGAAAGATAAAGAGCACTTTCATTTAGGACATTGCACCTGATCAAATAATAGAGCATGTACTAGAAAAGGTTTCACTGGTTCTTAATTTATTTATTTATTTATTTTTGGATATATACACATGTACGCCACAGTATTAATTGTTACATAAATTAATATTTATATGTATTAAGAAATTTTGTATATATCTTAAATATAAAATGAAATATACCAAAGTTTAGACATAAATATTAATATTATATATTAATAATTATGTAATATATAAAAATAACTATTATAATTATGATAGTCTTATATATCATATAATGATATACTATACTTATATATATATATATATATCTTGTTTATGTATAGGATAGGGTAATCAATATTCAAGAATCTTTGATTATGTAACAGTAGGTACTAGACGATACCATTTGCTTATGACTGACTCATCTACACCATTACCCTAAAAAACATAACATAAAAGTCAAAGTGTAGGTCTTAATTATAAAATGTAATAATAATAATAATAATAATAATAATAATAATAATAATAATAATAATAATAAATTAATAATGTTATTCCTTGTTAGATCCCATCTCTTTTCGGCCGGCCTGATCGAAACTATTCTCTTGACCAACTTTTCATTAACATTTAGCATCTCATAATTATGACCCATGATACGTCTTCATCCGACACCTTCTTTGAGACTCCTGGTCGGATTTTATTTTTATATATATTCTTTTAATTTTTTTTAGTTATATTTTTTTAATTTCTACTCTCTTTTCTGAGGTTAATTAAGACTTGTCGGATTGCGCCCCCCTCTCTCGTGTGTTGGCTCACTAATAAGAAACGTAAGGTTTTGGTGAATCAGATAGACTTTACAAAATCCCATTAATGCATGCATGTATGTACAATTTATAAGTTTATAATATTGCCCTTCATGCCCTTTTTTAAGGCTACACGGACATATCATGGACTCGTGTATATAGTCTTATCGTCTCTGTCAACGTTCAATCAAATTTTTTTAGATGATCGAGTTTTCCAGATAATAGTATTGTGAGTGAGCTTATTATATCCTCTCATTGTCACGAGAAATTTCCCATACTCTACATTGTCGTCCATTTGTCCAATTTCAAACCCCCTAAAATACTATATCAACATCTAATTCATTCTCCATGGAAAAAGAAAGTAGTTGATCCCGAATCTAAACTTAACAAGCTTAGGGGGTCAATTCAATTACTCACCATCTAATTCAGCGTAGGTCAATAATTTGCTAAATTTTGGCCAAAAAAAAGAATTGCTAAATTGAAGTTATTAGGAAACTGATAACTGTTTGGAAAAAGAAAAAAAAAACTTGGTAACTGTGATTACTATAGCAATAAAAGGCAAGCAAAATAAACGATAGAGACAGTATGGATCCATGCAGCATGCTAACTTGTGTCGGAAGGTTACCTTGCTTATCTTTCATTACCCCTATTAAAAAAATAAAAAGCTTAAATAACAATATTATATATAATAATTAGTGGGTTAACTAATGAATCCTGAACCGCAATGGTGATTGGACACTTCCTTGTGGCTCTCTGCAGTGAGCAGTTCTACGTCATCTCCATTCTGCCCAATTAACTACACACCTCTCTCTCTCTCTCTCTATCTCTCTCTCTCTCTCTCTCTCTCTCTCTCTCTCTCTATATATATATATTCTGTTTTATTTTTATTTCAACTTTTTTGTCAATTTAGAATAATCTTTGTATGGTTGGTTAATGAGAAGTTTTCGTAGGAATATGTTTACTTTAGGATTATTTAGTTTGTCACCACCTGACTTCACGGTAGACAACTCATAAGAATGTCTATAATTAGTAATAAGATAAAGTTAACTTCTTACTAATTAACAAGAGATTAGTTGACCAAAAAATCAGTAAAAATCTCTAAAGAAAACACATAAGTTAATTTAGAGTCACACAACTAATTAAACCAATTATAATATACCTACAAACAATTTAATTTAAATTTGGTCATTGATTAAGAAAAAAAAAAAAAAAAAATTATAGGGAAAAAAAGTCAACAAATGTGAAGGATTTAGAGTCAGCGGGGAAATGGAATAGTTATTCGAGCAAACCCAAACAACTGAGCAAGTCAGCGAAGATAGTATCTCCGATTTGACTACTCCCGAACTCATCGAAAACGCTTCAGATTGTGGGACCCTCCCCCTTTCAAGTTTCAACATGCTAGTTGAATCTCAACCGCTCAGTTTTAAAATATCAACTTACAACCCCAGATCTGTTAGCTCTTTAATGAATTATGGATGTTCTTATTGCTCTATTCATATTAAAACTGATCTTAAAATAGATCCCGTAGATCTGGTTCATTTGAGCCCAATTTGATAAGCTGTAATATGATAAGCCAAAAGTTATATTTATAAATAGCTGGGAATGAAAATAGATAATTAGATAAAATACCCTCTTTCCCAAAATCATTTTGCTAAATGACAAAGGATATGTTTGGGTAAGTATTTAGAAATGTGTTTCGTGTTTTAAATATTTTGATGATAAATTGCGATTTAAGGAGAAGGAGAGGACAATCATGTTCATAAAAATATATTCTTATAGCTTTCCATAAAGTCTAGGAGCACATCTATTGGAGTTATATAACGCAAAATAAATTTTTTTGAAATTGAATGGTTATGAACCAAAATCATGATTTCAAATTAAACATTCGGACTGAAATCTTTATTCAACAATTTTTGGACTGTTTCTAAATATTATAAAATCATAGAAAAAATATATCATAAAATACTCTTATAACTTTCTATAGAATCTAAGAATATCTCAATCTGAGTTATATAACCTAAAATAAAAATTCTTGAAGTTGTTTGATTCCGAACCAAAATCATGATTTCAGACTAAGCATTCAGTCCAAAATCTTTGTCAAACAATTTTGTACTAGTTCCAGATATTATAAAATTACAGAAAAAATATATCATAAAAATAAACTTTTATAGCTTTCCATAGAATATAAGAACAACTCAATCGTAATTATATAACCTGAAATAAAAATTTTTAAAGTTGACTGGTTCCGGACTGAAATCATGATTTCGGACTGAACATTTATACCAAAATCTTTGTTCAACAATTTTGAACTGGTTTCAAATGTTATAAAATCATACAAAAAATATATCATAAAAATAGACTCTTATAGCTTTCTATAGAGTCCAAAAACACCTCAATCGAAGTTATATAACTCGAGATTAAATTTCTTGAAGTTAATTGATTGCAGACCGAAATTATGATTTCAGATTAAAAATTCAGACTGAAATCTTTGTCCAACAAATTTGGACTGATTCTAGATGTTATAAAAATATATCATAAAAATACTCTTATAGATTTCCTAGAGTCTAGGAATACATCAATCAGAGTTATATAACCCGAGATAAAAATTCTTCAAAGTTGATTGGTTCTATACTAAAATTATGATTTCATATTGAATATTCAGAACAAAATCTTTATTCAACAATTTTAGACAATTTTTAGATATTATAAAATCATACAAAAATTATATCATAAACATACACTCTTATAACTTTCCATAGAGTTCAAGAACACCTTAATCGGAGAAAAATAACCCAAGATAAAAATTCTTGAAATAGATTAATCCTGGACCAAAATCATTAACTTCGATCCGAACTTTTAAACCAAAATCTTTGTCCAACAATTTTGAATTGATTCCGAATATTTTTTTTTTCTAACTACACTCAATCAAGTTATGATACTTTCATTCTAACGGATACAAAAAAATTCTGGCAAAATTTTAACATCGTTCTACTTTTATATATATATATTATATATATAATATGATAGATGATTTGTAACTATATTTTTCATTAAAACACGAGGGATGTTACCAAATATATATGTAAATATAAATATGATACTAATATTATACTTAAAATTCAATTATATAGTATAAAAAACAAGTCTTAATCATTTTAAATAATAAAAAGATAACTAGATAGTATAAAAAACAAGTATTAATAATTTTAAATAATAAAAAGATAACTAGATAAGCGAGCGTAGTTGGTGCAACTACACGTTGAGAGCTTATGGACGAAGGTGAAATCCAAAGGCTCTTAATTTCTAAACACGTACTAGTTATTATAGTTGGGTTCTTGAGGTACAATTTTTAGCAGTTGCTCTGTCTGCTTAAAGTGCAAATTTAGCTTCCCTTCATTAATATAGAAAAAACAGTTCCTCCTACTCATCTACGTGACTCTACAACAACTTCATTTTTTTCTATATATTTTATGCATATATGATATTGTATAAATACATACATACGTCTGTATTTGCTTTCTCACAAAGCATATGAAATTCCCACAAATTTCACACAATAAAAAATAAATAAACAAAAACAAAAACAAAGAGTAAAACCCAGAACTAGTACCATACTATGGGAAAGAAGAATATTGAATTCATAACAACTAATTTAGTCACATATTTCATGACTATAAATAAGCTATTATGGGTTCGTATCACAATGCTAAGTTGACTGCAATTTCTTTAATGGGTTTTCTGGGTGGATCGGATCAAGGATGGAAGGCAAAACCCCAGGTGGGTGGGGAGGGTACAGATAGAGTTGCAGGATTTTGTGAAAAGCTGCTAAAGAAAAAGAGTTGACATGAAAAGAAAGGAGGTCAAAGGAGAATAATGGATTGTCTTTGACACCACTCTAAAGTTGTTCTAACAACTGGACAGCCTACCCATTGACAGCACCCTAGTTAAGCACTCTTTCATTTTCTCTTCAACCAAACATCCCCACTTCTCATCACCTATATATACACTGCTCGATTACTTTCAATCACATTCACAAACTCTTTAACAATCACATTCATCTTGAATAGAAAAAAAACAAAAGGAACAAAAACAATGGGGTTCCCTGCTACTTCAGAGCCACCATTTCTGAGAGTCTCTCTATTCACATTCATTGTTGCATTGGCTGTCATTCCGAATCAGCTAGCACTTGCTGGAATAACCAGACACTACAAGTTTGATGTATGCAAATTCATATATATAGATATGGGATCTGTAATAAATACATAACACATTCTCCTTTACATTAAATTGTGTGGTTTTGTTATGCAGATCAAGTTGCAAAATGTTACAAGATTGTGCAACACAAAGAGCGTTGTGACAGTGAATGGGCAGTTTCCTGGACCTCGCATTGTAGCTAGAGAGGGAGATCAGCTTCTAATCAAAGTTATTAACCATGTCCAAAACAACATCTCCATCCATTGGTAAGACCTACTCATAAAACAGGCTCCTCTCCATTCTCCCCTTCCCCATATGCTAGTTCCAGTTCTGGAATGAGTAGATCGTGCATTTATCAAAATGGATTTTTGCATTTAGGGTCTCACCATTACTAAAAATAATGTGAGAATTCCTACTTTGGAAGGAATACATTCAAGGGAACACAAACTAAAGTTTAACTATATTGGACTCAGTTCTAAATTTCAAGGTTTTGAGATTATACGTATACAAATTAAAATCCAAGGTTCAAATTCAAACTTTCAGTGTTCTCTCTCTACCATGTTTAATTGTTTTGTCATGCACCAATAAGATATAAACTTTAAAAATATAGGCATGGTATACGACAACTTCGGTCAGGGTGGGCAGATGGACCAGCCTATGTCACTCAGTGCCCAATACAAACTGGACATAGCTATGTATACAACTTCACTATAACAGGGCAAAGAGGGACTCTCTGGTGGCACGCTCATATCTCATGGCTACGAGCAACTCTCTATGGTCCCATAATTATTCTCCCTAGGCTCGGAGTTCCTTACCCTTTTGCTAAACCCTACAAAGAAGTCCCTATAATCTTCGGTAAGTAACTTTTGATACTAGCTCCTATGTACAATCCTATATTACTTATCACCTCAAAATATGTAAGCTTCAGAGCTTTAATACTTGCAATTTGCAGGAGAATGGTGGAAAGCAGACCCAGAAACAGTCATTAAACAGGCCCTACAGACAGGTGGAGGGCCAAATGTCTCTGATGCATACACAATCAATGGTCTCCCTGGTCCATTATATAATTGCTCAGCCAAAGGTACTACTATACATATCCAATATTTTCATTGAAAATCTTGTTATGTGAAATTTAATTTGTTTCGCTCCTTTTCATATGCCAATTCATATACATAATTCACGGTGTTAAGCAGAAACATTCAGGCTGAAAGTAAAGCCAAGGAAAACATACCTTCTACGAATGATCAACGCGGCGCTCAACGACGAGCTCTTCTTCAGCATTGCAAATCACACGCTCACGATTGTCGACGTTGACGCCATATACGTGAAGCCATTTCAAACCAAAACGCTCCTCATTGCTCCAGGTCAGACCACAAATCTCCTCCTCAAAACCAAATCACATTCCCCAAATGCCACATTCTTCATGGCAGCTCGTCCATACGTCACCGGCTCCGGCACATTCAACAACTCCACCGTCACTGGAATATTACAGTACGAATCATCATCATCCTCCTCTAACAGGAACTTCATCAAACACCTCCCAATCTACAAACCAGATCTCCCTTCGCTCAACGACACTTCATTCGCAACAAGTTTCGCGAACAAACTGAAAAGCTTAGCAAGCTCGGAATTCCCCGCAAAGGTGCCAAAGAAAATCGATCAGCAGTTCTTCTTCACAGTAGGATTAGGAACGAATCCTTGTTCTACTCAGCAAACCCGCCATAACCAAACCTGTCAGGGTCCTAACGGAACAATGTTTGCCGCATCGATCAACAACATATCTTTCACGCTACCAAATAAGGCCTTACTACAGGTCCATTACACTGGGCTTTCTGATGGGGTTTATTCACCAGACTTTCCAATCATTCCAATAAACCCATTTAACTTTACAGGCTCACCTCCTAACAACACTCTGGTGACGAATGCGACAAAGCTCATGGTATTGAAATATAACACAAGTGTGGAGCTGATATTACAGGACACAAGCATTTTAGGAGCTGAGAGCCATCCTTTACATCTTCATGGCTTCAATTTCTTTGTTGTCGGTCAAGGGTTTGGAAATTTCGATTTCAATAAGGACCCTAAGAAATTCAATCTTGTTGATCCGGTGGAAAGGAATACTGTGGGTGTACCCTCAGGAGGATGGGTTGCCCTTAGATTTTTGGCAGATAATCCAGGTAAGGAGAGTATTTACTTCCTATATTGCAGACAGGCTTAAACTCCAGTTTGGGCTTACAAACTTCAGTTTAATTGACTTCTTTTGTTAATGGGTAATTTGGTAAACAGGGGTTTGGTTCATGCATTGTCACTTGGAAGTTCATACAAGCTGGGGACTGAGAATGGCTTGGCTTGTATTAGATGGGAAGCTGCCCAATCAGAAGTTGCTCCCTCCACCTGCAGATCTGCCGAAGTGTTAGAAGAAATAAGTTATAACCCCCTTTTGGAGTTCTATCTTAATTAATATTTGAATTTTTTTTTTTTGGCCTCCCGTTTTAACCAACTATCTTGTTTTTCAAATTTTTCCCCCATCGGCAAATCGGATTGTGTTATAAGTACCCAATAATGATTCTTTCGATTTATTTATGACTGACTTGAGAGAAAAATAAAAAAGGAGGAAACATTTTGTTCCTCACCTATTTTGTAACATCCAGATTTAAGTGTGAAAGACCTCAATAATATTATTACATTTATGAATGAATAGGGTCCATTGCTTCATTTTTTAAGTAAAAAAAAAATTCTAATAGCAAGGCAAATTAAGGTTCTCGAACATGAAAGAACAATTTAAAGATTCTAAACCAAGGAAATGGATATCAAAAAATTATCTAATGCATCATGTGTATAGTGAGTATATAGCCAATTATAACCAAAAAAAAGAAGAGGGGGAGGGGAGGGGGGGGGGGGGGGGGGGGGGGGAGGAGGAGAAGGAAAGAAGGTAAACTCCTGTTGGACAATGTTTAGACCATTCTTACCTAATCTAGCGGAAATTCAAGCCTAAACGTCGAGCATTAGAACCAGTACAAGTAGGAAGCAAAGGAAATACGATTCTGCTAAAGAGGGAAAAAGACATAATCTGCTAGTGTGTCAACTGTCAAGATGCTCAAAAATAGAATGATTGAGGTGTCACTCCCACATTTAAAGATCACAAGGCATGTAAAATACACAGTAAATGGGTTTACATTGATTGAAGAAGTATACAATCAAGAAATCAAGAATTCTATCAAGAATGATGTCTAAAGAAGAGTCGAAACAAGGTAGTTTACCAAAAAGATTAAAAATAAATAGATAAAAACTCAGCAGTTTTTGATTTTCCAGACTTCCACTAATTCATTCTGATCGTGATTGTCAATTTCTACCTTCTACCATCAAACCAAACTTCAATTGAAGGTAGTTATTTTCCAAGAAGAAATGGGGAAAGATACACCATAACTATCAAATTGAAACAAAAATGATAAAACAGTAAGTCCGACAATGTTGGACAATGTTTAGATCATTCTTACCCTAATCTAGGTAAAAGTCAAGCCTAAACGTCGAGAATTGGAACCAGTACAAGTAGGAAGCAAAGAAAATATGATTCTGCTAAAGAGGGGAAAAGACATAATCTGCTAGTGTGTCAACTGTCAAGATGCTCAAAAATAGTAAGTGCATCTGAAATTTTATGAATAAATAGTCAACAGCATAATTGAGGTGTCACTCCCACATTTAAAGATCACAAGGCATGTAAAATACACGGTTAATTGATTTATATTGATTGAAGAAGTATACAATCAAGAAATCAAGAATTCTATCAAGAATTTATATTGATTAAAACTAAATAAATAAAAACTCAGCAGTTTTTTATTTTTCAGACTTCCACTAATTCATTATGATCATGATTGTCAATTTCTACCTTCTACCATCAAACAAAATTTCAATTGAAGGTAGTTATTTTCCAAGATGGGGAAAGAAACACCATAACTACCATATTGAAACAAAAATGATAAAACAGTAAGTCCGACAATGAGACATTCTCGCACATGGTGCAACTATAAATTGAGCTATACATGAAGGTGAGAACAAAGGTTCTTTATTTTCTAAAGACTTAGTAACATTATTATTACTGGGGTCTTCAGGTACAATTTTTAGCAGTTGCTTTGTTTGCTTAAAATGAAAACTAGGCTTTACTCCTTCTCTTCGTCCATCCTTATCTGTCCCTTCATCAATACAGAAAAAAACAATTCCTCCTACTAATCTACATGACTCTACAACTACTCTATTTTTATAGTTTTATGTACATATATACCTACAAACACCTGGATTCACTTCCTCATCAAGCATTAAAATTACCACAAATTTCCCATAAAATTTGGGAAAGACAAAAAGGTATTATAATCTATAGGACATCTGAGGACGAGAATAATGTGGAATTCATGATAAATAATTCAGTCATATATTCAAATGTTGCACAATCTATATTAATAGGTTCAGATTATCATGTAAGTAACCACATGTCTTTCTTAAATGAAGTTAAGCTAAGAGGATCTGATGTTATACAAAATGCATTCGGATTTTCTGACTCGACCGTATTATGGATGGGGGGAAGAGCAAGAGTGGTCGATCACAAAGCTAGATATAAGTTGCATGATTTTGTGAAAAGCTGCTAAAGAAAAAAATGGCTGACAAGACAAGAAAGGAGGTCAAAGGAGGATAATTGATTGTCTTTGACACCACTCTAAAGTTGTTCTAACAACTGGACCACCAGCCTACCCATTGACACCACACTAGTTAAGCAGTCTTTCATTTTCTCTTCAACAAAACACCCTATTTCTCATCACCTATATATACACAGCCCAAATCCTTTCGATCAATGCACAAACACTTTAAGAATCATATTCATCTTCAATAGAAATAACACACAAAAAATGGGGTTTTCTATTATTTCAGAGACACCATTTCTGGGCTTCTTTCTCCTCACATTCTTTGTCGCATTGTCTGTCATTCCGAATCAGCTAGCATTTGCTGGAACAACCAGGCACTACAAGTTTGATGTATGCAGATTCATATATATAGATATGGGATCTGTAATAAATACATAACACATTTGACTTCATTTAAATTGTGTATTTGTAATGCAGATCAAGTTGCAAAATGTTACAAGACTGTGCAACACAAAGAGCATTGTGACAGTGAATGGACAGTTTCCTGGACCTCACATTGTAGCAAGAGAGGGAGATCGCCTTCTTATAAAAGTAGTTAACCATGTCCAAAACAACATCTCCATCCATTGGTAAGACCTACTCATAAAAGGCTTCTCTCCATTTCCCCCTTCCCCATACTATCTCCAGTTCTAGATGAGTAGATAGTGCATTTATCAAAATGATCTTTGCATTTAGGGTCTCACCTTTATTAAACATAATGTGAGAATGCCCACTTTGGAAGAAATACATTCAAGGGAACACAAATTAAAGTTCATCTATATTGGGCTCAGTTGTTGTTCAAAATTTTGAGATTGAAGGTGTTTAAACTATCGTAAGTAAACTATAGATTTTTTTTTTTTTTTTTTTTTTTTAATCTGAACCTCGGAAAGATTTTTGGTGATTCGAACCCATGACCTCCACTTTGGGAGTAATATCAGGTTTTCTCTCCAATGATTGAATTCAATCTTTCAGTGTTTTCTCTCCACCATGTTTGATTGTTTTGTCATGCAACAATTAGATACATCGCACACTAATTTCATTTTGAAAACATAGGCATGGTATACGACAACTTCGGTCAGGTTGGGCAGATGGACCAGCCTATGTCACTCAGTGCCCCATACAAACTGAGCAGAGCTATGTATACAACTTCACTATAACAGGGCAAAGAGGGACTCTCTGGTGGCACGCTCACATCTCTTGGCTACGAGCAACACTCTATGGTCCCATAATCATTCTCCCTAAGCCCGGAGTTCCTTACCCTTTTGTTAAGCCCTACAAAGAAGTCCCTATAATCTTCGGTAAATAACTTCTGATGCCCACTCCTATGTATAATCCTATAGTTCTTATCATCTGAAAATATGTAAATTTTCATAACTTTAATACTTTCAAATTGCAGGAGAATGGTGGAATGCAGACCCAGAAGCAGTCATTAAACAGGCCCTACAGGCAGGTGGAGGGCCAAATGTCTCCGATGCATACACAATCAATGGTCTCCCTGGTCCGTTATATAATTGCTCAGCCAAAGGTACTACTATATCTATCCAACATTTTCATTGAAAATATTGTTATGTGGAACCGTTTTTTTTATTTATAATAACTGTCGCATGCCAATTCATATATATAATTCATGGTGTTAAGCAGACACATTCAGGCTGAAAGTAAAGCCCGGGAAAACATACCTTCTACGAATGATCAACGCAGCGCTCAACGACGAGCTCTTCTTCAGCATTGCAAATCACACACTCACGATCGTCGGCGTTGACGCCGTTTACGTGAAGCCATTTCAAACCAAAACGCTCCTCATCGCTCCAGGCCAGACCACGAACCTCCTCCTCAAAACCAAATCGCATTCCCCAAACGCCACCTTCTTCATGGCCGCTCGTCCTTACGCCACCGGATCCGGAACCTTTGACAACTCCACAGTCGCCGGAATATTAGAGTACGAATCATCCTCCTCCTCCTCTCACAGGAATTTCATCTACAAACCAGATCTCCCTTCGCTCAACGACACCTCATTCGCAACAAGTTTCGCGAACAAATTGAAAAGCTTAGCGAGCTCGGAATTCCCCGCAAAGGTGCCAAAGAAAATCGATCAGCGATTCTTCTTCACAGTAGGACTAGGAACGAATCTTTGTTCTACTCAGCAAACCCGCCATAACCAAACCTGTCAGGGTCCTAACGGGACGATGTTTGCCGCGTCGATCAACAACATATCTTTCGCGCTACCAAATAAGGCCTTACTTCAGGCCCATTACACCGGGCTTTCTAATGGGGTTTACTCACCGGACTTTCCAATCAGCCCAATAAACCCATTTAACTTTACAGGCCCACCTCCGAACAACACTCTAGTGACCAACGCGACAAAGCTTGTCGTTTTGAAATATAACACAAATGTGGAGCTGATATTACAGGACACGAGCATTTTAGGAGCTGAGAGTCATCCTTTACATCTTCATGGCTTCAATTTCTTTGTTGTTGGTCAAGGATTTGGGAATTTTGATTTCAATAAGGACCCTAAAAAATTCAACCTTGTTGATCCTGTTGAAAGGAATACGGTGGGCGTGCCTTCAGGAGGATGGGTTGCCCTGAGATTTTTGGCTGATAATCCAGGTAACGAGAATATTTGCTTACTATGTTATGTTATTAAGAGCAGTCAAACCTGTTATTTATTTTGTGAAATAAGCTGTTTTAGTATTTGGTAATAATAATAAATAAATAAAAACATAAAGCATTTTTTCTGTTTATTTTGAGAAGTATTAATATTAATTTTTATCAAAATAAAAACATTTTTGAACGGTGACTTTTACATACAAACTATATTTAAAACAAATTTATACTTCTAAGTCACTTATTATTTATAAGCATTATTTTGTTAAACACTTCCCAAACGGGCTCTTAAATTACAGTTTTGATCTTCAAACTTCAGTTTAATTGACTAATCCTTTTTTTTTTTTTTTCTTTAATGGTAATTTGGTAAACAGGGGTTTGGTTCATGCATTGTCACTTGGAAGTTCATACAAGCTGGGGACTGAGAATGGCTTGGCTTGTATTAGATGGGAAGCTGCCCAATCAGAAGTTGCTCCCTCCACCTGCAGATCTGCCCAAGTGTTAGAAGAGCTTATGAGTCTATGACCCCATTTTGGCGTTCAATTTTTACTTAAAAGCTTGACAAAAAAAAAAAAGGGTCACAAAATTAACTCAATATCTTGATTATCAACAGCTTTTTGTTCGGCGATTGGAATGTTCTATGATTTTACCCAATAATTGTTCTTTTTGGTTTATTTATGTCTGACTCGAGCAAAATAAAAGGGAGGGTGGTAAGTTTACAACATCCTCTGGTTTTTGTGAAAGATTAAATCAATAATTATCCACTGTTTCCAAAAATAAATCTGAAATTACATGAACGAAATAATACACAACATAATTGATATCTCACCAACACATTTGAAGATCTCCAGGCATGAAAGATATGAATTGAAGAAGTATATAGTCCAAGAAATTAAGAACTATATCAAGAATTTGAACTTACATAGAAGAGTGTCAGAACAAGACATAAATTTACCATATTCTCATGATTGTAAGTAAATCTCTACCTTTCACCCATCAAACAAAACTTCAATCTGCATTTTGTCATCATCAAGCATTCAAGCTGGCCTTGTCATGCTTCAGATTAAGCTGATCAAAATATCAATGAAACTTCATACATAACTTTTATATAATTTCATTTTCTCCTTTTCTTACTCCTCTGATCATCTACTAAACCATCTTCAACCTCCTTCTTCCTCTTCTTCCCCCCTCCTTCCTCATTCAAGTCTTTATTATTTTCTTCACTCTCTTCAATTGAATTACCCTTTTTATTGCTGCCCATTTCCTCTTCAATCTCCATTTTTTGCCCCAATTCATCCTTATTCTTCTGCTTCTTCCTATCCTTCTTTCTCTCGCTCTGCATAGCTACATTATCCTCTACCTCATTCTCCTTATTGCTGTTCTTACCTTCACTCCGAGCCAGACTAGCTTCAGCTTTACCTCCATCAACTCCAGTCGCAAAATCAGTATCTTTCTTCATAGCCACAGCATCATCTACTACCTCATCTCTCCTCTTCTTCTTCTTCTTCTTATTCTTATTACGCTCTCCCGCAATCACGTTTCCATTATTTTCAATCTCCGATCGATTTTCAGTCCGGACTTTCTCAGTAGCTTCAACCGGACGATTGAATTCCAGACTCACCTCGCTCCGAGTCGGATTCTCCTCCACACCATATCGATCGTCGATAGTCCCCGATTTAGACTTCCGATTCTTGCGCTCGGTCCTACCAGATTTGAGCTCCTTGTGTAGCTGCTTCAACTCGTTGAAAGCGGCCGAAGCACGTCGGAGGTACGCGCACAGAGCTTGCGGTGCCGCATTATCGGTGGAGACGAAGCAGGAGATAGTGGTGGCCGCCCTGGAGAGGGAGATTGGCTTCGACGAGACAACCTTCCCTGAAACTGTCTTCATTCTAAAGCTTTAGGCTTCAGGGTTTTAAGACTCGAATACGAAAAAGAAGAATGATGTGTTTTCTAGGGTTTTAGGTCGGAGACACTAGAATGCTAGTACATATGTTCTGACTTGGGCCTTTGGGCCCGGGGTCTGGTAAGCCACTCTGGTCCCAATATATTTGGGCTTTTAGAGCCTTAAAAAGTGGGCTTTTGTTTTTTTTTTTTAAAGGTAGTTTAAAAACAATGGACCAAGAAATTTTGAAACTGAAACTGTGTTATCGATAACTTATTAATTATTATGAAGGATTTGTATTTCTTACATTATAGTGGTGTGTTATATTAAGTATTAACTGGAGTTTATAATATAAAAATTCTCGTATGCATTAGATGTATGATAATGTTATACATTTAGGATTATATATATAATATAATAAAATGATATTTATAATTCTAATTCTATTTGATGTACTTAGTAACGATATACATATTAATACATACAAAAATCTCTTTCATAATCGTATTTTGATTTAGTTTTTATGTGAATTAGAGAATTTCAAAAATAAATAAATAAATAAAAATATATAAATCCCAACAACAAAAACCACACTCTTATTGCTCACTATAATGTTGTACAAGATCACAAACCTCCATTATTCTATCATGACAAAGAGCTAAAGCAAAAGCCTACTCTTATGCGTTGTGTTCTAAAAAATACAAGCAACATATCACACTTCAAATCCACACCCAAAAGAAAAAAATCTACGAAAAAACAGAGACCAAAACACTAGTAGTTGTACAAAGAAATCAAGACATGTCAGAAGACATTGATTTGCAGATCCTGCAACTCAGGATCAATAGAGCTAACATCTTTCTCACCTGCGGTCTTCCCAAAATCAAATACAGGTGCCTCAAGCACAGGAGGATCCTGTAATTTTCACAAGTGTATATTTATTATTATTAGTGATTTCAAAAAGTGAAAGATGTTCTCTGTTTTAAACTTTAAAAAGGTTAATTTAGTAATTTTACCTCGGACCGAACAAGAGCCCAATTGACACCATGAAAGAAAGGGTGCTGTTTGATTTCATAAGCTCCTTCTAATGAACCCAATCTGTTCTTTGGGTCCTTATGAAGTAACCTATACATCAACTGCTTTGCACTCAAACTTACCTGCAATAGTTTTAAGAAAAAAAAAAGGCACACTTAATCTTCCAGCAGTCAACTTCTTTCACTGTGAGGGAAAATAAAATTAGTTTTTACTGTTATTCTTCTGGGAAACTTGAGATCCTTGTGAAGAATGTTGGCAAATGTCTTCTGCCTCGTTTTTCCTCGAAATGGGGTGTACCCGTAAAGCATTTCGTATAGAAGAATGCCTTGACAAAACAAAGACAATAAAATGAATGAATCAGGTCAGGAAGTAGTATTAAAGCATAGAATGTTAGGGACTAAATTTCACAAAATTGGGATGGTTTTTTATTTACCAAGAGCCCACCAGTCCACTGCACTTGCATGGCCAGCCCCACTTATGATTTCCTGCCGAAAGCAAAAATGGAAAAATCAGACAAACAAAAGTTCTGACATGTACATGGTCTGTAAGAGAGATCATCATGTAACGTAGAAAAGAGAAAAGGCCAGAAAAAAATTACAAACCGGAGCAATATACTCTTCTGTGCCGACAAATGAGTTTGATGCCTTCATTGGTTCGGCAATAAAAATCGGATTCTGTTGGCTTTTTTGTTTCTTTTTCTTCTCATTTGCATCTGGAAACAAAAGCTGCAAAGAAAAAACAAACACACATCAATGTATTAGTTACCTGATATCTAATCAATAACTGGAGAAAAAAAAACAAAAAAACAAAACATACTTGTGGTCTGCAATAAGTTAAACATGATAGATCGAAATCCGTTAAGGAGACATGTCCATTGCCCTGAAGTAAAATGTTCTCAGGCTTCAAGTCTCTGTAAATTATCCCTATTATAAGAAAAAATAATTTAAAAAAAAATTATTAAGTTATTAACTAAGTAAATAAATGATGATCATACTATAATTTGATTACATAAATAATGAAAGTTGAAAAGTCACCTTGACAGTGAAGATACTCCAAAGCAACAATAACCTCAGCAGCATAAAATCTACCAAAAAAAAGATTTTATCCCAGTAATTTTTATGTGAACAGAAGAATTTACTTAATAAAACTAATCATACTAAAGTATTTTGAATCAATGTAATCCAACTTTGAAATTTGATTTCTAGTTTATTACCTGACCACATCTTCTTTAAGGACCTTTGTAGGTTGCCGATCCAAAAGCATAAAGAGTTCTCCGCCCGGACAGTAATCAGTTATTAAACAAACATGTGTTTTTGTCTGCAAAATCATTAAAAAAAAAATTATTATAATCGCTATATATTCACTCAGTATAGGATCTGGATCTAACCTGAAATGATGCATATAGTGCAGGAAGGAAAGGATGGTCTAACATGTCCAGGATTTCCCTCTCTAGACAAGCTCTATGCACCTAATTAACCAAATAATAATAATAATAATCTAATTAGGACATTTAATAAGATTTTTATAATATTAATAACAATAATGATTATGTATACCTTGTTTCGGTTAATCATAACACTCTTATCCATAGCCTTCATGGCAAAGTAGAGATCCGTCCCACACAATTCCACCAAATGAACACTACAATCCATATATACATACATACATTATATATATACTAATTCTATGCTAGGTTTTATAACGAAACCGAGGGTAAAGCAGGAAAAAAAACGAACCTGCCGGTATCGCCCGAGCCCAAAGGTTTAATCGGTTTAAAATGTTTCAAGCCGATCTGTTCACCGCTAGCTAGAATCTGCAACAAAAAGAATGAATGTTACATGATTAATTTATAATTAATCAAGATGACTTAAACTATGATTACCTTCTGAATAGCTTTCCAAGAGGGACTATCTCTCCGATGAGGTTTAGGATGAACCACCTTGGAATGGTTGATCCACAAATCTTCAGGTGTCTAAGATAAAATAGTAAAAAGGGTAAGATTTTGATCTCAAAGTTTAAATTTAATATAAACGTAAGAACTAGCTAATAAAAATTACAAACCGAATTAGCATCCGGGAGTTCTCTAATGGCTACATCGACATTTTCTGCCGTTTCTTTGACCTGTTATAGTAGTAGACAAATTTAAATTGGAGGAAACATAGAAGTTAAGGAATGAGCTCAAAAATGAAGATCAATCTGAAATATAATTTTGAAAATTCAAACCGTTTTTTCGCTTTCTTTCCCGGTTTCTCCTGGAATGCAACTATAGAGGGGCTCAATATGCTGACTACCGTCAAGTTGTACTCCGATAAAATACTGCACTTCTCCCTGATTTTAGCAAAGGGAGTTTTAAAGTGAAAAAGAAGAAGTCATTTAGAATGTCATGATTTACTTATTCGTAAGATGTCGATTAAGCAATGACTCGACATCTACTTTATACCTTTTGATCGCGCATTGGTTGTAAATGAAACACATTCCAGAATTTTTTACCTGAGTCGTGTAAAAGAGGTCTTGAATATGACGGCTTGACGAACAGAAAATAATTCTGAATTATTTCAATAACAGTTAATAATAATGTTACCGCTTTTTGTGTAGTTAATAAGCTGGACAGTAACTTCCGTTTGGTTGTTGATTGCCGCCCGTATTTTTCTAACAGTGGCCGGATCTGTTTCCGGTCCTTGCAAAAACCTACACACATAAAAATAGAATTGTCAAAAAATCAAACTTCAATATGCATTAATACAAAATTAGTTACAACATCCTGAAAAAAATAGAGAAAATTTCTAAATGGACCTGCAATTTCTTCCCAATATTTCTTCACGGCTATACTCGGAAAGCTCCAAGAAGCTATCCGATGCAAATATCTTCAAGAAAAAAATATATATATATATATGACAAACATGAAATCTTTTTTCTTAACTAGAAAAAATGTACAAATTGAGTAAGTGAATTTTTTCTTACAATGGGATTGTCAGGAAGCCTTGGATCGGTAATGACAAAGTTTTTCTCAATCCGTTCAAGAGTAGTAGCTAAATCAATACCCTTTCTCATTTCCTTTTGTCTTTCTCTATCATCCAAACTATCTGGCCTCTCATCATCACTTTCGAGCAGTTCATTCCCATCGCTCTCATCATTATCAACTCCCATTCCATCTTCAAACTTCTCGACATTCGATCGACTTTTCCGAACAATCCTAAAACCACATATCACAATTAAAGATACATAAAAGTAACTGAGTAATTTGAATCTTATAAGTGTTAAGCATATGTTATGTAGCATATGTACCCTATGAAAGAATGACGCTTGAGTTTTTTATGTTTCTTATCGGGGAATTCACTGATCTTCTGCATCGGACTTCTGATTCCAGCATGCGAATTTCGTCTTGGCGGGGCCGGGATTCCGGCTCCTTCCCCTTTCTTATCGCCAGATTTTCTAACAAAAGGACGGTTTGTCGATAAACTAAGTGAACGGGGCCTTTTTACGGCATGTATTAATTCGGTTACTGAACTCGTGGCCATCTCCTTTTGACGAGCTGCAATAAAAAATCATCACAAATAGTGCATCAGTTATTCATTACAAAAAAAAATTAATCATTTAACGTTTGATCATAAAAATGATTAAGGGAGAGAAAGCTTGATATTGGAAGTGTGTGCTGTAGAATTACAATCATATTTGATCAAGGACTCAGGTAGTCCATTGGGTCGGAGCATCTTATCTTTCGACCCCTCCGTGTGCTTGCTCACTTCCACTTGCATTCTAGCAAAAGTAAAAGATAAAAAATCGAAGATTACTGTGAAAGTTGTATCTGTTAAGAAGTAAATAATCCGATTATGCATACCAGGTAGATAGAAAAATGGTGACAAGAACAAAAAGCCCACACAGTCTATCACTATAAAGGAACATGAAGAGCTAGTTGACAATGAGGCTAAGAGGTGATGGTCATGTTGGCAATAAATTAAAAATCATTGAACACTTTGGAGTGACATGAAACAAAAGGCACTTCAAGCATCCCTTTAATATGGTAAGTGATCATGCTTTTGTTTTTTTGGCAATTAGAAGAGACATATCCAATGAGTCTGCTAAACACCGTTTTAGATTATCCAATGAGGTTCAATCTGAACAAGTTCATAAAATGCAATTAAAGGTCTAATTTGACAATGAAATGGTAGTTCAGTAGTAACATTCTCATCTGGGATTTAGAAAGTCTCGAGTTTGAGTCATATAAAAAGAAATAGGAGAACTTATAATAATCTTTTAAACCATTCGAAAATTACTTTTAAAATAAAATAAAATAATAATAATAATAGTGTAAGTAAGTGACAAATGAACCTATACAAATGAGAAGATGAAAAATGAATCCAAAGGGTGATGAATACACACGTGGTGGAGACCACACGTTTGTCTCTCAGGTGGGGGGACATGTATGTTGGCACCACGTTGCACAAATATGTGATATATATACCAAGCCAACAAGGTGATGAGAAAAGCATATATAACTGACCCGATGAATTTCATGACATTGCCAGATTCATCCTTCACAGGTGCAATGGTAAGTAGATTCCAAAAGGGCGTCCCATCTTTCTTGTAATTCAACAATCTTCCACAATAACTTTTCCCATCCTGTAACGCATCCCTTATCTTCCTCAAATCTTCCGGGTCAGTATTCGGGCCCTGTAAAAACCGACTGCAAAAATCGATCCGATCCGCCACATCCATACCAAACCGTTAGTTAATTAAGTCAATATTACAATGTTAGATGAAAATTAAGGTTCAATTACAATCTTACTTCTTATCGAACCAGAATCTCTAAAATAATAATAAAAAAATAAAAACAGAAATATCAAGCAAGCAAAATTGAAGAATAAGTGAGAGAATGTGAGACAAACAATTATGTTTTGGGTTTTTCAATGATAACTAAAATAAAATCATTAGGTGTAAAATTAATAATAAAAAGAAAAATTAAGAGGAGAAAAAATAATTTACCAATTTCGTCCTATGACCTCCTTTGAAGAGTAACCCGTCATGTTAAAGAACCCGGCACTCGCATACATGATCGGGTACTCGGGTTTCGTTCCATCCGAAACGACAAACGTCTGCTGGAAAGTTGATAAGACATCCTTCAAGTCTTCCGACGCTCTAGGAATCCCTTTCTCCCTCGACCCACCCTCATCCGACATGTCGCTCGAACTCCTCACCGAGTTATTCGACGTCCTCCTCTCCGGTTTGTTCGGTTCATCTCCCCCTGAAGTCCGAACCGTCACTCCTTGAGGCTTACCGGTCTCTATATCCGTCTTCAGAACCAAGCCCCACTCGGCGGCTCGTTGAGCCGCGGCTCCCACTCCTCCTGGAGATAACGGCGTCTGAGCCGCCGCTGATTTTTCATCGACAATCGCGGAGATGGTATTATGGGCATGAACTGGGTATGAAGCCGGGTCGTCTTTTAGGGCCATCCATGGAGTTATCTCCTCCGTGGATTTGAAGGATTTGGAAGATATATTGGGCGGGTCGGGTTCGGAGATGGGACGTGGTTCGGCCCAGCTTCGCCATGTTATGTTTGATCGGAAAATCGGCTCATCCGGTGGGCTCGAGTAGGTTGACGAAGGAGTGAAGACTTCTAGTGAACCGCGTGAGTCTCGGAGAAACGGTGGTAAGTGGGTTGTTGTTGCTGCTGTTGTTGTTGTTGATGACAGCTTGGAGAATGGAGTTTCTGATTGCTCCATTTTCTTTTCTCTCTGCATGAAAATCAAAAAAGGCGAAATTGATGAATATATTACTTTATATTATTATTAAAAGTTTTATATGAGAATTCTGATATAATACGTTTTTTTTTTTTCATGTATTATATATATGTGTATACATAGTTAGCATGCAAACACGAGAATATTTATGGAATGATATTTTTAATTTATTATTTAAGCTATTTTCTAAATTTTCTAAAATAATTCATTTGATTAAAAATTAATTAATTTGATTAAAAATTAATTCATTAATTAATGTAAGAGAATGTAAAATTAAATATAATCGATCTTAATTATTATTGGGTTAATTTTATTAATTTCTTATCTAATTTTTAAGAAAACATATTCTACAAAAATATTTTTCCTCTCCTACCCATTTTCAGTCAAATAATTTTAGGATGTTATGTTATATACTCAACGCTAGCTAACTCAAAAACTACAAATAATAATAATAATAATAATTTTAAGTTCAAAAACATGATAAATACTTTATGATTAAAATAATATAATTATTTTTCTCCCAATCAATCAAAATAAAATAATTATCGAGAATTAAGATGATATCATGTTTGAGGCATCACAATAACTCCAAAATATCTAACATGTATATATCAATTCCTTCCGAAATTTCTCTCTCATAATAATCGAAATATATCGAGATGATATCAGGACTAAAATGGCGGAATTCTTATTAACTCTAAAATATGGAACATGTATTCAATAATTAATTCCCAGTTTGATACTTCGGCGAATAAGTACGCATGGGGTCCAAAGTAGAAGGAACAGATCCATCGATAATGGAGGTGTTGCCTGGAGGGGACCTTTAGAGATGGAGAAGGATGTGTTCTGGAAGTAGGTTTATAAAATAACTTGGGAAAGAGAAAGAGAGAGAGAGAGAGAGAGTCATATATCATGTGGGCACGCAAACAAGATTTTTGGCCCCCCCCTCGTGCAATGTATATTCAGGTAATCATTTATCATTACAGAGCTTAGGAAAAAAATAAAACATATCAAAACAAAAACAAAAAACAGACGGACATATCATATGATCGTTTGATTTTGAATTTGTCTCAGATTAGTTAGGTATTAGGGCACTTTTAGTTTGATTGTTTTGTTCATTTACAATATGGTTTAAACTATGATAAAATGGAAAGTAAAAAATTATTATTTCATTTTTATTAAAATATTTATTTATATGAAATATTTTTTATATTATAATATTAAAAGTAATTTTCAAAACGTCCTCAATCTTAAAATATTACACTTTAATTTATTTTTATTTTTTATACTTATATTCTTATTATTATTATTCTTCTTTGCATAATCAAACAAATACAACAAATTATCATTCAAATTCTCATTTTTCTTTTATCAAGGGAATCGAATCAAACGTAATGTATATATGTAATTTGAAGTTCCCCCTACTGGAACTAATGTTTTCACTTATGAATGAAAATGATGAATCTTACCTGACTTAAAAAGATAAGTCTTTAGTAATTAAGAGAAGGTTGGATTAATGAATCATTAGTAAAGGGTATTATTATTGGTGATTAATTAATGACCAAGCTGTTGAATCGGGTTGGATATACATGAAACCAACATACCAAAAATACCAGGGGAGATCAGACAAAATTCTATATCAAATGCTTGCTATCGTGTAAAAACAAAACAAAACAGTAGTAAATGATTGAGACAATGATAGAATAAAGCGAAATGTATATGGCTATATGCTGCTAACTCTTATCAGAAACCAACATGCATGAGCATGAAACAGCTGCACCGGTTCATGCAGCAAGAAGACAAGAACTAACATGTCTGGTTAGATTTAGAATCGATGATGATAAATGAACAAAATACAAGCAAAAACTGATCAGCAAGTTTCATTAATTTTCTCAAACTAGCAAGAAGTAGTAGTAGTAGTAGTGTTACTGTTATCGTACGGACATACCTTAGATTTATTTCAGCAGCAGCAGGTGTGTGGGTCGATTGAGAAAGAAGGTGGATTGAAGAGGAGAGAAAACAGTAGGAAGAGAATGATTGTTGATGAGAGAGGTTCGGCTCCCCCCTCCATCCTTCATGATGGCTCGAATTTCATATGCTTCTTGCACGTAACATCAATTATTATACTAATTATTTTTTAATTGAACATACAAGCTGGAGGGGATGGGTTCTGGGTTCTGGGTTCTGGGTTATGGGTTTAGCCGTTTAGGCATGTTACGAGTTGCGAGGTCGACCGACCGGTTCATCTTCCAGAGAGAGAGAGAGATAAATGCTGTATATATATATATTTATCATTATTATTTATTATCTATATACCGTATATAGATATTTATTTGTTTCGGATAATATATGTATTTATTTTATTATTCTTTTCGGATAATAACTTTCGATCATATCAAACCATAAAGAGAAGAAAAAAACTCATTGTTTTGGAAAAAGGAAGTTAAAAAAGCTCCAGATTTACCTTTTTTTTGTTTTATACCTTTTAATGGCTAAATTTCTTATTTAAAAAAATATTAATTTTAGTCGTCACTTATAATTGGATAACTGTTTTTATTTATATTTTAAAATTCTTTTTTTTAAAGCGATAAAAAATTAATACTTAAAATATATAAAAAGTAATTGTCATTTTTTTTATAATATTTAATAAAATAATTTATAAGAAATTAAAATTAAATATATATTATTAATCGAGACTTACTTTTTTTATTCGATCTGTGGCAAATAGTAATGATGTATGTGTATTAAAGTAGAGATTAAAATTAAATAAAGATTACTCTTAAAAATATTATGTAACACTTAATAAAATATTAATATAATAATAATAACAATATTATTAGTATTATTATTATTATTATTATTATTATTATTATTAAACTGACAACATCATTATAATAGAGACTTGAAAGGAGATGATAGAAGCAAACACACGTGAAGATGTTGTCACAGGTTAAAACTCTATGTTGTCCAATGGGGGAGGCTGAGTTGGGATATTAGCCTATTCTTTGGTCTCTTTCGCCTTTTCTTTCTTTTAATATATATATTATTATTAATTTTTTTTTTTTTTTTTTTTTTTAACCCAACAGCCTGGAATTCGCCGGCGGTTTATAGTTTACATAATTTTTCAGACAAAGATCTCAGAGCAGACTACTGTTCTGCCACATCATAATCCTGTCGTCCATTTAATTTTGGAAAAAATGTCTCATGTGGCATCAGGCCATGACCAATTAGTTCAATTACTAGACTATTTACTGTATCAAATTATTTGTGTGTGTGTTTTTTTTTCTTCTTTGCAATATTATATTTTTACTGTAAATTCAATGTTTATGAGTTAAGAAATAAGTGAACTTAGGAAAAATACTTGAGTTAGTTTGGTTTATTAATTTTTCTTAAATAAAAGTTTCAAACTAAGTTTATGCTATCTATTAAAAATATCATATATATAATCAAATAAAATTATCTAAATTAATTTAAGGATAAATTATAGGTAGATATACATAATTTATAGATTAAGAAAAGAAAAAAAAAAAAAAAAGAGGTGTCATCAATCAGAGAGTGGGAAGGATCAAGGCCCACTTGAGGTAAGGTGCGTCCCAGAGCCATGTGACTCGACTTTACAGAAACATCTTATCCGTTCACGGCTGTGGAGGTAGATCAAGAGATCACATCAGGCACTTCGAATACTATTATGGGTCCCACGTGTATGATATATATATATATATGTATATATGTGCAGACCATAGAGTGCGCGGTCCCCCCGTTCGCTTCCCATGGGCTCTTTTGTTCCCTGGCCCGAAGTTATGAGGCTGTATTAGAGAGAGAGAAGAAGTAGCAGTCCTTGCACCCCACGTGTCCGGAAATGGACCAATAGGATCACAATCCTATGATAACTCTCTATCATGGGCCCTTTTTCCGATCTTTTTTTTTTTTCCCTCTTTTGGGTTGTTGACATTGTGATAAACCAATTCTACTTTTTTTGTCATCGCAGCGGGCCCAGAGATGCTCCCATGGCCCAATCAGTTAAAGGCTAACACCTGGGAAGCCCAATTTTCGATGTAATTTGAAATTTTGTTTGTTGAAATAAAAGTCCGGGAGATTTGGTAATTGGGAAAATTAACCGAAGGATCCCTAATGTTTAAGCTTTATAAATTTTGGATTCGGAAGCGATTTATAATTTAACGGTAGGTACCAGGAATTTAAATTAAACTGCAAAGAGAACCATTTGATAGCATATTAACAGTGAATTTCGATAATCAACATTTTTACCTTGACCCAAAATTACATTTCACTAGAGGTGGCAATATGTGCTCGCATGGCTCGGCCAAGCACGATACGGATACATGATGTATTTCTCATATTCAATGGCTTTTGGTGGGGCTGGTTTTACCGTAAGTTTTCCGTTGGCTGAAGAACTGGAGACGATGCAGGATAGATGTATTCAACGCTATCCCTATTTGTACGGTAGTGATGATAGAATCCATGCATGTATGTCTGAGCTAGGAGTGCCACTCACCAAGGAACTTGGATTTCATCAGGTAAATACTTGAATCAATTGAATTTTTTTATATTAAAGGATTGAAAAGAGTTTTGTGATTCCTAATTATTTTGTTTTAGTTATATGAAATGGGTGAAAAGTTAAAAGGATTGAAAAAGTTTTGTGATTCCTAATTATCTTGTTTTAGCTATCTGAAATGGATGAAGAGTTTTGTATTTCAAACTTGTTTCGTATGAAGTTTTGTTTCCTATCCCCTTGACCTCTATTGAAGATTGGGTATAGGAGTGTATGTCATATATGACAAATAACAAACATTTGGAACACAGTGGGTCTTGTTGATATTAATTAAGACTTGTATGGTCTATGTATTCTAGACAGGTTTAAGCATTAGTATTTTAGAATAAACCATAGCAACAACATTTTTAGGAGAAGGGAAAGAACAATATTACCCTCTCAGTTCCTAGCTTAAATTTTTTTTTTTGTTAATTGTAGGAGGTAAGAAGATAACAGAGTTCTTTTCCGATACATGTGCAGTATGATGTATATGGAGATCTAGTAGGCCTTCTCGGAGCAACATCCCCTAACTCCATTGCTATCCCTTCACCACCTTGACCTTATCGCACCCATATTACCACACATGACTCAAGTAAAAGCCTTTGAACACCTATTCCAATCCGTCAAGCTCCACTCAGCCAGTGTAATGCAACAATCAATATGCTACGACAAGAAACATTACTAGTCCGTATCCGTATCTTGGGGCTATGTTCAAGTCGTTAGAGGAGTAATATCACCTCGAGATTTAGAGCCGCCCTCAAGAACGTTCTATAATTGGTGGAAAAAAGCTGATTACACTATTTATTAATTCAATACAAGGCCTATATAGTTCAAGGCACCCATGTCAGAAGCCCTTTATGTATTACATGGGCACTGTTAGATATGATCAAGCAAGCAAACAGACAATAGGGGTTTACTTGCGTGATAGAACTCCTAGTCCTCATTGCCGTTGGAAAATGCGCTCGACTGAAAAAGTTGATTCCATTGTCATCTTAAAGAGGCTGGATCCTCTCCGATGGAAGAAGGTTAAAATTCTTAGGCTCTGTTTTAATTTTCATTTACCTGATTTGAGTTCCAAGCAAGTCAAAACAAACGCCATATGCATCAAAAGAACATTATTATAAGGAAGCAAAGAACAACATTGGAATACTTGTTTCTTGCTCTTGACACAGTGGACAAAAGGGAAACATACTAGGCAGTATAAAAGAAAGAAAGGATTAAATGAAAGTTACAAGAATCGAAGTGTAAAAATTATGTGCTTTGCTTTTCCCTCGCAGTCACAAAGGAGGGATTTTTGTAAAATTCTTCCATCGAATGAGAGCTCAACAATGAACATATCAGTGGGCCCATGTTGGCGAGGCGAGATCAGTGAATTTGCAAAGCATTAGAGAAGAGAAGAACATCTCGTTTTTTTGCTAGGTACCTCTGTTCTTTCACCGTGTCTTGATCTTCGAAACGATTTTCTAAGGCACCAAAAAGCAGAATAAGTTCAATGCTGCTAAGTGTGTGAATGCCAAAAAGACAGAGCTCTTTGATTTGCTAGTTATTCTTATCAAATTTTTAGCCGCGAAATATCCGCAGAAAGCGATTTTGAACCCTAAATGTCATCTCAAGAAGACGGTTTCTATATGTTTTCTTCATTTGCCTTTCTTCATCTGGATCAAAACCGAGCTTAATTTCTAGTGTGGAAATTGGAGAGATTGCCGTAACTCTTCCATTCTTGGTCATCAACTTGTATAGTTCTTATATACGACGTAAAAGATCCGTCCTTGACCACCGTGTTATCTGATCCTAAGAACACATAAAAATACAAATATCAATCTTCTTTGAATCACAATTAGGCGTCGCTCTTGTTCTTTAACTGAATCGTCAGAACTATCCTTTACAAGACTGTCAAGAAAATACTCGAATGCAGGTTATTTTTACTCATTACCAGTTACAATATGATAAAACATGAATATAGTAACCGAGTAAAGAAGAAGGAGAAGGAAGAAGAGGGTTGTTGAAATAGTTTAAAGAATTGGACCTGGTTGATAAGAGAACCACCAGAGAATGAATAGGCAGAGCAGCACAACCACAGGTATAAGATGGACCTGATTCTTCCTCCATGACAGCCTCGAGCTGAGTGTGGAAAACGAGTTGTAGACCGGAAGAATGCTTTCTATATCGTCCGTTCTTCTTTTTGCTGGAGTATGCTTATTCTGAGGTTGATCTCCTGTTACATTGATAGAGCTCGAAGATCTCTGCATTTTGGGGATTACAATAGAAACGAGAGATTGGCTTGGAGAGAGAAGGTGAGGATTTGCGTATGAAAAGAGCTTAGTGGGTTGGACTTGATAGTTAGGGCTTGGTAGTTAGGCTGCCTAACGATATTTGGCGGCAAAAATCCCTGCAGCGTCGTGCGCGTGAATACGATAGTTTACTTTAATTTAAGATTTTACATTCATAGAGGATCAAGATAAATATATGTTTCCTTGCCAAAAGATTAAGGTAGAGTAGCTGAGTTTCCTTCTTACACTCCCTTAGGTTAATTTTTCATATTTAATTAATTTTTAAATAAATTAAAAATATATTGAATAAATTACTTATTAATTATATTTTTTTTAAATTAATAAATTACTAATATATATGTACCCTGAAAAGATGAGAGAAGATCGGAAAACTCCCTCCTCTGATCCAAGGTTGAAAATGGTCAGCAACATGTTATCATCATCGTCCATTACCCAAAATTTGATAACAATGCACGTTTTACACATGATTTTCTGCAGTAAAATTTTGGACACACACGTGTGTATATGTATATCTTCAATCTAGTCTTTCCTTATTGTTATCTTCAATTTGTTTTGGATCACCATCCATTTTTGCTCTTGGAGAGGACATACAGTTTCAGGCTTTTACGCCGTGGATTTGATGGTCATATTTCTGGGAAGATATGAAATTTAGAGCACAAACAATTTCGGATACAGCTGGTCGCATATTCGGCTGCTCTTGCACGCACATTCCCCGCTATAGCAAGAGCTTGGTATAATCCTCTTACCAGATATCGACCTTGGAGGTTCGGGTCAGCCATTTCCGAGATTTTCTTCCGGTCCTTAAACAACGGCCGAGCCTACAAATCCAAAAATTATACATTTATAAATCATTGACTAGTTATGCAGAGAAGCCTAACTCTAGCTAGAATATTTCACATATGAGAACTATTTATAAAGGGACAAGAAGTTTTGCACTCAACTATTAGGGTGTTGTTATATACATCATTCACCTTTTTACATTTTCGGGTATGATTCATGTGACAACATTCTAACTGTTGTCACACCTTCTTCTATGCACAATGTGCACAGAAGAGTCGGTCTTATTCATATATATTTATACGTGTAAAATACATACCCATGATACAAGATTTTGATCCTCAGGGGATTTGCTGTAATCGATTGCTTTCCGGCCGCTAACGAGTTCCAAAAGAACTCCGAAGCTATAGATATCCGAATTGAATATAAGTTGACCGGTCATTGCATAATATGGTGTGCAATATCCGTAAGTTCCCATAACCCTAGTAGAAACATGGTTGTTATCCCCACATCGGATAGTTTCGGATGATAACCTTCCCTGAGCAAAATGTTTGAGCATTTCAAATCTCGGTATATAACGGGTGGATTCATTTGCACATGTAGATACTCCAAACCCTTGGCTGCACCGTAAGCTATTTCCATTTGCAAATTCCAATCAAATACTTCCCCATTGGGTTGGAGATCTGCAAGTCGATAAAAAATCCAAAATGTGATCACAGATAAAACTGTTCCATACTTACATTCGCATATTTGTTAGAGATTTGATATAATCAACAATTGAAAAGATCTCAGTTTGTTCGAGCTAACATACTGTGCAAGTGGTTCTCTAATGATCCCAACGGTATGTACTCGTAAATAAGTAGCCTTTGGTCACCCTCTGCGCAAAACCCTAGCAATTTAACAAGGTTGGGATGGTCGGCTTGACTTAATGTCAATACTTTAACCACAAATTCTCTGCCCCTTGTTGCCCATTACGGTCAAACCGCTTAATAGCTACAACCTATGTTTGCACCCCAAAAAAGGAAAAAGAATTGAAAAATATATGTTACTTAAGAAAGATTAATAATGGATGTACAAACTATGATTTACCTGATCGATGCACTTCAAGTAGCCATCGTAGACTTTCCCAAATCCTCCTTCTCCGAGGAAGCAATCTGACTGGAAGACTTCGGTGGCCTCGACGAGCTCTTTGAACGTAAATGTTTGTGCTCTGTTTCCAATATTATTTGTTTGTGATCCATTATGATCATGATCATGAACAACAACAACAACCTCATCTTCTTTCAAATTTAAACTCTTTACATCTAAAGCTAACTGATCATCATCCTTACATGAGACCTCTTTTACTTTTGTTTTCCTCTTCACATATGAATTCATCTGTAACGCACAATTAGTACACTAAGGGCCATGGTGTAAAGTTTATAATTGGTTATATCATTAAAAGGGGAGGAAACAGAAAAAAAAAAAAGGAAAAAAAGTAAAAAAGTAATAATTAAATAAAGTAGCCGTCGGAAAAATAATATGGGGAAAATGCGGGGTTTTTTTTATATTCATTGACGGCTTTGTCAGGACGAGAGTTGGCCTTTGGGTTAAAAATAAATGACCCCTCAAACTTTTAGACAATTAACAATAACCCCCTCAAAATTATCTAAACACTAATAAACCCTTTCAAACTTTTTCAGAAGCTAAAAACAACCCTCATTTTGCTATTTTAATTGCAAAATGATAACATCACACGTACAGTCATCATTCCACATCAGAAAAAGAGCTGAAACTGGAATATATGATTTTATTTGTTACTTTTCAGCAAAAATGTATTTTTTTTAATTTCATTTTTGCCCCAATAATTTTCTAATTATAAACTGTTGATGGGCCGGCCGGTGCCTGCGAGATATAGCAGTGGTTGCTTCAATGGGGATGGCGGCCATAGTGGGAGTCCAGAGGAGATTGGTAATGGTGGCTATGGAGATTGGGGTAATAATTAGAAATAATAAAAACTCAAGGGTGAAAATGAAATTTTTTATTTAAAAAAAAAAAAAACAAATTTTGAGGCTAAAAAAGTAATAAATAAAATTGTGTATTTTAGTTTCAGCTCTTTAAACTCTTGTCCTGATATGGCATGCTGACTTCATATGCAACATCATCATTTTTTCCATAGAAATATTAAAATATGAGGTAGTTTCTAGTTTCTGAAAAGTTCCAAGGGGTTTATTATTGTTTTAATAGTTGAATGGGGGTTATTTCTTATTGTCTAGAAGTTTGAAGGGGTCATTTATTTTTTAACCCCTGGCTTTCCAAAAAAATAAAAAAAATAAAAATATTTATTTTCTGAATTAGGAAGCAAGAATTATGAGCAAAAATGGCACATTTATTCCAGGAAAGGTACACTTAAAAAAAAAAAAGGACCAAAATAGCAAATTTTAATATCTCATAACATATTGAGTTTTACATACCTGGACTGGCTCAAGTGAAATAGGCCCAAATCATGGCCCATATAAGAGGACCGAGTCAGATCACATGTCCGTCTTATATTTATAGCGATCCTTAAATAAACTTGTATCTCTTTCATGAATTGTTAGTAGATAATGTAATATGTTATCTTACTGGTATGTAATGTAATGTTTATAAGCCATGTATTCTCTTATTTACTACATAAATTACAATAATTTCTTGTATATATAAAATTGTTTACACTTAAAAATAAAACATTAGCCGACCCATTTTTGGGCTCGTACATAAACTTGCTTTGACGGGCCGGCCCGGCCCGGATTACCAGCTCTAAATGCAGGTGTAGTCTTATTCAAAAAATTCACAACGATATGTAGTCATGTTAATCCTTTTACAGCCGTACTGAGCTATCCCGATTATTCCCATAGTTGAAAGGTCGGACACCCTTCTGTTTGGTTACTGAGAAAAGAGAGAAGAAAAGTGAAAGAAGCTGAACTGAAGACGTAGACGGAGTTGTTTCTGGAACGCTAAACGACTGTAATTTTTGCGGAAAATAATAGAAGCTGTAGCTAAGTAGGCGAATTCAAAGAGGCAGATAGTAAACATCAATGGCGTCTGTTCGATTACTAGCTCTCAGAGCTCTCCATGGATCGGGGCCCAACTTCATCCCCAGACGGGCCACACTCCCACGCACACAGGTCCAAGGCCAGACCGCGCGTGGATTCTCCGCCACCATGTCGCCGCCGTCTAAGGCCGTCGGGTACGATCTCCACGGACCTCCAGATACCGTTACCAGGTCCCTTTCTTACTCAACTCTCTTAAACCTAGAAAAAATATAAATGAATTTCACGATACGTACCGTTTTGAGCTGATTTTTCTGCAGAGTGATAGACTTACCACCTGTAGAAGTGAAAGAGAATGACGTTTGTGTGAAAATGCTCGCTGCTCCCATCAATCCCTCTGATATCAATCGCATTGAAGGTTCAGTTCATTTTTCTTTGATCATTTATTAAACTAGAATGGAATGATATTCAAAATTAATAACTAATTTGAATTTTTTTACTTTTTATTTTTTTGGAAAAAAAAAAAGGTGTGTATCCAGTGAGGCCGGAAGTACCAGCAGTGGGAGGATATGAAGGAGTCGGAGAAGTGTATGCCGTTGGATCTGCTGTTAAGTCTCTCTCGATCGGTGATCGCGTCATCCCCTCACCACCTTCATTCGGTACCATTTTTCCTTTCTCAATTATCGGACTGTATGTAAACGGACATATCATGCTTCTCTGTATGAATTCATCAATCCTTATTCCTGCTCAGGGACATGGCAGACTTATATTGTGAAAGACGAGAGTGTTTGGCATAAAGTCTATAAGGACTCTCCTTTACCTTACGCTGCAACCATCACTGTTAATCCTTTGACTGCTCTAAGAATGCTCGAAGACTTTGTCACACTAAAACCTGGTATTGACTATTATTATGATTTGTTTATGTGGTTTTTCTTTTTCACCTTTCTGATTCCGGTTAGTATCGGTTTTGAATTAGGAGATGCAATAGTGCAAAATGGAGCTACAAGCATAGTGGGCCAGTGCATTATTCAGCTTGCAAAGTTGCAAAATGTCCATAGTATTAACATAATCAGAGACAGGTACGTTTTTTATTGGAAGCTTTAGCAGTAAAATGAAGCTTCCATGCTGCCTAATTTTCTTCAGGGTGGGGTCCGATGAAGTGAAAGAGAATCTGGAAAGGATCGGCGCTGATCAAGTTTTTACCGAGAAGGATCTTGAAGTGAAGAATATCAAGAGTCTTCTGGTATGATAACTTATATGGATTGAATATTAATCAATTAATTATTTTTTGTTTATCTAAATTCTATCTTGGCATAAAACATAATGCAACTTTTGATGCATATTACAACAAGGGTGATCTTCCCGAGCCGTCGTTGGGATTTAATTGTGTTGGTGGCAATGCTGCTTCTTTGGCTCTAAAATTTATAAGGTAACAGATGGAGTGCTATATAACATACATGTATATAGAGCTCTTATATCCTTTCTTAGAGACGTCCTGCTTCATGTGGCCAGGCAGGGTGGAATAATGGTAACATATGGAGGTATGTCGAAGAGACCGGTTACTGTATCAACTTCAGCTTTCATTTTCAAGGTAAGAAGATACTGTATAGGGTGTTTAATCCAGATACGATGTTTATTCATAATACATTGTTGGATAGCGCTATTATTAAAACTATATTTGTCAACAAACAGGATATTTCCTTGAAGGGGTTTTGGTTACAGAAATGGTTGGATTCCGATAGAGCAATAGAATGCAGAAAGATGATTGATTATCTGCTTAATCTAGCTCGAGAAAACAAGTTAAAATACGAGTATGCTCATTTTTGGCTTCTTCGCATGTAATGAATTTTACGGTTTTCGGACCAAGTTAAAGTAAATTGAACTAATTGAGTGTGTTTGTTTGCAAGGATGGAGCTGGTTCCATTTGAAAACTTTCAAATTGCACTCGAGAAGGCGCTCGGAAAACACGGAAGCCAACCCAAACAAGTCATCAAATTCTAATCCAGACTTGGTTAGTCTAAAGAACTAACTTTAGTCTATCAATCAATTATGTGGTATCATTTAAAATAAATAAATATATTACATTTTAAATAATATAATATATTTTAATTAGTATATTAAGATCACTCAAATATGTGATGTTTCATGTAAATTGTAAGATCTATCTTTAACCCTTCAAAAGATTTTGAAAGAAGAGAAAGTTCTAGATGATTTCATGTATGTATTATTATTTTTATTGTGGCCCATATAAATCCTTCGTGATTGTTTGGGTGTACGGTACCAGCTCATGGCCAAGGCCCGAGACCCGGACCCATCTCGAACCCATTCTCGCCGTCTAAATTTATAATCTGTTTAAAACGAATCAAACACTTCCCGCTCGCAAGTCTATTTCAAATCTAAGTCAGAAGATTCGAAAGAAAAGAACTAAAAAGCAAACCGTTAAAAAACATATTTTCCGTCTTGAACCCTCTTCATCAATTCTCTTCTCGATCTAGAGAGATTTGTGAGAGAAATGGAGTCCGATGATCTCTTACTTCTTGAGATCGAAGGGGAGGACAATTTGCTGCTAAACAACGACGAAGTAAGGCTCAACAACAGTCACAATGCGACACCCTGCAACGATGACTTCTTGTGTTCGCCTCTGCAAACTTCCAGATCCAATTGCTTTCATACTGTTTCTGTTTAGGTTTCGTTAGGTTATTCCTCTCTCTCCTCTTTTTTCTGCGACAATCTTCTGCATTTTACTTCTATAGTTAATTGATTTTAAGATCAAAACTCAAATTTTTATATGGTATTAGAGTCAGATTCAATATGTGATTAGACTAATCGTCACACGTATTTTATATAACGTATATAAAAAAAGTCTACGCGTAAGCTCAAAATAACATCACACGTGAATAGCTTGTTGAGAATATTATATATTTATAAGAAACGCTTGGAAAATTAATATATAAGAAAGATGAATCAACTCTTCCCATTATTAATTAATTTTGAAATGAAAGTTCAAATTTTTACGAGTTTCGATTGCCGCATTTGAATTTTGAAGGTACCAATATGCATTATGTGATTGTTCCGATAAAATGTGGCTTATGGAGATCCCTAATAGCTTCTAATGTATTTGATTACCTGGATGAAGCAAACAACAAAGCTGATGGAATTAGCAACTTGGTTGAGAAGTCTATTAAAGGTAGTCTTGATTTAATGGGTGATGAAAGGCAACAGTCGGGAAATCCTGCGTTAAGACACTTCCATGAGCATAATTGACAATAAGGATAAAACAATGCAAAGTTCATAATCTTATTGTAACTGATTTGCAGCAAGCAATCTGAGAAAAATTCAAAACAAAATGCTCTTGTTATAAAACCTCCATCAAATGCTGTTCCATTTTCTGAGGAGTGGTTAGCTGCAATTGAAGCTGCCGGAGAGGTGATATAAGTTAGATCATAATGTGTTTGCTTAGTGAATTTTACAGACTAATTTGTACCCAGTAGAAAATGCTACACAAATCAAATTTCTAATAATTCAGGATATTCTAACCAAGAAAAGCGGGGCTATACAACATTTCACCTCCAGACAACAAGTCTCAACCTGAACCCGGTCCATGGTCTCCAGTATGATGATCATACTTTCCAGAAAATTGTTAGTTTCTTCTTACAATGAATTGAAATTCATTTTTGCAATATTTTTAGGATGACAAGCGTGGACTTTTGTGTTAATTAATATTGGTCAACTGAGTTCATGCATTATAATGATTGGACCATTTGATTGCACAAAATACACAAACAATGGTCTGCCTCCTGATTCTGAGGAGAACCCAACTCAGGTTTTCTCAAAATCATTCTTTTGTCAACTAAGACGAACTTCGAGAAAAATGGAAAGCTCACTAATCGCCGGAGTAATATAATAAAAGTAAAAATGATCATTTCTATTAAGATTTTATATTTATTAATTTATTAATAAATTATTTAAATAATATTCAAGCATTCAAAAATATTAAACACAACAATAAAATACTCAAATAAATTATTAATTCAATAACAATAATAATAAGTTCAAATCATCATGGCAAATAGATTTAGCTGCTCATTGACATCCAATCATAACACAACACAACACAATGGGCTTCTTCTTCTCTTCATTGCCAATTTTTTTTTTTTTTTTTTCTTTTCATCAATAAATGGGCTTGATGACCAAACTTTGGCCCACTTTCCTTTCTATCATCTTTTCAATTCTTTCATATTATTTTATCATTTTATTATTTTATCTTTTTCTAATTATTTTCTAATTATTTTCTTACCCTTGAATTTCTTTCTAATGCAATTTGGTAGCCTCTTCTTCTTTTCACTTTTTATTCCGAAACTAGGAGCTTTAATCTAATTGCCTGTAAAATATTCATTACTGACATCAAATAATCAATTTTACAAGAAAATATAATATAAAAATATAAAAATTATATATATAAATATGATGTTAATCTAAGATGTTTTTGGGATAAATAAAAATTGCTGCAATTCTATCATGTCCTATATCAAGGATCAAGGATCAAGGATCAAGGATCAAGGATCAAGGATCAAGGATCAAGGATCAAGGATCAAGGATCAAGGATCAAGGATCAAGGATCAAGGATCAAGGATCAAGGATCAAGGAACAAGGAAGAAAGTATTTCTTACAAATTTAAAATTTTGCCTTTTCACCATCTGTTGTTCTCTGATCTATATAATGTACAAAGATTGTCCTTTGAAACACTGATCAACATTTTTTATTCAATTTCTTAAATAACCTCTAGCTTCTGACTTCTCAGGGACAGGGCCACTACTAATATGAACTCCCTCATCAGCCTCATTTTGACAGTTATATAGCACAGAGCACAACCCAAATAGTACCCAAAGTTCAGAACCCCAATCACAACTATCACCCAGTACACATTATCTAATCTCCCATCATTTATATCATCTGGAAACCAGTCTGCAACCCTCTTCATTAGATCAATCAAAGCAGTGCTTAGATAAAAGGATATACCCACGACCAAAGCAATCATAGATGTTCCTGTGCTTTTTAGTGCCTTTGGAAATTCCTGATAGTATAATGCAACTTGTCCTGGAAAATGAAATGCTTCTCCAATTCCAACCAAAACTGGTTGGGGAAAAAAAGCCATAGTCCTAACATGGGCACAATTGTTGAGCCGCCCAGGTGGTGGTCGGGCAGGTGGTTTTCATGGGCTATTTTGAGCCGTTTTGACTCCACTATTGCAGACACTGTCATTCCTAGTATGTTTAGAACATGTCCAATTCCTATTCTTTGGAGAGGTGTTGGAGATTTGCCAATGAATTTGACATAAATTGGGAATAATAAGCGGTCGATTAGGGCCAGAGAGATGGAGGTAGAGAGCATGACTATGACCATGAATGAGCCGGGTGGGATTTTAAAATGTTGGCCTAAATGGGTGTCCATTGATAGGGCTTGAAGTATTGATAAACTACCTTGGATTCCAATTGGGGTTCCCAAAGAATATACTTGATGACCATAGTGGTAGGATTCTGATTAGAGTGTTGAGATCTTGTGCTTCATGCAAAGTGCATAGTCTCCATGGTTTTGCATTCGACCAGTCCCTATTTATGTCTCCTTCTGTAATGATCGCTGCACTGTTGATGAACCTACATTTTGCAATCTACTTAGACTTCATCCATTTGTCTAAGCAGTTCAAATTGGATTCGAGTAAATTTAAATCTAAATAAGATTCTGTAGGCTTGTATCAAGATGTATTTTAGATAGATGTTGTCTTGACTTGGATTCTGCGAGTCTAAATTAGATTTTTTTGGCCTAAGCAGGATTGTAGCCTTATATAGACATTTAGTAAAATTCCAAAATGCACCCCTCGTGATTGTACATTACTAATTAAACTCATCATTTTGTGTGTTAAGAGGGAGCCATAATATATTTTCATTTTAACTTTTCAAAACTAAAAAACTTCTACTCCTTGCTAAAAAGGGCTAGTAGAGAATGTCATGAGAGAACTACATACCTGAAGATGCTCTTCTCGGCAACCACATTTCTTCTCACTCCATCCTCACCAGACCAATAATAATCCTCACTTCTTGACGAGACTACAGCCTTTCTTTTCCGAACAGCACCAAATAAAACCCGAGCCAGAGCCGTAAATGGACTTCCTCGAGGCTTATCGTGCGAATAAAACTTGTTCCCAGATAAGAAAACAGGTAACCCAACAAAGTTAGCCGCCAGAGAAATCCCAAAGCCCAAACCCCAGCTCACATTGTCTTGAACATAAACAATAAGTGTTGCACTTATTACTGAAGTATAGTACAAAATGATGAAATAACAGTTGAAAAAAACAGTTTTGTTCTTTGGTTTTTCATATTGGTTAGCTCCCATTGTTGCAAGTGTATATCTTGTGCCTCCCATTCCGATCGTTGCCAAACCTAGGGCTATATATAGTACTAGATATTGAGCTGTTGTTGGAGATTTGCATAAGCTTTCTATTGCATTTTCACATGGTGAAGGTCTTAAGGATTCAAGTGTTGTTAGGGTTAAGATAATTATGCCCAGCACCATTCACAATGACAAGATGGTAATTTGCAAGTCAATAATATTTATTTATATCACTTTCGGGGAAGTGGAAGGAAAGATTAATTTATATCAATAATATTGATTTTTTTTTTTCCCAATTAAATTGTTTACTAGAGGTTGTATATTAAAGAAGAGGGTGGGTCCCTTGCGGAATGCGGGCCCACTTGTGAGTATTACTTAAGCTAATATGACATCTCTGAGAATAAGTAACACGTAGTAGTATATATATATATATATTGGTCAATAATATTTTATTTATATAATTCATGCAAGATTTTCTTTAATATATGCTAAACCTAATTTCCAATAATCGAAGACAAAAGTAAACTATTTATTTATTTGATGAACTAATTTGATTCTAGTTTTTTAGAGTATATACTTCAGATTCAGAAGTATATTAGAATACCTCAAATTTATACTTCATTTAAAGGTATAGGTCCCCTAAAAAACTTGGGCACACTTGAGGGGAGTTAGTTTATCATGTAAATCATGTTACGAAATGAACAAAACAAGGCTCAAATAATTGCATCTTTACTAAGTCCATATACTTGTCAAATCATGTTTGATAAAACTACAAGACAAAGTTGATGATACGATTTCTAGTCACTAAAATAAACAAAAGTTTACTATTATTTTCTCTCTCACTCATTCCTTCCTTGCGCCCTCAACGTAGGACTAATAATTATCGCCAAAAAAAATATTAAAAATAAATAAAAATTACCAGCAAAGAGATGCAGGAAGAGATGGAGATAACAGCAAAAGAGCCCCAGAAAGAATCTGCTAAGATTGCACCAAAAACCGGGAAGAGGCTTACACAACCATCAACAACATTTGCAATCTGAGCAGCATTGATGCACTTAACGTTGAATTCTTGGATCAAATAAATTATCAAGTTTGATAACCAGCCTCCTGCAGCCAATGTCAGCCGTTCTAGACCTCCTGCATGCTTCATATCATTCATTAATATATAATATATATAGTAAATATATTACACGACAGTGTTACGTTAATTTCATATGATGACGAGAGAGAGACCTATGATGAAAGGGAAAGTGCTCCAACCACCTCTTTTACAGGTACACTGATCTGATGATGAAGAGACTCTTCCTTCTTCCATTTTTGAAAGCTTTGAGTTATTAATTCACTTCATTAAGGAAAGTTAAATGTCTCTAATCACGTCTTGTGTTAAAGCATGTCTCTCAATGTCGACCCATGTAGGGTCCTCCCATTTCATTATAAAACGTATCAGGCATTTATCATATGACCGATGAACCAATTGTACCTAAAATTATTGCATTAAAGTTATCAACAACTTTTTCCCGCTGCAAAGACACTGTGACCTTTACCATCATGATATTGTCCATATATATGGATTGAATTTTATTCGACTGTGTAGGACTCTATTATTTAACTTTTTATAAAGGTTTGCCTTCCAAATGCTTTTAGATACATTATTTAAAATTTCAACCCTTAAAATTATTTAGAACTCTATTAGTATAGCATATTTAGGGTGGATAGGGATGAACCGGTCTAATATATATGTGAATTTCATATTATCGAACCAATTTGTATATAATTAAAATAAATGGATTTTCAAACCACACCATCACTTGCACCTTCAAGCAACCCAGTTGGTTTTGGGCAATCCTCTGTAAGTAGCCATTTGAAAAGTTAGTGCAATGTCATATCATTCTTTCTGATGTTCTAGTTTTTGCTAGGTATAATGAAGCTACATTTTAGCTGTTGCACATTATCTTCCTGTTGTTTGTCTTAGTATGAAGTTAGTTCGTTTTTCTTGTTCTCTCCCCCCCTCTTCTTTTCATACTTGACCCTTATGGTCAGTACTACCATGCAAATTTTCGCTTTAAGAATAAGTAACCAGAGTGTATAGCCAGCACAACTTCCCATTTTGTGTGTACTGGATTCCTTTAGAAAATTTATATTACTAATATAATTCTTCTAGTTGTACTGATCTCAGCAGACAACAATTGGTAATTAGATGCTGTACGACTTCCTATGGCTATTTCAGCTTGAACTAGAAAATAAATCGGCAAATGGAACACAGATAGGTAGGAGTTAACAAATGTTAGTGTATCAAATACTCTTTTAAACTCATAACCCCCAAAACTTAAAGTAACAGTTCAGCTCAAATCATATGGGTAGTTATGGAACACTAAATTCCAAGGTGATTATATGAATTTTGGCATTCCCCTTCTCCTTTGGGTAAATTTCAAATCCAATTCTGCAGTCTTGGATTCAGTGGTTCTTACACTTGAGATTGCATCTTCATTACATAGTGGGTAGTTTGACCTGTCTGACTTATCATGTTGGATCTAAAATATATGTTTCTTCTTATATGTTAGAAAATTCTTTGTACATTTGTGATTACACCTTCTATAAAAAAAAAGAGGTCTATTTCTATTCATGAAAAAAAAATTTCAAAAAAATTTTAGGATACAAACTAAAATTTATCCCTTTAACACTTCTAAATATATTAGGATCTCAATAAATTTTTTGTTAAAAAAAGGGGTCTATTATTTCTATGTAAAAGATTCTAGGGTTTATATGATATAATTTGACATCATAATTTTGACCCTTTTCTTAACTAATAAACATAATTTTTTTCCCTTTTTTCACCACAATCCTCCATTAATGGGGAGGTCAAGCTCATACCAGAAGACTACAGAAAATATATAAGGAAATATATCAATTTTTGGATAAAAATATAAAGAAAAATAATAATTTTGGTGATATTTATATTTTTAATTTTTAAAAAATTTAGATTCCAACTTGTCTATAAAAAAAAAAATTCACGTTAGCAATCTTAAAAATTATTGAAAGGATTAAACAAAAAATACTATTTTAACAATACTAATTAAAAACTAAATAAAAAAAAATTATAAAAGTTGATCTACGAAAACTAAAAATGTAATAAACTATTACATTTGCATTTTTGTGCTTTAATGATTAAAATGTATTGTTCATTGTTAACCAGAAAAATGAGAAAAGCTATAGGCTGTCAAGTCAGTTTACATTCATAGATCATAGTCATGTAATAATGCAAATCTTTTCATTTTTTCCTTTGCATTTCAAAAGGAGAAATAAAAGAAAAACACAACGTGGAAGTATTACTTCTGACTTCTCAGGGTCACTAGCTTCTGACTTCTCACTTCTCCGGGCCAGAGCCACTACTAAAACGAAGTCCCTCATTATCATCATTTAGATTTTGATAGTTATAGCACATAGCACACCCCAAATAGTACCCAAAGTTCTACACATTGCCTATCACAACTAACATCCAGTACACATTGCCTAATCTCCCGCCATTTATATCATCTGGAAACCAGTCTGTAACCCTCCTCGTTAGATCAATCAAAGCAGTGCTTAGATAAAAGGATATACCCATGATCAAACCAATCATAGAAGTTCCTGTGCTTTATAATGCATTTGGAAATTCCTGATTGTATAATGCAACTTGTCCCGGAAAATGAAACGCTTCTCCAACTCCGACCAAAACTAGCTGTGGAAACAGCCATAGTCCTAACATGGGAACTATTGTTGAGCTGCCTGGGCTGTGGTCGGGGGGGTCTTCATGAGCTGTTTTGACTCCACTACTGCAGACACTATCATTCCTAATATGTTTAAAACAAGTCCAATTCCTATTCTTTGGAGAGGTGTTGGTGATTTGCCCATGAATTTGACACCAATTGGGAATAATAATCGGTCGATTAGGGCCAGAGAATTGAAGGTAGAGATGAAGACTATGACCATGAATGAGCCAGGTGGGATTTTGAAATGTGAGCCCAAATGGGTGTCCATTGTTAGGGCTTGAAGTATTGATAAACTACCTTGAATCCCAATTGGGGTTCCTAACAATATACTTGATGACCATAGTGGTAGGATTCTGATTAGAGTCTTGAAATCTCGTGCTTCTTGAAAAGTGCAAAGTTTCCATGGTTTTGCATTCGACCTGTCCATGTTTATGTCTCCTTCTGTAATGATCGCTGCCCTGTTGATGAACCTACATTTTGCAAGTTACTTAGATTACTAATTTAACCTATGCATCATTTTGTGTGTTAATTGAGAGCTATTATATATTTTATCTTAAGTTTTCAAAACAATAAAACTCTTATTCCTTGCTGAAGGGCTAGTTGTAACTTGTAATGATCACGTTTAGTAGTAGTTACTTAGTAGAGAATGTAATTAGTGAACTACATATATACCTGAAGATGCTCTTGTCGGCAACAGCATTTCTTCTTGCTCCATCCTCATAATAATCCTCATTTCTTGACGGGGCCTCAACCTTCCTTTTTCCTAACAGCACCAACTAAAACCCGAGCCAGAGCCGTAAATGGACTTACTCATGGCTTATCGTGCCAATAAAACTTGTTCCCCAATAAGAAAACGGCTAACCAAACAAAGTTAGCAGCTAGAGAAATCCCAAAGCCCAAACCCCAACTCACATTGTCTTGGATATAAACAATAACTGTTGCACTTATTACTGAAGTAGCGTACAAAATGATGAAATACCAGTTGAAAAAAACAGTCTGGTTCTTTGGTTTTTCATATTGGTTTGCTCCCATTGTTGCGAGTGTATATCTTGTGCCTCCGATTCCAATTGATGCCATCCAAGGGCTATATATAGTACTAGATATTGAATTGTCGTTGGAGATTTGCATAAGCTTGACGCATTTCCACTTGATAAAGGTCTTAAGGATTCAACTGTTGCGGTTAGGGTTAAGAGAATTATGCCCTGCATGATTAGTAGTGACAAGATGGTAATTTGTTAGTTAATCCTTTTGAACAAAATTTGTCATTTTAAGGCAATGGAATGAATGATTGATTGATTGATTGATTTTCGAAATAAATAAATAAAGTAATAAAAAAAAAATTGACATTAGTTTGGGCTTACTTGAATAAGTAAGACAAAAGATGATTTGTACAACCATTAACAACATTTGAAATCTGAGCAGCATCAATGCTCTTAACATTGAATTCTTTGATCAAATAAACTATCAAGTTCGATAAACAGCCACCTGCAGCCAATGATAGCCCTGCTAGACCTCCTGCTTCATATAATTCATTATGTATAATATCCAATATTTATATTCACAATATCACGTCAATTTCATATGATGACTCATATAATCATCACTAAGATATTTGACCTTTAAATAAAAAAGATAAAAAAAAAAAAAAAAAAAAAAAGGAAACAGAGAGAGACCTATGATTGAAGGGAAGGTGCTCCAGCCAACTCTTTTACCACTTAGATCAGATGGTTTCCCTTCTGTATCAACCATGGAATCTGTGCTTTCTTCAATTTATGAAAGCTTTGATCAGTAGTACTGCTCCTATAAAGCTCATGAGGAGAGCTAATAGGCTTTTAGTCTTTGCTGCTCACATAATTCATTTCATTAAGGAGAGAGACATATATTATAGATATCATTTATAGCTGATATTTTATTTATTTATTTTAAAAATTTTAAAATTTTTAAAATTTCTGATTTTGATGAAGCATTTCTGTCAATGTTAACATAGTTCTTGGTAGGGGGCTTACCATTTCTGATTAGACAGAACTTGAATTTGCAATCGACATATATCATCGTAACATGTTCCGGGCATTTATCATATGACCCACGAACCAACTGTACCTAAGATTGTTGCCTTCGAAGTTATTAATATATGTAAATTAACAATGAAAAATATTTAATAATATATATAATAAAACCGTTTATTTTTGGCGAAAGTATTTTAATTGCTGAATAAGTAGGGTGGAGCAGAAAAATGTCTCAAAAAAGTGTAAACTACATTAAGGAGTAAATTAAGGCTTGGCCTCTCAAATAAATGAAAATTAGGATCAAAGGAAATGAAGATACACTTTCAGGATTTTGAAAAAATTAGGATAAACTCTCCACTTTAAAAATATTTGTTGGATTGGAAATCAAAATGGGTCGCCGGCTTAGTCCGATTTTTGTCGGACTTTTAACTATTTAGAGTCGGGTCGGATTGGACTGAGTCCGATCCGTTTACTAAATATATGCACGGGTTCGACCCGGCTATTTTTTTATAAAATATAATAATAATAAACAAAAAATTAATAAATAAATTTTTGGCTAAATAAAAACTTCATTACGTATTATTAAATAATATATAAATGATTAAACCATTGTGACTCAACTATTATAGTTTCATCAAAAAAACCTTTCGACTTTAAGAAGAAAAAAACATATCTTATAATAACGGATCATATATAAAGAAAAATAAAGAAATAATAAAAATTTGTTAATAACTATAATATATAATTTATTATCTATTTCTTAATGGTGGTTAGTAAAATTGGTGGACCGCATATTGCTTCCGGCTTGAAAAATTTCTTCATCTAAGATCATATTCTAAAAATATTAAACCAAGTCTTCATTATAAGTTGTATGTTGATCTTGATGAGCTGCATGCTCTCAATTTCTTATGCATGATAATGCTTCAACCAATTTCGGCAAGTCTTCCTATCTTTAACAACTCTCACACCTATGTTGAATGCTGATTCGAAAGAAACCGTTGAGACGAGAACATTTAAGACATCTCGTGCAAGTCGTTCTAGTATAGGAAATCGTGTAAAACTTTTCTTTTACTAATCCAAAAGACATAAAATTTTTGAATCATTTGCACAAGAATCAAAAAATGAGAAATCAGTTTCGAGATATTTTTGGAGTTCCATCCCAATGAAACTAGAACTGGAATTGTTACCGCTAACAAAATTTCAACTCTTCCTTTTAAGTTGAATTTCGTGTTCTCATGTCTGTTGTCATAAGTAGTTGTACTTATTATCATAAAGACCCAAACATTTCATATAACTTATTAATAATATTAGTAATAGTGGAAGAATAATGAACATTTATATATTGACTTATAAATGTAAGTATATTTGTTAGACGTTGTAACTTAATGCTATGATCTAATATAAAAGCAAAAGTATATAAAAGATGAATCTCTTTCCAATATTTTTTAAATTTTGAAACCATTTTATGAACAATAGATTTAAATACTTCATCATTCTCATAGATCTGAAACAAGCATTCAACAAGTGAATGCAAAACAATATGAGATGTAGGATAAGAAATACCTGAAAGTCTAATAATATAATCATAAAATATTTTTAAAAAGCATGTAAAATTTTCAGGTATATCTCAATCAAAATTACTTAACAGAATAAGAGGATCACAAGAATTAAAAACTATTAATTATTTCTTTATATGAGAGGGCACTTTTCAACATTAAATATGTGGAATTTCATTTTACCAGTATATCAATTCCAAACTTTCAAGACTTCACATTGAATGCCCTACAATATCTTTTAAACTTAACTAGTCTAAAATTCAAACTACTAATCCAAGATAATACAAATAGAATTTTACCAACAAACCAGTTTACTTGTGGTTCTTTCATAACTAATTTTACAATAAGGTTTATGATGTGACACACTCAACGTTGATTATGGTTGTGCATAAATATATGTATTTGTTGTAACCGTTCGATCCACCCACCGGCGTAGTGGATATGGCATATACTTTTTCAATATTTTTTAGGCGAGCGGATATCTGACGGATAATGGATATCCACCCACCTATAATTAATTACAAATAATAATAATAAAACCATATTTTAATATATATATATATATATATATATATAGATAAAAAATAAAAAAGGCGAGCGAGTGGATGCCTTTCAACCACAGATTGACATGAGAGACTTTTTTTGGGTTATGCATCTTATGATCTCGAGGCATTCGACCTTTCGATTCTTCGACCTTTCGATTCTTCGACCATTCGACTCTTCAACCCGTAACTGTTAGCATAATCGTAGAGTAAACTAGCAAAATATAATATTAAATGTAATAAACCAAGAACAATCCAAACAAAATTATCAAATTATATCATCAAAATTTACATTCAAATAACTAAGAACATCACAAATGATCAAATCCTATAATCAAAGTATATAAAGTTATATATTCTTTTTTTTAAAATTCATATTGCGGGGCCCCACACACCACACCGCACTGCAAGGCATCGCATGAGTGCAGTATAGGGCCCCACATCGCATAATTTTTGGGGAGAGGAAAACGACCGCACCGCTTGTCCCTGTCGGAATGGAAACCGACCGCACCACTTGTCCCTCTTGAAATCAATGTCATGTAATATGGAGATCTATCTGCCTCTCTCGAACATAAGTACACTAAAAACAGCTTCACATATGCAGTATTTTTTATAAATATCATGTGTGATTAATGAGGATGTCGGCTTGTACACTAATTTTAAGCCAAATTCATTAGAATTAATGTTGATAGCATTATAGACGATCTCTAACAACTCATTAAATCTAATACTATTTTCAATTGCAACACTCATCCATCCTAGTGAGTCTTTCGGAAGCTAATATTTTGACAGCTTTGAGATCTCATCCTACTTTCATTTCCCATTGAAACATACAACTATGTATGCATACAACTATATATACAAATGACTACATTCCTAGAAAATAAACAATTTAAAATTAATATTTATTGAGTTGAGATCTGGATTCAAAAATGACTACACCAAAATTAGTGGGCAGAGATAATTGGTGTAGTCATTTTTGAATCGAGATCTCGATTAAATAAATATTAATTTTAAATTATTTATTTTCTAGGAATGTAGTCATTTGTATATATAGTTGTATGCTTCAATGACCAAAATTTATTAGACTAAGTTCCCAATCTAGAAATAACTGGACCTATATAGGTCTAGAACTTAATGACCGAGAATATTAGATCGAAATTTCATTACAAAAATGATTGGACTTATATAGGTCTAATGAATTATGGACTGAGATCTCGGTTCAGCTCAATTATTTGAAAAATATTGAAAAAAAATGTAGGATTTAGACGCATAATCTCATGTCGAAATGTAGAAAGAAAAGAAAAGTAAAAAATGTAAGAGAGATGTAAATAAATATAAAAGGGGAAAGAAAAAAAAATTATCAAGAAAATATGGAAAATATAAAAATCTGACCAAAGATTAATAATCTACTAAAAACATATAAATGTATGCAGAATCAACAACGCAAGACTTATGTTAATGTTAAATGGGATTTTTTTTTTTTTTTTTTTGGTTTGACCAAAGAGCATTATAGATATAAAAATACTTCAATAAACGCTTACACAGAGTCGAGATATATGGTATCGCGCAGAAGGATTGTGGGCCTAATCCTAATGGGAGGCCCAACTAGATATTGGCAGTCCCAAGAGCGACAGGCGCGAAGAAGGGATAAGTCAGAATCAACACTGAGCAAATTTCTTTTTCTTTTTTTTTTCCTTCGGGGGCCGAAGATCAACATTGAGCATTTCACGCTGACCTTTTGAAGCATATTCATCGAAGAAATAAAAAGGCACAAACGACTAGCTAAAAATTTCATATTATTAATGTAATATATTCCAAACAGCGTTGCATTCTATTCAACATCTTTCATTGATGGTATTTCCAACAATAACAAAAGGGGCTTTTCAATAACTGGGACTAAAGATACTAAAAGTCTTTTCAATAAAAACCTGAGCAAAAGATAAAAACAGCACGCAGAAAGAAAGAAAGCATTCATCCCCTCTTCACCCTCATCGTTTAAGCATCGGCAAATCTACAATTCAATTGTGGAAATTATCCAGTGAGAAGAGGAACCGATTTTGGAGTTCAAAATAAAAGTTTAAAAGCTAGTAAGCGAGATGAAAGACAGAAAAGAAGGACGTATAAGCTTACCCAAGCTCGGAGAGTTTGAGATGGGCTTCTGCATAATCAGCAAAGAAAGCATCTTCATCCTGAACAAGAAGAGAATTCAATCAGCGTTAGAAAAACTATCAAGCTCTCCAATTGACAGATATGGTGAGAAAGAGAGAGCACACACTGCTGCATATTTTTCGACAAGTGGGCGGAACACAGGGTCAGACAGGAGAGCCTTGTCTGATGGCAGCTGTAGAAGGCCATCCTTCTCTCCAGTCAAGAGTTCCCTGATGAAGGAGCAGAATTTACCCGATTTTAAAATTATTTCAATTCTTAAATTTTTCTAAGCACAATATTACACATTAGACAGGAACAGGGAACTCACGTGAAGTAGGAGTTGTCAAAGATCAAGGGGTTGGGGGTCCAGGCTCCCTCAAATCCCGATCGCTCCTTGTGGGCCCTTCCCTGCAGAAATTAGACAGAAGAAGCCACAACAGGTCAAATGACCAAGTCAAAAACATGGTATTGTCTAAGAAAACTATCAACTTTATAAATGGAACGAACCAGGGTGTGGCCACCCGATAGAGCAACAATATCTTGGTCACTGAGGCCCATTGTATAGAAAACTTGTCTCAGATGATCAGAACCTGAAAATAAATATACAAATAGCGATAAAGCTTGTATAAGAAATAGAAACCTGGTTATTCCATTAGTCGTAATACAATATTTCTGCATTAGATACAATAGATAGTATAAGCACAATAATATGCAGAATACTAACCCTTGGTAGCATCAGGTAGACGGCCTTCCGGAGGTGGCTCAAGCTTGTCCTGGTATTTAGAATAGGTACAGAAAATCAGAATATAACAGGTTTATTCGATGTGTTGATTGATTACACGAGCAAGTTTAGAAAGCAACCAAGTTTAGAGTAAAATTTCTAACACAATTGGCAACAACAAAGATAAAATCAGGACAAAATGCCATAAAAAAAAAGGGTGCATCTACACAGACTGACCATGGGGATTAAGGAAATCAAGTGGAAGAAAATTTTTAAATGATCAGAATTCATTTGCGTTTGGTCAACAGGATTTGGGATGCTTGTTCTCATAACAATGTGAAAAATAAACAAATTTAAAGTCAAAGCATGAAACGACAACAGAGGAGTGAGAAATATTTGTTTTCGAATTACATCAGGTATAAAATTCTTAACAAGTGAAAAACCAGATACTGGGAAAACAATTGGAAAATAATAAACAAGGGAAATTTGAGCAACAATATCAGTAAAACAACAACAATACTTTGACAAGCAAAATGGTCGCTGAGTACATATTCAAGCACAAGAGACAGGTCAAAAAGTGGAAAACAACGACTAACAGGAAATCGTATATCCTAACAAGCACACGCATTTCATTGAACCCGGTTGTCACAGTGAATGAAGATAAATATAGATCATAAAATGGACTATTATTATAGAGCAATCAGACAACGAGGCGATCAAGGAAACAAAACTATTCTCACCTCTCTGCCAGGGTGAAAGGGAACTTCAGGCCCACCAGTAACCTCAACAGCGACAACTCCGGCCAACTGTTACAGATCAAAATTCACAAGTTACAGTCAATATTCTATAAAAAAAATAAAGCCAATAAAAGACAAGTTACAACATATTCCAGAACATCAAAAAACAAAAAATAGTAACTAAGAAATGAAACAGATCGATATATGTACCTGATAGAAGTCTGCGTAGGAGAGGATAGGGAACTGTTCCTTGATTGGCTCCAAAAGCCTCACAGCGATGTCAAGGCCATTGTTAGCCCCATGAGCAAGCTCAGCCGGATTCTTAATAGTTCCAAACGGACCTCCAGTCCTACTCACCTTGTCAAACGTTCCAGCCGAGTGCCATCTGGAACAAGAACACAACAACACTCATCATCACTCTGAATCAAAGCAGAAATCAGGCATAGCAGCTTAAAAAGAAGAAATGGCGGAAACTTGTAAGAAACTTACGCGAGACGAAGAATAAGAGGAGCACAGTTTTTTTCGGCGATGAGACCTCTGAGCTTCCTCCTCGCCTTCTCGACGGCCTTCTGGTACTCCTCGCTCACGGTTGGATAGCTCTTCCCCATAGCTACTACGACCATCGAAAAGTTCACAAACACGTTCAGAATCAACGTTTCGAATACAAAACAAAGATGAATATTGAAAATATGAAGCACAAACCAGAATCAGAATCAGCAAAGACAATCAGATATGGAAGCAATTTGAAGATTCAGATCAAAATCGAAATGTAAACAGATCTGAGGACTTGTGGTTAGCACAAACCTGTAAGGAGAGTGAATGAATGAATGTTAGAGAGAGAGAGAGAGAGAGAGAGAGTCAAAGAGGGAGTAGAGGGGCGCGGGTAAAGCACGAATTCGTTGGGGAGGGCAATGCGGTAGAGGAGAAGATATGGAGACGAAAATGAAATGAGAAAAAGCTAAGTTCTAGTAGCTCATTTTCAGCCGTGGGATGATTTTATATCGAACGGTTGAATTTGATTTTGGAATTTATATGGCTGTGATTGGCTTTTGAAAACTCCGTTCAACCGATTGGGTAGGTGAAGGAGGTGAAAAATATTGGACAAATAAAGCGTCTGGGGGCCCCGCCATAGAAGATGACCAAAACGCCCTCCCCATTTTAGATAAAAGAAAAGAGGTCTTATAAACGAATACTTGCAAGTGTGAACGCATTGTGCTTTTGAAAGATTCTGATTGAGGAGATAATGTGACTGTCATCTTTCGTTGTCCTTTTCCTTATTTATTTTTATTTATTATTTTTTAGATTTTAATATTAAATGTAATCACATCCACGTTCTAACTCTATTTAATAAATAAATAAATAAATAAAAATTCAAAATTAAGTTTAATATATCTTCTTTAATTTTTTTATCAAGAAATTAGGATTATATTCAATTAATTTCAAATCATTCTTCGATTAAACCAACTTTGAAGTATTTATTTATATATATATATTATATTTCTAACTTTAATATTCAAAAAATTTTAAGGAAACAGAAATTTTAGATGTCACGTATCTTTAAATGTCCATTTTATTAGATATCTAATCTATTTTAACTCAAGTGTTAGCTTCCAAACAGAGAATACAGATCAAAAGAAAAAATGTGCTACTCAAACGAAACAAGGATAAAAACGGAATTATTAATTGTATGGAGTTTGGACTGCCACGTCAGCGGGGAATGAAAAGGCATTATTTGATTTATTTTATGGAAATATAATAATAAGTAAAAATGCAGACTAATATCCGAATATGCGGTTTTCATATGGAAAAGTCTTCGCGCCTCGTGAGCGTGAGCTCTGGGCGCTGGGGCACACGCCACAACTTTTGTCCGATATAAATTAAATGGATGGTCCAATCTCAAATCAAATTTTGTTTTTCTAACCGACCATCCATTATCACAGACTATTGTTTTCAATTGCTACAAATTATTGTTAAACGGTAATATCAGGTATGTATATTTTTTACCTTCTATCCGTTGCTGATCCGTCCGAAATTTGATATATCGGTTGGATATTCGACGATACTTAAATTGGTAAGTATCATATTTTTATTAATTAATAAATAATATTTTAATTTTAAATAGTGAATCTAATTGGCTCCATAACAAAACATGTACTTTTAATTTAGTCTCATGTTGAGGTGGCAGCCATAGGTTTTCCCAGAACGTGTGTTGCTCAAGAAGAATGAACAGTTTGGCCAAAAGAGAGCGGTATGCTTGAATTAAATAACTCAATTGAGTATCCTATTAGTCAATGAATACTCTAAAGGCTTTTATATTGCAGTCTTTCAGACATAGCTTGGTGTGCACCACAGTTTAGTGCATTTTTATATGATAGCATTATCTAAAAAAGACATTTTCACTTTATTTTATTAGTCATAGAATTAGAGCTCATGAATCATGATGTCTTACCATTAATGACTTTATCGCCTACACTATAAAGGTCCACCCTTTACCAATTACCATAATCATATCATCATATTGCATTTTCTTTACACAAAAAAAAAAAAAAAAAAAAACCCAAACTTTTCTTCTTTCTTTCTTTTTTTCTTCTTTTTTTTTTTTCCCTCACTATTATTGTCTTCTTCATAAGCAATTTTCTTCCTTCTTACGTGAATAAACTCACTAAACCAGCTCCATCACTTATTATTTAGCACATCTTTTAAGTACACAGTTCAGTCGCACAATTCCACGGCAATAAAATATTCTCAATATATAATATATATTCTACTATTCGTAATAGAGTTGGTTTCTCCGTTACTGACCCATCCAAGCTTTCTATTTTTTGAGGTCATCTTCTTTTATATGTTTTGATCCGCGCATGATGATATTGGTAAACCTCCTTTATCTATAGCCATGCAAATTAAGTTGCTTAAATCAAACACAAGCTAGCTAAATTGTGACATTGATATATATATATATATATATATATGTAGAATGTAGTAGGCATTAGCTAGCTATAAATTTGATTAAACAACCACTAATTAATTAAGTAAAGCACTATACTATTAGTCTACTATACTGTGCAGCGGATGCCGGATAAAGAGAGGGAGAGGATGATAGGGCGGCGCAAAGAGAAGGAGAAAGGGGGAGAGCTGGCCGGAGATAGTTGGTGGAGTGGCGGCTCAAAGAAGGAGAGAGAGAAAGGTAGCTATTACTATTAGGGGGGTTTGTGGTGCTATGCACAGTGCACACGAGATAAAGAAATGAATGAAAAAAAAAAAATTAAATTTAAAATATCAAATAACAGTCGAGGTCCGATCCCGACTGAAGTTTCTCTCCTAAATCGATCCCGTGTAATTTTGGTCGGAGTACCACTGAAATATATTTTGATAGAAAAGCTCTGACCAAGCCATGACCGAAAGAGACGGTTTCAGAGTGATTTCTGTTGAGGTGGTTTCTCTACGCATCCTTAGTCTCTAGATAAATACTAAGGAAACTGATATTGGTTTAGTTGAAAACATAACAGTAGCATTTAGCAACTGATTAATAAACCCAAAGACAAGATTATGATTAGATATATAAGTTGTATAGCTTTGTCTTAGAGTATGTTTGGTCGGGGAGATAGGGGAAGAGACCTTCATTAAAGAAAGTGAAATTGAGGAAATCGATCTTAAAATTAATTTATGGTTTTTAAATATTATTTTTTATTAAGGAATAAATAATTAATTTTTTTTTACTATGCTTAGATGATTTTGTATAAGAGGATAATTGATCGTTAATTTATATATTTTTAATAATAAATATTTAATTAAATAATAAAATTACTATAATAAAAAATATTATTTTTTTTCTTTTATATCTCTTATTTTCTTATTTTTTCCTTCATAAAAATCCAACCAAACAATAGAATGAAGCTTAAAAAAAATAAAAAATAAAAATAAATAAAAAAATAAAAAAGCTTCATTTCCCTTCCTTCACTCTCCCTTCAAACAATGACTCTTACTAAATTTTCTAAATGAAATTTAATTTGATTCAATATCTGTCTCCCTTAATATTTACGTAGAGATTTTTTACAATGTAAATCTAGATGACTATTATACTATCATTAGTTACCAATTCGTAAAACTGAAGCGCAAAATATGAAAATTCCAAGGCTTGATTGAGCATTTGGTCAATGACCTTATCAATAATGGGTTTTGGGATATTAACGTTAAAGAATATGGTGCCAAAGTACTATCTTACATTTCTTTTCGTCCAAGATTTCTCTATTTTTCTTTATATAGCTTGAATCAGAGGCTTCTTAAAATTTAGATAAGAGTCTTGTTACTATTAAACTAACATCTTCATATCAACTTAAGGATAGCTTAAATCTAACATCCAACGCTCTCCTAGTGTCCATGTTTTGATTCATTATGAAGTTCTATTTTCCTCGCCACTATTTAGAAGATATGGACATCGCGATGTAGATGGCTTTTCGACAATATCTCCTGGATCTTTCATTCTTGCTTTCATAAGAATGTTATTGTTGCCAAGGAAATCAATAATGTCTTTTACTATTTTACTAAGCCTCAATAATACGATTAATGTTGGGTTGGCCGGGTGAAGCTTAATCCAGATGGAGCATTTAAGAGGACTACGAATAAAGCCGACGGTGGAGGCTTAATTAGAGATCACTAAGGGAGATGGATTAGTAGATTCACCCCCTATCTTGTTTTATAGTGGCTTCGCAGCTAGCTGAGCTTACTGTAACTGCAAAATTGGTTTATTTCTTCCACGAGAAGCTGGGGATACTAAAGTGTTCTTTATGAAGTTGATTAATGGCTTGTTTGATTCAATTCTATGTGGGAATGAGAATAAAAATGTAAAAATGATATTTTGGTGTTCGTTTGTTTATACAATAAGTATTATAATAAGTAGTAGGATTAAGAATAAGTATTATAATTTCCATTATCATTCACTTATTTGGTATATTTGCACTCATTTCTCGCAAAAGAATAAAATGAAGTGATTAGTGATTGATGGGGGTGGTATTTAGGTCACTTACGGGTGAATGATATTTCACTTAACCAGGCCACCCTTCGATTCACGAGCAATACACTTTCTCCTTGAAGAGTTGAAGCTCATAATTGGAAGCTCCTACTCGCAATAGATTGTCCAAGGGACTAAATTTCCTTTAGTTGTACGTTCTGCGGTTGAGTGTTAATTTTCTCTTATTTTATTTTATTTCATTTAATTAATTTTTTTTCAAAACTACGGCTATTGTGTTTTGACCATCGCAAGGGCTTGTTTGGGCCTTCGAATATATGTCCTTACCCGTTTTGATAGCTCGTCGTTCATGCCTCTGAGGCAACGTGTCGTTTCTCAGGGCTGTATCAGACTTTATATTAATTTCATACAGCAAACATATATATACAAATATCACATATACGTATATGACTTAACAACTAACCAATATTTACGTAGAGGAAAATCCTAAATGGTTCTTGATACATGAATATATATATATATTGATTTTTCTCCATAAAATACGTGACTAAAATAATACCATAATCTATAAAATAAAAATAAAATATAAAATGAATACATACCAATATTGAAACTATTTGTTTTTGGTAAGAGTAATAATACTCTAATGGGCAGGGGGTTACGGGAGTACAAGGACTGATAAGAATTTATTGGATCCAAACACGGCATATGACATGGTCCTACCTGACACAACACTTGCAAAAATTCACAGACATTCAACGGTCAGGATTCCATGCCTCTCTCAAATCGAGTTCACAAGCCGGAAACCAGAGTCATTCTCGTAATAAAAAGCAAAATCGAAGGGTGAGATGTAAACTGATAATTAAATTGACAGCGACGCGCAGAGAAGAGAGGCAGCAGCCAACAAAGCCAACCAGACAAAGAGCTTCTCACACTTTTAAAAGGTCTCCTTCCTCTGGCTCTCTATCTCTCTATCTCTCTATCTCTCTAGATTTTGTTTCCCCCCCTCTCTCTCTCTCCCTCGCGATTTCGATATCGTCTGCATTCTCCGACAATCTCATCCACACAGATTCGTCGCCTTTGCCGATCCCCCCTTCCCTACTGTAAGTCTTTCAGCTTTAATCTAAACCCTAATTTCTCCAATCCAATCGTTTCTCCCTCTTCTTTTCAAGTTTTAGATCCCTAATTCTGATTGTAATTAAGTTTCTTAAAATTTCGTCGGTTATTTTATAATCTCAGTCCATTGTTTTTCGTTTCGTATTGATTTGCATGTTTGACTTCGATATTCGTTCTAATGTGTAAACAATTTTAATCGAGTCTCATCTGGCCTTTTTCTATATTCGTTTATTTCTGTTCGGTTAGGTTTTGATGTGCGAGGTAATAATTTTGGCTTATATTTGAATTTTGGGGGGTTTATATTTTGTTTATCAATTAAACGACCTAAAGTTCATGTAGAGTTTAGTCAGGGATATTGCATTTAGGTCTGAGCTCTATTCTATGGAAATATGTTGCTTAGATTGGGATCTTCATAGGGTTTTTTATTTATTTTTAATTATAAAAAAGTTTAGCATCTTTTGGTTCATGCTGCTGGAATTTCAGTAATCGAAATGTTGCAATGGGGATTGGAAAGTGATCGACGTGGTTAGTGTAAACGTGACATTGCATGTCAAATAAAAAGTGATATATTGATTGCAGTGGCTTGGTTGTGTGTCCAATTCCAGTGGTATGAATATAAAGGAAGATAAGAGAGGTATAATCAATGGAGGGAAAAAACTACATTTTACCTAACGATGAATAAGAATGGTGTGTTCCATGATACCTATGTAAGTGGAGGTCTTGTGTGGGTTTGAATTTTCAGAAACTTGTTGTTCAAAATTAATGTTCATGTTTCTGCCCCACAGACTTTGTTATAATTGCGTTAGTTGGTAACTATCTCATAGGCAACCATGAGTGATGGATCAGAAAAGACTTGTCCACTCTGCGCGGAAGAGATGGATTTGACAGATCAGCAATTAAAGCCCTGCCATTGTGGCTACGAGGTTTAGAAGTTTTTCATATTTTGTGGTCTATCTTTAATTTAAGTTAGCTTTACTCGTTAAGTGAAAGGTTTCAGTTGGTGATTCAGTCCCAAAATTATGGCTACTTCATTTCAGATATGTGTTTGGTGTTGGCATCACATAATGGACATGGCTGAGAAGGATGCTACTGAAGGACGGTGTCCAGCCTGCCGTACTCCTTATGACAAAGAGAAAATTGTTGGGATGGCTGCAAAGTGTGAAAGGTTTGCATTCTTGAATCATGTGGTAATTAGGAGAGAGTGACATCTGAGTCCTCCCTTCTTGCTTTAGCTTTTTCAGTTTTCTTTTTTCTTTAATAAATTTGTGTTGTCAGATTGGTGGCTGAAGTTACCATGGAGAAAAAGTTTAAGTCACAAAAATCAAAAGCCAAATCATCTGAGGGACGAAAGCAGCTCACTAGTGTGCGAGTGATTCAAAGGAACCTTGTTTACATAGTTGGGTTGCCCCTCAATTTGGCAGATGAAGATGTAATCCTCTCTCTCTATCTCTCCTCTCCCCCCCCCCCCCCCCCCCATCCCACACACACACACAGAACAACCATCAGGCACACCCAGACATTTATTTGTTGTGGTAATTTTTTTTTCTTTCTTTTGTTAACTCAGTGTGGTGTTCTCATCTCGTGCAGCTTCTCCAGCACAGAGAATATTTTGGTCAATATGGGAAGGTTCTTAAAGTGTCCATGTCTCGGACTGCAGCTGGTGTTATTCAACAATTTCCAAACAATACATGTAGTGTGTACGTTCAAACAACTTGGAGATATTTTGCTTTTGCATTGTGATGTTAGAAGATGTTATTTTATCAATGCTTGTGTTGCCTTCTTATAAGATGCACTTTTTGCATGTGCATCTGTGTTCTTTTAATAAATTTTTGTTTTAGCTTTCTTCTTCATGTTTTGACAATCACATTACTTCATTATCCTGCTTCAGATATATTACATACTCGAAAGAGGAGGAAGCCATTCGTTGTATTCAAAATGTACATCAGTTTGTCTTGGAGGGTAAACCCTTAAGGTACATACAGGGCCACGATTATAAGAAAATCGTATTGCATTCAGGATGAACGAAAGCAAATAACTACATTCTTTTCAAATTCATAACTTTGGATTTTTGTTTCAGGGCATGTTTTGGAACCACCAAGTATTGCCATGCATGGTTGAGAAATGTGGTATGGTTCGTTACCCATCTTATCTGTTCTTATGGATTGCAGTTGTTTGAATCAGACCTTCTAATGTAAGAAATAACTTATTTTACAGCCTTGCACCAACCCTGATTGTTTGTATTTACATGAGGTTGGTTCACAAGAGGACAGTTTTACTAAAGATGAAATCATTTCAGCGTTCACAAGGTATGATAATTATTTAGCAATGGATTTCCATAACACTGTATTTATTGAATAACAAAATCATTTCTTTTTGCGGATCCGAGTTTCCTCCAATTCCTTTAAACCAACGTTTTTTTAACACAGAATGTCATGGTTTAATCTCTCTTTTGAAGTATAAGGCTTTAAACTATTTAATTTATGGGTTTCAAATTATCAACATTGGTGTTGGTATCACGGAATTCATTAAGACTACTAATTAGGGTTTATAAATACCAAAATTCATTTGATTTGGTAGTCTAAGGATTTGATAATACCGAAACTAAATTTGATGAGTTGAAATCCTATTTCCTTACTTTAGGCCTTGAACTAAAAAATAAAGAAAAAAAATTGTATATGCGATTGGAGCAACAGCCTGGAAACTTTGAAAGAAATAACCCCAATTTGGAGGCTATAATGTGTGATGTTTTGAAATAACCAGGGGTAATATGTCATGGATGTATGCGATTTTATTGGTTATGACTTTCCCTCTTTTTAATCTTGAGTAGATCTAATACTGTCATGGTAGGACATTTTATAATCCTTCCGTTGTGTGATGCCAGATTGTGCACCTCAACGTCATTATCTTTCAGAGAAATTATTATTCTGTCAAGTATTTCGTCATTTATATACATTTCTTGAGGCAGCAGCCTTTCTTTTCTCATTTTTTTAGTTAAAAAATGTGTTATTTGTACTTGATTTTTATTTTGATAAAAATAAGATGTTATTATAGGTCTTCAAATGATGAAGGAAATCCTTAAATGGAATGATAGTTAGTCGACTGACCTTTTTTTTTTCCTTTAATTTCTAGATTCTTTTGTTTATTGTATTTTATGGCTAAGACGACCTTCTCTTTGATGTCTTGCATTTTTGGGGTTATTTAACTAACTTGTGTAGCTGTTTTTAAGGAGTAGAGTTCAACAGATTACTGGTGCGGCAAACAACATGCAACAACGTTCAGGGAATGTGTTGCCAGTTCCATTAGATGATTATAATATTAATGGTTCTGCCACCACAGGAAAATCAGTTGTAAAAAATGCTCCAATTGTAAGATATTCTTTTCTCTACTACATGATGTTCTAACATATGATTCCACTTGTTGATGTTGTACTCGTTAAAACTTAGCACCAAAGCTTGGTTAAAATTTCAATCGTACCTTTTATGGAATAGATTGGTGTTGTATTTCACTGGTTGATTTTGTGCTCCCTAAGATATTGTTAGGCTTTATTTTTTGTGGAAAAGGTAGCTGATATGTTTGATGATTTTATCAAACAGCCAGCTGCAAACATTGTTAGAGGTTCTCTTCCAACTGGATGTTCTGGTAGATCCATTGTTCTACCTGCTGCAGCTTCTTGGTATGTTGCTATTTGCATCTATCATTCAGGTTGGTTTGTGATTTAATTCTGAAGTTCTGGTTGGTCGTGTAGGGCTACTCGTGGCTCTAATTGTCAAGCATCACCTGTAGTGTGCTCAGATGGGCCTGTCAAGCAGAAAACTGACACAGTCAGCAGTACATTGGCATTCTCGTCTGCAGTTGCAGGAATCACATCTATTACATTGAATGGTGAAGTAGGAAAGAGGCATACATTTGGAGAGGAAACTCATATTGCTGGTTCTAAAAATATACCAGAACCATTGAGATTAGATTCCAGATCCTTTCATACTGAGAGGCTTGTTGCACCCGAGGGAGCACCTGCGTGCATAATTTCGGACAGTTATAAAGGCAATAATGAGTCACCAAACAAAGCATTAGTTGACCATAATGGGAATTCACGTAGTTCATTTTCTCAAGCAGAATCTGATCCTTATATTGAGGGACAGATCGAGGACTTGAGTTATAATATCTCTTCAATGGGCATTGACCGAAATGTCTTGGATGAAAGCTCTGTACTAAGACCAAGTACTTCAGTCTCTGAGAAACAACTAGGACTACCGGAATATTATTCAGAGAGGTCTACAGAATCTATGGCCTTACAATCATCTGGCATGCTTGACAGTTCAATTAATGATGGGCCTATTTCAAGAGAAAAATGTAATTGGGGATCAAAATCTCAAAAATTAGGGCTAACATCTGATGTTGAAGAGGATGCAATTTCATTTGGTGATCAAAGACTTCAGGATCCTGAAGCTGTGGGTCATCTGACTAGTTTGGCCCCCTTGGTTTCTTTGCCTAACAGTTTATATCGATCTGGGTCTCATTCTTTGCAGAATGGTGAGGCTTTTGGGGCATCTAGTTTAAACGTTGACTCATTATTTGTTGATAAAAAGTTCAATGACAATTCCTTTTTATATGCACCCAATATATCAGCAACATCTTACAATTACCCTGAAACCTCGGTCGGCCGTTCTGCTGCTTCTGATCTGCCATTTGAACATTCTTTTTCGCTTCGTAATGAAGTGAAAGGAAAGAACACAGGTAGATTACAAGGTGATGCCAGCGATGTTTATGGAAATGGTTTTGTAGATAAAGGTGAGAGCAGCATAATCTCGAATATATTGTCAATGGACTTTGATGTTTGGGATAACTCATTAACTTCACCCCAAAATTTGGCTAAACTCTTGGGTGAGCCTGATAAGGAGTCAGGCTCCCTCAGTATATCAAGCCCCTGGAGGGCACAGAATAATAGTCAGTCCAGATTCTCTTTTGCCAGGCAGGAGGAGTCTAGAAAACAAGCATTAGACATACAATCATCCTTTGAAGTCAATGAGAAAATGCAGAACAATCACCCTTTCAGCCATGTCTATTCTCAGAATGGAGATGTATTATTTGATAAACTTCGGATTAATAATGGATTGTATCCCACCCATTTTGATGGCTCTCAAAATCATTCCAGCATTCATTCTTTTACCACTTCCAATCAATTTTCTTGTGAGTATCTAAAGCTTTGTTACTTTTTTTTCATTTGGAGTATATTAGGTCTAATATGTTTCTTGGATCAGCTTCACCATTTTGTTTAAATAGTGGTCAGGTTTGTATATATATCTGGGTTGATAACAAGAAAATTGTCTTCTGCTTATGTTTCTGTATCCCATGGTAAACGACATTTATTTTGTAGGATGAGTCATGTAAAATTTTGTTTACTTGTTTATTATGTGAAATTTCCCCAACATTACCCTTCACAAAATTGCTTATGAAGAGCTGTCTACTGACATTCTTCGTTCTTGTTCTTCAGCTGTTACAAGAGCTCAGATATCAGCCCCACCTGGTTTCTCTTTACCAAGCAGGGCACCTCCACCGGGCTTTTCTTCTCATGAGAGAGCTGAACAGTCTTTTGACAATCTATATGGTATGTCTATTACTTATTCAATTTCTTTCCTCCAAGATAATCCATGCTCCAGTTAGAAATAAATAAATTTTTATGATCATTTTAGGAAATCATCTGCTAGACAATTCTTCAGTCTTGAGAAATGCATATATGTCATCACAAAATGGAAATACTGTTGACACTGGAGATATTGAGTTTATGGATCCTGCAATATTGGCTGTTGGTAAAGGGAGACTTCACAGTGGGCTAAACAATCCAGGCCTAGACATTAGATCAAATTTCCCCCCTCAATTAGGTGCATTTGAAAATGAACATGCTAGACTTCAACTACTGATGCAAAGATCCATCGACTCACAACAAAATCTAAGATTTCCTGATGTTGGAGGTGGTTTTTCTCATCTTACCGATTCTTATGGAATTTCTTCAAGGCTCATGGATCAATCACAGGCGGCAAACAATCTATCTCATTTTGCACAACTATCACTCCAACAGTCTAGAAATGGGCTTGCAAATGGACACTGGGATGGGTGGAATGAAGTTCAGGGTGGAAATGGCCTTGGCATGAATGAAATGTTTCGAAACGATAGACTGGCCTTTAATAAGTTCTATCCTGGGTACGAAAACTCCAAGTTACGGATGCATAGCTTGAGTGATTTAAATAACAGAACCTTTGGACTGTAGATTTGGTGAATGATATTTTCATAGGCTAGTCATAAATGGTTCAACAATGGAGATTACCCTGTTCGGTTTGGTGTCTTTGTAACCAACAGGTCGTGGCAGATCGTAATTGCTCTTCTTGGGCAGCTTTGAGTGAGGACATACTCCTGGAAAATGGGGTCGCTCACCCAACAGGTATGCACTGAAAATTCAGCTATTGGTTAAAAAACGTTTGTTTTTTTTCCCCATTAATGATTACAGATATGTCCTCATTGATTTTTCCGTTCATCTGGGTTAAAGAAGTTACTTTTTCATTTCCACCTTATTGTTTCTGTCTTCGTATATATTTGTTGTGATTGTCTAATGAATTTGTTTGGTCTCATTTTCATTTTTTGGGTATGTTTTGAAGCAGGTGAAATGAGCCGGAATCCATTATTCAAAGGAGATGGTTCTGCAAGAAACTATAATGTTGCGAAAACTGTATATATGATCAAAAGCTGGTCTGGCTGTTTCTTCAGCTTTTGAGTATTACGACATCTGATAGCAGATTGGGAGGAGGAGAAATTAAGTTTATAAAATGTAGGTAGATTCCATTCCGGAAGCTCTATATATTGCCTTCCCTTGTTCTTACATGGCCATGTGACTCAGTTTGGATCTAGTATTTTCTTTTCTTGACAGAGAGAGAAAGTGAGAGAGCGGGAGAGGGAGAGGGAGCGGGGGAGGAGAAAGATTTATTAATAGCAATATAGTGCGAGTTTCGATTTTAGATCTCCATTCTCATCGCTCCCTTTTTAAATTTCTTATTTGTATTTTATTTCAATTTTCAAGTTTCATTTGTGGGCTGGTTTTAGACGGGGCTGATTTCTAAATTTTGGAAATCTCAAAAATCTTGAACAAGGTGGTGACTCTTAAGACTTTTAAGAAAATTGATTTAAACGGTTATGTGATTTTTACTAGATTTGGTCTTTTTATAGTTTAATAATATTATCATTTAAGGATTTTGAAGGCTTTCAAATTTTAGAAATCAGTTCCAATATATTACTATTCTTGATTGAGTGGTACCGTTACTATAGTAGTGTAGTAGTAACGTGGCTTATATAGCCTTGTTCTGGTTGTTCTGGCCCGCGGAAGCGTTCTCTTGTAAACAGGTGGTTTTTAAGACTATTATTGGTGGGGTGATATTCAAGTGTCAATGCAACGTGCTTTTTTACTCTTCTTCTTCATTCACGTTTTCTCGTGAGTGAGGATAATCATTCCAACTCTTGAAAAGTAAATGGGGGTTGCATCTTTAGCAGATCCTCAATTGCTCTCTTTTGTCGTCATATGGTTTTGGTAGATTAGATATTCGTACAAGGTTAGGAGGGATGGAGGTGGCAATAAATACAAGTCATTTTCAACAGAGGTTACATTATTATGAGAGAGACAGAGGGGTAAGGTAAGGGAGTTCGATGTTGGCGCAGCCACGGCGGTTATAGAGGTGGATAAAAGTAGAAGAAGGAGGAGGGGGGGTTCAAATTTTATTTAAGAAAAGAAGTAGATGATTTCAAATATTTTTTTGTTTTATTTTTTTAGTGTTAGGGAATTTAAATAAAACGGAAATGAAAGTTAGATAGTTCAATTGAGTTAAAACTGAAGGCAAATAATGTAATTATAAAAACCAAAACGATAATGAGTATTTAACAAAAAGAGATTTTAGACTTTTTCAAAGCATTTAATGTTAATCTCTCTCTTTTGATACAATTTAAAAAGTGATAAGAAATTATGGATATAATTTTACACGAGGCCATAAAGCATGCTGAGCATGAATTTCTACTTATCATTATTGACCCATACGAGAGCGAAGAGATTAAAGATGATGGAGAAAGTTCTTTGATGCTAATATATATATATATATATGCTTAAATTAATTTTTACTTCATATATATAGTTTATTTTTAGAAATTTATTTTTAAGTAGTTTTTGTATAATTTTTAGTTTATGTATAGTTTTAAATAAGGTTTCTTAATTTTTATATTGTTCAAATTAGATTTTTTAATCTACTGATTATTTTTTGGATGATTGGTGTTGACTTGAAAAAATTTAAACATATATCATCACTATCAAATTGCAACACGTGTAAAATTTATAAATTTAATAATATCATATTAATAATAAAAAATATAAATTATAAATTTAGTCTGAATTAGCTTTACAATTATCTTAAATATTTTTATAATTCTTATATTTTATCTTTTTACTTTTCTTTTTCATTCACTTTCATCTAAAAACAAATTTGACCTCAAACCTCCATCAACGGAGGTCCCTGATCTCAAATATGAGCTCGAGATCCCATTGATGGAAGTAGAGCTCGATTTGAGGTCTAGACCTCTATCAATGGAGATTGAAATCGAATATAAGCTTAGATCTCTATTGATGGAGGTCGAGCTTAGATTTGAGCTTAGAGCTCCTCTGTCGATAATATTTGTATTTGAATAAAAATGAAAAAAAATAATAATAAATATAGAAAATTAATTATATATAAAGAAAGTAATTAATTTGGATTGAATTTATAATTTATTTTTATTATTGACATGATGATATTATTAAAATTATGAAATTTATATGTATTGTAATATTGTAATATGCTAAAATTTTATCATATTTGAAAAATTATATAAAAATTATAAATGCATCGAATGAATTTATAAAAATTAAATTAATATGAAAAAAATGTGAATATATACAATTATAAACAGAAAAAGTAGGAGGAAATATAGGTGGATAATTATGATTTAAATAAATAATTTTCGAAACATTGTGATTTTTTGATCATGCCAGTGGGGAATTAATCATTAAGTTGGGGACAGGTAGACTTTTTATTATTGGGGAAAGAGAGGGTGGGTCCCATATGAGTGGAGATCTATTGCTTTTATTATTGTCACCTTCCTCAATCAAATATCGACACGTGCTTTATTTGTCATTCAATATATCATTAGAAGTGGAAAAAAAAGGGGAGGGGGGGGGGGTTGGGGGGATTTTTCATGGAATGAAATTCCAAAACGAGGTTTCTTGAAACCGGCTGGGATTTTTCGGTAATTTCTTAGAGCCCATTAATGATGGTCACATGCTTTTCTAATGATTCATTAGCTTCGTTCGTTTGTTATTTGGATCTGTAGGGTTGAAAAATGATATTTTTGCTGAATTTACTTTACTTATTATACTTGTAATTTGTAATAATTAAAATCGAATGCGTGACTAAAAATAAGAGCAAATAGAGTTACGTATAGGACAGATTATGGTTACATGGTCAGTATCGTATCAATTATGTATGTATGTATGTATGTATGTATGTATGTATGTATGTATTGTATTGAATAAATCACATTTGTTTTCTCTTATTTTTCAATCAAGAGATGAATTCAGATTCATTAATTAACCTCACCAACGAAAAGAACCTAAAAAGGAAAAAGGGATTAAAAAAGCATTAATCATAATGTAAAGCATCTGTAGTAAAGTAGTAAAGGGAAGCTGTTTTGAAAAGCTAACATAATCATAATCATAATCATAATGGTAATGATAATGTAAAGCATATGTAGTAAAGGGAAGCTGTTTTGAAAAGCTAGCAGAAAATTCCAACAGATTTGACATGTCTTATCATAAACATTGAATGAATCTCTCCTCCTTGTATGTTTTGCTTTTGCAACCTTGCATCCAAAACTGTTTTGTGTGGGGTACCGGGTTTTTGGTGCAGTCCTGTCCTAGTCGGGGCCTCAAGATTCCATCACAATTCATATCAAAGTTTACTAATTTAGTTAAAATATGTTTACGTGCCCCACTCCTCTCAATGTCCACTTCCATGGTGGCTCATTCTTCACCGCTTAAAATCTTTCCGGGCCCCCCCGCCAGGATAACTCTCACATGGCACCAGAAGAAACTAATTAAATACTTTATATGAATTTAGTCCCCAATGAAAACCCCTTTTATTTATGAGGCTTTTTGTCTGTTATTTTCTCAATCAAAATTGTCCCAAAGTTCGTCTAAAGCAGTCCATATAATGTAAGAATCTCTCTTCAAGTTAGTTTTCAGACAGTAATACATTGACTTGAGCAGCAATTTGACACAGCGTAACATTGGCCGTGCATACCAGCATCTCTCCGAAAACTAACGTCAGAAAGTTTAACAAGAATAAGAAAAGGGCTGGGTTGGGGCTGTGGGCTTCAAATATCCATCCTTGTGGCTGTGGGGTTAACTGCTTATCATTCATAGATGTTTGACAACAAGCTACTCATTTCTAACTATATCAGAACCTCAAAAATGAAGCAGTCAATCATACGGGAGAAGAAAAGGAGACAGAAAATGAAAGCTGGAATATTTAGCATTTCCTTATTCTTAGGCTATGATATATACATATATATATATATTATTTATTTATATTATAAATCAAGCATACTATATGTAGTAAAGTGGTAGTAAACATATCCATGCGTCAGAAATCTGACTGACAGGTGTGTATATATTTGTATGATATATTACTCACATGTTCAATCATTCATACAAAGAATTACGCAAAAAGACAACAGCCACCATTGTTACATGCCACTTATGACGGTGCCTGAGGCGGCTTCATCGGGTAATGGTGGTGACCGTATAGGGGTGGTGGGGCCGAGGTAAAACAGAGATTTTTGGGGGCTGAGCTTGACGGGTTTGACAGGTGGAAGGCAGCTGGTGAAGGGGGGTAGGGAGGAAGGGTAGTAATAGTAGTCGTTGAAAATGAGAATCCTGATGATGCTGCAGTAGAGAACAATGGCATTTGGGTAGAACTGACCTGGCCATGTTGCATTTTCCATTCCCAGTTGGGAATTACTTGTGAAGAGGAGCATATTGGAATTCTCTTCTCTGATGGTGATATTACTCTTTCCTGCCAAACAGAATTGGGTTGTACTCGTTATTAGTCCAATTGAGGTATAGAATCTGGCCTACGAAAATGGAGGTATCATCATTTAAGATAATCATTTGATTTATAAGTTTCTCTCAAGTTTTCTTGTGAGAAAATCAGAATCAGACGCCATATCACGTTTGCAAGTAAGTTTTGGGAAGTATCGAAATGATAATGTACATGAAAAATGAGTAGAGACATCATGCTCAGCCAAAAGGGTAATAAGCATTACAGTAGTGAGTATGAGAGATGGGATTTACCTCATTTGGAAAGAAATTAGGATAGACACCATTCCACAATGTGGGGTGCTCTGATGTCATAAATGGCCCGTTCAAAGGTGGATTTCCAGGGGTTGCAATTGATTGGCTTTCCATCTGAATTAGAAACATTTACAACAGACAACTGATGTCAATTTTAGAGAAAAGGAATTGGTATTTCAGAATTCTTGATTTGAGTACAACTACCTGGGGAGTTCTGGTATTACGGACAAAACAAGGACTGGGCTGGAACTGAACATGACCCTCAATTTCCTTTGGACCACTATCAAGTGAAGGGGGTGCGATCCCTAAATTCAGGTCAAGAGTTTCTTCACCACCTACATCAAGACATTGTAAATACGAGGGAGGATAAATAACTAGTGAGGTTTCACAGCTCATAATTATAGTCATTATACAGAGAAATGATATAATACCTCTATTACTGCTTTCAGAAATCATCTCTCCTTCATATGTGCTGGGCTCGAAGTTAGTGACTGCCTCCCTTCCATTACATTTGATTGCTGCCTTGTCATAAGCCCTGATTTCCAGAAAAGTCAAAAGGGAGACAATTGTTGGATGGAACCCTAATGAAGTTGAGAATTTTTAGGGGTAATAAAATCAGTGTCAGGTAGAGTGAAATTCATGATCTAGGACCTTGCAGCTTCTACTTCGCTGTCGAATAGCCCAAGATATATATACCTGCACGACAAGCATTATAACCTCCACGATGTAAACACCATCCCTCATCATTTTTAGGCATCTTATACTTTTTTCTGTTTTCCCAAGTGAGGAAAAAGCAGTAACGACCCATTGAGAATTTATTTTAAACCAATTCCCATTTCAGAAAAATCTGTACTTCAGCCTTATCATATATCTATCTACTCCTAAAGTATATGTGAACTTAAATATTAGAATTCCACAAGAATGATTCCTCACTTTTTTCCGAGGAACTGCCCCATTCTAGCTTCCCATCGGCCACATTTGTGCAGTGTCACCCCCCGATATTTTGAACTCCCCCTGGAGAAACCAGTGCTCTGCCGACGAAGTATATGAACGTATTCTTCCTTGGTCAGATTCTTCATCTGTCAATTAATTTTGAAGGAAAACATTAGAACAAATCTTATCATCTAACATATCAGTTCAAAGAGCACAAATCCTAACCTGCTTCAAATCGTCATCATAATCACTAAGATTAAAATTGATGTCAGCTTCAACTCCCCTGAACTTAATAGCTGCCCGATCATAAGCTCTGGATCAAGAATGAATAACATGGAAACATTGTCAATTTATAGTTACTTTACAGAAACACCGGCCTAAAATAGTACTAGGCAGTTATTTCATTATCTTACCTTGCTGCAGCGTGGGCAGTGTCAAATCCACCTACAGAAAGCAACAAGAAAACAAATTAATTGGTAGTTTACCAGAAACAGGAAATATAACTATGATTTATGATTTCCCAGAAGTAACAATATTCGAAATCAATCTAATAATAATCGAGTCAAAATTTCAGAATCATACCTAAATAGACTTGCTTCCCACAGTCCCTGCACCCAGCCAAAAAAAAAAAAACAGACCAAAAAAAGTTTCAGATTAGGCGAAAACTCAATTAATCATTCAATAGAACTGATTTAATTGAATGAAAATTAAACTTGGTCAACAAGCTGATTTCAGGAGGAAATTAGAATAGATTCCGTTTAGCGAACAAATGATCACGAAAAAGAAATTCAACAGAAATTAATTCGAGGAAACGGAATTCACTCACCAAATATGAGATTCCCATCTTCCAGTCCTCCTATAGAAAGTAACGCCTCTGTACTGTGAGCTACGAGACCTCGGACCTCTTCTGCTTTTCTTCATAGGCTGCTGCTGTTGAGGCTGAAACCCCCTAACCTCACTGCCTGAGCCGCTCTGCTTGAAAGCCAGGTCGATCCAGTTCTTTCCCGACGAAGAAGTAAAAGAATTGTCCCCCTGTCCATTTCCGATATCTCCACCAGCTCCACTAATCGGAAAGAACTCTTGCGTAATGACGTCGTTTCTTCTCCCTTCCTTCAGTATATCGAAGTTGAATGTAAGGACCTCACCACCAGCGCGTGTAGAGCAGGAGTCATCATCGCCTCCATTGCTCGAGGCCTCTGCATTGACGATCGAGGAATTGGAGGTCCCTGATTCGTCCATTTGGTTCCCCGAACCTTGAGAGAGCTTCTCGAGGAGCAGGACCGGTTCACCGTTCTGAATCGGATCGGCCGAGACGTCATTGAGATTAAGATCTAACATAGTTTTTTTTTCTTTACTCTAAACTTTAATCCTAGAAATTTTTGGACTCCGATTTTTAGTTCGATTTTTCTACCTATTCAGCTTCGAAGCTTCGCCTATTGAAGCATTTGAAAATTTGAACAATGAGTTTGATCGGAGAGGTGGATCCGATCAAATAAAAATCAGATGCATCGCAGTGTATGATCAGAAGTCAGAATTTCAAACAGAGATAAAGTGAGAGAGGAATAATCAGGAAAGTAAAACTAGGAAAAATCTGAGAGAAAGCCTGAAGGATGAGGAGGATTTTCAGTATTAAAAAGTGAAAGCAGAGTATTTTTAGCCCTCTCCTCTCTCTCTCTCTCTTCGTTTCTGAGAGATAGAAAAAAAATTCCGGTGGCCGGAGTAATGAAATCAGGAGCAGCTGAAGAAGTTAAAGCTAGCTAGCTAGCAAGCTACAAAAGACGTCGTACGTAGCTCTAGGGGTTCGAGGTCGTAAAACTGTAACTCCTCATTCTACCCCAGCTTCTTAAGGCGGGCAGTCGGACATTAATAATCGGCGGCGACAGGCTGATTCCATAAGCAGAGAACGGAGATAGAGGAGGGGAGATAATAAGAGGAAGAAGAAGATGGGACGTGTGATAGAACATTGCAGACCCATTTTAAGAGGAAAGAGGAATATATAAACATTTTATCTCTCATGAGAGGGTGAAGTCACCGACTCAGTCGGTTACAACTAGAAGTGTTTATTTTTGGCCGTTCCTTTCTTCTTCCTTTTTTTTTTTTTTTTTTTTCTTTTTTTTCCCTTTTTTATTTTTATTTATAAAATAAAGCCTCTTGTTATTTGCACTCAATCTATTAAAATAATTATTGGAAAAATGAATAATTTTTGTAAAACAATATGGATTTGGATTTGTACTCACAATTCAAATTTATAATTAGGAGTCAATAAAAATTAGATAATTTATTTTATAATAATAATAATTAAAATAAATAAATAAAATACTATATTTATATATTATATATATTATTTTAATATATTTAGATAATCGTTAAAAATTAAAAATTAATTATAATTTTAGTTTAATTAATTAATATTATTATTATAAAAAATTTAGAAATAAAGATGGAGGATTTATTCAATTTTTAAAAAAATAATAATAAATAGAGTGTGCATTGCATATTTTACTTATCAAAATTATATAGATTTTATTATAACTTAAAAATATTTAAGAAAATAAATCATAATATACTTTATAATTATATAAGGAGAGAGAGAGATGAGAAAGAATAACGGTAAAATATTATAGTATAAATTAATTATACTATATTAAAAATTTTTATATTAATTCAATATAAATTAATTATATATAAATATATTTTTAGATTTTTATTAAATACCAGATCCATTCAAAACAAAAAGGACAATTGATAAATTTGGAAAAAACTTTATATTGAAATTAAAAATATAAATAAAGAAAAATTTCGAGTGAAACAATACAAGAATGGATCCTCCAAATCTGACAGCTGTAGAGCACTCCATTGCCCAAAATGGACCCTCTCTCTCTCTGTCACTGCCACACTCGATGCCGGCAAACGGCAAGTTCTAGAATAAACACCCCCCAGGGGCCCTTCTCTCTCCCATCAGTAACACGTGCTCTCTCTCTCTCTCTCTCTCTCTCTCTCTCTCTCTCTCTCTCTGTCCGGGTGTTTGTTGCTGCTCTTTTCATAGCTCAGTTACACAAATACCCCTCTATTGCTCTTCTAATTACCTTCCGTGACACTTGGTCACTTTGGTTAGTATATGTATACATACATGTACGCGTCTGAATTGGTTTTTCTTTTTTTTTTTGGGATACTTTGCCAAGTCAATAACTAACTATATATCTATAAACATACTTGTAGACTATGAGGGCTCTTCCATTCATTAAGCTAATCTTTTAAAGTACTAAAATTCAAGAAACCTAATTAGCGAGAATATGAACAAACAAAAATAAGAGGCAAGTAGAGTGTCTGGTGTGTTTTTTTTTTTTTACCACGTGCTTTAACCTTTAAAAAAAAAAAAAAAAAACCGCAAATATTGACTTTTATCACCTTTTTAGATTTTTCGTAGGAAACATCGAAACCGGCCTTGGAAATTTGGAAAATCCGGTCTGCAAGTCCTATACATCAACTATCGAATGCCAATTAACAATTAATCACAACCTTGATTGCATTTAATTATTCTAATTGGCTCACGATCAAGATGTGAAATGATATTTTCCATACATTTATATTTATTTAATTTTAATTCTATAATACAAAATCCACTTTATATAATTAATTTATTATATATGAATTTTAACTTTAATATTATTATATATGAATTTATTAAAAATAATTAATCATAACAAACACCACTTAAGACTATACTTAAACTAGATCGGGTTTTTTATTTTTTTATTTTGGCTCTAACTAATAAGCAAAGTACCAAACATTACCCCCTATCAAATCAATTCTCCTCTCAGCTTGAAGACAGGGTTAGACAAGGTTAGGACCGTACACCAACCTATATACGCAATTAATTGTGTTTCCATTTTTGGTATAAATTGACTTTTCTTTTTCACACATATTTTTCGATTCCTTTTTAAATCTTGTTTCGAACAAATGACTTAGATGTCCTCCAATTTTCTTTTAGGCACGGAATTAGGCATTCACTTCTGGACTCATCTTAATATCGGTACCACATTTTGACAAGGATGTAAGCTATACCAACTTGAAACTAGATAGCTACAAATATAATGCAACAAACAATTTCAATCTTCTAGGTTAGCTCTACTTGATAATCCATCCTATTTTAGATATGCTCGATGTGAGTTATCTTTATAAATTTATATTATAAAATAGTACGATAAAATGGTTAAATTTAAACTTAATTTTAAATTAGATTCATTTTATTTAAAAGTGAAAGGTGAATTTTGATTCTAGATATATTTTATGAGTATTTTGATATGATATATTACATACTTAAAATTGATGTATAGGTGCATAAAAAATTAATATTTATACTAAGTGTGCACGGAATAATTGGAAAGTCGAAAAACCGACCTGAACTTAGAAAACTAAAACTAAGTTTCACCCCACCTAGACACCTAACATGAATATCCTAACTGAAACACTCGATCCGATGGAACCCATCGGGTTTCGGTTTGGCCGATTTTCAATTTGTCCAATGGACCTAAGTCCTCTTAAATTGCTTTCTTTCCCTTAAAAAAAGGGGTCTCCTTTCTAGTCTGTTCTTATCTTTTTATCTGGAAACAAAAACCCTCGTCTCCCCACCCCCCACGACCCTTTTGCTCCTTTTCTGTACCAGGAAAATCATGAGAGGAGCAAAATGTTTTGGTGTATCGGATTCGAGTTCAAACGCGAACGAATTGTCCGTATGTTACCAACCTTTTTCTCTACTTTCTCTTTTGCATTCATTGCCTCCAAAACCCTGACTCTTCTTTTCCTTCCTTCACTTTTTTGTTTCATTAAAAAAATTCTTCTTGAAATTTCACTTGGCCAATTGGATATGAAAAGTTTGAGCTTAGATTTAAGCCTGTGTGTTTAATTATGTTTCAATTTTATTGAGTTTAGAATTTTGATTTTTCTTCCTATGGTTCTATTTAGTGAGTTGAAATTAGTGGTTTGATATTGAGCAATTTAATAAAACATGACTAAGGCTAATTACGTGTTCAACCAATAAGAAAGTGATTAGAATATTAAAGAAGTTATTTATTATCTTGAGCTTGAATTAGAGCTCCAATGGAGTATTTGATCCTACTATGGTTTTTATAGCTGACCATCTAATCTAAGGTGTAACATCTCAACCAAGTCAGATGAATTGAATGACACGAGTTTTGCGAAATTTGTTTTTAAGGCTGAATTTTCCACATCATTTATTGAATATCCATTGTGTGCCAAAAAACTTTGTTATGTGATTCATTGTATTTCATATCTTCATACATATATATCTGCTCCCTATAAAGTGCTCTATATTGTTATCTCATGCAATATAGACTTGGGTACTGCTTATGGAAAGTATTTCAGAATCTGCTGCCTTAGCACCATTGACCCCGGTATGTTGTCTCATTCCCTTCATTATGTAAACTATTTGAATAACAAAGCTTTTAGATAGTTACCACTCTAATTTATTAATAAGATGGGCTCTACTAGCGTTAAGCTTTATCAGGTTGCTAAACAAAGATGCTCCCTGCTGACCATATTGATAGTATGGATTTGTTCAATGTAAAATTCTAATTGTTATTGGAAAAATTCAACTTAACTTTATTTCATCTTTCTTTTTTTAGATGGAAAGCAGTCAAATTGTGTCCAACAATCCTCAAAGTCAAAAAGTATCTCATAGTGAAAATGAACCAACTCAAACTCAAAGAAAAAGGAGATCACTCGTGTGGCAACATTTCACTGAAGTTAATAACAACAAAGTGTTTTGCAATCATTGCAACATTATTCTTTCTTATGATATTGTCAGAATAGGTATAAGTTATATGGGTCAATATTTAAATAAATCATGTAAGATGTTTAAGAAGAAAGAAGGAGTGAGTTCTCAATCTCCTAATAAACTTTTAGTTTGGTCATTTAACAAAGAAAATAGTAGAATATCTATTGTCAAGCTGATCATACTTGATGAATTGCCTTTTAGATTTGTGGAGGGTAAAGGATTTTGGCAATTTATGGCCATTGTACAACCTAAGTTTGATGTTCCATCTCGAATGACGGTAGCTAGGGACATAACCGAGTTGTACTTGAATGAGAAAGAATATCTCCCCTCTTATTTTGGTAGGAACTCACAAAAGACTATGTTTAACCATGATACATAGACTTCTATGTAAAATATTAATTATATGTGTTTGACTGCACATTATATAGATGATAAGTGGAAGCTTAATAAGAAAATTCTTAACTTCTATTGAGCTCTTAACCACAAAGGGCTAACATTTGGGAGAAAAGTAGAAGATTGCTTGAATGAGTGGGGAGAAAAAGGTGTTTACCATAACAGTTGATAATGCTACCTCAAATGATAATGCTATAGCTTTTTTGAAGAGAAAATTTAAAGGTTGGGATGGTTGTATGCATAATGGAGACTATTTACACATGTATTATTATTGTGTACACATTGTGAATCTGATTGTCTCAGATGGATTGAAAGAGGTAGATGATTCTCTAGGTAGAATTAGAAATGTAATCATATATGTGAGATCATCTCCTGAACGGTTAGATAAGTTTAAGAAATATGCTGAAAAGGAAAAAAACTTTAATGCGGGTTCACTTGCTTTAGATGTTCCTACTCAATGGTATTCGACATTTCTAATATTAAGGTCTGCCGTCAAGTATCGTAAAATATTTGATAGAATGATAGATGATGAATCATCATATGTTATGTACTTTAAAGATGATACATTTTAGAAAGATTTTATCTTATAACTTTGAAATTTTTTGCCTCATTAAATGTCATGTCAAATGTGTATTTTCATGAAATTGTATCATTGCAAAAGAAGTTAAAGGATATGTGTGCACATAGTAATCCGCTTCTTGGTGGCATGACCGTTAATATGTTGAAAAAGTTTGAGAAATATTGGGGTTTGAATTCAAAAGTGAATTATCTTTTATATATTGTTGTTGTGTTTGATCCCCGTTATAAGTTGGGCTACTTCAATTACTGTTTTAATAAACTTAATGGTGAGAAAGTGGCCGATGAAGTGAATGGTATAGTGAAATCGTTGTTGGAGAGGTTGAATGAAGAATATTCAAGAAATGATCAAATTCATCATGGTAGAAATATGGAGTTGAATGACATAAATGAAGTAGAAACTTCTCATGATCCTGATGACTTTTTCTTGTCTGATTGGAAAATGTCAAAAAGAAAAAAAACTACAATAGAATATAGATCTGAGTTAGAGATATACTTGAAGGAGGATGAGGAGAAAGATAATACAAATGTGCTTTCATGGGGGAGAGAAAATGCTAATCAATTTCGTATTTTATCATGCATAGCTCGATATATGCTGACAGTGCTTGTTTCTACTGTTTCCTATGAGTCGGCTTTTAGTACGGGAGGTCGTATTTTGGATTCTTTTAGAAGTAGTTTAGCTCCAAAAATTGTGGAGACACTTATATGCGCTCAAAATTGGTTTAGATCACTCGACTTAGACACCCTTGTTGACTTGAATGCCTAGATGAAAGAGATTGAAGATTTAGAAGGGCTTGATATATGTACAATTTGTTTTTATCTTTTTCTGTGCTTTTTGAAAATTTGAAGTTTTTATTTATTAATAATTTGACATGTCTTTTTACGCTAGATATTGAAAGTAAGTTGAAAGAATATGGATTGACTTCATTCAAAGCTAATGCAACAACTTCTACAAGTAAGTTGTTGATCAATATTAATTGTTTTATCTTACTTAATTGTACATTTGATTTTATTTTATTTTATTTTTCATAGTTTTGTAAGGTATGGATTTCTCGCTTAGAGATTAGACATAATAGTGGAGGCTTAGAGATTAGACACGATTGTGGATTATATATTTATTTGTGTGTTTGTGTTGCTTGGTTTATTTATTGGAGCGAAATATCATGTATCATAGATACGGCCCAATTTTTCCCCTACCTTAGCCTAGAGAGGTTTTTTTATCGAGACCTAACTTGTAATTATTTACATTTCGATTAATACAATATTTTTATTGACCAAAAAAGTATAGTATGATATTATACATGTAAAATAAAATACAAAATAATAAGTAGCAAACTAGCATTATCATTACAATATTACATAATTTAGAATAAAAACACACACACACCACACCACCAACAACAACAACAATCCAAAAAATAAAAATATGTACCGAACCGACATGCTGTTCTGAGGTCGGGCCGGTTTTACTATTCATTCAGGTTGATCTCTAGATTGTTGCAAACTGAATCGATCTCTAGAAGAATTAATAATGCTATTTTTTTTATAAATTCATTATTAAAGAATAATGCTAAATAATTTTCATGGATTTCAAGATTATCAAGAAATTTTGTATAGTTCGTAATGTTAAAGAGTCGAATGAAACAATAATAGTATAAGAATTAACCATAAATATTCGAGGATGAAAATCACAAATATTTCCTACAAGTAAAAGAAAATTAAACATTATTTAATGTCTAATATTTATATATGTTTTCTTTTTCTTTTTTTTTTTTTTGCAAAATTTTTGTGCTAACTTTTTTTTATTTCTAAATCGAGTTAGGATACTAAGCTCTTGGGTTTACATAAATCAATTGGAAGAACAAAAATAAAATAAAGAAAAAAAATCTTCATTTAGATTAAATTACTATCTTCCTCTTTTTATTTATATTATTTTTCTGTATTTATCTTAAATTATGGTTTCCTTAGATAAAAATAAAATTAATTTTTTTAATCAGTTTTTTTTTAGTTATTATTATCGATTAATATTTATTATTATAAATACTCATTATTTGCAATCACTTATAAATATTTTGAAAACTTTCTCTTTTTCCAATGTGAGATGCATTTATGAAGTATTTTTTGAACTTGAGCCTTTAACTCATTTATACTCTTAACCATTGTTATGAAAAAAATTCAACAATCCCCTACTGGTTAAAGTGTGAATGAAAATTCACTTATCATATGGTGTATATGCACAAAATAAAGTATATTTTGATTTGAATTTTACCTTAGTATAAGTATCACAAAGTTTTGTCGAAATCTCGGGTAGTTTAAAGCTTTGAACCAGTTATTCCTATGTGACAAAATCAGTGATACCACACATATAGACACTCATAATTCATATATTCCAGATATATCTCGCTTAGTACTATTATGGACTTGTGTTTATCCTATTCATAACTTTCTTAAGAAAAACTCTAATTCTTATGAGAGGTGGCACCATCTCTAAGTTCGTATATGTGAAGTTTTTTCAGTATCTTTATTACATTTAAGATACTTGTCACTCGTAGACTGAACTTCATTAAGAGTTTGAAAAAACTCAGCTCTTGATCGTAACAACCAGCACTATACATCTCAGATAGGGCTCATCGGTTTAATGCTGAAATATTATCCACTTATCAATGACTTTTTTTTTACCTTTTGAACTTAATACCAGTCATTCCTATTGTTATGTTGGGTTGCCATCATTAGTGAATCTCTTATCTCAAGAATTTCAGTCATATCTCTCTAGATGTAGACTTCACTAATTCTCTTGAAAGAGGTTTGGTAAAAGGATCTACCAAGTTTTCACTTGATCTCACATAAGTGATGACATAATTTTACTTTGAATTAATTGTCTCACATAATCATGTCTAAGACTAATATGTCTTGATTTCCCATTATACACTCCGTTGTATGCTTAGGATAAGGTAACTTTACTATCACAATATATAGATATAATAGATACTTGTTTTAAAGTAAATGAAATATGTAAAAGAATATCTCTTAGCCACTCAGTCTCTTTCCTAGTTGTTGCTAAAACAATAAACTCGGATTTCATGGTTGAGTGGGTGATGCATGTTTGTTTCTTTGAACCCTAAGAAACAGTATCACTTCCAAGTGTGAATACCAACCTGTAGTAGATTTATTATCTCTTACACTTGATATCTAGCTTGCATCTGTATATCTTTTGAATATAGTTGATAATTTTGAATAATGGAGATATAATTCTTTGATTCTTTTAAAATAACCAATAACTCTACTAATCACCTTTCGATGCTCGACATTCAGATTGCTTAGAGTTGGAGAGAGAACACAAAAAAAAAAAAAAGAATGATAGAGAAATTACAAGTTTCACTCTTTCAACTCGTGTAAAAAAAATCGAAATTATTTTAAATATTATTTTAATATTACATATATATATATATGGATGAAGTGGTGAAAGACTCTCGGCTACGAATTTCTCACCTGAAACAGACAATTAAGGGGATCTTTGAATTCACAAAAAAATAAAAAAATAAAAAAAACAAAAACAAATATTGCTCTTTCTTAGTCACGCAACTAGTACCTTCTTCCCCTTAAGGGAATCCTCCTACCTTAAAAACCCGTTTCGTGTTTTATTTTGCCAATTTGGGTAACTAGAAATCAACCAATCGAAGACCTTCTCACCTTCGTGAATCATGACCATGATCTTTCAACTTGCTGTAACCGGTTGAACCGGTTAACATAAAATCCAGCACGGACTTACCCAACAGCTGTATATCATCATTGTCTGTCGTATAGCTACTTATTGAAAACCGTTGGCTATGCCTTTTCGTTCCCTACTAATGATTCCATCGATCGCATCCAACGGCTTTCATTGCTTCGAGTTTCCCAAGGATGAGGAAATTGTTGTTGACTTTCATCCAAAAAAAAAAAAATTTGTTGATAAATTGATATGGTATTTTAAATATGAGCCATAACTCGTAATTTTAAAATATAAAAAATAAAATATTTAAAACTTAATTTTATAATTTATTTATTTATTTAAATATTTAAATATTTTTCTTACCTTCCTTTATGTGTTACCACTTATTATTTTAATAATTAATTATAACTTTATTTAATTATAATTAATTTTAAATAGATTTATTGAAACTACAAGGATACATACTATTGCACTTTTATACTTTACTCTCCTTCATTCAATAATTATATTTGATCACTTTTTAATCACTAACAACAACTTTCTTAAAAATTATTCATTAAGTTACCTGCGAAACTCAATATATATAATAAGAAATATAATTATTCTTATTTTTATTATTTAATTATATTATATTTATTTGACGATGAAATGAAGATAACTTATTATTTTTATTTATTTAAAAAATATTAATATTAAAAATTAAAAAAATATATACAAATTTAATTCTCAACTATATATTATTATTATATATAAATATGATTTCATCGGTTATTTAGAACATAAATTAAAACCAAACTAACAATTCCTACATTTACTATGTTTGTAACTAGAACCCAACACAAATCATACATCCATTAAAATATTTATTAAAAAGAAGAAAAAATAAATTATTAGAATAATAAAAGGTTATTAAATAATATTAAAAATGTTGCAATAAAGTTGCAATAAGTATTATAGTATAGTATATAGGGCATTGCTGTCGGTAAACAGTGTGCAATGTTAAAAAAAAACTGGTAGAGCGACGACGTCGTCGTTTTAAACCTCTTGTTTATATTTAAAATATAATAATATTACACATAAGATATAAATTAAATTTAAATACGAAATTATATTACACATAAGATATAACAGTAAGTGATTACTGTTATCTATTTAGATGAGAGAGAGAGAGATAGATAACTTTTCTTTCAGAGTATAAGAAAAAGTTTAGGACTATTTTTTTTTATATAATTTAAAAAATAAATATATTATATTATATTATATTCAATCATGTTTAATTAAAAACTATATTTTAAAATATATTTCAAAATACAATTTGAAATAGGCACATAAAATAATGAAATATAGAAGCACATTAGAAACATGTAATAAGCCAATTATTGTTAGTACATGAGAAGACAAAGTACTATAAACTTTAAATTAAAATAATAATAATAATAATAATAATAATTCAAAAAAAAAAAAAAAAGTAATACTTAGATTTCGAGGAGATTAAGATGCTCAAATGGCTTAATATTAATAAACAAAAGAGAGTGGCAGTTTACAGTTCATAAACTGGGATGAATCAGAACATAATCTAGATTAATTAAATTCTTAAGTACTGTACATTCCTTTGATTGTATCTGTCGTCTGACTGACTATGTATGTATATGTGTGACCTTAAATTTCACAAAAACGAAATAATTTAATGTATCGAATCACATGTGAAACAATCTATCTACATAGACTGCTATTCTTAGATGTATAAAACACGTTTAGAGAGAGAGAGAGAGAGAGAGAAAACCTTAAAAACGACCACAATCTTTGGCATTTTGTCGCACATCTTTTTTTTTTTCCTTGTTTAATAAAACCAATGCCCAGAAGGTTGTAGAATAATTTTTATTTGTCACCTTTTTTTAAGGTAAGGAATAAACAAAACAGACTGGGTTTTCATTTCTTTAATTAATTAACGAAACCTAGAAGCAATGAGATTCCATATAGGTCACAAAATAATTTTCGGTCTCGGTAGGAGTTTCCGTTCCGAACTTAATATCGGAATCGATTATTACTACTAGTATATCACCCTCTACCGGTCCCATCCCTACTTTATCTACCCATAGTATGATTTAACGATGACTGGTAGATCCTCATCTAGATTCCATAATGAAAAATAAATAAACGTGTTGGATTAGTAGAAAGTACGGGAAAGAAGATAAGAGTGACGTGTAGTGCCATATGCAATTTTATAATTTGAAAATAAAATATATATCAAAACAGTCTTGTAAATCAATAAATTACGTGATTTGAAGATTATTACTATGTATTTGCCATTTCCATTAAACCTTTTTCATAAGCACTTCACGATAAAGCCCAATTCTACTTGGGCCAATTGTTCAGGCCCAATACTCAATCCAGGTTTAGATATTATCAAGAGTTCTCACACAAAGAAAATTTTGTTTTTCTCTACTGTGAAACACTCTTCACACTCACCTGCAGTATTGACAAACCTTGACAGTGAATGCTGTTTATTTCTGTTCCACTTAGTTCAACTCCATCATTATCATTTAGCAGTGAAATTCCTGATGTGTTTATATCGAACGTGAAAGCTAAAGGTGGTGAAATTGGAGATTTTGCTAGCTTGATAAAAAATCTGACCTGCATATATATGTATGATCAAATGAGAAAAGAAAAGTCCGATATTTAATGTTAGAATAGTTCACGTCTTCTTTTGAATTGAAGAACATGTTTATTATGATATACAGACCTGACTTTGATTCAAGGACAAGATGGATGGTCACGGCATGAGCCCAGTTAATGCCCAAATCGGCAACAAGATGAGAATCATATCCTGCTGGATAGATATTCTATAGTTTCTCCTCCGCTTTATTCTGCAAACAGATAAGCTTCATTTAAGTCTATCTGTAAGTGGAGGTTTGCTTTCAACAGTTTTAATTATGGTACTCTACCTTGGAAAGACTAATGGCAAAGATCACCACTACTTTGAGATCTCACTTGGTTTGTCACTACAATTGGGATGCGAGAAAATTCAGCAATTGATCTTGACAGAAACTAAAAAGGGAATTAATAAATAAAAAAAAGGGCACGGGGTTCTATTAAGTATCAAAAGATAAGAAAGATGATCGTTATAAACAGAAGAAGAGAAATTACATATATTGTAAAATTTGGGCAGATATGATACTCGCTTGAGAAAAGAAACATGCCATCCCAATAAAGGGTTAATATTTTGTTTGACTCTGCCATGGATGGAGAGTAATAACTAGATTTGCAAGAGTACCTAGACAGAAACTAACGGAAAAATGTTACCTACCCAGAAATAAGAGCAGGCATGCTATCAATAACTAATAGTTTCACTTGATGTTCAAGGAGTGAGATCTTGATCTGTTGGAAAAATGTTCCTGTCTTGTAAAAGATCTAGGGAAAGCTTTCTGCGCCAATTTCAATCATCCTGAGAGAAAAAGAAACCTGAAGCCACATAACTTAAATTAAACGTACGAAGATTTTTTAATATTAACTCAAGGATCTATCTAATGGAAAGGGAAAAAGAAGAAGCAGTTCGAGTACCCTCTGGAATTGAATTTGGACTCTTACGTCAATATATATCACACGGCTATTTAAACCTCCATAAATTGGAGGCAGAGTTGCTAGTAACGAGAGCTTCAAGCAAAATTGCAATTACATCCCACATTCCACACTTAATATTGTTTTTTTGGAAAAACAGAAAAAAGTGAATTTTGTTCGTTGAATGAGAGGATGAAACAACATACAAATAAAACTTGAAATCATGAACAGCTCCTAACATAAAACTAGAAACCAGAGATTTATCAAAGAATTCTACATGCGTTTTAGCAATTCCGGCAGGACCAACAAGCTCAGTCAAAACACCAAAAGGTATTCCACCACACAAGGCCTCATCTAAGCCTTTCAAGGATGTAGGAAGATGGCCAGAAAAGTGTTCGTTATGAACTCTTTGCTCCATTAATGAAAGCACCTAAAACATAAATCATACAGAGGAAAATATTGTCTAGTTCTTCTAGGGTTTAAGTGAAGACGAGTAATTGCTTACAGTCTGATAAGGCGGAGAAGCAATTTCGCTGATGTGTATAATCGCAGATGCGACCTCTGCCAATCCTACATCTAACACTTCCATCAACTCGAACTCAGTCATAGATAAAGCATCCTGCAAAAAAAAAATCGTTCCCACAAACTCAAAAAAAAATCCATGACTATATGATCCGAGTGAGAAGATGAATTCGATTGAGTTTGATTTTCAGGGATACCTTGGCTGTGGTAATGTTACGAGCTGCGAAAACGTTAGCTATCGATTTCGGCAAACGCATCTCGTTGATGGACTTTGTTCGCCATATGCGAAAAGCCTAGAACGCTTAGCGCGCTTTGATGTGTCGTAGAATGTTATAAAACGACTTGTCGACCTCCTACTTATGACAAACGTAAATAATAGGAATCAAGCGAGTCCAATCTTAGGGCCCGGCCCAATCGAATGAGTCCAGTCAATCATTATAGATGGGTCGGGTTGATAATATGATAGATATCTTTGTCAAAAATTAATATTTTAAAAGTTTGAAAGTACCCGTTTGCGGGACCCACAAGGATGGTCCACTGTGCTTTGCATTCTTGGAAAAATCTTCCTTCTGAAGATCAAATTGGAGTCATCTCGTGTTCACACTTCACACCACTTCGTTGATTGGTTACTGATTTTGTTTCCTTTCCCACTTTACATGATTCAATAAATAAAGATAAAATATAAAATAAAATAAAGTGTTGGTCGGTTTTTATATTATAAAGTGCCCTCTATTAATTTAGTGTTCTTATCAATATATATCATAAAGTTGACCTGTATGGAATCCAGCTCATACCCACCTGTTTATATAGGTTACTATTTTAGGCAGATTTTGCAAAAGAGACCTTCTTGCTCTTATTTCTGTTATAATGAATAGTGGACGTCCTATATATATATATATATTTTTTTTTTTATTATTTTTTTTTGTTATGACCATTAGGTTTGGCTAAATGGTAAAGAATAAAATCCATTTTTTTTGTCCTTGTCAACTTAATGTTGTGTGCAAAGTGAAATGAAGAAACAAGCAATCCCATTGCAAATTAATGTGCTGCTTCGCTTCACCGGTTCACTTCATTTTCGTTTCATTTCAAATTAATGTCACTTTTGGTTTCCGATTTCCCTTTATGCATTTGGGTTGAAACTTGTAGAGAAAGTAAACTCATTTTGCGCAAATGTGTTGGAATTAATTAATAAGTTTTATATTCTATTTAGTTAGTTTAATAAGTTAACTATAGTCAGTTAGCTAGCTAGCTTAAGTCAGTTAGTTAAAGAAGTCAGTCACCATTGTATAGAAACAAGAGCATCTTAGCTCATTCAAGTTAATGCAAATATTCAGTTTTATTCATATTCTCTGATTTTGACATAATGGGCACACACATAGCTTCTATTTTGCACAATGGGACTCAAAATTGTCTAAAATCATATACTCGCTCCACAGCTCCTTAATATATAGAGCAAAATTATCTCTTTCTCCCACCAAACACGAGAGAGAAATTTATCTCCTCATTTCCATTCTCCTTCCCCTGAATTTCCCCTCTCCCCACAAACCCGAATAAGCAAAATCATTCACTTCTCTCTCCTATATCATCTGAGTTTCACTCTCATAACCCTTCCTCACACATCCTCTGTTCTTATTCCGTTTTCTTTTTCTCAAAGCCATGTCAAATTCTTCCTCAACTCAGCAAAAGAAAAAGAGCCCAAGCTTACTACCCCCTAAGCGTGGGCAGATCAAGGTTCAGATATTTGACAACCTTTTCAACTCCGCCTCCTCCATGGTTGGAGTTATGGTCCGAAAAATGAAGAAAAGGGACGGTGGAAACGGCGATGGCTCCGACTCTTCAACTCCGCCCCCTAGTATCTACAATTCTTATTGAGAAAGCCCCATGATCTATTAGACGGGCCAAATTCGCATACGATACGGGTATCACCCGGACCCGTCACCATAATGCTCCTCAGATCATTCTCTTCTTTAGTGTTAAGTGTACTGTCTAAGTAGGGGGGGAAGTTCAATACGAAGGTGAAGATCTTGTTCGTTTTTTTAATACAGGTGTCTGCTTTCACATTGCATTTTAGGTTTTTTTTTTTTTTCGGTTTATTTGAAAATTTGAGTGATGGTTATTACCAAGTGTTTCATCGATCTTGTTGAGTTAGCTCATGTATTTTAGAGCTACTACGACAGGTCTTAGATTGATCTATTGTCGGCTAGGTTGTAGGGAGGAGATGATTTGATTGGAGCGACTTATCGTTTGTTTGTTGTATACAATTCAGTAATAATAGAAGTAACTTTTTCTTTTGGGCGGAAAGAAGGATTTTGTTGCAACTTTGTTGGCTAAGAAATTGCATTATTATTGTTTTGCGTCCTCATGTTTCCTATTCTGAATCAAAATGGGAAGGGAATCGAATCCGGGTTAAGTAATTATTATTTAATTTTAATTTAAATAATTATGATTATTTTAACCAAACAAAAAGAGATAAATAAAGCTACTAAAGAGGTGACATTTTTTTCTTCTATTCCAATCTCTTAAAATAGAGGGTGAGAGGTCAACGGTCGTGTGGGAAAATATTAAGAAATAAAAAAAAAATTAAAAAAATGAAAGGAGGAAATTTTATAAAAATAAATAATTTGGAGATAAATTCTTTTTTTTTTTTTTTATATAAATGTTTTATTTTTTAAAAATTTAAATATGTCGTATGTGGGTATGTAACTATAAAAAAAAAAAAAAAAAAAAAAAAAAAGGGTAAATTTATGATGGAAAATTCTCTAAAATAGGTAAGATATTACTCCCTCTCTTCCCACCGTCCCACCCACCACCCATTCCCCCACCTTTTTATCCATTGATTATTTTTTGTTGGGTTGGGGGGTGGGGAACAAAAGGTGTAATTCTTATTGCGACCTTTTAAGACTTTAGGGCAATATATATATATATATATATATATATTATATAATTTAAATATGTTTGCGTTTATAAACTTATATTATTTCTAGAATATTATAAGAGTTTGTATCAAATATATATATATATATATATCATGATTTAATGATATTAATACCTTATACTAAATTATGGTTTTATATAATTAGTAATGAAGAGAAATGAATTCCACGTAATAATACCATATTAGGGTGTGGTAAATTCTTTTAATACCTAATCAGGGTAGGATGTGAGCGGGGCCCAGTTTATGCTCAGAAAATTCCAAGAAATAAATCCACTTCAGAGTTAATCATTATTTATTTATTTATTTATTTATTTATTTATTTATTTATTTATTTATTTATTAGAAAGTAAAATTAAGGGAAAAAGAGCGCTACGCAAGTACTCTGGGACCTGGGTTGCTGGTTTAGCAGTTGACTCAGCTGGATTACTGGGTCGGGACTTGGCGTCCAAGATTGAAACTTGAAGAAGGTATTCAAGAGACAGCATCTTGACTCAAGCTGGATTTAATGATATATATATATATATATAGAGAGAGAGAGAGAGAGAGAGAGAGATGTTTCTTATGATATTCAACGTAAGTTACATATATATAGAGAGAGAGAGAGAGAGAGAGATGTTTCTTATGATATTCAACGTAAGTTACATATATATAATAATCTATGATCTAATTAGATCACATAATTGAATTCTTTTCACATTCACTTTTTGCATGTCATAATATGATCTTATGTATGACGTGACATCGAAAAGATTTAAAAAGTTATGTGCATTTAATTTTATAAATTTAACGATTTGAGGATGATTTTTTACATAACAAAGTCTTTTTGGGGGGATATATTTTTTTAAAAGCTTTTAAAAACATAGAAGTTATATTTTTTTTTTCCAAATTTAAAATAAATAAAAACCGACATTAAGCTTTTTTTGGGTTAGATTGTTTTAGTTTAAAAGCCTTACTTTCTGAGTTGTGGAAATTAAGGAAATCCCACATCATTAGGTGCGTCACTTCTACTTGACACGTCACTCATCTCCTCCCTCTTACTCTCGGCCTCTTCTAGAATCTTATTACGAAGAACTCCCACCCCTGTTACAGTCTTATCCGCCAAGCAACGGTATCTCGCAAAATACCAAAAAAGACCCTCAGCTCTCCGTCTATAATAACCCATTCATTTCCACCTCAATTAAAAATACACACCCCAAAATATTCTATTGCTCTCTGCTCTGCTCTGCTCTGTTTTTGCCTCCTCTGTTGCTCCCTCCCCTGTTTTCTTTTTCAAAAACCAGCTCCACCACTCTAATACCTCAATGGAAACTATTCCGCCTAGGAGGGGACAGATCAAGCGGCGAATTCTGAAGATCGTGATCAAATCTATATCGACCATGGCTAGTGGGCCACCACGGAACCAAGGAGACAGCAGTGGGCCTTTAAGCTCAAACCCAAGAACTCCATCTATATCTCCAACTCCCACTGGATACAATTCAGATTTTTGACCCTCCATTTCTGTCCGTAGAAGTAGTTGTTGAATTTGGCCCAAAAAATTAAGAAGAAGAAGAAGAAGAAGAAGAAGAAGAAGCACTTGTTGATAATTGTAATTTGTCTATGTAGAAGGGATACTCTGTTTTTCTTATTCTCTTTCTTTTTCATGTCATTGTATATAGCCATAGATTACTTCTACCCAACCTGTATGTGTTATTATTAATACAGTTGAAGTTTTCCTTTTTAATAGCCATAGACTCTGTTTTAGACGTATCTTGCTTCTTTTTTTCTTTTTTTCTTTTTTTTTTACTGTTGTGCTTCAGTGAATCAGTTTAAGAAGAAGAAGAAGAAGAAGAATTTCTTATTGAATTTTCACATGAATTAATTGTTACTTCTTATTCTACTAATAATTATGTACCGCTTCAAATTATATTTTAAATTTAAATATAATTTTTATATATTAAATTACTCTTAAAAAAATAATATTTATAATTAAAATATAATTAATATGTTACGCTGTCGATGCAGGCGTACAGAAATCTCTCTATTCATGCAGACACTTTATACTCCCAGCATGATCAATCAATCATGAGTCAAAAAGTTAGAGGAGAGAGAGAGAGAGAGAGAGAGGGAGAGGGAGAAGCGATTCTCTTCCCTACCTTTTAATTACTTTTCATTCCCTCATTGGTGGAGATATGTTTTGCATACATTTTTGCCAATTTTTGCCACCTTTTGCCACCTTTCTTTCTTACTTAACGTTACCCTTCTCATCTCTCTGATCGGATACATATGTACGCTGGAGACAGATAGGAATGATTTAAAAAATATATAAAATATTATAAAGATTAATAAAATAATAAATAAATAATTATAGATAAAGAGTATAAGGATCACTTATGATTTAATCTCGATTGTTTAGAAAAAAAGATAAAAATATTCTCATCAACTATCAAGTTCGGCCGAAATTGATCGCCAAAACATAAATTTCAACCAACATCATAAAGTGATAAAAAATTAATACTTTGAAAGCCAAAATTAGTCACAAATATATAGTCAAAATTTGTTGAGTATAAGAGACTTAGCACACAACTCTATAAGAATTTGCAGAGATATATCTTGTTTATTTAAAGTACAAACTGCTTGATTTTATAGATTTATAAAGAAAGAGAAAAATTTAAACAAACAATCCACTTTTGACTCTAACAAACTTTGGGTCATGGAGAAGAAGCATTCAAACTAACACTTACTTTTCTAATAAATAGGATTTATCAAATATAATAAAATAATTAAATCTGATGACTCAATATATCATCCCTTAAATTAATTGCACAATTGCAATTAGTTTATTTTGGTACTCCGCACATCCTAAGTCCTTCACGAAGTGTTTCAAAACCTTCGAGCTTTAATGGTTTTGTCATGATGTCTGCTATCTGGTTTTGAGTGTTGCAATACACAAGCTCCACTGTTCCATCTTTGGTCAGGTCAAGAAAATGGAAACGAATATCTATATGCTTGCTCCGGCCATTAAGTACTGGATTTTTGGATAGCTTAATGGTCGAACTATTATCACATTAAATAATAGTGCTTTCATTTTGAGCATGACCAAACTTTTCAAGAACTCTTCTCATCCAAACTCCTTGACAAGCACAAGAGGCAGCAGCTATAAACTCAGCTTCAGTCGTAGACAACGTAACCACTGGTTGCTTTTTAGAGGACCATGAAACTATACAAGAACTGAGTATAAGAACATACCTTGATGTACTCCTTCGATCATCTAAGTCCCCTGCATAGTCACTGTTAGTGAATGCTTCGAACTTATCTGTTCCATTCCTCTTGTATAGTAGCCCTAAATCCACTGTTCCCTTGAGATATCTGAGCACCCTTTTTACTCCTTGCATATGTAACTCTGTTGGACACCCCATGTAGCGGCTTACTAAACTTATAATATACATAAGATCGGGTCGTGTAGCTGCCAAATACATCAAGCAGCCAACAACTTGCTTATACTTGATTTCATCAACTTTCACTCCATTCTTATCCTTAGTCAACTTGCATCCAGGAACAATAGGATTTTTAGAAGGATTGCTCTCTCTCATTCCAAACTTGTCCAACACCTCATTTGCATATTTTTTCTGACTAAGGAAAATTCCATTTTTATTTTGAACTACCTCAACTCCAAGGAAATAACGCATCTTGCCCAAGTCAGACATATCAAACTCATTTTTCATTGATTTTTTAAATTCTTCAAACATATTCTCATTATTACCGGTAAATATGAGATCATCAATATACAAACTAACAATGAGAATATTACCTCCTTCGCTTTGTTTCACAAACAAATTATGTTCATGTGGACACCTTTCAAAGCCTTGTGTGAAGAAATAAGCTTCAATTCGACTATACCATGCTCGGGGAGCCTGTTTAAGCTTGTATAGTGCTTTTTTCAATTTATAAACCTTTTGTTCATCTCCTTTCTTCACATACCCTTATGGTTGATCGACATAGACTGCCTCATTAAGTTCCCCGTGCAAAAATGCACTCTTCACATATAATTGATACACATTCCATCCTCTTTGAGCAGCAAGAGCAATCACCATTCGAATGGTGTCCCAACGAGCTACTGGAGCAATAACTTCCTTGTAATCAATCCCATATTGTTGAACATAGCCTTTAGCCATAAGTCTGGCTTTGTACTCCTCAACATTTCCATTCTCATTGAATTTTGTCTTAAAAATCTATTTCACTCCAATGGTTTTTACCCCAATAGGTAAGCTGATCAATTCCCAAGTGTTATTTTTCTCAATTGGTGCCATTTCTTGATCCATTGCTTTTCTCCATTGAGCACTTCTGTTTGCTTCTTCAAATGTGGTTGGATCTACTACAGATGAAAAAATCACAAAATTGGTTAGTTCTTCCTCTTCAGACAAACTTTCTCCACTCACAAAATCTTCCATCCAAGCGGGTTGGCTTCTTGTCCTCCCTGCTATTTGTTGAATTTCATATTGATTTATTATCCTCCCTGCTTCCTGATCTTCTCACAAAGACTGACTTGAACTTGATGAATATATTGAGGCATCATTTTCTATTCCCACATCTTCTTCTTCTTCACTTTGAGAGGTATCATCACTACTTTCTTCTTCACTTTCACCCCAATCTAACACATCCAGTTTTGTTGCTTCAGCACTTTTTTCCCAATTCCAACATTTTTCTTCTTCAAATTCAACATCTTTACTAATCATAACTCGGTTTTTCGAAGGATCATAGAGATGATATGCTTTGGATTCTGTACTTATTCCTAGCATGACACACTTAATGCTTTTATCATCAAGTTTCTTCCTCTTTACTTCGGGTACCAGGACATGAGCAACACAGCAAAATACTCTAAAATAGTGAACTGTTGGGTTGTGACTGCTCCATGCTTCTCCAGGTGTCTTGTTTTTTACTGCTAATGTTGGATTTCGATTAAGAATATGGACAATCCAATTAACTGCTTCAGGCCAAAAGTATTTTGGAACACTCTTCTCGGATAGCATGCTTCGAACCTTATTCATAATGGTTCGATTTTTCCTCTCAGTCACCCCATTTTGTTGAGGTGTATAGGCTACTGTTAATTGTCTGTGTATGCCATGTGCACTACAAAATGCAGTAAACTCATGTAAGGTAAATTCTCCTCCCCTATCTATTCGAAGACCTTTAATGGTGCAACCTATTTCTTTTTCAACAGAACTTTTAAAGATCTTAAAAGCTTCAAGTGCTTGAGATTTCTCGGACATAAATGAAACCCACACCTTTTGACTATAATCATCAATGAAAGTGATTAAATACCTCTTTCCACTACTTGAAGCAGGTGTGATAGGTCCACAAAGATCAAAATGCACCAGTTGTAGTTTGTGTGTAGCTCGCCACAAGCTTTTCTTTGGTATGGATTTCCTATGTTGCTTCCCTATCATGTAATCTGTGCATAGCTTACTCGGCATCTTTATTGCAAGTAACCCTTTCACCATCTCCTTTTGTTGCAAGGTCTTCAATCCCTTAAAACTAAGGTGCCCATAGCGACAATGCCACAAATGTGCATTATCTTCAGAAATAGCTTGAAAGCAGGTTGAGCTTTTAGGCATCTTAGTTACTGAAATGACAAACATTCTATTGGTAGACATTGTAGTTTGCATGATCAGCCCTTTCCTTGGATGATAAACTCCACACACCCCATCTCTAATTAATATTGCAGCTCCCTTTTCTTGTAGTTGTCCGATGCTCAAGATATTATTTTTTAATTTTGGCACATAATACACATTTGTGATGACTTGTGTAATTCCATTTACTTGAAATTTGACATTACCTCTACCTATTATTGCCATTTTCGTGTCATTTCCAAGCTTCACTGATTGACGAAATTGTTCATCAATATCAGTGAACCATTCCTTGCTTCCACTCATGTGATTACTACATCCGGAGTCGAGAAACCAGACCTCCTTACTCTTGTCATCATTGGAGTTAGCATATGACATCAAAAACATTTCTTCACTTTCATCTAACTCTGCATAATTGGCACCTCCTTCCCATTGAGGATACTCATATTGAAAGTGTCCTAATCTGTGGCAATTGTAGCATTCCACCAAAGCTTTGTTGAATGACTATCTACCTCTTCCTCTTCCTCTAAAACCTCCTCTTTCTCTTGCTCCACTTCTGTCTTCATGTGTCACCTTAAGAGCCTGCTCTTCTACTTAAGGAGTTTGCATCCTTTGCTCATGAACAAACAAACTACTCTGAAGCTCATCAATACTCATCATGGTGAGGTTGTGAGATTCTTTAATAGAGCAGACTACATAGTTAAATTTTGAAGTCAATGATCTTAAAATCTTCTCAATAATAACAATTGGCTCCATGTTTTCACCCTGAGCTTTCATCTTATTGGCAATGGTTAATGTCCGACCAAAGTATTAATCTACAGTTTCTCCTCCCTTCATCTACAGTATCTCAAATTCTCTGCGAAGTGCTTGCAATTGAGCTCATTTCACCCTTGTAGTTCCTTGATACTTCTTCTTCATTGACTCCTAAATGCTCTCGGATGTCTCCTTATTGAGGATGGTTTCAATGATGGTTCTGTCTATGGCTTGAAACATGTAATTCTTTACTTTTAGATCCTTAAGTTTTACCTCGTCAATGGCTTTGTGTTTTGCTGCTGTAGGTTGAGCTCCATCTGCAATTGTGGGAATCCCAGTTTCAATCAAGTGCCAGTATTCCTTCGATCTCAGAAAGTTCTCCATCAACATCGGCCAATGGTCATAAAATCCATCAAACCGAGGTATGGAAGGTTGAACGAAGCTATTCTCTGTTGCCATAGCAAGAAGAAACTCTTTAAGTATAAGAGACTCTTCAATCTCAATCTCACTAAGGAAGCTGTAGTTCCTTAGGCTCTGATACCAATTTTGTTGAGTATAAAAGACTTAGCACACAACTCTGTAAGAATTTGCAGAGATATATCTTGTTTATTTAAAATACAATTTTGTTTATAGACTTACAAAGAAAGAGAAAAATTTAAACAAACAATCCACTTTTGACTCTAACAAACTTTAGGTCATGGAGAAGAAGCATTCAAACTAACAACTGCTTTCCTAATAAATAGGATTTATCAAATATAATAAAACAATTAAATTTGATGACTCAACAAAATCAACCATACATTTATGATCCAAAAAGCATCATATTTTCTTCAAAAAGTGGTGAAAATGATATTCATCCTATTTTTTTGGCCCATATAAGAGGATAGTCGAAACTGGAGAAGGGAAATGATGGAATTTGGTTGAACCAAGGAAAAATTATGAGAAATTTCAAACGAAATCCTTTTATTAATGGAAACATCTCACTTTTTCCCAAAAAGTAATTGAAAATCATTATTTTCTCACCCAATTTGACAGATGGCCAGAAATGAAAGGGAAGTGGAGGGATTCAGCCGAAAATGAAAGGGAAGAAAGAGAAAGTTGTTTAGACGAATTTAAACTAAATCTCGACTAGAAGTTTGGTAAATCAACTATTCACCAAAAAAGGTGGCAAGGCTCACAAAGTGGTAAGGTGGCAAGGCTCACAAAGTGGTAAAGTGGCAGAATTGTTAAAGCGAAGTTAAGACTAAAGATTGGTTGATTTACAAGAATGTCATTAGTCATTTATCTATAAAAAGAAGCCTTTGGTGAAAGTAAAAAAATCATCATTTTGATCACCGAAAAAATCCTTTCAATCATCCAAAATAGATATCATTTTGATCACTAACAATCACCGATGACACCAAATTTAAAGCTAATTTAACTTTTCATTTATCGTTTTCATAGGAATAAAGCTAATTTAAAGTTAATTTCTTGCAAATAGATTAGATATGTTATTTTTAATTATGTAATTTTATTAAAGTGTTATTTATTTATTCATTTATTTTCATCTTTCAATTTTTAATTCTACTTTCATTTATTATCATTTCACTTTGTTACATTTAGTTCAATCTAGTCGTCAGTATATACGTCGAAAAGAAAATCGAATCTAGATTAACTTTAATCATTGTCTACCTAGAAATCATATCAAATTCCGTTAGCATATATTTTTTTTATTTCATTTCATTTTATAATATAAAAACTACTTTAACTTTTTGACATGCTCACTTCTCTAACAGTTCTAATTATATTTTTGCTAAGATATTACCAAAGATTAAATTCACTTGATCTCGAGTCTTGATCAACATTAAGTTTTTGAATTTTTTGAATTTTTTGATGATAGATTTTCCCATCATGAATGATATATATACCATGATTAATAAGAATAAGAATAACAACATTTGATTTGATCAATCGAAATACTAATAGCAACTCCAATCAATTGCGACTTGAAAAACATAAAGCTATGCTTTATAACTTATTCCACAATCTTCCATCCATTTCCATAATTATTTATTATCCGTAAATAATAATTTTTCAAACTTCAAACTTTAATAACGATTGTGGAAGTTTGCAGTAACCTTTTACATTCTCCACGTGGGGGCGTTTAATTAGTAATTACGTATAGAAGTCATGATTGTATGTATTGTTTCTAGATGCATTTCATTAATTAATTTGCTTTAGCTTCAGGATTCCTTACCCACTAAGGAAAAATATCAAGATCTCTTATTCCTCTCTCTTAACCTTTAATATGTTATATTTGGGTATTGTAACTAACTATGGTTAGATTTTGCCCCTACTTATTTGCTATTTTCTAAGTAACAGCTGGAAAATACCTGTATACAACTATGATTTATAATCCTAATGGATTGCTCAAAAAGTCGATGTCGAAGGTTTATTATCTTAAATTTTAAATTTTTTAATTTAAATTTTAAATCTTAAATTCAAAATTTTAAATCTTGAACTTCTTCCATTTCTAAATCTCAAATCTTAAATCATAAAACTTAAATCTTAATCCTAAACGGTAAACTTTAAACATAAAATCTTAAATTTTAAACCTCAAATCCTAAAACTCAAATTTTAAACTCTAAAACATAAACCTTAAATCCTAAATGTTATACCTCAAACTCTAAACCTTAATCTTATATATTAAATCCTAAATCCTAAATACTTAACCTTAAACCTTAAATATAAATCCAAACCATAAACAAAAAAGTATATTTCCTTCAAATTCAATTGCTCGAAGGGTAACTTCTCGATTCATTAGGTTTGGAAGACTAACTCAAAAAGCCTCTGTCTTCCAAACCCAATAGCTTGAAAGGTCCTCTTAAGACCATATCAAGTTAGTGGGTTTGGAAGATAGATTTAACAAATCTCTATCTTCCAAACACAATAACTCGGTCATCTTAAATTGAGTGATCAATTATAATAGTATTAAGAGTATTATAAAAATCATAATAGTTAAAATGGTACTATATTATAGATATATAATGTTTCCTAAAAATATTACTATATCAAAGTCATATTTAATATACATGAAAATATTACTATATCAAAGTCATGGTAATTACATCAATTCAGATGATTTAGATTGAGTTCAAGAGAAATTGCAGTTGGTGGTGGAATTGAGTTACAACCTATTGCTTTGTTATGTACAAAACCGCCACATTTACTATATGTTTTTTTTTTTTATGCCTTCCACTTTATTTATGCATTAAGAGAGATAGAATCTTAATCGATTGGAGAGATTCTAAAAATCTCAATCCTCAACCGCTAATATAAGATAAATTGAGTCTTGCTTCCAATTGGAAGTCCTATAGTAGTTTGCACATTATGTGTGGCGTATAAAATGTGGTAAATATTTCCTCCTCAAAATCTGGAAAAATACAGAAAAATCCAAGCTACAAAGTAAGATCATTCCCAGCTCCGCTTTACATCAATTGAATCTAAGACTCTTTTCACATACTAAAAGTGAAGCAAAAAGTAAAAAAGAAAATACAGATCTCTTTGAGGGAAGAGCTCAACATAAAGAATACTATAAGCAGAATCCTTTCCACACATGTGGAGCCAAAGAATACGAGCAGGGTTTCGATTTTTACATTTCCTCTTCAAGTCAAAATCAAGCGAGCATATAAGTGTTGATCCTCTGCCCAGCCAAAATGATGGGGGTGTCCTATAAATTGTTAATATTCAAAATCCTTTCTCTATAGTTGAAGGATGTTTCACAGCCTATCTTCTTCATGCTATATTTCCTGAAAACAAGGAAAAGGGGAGGGATGTCTGAAAGAAGCCTAATCGTCTTCATGGTCCACGATGGAGGAGAAAGAGAAGGGCCGGAACTTGAAACCATCACCATGGTAGAACTTGGTTTGAAATTCGACCCAATGAAGACGCAAGGCATGAAGAAAGGCACTGAGTGTCTCCATCATGAGCAGAATAAAAGCAGTTGCAAATGTAAACACAGCTAACCCAACCAGTCGAATGATAATGTTATTGTACCTATTTACATAACAATATTATTACTCGAAAAATGGAATTCTAATGCAAATGGAGAGTGGTTGCTAAAAAGGTTTTCCATTTTTCTTGGGAGGTCATGAAGCATAATTATTAGGAAAAAAAAAAAAAATTTAAATCATGGCTTACCCCCAGGCAAGAAGGAGAACTTTCTCATAGAAAACAGTTGATAATTCTGAGTGGGCCAAGCTGTTATCAGTTATAAGTATCATTAGCAAAATGATCATTAAGAGTTGGGTGTTAACAGAAATATTAGGGTATGACCAAGGTGGCACCTTAAAGCCCAAAGTCGTAGATATGATGCTGTGTTTGAAACTGCACCCAAAACAAACTCTATAGAATGTATCATTTGGTGAACAAAGACCTCGCTGAAGTTAAAATCCTCTATATCTTGTCTTGCAGAATCGGGTTCCATGTCAAGGTCCATCTCAGAGGTACCTAGCATCCCATAAGCACGGCCTTGAAATCTCTGCAATGATTGTTAAAAAAACCTACGTTTTAATATAATGGGTATAACTTTTTTAGTGCACACGATCACTGATTCAGCAGAACTGAAAGTCTGATAAGATTAAGAAAAGAGGCAGAAGATATCTCCACAGTGAAATTTCATTAGAGTTCCCTTATACATTATTCGTTTAATGAATGGAAAGTCAAAAAACAGAAGTACCTCTGTATGAAGCTTCTTAAGTATAAAAGGTTTCGGAAAGAGCATCCATGGCACTGCAATTACAGCCAGAATCAATAATATAATCTGCAAGGTCGAGCATAACTGAATCATGATATGAAGAAAATATTGTGTAGATGATTGGTAACAATAGAGCAAAGGGTTGAGGTATAATGCCTGAAGTCCTCTTTGGCCCCAAAATAATTCATTCTCGCCAAGAGCATCAGTGGGACTCAAAAACATGTAAATCATTACATGATAGAGATCTGCCTGTGAGCCAGTGCACCACTTGATGATAATGAGAAGGGAAAGATACCCAAAAAGGCAGTTCAAAAAGATCATTTGTGGCACACACTGATACCTAATAATAACAGAGTAATAAGTTTCCACTCTTGATCTTCAAAGCAATATAGATTTCGGTTTTTGGAAAAAGGGGTGGGTGGGGGGAGATGTTAAAAAGTAAGATAAGCTCACCTTATGTCAATGGAGCTGCCAAAAAAACGTGCATTGAAATAACTTAAAATGATCCCCACGTTCATCTGAGCCACCCCCATCAAGATAGACATCTTCATTTTAAGGGAGTTCAGAAAAGGAAGTTCCGAACGACTTCCACGCCAACTTGGGTCTACACCAAATGGATATGGATCTCGGTATTTGATTAAGCCCACTGTATTTGAATCACTGACAACAAGAAAAAGAAAGGTAAAAAAAGTTAATGACAGGAATTACAAGCTACATAATATTCAAAAGAAAAAAGAAGTTGATAACATGAATTCCTTCTCAGATAGTAGAGAAACTTGAAAAGCTTTTTACTGAACCAACTAGAAAATAAAAAGATATACAACAGCATGCGGCTGCTGCCCAACTACTGGAAAAATAAATAAATTTAGAACCAGCAGAGACTAAGTACCAAACTTAAATGGATTAGGTCGCAGTTAAAAGTAGTGTATCTTGTTTTCTTTCTAAAATCAATGATCCCTCATTTGAGGAGAATGAATCCTAAACAATGGGTATCCCTCGCTGGAGTACTTGTACAAGACACGAGGAGTCCCATGTGGGATCCACAAGGAGACCTGTCTAATTGCGTCTCGCTGAGTACATCATGTGGTGTACCTAGTGAGATTTTGACCTCACTGTGGTTATATGAGCGAAATCAAAATTATAGCAGTGAATTAAAGTATCCTAAATGAAATTAAATAAAGCTTACCTGCAAGTATCATCTCGGCATTTGTAAGCAGACCCACCAAATATTTGAAATGGAACAGAGAAGAATTCATTGTAAATCAACCCACAGTATATTGAAAAAAGCGACATCAAAAGAAGCACATAGCGTCCACCAAATAGCATCTCCATAAAGCTTCCCAATTTCTGATATCGATTAGATAAGAATATTGGTATTCCAAATAGAAAATCTCTTACAGAGAAAAAGTTCAATCTCTGATCAAAAACATAGATTATGGGAAATAAATATGGTCATTATTCAACCAATGATTGATACAAGAACATATATTTGAAGTGTAGTTTTTTTCCTTTATAAGAGGAAATCTTTTATTACTTGCAAATTAGTAATCCTCAAACTCTATGCATGAATAAAAGAACCTACCCGATTACTAAGTTTACTTTCTCGAGCAATAAGAATTAAAGCTCCCACTAACAGGCATATTCCATGACCCCAGTCCCCAAACATCACCGCAAAGAGAAATGGAAATGTAATAACAGTGTAAACTGCTGGATTTGCTTCTCGATATCTCGCAACACTGCAAAATAGTTTCATCCATAGCTTAACTGATCAAACAAGATGTAATAAATATGAAATAGCTTCTCAACTAGATCTATGCTGACAATTAATTTTCACTGGAACCTACTTATTGCAATGTACTAATTAGTAACTACTCAAGGAAAAATTCTAGTGACACATAGCACACACACCTTGGAAACAAAATAAAGTTAATAAAATGATTACTAGCTTGTATAATTTCCCTGACTTGATTGAAAAATGAATAACGTTATTTAAGGGAAAATCACGGCATTATCTGTTTACAGAAGTAGGCAAACCTATCATAGACACCTGCTCAGAATTAGGTTCTTCCTTTATAAGAATGTTGATATCGGTTGCCACTTATATAAGAAGTAAGGCGCATCAAAAAAACTACTTTTCAGTTCTTCAATTCTTCTAAGGGACTCACCCATATGCATCAACAATTTCTTGAAATGCATTAGTGAAACAATTTGTTCTGATATATGTAGGCGGTGATTCTATAGTGTCCACCCCATGAAATATAATGCCCACTTGTGAACTACTATCAAATGTTGCCCGCTGCAAAGCCTCTCGAATCTGTCCAATCCCAAAACATATGCTCCTATTATATCAGTTTGCAAAGGTCCACAAAAAATAGAAAAGTAAAGTGCAACTGCAGATCGCAATCCAGCCAACATGAAAGGGAGTTTTGATGAGACAAGTTACCTGATTTGTTGCAAAAATTGGGCACCAACCCTCCGCCACAAGGCACTTTTTCATAACGTCAAAGTTTAACATATTCAATGTATCAAACACAGCTTTCTCCCTTTTAACCTATAAAAGCATGGGAAGCATGACAAGACTATCAGTAGAGGGACAAGTTGAAAATGCAATCATCAGAATATAGTAAGAATTGATTCCTCGTTTATTCACTTTAAATATTTGCTCAAAACAAAGAAGATAATAGTAAGAATTAGAACTGATGCATCTTACCATATTCATCCACTTCATGAGGTGATAACCTATAGATGAAAGGGCCTTATTTCGGTGAAGGACCCCAGCATCCAAAGTAACTTCCAGTTCAGAGAGTCGTGATGAGACCTAGAGTTGCAAATAGTTTTAGTTTTAGCTAAAAACTATGAATTTATCGTTGGCATTATACAAAAACTAACTCTAGTAAGCAATATCTGTTGCTTTGAGGTAACAAAATTTGGGTGAAATGAAATAGCTATTTCGAAATTCAACTGGACAGTAATGTTATTAGTCAGTACAGAGATACTGACAAAAACAGAAAGACAAAGATGCAGGCTATTTCGGCATTGGGGCATTACTAGAGGTAAAAGAATTTAGTCCAGAGTGTTGTTGAGAAACAATGTGATCACCAATTTGAACAGGAAAATTTTTGACGGAACCTAAAAACAAAGAGAGAGCCCCATAAACAATAAAACTTACTTCTCTAGTTAATTGCGTCTGCTTGGTTATATCTTCAGGAACAGGATAACAATTTGCTCTAAAAGCCTCACAAATTTTCAGGATCTTTGTTCTGGCCTGTTGTCCTGAGAAAAACACTACAAATACTGCTTTCTCCACCTGCAATAATTCACAATTTTTTATTATTTATATTTTATAGTTTCTTCTAAAAAAAATACATGTTAACTAAATATGATATGACACATTAGTGCTTAAATTGTTTTCATTCTATCTAACAGAAATTGATCTGAAAAAGATAATTCAGATACTTCTTGAGATCTAACTTGCTTTATGCAAATTGTTCAGACAAGAATTAGAAAGTCCATTATCAAAAATAAAAATAAAAAATAAAAAAAGAATGAAAAATCCTGAGGACAAAACAGTCTCTAGAAGGGAAAAGAGTCGCTGACTTGCTCATAATTGTAATTAACTGAAGCAGGTGGACGTCCAAACCATAGAGTACTACATGCAGATTTATATTCATATCTTTGAAGAAGATGTCTATACGATTGGAAATAAAATTATTGTGAAAGAAGTAATCAATGGGTGTGAAGAAAACCATTTCTGCAGAAACAGGATCCATGATCTGTACATCGGTGGATGCTTGATTAAAAAGCATATTTCCCCTTGTAGTACGAAACAACATCCTCTCAAATCTAAGAGCTTTGGATTTGCAAATGATCCCACTGACAAATCTCAAACCAGATTGGTTTGCTGGTCTTGGTCCCAACTCCTGCAAAATGTATTCCCAGCCTGCCATGGTTTTTAAAGAAGGTTTTGCAATGAAATAAATATATGAAAATAAACCAGAAAGAGTACCTGCTCAAGTAATGATGCAGTCTCAGCATGGTTATCATTAAAGTAGACATCCTCACTTAATTCTCTCTCTGCTGAAACTGCATGACTATTACTTGATACAAGAAATCCACTTGCCTGAAATTTCCAAACAAAAGAAATCTTAAAGACAGAAGAAAAGGCAATTGAAATTAGTTATCAAAACATAAGGTTAAGTGCACAAAACTCAATAAATTAAAATCCTGGATGTCAAGAGGAGAAGGGGGGGAAGAAGTAAAGAGGCCAGAAGCTTGCCTTTTGTAATACAATCTTAAATTCGAGGAGCTCGTTATATGATTGTCGAAGTTTCTCACCGTTAGAATTCGTCTCAATCAGCTCATGCTCATGCTCAGCTAGTTGTAACTGAAATTTGGATTAATATAGCATAGAATAAAGATTGACAGATTTCTAGGAGAAAGCAAAGCATGTATAAATTTGAGTTTAGTGAAGGCCTTCTTCAGGCTATAAGTTAAGCTTCATATCATTGGTAGCATACAAAATTCAAAATGATGCCAGAAGAGGAAGAGGTCGTGTCGCGAACAATCAAGTGCAGTGTTACAGACATGTACCTCTAAATCTTCTAACTCGATATCTTGTTGTGGAGCTGGAAGTAAAGGAGAAACTATCCCAGCTTTACTGATTTGATCTTTGAAAAGTCGAAGCTTTCTGGACATCTCTGCACACCGTTTTACCTGTGGAACACCTTTTAACATTAAAAGGAATGATATAAAATGGCAGTTGTTGATGCAGTTTACATCTTGAATACGCCAAAATCATATTACAGGGTGAATGGGTCAAATGACTTGGTTTCAAAATAAACATCAAACTACTTAAACCTAAACCACGTACTATATAGGACTAGCAATTGAACATGCCAGGAAGCAGTAAAATAAAAAATCTCAGGGCTCCAATGATCAACTTATGTAACTAAATTACAATTTATCTATTTTTTCGGGAACTGACTATTATTAGAGGAGAAACGATTTTGGCATTTAAGCTACAATAGTTCTAATCAGTATACAGCACATACCTGGTTAACAAATGTCCGCTGGAAAGGGCTTTTATCAGCATTTAACTGCCAGGAAATAGAATTTAACCATGAGTTTTCTGATGATAATTATAACTTAAAGAGCTTATATTTCTCACATATCCACATCAATGACCAAGGCCAGAACATATGTTAGTTAGAACAAATAGCAATAGGAAGTACTGTTACTATTTGACGGCAAATGGTCATATAAGGGGAATAAATTCACCCATAAAAGAAGAAAAAAAGGATGGTATTACTGCAACACACTACGTCTATTATAAGATTAAAAAAGAAGAAGGAATTTCTGGATTGTACACAGTTAAGTTCTCATCTGCCACTGTATGGACCAAGAACGGCCCTCAGGAATTGATAAGAAAATGCAGACAAAAGGAACTAACAACAAAATCCCAATACACAGAGTTAGCATGGCCAGTTCCTCGATTGGAATGAAAATTTGACGTTCTCTCTCACAAAGCCTCTAGCAACAAATAGCAAGAATGACATTCTAAGATCAATTAAGATGAACTAGACTAGACCAGCTGAGTGCACTGAAAAAGAACATCCAACATTTACAATCATAAATACGGTCATTCTACACCATAATTCCATAACTCTATTCTATCCCACAGAAAGTCAAAGAACGAGTAGAAAACTCAACATTGAATACACAATCTATCATCTCTCTTCAACGCGATCCACTTCATTCACCAACACTTAAAACACAACTAAATTTCCTAGTTGGAATAAGCCAGAGCGAAATTCTCATTCTTCGCAAACGAAAACAACTCGGAACATCAAGGTCCGATCAATTTTCATTTTCGTCACCTCAACTCCCTAGGCATCCGAAAAAACAAAGAGAGAATCTATAGACTGATATAGTCAGATCTAAAGTGTGAGAAAGAAGGACAAACGTCTTTAAATTGAATGAGGCCTAGTTCGCCGAGATACGATACGGCTCGATGAGCAGATTCGAAAGGGATGATAAGCTGAACCATAGTCATCTTCTCGGAACGCATCAGATCAATAGGCGGTAAGTTGTCTATGAACGCCATATTTGCCTTTCTTTTCTCGGGAACCAAACGGAAAAGTGCTCCGGATTTGATATAGATCTAACTGAGTTAGATCTGAAAAAGCGTCCCCCTCCCTCTTGCTCTCTCTGCCCAGAAATGCTGTTTGGTACGTTAATTGGCGAAGAAGCCTCTCAATGGTTTCAGTTTTGTTTTGCAATTGCCGCTCAATGGCCAAATTCGCTTACTTTTCTATTTTCAACTTTTCACAGTTCCTTTTTATTATTTTTTATTTTTCATCTTTTTCCACTTCTTTTCCGTTTTTTTTTTTCTCTCTATTTATTTATTTATTTATAAATTTCTTTCGCAAAAATCCTAAGATTTCATGAGAGTGAGTCAACTTTTGCATTCATGGAGAACATCCCGTAGTGCATTTTTTTTTTTCTTTCTTCCTTTTTCCTCCTCTTCTTAGATACTTATCCAAAACTTTTATCACTAACGAAAGTAGCATGCGAGAGGATAGGATGCTTGTTGAGAAGTCAAATAACGAAAGTCAAAGTTTAGTACCAAGTCAAAGTCAAACTCTTTATCAAGAATTATCTATCATGTCTTTAAACCACTATTCGCTATTAATTACTGGCCCACGTTCTTCGTTCTTCATGCAGCATTCAATCCGAGATAACAAACTTACGTCGATACTTCCACATGAGTAACAAAGAGATGTCGGTCTAGATTTAAGAAAGAATTAACGTATATAATCCCGTATCAATACATACAAGAGAGTATAGACTACGTAATTACATAGAAGCAATTAAAGAATAGCACCAATATGCTGCGTCTTGTCTAACATCAATATTAGAAGTCGGATTCTTAATCTCTTACTGGGTTTTTTCGTGTGTCCTTTCATATCATACTAGTATCAACTGGGTAACTTCCTAGCACTCTCAAGAAAGTGGCGAATTCCTGTTAATAAGCAGCAGGGTCAACTAACTATGATTGTGCGAGGTTCATTGCCGAGGTAAGGGTGGTCCGAGTTGGAGGGCATACCTTTAGATGCCCAAGGGCATTCTGTGCATTCTGGTCAGCCATTGACGCTTCAAAATCCACATAAAAGAGATAGTCAAAGTATCTGTAACATGTTCAAAACAATGAATACTATCAAACCAGCTAACTTTTTGTATTAAGGTGGATCAGTATATAGATTATTTTTAATTTATAGTTAGTAGACCCATTATTGCCATCATCAGATGCTCTCAAAGGTTGTTTCTGTAAAGGGCGGCTTTCAATCTGGTTAAAGAAGCAAATGAGGGAATATCAATGGACCCATGTCAGAAAATTTGCGCTTGACAAGCTGCATTCCGTAATGAAAAAATATAATACATAAGTGAGGACAGCTACCTTGGTGAGGTTAATTTGACGCAGGGCAAAAACAGCAAGTGCCTTGAAAAGTGCTCCAGGGCCCTCCTCTAAAGAGAAAACAATACTCGTCTGAAAAAGAAAAAGCAAATTCACTAAAGCCATGGCAAAATAGAATTTACAAATTACACAATAACTGGAATGTGCCAAAAGAAAAAACCTTGAATGGCTTATCTGTGCCAGGAATTATGGGTTCTCTTGCCAGCATTAGAAACCGAGTGACATTGTCAGAATCATCCTATGAGAAGAAACATGAAATGGATGAGCTGTCCTACAATAGAGAACTACAGCTGAACTGAGAATATTGAGTTGCTTATTAGACAACAACCTGAATATCTTGAGCAATTATACTCAAACCATATATCATTGCAGCAGTAGAGCTAGCAACTGCTCCTGCATCTTTCAGTTTATGCATAGCAACGTACTACAATCACACAGAAAATTCAGGTCATTAGCAAAACAACCAAGCAATGGAAATTCACAAATACTCAAAAGTAACAATGAATTGGTTGTTCAAACATCAAATTAAAGAGGCACGTAACATAAATACATAAACAGCTATAGAGGTTTCACAAAGATCTGATGATTCCCAATTATGAAGATTCCTGAGGTGTAAAAGTGCCGGTAATACTTGAAGGGGCAAAAACAGATTCATACTTCAGATGAATTTATTTGTTATTTAAATCTAATAAGAAGCCTTAAGTACCAATTTAAGGCTACCTTTGCTGCACCAGCAGTATCATCCACTGCTTCTCTGACCAACCCCCACCGGGTTAAAGTGTTTTCACACTGAGCAAGAGCCTGAAGCAAAAGTCATTTTTCGAGTAAGAATTGCAAAATATAAGTAAAGAAATTCAGAGTTCCATATAAGATACCTGTGGATGACTAAGAACCCTTTTTAAATCCTCAAGTTTAACACCCTGATTGGCTACTAAGCAATGTCGAACTGCAAGCTTCACTTCCCCAACTATATGCAATCTGTGCCGTAGTAAAAGATCATAGTTCCTATGAATGCTTCCACCTAAGGAATTCTCTATTGGTAAAACAGCTCTGTCAACAATCCACCTTTCAACAGCCTGTGTGGAAGGGAAACTGATTAATCTTTTTTCTTTCATAGAACAAAGCAGACCAAGACTCGGTCATTACTTTAGCTCTAGCAAACTTAAACAATAAACTGGTAAGCCCGAGTCCCATGTCATATTTTATATAATAATAAAATAATTTGTGAAGCGGGCACAGAGTAGAACCAATTTCTGATCTTCGTCCATGGTTTTTCTATAAGAGACATAACCAAAACATAGCATAATTTAAATTATGTACATTTCTTTACCAAAATAAAGCAATATTAATAATTGCAATAACAATAATAACATAAAATTATGATCGCCCCTTGAAATCCCTCTGCTACAAGCTTTCTTCTATGAAATACACAAGACAGAATTTGTTTTATGATATGGATGCACGTAGTTTTCTGGCTGAAAATGAAGAAGAATTACAGAACCTGGCTGATAGTGTCAAGTTATGGAATTGAAAATCTTACAAACTCCAAAATCAATATCAAATTTCTCAATGGAGAAAATCACGGCTCTAAGCACCTTGTCCGATTCAAATTTTTTGCAAGGAACTTAACCTCTAAAAAAGTGGCCTTTAACACTCCAAATAGTCATCAATCCTAATTCCCCATAAAAATTTTTAATCAGTGTATATGAAAAGGAACATAACTTTTCAATTAAGAGCATTGAATTCTTAAATAAAATTTGTACAAGGGTCGAGGTCTTTACTTCAAATGCTGCATCGAATTGATCACAGGGTACCGCCTCGCAATTTGGATAAGCCTTCTCTGCAGCTGACTCACTATATGCGCCACGAACTCCCTGTAGTCGCATTCAAATCATAAAAATATACAAGTATTAGGGCCAAATAGATACGTGTGATCGAAATTCGAGGTGATTGATAAAGCCAAAGCTACCTGGTAAGCAACACGAAGCCGGGGTCTGTAAGAGACGGAATCTGAGATCTGTGTCGAAGATAAAGGTTCTGAAAACAATGAAAACGAACCGAAACGATCAAATTAAAAAACAAAAAAACCCTATTAGATTGAAACAAAGTGAAAAAAGAAAGAAATCGTACTAGGAAGCGTGCTTAGATCTTTGAACGCGTCGTTGTAGGGAAAATCGTTTAAATCACTCTCCGTATCGACGGGCCGAGCATTATTGCTATTGTCTTCTTGAGAAACAGCCAGGACACCTGTTGAAGACCACCGTCGCCGTCTCATTGGAAGCTCTACGATTGCGCATGACTTGTGAACGGACGGCGAAGCTCTACTAGTTCTACAGCGCGTCCGAGGAATTGTTATGGGACATCGTATTATAGATGCCGCCATTAATGCTTTACAGCTGAAGCTCAGTAGACTCAGAGAGAGAGAGATGAATCGGAGAAAAGTCCTTCCGAACGAAAATGGAGTTATCTGGATTTAACGGCCGAGATGAACCGGACGGAAATGTTGACTGGTGGCAATCCGTCAGAAATGGAAGCCTGGTAGCCCCTGGATCCATGAATTATATGGTATTGTCGCTTAGTAATTAAAGATTTTGGGTTTTAGCGAGGGTCCAGCCCAAGTAATTTCAGGTCCAAACGTTATTGCTGACCCAAGATTGAGTGTATAAATGGGCAACAACTAGATAACCCATAGAAGCCGCAGGCCCGCAAGTTCACTACTTTTCCAATAGTTTATTTATTTATACGCTATATTAACAAGGATGCACTTTATGTACATATATTGAAGAAATTTTTAGATTCATCCCTTATTTTAATTATATATTAATTTTATATATAATTAAAATAAATCGATACAATATAAATAAGATATTACGAAAAGTTTATGTATCAGAGAGGTGAAGAGCTGGAGTTCAACTCATTTATGTATCATCTAATACTCCCCCTTAAATTTGGGGTTGAAAAATGCTTAAGATTCCCAACTTGGAAAGGAGATAATTGTGTTGATGTGTGTTGAGAGATTTTGTGAAGAGATATGTCGGCTATTCATGGGTTCAGATGGAGACAGTTTTAATAAGTCTCTGAGTAATCTTCTCACATTTCAAATGATAATCTATATCGATGTGTTTAATACGTTCATGAAATACAGGGTTTGCGGCTATTTGTCGTGCTAATGAGCTATTGCAATGGAGAGGCACAGGTAGAATGACTGAGACCTTGAGAGATCATTCAATAGATTGACTACTCAAGTTACTTCACAAGCAACAGCTACCAAGGACATGTATTCAACTTATGCGGATGATATCGACACGGTGGGCTGCTTCTTCATCTTCGATTAAATAAGTGACATGTTGAGCTTGATAAAATAGCATGTGATGTACCTTCTAGTCACTAAGCAAGAACCTCAGTCTGAGTCACAATAGGCTTCTAATTGAGGTGAATAAGAAGAGCTAAAAAATAGACCAAGTCCCGGATTCTACTTGATATATCTAAGGACTTTGTGGGTTGCTTGAAGGTGGGAATTCTTCGGCTTATGCATGTGTTGGCTGAGGTTTTGGACTGCAAAATTCAGATGTTGCCATATCATAGTGAGATAGACTAGTCTACCCTCAAGGCGTTGATATGTTGTAGGATCCTTTAAAATCTCGTATGTAGTGTTGCTGCAAGTGGCTAAATCATACTCCAATGAGGTTAATTTTAGGTTTTGATCCATTGGTATGTTGCAAGGCTCGGAGGTAGTGAAGCTTGTCTCAAATAAGAGTTCTAGTGCATAAATTCTTTGGGAAATACAAATTCCTGAAGAGTTTCTAGCACTCTCAAGCCTTACAAAATATTTCAGATGACCAGGATCTTTGATTGATATGAAACTATGAATTGAGGTAAGACTTTATGGCATCAATCTCATTTGTATCATCGACGTAAATCAAGAGAATGGTAAGAGAGTTACTTTTCTTTTGGCTAATAGAGAGTGATCATTCTTGAATTGTTCAAAACCTCTATATAATAAAACAGTACTAAACTTATGATTCCACTATCGTAATACTTATTTCAGCTTATATAAGGATTTGATGAGTTTACTTGCACACGAGTCTCTCTCTCAGAACCATAACCCTGTGGCTATGTCATATAAACTTCCTCATGCAAATCACTCTGCAAGAAAGCGTTATAGATAGCAATCACCCTATAAGAGCAATAATAGCTCTAACAGCCACCTTTTTATTGTAACCTTTAGCTACTAAATGAGCTTTACACCTTTCAACAGTCCCATTAGATTTAATCTTGACCCTATACACCTATTTTGAAACAAAATAGATTAGTACTCAGATGATTTTCATTGATGTTTTAGTGAATATATATATACATATAGCATACTTCCTTTCCATGCCTAACTCTCCTAGAATTAAGCTATAATCTCCTACAATTAAGCTATACAATCAAATCTGTTAATCCTACAATCCCTATAATATAGGAACTGAATAAGAAACATGTATTCACAATTCATTATGATAGGATATGGATAGATACTACTTTCCTACACTCCCCCTCAAGTTAGAGAGTGAATGTCTTGAACTTCTAACTTGCGAATCATAGGCAGGAATATCTCTTTACCCAATGCTTTGGTTAAAATGTCTGCTAGCTGATTGGCTGAGCCTATAAATCTTGTTACCACTTAACCATCCTGTATCTTATCTCTTATATAGTGGCAATCTATTTTGATATGTCTTGTACGATCATGAAATACGGGATTTGCTGCAGTATGCAATGCAGCCTTATTGTCACAATACAACGCTGTAGCTTCTTGATGAAGAACTCCCAAGTCTTTAAACAAATAACGGAGCCATGTCAATTCAAAACATGCTCCTGTCATTGTCTGATATTCTGCTTTAGCTGAAGAAAAAGAGACTGGCTTTTGACGCTTTGACATCCAAGATATCAATGAAGCCCCCAAAAATACACAGTACCCTGTAGTTGACCTTCTAGTAAGCGGACATCCTACCCAATCTGAATCACAGTAAGCTTATGACAAAAAATCACTCGTCGAAGAGAAAAAGAGACCTTGACCGGGTGCATTCTTAAAATATCGTACAACTCGCAAGGTTGTCTCCCAGTGATCCTTCCTAGGTTGATGCATGAACCGACTCAATACGTGGACAACATATGTAATATCTGGCCTAGAGACTGTGAGGCATATCAACCGCCCAACCATTCTTATTTATTTGCCTGGATCTTTAATTGATTTACTCTTGTCGTACAGTTTTGAGCCACATTCCATGGGTGTATCAATCGGGGCAGCACCTAATAATCCTGCATCTTTGATAATTTCCAAGGCATATTTACGTTGGGAAATATAAATACCAGTCTTAGATGCAGAAATTTCGATACCGAGGAAATACTTCAAGTTGCTAAGGCCTTTAAGACGAAAATTATTGTGCAGAAATTTCTTGACATCAGATATGCTTTTAAGATCATTGCCAGTAATTAAAATATCCACCACATATATCAAAAGGACAGTAAATGACTTGCCTTGCTTTCGTGTGAACATAGAGTAATTTGCTTTTGACTGAACATACCTGGCTGAACGAATGGCATCAGGAAACTTAGTAAACCATTGACGAGATGCCTGCTTCAACCCGTATAAATATTTGTGGAGGCGACAAACTAAGTGTTCCTCCTCCTGTTGCCAAAGCCCGGGAGGCATGGTCATATAAATTTCCTCATTGAGATCACCATGAAGAAATGCATTGTTGACGTCAAGCTGGTGGAGAGACTATCTACGAGCAGCTGCCAAGGCTAGTAAACAATGAACATAGATGATTTTGGCCGTGGGCGAAAATGTATCGTGATAGTCAACGCCTTCTAACTGAGTAAACCCTTTCGTCATAAGGCAGGCTTTGTACCGCTCGACGGAACTGTCCGAGTTATGCTTGATCTTGTAAACCTAGCGACAACCGATGGAAGATTTGCCCGCTGGAAGAGGTGTAAGTGTCCATGTATCATTACGTTGGAGTGCCTGCAATTCGGATTGCATGGCATGTTGCCATTCGGGATGAAGAGCAGCTTCAGAATAAGAGTGTGGTTCAACAGCAGTGCCAATCTGTGCAACAAATTTTTGATATGCAGGTTTATAGCGGTGATAAGAGACATAATTGCACAAGGGATAGCGAGTACCGTTTTGCAGACCTGGAAACAAGGAAGCCGGTTGATCGGGGCAAACAAGCGTAACCTGGGAACATACATAATCCCGGAGATGCAACGGTGGATGGTGTGAGCGGCTGGAGCGACGGAGGGGCTCAAGTGGTGGATCAATAGGGGATGAAGGTGGGTGTGGATCTATGAGAGTGGCGGGAGGGTGGCTGTCAGGTTAGGAAGGAACGGATGAGTCGGGTGGAAAACCCGTAGGGAGAAAAGGAAGTGAGGGCGCGGTGACCGGAACAGGAAGAGATGGGATGGGCACCAGCATAGAAATGGCATTGCGGCGACTGTATGTATTAAGTAGGAACGAAATATGAGGGGAGAGGGCAGTGGTGAGAGGAACGTTCGGTGGAGGGGTATTGGGCAGAGAGGAGCTATGTGGAGGAGAAAGCGAGGGAGAAGCGGAAGATGGGGTTGTGGCGTCAAAGTGAGATGAGGGAGGAAATGAGGGGGGTGAGGAAACAATGGCCTGATTTGGAACCGGATCAATAATGGGAAATGGGCCGGAAGATGGGTTGAGAGAAGGGAAAGGCCCAACAGATTGAAAAGAAGAAGCATATGTGAAAAGATGTTCATGGAATGTAACGTTCCTGCTTGTAAAAATTTTCTTGGATAAGAGATTGAAAAGTTTGTATCCTTTCTGGCCAGTTGGATAGCCGATGAAAATAGAAGCCATCGCCCGATAATCGAACTTATGAGAAGGATGTAAGTTGTCGCATAAGCAAGGCACCCAAAGACACGAAGATGAGAGTATGAAGTGGGCTGTGAGTAAAGACATTCGAATGGGGTTTTAAAAGAAAGAATGGGCGTAGACAACCGATTGATTATGTGCACAGCAGTGAGTGTACATTCCCCCCAGAATTGATTGGGTAATTGAGCTTGAAATTTCAAAGCTCGAGCGACTTGTAGAATGTTGCGATGTTTGTGTTCCACCACCTCATCTTGTTGAGGGGTGTAAACACATGAATGTTGAAAAATGACGCCATGATCTTTGAAAAAGTTTTGAGGTAAAAGAAATTCCCCACCATTGTCGCTACGAAAGATTTTGATTTGAGAGGCAAATTGAGTGGAAACATAACTAAAGAAACGTTTGATCAAAAGTTGGGCCTCATTTTTGTGTTTCATCAAATAAATCCAAGTGAATCGTGTAAAATCATCAACAATGGTAACGAAGTAATGAGCACCAGAAAGAGAAGCATGTTTATAAAGACCCTAAATGTCGCGATTAATTAAATCAAAGGGTTTTTTTAGAAGAAATTGAACTAGTGCCAAAAGGTAAACGATGTTGCTTTGTCAAATGACAAATAAGGCAAACATTATTACACGAAATTGAAATATTTAAAGAATTCTTAGCAATGAAACTTAAACAAGAATGAGAAGCATGGCCTAAATGGTTGTGATAAAGATCGGTGGTGGATGTGATGAGATTGCAGGCTGGTTGTATGGTTGAAGAAGTGTGGGATTTGGTGTTGGTTTTCTCCATCGTTAGTGCCACTAAGTAGTACAGTCCATCACGCTGCTTACCCAAACCAATCGTCTTCTTCGTAGCCAGATCCTGCAAAATGCACCAATAAGGATAAAATGTCACTGAACAATTAATTCCTCTTGTTAAGCGACTCACATACATCAAATCGACTTTGAATGTAGGAACACATAAGACATCATGTAAATAATATACGAAATTTAGGGGCAACAATCCCTTAGCAATGATTTTAGCCTTTTCCCCACTAGCTAACAAAACTGACGGTAATGAGCAATTTTTATTTAAATGTAAAAAATATTTCGGAGATGAAGAGATGTGATCTGTCGCACCGCTGTCGATGATCCAGCGACGAGAAGATACTTTAGACAAACCTGGTTTGGTCACCGCTGCATTTGCTTAAGTTTTAAAGGCACCGTCTTTCTCATTAATAAGTGATAGAAAATATTTAAGTTGGGCCCCTGATATTGAAAATGCAGATTTGTCCTCTCCAGAAACTTAATTGGCTGCATGGGCATCTTTGTTCAGCTTTGCTTTGGGATGGCCCGGTGGAAATCCATGTAATTGGTAGCATTTCTGGACCAAATGACCCATATCTCCACAGTAGGTACAATGAGGTCGAACAAGCCCCTTTCCTCCTGCACGTCGTTGGTCTTGTCCTCCTGAAAATTGAGGACCCCTCTGATTTGCTCCGGCTGGTCGTCCACTGTGATTGTCGCCATGAGTGCTGCCACTTCGCACTGCCATAGCAGCGCTTAATTCTGTCTCTATCGCTATGTTAGTAGCGCTAAGGGTTCTTTGCTTTTCTTCTTAGGTAACAGTTGCATATGCTTGGCGGATATATAGGAGAGGGTTCATCATGAGAATTTGCCCACAAATTGGAATGTATGTATCGTTTAATCTCATTAGAAACTGCATCAATCTTTGTGAATCTACTTGTGCTCCAGGTATACCTTCTAAATAAGAACTCAATTCATCCCACAAGCCTTTCAGTTGTTGTAGTAAGTTGAAACAGAGAGTTGCTCTTGTCTCAGAGAAGCAATATCTCGCTGAATCTCGAAAATGCGAGGGGCATTGCCCGGAGAGAATCACTCACGTAGATCATCCCAAACTTCATGAGCAGTTGAATAATATTGCACACTGTCAGCAATTTCTAGATCGAGAGTGTTGCATAACCAGGAATGGACGAGATCATTGCACCGAGACCATGTTGCATAACTTTCAGGATCAGCTTTTTCTGAAGGAGTCTTAATAGAACCATTGATGAATCCAAGCTTGTTCTTCGAGTTTAGGGCATGAACCATAGCCCCTTTTCCACCCAGAATAATTGTCTCCATTTAAGACTTTGGAAACTAGAACCATTCCCGGGTGATCCGAGTGATGGGTGAAGTAAGGATATTGGACAGATCAGATTTTGATGCATCTAAAAATGACGCAGAGGACTCGACTGCTTTCCCTGCCTTTGATGCGTCAACTATTGACGCTTCTAAGATGATTGCCTCTTCATCGATGGCCATTGTTATCAGAGGATGAGAGAGCTGAAATCAGGTTTTTTTATCCTGCTCTGATACCATGAAACGAAACAGATTATTACTCGATGATTTTCATTAATGTTTTAGCGAATATATATATACAGATAGCATACTTCCTTTTCATGCCTAACTCTCTTAGAATTAAGCTATAATCTCCTACAATTAAGCTATACAATCAAATCTGTTAATCCTACAATCCCTGTAATATAGGAACTGAATAGGAAATATATATTCACAATTCATTATGATAGGATATGGATAGATACCACTTTTCTACATATTTACAACATAGCTACTAAAAAGTCTTGCATTTTAGGCGAAAGTGGTGGTGTTGAATAATTATTTTGAGACAGAATTCAAGATCCATGAGCAGATTAATGCACTGCACCTCTGCTACTGCATCATATAAGGAGAATTTGAATTCGGCTTGGCGAATTGTCCCGATATATCAATCAGAACTCAATTAACTAAAATTGAAAGAATCTTGAAGAAATTCAGGTAAATTCGAACTTATCTGCGGAATGGGAATGAAATTTGATCAAGAATCAAAAGAGCAATTGGTTTCCATTTTGGTTGTTTCTTGAGAAAATGACGAGAAAGTGAATACTGGAAAACGAACCTTACAAATGCTCTGATACTAGGTCATAAGAGAGAGAAAGCATGCAGAGAGAAACCCAACTTTATTAATGATCTAAGGTTGATTATATATTATACACGTATAACAAACTCTCAACTAACTAACTAACCATTAACTACCCGTATTGACCCATTCTAACCGAAAGAATACAATATCAGAGAGATGATGACCTGGAGTCCACCTCATCTATGGATCATATATATATATATACATATAAGTAAGAGATATATAGACCTAAGCATGCAGCTAGCTCCCAAAATTTGACTAATTTGTATGCATTCACACACGATTTCAGAACTAGGATATGGTTTCCCACCTTGGTCATAATTAAATAATTTTTCTTTTATTTTTATATCATTTGAGATACTTCAGCGAAAAGAAGAATAGCAATTGAATTTAATATATGTAACGCGTTTAGTAAAGTAAAGTAGAGCGCAGGGGCAATAAATAATAAGAAAAATGATAGTAAAGTATAGTTTTGTAGCCCTAGATGTATGCATGTGGACCCTCTACAAGTCTATGCATTAAGATAATAATGTGATAAATCATACTTAACTTCTTTAGTCTATTTATGAGAGAAAACAAATTACATATATATATATATATGTTTTTTATTTTTTTTATTTTTTTATTTTTTTATTTTTTTTAACGTTAAACTCGTCTTTGCTGGATGGCTGGATGGCTGGACGGCTGGCTGGACTGGAGTGGTGGTAAATGGTGAGCCTAGGTGGGACCCCTCTTATATAATAATCCTAAACCCTAAATTGAAATATTCGTGTCGCAGCCGCATTTTTCATGCCACGTGTCAGTCAGATAGGGGGCATCATCTGTGCGTCGTACGTCCACCGACCAATCACCCAGAGCTGTCCTTTCGAATTTTTTTTTTCCCCCTCGGTCACTCTCTTTCTCCTCGTCCCGCCCCACAACATTTTAAAATGACCCGTCAATTCTCACGATAGAATCTATTGGGATTGAGATATAATATATATAGCATGATAATGATAATTGTTTACGGATTACACACAAATCTTTTTGGGCTTGATCTTGCTACGATCTATTATCTCAATAGTGTATGTATGTCTACAGGGACATGTTGTAGAGGGAAGATCCAATTTTTCACATCATCGTCATCTCAAATTATTAGATAAAAGTATGTGTATAGAATGATATGTTCGACATAATCATCATCATATAAATATTAACCAATCAGGTGGGGTGCCATATATAAGCTCCATGAAATGAAAAGTTATGAAGTGGCCATTATTCCTAGGGATCCTCCCCCCCCTGAAATGGGAACATTGGGAAGGAATTGAGAGGTTCTTTACTTGTTGGTTGGAGAAGATGCTGCTTCATCTTAAATGTGTTATCCAATCGTCTCTTCATTCAGCACTCTTCCCCATCCCTAAATATCATACTTTCACTTTATTGTATTTCCTTTTTGACTCATCTCTTTTGACCGGTCAAACTTCACCCCCACACCATTTTTCCAATCCCTAGATATTCACTCATGCTATACCTAGATTCACTGCTTTCGATTTTTTTTTCGTTTCCCTGACAGCATAGGATTTCAGCTTTAGAATTGATAACCAGACATTTTTTTTTTTTTTTATTTGGCTAAAAAAAAAAAGCATGAAAATTTAGATTAATTTGATTAAGAAATCGAACTGAATAGGAGGAATTCAATTCATCGTATACCCATTATCATGAGTAGTGGAATCAATGATTAGCAGCCCGTTATTTCCACAGTTATTATTACTTTTTTTTCACCTTGTAAAATAATTTTTTCTCAACTAACATTTGTTATTACTAATGTATAGGATCTTGGGCCCTATACATAATATACATATATTTATATATATATATATATTCTTTGCAAAAAATATTAATTGAGAGAATAATACTGTAAAATATATAATAAAATATTGAAATATATCGAATATTATTGATAAAATATTTTAAAATTATTAAAAAATATTTTATTTTTTGATACGGTACATAATATATTAAATATATATTGAATAAATTCGAATATTAAATATGAATATAATATAAATATATAGCCCATTTAAAACTAGTTGTGCTCGATAGATTATCATCAGGAAATTTAGTAAACTTTGATTGCTTTTTTTTTTCTTTTTTTGGATCTTGATAAAAAAGAAGGATTCAATAAAAGACTAAAAGAGTTCTAGAAAATGAATAAGCCTAGGAAAGTTGTTTTCGAGTCGCTTTGTTACGTAAAGCAAAACCTAAAAATGTGTTCCTAGAATATAGGCCCTGAAATATATATTAATTGCACGCCATTCCAGGAAAATTTGAACTTTTGCTTTTCGATTGTATTGATTGTAAAACATGATCTAAGACTCGTAAGATAGAGTTCGGCTTGTGTGGGTGTTTGAATCGTCTGATTAAATAGGATCATTTTAAATATTATAAAATTAAAAGATAAATAGATATGAACAAATTTATATGAATGATCGTGGCTCGTTTTGAGTTAATTTTCTTACGTAACTTGTTACAGTAAAATACTCAATGAATCTATCACAATTAACGATGACGAGGTAATTGAATTGAACTGCCTGTTGACAGAGGAATGAGAAGGAGACCATGTTATAAGTCGGCGAGGAACTGGGGTGGGCCCCACTGTGGGGAGGATTACTATAAGTAAGTGGGAAGTGGAAGAATGGGGACCAACGAAGTGGAGGCTGGGTTGGTTTGGACATGGCCTGGATGGCTGGTGTGTGTGTGTGTGTGTGTGTGTGGGGTCCATATAAAAAGAACTAGTTGCAATCCACGCCAAAGTGGGTCCCCACACTAAGAAAACACAGGCACTTCGGGGTCCGTCCCTCCCCCCTGTCCCCAAATGAAACCGTTACACAGACATTATACAGTGAAACTGGAAATAAATAAATAAAAATTAAATAATGAGGTTTTTTTTTTTTTTTTTAAATTTTAAAGACAAGAGGAAAGGTTATTAAGTTTTTATTACATGAAGATAAAATGCATTTATCTGTCGTGCAAGCCAACCTCAACATCAGCAGATGTACATCTCTCTCTCTCTCTTTCTTTCTCACTTTCTCTCTCCAGGTGATGGATTGCTTTATATATTGAATTGAGGAGGGGGTTGGCTCTTAAATTTCCATACTTTGCATGACACCATCTTCCACTTATCTCTCTCCTTCAACTTTCTCTCTCTAAAACACTTTCAAAGCAAAAGAAAAGCTCTCAAATCTTGAAGTTAATTTACAGTGTGATCATTTCATGTTATAATGGATCACTCACCTGCTCAACACCAGGTAATTAATCCACTACTTTACGTATATATGCATATACGTACCGGATCGTAAATATAAGCTTTGTTTCTTGCTTCATGAATTTTGAAAAAAAAAAAAAAAGGGGTGAAACTGATCTTTGATCTATTTTCTGAGATTAATTTAGGATAAATATAGTTCCTGTCTAATTAATCACGTGGGTTTTATTTTTCCTCCTTTCTTCCCTCTTCTTCTCCATTTTCTACTCAGCCAAACAAGAAGATTAATTGGGTAAATTTTTGTTTTGACTTAATCCTGTGCGCCTAGTTCATCTTAATTTGAAATAAGACCTATATATATAGATAGGTCAGATCAATTTAAAGAGGCAAATAATTAAAGACAACTAATTAATCTCCCACTTAATTACAGACTACAGTTGTTGTAAAGTAAACCCACTAAGAATAAACAATTAACCTTAATTAATACAAAGTTGAAGCTTGTAGTACTATAGATAGCGATTTACCAGTTCAACTAGCTCCTAATTAATTAATTTTCCTTTTTTTTTTTTGGGCAGGAAATGATGAATACAAATTCACTGGAAAGCATGTTAATGGGCAGCACTCCAATATCACAGCAAGTGCAAGATCCAAACAGTACAAGGAAGCCAAGACCACAACCAGAACAAGCCCTGAAATGTCCGAGATGTGATTCCACCAACACCAAGTTCTGTTACTACAACAACTACAGCCTCACCCAACCCAGGTACTTCTGCAAATCCTGTAGAAGATACTGGACCAAAGGTGGGACCCTCAGGAATGTTCCTGTGGGCGGCGGCTGTAGGAAGAACAAGCGATCCTCATCCTCCGTTTCCACCTCATCTTCAAAAAAGTCATCACCTTTGATCAACCCCAACCCTCCGATCATCTCCGCTGCTGCTGCCGCCGCCACCACCACTGCTAATTCCTATGATTCGAATGACTTGACCCTTGCATTTGCCAGGCTTCAAAAATCATGTACTAGCTCATTGATCTTTGACCATCATGATCTCGTCGGCCCAGAGGGGTTCTCTAGTTTTCTCCAAACCCAGAGCAATTTCCATCATCAGAATCAGAGTAACATGTACAGAAATTATGGATTCGATGATCATGACGGGTCGGGAAGGATCGAAATGGGGTTCGAGCAATATGAACCGGACCATGATCATCTGAGTAATGCAACTACTCAGGCAGTGACTGTTACTACAATGAAGCAAGAGGTGGTCGGTGTTAATAACAATAATGAGAGCAAGATCTTGTGGGGATTTCCACGGCAGATGAATGATGACAATGGAGGTAATAGAGATATTAATATAAATAATAATTATAAAAACAATGATTATAATTATAGTGTGGGGGATCACATTGTTGATCTTAACAATTCGTCTGGAGGAAGATCAGAAAGCTGGATTAGTGGGATTAATTCTTCTTCTTGGCATGGACTTCTTAATAGCCCATTAATGTAGTAGCTACCTAGAATTAATTACTGGACACACCCTCGTACTCAAAATTTTTTTTTTTTTAACTTTTCTACTTTTTAGGGTTTTTTTAAAATTATTATTTACATTTTTTTTCTCTAGAATCAAACAGTGCTTAATTTATGGTTTTTGGGTTTGTAAGGTGTAATTGGATTTGTACTAATTATGAAAGAAAGAATAGTTTGATTCAAATGGGTCATTGTTATTTTGATTTTTGATTTCTGATTTATTTTTATTTTTTTAGTTGATGTGATTAATTACTGTTTAATTAGGGTATAATTGGCTCATAATTAGTTAACTAGATAAGATTTTTCCCTGTTAAGTAACTATGACTTGTTCATCCCAAGTTAACCAACTAATTATTAATTGGAAAAACTAAATTTGGAATTTTGGAGGTAGAAATTCTTGAAATCTACTATTATAATATATATCATATAATATTATAAAAGAATAAGGAAAGAGTGGGAATGAGAGTCCCCTTTCATAGTATCGGTACAGTCTAAAAGAAAAGAAAAGAAAAGAAAAGAAAAGAAAAGAAAAGAAAAGGAAAGAAAAGAAAAGAAAAGAAAAGAAAAGAAAAGAAAAGAAAAGAAAAGAAAAGAAAAGAAAAGAAAAGAAAAGTAAAGAAGAAAAGAAAAGAAAAGGGGTTGTGGTTTGTGGTTGTGTTTTTCAAGAAATTCTGCCATGACTGACTGCATCTAGTTTTCAAGTAAATTCCTTCATAATATATAAAAATACAAATTGCTTATTCAATTCGTTTAGTGGATATATATAACTGTAACCTCTTATAATATATTATAGTAAATTTATTTATTTATTCATTTTTCATTGGAATAGAGAAAAATAGAGCTGAAAGCAAGCACCAATTTCGGTATAGATTTGTCTAAACACACATTACCAGACACCAAATCTAACCTAAGATTTGAGCGTGAGGAAATTTAGTCAGTGATCTTGTTTGAAAAACATTCACTTCAACTTGAACATGTTCTTTGCATATTTATATTATATTATATTATATACTTGTTTGTCGGCTTGTTATTTTATTATTATTTTATATTCTTAATTTGGTAATGGAGACTGGAGAGATTCGATTGGTCAATTTGTTAATTGTGGCTGGTAATTTTTGTTAGTTAAGAAAAACAAAATAAAATAAACCATTTAAAGGAAAAGGACGTCAAAGACCTCTTAATTAAGCACTAATAACTTGCCATGCCCAGTATTTTGTTTATATATAAACCTAAGTTAAGTTAAGTTAAAATATGTTAAGCTTAATCTTCATTTGGTTTAACTTATTTTATATTGGACCCAACAAATCTAATTTATGTCCAAAAAGAGCCTTAAAACCTTATCTTTATCTTTACATTTTGATACATTTTGAATTGCAAGCAAAATTTCCTAACCTTTTTTCAATCTGTTTCCATATTACTTTTATAAAAGGAAGATCCCGATTAGTTTGCCGCTCGAAACAACCCAAAATCAAATGCCAGAAACTAAGGGTGTGCAACAGACGGTCCAGATATATCTGAAAATACCCGGATCCGATCCGATCATTTGGTTCGGATCTGGTTACCCAGTTTTTCTTACTAATAAAAGGTGTATTATCTCCATATACTACAGCCTGTGATATGGACTCTTATTCACTCGGTGGGCTTGTCGTATGTGAACTCACACCTCCGAAAAGGGTTCTCTTTGCCGTACCACAGTAATTTTATGACAAGCTTTGTAAATATTCTGATCAACACGATTTCCCTGGTTGATTTCCAGGTGAAGTGGGTGCTTGATTTCCAGCCTGTGATGGGGTTTTTTCAACGTTTAGCAAAATTTCTTCTATTTAAAACACGAGTTTTCAACATATCTTAACAGTTACGAGGGACGCCTAATGAAAAGTTTCCTAAAACACTTAAAACATGAAGAATCCAACTGAAGATCAATCTCGGATTTTCTTTGGAAAATGGATGATAAAACCAAACAGAGAAAATTGTTTATAATTTTATGATCTAGGCTTCTCCTTCTTTTCCTTGAAAAGGGCCAAAAGAGAAACACCTGAAACTTTGACCACCTTAAATCTAACTCCGGGAATATCACCAACTGCATGACCCTTCCTACCGAACCCAGCAATCAGAACCTCATCCTCCTACACATAACCCCACAAATTATCATTATGTGATCAAAGAATAATATAAATCCTACAATTTCTCTCTTATAAAATACTAACGTTTTCTTCAATATAGTTCAAGCAACCATCATTAGGAACAAAAGCAGCAATCTTCTTCCCATTCTTGATTAGCTGCACCCGAGCACATTTTCTAATAGCAGAGTTAGGCTGTTTTGCCTCAATACCACTGCACAAATTTAACAGGAGCAATATTTATTACAACACAATTCGCTTCATAAGGAGAAAACATTGAAGAAACAGGTAAGAAGATTTGAACCTATATTTTTTCAAGAACAATGCCTTTAGCATGGGAAGACCCAGCAAAGGGCTTCTTCCATTCGTTTCCAAGATGGGACTTCTTGTACGACTTATCAGCCCACCTTTGCCTTATACGGTGGGACATAAGTTTACGAGCAGCTCCCATTCCACGTGTCTTCCTGTAAGAAATTGCAGTGATTTATAAGATTCATTGAATAATGGAAAAAGGTACTATGAACTTGACTTCATATTGAATATGATGTTTGAAATCTTCTATGTAGTATCTAATGACAAGAGTGGCAGAGTCTAGCTAGGTTCTTATATATACTCTAATCCAAATTCTAAATCATCCTCTTGTAAATTTTACAAGACAGGATTTGATATAGCGGTTGTACATGACTTTTAGTAAATTTTTGTTGACATTCAATTCAGTTTCAGGAGAGTTTCAATTTCCAAACAATTGACTGGTTTCTTCAAAAGCAATAAAATTACAGTCGCAATGCATTCGATTGAACCATTGCTCGGAAAATTCGTAAGAAAATCATTCCACTCCAGAAAAAATTACGGAAAATAGTAACTATCAAAAATTGATTTCAATCAGGTGATAATTCGATTGACGTACACTACATTTTCTAACAGCAGATAGCCACATTCAGCCCTAACAAATAGAAAATAAATTTTTTTTTTCTTTCTCGGAAAGTTAATATTTTCCATCCAACCAAACAAAAGATACGAAAAGAACCAAAAGAGAGAGAATACTTACCCCATGATGACTGTAAGAGGGCTTTTCCACTTGCAGGATAGATTTCAGAGAGGATGAGGGAGGTAAGGGGAAGAAGGAACAGCGAGAGTGAGGGAGAAGAAAACCCTAACTTTATGGGCTCCAAATACTCTTATTTGGGCTTCTCTGAGTAAAATCGGGGCAGGGCTTTTCTGTTTCAGGTTATCCCAGTGACGTCCGGCCAATTACCGTGTCCGTCCTTATTTCTAAAACTATTGTTTTCTTTTTTGTTTTATTTCTATGAAAATATAATGATAACATATTGTCTATAATTGGAAAATAGCCGCCATTCATTCCGATCCCCTCACTAAGGCTACCATTCGACGGTACCGCTTTCTCCAGGAGCTCTTTATCGTTCTCCGCCAGAATCATAGCCACAGCTGTTTCTGCCGCCTTTCTCCATTGCCCTACCTCCACCGTTAGTCTTCTTAACTCCATTGCCATGTCGGCATTTTCCGCCTCTATTTCCCCCCGTTCTCACCACCTCATCACTTACTTGACCTTTCATTATCTCCACATTATCCTCTAACACCTTTCTTCTACTCCATTTCCTTATTTGCAAGTTGACCCCTTAAATTTAAAATCCTTTAATTCAAGTCCTTTAGCTCCCCATTTTTGCCTCCTCTCTTGCGCTTGGTAACAGCAATCTCTCCTCAAGTTTGACATTCAATTTCCCATTTTCTTCCAAAGCAGCCATCAATTCAACTTCCTTATCCGCCAACTTTCCCTTCAACTCTTCCATTTCATCTTTCGATTTTGCAAGTTCATTCTCTAGTTCAATCTCTTTTCGACCTCTTGCCAGTTTTATTTGCTCAATTAATTCATAAGCACCTTCTATCTTCACTATACTCTCTATTTCTCCTTCCCAATGCTCAATTTGAATAGCTTCCATGAACGATTTCAAACTCTCCGCCTCAAATTGTAGAGAATAAACCTCGGTTTCAAACTCAGATGGATTCCGAACATGTTCGATACTAAAATTTGCAAGATGTGCTCCGAGTTTTCTAACAAGTCCTTCGAGAAATTTAACGCGGGCCCTCGAATAGTCTAACTCGAAAGAAATGGAGTTATAAGCTTCTCTTATTCTCATGTCATCAAATCTCAGCGTTTCCATTATTCTTTTTGCATTTTCTAATTGAATTAGAGTTTCACGAACGAGCCTGTGGGCTTGATGAGTCTGTGATTCTTTACACTCTTTCAAGTGGGTTTTCATGTTTGTTTCCTTCAAAAACAGAGAAGTGCTTCTTCATAAAAATGAGATGTATAATAAGTCATTATCTATGTGCATCTTCATCTTGAATTCAATTTCCCACATACTCTTGGACTTATCTCCATACTATCTCATTTAATATTGTCACGAAAATGAACATATGTCAAGTCCGATGTGCATGAATTAAGTGGGCCTTTGAAACCATGGAATTTATCAACCATTAAATATCTACTTTACTCAATACTCATCCATAAGAATGAGTAAAATTTTAAATTTTAAATAGTTAATAATAAGTGAATTAAATTTAGATAAATTATAATGAATTATTAATTATTTATATTATTATTTATTGATTTATTAATTAAAGATATAATTTAAATAATTATTAACTCATTATATTTTAAAATTAGTCCTAATCTTTTGCTGTAATTGATTAATTTATATGTAAATCTTAATTAGAAGGAAAAAAATAATAATAATAACAAACATTGAAATGTTTTAATAACATAAACTATTCAAGATGATAAAGAAAAACGTGAAAATTATTTTTTGAGTGGATGTGCCACCTTTTTGGTAGGTTTCAATTTCCAAACCATAAATTATGGTGTGGAAGAAGATCCTACGGCTAAATCCTTTTAAATTTATTTAGGATTTTTTTTTTTGGAAAGTTACAAAAAAAAATGAAAAAGAAAGTATATGTGAAAGTAGTTGCATTTGAGGTCAATCAAATATTGATTTTAAGATTGTTTACTTCGAGAAAATTTGCCGACATAAATTTAAAAAATTATGAGAATTTAAATACATTTTTATGAAATATATTTTTTAAAAAATATAATAATAAATATAGATGTGTCAGAAAATTAAAATAATTTATATATTATATTAAAAAATATATATATTAAAAAAATTTATAAATAAGTAAAAGATTAAAGTTAATTTAGATTTTTTTTTTTCGACATATCTATTAACGAGATAATTAACTAACATCTTTGTTAGTTATTACTCGATCCCTATCATTTAACTGATATCTATTAACGAGATAACGATTCCCTTGAATTTTATATGCAAAAATACGTCTTGTATTCAGCCAAGTTTAATTATTACTCGATCGAAATTTATATTTAATTTGTCATTTAATTGTTTAGTTTTAATGAATCAATTTAATTATCACTAACCGACTTATATTTATTTTGAATGTGTAAACCAATCACCTTCGATCACATATCCGAAAAATTCTAGTATCAATACATATATATAATATATATCGGATTCCGCAAGAAGATTTGAGGGTGAAAATTTCTTAAAATATACTTATATTCCAAGTATTTTTAAAAGGAATTGCGTCTTGTAACCCTATCATATATGTATATATATTCATGTAAATATAAAACTAAATTTTCTTGAAACTTATCGAAAGTTTAATATCTTTTATGTCTATCTAAAAACAATCCCGAAAACTGATTTAATATCAGTAATAGAGATAAATTAGTGGATTTTTGATAAATTCATCGGGCCAAAATTTGATTATGGGAAGATCGATTCACATTATGAATTTACTTTTTTGTTTTAAAAAAAAAAGTTTTTTTAAAAAATAATTTGGTTTGATTAGATATAAACCACCATTTTTCATCACTTATACGTGTACTTGAAGTTATTAACTATAAGCAATGAGTTGAAATTGACATGCAAGCTTAAATTTATCTGCCGACAGTTTTCTAGCATTAGACTTTAAGAATAAATGGAAGACAACATCATCACAGTGCTGAGACACACAAATTTCCCATCCATCGTCTTAAAAAAAAAAATTAAAACATAATTTTTTAAAAAAAAATTAATTAATTTTCTTATTTTTATTTTTTAAATCTAGATAATTTTAACTAAACTTAGCCTATTATGAAAAATTATATCACTTTATTTAAAATAAAAAAAAAAACAAAACAAAACAAAAATTTCAAACCATATAATAATACACTACTATTAGTAAAAGACCAAGCACCCTTTAGATTTATATTTAGTCCGAAGTCTAGATATTAATTTGAGTAAAAAGGTAATTATTAAAAAAAACATAATATCTCATGATAAATATCTATAAATTAAACAACGAAGTGCCTAATAGCTTTTCTATACACCTATCAAATTATCATCCCACCTTCTCCTCTCAAATACATCCACACAGGTAACAAATCTCAAGAAGAAGAAGAAGAAGAAGAAGAAGAAGAAGAAGAAGAAGAAGAAGAAGAAGAAGAAGAAGAGATCATGAGAACTAGTAACCACTTGATAGGACTACTAAACTTCCTAACCTTCCTCCTCTCAATCCCAATCCTAGGAGGAGGAATATGGCTAAGTAGCGTGGCCAACAAAACGGACTGCCTCAAATTCCTCCAATGGCCGCTTATCGGGATCGGAATCGCAATCATGGTCGTCTCATTATCCGGTTTTGCTGGAGCTTCTTACCAGAACATCAGCTTAATGAGGATATACCTAATTGCCATGTTCTTCATCATAGCCGCTTTGATCGGGTTCATCTTTTTTGCTTATGTCGTTACGAGTAAAGGGTCCGGGCGAGCCGTGATGAATAGTGGCTATTCGGATTATTATTTGCAGGACTATTCGGGTTGGCTGGCCAAGCGAGTAGAGGATAATCGCTATTGGGTGAAGATTAGTTCTTGTATCAGAGATTCTAAGGTTTGTAAGAAGATAGCAAGAAGTAGTAGCAGTGGAGTTCCGGAGACTGCTGATATGTTTTATCTAAGGAAACTTACTCCTATTGAGGTATGCCTAATAATTATAATTATAATAATAATAATTATTATTATTTAAATTTTCTCTATTTTACTAATTATCGGATTCGCTTACTTGTACTGAAAATTGGGGTTGCTTGTTTATTTTATTTTATTTTGAACTTAAAGGGAATGAATATTCAATTTCTGGACAAGTTGCCTAGGCAAAAAATAATAATAATAATAATAATAATAATGAAGAATAAAAGTTTAAAGATTTGACAGAAAGAGATTATTACAATTTGGCATTTGCACGAGAAATTTTCACTTTCTTGTTTGGCTCCTTTTGAGAATTATGTTCTTTTCTCACTAACATTTGGAGATTGCATTGTCTTCTTGTCCTCCTTTTCTGTCCTCTTTTTAGTTGGAATCTCAATATGAATATGCCATAGAAACTAGATAGAGTTTTCTTTGTTCCTTGACAACATTGAATTACTTAAATAATATGCTTTCGTAATTTGTTGTATTTACAGTCTGGTTGTTGCAAACCACTGATGGCATGCGGTTACACATACATAAACGAGACGTATTGGGATGCCGGAGGCAGCTCAGTCGTGGTAGACTCAAGCTGCGGCCAATGGAGCAACGATCAAAACCAGCTTTGCTACGCATGTTACTCTTGCAAAGCAGGGGTGCTTGCAAGCCTTAAAAGGAGTTGGAGAAAAGTGTCGATAATTAACATCGTGGTGGTAATCATACTGGTTATAGCTTATGTGATTGGTTGTGCTGCGTTTAGGAACGTTCGCCGGATTGATAATCATGAACCGTATGGCGAGGCTCGAATGGAGAAGTCCCGGCCTACCATGTTTGATACTTAAATAAAGATGGTTAAGTAGTATAACTGTTGTTCTTCATATAAAATATATGTATTTAGGTTTTCAGCATTTGTTGTTAACTCACTTTCTAAGGCTTGCATTTTGCTCAATATTGATTTCTAGACATGAATTTGGGTTTCGTGTCGGTTTTTTTTTTCTCCTCTAATTAAAAGGATGATTTTTTTAGATGAGTTCGGCCTACCGGAAACCTATCAACATAATCAGAGATATTAGTTTTACGTATCATATCAAATTTATATATAATTGTGATCACTCGGTCTATGATAAATTAAGTACATCCTAAAATTTTTCAATCAATAGAGCAGAATCAATCCAACCAGAAAAAAAAAGAAGCGGACTTCTCTAATATATATATATAAGCTCACCTTGTTACAACAGCAAATCATCTGCTTCACACCAAGAGTGAAAGCAAGCAAGGCATGTTCACGGGTCTGACCGTCCTTGGAGATACCAGCTTCAAAACCACCAGTGGTGGAGTAAATGATGAGGACAGCACAGTCGGTCTGTGAGGTTCCGGTAATCATGTTATCGATGAAATGGCTGTGTCCAGGAGCTTCAATGACAGTGCAGTGGTACTTGGTGGTCTCAAATTTCCACAAGGCAATATCGATGGTACTACCATGTTCAAGCTCGCCTTGTGCTTGTCGAACACCCAGGCATACTTGAATGACCTCTTGTTCATTTCAGCAGTCTCCTTTTGAACCTCTCAATGACACGCTTGTCGATACCTCCTAGCTTGTAGATCAAGTGACCAGTAGTGGTAGACTTGCCGGAGTTGACATGGCCAATGACCACAATGTTGATGTGAACCTTTTCCTTACCCATTATAGAAGCTTAGTAATCTGAAATCAAAAGGTGCAACAAAATTTTGTTACTAATTCTAGAACCACGAGGATAATAGTTAAATGAACATATACTACCAAGGAGTAATTTCTCAGTAACTTACAGAAAGAGAAGTACTATTGTGTTCAAATATTTATGCACTATAAGATAAATTCACAAGCAGGATGCATAAGGATAATTCAAGTTTCCACAGGTCAAAGAACCTCTTTCCCGAGAATGCTTACTCAAATGAAAGCCTCTCTGGATGGTGTTCACGTACAGCAGTTATCATAAACAAACATTGTCCTCCATATCTGAAGAAAAAAATAACATGAAGGAAGAAGTTGAAACATTCGAAATCCTGTTTTTTACACGAAGTTATCAATTTAGCATCCTTGAAGCGGAAGGGATAAGAGGACAGAGCTTGAAAGAAACGAAAACTGAGCTCCATGGATCCGCAGATTCAAATACTTCACTGCAGGCTTCAAAATGTGGATGAGGTTAGCAAAAATTTAGGTTTTTTATTCTAGCTTTTTATTGGAGGGGATGCTAATTAGATAGCTGTAGATTGATTGATTTGGGTAATTTTACATTGAGCATAGAATTATCAGGGTTTTGGAGCTAGTTGGAGGAGTCATGGATGAGCTCACGTTAGTATAGTGAGTTCATGCAATAAATCAACCTCTCTTTCTCTCACCCGTTCGTCATCTTAAAATGGTTCTGATGGTAAGTTGAAGGAAAAAAAATCAAAACTGCAAGTGCTTAGTTGTGAATTTGCCCTCCCAAGCATTTTGTTGCGATTGAAAGTTGTTTCTTTCTTTCAGAAAATTTCGGTAATTTATTGCTGGAAAATTTTGCTTCTAAAAATTCGCAACAGGGCTGGTTGTTGCCCTGCAACTGACATTGCAGAGTGAGATAAAAAACACTTGTGAATACCGTCCGTTTGCGAAGTAGTTCGAGAATAACTAATGAAATTTGTTATATGGTTAATCAAGCAGAAAAACTTGAAAAAACGATCAAGTACGAGGCTTAAAAGCTAATTCAGTATTCATCAAAATAGAAAATACTACAGGAAGGCTCAAATATCATAAACTCCCTCAAATTGGGTATCGGTTACATTAATTCACACACTTTAAACTCTTAAAACCACGTCTGTTAAGCAAATTACTACTACTTGCAAAAGATAAAAAAAAAAATCCCCATTTTCATAATCCTTGCCAAATACACATCCCAATATCTATATATTGTTCTTTATATATATATAAGCCTATGTTTACATGTATGTTGTTTCTATTGTTTCCTCTGACTCATTAAAGTGATATAGGGCCAAAAAAAAAAAAAAAACTGAAACAGTTGGTCTTCTTCAACTTTCCATGGTCAACCATATGATATTGATTCAAACCAGAACATGGAAAGCAATGATATTAGAAACAGAATGATCCTATACGCAAAACAAGCTATTCCACACCAACTGGACAAACATTCCGAATAATCTCTAAAGTACATTTTGAAATTGAAGGAACTATTTGCAAAATGAACCAGTCTGTTCTACCTATGAATATTGAGTTTAAGCATCCCCATCAATTTGCATTTGATAATCATCGGTCGTTTGTTTCATTCCATCGAGGTGAGAAATCACATATTCAAGTTTCTTGCAACAAATTTCATTAGTTATTCTCGAGCTATAATCGCACTTCTCGAATGGACGGTATTCACAAGCGCTTTTGATCTCATCCCGCAATGTCACTTGAACGTCCTAATTGTTTCCATAAAGACAGAACAACAAGCCGTGCTGAGAATTTTTATAAGCACAATTTTCCATCAACAAAATGCTGAAATTTTATGAAAGAAAGAAACAACTTTTAATCGCAACAAAATGCCTGGAAATTTGAAAATAAGCCAATGTTGTGCAAATTCACAACTAAGCACTTGCAGTTTTGATTTTTTTTTCCCCTTCCAACTTATCCTCATAACCATTTTAAGATGACAAACAGACAGAGAAGGAGACCTTGATTAATTGCATGAACTCACTACACTGATTATTGATGGAATCTTTTCTAGGACCAGAGGGGTTAGCAAGCTCATCCATGACTCCTCCAGCAAGCTCCAAAACCCTAATAATTCGCTGTGCAATGTAAAATTACCCTAATCAATCGATCTACAGCTATCTAATTAGCATCCCCTCCAACAAAAAGCTAGAATAAAAAACCTAATTTTTGCTAACCTCCTCCACATTTTGAAGCCGCTGCAGTGAAGTATTTTGAGTCTGCGGATCCATGGAGCTCAGTTTTCGCTTCTTTCGAGCTCTGTCCTCTTATCCCTTCCCGTTTCAAGAATGCTAAATTGCTGACTTCGTGTAAAAAAACAAGACTTCGATATTCGATATTTCAGTTCCTTCCTTCCTGTTATTTTTTTTCTTCAGATATGGTATAACAAAGTATTAGAAATCCAAAAATCAACATCAAACGAGTTATTTACTAGCAAATCCATCTGCTAGAAACGAAAGATTTTAAACATAGAAGAAAAAGAAATACACGAATTACGTTTTATAAAGAGTGCAAAAGCATTTTCACTTTCTCGCAGGATAATACGAAAAACAAAAACTAAATCACAGAACATGCAAGAGTATCCAGATCCAAGCCTTCACAGATCGAATAGACGAAACCTAGTACGAAAATTCATCAAGGAAAAAAAAATGAAAAATGAAAACTACGATTTCAAGTAGCATTAAAATCCATAAGTCAACGAAAATCCAGAATCATACACAGCATGAGAGTACATAAATCAGAATCTGAGGGAGGAGAAAGATTACCTGGCTCGCGGATGAGTCTATCTCGCCGACAGAAGAATGGATTTTTTAGAGCGAGAGGAATGAAAATAGAGTTAAAGAGTGAGGAATAAAATGAAGCAGCATCTCACTCTAAAGGTGGAGAGGAGACGCGTAAGGTTTGGTTGGGTTTCTTTCTCCACTGTTAGATATTCAAGTATTTAATCTGACGGTTGTAAGCTTCATTCGCCTCGGTAGATGGATGAGCCCGTTACGTGCACACATTCGCGCAAGGTTTTGTCACTTGTTTGTACCGTAATGACCCTTGTGCACTTAATGTTAGAGGTATTTAAATAAGCCGGAGGTGCGGTCCATGTGGGTTTTTTTACTATTATTTAGGGCCGTTCGGTTTGTTTGATAAAAATTAATCTTTTGAGCTTATTCCAAGTTAGGCGGGGTTTGTGGGATGAGTTTAAAATTTGGCTCGTGAACCCAATTATTTTTTAAATTAAAAATAAAATAATTTTTTTTATTAAATAAAAATTTCATTACATATTAATAAATAATATATAAATTATTTCATCAATAAAATTTTCTAATATTAAGGAGAAAAAAACGAAATCTAAAAAAAAAAAAAAATAGAGTGAGAGAGTGAGCAATTAGAAGAATAAAGATTAAAAAGACAAGAGAGTGAGAAAATTTGTGATAAAAAATTAGAATAAGAGGAAGATATTTATACAAAAAATTCTAGAGGGAGAGAGAGAGGGGATAAGATTTAAAAACTAATATGGGTGGGAGACAAAATAAAAGAAATAAATAATAATAATGATTAAAATAAATAAATAAAATTTGAAATATATGGACTCCCTGATTCAATTGGGCTAGCCTATCAAGCTTGAAATCATGCTCAAGCCCAACCCTTATATAAGAGACCGGCTAGACCAGACTTCGGGCCGAGTTTTTTTTGATGGGACATGGGTTGACCCAAAAAATCTGGCTCGTTTTGAGACTTCTACTTAATGTTAATGAATTATGAGGTGTAAAGGGATAAAGAAGGGACATCCTCTTTTGCTTTATGGTTGGGTTGTTTAGACCGTGTGGTATGAGAATAGATATAATATGAAAAAAATGTTTCGTGAAACCGATTTTTTTTTTTAAAAAATGTAGAATTAGTGGAATTGATAGTAATTTTTTGATCGATTCTATCTATTATTTATTTCCATTCTCTCTATACAAATTGATAAAATCATTTTTCGTCAAAATACAGAGGGTTAAATTATTATTTTGGTCTCTCTACTTGCGTATTTTTTCCAATTTTGGTCCATTAACTTTTGTTTGACTCAATTGAGTCCTTTAATTTTCCTTTTTTATCCTTAGTCCTTTAGGTTGAAAAGATAAAAGAGAAATATAAAAATATTCTAAAACTTGCACTTAACTCTTATAAAACAAAACTTTACATTTTCTTCTTCTATTTGTTATTATTTTTGTTGTTGTCGCAACCATCGCCATCCTACCACCACCATTCCCCACTGCCCTAACTTCATCGTTGACGCAACCCCACCTTGTCCCCCACCGCCGTCAATGGTGGCGGCAAGTTAGAGTGATGACGACAACAACAACGGTGGGGGTGGATCGACGATGGCAGTGATGGCAATAGCGACGACAATAGTGATAGAGGTGGAGCGACAAGTGGCAACAGAGATGGCAGAGGAAGTGTGGCGGTGACAACAGCGAAGTTGGGGCGACGACAACAACAGAGGTGGGTCGGCATCGGCAACAAAGGTAGAGTGGAAGGCGGGGTTGGAGGTGGAGCGGCGGCAATAACGACGGTGATAGGATACAAATGAAAGTTAATGAAAAAAAAGATGAAGAATTTTGTTTGATAAAAGTTAAGTGAAGATTTTTAGAATATTTTCATTTTTTTTAATTTTTTTATCTTTTCTATCTAAATAATTAAAATATGATAAAAAAAATAAAAGTTAAAAGTATCAATTAAATAAAAGTTAAGAGACGAAAATGAAAAAAAAAAACATATAAATAAAGAGACTTAAACAATAATTTCACTAATACATAATAATTCCACAAAGTAATTAAAATCGAACCAAATAATTGAAAATAATTCTTTCTCAATTCAACAGTAGATTAGAATTCTTGAATATATAAATTGCTATTGAGGTATGCATAATAATTACTATTATTATTTAAAGAGATTATTTTTAAAGATATAATTCTCTCGATATTTTTTTTGCTAAATACCCTATATCCCTATTTGGAGCCCTCGATTTGGGTTCATGGTCCAAGATATCAGATTGAGAACTTGATTTGAGTTCTCGGTCTGCGATTCCAGAATAGAGAGTTTTAGTCTCTGTATTAAAATATCCACTTTCGAATCCATAATGTATAGAGTTTAAGTGTCTAAGTCCACGTATAAGGCTACTTAATATTGTTTAAGTTCAACGACATGCACATACTGGATATATTCTCCCAAGTAGAACTTACATGCCATTGTGCCATTCTCATTACATAACTACAACTCAAAAGTTAATCGTGTTAGACCATAATAATAAAAATTTAAGATATGTCAAGACTGACATCTCACATGTCGGTAATATTTAAACATTAGATTTTGAACCATAAAGTAGAACCTTTCATCAATATAAAGGTCGAACTATTCTATCATGACCTAATAAACAAACATTAGACTTCGAATCCAAAGTTGAAACTTTCATCATTCCTAAAGGTCGAACCTAATGTTTAAACACTAGACTTCAAACCTAAAGTTGAACCTTTCATCATTCGACCTAAAGGTTGAACTTAATGTTTAAACATTAGATTTCGAACCTAAATTTGAACATTTCATCATTCGACCTAAAGGTCGAACCATTCTATCATAACCTAATGTTTAAATATTAAACCTTTTATCATTCGACATAAAAGTCGAACCATTCTATCATAACCTAATGTTTAAACATTTGACCTTTCATCATTCGGCATAAATGTCAAACCTATCATGACCTAAAGTTTAAATATTAGACTTCAAACCTAAATATTGAATCTTTCATCATTCGACCTAAATGTTGAACCTTTCTATCATGACCTAATGTTTAAACATTAGACTTCAAACTTAAAGTTGAACCTTTTATTATTCAACCTAAATGTCGAACCATTTTATCATGACATAATGTTTAAACATTAGACTTGGAACCTAAAGGGTTGAACCTTTTATCATTATACATAAATCTCAAACATTTCTATCATGACTTAATGTTACTCGAACTTAAAGGTTGAACCTTTCATTATTAGACCTAAATGTTGAACATTTCTATCATGACCTAATATTTAAACATTAAACTTCAAACTAAAAGGTTGAACTTTTCATCATTCGACCCTAAAATTGGTTGAACCTTTCTTCATTCTACCTAGAGGTCGAACTTTCAATTATTATTTAATGTTTAAACATTATACTTTCTATCATGACCATTGTTTCAATATTAGACCTTTCATCATTCGACCTAAAGGTCGAATCATTCTATCATGATTAATGTTTAAACATTAGACTTCGAACCTAAAGGTCAAACCTTTCATCATTCAACCTAAATGTCAAACATTTATATCATGATCTAATATTTAAATATTAGACTTCGAATCTAAAGTTGAACCTTTCATCATTCAACCTAAAGGTTGAACCATTCTATTATGACATCATGTTTAAACATTAGATTTTGAACCTTAACGGTTTAACCTTTCATCATTAGACTTAAATGTCGAATATTTCTATCATGACCTAATGTTACTTCAAATCTAAATGGTGGAACCTTTTATTATTAGACCTAAATGTCGAACTTTTTTATTATGACATAATACTTAAAAATTAGATTTCGAACATAAAAGTTGAACCTTTAATCATTTGACCCTAAAATTAGTTGAACTTTTAATCCTTCGACCTAAAGATCGAACTTTCTATAATGACCTAATGTTTAAATATTAGATTAAAACTCTCTATTCTGATATCCCAAATCGAGTTCCCGATCTGAGATCCCATATCGGGAACTCCAAATAGAGTTCACGGCCAGGACTCCCTGACCGAGAACTACAGATCGAGATCTCGGTTCGGAATCCCAGATCGAGAACTCGATCTAGGTTCCCAATTTGTGTATCTCAAATCGAGATCTCACATGTCTCTCACATGTTGGTATGTGCATTTCAGACTAACATCTCACATGTCGATCCAATCGTGCATCTACCGTTGAGAAAGAAGAAAGAAAATGTGCATCCGCCATCAAAAGAAGAAAGAAGGAAGAAGGAAGAAGGAAGAAGAAAGAAAAAGGAAAAAAGATGAATTAAATGGTAATTGTTTTTTTTATTAAATAAATAAATAAAAGAAAAATAAAAGCATTTATCAAAAAAATTAAGAAGAAAGGTAAAAAATAAAAAAAGTTTTGAAAAAAAAGTATTTAACTAAACATCCCTTATTTAAATCTGCTCTATTTTAATACTTATTGGATTCATTTATTTGTGCAAAAAATTGGGGTTACTTATTTATTTATTTATGCTCAATGAACTTTAAAAAGGGAATGAATATTCAATTTCTGGAGACCTTGAAGAGGCCAAAAAAAAAAAAAAAAAACGGACAAAACAGGATAAAAGTTAAAAGATACTAGTGATGGAAAGAGAGTATTACAATTTGTTATTTGCACTTAATTTTGTTCTTTGCTCACCAACATTTGGAGATTGCGTTGTCTTGTCCTCCTTTTTTTGTCCTCTTTTTTAGTTGGAAAAGAATCTCATCATGAATATGAAATAGAGACTTGAGAGAGTTTTCTTTATGCCTTGACAACATTGAATCACTTAATAATATGCTCCTGTAATTTGTTGTATTCACAGTCCGGTTGTTGCAAACCACTCACGGCATGCGGTTACACGTACTTAAAAGAGACGTATTGGGAAGCCGGAGGCGGCTCAGTCATGGTAGACTCAAGCTCCGGCCAATTGAGCATCGATCAAAACCAGCTTTGCTACGCATGTTAACCTCTTGCTAAGCAGGGGTGCTTTTGCAAGCCTTAGAAAGAGTTGGAGAAAAGTGTCAATAATTAACTTCACGGTGTTAATCATATTGGTTATAGCTTATGTGATCAGTTGTGCAGCGCTCAGGAACATCTGCCGGATTAATAATCATGAACTGTATGGCGAGGCTCGACTGGAGAAATCCCGAGCTACCATGTTTGATACTTAATAAAGATGGTTAACTATTATAACTGTTCGTCATGTAAGAGATATGTGTTTAGGTTTTCAGCATGTGTTGTTAATTCACTCTCTAAGGCTTGCATTTTGCTCAATATTGATTTCTAGACATGAATTTGGGTTTTGTGTTTATTATTATTATTATTATTTTTTTTTTTTTTATATTTGATTTGAGAAAATAAAATAAAAAATAAACAAACTTCTTTAATTAGAAGAATAAATATTTAGATAAATTTACTTTATTGATTAATATTATTATAGATATTAATTTTATATATTATATACTGATTATATTAAATTTACAAACGGATATTACTACAGTGAATTAAGTACGGAAGAATCATACTAAAATCCAACGAGAAAAAAAAAAAAAAAAAAAAAAGGAAGAAACTTTGGTGACCGACGTTAACGATGGCCATAGGCCCAGTTTTGTGTCCATCTAATTTGAAGCCGGCCGGACCCACTAATATCATCGTCCTCATCCCTAGACGCAAGCCGACAAAGAAGCCCAAATAAGTGACAAAGCAGTAGCTGCTTTTTCATGCACTGCTTGCTCCACGTTTTCACAGTGGGCTATCACAATCTATAATAACAAGACAACTTGAAAGTTGAAATCTCCACTCACTCTATATTAAAACCCTAATCCCTCTCCAAAATCTCCTCCCCTTCAGTTACATCAGCTTAAATAAGACTCCATTGTCGACTGTTCAAGCAAGCTCTCAATCTGCAAGAGAAACTGAGTGATTGACGGCGAAAGAAATGATGGCTTACAGTTTGAATCCCTGCGAAAATCTCGCATGCAAGTCGATTCTATCGCAGTCGTCGTTCGATCTCTCTTCCGCGAAGTCTCTATTCTACAGTCGCAGCAGTTTCCGCGTCTTCTTCCACTATAACAACAAGCCGCAGCTCGGAGGAGGAGCAGCAGCGAAGAGAAGCACGACTCTTCCGCTCAACCTTCGCTCGCGTTTGCTGCGATTCAACTCCGTCCGCTGCGAGACCGGTGATTCCGGAAATGACGGCGTTTGGAAACCTGGAAAAGTCGGTAAAAGAACGGACTTGAAGAAGATCATGATTCTTGGAGCTGGCCCTATCGTGATAGGGCAAGCTTGCGAGTTCGATTATTCGGGTACCCAAGCTTGTAAAGCGCTCAAAGAAGAAGGTTACGAAGTGGTTCTGATCAATTCAAACCCCGCCACGATCATGACCGATCCTGATTTAGCTGATCGGACCTACATTACTCCCATGACGCCTGAATTAGTCGAGCAAATTCTCGAAAAGGAACGCCCAGATGCTATCTTGCCTACAATGGGAGGACAAACTGCCCTAAATCTCGCCGTGGCATTGGCCGAAAATGGAAGCCTAGAAAAATACAATGTAGAATTGATCGGAGCAAAGCTCGAAGCAATTAAGAAAGCAGAGGATAGAGAGTTGTTCAAGGAAGCAATGAAGAACATAGGGATTAAAACCCCTCCTTCTGGGACTGCTACAACGCTTGATGAATGTGTTGAAATAGCAAATCAAATTGGAGAGTTTCCTTTGATTGTTCGTCCCGCATTCACACTAGGAGGGACTGGAGGTGGGATTGCTTACAATAAGGAGGAATTCGAGTCGATTTGTAAGGCAGGATTGAACGCAAGCTTGACATCTCAGGTTTTAGTGGAGAAATCTTTGTTGGGATGGAAAGAATATGAGCTGGAAGTAATGAGGGATTTAGCTGATAATGTAGTGATCATATGCTCGATTGAGAATATCGATCCAATGGGTGTTCATACGGGAGATTCTATCACAGTTGCTCCAGCTCAAACTCTGACTGATAAGGAGTACCAGAGGCTTAGGGATTATTCAATTGCTATAATAAGAGAAATTGGAGTTGAATGTGGGGGTTCTAATGTGCAGTTTGCGGTTAACCCAGAAGATGGTGAGGTTATGGTGATTGAGATGAACCCTAGAGTTTCAAGATCTTCTGCTTTGGCTTCTAAGGCTACAGGTTTTCCGATTGCTAAGATGGCAGCTAAATTGTCTGTTGGTTATTCTTTGGATCAGATCCCGAATGATATCACGAAGAAAACTCCGGCTAGTTTTGAGCCATCTATTGATTATGTGGTGACAAAGGCAAGTAAAAATTCTAACTTGTCATGAACATTGTTTTGGCCAATAGTATTATTACCAGTTTACCTTGGTGACTTTAGATTTAAATTGTTATGACATATTTATTTAAGAGTTTGCAATCTTAGGCAAACTGGTCCGAATAATTATGAACAATATTGCTCGTTGTTTGAAGCTTATTAAGATATCTTGATCTGGATGCTATGCTGGATTTTATTATATTGGTCCTCATTGTTATTGCTATGCTACTGTTAATTATATCTCTGTGGATGTGCAGATTCCTCGTTTTGCTTTTGAGAAATTTCCGGGTTCTCAGCCAATTCTAACTACCCAGATGAAATCTGTGGGTGAATCGATGGCCTTAGGTCGCACCTTTCAGGAATCTTTCCAAAAAGCAGTCCGATCACTTGAATGTGGCTACTCTGGATGGGGTTGTGCAAAAGTGAAAGAGCTCGATTGGGACTGGGAGCAATTGAAGTACAGCCTCAGAGTCCCTAGCCCGGATCGAATCCATGCTGTTTATGCTGCAATTAAAAAGGGAATGAAAATAGAAGATATCCATGAACTCAGTTTCATCGATAAATGGTTCCTCACTCAGCTTAAAGACCTGGTAGATGTGGAACAGTACCTCTTGGCCCAGACCTTGTCTGATCTGACAAAGGAAGATTTCTATGAAGTGAAGAAGAGAGGGTTTAGTGACAAACAGATTTCATTTGCCACTAATTCAACTGAAAAAGAGGTTCGGTCCAAGCGGCTGTCTCTTGGTGTAGCCCCGGCTTATAAGAGGGTGGATACTTGTGCTGCAGAGTTTGAGGCTAACACTCCTTACATGTACTCGTCCTATGATCATGAGTGTGAATCTGCTCCCACTCAAAGGAAAAAGGTTTTGATTTTGGGTGGGGGGCCCAACCGAATCGGACAGGGTATTGAATTTGACTATTGCTGCTGCCATGCTTCATTTGCTCTACAGGTCCGTTGTCTCATCTTTAACATCTTTAGAAACTCTGTGATTGTATGCATTATTAGATGATCTGGGTTTGTTTCTTTCTTTTCTTTGGCAGAATGCTGGATATGAAACAATCATGATGAACTCGAACCCAGAGACAGTTTCAACAGATTACGACACAAGTGACCGTCTTTACTTTGAACCCCTAACAGTTGAAGATGTAATAAACATCATCGATTTAGAAAGACCAGATGGTATCATTGTCCAATTTGGAGGCCAAACCCCATTAAAACTAGCCCTTCCTATCCAACAATACCTAGACGAAAACAAGCCAAAATCATCCAGCGGAAGCGGGCTTGTTCGTATATGGGGTACATCTCCAGACTCCATAGATGCAGCAGAGGATAGAGAGAGGTTCAATGCAATCCTTAACGAGTTAAAAATTGAACAGCCCAAAGGAGGCATTGCCAAGAGTGAACATGATGCTCTAGCCATCGCTAAGGATATAGGTTACCCAGTGGTAGTCCGGCCCTCGTATGTATTAGGTGGCCGGGCAATGGAAATTGTATACAGTGACGACAAGCTTGTGACATACCTTGAAAATGCGGTTAAGGTGGACCCAGACCGACCTGTTTTGATCGACCTGTACTTATCCGATGCTATAGAAATTGACGTTGATGCATTAGCCGATTCCCTTGGAAACGTGGTGATTGGTGGGATAATGGAGCATATTGAGCAGGCTGGAGTACATTCTGGTGACTCAGCTTGTTCCCTTCCAACTAAAACCATTTCCTCTTCTAGCTTAGAAACAATAAGGGATTGGACTACAAAATTGGCCAGGAGGCTTAATGTGATCGGGCTTATGAACTGCCAGTATGCAATCACATTGGCTGGAGAGGTTTTCTTGCTTGAGGCAAACCCTAGAGCTTCTAGAACCGTCCCGTTTGTGTCAAAAGCGATTGGGCACCCGTTAGCTAAATACGCTTCCCTTGTTATGTCGGGAAAAACATTGCATGAACTGGGTTTCGCTAAGGAGGTTATCCCGAGACATGTTTCGGTCAAAGAAGCAGTTCTTCCGTTTGAGAAATTCCAAGGGTGTGATGTTTTGCTCGGACCCGAAATGAGAAGTACTGGAGAAGTAATGGGCCTTGATTTTGAATTCCCGGTCGCATTTGCAAAGGCTCAGATCGCAGCTGGAAACAAACTTCCACTCTCCGGAACCGTGTTTCTTAGCCTGAACGATTTGACCAAACCTCATCTGGCTAAAATAGCTGGGGTCTTTGTAGAGCTCGGGTTCAGTATTGTTGCGACTAGTGGTACTGCTCATGTTCTTGAACTGGAAGGTCTTCCAGTGGAGAGGGTTTTGAAATTGCACGAGGGTAGGCCCCATGCAGGGGATATAATTGCAAACGGGCAGATTCAGTTGATGGTGGTTACGAGCTCAGGAGATGCGCTTGATCAGATTGATGGAAGGCAGTTGAGGAGAATGGCTCTGGCTTATAAAGTTCCGATAATTACGACCGTGGCCGGTGCCTTGGCTACTGCCGAGGCGATTAGAAGCTTGAAGTCGAGTCCTTTGAAGATGATGGCTCTCCAGGACTTTTTCGAGGTTGGGACGAAAACTGGGTCTGGGAATTTGAATACCTTGCAAACTGCGTCGTGAAAGAATTAAGACAATTTTATCTGGTAAGAAATTCTGGGTTCTGCTGTCTTTTCTTCAGTTAGTCCGTTGTTTTATATTTTTACTATTTTTATTTGTGCTACCAAGCTAAGTGATTAAGCATTGGAAATGTACACTAATCAGTGTTTGCTAATTCTAAAGTCCTTAAAAACAGGTTTCCTGATTTAAAATGCAATTTGAGCCTGAAATTCATTTTGGGTCCAGGATTCATTCTGGGCCTAATATCATGGGGCCTTTGCAGCGGATAAATTGGACAAGGGACCGAGCTTGCCTCCTTTAGGCTATTAAATTTAGCGGGCTTCCATGTATATGAATTTTCTAAAGATTCATCAAGATGTCACGTCATATATAATAATGACCTCTTTTTATCGAAAAGTAAAATTACAAACCGAGCATTTCTGACCTCTTTTTTTATTTTATATTGTTTTTTTGGTTAAAGCAGATTGTGACAACGGTGATCAATCTATTCAATTCTATAGTTGAGATGATGCTATTCAGTTCGGTAGTTGAGATATATATCCATCTGATATTCTGTGTAGTGAATAAAATTTATCTTAATCTTACATGTAGTGTGTAATCAATGGTTGTACTTAAGTAGGAGTTGATCAATCTATCCAACCAATCCGATCTTACCCGATTGGATATTGGATCGAATTGTATAGTGCTTCTAATTGGTTGATCGGATGAAAATTGGTTAAATCACGGTCAAATTACCTATCTACCTGCAATCTGACCTAATCACGGCCGAATGCCCACATGAAAATTGCAAGTCTGATCTTAGTGTAAAAAGCAGTGAAAAGTTCTTGACTCCGAAATTAATTGAGACTATATGAGGCAGCCCTTTAAAGAGGCCTCTATACCCGTTACTAATAAAGTCTATTGCCCGTATCCTAGATGCTCTGCGTTAATGTCGAAAAGTGATGTTTTTCACTACAGTAGAGATATATTTGTCAATCGTGAGCAATCTCTTAGGATTTATGCATGAAATGTCTTGGCCTTTTCTGCCTTGGTTGTAAAATTCCTGGGCATAGTGGATTGAAATGCCCAGAGTACCAAAGGTTGAACCCTAATCCTCCTGTCGAAGATCTCAAGCTTAAATCTCTTGCAACATGGAATCTATGGCGTCAGTGTAAGAAGTGCATTCGCATGATTGAACTTTCCGAAGGATGCAATCACATGACTTGCAGGTAACTCAATCCGGCTTGTTAATTGCTTCTCATTAAAACTTGTAAATTTGGTTTAGAATCTGTTAGGAAAACTATGACAGACTGACTATATCAAACAATTTTCGAGTTTTCAGCATTGGTTTCGGTTTTTAATATTTGTTTTCATGCTGCCCATTTAGCCATTTAACATCCAGATGTGGGCATGAGTTCTGCTACAAATGTGGAGCCGAGTGGGTAAACAAAATGGCCACGTGTTCTTGCCCGGGTTGGGATGAGGATAATTGGTACCATGGCAATGACAGACTTTTTGATGAAGAAGAAGATGATGACGAAGAAGACGATTTCTTATTATATGATATGATGCCTTATTATTATTTTATTTTTTAATTATTTTGTTTTTTAATTATTTGTTTTTAAAAAAATAAATAATTTAATTTAATTTAATTAAACAAAAAAAGAAAGAAAGGCATTTATCTTCTTTTATAAGGTGAGGACATTTTTCCGACATTTTGCAAGTTACAAGAAAGTTGCCGTGTTCTCATACGTATAGTACATCAAAACTTCAATAATTTACGACCGTTCGATTCATCATCTAAAATGATAGATTAAAATCTGAAACGGGTGACTTCTTTTGGTCAAGGAAAGCGACGAGTAAGAATAATGTTATATTTTATTCAACTAATTGCGTTGCACCCGATCAAAAACGAATCACTCTTAAACTCTTTTTGTTTCTCACTATCTTTACGTGGAACCATCGATGGACGACGACGTCTACTACTATGACGACGGCGACTATGACTGCGATGACGGCAGCGCAGACGACTGCTACTATGACAACGAAGACAACTACGACTGCGCCAATGACGATTATATTTGCGGCTATGCTAACGACGATAACGAAGTTCCGGCTCTTGGCATTGGTGATGATTTCTTAGACGATAAATACCATAACGATGTCGAAAATGGTGAAGATGTTTTAGCAGGTGAGGTGAATGAGGGCTTGGTAGAGGACGAGGTATTTGGCGAGGACTTGGCTGGCGACGAGGCATTCGGCGCGGACTTGGCCAGAGATGAAGTAGTTACCGAGGATTTTTCTGAAGACGGGGTATTTGCCGAGGATTTTTCCGTTCACAAGTTATATGATGATGACTTGGCCGGCAATGAGGTGTTTCCAGACAGCGAAGAATTCGGAGAGGGCTTGTCAGAATACGAGTACCACCCAACAGCATCCTACTTCAATGAAGACGTCAATGATGAGCTCCACGAAGAATATAATCCTATGGCCTCCGATTTTAACGAAGTCTACGAGTTTAGTCCGACGGCCTCTGATTTAAACTTAAACGACGGCATATCGGACTCAATAGGAAACGATGACCGTCAGTATTCTGAACATGATGATGTCCTAGACTATTATGATAACTTCATGGAAGATCTGATTGTGGAAGATATAGGGAGGATGAACATGGAGGAAGACTACCCCGATCATTACCATTACTGGCCGCACCGTACAGACGCGAACTCTTCTGTGATGGAGAGCAACGAATGTTTCAGACTATATTTCAAGGGATTGGTTAGCGAGGAGGAGGTTGGGGAGAAGAAGATGGTAATCGCGGCTGTTGGAGCGGCTGTTTGTGATTCGAGCGATAAACTGCTTACAGAGGTAAAGAAGCCATTGGAGGGGATTGGCGGTAGTGAGATGCCGACGGGTGAGATTGTTGAGATTATGGCTTTAATTGAAGGACTTGAAGCTGCTCTTACTTTCCCTTCAAAGAGAGTCATCTTCTTCTGCCATGACTATATGCTTTACCAATATGTGAGTTTATGAACTTTTCTTAGCAACTGTACTTCAATGCCTGATTTTATGACTTCTGTAATTGACTCAGTGTTGAAAATCTTGCTTGCATTACCAGTCTTATATTAAACAGCATCATGTTTCCATAGCAATTTCTGAGTTGAACGAGCTTTAATCGGTGATGAACTCGTGATCGGAATACTTCGATGGGGGAAATCCTGCTCTGAAGTATATATGATCTGCATTTTTTTTTTCCATTCTTGAGCTGTTTGAATTGAAGAAATTTCTTGGGTGATTTTAGTAATGTTAATTTGTGTACATCATTTAAGGTTACCGGCAGACTGCAACCAAGACAAAGCAAGATTGTGACCTTAGTCGGCAAGGTTGCTGATCTTCAAAGAACGCTCACTCTTTGTCACCCCTCTCTTGTGACAGGAAATGATATGAAGTTTGCATACAGATTAGCAAGAGACACTATACTTTCTCAGATCAGCTTACCGGCATAAACCACTCGCAAGGGCAAGAGCATAAAGGCAACCTGCCAAATCTGTTTTGAAGACACTGATATTCACCATATGTTCACAATCTCTAATTGCCTACATGAATACTGTAAATCATGTGCAAAACAACACATAGAGGTGAAGTTTCTCAGTGCAACAATCGCAAAGTGCCCTCATGAAAGATGTGAATCAGAAGTAGATATAAATAGTTGCGAGAAGTTTTTAGCACCCAAATTACTTGAATCCATAAGCCAACGCATGAAAGAACTATCTATACCCATTATTGCGAAAGTTTATTGCCCCAATCCGAAGTGCTCTTTTTTGATGTCAAAAAGTGAGGTCTTGGAATATACCAAACTTGTAACAATCAACGCGGCGGAATCTGGAATTAGGAAATGCAAGAAATGCCATGAAAGTTTCTGCATCAAGTGCAAAGTTTCTTGGCATTTTAGTATGACTTGTGATGAGTACAATGCATCAAGTAAGTATAAGGAAACAGAAGTTGCAAAACTGAAGTCACTTGCAACGAAGAATCTATGGCGGCAATGCACTAAGTGTAGCCATATGGTTGAGCTTAATCAAGGCTGCAATCATATTACTTGCAGGTAGCTCTATCTTTCTACTAGTTTTTTTCTAAAAAAAAAAATTTATTTTTAAGTTATCGTTCTTGCTTTCTTTAGTTTCCTTACAAATAGAATAGAGTTAAAAATGAATAAAAAATGGTTGTATTATGTGGTAAGAATTTGATGAAACTCGTTTAAAGTTCTCGACATATTAAGATGCTGTAAACTATATGTGAAGCTTATCCCCATAGTTACTATGCTCGTCTTTTTTTTTTTCCTTATCACAGATGTGGACATGAGTTTTGCTATCCATGTGGAGCTGAGTGGAAAGAAAAGAAAGCCACATGCTCATGTGATTTGTGGGATGATAACAACGTTATATATGATTACTGATGGCGGATCGGCATTAGAAACTGGTAAAAGAATTTGAATCGACTCCAGCCCACAGCTAGATATTGTGAATGATTTCACTCTTGATTGTTTCTTTTCTTCTTTTCTGAATGTAGAACCGCAGTATGCATGAAACTCTTTTGCATACTAGAGCTCTATCCTGTTTACAGAAGCATATTGAAGGGAGTTCCTTTTTGGAATGTTTAGTACTGATTTTGTAGATATTAAAGAAATCTTTTGTTAGAACCCTCTTTCTTAAAACACAACCAATTGTTCTTGAATTATAAAACAATATGGGATCAATCAAACTAGAAAACTGAATAAAGTCATCCTATTAACAAGGATCTATGTTTCCTTAAAGTGAACTTGATCAGCAGCAAGAGTTGGTAAGATGGCCATAGCTTCACCTTCAATCACAAGATCCTCATTGCTCTTGATGCACTTTGTTTTACATTTTGCACTTTGACAGAAAACACAAAGAAAAACCCGAGTTAGGGAGGGAGTCCGATATGATAATAATGGGAAAGTTTTATGAAATGAGCTGGGCAGTTTTTAGCTTACATGTATTTGTTCTTGTTTTGTCTTATATTAATTGCATCTACCAGACCATTGATCTCATCTTCTACATAGACTGGTAGCTTGAAATTCAAGCTTTGCGAAACATATACAGCTCCTGGCTACAAGTTTTGATATGATATGATTGAATTTAGATCATCCTCTTAGTATTTTCTAAGATCAGCATCTAGAAATGGTAGAAAAAGGTTGAGAGAAATCCATATGAAACTTACAAAATGGGAAGAAATGATGTGCGGAAACAAGGAAGCAACAAGGAGGCCATGAAGGAGCCGATCTTCAAACCCACAACTTTGAGCGAATTCGGAATCAGAATGGAGAGAATTCGCATCATGGCTCACTTGTGAATATCCGAAGATATCTTCACTCGTGAAAATTCTTGTTTGCTTTAAGACATCACCAACTTTAAGCACATTAGAAGATGGTGTAGATGACAAAAAGCATCTTGAAGAAGACGCATAAGTTGAAAGTAAACTCCTGATTCGCATCGTTGAAGAAAATTCTGTAAGAGGTTTCCCTTTTCTTATTAAGCCTGCAATTAAATTTCTCTCAATCAGGCATTTCATCAAACATCTTGCGAACGCCACAAAAAGGAAATGGAATCGAGAAAGGCGTTCAGTAAAAGCTAGACAAATACTGGGTTCGATTCCCAAGTGAAGATATTGTATATATCAATCAATTCACGGTTAAAAAAAAAGAGTATCAATTTTTCCTTCTTTTAGCTTCAAATCTTGTATTTTGTTTGTCTTGCTTGAAAATCCTTCCAACGTATTGAGAGGGGGGGCTGCCTGAAGGCATGTAACGTAGGAGCAAACTGAGTGTTTTTGGGCCGAGGGGTATTTTAGTCATCTACAAAATAATTAATTTTAAATTTGAAAACTCCGATATTAAGAACTTACAGATTTTACACTATAAAAGTCTAATAAAAGATCCAAATGAAACATTCTTAGCAAACTCGAAGGATTAAATTGATAAAATTGAAGGGATAAGAACTAAATTGAAAATGTACGAAAGAACTGGTGTAAAAACAATAATTTTTGAACTTTTTTGGACACGGAATTATGGTAAATTTCACTTCATGCATGCATGGGAGATTGGGAGTGAGAATATTGGTCAAGAATTTGGAGATGGAAAGGGGCAGAGCAACATATAGACTCTGTCTCTATCTGATCGGGTATTTCTCTCCATTTCTCAAATTCCAATTCTGTGTTCAGATTTCAACTCGCCAGCAAACCCACATTCCTGCATGGAAGATATCTGTCTTGTTCCATTCCCTCCTCTTCTTCATAAACCTCGTCTCCTTCCTCACCAACCTCTTTAATTCGCAGAACGACGAAAAACAGAAAACGGCATCGATGATGGAGAAGAAAGCGGAAACCCTTGGTTATTTGGTCTTTCTGCTCGTATTGAGCTACGGCGTTCTGGGTTTGATGGGAGTTGGATTTTTCGAGGATGAAGAAGATTGGAGGAGAGAGAGGAAGGCGAAGATGATTGGTTTTTGTTGCAGGATTCTAGGTACGTCGTCAGAACTGAAGCGGGAGAGATGAGGGTCGTTAAGAGCTTTGTTTCTAGGGTTTTGGGACGACCCATGCTTATTGGGTTCATAACGATGGAGCCTAAATCTCTGTTTGTTCCTCAGTATCTCGATTATAGCTTGATCATCTTTGTCCGTAGAGGTATTACACACAAGGTGTTTGATGAAGTTACCGACTGAATTTTTTTTCTTTCCTTTGTGTTAGTAGGTTTTTTTATTATTTTCATAACTTAATTTGGCAGGGGAAGCTAAGGTGGGATTTATATTCAAAGATGAATTGGCGGAGAGGAGTTGAAGAGTGGAGATGTGTATAGAATTGCTGCTGGTTCTGCTTTTTACATAGTGAATACTGGAGAAGAACAGAGGTTGATAATTTGTAGTATTGATCAGTCTGAGAGCTTGGGAGTTGGTGATTTCCAGGTACTAGCTTTAATTTATATAATTTTTTAATAATAATTATTTTCTTCTTCTGCTTGTTCATGATGATATTTTATGATGTTTAAACTAGCACTTTTTCATGTGATACAGTCATTCTTCCTTGCTGGAGGAAGATACCCAACGTCAGTACTTACTGGGTTTGATCCTGATACGCTCTCTTATGTATTCAATGTAAGAAATTCGATCCCTCATTGCTCTCTCTCTCTCTAAAGCACTTAGTTCTAGTGTTCATTTCAAAAATCATTTTGGTTTATTATCGTTAGTTGTGATGTAAACTGAGTTTTGCTCAGGTTTGGCCAAACTATAATTTGTGAGGTCCAACTTGAATCTTACTTTCCAAACTGGTGTTTGTATGGCCAAAATGGATTTCAATCACAAACTGGTATTTAATAGACGCCCAAATGAAGCTTTTTAATCCCTGATATTCTCAAATAGATCACACATTCAGAACTGAGGAGCCTCTTGACAAGGCAAAAACGGGGTCCAATAATTTACGTGACAGATAGCCGCACACAATGTGGACAAAGTTTCTGCAATTGAAAGAAGAAGATAGACTAGAGCACTTGAAAATAATGGTGGATTTGAACATCAAAGAAATTGATCAGAACGATGACGAAAAAACAACATGGTCATGGAGGAAGTTTCTTCTTTCCACATTCACGAGAAATAACGAAAGAGATACTAACAGAGACGATAAGAAAAGGAAGACCCGTAAATCTCCCGATTCTTACAATCTCTATGATAGAAAGCCAGATTATAGAAACAACTATGGATGGAGTGTTGCTCTTGATGAATCTGATTACTCCCCTCTTAAACATTCCGGCTTTGGCGTTTACCTTGTCAACCTCACTGCGGTAATAGAAATTAACATTTTCTCTGCATCATCTGATTATCTCCGCATTCAGTTTAGGCCTCATCTTCTTATCAACTCATCATTGCTGGAATAAATAGATTTCCGGTCTAACCTTATTCTGGTGAGACACTGAGATACAGTAGATTTGAAGAATTGCATCATTGTTTGAGCCAATATTGAAGTTTGATGAGCTCAAATGGGTTTTTATTATCAGGGTGTGATTGGGAAGGTGGGCAAACTGGTGTTTAGATAATGATTTGGGATTATTGATTAACGCTATCCTATTAACGATATCAATAAGGGAAAAGAATGTGAGAAAGTAAAACTAAAACACGAGAATGACAAACTAAATATTTGTTCATCAGCTACGTCACATATAAACTTATCCTCACATATTAACTCATTCCACTGCTAGAAAAACTACATAAAATTTATGAAAAAGTAAAGACCCCCACAATACAAATAGAGATGTCCACGAAACAAAACCGGCAAAAGAGTAAGAGAAAAGTAGCAATAACATAGAAAGAGAGGACCCCCATGAATTCCTCACTTCTTCTTGGCAGCAGACTTGGTGACCTTGGCACCGGATGGGTCCTTCTTCTCAACACTCTTGATAACACCCACAGCCACGGTCTGACGCATGTCCCTGACAGCAAAACGGCCAAGAGGTGGATACTCTGAGAACGTCTCAACAACCATGGGCTTGGTCGGAATCATCTTAATTATCCCTGCATCACCATTCTTCAAGAACTTGGGTTCCTTCTCAAGCTCCTTTCCGGACCGTCTGTCGATCTTGGTCAGGATCTCAGCAAACTTCACGGCAATGTGGGAAGTGTGGCAATCCAGCACTGGAGCATACCCATTTCCGATCTGACCTGGGTGGTTCATGATGATGACCTGAGAGGTGAAGTTACCTGCCTCCTTGGCCGGATCGTCCTTGGAGTTGGAAGCAACAAAACCACGCTTGAGATCCTTGACAGCAACATTCTTGACATTGAATCCGACATTATCTCCGGGAAGAGCCTCTTGGAGAGCTTCATGGTGCATCTCAACAGACTTGACTTCAGTGGTCAACCCAGTTGGGCCAAAAGTGACAACCATACCGGGTTTGATGACACCAGTCTCGACCCGCCCCACTGGTACAGTTCCAATACCACCGATCTTGTAGACATCCTGAAGTGGGAGACGGAGGGGCTTGTCTGAGGGCCTCTTGGGCTCGCTGATCTGGTCAAGAGCCTCAAGAAGGGTGGGACCCTTGTACCAATCAAGGTTCGTTGATCTCTCAATCATGTTGTCTCCCTCAAAACCAGAGATTGGGACGAATGGAACTTTCTCGGGATTGTAACCAACCTTCTTCAGGTACGAAGAGACTTCCTTCACAATTTCCTCGTATCTTGCCTTGGAGTACTTGGGGGTGGTGGCATCCATCTACAGACAATAATTCATAGCATTAATAACAAGCAAGATATATAATAACAAATAGGATTTTACAATTGTAAAAAGATCACCTTGTTACAACAGCAAATCATCTGCCTCACACCAAGGGTGAAAGCAAGCAAGGCATGCTCACGGGTCTGACCGTCCTTGGAGATACCAGCTTCAAAACCACCAGTGGTGGAGTCAATGATGAGGACAGCACAGTCAGCCTGTGAGGTTCCTGTAATCATGTTCTTGATGAAATCTCTGTGTCCAGGAGCATCGATGACAGTGCAGTAGTACTTGGTGGTCTCAAATTTCCACAAGGCAATATCAATGGTAATACCACGTTCACGCTCGGCCTTCAGCTTGTCCAACACCCAGGCATACTTGAATGACCTCTTGTTCATTTCAGCAGCCTCCTTCTCGAACCTCTCAATGACACGTTTGTCAATACCTCCTAGCTTGTAGATCAAGTGACCAGTAGTGGTAGACTTGCCGGAGTCGACATGGCCAATGACCACAATGTTGATGTGAACCTTTTCCTTACCCATTATAAAAGCTTAGTAATCTGAAATCAAAAGATGCAACAGAATCATGTTCCTAATTCTAGAACCACGAGGATAATAGTTAAATGAACTTATACTACCAAGGATTACTTTCGCAGCAACTTCAGACAGAAAAGTACTATTTTGTTGAAATATTTATGCATTATAGCATAAATTCACAAGCAGCATGCATAACGATAATTCAAATTTCCACAGATCTAACAATCTCTTTCCCGAGAGTGCTCCGATTGCAATGTACACCAATAAAAGCCTAATGCAAAAATCTATGGAGTTCACATACAACAGTTATCATAAACAAACAACTATCCAATCCCCATAAAAGGGTCACAGTCCTTCAGTTAAACAGCTTCTAGGTATAACAATGTATCATACATCCAAAAATCAACAACAAACGAGGTATTTACTAGTAAATCCATCTACAAGAAACGAAAGATTTTAAACATATAAGAAAAAAAAACACGAATTTTACATTTTTTAAAGATTGCAAAAGCATTTCCACTTTCTCGCAGCATAATACGAACAACAAAAGCTAAATCATAGAACATGCAAGAAGTAACCAGATCCAAGCATTAACAGATCGAATAGACGAAACCGAATACGAAAAATCATCAAGGACACAAAAAAAAACGAAAACTAGGATTTAAAGAACCATAAAAAATCGAAAAGTCAACGAAATCAAGAATCATACACAGCATGACAGTACAAAAATCAGAACCTGAGGAAGGAGAAGGATTTCCTGACTAGCGAATGAGTCTTCCTCGCCGAGCGAAGGATTTCTAGAGAGCGAGAGAAATGAAAATGGAGTTAAGAGTGAGGCCGAGAAGAAGCAGCTCACTATAAAGAGGATATTGTGGTTAGGGTTTCTTTCTGCACCGTCGGATATTCAAGGATTTAATCTGACGGTTGTAAGCTTCATTCGCCTGGCAGATGGATGTGCCCGTTATGTGCACACATTCGCGCACAGTTTGTCACTTGTTTTTACCATAATGACCTTTTTACCATAAAGAAGAATCTTAGAAAAATGGATGGCCGCAGTAATAATAATTAATATTTTTCTTAATAAATAAAATATATATTTCGATTCTAATATAAGAAAAAAAAAAATATATATATATATATATAAATTTTATCTTTTGTTATAAAAAATAAATTAAGAAATTAAATCGTAAAAATCTTATAATAAAAAATGAAAGCAAGAATACAAAATAGAAGAAGCGAGGAATTGAACAAGAAAATAATAATAATAATAAATAAATAAATAAATAAATAATTGAAGTGGTGATTGGCCTAAGCAGCCGCCAGGGCTGGGTTGGGATGGTTCCATGCTGGCAGCTCACTATCATTTATCCATACTGTCTTCAGTTGGTGGGAGAGAAAAGGCGATTACACCAAGTTTGGAAAGCAAAAGAGAACATTAAGCAGACCCCAACACCTTACTAAAAATGTCAGCTTGCTGTAACTCAGAGGCAACCTAAGAAAGAGCAAGAGTACCATCCTAAGCCCTTTCCCTAACAACATGACCGTCCAACTCGATATACTTAGTGCGTTCGTGATACACTGGGTTATTAGCAGCGTGAATTGTACAATTGTTATCAGAAAATAGGCGAATAGGGAACTGCAATAGGAAGCCTGAATCGTGAAATAATACAATATACATAATACTTTGCATGTATCGGCAGAGAAGCAAGAAACTACACGTTCTTTCTCAGACTTCCACGAGAGCAAGGAAGAGCTGAGTTTGATGCAATAGCCAGAGGTCTCATGAAATTGGACAAGTAGCCCAGTCACTATCGCAGTAAGCATCAAGTTGTAAAGGCGTGGATGAAAGAAGTAAACCTAGACCTAGACAATCCTTCAAATAACGCAAAATATGGTGAGCAGCAAGGAGGTGAGAATATTTTGGGTCATGCATGAATTGACTTAACACTTGAACAAAGTAAGTAATGTCAGGGCTAGTCATTTTAAGTATATAAGACTCCCAATCAAGCGCTATAAGGTTGAGGATCATAGAGTAACTCATCAGTAGATGGCAAGAGGACATGGGAATCATTTGTTGTGGAAGTAAACTTGCCAAGCTGCTTCATAAGAGTAGTTTATGGTTTGGCAATTGTTAAACCTGCATTCGAGAGAAGATCTAATGCATACTTTCCCTGGTTAAGATAGATACCAAAGGAAGATCTTGCAACTTCTAATCCAAGGAAGAAACATAGAGGACCAAGATCCTTGATGCGAACTTAGAATGCAAGAAGGACTTAAGGCTATTAATGGCTTTTGGATCACTGCAAGTGCTAACCATGTCGTTAACATGTACTAACAGGATAGTGGTCTAGCCATGTTGATGATTGGTGAAGAGGCTGTAGTCCGATTTAGATTGAGAAAAAACCACCTCAAGAATGCTGTAGTGAATTTAGTATTCCATTGCATGAATGCATGTTTCAAGCCATATAATGACATTGCTAACTTGCATAGTTGATTCTTTCTGGTACTAGATAAACCAGGAGGCAACTTCGTGTACACTTCTGTTGGGCATGATGTCCTAAGACTATGTAATGTATATTATTTTAATAAAATTAATAAAAATGATATTTTTTTATATAATTATTATGAATATATTATTATCGAATAATATATATAAATATCAGAAAATTTTAAATTTATTTATATGACTATAATCTTATATTAGTATTGGGAATTAAGATTATATATAATAAACTAAATTGTCCGCAACATATTAAAATACGAAATCTTTAATTAATGGTTGTTAGTACGGTCCGCTAGCATTATGAATGCACGTAATCGAGATCTAAATCACTGATGTATATAGACACCTTAGTGGAAGTATTTTATATAATTTAATTATATAGGATATCACTCGATATGAATTAATTCTTTATTAAAATATCATTTGCCATAAAAAATTAAATTCATATCAATAAATGATCATATGCAGATCAATTTGAATCCCAAGCAGTGGTGAACTCATGTTTATGTTAGCTGGATCTTTTGATTCACTCGTCACGGTTTGTTTTTAAAACAAGCTAAAGACTTTTGTTTTGAAGATTCATTAGGATAAGTGGGTGAGAACATAATTTACAGATATATAATCTGAACATTTTTCATAGAAGATTGTATATTAGTTTCCTTAAGAGTTAATTCAGAAACTAAATGATTTTGAGCTCAAAATTTATAATCAAGTTATAAATTGACCGTTCACTAGTGAATTAATGGTACTTAAGAATAAAAAGATAATCAAAAGGGTAAAATGGCAATTTTATGGTGTGAATCTCAACAATCGATTCGCATAAGACTAAGGTATGACATATTCGTATGGATGTAATATTAATTTATATACATATAAAAGATCGCTTAAAAGTTTTTTAGAAAAATTTTGTTATACACTGAGACCGATTTAATCGCTTCTGCTACGAGATTATGAACCGCTTTTCCAACAACTTCCTCTTGAAGAACACCTTGTAACAATACATTAAACAAGTCCATCTGAAATAGAGGCCAATTATGTGAGGTTGGAAGGCTCAAAACTGCTCGAACAGTTACCATTTTGGCTATGGGTGAAAACATTTCATGGTAATCAATTGCCTCTTGTTGGGTGCACCATTTTGCAACCAAATGAGTCTTGAAACATTTTATTGAACTGTTTAATTTATGCTTGTTCTTGTAAAATCCACTTGCAGCCTATTGAACTTTTGTTTCGGGGAATAAGAACAATGTCCCAAGTGTTGTTGATTTGCAAAACCTCTTGTTCTTGTTCCGTAACTTATATCCATTGTGTATCCTTAATTGCCTTATGATATGTGTTAGGTTCAATTTCTTTTGAAATGGAAGATATGAAGGAATAATATTAGGGTGAAATAGTATAATAAGAAAAATGAGTTAAAATATGATACCCAATAAAATCCTTTGATGAAACTAATAGATAGATGGTAGAAATGACATTTTGGCATTCATAGTCTTTGAACCAAGTGGGTGGATGAAGAGTCTCTACATGATCTGCGTATGATAGGAACATGTAAAAGGAGCAGTGTCTAACATTATACTGTGATTTTTAGTAGAGTTAAATGCAATGGGGAAGGTGATGGTGAAGGAATGCTAGATGAGTGGGGGATGATGAGATCATCAAATATGTCAGTGTTGGGGGCAAAAAGAAGGGATAAAGATGGAATAATTTGTTTTTTAAAAGGAAATATAGACACAATCCACATCTCAGTTGACTTTGAATTGATGATTATAAAAATCAAGGAGTCTGTAAGCCTTCCAATGTTAAGCATTTCCTAAAAAAACACAAGGTGATGAACGATGGGAGATTTTGTCATGAATATTCAAACAAGTTCCATAACATAAACATCCAAAAGTTCTAATTTAAATAACGGATGGAAGCTTGTTATATAATAGTTTAAATGGTGTTCTGTTTTGCAACAATGGAGTTATTGTCCTTTTTATAAGATATGTTACTATCAAAACACAATCACCCCAAAAGTTATTAGGTAAGAAAGATTGAAACTTAAAGAGCTCTAGCAATATTGAGGATGTGTCTACATTTTCTTTCAACTCTAGCATTTTGCAAAGGTGTGTATAGATATAATGTTTCATACATGATTCCTAGAGAAGAAAAATAGAATGAGATTGTTTAGTTTATTAGTTCTAGACCATCATTAGTCTATATATATATAGGATAAGAGAATTGGGTCGATATCATGACATAAAGAATTGAATAGAGTGGAAGCCTTCATGTTTGTAGCATAACAAAAAATATTTGGAAAAGGATACACCCATATAATAGAATAAATACAATGAAATAAATATTTAAAATTTTATTTGGGTTATATTCTAGTATGCACCGTTTTTATCCAAACCGATAATACAATAATTATATCACATATAATATATTTTACAAAAAATACAGTAAATCTTATTAAATTTAAATCAAGATTAAGGAAGAGGAATATCTTGTCCTCTTGATTAGAGAACTTTTCTTATAAAGATGGAGAGACGCTCACATATTCGCTCTCTAACCGTTATCCATACGATTTGTTTTGCATGATTAAATTTTTACTTAAAATTTTAACTCATTAGATAATAAACTCGGAAAAAATGAATGGAAACAACTATATTTTCTTTCTTTGATTTTCGGCCAATAAGCTTATGGAGGAGTCTTCATAATTTCGCTCAAGGCATTATGGTCTATTTGTAGGCATAATTAGGTTATGGTATCCTAATCACATTAAGTTTACTAGTTGCCTCAAAACTCTTATCACCTAAAGTTGTTTTTAATCTTAAAACTCTTTAAAAAAATAATATTAGGTCAAACTCATCCTTATATAGTTGACCACTATAATGGGTATAACCCATGAATACTTAATTAATCATTTAATTAATTTGACCCACAAAAATTCAATTAATAGTTTGGCCCATTAACTTTTTAATATCTGATTATTAATACAAACTTTTAGGATATTTTTATAATTAAATAAAAGTTCATATGTAACTTATTAATTTCTAATTAAATTAATACCACACTTAGTTGTAGTAGAAGAGCTGTATGACATTAAATTAATAAATTAATAATTATCATTTTTCATTTGTAGTCAAACTATAAGTCAAATTACCATTTTATCCTTAAAATGGTTTTGGTCTGATTTTCCTTTTTCTCCTACGAAACTTTAACTGAATTACTACGAACTTTATATGTATGACCGATTAAGTTCTACATCACGCCGACATGAGGATTTCATAAATACATTTATTATTTTATTTAATTCCAAATTAAATTCGTTTAATTTAAAATAATTTTTTAAATTAATCATCTCATGATTATATTACTTTAAACCTCCAAGTCAATACTAATTTCTAGCAAAGTGTCAAAACTATCTGAGAGATGAGAAGTACGATCTTCCTAAAGAACATGTTTGTGACCATCGTATACTTACAATAATAATCATTCCATCTTGCCAATTTTTCGATTCATCCTAGGGCATGGTTTAACTGTTAAACTCTAATAGATAAATCATATGAACCATCATACCTTTATTGAACATTGACAATGGATTTGTAGAAACTCTTTTCAAACCATACTACTTTGCAAAGATTACTTGTTCAATAAAGTACATAATCCATAAAACCTTATTCCAAATATAGAAGCTATGGATTCCATCTTGACCACTCATAATCTTTCTCGCATAATACTTCATACCAAACGGTTCACCTAGTGTTCACCATGGTTACGGTTAATAAGAATGATGTCAAAGTATGAAGTCTAATACTTAAGAAAGTCATGATGTCTCAAGTCGGAGGATCATATATAAAAGAGTCACTAAATAATTATTATTAGCAATCGGTATTAATTATCATTGAGAATGATCTAAGTGTCACGTTTAACATCCTTACTCTCTACTAGGAGTTCACACAATCATCATGGTGTTTTACTAACACCACTAGATGTGAGGTCGATCACCCTAACAATTAGATGATAAACTATATGATTGTCTATCTGAATTAATCGATATCCATTCTTGAGATCCTATGATAATGAACAATTTGTATCTTAAGAGATTTTAGCGACTCGAGTATCTACTAACATGATCTATTATGGTCTCCAGAGTGCATAACTCAAGATACTGAATTTTATCATGATATACATATATAAAATATATATGATATTAATTCTAAAAAAATCAATAAACATGATAAATAGTAACTGAATTTCATTAATGATAATAAATAATATCTTGATAATATACGTATAAAGATTATATCACATAAAGTACTTACTCCATCGGGTCAAAATCCGATTGGCATGACAGACATACACTTTCAAAAAAGTCATGTGTCTCTTGTGAATCATCTACAATGGTAAGGAAATAACATGCATGATTATGATTTAAGATTTTATATGGACCCTAAATGTTCATGTGAAGAAGTTTAAATGGATGTGTGGTGGATGATTTACAGAGAGGAAAAAGTAATCTTGTTTACTTTGCTAAAGAAAAAATTTGACAATGAGACATAGATATAGATTTAAATTGAGAAAATTATGGAATTAGTTTAAGTTTAAAGTACAAAGGATGCCATAATTAGTAATCTGAAATTTTCATTTTATTTGAAATGGTGGAAACATTTAGAGGTGTTAAAATGGGCTTTGTTTGGATTGTTCTTTGGACCTTTTGTTAATTAGATTGTTCTCGGGATTTAGAATCTCAAATAATCTCACTTACTTTAATAATATTTTATTATGAATATTTTATTTAAAAAATACATGTCTCATTTTAGACCCGGTAGAATTTGACTCATTTTAGGCACGGATGGACTAGGGATAAACTCAAAAGGCTTTTCAGGCCAAATATGAACATATAGTTTGAAAACGAACACAATCCAACCTAGCTCATTTTTTTGTTAGACACAACCTTAAATAGTGAAAAGCCATAAAGGAATCTGGCCGGGTAGCCTGTTTTGATATCTCTAGAAGCATTACACTGAAAAGTAGATACATGGGGTAGATTTGATGCAAACACAGGGGAATGAAGAGGATGTAGTTTGAAATCTATCACGGAATAAAATGACAAAATCACGGAAGAAGAGGTGGATGTAGAAAGGGTGGTTGAAATCTATCACAGAAGAAGAGGATGTAGTTTGTGGGACTGAATTATGGGATGGGCTTTGAGCGGAAGCTTCATCCCCATTAGTGAACGAGTGAGATTTTCAGAGATCAGTTGATGGCTGTGATACTATACTAAGAAGCAGAAGAAAAGATGAATTTCATGAGAAGAAGGAACTCGTATATTGATTGATCTCTTACTAAATACAAATAAAGCATGTTGTATTTAATAGAATACATGCAAGCTTATAACAAACGGAATGACGCCATTTACACAAGCATAAATGCATGCAGTAAAGAAGGAATCTTCATAACAAGCAACGCAAGCTGGCAATTGCGTAATCTGAAACCGTTAGAAGGCAAGCTGACTAGACAATACGAATGTTTTTATAATCAGTTTGAGCATATTAGTAAGTGATTGGTTTTTGAGATCTTACCTATTACCTAGTTCAAGCTTTGCCAGAATACTTTTTACTTCAAACAGAGAGAAAGTTCGAATATGAAGATCAAAATTGGATTTTAAATCAAACTCCTCGACATTAAATGAAAGTGGGGTGGTCCATCGACAAGTGGTAAGACCGAGAACTCAGCGTCGGCCGATGGCTACTTCAAATTCAAGTGCCACTTATCTTAACACAACTCGGGCTAATCGACTCTCACTAGACCTGGTCAAAGCAATCAACGACAAGAGCTGCAGAATAGATCAATTAATAAGAATAATTAATTAAATAGATTTAATTTAGAATATTATCTCGAAGGGGTATTTAGGTAATCCCACCTCTCAAAACCCCGTATGAAGCACTAATCCACTGGAGTCTATGTAATAAGAAGCTTTCAAGCAATTTCTACCACTCGCCGTCATTTCTTTACTCTGGTCCTGCTCTCTCTGCCTGCGGCTAGGGTTTGATCTTCTAAGGTGAGCAACATGATCTGGATTTATTTTCGTTTCGATCTTTAGATCTTGATCCTGTTCTAGTTCTTATTCATTTCGTTGTTCCTTGTTTTCAATTGGGATACGTCATGTGTGTCTGTATCGTTATTGATCAAGAAAAGTTGTGAATCAAATATTCTTTACATGGTTTTATTTTCTAAGTTGGCGACTTCATATCGTTTCTTTGAATCTTTTTTCTTTTTTAAGCTTTCGAATATGCAGTTTTGTTAAGACTGAATATTTGGTTCGATTTTTCTTTCTGAGCTTATAGGAGCAGATGATTTTTAGCATATTTATTTTGAAGTATAATATTTTCCATAGTTATTGGAAAACTTGAGCTATTGGAAACATGAGTCTGAATTGGTAGAATACTATAATGAGTCAGTTTTTGTTCTGTATCTGTTTGTCTGGTATAGAGGTGGCAAAACAGGCCTCGGGCTTGGCTCCTCAGGACTTTTCACTATATCGGGTCAGGAAAAAAAAATGACCGAGTTGGGTTGTGCTTATTTTTAAAATATATATCCGGATTTGGCTGGAGAAGAAATAGTCACCGAGGATTTTTCTGAAGACGAGGATTTTTCCGTTCACAGGTTATATGATGATGACTTGGCTGGCGATGAGGTATTTCCCGATGGCGAGGAATTCAGAGTGCTCAACTCATCCGAATAAGATATTTCAAACAAGAGAATAATGAAAATGCTTGAAGATCAAATTGACATCGTCATATTATAATGCACATGACTTATATGTCAGGGCGGAATCAGGAGTGAAATAGTAGAATATGACAAATGAGTTAAAAGAGGATAACCTGATAGAATCCTTCATTGATGAAACTAATATAGAGATGGTAGAATTGACATTGTGGCATTCATAGTCTTCCAACCAAAAACACTATGTTTGCTCCTTCATTAATTATTTTGTAGATGACTAAAATACCCCTCTGCCCAAAAACACTCAGTTTGCTCCTACGCTACATGCCATTCAGCCCCTCTCTCTCAATACGTTGGAAGGATTTTCAAGCAAGAAACAAAATACAAGTTTTGAAGGTAAAAGAAGGCAAAATTGATACTTTTTTTCTTTTTGAACCGTGAATTGATTGATATATATACAATATCTTCGCTTGTGAATCGAACCCAGTATTTGTCTAGCTTTTACTGAACACCTTTCTTGGTTCCATTTCCTTTTTGTGGCGTTCGCAACATGTTTGATGAAATGCCTGACTGAGAGAGATTTAACTTGCAGGGTTAATAAGAAAAGGGAAACCTCTTGCAGAATTTTCTTCAACGATGCGAATCAGGAGTTTACTTTCAACTTATGCGTCTTCTTCAAGATGCTTTTTGTCATCTACACCATCTTCTAATGTGCTTAAAGTTGGTGATGTCTTAAAGCAAACAAGAATTTTCACGAGTGAAGATATCTTCGGATATTCACAAGTGAGCCATGATGGGAATCCTCTCCATTCTGATTCCGAATTCGCTCGAAGTTGCGGGTTCGAAGATCGACTCGTTCATGGCCTCCTTGTTGCTTCCTTGTTTCCGCACATCATTTCTTCCCATTTTGTAAGTTTCATATGGATTTCTCTCATCCTTTTTCTGCCTTTTCTAGATGCTGATCTTAGAAAATTTGTAGCCAGGAGCTGTATATGTTGCGCAAAGCTTGAATTTCAAGCTACCAGTCTATGTAGAAGATGAGATCAATGGTCTGGTAGAAGCAATTAATATAAGACAAAACAAGAACAAATACATGTAAGCTAAAAACTGCCCAGCTCATTTCATAAAGCTCTCCCATTATTATCATATCGGACTCCCTCCCTAACTCGGGTTTTTCTTTGTGTTTTCTGTCAAAGTGCAAAATTTAAAACCAAGTGCATCAAGAGCAATGAGGATCTTGTGATTGAAGGTGAAGCTATGGCCATCTTACCAACTCTTGCCATTAATCAAGTTCATTTTAAGGAAAACATAGATCCTTGTTAATAGGATGATTTTATTCAGTTTTCTACTTTGATTGATCTCATATTGTTTTATAATTCAAGAACAATTGGTTGTGTTTTAAGAAAGAGGGTTCTAACAAAAGATTTCTTTAATAACTACAAAATCAGTACTAAACATTCCAAAAAGGAACTCCTTCAATATGCTTATGTAACAAGACAGAGCTCTAGTATCTAGCTGTGGGATGGGGTCGATTCAAATTCTTTTACCAGTTTCTAATGCTGATCCGCCATCAGTAATCATATATAATGTTGTTCTCATCCCATAAATCACATGAGCATGCGGCTTTCTTTTCTTTCCACTCAGCTCCGCATGGATATCGAGACTCATGTCCACATCTGTAAACTATGGGGATAAGCTCACATACAGTTTACAACATTTTAATATGTCGAGAACTTTAATCTAGTTTCATCAAATTCTTACCACATAATACAACAATTTTTTATTCATTTTTAACTCTATTCTATTTGTAAGGAAACTAAAGAAAGCAAGAACGATAACTTAAAAAAGAAAAAAAAAATTGAGAAAAAAACTAGTAGAAAGATAGAGCTACCTGCAAGTAATAAATGATTGCAGCCTTGATTAAGCTCAACCCAATGGTTACACTTGGCGCATTGCTGCCATAGATTCTTCGTTGCAAGTGACTTGAGTTTGGCATCTTCTGTTTGCTTATACTTGATGCATTGCACTCATCACAAGTCATACCAAAATACCAAGAAACTTTGCACTTGATGCAGAAACTTTCATGGCATTTCTTGCATTTCCTAATTCCAGATTCCTCCGCGTTGATCTTTACAACTTTGGTATATTCCAAGACCTCACTTTTTGACATCAAAATAGAGCACTTCGGATTGAGGCAATAAACTTTCGCAGTAACGGGTGTAGATAGTTCTTTCATGCGTTGGCTTATGGATTCAAGTAATTTTGGTGCTAAGAACTTCTCGCAACTATTTATATCTACTTCTGATTCACATCTTTCATGAGGGCAGTTTGCGATTGTTGCACTGAGAAACTTCACCTCTATGTGTTGTTTTGCACATGATTTACAGTATTCATGTAGGCAATTAGAGATTGTGAACATATGGTGAATATCAGTGTCTTCAAAACAGATTTGGCAGGTTGCCTTTATGCTCTTGCCCTTGCGAGTGGTTTATGCCTGTAAGCTGATCTGAGAAAGTATAGTGTCTCTTGCTAATCTGTCTGCAAACTTCATATCATTTCCTGTCACAAGAGAGGGGTGACAAAGAGTGAACTTTCTTTGAAGATCAGCAACCTTGCCGACTAAGGTCACAATCTTGCTTTGTCTTGGTTGCAGTCTGCCGGTAAACTTAAATGATGTATACAAATTAACATTACCAAAATCACCTAAGAAATTTCTTCAATTCAAACAGCTCAAGAAAGGGGGAAAAAAAATGCAGATCATATATACTTCAGAGCAGGATTTCCCCCATTGAAGTAGGAAGATCATGAGTTCATCACCGATTAAAGCTCGTTCAACTCAGAAATTGCTTTGGAAACATGATGCTGTTTAATGTAAGACTGGTAATGCAAGCAAGATTTTCAACGCTGAGTCAATTGCAGAAGTCATAAAATCAGGCATTGAAGTAAAGTTTCTAAGAAAAATTCTAGTCTAGGACATCATCCTTCCTATGTCTTCCACAATCAGATCTTCCGTGAAGTTATCATAATAGTCTAGGACATCATCATCTTCAAAATACTGACGGTCATCGTTTCCTATTGAGTCCGATATGCCGTCGTTTAAGTTGAAATCAGAGGCCGTCGGACTAAACTCGTAGCCTTCGTTAAAATCAGAGGCCATACGGTTATATTTTTCGTGGAGCTCATCATTGACGTCTTCATTGAAGTCGGATGTTGTTGGATGGTACTCGTAGTCTGACAAGCCCTCTCCGAATTCTTCGCCGTCGGGAAATACCTCATCGCCGGCCAAGTCATCATATTTAACTTGTGAACGGAAAAATCCTCGGCAAATATCTCATCTTCAGAAAAATTATCGGTAGCTTCTTCATCTCCGATCAAGTCTAAATATATATTTTGAAAACGGTTCAATTCAATTTAATATATTTTTTATTTGGTACTGAATAATAAAAAGTCTTAAAGAGACCGACTCCTCCGGTAGCCCATTTTAACGTTGAAATATCTTATTCGGATGAGTTGAATTGAAGAAATTGAAAAGATTTTAAGTATAATTCATGTACATGTGACAAATTAATTTTCAAATAATTTGATTTAAATAAAAAAGGGTGAAATATATCAAAATTCGAATTCTATAAATAAAAAATTATGCTAGCTTAAAATGAGAACATATATTCAAGAATTTAAGAAATCTATATTAAATAGAAGTGTCAAAGTGAGCCAAGTTTTTCGGCTCGACCCGTAACCTTGAAAAAAAATTCGGCCCAAAACCCAATCTAGATATGAGTCCAAATTTAAACAAATTACCCAACATGATATATAAATCTAACTAAGCTCTAGGGCTCTGCTAGGTCTAGCCCAGCTAACCCCAACAGAGCTCAGCCCATTGCCTACACCACAAGCTAGGTAGCTTACCATGTATGCATGTGCAGCAATGAGGAGAGGGCTTTTATCGTCCTGCTTAAATTTTTGAGCTGTACAATAATTTTTATTTCCTTAATTTTATTTTTATTTTATTTTACATCACTCACATAATAATTTTTAAATTCTCCCCCACCCGCATTTTCCCTATAAATATCTATTTTTTCACTCTAATTTTTCCTTACATTTTCTCTATCTCTCTCAGTCTCTTATCTAATTCCTAATTTTTTCAATAATACTCTAAATTATAATTAATCTGCATTCTTCCATAATCCTTAATTTTCTTATCATTACTCTCAATCTCTTATCTTTATTCATTAATCTTAATCCCTAATTCTATTTTTTTTATAAATTAAACCAAAGTTTAAGGTAATTAAACTTATTGTTATTGTTTATTATTATACTTAATGTTTAATATTTTACTTTTTTTACTTAAATTTTTATTTATTTATATTTTTTATGATTAATCATTCTCTTAAATTCTTTATAAGAAATAGATCATCATCAATATGACTTTAACTCTCTAAATTAGTATGAGAAAAATCTTTATGTCGAACTAACTATACTGGAGAATATGATGTAATGGCTACTAGAGAATCTCTAGTTAGACTTATTGTTGCTACTGATTTACCTATTAATTTTGGTGATAGCGTTTATTATGAAAAGCATATTAGAAGAGCACATATCCCACAATATAAGAGCACAAGTAGAAATACTACTAGATTTGATATATTTACATATTTCAAAAAAAAAACATGATGAATTAAAATTAGAATATGGTTATTTAAATTTTACTTTTGTCTTAACTTCTAATATTTGGAATGTCTGCTCTAAAGAGGACTATTTATGTGTTGATATTCATTACTTAGATTTAGAATGGACTTTAAATAAAAAATTAATAGGATTTAGATTTATAAATGAAGCACATACTAGTGAAAATATCTGTGATTTAATAAAGAAAGTTTTGAGTAAGTTTGATATCAAAAGCCGTATAATATCCATAACTTTGGATAATGTTGTGGCAAACATAAAGGCTATCTCTTTATTTGAATCACAACTTGGCCAATATAATAGTGAAGTCTTCCTACATCAACGTTGCGTGTGTCACATCATAAACCTCATTGTAAAATCAGGTATGAAAGAATAATATGTAAACTATTATGTTGATAAAATTCGTACGGTACTATCTTATATTACTAGTTCGAATTCTAGGATAGCTAAGTTTGAAATATATTATAGAGCATTCAATATGAAGCATCGAAAGTTTGAAACTGATATACTGGTAAGGTGGAATTGATGTTGAAAAATTCCCTCTCGCATAAAAAAATATAATTAGTGGTTTTTTTAACTCTTGTGATTCTCCTATTATATTGAATAGTTCTGATTAGGATATACATGAAAAATTTACATGTTTTGTATAAATATTTTATGATTCTATTGTTTGACTTTCAGATGTTTATTATCGTATGTCTCCTCTTATTTTGTATTCACTTGTTGAAATTACTAGCTTGTTTCAAATATATAAAAATGATGAAGTGTTTAAACCAATTGTTCAGAAAATTGTTTTAAAATTTAAAAAATATTGGAAGGAAATTAATCTTTTATATACTTTTGCTTTTATATTAAATCTTAGGGTTAAGTTACAGAGTTTAATAAATACTCTTATATTTGTGAGTCAATATATAAATGTTAATTATTCTTCCACTATTATTAATGCTACTAACAAGTTATATGAAGTGTTTGGTCTTTATGATAATAATTATAGCAACTTGTGGAAATAGACACGAGAACAAGAGATTTGACCCAAAAGGAAGAGTTGAAATTTTGTTAATGGTTCTGGTTCCAATTCCAATTCTAGTTTCACTAGGATGGAACTCTAGAAATACCTCGAAATTGATTTCTCATTTTTTTATTCTTGTGTAAACGATTCAAAATTCTTATGCCTTTTGGATTGGTGAAAGAAAAACTCTACAAGATTTCCTATACTAGCACGACTTGCACGATATGTCTTAACTGTTCCCGTCTCAACAGTTTCTTCCAAATCAACATTTAGCATAGATGAGAGAGTTATTGAAGATAGGATGACTTCGTTAAAACTAGAATTGGTTGAAGCATTATTATGCATAAGAGATTGGGAGAATGCATCTCATCAAGGTCAACATACAACTCATAATAAAGACTTTGCTCAATATTTTAAGAATATGTTCTTAGATGAAGATCCTTCTATAGTGGGAAACAGTTCTGTGGTCCATCAATGACCAACCACCATTAATAAATAGACGATAGATAATAGATTATAATATACTAGCAAAATTTTATTCTTTATTTGAGATGCTCTTATACTCTTAGTTATTTGATAATTTGATAATTTAAAATGCTATTAATTATTTGGTTGTAAATTTTGATGATACAATTTGATAATTTCATTTGGATTGTTCTTTGGACCTCTTGTTAATTGGATTATTCTCAAGACTCGTAATATCAAATAATCTTTTTTACTTTAATAATAATTTATTATGAATATTTTAGGCTCGGTAAGGCCCAGTAGAACCCGAGCCTTTTAGGTTCGGTAAGGCTCGGTAGAACCCGACCCATTTTAGGCCCGGTAAGATTCAGTAGAACCCGCGACTCATTTTAGACCTGATAAGGCCCTTAAAATCCGGCCCATTTTAAGTCCGGATGAGCCCAAAATAAATTCAAAGAGCTTTCTAGGCCAAGTTCGGACATATATTTTGAAAACGAGTTCAACCCAACCCGACCCATTTTTTTTTTTAATGCTCAACTTAGTCTAGCCCGACCTTAAATAGTGAAAAGCCTGAAGGGACCGGACCGGGCCGAGCCGAGCCGCCCGTTTTGGCACCTCTAGTATCAAACCAACCAATTTTATACAAATTTTTAAAATGACTACTATGCCATAAAGCAAAAGGCAAAAGAGGATTCCTCTTCGGCCTTCTACACCTCATAATTCATGAACATTAAGTGCACAAAGGTCGTTATGGTAAAAACAAGTGACAAACCTTGCGCGAATGTGTGCACATAACGGGCACATCCATCTGCCGAGTCGAATGTAGCTTACAACCGTCAGATTAAATCCTTGAATATCCAACGGTGAGAAAGAAACCTAACCACAATCTCCTCTTTATAGTGAGCTGCCTCTTCTTTACCTCTCTCTTAACTCCATTTTCATTCCTCTCGCTCTAGAAATCCTATTCTGCGCTCGGCGAGAGAGACTCATTTGCGAGTCAGGTAATCCTTCTCCTACCTCAGGTTCTGATTTCTGTACTCTCATGCTGTGTATGATTCTGGATTTCGTTGACTTTTCGATTTTAATGGTTTTTAAATCGTATTTTTTGCTTCTCTTTTTTTTTTTGTCCTTGATGAATTTTCGTATTAGGTTTCGTTTATTCGATCTATGAATGTTTGGATCTGGTTACTTCTTGCATGTTCTCTGATTTAGTTTTTGCTTTTCGTATTATGCTGCGAGAAAGTGGAAATGCTTTTGCAATCATTAAAAAATGTAAAATTTGTGTTTTTGTTTTCTTATATGTTTAAAATCTTTCGTTTCTTGTAGATGGATTTGCTAGTAAATACCTCGTTTGATGTTGATTTTTGAATGTCTGATACTTGGTTATACCTAGAAGCTGTTTAGCTGAAGGACTGTAACCCTTTTATGGGGATTGGATAATTGTTTGTTTATGATAACTGTTGTATGTGAAGTCCATAGATTTTTGCATTAGGCTTTTATTGGTGTACATTGCAATCGGAGCACTCTCGGAAAAGAGATTGTTAGATCTATGGAAATTTGAATTATCGTTATGCATGCTGCTTTTGAATTTATGCTATAATGCATAAATATTTCAACAAAATAGTACTTTTCTTTCTGAAGTTGCTGAGAAATTAATCCTTGGTAGTATAAGTTCATTTAACTATTATCCTCGTGGTTCTAGAATTAGGAACATGATTCCGTTGCACCTTTTGATTTCAGATTACTAAGCTTTTATAATGGGTAAGGAAAAGGTTCACATCAACATTGTGGTCATTGGCCATGTCGACTCTGGCAAGTCTACCACTACTGGTCACTTGATCTACAAGCTAGGAGGTATTGACAAGCGTGTCATTGAGAGGTTCGAGAAGGAGGCTGCTGAAATGAACAAGAGGTCATTCAAGTATGCCTGGGTGTTGGACAAGCTGAAGGCCGAGCGTGAACGTGGTATTACCATTGATATTGCCTTGTGGAAATTTGAGACCACCAAGTACTACTGCACTGTCATCGATGCTCCTGGACACAGAGATTTCATCAAGAACATGATTACAGGAACCTCACAGGCCGACTGTGCTGTCCTCATCATTGACTCCACCACTGGTGGTTTTGAAGCTGGTATCTCCAAGGACGGTCAGACCCGTGAGCATGCCTTGCTTGCTTTCACCCTTGGTGTGAGGCAGATGATTTGCTGTTGTAACAAGGTGATCTTTTTACAATTGTAAAATCCTATTTGTTATTATATATCTTGCTTGTTATTAATGCTATGAGTTATTGTCTGTAGATGGATGCCACCACCCCCAAGTACTCCAAGGCAAGATACGAGGAAATTGTGAAGGAAGTTTCTTCCTACCTGAAGAAGGTTGGTTACAATCCCGAGAAAGTTCCATTCGTCCCAATCTCTGGTTTTGAGGGAGACAACATGATTGAGAGATCAACGAATCTTGATTGGTACAAGGGTCCCACCCTTCTTGATGCTCTTGACCAGATCAGCGAGCCCAAGAGGCCCTCAGACAAGCCCCTTCGTCTCCCACTTCAGGATGTCTACAAGATCGGTGGTATTGGAACTGTACCAGTGGGGCGGGTCGAGACTGGTGTCATCAAACCCGGTATGGTTGTCACTTTTGGCCCAACTGGGTTGACCACTGAAGTCAAGTCTGTTGAGATGCACCATGAAGCTCTCCAAGAGGCTCTTCCCGGAGATAATGTCGGATTCAATGTAAAGAATGTTGCTGTCAAGGATCTCAAGCGTGGTTTTGTTGCTTCCAACTCCAAGGACGATCCGGCCAAGGAGGCAGGTAGCTTCACATCTCAGGTCATCATCATGAACCACCCAGGTCAGATCGGAAATGGGTATGCTCCAGTGCTGGATTGCCACACTTCCCACATTGCTGTGAAGTTTGCTGAGATCCTGACCAAGATCGACAGAAGGTCCGGAAAGGAGCTTGAGAAGGAACCCAAGTTCTTGAAGAATGGTGATGCTGGGATAATTAAGATGATTCCGACCAAGCCCATGGTTGTTGAGACTTTCTCAGAGTATCCACCTCTTGGCCGTTTTGCCGTCAGGGACATGCGTCAGACCGTGGCTGTGGGTGTTATCAAGAGTGTTGAGAAGAAGGATCCATCTGGTGCTAAGGTCACCAAGTCTGCTGCCAAGAAGAAGTGAATCCTGCAGTTCCATCCTCACATTTCTGCTGTGAAGTCTTTCGATCTGTTTAATGATTATCGTAATTGTCAGGAAAATTATGTTGTTTTGTGGCCTGTGTTGGTGTCTTTTATGAACTGTTTGTGGTTTTATAGTTTTCTGCCTCAGCTGTTGGGTTACCTGGGTACTCAGTCACAAAACTGGGTGCTCGACAGACGGTGGCACAATAGTTGTCGATCAAATCTGTCCCTTGGTGCTATTATGTAGTATAACCATTATGTTTGCCATGTCTAGTGTCGAGCTGCTTTTGTTTGATTTTAAGAGTGGCTCACCAACTTTTACTTGTCTGAACCTGTTTTCTGAAGAGTTATTACCCACTTTTTTATGCTTAAAGCAAGTATTTGACTCTTTTGCTCGATTTCTGGTACATTATGCTTACCTTTTTTCGTCTTCTCACTTGATGAACCTTGTTTTATGTTGATTTGGTTTGTTTACTAGTTTGTGCTATTTTGTAATAATACAATATCAATAGGTTGGTAATTGGATAAGGATTTTTATAGGTTGCATGGCTACTGAACTAATTTTAAAATGAGATGCTCCTACAATTTCTTTTCCATGTGGGACCCGTGTGAAAAAACCTTTATTTTGGACCTATATTTACCTTACCTCCCCATGAATCATGATAACCACAATCACCAGCCCTATTCAATTCAACGAGCCCTAAGAAAATTGGTCAGATGCTTTTAAGGTGGTCTCCAAAATGAGCAAACAAATGTATTCTCGCTCTTTTTACGAGTGTCATGAAGTGGTAGCCTTCTCACTCTCACTTCATATATTCTCCATCTAATCGGTACAATGATAATATCGCAACCTAAAACCATGGCAAATTAATTAATCTCAGATACGACATATTTCATTTGGTTCCAAATTCCAAACTCCAGTTTGAACTCTAATACTTCAGTTTGGAATTGTATGTATAAATAACAAACTCTTACCAAAACTCAATCACAGAAGACGATTAGAAGTCTCATTTTCTCATCCGATCATATCTTTTATTTTTGGCTAAAACATATCAGAGTTTCAGAGTAATACCCACATGCTGAATTAAAATTTGGATATAATTGTTTTATTTATTTACATATTATTATTATTATTATTATTATTATTATTGCTATTAAGTATTTTTTTTTACCTATTTTCAACTGGTATATAGTAAATCATAAGTTTCAGGTCATGTTGTTTGCTCTCAATTTCCGCCCCAAATTTTTGTCCAAGTCAAATTTAAGTTTAAAGGTCAATTACATATGATTGTGATGATTATTAATAAAACTCATGATTGCTTAGTGGTAAAAGGTGCTAAGTTTTTAAGTGTGAGATTTTTAGTTCATTTTGCTTCTTATTTATCTTCTTCTCTTATTTGCTTCTATTCTTATTTCTTCTTTTCTCATTCCTTCTTATTACATTTTCTTTTCCTTCTATGCATGATGAGTTTTTCTATTCACATTAAAGCCCATACTTGTATTAACTAGCTTGAGAAACATAGACGAAAAATACCATTATTAAGACCTAAGATTGAGTAGAAACACTTAAAAAACTTCTAACAAGAAGAAATAAACCTCAAATAGATCATGAAAGTGGGGATGGCTAGGTGAAGAACCAAGAAAAAAAGAGAGGAAGTGTGAGAGCCGGCTAGTTTTATTTATTTATTTATTTTTATGTACATTTGGATTCTATTTAGCAATGCATTCTAGTTTTTGAAATTCAGAATTCAAAAATAATTAAAAATCCGAGTTTTTTTTTTAAAAAATTAATTGCTTTACTAAGAACTTTGTTTTTAAAGAACTTTTTTTAAACTGTCTTCATTAAAAAACTCTCCTTAATTCATAGAAAAATCTATTACAAAAGAAGGAAGTTTGTTATAACGTATACTATTAAATATAAACTGTCTCAATGATATTGGCTATGTTATTATGATGCACTAAAACTATATATACACAACTATTTACGATATTAAGCGGAAGCTAATAGCATAGCTCAATCATGATACTATTACCTCCTTCGTGTATATCGTACCTTCTTGGCAAGTCTATCAGGGTAACTAAATTGGCTGCTTACCGTTAGTGTCTACAACATAAAATGTAAGACCTAAGCTTTTGCTTAGTATTTATACAAACATGACTCACAAAATAATTATAAATATGGATGCATAAGATGTATGAAACATATATAAGCAATCATTCATAATTGATCATCAATCGTAGCAGTTCACTAAGTAGGATAAATGAAAACATAAACCCCTCAAAAAGTCATCATATGTTTAGTCATGTTGTAGGTTAGATTTTTAGTTACCATGCTATTTCCTTAAGAAAATTATCAGAAATCCTTCATATCCTAGCTAACTACCAACTTAACCAAGCATGTTAGGTAACTTTGTAAAGATTTCATTTCCAACATCTTGCTATCAATTAATATTTTACAAATTACTCAATCTAACTCTATTCTCAATTTTACTTAAAAACACATATTTAAGTTTAATGTATTGAACCAATTTACGAATTTCATTTTACTAATTATTATACATTTATTATATCCCGATTAAAACTAACTTAACTATATAACTCTAAATAAATAAGAAGCACTTAGTATCCCTCTGTTAACCTTAACACCTCCAAGTACATTTCTAAATCTTAATTAACTTCATGCCTAAAATTAGAAAACCCTTGCAACCTTTTTAGTCATGATGCTTTATTAACCATTCAATATATTTTTGATAGATTATTATTAATAATCAAGTAAACTTAATTAAAAGTTAAATAAGATAGATTAACATACTATCAAGATTATATATATATATATATATATATATATATATATATATTTATTATTATTATGTGAAAGTTCTTTATAAACATGTATATACATACATATACATATTTACATACATATATATAGTATGTAACCAAATATATATATAAATATATGGCATGTATATATATATATTAGTTCAAGATTACAAAATTCAACATCGATCAATTTAAGCACCCACAAAACTCATAATCTATGTCTTAAGGAGTAACTTTGGAAGTAGAATCCCATTTAAAGGTAGATATGTATGGGCTGAACAAATTTATGTAATCGGATGATGAAGGGAATCAAAACAAAAGATTTCTTTGTTTGAGTTGGTGGAAGACGTTCAACAAGGATTTCGTGAATCCAAGATAAAGAGAGAAATGGAAGAAAGTGGAGAAGAGTTAAGGAAATGTAATTGGTGCTCCTAGCCATTACACTGATGAGATTAGCTGTCCACACTAAGTACAAGTGTATGAATACTAGTTTTCCACACTAAATACAAACAAGGTAAACTAATAAAGAACGCGTATCGAGAGAATTTTAGGCCTATTCGTAAATATATTTGAGAAAGATGTTAAATAAAATTTATGAAATTTTAACTTAACGTGAAGCTTATAGATATTTATTAGAGAATATAACTTTTTTTTTCTCCTAATAATATGCATTTAAGTGTACCAATTTGACAATTAATTTCATGTTCTGTTACCTTGTGTACCCACTTGACAATTATCTTTAAGTTTTAAATTCAAAAATATGTTTTGAAATGTAAGAACATGTTTAATGTCCAAATAGGACCTTGGATTATGGAAATAGGTACAAATAGGAATTAAGGACAAAAGGAAGGGATGTACAAAGAATCCATATTTGGTGCTTAGGTGCATCCCTTGTTGGTGTGTGCTTAGGGGTGGAGGGAAGGGGGCAGCAAGGGTAAGAGATGCCCGCCCGCCCTCCCTTAACTTGCCTTTCTCAACCTTCGCCCTAAATTTTTGCCAAAGTCAAACTTAAGTTTAAAGATCAATTTACATATGATTGTGGTGATTGTTAACAAAGGTCATGATTGTTTTGTGGTAAGAGATTTTGGTTTCATTTTGCTTCTTTTTTATCTTCTTCTTATTTCTTCTTTTCTCATTCCTTCTTATTATATTTTCTTTTCCTTCTTGGCATGACGAGTCTTCTATTCACATTAAACCCCATACTACAAATCAACTAGCTTGAGTAAAACTTAGGTTTAAAGGTCAATTACATATGATTGTGGTGATTGTTAACAAAAGTCATAATTGCTTAGTGGTAAAAGGTGCTTCTTTTTTTATCTTCTTCTTCTTTTTGTTTCTATCCTTTGTGGGTAAACCATTTCCTCTTCTACATGAATTATTATTATAAGTATTATTATAATACTTGGATTTACATGCTTAAATAGAAATATGATGTTCAACATTGCATTCATGTTTTTCATTCCTATGTCCTAACCCAATTTGATACCAAAATCAAAACTATAAGGAGTGATAATGGCAAAGAATTTCTTTTGACAGATTTATATGCTAAGAATGAAGATAATCCACCAACATTCCTATGTAGAAACACCATAGAAAAAAAGTGTTGCCGAAAGAAACATCAGCACATTTTAAATACTGCTAGGGCCCTCTATTTTCAGTTAGGTTTATCCCTCTCTTAGAGCCTTTAGGTGTTTATGCTTTGCTTCTACATGAAGCCAAGGACATAAGAAATTTGATGATAAGGATAAATAGTGTGTTTTCATCGGGTATCCTTATAGTATTAAGGGATATTTATTGCTTGACATGAATAATCATTCCATTTTTATCTCTCGTAATGTGAAATTTTTTGAGCATATTTATCCCTACAGAACTAATGTTGACACTGTGGATCATCCTCCTTTCTATTCTGAACCTTCACATTCCACTCCTGATACATACTCTGACGATGACACTATTTTTTTTCCACACCTCTACCATATAATTTACTTCTGACTTCCTCTCCTCCTACCTCCACTCAACTTCCTGAAGAATCACCTCCTCTTACTCCCATCACACTTAGACACTCCTAAGGAACTATAAAGCCCCCTGCACATTTGTCTAATTATTTATGCTCATCTTTGACTAACACAGCTACATGACATGCAACCACTTTCCCATCTCAATCTCCATATCCACACAATTCCAAGGAACATATTCTATCTCTAAGCATATGACTTTTGACAAGCTTAGAGGGAAATTTTCAGCCTTCACCACTTCCATTTCAAGCTAGTAGAGCCTTCTAGTTATAAGGAAGCTACACAAGATCCTAAGTGGATTAAGGCAATGCAAACTGAACTAAAGGCTCTGGTGGATAATCACACTTGGAATATCACTCATCTTTCCCTTGGAAAAAATGCAGTTGGCTTCAAGTGGGTATTTCAACTTAAATATAATTTTGATGGAACCCTATAGTGATATAAAGCTTGGCTTATTGCAAAAGGGTATTCATAATTAGAAGGGGTTGACTATCAAGAAACGTTATGTCCTGTTTAGAAGATGTCTTCTTGCTTTGGCTGCTTCCAGAGGCTGGTATTTATACTAATTTGATGTACATAATGCTTTTCTATATGGTGATTTAGAAGAAGATGTTTACGTGAAGCTCCCACAGGACTATGATCGAGCTTCTAAACTAATGGTTTGCAAGTTACTAAAGAGGTTATACGGTCTAAAACAATCCTCTCGCCAATGGTATGATAAGTTCTCCTATTCTCTTATTCAGTTTGGTTTTACACAGTCCAAGGCCGATTATAGTCTATTTACTAAGTCTACCTCTTGAGACTTCACTGTCATTTTGGTATATGTTGATGACTTAGTGGTTGCTACTATTGATAAAGCCAACATCATCAGCCTCAAATTAGTTTTACAATCTCATTTCAAGATCAATGACCTAGGCACTATTTGCTATTTCCTTAGTATTGAAGTGGCTCGGTCTGCTAAAGGCATACAAACTTGCCAACACAAATATCACTAGACCTGATATCAATTTTTTGGGTTCAAATTCTCAGGCATATCACGACATCATCCACCGATAAACATCTTCAGGGAATCAACAAAATATTTTGCTATCTTAAAGGCTCACCTGGTCAGAGCTTATTCTTCCCTGTCTCTCCAACTCTCTAGCCATATGCTTATTATGACTCTGATTGGGCGGTTTGCCCATATTCTAGACGCTTCATCTCTGGTTTCTGTATTTTCCTTGGTAACTCGTTGATTTCTTGGAAATCCAAGAAACAATAAATTATTTCTCGTTCATCAGCCGTAGCAGAATATAGATCAATGGCCTCTACTCGTTGTGAGTTAGTTTGGTTGCATTACTTACTTCGTGATTTCCAAGTTCCACATCCTCAAGCTGCTTCTTTATTTTGCGATAATCAGGTTGCACTCCACATCGCTTCTAATCTCATATTTCATGATATGACTAAACACATTGAGCTCGATTGCCTCCTCATATGAGAGAAAATTCAAGCTGCAATAATTCGCACATCATACATTTCAACTCATGATCAGGTACCTGATATATTCACCAAATCTTTACCTTCCACTATTTTTCTGATGCATATGTCCAAGATGAATGTCGATAACATCTACGCTCCATCTTGTTGGGGGGGGGGGGTATTAAGATATAAGCAACTTACCTTCTTTGTACCTCCATTACCATGCTCCACAGAATAAACCATCATGATCTCGCACCTCGTCATTCACACCAATGGTCAAACTGGGGATCAACCTTCAGACCTACAAAGCCAACGATAGCATGTTAGTAAACCAAAAATACAAAACGTCATACTTAATGAAGGTTTTGGAACCAAAAATCACCGTTTGGTTTAGCTTTTCTTTCCTTTTGTATCATGTGCATGCCAAGCCAAATCTCTTCCAAATTGATTTTCCATTAAGATGGAATCATCTTGATTCTTTCCATAAAAAATATGAAGATTTGTTCTCCTCCCTTGTATATAAAAGGGTTGTATCATGTATTGTGTGAAGTTAACATAATATACAAATACATAACAAATTTTATTATTTCTTCTCTGCCATTTGTTTTCCTTATTTATGGTTTATCAATAACCAGGGTGATATTCCCTCTGTTAATGTCCAAATATAAGCTTAAAATATGAATCTCATATACACTTTGATCAGTCTAAAGAGTATCGATGGGTTAAGTTGCAACTTCGGGCCCACTGTTCGTGTCAGAGGTTAACTCATAAAGAAAGTGGATGTATATTGAGAATTTTTTTAGGGAGACCATATTTATAATAATTTCATTCATATATGTAATATTAATATGTTGTTTAATGCGATAGTATAAAGTTGATATGTACAGCTGAGATGGATCAATCTACTATAAAGATGGTCTAACCAAAGTTTCTTATGATATTGGAAAAGTGACTTTCATATTTCTTCATTCTCGGCTTTTCCTTCTCCACTTGTATGTATTTATACTAGTATTCATACACGTATGGTTTGTTATAATACTATCTATTTTTTTTTTGGCCAAAAGGAAGCTTTATTGCGTAAGAGGAGGTAAGCCCATTAAAAAAACTCTCTGGCCTAGACAGGGAAAAAATAGACCTTATAATAAAGCCCAAACAAAAACAAAACAAAGAAAATTTACAAGGAAAACGAAACAAGCCAAATGAAAAATCAAATGAAAACAACCAAAGCCTATAGCCCCACAAGCCAACAATATGATCAACCAAACAAGCCCACTAAACCACCCAACACCCAAATCGCATAGAGAGACCACAAACTCCAAATAGCCAAACCTAAAGAAAAACACAAATCAACCACAAAAACTTCTTCTTCAACCAACACCTTCTGCACCAAACCCTAATACACTAGCCGCATCCAAAAACTTAGGATCACCGTAAGAGTTCTCAAAACAATAACCATTTGCGTACATTTCTATAATTGAAGCTAAAGAAGATGGGGGTTCAGAGACACATCCAAGAACTATGCTCATCTTCCTCGCTATTCTGGAGGCTACCCAGTACAAGATGAGAACTTTCGAAGCAACTACACTTATCTATGAATTTTTTTAACACATCCCTAATCCTCCAGTCACAATTCCATATCTCTTTTACAGTATCTGTAGAAAAGATAGAAGATGTATCTCCCTAAAAATGACCCTTTGGAGCCTCTTTTCAACATCTAGCTTACAACTAGCCATTAGAGCTTTAGCCTCAGCCACAACTAGCCATTAGAGCTTTCGCCTCAGCCACAACTCTAGAAGTTACGTAAAGAGCTAGCCCAACCAACCACTACCAACACACCAAAATCTCTAGCCACAACCTCTATTCCTTCCATACTATCTGCATGCTTCAAAATCGCATCACAATTGACATTAATCTAGTCCTGAGAAGGAGGGGACTGAGAACAAGATACAAGATCATCACTATTGCTACCGCCCTTACCAAAATTATAAATTTTCAAATTTACAATCTCATCCACCTTACCATTTATTCTTAGAGCATTGCAAAGGAGAAATTGAAGATCTCCTAAATAAAAAACTAATAAGGAAAAGTTACAGTTTATAGAGCTGTACAATATTTACTCAACATACTATTCGCAACAAGAATATTCTTTGAATTGGATATGAAATCTTGGTATTGGCAAATCTAGATAAATGAAGAAGACCGATATAAAATGGTCTTCGTGGTTCCATTAGGACATTACGAATTAAATGTAATGACATTCGGTTCAAAAAATGCTCCTTCAGAGTATAAGCATATAATGAATGATATCTTCAATCCATATGGAGATTCATTCTAGTCTACATAAACGATGTGCTAGTATTCTCACAAGGTATAGCTCAATATTATAAACAGTTAAGAACAGTCCTAAAAATAATGAAAGAGCTGGTTTGGTTGCTTCAACAAAATAATAATAATAATAATAAAGCTACTCTCAATAGAAAGTAGATTTTTGGGTCATACTATCCAATAAATACCATTGTTCCTATCAAAAAGGAAATATAATTTCTAGAGAAATTCCCAAATGAAATTAAGGATAAAACCCAATTAAAAAGATTTTTGGGAAGTCTGAATTATATTACGGATTTCTATAAAGACTTAGCAAATGATACTAAGCCCTTGTACGCGAGGCTAAAAAAGAGCTTAACACCCTAGACCGATGAATGCACAAAGGCAGTCTAGAGAATTAAACTATGGGCTAAAACTCAGCCTCAAACAGATGGTGAAAATGATTTTCCCTATTTCACAATTATTTCAAAATTATTACATTCGATCGAAGAAGATGATGAAGCTTTAATAAAGGAATCTACCCTTGAGAATATTAATGAGACTACGAGGAGATACTTACGAGGCCATCTAAGACCCGATCTCTTCCTAAGACTTGGCTCTAGTTAGTAGTATACTAGAAGAGTTAGGGTCGGTGTCCATACACAAAATATTTAAAAGCAGAAAGGTTGTGTTCTCTAAACTCATAATCTTAAGGGTTATTCTCTCTTCTGAGTGGTTTTGAGGAGAGCTTTAGAAATTCAAGTTCTATTCCAAAATCCAAGAGATAAGCATAGCTGGTGGATATCTTTCCACACGAATCAAGTAAATTTTTCTACTTGGTTTAAAAATTGGTTTAATGATTATAGCATTAAGCCTACTCTTTATCTGATCTATGTAAAGGAAATATTTAATTCCTTTTACTTAGCTAATGAAATAATGGAAGAATATTTGGATTTAGCCCTTAAATTCCAAGTATTATATAGAATCCCATGGATCCTAAAATGGGAATACAGTCTCTTCCTCGATGATGATATTCATTTTGGAAGTGCTTTGAAAATCAACTAGTTGTGTAGATGGTTTCTATCTCAAATGGTGGGACAAGTATCATCTAGAAAATAATTGGAATATTTTTTCTTTGAAGGGAGTTCAAACAATCCCTTCTAGTAAGAAAAATGATATTGGAGAAGTGCTCCAAATATTCTCTGAAGAAGAAATTAGAGAATTCGTTAAAAGATGAGTCTTTGGCCCCGAAGACTCTATTAATTATGAGCGATCAAACGACAGCCTGGAAATATTCAAGAATTCTGAAGACCCTTATGAGGAATATACTCCCCTAAAAAAAGATACCTCTACTCTTAAAAAGCTAAATAGATAACAAGCGTCAAAAGAGAAGGATAAACCTTCGCCAAAAGCTAAAGGGAAAAGGATAACCCTTTATTATTTCTCATGTCGGAGGACTCCACCCCTATCCAAGACATGTGAGTTCAACATCAGGAATCTACTTTTGTGATTATTTTACTTTTATAAGAGTTTATCTTTACTTTTAGACTTTTAGAAAGATTGTCGTCTATTTAGTTCGGCAATTTAGTATAAATAAGTTAGTTCAATTTAGTTATAGACACCGAGTTCAAAATTGAGTTTAGAGTTTGTAAAAATTTCTATTAAAAAAATCTCATAGTTCTTTTATAGGAGCCCCTCTTTAATTTTCTCTCTCATACTCTTCATATCTCTTCTCTTAAATATTCCACATCTACTCTCTCTCTCGTTACTCACCCCCTTACTATCAATCCTTGAGAACTTGGTATCAGAGCCAATAGATAAATAAGTCTGGTTCTCTAATTTCTATCGTAAATGTCGCGTAGGGCAGTGAAAGCCAGGTAGGCATTGTAAGTCCCATAGTGAATCACTTTTGTTTCTCTTTTGGACCCTACTATCTTCCAAGTCTTAAAGACTTCCTCTATAACCAAAAAGTAATTGTCTAATTTACTCAGTGTCTTAAAGTCATTTAAGATGGACTATTTTTTAGGATGCCCAACTATTTCCTGAATTATACTTTGGTTAATATCAGGATATGCCAAATTCCTGTATTCAAAACCTTTAAGCAACCATATCCTTAAACATTCAAAAATTATATTTTTAGTTTTTTCCCCCAAATCCTTCTGTTGCCTCTACCACCGGAGTTAAAAAAAACAAATCTGAGCCATGGAGCTTCGAGCTCCATCAATGCCATTTTTTGCTTTTTGACCTCTGCATTGTGTTTTCATCTTTTTTGTCTTCTTTTGGATTGAAAAAAAAAAACTCTCTTTCCCACAATAATGATCTAACCATGCCAAATTCCCATAAACCCTACGCTCCCGACCATGGAACCCATACTCATTTCAATTCTAGTTCCCGCTCGTATACATGTACAAGAATTCGTACGCGTCGCCGCAACTGGAAAGCGTCACCGAGAGGAAGCACCACCGCATCATTACGGGATAACAGCAGATGGAGAGGTATATGCATCTTCTAAGAGGGCCAAAGGCATGGACGTGCTCTTCTGGATCGTGGTTTCATCTAAGCAGATCAGGAGGGTTATTGGAAAAGAAGGTTGTAGAATCCAGAGGATTCGAGAAGATACCAAAGGCACCATCAAAATTGCCGATGCAATCATTGTAAGTTCCTTGAATTTTGTTTTGGGAGGGGTAGGTAGGGTTTCTTTGTTTAGAAAAAGATTGATTGAGTATCGTTACTAATTCTCATTAACCAAACGACCCTTGAGGACATGTTTGTTTGTGGAATTCAAAACATGTTTTAAAAAAATATAGAGGTGTTTGGCTGGATATTTTGAAATTTATTTCATATTTTAAAATATATTTTGACGACGTATCACGATTTAAAGAAAGCGATAAATATGTGAAATCATATTGGATTTTTTTAATCTTTTGATTAACTTTTAGTAATTATAAAAAATAAGTCATTTGATTCCATTTCTATCATTTGCTTCATTACTACTCATTTTGACGAATCAATTTCATTCTCCAAAATGGCAAAAATAGGGAATGATGATTGATCATGAGAGAGTGGTTAATGGATGAGAATGGATAAATTTTAGTTAAAAGTTGTCCTACCCTTTCCACCCTTTCCTCGCTAACAACACGAAATGAATGAACATTTTTAAATGAGGTCCCATCTTCTATCCTGGGCAAAGATGTTTTTACTCATTTTCTTTTTTTTTTCCTTCTTTTTTTTTTCAACTTCCTTTTTCTTCTTATGTTCACATAATCTTCTTCAATTCTTCTTCAATCGATTTCTTTTCTTCATGTCTTGGAGGTAGACTTCTCTCAACCAGATCCAGTGCTGCTCTTTCTCTTTCGATATCCTTCTAGTTTGTTAGCTCTAATCACGTATGTATTCTTTTTCTTATTCTATTAGATATGCAATGTATCATTCTAGGATCTGCAATGTTAGATATGCTCGATTAGGGTTAACTAGAATTGTGATTATGATTACCTAAAAAATATCATTATAAGTGGTAAATAAAATCGATTAGATTTAGATGAAATTGTGATTATTGCATATTTTAGGGATTTTTTAATTACATTGAAGATATGCATGCCATGATGGAAGCCGATAGAGATGCTCCCACCGATCATTTCGTGGCTAACAACACAATGGATCTCACATCCTCGAAAATGGAAAAGTGTTGGATATACTGATATGGAGGGTGAAACAAGCAAACCAATAAAGAATAAGAAATTAGCAAGAGATGACATAGATTTGAGTGTTTTAGTTGAGGCGAGCGTGAGGTTCGAGTCAGCTATAGGTAAAATTAAGAATGCACTATTGAAGTTAAATGGGAAAAGCTTCATGAAAAGAGGGTTGATGTTACGAATGAGGTTTGGGCACTACCAATCACATTTAGTGAAGCTATGAAGATGGCTCGCCTCTTGGCTACTGATGATGGGTTGATGGACGTCTACAAGTCATTTAAGGAAGATGATGTTAAGGTTGAGTTTGTGAAGGAGATGTTAGGAGGAAATTGTCCATAACTAGTTATGGATACCTTTTTATCATTAATAATATTTTTTAATATCGGTAGTAAAACTAGTTTTTAATATCTGTTCCTAAATATTTTAATATATGTTCCATAACTCGTTATGGACTTAATAGATTTGTTTTCGAACCTTTTTTTGGATGATTTGTAAATATTGCAAATTTCAGCCGCCGATATCAAGTTATCATGACTATTTCTATATTTTTCCTGATCAAAATAATGATTTGTCGTCTATGTGCTGATTTTGACTTTCTTCTTTTTAACTATTGTATTAAGATATTCAAAAATCAAAATCAATATCAACATTCAATCGTAAAAGTAATCAATATCAATATCAGATGCTAATTTACTATACGAGTCGATGGGGCTTTCGACCTGTAGAGTATCGCAACTGCTAGTTTACTCGACGGGTCGATAAGGCTTTCGACCTATAGAGTATCATAACTGCTAGTTTATTTGACGGGTTAATAAAATCTTTGACCCGTAAAGTATCATAACTTTTAGTTTACTCGACAGGGTGATGAGACTTTCGACCCGTAAAATATCATAACTGCTAGTTTACTTGTTCCGTAGAGTAAATTAATATATAATATTAATATTTATTATTTTTACTATTGAATGTTGATATTAATTTTTTAATACAATAAATGATTTTTAAATATATTATGTGTATAAATAATTGTAAAAAAATTTCTTTCTTAAAAATGAGTTTTCCAACTAAAATATCTGAATCAATAAAAAAAAAATCAAATTTCTAATTTTCAAATACAATCAAATAATAAAATAAGAATATAATTATTCAAATTCATTATTTGATATTCTAATTCATACTTATTCTAACTAATTAATCCAATCATTTTTAATTAATCAAATGACGTTAACTGATTGACAGCTCCTAACCACTTACTTCTATGTAAGTACTAAGAGATTATAATATAACGCCAGCTCATCAACGCCAGCTCATCAATCCCAGAACCTATCCTTGCTTGTTATTATGTTGCTGACGTCTGAGGGGTGACCTCAAAATAAGGTTGATGTGTGTATAGCATATAATATATAAAGGCTGCCAAGCAATCCCGACCACGAAAAATAGGACAAGAAATCCAACGTGAAAAAAAACATCAAACTAGTTAAAAATAGACTCAGCTCCATAGAAAAAGTGTACTGGTGTTCTTCATGATTAAATTTCAACCATAGGAAAGGCTGGAGCCAGTCTGGATAAAAAAAGAAAAAAAGAAAAAAAGAAAAAAAGAAAAAAAGAAAAAAACCCATGTAATGACAATTGTCCTATCCTTCTCTCTCTATATATGCTGTGAAAAGTCTTCGTACTTATCATTCAGCGAAGAAGAGAAGTTAATATGAAGCAATGTGAGGTCTGGTACGCAAGAGAGATGGTGCCGGCAAGCGTACTATCTGCTCCGAGGGCGAGAAGTGTCAGCAGGGAGGGTTTAGTGCCGGCTTCATTTCTCTTGCCTAACAAACCTAGCAGCTGCTGAACACAATCTAAGTAGAAAAGAGAGGGACCAAGCATTACTATCGTTTTTTGTGTTTACTAATGTGCTTTTTTCTTTCTTTATATTCATTTTTAGTGTTTACCAACCGTATCTTTGTGAATTGTGCACAGGGATGAGGAAAGACTGGAAAGTCATTGTGAGAAGAAGAATTTTTTAATAGTCACTCGAGGTATACCGATGGATCTTTCTTTTTTCTCTTCTTTTTCTTATTTACATTCTCACTCAACGGGGATCATTTTGTCCAAAAAATAGTAGATTATGCAAAAATTTCACAAAATTTGAAAGGTAAGATGCCTGTACTATTCCAGAATGGAACAAATCATTGATAATACGAATGACAACTATTCTAGCGATTTAGTAGCAGAAACTAACTGTATTAATCAAAATGATTCCAAATGATTTTCTCAGAAAATCAACATACCACGATAACAATAGTCAGCCTTACAAAGTTGAGGTTTTATAAAAACATGAAAGACATCATTTGCAACACAGGATTTATAAAGCTGTCACAGACTCTACCAGGACCCTTCGGCACCTGCGGTTGGGTTCTGAAACGCCGAGTAGCCCCAGAATGTCTTCAATGAGTAGGGCTGGGAAATTGTTGTACCTTCCTCTGTTATCTTTGCAATCTGCAAATATTCCAATTTTATATAAGTATGTCGTAATATATATTTGATTTGTATATAGATTTATTCTAATAATAAAAGGCATATTTTGCAAGATCCAGTACATAATGCAAACAGAGCTTAATTAACACGTCTCAATAAGGCAACCTAGAACCTTTCAGTTAGTATGGAGCTCGAAAGAAAGTAGTGAATCAAACCTGAATCTTATTGACGGCAGACCGATCACGGTATAGGAGTACACGTATGCATTTCTCGAGTAACTTCACACCTTCTTCAAAAGACAGGTTCTCATGCCACTCATCCCGAAGTATTGGCCGTGCAAGGTGATTCCCAAACCCAGTTGCTACATGGTTATCTTCAAAGTTCACTCCTATCATGTTAACCTGGGGGATATAGAAAATGTTGGCATAGTGAGCAATCTTCATATAGCAAAGCAGCTTCATTAAAGGTCAAGAATAAATATTGGCCTACCGTGCCTAGGTACTTCTGCCCATTCTTTATCCCACCAAGGACAAGTGCGTTCCAGAGAGGGTTGAACTTGTTTCGTCTATTATACATCACACGGGTTAAATAGTTGTGAACTTCTTTGGGCCCTAGAGAGTTCCCATCATCCCACATGTTATCATACAGGCTGCAGCACCAGATTAGCAAATCACAGGTTACCATAAAGGCTGGAATAATTATCTTAAATGGTTGCTCAGGGAAAGTAACAAATCATACTCGCGACTAGCACTTTGACTCAATCACATATTCACTCTTCTACCAAAGGCAAGCAAAAGTGAATAAGACATGAAAGGGGAGGAAAAAAAAAAGGAGGCAGGAGAAATGTCTGCTAGGCTTACATGAGCTCATCAAGGTATTTTAGCAGCTCCTGAAAGTCACTAAGTTCTCCACTTGCACCGAGAAGAGAATGCTTTCCAATGGGAGTGATTCGTTCGACGCTCTTATATCGCAGGGTGGATCCATAAGAACCTGTAAGGAGCATATTGTTTAATGAGAGAAATTTGATACGATAACAATTAGCCACTACAATTGATATATGAATCATTAGCTTACAGATACATCCAAAGAGATATGTGTGTTCCAGGAATCAACTGCTAGGAATGTAAACTAAAAAAGTTATGGACTAATGCCATAAACTACGATCATCAGGGGCAGCGAAGCTCTTCTAACTTTCTGTGTCATAACTACTTATGAGCATGGAAATACTTGGTATGACTGGCTCCATTGATCGGGCAGAAAATTATTACATCTCTGCTCGAAAAATAAAGAGAAAATATTGTTTTTCTCGAAAATTAACGAATCAGTAAATCAGAATCAAAGAATGAATCAGATACGATGTTCTCACATTTTCTGTCCCATATACTTACATAAGACTGTATCACGCCATTAAAAATAAATAAATAAATAACAAATCATCTTTTCAGCCTCCCCCTAAAATTATGGTAATGAGCTTTTCAAAATAACTGTTTCCCGTTAACCCAAAAAAGTTAGAGAAGCAATCTCAGGTCTCACTTTCAAGATGAGAAATTAATCTAATGCCAAGGTATGCAATTATATGTGCGGGTTCATGTTGACATTATTTGTTTCGAAAGGTAGCAATCGATAAGTAGTCAGCATAGAGTTTTTCCCAATGAGTTACATAGTAAAGAGTAGGCAATGAAAACTTACACCCATTTGTGACAGAATATGATTTACAATCCGAAAAAAATAAAAATAAAAATAAAAAAATTCACATCTTTACACATTGTTGTCACGTGACCCCCGTTCATAGTGATTAAGTTCAGTTTGCTTAAAAAATTGGTCTTTAAAGTTCAAATCTATCAACTACTAAACGATGATCAATTTCGCGAGCATAAAATGAATTTAACAAAAAACTATCAATTTAAGCTAGAGGATGAAAGTACAAACCTCCCATATCAGCAGCCATTAGGATTCCATCTTTGTATTTCAGTGCAACGACGGATGTACCAGTCACATATGGATACCTAATTTTATAAAAAAGAAACACATAAACAAAACAGAAAAAAAAAAAAAAAAATCGAACAGGCTAAAACTATGTGACTGAAACAGAACTCAGAAACCCAAGGCCTCCATTAAAAAATAAATGAAATATTCGATGTAATTTATGGTGAGAAGAAAAGGTAGAGAGAGAGAGTGAGAGAGAGAGGAGAGGAGGAGGGGATGAGAGCGCTTACAGGGTCCTCTCCGAGGCAGCTTGGGGGCAGAGTAGGGCGTGTTTCTCATGATTCGGATCCATGAACTGCGATCTAAACAGATACAGAGCGAGAGTGAAAAGAAGGAAAGAAATTGGGGGACCCTGGAGAGCAGTAGCTGAAAATGAAGGACGAATACTCTTATCATGAGTTTTCTTTCGTTTCCCTTTGCTCAAGGAAAGGGGAAAAAACCTCTCAAAACCACGCGTCGTCGTTTTATAATGAAAAAAAACCTCTCAATACGCCGTCGCTGTTATTTGGGGTTTTTTTTTTTGGATGCCTCTTTCTCTTTCTATAGGAACTGGTTAGGGTACGTTTGAATGCCTCTTTCTATCTATAGGAGTTTTTATTATAATTGATAATTTTTTCAAACTTTTTGTATTTTTAGACTAATTTTTAACTATTTTCTGGGATTTGATGATTTTTTAGCTCCTTTCTTTACCGGGCTAGGCCCATTGTAAGATCTTTTGGACCCATTTTATGATATTCTTGGGCCCATTGTAAGATAGGAGACACCTATTATTTTTTTGGCCCCTTCGATTATTTTTCAAACTACGAACAAATTAATTTCTCCAATCATAGGCCGAAAAATCGATAATCTTTATATGATAAGATTTAATTTTGATTTAAATATTTCTAACTGAAATTTTGGAAATATTAAAATTATTTAATGTAAAATTAAATTTTATTTTAATCATACAAAATGATTATATAATTATTTTAATATTATATATGAAGTAAAATTCATTAAAAGTTTTAAAATATGAAATTAGAAAATTGTAAAATTAAGTAGTCAATTTCTTTATATTAGTTGCGTTGACTAAATTTACCTAAACGAATCATTTTCCATGTATCAGACATATATACATTTTCATGTACAGTAAGAAAAGAATAATTTCATTAAAATTAGCTAATGACTTATCTATATAATATTCTTGTTATTTCAAGCTTTTCTTTTTGATAGGATATATATATATATATTTTTTTTAATTTTAATAATATATAAAATATAATAAGATATCGTGAAATTAATATATAATTAATATTTATAAATATAATATTTTTTTTATATATTTATGAATTTAAAAAAAAAATAAATAAAATAAATAAAAAAGAGAAAAGAAATGTGCGAGGCAACTTGTACACATGCGACTACGCGAGCGAGCGCACCAAAACGCCGACCGGACCCAACCTCCGTCAAAAAATCGGATTGGATAATCTGCGATAGGTCCGAACAATTTTTTTTCTTTTGCAAATGGTAATAAGACTATTGATTTTTGCTTCTGGTTTGGTTTGGGGTTGGGCGTCTCGGTCAAAAAGATACGACAACGCTTCAAAGGGAAAAACTGGGCCAACAAGCTGGATTTGTAGTCGGCTTTACCTTCCCCCTCCTCCAAATCTTCCTTCATTCCTCTTCATCCGTCTCCAATTTTTCCATGAACGCTCGAATTCTCCCTCGATTTCGCCGACTATCTCCTCGGTACTTAGGGTTTATGTTTACGATTTCTTGTTGATTTTGTTGTTGATTGGATTATTGGATTTTTTTTTTCTTTTGTTATGGTTTTGGAATCTGATTGATTTTTCTCTTTTAACTTTGTGATTAGATCGAACTAGAGGTCTGGATGACGATGCCTTGATTGGTTATTTATCAGCTAATACTCTGCAACACTGTTATTTTTATTTAATTTTCTGTGCTTCATCTTTGCGCTAATGGATTTGGCCGCCAGTTGCAAGGTATTTGGCTTACTCTGTGGTGATATTTTCGATTGCTATACCGCTGCATATGGTTTTGATTTGCTTTTACTTTGAATTACGGTCTAGTGCCGTATCATTTTTATGTTTTGGAGTCGTGGAAGTCACTGTTATGTGAACTTTGATTGGAGGAAAGTTGAATATTCAATGGTGGATTAAGTTTTTTTTTTTTTTTTTTGAATAGTGAGCACTGTAAGAGATTGGTTAGTATATGGTTGACTTTGGTTACGGATTTTTGCTTAGTTCGATTTTTGTAGGGATAAGATTGTTGTCAGCTTGACTTTATATCTGCACAATACCAAGCATACTGGTTGTCGATTTTATAACAATCCATTTACCATATTTTCAAATATGTATTGGTTCCTTTTTTGCTCCCACTTTTTGACAAGATTATGTTTTGATCTTCCAGGAAAAATTGGCATATTTTCGAATAAAGGAGCTCAAGCATGTGCTCACCCAACTTGGTCTTTCAAAGCAGGGAAAGAAGCAGGTGAATTGTCAGAATATTACTTTCCTTGGTTATTATCTTGGTTATCTAATGCCCTTAGACTCTTCTCAGCTAATTGTTAGATCTGAGATTCTGAAGCTGATTGTTCTACTCTTCAGCAGTCTCATATCCTACTGTAGCATGCAGGTTATATACTTGTTGGAGGTTGTACTTGCATGATTTTGGTTCTCTTATCTAGTGTTTTTATTTATTTATTTATATATATCGATAGATAGATATTGACCTTAGGAATATATATACATGGGTGTAAGAAATTCTTATATAGATGGGGAATACGTAAACCATTGTGGAAATGCCACATAGGCGATACAGAAAGAAAGCAAAGTTATTTTAATGTTTTTAGCTTTTATTTCTATCCTAAGTGGCATTTCCTCTGAGGGTGTAGGCAAGAAAGGTATTGCTTACTTGAGTGGATACCTGTGAATATATCCTGGGATTCATCGCAGACATCCTTATTCTTAATGCTGAAACTTATATACCTGTAATTGGTTGGTACTGAGCAGGATAGCTGATTTAGGATCAGCGAGGTTATACCTATAATACTTCATTATAAGCCCATGTATCAAATGATTTTTTAGATTAACCTTTCTATATTATTCTTGATTTGAAATTGTTAATACCTTAAACAATACATTTTTTTTTAATTTGAAAATGGTTTAATAAGCAGGATCTTGTTGACCGGATATTAGGTATTCTCTTGGATGATCAAGGTGAAATTCCACATCTTTTCTTCATGATTTGATTGATAATATGTTTATATCATACACATCTGACTGATTGATTAATTCTATATACTATTGTCAGCTTCCAAAATGTGGGCAAAGAAAAATGCTGTCGGAAAGGATCAGGTGGCCAAACTGGTAGATGACACATATAGGTTTGTCATTGTATTTCTTTGATTATTGAATAATATCTCTGTGTCAGTAATGTTTTATTATGTGGAAGATGCTATTTCACAGTTCACATATTTGATATTTAATGTGCCTAATTGATATTCTTTTTGGTTGCTTAATATCTTCAAAATTTTATTGTCAGAAAAATGCAGGTGTCTGGGGCCAGTGACTTAGCTTCAAAGGGGCAGGGAGTCTCAGATAGTAGTAATGTAAAAATAAAAGGGGAAATGGACGATTCCTTTCCTCCAGAAACCAATATTCGCTGTCTCTGTGGAAGTGCATTGGAAACAGAGTCAATGATTAAGGTAGTATTGGACTCACTCACACACAAATGTTTATGCTCTTCATCTACATGATTTCATTTGTTTATTAAATTCTATGCAACTGCATATAAATAATTCCATTATATATGTTTGCTAAGATAGTGCTTTGGCAAACAATAATGGATTCATTTTTTATGTATAATTTTTTACTGGCAGTGTGAAGATCCAAGATGCCATGTGTGGCAACACATTGGTTGCGTTTTAATCGCTGAGAAGCCTATGGAGGGAAATCCACAGTTACCCGATCGATTTTATTGTGAAATCTGTCGACTCACTCGATCTGACCCGTATGTATACCCGTGCTTTCGTTTTACTCAAACTTCCTGTTATTAAAGATCTACTCTAAGTATGCATTTGAGTATTTCAAGGTGGCACATATTGAGCTTCCAACATAGCATTTTCATTAATACTTTTGTGTCTGTTTTGAAAGGAGGGTTTTGAGGGATTAAGAGGGTATAGATCCCCAATTGCATAACATGGAATGGTAAAACATAAATCAGAGCTTCTTTAGTGCTTGAACCGCTCTCCATCACATCCCTCCAGACACTATTTGGCTCTTCTTGACCAATCCTTAAATCTATTGTATTCATTTAAAGCATAATTAGTTAAAACTTAGGAAGCCTGATTTTCTACATAATTGTGAAAGGTGATGTGTATGGAGACCAGTTGTTACAAAAAAAATGATCAAGGGAATTAGAAATTCTAAGAGGAGGAATATTGAAGAACCAAAGAATAGAGAAGTAGATTGGGGCTTAGGAAAAATGAATTTCAGGTCTTAGAATTTTGTTACAAATTAAATTTTAGTTTTCTGGGTTGACCTCCTTGTATAATAATTTAAAAAGCAAGGGGTTCCGTGGTAGGTATAGAAACCACAAATGCTCTTGTACTAATATTCAGAATCCTAAAAGATTTAATGGTAATTGGCATGGTGGGTCTTTATTTATTTATTAATCTTTTTTCCTTTCTGTGTTTTCTAACATTTTTCTTTGCATACAGTTTCTGGCTTACTGTCGTGCATTCTTTATATCCCGTGAAATTAACTGTCACAAGCATTCCAACAGATGGGTGAGCACACCTTTCATTTACTCAGATGTATGAATATTGAAATGGATTCCCAATTAATCATATTATGACATATCCTATTTCCAGTTCAAACCCAGTACAGAGCATGGAGAAAACTTTTCACCTTACAAGGGCAGACAAAGACATGCTAGCGAAACAAGAATATGATGTTCAGGTTTGTCGGTGTATTAGATGTTGAAGGATGAATCTTTATTGTTTAGTGTGTTGATTTGTTCATATTAAAACTGTCACCAGGCTTGGTGTATGCTTTTGAATGACAAGGTTCCATTCAGGATGCAATGGCCACAATATGCAGATTTACAGGTTAATGGTATGTAGCTGATTCTATACTTGTTCTTACAAATGAAAACTATTGGTAGTAGAGTACACTTCTCTAGAGCGAGTCCAAGGTCTGTGTCGAACTTTGCTATCTTTGACATATAGATTCTCTCTTGACATTTCTACTTTGTACTTAGTGGTAGAAGGTTACCCCCAAGTTTTTAATGGATGGATCCAGTAGTTGTTGAGTCATGAGCTATATCTGTATGGGTGCAGGTATGCCTGTCCGTGCCATAAATAGACCTGGCTCTCAATTACTTGGAGCTAACGGTCGTGATGATGGTCCAATTGTAAGATTTTTCCTTGATACCACCACTTTAACTGACTTGTAGTTATCAATACCTTTCTTATTGGCCCATCTGTATGTTTATCATTTTCTATGACCTGTGTATGTGCATTAATGTTGGACGCTTTACTTTTTCTATTGGAGTTTCTATGGAATTGTTCTCACTAATGTAAATTAATTTCTCAGTTTTGTTTTATTTTGCTTTGTTTTCCTCTTTCCAGATCACACCATACACTAAAGATGGAATTAATAAGATTTCCTTAACAGGAAGTGATGCTCGCATTTTCTGTTTAGGGGTTCGAATTGTAAAACGGCGCTCACTTCAACAGGTACAATGCCCTTCTTTCAGAATAATTGTTATGGATTTTTGGTAAATGACTCTCAATCATTTCGTACAGGGGTGGAGCTCCCCACATCCCCCGAGTTTCTTTGATATTTCTAGTTATATTATTCTTGCTTTCCCTATAGATTCTAAACATGATTCCCAAGGAGTCTGATGGGGAGCGTTTTGAAGATGCTCTTGCTCGTGTTCTCCGTTGTGTTGGAGGTGGAACTGCAACAGATAATGCTGATAGTGACAGTGACTTGGAAGTTGTCGCAGATTCTTTCGGTGTCAATCTACGTTGTCCAGTGAGTTATATTGTATTCCAAGATGCAAATCCTCCCCTCTATTAGAATTTATGCTAATTAGCAGGTTACAGTCCAATGCTTCTGATTATCAGTAAAGTTTCGGATTCAGCTACTGGAATGTGCCATTGTTTCAGTTAATAATAATTATTATCTTCTGTTTCACTATTTTTGCTTCCGTTCCGATAAGGTATATTTTTTGTAAGGCCGAGGCAGATTTCACAATGTCTTTTACTGGTTCTGTACAATTATAATCTCTTACTGTTTCACTATAATTATTATATTCTGTTTTCTGTTTTTGCCCTACCTTGCATGGCGAACTTGAGCGCTTTTGAGGAGGGTTTCTCGATAATGATTTTAAAGCATGACTTCATATTTGCAGTGATTGTTTATTGATTTAAGTTTGGTTATACTGTGCATGTATTTCCTAGATGAGTGGCTCAAGGATGAAAATTGCTGGAAGATTCAAACCTTGTGCACACATGGGCTGTTTCGATCTTGAAGTTTTTGTGGAATTAAATCAACGTTCAAGGAAGGCAAGCTTCTAGACAAGGGACATTTTGGTTATTTTAACTGATTCTTTTTTTTATTTATGACTAACATTTGATTGTCTTTGCAGTGGCAGTGCCCAATCTGTCTGAAAAATTATGCACTGGAGCATATCATTATTGACCCATATTTCAATCGCATCACATCTAAGGTAGTAACTTTTCTACCATTATACTATCTGTGAAAATTATCAACATTAGTAGGAGCTGGATGTTAGAAGATGTTTGATAGAATTCCTTGCACTTTTATTTGTTTCTGTGGTACAGATGAGGCATTGTGGAGAAGATGTAGTGGAAATTGAGGTCAAGCCTGATGGTTCATGGCGTGTGAAGGCAAAAACTGATAGCGAACGCAGAGATCTTGGAGATCTTTGGTTGTGGCATTTTCCGGACAGTACTCTCTGCTGTGTTGATACAGAAGTTAATTCTAAAAAGGACATACGAAAAGATGTCAAACAGGAAGGTGTTTCTGATGGGCATACTAGTTTGAAGCTTGGAATGAGGGAGAATTTCAATGGGTTTTGGGAAGTTAGCAGGCCGGAGGATATGAATAACTGTTCTTCTGGTAATAGATTACAAGAGAACTTTGCAAACTATGAGAAGAAGGTTATCCAAATGAGCAGCAGCGGCACTGTAAGTGGTAGGGATGGTGAAGATGCGAGTGTAAATCAAGACGGTGGTCCTAATTTTGACTTCTCCTCTAACAATGGGCTAGAGATGGATTCCCTTTCTCTCAATGTTGATTCAACCTATGGTTTACCCCATCAAAATCCCTCTTCAGCAGCAGCAGCAGCAGCAGGAGAGGAAGTTATTGTTCTGAGTGATTCAGAGGAAGAAAACGACATGCTAATTTCCTCTGGTAATATATACCCGAATAATCAAACAAATGCGGTTGGGGTTTCTTATACTGTGCCTCCTCCGGGAATCGCCAATCCATTTCCAGAAGATTCCAATCTTGTCGCTGGTAATTCATGCTTGGGTCTTTTCAATACCAATGATGATGACTATGGGATGCCTCTTTGGTCGTTACCTTCTGGATCCCAAGGTGGGCCCGGTTTCCAATTATTTACTTCTGACGCTGATGTGTCAGATGCTTTAATTGATTTACAACATGTCTCCATAAATTGTTCCACATCAATGAATGGCTACACAATCGATCCGGGGGCTGCCATGGGATCGGCTAGTCTTGCTCCAGATTCTTCTGCCATTCATTCTGACACTAACATTAATGATGGCTTGGTTGATAATCCTTTTGCATTTCCTGGGGATGATCCCTCTCTTCAGATATTTCTTCCAGCAAGACCTTTAGATACGTCTGTGCCGTCTGATTTGAGAGACCAAGCAGATGTATCAAATGGTATTCGTACAGAGGACTGGATATCTCTAAGGCTTGGGGGTGATGCCAGTGGCAGCAATGGAGAGTCTACACAATCAAAGGGATTAAGTTTTAGACAACAAATTCCTCCTAGAGACAATGCCATGGACTCAATGGCTGATACTGGTTTGTATCTTTCTTCTATTTATTGCTGCAGATTTTATTTTTTATTTCTAAATTATTATTATTATTATTATCGTCCTTACTTTTTTCCTTTGTGCGTGGGGTGGGGCATCAAGTCCAGTTTAAGGCTTCATTTGAGTATTTGTATTTGTAAGACTGAAATCCAGTTTAGACACAATATCTAGTTTAGGCCCACATAATCTGACTTAATACCATCATAATCTAACTTAGAAGCGATTCTTGCACACAAAAAGTTCCACCCAGACATTAGGGTGTTACCACATGAGCCATTTACATTTTCACCTTATCAGGTTTGGTTTATGTGGCAGCATCCTAATGGCAGGGTGCACAGATTTCTCTGTACATATTGAGTACACAGGTAGTTCTCCTTATTAGATTCCAAATCGTTTTTGTCTCAGCTTCAACTGTTCCATTTGGTTGTGTTTAATAAATTATAGTTTGAGACTATAATCAGTTCTTTAGGCCCACGAAATCTATCTTAGGGGCTATATAATCTATCTAAAGTTCACTCACTTAAGGCCCACCGAATCTTATCCAGAGTGCAGTTCACTCAAAATATCAGTTCCAGTTACATTCCAAAAATGAGCCAAGGCTTCATTTGGAAGCAAGTATTTTTGTCCAGTTTGGACCCAAAGGTCAATTTGGGCTCACCATTTCCAGTTTAAGCCCTCAAAAGTATTACTGAAGTCTATTATTGTAAATATCGGTTTCACTATTTGTTCAACAAGTCCATCCAAATGGAGCTCAAGAGTTAATAATAATAAGAAACCATATGGGTTTGTTATTTGGACCGATAAGTTGAAGAATCTGGTGATGTTTGGTGGTGTGTTGAGAGGGGGAGGGGGTTGGGGATGGTGTCTTTTGTGAAATTCCTCTTGCTATCTATTGTTTGTGATAATATTATCCCAGGATCAGTATAGTTGATTTTTGACCTTGTATGCAGCTTCTTTGCTTCTTGGAATGAATGATGCTCGCTCTGAGAAGCCTAGTAGAGAACGGTCAGATGGCTCTTTCTCCTTTCCTACACAGAAACGGTCGAGACCACGTCTATACTTTTCTATTGATTCGGACTCCGAGTAGATGAATTGAATATGTCTCGCCTAGGATTACCTCATTTTGAATTTTCTTCCCTGGATGGAAAGCATATTCTGGTTTATTCTTAAGATCTATCCTCTCATTCTCTAGTTCATAGTCTTACAAGTCAGACGGACATATTTATTCTCCCCCAAGAAATCAGTTGTAAATGAATCCAGAGCAAGCAGAACTAAGTTATTATCGCCGGGTTTTACGGTGTGCTGGTACCCCCACCGTCCACCCACTAGGTATGCTCTAAGGCCTAAGCTAATGAGAGTTTGATGGTTGATCTTATTAAGTTAAAATGCTTGAAAATCACATTTTGATCCTTCTCTGTATGCCTGATGTTGAATTTCCATGATTGTGACAGGGGCAGGTCCAGTACCAGTATAACTCTGAGCAGGAGATTGGTAATTGAATCTGGAAATTCAGAAAAGCCGGAGAAGGCTTTCTCTTAAGAGATACAAATTCTGCCATTCTTTTTTCCTTCTTTTCCTTTCCTCCTTTTATAGCTGATAGCAAAATAGGTTGTAAATGACTTAGATGAGTATTATAATCTATAGGAAAAAATCATTATTCTTCTTCAAACTACGTCAATGAATTTAGGTTCACAAAATATAATTTCCCTTCTAAAAAATCAAAGTATAACTTCTAATATTGTAATCTTACATTGGTCAAAATTTTTGATTTAGACAGGAGTTTCGATTCCAATATCGATTTTGGATACTAAATAAGTTTCAGTATCGATATTTGTATCAGTTTTAATATTAGAGGATGAGACTGAAATTAAAATTGAAATCAATTTTAAAATTAAACCTACTTCTCAATACCAAATAGAAAAGAAGAAAAAAAGAAAGGATTATAATTCTTATTTTCTTTTCTTCTTTTTTTTTCTTCTTATTGTTCTTTTCACCTTTTCTTTCTCTTCTTCTTTAATGTTAAAATGAAACAGATACCAATAAGACTATCCCGATATTTACTTAAAACTAATGGAACTAATAACTAAACCGGTATTAATAATTTCAATCTCATCCTACTATCATGCCAAAATAGTTGGAAATAAAATTAATACCATCCTATCCTACTGGATTCCGACTGGATTTTTATCAATCCTACTGGATCCCTCGTACGAATAAACTTCTTCAAACACAGTTTTTGCAAGTGGGGAAGGGATACATGTTGGCATATTTCAACATGTGGGGCCACACATGTAAATATATTTTAATGTATTGTGTTATCATGAAATTAATGTGTAGATACATTAGTGAAATTTTTATATTTGATGAGGGGCCAAATTAGAAACATCTAATACTTAAATAACCAATGATTATTTAAAATGGTTTTGGTCCCCAAATTGTACGAAGAAAAAAAAAACATTCTTCTCTACATCCTCATCAACAGAGAAAGAGCAACAATATTCTTGTCGTAAGGTTCGTATCAATTTGGAAGATCACAACCCGTAAATTCACCTCCGGTAATGGATTCAGGTATGCTTCCGCTTTCTATATCTTCACTTTCTCTTGAATTCACATGGGTAGCAACAAGTGATTTTAAGATTTATTACAAATCACGTTAGATATAAGATTATGCATATTCTTTCAAGTGGTATGAGAGCCACCCATGACTGATTCATAAAAATTGAGGAATTATTGGAGATTTAGGTTTCAAATTTTGATCTTTTGAAGACTCTGAAATTTTGAGGTTTTGATTTTCTTATATGAAATTAGTGTACGTTTTGGTATTTCGATGTTAATTATCATCCTAAACTATATTATTTCCTTAGCTAATGTTCAAACGTTAATTCAAATCATGGAAATTACTTGATAATGTAAACATTTAATGATTTCAGATTATAATAATGTAGTCAATTTAACTTTTACCATTAGCATTAACATTATCGTTTAATAATATTAAACGTTTCACATTACCATTAATATTTAATGGTAAGAGAGAGAGGCAATTGATTAAGATTAAGTTAATTTTAATGATGGCAATTAGGGTAATATTTTGAAAATACTAAATGTTTACACGTTTCAATATTAACGTTTAATTTTTTTTTTAAAGGAAAATGCTAATGTTAATGAGGAAATATTAAATACTAATGGTGACTGTTATTTAGTAATTATTAGATTTAGTTAATTTTAATAATGACATTCTTAAGGAAAATTACGGTACGTTAATTAGGAAATATTTAAACTAATATTAATGTTATTTTATTAATTAATATTAATAAGGAAACATTTAATCAAACAAAAACGTTATTTTCCTAAATAACTAATATTGATTAATAAATTAATTAGTTAATTTTATGAACATTTAATTAAATAAATATTCAATGAAAACGTTTATGGTAAAAGTGATGTATTGATATATCATATCATTGCAAATGAAACAAGATGTCGCCAAAGTGACCTCTCTTATGGAGATTGGTTTATTGGGAATGCTTGGATGTTTGTGTGTGTGTATATTCATGCGGGTATTAGCCGGCCCAAAGGAAGGTTAATATTTGGCTCAATTGCACACACTTGTGGTGGTAAACATGTAATGATTGTAAGGTTTAACATGTAAATAATAAATCGATCCAAAGATAGATTTATTATTTGACATGAATTATTGTCAATGTTTGATCACTACAACAAGAGTACAACTTACAGTTAATATTACTATCCAAAGACTTGATATTAATGTTACACTAGGTATCTTGAGATGAGATTTACCATTATTTGAATTTGTTGATTATTATGTATCGTTATTAATTTGAGCTTGTTTGTTTGTTAATATCACGTTCTCTTACAGCTAGTGTTTCTACTATATCTGCTAATCTCAACTCAATACCCATGCTTAATGGGAACAACTTTAAGGATTGGAAAGAGAATATACACATTGTTCTCGGTTGTATGGATCTGGACCTTGCACTTCAAATTGAGCAACCCGCTTCTCTTACGAATGCAAGTTCTCCTAATGACATGAAGAACTTTGAGAAGTGGGATCACTCAAATCGCATGAGTCTCATGATCATTAAGCGTGGCATTCCAGAGGCATTTAGGGGTGCGGTATCCGAAGGGATATTCAATGCCAAAGATTTGCAAAAAACGAGTCATCTTGCTTTTGAGAAGCGTTTTGCAAAAAACGATAAGGTAGAAACAAACATGCTTTTGCAAAGCTTGAGTCATCTTGCTTCTAAGGAGAAATACAAAGGCAAAGGAAATATCAGGGAGTACATTATGGAAATGTCTCATCTTGCTTCTAAGCTTAAGTCACTGAAGCTCGAGCTGTCTGACAACTTGCTCGTGCATTTGGTATTAATCTCTCTCCATGCACAGTACAACCAGTTTAAGGTCAGTTACAACTGTCAAAAGGAGAAATGGACTCTTAATGAGCTCATTTCGTACTGTGTATACGAAGAAGAGAGATTGAAGCAAGATAGGACGAAAAGTGCTCATTTGGCTAGCATTTCTAAAGATAAAGGCAAAAAGAGGAAGAAGAATGAAGCTGCTAAGGGTCCAGCTCCAAAGAAACAACAAGAAGATAAAGGCAAAAAGAGGAAGAATAATGAGAGTTGTTTCTTTTATAACAAACCTGGACACGTGAAGGAGTGTACCAAATATCACGGTTGGCGTGTAAGGAAAGGTACTTTTCCTAATTTGGCCTGTTTTAAGGTAAATTTAGCTTCAATTTCTAGAAACACATGGTGGATAGATTCTGGTGCAACTACTCATATTAGTGTTTCTATGCAGGGTTGCCTGAGTTACAGAAAGCCAAGTGATGTTGAAAGACACATCTTTATGGGCGACGAAAAATCGGTGGAAGTAAATGTAATAGGGCATTTTAGATTATTATTAGGAACTGGTTTTTATTTGGATTTGATAGATACTTTTGTTGTACCGTCTTTTAGACCAAATTTGGTTTCAGTTTCTTTGTTGGACAAATATGGTTATAATTATTCATTTGGAAACAATCAGTTTACTTTATCTATAAATTCAAGTGTTGTTGGAACTGGTTCTCTTAATGTTTATGACAACCTATATTTGCTAGATTCTATTGCATCTTATAATGAAGCCTTGCATGTGAAATCATGAGGTACTAAACGTAAAATTAAAAAAAAAAATTCTATCACATTATGGCACAAACGCTTAGGTCACATCTCTAAAAATAGAGTTGAGTGACTTGTGTCTGATGGAATTCTAGATTCCTTTGAATTTACAAACTTTGATGTCTATATTGATTCCATCAAGGGAAAACATACCAAATCAAAAAAATTAGATGCCAACAGAATTACAGACATCTTAGAACTGATTCACACAGATATCTGTGGACCATTCCCTACGGCATCTTGGAATGGTCAACAATATTTTATATCATTCATAGACGATTACTCAAGATATTGGTACATATTTCTTATACATGAGAAATCACAGTCTTTGGACGTGTTCAAATTATTTAAGGCTGAAGTTGAAAATCAACTCAACAAAAGAATCAAGAGTGTCAGATTTAACTATGGTGGTGAATACTATGGTAGATATAACAGTTCAAGTGAACAACGTCTAGGATTTTTTGCTAAATTCCTAGAGGAATGTGGAATTGTCCCACAGTACACCATGCCAGGATCACCTAGTATGAATGGTGTAGCTGAAAGGCGAAACCGAACTCTTAAGGATATGGTAAGGAGTATGATTAGTCATTCCACCTTACCAGAGTCACTCTGAGGTGAAGCACTCAAAACAACAGCTTATATTCTGAACCGAGTGCCAACTAAAACAGCTGCAAAAACACTTTATGAGCTTTGGACAGGCAGAAAACCTAGTCTTAAGCACTTACATATTTAGGGATGTTCTGCAGAGGCAATGCCTTATAGGCCACATGAAAAGAAACCAGACTCCAAAACAGTTAGCATTTACTTTATTGGCTATGCTGAACGATCTAGGAGCTATAAATTTTATAATCCCACACTTAAGTCAATTTTTGAAATTGGAACTGCAATATTTTTTGAGGATGTTGAGTTTGGGGGGAGAAATGTTAAAGACATTGTATTTGAGGATGAAGAGGAATCGGTCTCGATTCCTACTATCACTTTTGACAATGTGTATGTTTCTATACTTGTCATTGATCAAGAAGTGAATCTGAATCCTCAACTAGACAATGTTGAACAACCCCACATTCAAAATGAGGTAATTGTTCATGAGGAACAAACTCAACAGCCTCAAGAACCAGTGCCATTAAGACGATCTACTAGAGAAAGAAGAAATGCAATTCTAGACGATTTTATCGTATTTCTTCAGGAACATGAGGAAGATAATGGAATGGTGGAAGATGATCCAATCAACTTCCACTAAGCCATGCAAGGTTCCAACTCTTAAAATTGGATTAAAGCCATAAATGAGGAGTACAAGTCCATGCAAGACAATAAGGTTTGGGAACTTGTCCCATTACCAGACGGTGCGAAACCCATTGGTTGAAAATGAATATTTAAAACCAAGAGGAATTCGAAAGGTAATGTGGAAAAGGATAAGGCACGTCTTATAGCTAAGGGCTTTACCCAAAAAGAAGGAATTGACTATAAAGAGATTTTCTCTCCTATTTCAACGAAAGACTTTTTTAGGACAATCATGACACTCGTAGCACATTTTGACCTCGAGCTACATCAAATGGATGTCAAAACATCATTTCTCAATGATGACATTGATGAAACAATCTATATGGTGCAACTAGAAAATTTTATGTCTGGAGACCCAAAGAATATGGTTTGCAAGTAGGCTTCTCGTTAGTGGTACTACAAATTTCATCAAGTGATTATCTCATTTAGTTTTGAGATAAATGTTGTTGATGATTGTGTGTATCATAAATTCAGTAGGAGTAAGCATATATTCCTGGTTTTGTATGTCGATGACATATTGCTTGCGACAAATGATATAGATATATTGCACGACACCAAGAGATTGCTATCAAAAAGTTTTTAGATGAAAGATCTTGGTGATGCCTCCTTTGTATTAGGAATTCAAATATACCGAGATCGCTCTCGGGGTATTCTTGGACTATCACAAAAGAGCTATATCGATAAAGTACTTAAAAGATTTGACATGCAGGATAGCAAACCAAGTGACACCCCTGTCGCTAAGGGAGACAAGTTCAATCTGAGTCGGTGCCCGAAAAATAGCCTTGAAGTTAAGGAAATGCAGAAAATTCCCTATGCATCAGCTGTAGGGAGTCTAATGTATGCTCAGGTGTGTATGCGTCCGGATATTGCGTACATTGTTGAGATGTTAGGCAGATATTTAAGCAACCCTGGAATTGATTATTGGAAAGCAGTCAAACGGGTTATGAGATATTTACAGAGAACAAAGGATTACATGCTCACATATAGGAGATTAGATAAGTTGGAGATCATAGGGTATTCTGACTCCGATTATGCTGGATGCCAAGACAGTAGAAAATCCGCGCCAGGCTACGTTTACCTGTTGGCTGGTGGAGCATAGCCTGGTGGAGCTATATCTTAGAAAAGTGCTAAACAGACACTCATAGCTTATTCCACCATGGCAGCAGAGTTTGTAGCATGCTATGAGGCATCCAACCATGGAATATGGCTGCAAAATTTTGTCACTAGGCTGCGCATTCTAGAGGGTATCGAAAGACCACTCAAACTATATTGTGACAATAAGTTAGTAGTGTTATATTCCAATAACAACATGAGCTCATCTAGGTCATAGCATATTGACATCAAGTTCCTAGTTGTGAAGGAGAGAGTGCAGAGTGGACAGATATCCATAGAGCACATTGGAACAAACTCCATGATAGCGGATCCGCTTACAAAAGGATTACCACCTAAGGTCTTACATAAGCACACTGCTTATATGGGTGTTATTTTGTTTGAGGATATTTTATTATAGTGAGAGTTTTATATATATTTTAGTCCTTTGTATTTGACTTTTGGACATATTTACATACTTATGCATTAGGATACTTTTCCGATCGGAAATAAAGAAATTCAGTTCATTTCACTCTGTTTCATTGCGTGTAGAATATTGATCTCAATAAAGTAAGATAGGACCAGTTGGAAATAAACATGTGTGGATCACATTGCATGTGATTTTCATGCTACGCATCCATGATTGATCTATGTCATTTGGCTATATTAGTATACGTGACCATTGATGGGCTTAGTTACGTTAAATGTCACGAAGACCACTTTGATCCTATACTGATGTAGCCGATGGACGAGATTGTCTAATATACCCTAAGGTTACGATAGTAAATTTTGGAGCTCATAAAGTTAAACACATTTATAAAGTTACATATGTGGCTCAGTGGGAGATTGTTGGCATATTTCAACATGTGGCCCAGTGGGAGATTATTGGCATATTTCAACATGTGGGGCCACATATGTAAATATATTTTAATGTGTTGTGTTATCATATAATTAAACCTAAATAAAGTGATCTAATTAAGAATTAAATATTAGGCTTAAGGGCATAATTGTTATGAAATTAATATATAGATAGATTAGTGAAATTAGAAATATCTAATACTTAAATAACCAATGATAATTTAAAGTGGTTATGGTCCCCAAATTGTACTAAGAAGAAAAAAAAACATTCTTCTTGCATCCCCATCAATAGAAAAAGAGCAATAATATTTTTGTCGTAAAGTTTATACCAATTTAGAAGATCACAACTCGTAAATTCACCTCCGACAATAAATTCAGGTACACTTCTGTTTTATATATCTTCACTTTCTCTTAAATTCACATAGATAACAACAAGTAATTTTAAAATTTATTACAAATTACGTTAGATATAAAATTATACATATTCTTACTATACAATTATACAGCATGAGGATCGCACGAAAAAAGAGTAGGAACGCAGCAAATAACGTATTCACAAATTAAATAATAATAATAATAAATAAGTAGATAGGCTCATCAGTTGACGCTGCACGATAGGGTCGATGTTGAGGCGCCAGTGACACGTAAGGTACCGGTCTCACCCATTGCATGTTATGAAACGTGACATATCCGAGTTAAGTTAGGTTTGCTGTCGTGTGCTTACAATAGTGATTTTTGCCTACTGATTGGTCATTTTCTAGCAGGCTCTCTTGATTCTTTTCCCCGCTGCAAGGTAAGAGAAAGTGACACCTGGTAATTACAAAACTGCCTCACTATTTTCATTAATTATAAAAGTGAACCTGGGTTTTGTCTTTTATTACATCAACACCTAACATACCAGTATTGTTCTTCTTCTGCTGCTTCTTCTTCATCTTCTTCTTCATCTTCTTCTCTAAGAAGACGATGCAGATGCTCTATGCGGTAAGGTCTAGATGTGATGCGATTCTTAGGAGTCGATAACAATCTGGTTCTTTCTCTTCCGCTTTACTTTTCGATGATACTCAGTTGCAGGTATGCTCTGTAGCTTTTCATTTGAATCGCTCAGTTAAGTTATTGCTGAACAAGCTTCTGTTTTCCTGCATGTTTACCTTCTTTCAAAATTATGATTTCTAGGTTTGTGTTTTCGATTTGAAAATATTGTTAACAAGCACGGATTGTAGTTAAAAGAAAGTTTGATTAATGACTGACACTGGCCTTTTTCCCTCTCCTCCGAGTGCTTTGAAATAAAATCCAATCGAATGCATCATCGCTATGCCAAGTTCAAACCTTTTTGTAAGACACTATCAGGGAACTTTATCATGGTTTTGTTTTTTGGCCAAAAGAACTTTATCGTGGTTAGAAAATGATCTTTTTGCTCATTTTTGTAGAGAACAATTGACTTTTCAACTGTTGGTCTCATTTTCATTATCAATGAAGCTCATGATACCCCATTTCAACAGTTTTATGCTGAATTGTGCAGTTTAAAGAAAGCATCACACAATTCGCTGAAGAAAACATTAAACCTCAGGCCTCAAAAATAGATCAAACAAACTCTTTCCCAAAGGTCACCTTATGGCTCTATTTAAGGCTATATTTCAGAAATTTTCATTCATCCTAATGAAACTCCATTATGTTGCTTTCAGGACGTTAACCTATGGAAACTCATGGGAGAGTTTAATCTACATGGTATTACTGCACCAGGTAAGGCTTTCATGATTTATTAAACGCTTATTAGTGCTTTATCTTCTTATGGATACTTTCAGATGGTTCCGTTTGCCCCTTCTCATCTTTCTTGTAATTTGATTAATGAGTCAAAATTAGATGTTTTAAGCCAAACCTCAAAGGGAAAGAGTATTAGTCACAATGGTTGATTGTTCTGAGATTTTGCTGTGAAAATAACCTACTTTAATCATCATTTGAATAAATATATATCCCTTCTCTCTCATTTTTTTCATGTAGTTTAACTGTCATGTTTTATAAGCTACTTCACTTCTGATCTTGGTCCATCAACTGCATCATTGAGAGTTGAGACGGTTGGTTTTATAGCTCCTTCTTCCACCATTATAGCTGCCATTTCAGTAGTTTACCTAATTGTTTTTGTAGAGGAATATGGGGGACTTGGTCTTGGTTACTTGTATCCATGGAAGAAATAAGCCGTGCTTCAGGGTCTGTTGCCCTATCCTATGGTGCACACTTTAATCTGTGCATTAACCAACTGGTATGCATAAAAAAATTCTATTTGTAGCAGTTCTCTGCTGCTACTTAGCCTTTACAATATTCATGTAATTGTTGATATTGTGGGTGAGGAATGGAAGTCCTGATCAGAAACAGAAATACTTACCTAAGGTTTTTTATATTCCTCCATTTCATTATTATCCACTTCCACTACCCTCTTTTTTTCCTATAGGATGTGAACAAGTGAGTTATAATATAGATAACTATCTTCCCTATCCAATCAACAAACTTTCAATATTCCTGTATATCTTTAAATAGTCTGTTGGCTGACCAAGTATATCTTCATTCTGAAGCTTATCAGTGGGGAACATGTTGGAGCTTTGGCTATGAGTGAACCCAGCGGTAACTTCCAAAAAACATTACTCTTCTTTGTCCTCTGAATAGAAGTTATTGAGAAACAAGAACTCTTTCTTGACTGCTGCACTTGTGTATTCTTTAGCTGGCTCTGATGTTGTTAGCATGAAATGCTAAGCTGATCATCTAGATGGGGGATATATTATTAATGGAAACAAGATGTGGTGCACCAATGGTCCTGTTGCTCAGACATTGGTATCTCATAAGCCCTTTTTTTTCCCTCCAAGGTCATTGTGTATATGCTAATTCAAGTAGAGTCCAATGCGATTTAGGTAATGTGTTGGTTGTTTGAAGTCATTCTTCAAAAGTTTGTCTTAGGCATAAACTGTTGCATTGCTACTCCCCAAATATGGGCTTACAAATTTTAGATTCTATCCTGAACAAAAGTTGACTAGGCACCATTCTATTCAATGAACCAAATTGATGTAATAGACAAGCAAGTGATTTTTGGTATGATGATGAAGCAACAATCTAACAGATTTGATTATACTTCTGAAAGTATCCTCTAATTTGTTTGACATATTCTTCTGCAATTATGAGGTATTGTCAGTGACTCAGTGGAACATGTATATGTTGATTGTTTCGTCTTGAATAGAGTTTGTTCCCCTTGTAATGTTGAATAGAGTAATTTGGTCTCACTGCATTTGGTTTGTCTATACCTGGAAATCCTAAATGGCTCATAATTTAATATTTCATTCATCCAATTGGGCTGACATGTAAAATTGTGGATTTTGTCATGTTGTTTATGCAAAAACAAACATAACAGCTGGCTCAAAAGGAATCACAGCATTCATCATTGAGAAGGGAATGCCCAGGTACTTGCACAAATGCTGGTTTAGCTATTTAGAACATAAATGGTACATGATATAAATCTGTTGTTGACAAATTTTGATGATCTAGGCCTGATAGATAGCACATACCTCACCCGTCCCGGAAAGATAATCTTAAGGCCCCCAAAATACTAGACCTCTATAGTAATCTGATCATAAGTATCTGAAATATATACTCTCCCTATATTAATGCGCTGCACTACACCAGTGTAAAGGGAGTCCCAGTCCAACTGTCGGCTGATTTAAATATGGATTAAGCCTTAGCACATCCATAGTCACATTTGATTCTCTTAGCTTTATTAATGTAGTCTCGGAGGAAACCCTTATTTCTCCCCCACCCCACCCCACCCCCCTCTTCCAAGTACGAAGAAAATTTCTCTTCCCTTTTAAATGTTATTCAGACTAGGGTGAATTTGTTTTCTTTTTTTTTTTTCCTTTTTGCTAATCACCTCAATCTCGACTATCCTAAAATCTATTTTAAGAATGAGATAAATGGGCTTGCTTCCAATGACAATATGGTAAACATCAACTCCAAAATTATCGTTGGATCTCTTCAATATCTGATTCTTACAATATAAGTGATGTCTGACTGCAGATTCAGCACAGCCCAAAAATTAGACAAACTTAGCATGCGAGGAAGTGGTACGTATGTCAACTGTCCTTGAAGTAAATTTATATGCTGTAACTTATCTCTTCATCTTCTTCTGATATTGGCTATGGTTGAACAGATGCGAACTTGTGTTCGAGAATTGCTTTGTCCCGGAAGAGAATGTTCTTGGAAAAGAAGGGAAAGGTCTTCTAGTATTGTTACTTTACAAGTATTTTATGCCCAAGTAAATCATACAAGGCTGCTAGTGTATAAATGGTTGGGTTATAGTTTTTCGTATCTTTGTGTATTTTGTTGTACAATATTAATAGAAAGCTTATTATTTTATGTCAGGTGTATATGTAATGTTGGGACTAGATTTGGAGAGGCTTGTATTAGCTGTTGGTCCTCTTGGCATTATGCAAGCATGCATTGATGTTGCTCTTCCTTATGTTCAACAAAGAGAGCACTTTGGCCGATTGGGAAATTTCAATTTATACAGGTTCATATCATTTGCTAGTGCATCTTTTATCTTGATACATTTTGTGATTTTACAATTATATCAATTATCTTCTCCTGTCAATCATAGGGGAAACTTGCAGATATGTATACCTCGCTACAATCCTCCAGGTGTATCTTTCTTTTTGTTTCCAAGACCGATATATTGTTTCTTCTTTTCACTATTTTTCTTGACACACTCTCTCTCTCTCTCCTAGGTCCTATGTGTATTCCGTTGCAAGGGACTGTGATAATGGAAAAGTTGACCCAAAGGTGATTTTGATTGTCTTTTTCTAGGTCTCATTGCTCATTCTCGTGATTTGTGGTCTATATGATTTGAATGGATAGTTGAATGAATATTCAGGATTGTGCTGGAGTAATACTTTGCTCAGCTGAAAGAGCAACCCAAGTTGCTTTGCAGGTAAAAATTTAACAAATATAAAACCCATTTGTTTATGCAAAACACAAGATGAATATTTGATTGGTTTGGAGACATAAATTAAACAATCATAAGCACAAAAGCCATAGTTTTATCCAATGAAAATGAATATAAGGAAATAAAAGGGGAATGCTCAATCTTTTCCGGTTTAGGCCATACAATGTTTAGGCGGCAATGGGTACGTAAACGAGTATGTAATAGGCCCCGTCTTCTTCGAGACGCAAAACTATGCAAGATTGGAGCCGGAACTATTGAAATCAGAAGAATGATTATTGGTCGTGAGCTCCTAAAAGAGCATTGAATCATATACGTTTAGGCACCATATCCTCCTGAATTGTACTTTCCTTAAAACTTCAATGTGAAAAAATTCCAGTAAAGAAACTTAACTGAAATGTACCAAATTCTGATTATCTCATTGAATTTGTAGTTTGGTTACTCAAAACCCCAGTTCAGACAACAAGTGCCAACCCCAATAAATATGATGTGGACAAATCCAGTTTGTCTCGCAGAATTATCCAAACTATCTTCCCAATTTAAAGATTATCTTCTTGTTGGTATCAGCTACAAATGGCTTCTTGAAAAAGTTCACGAGTAAAATATTTTGTAGTTGCAAGTAATGGATATATAAGTAGACACAAATCAATACTTATTTCATCAATAGATTCATAGAATTACAAGCAACCTGTCTCAATTCTCATAGGCCATAAAAAGAAGTCAAACTATCCCATTGAAACAGCCGTTTCAAGGCTCCTGTAACTTAGAACTTGAAAAAAGGGCAAAAAATAGTAAACAACTTCAAGCATACCCATTTCACATGTACATTAACCAAACACCAAAACATATGAGGTAGTTTGCTCCGGGTGAGATATTTCATATGAATTTTGAACTCTTTCTTGAGGTTTTTTTTTTAAATCTTGTGGCCTTTATGTGAGGCATTGATCTTATCTAAGTTGAAGTATTGGAGAGGTATCGGGCTGGCCCACTGACGACGACTTGGACACTTCAATCATGACGGGGCTCTGGTCCAAACAGCTTTGAGTATCATCACTGATGTTCATTCCAATAGTCATCATCTCAACTTCTTCTTGGGTGTATATATGAATTTTTGATGCTACGTTACAGAATTCACTGAAATGATCCGAAAACAATGTTTAAGACCATATAAAATATTAACAACAAGCACCTTCAACTTATGTCTGTTATGAAAGAAAAGAGGAAGGGTAAATCTCAAAATAAGAAGACTTACTGCCATGGGTCATCTCCAACAACCATGACATCGTTTTCACTATCAGTGTACAAAATCTGCCAACCTTTGTCGAGACCTCTCAAGAGCCCTTCCATGCCAAAAAGCCGCTCGATTTCTATGAGAAGTTCTTCATAACTGCTCAGCTTAGATAGATCAATGGTTCTCCCAACTAAGCTACCTTGCTTGTGAACCTTCACTCAAATAGTAGCTCACAAGGGAAGTCAAGAAAAAAAAAAAAACACTATATCACAATCTAACAATCTAACATATAGAGCTAGCTGTTTATGGCATCATTACCTTTTTACAGCTCCTCTTCCCTGCTTCTGCAGTCAATGAAAAACCAAAAAGCTTGCACCCATTTCCAATACCATTATTAACATTTTTCTCACTTGAATCTCTTAGATCAGTAGAACTCGGCCTTGGAGAATTTGAAATACCTTCTACCAACTTATGCGCTATTTCATTTCTTACTTTCCCAACCTCTAAAGAAGATGGTTCAAGTGAGAGATTATTATTCTCTCTAGGGAAGTAGTTAACATAGGTCCGTCTCATGGTATCGGGATAAGGAAAATACCCATTTTGAATACCTTCTGGTGCAAGATGGTAGAAACCGGTCTTGGGTGATTGAAACATGTTAAATGGGTTGGACCCGAAACTATTGATCTTTCCCCAAGGAGTGAAATCGATGTCTCCTTTACTAGTTAGTGACCTCAAAGGGCATATTTCTTGACCTTGCAAGACCTTTGGAAATCTATCAGATTCCGTTAAGCCAGTGTAAGGGGTGGTGTTATGATCCTTCTTCGCAAACTCATTGATATTGACCTTTTCTATTCCACCTAAGCGCATCTCAAAATCCAGATGGCGGTTTGTGGTGGGATCAAGCCTGTAGAAAGGCTGTGAATTTTCTTGACCTTGCAAGACCTTAGAGGATCTTATAGAGTCCTCATAGTCCAAAAACACATCCCCGCCTAAAAAACAAGATATAGTTAAGATTCAAGGATTTAAGGGTTTTCACATTACATTTTTTTTCTCAACTAAAAAGTATATAATACCGGAAATGGGGTTGTTAGGGTGGATCAAAGGGAGATTTGTACGCGGTTTCTTGAGCCTTGGTGAAGATTGATTGTTTAATGGTGGGAGAGAAACTGAAAAATCAATCTCCCATGGAGAAACGCGTTCTTGATGACCATTAACGGGACCTTCATCCCTTCTCACCTGTTGTATTCGAAAACAGAACGGGTAAGTAAAACTGGATTTTAGAAACAACTGGAGTTTCAAAAGCTCAACAAAATGAATACCGAATGTTGGGGTATTGCATTTCATAATATGGGAAGTGAAGTAATGAAGCTTACTATCAAGCATTTCCATTTTGAATTGGGCCATCTATAGCGATCCATGTCGCCAATTCCCATCACTACCCCACTAAACCTGCAAGAAATGAATAACCGTTATATACATTTTTTTTTTCTTTCTTTCTTAACGAATTGCAGGAAGTAGAACATGTAGATCATGCTGTTTTGACCCAACCTATATTACCTTCTTTCCGGTGAATCGTCCATTTCATATCTCATTTTGAATCTTGTTCCAATAGCCACTGAATTAGTAATGCTTTTCACAAACTTCTGATATGGTATGACAAACTGTGCATGACTAGCTCTACAATCCAGCCAAATTTCAAAGATATTAGTTTTAATTACTTTTTCACAAATAATTGCTTTAAAAAAATAATGTTATAGCCATTTTAGGAACCTTGGATTGTAGAAGACATGAAACATGCTCTTGGAGGATATAGCATTAGACACAAGAGAAATAACGTTTAGATAAGAATTCTGATTGCCAACAACTGAATCCGGAAGATCACTTCTAGGTCGGACTGACCTTCTTACACCCAACCTTAGCTCCCCATTTTCACCCCTGCCAAGAAACATTAGAAAATGAATCATTTGATCGAAGACCCATGTTAATGTTATTGTCTATATTTCAATTCGAAATGAAAATAAACAATTTCAAATTTGTCAATTAGATACTCAACATGGCACCTTAGAGCAAAAGTATACTACCACTTGCGGAGGAACTATTTCAACGAAAAGTGGTCTTCATATTGATTAAAGTATCAACTGAAACATACACAAACATGGATTTGCATTCTTTTCCGGTCAAAATTAATGTAAATACTTGTAGGTTTTTTTCCAAAATATTCTTGCAAAATTCCATTTGAACATGAGTACCTCAAGAAGAGCACTGCATCCCCAGAAACAAGATTCTTTTGGCTAACAAATATACTCCACCCAGTAGTAAGCAGATGCCGCCTAGGCTGACCTGGTAAATAATAATAAATATTGAATTTAATCGATTTTTGCATCCATCAAACAACATACAAGAAAATAGAAAATGAAAATTACTAATTTACCTCTGAAAATATGCCGAAACCTCCATTCTTTCCCATGGAGGTCCTTTGCTACAAGCTCCTGAGACGGTCTCTGCTGTTTATAATCCTACAAAAATTGCCATGTCCAGTTAACAATCCAAAATTTCCAGTTAATAATTTCGAAGTTAAAATCAATCTTAGAGAGGACATACGAGAGGGGGGAAACAATCCTCAGCAGCTCTGCGTGGGACCGAAAAGCCACCATGGGTGCTCGTATCAGAAGCCGTAAGTGTTTTACAGAACATGTGAGGTGTAGATCTTGTGGATACGCCTCCACCCATATCCCCATCAATCCCCATTTCTTCCAGTTCTTTCCTCTCTAAACCCCCTCCTACCAACTATGAAAATTACACAAATTAAGCATCTTGAAAGACATAGCCTTTTTTTTTTTTTCTTTTGTTTTTGAGGTACTTCCTACAATAATAGAAATTTAAGTTCAAAAGCAATAAGATAGGAAAACAACAACATAATTTTAAGCCTTCTCAATATGAAATTGACAAACAAGATCAAACTTTCTTCATGTTACCACAACTTGTAACAACAATTAACTTCCTCTCACATTATGAACTCATACCTCTGCTTGGGGAAGCAAAGTGACTCTTGTATAGACCTCATCATTCTCCTTATTTGCCTGTATAAAAAAATTTTATTACAAAAAAAAATTGTTTTGATAAATTAGGGGATGCTTATTCGTAGAAAACATAAAACAATTAGTCTAGATTAAAAACTGAAAAAAAAAAAGAAAAAGAAAAAGAGAGGGAGGCGTGGAAGATCATTTTGCTCACTAGTAATTGGACATTTAAGACCCTGCAGAAGATCTGAGGCTGAAGATCAAAAGTAGGAGTTTCCATGGGAGAGAAATGAGAGCTGGAAAGAGCTTGTTCTAAGTGGCCTTCTGGGAAGTAAACAACAACATTTCCTTTCTTGGGAAGTGAGGTGAGAGGACCAGCACAAGCATGCCAAAGCTCAAGAGAAGTAGAGGAAGAGACATGAATTGATGATAACTTTGAAGAAGATGAAGTTGAAGAGGACAAACAACAGCAAACACAACTACTGTTCTTCTCACAATTCCCATTGCAATAATACACATTATTCTTATTATTATCCTTCTCCACCTCACTAACTACTTCATGGCTCGGATCAATTTCCATGAAATGAAAGCCCTGTGTTAATTCCCCCGTTGCTGCTTAGCAGAGAGAAGTACGGACAAATCAAACAACAACCGATACAGATATTAACAGATAATGGAAGTTTAAAGAGTGAGAGAAAGAGAAAGACAGAGAGGTTTGAGGAGTAATCAACTGGCAAAGAAGGGTAACCCAAAAAAGAGAGACTTTAGTTAGAATTCTGGGGAATTGAGGTCAAATCATAATAAGAAACTCTTATTTTGAGAGGTGGCCAACAACAAAGCTTTAGCCTAAAATAAGTGAAAAAAAATAAAATTGAGTAAAATAGAGTTTACTCCCCTAAACTTTTATTTTACTAAATTTAAGTCCCTCGATATTATAAAACTAGACGTACGTAGACTTGAGTCTATTTTTATTATTCCGTTATTTGATCCATGTTATCTATCCGACCCATTAAAAGCATCTTAGCCGACCCGTTAATTAAAATTTTCTTTTCCCACGATTGCTTTTAAACATGTCTGATACTCTCACTTTAGGAGAAGAAGGTTACGGCAAAAACCTAGACGATGAGCAGCCTCTTCTCTTCCCGCCGGCATGAAAAAATGGCGACACGGCAGTACCAGATCTACCATTAAACGTTTGGTGCTGATGAATACATAGGGCGGCGTGCTTGTAAATTATAAAGAACATACTTTTTTTTTTCTATCTTTCTTTATTTCTTGTGATAGAACATATGCCTAACCCATCAAATTGAATAAATTTAGGCACAATCGATCACTTAGAACCGTTAAAATAATTATATAACTTTAACGGAATCTTAAAATTATGGAATAATATTTAGTATATAAAATTTAGAATAAGATTAATTTTATTAATTTTTAGGACTTAAATTAAGTAAAATAAGAGTTTAAGGAAATAAAGTAATGTTTGGAAGGATTGCAAGGTACATGGCAAAAGAAGAGGGGAAAAAATATGGAAAAAGAATCAAATAATAACACGATATTCAAAGTATGATGATTCCTCTCCCATTTGCAGGTACTGAGAAGGGGGAGCAGAAGTAACAGACAGAGACAATTGATACCAAGCTCTCAGACAGAGAAGGGCAAAAGGCCAATGTGACTTTGGCATTTGGACTTCTATAGACAGACAGAGAGAGAGACTGTGTTGGGTGGGGGGGGCAAAGCAAGACAGTACAGAACCTACCCTCTTCTACTTTGCCTTTGCTCCTCTCTCTATCACTTTATCTTTATGTTTTTATTTTTCTTTCACTTCTAATAATTTTCATTCACTGTGGAAGGAGATTGTGGGTTACCCCCCCCCCCCCCCCCACCAAGACAAAAAGGAAGGTCTTCATCAACAGCAGCTTAAAAATATCTTTTAATTAAAAATAATTTTTAAAAAACACCATTTTTTCTTCCTGTCCCAATGATTAACCTTCCACATTGTAATATGAAAATAACAATAAGAAAACACCCAAAAAGAAGCTGAAACTCACAATCTCAGACACATAATATTATTCACTATTGAATTAATTAACTAAATAAAAAACCCAAATTTAATAATCTATTAGTCCTAGCACAATAATTAATCTTACCCATAATCCTCGTATGAAAAAACAAAACCCAATTAGAAGCAAACTGAACCAGAAACTCTCATCACACGTTCACACCGACATCTTTATCCATTCTGTAAAAGTAAACCCAATATTTCATTCCACTAACAAAATTATGCTGTTTTCTTTTCTGTGAGGCATTTCAACAATCACTTTAGATGCAGTAAATAAAACCCGACCCAGCTAAACCTTTTCTTCGACGAAGTTAATGCTAGTGCCTACTATCTACTGCTCATAATGTAAAGTGGGTGATTTAAATGATCAATAAATGGGTACACTATAATTTTTTTCACTGCAGTAATAATGGCGGCATTTAGTGGACGGCTTTGAAGATCTCAGACCAGAATCAGACATCGTTAACAGAGGATCATTAATAGACTCGAGAGGGGAGAGAGAAGAAGAGAGAGAAACAGATTCAGAAGAACTCGGAAGAGAAAGAAGAAGAAAGGAGTTGTCAATGTAAAAGATGAAGAAGAAGTGTGTGGGGAGGGGGGGGGGGGGTCCATTGGAGCAATGGAAGGGAGTTTTGGCAGCAACTATCGTGGGCGCCCAAACCTGCTTCTTGCCGGCACCTCCCCTCTCCCCACTTCCCACTCTTTTATTTTATTTATATTTCCCACTCGAGATACTGGCGCGTTAAGTTCACGTTCTGACGAGCATGAGATTGTCTTTCTTTCGTTAACAGAGAAGGCTGCGCCTTTAGCGCTGCCTCCTTGCGCCACCACCGCATGTACATTCGATCCCAATTTGCCCTCATTGATTTAGTTCATTTACTGCACGACCATTTTGGTATTTTCAAGAAGCATATTATGAAAAGATAAGTAACATCATATGCTACAGAGACTGAAATGTCACACCAACATTTGTCGCAATATATATATAATAAATAATAAATTTTTTTAGACTTTCTTATTATTTTGATATTGATTTATTAATAAATATTATTTAATAAATAAATAAATAAAAATACTTAGACCCCTCCTCGTTTAGTGCAAATTCTATAATATCCAATAATTTTTCTTTCTTAATAATATTTTGTGAATTAACCGACTTTTTATAAATAAAATCAAAACGAAAAACTCTAAATTAATTTTTCTTAATTAATTATTTTATTATTTATTATTTATTATTTATTATTTATTATTTATTATTTATTACTTGGCGTCGGCGATGCTTCCTCTTATTAGTGCGCGACAAACTCATACACTACTACTCTCTTTCTTTCTGACAACTTTAATCAATTTGTGTGTTGTTTGTCCGGTAAGATTTTGTTTTCTCTACCCGTTTTTTTTGTTTTTTGTTTGTTTTGTTTCTTTTTCGATTGCAATCAATCCTCTTTTTTCTCTCACCTATTTTGGTTTCATGTGTTACTTTAATCGCCCGCATTCATCGTACTCTTTTTATCATATGTCCATTTATCTCCCTAAACCCAATGCTCTCTCTCTCTCTCTCTCTCTCTCTCCAACCACACCCACTTGCTCACACTATACCCACACTCTCATAATATACTATACGACTACCACAAGACCTTAGAAAAAATGGTCTAAAAAGACTCCTTATATTTTATAATATGCACGATCGATGATCCTATTAACATATTCCCTTTTTGAATAATGAAATATAATAGAATATGTCTACCTCAAAATTCCCTTATTAGAATTCTTGAAAATAATGATAGCCAAAAAAAACGTGTACTATAATGTTTTGTCGAAATCTAAGTGTAAATTGGGTTATGTGCCTAACTAATAAAAAGGGACCAAAAAAAAAAACAACCTATTAAAACATATTAGAAGAAAACAACAAAGAAGACAAGTTGGTAAGGGGTCCCACTTGAGGGGGAAACAAATTGGTTGCCCTATGATGACAAACTTGTAATTAATATTAATTTCAAGCATTATAGGGATAAATTATAGATTTTTTTTTTTTTTTGGAAATTTTCACTAATGGACAACAAATAATAAAGAAATGGGCTTTGGCCAAAAAAAAAAAAAAAAAAAAGGATCACTCACATAATTATCATCTATTATTTTGCTAATCAATAATTAATAGATTTAATAAAATGCATAAAGATTAATCTCAACTATTAAAAATTGTTAGATTTTTTTTTTATTCTTCTTTTTCTTAATAAATAAATGATCATAATTGACAGAATTTTGTAATAATTTAAAAACATTCCATCACTTCGCTTTGTTTGTTTGGTCGATTTAGAGGAAAGGGGACACGTGAACAAACTTGACTCCACGTGAATAAAATAAAGGAATGAGAACAAGACATTGAACCGACACGTCATTTGTTTTCAGTATAGTTTGTGTTATCTTTTTATCTTATCGTAGTAACATGTGATGTCGTAAGGTCAAACTCTGTATGGGCCTTAGTTCCCTCAGAAAACCCAACAAAAGGTGGACACCTTTTAATTTGTGTTTACGTGTCATTGTTGTCCATGCCTGTTTGATTTAACGGCTTATGTCTCCGGCCCAATCTGTAAGTAAAACTTTGATGTTAATTGGTGACCAACTTGGCCAGTTTCATGCTCGCTTTGAAAGACACATACAATGATTTGACACTAGCCCATCGCTTAAACGCTTAAATACAAATGAATCATGGCCTGGATCTAAGTAGCAAGGAACCCTGATAAAGAACATCCATATTTCAGGCACACTCTACGAACCCAAGTTAAGACCGTTGGTTACAGCTAAATAATAAAAAAAAACGAACCGTTCAACAAACTGGGCATTTGGTCTAGTGGTATGATTCTCGCTTAGGGTGCGAGAGGTCCCGAGTTCAATTCTCGGAATGCCCCAATAAATTATTTATTTTATTTTTATTAAGACTCACAATACTACTGTTCTTCTTCATCAAATACTAATTTATACTTGACATCACCAACTACTTTTATTTTCCCAACTACTTTTTTAACATACTATCACATTTTGACATCACCAAATTACACAATCATCTAACAAATCCTACGCAAACAAATAAACAAGAAATCAAAATTAACACCTTTTTCATCTCACTATTCTTGATGAAAAGCTTTGTTTCCTCCAACTTCAGCCAGACCCACATCAGTTTACTAGGTTTGATCTTGATCAACAAACAAGCTCATTTCTGCTATTAGTCTCAGGAAATCCGGGATTTTTCCGTGCCAGAAGAAAGGTGATTCTCTTCTGAATTTCCATCTTTTTCTTTCAATGTTCCATAGCTAACACACACCTCTTTCCACTCTGGATTGTCTGATATATTCTCATGTCTGGTCAAGTACTGCTTCAGCTCTCCTTGAAGGCTCCTTATAGGCTACAATAAAAGAGAAGCAAAACAACCCATCATTATCTTAGTACCACCCCAGAAAATTATAATCATTTTCAAGTAATTTAATAGATAACCACTACTTCCTAAATTACAAGATAATTTTGCAGTACCCTTTTGTTATCAAACCCACCACCCTCTAAAACAGCGCACATTGAAATCAAGTACTTCATATCAAAGATTATATCTTTCTCGATTCGATGCACATATATGACGCTATTGAGTTTGAAGTTTGCAAACCTCAGCATTGGAGTGAAGAGCGAGGCGAAAGAAGGCAGCCGAAACGAAATGCTTTCCAATAGACTCAGCCAACTTGATCTGGGTAAGCCAATACGATGCCGTTTCAAGCTGATGACACCTGCATTTAATACACTTCTCTGCAGTATGGTAGGGTGTACCTCGAGCAACCTTTGGCTTCAACAAAGAAGTCAATGGTAGTGGAGTTTTCGGCTCTATATCAATATTGTTAAGATTAAAACATCTTGGCTTCAATTTGGGCTTGAATTTTTCTTGTGATTTCATTCGGATAACCTCAATTGAGAGATCATTTGTGGTTCTAGCGGCGGATCGAGGCTTTGACTCTATAGTGTTATTTCCCTGTGAAATAATCATGGGAGTTTTTGCAGCAAGTTGTTCTTTGTGATTGACGCCCTTTTGCTTCGATTCCGGGTTGGATTTTTCTCCAGATTTCTTCTCTGTAGTCTGAACTGGGAGCTGCTTATTGCTTCCATTTCCGGAATGTGTCTTTCTCTTCTCAACAACATTTTCATTCAAATTGTTTGGAGTTTTTTGTGCTACTTGATCTTTGTGATCAACACATTTTTCCTTCAGTTTAGGGTTGGATTTTTCTCCAGATTTCTTCCCCAGGACTTCAGTTGGGACCCTCATATTGCTTACCTTTTCGGATTGAGTCTTTCTCTTCTCAACGATACTTTCGTTAGAACTATTTGGGGTTCTTTCTGCATCTTGTTCTTCTACGGAAACTCCTTGCTCCGACAGTTTCTCCGCTGTAACCTCAATTTGGAGTTTAGTTTCTTCAATGGAGGATTGAGAATTCGGCTCAACAATGCTATCTTGCTTCAAATTTGGCTCAACTTTTTCTGGAGATACCTCGTCTGTAACATCAGTAGGGAGCTCCTTGGTGCTTTTAATGGAAGAATGATGCGGGTTTGGCTCTTCAGCACTCTTTTCCTTAGAATTCTCTGAAGGTTTTTCTGTACCTTGTTCTTCCTGAACATCACAATTTTGCTCCAACTCTGGCTTAAACTTTCCATCCACTTTCTTCACTGCAACCTCAATTCTCGACTTCCTACCGCCTCCAACGGTGGCAGATTGAAGATTCTTTGACTCAACAACTCCTCCATCCTGTAAACTCTTTGGATTTTTTTCTGCAACTGTCAATTCTTTGGCATCAACGCACCTCTGCTTCAACCTAGGCTTAACTTTATCTTGCGATTTCTTCTCCCTAACCTCAAAAGCTGAGACATTCTTAGACGCTCCAAAAGCGGACTGTATTTCTCTGCTCGATTTGAGTTTCTGTTTCTGAAAAACTCCAGTCGAGATTATTTTGCTCACAGGCTTTTCGATTGTAGTCTTGAGCGGTATGTTCGTATTTCTAACCGTTCCAAACTCTCGCTTCAAGCTCATCCTGGAAAAGTCGACTTAAATGCATAGATCGTTTTTTTTAGGGAAACAATTCGGGCAGAGGAATTAAAATAGTACCTGGAATTTAAAGGGTCTCTGCTAATGATCTTGTTTTTTGGAGCTTCTGATGGCTTTTTTCCGGTGATTTTGGATCTGATCAGATAGGACTTACCTACTTGATTTTTGAAGTAATGTGAAGTGAGAGAAAGAGAGAGAGAGAGAGAGAGGCAAATCTCTGAAATTGAGAAGAGAGAGAGAGGAAAATATCGGAAATAGAAGAGAGAGAGAGAGAGAGAGAGAAAGAGGAGTAGTCTACCTGTAACTGGATTTGCTTGAAGAGGCTCCATTAATGCAAGGAATCGAGAAGCTTTAGGACACAAATTAATGGTGGTTTTCTGGAAATTTTGTAATTAGGGGCAGTTTGAATTCGATGAGAAGTTGTTCATCGCGGCAGAGAGGAGAAAAATAAGATTTTGAAAGTTTGAATTCAGAAATGGGCGGCAACGGTTAACGATGGCCCAGTGGTGAGTGAGCCGAGAATTCGAACCATCAAGATGGGCCGGCCCAGAATCAGTGTTACCTTCTTATCTTTCATTATTACTTGGTTACAACAGATATTAATCAAAATTACAAAAGAGATCCTTATTGTTTTAAACATTACAAACCGGTCCACCGCTCTACGTCTCACAAACAAACAAAATATAGTTCTCGCACTTCAATAAACACCACCATATCTTCTTACACGTTTTAAGATAAAATAAATAAAAAGACATGAAGTTTCCTTCCTCTTTTTGAATCCAGGCCAAACCCACAGTAATTGGAAAACGACAAGCTTTTAAGCTTAGCCTCAAAACAGAACAGAATCCTCTTTGGCTCTTTTCCATCAACCCCTCCAGCTCTTATTACAAGTTAGTAACCAAGAACGTCAGCCCATCGTTTCCTTCTTAAATCCCCACCATAAAAACCCAGAAAACCGGCTCTATTTTTCCACCAAAAAGATACAGTTTTAGAGAGAGGTAGTAGAAGAGAAAGAGAGAGAGAGAGAGAGATGGAAATAATTGTGGGTGGTTTTTGGGGGAAGTTGGGTCGTAATTTGTATGCAGTTGTGTGCTTGGGGGTTGTTCTTCTATCGGTAGCTATTGCTCATTATGTTTCCGATGCCGAGCCGAGAGACCCACGCGACCGCACCGAGCGCCGCCTTCGTGTCTTCCACGGACCGCCTGTTCGAGCCATGGCAGACACTCACTAGAGCTATGGTTAATCTTCATGTTACGCTTTTTGGTGCAAGTTTTGGTTAATTATATGGGTGTACTTAAAAGTGAATGATAATTAATTGTGTATATCTTTTGGCTTTCTTGAATAATAAATAACTTGACAATAATAATTATGTTGCAATGCAAGGGATTCAAGCACCTCCACATTTCACATATTTCACAACCGAATAAAGATTTTTTTTTTTTTTTAATTATTTTTTTAATGATCCATATGACTCCTGATAAAATAATTAATATTATATGAAATGATATATTTATTATCATGATATAATGTAATTTTGATACTTAATTATAAATAAAAAAAGAAAAATGAAAGCTCTATCATACCACACGACCTAAAGTGATTGTTTGACGTGACACGAGTCCCCTAACCAAAACATTTTATGCATTTTCCCTCAAATTTTCTTTTTCCTTCCTCACGATCTCTCTCTGTTCCTTTTTCCTACCTTGGGGTGCTGCTCATTCTCTATTTCATCGTCTTCTTCCTTGTTTTTCTTCAAGCAATTTAGAAGAAGTAAAGTTTGTGACTTATCAAGCAATTGATAAGTGAATATGATTCTCTCTCTCTCTAATTTTAGAATTTTGGTTTTCAAAAGGGTATAACGATTAGATTAATGTAGTTGATATGGGTATGTATGTACTATGAGATAATACTAATTTAAAAAATTTTAAAATATGAATTTGGGGGATACGTCATTTAAAATAAAAATTTAAATATATATGATAAAAAAGATAGTATTAGTCTTTTTTTTTTTTTTGGTTGGAAGTTTAAAGAAAAAGAAGGAATTATTATAATGAAAAGAGTGTTTTTATTAAAGATTCATTATTTACTGAATTACAGCGAAACAATTAATAGAAATAAAAAAAAATTAAGAAAAGAGAAAATTAGGGTTTTATTGATATGTGTAATAAATAACAAAGACTATATACATAGTCTAAATAAAGAAAAAGTGAAAACATTATTCTACTCATAATAAATCATACTCATAATAAATCATAAAATAAAATACTATATTTCTCCCCTCAAACTTAACGGGAAATAGAATGTGACTTGGTAAAAAAATTTGCAATTTGCAAAGAAGAAGAAATAAATAACAAAGTAATGGTGTCATGTTTGAGATGATGACGAGTAAAGTGACAATCGATCTCAATATACTTTGTTCGCTCATGAAAAACTAAGTTGTGAGCAATATGAATATAACTCTAGTTATCACAATACATAGAAGTGTGATGAGGAAGAGAAACTTATATATCTGTAAGTAATCATCGTAACCAAACAATCTCTTTAGTAGTAGATGTCATAACATGATATTCTGCTTTGGTAGAAGATTGAGAAACAATAGATTGTTTCCTGCTCTTCCAATATATAAGAGAATCACCTAAAATGATATAGAAACTAATAACAGACTTGCGATCTGTGGGATCACTACCATGATCAGCATCAGACTTTGAAAGACTGTACCCTGAACATATTGTAAAATATGATGAATAGCTGCCCAATGAACTATAGTAGAAAAGTAATAAACTAACTAACAACATGAACAACATATGCAATATTTAGACAAGTAATAGTGATATATACTAAGTTATCAATAATAGTACGGTATAAAATAGGATTGGCAAATGTAAGCCATTAGAAAAAGAATACATTGTGTTAACCTCAATGAGAGTATCTATAGTTTTATTATCAGTAAGTTTAGACCGCTCAAGAAATTTGCAACATATTTCGTCTGAGAATGAAGATAATCTTTGGGGGAGTAGGCTACTCTCAATATCCAAGAAATATCGTAGAGGACCCAAATTCTTCATTTCGCACTGCCTAGCTAACTCTATCTTCAAAACTGAAATACCATCAATATCATCACTGGTAATAGTCATGTCATCTATATATTAAGACAGAATAATACAATCTGCATCAGTGCTCTTAAAAAAAGAGCAGAATCATGACTACTAGAAGAAAAACCAAGGGAAGAAATCACAATAGAGAATTTCTCAAACCAAGCACGAGGTGCTTCTTTGAGACTATATAAAACTTTCTTGAGTTTGCAAACATACCCAAAGTTATGGGAAACACTAAGAGGGGGGGTGCCATATAAACTTCTTCGTGAAGATCTTTATTCAAAAAAGTATTTTTAATATTAATTTAAAGATATACCACTGACGAACCAAAGCTACTGCAATAAGTGTATGAATAGTAACATGTCATATTGGTAACATGAGCAAATGTCTCATAATTCATACCATACTATTTAGAGTATCATTTTACAATCAACCTCATTTTGTATTGCTCAATAGATCCATCAAAATTAGTCTTGATCTTATACACTAAATGAAAACCAACAACACTCTTACTAGGAGGTAGAGGAACCAAATCCCAAATACCTATCTTATGCAAAGCAGAAAGTTCCTCATCCATAGTTTGCTACCAAAGAGGATAAAAAATTGTCTCTTTATAGGAGGAGGGCTAAAAAGGACAATGAATAAGAGCAAAAAAAAAAGTAAAAGATGAAGAATAACAAGAATAATCAAAACTTGGTAACTCTGTAGACTTACGAATGCGAATGGATTGACGTAGAGCTGGATCCACAATCTCAAACGAAGCTTGAGGGACCATAAGAGACGAGGGAACTTCAGGTATGCCGGAGAATAAAGTATTAGTACCTATAGAGTGATCAGTACGAATTCAAGTACTAGGAGCCTAAGATGACAAACTATCAAAATCCCAAGGAAAAAGGATCTAAATGAATAAGATCGATCTAGTCAATCTATGAGTAGTGGATAAAATACAAAAGAAAGGTATATGCTCAAGAAAAATAATATGACGAGACACATAAAGTTTCTGAATTATTAGATCTAAACAATAATACCACTTTTGACTTACCATAACCAAAAAAGATATAAATAGTTAATCAAGAGGATACCTTGCTGCATTCTACATGAGGACGAAGAACAAAATAAGTACAACCAAAAACTCTAAAGAAAGAATAATCAGAGTATATCCATATAACCTTTCGAAAGGAGAAAAATCTAAAATATGAGAAGATAAAATTGTATTAATCAAACCTACAACAATAAGAACAGCTTCAACCAAAAACACACTAGGAATAGAGGCAGACAACAAGAGAGAATCATCAATTTCAATAATGTGCTTATATTTTCTTTCAGCAACACCATTTTGCTCAGGAGTACCTATACACGAAGTTTGGTGAATAGTTCCATTTAAGGTAAATAACTCACAAAATTTATTAGAGGTGTATTCCCCATCCAAATCACACCTAAAACATTTGATAATAGCAAAATGTTAAGTTTTGACAAGAGCTCGAAAGGCTGTAATATCTTAGAGAATTCATAACGATGTTTCATTAAATAAACCAAACAATAACTAGTATGATCGTCAATAAAAGAAACATAACAACGAGACCCACCTTTTGTGGCTACAATCATAATGAATCAAATCAAAAAGAGAAGAACAAATTATAACTAGTAACATCCCCATACATCATAATGAATCAAATCAAAAGGAAAAGAACAAACATAAATACTTTGATTAAAAGGTAAAGCTGAAAATTTTGCCAATTTACATCCACTACAATAAAAAATTTCACAAGTTTGTAGATTTCCTAAAGCCCCTATAGATGCCAAAAATCTCAAATGAGAAGACGAAACAAGACCTAAGAGAGAACGCCACAAAATAAAAACAAGAAGAAGAAGAACTCAACTGAAAATACATAGTCTCCCTTTCCTACAACCTATCCCAATCAACTTTTGTGACTGCAGATCCTACATATAACAAGAAGAAGAGGAAAAGGTAATCAAATTACCAGAATCACATAACTGACCAATAGAAGCAAGATTTAATGTGAGTTTCGAAATATGATAAACATTAGTGAGAGATAAGTGAGGTGTGACAACAAAATTAATACTTGTTAAAGGCATATGTGTGCCATCATCAATCATTGCAGGAATAGAAGATGAATGAGACACATAAGCAAAAGATGAAAAATTTAGAGACATATGATGAGAAGCACCATAATCCAAAACCTATATAAAATGTGATATACCTGAAGACCTATGAGGAAATTGACCTTTGGAAGGACAAGAAGACATAGCTTAAGGCTATACAGAGAGAAACTTATGAAATTGTTCAGCTAGAGTATTAGGATCGATGAATGAACCCAATGAAATTGCAACTAGTTCCCAGGCTTTCAAGCTTGAGATTGCAACTAGTTCTTAGGCTTTCAAGCTTGAGATTGCTGTTGCGATTGATGTTGCTATCTCAGCTTAGGACACTAAGCCTTTCAATGACCTTTCTACTTACAGAAACTGCACTCATCGAAAGCAACCCTTATGTAAGGCTTATTCTGATTATTAGAGAGTGGCTTAAAAGGTACTACTAATACAGAATGATTAAAAGTAGAAATAATTCTCTATTCAAAATAGAACTTAAGACGTAAGCCAATAACTCACTGACAATTGAGTTAATAGAAGCAAGTGGAGAACGATACAAAATTAAACCTCTATGTCCTTCAAAATCATTGTGAAGTACCATTAAAAACTATTTCAACCATTGTTGCTCTCTAAGATTAATATAGGCACCACATGCCTTTAATTTTACCGATTTTTCAAGAGCCAATTGATCCAAAAGATCTGTTATAGTATAATAAAACTCTTGAATACTCATAGCCTTTTGCTGAAGAGCTCGTATGTCATTCTTTAATTGATATTACTTTGCAAATTTGATTAAGTGAATAACTTTTACATATAATCTCAAACCTCCTTTACTGTCTCATACTTTGCCAACTGTGTACTTATGGAATGCTCAACATAATTTTAATCCAAGTAATAATTTTTTTATTGTTTGCTTCTCATGCATCCACCAAAGCAACATAACCCTTATCATTAGTCTTATGTTTCACAAACATATCCCCACATCCTTTTACCCTTAAGAAAATTTATTATCACATAACTCCAATACAAATAATTCTTCTCATCCAATCTCACACTCACAGACTGAAGCAAATCGTCTTTCAGTAGCCATGATAAAACAACAAAGAAACTAGATCGCAAAAGAAAGGAAAACAAAATACCAGATTGCCAAAACAAAATAAATACTAGATTGCATAATAAATAATGAATACCAAATTATATAAATACTAGTTGGATCCGCGAAAGCTGTGTTTGAGATTAAGCTTTGTCTCATGAACCTTTGCTCTAATACCATGTAAAACAATAAAATGAAATAAAGAAAAATAAGAAAATAGGAAATTAAGATTTTATTGATATGCATAATGAAAAAGATGATTTAACCTAAACAACAAAGACTATATACATAGGCCAAAAAAAGAAAAACTGAAAAGACTATTCTACCCCTAATAAATAATAAAATAAAATATTGTATTTCTTAACAATTACTACCAAAATATATTAATGAATCATGACCTGTCATTCTCAAAAAATATTCCACAAAACCATCATGTATCCTAAAAGTATTATGATCATATTCTACACGAATCTTTGATGCATTGTATAAATGTTTTCAAACCGATAATACGAAATTTAGCTAGTGATATGTATCTGTATTTTTAGTATATTAGTATCAAATATATGAGAGGAAAAAAAATATAATCCGATTTCTCATGAAAAGACATGTCAAAATAATCCAATTTTTTAATGAGAAAAATCATCGTAAAGATTTAATAATTTTGCGAGTTATCTAAATTGAATCAATTTGATTCTTCTCAAAGAACCCAATTCGATTGATTCAATCATTGACAATGAATGAGAACCAATCGATCCGGTACTTCCTCGCCAACCCGATCTAATTCATCTTCTTTAAGATGAACATTATCATTAAAAAAATCGAAGCAAACCTCTAAATGGAGGTTTAGATTCATCAGGTTCTTTGTGAAGAATCGAATCAATTCAATTTAGATAGCTCGCGAAATAATTAAATCATTCTGATAATTTTTTTTGTAAAAAATTCGAATTATTTAAACCCGAATTTTCATGAGAAACTATATTAGATTTTTTTCCCCTTATTTTTTCAAAAAAATATAAAGGTTAGAGTATAAAATAAAAACAATAAATTAATAGTGGGAAATTGAAAATAATAAAAGAATGAGGATACAAGAATAATAAATGAATCTTTTTAATGATGTCGCACACTGACACACATGCCACGTCATTGTCGGCAGTTTGAAAATTATTAGTAGGGCTAAAAAATCTTATTTAAATGATGAAATTCGGCTGAGTACAAAATATGTCAAAAATAGGTTAGATTTTCCCTAAAAAATGGTAAAAATTGTATTTCAAGCCAATGAGAGTGGTTGGCCGATTTTTGGGTATGAAGTAACTCATTTTCAGCTGAAAAATAGAAGAAATTAGACCTAGCTTGAAGGAATTAGTAGTGAGACCCATTTTCCTTAAAAAAAAAAAGCAATAAAATGACCATTTCAATCTAATTTTTGGTCATGTGAAGAGGTTGGCTGAAAATTCAATTTAGTGGGGCATCAAATGGACCAAATTTTCTAGTGAGTGAAGGGGGAAGAAGTCAAGATGAATCTAGATGCCAAAGGGACTGAATTCGATTGAAAATGTGACTGTTAAAAGTTGAAATTCTCTAAAAAAAAGAAGGAATATAGCACACAAAGTGGCTGCCTATTTTTGGGCATGGAGCGCAAGTTTCATGCCACATTTTATTTACGAAAATTTCATTCTAGTTTCCTATAAATAGAAGGCTTTGTTTAGGCAAACCGACATCAACACTCAATCAACCAACATACACAACAGTCAAATTTCTCAGTCCATCCGCCACTTATCTTTTCTTTTCTTTTTCTTCAGGAACTATTCTTTATTTCCTTAAATCTAGTTTTAGGAATGTTATTGAGCCATTGGATTTTCACCTAACTAAAGGTCTTGATTTGTAATTAAACAAACAAGATGTTGGTTTTTACACCTATTTCAATCTTCAATTTTCTTTAATCTCATCTTGTTCATGTAAGTTATTTTGGCCTTAGTTTAGATTTAATTTTCATTATTTCCTTAAGCAATTTTCAAGTCCTTTAATTTAGCTTTTACCATTATTCTTTCTTTAATTAGACTTTTTAACTTTAATTCTATAATCGTTCCATTTTATTTTGGTAGTAGTTAGTGAAATTTTTTTCTCGGTAGATACATCGAAAAAAAAGTAAAAGTTAGATTAGTTTTAATCATACCACCTACATAGAAGTCATATTAAATTTCCTTAACATATATTTTATAATGTGAAAGTTACTTTTATTTTTTGCACATTTGTATTCATCATTATATCTTTTTCAAGGTAAATTCTGTAAAAACATATTTAAATTTTAATAATTTGTGTCTCCTAATATAAGTAAACCGGCACGCCCTGTAAAACTCAATATTCTACATGTCAAAAAATATTGCATCAAAAGTCTTTCCCCATTCTAAAGATTAAAATTTTTTTAAATTGCGCATCAACGAATTTTTCTAGTTGAAGGATCAGAAAAAAATGGGTCCGGACCCCCTGCGAGAATGATTTGGAAGATCCAAAATCAAAAAGAGTGGTATTTGATCTTTTGTTTGTCTCATGGTAGCTTGCTCCAGTTCCCTTACGAAACTTTCATTATTGGGTTAGCTATATCCAAAAATTGCTCAGCAACAGTCGGACAAGTGGGGAATGGTTCCTTACTTCGACAGAGTATAAATATCTAAATTTTCTCCATTCTAAAAATTAAAATTTTTTTAAATTGCGCATCAACGAATTTTTTTAGTTTCAACAATTATAAATCTAATATTCAAATTATATTAATTATACTTTACATAATTTTTTTTTTATAAATTGTAATCACCACCACCCACCATCACCTTTTTCGTACCACCGCTACCACCTCATGTGGACCACCGTCTCTCTCTCCTCTTCATCTAGTAGGCCTTTTGATGGCGACATATGAGGTGGAAGAGGAATGAGATAGGGGCAAAGAGGAATATGGGTTATTTTAATCAGGTATTGAGGTGAGTGAAAAAGAAGTGTTTGTTTGTTTCGAGAAGTGAATTGGTTTGGGATTTTTTGGAAGAGATTTTTTTAAGAAAAGGAAATGGGGAGATGGGTTTTTTTGGAGAGTGGGAGAGAAGAAGAGGGTGGTTGCAGGCATTGATGTAAATAGGGGGGAGAGAGAGAGAGCGAGCTATGGAAGTGTATTTTTTAAGATTTTGGTCTGGTTTTTGGATTTGGAGGTGGTGGTGGAAAACCGCCACCGGCGGTGATGCAAAAGAGGCGGTGGCGGTGGTAATGGAAAAATGCCACTAACAGCGGTGATGGCGGTTAGAATTTGTAAAAAAATATGTGATATGAGGAAAATATAATTAACATAATTTAAATATTAAGTTAATAATAATAATTCATGTAAATATTTTGTGGTTTTGAGTGATTTTTGAGGGAGGGAAGTATATATAATTCATAAAGTGAATTCTCATGGATCTTAATCCAATGACTGAAATACATAAATAAAACTAGTAAGATTCTTATTTGCAATCACAGAATCCAAACTCACTAAAAATTTTATTTTCTTTTATTTTTTGACACAGATAATTATATATTTTGACAAAACCTGTTAGTATACATATGAAAAAAACCAAAAAAAAAACTAAGTTAAATTAAATTAAATTAAATTAAATTAAAAAATAATAATTTTATCGACTTTTACACTCATCTCAAATAACAATAGCAAAATCCGTAACAGGAAACAAAACTTCTTTGATTACATCTGAAGAATCATAATCTTTCCGCCAATCTGGACGTAACTACTCTCAATTTCGAATAAACTTTACCAGCAGGGGACACCAGAATGTGACTGCAAAGAGAATCTCTAGCAACCTTAATTTTTGCAAAAGAACCAAAACATTAATCTTGGTGTCAGCAATAACAATCCTCGTCTTCGTAGAGTTTTCGATAGCAAACTTGGTCTTACCACCTTTATCCGACAACCTCCCTATAGCCCTATACAAGTGATTCCCTTTTAAGTGTTTTTCACATCCTTGATTTCAAAAGATTCCACATATAGTTCGTCCAACCCTAAAAGGGCGACAGCATCTATTACATCGAACTCCAACATAAAGGGTTGAACAAAATCAGCACACTTTTGCAAGTTACTAATAGCAGGTGTGTGTGATCTTGTCTTCAGTTCAACCTTGAGGGCCTTGAGATTCATATGAGTGTCGATCTTATTCTGCTCGTATATCGGGGTTTAAATATCCATCCCTGATTTTTTCATAGGTGTATATCGATGTGCCAGGACGGTGATTTTTTGAAATCGAACCCGACTGTCGGATATTTTGTGAGCCTTTAGAGGCTCAAAGTTAGGCTTTGCAGGCAAAACCGGAGCGGTAGATGTTGGTTGGGACTAAACTCCTTCCACTTCCATGGAAGTAGAGACTTCATTGGATTGCATTGTGAAATTATGCAGGTTCCTGCAGCTGCAAGTATGGCTGCCGACGGAGAGAGTAGAGAAAAAATTCGCAAGTAATTCAGCCCGAAGACGAAGGAAAAATAGTCCATGAAGGTAGGAGAAGATACTTGAATATGACCTGCAGCATAATATATTATGTAAACAGCCACTTTAATAATCTGTAAAATCAGAAAATAGAAATAGTAGAAAACAGTAACGCATGAAAAATAATAATAGGAAAATAATAATAGTAATATAAAAATAATAATTAAGAAAATATTAGTAAATAAAATCGGTAGTAATAAATGATTTAGTAAGTAGAGAATTAGAATACATTAAAAAGAAAAAAAATAGTAAATAAGAAAATAAAATGGTAAATATGATATGTAAAACTAAATTATATAATAATATATGTAAATAATTTTTTTATTAAAATCTGTAAGTACAAAATAGAATATTAAACAATATAAATCATAATATCTAAATATAAATAAAAGTGAGAATACTATAAAATAAAATGAAATTATAATGAATATGGATTCGTAAACCAAATTGATAAAAAAAGAATTCCGAGGCCTATAAGATTCCACAGTATCCTTAAAACAGATTTGGCCTGTATGCCTTTGCCTCCCAGGATATAATGGAATGAAAAATACTTGATTAGAACACTAAATATTTTCGGTGAACTATTAAGCTACCAAATACTATTATTCTGAAACCTAAAATTCAAGAGATGGTATGAAGAGGAAATCATTTTCTAAATGAATTTTTCTAAAAGAGAGGAGGCCAATTTATAGATTTCATGTGTACGAAATTAATAAGACAGATTAATATATATTAATTCGTGAGTTTCATAAAATTAATTATAAAGTTAATTAATCATATTAATATATATTAATTTACTAAATTAATTTTTGGATAAATCAAAAATTTAATTTTGTATTCCTTTCAAAATTTTGTGTCATGACCTTACAGGACTTGAATACTAGTTAATAATCCTATTCGGACGAGGAAAGTCACTTTTAGTCCTTCTCACCTTAGAGGATCTAATACTAAAGGAGGCCAGGGAACTTCTAAATTCTTATAAGTTATATCACTCGACTTTTTCACAATCTCTACAATCATTGCAAGCGTAAACCAACTACATCGTTCTTGAAAGTCGAATCTAATCCAGCAATGACGAAGGAACATCTCAATCCCAACAAGCATCGGCCTAACGAGGCTCAGCCTCGGCAACTGCTGCCATGCACCTACGTCGTCCTGCCACCGGCAAGGGAAACAGCTTTGGGGAAACTGGCCAGGGCAATTCTGATCCTAGCAACTACACGGACGACACTCGTGGCTTGAAGATGGGGCCTATTGCCATTATCGTCATGTGCGTCTGCCTCATCGGATTTGCTGTCGCCCTCCATGTCTTTAGCAAGTTCGATATCGTCCAATCCGGCTATGGAGCTTGATCTTTTTCTACTGAATATTAGTATAAGTTTTAGGAGTACTCTAATACACTTGGATATTATAAGGATTTGGATTCTGAAGTTTTGAGTAAATAACACTATTTTTTCCAAGGATTTTATTTCAATAATATCTATTGTATTCATTCGTTTAAGGCCATCCAAATAAGGGATAATGGAATGTTGTGAAATGGATTTTTCAGTATTTGAAACACACTCCAGATGATGTTAGTCCACTGTATATGATCGAGGTTCAAATATTAGTGATAGTATTGTTAGTTGTATAGATTCCGCACTACAGGTGATCTTTTTTTTATCAAGAAGATTTTTGTAGATAGATTAAGTGTGAATCCATTCATTAAAATTACGTTTAAAATTAATATAATATATGATATAATAATTTAATATTAATATATATATTTCTTAAAAAAAATGGATCATCTTTACACTTCCATATTACATGCCGTTCAAGAAATACCCTCGAAGATTTGACAAAAAAGAAAAGGAAATATCTGCTAAATTAAACTGTATTTTTATAAATTTTCAGTGGGTTACATTATTATTGTTTTTTCTTTTTTTTCTTATACTTGTCAGACGATTCATAAAACAATAGGTGTATATATATTGACTAAAAATTTGTGAACGCATCGAACTCGTGAATGCTACTGCTATCTATCAACTTACATTTAAGCAATTCGACATGCCATAGACACATGTGCACCTTACTAATCAAGTACTATAGAAAGATCGTTGCAGGGGCGCCCACCTAGATCTACTGAGACAAATGATGTCGGATTCAACACGAAGATAATGTTGAAACAGTAGTAGAAGAAGCGAATGATGTTCTTGGAGAATATGAGGAGGTTTGCTTCAACACAACGGTCGGTAAAATGCTGGTTTTCCTCCTCTCCTGCTCGTTTGTGAGTTCCACTGCTAATCTCTCTATCTTTCCCAGATTCGTACACTCGACAACCTTTTTCTCCTGGAACAGTACGGCCTCCACACTTTTCTGTCCTAACATTTCCTCTGTCATCTTCACTATCATTTCCGTACTACTTCTTTTGCATGATCTATTCGCCTTCTCCAAGTGCTTATCAATTTTAGCCACAATTCCGCCATTACCCTGAACACGGACATAATTGCTAGCTCGACACGGCCCGAATGAAAACGAAATAGCTTGATCAACCTATAATAGAACAATCAGAGAGAAATAGTTAATTAGCTTAGTCAACCATTAAGACAAGCCTAGTAATTTTATATTAACGTTGTTTTGATAACTTTACCATGTCGGAAGCTCCTTCTCCGGCAATCTTAGTGAACCCGGGAAGCAATGATGAATTAACATAATCTCCACAACTAAATGCAGCTTCTCCGTTTCCGAGGGATGCGACCTGCAAATCCTCCACTCCCTTACAAAATGGAAATTCCTGCTTATTATTTAATACGTGTGTGATAGCGGCAGCGGTCGGATTATTCATGATAATGTCCCCACTGATGGCCATGACCTTTGTCCTCCGATCGACCGAAAACATTTGTATAGGCATCGAACGATCGGCACATGCAGTGCACACATCCCTCAGCTTGAAGTCGTAGCAATCCATATCAGCAGCATCTGCACGGGAGAAAAGGAAAGGAGCACGAGTAGAGAGGTCGTAGCATGGTATTAAAACCGCCTTCATCGTATCTTGTAGGGTCAGCTCGCCGAATGTTTTGCGGAACAACTTCTCTAACTTGCCAGTCTTGAAAATACGCCGGTATATACCTGACGGGAAGGATGAATAGAACATCTTACGGCGGTTCTCTATCATAAAGTTGAGAGCTCCATCGGCAGAGAACATCGGCCTACCATCCTTTCCTCGAGCAAATAGTAGCGCAGCCAATATGCCCCCTGCACCTGACCCAGTAGCAACATCAAAATAGTCAGCAATACGCATACGGTTGTCGCCCGATTTATCACGAAGGAATTTCTCGAGGTGAGCAAGAGAACTAGCAGCGAGAATGCCATCGGTAGACGCGGCGCCATCAATACATAGGATCCGGACCCTTCCCGTGGTACGATTGGTTGATTTTAGCATCATTTCATCGTCAAATTGGTGTAGTTGAGATGGAGTACCGACGTTAACAATATCACCGGAAGAATGATTTTCGTGACCAAAGAGGAACTTGTTTTCCAAAACCGAGAAGATTTCGTAAGTGAGTTTATCAACATCCAAGCTTTCCAAGTAATCAATGTTGTTATATTGGAGAGATGAGGATAGAGCTTCTGCCATTATTTCAATTGCAATGAAGAAGCTGATAGATCGAATGAGCTGAATATACATACTGTAAAGATGTATGTTTATATATATATAGGTCCCTTAACAATAATGAAGAGGTATAATCTCTCTTTCGTCCCACCTTCCTCAAGCCATCACCGACGCTAAAGTGCATGCATTGTAAATTGCATTATTGGTCCCATTAATTTTATGAAATAATCAGGCTTAAAGTAGAATCCTGATTAACTAGGGACGAAACCACAGACATAACGCGCGCAGTGGGTAGATGATGATTGATTTAAAGAAGTTTGTCATCAAATCAAATGTTGTTTTCCCAAAAACAAAAAGGAAACTAACATAAGTAGGCCGTACGATTAATGTATTAAGGTAAATGGGCACTGTTGTCGGACGACTAGCTTGATGTTTGGGCTTTTTCCACCTTAATCTATGATCATGTTTTAAGCACTCCTCTTAATGATTAGTGTTAGTTAAGCATGTATGGATATTTAATTATGATCAACAAAACAGCATCGAGTTTAAGTACTTTGGATTGTCTGATGGTGTGCTGAAAACGGGAATCATGAGAATAATCTTTGAAGCTAACCACTCTCTGTCTCTTTGTTTAATTGATTGATCAAGGGCATGTATTATTACTTCTTGGACATCTATCCATATATATCAATAGAAAAATAGTCAGAAGAGGTCCGTTGATCGACATGTCGCTTGATCTCCACAAATAGTTTAAAGATCAAATTAAATTTAAGATAAATGTTATAAATGTGTGAACAAATGTCCTATTTATAAGACACGTACTTCATGTTTAATATAGTAGCTACCACATCAGCTACTCGTAAGAATAGTACTGTACTGCATGTGTAATATCATTACTCAATGCATATGTAATCAAGGCTATATATACACCTGATCATTTTGTATGTAAAAAGCATTGAAGAAATATAAAGAATACTTTGTCCTTTCCTCAAATATATTTACTACACAAATTATATTTCTATTTTATCATATGGTATCATAATATAGATCTTAATCTTTTTCTCTCTTCTACTCCATAACAATGGCGGATCTAATATTACCTCATCTAGCATATAGACATATCCTAGCCATTTCTATTTCCCAAAGTTGATTTTAATCATCCATATTACCTACACCCATCTGATACATCAGGTTTAATCCTTGTTTCACAACCACTCACTAGTCCCAAAACTACAGTGTATGGAGCAGGGCTATGATCATTTATCTCATGGTAAAAAATAAACTCGGGTTTGTCAATGGAACATGTACTCGACCTGATTACAATCCAACAATGGCGCAGAACTGGGATAGATCAAATGTTTGTGCATTGAGTTGGATTTTAAATATGGTATCAAAAGAGTTGTACTCAGGTATTGTGTACTCTTCCTCTACCTTGCTTGTTTGGAAGGACTTGAATGAACGTTTTGAAAAAATTAATGGCGCACGTATTTTTTCCTTGCTAAAGTAAATAGCTACTAAAAGCTTGAAATGATGTAGTCACATACCATAACAAATTAAAAGAGTTAGTGGAATGAATTTGCTTCTCTTGCGGCCTTAGTGTGTTGTGCATGTGAAACTTCAATTTCTTATCAACTTCATGATTAAGATCAAAGGTTAATGCAATTTTTGATGGGTTTGAATGAATATTATATTCCATTATGTAACCAAATATTATTAATGAATCTGTTGCCAAGTGTTTCTGAAGCTTATGCTATCCTCACTCAATATGAAGTCCAAAGAGGCATCAATCCTGGAATTCAAGGAAGCGATATTGCAACCTTCTTAACAAACTCTTACAAGCCATCTCAGGGACAATCATTGGAGTATGATCATTGTCATTTTAAAGGTCATAGGAAAGAATCTTATTATAAGATTATTGGCTATGGCAATTCAAAATATAAAGGCAAGAAGCCTTTTTTTTTTTTTCTTCTTCAAAAAGGTTCACAGTGTCAGCAATGCCACTACAGATGCAGTTTCTCCTGCAACCAAGCCATCCTATTGATGTGGTTTCACCATCGTTAACTACTGACCAGTACAAACAATTTATTCATCTCATTTCTTGTTGGAAAATTAGCATATCAACATGCTATATTTATGCTTGATTTTGAGTGGAGCCCACTTAATGTAAACGAAAAGTCAAAGCTGATTCAGATTCTCTTTCGTGAGAGCTTCGAATCGGTATATGGTACGCTCAAAATGATTAATGGGTGAATGAGAAATTGAATCTCAAAATACAACCATTGGAATGGTTTGAAGAAAAAATAAAGGAGAAAATTGTATCTCACATTGGAAATGAGAACAAGTGAGAGAGTGTTTATATAGAATTGCACATTTGTTAAGAAGTAATAGAATATAAACTAGAATGCTCTCTCTTACTCACTCCTGTAGGCAAGTGCAAATCCAGACTGGATCAAGTTTAGCTCGTGTGTGCTTGCACTTGGGCTCGCCAAATGTCGGCCCGAAAATGACCTGATTTGTCTTGACCCTCCTTTTTTCTTTTTCTCCCAGATATTTTTTTTTCTTCTGCAGAAGATGAAAGGATGAAATTTAATTTCATTATATTTAAACTTAAATTAAACCAAAGTTAATTCTCATTAATCTCTTCTCCCCTCGTGAACCTATAAATTGACATATTCCTTTCATTTGAAAATACACAATCAAAAATGAAATCTCTCATCCCTCTAATTTCCTTCCTCCCTCTAGAGTTTTAAGTTTCTAGTGTGGTAGAATTCGAGTCATTGTTTGAGTTCACCGGGAATAGTTCGGTGGTGTGACGCTACTATTCATCTCCGTTGTATCCTGAGAGACAGACGCCGTTCAACCTTCTACACCGACGTGAAGGAGTGAATCTGTTTTAATGAAACTGTTGCATCACAGACTTCGATTTGATTCTCTGTCCTGTTCTTCTTGTTCTATTCTATTTTTTCTAAATTATGTTCTATTATATTTACTGTTTTATTTTGTTTTTACAGATTCTATTTTATTCTATTTTTACGGATTATATTATGTTCTATTTTTTACAGATTCTATTCTGTTTCATTTTACTATTCCATTATGTTTCTTACAAATTCTGTTTTACATACTATTCTATTTTATAGCATCACTATTTTCGTAATTACTATTTACTATATTCTATTTATTATATAAATATTTTCTTACAACTTAAAACAGATTCTTTTTATATATATAATAAACATATTTAATTTAATCAAATTCGAAATTTTTTTTCTATGGAATAAATAAAACAACATACGTTAATGAAACGTTTCTTTACACTAAATGTTTTTATGTTAGTGTTAATGTAATTTACTCTAATGTCAAAGTGGAAATAGTTTTGTCAACATAAATGTGGGTTTACATATCTAATTGTGTTTATATATCTTGAATTATAATTACAAAAAATTGGGTGCGATAGAGATTAATTAGTATCTTAATTATAAAGTTTGAATCAAAACATGAACTGAATCTATATAAATATATTGTGGTTATTGGTGTGATCAATTAATACATAATTGACAATTATAATTGTATTATAATTTATTAGAAATTTTGTAATAGTCTTACAAATAAATATTGTAACGGTTTAAAAATTAATGTTTGTAACAATTACAAATTTAACTGATCATTTTACAATTAATAATGTTTTCCAAGTAATCATAGTGATTTTCAAATTAAAATATGTATCTGATTTGGATTAATTGTTAACTATTAGATTTTAATTTGCAATGCTCCGAATTTAAGTTCGTAATAGTTTACCAATTAAAAAAAAAAAATTACGATTTACATATATATATAACGGTTTTCAAATTTAATTGATCGGTTTACAAATTTATTTTGTAACTGGTTTACATTTGATTATTGATGCTACGATTTTAATTTGTAGCAATTAAGAAAATTAATTATAAAGGTTTATTACATTAACCCTTAATGTCTAGTTAAAGTTATAACAATTTTGAAATTAGTTCAAACCGGTTCCAAATTTATTCGTAATGATTCAAAGTTATTTTGTGATGGTTTGGAATTAATTTGCATCAGTGTAAAAAGTGTTTATAGTTTTTCTTCTTTATGAATTTTAATGATTTATAACTATTTAGTTACTAAGATACTCTCTCATATCAATGTGTGTGTAATTTCAGAAATAGAATCTGAAAATAGCTGACAAGCTGTTGCTATCGAGATGACCCCTTCTATCACTTGAGTCACTCATTATGTGGTTCTTCCTGTGAACCATGGTGAGAAACCTGAGAAATTCAACGGACAGAATTTCAAAAGGTGGCAACAAAAGATGTTGTTTTACTTGATTACACTAAATCTTGTGAGATTCTTAAAGGAAAGTGTTCCTATGCTCAAAGATGATGAACATGATGTCCAAGCGGTCAGTGTTGTTGATGCTTGGAATCATTTTGACTTTCTATGTCGGAATTATATAATGGATGGTTTGATCGACTCTCTATACTCCGTGTATAGTACAAAGAAAATGGCGAAGGAGCTATGGGATGCCTTAGACCATAAATATAAAACCGAAGATCTCGGTGCTAAGAAGGCTACTGTGGGCCGGTTCCTTGACTATAAAATGGTAGATTCTAAGACTGTAGTCAATCAGGTCCAAGAACTTCAAGTAATTTTACAAAGATTCATGCCGAGAGGATGACTTTAAGTGAAACCTTCCAAGTAGCTGCTATTATTGAGAAGCTTCCGCCCTGATGAAAGGATTTCAAAAACTACCTTAAGCATAAGCGAAAGGAGATGAATATCGAAAATTTGATTGTTCGACTTCGAATTGAAGAAGATAATCGAAATTTCGATAAGAAAGAGATTATTCAACATGGAGCAAAGGCTAATGTTGTGGAATATGGTCAGGATTCTAAAAGAACCAACAAATGGTCTAAGTTGGGACCAAAATGAGGAGTCTCAAAGAAGCAAACTAAGTTTCAAGGGAAATGCTTCAACTGTGACAAGATGGGTCACAAAGCTTCGGATTGTAGGCTCCCAAAGAAGAAATCAAGTCAAGAATCGAATATAGTGGAAGATATTGCTCAAGATGTCTCAGATCTTGATCTCTCCGCTTAGTTTATTTTGTTTAAAAGTGGGAAAAGTTTGTTGGATGAGCTTATAAGCTAAATGAAATGTAATGATCCTTTGAGAAATTAATAAAATAAAGCTAGTTATTTTATTAGTTGCTTGTGTCTTTATAATCTATAGCATGCTAGATTAGAATATGTTAATTATGATTCTATACGTAGAATAATTAACATGGATCATATACTAAACTTTTTCATGAGAAAATAAACAAGGTCATTATCTAAAATGAATGTCAAACTTCTTGGTTTAATCCATAAGAAGAGATATGTTCTCCTTGAACATATATTTATGAGAAGGTTCAAAACGAACAAAGTATAAACGAATTCTAGTGTTTATCATACTCAAGAACAAGAAAACAAATAAGAGAGCTAGGACATAAAATCTTATAGTCCAAAAATGTTTTTGTTAGAAGATAAATATTAAAACTTCAAGAAGGCTATTTGGAAAAGTTTTAGTAAATTACTCTCAATTATAATTATCCATGGATAACATTGCGGATCCGTTAACCAAATGGTTAAATAGAGAGTTAGTTGAAAAATCATCAAGGGGAATGGGACTAAAGCCCATGAAAGAGTAAGTCAATACAATGGAAACCCAACCTAGTTGACCGGAGATCCCAAGATCTAGGTTCAAAGGGACAACCTAGTTGTATAAGACTTAATTATATCACTGTGGGGGAGGTATCCTCCTATCCATTCCCACGATGAAACAGTGATTCCCATAAGAGAAAGGATAAGCTATGCTTTTAATGATTCTTAGGCGTCGAAAATTTGATCAGAGTAAAACATGTTACTCTTGATTAAGAATCACCTATATGAGAGAGAAGTGTGGCCGTATCTAAGGGAATTAACTTGGGCATAATTCTCATCAACTCTTGCAGAACCAGGCAGATGTTCAAGGCTAAAATGAACATAATAATGAGAACTCAAGTGTGTCAGGTATGATTCTTGTGTGAAGTACATTATTGTTTACATGAACGGCAGAAGAGTTCAAAGACATCGTATCTACTGATCAGCTAGTAAAATCAATATACTTTTACAAGGGAAGGTTCAAAGGTTGAGACCTACCTATCCTATGCAGGTTTCAAACCGTCGAACTCTATCTCCAGGTCAAAAATGTTTTAATGTTGAAAAACGTCTGTTTTAGTTAATCCGTCAATTTCATTCATGTGGGGGATTGTTGGAAAATTAGCATATTAACATGATATGTTTATGCTTGATTTTGAGTGGGGCACACTTCGTGTAAACAAAAAGTCAAAGCTGGTTCGGATTCTCCTTCGTGAGAGCTTCGAATTGGTATATGGTACGCTCAAAATGATTAATGGGTGAATGAGAAATTGAATCTCAAAGTACAACCATTGGAATAGTTTGAAGAAAAAATAAAGGAGAAAATTTTATCCCACATTGGAAAGGAGAACAAGTGGGAGAGTGTTTATATAGAATTGCACATTTGTCAATGGGTAGTAAAATATAAACTGGAATGCTCTCTCTTACTCACTCTTGTGGGGGGGGGTGGGGGGGTGCAAATCTGGACCAGATCGGGTTTAACTCGTGTGTGCCTGCACTTGGGCTCGCCGAATGTCAGCCCGAAAACGACCCGGTTTGCCTTGACCCTCCTTTTTTCTTTTTCTCCTGGATATTTTTTTTTTCTTCTATAGAAGATGAAAGGTTTGAAGATGAAAGGTTGAAGATGAAAGGATGAAAGTTAAATTAATTAGATTTAAACCTAAATTAAACCATAGTTAATTCTCATTAATCTCTTCTCTCCTCATGAGCTTATAAATTGACATATTCCTCTCATTTGAAAATACACAATAAAAAATGAAATCTCTCATCCCTCTAATTTCCTTCCTTCCTCTAAAGTTCTAAGTTTCTAGTGTGGTAGAGTTCGAGCCACTGTTTGAGTTCGCCGGGAATAGTTCGGTGGTGTGACGCTACTATTCGTCTCCGTTGTATCTTCGGAGACAAACGCCGTTTCAACCTTCTACACCAACGTGAAGGGACGAATCTATTTTAAGGAAACTGTTGCATAACAGGTCTCAGTTTGATTCTTTGTTCTGTTCTTCCTATTCTATTCTGTTTTTTTAGATTCTATTTTACTATTTTATTCTGTTTTTACAAATTATATTATGTTCTATTTTAACTGATTATATTCTGTTCTATTTTTTACAGATTCTGTTCTATTTCATTTTACTATTATATTCTATTTTTTACAAATTCTGTTTTACATACTATTCTGTTTTATAGCATCACTATTTTCGTAATTACTATTTACTATATTCTATTTATTATATATATTTTTTCTTACATTTCTCATACCAACGATAAGCAACCATCGATTTCCACATATTGTGCTCAGTCATGTAACACAAACTATTTCTCTGGTCAAACTCATATTCTAAGCTATCGGAAGTGGATCATTGATTCTGCTGCAAGTCACCATATGACCTATAATTTTCATTTGCTTGTCAATCCTATAAATTACTTCGCTAAAACCTCAGGGCTCATTCATTTTCCAAAAATGTGTTATTCTAGCACTGTTTTCTTATCAGATAAGCTTATGCTTAAAAATGTGTTATATATGCCTGATTTCACTCATAACCTCTTATCTATCTCATCCCTTATTAAAGATAATTCTATCTGTCTTATTTTTTTCTTCACGGTTGCTTATTTCATAATCCTTTAACTGAGAAAATGATGAAGATTGGTGAATAATTACATGGTCTCTACCACCTTGCAATCCAACATATTGTTCCTTCCATTTCATTAACCATGATTCCTTCTTCCTAATTACCAACATCACAGTGTAATGAAATTAATGCTTTAATAAATAAAGCTATGATTTCTAAACAACAGTTATGACACAATAGGCTTGGGTATTTATCATTCTCTAGAATATCACTCATACCAGATTTTGCTCATCTAATGACCATTACAATGCCACACAGTGACATTTATTCCCTCTCCAAACAAAGTCGCTCTACTTTTCCCATAAGCAATACTCACACTACATTTCCTTTTGAACTCCTCCACATGGATACATAGGGTCATTATCGTACTCCTAATCACAACAATGCTAAATACTTTCTCACCACTGTGGATGATTTTTCTAGGAATTGTTGGACTTATCTAATGGTCTTCAAACATGAGGTTTTTTATAAAATCTATGAGTTTCTTATACTCGTGCAGAACCAATTTGATCTCAGAGTTAAGAAAATGAGGTCGAAAAATAGTACTAATTCCTTAATTCCAAATGTTCTTTCCCTCTTTGCCTCCTTAGGCATAATTCATGAAACGAGTTGCCTTTACTCTCCTTAACAGAATGGACGTGTTGAACTCAGATACAGGCACATATTAAACATAGTCCGTGCCTTAAAACTCTAGTATAATGTCCTAGATACACATTGGGTTGATTGTATCCTCACAACCACTTACCTCCTCAACTGCACTCCCACTCCCATACTTGCAAATAAAACTCCTTTTGAAATACTCTATAAAAAGGCACCCTTAATTTCTCATCTCAAAGCTTTTGGATGCTTATGTTATGCAACCATTCTTCATGGCACTGATAAGTTTGCCCATCATTCTTTTTCTTGCATCATGTTGAGATATGCTCATACAAAAAAGGGTCATAGACTCCTTAGCTTACAGTTTAGAGAGTATTTGGTAAGCAGGGTCGTCCACTTCATTGAAATTGTTTTCCCTTTTATTTACAATCTCCAGAAATATATCCTTACACACCAATTTCTTATTCTCGAACCATGGATATTTATTATGATTAAGAATAGTTTGTAAATCCACCACACTGTAAAAGGTGGAGATGGTTTTCTATTTATAGAGATAAATATATATGTACAGTTATACAACTCAAAAGAGAAACAATCATAAAAATAAATACAGCATATCTACAATCATGAGTCAACTACTACAATTACGATAACGGCTAAGAATCAAAGGAGGATTGCGGAGAATCCTCAACACCCCCCCCCCCCCCCCCGGCTGCAAGCTGAGCATGGGATTAGAGCAAATGTGAAGCTTGGAGCGAAAAAACACAAAAAGGGACCGAGAGACACTCTTGGTGAAGACATCTGCAATTTGTAGATTAGAGGGGACATGTTGAGTGTTGATAGCGCTAAACACCACAAGTTCTCGAAGAAAATGATAGTCAAGATCAATGTGTTTGGAACGCTTGTGAGAGACCGGATTGGAGCTCAAGAAGACAACACTCTTATTGTCACATAGAAGAAGAGGACGATGTGTAGTATGAATATGAAGATCACAAAGGAGATGCATTAACCAAAGGACCTCAGCAGCAGTAAGGGCAAGAGCACGACACTCAGACTCACAACTAGAGTGAGAGACGGTGGGTTGCTTCTTAGCACTCCAAGAGACAAGATTATCACCAAGGTAAATAGAATAGCCGGAAGTTGAGCGAGAAGTGTCGGGACAACCGGCCCAGTCAGCATCGGAGTAAGCAACAATACCAATAGAGGATGAGGCAGTAAACGTTAAGCCAAAGTGAAGGGTTCCTTTGACATAACGAAGGCTACATTTGACAGCTTGAAAATGGTCGATGGTGGGTGCATGCAAATATTGACTGACGGAATTAATAGAATGAGTAATGTCAGGCCGAGTGATAGTCAGGTATTGCAAGGCATCGACAAGAGAGTGGTAGAGAGTGATATCGGCAAAATGGGAGCCATTACAAGAGAGTCGTTGAGCCACGACCATAGGTGTAGAAACAGGTTTGCAATCAACGAGTTGGGCCTGAACAAGAATATCTCGAGCATACTTAGTCTGACTGAGGAAAAGACCACCAGAAGTGGGAGCACTTCGAGACCAAGAAAGTAGCTAAGCGAGCCCAAATATTTAGTAGCAAACTCAGAGTGAAGTTGACGAACAAAGCTACTGAGGAGAGAAGAATTGTTGCATGTGATGATAATGTCATCCACATAGAGGAGTAAATAGATAAGATTCCTCTGACGATGGAAGAAAAATAGAGAAGTGTCAGCACGATTGCAATAGAAACCATGCTTCAGAAGAAATGAGCTAAACCGGTGAAACCAGGCACGAAGGGCTTGCTTTAAGCCATAGAGCGCCTTTTTAAGTTTGCAGACATGAGTAGGGAAGCGAGGATTAACATAGCCAGGAGGTTGCTCTATATAGACATGTTCGTTAAGAAGGCCATTAAGAAAGGCATTCTTGACATCAAGTTGATGCATAGGTCATCCTATGGTGACAGCGAGAGAGAGAGAACAACATGAACGGTGGAGACCTTGACAACAGAACTGAAAGTGTCTGTATAATCAAGGCCAGGAAGCTGAGTATAGTCTTTAGCAACAAGTCGTGCTTTGAGACGATCAAGGGAGCCATCAGACAGGTATTTGGTTCGAAAAACCCATTTGGAGCCTACAATATTGGCCTGTGGAGGACATGGAACAAGATCCCAAGTATGATTGGCATGGAGAGCCTGAACTTCTTCATCCATGGGCGCAAGCCAAGCAGGATGTTTAGCAGCGGACTTGAAACCTTTGGGCTCAGAAGATGTGAGCAGAGCATGTAGAACACCAGAGGTGTGATGGCTGAGATAGGCCGGATGACGAGGTCGAAAAAACCCTTGCTTTGGCTCTAGTGATCATAGAATGAGAAGGAAGAGACTTGATTTGAGCAGAAGAATCATCATGGGCTGGAGCAAGAGGTTCAAATCCAGCTATGGGTGCGGCAGGCTGCACAGAGGAAATATGCTGAGCCGAGGGCACCACGATAGCAGGAGGGGGTGCAACTAGAACCTGCATGGACTCTATAAAAATCATCAGTGCATAAGCTACATGTAGTGTTATGGGTCCAAGAATTAGATAGATCGGATAGTGACATTGTAGGCATAATTGGTTAGGTGGGGTTAGGGGAGGAAATAGTATAGGGCTTAAAAAAATTGGAAAAATCAAGAGTGGACATGGGCTTGGCTTAGGAGGTGTTTAAGAAAGGAAAATAAGTCTCATCAAATTGTGCATGTCTGGAGATATATATACTAGAGGTAAGCGGGTCAAGGTAGCAAAAACCTTTGTAGAAGGGACTAAAGCCGAGAAAAATACAAGGAATAGAACGAGGAGAAAATTTATGAGGTGAATAGTCACGTAAACATGGATAGACACGATAACTAAAAGGATGAACGTTGATGTAATTGGGAGCCTTACCATGTAAAAGTTCAAAGGGAGAGATACCTCTAAGGAGAGGTGCGGGCAACAAGTTGATGATATAGGTGGCCGTATTGAAAGAGTCAACCCAAAATCGAGTAGGAACATGAGAATGAAAGAGAAGGGAAAGACCCATTTCATTCACATGGCGATGTTTGCGTTCGGCGTGCCATTTTTTGAAGGGGTGTAAGGGCAAGACATTTGATGATGAATGCCAGAAGAACGAAGTTGAGATTGAAAGTGAGTGCTACGAAATTCTATGCCACCATCACTTCGAAAAATTTTAATCTTGCAAGAGTATTGATTTTCCACAAATGTTTGAAATTGATTAAAGATGGCAAAAAAAATCAGATTTTAATTTCATAGGGTAAAGCCATGTAAATCGCAAATGATCATCAATAAATAAGACATAATAAGCAAAGCCCATATTAGATTTTACTAGAAATGGGCCCCAAATATCACAATGAACAAGGCCCAAAATAGAAGAATCTCGGTTATCATTTGTAGAAAAAGGAAGTCTATGACTCTTAGCAAGTTGATAAGTAGAACAAATTGATGGAGAAGGCAATAAAGAAGTAAGGGAGAGTTGTCCTTTTTTATTTAATAAAGAAATAATATATGGGTTTACACCATCATGTCGTCTGGTTGCCAGTTGCCACCACCTTTCCTGTTGCTTTGTTCTGAATGGGAAACAAGAATCAGTAAATGTAATAGAGAGAGAATAATCGGAAGTCAACTTATTAATGGACAAAAGATTTTTGGTTAGACGTGGGACCACTAAAACATCAAGTAATTGAATGTTGGGAGAGGGAGAGAGAGCACCCATGTGAGTAATAGGCAGAGAAGCCCAATTGCCCATAATAACACTATCCTTACCAACATAAGTCTTGGAGGAGTCAAGTGCAGTCGAGTCTGGCGTCATGTGGGCAAAAGCATCGGTGTCAAGATACTAGTCAGACGGGGAGCTTTCAGAGAGAGAACAACCAGTATGAAAAGCTTCAGCAAGCTGTTCAGATGGCTCACTTCGATCATAGCAGTTGCGGGATTTATCAGCCGTATGACTTCAATTTTGCATATTTAACAGCGACGACTAAGCCCAGATCCTGTGTTTGGACCAATATTGCAGCCATTTGAATACCCTTGATATCGTCGATTGCCATTGTTACGGAAATGGCCATTACCACGTCCACGAGTTGTTGTAAAAGCTGTAAAAGACATAGAAGGAGATTTAAGGGATTTTTGAAATAATTCATAACTTTCAGCTTTGGGAACAAGATCATAGAAGGAGGGCAATGGTGTGAGAGCCATTTGTGCGGAAGAGAAGCTCAAGAACTCAGTGCCTAGACCACCTAAGAACCAGTGAGATTTGTCGACGTCATCGACTGGGCGTCCGATAGCCATTAGCTCATCATAGAGAATTTTGAAGGCCCGAGAATATTCAACAACAGTTTTGGTTCCTTTCTTCATCAACTGAAGTTCATCTTTGATCCGTATCTCTCGAGTTTTGGAAGCGTGACTGAAAACATGTTCCAGTGCAACCTAGACATCCTGAGAGGTGGTTTACCCAACAACTTCGGCCATAACTTCTTTAGAGAGAGATGAGAGAAAAAGGTTGAGGATGCGTTGGTTTTTGAGTTTCCATTCAAGAAACCTAGGATTAGGAGTGGAAGAATCATCAGTGGTGGTAGGAGAAGGCTTGGGGAGAGAGCTATCCACAAAGCCCAGACAATCTTGACATGCAAGTAAGAGAATTAGCAGGCTCTTCCAAAGCAAATAGTTGCTGGATGAAAGTTTTATAGTCACCATGTGGACCATGGTATTGATGGAAAGAGATTCAACCATGAGGGAAGAAAAGAAAAAATTAGTATCGGATATTAATCTAGAGACTCTGATACCATAAGAATAGTTTGTAAATCCACCACAATGTAGAAGGTGGAGATGGTTTTCTATTTACAGATACTCAAAAGGAAAACAGTCATAAAAATAAATACAACATCTCTACAATCATGGGTCAATTATTACAATTACAGTAACGGCTAAGAATCAAAGGAGGATTGCGGAGAATCCTCAATACTACCTCCCCCCACTCCATTACCTTCTCACACCACTTCCAGCCCATCATCCTCTTAGAAAATCATCAAAAGATACACAACACCCTGTATGGTGGAAGGACTACAATGTCGATTTTTCATCATTCTCTCAATGGGATTCCATCAAGGGACTTGATCACGTATCAACTTTCCACTTATCTTTCCTATGCAGCCTTATCCACTAAATATAATTCTTTTTTTTCATTACTTGATAATGCACTCTTACAAAGAGTTTGTCAAAGATTATCCTTGGAAGAATACAATGACATAAGAACTTTGATGTTCTGAATAAAAAAAAACAATCAGACATGGGACATTGTGGACTCACCTACTATCATAGGTTGCAAATGGATGTTCAAAATCAAACATAAGGTCGATGGCTCTGTTGAGTGATCCAAAGCACGCTTTGTGGCCAAAGGTTACACACAAAGGAATAATCTTCCATGAAATGTTTTCTCTCGTTGCCAAAATGGTAACCATTCGTGCCATTCTCTCTTTAGATATCGTCCATAACTGGCCTTTGCTTAGCTGTAGGTATTTTTTTCTCAGCTTTAGGTAACCATTGGCAGCTCTCTCTTATCTTGGAAATCCAAAAAACAACCGGTGGTCTCCCATTCTTCTGCCAAGGCTGAAAATAGGTCTATGGCATCCATTACTTGTGAAGTGATCTGGAATATTACAGTTGTTTCGTGATTTGCATCATCCTCTTTCCACTCTAGTTTCTTTTTATTGTGATAGCAAAGCTGCCTTGCACATCGCAACCAACCCGGTTTATCATGGGAGGACTAAATATATTGAATTGGACTTCCATGTTGTACGTGAATGCATTCAAAGTGGCTTGCTGAAATTCCGGCAGACATTTTACCAAGTCTCTGCCTACTGCTCAGGTTTTTGTTGTCCAAGCTTGGTGTCTTCAACCTTTTTTCATCCACCAACTTGAGAGGGTAATACGAGTAATATAATAGCTGCCACATCAGCTACTCATGCCACACCTCACTCAGAGTCCAACTTAGCTCAAATAGACATTTTGCGAATGATTTCCTTTATCATGCATCCAAAAATATTCTTTCTGTTTGTAACATGCATTCAGAAATATTCTTCTATTTGTAACTAATTTCTTCTGTACGTAATATTATTGTACTGCATGTGTATTATCATTACTCCATGCATACATAATCAAGGCCATATATACTTGATCATTTTGTACGCAAAAAGTAGAGAAGAAATATAAATAATACTTTCATCTTTTTCTCAAATATATTTGCTACAAAAATTATATTTGTGTTTCATTAAACACTGCAGCCGACGAGGATAATCTTAATGTGTAAACAAATCTGGTACGAAACCTGAGTATACTTCAAGAATTGAGACATTAATGTCTCCTCGTAAGTTTATACCTTCATGAGTAACCATGTGGTCACCCCCGAGAAGCATAAACAAGATTGCTAGCTTGATAGTGGTGACCAAAAATTATTGGAGCCATTTCAATAAAACTTGTTGAAGAAATAATAAGCTCTAAATTTTAATATGATATCAAAATTAATATATAGATATATAGTGAATTAATAGTTATATGTATTTTATATCGCCTAAATAGAGATAAATTTACATATATATTAAAAAGTAACGTTATATGATAAAAATATCAATCCTATATCGATGACATATCTTAAAAACCCGGTATATAAAAACATGGCACAATATTTTTATTACAAACCATATGAACATTATTTATTACAAACTTCTAAATGGAGAAACAAGCTTCACAACCTTGCTATCAAGTGAAAACCGAACATAAAATCGATTGATCACACTGAACTTGAATAGTATTTCCAATATGTAAATATCTTCTCTTTACAAAATCTTCCTAGGTTGTCTCATAGAAAGAAAAAGCATAGCAATTGACATTTTTACCATTGACCATCTTTTAAGAAGAATCGGAAGGACAAAATTCGTATTCTCAACATAATTTGCATCTAAAACTTTTTAAAAAAACTAAATATTAAGAGCCACCGAGAATTTGCTAATATGATGGGCCTAATCAACATGACACATCAACAAACTCAATTGAAATTTCGATTTATATTCATTTTGACCTCTTCATTTATATTTTATCATAAATTTCCCTCGTCCAATTTATTTTCTTCTATTTAAACCATACACAGAGGCAGCTGTAGCTTGGTTAGGGCCTTAGGCCAAATTTGAATTTGGTCACTTTTATACAATAATATAGTAATAGTAATGAAAGTGTTAAAAGTCAAAGTGTGAAAAGAGGGGCCAAATTTTTTATTTTATTTATTTAGTTTCCCCACTAAATATATACATTTGGTAAATATATGAGATATTTTTATTTATTTATATACATCTATTTCAAAATCTTTATACCATTTTATAAATAAGATCTTAAGCAATTGTCATGTTGATTAAAGGAAGAGCCAACCCTAACCTCACAACCAACCACCACTCTATTACCGATATCACCACGTTGAGGAGTTGGGATTCCACCCTTAGATCGCTTTTCCTTACACGAGCTTATGAAAAAAGGGTGTTCGTTCGATCGAGATTCATCCCGTTTTTTTTTTCCAAGAATATGGTTCAAAAATATATGGGAATGGAGGTTTGGTCCTTTTTTTTTTTTCGTTCTTTTGTCTTCAAGATTCAGGTTCATATTCTTAACAAAGAAGATAAATGGAATCGATTTGATTCCATTCTTCGTGAGGAAGAACATAATAGATCTAATCTGGTTTCTTAAGAATACTTGGTACGATTTATAGATAACTCATGAAAAATCGAATCATTTGGATCAATTTTTCTCGCAAAAAAAAAAAAAGAATTATTTCAATCCTTTTTTCTCCACAAATTAGACCGTGTTTGGTCCCCCCTCCCCTCCTAATTTTTTTCTTTAAAAAAAAAATAAATTTGGATTATAAAATAAAAGAATAAATTATTAAGAGATAAAAGTGGAAATAATAAAATATTATGGTTGAAAGAATAATATATATATTTTTTAATAATGTGGCATATTATGTCAGCATGTCACGTCTTTACCATTGACTAAAATCCGATCATAGAGACTAAAAAATTTCATTTAGACAAAAAAATTATTATTATATTTTTACACAATATTATATCATTAAAAAATTATTATTTTATTTTATATTTCAACTATGCTTTCTTCTTCTTTTTCCACTTTTCCCATATAATTTTTTTTTCCATAATTCTACTCCAACATTTCTTTTGTTTATTTAGAAAATAGAAAAAGATATCTTATTTAAATAATTATAATTTTTTATAAAATCAATTGAATTAATTTAATTTATTTATTAATAATTCAAATTAAATCGATTTAATTTATTTTAAAAAATTCAATAAAATTAATCTAATTCATAAAAAAATCAGATCAAATCGATCCGACGCTTCTTCAGCAAATCAATAAAACCCCATTAAGCTCGAGCTCTATAAATTTATCCACATACAAAATTCCAATATTTTTCCAAAAAACATTTTTTTGGAGTAACTTTATCCAAAAAAAAAAAAAGAAAGTATTAACTTCATTCACTTCTGTAGGACAAATTTCCCATATTTTTCTTCTCCCTCAGTTGACTTTTCCTTGCAACTCTTTTGGAAACTCTCTCCTCTCTCTTTAATCACTCGCTTTCTCTCTTTAGTCACTCTCTCTCTCTCTTCTTTACGCTCTCGGAACTTGAGCAATGACCAGAGGAACCTCTCAGTCCCAAACGGCGTCGGCTTCGACCTCGAGGCCAGGCCTTATGGCTCCGCGCGGCTCCGCCGCGGCGACAGCTGGCATGCGCCGGCGTCGTCTCACATCCGGTAGCGGAAACAGTTCCGGCAGTATTGGCGGAGGCGGCGACTCCGGTCCGAGCAATATGCTACGATTCTACACGGACGATGCCCCTGGCTTGAAGATCTCACCGACCGTCGTTCTCGTCATGAGCGTCTGCTTCATCGGGTTCGTCACCGCCCTCCACGTCTTCGGCAAGCTCTATCGCTACCGATCCGGCGAGGCAGCCTGATTGATGAAGGTATAAGTATAGGATCTCGATTCAGTGACCTCAGCTCAGCTAAGCGCTTGTTTCCTCTTCTGTAATTTTCCTGGTTTTGTTGTCGATCACAACTTAGAAAATGGAAAATCGAGATTTTAGGGATCTCGCATTTTCTGATGATCTTTTTGCTGTACAGTCTTGTTTGAGATATCTAATACTACCCGTTTTTGTTCAATTTGGTATTAGTCTCATCTGAAATTTCAGCACTGTTCTGTTAATGATTAATTCTACAGATTCAATAGTAACAAGAGAAAATAATTTTGTATAAATAAGATACTAGAAAGTCATAGATGGGATTTGGATTCGGTCCATAGTCCGAATCGAATCCAAACTCTTAATGCCATCCAAATTAAGAAAGCACGTACAGACTGAAGAAGCATGGACGATGTGTCGTCTTATCCAAATTGTGGACACTGGAACTACATGCGGACAGGTAGGTATGTACAGGGTGCGGTTTGGGTAATGTACTGTATCGAAATTTTGCGATGCACCGCCTAATACCACACTGTATTTTGTATATTGGACACTGTATCATACCAGTGAATTTCAGTGCAGTTATAGTCTGTAGGGTAATGTGTGGTTTTTAATTATTATTTTTTATTTAAATTTTTAATGACAAAAAAATTACTTTTTTAGTAGCATAAAATATAAATAATATAGTATTAGCCTAATAAATAGGGCTGCCGTCGAGTAAACAAAAAGTTAGAATACTCAATGAGTCGAAAATTTCATTGACTCATCGAGTAAACTAGAAATTATGATACTTGACTGGTCGAAGTCCTTATTGATCCGTCGAGTAAACAAAAAGTTATAATATTTGATGGATCGAAGACTCCATAGACCCGTTGAGTAAACTAGAAGTTATAATACTCGACGGATCGAAGGCCCCATAACACATCTGAAAGTGAATATTTGAGAAACTAATATATTAGAAAAATAAGTCAATTTCTATTATAGCCAATTAATTTTGAGATGAAAGCCCAAATTTCTACATTTTATATTGTTTAAGGATTCCATCTTTCCAAAAGCGCTTTCTATGCTTCACTTCTCGTTTCACCAGAATAAAAGAGATGGACAAGATCTCAACTGATTTTCTGTGTAAACTAAAACTCTTTACCCAGAATCATTTCATCCGACTTATTTTTCTTCGTACTTTTTCTTTTTGCTCAGGAAAGTGTCGGAAAAAGTAAAAGAAAAATGTGTGTGATCAACATTCTGTTCCGAGTGGATGAAATCTGCAAGAAATATGACAAGTACGATGTCGACAAATAGCACAAACTCGATGTATATGGAGATGACGCCTGTGCTCGTCTCTACGCAGTATTAGAGCATTACATTCTAAGAGCAATCCCAACAATCAAGCTCAATCATTTGGCATAAAATCTCCTAATTTAATCTAATGACAGCAAATCATCATATAGTATTAGTTTAAGTTGATACTAATTCCTAGTTCAACTTGAAATTCTACTAATTCATGGTGTTGATGTTGGGAAAATATGTCGCAAAAAAATTTGAAAAATTAATATTAGTTAAAGATTGAGATTGAAATCGAACGATTTTAACCTTCGATAAAATGTAATAATGAATGCGAGAGATGCGAGCGTGCTTGAAAGTTAAATTTGCTTTCACACTATAATGTGAGAGATGCAGAAAGTTCTAACTAGAGAAATGCTTAAAATTAATATAGATCTAACTTTTTTTTTCAACGTATTTATTGACAAGTATACTTGACTAATGCTAATAATGTAAAATAGTAATAAATGAAAGCAAAATTAAAGTTTGAAAGACATAAATAAATGATAAGTAAAGAATACTTTAATAAAATGATGGAATTAAAAGCAACCAATCAAATATATGATAAGAAATTAACTTTAAATTACATATTTTATGAAAGCGATAAATAAAAAGTTAAATGAACAAAGAAAGAGATGAATGTATCCAATTCATGACGATAAATTGAGACTATTATTCATGTAAGAACCTAATACTCTAATTATTAATTCCAAAGAACGAATCTAAGGAAAGATATAATTTATAGAGAAATCGAAAAAAAAAAATGTGATGTAGAACTTTTAGAGAAATTTTGCTAGAATATAATGATAATTTATGTGTGTTGCTCGATTTTTTATTGATTATCGGTGGTGATTTAGGTGATTGAAAAGATGATTTTTACCTTTATTCAAGCATGTTATTTATAAGTAAACATGTTGATGACACTCTTGTAATTACGTCGAAATCGCCACACTTCCCCCTCAAATTTGGCGCCACTTACCCACTTTGTGGGTCTCACTCTCTTTTTAGTTAGATGGTTATTAACTTAGCTTCTGATTGAATCCGATTAACTTTAAGTCTGATTCATTGAAACCAAATTCCCCCTACTTTTCTCCAAATTCGGCTGACTCCCTCTCTCTCTCCTTAATTTTCGACTGCACGTTAGAGTGGTTTGAGAATAGTCGACTTTCATCCATTTTTTTGGAGAAAAATTGTTTGGGCGAATCGGTCAAAAATTTCTCATTCTCCTTGAGTTTCGATTGAAATCCCTCTTTATTCCTCTTCAATTTCGGCCGACTTTAATGTTGAGTGAAGATAATTATATCTTTTCTCCAGACGGTCGAGATTGAACTTTCTATAATTTGTGTAAATGATCTATGGCTATTCTTTAGTCAACGTCATCAATCCAAGTGATTTCTTCATTTTATTATAAATATCTTATATTTAACCAAATTTACTTAAATTAAATCATATTTGGTCGACCGAGATTAATTACTGTCCGATTAAAATTAACCTTTAACAGATCACATTAATTATTTGATTTAATTGATCTATTTAATTATTATTAATTGACTTAGGTCTAATTTGAATTTTTGATCTAATCACCTTCCGCATGTTTGGAAAATTCTAGTCGGAACACAAAAAAAATTAATCTATAGACTTTATTAATTAGATGACGATCCGGAGAGCGGATTTTTACAGCAAAATGAAGAATCGAGTCAGTTTAGACAAGAGTACGAAATGTGGAATATGTTGGTTTAATAATTAGTTGCTCATTTATTTTCCTTTTCACTGTTTTTTTTTTTCTTTTGTTGATGAAATGCAATGTCTGTGTTCATATATAGGATGAAGGTCTTGACTTTATATCAGAAGGACTAGGTACACCGAAAATTTTGGCTCGGGATATGAATGAGGAACTGGATAAGCAAGTCCCCTTAATTGACGAAATTGACACAAAGGTAAGAAAACATGTTTGGTTGTTAAGAAAATTCATGGTTTCTGTTAAGTGGATAGCACAACTACTCAGATAAAGAATACTAATGTTAGGCTTAAGGCAAATCTTCACAAGGTAAATTTTATAATAATTTAGTGCACTTTTTTCCTTTCTAAAACTGTTGATTCATGAACTGAGTGATAAAGTTGATTTTTCTTTCCGGGTTAAAAAATGAGATCAACCCGAAATTTCTGCATCGACATTATTCTGTTCTGTGTAATTCTGGGAATTTTGGTTACTACATATACAGGTTACATGATATGATCTCTCTCTCTCTCTCTCTCTCTCTACTGTAAAAAGGTTTCTGATATTTTAACTCTCCCTGTTGCTAAAAAGGTTTTCTTCTTGCTCTTGCTCTGCAGCTTATTGAGACGAGCCGATTAGAGACAGGAGGAAAAAGGGGGGGGGGGGGGGGGGTTCTTCCTACTACCAGCTATGGGATGCTTATGTTACGAGGTATTGAATTATTGTCACACATCACAGTACTTATTAACGACCTCTTCTTTATAGTTTTTAGGGTAGGTTGAGGTTGACTAATTACAAACCTTAATTGTGGTTTGACTCTGAGAAAGTTTCGACATATAAAAGGTCAAGATCAATGTTTTTAATATTTCATGATACCCCTTTTGAAATGATGAGAATATAGATGATTTGCTAATATTTATACAAAAAGGTGAATAATATATATACCAGATAGACTGATGAACATAAAACATTCAGTATTTACAATAACTAGATCTTAAACTATAGACATAGCTGGATTGTTCAAGCTGTGAGTAGGGAAATTCACATATAGAAAGCGAAGATCAACATGAAGAGGACGAACGGTAGTATGTACCGGGCCATTAACCTGAAATAATCAAGCTCCTAGAAAATACACAATTGGATCAGCAATGTTGCTGTTGATCATCTGCATATTACTAGATTGACAAGACTCAATATTATTATTGTTCATGAAACATTGAAACAGATCTTCCTCCTCTTCTTCTTCATCCTCTTCATCTTCTTCAGTTGATTTCATTTTCATTTGGTTGACATAACTGTCAAGAAAGGAAAGTTTTATTGCAGAGTCCTTCACTTTCCTTGAACCGTTACCTGACATGATGATGTCAATAGGACCCTCGCCTTGACCTTGACCTGATAGAATAGAAGCTAAGACGGGGCAATTTTCGTATAAGTACTCATAATTGGTACTAGTAGTACTGGTATTGTTTGAGTAAAGCTTAAGGTTTGATTCTTCAGAGCTTGTTTCCATTACAGCCTTTGACGAGTTGATCACGATCATATCAGTACCTTACTCTGCTTCCTACATGATTTTCTTGATCATGAGCTTCCCATTTTCTCTTTGTGATGATTCCTCTCTTTCTCACCCGGCACAGCACCCAATCATCCAACTGCATATGAACAGAAAAGACTTGCAAATTTCAAAAAAAATAAAAAAAGATAGAAGAGAAATCTTATTTCGTTTTCTTAACAAGAATGTTAATAAGCATATATATGACATATGCGCAGCCTGATATTAACAACTGAAATAGTTGGTCCGACCACATAGCCGGAAAGTCTTAAGCAAAAGTGATTAATAATGACCCTTACTCTCATGGACTCTTTTTTTTTAACCTTGAGGGTTTGATCATAGTGTCAACAAGCAATCTATATTCAGTCATGATCCAATCTGACTTGACCCTTTTGCTAGAACCACTAGTACCATTTCTGTAGAAAACCAAAACTTTCTTCACTCCAATACTTCTCTTCAAACCAGTAGAGTTGAAGATAGGTTGGTCAATTCCAGTTGCTTTCCAATAACCTGATGGGCTGAAAAAGTACCATTCATCCTCTCCAAATAGAGCCAGCTCTTTGAAAACAAAAACAAAAACAAAAACAAAAACAAAAACAAAGAAACTGATATGTTATAAAAATTCTCAGTACTCTTGAAAGCTTAAGCAGTTAAGAAATGGAGATAATTAGAAATCGATTGAAAACGAGGTGGGCGACGGAGAAATCATATTAACTAGGTAGTTGCCATGGATTGAACTTATAGAGATCGATATCGGCTATTAAGTTATCGGCAGCGAGCGGAAGCGACGTGACTTTGTTTTGCAAATAATGAACAATAAGCTCTTCATCTGAGGGATGAAACTTGAAACCAGGAGGCAGCTGATGGAAATTAGTTGAAGAACTCATTACTTTTACTAATCTCATGCATAGAAATATAGATTAACTAATGTTTGAAAGTATCGTCAACATGGGTACTCTTAACTGTAGAGAACTGTACCTAAGAGAGCTCAGTTTCTACGCATTTTATGGGGCCATATATATATATATATATATTCATGCAAGAAGTAGGCAACTTTTTAATTAAATTAATTAATTAATGATTAAACTGATTATTACAGAGCTTAATTACAAAAAGTGGATGATGGGAAAGCAACCTTTTAGATGTAATAATGATATTGACATTTGTATTACGAGCCTCTTGGAGTATGAGTCTGAAAGTGAATATTTGAGAAACTAATATATTAGAAAAATAAGTCAATTTCTATTATAGCCAATTAATTTTGAGATGAAAGCCCAAATTTCTACATTTTATATTGTTTAAGGATTCCATCTTTCCAAAAGCGCTTTCTATGCTTCACTTCTCGTTTCACCAGAATAAAAGAGATGGACAAGATCTCAACTGATTTTCTGTGTAAACTAAAACTCTTTACCCAGAATCATTTCATCCGACTTATTTTTCTTCGTACTTTTTCTTTTTGCTCAGGAAAGTGTCGGAAAAAGTAAAAGAAAAATGTGTGTGATCAACATTCTGTTCCGAGTGGATGAAATCTGCAAGAAATATGACAAGTACGATGTCGACAAATAGCACAAACTCGATGTATATGGAGATGACGCCTGTGCTCGTCTCTACGCAGTATTAGAGCATTACATTCTAAGAGCAATCCCAACAATCAAGCTCAATCATTTGGCATAAAATCTCCTAATTTAATCTAATGACAGCAAATCATCATATAGTATTAGTTTAAGTTGATACTAATTCCTAGTTCAACTTGAAATTCTACTAATTCATGGTGTTGATGTTGGGAAAATATGTCGCAAAAAAATTTGAAAAATTAATATTAGTTAAAGATTGAGATTGAAATCGAACGATTTTAACCTTCGATAAAATGTAATAATGAATGCGAGAGATGCGAGCGTGCTTGAAAGTTAAATTTGCTTTCACACTATAATGTGAGAGATGCAGAAAGTTCTAACTAGAGAAATGCTTAAAATTAATATAGATCTAACTTTTTTTTTCAACGTATTTATTGACAAGTATACTTGACTAATGCTAATAATGTAAAATAGTAATAAATGAAAGCAAAATTAAAGTTTGAAAGACATAAATAAATGAATAAGTAAAGAATACTTTAATAAAATGATGGAATTAAAAGCAACCAATCAAATATATGATAAGAAATTAACTTTAAATTACATATTTTATGAAAGCGATAAATAAAAAGTTAAATGAACAAAGAAAGAGATGAATGTATCCAATTCATGACGATAAATTGAGACTATTATTCATGTAAGAACCTAATACTCTAATTATTAATTCCAAAGAACGAATCTAAGGAAAGATATAATTTATAGAGAAATCGAAAAAAAAAAATGTGATGTAGAACTTTTAGAGAAATTTTGCTAGAATATAATGATAATTTATGTGTGTTGCTCGATTTTTTATTGATTATCGGTGGTGATTTAGGTGATTGAAAAGATGATTTTTACCTTTATTCAAGCATGTTATTTATAAGTAAACATGTTGATGACACTCTTGTAATTACGTCGAAATCGCCACACTTCCCCCTCAAATTTGGCGCCACTTACCCACTTTGTGGGTCTCACTCTCTTTTTAGTTAGATGGTTATTAACTTAGCTTCTGATTGAATCCGATTAACTTTAAGTCTGATTCATTGAAACCAAATTCCCCCTACTTTTCTCCAAATTCGGCTGACTCCCTCTCTCTCTCCTTAATTTTCGACTGCACGTTAGAGTGGTTTGAGAATAGTCGACTTTCATCCATTTTTTTGGAGAAAAATTGTTTGGGCGAATCGGTCAAAAATTTCTCATTCTCCTTGAGTTTCGATTGAAATCCCTCTTTATTCCTCTTCAATTTCGGCCGACTTTAATGTTGAGTGAAGATAATTATATCTTTTCTCCAGACGGTCGAGATTGAACTTTCTATAATTTGTGTAAATGATCTATGGCTATTCTTTAGTCAACGTCATCAATCCAAGTGATTTCTTCATTTTATTATAAATATCTTATATTTAACCAAATTTACTTAAATTAAATCATATTTGGTCGACCGAGATTAATTACTGTCCGATTAAAATTAACCTTTAACAGATCACATTAATTATTTGATTTAATTGATCTATTTAATTATTATTAATTGACTTAGGTCTAATTTGAATTTTTGATCTAATCACCTTCCGCATGTTTGGAAAATTCTAGTCGGAACACAAAAAAAATTAATCTATAGACTTTATTAATTAGATGACGATCCGGAGAGCGGATTTTTACAGCAAAATGAAGAATCGAGTCAGTTTAGACAAGAGTACGAAATGTGGAATATGTTGGTTTAATAATTAGTTGCTCATTTATTTTCCTTTTCACTGTTTTTTTTTTTCTTTTGTTGATGAAATGCAATGTCTGTGTTCATATATAGGATGAAGGTCTTGACTTTATATCAGAAGGACTAGGTACACCGAAAATTTTGGCTCGGGATATGAATGAGGAACTGGATAAGCAAGTCCCCTTAATTGACGAAATTGACACAAAGGTAAGAAAACATGTTTGGTTGTTAAGAAAATTCATGGTTTCTGTTAAGTGGATAGCACAACTACTCAGATAAAGAATACTAATGTTAGGCTTAAGGCAAATCTTCACAAGGTAAATTTTATAATAATTTAGTGCACTTTTTTCCTTTCTAAAACTGTTGATTCATGAACTGAGTGATAAAGTTGATTTTTCTTTCCGGGTTAAAAAATGAGATCAACCCGAAATTTCTGCATCGACATTATTCTGTTCTGTGTAATTCTGGGAATTTTGGTTACTACATATACAGGTTACATGATATGATCTCTCTCTCTCTCTCTCTCTCTCTACTGTAAAAAGGTTTCTGATATTTTAACTCTCCCTGTTGCTAAAAAGGTTTTCTTCTTGCTCTTGCTCTGCAGCTTATTGAGACGAGCCGATTAGAGACAGGAGGAAAAAGGGGGGGGGGGGGGGGTTCTTCCTACTACCAGCTATGGGATGCTTATGTTACGAGGTATTGAATTATTGTCACACATCACAGTACTTATTAACGACCTCTTCTTTATAGTTTTTAGGGTAGGTTGAGGTTGACTAATTACAAACCTTAATTGTGGTTTGACTCTGAGAAAGTTTCGACATATAAAAGGTCAAGATCAATGTTTTTAATATTTCATGATACCCCTTTTGAAATGATGAGAATATAGATGATTTGCTAATATTTATACAAAAAGGTGAATAATATATATACCAGATAGACTGATGAACATAAAACATTCAGTATTTACAATAACTAGATCTTAAACTATAGACATAGCTGGATTGTTCAAGCTGTGAGTAGGGAAATTCACATATAGAAAGCGAAGATCAACATGAAGAGGACGAACGGTAGTATGTACCGGGCCATTAACCTGAAATAATCAAGCTCCTAGAAAATACACAATTGGATCAGCAATGTTGCTGTTGATCATCTGCATATTACTAGATTGACAAGACTCAATATTATTATTGTTCATGAAACATTGAAACAGATCTTCCTCCTCTTCTTCTTCATCCTCTTCATCTTCTTCAGTTGATTTCATTTTCATTTGGTTGACATAACTGTCAAGAAAGGAAAGTTTTATTGCAGAGTCCTTCACTTTCCTTGAACCGTTACCTGACATGATGATGTCAATAGGACCCTCGCCTTGACCTTGACCTGATAGAATAGAAGCTAAGACGGGGCAATTTTCGTATAAGTACTCATAATTGGTACTAGTAGTACTGGTATTGTTTGAGTAAAGCTTAAGGTTTGATTCTTCAGAGCTTGTTTCCATTACAGCCTTTGACGAGTTGATCACGATCATATCAGTACCTTACTCTGCTTCCTACATGATTTTCTTGATCATGAGCTTCCCATTTTCTCTTTGTGATGATTCCTCTCTTTCTCACCCGGCACAGCACCCAATCATCCAACTGCATATGAACAGAAAAGACTTGCAAATTTCAAAAAAAATAAAAAAAGATAGAAGAGAAATCTTATTTCGTTTTCTTAACAAGAATGTTAATAAGCATATATATGACATATGCGCAGCCTGATATTAACAACTGAAATAGTTGGTCCGACCACATAGCCGGAAAGTCTTAAGCAAAAGTGATTAATAATGACCCTTACTCTCATGGACTCTTTTTTTTTAACCTTGAGGGTTTGATCATAGTGTCAACAAGCAATCTATATTCAGTCATGATCCAATCTGACTTGACCCTTTTGCTAGAACCACTAGTACCATTTCTGTAGAAAACCAAAACTTTCTTCACTCCAATACTTCTCTTCAAACCAGTAGAGTTGAAGATAGGTTGGTCAATTCCAGTTGCTTTCCAATAACCTGATGGGCTGAAAAAGTACCATTCATCCTCTCCAAATAGAGCCAGCTCTTTGAAAACAAAAACAAAAACAAAAACAAAAACAAAAACAAAGAAACTGATATGTTATAAAAATTCTCAGTACTCTTGAAAGCTTAAGCAGTTAAGAAATGGAGATAATTAGAAATCGATTGAAAACGAGGTGGGCGACGGAGAAATCATATTAACTAGGTAGTTGCCATGGATTGAACTTATAGAGATCGATATCGGCTATTAAGTTATCGGCAGCGAGCGGAAGCGACGTGACTTTGTTTTGCAAATAATGAACAATAAGCTCTTCATCTGAGGGATGAAACTTGAAACCAGGAGGCAGCTGATGGAAATTAGTTGAAGAACTCATTACTTTTACTAATCTCATGCATAGAAATATAGATTAACTAATGTTTGAAAGTATCGTCAACATGGGTACTCTTAACTATAGAGAACTGTACCTAAGAGAGCTCAGTTTCTACGCATTTTATGGGGCCATATATATATATATATATATTCATGCAAGAAGTAGGCAACTTTTTAATTAAATTAATTAATTAATGATTAAACTGATTATTACAGAGCTTAATTACAAAAAGTGGATGATGGGAAAGCAACCTTTTAGATGTAATAATGATATTGACATTTGTATTACGAGCCTCTTGGAGTATGAGTCTGTCAAGCTAGCTAGTTGCAGTTGTTAATTAATTAGTATTTTAATTGTAATAATTGTATACGTATAAATTGAAAAAAAAAATCTTTTTATGAGGATCGTGCATTGCCACTGGGTAAATTAAATTCACGTTATAATTATAAATATTATTTTTAAAAATAAAATTTATAATTATAATAAAATTTTATATGATAATAATAGATATAAAAATATCCCGTACAAATTAAACCAATTGGCTAGGTTAAGCAGAGGAATATACTGATTGGTAAAAACCTGTAACTGCTAGCTGTTGATTGATTCATACTAACAGTGACATTAACGACTTAACTTCACTATTAATATTCTTTATATAGTAAAACTGCAGTTTTGTCCAGTTGGATTAGTCGGATAGAGTTACAGAAAGCTAAGCAATTAAGGAAAGGAAAGGTACTAAGAATTCCTTCTTAGCTCACGATGAAATCCAGTTTTTTTTTTTTTTTTTCTTACGTAAAAAACAATGCATGAAGCCTACCTAGTTCAGATAGCGGTTGTGATCAAGAATCCTACGTGCATGTCTCTGTCTGATCATACGTTTCTGATCAAGAAGTTCTTGATTATCTCATCTTAGTTATGATCAATTTGTTTGGACATATATATATATTAAAAACTTTTTACTACGTTATATAAAGTTATATATGAAATTTAAATTTACGTTAATTTTAAGAAGAAACAATCAATAATTGAATCATAATTTTAATAAAAATCTTATAATTAAATTATAAATACTATATTTTAAAAAATTATTAATTTATATATTAAAATAATAGTGTATAAGAAAATTATTTAATTGATATTAATTATTTAATTAATAAATAAGAAAATAATAATATAAATAAATATCACTCATTTTAAATTATCTAAATTTTATAAGGATGATTCATTTAATATCTTCTTATATATAATTATTGTTATAGATAGAATTAATACAAACGTTAAGTACGCACATTTTCCTTTAAGATCATAGATTCCGTACTTAACTCCAACTGTTAATTTGAAGGATGCAGATTGCAGATTATTGGATTTAATTATTAGAAAGCTGATAATTTATAATTATGATGTGATAAATCTACGTACTTTCCGTTTCATGCATGCAGTTTCAGCACGTGGGAATTTTTTGTTTTTGTTTTTGTTTTTTTTTTTTCAGAGAGAAGGGATGCGCCATACGACTTAAAGCCTGTAGGAGATGGTAAACGCAGAGGAGTAGAAAACTTGAGGCCTGCACATCGGATAGTAGCTCTCAGTTAATTCACTAGGAGTGCACAGAATGACCGAATAATCGAATACTCGAACACTGAATCACCCGACCAACACCCGACATTCCTACCGCCCGCCATGACCGAACTGTTGCTTGTAACCGAACAACACATCAGGAGGGCAGGTCGGTTATTCACCCATCAAATCATAAAACTTGAGACCTGTGACCGTCATATTGTCACAAAGTTTCGTTATCGGTAGAGCCATACGATTGAACAAGACAGCCAGAGCTAGGGTTACAAATTTTTTTTTGTATAAATATGAGTCATGCACACTAAGTGATACAAATCAAAGAGTCAACAATAATCCGAGATTCAAATTAGTGCTTCGTTAATAATGAGTTTGGTTCAAATACACAGTCGAGCTAACAATCCAACTACATGTTAATCGTTACATTAACCCAACTAAATGATTATGGGCCCGGACTTGCGAACCCACCAGTAGCCTGGGCCTTGTAGTAGACACTGAAAAGCTGAGTAAGCTAACAATCCCCCGGTTTTGGCCCAAAAAAATTATTGCTAATGGGCATTGGACACGTGTGAGAAGATGGTGGGGGTTCCACATGTATATAATATTCTTTTTAGCCAAAAATTACGAGTAATTGATGTGGTAGATTGTTTCTCATGTCTATTGTTGAGATTATTCTATGCCCACCCTCATCTTCTATTTCTATTACTACTATTTGCAAATTTCATGAACCAAAATATATAACATAGCTTTTAGAATGAGAACGAAATAGATAAGATCAATAAGTTAGAAAATTATAATAGGGATCTAATAAAATTTAAATAATATATGAATATGCTACAAGTGACCTAATAAAATTAATAAATGATATAGTTCATTTGATAGATACGTGTTTTAAAAAGAGTAAAGTAATCTTTATTTTATATCTTCAAAGAATGAAAATTATTTTTCATATATAATAGTATTAAATCAAATAAATGACTAATATTATTTTAATTATATTCCCATTAAATAAATCAAACCAAATACTATTGAATGTTTTAAAGAAATCTTGAGCTATATGCTTGAGCTAGTCATCTCAATTCAATTATGTTGTTGTCAAAATTCCCTCCAACAATATGCCTAGACCTGAATGAGCTTATTTGATTGTCTCGAATCTAAAATCACAGAAAAATATGAAGGGAACTATAAGGGTTACAATCTATGAACCTCTTCCAATACTTAAGTCGGTAATCTATATGATATAACAATAATATCATTAATCAAAAATATTAATTGTATACCTTATGCCTTATATTAATATCTATTTATAAACTTTTATAGAGAGGACCCTAGTATGGTTAGGTTTATTTAACAAGTTGTACCCTCTTAGGCCTTCGTGCTTATAAGCCTCTTACTTATCTATAGCATAGTCCATATATATATATATATTTATTGTTTGGGCTATTGAGTTCAATGTCGTATTCTTTCTATATTGAGCCTGAGGCTATAGTTCACTAGTTATTGATGGGCCATTTCTTAATGGTAATTTGTCCCCATCTATTAATCCCTTAGCACGAGTAGAATATGTGCTTAGAGTTGAGTCAAATTTCACTCTTCATAAGCTTTTCATAAGCTTGTCAGGTTCTTCATCATCCTTTTTTTTTTTTGGCAACTTTTCTTTTCACTTTGAGAGTAAGTCTCTTCAGCCATCATTTTATAGTATCGGCAGCATGGGTTCAAGGTTCAGAGCACAACAGGTTCAGCTTTCATATTCAGCCTACACGTTTAGCCATTGCGTCTCAACTCAGCTTGCGCGTTCAACTTCTCGCCTCAACCAAGTTATGTAGTTGATATTTATCAAAGTTGTCGAAAAATTTGCTTCCTTATAACTTTGATTTCACCCTCTATACAAGTTGACTTATTCATTTTTATCTTCACTGTTTTCTTAGATATTTACAATTGTGCCCTCTTGTTCACTCGATATCTTGACATCTTCATGTATTAGTTTATCTTTAATGAAATTTTTTGAAGTTCTTAGCTTCACTTTGTAGCTTTACCACCTAATATTTTTACCTTAATTTATTTTCACCTTTACTTCAAAGTTTTTATTTATTTTGGAGTCTTGATAACTTTTACTAGTAGGTGCATCAAAAATTGCCTCTTGGCCAATGATTTTAGTTTGATGAGGGTTGAATAAACCCCTCAGTCTCTTGATGGATAGGGCTGGTTGGAAGCTTTGCTTCCTTATAACTTTGATTTCACCCTTTATACAAGTTGATTAATTCATTTTTGTCTTCACTTTTTTCTTAGATATTTGTAATTGTGTCTTTTTGTTCACTTGATGTCTTGACATCTTCATATATCAGTTTATCTTTAATGAAATTTTTTGAAATTCTTAGCTTCACTCTGTAGCTTTACCACTGTAATATTTTTACCTTAATTTCCTTTCACCTTTACTTCAAAGTTTTTATTTATTTTAAAGTTATGATACCTTTTACTAGTAGGTGCATCAGAAGTTACTTGTTGGCAAACAATTTTAGTTTGATGAGGGCATAATAAACCCCTCGGCCTCTTGATGGAGAACAATCTTTATGGGTCTACTAGGACTAAGTTGTTCTATTGAAAACTTGGTAAGCCCCCTCAATCTTAAATAATTTTTTTGTAGTTTTCTTTCACGCATCTTGCTTTCATGGAGCATAGTTCCAACTAGTTGGATAATATATTTTTTTATTAAGTTTTTTTATACTATTAATGGATAAATTTTGCAGACATGTGCCATTCGGGAAAGCAGCGTTAGAATTCGTTATCATTTTATCCTCGATAACAATATAGTGTACAGGCATGCCAGAAGTAACGATACTTCGAAAATACAAAAACTTAAGTTGTTATAATATAAATTTTGGAAATATTAAAGACGAAAAAAATGCAGAGATATGGAGTGCAAGTATATTAAAGGCAATATAAGTAAGATGTGCATTAAAATAAATAACAATGGCAATTAAAGTGCATTTAAATTAAAGAGCATTAAAATAAAAGATATAAATTAAAAGTTGCATTGTATTAAAATAATAACAACATTGCACCGTAACAAAAAAATCTGACTGAATTACATAACAAAAGAAGCAAGACAAAAATGCTTAATGGGTTACACAAATCTTTGATACTAAGATTTAGTGAACGATAAATTAATGTGATTGCAAAGCTAAGCTAAATTTTGGGCGGTGGGGTGAGTGTCGTCTCTCCGGTTCAACATACAGAATACATGTAGCTCTAATAATAATCCCGAGAGGGATTTTTGTAAGGGTCAAAGCCTTGGAAGAGTCTTTAGGACGAGAAGTCTCGGAAGAGAGAAAACATTTTTGGGGTGAATTGTGGTGGATATGTTGTTGTTGTTTGATTGTTTTTATCTTGTGCTTTTTAACTTGGCAGGAGGTGTTATTTATAGGCGGTGGGTAACTTAGGTGGCAAGACAGTGGAAGGACCCGAAATTTGCCAAAAAATGCCTTTCTAATTTGGATTTTATAGTTTAGTTCCCGAAAACTCATCCTTTTGGTGCTTGGTCCTTTGAATTAGTTAACCTAAACTTTCTATTTTTATGGGTTAGTCCTTGAAATAGTTGAAAACCCCATTGAATTAGTCAAAGTCATCTCATATTTTGCAGATCAATCATTGACTTTTGTGGATTAATTCGTAGAGTTTAGAAAAATCTCTTCCATTTGTGCAGGAATACCTCCGAAAAAACCTAAAAAGGACTAAAAAGAGTAAGGAATATTCCTGAAATATACCATGAATAGGCCAAACTCGGAACACCCAACGTACAAGGGTAGCCGCTCGTGTTTCTCAATCGGTTGGGGTCGATTACCAACAGCCGAGGCTATTGTCCTCACTTCTTGACTGCCTAGGGGCCGAGTGGTTGCCTGTGTGGGTTGGCTATTGGTGGTCTAGTTGACTATCGATGACCGGGATGGGTGCCAGCGTCTTTGGCTGCCTATTAGTATGGTTTTCGATCATTTAATTTCACCTCGTTCAGGTGCCAAAATCATTTTTTTAAACTTATTCCGCGATTACCAGTTAAGATTTCCTATCAATAAATCTTCCGATGACATAATCCATATTTTGGCAACTATATATACTCTCCGCCATTGATATCCCTCTAATATGGCCCTCACATTTTGCACAAAGTCATGTTAGAGATTAATGCTTTCGAAATCCAAAATGTCATACAATGTGACTACCTCGAGCCACCGTCTATCGCTTCAATTTCTTAGCTTCCTAGTGACACACGTCATATGCTCATTGGCGGTTACTTTAGTTACCTTTGGCATTTATGATGGTTCAAAAGCCTCCTCTCTTTTTCTTCCTTTTTTTTTATTGTTAGGGATATCATGTGACTCTCAAATTCGATATGTTGGATCATCACCTATATTTCCAAGTTACCCCTCATCTTCAGTATTATGAACTAAGCTTTGGGCTCATTGTTCTTGTGTAGAGTTTCACAATGTTTGTGTGGTTAATTCCTTAGGCTCATATCTTGGTAAAAATTGTTTCTTTAGGGCCAATTATTCATAAGTGATGCTTTAACTTAAACTGCAACTTTTTTTGTGTCCGCTTTTCGTAGTAGCTTTGCATTTAAATTTCTTATGCTTGAATTATGCATTGGTCAATCTTCTTAACCAATTTCTTTTAATTTCAATCCTAACTTACGTGTTGTGTCACCTATCAATCATATGCATCGCATATTTATTTCCTTGCTTCTGGAACTTCCCAAATTGCCTCTTCCTCAATGAATAGGGATAGTCGAAGCATTCTGTAATCACATCTCCATTCATTTTGTCTTCCATCATTGTCCCCTCTTTCTTTCTTCATGGAGATAGTTTATTTTTAGATAGGGATATAGTATTAAGCTTGCATGTATCCTGTCTCTGAGGCTTGAGCACGTCGATGTTAAGCTCTCTGTTGTGTTAGTCTATTGTCATGTGATAATGGATCACTCATGCGGAAGGTGAGGATTCTTGGTAGGTCTCGTAGCTTTAATTTATATCCCTTGATGGGTAAAATGGGTCGCTATAGAATTTCTCCATATTCATGAAGTGGCTCTATGAGATCTACTATCGAGCTATGGCTCAACTACTTTTTCTCTAGCTTAAAGTTAATCAAGCCTTGAAGTGTACTTCTTTGAGGTAAGTTAGGTAGAGTGGATTTATGATATATCATTTTCCCTGATTGTGATCTTCTAACTTGAACTACTATTGTCATTACTTTCTTCGATTGTTTTTTCTTTTATACATATATTTGCTTTTGCTTTTTAGACATCATTTTGGAGCTCAGTAGATAGAGCGCATGTATATTCTTATGTTGGATGGATAACGCTTTTATGAATGCTCTTCTACAATGCTTTTGGATTATATTGATGAATACTCTTGAGTATTATGATAGTCTTTATTGTCTAGCTTATTTCATTCTGAAGCTTAACTAAGTTCCTCAGTTTTTTCCTGAGCTCTTAAGGGCTTCACAACCTATTTGATCTTTTTTGAATTACATGTTTTTCTTAAAGTTACCTAAATTCTTCAACTGTGACTTCTTGAGCCATATTTTTTTGTAATTTTCTTAATCAATCAACTGATGTAGCCATTTGTTGCCAAAGTATGATGGCCATATGAAGATGGCCATATGAACTTGGTCAGATGTTGCTGCTGGGGACCTTGTAAAGCCTCATCTCTATGGATCTCCTCAGATCTAAAATGTGATGGTTATGTGGATTTTAGGACCTTCATGGGCTAGATGGTCTCATGGGACCGTTAATGAACTAAGTACACTCATAGAGTTAGTGGTCTCGTGGGATCACATATGAAGTGGGGACCCTCATACGGTCGATGGTCTCGTGAAACCATCGATAAATTGAGGACCCTTGTGGGACCACTAATGAAGTGATGACCCTCATGGGGTCGATGGTCTTGTAAGATCACTGATGAAGTGACAACCTTCGTAGGGTCGGTTGTTTTTCTTGGAATCCTGTAATATTCCTAAAGAAAATATATTTCTCCTTCGAACATAGTGAGTTAGCAATAAATATTCTTAAGTTCTCAAGAATCATGCGTAGTCACATGAGGATAGCAATATATGAGGATTAAATAGATGTAGCCTTTATAGACAATTTTTAAAATATGAGCAGGATTTAGTCAAATTTACACAATCAACTTGTTGTGTAAACTAAAAAGTAATATATTTGTCCCACTTATCGTGCATATTACTCAATGCAATCAATCTATAACAGTTTACTAATAATAAGATCAAAATCCAAAAACATGAGGGACTGAATCTTGAATTTCTACATAGGGTTTCATTTCTTTCTCAAGAAACGATATACCTATCGTAAGGTTGCATGTGGATTTGGGTGACCCACGAATCACAAAATGTAGTTCCACTCCTCCTTACTCTTCTTTGCCTCATACGGTGTCATAAGATACGTAGGAATCGGTTGTCACGCCCCTATGATCTCGTTTCACTGCAGTCCGAGCATTTCTTGGCGTTGGATCATCCATGCGGGCCCTTGGTCCTTGTGTGAATAGCCGGATCACGAATGGGTCATGCAATCCCATGGTTGGGTAACGGTGTTCCGAACTATTCCGGCCAATTTTTATCTAGTATAGCGACTAAAATATGCTGATGTCGCCCAATCTACCTCAAGGTTCTATTCTCCGTCGCGATTTAGGTGGTTTTCAATATGGGATCCATTGACCCACTAAGCATAACTAAAAGCTGCTCGAATTTTAGGTCTTTCTACTTCTCACGGTGACCGAAAGTGCGACAGAAGTGTTGGCTCTATTCTTGGACCTCCTTCTGTTGTGATTTGGATAGCCTCCGTGACAATTGATTTTGTGTTGCCATGATAGCTAGTCTCTAAGTTAATGGCCAAGTTGACTTAGTGTAGAAAGTAGAAATAGGTTGATTGGTTCCAGGATGGGGCCTCTAGAGCAGCGGGATCCGTTGTGGTGGATATTATTTTGAGAAATTATTATTTGCTCAAGCTTATAGAAATCAACAATCTAGACTTTTAATGATGGAGAAATTTGACGTTTTGCTAATCCATTAATGCCAAAATTCACACCAACAGTATGCTTAGATTTGAATAAACATGTTTGATCTTCTCAAACCTAAATTACATAAAAATATAAAGGGAATTGTAGGGATTATGATCTATAAACCTGCTCTTATGCTTAAGTTAGTATCGTGTATGATATAATAGTAATATTATTAATTATATTCATTATACCTTATATTAATATAGATTTATAGATTTTCATTAAAAAAATCTAAAAGAGTTAAAATTTTTTAACAAGTTCGATCATCTTAAGCCTTTGGGCTAAGGTTCTTTTACTTATTTGCAACATAGTCTATATATATATATTTGTTGTTGGCCTATTAAACTTAATATTATATTCCTTATATATTGGACCAGATTACAATTTATTAATTATTCGTTGGCCTTCCCTAATAATAAATCTGTCCTCCATCATACTACACTTCTTAACAACTTTCGTGAGGAAGTGTCAATTGTCAAACATAGAGATAGGTGGGCCTGGCCCAAGAAAAGCACTGCCCAAGCACAAAAAGTCCAGGACCTTCCTTTCATTAACCCAAACCAAAAGGTCCAGTCCATTTCACATAGCAGATTACAGGAGATCGAGAAGCACAGAAGTCCACCTCGTGGAGTCCTAATCAAAGCAGCAGCAGAAAAAACTAGAGGAAGACGAAGAAAAAGAGAGATAAAAAGGAAGGAGAGAAACAATAACTAGAGAGCAATCGAAGATGTTTGCGTTTCTTCTCTGAATGAGATATTTTTTCTTTTTAGCCTATGAAGATGATGAACAACGGTTATAACAGCAACTTCAACGGCAATTCCAACGGCTTGATTTCGCATCCGACGACGTCGTCTTCAACTCCAACTACGGGGACGACGACGGCGACGGCGACAAATTCTCAATCGCAATGGCTCAAGACCTATTTCAAGACTCCAGAAGGAAGGTACAAGCTCCGTTATGAGAAAACTCATCCGCCTGGTTTTCTTCCCTTTTCTCACGGAAAATCCGTTTCTCAGGTACTTTCTCTCCAATTTCTGCTTAATTGCTGATGTTTACCAGATAATTCATGGAAATATCGAATTTCAACCCTAATATTAGTGTTTTGAGTTCGAAGATTTTGAATCCTGTGCTCGTTTGCTTTCAAAGGTGACTCTAGCGCAGCTCAAGGAGAAAACCGCGCAGACGGAGACAGCACCGAGTTCGAGCTCAACTGCGAGCAGTAGCATGAGATATGCTGCGGCGAAGCTCTTAGGAGTCGGAGGTGGTAATAGTGGAAGAGCGCTTGGTTTTGTGGGAGGGAACGGTACAAGTAAAACAGTGAATGGAAGTGCTCGAAATGGTGCTTTGGGAGGATCGAATGGGATTCATTCTATGCTTAATCACAACTATGACGGTAAAGGAACCTACTTGATTTTCAACGTTGGGGATTCTATTTTTATTGGCGATCTCCATTCGTCTGATAAGGTAATCTTTGGCTATTAGAGATTAGGGATTGAGATTAGAGAATGGAGAATGGAGATTTTAAGAATATATTGTTTTCTGGGTATGTAGGATCCCATAAAGGCTTTACATATAAGCAATTCAAACCCTGTTTGCCATGCATTTGATTCTGAAGCTAAGGATGGGCATGACTTTCTTATTGGATTGAACTCTGGGGATGGTAAGGATTTACTTATGAGTCATTTTGTTTTGCAGTATTTTTGGAATAGGCGAGTTTGTTGACTTGCTTGCTGTGTGTGCTATTGTAGTGTACTCAGCCTCTTTAAGACAGCAGTTGCAAGATGTAGGGAAGAAACTCGTTGGTGCCCACCATTATAACAAAGAGGGTTCTGTCAATAACAGGCAAGATAAGCATCATTTTCAGTTTGATTCTTCTATCTTATGTCATCATCATGTGTGATTCTGAATGCATAGTGTTTTGATTTTTACATTGCTTGATAATCAATTGAAAACTGCATTAAACGTTATTGGTAGAAGATGAGAATGTAAAGGTGTACCGAGCCACCGACTCACATAATCACATTGTTTAGAGTTAAATTTAGGTTTCTCTTCATGAGTTTCTTTATCATGGTTTTCTGGTCTAGGATTTCCATCAACTCAATTGATTCTGAATCATTCAGAAGTTAGGCCATAAGCTTCCATTGGCTTACAACTTTTAAATACATTGTAGCCTTTCCAGTTGGGTTATTTTTCAGGGGAAGTTTCTGATATTGTAGGGACTTCTACATATGGTTATAAATTATATTTATGCAAGCTAAGAAGTTGTTCTTCACAGTCGATGCACCAGTATTGCATGGGTTCCCAGAGGTGATGGCACTTTTGTCGTAGCTCACGCTGATGGAAATATATATGTTTATGAAAAGGCAAGATTTGGCATTCAATACTATTTCCTTTCCTTTACTCTGGAAAAAATGTATTCATTAATACTTGATTATTTCTAGAACAAGGATGGTACAGCTGATGCTCCCTTCCCAGCTATAAAGGATCCATCTCAATTTTCTGTGGCACATGCAAGATCCAGCAAGGTACTTTGAACTGTTGTTATTCTTCATTTTTCTGAATCTATGGATTTATCAAGTATTTTAAGTTCTATTCTATTGTATCTTACTTTTTTTTAGTTATCTGATGGGAATTAAGAGATAAGTTTGATATGGATGATTCAGAACATCCTTCCGAATCTTCAGCATTGATCATTTAATTTTGAAACAGCAAACAGAATGACTTTTGCACACTATGTTTAGATGTAGGAGACTTGGAGCAGATTTTTCTTATTTATTTTTTATTTTTATTTTTGTTGCCCCAAAATATTTCTCACTTGTCTTCTATCTTGTTTAAACTGAAGAGTAATCCAATTGCTAGATGGCATATCTGCCAAGGCTCACTCAACAATGTTTCTTTCTCCACTGACGGATCATATCTGGCTACAGTTGGTAGAGACGGTATCCAACGAGCCTATTGCCCTTGTAGTTTTATGGATACATGTCTTCAGTTTCGGGTGATAATATCAAAAATTAATTACAGGGTTTTTACGTGTATTTGACTACTCAAAAGAGCAATTAATATGTGGTGGCAAAAGTTATTACGGTGCTCTTCTATGTTGCACGTGGAGGTAAGAAAAATGAGGAAGAAAAGCTTTTAGCCGCCCTTTGTTCTTCCAAACATTCTACTACTTGTAAGAAATATATCAAATAGTGACCTTTCCCATTGGTGTTTCTCAGTGGGGATGGGAAATACATTTTGACCGGTGGTGAAGATGATCTAGTTACAGTGTGGAGTATGGAGGATCGGACAGTAGTAGCATGGGGCGAAGGCCACAATTCATGGGTAAAGTTTCTCTCAAATTCTCATCCTCGCCTATTTTCTCTTTTCTCTTACACTTCCATTTTGTTTTGTAGTTAAGCACTTGAAATGGTTTAAAATCATGCTATTTTGACACATTTTGGATTAAACTTCAGGTTAGTGGTGTGGCCTTTGACCCGTATTGGTCCTCGCCCACATCAGATGATACAGAAGAAAATGCTGTATACCGTTTTGGTTCTGTTGGCCAGGTAAATGCTATAATATTTTTTTCCCCCTTTTTGCTGAATAGTGATTTAGTTTTTAGCTTGTTATGGAATAAAAAATGATAATTTTTTTCTGCTATATGATTTCCAGGACACACAATTGCTTCTGTGGGACCTATCGATGGACGAGATCATAGTACCCCTTCGCCGGTGCCGGCCTGGTGGGTCCCCCACATACAGCACTGGGAGCCAATCATCTCATTGGGATAACAGTTTCCCCATAGGAACCCTCCAACCAGCTCCAAGCATGAGAAATGTTCCCAAACTCTCTCCAGTAGTGGCCCAACGGGCCCATTTCGAGCCCCTTTCAGGACTGATCTTTACCCCAGAAGCCATTCTCACTGCATCCCGAGAGGGCCCTGTGAAAGTATGGATGAGACCGAGTGGACCCAACGAGAGCCCATCAACCACTGCCAACTTGGAATCACATCTTGGTTCTGGCTCGAAAGAGCAGCCACGTTTTCCTGGGAAAATTGGAGCCTCTAGCCATAAATAAATAAGTCATCTCTTCCAGCAGGCAAATTTTCACAGCAATATTGATAAGCGAGTGATTACTATTCTGTTCTTTTCTTCCCACTCGGTTCCTGTTAGGTTTATGTGTTCTTTCACCAGGAGTATATTTGCAGTCGGATTTCTGTATATACGGGATTTCACCGGGGCTTGCTTTTGTGCTGCATAGAAAGAGGGGGGAGAGAGAGAGAGAGATAGACAGAGAGAAAGAATGTACAGGTAATTAATTATATAGAGAGGCTAATACTTTTCTTCAAGAAAATTAGGTACCCTTTTTTCTTTCTAGTATCTGAATGCAAATGAAAACAGAGTCCTAATACAACACCAGTAAAGGGATATTGAATCATTTCTAGTTCCAGCTTTGTTGAATGCTTTAAAAACTCTTCCTACTGCTTGACCCGATTACTAAGTTAACTTTGATTGAGCCAAAAATAGAGTGACTTGATTACGATTACTAGCTATATTGATTCGTTTTCTTCGTTCGAGCAGGTTGACAAATTCCATCCTGGCCCTTCATCTGTCAATGCATCCACTGCTTTTATTCTCTCCGGAACAAAATCTAAAACCAATTGTTACAATATCACCACCATTAGGATCAAATTATCATATTACAGAAACAAAAAAAAGGAGAAAAGTTATAAAAAAAAAAGATATTTTTTATTACCTGAAAGAAAGTCATACCTCCTCTGAGTAAAAACAACGGATGCTGGACAGAAAAAAAAAAAAAAAAAAAATCTTAGCTCATGTGTTTTTTTTTTACCGGCTGTAGTTTTCCAAGTAGCAGTTGTTTTTGTTACTTACATAGGTGATTGTAAGCAAGAGACTTCTTACGATTCTGAACACAGCATTCGTATGCATCTTCGCTAAATTGTTCCAGAAATTTCTCCTGACAGAAAGAAAACAAATAAAATCCCCTAATTAATTGCAGCTCAAAGAACCCTAACTCTTTTTTTTTTTTTTCTCCCCCCAATTGGAGCTGAAACAGAGAGAAGTGATTCGAAGGGATGTACCGTAGCTTTACTAACGAGAAAAATAGCTTCGTGATTGATGCGAAAATCAACTTCTTCGCTCCTGATTATCTTGTTCACTCGATTGATTGGAAATCTGTAAATTTTCTCATATTCTCTCTCTTCGTACCCGTTTTGCTCTTCTTCTCTAGCCAGCTTTCTTTTGTCTTTCTTAGGATTTGATTTTCCAGCTTCTCTACTCGTCTTCTTAGCGCTAGAATCTTCGGCATTGCCATTACTAGCCTTTTTCTTCACGACGCCATTGCTGATTTTATTACTGTTGCTGTTGTTGACGTTGTTCTTGTTCTTCGTCTTCGTCTTCATCTCATCCTTCCTGACTGTTTGTAAGCTTCTGGTTCTGGATTTTGATTTGGTTTTTGTAGCTGTTTTAATGGTTCGAGCTTCTTGGCTCTTTGTTTCGGCCTTTTGTTTTTTGGTCGACGCCATTGTTTTCCTTTTTCTTTTCTTTTTTTCAGAAGTAGAGCTTACCTTCAGCTCCTGAAACTTGATCGAAGAAGCCGAAAGCGTTTTTTCTTTCTTTCTTTTTTTTCTTTATGGGCCTGGGCCGGCCTGCCTCGGGTGCTTTCCTGGGCTTCAAGGCCGTATATTCACCTAACCCCAGGCATGGGCATAGCCACTCAAACCTTCACAGTGATGACAAGAGTCCGTTTGGGAATATGCTTATACGAACGGTCTTATTATTTTTATAAGCATATTTTTTTTAATCAGGTCTCTATGTCTCGCCGGACAAATTATGGAATCTAGAGCAGTTCTAAATACGCAAACGCATCATTTGAAGCCAATTGATAGTACTCTACTAACACACTTGCATTGTTCCTCTCTCATCTGACTTTCTTGCTTCTACGGTCAACGTGGCAGGCCTTGACTTTCCTGTTCTTCTTGGGATTTCGGACAAACAAGTATCTGATTCTTACAGTGCCCTTTTGATTTGCAAACAGCTCGTTCCCGCCCTGCTCCTTCTCTGCCCCTTTCATTTCGTAATTCGTCTCATCATCACCCCCTTTCTACCAGAATCGCCATTGACAAGTATGGGGTTGATACTAGAGATGTCTAGTCTAATATAAGGTATTGCCCCGGTCTGAACGGGCAATGACTCCACTCTCATAAAACCTATTTATCTTTAGCCAAAACACATACACATATATATGTATATATCTGTATATATTATAAGGTATTGCCATTCATGCAAAATATATTTTTATGCGAGTCTGAAAGGTAATTTTTAGAGTCTGCACTTAAAATGACGTTTACGATTGAACTCTAATTTATAGTTCCAAATAAGTTTTTATATACAAATTACAAACTATATTTTCAAAGGATGAATCAAATAAGAGACACTCAAGAATGCTTATGGAACCGAAATTTATAGAATGTATAATCAACATTAGTTGGCTTCATATGTATATATAACCTGCCATTTCTTTTCCTCCTAAGGAAAGCCAAATGTGTTCTGAGTTATTTCCTTAAAAAACCAATGGATTTTAGAAGAAAATAAATGTCTTCTTTCAACTTTATATATATATATATATATAAATACACAGGCACAGACTGACAGACAGATCCTGCAATTAACATATAACCCACAACCTGTAAGAATACTTGCTTGAAAGACATCCTTACATTGAGAGACTTATGAAATTATGAAAGGCCCTTGTATTGTTACCGTCAAAGGAAAATAGGGAGGTCTATTTTCGGTCTTTCCGAACTTAAATCGGTTTCTCCAACAGCGACAATACTGGTAGAGGTCCCTTCTCCTTCTTCACCTGCCATCTTTAAGAAGTAACTGTGCCTGAAACAAGCCTGTATTTTTAGAACCCAATAGGAGATGATTATGGAATAAGTGATCAGTAAAAAGTTAAAACTACATTTTTACCATCTAGTGTCTGCCGTTAATTCTGGGTGAAAGGCTGTTGCCAAAAGGTTGCCTTGTCTAACTGCTACAATCACTTTCTGTTCGGACTTGCTCTCCTGAAATACATGGCCAAAAATAAGTAAGGAGAAAACTAAGAAGGATATACTTGATTCCCTTCTATTTGAGTGAATGTATGAATTTTACATATTCAGAGAACAGTATCAGATCTGAAAAATCACAAAGGGGTTTGAAAGTTTCAATTCTTTCGAACAGTGAATTGACCACCGGAAAATATGTCAAACAGAACCATAGAGAATAAGTTCTGACATGAATAATTTAAAATGAAAGTTTGTAAGTTGTCCATTTTCATAAAGTAAAAGCATACAATATGATAAATTTTGAAGTGATCTTTTTCTAACCACTGTGTGTGGTTCAACTTTTTGTTATCTATCTATTCTGATGACACTGCAAAACATGAACGCCACTAGTTATATTATCTCTATACATAAGAAGCAAACCTGTTGACCTTCTTGAGTTGAATCTGCATCTGCCAAAGAGTTAGAAGAGACGGTAAAGTCGGCCAGCACTTGGACTTCTGGCCCTACGTCAAGAATTGCAGGAGCACGGATGAAAACTCCACGAAAAGTCTCAGGACCACCCTCCTTGGATGCAATCTCTGGTATTGAGACCTCTGCCTCAAAGCTTTGGAGCTAAAAAAACATCACATTAAAAGTGGCTAAGGACAACAAATTTTCACCCCAAAATCATGCAATCAGAAAAGCTCTTAAGTAATAATTTCACAGACTATTCTTTCTTCAGGAATTAACCGGAAAACAATAGGGAAAATCCACGAAGGATGCACTATATGATCGATTGTATGGAATATGTTGTGCTCAATTTTGCATCCTTATATTAGTGACAGGAAACCAAAGAAGCTGTAAATCGCAAATTAGATAGATGGCGTGAGGTTCTAGAGAGTAATAGTTTTAAAATTAGCTGCTCAAAAATAGAATATCTCACTTGTAATTTTGGTCTCAAATCTCGAAGTAGGGATAACCCAATCGAGATTGATGGTAGGGTGGTCCTAGATTGTGAAGTTTTTTGATATTTATGATCTATTATTCAAAAGACCAGAGACATTCAAGAGAATATAGACTATAGTATTAAAGTAGGTTGGATGAAATGAAGGATGACATCAGGAGTCTTATGTGATAGAAGAATACATGCGAGATTAAAAAGAAAATGTTACAAGACAATCATTCGACCAACTATGCTCCATGGTTCAGAGTATTGGGCCACTAAGGGACAACATATGCATAAGATAACAATAGTAGAAATGCGTATGTTAAGATGGATGTGTGGTAAAACACGAAAGGATAGAATTAGAAATGAAAAGATTAGGAGTTACCTAGGTATAGCCCTATAGAGGATAAGATTAGGGAAAGACACCTAACATGGTTTGATCATATGTAGAAGCAACCAAACTCGGCCCCGATTCGACAAAGTTTGGATTGGCAACTAAGTGGAAAATGTAGGCGAAGAGGTAGGCCATTGATAACGTGGATGAAGGTGGTAGAGGAAAATATACTAGATTTTGGATTAAATGATAATATGTGGAAAGATCCCATAAGTTGGAGAAAAAAGAATTCATGTAGCCGACCTAGAAAATAACTTGAATGGGCTTTGATGATGACGATGATATTAGTGACAGGAAAATTAAGTTAGTTTCTGGTTTCATAGACTATCATATGTTAAATTGTTGATTTCTAAAAATCCCACATAAGTCTACAATCACTTTTGAGCGTATATCCCAACATTTCTCTCGTATGATTTTCTGGTGATATATTCGAAACTTGGGATGGTCCAGCAAAACGATGGAATCATTCAGTCTACGAGAAAGAACACTACCTCTCACATATTACTACCGAAAATGAACTCCCAAAAGTTGCAAAATTTATACCAACTTCATGCAAGATAGATTGTTGAAGATGAAGCTGCCAATTGAGCATCAAACTTTCCAAACATCTATGACTGTTTAAACATATTCACCTGACCTCCAAAGAAATTCCTATGGACAGTACAATCTAGCCCACCAACTAATTCTTGTCCTCCTTTTTTCTGGCCTGAAGGTAATAAGTACCAAATTAAAGCCCATGAAACAACTTTCAAGTGAAGAACAACTTTCAAGTGGAGCAATTCAGATGAAATCCATAAAAACTTTACCTGTTGCATTGTTTGCCAAAAAGATAAGCCCTGCACAGGTACCCCATACAGGCTTACCCATTTTAACAAACTCCCGTAAAGCAGGAAACTGCAAATGAAGTGTAAAGATTTGTAATCAGTATTAGTTCCAGAGAAAGGTTAACGACTAAAATGCATGCATTCAATAAGCTATCAAGTGAGTTACGAACTACAAAAACTCTTTCGAGTGAAGACGAGGACGAATACCAGGTTATGGTACTCGGCAAGCTTGGCCATGGTGGTGCTTTCTCCACCAGGAATGATAAGAGACGCGACGTTTTGAAGCTGTTCTGGCTTCCTTACCTCCATTCCTTTCACGCCTAGTCTTCTCAGCGCTGCGAAAACCAGAACTCTCTAAGCTTAACCGAATATACTGAATCAATCAATCATTCATCAGTACAATTAACAGAGAAGTAGAATTAGAGAGGGAGAGAGAGTGTGAGCCTGCGATGTGTTCGTTGAAAGATCCCTGTAAAGCTAGAACGCCGACAATGGCCATATTCTTTCTCGACGGAAGCAGAAAATCCCTTGCAAGTGGCTTCGCGCACGGCGTAAGAGAAAATGCGAAAGCCCTGAGAAAAAGCTGAGTGAGAGAGCCGGGTAAAGATGAAATGCCTCGAGCCTCTTGTTTAAGCGAGGCGCTATTTCTTTTTTTTTTTTTTTTTTTTATTTTTTTTCCCTTCCTTTTTGGGACAAATTAAGAAAATGAATTTAATTTAATATTTTTATTATAAAAATATATTCGAATCGGTGATAAATAGTGAGTTTTGATATTTCAAGGGGGTGAAATTATAAAAATATAATAATATATGGGTTAAAAGTGTGAATTTTAATACTTCATAGGGTTAGATGACTAAAAACCTATAATTCATAGGAACAAAGAGTCATTTATAGTTTTTATTTTCTCTAATAAAAGAAATGGGTGGCAAAAGTCCACTCGAAACGGGGATAAGAAGGAGATTGTAAAAGTTTCAGTTTTGACTTTCTGAATTCAAACTACTTTAGCATGGACTTTGTACTGAGAACGTTTCTAAAGAATCAAAATTGATCACCATCCCATCACTATTACTGAGACAGGTAGGTACCAGAATCAGTAGTAAGTATATGGAATAAAATATCAAAAATTGTCAAAGAACTTTAGGCAAAAAGAGATACAAATAATTATAATAAATATTTTAATTTTTTTTATAATTATTAATAAATATTTTATTTTTAAAATTTTAATTATAATAAATCTTTTTTATTTTACATAAAATAATCTCAAATTCTAAAATTTTCTTCAAATTAAATATTTTATTTTTATATTTAAAATTTTATTATTATATATTTTTTAATTGACTTCATTATTTTTAAAATTAATTTTAATTATATTATTATTTCATCACCAATATTTTAAATATTTTATTTATTTTATTTATTTATTTTAAAATTGATATTAGAATGTTAAAAACTGATTTTATCTCTAAAGGGTTTGATAAAATTAAATTAATATTAAAAATATGAAAATAAAATTTTAGTTTAAAATAATAAAAAAAATTATTTAGAGCAAAATTTCATAAAATTTTAGGATTTTATAATAATATATCAAAGTTCATAACAAAATAAAAATGCCATCTCATTGTCTCGGCGAGAACTTACAAAATATCGTCTCCTCGGTGGAGTCTTTTTCTGTTCATCCCCTCCTCAACTTTCGCCCCCTCTTCTCTTACTTTCCTTTCTTCTTCTTCTTCTTCTTCTTCGGTTCACAATTTTTTTTTTTCCTATTTTTGTACTAAGTACCAGACATCAGAACACACCTTCCAAATTTATCAATCGTTTTTTCTTTTTCTTTTCTATTTCAATTCTAAACTTTTCTCCCTTATTTATACAACCTTCTCCTTGATAGCCTGTAACTCATACAGATTGTCGCCTCCCATTTACTGCCAACACACAAATCCCCAAATTTTGTTAATTTTGTTGGTTTAGGGTTTTCATTTTCTTCTTTTTCTTTTTGGTTCCTTCAATTTTATGTTGGGCCGCAATTCACTACTCCTTCTCGTGAATTGTAGCTAGGGTTTTGGATTCGTAAGCTACATTTTCCTCATCGTAAAATTAGGATGAACGTGTTGTTGGTTGGGGATTCGAGCCGGCATTGATTTTTCTATTAAGCTGGATCTGGGGCCGGAGCTGAAGAAATGCATTTTCTGAATCTTAATGGCTGCGTTATCACCAGTTTTTTTCAATTGGCTGAGTGGCATCCCCTCCAATAACGAAGCTGATTTGGGCCTGCGCGCCTCTCTTTCCTCTGTAAATCAGGTTTGCGATTTATCTCTCTCCAAAACCAGCACGAAATTCAATCTGCATTAGATTATGTGCTTCTCGTTGAATTTTTTTGGGTTAATCAGGAACTCTTGGATGAAGCTTTAGTCAATTCATCTTTTAATTTATTCTGAGGAAGCTCTTTTAGTAGGTGGGCTAAGAATACGTACTCTGTTAACTGAAGTGTATCTTCTCTTTTTTTGTTTTTTATACAGGTTTTGAGGATTGTTTCCTTTGTTGCTGAGAATTTTAATTACCATATCAAAGCTTAGGTTTCTTATGTTTAGTAAAAGTTGGATTATTGATAAAATAATGGGCTGTTGCGGTTGCTTTGGATTCTTTAGAAAGCCCAAACCAAGGCCGAAAACAGCCTATGGCGTCAATAATCACCTTTCTCAAGAGTTTTTATTGGGAGACGAAGACATAGAAGATGATGATAATTGCTCATATAATGGTGAGGCTACTGGAAATTCTCACGGGGATGAAACTGAACCACAAACTCGAGTCAAAAAGTCTGAGGAGATTCTGATGTTTAGAATGCAGAATGGAATAATATGCAGGCAATTTCCAGTTAAGGAAACTCACAAAGTTGTCCGAACAGAGGTACATGAAGTACTCAATATCATCTTCTTCTTCATTTTTTCATAGAAAACTGCTATGGACATACATAATGGAGTACATAACTGATGTACAGGATGAAGATGGTAATAAGATGGTCAATGAATATGTTCGTGAATATAAGATTGGTTCTGGTAGCTACGGTAAAGTGGTAAGGACTCTACCCATTCCATTATTTTGCTGCTTGGATTGATTGCGATCATCTCTTGATCATTTCTCTTACTCACATGTGCACAGGTCCTATATCACAGCCGCATCGATGGGAAACATTATGCAATCAAGGTTCCATTCTGTTAACAAATTACAGATATATATATATATATATACGCTGTTTTATGAGTCTAAGCTGCACAAGTAGTTTCACTTCAAGTATCATATTACTCAAATTATTACATGCAGGCTTTCCACAAGTCTCATTTGTCAAAGATGCGTGTTGCACCTTCAGAGACTGCTATGACTGATGTTCTTCGCGAGGTACTCGGTGTTGGAAATCTTTTATTGTTGCCTAGGTTACCATGACTCGATCGTCTTTGGGTATTGTGCAACTTTATTTGTCATTTCTATAGAGATCACAGTTCAGAAAATGCACTGCTTTGGCTATGTTGAAAAAGATGAAGTGTTTTGTTGGTTATATGACATTTCTATAGTATTCTCGTTTTTTATACCTCTATTAGCAAATTTAGCTGCTTTATTAGTTCATTAAAAGTACTACATTTTAATTAAACTTTTGAAGTGTTATATCAAGGTTTAAATATTATATTTTCTTCTATATGCAGGTTCTAATCATGAAAACATTGGAGCATCCTAACATAGTCAATCTTATTGAAGTGATTGATGACCCAGACACGGATCATTTCTACATGGGTATTGTTTTCTGATTGAGACTCCATAGAGCTCATATGCATGAATTATTGCATATCGCGCAATTTACTGAACCCTGTCTTGACTCTGTTCTCCTGTCTTTCCTTCAGTTCTTGAATATGTGGAAAGCAAATGGGTGTGCGATGGCAATGGTTCACTTGGAAGCTTAGGAGAGAATACTGCACGGAAGTACTTACGTGATATAGTTTCTGGGCTCAAGTATCTGCACGCTCATGTATGATCTTTAAAATCTCCTTTTATACAATATTTTTAACTGAACTGTGATGTCTATCAACTGACTCATTGATTCCTCATTGTTCGGATAATAGGTACAGGCTTATGGGATAATAAGCAATCAATATACTTAATCGAAGTTTCTTTTTTTGTTTAAACAGAATATAGTGCATGGGGATATCAAACCTGATAATTTATTGGTTACTCATAATGGCACAGTGAAAATAGGAGATTTCAGCGTGAGCCAGGTTTTTGAGGTAACTCTTAGCCTTCTTATTTAATGCTTTGGCAGCCACCCCCTCCCTTCCTCAAGAGACAATCCTTCTGATGTTAAAGTCTTATAAATGATGTTTTATGTTTCGGTTTTTTTATGCAGGATGATAATGATCAACTTCGCCGTTCTCCTGGGACTCCTGTTTTTACTGCACCAGAGTGCTGTTTAGGTCAGAATCATAGATAGGCATTGTTAATGCAACCTGAAATGCATACCAATTAGGATATTTCCTTAATATATGCTTGGCTTTCTTATTGTTAACAGGTCTAACCTATGGTGGCAGAGCTGCAGACACATGGGCAGTTGGAGTTACTTTGTATTGTATGATACTTGGAGAGTACCCATTTCTCGGAGACACTCTACAAGATACATACGAAAAGGTATCAAAATTTATTGTATGCTTTTATTTTCCTTTTCTTCTGATTCAATCTTACTCGTAATCAGCTCTTGAGCTGTGTTTCTATCATATTATCTAAGTCGCATACATTTTCTTATTCAGATCGTTAGCAACCCATTAGTACTCCCTGATGATCTGAATCCACCACTGAGAAATTTGCTGGAAGGAATTCTCTGCAGAGGTACAAAAACATTTCAATCTTAAACATTTTTGGTCTTTGGCATTTGGACCCAAATTTGAGACAAACTTGAGTTTAATGAGCTCAAATTGGAATTTAGACCCAAAATTGGACTTTTCTGTGGACTGTAAAATCTTTTATTTATTTATTTAAATAATATGTATGGGACTGTTTATTTCAGACCCGAGGCTTAGGATGACATTAGATGATATAGCAGAGCATAGCTGGGTAATGGGAGATGATGGTCCAATCCCTCGATTTTCATGTTGGTGCAAGCGGAAACATTTACAGGGAGTTGAGCTTGCAGAGTGAAGAATAAACCCCACCCGGCAGTAAATACTATACTATACTTACACAAAACCTACCTGACTGAAAATCTGTTTACCTACGCTTGGATTTTGTGTGCTTAAAAGTAGCGTTCTTTTCTTCCTTTACCTCTTTCTTTTTTTCTTTTTACTTGGGTCTTTGGGTGTTCTTCTGGTTTTTTTCATCAGTTTAATCCGCAAAGCAGGCAAAGCACAATGGGGAAGTCCGGAAGTTTTTGCTATGGAAGAGGAGTTGCAAATGGGTGCTTCTTGTGTGAAATTTTGAACTGGGTTTTAGAAATAGAATAACCCTGGCTTTTTTTTTTTTTTTTTTTAAATTTTATTCTTCCTTCACAGTGTTGCTGCTTAAAACTAAAAATGTTGAATCCATCCCGATGTTATATATTACTCAAGGTTTTTAGTTGTTACTCCATTTCTACGTGCCATCAACCATATTGTATACTGGATTTTGTGGGTTTTATGTAAATTAATTACTGACTACCATTTTTGTATTATTGATTTATCTTTTATTTTATATAAAAAAAATTATTTTCCTGATTGAAATTCAATCTAGTACCTTCAAAGGAACTTTATGATATATTACTATCTGATATGTTTAAAGGCTGATTTTGTGGTGATCAATGGGTGGAGATGAGAATGTGGTAGCACATAAATTTTAAAAATATATATATAATATTAATAATAATAATAATAATAATAATGATAAAAAAATGTAATTATAATTAGAAATTAAAAAATTTCAGAATGATTGCGGAAAAATAATATTCCACTTTTAACCTATGCCGTGAATGGATGCCATGTGACATGTTTCTGTACTTCCACGTGGAGTATTACGTGTAATAAGGCTGTGACACATGTTTAATGAATTAAAAAATATAACAATACATTTTATTAAATGGAATTCGTACGGTACTCTTATAATAAGTGTGTTTTTACTTAAATGTTTAAAATATGAAAATTTTAATAAAATATCATTTTTTTTAGTAATATTACTTTTATTTCTACCGATCATTATTTTTCTTTCATCTATTATGTTTTGTCTCTAAGTTAAAATTTTATATCTATTTTTAGATTTTTTATCTTTTATATTATTTCTTGCTTATGGCTTCTATATTTATGATTTATTTATTGTTTTTTCACTTTCTGATTTCTTCTATTTTAATGAAATCTAAAAGACTATATCTTATTCAAATCTTTTAAGAAATTTTTACATTTCAAATTATCATTATCATGATTTAATCTGCTCAAATTTGTGTTTTTTAATTTTTTTTTTAACCCATAGATTAAGAATAGATGACGAACATAAAATTTAGAAAAAATCACAAAAATAATGGAGTATATCAACTATTATATTGATCATGATTAATCGTGGCCGATCAGTCATGGCTAACCATAACTGATGATATGGCCAATCATAACCAATAATCATGATCGATCATAATCGTTGATCATGGCCGATCATAGTTTATCGTTGTGATTGATGTGGTCGTGGTGAATGTTGGGCTGAATTTTTGGAAAAGCCCATATGCTTGGATGTGGGTAGCTACTTGGAAGGTTGGTGAGAGCAATTTGAGGTAGGCCTAGTGTTGCTGCGTGAATGAGATTGAGGTTTATTGAAGCATGTCGATAGTTTATGGGGTGAGCTCAAATCGGATAGCCTGATGGGTTGCCTTTGAGTTCAAACCGATAATTCAATAGATATTTATCGGGTCAAAGAAACCGGTGTTGGAAAATGAGCATATCAACATGCTATATTTATGTTTGATTTTGAGTGGGGCCCACTTCGTATAAACGAAAAGTCAAAACTGATTCAGATTTTCCTCCGTAAGAGCTTCAAAGTAGTATATGGTACGCTCAAAATGATTAATGGGTGAATGACGAAATTGAATCTCAAAGTGCAACTATTGGAATGGTTTGGAGGAAAAATGAAGGAGAAAATTTTATCTCACATTAAAAAGGAGAACAAGTGGGAGAATGTTTATATAGAATTGCACATTTGTTAATGGGTAATAAAATATAAGCTAGAATGTTATTTCTTACGCACTCCTACAGGGAGATGCAAATTCGGACCGAATCAGGCTTATCTCGTGTGTGTCTGCACCTAGCCGCGTCGAATGTCGGCCCAAAAACGACCTGGTTTACCTTGGGCCTCTTTTTGTTTTTCTCCCGGATATTTTTTTTTTCTTCTTCTGCAAAAGATGAAAGGTTTGAAGATGAAAAGATGAAATTTAATTTCATCATATTTAAACCTGAATTAAATCCAAATTAATTCTCATTAATCTTCTATCTCCTCATGAACCTATAAATTGACATCTTCCTCCCATTTGAAAACACACAATAAAAAACAAAATCTCTCATCCCTCTAATTTCCTTCCTCCCTCTAGAGTTCTAAGTTTCTAGTGTAGTAGAGTTTGAGCCGTTGTTTGAGTTCGCCGGAAATAGTTTGGTGATGCACCGCTACTATTAGTCTCCGTTGTATCCTGGGAGACAGACGTCGTTCAACTTTCTGCACCGACATGAGGGGGTGAATCTATTTTAAGGAAACTGTTGCATAACAAATCTCGGTTTGATTCTCTATTGCTGCTCTGTTCTTCCTATTCTATTTTTTTTCCAGATTCTATTCTATTCTATTTTACTATTTTATTCTATTTTTATAAATTATATTATATTCTACTTTTTACAGATTTTTGTTATATTCTATTTCATTTTATATACTATTCAGTTTTATAGCATCATTGTTTTCTTAGTTACAGTTTACCATATTCTATTTATTATATATAGATATTCATACAACTTAAAATATAATCTTTTTATATATATAATAAACATATTTAATTTAATCAAATTCTAAATATTTTATATGTAATAAATAAAACAATATACGTTAATGAAACATTTCTTTACACTAAACGTTTCTATGTTAGTGTTAATATAATTTACTCTAACCTCAAATTCTATAACGGATTTAATATCAATGTAATGGATTTACTCTAATGTTAAAGTGGAAATAGTTTTGTCAACATAAATGTGGGTTTACATATTTGATTGTGTTCATATGTCTCGAATCATAATTGCATAAATTGTGTGAGATACAGATAAATTAGTATCTTAATTATAAAGTTTGGATCAAAGTATGAATTGAACTTATATAAATATATTGTGGTTATTGGTGTGATCAATTAATGCATAATTGACAATTATAATTTATTATAAATTTTTTAATGGTTTTACAAATAAATATTGAAACGGTTTAACAATTAAAGTTTGTAACAGTTACCAATGTAATTGATTGTGTTACAATTAATAATGTTTTCCAAGTAATCATAATGATTTTGAAATTAAAATATGTATCTGATTTTAATTAATTGTTAACTATTAGAATTTAATCTACAATGCTCCGAATTTAAGTTCGTAATAGTTTACCAATTAACATTTTTTACGGTTTACATGTATATGTAACGTTTTCAAATTTAATTGATCGGTTTACAAATTTATTTTGTAACCGGTTTAGAAATTTATTGATGCTACGATTTTAGCTATAAATTAATTATAAAGGTTTATTAAATAAACCTTTAATGTCTAGTTAAAGTTATAACAATTTCGAAATTAGTTCAAACCGGTTCGAAATTTATTCGTAATGGTTCAAAGTTATTTTGTGACGGTTTGGAATTAATTTGCATCAGTGCAAAATTAATTCATATGGTTTCAAAAATGCAATGGCTTTTAACATTTTATTTTAAAGGTTGTTTATAGTTTTTTTTTTATGAGTTTTAATGATTTATAACTGTTTAGTTACTAAGATACTCCCTCATATCAATGTGTGTGTAATTTCAGAAATGGAATCTGAAAGTAGCCGACAAGCTGCTGCTATCAAGATGATCCCTTCTATCACTCGAGTCATTCATTTTGTGGTTCTTCTTGTGAACCATGGTGAGAAACCTGAGAAATTCAACGGACAAAATTTCAAAAGGTGGCAGAAAAAGATGTTATTTTACTCAGACTACACTGAATCTTGTGAGATTCTTAAAGGAAAATGTTCATGTGCTCAAAGATGATGAGCATGATGTTCAAGCGGTCAGTGATGTTGATGCTTGGAATCATTCTGACTTTTTATGTCGGAATTATATAATGAATGGTTTGACCGACTCTCTGTACTCCATGTATAGTACAAAGAAAACGACGAAAGAGCTATGGGATGTCTTAGACCATAAATATAAACTGAGGATGCCAGTACTAAGAAGGCTATTGTGGGCCGGTTCCTTGATTATAAAATGGTGGATTCCAAGACTGTAGTCAATCAGGTTCAAGAACTTCAAGTAATTTTACATGAGATTCATGCCGAGGGGATGACTTTAAGTGAAACCTTCCAAGTAGCTGCTATTATTGAGAAGCTTCCGCCCGGATGGAAGGATTTCAAAAACTACCTTAAGCATAGGCGAAAGGAGATGAATATCGAAAATTTGATTGTTCGACTTCGAATTGAAGAAGATAATCAAAATTTCGATAAGAAAGAGATTATTCAACATTAGGCAAAGGATAATGTTGTGGAATATGGTTAGGATTCCAAAAGAACCAACAAATAGTCTAAGTTGGGACATAAAGGAAGAGTCTCAAAGAAGCAAACTAAGTTTTAAGGGAAATGCTTCAACTGTGACAAGATGGGTCACAAAGCTTCGGATTGTAGGCTCCCAAAGAAGAAATCAAGCCAAGAATCGAATATGGTGGAAGATATTGCTCAAGATATCTCAGACCTTGATCTCTCCGCTTAGTTTATTTTTGTTTAAAAGTGGGAAAAGTTTGTTGGATAAGCTTATAAGCTAAATGAAATGTAATGATCATTTGAGAAATTAATTAACATTTGTTGGATAAGCTTTAGTTGCTTGTGGCTTTATAATCTATAGCATGCTATATTAGAATATGTTAATTATGATTCTATGCGTAGAATAATTAACATGGATCATATACTAAACTTTTACATGAGAAAATAAACAAGGTCATTATTTAAAATGAATGTCAAACTTCTTGGTTTAATCCATAAGAAGAGATATGTTCTCCTTGAACATATATTTATGAGAAGGTTCAAAATGAACAAAAATATAAACGAATTCTAGTGTTTATTATAACTCAAGAACAAGAAAATAAATAAGAGAGCTAGGACATAAAATCCTAGAGTCCAAAATTTTCTTGTTAGAAGATAAATATTAAAACTTCAAGAAGGCTATCTGGAAAAGCTTTAGTAAACTACTCTTAGTTATAATTATCCATGGATAACATTGCGGATCCGCTAACCAAAGGGTTAAATAGAGAGGTAGTTGAAAAATCATCACGGGGAATAAGAATAAAGCCCATGAAAGAGTAAGTCAATATAATGGAAACCCAACCTAGTTAACTGGAGATCCCAAGATCTAGGTTCAAAGGGGCAACCTAGTTGTATAAGACTTAATTACATCAACGTGGGGGGGGGGGGGGGGGGGAGGGGAGGGGGGGTATTCTCATATCTATTTCCATAATGAAACAGTGATACTTATAAGAGAAAGGATAAGTTATGCTTTTAATGATTTTTAGGCGTCAAAAATTTGAGTAGAGTAAAATGGGTTACTCTTAATTAAGAATCACCTATGTGAGAGAGAAGTGGGAATTAACTTGAGCATAATTCTCATCAACTCTTACAAAACCAGACAGATGTTCAAGGCCAAAATGAACATAACAATGATAACTCAAGTGTGTCAAGTAAGATTCATGTGTGAAGTACATTATTATTTACATGAACGACATAACAGTTCAAAAACATCGTGTCTACTGATCAGCTAGTAAAATCAATACACTTTTACAAGGGAATGTTCAAAGGTTGATACCTACCTATCCTATGCAGGTTTCAAACTGTCGAACTCTATCTCCAAGTCAAAAACATTTTAATGTCAAAAAATGTATGTTTTAGTTAATTCGTCAATTTCATTCATGTGGGGGATTGTTGGAAAATGAGCATATCAACATACTATATTTATGCTTGATTTTGAGTAGGGCCCACTTCATGTAAACGAAAGGTTAAAGCTGATTCAGATTATCCTCCGTGAGAGCTTCAAATCGGTATATGATACGCTCAAAATGATTAATGGGTGAATGAGAAATTGAATCTCAAAGTGCAACCATTGGAATGGTTTGAAAGAGGAAAAATAAAAGAGAAAATTTTATCCCACATAGGAAAGGAGAACAAGTGGGAGAATGTTTATATAGAATTACACATTTGTTAATGGGTAATAAAATATAAGCTAGAATGCTCTCTCTTACGCACTCTTACAGGGGGGTGCAAATTCGGACCGGATTGGGCTTAGCTCGTGTGCGCCTGCACTTGGGGGCGCCGAATGTCGGCCCGAAAATGACCCGGTTTGCCTTGGGCCTCTTTTTGTTTTTCTCCCTGATATTTTTTTTTCTTCTTCTGCAGAAGATGAAAGGTTTGAAGATGAAAGGTTGAAGATGAAATGATGAAATTTAATTTCATCATATTTAAACCTGAATTAAACCCAAATTAATTTCCATTAATCTCCTCTCCCCTCATGAACCTATAAATTGACATCTTCCTTCCATTTGAAAACATACAATAAAAAATGAAATCTCTCATCCCTCTAATTTCCTTCCTCCTTCTAGAGTTCTAAGTTTCTAGTGTGGTAGAGTTCGAGCCACTGTTTGAGTTTGCCGGGAATAGTTTGGTGTATCTTGGGAGACAAACGCCGTTCAACCTTCTGCACTGACGTGAGGTGACGAATCTATTTTAAGGAAACTGTTACATAACGGGTCTCGGTTTGATTCTCTATTGCTACTATGTCCTTCATGTTCTATTCTGTTTTCATATTCTGTTCAGTTTATTTTACTATTATGTTTTTTTTTTCAGATTATGTTCTATTCTATTTTACTATTTTATTCTATTTTTACAAATTATATTTTGTTCTGCTTTTTATAGATTATATGTTCTGTTTTGTTTTATTGTTCTATTATGTTCCATTTTATTACTCTGTTTTACATATTATTCTATTTTATAGCATCATTGTTTTCTTAGTTACTATTTACTATATTCCGTTTATTATATATACATATTCATATAACTGGTTTGGTATAAAATACATAACCGGATCTATTTTGGAGATAATAGATTATTGGGGGCTATTTTGGAGATAATAGAACTTATGGAATTATTTTTGGTAATAAGAAAAATGAAACCTGCTCTCTCATTTTACTTATACCTCACGATTGAATAGTGGACAGATCAGGAAAACTTACCAAAAACAAATAGCTCTCTTCTTCTCTCTCTCACGCACGCGACATTCGCTCTTGGCGCCGCCAATCTCTAATATATAATATAATCATTTCACAGAAATTCTTTTTTTTTTTTTTCCTTCGAAATAATAATTCAATTTTTTTTTTTCTTTTATTCCACGTTTGAACATTTTTTGTGTGCTGCCACTTTACGATTAGTATGTCAGGATCTTCATTTTATCCCTCCTTTTTATTGTAAAGGTGTTTCATTTTGCACGCGAGCGCTATTTTTGTTATTCGGGTAAATTCTCTTTTTAGTTGATGGATAGCTTGATTTGTATAAATTCATGTTTGTATATTTTTTTTTTTAGAATTTTTGTAATTTATGTATAGTTTAAATAATATCTTTTAATCAATTTGTTTATTTGTTTATTTCTTTTAAATTAATTTATTATTCTATTTAATAATCCAATTTATTTATTTTTTATTTTTGGAAAAATAAATAAATAAATCCTTATCCAACTAATTGGAAAAAAAAAACCCGATCAAAATGATGTGTCTTTTTTTAAAAAAATTGATTAAATCGATCTGAATTCTTCATATAGTATTCAAATCTAATCAATCTGATTCTTCGTGAGAAACCCGATTGGATCAATCCAAATTTTGACAAAGAACAAGATTCGATCGATCTAATTTTTTTTCCCAAAAAGCCGGATTTAATTGAATCGAGAAAAAAAAAAAGAAAAAAGTCTGATCTTCATTAATGGAGGTCTCAGCTCAGTTTGAGCTCATGAGACCTCCATCAATGGAGGTTCAAAAAATTTTTTTCTAGGTTTTAGAAATTTCCCAAATTTTCAGATTTTTTTTTTCGGGTTTAGTTGGATCCCAGTCTTTACGAGGAAAAATTGGATCAATTGGATCTTTATTCTTTGTTAAGAATTAGATTGATTTGATCAAATTCCTAGCAAAGAATCGGGTCGAGTCGATTTGGATATCCCATGTAGTTGGAACATATACTTAATGATATTTATGACTTCATAAGAAACTGGTTTTCTCTCTACCTATAAAAGAAGCAAAGTAAAATGTTAATATTCATGGCAAAAAAAAAAAAAAAAAAGCACTTTATATGATTAATGGAAAGCTAAGGGAGATAAATTTGTTTTTTATTATTACAATTAATCACGTGATTAGAAGTAATAACTCGAAATATATAATTAATATCTTAAAATAATATTTGTAAAATTCATAAAGTTTATAAGATCTTTAAATTATGATTTGATATTGTTATTAAATATGTGAACTCATATTCAATTTAATGATCAAAGGGGATATAGTTATGAATTTTCACCACTTCTTCACTTGAAGTGAGTCACCTCCATAATCGCTTTACTTTAGTTTAGACACAAAAATCAACCTCTTCCTCTCTCTTACCCCAAAGTCCAAAACTCCATAGCCTTCTACAGATTTTTTAAAAAATTTCTTTATATAAATTTTAAGTGCCTTTCCCCCATTTTTCTATTGAATATTGCTTCTTATATGGTGACAATTTAAGGAGGTTCATTTTTCATTGCTCACAAGTGAGAATACAGATTCTCTCTATTTGGTTGAGTTCTTTAATTTCTGATTGATTATGTGAACTGATAGATCATAGGAGCACTGAATATTATAATTGCTTGGATTCCTATAATGATTTCTTGATAGGGACTCTGTTTCAAAGAGCTTCCAACAAGTACAATTTATGTAGACAACTAATAGGCTAGAGGATTTCTTCAATATAAGTAGGTTAAATTTTGAAGTTCTCTCTCTCCTCCGATGCTCCAATCTTAGAATACTTTGAAACATACTCGTAATATTTAGAATATAGGTAATATCTAGTCTCGGATATAAGTACATACTAAATCACATTTTCATAAAGTATTCTATTCATCTTATTTCCCTCAAATTATATCTTAGGTGATATAATTTTGGAGAGATATATTATATGACTTATTGGCAAAAACTATTTTTTAAAATCTTCCGTACTAAAATTTTTAAACATTTTATCTATGAATGTTGATTAGGTCAAGTCAACTTGTCTTTTAGATTTATCTTTATAAGTTTTAATTCTTAAAATATAAGTTATTTCTCTCAAATTTTTCATGGAGATTTTATTTGATAGTCATAACTTAATAGAATGTAGGATTCCTATATAATGCATTCATAATGAGTACTATCCAAAAAAAGTATTACTACTAGGTCCCAATTGGCTATACTCATTCTCAGTATCATTCAATTACACATCTAAATCGTGTGAACAATAAAATACCGTAAATATATCACGACATTGGCGGCACACATTGTCCTGCTAAATTAGCGGTAAAATATTTTAGCACGTATCACTAATATTTTCTACAAAATTAATTAGGAAAATAATAATGTTATAATAACTTTTTATGGGATTTAGTTGCTATTGAATTATACCGCTAATGTTCATAAATAAATAAAAGTGAAACGTCGTCGTTAGTAATACACGATTTTAATTTTTATAGCCATTTCAGCTTTATATGCCTTTTTTTTTTTTTCAAAATAAAAGAAAGCCATTGAAAAGGTTAAAAGGGTTTAATATTCTAGAGCTTAAATGGGTCAAAAGGGTTTGTTCTAGAGATTAAGCGAGTTGAAAGAAATTTAAAAAAGTTGAGTCCCAAAGTTGAGTCCCCGTACGGATTTTTTGTTTACTCCCTCCCTTTAACACTTCAATCCGCGCGCATGTTTTAGGATATGTTTGGTTGGAGGGGAAGGAAAGTGAAATTTCTTTAAAAAAAGTTCTCTTCTATATAATTTTAAGAAGGGAGGGTGAGAAGAGTGAAGAGAAAGGGTGGAAAATTTTGGCCTGATCCTTTAAAATTGGAAAGATTGCAAGGGAAGAGAATTAATCACTCTGAATCTCTTTATTTCTTCTCTTTACAATGCGCATGTTTTAGGGTTTCTTCACTCTTTCTCCTACCTCCATCGCGTGACATTTTTCTCCTTCCACTTGCAAGGTTCCTTCATCATTGTTTAAGGTGGGCTCGATTCATTGTTTCATTTCGATTTCCTTCAATTTTGTTCGTCCTTAACCATTCGATTTATTGTTTTTGACAGCTCTTTAACGTACGAACACGGTTGGTTTATTATCCTTCTTCTCTATTCACTCCATAACTTGGATCTCGGGTTCCATCTGCTTGTTTCATGTTAGAATCTTCATGTTCTACCATGTTCCTATTGGAAAAATTAGCATATTAACATGTTATGTTTATGCTTGATTTTGAGTGAGGCCCACTTCGTGTAAACGAAAAGTCAAAGCTGATTCGGATTCTCCTCCGTGAGAGCTTCGAATCGGTATATGATACGCTCAAAATGATTAATGGGTGAATGAGAAATTGAATCTCAAAGTGCAACCATTGAAATGGTTTGAAGGAGAAAAAATAAATGAGAAAATTTTATCCCACATTGAAAAGGGGAACAAGTGGGAGAATGTTTATATAAAATTACACATTTGTTAATGGGTAATAAAATATAAGCTAGAATGCTCTCTTTTACGCACTCTTGTAGGGGGGTGCAAATCTGGATCGGATCGGGCTTGGCTCGTGTGCGCCTGCACCTAGGTGCACCGAATGTCGGCCCGAAAATGATCCGGTTTGCCTTTGCTCTCTTTTTGTTTTTCTCCCAGATATTTTTTTTCTTCTGCAAAAGATGAAAGGTTTGAAGATGAAAGGTTGAAGATGAAAAGATGAAATTTAATTTCATCATATTTAAATCTAAATTAAACCCAAATTAATTCCCATTAGTCTCTTCTCTCCTCATGCGCCTATAAATTAACATTTTCCACTCATTTGAAAATACCAACAAAAATTGAAAGCTCTCTCTTTTCATTCCTCTTTTTAGAGTTCTAAATTTCTAGTGTGGTAGAGTTCGAACCATTGTTTGAATTCGTCGAGAATAGTTCGGTGGTGCGCCGCTTCTATTCGTCTCCGTTGTATTCTGGAATACAGACACCATTCAACCTTCTGCACCGATGTGAAGGGGCAAATCTGTTTTAAGGAAACTATTGCATAACAGGCTTCAGTTTGATTCTCTGTTTATGTTCTATTATGTCTTTTCCTATTCTGCTCTATTTTATTTTTCTATTCTATTCTATTTTTTACAGATTCTATTATATTTTAATTTTTCTATTCTGTTTTATTTTTACGTATTATATTATGTTCTAATTTTCTCTTCTATTCTATTTTACAGATTTTGTTCTATTATGTTCTATTTTTACAGATTATGTTCTATTCTGTTTGTTTTTCCGTTCTATTTTTACATATTTTTACTTTACATACTGTTCTATTTTACAACATCACTGCTTTCTTAATTACTGTTTATCGTATTCTATTTATTATATATACATCTTCCTATAGTTCTTTCTACTTCTATCCCCCCATTTCTTTAGGGTTTGGAACGATTTAATTGTGGTTGCTTCTCTAATTTTGGAGCCAGAGATTTTTTTACTCGATGGGCTTCTTAGTGTTTCATTTTTATGTACTTTTCCTTTTCTCATTGGATTTATTGGTTGAGATTGGTTTCTGATTTCTCTCTTACAAAAATATTTTAGGGTGTGTTTGATGAGTATGAGAGCAAAAGCTATGAGAAATTGAATGCTTCAATTGAAACTCATCCTAATAGCGGTAGATGAAAATGTTGATAATGAGGTATTATAATTCAATGAAGGTGTCTCACTCTATAGAAGACAATAGATATATGACTTATTCTATGATATATTTCTCCTTTTTTTTATTTTAACAAACTGTTATGAAATTAGGAACTTACGTTGAGATTTCTTTTTCTTTTATCTAAACTAAAATTAGGAGTCGTTGATGTCAAAATGTACTTGACAAACTGTTATGAAATTAGGAACTTAGGTTGAGATTTCTTTTTCTTTTGTCTAAACTGAAATTAGGAGTCGTTGATGTCAAAATGTACATTTTGACACTTGAAATTTATTGGAGGAATATTCTAATAAGGAAATAGCAAAATTGTCAAAAAAGAGATGAAGTAGGCTAAAAATATGACTGAGTCAACTAAGGGACTGGATAATCAACCAACCAAGTAGCCAACCAAGAGGACCGAGCGGCCCGCCACAAGTCGGTCGACCACGACTACCAAAAGGCTCGACCAAGCGGCCAATGTTGGCCGACCAAGCTTGACCTCCTGAGATCATGAAGCCTAGAAGTTGGCCGATTTTAGGCTATCTGACCTCCATTTTAGTCCATTTTGACTGATTTCAGGGACATTCCTGCGAAATCATAGGAAACTTTCATCAAATCTATGGATTAAAAAGCAAAGGTCAAAGATGGATTCTTAAGCAGATTCAGGGGTCTCTCTACAAATAGAAAGGTGTATGGTTGCAAAGGGAGAGTTTTGGTTGACTTAATTTAAGGGGTCTATCACTAAAAAAGACATTTTCGAAAGACTAAACTATAAAATGTAAATCGAAGAGGTTTTTTTGGGCAATTCCAAGTTGCTTGGCCGCCAAATCTCTAGTTGCCTATAAATAGCAACTTCCGTGAAAGTGAAAATCAAAAAATAAAACCACCATCAAAACACCCCAAAGGTGGAATGCAACTTCCAAGATTCAATGCTCTAAAGATCTTCTAAGACTTAAAGACCTGAAAAAATTCCTTTGTGGATATTTCCTGCTCTGTGGGATTCTACTTACTTGATTCATCGAGTGTTCCTAACACTTGAAACCCACCTTCCACAAATAGCTTCTTACTCGTCGTTTTATTCATTATCGGTAGATTTAGTATCCAAATATGGTGTAACTCGTTAAACATTCTATCCTACTTCGTTTGCTCTCTAATCAAGTTAGATCTTTCTCCATTATGGTACAATGTCATTATTTTAATGCAATGTCGGATTCAATTTTAATGTTTTTATTTTAATGCTTTTTAATTTATTGCACATTTAAATTATGCACTTTACTTTACATTGCATTTTAATTTAATGCATGTTTTCTTTATCTTGCCTTTAATATATTTGCACTTTATTTTATTACACTTTACCATATCATATTTACTTTACCCATAATTTATATTATCGTAATTTAAATTATCATTCTTTCAAAGTACTTTTACTTTTGACACGCCCGCATTGTACACTTTTTTTTAAAATAGATTGATTAACCCGAGAATAATGCGTTTGCAAAACTCTTTGTTTTGCTATTTTGTAGATTTTTGACACCAACTAATTGGCATACTCGATGGGACCTGGTATGATATCTACACATTGTTTAAGAAGTCATAACCTCGACAAACGCTGAGTCAAAGGTGATTTGTTAGAAACTCCCTCTGCTTGACCACCTAGTCTTGTCCCTTCTGAGTAGTAGAATGCGGCCGAAGTGGAGGGAAATCTGGAGGAAGGGAACCTCCAAGCAGAAGAATCAGCTGATGAGGCAGACTTCACTCTAGATCCATGGTATTTGGCTAGCTCGGGTAATCTATGTGGTAGCTCGAGTCAACGGCCGTCCGACATTTTGATCGTCTGACTCCTCGATAGGATGGACTAATTAGACGCTCGAACGGCTGAAAGTTTGGCCCATCTGGTCGAATGTCTCATGTCTCAACATGCATCATCTAAGTTACAAACTTGGTTAGCATACATGAAATCCATCTTAGGGTTTTATGGCTTCTAACCATCTCTCATAATCTAGGTTGTTAATCGCCTCAAAATAAGTCATAGGATTATCATTTATGATCGGCCAATTGCTAGGATTTTCTACTAGAAATTTGTACTACTATGGTCCACTAAATACTCTACTAAATCTACGAAACTGCCGCATACTCTGAGGTCTCACAATATCCTCACTTGGAGGTACCTCAGTTGAAAGTTGTGAGGTCATAGGATTTTCGACTTGATTGTTGTTTTGTGAGCCTTAAACTTTATCAAGTTTAGTCCTCTCTTACTATTCCTTTCAGAAAGGAATTCTTTCTCTAAGAAGATGGCGTGTTTGATAACAAATATTTTCTTGTCAATAGGATGATAGAAGTAATATCCTAAAGTTTTCGTTAGATACCTCACAAAATAATATTTTTTAGATATTACCTCTAACTTTTCTGCCCCCTTCTACTAAACATAAGCATGATAACCAAATATGTGAATATGGTTAAGACTTCCCTTACTGTCCTTCCATACCTCATTTGATATCAAAGAAACAAATTTTTTTAAAAAAAAAACCTATTCAAAATATGCAATGCGGAGGTTTTTAGGACATATTCTACAATACCAAGGGATGGTTTTCGAACTCACTTCCTTTAGTTCTCGGTTGGACAGATTAAGTTTATGGGTGTTTAAGTAACTCTCACTTAAGGTTGAAAAAGAATATTTCTGGATTTATTTGAGGAGGCTTAATGAAAATGAGGCATGTAAATTTCTTGTATTTATGCATTTCTTTTACTTTGTTTTCAAATGTCTTTATATTCGTGTAATATATAAAACGTTTATAACATTGTTGGCTGCTGCTTATATTTTCCTTTCTGCAAAGAATTTTGGATGTTTCTCCCTCCTCTTTTTCCTCTCTATCTATTTTCTTTATAGATTCACAAGTATTTCTTTATAGCTGACACATGTAATACTCATTATATTTAACATATATGTTGGAATTATGATATTTTCTCTCTTGTTGTAAGTCCATTTTTTAGCCTTACAAGAGGTTTTCAAATGTCCTTCCACCTTTCAATCGATGGAATGTGGAAGGACATTTGAAAATGAGTTGGGAAAACCATTCTTCTTTAACCTTAGAGTGAGAGTTCCTCAAACCAAACGCACATAAAAGTAATCCCACCAACCGAGAACTAAAGGAAATGAGTTGGGAACACCATCCCTTGGCATTTCCTTTCCCTAACTTATAGATGCAAGATAAGGAATATGCTCTAGAGTTTTCAAATCTACATAGTTGGGTAGTTACAGTATGATCATTCTTTGTTCTTTCACACATACGTAATTAATTTTTTTAATTAAATGAGTCACATACGCGAATGTGAATGAATGTTGGGTAATCAAACTTAGGTAATAGTAGATAGACTAAATTTAAATAAATTTTAAATAAAATATGATATATATTGTCAATTATCTATATACTTATTAATTAAGTAGATGATATAGATATTGACAACTTATTATATTTTATCTAAATTTAATATTCTTACTATTTTTCATCAAACTTATAAAGACTTGAGATACTTGAGGCTAGAGATGTCAAAATATGCACCCAGCTTTTTACTATTTAGGATTGGGTTGAGTTAAGTTGGCCCGTGAGCTAGTCTTTTTAAATTAAATATTAATAATAAATAAATAAATTTTTGACTAAATAAATATTTTATTACGTATTAATAAATAATATATAGATTGTTATATATAAAAAAAAAATATTCTAACCTTAAAGAGGAAAAAATTGAACCTACAATAAAGTCATAAGTAAATAACAATAAATCAATAATAAAAGTTTATTAATAAATTATAAATTATAATCTATTATTAATTTATTAGTAGTGGACTGCAAAATTGCTTCTCATCTCAACAGTTTTATCATTTAAGAATATATTGTGAAAAGTTTGATTCAACCCTTTATTATAAATTGTATGTTAAAGAGAGGAGGGAGACAAATTTTAAAAATTATTATAACACATTAACAAAATAAAATAAATAAATAAAATAAGAAATATAATAAAAATAAAATATTAAAATATGGATTCCCACCGACCAGACTCATCCGAACTTATAAAGACCAAGCCAAAGTAAAACCATCCAGATCTAAACATCGAGTTAAGCTCGATCAATAGTCAGAACTTAAAATCATGCCCAAACCTATCTCTTATATAAGAACCGGATCTAACCCAACCTTTTTGATAAGGAATAAAGTCAAATCCATTTTAACACATCGACGGTCAAAGCTTCTAGAGAGCCCTTATCCACTCCGTTATGGTCTGATCTTGCACCGACCCGGAGAATCGCTGTTTTGTTTGAAAGAGTGAGGGTAATTTAATAAAATGATTTTTTTACTCTTTTTTAATTCCTTAAACACGTGTCAATGCCTTATTAGTTTTGCTCACCACGTAATCACTCGACGTGGAATTACTGAAAAATCGGATCCGTTCGCGTGTTCATTGGCGTCTCTGATTTCTCACTCTAACGGCGGCATTACCTAAAAACGAACTCTCTGTAACTGAAAGCCCTTTACCCTTCCGATCAAAACCTCCGAACTTCGATGGAGGATCCCGCTTCTATCAATCACTCCTCAGAAGCTGCCACTTTAATAAATCCTGATCGAGAGCCGTCCAATCCCCCACCAGAACCGGAACCAGAGCCGGAACGTCCCGTTACCGGCGAAAAGCGGATGAGAGAGGAACCGGAGAACGATGCTGCAGACTCGAAATTTGATCCTTCACTGAATCCTCTCTGGAAAACCAGTCTCTATTCGTACTTCAGGCGCCATTCTTTGTCTTGCAGCCATGGAACTACGTGCCGGTATGCGCATAGTGAGGAGGAGCTGAGGCCTCGACCTGATAACTCATGGGACCCGACTTCCGAGCGGGCTAAGAAGATGATGAAGTCGGATTCGGAGCAGAAGGAGGAGGTTATGATGACTGAGGCTGTGGTTGACGATAATGGTATTAATGGTGGTACTGAACTTAGCAAATGCTTAGTTCATTTGCCGAGGAAATGGACTTCTGAGAATTTGCAGAACTTTCTCAACGAGCAGGCGAGTGGTTTCCCCTTGTAATGCACAGTTAAGTTAGCATGTAATGCATGTAATGCATCTAATGCACAGTTCAGTTATCCTCATCCTTGAATCTTCTCCTACTTGATCCTGTTGCTGGGAATTTTTCATAAATCTGCAAAGAAGAAGAAAGGCATGATGGTTGGTTTTGTTAGTTTCGAAAGTGCAGAACAATTGAAAACGGAAATGGAGGTAAAACTCTTGTTTTAATATGTATCATATTTCATGTACTTGAATTAAACTTTGGTTCATTTTTTTTTTCCTCTGTTCCTAAAATCTCAATGCAATAGAGGCTGGAAGGAAAATCCATTGGCAAAAACAAGGTGAAAGTTGCAGATATCATTCCCCGGTCATTTGAGAAAAAGAAAACCAAGTCAACAGTGATTCTTCCTCTAAACACTGAGAAGGTCATCAATTCTTCTCTCGATGGGAAGAATGAAGGGGTCTCTGTTCCTTCACATGGTAATGAGGATGGTGACATTAATGATGAAAATTTGACACTGGTTTTGTCTCAAAGGGAAAAAGTGCCCGTGATGTAGTGACTCCCCTAGCTCACTTGCCTTACAGTGATCAGTTGGAGCATAAAAAGAATTCTCTGACCCAGATTCTCAAGAGACTCGTTATTCCCTCCTTTTTTTCTTATTTATTATATACCAATGCGTTATCAATAATGTCAATTCCCAGTCTCTTCAATTTTGTGCGACCAGACTAGGCATGCACGTAAAGCTTGTCCTAATGGTGTCTTGCTTCCTGAATGGATTCAAAGATCAAGGGAAATAGGTAGTTTTCTTACGTTGTCTAAAAACTTCTGAAAATAACCATTGCATGAGGATCTATTGTTTCCTATTATACTTTTTGAGTAAATATTTGTATGTAAACTATTATCTGGGGCTCAAGAAATATGCGTGCTTCCATTTCCCCTCTCTTTTTCCTTTCTCAAGTAGGTTAGAAGGCTCATCCTTTTCTTTTTCAAGTCCTTCAGGTGGTCTTCCATGCAATTTTGAAGGTGTGCTTGCATCACCGCTTATAAATGTGTACCGCAACAAGTGTGAGTTTTCTGTCGGAAACTCTCTCCAGGGAAAACCTACTGTGGGATTTATGCTCGGAAACTTTAGGTAATCAGCAGTTGTGTGGATTTTGAGAGGTGATTGTATGTCCTTGAGCTGACTTTTAAAAACATTACACTTTTTAGGGAGGGTAATACTGCAGTTGAAGAACCTATAGCCTGTCCAAATGTTTCAAAAATTGCTTGCAAATATGCTTCGATCTTCCAGGAATTTCTACAACATTCAGGTTTACCAATTTGGAATAGATTTAAAAACATTGGGTTTTGGTGCCAATTAACCGTAAGTGTTCTAAATGCTTTTTGTGCTAATCAGAGTTTGTTATTAATTTTCCATGCAAGATGCAACTGGACTGGTTGGTTACAAACTTTATTTTCTCTATGCCAGGTTCGAGAGGGAAGGATGCCAGGGAATTACATTGATGTGGAAAATCCTGAGGCCAACATTTCTGAGGTCCTGCTTATGGTACAGGTAAATATCTCGAACTTTAAAGCTTTTGGTTCAGTTCAGCTGGAGATATTAGACTTTCTTGTGCTATTTTTGGCTTGATGCTCTTTCCTTTCTGACTACATTATTTTAGGTTTCCTCTCTGGGTTTTGACAGTGCTCAAGTAACAAGTGAAAATGAGAGGCTTTCCCAAGCTTTTGCTACAGGATCTGCTGCAAGCTGTCCACCCTTGCCCCTAACAGCTTTAGTCATTCAAGTATGTAATTATCTTTTTGGGTCACCTATACCCAACTGGAATTCATGTACTGAATGGTCTCTTACTCATTTGAGGTGCTGCGCCATGGTAGCTTACACTCTCCCCATTTTGTAGCTGTAATCCTTTCTGTATTGCAGGATCACCGAGGAATTTCCAATGCAGCACTAGCTGATGCTCCTTTACAACCATTACCTATTCCTAAAGTAGGCAGTGGCGAATTGCTGGCAACCAATGATGTTCTAGAACCAAGAATTAATGATTATATAAGCAATCTTCAGTTTTGTATATCCCCAACAGCTTTTTTCCAGGTTAGAGGATCCTTCTTTTTCTCCCTGCTTCCTTAGCAATAAGAATTGATTAGTGATAGTGAGTAATTTCTCCTGACTACAGGTGAACACACTTGCTGCTGAGAAGTTGTATTCACTGGCCGGAGATTGGGCTCAACTAGGCCACGACACCTTGTTGTTTGATATTTGCTGTGGGACTGGAACCATCGGGCTGACTTTAGCTCATCATGTTGGTATGGTAATAATCACAAGTCTCTGTTTTTCCTTGAATTGCTCGGCTAGGTAGGAATGTGTATTTTGATAGGTAGGATCATTAGATTTGTATCATATGATATCCTATTTGGTGTTTTTCACTTGACTATCTTCTGTTTTAGACTCTTTCCTTCCATTTAGTAACTTATTGAAAACTTTTCTAATTGTTTTTCATTAATTGAATAGAGGCACCCAGATTCCTGTTATAGAGGAGAATACACAAAAATAGGAAACTAAAGAAAATAGGAAACTAACCTAAAATTAGCTATCTAGTTGTACTAGTTACTTCCTAATTTACACCATTGACTGATCTTCATTTACAGCTAACGATCCTCTATAATTACATATATTTCTTTCCTTTTTTACACTCCCCCTCAAGCTGTTTTGAAGATATCCTCCATAGCCAGCTTGCCAATTAACTCGTTGAATTGTCCACTAGGAAGCCCCTTAGTAAGCACGTCTGCAACTTGCTGAGTAGTGGGAATATAGGGCAATACAGATCAACCCTTTTTCTATTTTTTCATTGATGAAGTGTTTGTCGACCTCCACGTGCTTTGTTCTATCATGAAGCACTGGATTATGAGCAATTGAAATTGCAGCTTTATTGTCACAATACACTTTCATAGGTAGTGGATTAGAAACTTTCAATTCTTCCAGGAGTCTCTTAATCCACAACACCTACAAATCCCATGAGCAACTAATCGAAACTCAGCTTCTGCGCTACTTCTTGCCATTACATTCTGGTTCTTACTTCGCCATGTAACAAAATTGCCACCAACAAACATGCAATATCCAGAAGTTGATCGTCTATCAACAACACTTCCAGCCCAATCCGCATCAGTATAGGATTCAACTTGCAAGTGCCCACGATTCTTAAATAACAAACCTCTTCCAGGAGTCCCTTTTAAATACCTGAGAATTCTATAGATTGCATTGAAGTGTTCTTGTCCGGGCAAATGCATAAACTGACTAACCATGCTAACTGCAAATGCTATGTCTAGACGAGTATGCGACAAGTAAATTAGTTTGCCAACAAGTCTCTGGTATTGTTCTCTGTTCAAGATTTCTTCAGGTTTAGGATGCTGTAATTTGATATTGAGCTCAATAGGTGTTTCCGCTGGTTTACACCTTAACAAGACTGTTTCATTAAGTAAGTCAAGGACATATTTACGTTGATTTACAAATATACCTGCTTGGGATCTAGCAAACTCCATTCCAAGACAGTATTTTGGTGTTCCTAAATCCTTGATCTCGAAGTCGGTTGCAAGTCTCTTCTTCATCTTTTCTAGTTCTTCACTATCATTACATGTCATGACTATATCATCCACATAAACAATTAGTATAGCAACCCTACCTCCTCTACCATGTTTATAGAACATAGTATGATCAGCTAGGCTTTACAATACCCACAATTCTTTATAGAAATCGGTCAAACCAAGCTCTAGGGGATTGCTTAAGGCCATACAATGATTTCTTTAGTCTACAGACTTTCTTCGATCACAAATTTTTCTCAAACCCGGGTGGAAGACTCATAAAAACTTCTTCCTCAAGATCACCATTTAAAAAAGTATTTTTTACATCCAATTGATGTAATGGCCAGTTCAAATTTATAGCAAGAGATAGTAGAATTCTGATTGAGTTTATCTTGGCTATTGGAGCAATGGTCTCCTGATAATCAATCCCATAGGTTTGAGTAAACCCCTTAGCTACTAAACTTGCCTTATGCCATTCTATGCTACCATCTTCTTTACACTTCACAGTAAAGACCCATTTGCAACCTACAGTCTTCTTCTCCTTAGGCAAGTCAACCATCTCCCAAGTACCACTTCTCCTAAGATCATTCATCTCTTCCACCACTGCTAATTTCCAATTTGGATCACTAAGAGCTTCCTGAATGTTTCTCGGGACAAACAAGTATGATATTTTTGAGGTAAATGCCTAATGAGTGTGAGAAAGTTTGTCATATGAAAGATATTGAGCAATGGGATATCTAGGAATCCTAGTGCAATTTCGGATTCCTTTTCTAACAGCAATGGGAATATTAAGATCTGATGATTCTTTGCTAGGGAAAGTGATGGGAACTAAAGATGAGTTCGGATCGGAAATACCTGTGATAACTGCAGGGCCAGTCCCCGAGGGTTGTGATTGATCATTACTAAGAGTAACTTGCTGCTTTTGACTCTTTTGATGATGTTTTCTCCAAGTATAAACCAAGAGCTCAGTGTTAGAATCATTTTGATCCGGCTGTAGTAGTGATTCTTCCCCTGTTTTAGATATAATAGTGTTTGGCATTATATTACCATCACTTCCTTCATTGTTCTCAGTATCATCACATTGCTCCAGACTTTGAAGATCATTAATGGTAGGATGGTAGGAATGAGGTATAGCAATCAAGATTACTTTTGGTAAAGGGTTAGGAGATAAATCCCAAAAAAATTCTTCCATTACCTCATTCTCTCCCTAAAGAGTATTTTTGTGAAAGTGGGATTTATTTTCAAAAAACGAGACATCCCAAAAATTAAATAAGTTGTTGTTAGAACAGCTTCCCCCCAAAGATATTTTGGAACATTCATCGAAAACATTATAGCACATGTTATTTCAAGTAAATGTTTATTTTTTCTTTCAGCAATCCCATTGCTGAGGAGTATCTACACAAGTGGACCGGTGATGAATACCTTTTTCTTCCAAAAAAATTTCCAAAATACCTTTACAGTACTCAGTTCCATTATCACTGTGAAGAATTCTAATTTTCTTTTGAAATTGAGTTTCAACCATTGTGTAAAAGTCTTTAAAAAAAAATTCAACTTCGGATTTTTCACTAATTAAGTAAACCCAACATAAACGAGTGTGATCATCTATGAATGTGACAAACCATTTTTTCTTTGAAATAGTGGTTACTCTCGAAAGTCCCCAAACATCACTATAGATTAAATAAAATGGTTTTGAAGGAACATAAGTTTTTGGCAAATAAGTGGTACGGTGACTCTTAGATAAGCAACAACTTTCACAATAGAATGATGAAAAATCCAAACCTTTAAATAAAGTAGGAAACAAATGTCTAAGATAAGGAAAGCTAGGATGTCTCAATCTTTCATGCCAGAGCATTATTTGTTCATAAGCAGAATAAGAACTAACACTACTAAGGCCCTAAGCTTTTTTGTTCCCTGAGAAATCATCATCAAAGTAGTAAAGGCCACTAATCAACTTAGCACTGCCAATCTTCTTCCCTAAGGTCTGGTCCTAAAATTCATAATAAGAATCACAAAAAATCACTCGGCAATTAGAATCTTTAGTTATTTTACTCACAGATAAAAGACTACAAGCTAACTTGGGAACATGGAGAACAGAGTTAAGGTTTAATTTTTCAGATAATTTAATCAAACTTTTCCCTGTTATTGGTGAGAAAGTGCCATTTGCAATTCTTATTTTGTCAAGGCCAGAACATGGTGAGTAAGTGTGAAACAAATTTGAAAGATTGGTCATATGATCATAAGCTCCTGAATCTATGATCCAAGGAGCATGATATGAACCGGAAGAAAGAGCATTAGGTGTGATACCTGTTTGTGCAAGAGAAACAGTAGGAATACTACTTGGTGATACCATGGGTTTTAACAGTTTTAGAAGATGATCCATCTGCTCCTTGGTGAAGGGACCTGTCTCGGCTTCATTTGCAGTAGGAATGAACCGGGTATTTTTATCACCAGGCTTGCTGTTTTTCGAATTTGGCATCTTTCCATGGATTTTCCAGCATGTTTCTCGGGTATGACGTGGTTTGTTGCAATAGTCACACCATACCCATGTCTTCTCTTCAGGTTTTTGCTGAAATCTGGATGTTTTGTTAGTAGTAGCCTCGGCACTAAGAAGAGCAGAACTTTCAGTAGGCCCGTTAGTTGCCTTTTTTCCTAGCATGACATGTATGCGGCTCTCTTCTCTTCGAACCTCAGCAAACACCTCGCCAATTGGAGGAAGTGGCATCCTGCCAATGATCCGCCCCCGAACCTCATCAAACTCAACATTGAGTCCCGCAAGAAACTTTTAAATGCGAGAAGCCTCAACAACGCAGTTGTAATATTTTGCATCTTCTATGGATTTCCATTCATAATCATTGAACAGATCCAAATCTTGCCAGAGACGTTTTAATGAATTGAAATACTTGGTTACCGAGTCTTGTCCTTGCCGGATTTCACCAAGTTTTAGAGTCAATTCATAGACTTGAGACTGATTTCCCAAGTCAGAGTACATTTGATTCACGTTGCCCCAGAGTTCCTTGGCTGTGGAGTAACACATATAATTTGAACTAATGTCCTCATCCATAGAGTTCACTAGCCAAGTCATTACCATCGAATTTTCTGCATCCCAAGTTGCGTACATTGGATCCTCTATTGCTGGTGCTTTCTTGTCTCCAGTCAGGTATCCAATCTTCTCTCTCCCTCTAATATATATCCGAACTGATTGAGACCACCGTAGATAGTTGTCACCATTAAGGCGAATTGTGGTAACTTGGACTGGATGAGTATCAATATTGGGAGTTTGTGTTGGAGGACTGGTTGTAAGAGGCAGGTTTGAGACAATCTTAGACATAATCGGTTTATGCAGAAGAGAAAGAAAAAAAATATATATATATATTTTTTCTTTTCTTTTCTCAGGATGGCTCTGATACCATGAAAACTTTCTAATTGTTTTTCATTAATTGAATACAAGCACCCAGATTCCTCTTATAGAGGAGAATACACAAAAATAGGAAACTAACCCAAAATTAGCTATCTAGCTATACTAGTTACTTCCTAATTTACACCATTGACTGATTTTCATTTACATCTAATGATCCTCTATAATTACATATATTTCTTTCCTTTTCTACACTGATCGATCTTGCTTTCTTCCATTCGAATTGCAAACAGGTCATTGGAATTGAAATGAATGCTTCTGCAGTTTCAGACGCTCAGAGAAATATGGAACTTAATGGCATTAAAAACTGTGAATTTGTCTGTTCAAAGGTGAGATTCAAATTCTCATGAAAATCTAACTTCGTTGAGTTTTTAGGATGCACCTGAAAAGATATCATTAAGGGGGGGAAAAATTGATCTCAAAATTTTATTGTTTTATGTTATCAGTGTATTTGGATTGGGTGGTTAACGAAGTCTGTAATAAATCATGCGGGCATTTTCTTAGCATTCGCTTGTGATATATATTTTGTTCTTTTTAGAACTCTTTAACTTTTTAAATAATGACGAACCAGGCAGAGGACGTGATGGGATCTCTACTAAAAAAGTATTTAAACGTAGTTCAAACACAAGATGGCATTGCCTCTGAAACCACCGACAAAGAAATCCCTTCTACAGAAGAGAAAGACACTCCAGTGGATGATGGTACACAGTATTCTAAGGAGTCTGTCTCTCACAATCTTGAAAATGGCATGAATGTACCTGAATCTTTAGATATTAAAAATCAAGAACTAGGGAATCAGTGTCAAAGCTGCACTTCTAAAAATGAGAATTCTTCAGTAAAGCAGTTCAGAAATGTTGTTGCTATAGTAGATCCTCCACGGGGAGGACTTCACCCCATAGTAAGTAACCTCTTTTTTTTTTTTTATCTAAAGCTTCCTACCGGATTTTCATTCATTATAAAGTTTTTATGGTTGCCTTATAAGAATCCTATGAATTAGGTTATAATCTTCTGATTCCAGTTTCTTGTTCTGGCGTAATGCAGGTGCTCAAAGCTCTAAGAACTCATCCACGTCTATGTAGGATTGTGTCAGTTCTCATGCTATATAACCTGTTTTTTCGGCACTATTGTAATTCTCGTGCCATTTTCTTAATGGAATCTGATAGACCTTTCATTGGTGTAGTTATATTTCATGCAATCCGGAAAGCCTGGTAGCTAATGCCATAGAGCTCTGTACACCATCTCCTGAGAAACTCGAAAAGGGAAATAAGGACAATAGGGGATGGAGGAACATGGGTAGTGCTGGTCTGGCACGGCACAGGCTCAAGTCTATGCCTGTTTCCGAGCATTTTCAACCTGTCAAAGCCATGGCTGTTGATCTCTTCCCACACACTGTGCACTGTGAAATGGTCATGCTACTTGAGAGGTGGGTAAGCAAGTTCTCTCTCTCTCTTTTTAAGAGTTTTTTTTTTTTAACCAGGAACAAATGGTTTTATCCCAAGTGTTTGAACTTTTATGTTTCTGAAAAGGGAATTTTGGTAGCATTAGTTTATGAAGAAGGGAGTTTCCGTATAATTATTTGATAATTTGTATTTTTTGTTATTATTATTATTTGAAACATGGTATTTGTTATCACAAGGAATCTGCTGTTACTGCTTGTCATTATTCATTCACTCATTCATGTTGATCATCATTTGCTTAGTAAAGGACCCATTTAGCATCTCATTGAAAGATGATGGTCCAAGCTACTGGGTTGGGCTTTCTTTTGTGCTTTAAGCCCAGAAGCATTGGCATCTCATGAGGTGATGCGTTTTTCTGTATCGCTGTCAATGTTCTCCTGTTAATTGTTATAGGGTTTTTATTTATTTATTAATTTATTGTCTTAATTATGAAATGGAATCCCACTAAACCTGCACTAACTTTACTTTTCAGTAGATTAAGATGCATTCCCTCCATTACTATCAGAATAGGGATTTTAGATGGATTCCGGAACACACGTCTTTACTTCTTCAGGATTACTTTTTGTATTAGTTATCATCGATTTCTTTGAAAGATTAAACATTGAAAGTAAATTTAGGTTTAATAAAACTTCATCTTGATTCTGCTTTTCTTGCGACTGAATATATTCCTGTACCTCCTATAATAATTTGAATCTGTGTGCCCATTTTATCTTTAGCTTTGCATTTGGTCTTGCATCCTGGTTTAGTGGGGTTTACTTTCCCTATACCTAGTAGGAGTTGGGTACAAGTTTTCATATTAGTCACAAAGACTTCTTTTAATGTTGAATGTTGATCACATGTGGTTATTTTATTTAAGATGAGAGTGTCATAGTTCATGATTGATTGTAGGGTGAAGTTTTGTAGTTCATGGATTGACTATAAGGTTTGTTTGCGTTTGTAACAAGTTGAAAGAAACAGTGACTTCTTGCAACTCTTGATGAGTTTTGCTCTTCTTGAGACAAAGTCAGTTAAGAGATGGGTAATAATATAAATAAATATATCACTATGTTTTTTTATATCAAGTTGGGTGAAAAGCAAAACATTCCGAGTCTTGATTGTAGTTATACCCACTTCAAAGTCAGCTTTTTGGAATCAACACAGTTTTTTTCTTTTAATCTGCTCTTTTCAAAAAAAAAAATATGCCATGAATCCATGGAAATACCATCTTTTTAGCCTACCATTTCTTTTCTCCAGCCAAACTATTTTTTTCGACGACCGACAATCATAACTGTAACAAAAAGCAGCCATTCTTCGAGATATTTTTGTCTACGATTACGTAATATATCAAATTCTATTATCATCTGGTAGTTTTGTACATTACATAGAACAGGAGAGTGATATTTTTTATCGTGAAAGAATTTAATTTGATACATGGTCACACCATGATCATGCCGGAATTTTTCTTCCACTATACACGCCCATACCCTACCTGCCTGCCTACCTGAGGGTGCACCGAAATTCTGTCCATCCTTTTAGCTCGTGAGAAAAATGAGATATTGTTCCTACATTAATTCACTTCTACTAGCTACTGTCCGTATAATTATTGTAAATGTATATATATAATCAACAATGATAAATTCATGTATTAACTAGTTTATATTAGGGAAAAAAATTGTTGAGAACGGATGAACATATGTATAATGTTATTTGTGTGGTTTTTTTTTTTTTTTTTTTTTCTTTTGGCCAAAAATAAACTATAATGTAATTTGTCAAGTAACTAGATAATCAACATACAATGCCGCATTTTCAACTTCTAATGATAATTGTCCTACTAGTAATCAGCACTAAAGACTTCAAGGGAGAAAAAAAAAAAAAAAGAAAAGGAAATAGAAATCATTCATCCCTAGAAATACCTTCTAGAACGTTACAACTCTCCTCTTAAGGATTTTGTAACTGTAAATATCCCTTCAACAACCCAATCCCCCCACCCCTCGGAAATTGAAGAGACCTCTTTCCTAAACTAAGCTTCATATATCGGGCTTCTTCTTCGGAAATTGAAAAGGCCTCTTCAAACTACGGCTTGGAATCTTCTTCATTAGGGACAGAAGAAAACATTCTAATCTCAAGATCCTTGTCCTTTTCGAAAATCTTCACTCCTCGGATGAAGCGCACATCATCAGTACCTGGAACTCCTATTGTCACTCCAAGATCAACAGTAAGTAAAAGAAAATGTAAGTTGGAACAAAGAAGATCTTAAGGGTCAGTTTGCCTTGCCTTGAGGTGTATCTCTTAGAAAGTTTGAAAACTTATTACATTAAATTCAGATGGAGTTTTCTAAAATCAAAATTTTTAGAATTTGTGGAGTGAAGTTGATATTTTTTATATATAGACTTTTATGTGATTGTTGCAGAGAAAAGTAGCCCAAAATCAGATATCTCGATCCTTTTCGGTACCTATCATTATAAATAACAAAGAGATCAGAAGTCGAAGGAGGATGGATCCTTTTTTCCGGGTGATTCCTTCAACTCCTCGAGTCAAAGAAGGGATTGCTAAGTCAAACTCTTCTCCAACAATAATAGAAGCTGGTATTTCATTGTTACATTTTCATTTCTCCATATTGATTTTTCCATGTGTGTGTGTCTCACCAAAATTTAATGGTTCTAGAAAATGAAGAGGCTGATGATGGGGAAGACATACCAGAAGAAGAAGAATCTGTTTGATAGAATTATGCGAAGGAGGTGAAACCCTAAAGATGGAATGTAGCTGCAAAGGGGAACTAGCCCTGGCCCACCAAGAATGTGCTGTGAAATGGTTCAGCATCAATGATGACAAGAAATGTGGTTGCCCTGCCCTAACACTTCAGGTTGGAGTGCAAGCGATTCTATCGATTCTTCTTTCTACAGTAACCAGGCTTGGTGCTGTTATGAGTGGTAGCTCTATTCTTGTTGAATTTTTCCAGTGGAGGAGGAGGGCTTGGTTTGGAAATTACGGCACAACCGAACCGGTTAGCTAGAACCGCAGGTTCACCATTGGTTAGCCTTCTGGGTCTACATCGATCTGAAGTGGTTAATCCGGAAACATTTAGTCAGAATTGATAAGTGGTGCTCAAGGAAAATGTTTCTGACTGACTTCATGTAATCTGTTAGATGTGAAGCCAGATTCAGCTTCATCTTTTCCCTTTTTTTTTGGGCATTGTTCCTTTGTAAGAGTTATATCTATAATAGGGCTCTCAACTTTATCGTGTACAGCTTTGTGATTGTCAAGAGAATTTTAGTCAAATTTTGAAACGTATACTTTATACATATAGGCTCAAAAGAAAGATCTAACATTCGACCACCAAAAAAAAAAAAAAAAAAAGAGAAAATAAATAAATAAATTTTAGGCCTAAAATAGTAAATTGGCATTCAGCAATACCAATGCTGATAGCAGATCGGCAAAGGCAAATTTGTCTAAAACATTAGAGCAAAAAAAAAAAAGAAAAAAGAAAACAGAGAGCGGATCAGGAACGGATGGGGTTTCCTTAATATAGAAAACGGCAAGCAGTTGACTTTAATATAGAATGAATAATCTTCTTCCGACAAGGCTTGTCGTTGACAAATTTCCTATTCTAAGTAACCCACGCTTCTATCCGTTCTTCTCACGCAGAGGTTTTTTCATCTTCAATCTCAGCCACCTTTCCCTCTTCTCGCTTTCCTTTTGACTTCATTTTTCCTGCAATCTTCAAAGCACAGATTTTTCATCCTGTTTCAGGTGTTCCCAGATCTGATTCTCTCCCATTATTAACGAATCTCCTCAACAAGAAACCACTAACTGTAAGATTTTCGAAGAAAATGGCTTTGAATTACGTAAACAAGTCGGACCATGTTCATCCCGCCATGGAAGCTTACGCGGAAGAAGCCATTAAAGCTCTAAAGTCCGGACACGTCATTGCTGTTCCCACTGATACGCTCTATGGATTCGCTTGTGATGCATGGTGAGGGGTTCGTTTTCCTCTTTGCGATATTGCACACAAGGTGTTTGGTAATATTCCTCAAAGAACCTTTTTTTTTTCCAGCTCTCCAGAAGCGGTTAATAGGATTTATGAGATTAAAGGACGTAAACATACAAGCCCTCTGGCAATATGCGTAGGAGATGTTTCTGACATTAACAAATTCGCCGTCACGGATCATTTACCTCTTGGTTTACTCGACTCTCTTCTTCCGGGACCTGTCACTGTTATATTAAGACGAGGTGCGTATCCCAAAACTAGTTGCTTTGTTATCTTCAGTGCATATTACTCGAATTCAACGCAGGGGCGGATCCAAAAAAATGTTTGCGCCCCGGCAAAAAATGGAAGATCATAATCATACGTCAACGGGTATATTTAAGAAAAATTTTAAACTTTGGAGATAACTTTTACAAAAAAGAAACAAAAAGTTTGGGGAGATAATTTGTAACACTTCCATTATGAAGGTATATACTTATTATCATCAGACTAAAGGATTGGACAAAAAAAATAAGGACAGACAAAAGTGATTAACAAAACTTATAGGTATATTTTACAAATACTGGAAAAGCGGGGGTAAATTTATAATATTGGGTAAGAGAAAGGCAGACAATGCCCCAGATAATCTTGCTATTTTGCAGGTAATTCAAGTATTCTCGAGAAGTCATTGAACCCGGGATTGGACAGTATAGGGGTTCGGGTACCGGATTGCAACTTCATAAGGCTTGTTGCCCGTGGTTCGGGCAGTGCACTGGCCCTTACCAGTGCTAATCCTAGTGGGCAGCCGAGCAGTGTTTCAGTCAAGGATTTCGAGAATCTGTGGGAACACTGTACTTATGTGTATGATGGTGGGGTCCTCCCGTCAGGTAGAGCAGGGTCCACAATTGTTGACCTCACCCAGCTCGGGAAGTTCAAGATTCTTCGGCCCGGAAGGTGAGAGGTTTACAAATTATGCTCAAGGTAGGTTCATAGGGTTTACAGTTACCAATTAAAGTTAACTCTGTTTTACTTTGGCTTTATGTTTGCAGTGCAAAGGAAGAGACTGTTCAAATCCTGCAAAGGCATTCTCTACTAGAAGAAGCATCAACATCTATTTGAGCTGTAATACTGTGTCGTTTCAAGTATGTATTAATGCCTGACGATTCCAGTAGCTCCATTTATAGGTTCGCTTGATATATATATATATTTATTTATTGGGTTCGGCTGTTGAGATTATTGAATTTAAAGAAAATTCAGGACTGGATTCAGCAAGTTAAAATCTAAACTACATTTTAGGCATTGGTTTTGATACTCGATCCAACCACTGACTGCATGCATTCGTTGTGCAATAGGATTAAGGATAATCCTGGTGTAACTTTTTTTATTACTCGATTCGATCTACCAAAATTTTAAGAGAATGATTTATTTCATGATATAATAAGATCCATTCGCCCTATGCCCATATCTGAATTCTGAATGAAATGTTTTCTTTTGGTTCTTTAACGTGACAAGAATGTCACATAAAAACATCATAATATTTCTTTTAACATGGATGGGGGGCGAAAAGCATGCCAAATGAATACAGAACATTTCTTTGTACTCATCTCGCGGGGTGGCGAAAAGCATGATATTGACAGTCCTAACCAGATAATGAAATAAAACAGAAAAGGAATCTTTTAACATTTACGTTATTTAAATCCAATTCTACAAACACGCATGATGTGATGATGGGCAGATGTTTCAGAGTTCTAATTATATAATGCTAATAAAATGAAAAATCACACAATCCAATAGAAACGACTCAAAATTTGACTAGGAATGAAGAAAATATTGATATGGAAGAAGAAGAACAATCGCAATCCTACACCCAATCATAAGGATTTAAGGAAAGAAAACAATAAAGAATAATCCATTTCAATAAATGCTATGCGCAAATTTTAAAGAAGAAATTTTATACTAACTAGTAACTACATACGAATACTATACTACTGAAAATTATGAATACTCTCCTATCTGATATCATGAATTACCATCATCTGATCCAGAAAAATCAACTGTATAATCTCATTCACAGCAACTCTCTCCTCGCCGCATTTCCATAGGCAGATCGGCGAATATTGTTCTGACGCTTCTTGTACACGATTCCACCGACTCCAACCAAACAAGCCGCAGCGACCACTCCAATCACGATACCGGCCTTCTTTCCTCCATTAGATCCGCCTCCTCCCCCGCTTCCTGATTCCTTTCCGTCACTGTCACCGCTGTGAATCACGGACGATCCCGATTCGTCTGCCGCAGGCGAAGGAGTTGGTGAAGTTTCCGGAGATAGAGACGGAGGAGAAAACGATGGAGACGAGCCGGGAGCGAGATCTGGCGATCCTGACGGCGTAGGTGCTGGAGGTGAGAAACTCACCGGTGAGTCCGACGTAGCGTCGAACTTCGGTGCAGGTGAGACCGATGGAGGAGGAGAAGGAGAATCTGCTGTTAATTCAGGCGCCGGACGTGGTGAGATCTTCGGCGATAGAAGATCGTCAGAAGCAGCGAAGTGCACTGAAAAAAGGGCGATAAGAAGGGCGAAACAGAATTGAGTAAACTTCGCCATTGCCGGACTGAAAATCAACCGCGAAAGAGAGAGAAAGTGGCGACGGAGAATGTAGATCTGGAAGTGAGTAGTAGTGGCAATTGAAAAATGAAAGACTCGGGAGAGAGAATCTTTAGATTGAGTAAAATGGAAAGTGAAAACAGAGCGAAATATAAGGAGGGATAAGAAAGATCTCGGAGGGAGAGACGGTTTTTTTTTTTTTTTTTTTTTAATTTTTATTTAATTTTTATTTTTATTTTTATTTTTATTTTTATTTTTATTTTAATTTTAATTTTAATTTTAATTTTAATTTTAATTTTAATTTTAATTTTAATTTTAATTTTAATTTTAATTTTAATTTTAATTTTAATTTTAATTTTAATTTTAATTTTTATTTTTATTTTTATTTATTTTTATTTTTTTTTTATTTTTTTTTTTTCTCTTAACTGTGAAGTCGGAAGGAGAGAATGAAAAATCCATTGAGAAGAAAGGACACGTCAACAGGTCAGTGATAATTCCGAGACTAATTATATCGGCCACCAACCAATCAGAGATCTACACGTCGCATATCACCCAAACATATTTTTCATATTACAATTGAATTATTTGAATTAAGAAAAATATATAAAAGGTAAATTCTTAAATATTAATAAAGATATTTTTGTATGGAGATATTATAATAAATTTTATTATAATTATAAATTATTTTAATTAAAAAAATAATATTTAAAATTATAATAAAATCTTATTTAAAATATTCCTATAAATTAAGCTACATCAACAAAAGGGAAAAAAATAAATAAAAGTCAAATCATATTATTAATTATAATATATAACCAATATTTAAGATATCGGTTTGACGTGGCCTACTATCTATTAATTTTGACATCATTGTAGATTTAAGAGGAGAATTGAAATGAACAGCGATGTAGTTAATAATGAGGCATTTAATTTTGGAAAGGGAGCGGCAATTTCCTTTTCCATGTTTTTCTGTTGTAACGTTTTTTTCTTCTTCTTTGTGACCCGACATTGAGCAATCTTGAAGTTACTAAGTCGGATCATTAACGACACGTAGTTAACAGTTACAGGGGTCGTAACACAGTTTTTTTTTTTTTTTCAATAACTGAATTGTGTAGTATGAAAACTCCTTTTATCAAATACTCAAAACAAAAAGTTTTAAGAGAATGCACAAACAAAAAAGCTTAGAAAAGCTAATACAACATTTCTCTTCCCTCTCACCACACTTTCTCAGGATCTTGATCTTGATCTTGATTTCTCAGATTCACTTTACTTTACTCATTTTCTCCTTAATTGATTTAACTACCCAGCTATTCCACCCTACCATGCTATTGATTGCACACAGAAAGACGACATAACTTAATTCATCAGAAAAAAATTAGAAACCTCACAATTCATCCTTAACATCATCTGTGCTCCTCTTATGGCTCTCTGTTTGGTCATCAGAGGTCTTGCTTTTTGGAGATGAAGTTGGTTTCTGGAGCTTGAAAGGAATCGTAGCATTCTTCTTCAGGAACTTATACAGCGCTACAACCGTACGATCTGTGTCGACAGTAATCTGACAGAGATCGAGCATTTTAGACCATTAGATCTACTAACTAGCAGGGTCAAGTGATATACTGTATTTTCTCAAGCAGAAATAATTGGAAGCACGAATATGCAACTTACTGGATCAAAGCTCTTGTTTCCAGCTGGGAAAAAGAGAATTGTTGGGAATCCATCTGACTACAAAAGTAAAAAGATAGATGTTCTTTAAATCCCACTCTCATATCATCAGTTAGGCAACAATCACAAATGCATAAATTATATATATATATATATAAGGAATATGTTTGAATTACATGTGCTCTGGGATGTTCATTTGTGGTTCCATCCATTTTAGCTATAACTATAGAATCAATGCCACGTAGATGCTTGGCTAGCTTGTTGTAAGTGGGCTCCAGTGCTTGGCAATGGCCACACCAAGGAGCATAAATCTAGCATTTAACAGTAAGAATGAATACAGGAGAAAGATAATAGGTTAATGAAATATATATTTGGTAGTTCTAGATTGCTATATTACTTCAAGGAGAACATCCTTTGATTCATCCAATACAATTTGATCAAAGGTATCTCCTACCACTATTTTCACATCCCCATCATTCTGCAATGACCAGAAAAAGTAAATTGAACAATAAAGTAAGACTAAAAGAATGAAAATGAAAGATAAATTTCAAAAAAGTGAAATCTTTTGGTTAACTTACAGTTTCAGGAATTGGGTCTGACTTAAAAAAAGGTTTTAGCTTATCTTCCAAGAAATTAGTGCCAAAAGTCTGAAAATTAAGGAACAACAGCATTAGGATAGAGACGGAATGAGAGAAACAGGAAGAAATGGTAGAGTGATGATGACATTTCCAACCTTAATGTTATCCACGGACACTTCCCCATCAAGCACAAATTTCTTGGAATCATCATTTCCAGTGTATCCAAGAACCTAAATTGAAAAGGAAACAAAATCATTTTTTTCTGCATTATTAATAAATCCTCAACATTGAATATAAATCCTCAACATTGAATATAAATAAAGAGGGAAAGCTACCATAGGAGCATCCCCAGTTATGCCAAAATATTCTGAGACAGGCTTTCCAACTTCTTCGTTGTCCATTTCCACGAACACAAAGATAAGCTGCAGTGAAAACCATAATTGCAGAATATAGGTATGAAATATATGTATATATTACTTGTTTCTTGCAGAAGACTGCAAATAGCTATGGTTCGCATAACCAAATAGCTAAAAAAAGGCGCAAGAGGTGCATGTTTCACAATACAAGTATCTCCTACATGTGGGGGCAGTCATTTTCTTTATATGTGCATTTTGAACATTAATTTTCTTAAGTAATCCAATTAAATCTATGCTAGGTTCTATCAGTAGACACAGGTAGAGATGTTAAAGTCTAGTTGTTTATTAATAGTACCTTTCCCTTGAAATGCTTTGCTGCATCATGGAATACTGGGAGAATCTTTTCTGTATCATTTGAAATCGCGAACAGAATTATCTGAGAGCAGACATTAAATGTATGTCAATAACAACATGAAATGGCTCAACTTACCATGGAAATAATCAAACCATATGTTTACTGAGCATTAAATATATATATATATATATATATTATAACCTGTTTCTTGATTGAACTTTCAAAAACCAAATGGGCACTTTCCCTAGTAAATATATTTACAAGTGGAAGCTTGTTGGCAAATACAAATTCTGCTATTGCAGACTTGACAAATTGGCCCTCTGCAGGTACGAGAAAGTGAGTCAGAAATAGCACATAGAAAACTTGAATGATGACCCAAAACACATTAAGTCACTAACCAAAATTACTCAATTTCTCAGCCTCCTTCTTAATCAGGACCATGGCAGGACGTTTAGCATTAGAGTCAATGTGGAAAATCTTTGCCACTTCAGGATTCACTGTCTGGTAGAAGTTAACATCATCTTCCAATCTTGCAGCAGCCGCAAGCTCATTACTCTCTGGGCCCTACAATTGGTTTCATGAAGCCATAATGCATATGTAAGAAGCTCCTAGTTTCTTAAAACATCTAGAAATTAAGGAAGATAAGATTGATAAATCCATGCAAGTGATGCCCTTTTAGTTTGAAATTTGGGTCTACTCATCACTCATCGAAAGTTGGGCACTTGATATAGGTACAGAACTTTCTGGAATTTGTCAATCTGAATTCAATCATCTCCCAGAAACTATAAACATTATTAAATGGTACGAAGACGTAGTTGATTAATCACATGTAATGTAAGGATGACTTAAAAAATAAAAATAAAAATCTACTTTCCAGGAATAGTAAGATTTAAATCATTGACAATAGAATGAATTGTGAAATAAACATTTCAAAAGTTCAAAAAGAGATGCAAAGGCGAACAAATGATCATGTCACATAGTCAAGCTCTGGATTTTCAAAGCAAATGCAAAGGCGAACAAATGATTATGTCACATAGTCAAGCTTTGGATTTTCAAAGCATATATGCCAGTGGATGGGAAACAAGGCAGCATATTAAAGAAAATCATTCACAAAAATACACGAGAAAAGAGTAACACAAGGGACACGAGATAAAACATACCACCAAAGAGTTCAGGTATCCGAGCACAACTTTACTTTCAGAAGTCAGTATCTTTTCCGCATCTTCCAATGTGGTTACGTTGTATAAACCAGGACCAATCTTCTTCTTAATCCAGTTCACTATGTCATCCCTGAATAGCAAATTACCATGTTCTTAGTGTCTAACTAGAGAGAGAGAGAGAGAGAGAATATGTCGCATCAAAGTCCCAAATCTCATTTCCTTGCATTTTCCAGGCAGCCAAACAGAAATTGATAAACATATAACAACGGTAGATGAACGCTTACTTGGTCCTCTGGCCAGGATAAGGCTTATGATCACCATCAACAAAGAAATAAACAGTAGGAAACCCTTGCACGTCATATTTCTGAGAAAGCTCACTCTCCTCCGTCGCATCAACCTTGGCCAAAACAACATCCTGGCCCTTCAAAGCCGTGGCTGCGGCAGCATACTCAGGCGCCAATGACTGACAGTGACCACACCACGGAGCGTAAAACTCCACCATCACAAACTTATTCTTCTCAATAAACTCGCTGAAATTCCCCTCCTTCAAGACGACAACGTCCTTCTCATCAACCCCAGACTCCTTAAATCCCTCGTAACTTGCATCCGATTCGTCAAAATCGGACAAGTTCTCAAAATCATCGTCTTCCTCGGCGCCTCCATTGTCGAATTGATCCGGATCTGAGTAATGGCTCGTAGCGTCGCTTTTCTCCTCAGGCTCTTCCAGGAAACTGAGATCTTCGTCGTCGTCGTCGAAGTTCTTGGCCAGCGAGCCTTTGCAGAGGAATGAATTCGAGAAGAGAAGGAGAGCGGAAAGTGAGAGAACGAGAAGGAATCGAGTCGCCATTGCAAATTGGAAGAAGGTGAGTGGTGACTGAGAGAGGGATCTGGGCTTGTTGAGCTGCAGAAGTTAATAGTCAGAGCAAGGAAAGTCAAGTGTTCAAATACGACGCCGCTTATTAATTTCAAAGTAAGGCTAACAATGATTTCGCCGCTATTTTTTGCATTTAAATTGTGACCTAAGATCTAAAATTAATAGATAATAATATTTTTGTAAAAAAAAAAATATTTTATTTTATTTTTATTTTTCTAAATTTTTCCATCACCTGTTAAATTGCCTTTTGCGTTGCTAGTAACGGAAAAGGCCAATTCTGCCACGTGTCTTAGAGGGAGTTTTTTTTTTTTTGTTTTGTTTTTTTTAAATACCATTTTTCAATTCTGAGGGAAAAAAGTGATAGCCTGGGCCGTGGCCCAATGTGTAACCAACCACCTGCGCTGAATATAATTTCTGACTTTTTGGGCCAACCACTGAGGAGTCCAAGCCCAAAAACCGTTTCCCCCACACCCGAAAAAAAAAAGAGTGCGGGTAATAACGATTACAACAAAAAGACCCCAAAACAATATAATTCGAGAAGCAAAGAGGAGCGAGGCCAGCACCATGATTAGCGTTCTCGCTCAGGTAAAGGAAGAAATTAGGTTGTTCGAATTTCTCAGATTTTACATATTCACCTCTGAAATTCCCCTTTTGAAATGATAATCTCTATTCTCCTTATCAGGAGCGGCTTTTAGGGGCTGCGCTCGGAAGCGTCGTCACCGGAATCTTCATTTTCGAGCAACGAAAAAGCATTTACAGATCGATTTCTGAGAACAATCCTCATTATCTTCCTACTCAATCTCCGGTATGTTAATTAAATTTTTTTCAAAAAGAAGTTTCTCAGATTTGATTTTCTCTTTTGTAATTTTATTCCCGATTGTTTTTTTAAATTTTTTTTTATTTTATTTTATTTTATTTTTATTTTTTTTGTGGTTTGAATTTGCGTTTGGAACTTTGGAGTTAGTAAGATACATTATTGAACAAATGATGGAGAATTTATCAGGTCATATATGGTATGTATGTTTCACAATTACTTATCAGGCAACATCGGTAGTTAGGGAAATAAGATTTTGAGAAAGTTGGAGAAATATTTACTGAAAATAAAACGAGGCCTATTGTATTAGATTATCTAAGTTAATTTGTGGAATCTGTTGCATTTATTCTATTTCTGCTAAAAGAATATAGAGAATTTTTTTAGATTTTGCATGCATTTTGAGTCGATTTAGCAGGACATTAGTACAATATTTGGAAAACTGCAGTTTGGGTATATTGGAAATGGTGAGTCAGCTGGATAAAACTGGAGTTTGGGATAAAACGTTTGAAACAACGATTTGAGATGTTTTGAACTTTGGAAGATAGATGGAACAAGCAGAAATGTTAAACAGAAAACCATGCCAAAGCCAAACAGATGGCTTAGTAACATTTTAAGTTTCTATGCAGTCATTTTAGATCCTTATCACTTTTGCTCATGTTTCAATTTTTTCACTTTCCCTTGTTTTATATATTTGCTACTGACGGGTGGGGGATCCAAGTTCCAATAGAAAGAAATAATATCAGAAAGAAATAAAAAAATAATTCCAAACTTATTTGTTTCGAAATTGATACACAAGTAATATGTCCACATTGCTAGAACATAAAACTTTTGGGATAGCACTATTAGGTTCCCAAATTCCTGACAGGAGTTCTTCCTTCATAACTCTTCAAGGGGTTTTCAAACTGAAATTAGCGAGAACTATTTCGTACTGAATGTACAAATTGTTCACCTTTGGATCGAACTTCCTTACTTGCAATGTATATCATTGAATCTAAATGGTTTTGTGATGTTAACTTCTTCTACCAGGTGATTGAGCCCATATTCGGAAAGAAAGCTAGGGCAGAATTAGCCCACCTATGGAACAAATCGGTCAACCGGACATTTGGACCTGTGATTGAGGCTCTAAGTTCTCGTGGGTGGTAAAAGAAATTTCTTTTATTAATTTCACTATCCATGGTATGAATGTCACCATCGACATCATTTACACACTTCTGTTTTCTTTTACTTGTTTGTGAACCAGCAATTGCATGTTGTATTATGAATGTCTACATCTTTTTTTCCCATGGAGCTGGTTTCTCTATGCATCTCTTTTGTTGGCAATTTGGCATGTGCTACATTAATGATTGTGAATGAATGAATGACTGCATAAATTGAGAGAAGGAACGTGTGAAGGAAGAGGATAGAAAGATAGAAAATTCTTGCTTTATTGATAAAAATATTACATTATTGTTGTTTGAATTATATATGCTAATAAAATTGAAAGCTTGGAACAGAGTTTTCTATTTCTACATATACTTTCAAAAACGTGTAATAAATGACCCAAATGTCTGTCCAAATTTTCAAATTTCATTTTTACCATATAATTATCATCTTCGGTTTGATCAAAGGATTGAATTAGATATACCTCCCATAAATTTTCAAATAATTAGATTTAGTGCCTCCATGTTTTTTAAAGTTACATATCCCTTAAACTTATGGAAAAGAAAACAAAAACTAAATAGACAACTCTCCATTAAGTAAATTATACATTAAACTTCTACTTTTCATTTTACTACTCCCAAGTCCCAACTGATCAACTTTTTAATAAATATAGTTAAAATGGAAACCAGGAAAAAAAAAAAGAAAAAGGGGTTAATAGTTGGTGTTCATAAAAAGTAAAGCCATATTTAAGGGGTTAAATCTAGTTGTTTAAAAGTTGCGGAATGATAAGTCAAGTTTACTCTTAATCAAACTCTAATTATGATGTTATATGCTCTTTTCCAAACATCAATAGATGATCTCTTTCAACTGAATATGATAATTTTTTTCTTTTTAATATATTGTTGGCCAAACACTATATTTCATGAAGTCTTAGAGCTCTACTGCATTGAAAGTGAAGGAAAAAAGGAAGAACTATACATAAGCATGAGGTGGTGATCATAATAGAGTAAATAGCCTGCAAACTAATCCAGAAATAAACTTTCAATACAGAACATATATAACACCAAACACTATTTTAAGCCTACTGATAACAATACGAATACATCAAACATCAGGCTTGACAGCACTAGCTCGGCTCATGTTAGCTTTCCGAGTGACAAAGGCATAATAAACACCCATTGCAGAAACCACAACAAATCCAACACCAAAAACAATACCCAAAACCCCGCTTGCTCCAATCTCCTTCTTGGTCTTAAAATATCTGCTTTCATGACCTTCACTAGAGTGAACTTGAGCAGCGATGGGCAATGGCGAGCAATTCGCTTCGCTACACGGGTCTTTGATATTTGGGTTTTGTTTGGTTGGATGGAAAAAATCATAGGCAGAGGGAGAAAATGCCATGGGAGATTCTTTAGCTAAGCCGTGAGGGGCTCTGTCTTGAGCTTTGGAAATGGAGAGAAAGGAAAGAAGGATGGTGATTATGAAGAGTTGGGAAGAGAGTGATGTAGAAGTCATGCTGGTTTTGGGAAGTTGATTCAATGAGAGAGAGAAGAGAAAGAGAAGTTGTTTGAGGCTAAATGAAAAAAAAGAAAGAAGTCATGTTCTAGGTTTTTATAAGGTGTGTTTGGGAAGTGGTTGTTCCTTGGCTTTGAATATTAGGGAAGAGAAAAGAATAGGGAACATAATCATATGGATGGTTCTTACTCTCCCGTTCTTGGTCTAGAAATACCTCAAACTTACTAAATTGCCCTTATAGGGGTCAACCAAATGCTGGATTTGGAAAACTTTTTTTTTTTTTGGTTCAAGTTCATGTCTTGTATGTAGTTAACAACCTATGTGAAAACCTTAGACAATATCAAATGAGGTCGGAAACGTTTAAATCTTAGATCGAAGTCTTAAACAAATATGTACATGATGGGAAGTAAACTTGTTAAAAGGGTATAAGTGTCATTCACTCTTTTTATTAATGTTTTTTCTTCTTTGAAGTTGGTTGGAAACTTATGTTCCCTAATTGGAGTGCCTTCCAAACCAAACATGTTTTGTTCCACTTGATTTCCCCCAAAATACATTAAAAAAAAAAAAACTATGGATAGAGAATAATGAATGATATGATGATGAAATGTTCATCATTATCAATATACATCATGAGGGCTGGTTTTTAGACAGATCAAGTAATTAACTTCTTGTTCTGCATATGAATTGATTGCATTTTATGAATGCGAGTCCAAAATGAAGTTAAAATGCTCTCAAGTTCATCTACAAACGTTTTACCCATGTTTAAAAATAACAAATTGTACCGAAATTAAATTATATCGAATATTTCTTTCAATCATTCATTAAAAAAATATATATATATTAAGATTTTGCAGTAAGAAATGAATTTATTGAAGTGATTATGAACTTCACAGTACTAAGGCCAAATTTTTAGTATAATCACAATCTTAAGCAAAGATAAGTGGGAAAAAAAAAAGAGCATTATTTTATGGGATAGGCAAGAAGTGGGTTTTTATTATTATTATTAATTTTTTTTTTTTTTTTGCTTGACTTAGAAGATGAGCAATGTGAGGAAATTATAGCGAGCAAGGGCTCTGGTCATAATTGCATCGCATGCATTAACTAAATCAATACAACCCCCCACTCAAAAGGGGGGCACTCTTATTTTAATACCTCCTCCCTCCATGCTTCTACTTTTTCTCATGCATCTCTCTCTCCTCTCTGTCTGTCTGTCAGAAGAGGCCCATTTAACATGGGCACGAGATTCTCATTGGGCCTCTGAATTAATGGGCCACATGAAAGTTTCACATGTTTCGTCAATTTTCACCTCTTCTGTCATAACTAACACCTGCCTTTAAGAAGAGACAGTGAATGCCCTCAGGCCTCAACAAATGGGGAGAAATGAAACTATGATTGGGCCGATAAGAGTATCATGGCCCAATTAGGAAAGTTTGGGCCGAGAGAGAGATTGTCTATATAGAAAAATACTAAAAATTGAGAAAATAAATTTAAATGGCATAAATTTCGGACATTCCTTTGAAATGCTATTTAGAGTGTCGTAGAGAAAGCTAGTGATGATCCGAATCTACTATTAAATATATTCCCTTTTTGTTCGAAGCAAAATATGATCAAACTAGTGATATTCTCATTTCTTACAATACAAGTAAGTAATTACCGTCTTTTCTGTTCTTTTTTGTAGGTGTGTGCTGCTACCCACCAAAGATGGGAACGTTGCTCCCTACTTTTACTGTGCAAATCTGTAATTCATTTTAGGATTTTTGGTATCATTATAAGTAATTTCCTTCTTACTCTCAATTTTTATAATTTAAATTTTTTTAATCTTAAAAAATAATAATAAATTAAATTTATTGTAATTATATATTTTTTAGAATAAAAAATAATATGTAAATTAAATTTTGATAAATTTTAGATAAAATATAATAAATAAATAATTTTATTTTATTTAAAATATATCTAAATTTAAACGATGAGATGTTATAATAGATACAGTACCTTTTGAGACTATTAACTACTATCGATGGTCTCTATCATGGCTTCACCGACCAAAATGCAAACAAACAGTAAACAGAATGGAATATGAAATTATAGACAGGATTGACACATCAAAAACTAGTACACAAACATCTCCTTACCCCACACTCTCTATTCTCTATACCCAAAAAAAAACCCACTACAAAAATTAATAATAACAACAAGATAAGGTGGATCACTAGTTTGTTTATTTATTTATTTATTTATTTATTTATTTATTTATTTATTTATTTATTTATTTATTTATTTATTTATTTATTTATTTATTTATTTTCCTCTAATAATATAAATTTTGAAAGAGAAATAGAGAGGTGAGACAGACACTCACTGACTGACCTTTATGTAAAAGCAAAGGGGGAATGAATCCCAAGCTGTCTCGAACCTTACTATGTTCTCCTTCTTCTTCTTCTCGCTTCCGTTTTTGTTTTGTCTTTTAAAATTGTCTTTTTTGACAAAAAAAGCATCATGCACTTTTGAAAGTTGAAAATACAAATAAAAAATATTTCAAAGTAAATAAATATTATAATGATAATTATAAAAATACAAATTAGTTTATAATAATATTTTTATTTTTATTTTTATTTTATTATAGAGATTTAAGATTTTTTAAATAACTATCTAATTATAATATGACTAATCTCATATTTCATTATTCGGCTATTGCGGATGCCTAAAGTTGAAAACTTTTACTCCTTTCAAGTTGCTAGGCATGATAATTAAGCATATGACACATAGGACATGTTTTAATGTGGGCTCACCATAACTATTATACAAAACAACCACCACCACAAAACCCACCTCATCCTACATCTCTTTATAATTAGGCTGTCACTTTCTAGCTTTCATGTTCATATATATATATATATATATATATAAGAATAATGTTTTTATAAACTCATTGAGGATAAGGATAAGGATATCATCATACACGCAATAAGACAACACTTAATTTGTAATGATAATATTTTGTATATTGTAATTAGAGTCAAAGTTTGAGATTATTGCTACTAAGGCTACCAACTAAGTTAGCATTATCTTCTTCTCTTCGTAGCAAAAGACAGAGAGACATGAAGAAGTTAAAAGTAGGCCTAGTTTGCCGAGACCCATGTGCCATTGTCTCAATCCAATGCATATTCTTCTTCTCCCTATGACTCATGCATTTGTAGTAGAATAATAATGATAAATAATTTATAATAAAAAATAAAAAAAAAACCATTTTCCCACATAATATATGATCAGGTGACGATTAAAAGCTTGTTATAAATTATAAACATCATTTTTGTCATTTTTATACGTGCATGTAAAATATCATTTGAAGAGAGAAAACAACAGAGTCTAATGATGCTTCACTAATCTTGAAAAGTGAAGGAAACAACAACAAACATAATTGAATTCATCCCACAAGAAAGATGATGAGCAACAAAATGATAAGGAAAAAAGACAAGACCACCCGTTTAGATACACAGCCAAAAGCAACAAACAAGCAAAGATTGGGGGGGGAAGGAGGTTTTATACAAAACTAAGGCTTTTTTTTTTTTTTTTTTTTAATCTACAACTTTTGATTCCATAGCCCTATAATCAAAGAAGGTGGCCCCACTCTCTTGTTGTTACATGCATATAGTTATTATTGTTCTGAAATAGGGGAATGGAAACACACAATTTTCTTCATTTCTTGAGCAATATATATACTTCATCAATCAAGCATTGCTCCTGAAAGACCCAAGTGCCTTAATTGCTCCTGCTCTCAATATGTATTGGTGATAGATTGCAGCTATTGCTGCTCCAATAAATGGCCCCACCCAAAATATCCACTGCCAATCACACACCACAACAGTAAACCATATAAGAACTGGGTCCCACATATATATACATACATATAGACAACAATTTAAATATATATATATATATACACATACTTGATCATCCCAAGCCTTCTCTTTGTTGTAAATCACAGCAGCTCCAAAGCTTCTGGCAGGGTTGATTCCAGTCCCAGTGATTGGGATTGTAGCCAAGTGAACTATGAAAACAGCAAATCCAATAGGAAGTGGGGCCAACACCTTTTATTATTAAAAAAAAAAAAACAAATAAAATTAGTTATTCAAATAATTATGTAAAAGAAAAAAAAAACAATTGGAGGGAGGGGGGCTTAGGTGCATACGGGAACATGGGAGTCTCGTGCATTCCTCTTAGGATCAGTGGCTGAGAAGACGGTGTAGACAAGAACAAAGGTTCCGATTATCTCAGCCCCTAATCCAGTTCCCTTGTTGTATCCAGGCGATAGCTCGTTGGCCCCACCTCCGTACCGGTCAAAGTACGACTTCTGGAACGCCTTGACCAATCCCACGCCCGAGATAGCACCTAAACACTGTGCTACTATGTACAAGATCGCACGGATGAGTGACACCTTGCGTGCTATAAATAGCCCGACCGTCACAGCCGGGTTAATATGCCCTCCTACAACAATTACATTTTCGTGACTTCGTCAAGTAATAATTAATTACAGTTCTTCTGCTAAGTCGTTTTAAAAAAAGGAAAAAGATTACATGAGACGACGTGCCGTACCAGAAATACCGGCGGTGCAGTAAACGAGGACAAATATCATGCCGCCAAAGGCCCATGCAATTCCAAGGATCCCGACTCCGGCGCAAGGATCGTTCGTCGAAGTAGTCTGACTTTTGTAACCAATAACGGTCAAAACGGTTATGTAAAGGAACAAAAGCGTCGCTATAAACTCTGCTATCAGAGCCCTGTAAAACGACCACTTCGTCAGCTCCTCCGCGTCGAAGAGCGGCGCCGGGGGCGGGTCCTGGTAGTCCTTCGCCACGTACTCGGTTTGCTCCGTCACCTCTATGTCTTTCACCATAACTAAGGTCAGAAGGTGTGTTCTTCGAAGTAACACCCAAGTTAGAGAGAGAGAGAGAGGATTATCTGGGTTTGTGTTGGATGACTGGGATTGGTGATTATTAATGTGGGGTATTTATTGAGAGAGAAATGGAGAGTGCTAGAAGCTTTTAGAACTCATCAGTGTCAGTGTGATTACTGATTAATAATAATTAAGTGATAAATTTTATTTATTTATTTTCTGGGTTCAATTTATTTTTAGCCGCCCAATGAGCTTGATTTCGCTTGCACTGGGCCCACCTTACCTTCCAACGGCTCCGGATTGATGTTCACTTTCCCTCTCTTTTTTCTCTCTCTCTTTCCAACGGATATTATTTTATTTATAACTTTATTGGATTGATATCATATGGGAAATGGAATCAACGGCTCTAAAAATATTAGTACGAAGTGTGTTTAAGGTTCCATATAGATATTATTGATACATTCTAAATATTTGACACTCGTTGGAAAGATGAATGGTCACGTTTTGAATTAAATGTAAATTTGTTATATTTAAAATTGATTAATTTAAGTTAATTTAATTAATTTAATTACTTAATGGTAAATTAATTTTAATAATGTATTAATTGATTTCAGTTAATTAAATACAATTTAAATCAAATTAATTTAAATTAATTATAAGAATAATTGTAATAAATAGAGAAATTATTTGGAATAATGACATTTGCATATAGATTAATTAAGATGCGATCTCAAATGTTCGGAGAAAAAGATAAAATTTCCACCACCCACAAATGAGAGTTTCAACCAAAACCTAAGAAGAAAATAGATGCTCGGCCGAAATTGATAAAAGATGAAGGAGTTTCGGCCAAAATTTATCAAATGCGATTTGAAATGCTTGTCCAAATAACTATTTCCAAAAAGCGGTAAAGAGTTTAACGTTGGTATCGTATACAAAAGTGGCCAAATTTTATGAAGAGAGAGGGGAAGAAGTGGTCAAAATTCTAGAGAGAAATTGCGAAGTGGGGGGTGAGGGTTTGTTTTAATGAATCTAAACTTCATGTCAATTGAATTTGATATGAAATTCAATCAAATAACAACCCACTAAAAAGGAGTTGATATCCACGAAATAGAGAAGTAGTGCCTATAAATGGGAGAGTGACATCGATTTTGAGATAATTATAACTATGTCATTAACTCATTTGCCTATAAAATATAAGGTTTTGATGAAGACAAAAGGACATATTTTCAATAATAAAATATAAGGTTTTGAGTAACACTTGTAATTTTCTCTACGCTCCGACGATATTATTCAACTCTAGCATTTGTCTTTTTCTTTTGAGAAAATATATATATAATTCTTTAAGATTCATTTTTATGAACAATGATTAGAATGTCAGATTATTTTCCAAACGAAAGTATCAATCCGTCATTCATGGATTAAATGTCTTTTTCTCTTTTTTATTTATTCTTTTAATTTATCGCATTTTAAAAATGGCTATGATGTAAATTTTATTTTATATCATAATATAAATATCGTAGTTAATTTCAATATTTATCACAATTTTCTTAAATTTATTGCTATTTAATGATTTTTTTAGTTAATAGTCTTTTATTTATTTTAAATATTTATTATTTTGATGTTTTATTTACAAAATTAATTCTCATTTATTTGTAATTTTTAATTCAATCTACTCGTTAATAAATAAATTTAAAATATATATAATATAAATTAATCTCAAATCTCTCATATATTTATTATAAATTTAATTTTTTAAATAAAATAATAATATATTTAATATACTCATTTAAATTCTTAATCGAGACCATTTGTTATAATAATTTATTTTTTTATATATTTATTAATCAAATAATTAAAACCTTATAATTTTCAAAATTATGATCAATGATTATAAGACGGATAGATTTTCCTAAGGATTACAATGTAAATCTTTATCCTAAGGATTAGAATATATAAACGTAAGAGAAAATAATTTATCAACTTCAGACTCTTAAGCAATGGTCCAATGGATGGCAGCTGCCTGGCTGGGAAAAGGAACACTAATTGAATTAGATTAAAAAAAAAAAAATAATAATAATAATAATTGAAAATAAAATGAATAATTGGTGTTGTTGTGACGAATGGATGGATGGGATGACTTTGACAGGTGGTAGGATGGATGTACTCAGATCCCTAATTATTTAACATTTTCTTAAACGTTCTTGTAATTATGGTTAGCACAATCTTTACAATTATTACTCTCTCCCCATTATACTTTCATCCTTATACGTTTTGAATATTACAAATTAGTCCTCTATTTAAAAAAAAATATTATATAAATCGGATTTTAATGGAATAATTTAAAATAAATTAACCCAAAAATATATTATTTATAGTGGTAAGAATTTATACGGACTTAGGTCCATAATTTTTGTTGGATTTAGGGAAGAATTAGTTTTATAAAAATATATCTTATAAATATTATTATAATTAAATATAGTCCATAAATCAAATAATAAATCAACTTTATATAAATATTTTTCAAGAATTTTCTCTTTTTATTACTTGTTTTTACAGGATAAAGTGAAATAATATAATAATAATAAATATTAAAATAAATAAATAAAAACAGGGGAAGGGGCGGGCCCACAGTCCACTTCCAGGAGTGCAAGATGATATTGTGTCCAATGTCCATAAACACTCTCTTTCAGTCTTCACTTTCGTAATGTGTATAAGAAATAGAAGAAAAACGCAAAAATTGTGGTGCTCTCAGCTCTGTGCTCGCTGCTGAATTGTGGTGCCAATTTTAGCTTGTGGCTTGCAATGAGACACGTGTCGTGACGTTATATATTGTGAATACTTGTAAATATATAGATTTATTTAATTTTTTAGACACGTAAGACTGAGGATGACTAGTCATTGGTCGGTGGTTCCTTCCTAACTTCTAATTGAATTTTTAGACACGTGACTTTATATGATGTGCACCCCAACCTCGGCTTACCTGCTAGAACAAGCCAAGAAAAGAGAGATACATGATATGGAGTTCAAGTAAGGAGGCCGAAAGAGAGCCCATATAAAGAAGAGACATACGGCCCAATATATCGATTAGGTTTTTTCTGGGCCAAATCTCTTGATTAGGTAGGTTCATTTAGGTCCCTGTGTTTTTTATATTGGGACAAAAAAAAATATAAAATGTTTAAAAAGAGCCTATCTAAAAAGGCTCGTGCATTCTTTCAAATATTCCAATCCTTTTTACTGTTTTTTACTAATGGTAGAATGACGTGGTATACCGAATATAATATATTATATCATTTTTTTATTTTATAAAAACCTAATAATTTATTAATCCTCCCCCTCCACTTATTTTTTTTTCATTTTTCTTCCCATATTAATTTATTTTCTACTATTTCAACCCTAAATAATAAAATAATGTCATTCATATCTTAACAACCAATTATTACACTTAATCTTTTCTATTGTACAATCAATAATAGATCCGTTTGCATTAATTAGTACTTAATTACAGATCAGTCATAATCATCATATCATATCGTAAGTAAGGATTAAATAAGAACGAGATCAGTATTTGTTCACACACTATTACCTCATCTAACCCCTATCCATGCACGTACGAATTACGTTCTTCGATGCAAACATCTCGATTTTGAAAATTTGAAATACTAAGAATCTAACCCTAGATTCCAGTGCGGATTATTATTAGTTATCTATTATTATTATTATTATTTATCTATTATTATTATTATTATTATTATTATTATTATTATTATTATTATTATTATTATTATTATTATCATCACTTTATTCTAAAGTTTCTAAAATCTGTTAAAACATATTTTAATATCACTTTTTTGCCTTAATAAATTTCCATAGAAAAAGAATAATACCTTATTTGATCCAATAATGAAGAGTAGAATATGAATTTCTTCCGACTTTTGACCCCACAAAACAAAAAAGAATAAAGCTAGTCTTGTTTAATTAAAACATCAGGAAATCCTGCTACTCCCAACATTGATTGATGATAACAGCAGACCCCCGAAAGAGCTTTCTAAATAATAATTGGTGCTCTGCTGGGAAGGAGGTGGTGATAATGGTGTTATCAATGACCCATCACACCCTTCCGACCACACTACCGCGGCACTGCTACTATTACATCCGACCCGAACCAACCGCTACTTCATCAACAAACAAAAATTAAAAAAATTAAAATTAGAGATGAAAATAAAATTAAAAAATAATTGGGGGCTGAAAAAAAGAGAAAAATTAATTAGAGGGGTGAAAAAAGTAAAAAAATTAAATTAAATTAAATTAAATTTATGACAAGTTGGGTGTAACGTTGCTGGTGGATTCACACTTCACAGTTAAATCAGTTATTCAGCCACTGGAAAAATAACGAAATGGATTATTAATTCTGGATGATTTTGGATGGTTCAAATTCATTTTGTAACCATACTTTAAATAGTGATGTGAGAGGAATAAGGATGGGGAGAGCCAGCTGGCAAGGAGGGGGGACGCTGTAGACTCTTAGAAGATAGAGGGACCCACTTCACGTGTGTTCACGCTGTTCATTATTTTGTGAAATAATAACATACACGTGGAATTTCGGACACGTGTCGATATCTTTAAATGTTATAGAGAGAGGACCACCCTTGTCGTGTATCTATCTATGTAGGTAGGTCAGGGAAGGAATGAACCCCTTCATATCTCCATGTCGCGACAAAATTTTGGAACTGGTTTCTTGTACGAGAGAAAATATCGGTTTACCCGAAACGCCGCTGCTCGAGCTTAGGATTGATCCGATACACGTGGCGTTCATCTACGGCGTTCGGTGCCTTGAAAGTTTGAAACAGTTACCCGCTACGGTTGGCCAACAATAGGAACAAAGGCCACTTTGATAACTACATGCAACTGCTCGTTTTATTGAATTATTATACATACATTACCTAATTTAACTCGACATTGTTACATGCATTTAGTAATTATTATTATTATTTTTTTTTTTTTACCAAAAGTTCTTAGTGTTATTGACTATATATTATTTTTAAGCTTTACATAATGAGAAAGAAGAGAGAGAAATGAAAATTGAGATAAAATTAGGTGCGAAAACTTGGGATGAAGAAATCTAGTCCCAAAAAAAGAAAAAGAAATATGATCCAAATTGGATAAAATTTATTAATTTAATGGATAAAAGGTTTTTATTGTATTTCTATTTAGATGAGTTCAATTAATAATAAAGGTGAGAAAAATAAAATATCGACGTTGAATACGTGATTGAGAGGTGATTTAATTAAAATTTTAAATTAAATATAAGTTGATTAATAATAATTAAATTAAATAATTAATATGACTAAATAAATATAAATTTTGATTAAACAATAATTAATTTTGACCGATCGAGAAATATTTAATTTGATTAAATTCGAGATAAAGGTTATTTTCTTATAAAAATAAAAATATCATAACGATTGGTGAGGTGATATGAAAATTATAATAGATTATCTGCATATGAATAACGTAATGTTCAATCTCGATCGTTTGGGGAAAATACTCTAAAACATGATAAAATTGACTAAATAGAGCGGAAAAGTCGAACAAGTCTATAAATGGTCAAATAAGGAATCAATTTTCCATAAAAATAGCTAAAAATAAGATTTCGACTAAAGTAAGAGGTTGGGCGAATTTTAAGTATGAAGTATCAAGTTTGGTTAGTCATAGAAAAGAATGACAAGTCGGTTTGAGTTATCACCGATCGAAAATTAAGCTTAGTCGAAAGTTGAACTACATTTCCCAAAAAGTGGAAGGGAAGTCGAGTCACTCTCAATTGAAAAGAGAATCTGGCTGAAATATAAGGGATGTGGGAGTGCTAGATGAAATTCAAGAGATTGAGGGAGAAATTGATTGCAATGAACTTAAACCAAAAATCGATCAGGAACTCAGTTACCCACCAACCCACCAAAAAGGTGGTGAGATTCACAAAGTGGGTAAGTAGAGCCATAATTAAGGAAGTATGATGTTGAAATCAACTTATTTACCAATTTGACATCAATAACTCATAATTTATGGTGAAAGCAAAAGTCATCACCGGCGATCAATAAAAAATCGAGCAACACTTATAATTTTTTCTATACTCCGGTAAAAATTCTCTCAAAGTTTTACACTATACTTATTATTATTTTTTATTCATTTAGGAATTATGTCTTTATTTAGATATGTTTTTTAAAATTATTAATTAGAGCATTGAGTTCTTACTTGAATAATAATATTAATCTATCAATCATGAATTAAATACTTTTATCTATTTTTTTGTTTATTTAACTTTTCATATGAATAAAGTTAATTTCTTATTGTATATTAAATATGTTATTTTTAATTCTATTATTTAATTGAAGTATTTTTTCCTTATTCATTTATAACTTTTATTTCCATTTTCTTTTATTATTATTTTATTTTATTAATATTAATCAATCCATTCGTAAATAGATATATCAATAAAAAAATTAAAATTAAAATTAAAATTAAATTATTTTCTATTAAAAATTAAAATAATTTCTTTAATATATATATTTTTTATTTTATTTTATTTTACGATATAAAAACCATTTTAAATTTTTTAATACACTTATATTTCGCATATTTTTAATATTTTTTGTCAAATATTAAATCTAATAAAGCAGGATCCGATATTTAAATTCCATTGATTTTATGTGATTTTCAAAGGCGGATTGTTCCAACGTCAAAAAGGGAGAGAAAGCCTTATCCATTTTACAACCTAAACTTTATAAAAGCATCGCAAAATCCTCATTTCAGAAGCCAAAAGCAAACCATCATTTTTAGAGAGAGAGAGAGACAGAGAGAGAGAGAGAGCGCTTAACCACTCAGAGAAAAGAGAAAAAAAAAAAATTCTTGATGGTTCTCTAATGGCGACAAGTAAAAGCTACTTCGATCGCTCAAACTACCGATTCCTCGCCGGCGACCACAGCCCCGCTAACACTTCGGACACGGCCGCATTCGAACTCAGCGAGTCTGAAATCTTCAACTCAGGCCACCGATCGAACTCGCCAGATCAGTTCCGAAAACTCGCACCGACTAGTTACATGTCGAAGAAGCCTTCGTCGAAGAGATCGGACGCTGATGATCGGACGGTGGGTACTCCGGCTTCGCTACCGGTCAACATCCCGGACTGGTCGAAGATCTTGAGGGACAGAGATAGCCGGAGGAACAACAGCTTCGACGACGACGACGACGTGAACGACGAGGATGACAGCGGCGAGGGAGGAGGTCGGGTCCCACCGCACGAGTTCTTGGCGAGACAGATGGCGAGGACGAGGATCGCTTCTTTTTCGGTGCATGAAGGAATTGGGAGAACTCTGAAAGGGAGGGATCTCAGTAGGGTCCGAAATGCTATCTGGGAAAAAATGGGGTTCCAGGATTAAATATTTCAGAAGAACAGGGACTAACCGCAAAAATTTTAAATAAACTGAAAAAAGAAGGAAATGAAAAATCGGCATATTCATCAGGATAATAATTTTGTAGTTTTGTTCCTCCAGAGGGGTATAATCGACTTTCACATTTTTTTGTTTCTTTTTGTAAACCCCTGCCTTTTTTTTGGGCCTATTAGCGCGTCAGTGATTCTAACTCTAGAGTTGTTGAAGAAATTCTTGAGTAAGTGGCACTTACCGTTCACTAATTTGCCAGCTGTAGTCTATTAAATCAAAAGTTGCCACGTAATTAAAAATTGACCTACATGCTGACTGGACTGATCCTTCTCTTACGCTAGCCTGAAAATTGGAGGGCTTGAACCAAAAAAAAAATCCTAATAATCCAAGAGTGAAGAAAGAGAACTTCTCTCGGATGGTCTTCTTCATCGTGTTCTCTCATGATCTCTGATTTGGCAAGAATTTTTGTTATCTTTCTTCAAATCCTTTTGGGTTTTCTAGGTGAGTTTCTCCCTTTTGTGGGTTTTCTTCCCCTTTGTGATTTCTCTCAACTCCATAGACTTTGGAAATATAAGCTCCTAAAGTCACTTATTTGTTTCTTGGGAAAATCTGACCCAGCATATAAGGATTCAAAGTTCAATCAATACCTGTTCATATTGTTCAACCAGAGAAGAAGACAAACGGTGAGAAGTCCCTCGACAGGTTTTTAAAAGTAGAGATGGAAGTATTATCCAAAAATAAATAAAAAAAATAATACTTATTTCAATTCGAACTTACAATTGTACGACCCCATCAAAATATTAAAAATATCATCACGTTAATGTGATAAGAATAACATTTTTCTGTGTTCAGATATTGATAATATTACAAAACACAACGCCTGCAGTATACCCCTATCAACAAGATACAAAATCCACACCCACACAAACCCGACAAAAAACCCGTCAACCATTAATCTCCGACTTGCATGAATAGTGATGCTCTCTGCTACAGTTCTTTCTTCCCCAGAACATGCTCGAACAGCTCGTCCTTTCCAATTTCGGACCTTCCAATTTAGTCGGGTCCTTTCAAGCAAGAATTTTCAATCTTTATATGTTGGGTCAGATTTTCCCAAGAAACAAACAGAGGACTTCAGGAGGTTATATTTCCAAAGGCTATGGAGTTGAGAGAAAACTTGAACCCACAAAAGGTAAAATCTAGATTGCTTTATTTTCTTTTTTTTTCCTAAGTTCAATTTTAGTTGCTTCTCAATTTAGATTAGTTTTTTGTGTGGCCAAATCTAAATTAGTTTATACACTAATTTTTTTTAGTATGGTTTCATGTACATCACCCAATTTTCTTGCTGTTTAATATGATAATAATAAGTAAGAGAAAAAAAAAAAAAAAAAGGAGGAGAAGAAATAAGTTACATCAATTATTGGGCGGGTTAGAACAACCAAATAAAAACAAATGGTTTCATTTAATGACAACGACCCGTTTTGCAAAAAGAGTAGAAAAAGAAGAGAAAATGACGGACCATTTCTTTATACTTCTTAGTATTTTACTTTTACTTTTTTATTTTTATTTTTTGGGGGCCTTTTCTCTTCTTTTCGGTATGGTTAGATGTCATTTTCCCATTTTCAAAGCTTCCCTCTTTGACATCTTCGTCGTGAGGGGCACATTAATAGTTTTATTATTTCTGTCACTCTCATGGTTTTGTGATTTTACCACAAATGTTATTGCAAACTGAACTCTTATAAAATAAAACAATTAATATAATCGAATAAATATAAATTTTGATAGGATAATAATTAATTTTGATTGATCAAAAAATATTTAATTTGATTAAATTGGATTTAAAGATTGTATTCTCAAATAAATAAAATAATTATAAGAATTGATGAGATGATATAAAAATAATCATAAATCATCTGTATATGGATCACTTAAAATTCAATTTCGACCATTCGAAGAAAAGGTAAACCAACTCTGATCTACCATTAAATTTGACCAAAATGACCTCAAAACATGATGAAATCGACCAAATAGAGTGAGAAATTCGGCCAAGTTTATAAAATATCAAAAAAGGAATCAATTTTTCCTATATGGTGGCAAAAAATCCTCTTTTTCGTCTCATTTTCGGCCAAAGTAAGGGTTGACAGAATTTTGAGTATAAAGTATCAAGTTCGACCGGCCACAAAGAAGAAAGACAAGTCAGTTCAAGTTATTATTGGTCGAAAATCAAGCTCGGCCGAAAGTCGAACTACTTTTCTCAAAAAAGTGGAAAGGAAGTTAACACTCTCAATTTTAGCGAGAATCTAGCCAAAATACATGGGATGTGGGAGTGATTGCTTAAAATTCAAGGGATTGAGGGGAAAATTGGTTGCAATGAACCTATACCAAAAGTCGACCAAATTTGATCGGGAACTTAGTTAGCAAGAAACCCACTAGAAAGGTGGTGGAACCCACACAGTGGGTAAGTGACATCATAAAAAAAGAAAAAAGATGTCGAAGTCGATTTATTTATCGATTTACCATCGACAATTTTGCCTATAAATAGAAGACTTAGGTGAAGGCAAAAATCATCACACACGATCAATAAAAAGCCGATCAATACTTATAAATTCTCTCTACACTTTGAAAATTTATCTTAAAGTTCTACACTATACTTTTTTTTTTCGATTCGTCTAGGAATTATGTCTTTCCATAGATTTATTTTTCAGAATGAGCAATTAGAGCATCGGGTTCTTACCTAAGTGATAGTCTCGATCTATCGGTCATATATTGGACACATTCGTCTCTTTCTTGGTTAATTTAATTTTTCATTTATCGCTTTCATATGAATATAGTTAATTTAAAGTTAATTTCTTATAATAGATTAGATCTTTTTCTTTTAATTCAGTTATTTTATTAAAATATGATTTACTTATTCATTTATTTTCGTTTTTACCTTTAATTCTGCTTTTATTTGTTACCAATTTACTTTGTTAGCATTAGTTCAAGCTGCTCGTCAGTGGATACGTCGAAAAGAAAGTTGAACATAAATTAATTTTAATTATTTCGCCTAGTTAGAAGTCAAATTAATTTCTTTAGCATGTATTTCTTTTATTTTATTTCATTTTATAGTGTGAAAGCCACTTTAGCTTTCTAACACACCCGCATTTCTCGTATTTTTAATCACCTTTTGTTGAAAGTTAGATTCGACAAAGCTAGATCCTAGTATTTAAATTTTGTTAATTTTCTAGGATTTTTATGGTGGATTTTCCCGACGTTAACAAATAGCATGCTCGGTGTGAATTTTTACGAGTGAATTCTAATAACCTATCAAAGAATAATGGTGCGATTGTTGAGGTCGTCTCCACTGCCTCATCCGGTTGATAACCCTCATATTGTCCCAAATCAATGGAACTAATTGCTTCACTTCTGATGTCGCCTCCAGAGAATATCTAGAGGCAACCATAGGAAGAAGTCGGCTCAACACATGGTATAGTGTCAACCAAATTTCTATTCAGCCAGAGGCGTAATAATTCGACCCATCAGACTTACTAAAGACTCGATTGATTGATTGGCGTGAAGCAGTTGAAAGACAATCAAAGAATATAACAGTTTACTTTCTCATTCGTTTAGAATGGTTCGACTAATATCTAACACCGATAGAGCCAACCTACCCTCCATGATAATGGACTTGCTGTGGGGAGTATTTGTACGGCCAAATCCAACTACCCATGTTTGAGATCAACCATCTTTTCATGGGCATAAGTAGATCGACAATAGATTCTGATGGTAATCCCTTTCCCGCTGCCCGATCCTTCGCTACATAATCACCAACCCCAAGGACGACACTATTATCCTTTACTGGTGGATGGGTCGACATATCAATCAAGGTGGACACCGCCATCTTCACTGAGGGGATATGCCAACAAATTTCCCAATGACAAATTCTCAGTATCTTTGATACCTCAACTGCTATCTTTTCGCCTGGCTTTTGGGTCGACACTAGCTTCTTATACCGATATACAGCCTGAGAATCCTCCATTGGATGATGAGCCGCAAATCCCTCAACGACCTTTGGCTCTACCCGTGCAGTCGAGACCGACCGCCCCACCGATGATCAGTAAAGATTTAATATACATATTGTCCAAGAGAAGTTTAGCTTATTCGATGGACAATGACCACGACTGGTATATTATAAACCATACCCGAATGAAATTGATCAAGAGTCATTCTCTTATGGCTACTAGGTTCTCGATTTCAGCCATTTATCGGGCGAAGACCCAATCCAATTGATGGTTGAACACGTCGGCCGATTTACAATTTAATGTGGAAAGGCCGGTCCTAACAATTGACTCTAGCTTCGTCTTTTTTGTAAATTCTCTTACAAGGCTAGCTTTTGATTGGTATACACGCTTGCCTCCTGATTCCATCCGGGATTGGCGGGAGATGGAACAATATTTCCATACTCAATTTTATCGAATCCAACTAGAGGTGACAGTTGCCGATTTTTTATGCTTGTACCAACGAATGGGAGAATAAACTGATGCCTATCTAGCTTGGTTCAAGCAACAACTTAACCGATGTCACTTCACTCTTCCCAAACTCGCATTCGTAAGATTGGCCATTAACAGACTCAATATCAAATTTTAAAAGAAGTTCAAAGGGATGAAATTCTAGGATTTCTTTAAGCTTTCAATGAGAGCCTCTTGATATGAAGAGTTATTAAAAGAAGAAGCCCAATGGAGAAGTGCCTATATAGGCATCTGCAATCAAGAATCTACTTTTGAAGTTGGAGTAGCCGAGATGATCAGCGAAGATAAATCGACAGTTATATTGAACCTGAGCAAGTCGACCAGCCAAAATACCATCCAGTGGTACCCTATGATATGGACGAGGAATACTCCTTCGACCTCTCAAAGGCGAACGAGATATTCGATATTTTGCTTAAAAGTAAGAAGTTGAAAATACTTGCCAATCACAATCTACCTTTATCGACAAAGTATGAGGAAATGATTATTGCAAGTTCCACAATTCATACCATCATCAGATGAACGATTGTCTTACTTTCTTATAATGCCATCATCAGTGAAAGTGTTTGCCATCAACAACTTTACCTATAAATAGAATGTTTGAGTGAAAGCATAAATCATCACCGACGATCAACAAAAAATTGAGCAATACTCATAAATTCTCTCAACACTTCCGTAAAATTTCTCTCATAGTTCTACACCACACTTATCTTGTTTTGGTTCCTCCAGAAATTATGTCTCTCCCTAAATCCGTTTTTCAAAAATAGTAATTAGAGTACCAGATTCTTACATGAGTGATAGTCTCAATCTACTAGTCATGAATTGGACACCTTTCAGATATTTCTTTGGTCATTTAACTTTTCATCTGTCATTTCATTGGAGAGTTAATTTAAAGTTAATTTCTTATCATAGATTAAATCTATAATTTTTAATACCATCATTTTATTAATGTATTCTTTACTTATTCATTGATATCCCTCTTTTAACCTTTAATTCTGCTTCCATTTATTACCATTTTATTTTATTAGTATTAGTTCAATCTGCTCGTTAGCAAATACGTCAAAAACAAAGTCGTACCTAGATTAATTTTAATCATTTTACCTAGTTAGAAGTCATATAAATTTTCTTAGCATGTATTTATTTTATTTTATAGTGTGAAAGCCACTTTAACTTTCTAGAACACCCACATTTCTCGCATTCTTAAACTCATTTTATTGAAGGTTAGATCCAATAAAAGTCGATTTCGATATTTAAATTTCGTTAGTTTCAGAATTTTTGGAAACGAATTTTCCCGATGTAAATACTTCTTCTAAATATATATATATATATACATATATATCATTTGTCTCACTGTAAATGGTATAAAGATGTCTTCCTCCCAAACATGCATGAGTCTCAGACATGGGATATATCTTGGTAGTATAAAACATAGATGAAAGATCCTACCTTTGCAAAGAGGATCCATGCCTTTTATAAAACCTAAGCTAATAGAGAAAATAGACTTTGGTTCAAGAATATCCTCTTGAAAGAAATGCAGCAGTACTGGAAAAGTTTGTGAACCAGTATGTCGAAAAATTTGGACAAACTTATGAAGAGAAGGATTTTATCCATTTAGTACGCGCTAGTTGTCTAGTGCTCTCTAACTGTGTGAGACCGCTCGATTTCAATCTTATTCAGGACTCGCATTCCCAATAGCAGGAATTTACTTTTTGAAAATGAGCTTTTGTAAAAGTTAGTTTTTACTTTTTAGAAGATAAAGATTCTTATCTTCAGAGAGGTAAAATCTTATTTTTATTTCTCGATCCGGCAGTTTATTGAGAATCTCAAGCATGTCTCCCTCTTCTTGATTCAAAACATTAATATTTAGTCCATTCATAGCCATTAAAGTATTAATGCACAATACTATAGATATAATTTCTTTTTTACTATGAAATAGTTGTGTTGGACTCATTTTTAAACCCCCAAAGCAAAACATATAAATTATTGTTGCTAACCATGTTTTTGTTTGAGGATGCCTCTAAAGCCTAATTCTGAGGCATCAATCTCAACAATCTTAAATTCATGTGGATGGGCTAGGTTTAAATAGGGTAGAACTTTAGATTGCATTTTCAGTTTTTTAACTGCTTTGGTACATTCATCAGTCCAATTTGATGGATTTTTCTTAAGCCTCTTATACAAGGGCTTGTTATCCCTTACTAAATCTTTGTACAAGTCCGCAATGTAATTTAGACTTTTTAAAAACCTCTACAGTTGGGTTTTTTTTTTTTTTTTTTTTATTTAGGAATTTATTTGCGAATTCTATAGCTTGTTGTATGGGTACTATAGTACTTCGCTTGATGGTATGCAAAAGGAATCTAATTTATGTCTGGAAAAGTTTCATCCTTTTAGCATAAGTTGTACGGCCTACCTTTCTCATAACACTCAAGAATATTCCTAAGTGCTTAAAATGCTGTTCGATGGACTGAGAAAATACCAATACATCGTTAACCTAGACGATAATAAAATCTCCATAGGAGTTGAATATCTCATTCATGATACTCAGATGCAGCATTTTCAATCTGAATGGCGTGACGTTCCATTTATAATTTCTAGAGAGAATGATGAAGGCTTATATTTATCTTCTTCTTTGATACAAGGGCTTGTTATCCCTTACTAAATCTTTGTACAAGTCCGCAATGTAATTTAGACTTTTTAAAAACCTCTACAGTTGGGTTTTTTTTTTTTTATTTAGGAATTTATTTGCGAATTCTATAGCTTGTTGTATGGGTACTATAGTACTTCGCTTGATGGTATGCAAAAGGAATCTAATTTATGTCTGGAAAAGTTTCATCCTTTTTGCATAAGCTGTATAGCCTACCTTTCTCATAACACTCAAGAATATTCCTAAGTGCTTAAAATGCTGTTCGATGGACTGAGAAAAGACCAACACATCGTTAACCTAGACGATAATAAAATCTCCATAGGAGTTGAATATCTCATTCATGATACTCAGATGCATCATTTTCAATCTGAATGGCATGACGTTCCATTTATAATTTCTAGAGAGAATGATGAAGGCTTATATTTATCTTCTTCTTTGATACAAGGGCTTGTTATCCCTTACTAAATCTTTGTACAAGTCCGCAATGTAATTTAGACTTTTTAAAAACCTCTACAGTTGGGTTTTCTTTTTTTTTTATTTAGGAATTTATTTGCGAATTCTATAGCTTGTTGTATGGGTACTATAGTACTTCGCTTGATGGTATGCAAAAGGAATCTAATTTATGTCTGGAAAAGTTTCATCCTTTTTGCATAAGCTGTATAGCCTACCTTTCTCATAACACTCAAGAATATTCCTAAGTGCTTAAAATGCTGTTCGATGGACTGAGAAAAGACCAACACATCGTTAACCTAGACAATAAAATCTCCATAGGAGTTGAATATCTCATTCATGATACTCAGATGCATCATTTTCAATCTGAATGGCATGACGTTCCATTTATAATTTCTAGAGAGAATGATGAAGGCTTATATTTATCTTCTTATTTGATACAAGGGCTTGTTATCCCTTACTAAATCTTTGTACAAGTCCGCAATGTAATTTAGACTTTTTAAAAACCTCTACAGTTGGGTTTTCTTTTTTTTTTTATTTAGGAATTTATCTGCGAATTCTATAGCTTGTTGTATGGGTACTATAGTACTTCGCTTGATGGTATGCAAAAGGAATCTAATTTATGTCTGGAAAAGTTTCATCCTTTTTGCATAAGCTGTATAGCCTACCTTTCTCATAACACTCAAGAATATTCCTAAGTGCTTAAAATGCTGTTCGATGGACTGAGAAAAGACCAACACATCGTTAACCTAGACAATAAAATCTCCATAGGAGTTGAATATCTCATTCATGATATTTTGATACTTAGATGTAGCATTTTTTAATCTGAATGGCATGACGTTCCATTTATAATTTCTAGAGAGAACGATGAAGGCTTATATTAATCTTCTTCTTTGATATGAATTTGTCAGTATCTAGACTTCATATCGAACTTTGAATATATTCTGCATGCAAATAATTGATATAATAGATTCTTCTTATTTGGGATAAGATATCTTATTCCTCTCAAAGCTTGATTTAAAGGCTTGTAATTAATTACCAGCCTGGGCACTCCCCTTTTTAGTTTAGCTGCATTCTGCACATAAAAGATTGTGCAACTCCACAGGATAAAGCTTTTTCTTATGAACCCTTTGTTTAGAAAATCTTGGATCTCCTTTTTGCAATGGTTTAGTATGTCAGGGTTCATAATAATTGGGCAAGCCTTTGTTGGGATATTATTCTCATTGAAGGATGGCTCATAGGGGAGACCAACCACATGCTATTTTCTATCCCAAAATGCATTAGGGACATTAGCGTATATCTCTAACTGGAATCTCTTTTCCAATTCTTTAATTTTTTGTTTTAGCTAAAGAGATTCGAGTTTTTCTTGAATCCTTTTCAAATAAATTTCTTCTTGTAGGGAGAGCATAAATCTCTGTTTTCTTCCAACGTTTGCTTGTACTATATTAACCTCATCGTATTTAGGCTTCTTGGAAAACTTAAGTTTATGCCCTTGGACTTCTGCCACTATCCTTGATTAAATATCTTTTAGATGTGGTATAGCATATGCAAAAAGGGATTTTCTAGAATGACTCCATGAGACAGGTTCTTAACCATAATAAATGGCATTTAGTAGCAAATGTCATTGTTGTAAACAACTGCGTCATAAAGTTTATATTATATCAACAGCTTTGCACCATTTGTTGTGTTAAGAACTTTTGTCATTTTTGAAAAATGTCTAGAGGGGATCATTCCCTCATTGATATAATTCATGCCAGCCCTGAGTCTATTTGGGCTTTTATGTTTATGGTTTATTCCTTGTTGATTACAATAGTAACCGAAGAGTACCATTTTTGGTATATTACTCTTACAATAGAGTTTACTCTTTTCACATTTAGCTGCGATTGCAAGCTCGAAACTAGAAGTGCTATTAAAGTTCTTTAAATTGTCAATCGTCTTAAGATCAGACACTATGGCTTTTAAGCTATGAATTTCTTTTTTTCGCATGTTGATTTCATACTTCAAATCTTCAAGGCAGGATTCTTATCTTCCTTTTCCCATTTTAGCGTGCCTTCGCTGAATTTCCATAATAGAGTAACTCTGTACTCCTTCGATTTTTTCTTCTAAATTGCCCTTATTTTCACTATTTTCAGTCTTTATTAATGCCTTAATTAGCTTGATTTTCATTTCTCAATCTGGTAGATTATCGAGAATCTCAAGCATGTCTCCCTCTTCTTCAATCACAACATTAATACTGTGTCCATTTATGCCCATTAAAGCATTAATAGAACAGTTTTGAAAGACTCCTCCATAAGGACAGTTTTGCTCGCTATCTGAAGAGATGAAGGACTAAGAAGAAGATTCTCTATCTATTTGGAAAATTAATTTATCTTCTTTTTCTGATTCATTTAGAATGATGTGACACAAGGATTTCTTTAATAGCGCCAACTCTTTTATCTTAGTCTTCATTCTGTACTTATTTTGGTAATGGCATGACTTTCCACATTTATAACAGACAAAGATTTTATTTCCCTTTGAGGACTTGGCATCAAATTTTCTTGGAGTAAACTTCTTGGATATTCTTTTCCTTGAGAAATACTCTTATTTGCACTCTTTTTAGATATCATTAAGGTGTTAATTAGTTTGCTTTTCATTTCTCGATCTGGCAGATTATCAAGAATCTCAAGCGTATCTCTTTGTCTTCATTCATTTATAAGGGTTGAATCCCACCAACCTTTTAGTTGCCCAACAAAGCCACAAGTAATGGCATGTGCTATAGCAACATCTGAGACTCCCCTTTGATGAAGTCAATAGGCTTCTCCAAACATCATTATATGGGTAGCATGTTGCTAGATCTGATATTCTGACATTCCATTAATATTCTATTCACTAATTAATTTTCCATCAAAGGCAACTGGATCAAAATGTCATCCTTCCTCGTAGGTAGCATCTATCGGGGAAGGACGATGGTAGTAGGCTTTTGAGGTAAAGGGTTGTCCTTGCCTTTTCCATCCCACTTTAGCTGGGGGAAACTTAGAGACTTTCTCTGGCATAGATTTTATCTCAGGAATTTGTAGAATCTTCTTCAAGGGCTTGTACTTTGGATTCTTTTATTCTTAATTGTTTTAGCCTAGTTGCTAATTCCTCTATCATTTCAGAGGTCACCTTTTTAGACGACCAATTCATCTCAACTTTGGGAGGAGGTTTTGCAAAGGGAAAATCATTTACTGCTTTTTCCATCTTTTAGGGAAATTCTTTGTTGTTGTAGCGATGCTAATAGTAGTTTCAACTCTTGTCAATTTATCACCAAGAGTGTATAGACAAATTCGTGTATGCTACTTATCATGAGGGCGAAGGGCGGGTGAATCGCCTGTATATCTCTCTTAGATCATTTTGTTTTCCAAATCTTGTAGATGCTACTTATCATGAGACAGTAATTCTCTGATTGGTCTGGAGTTCCGTGCTATGCTGGTAACTCTTTTTTCCCTAGTTCTTGGCATATTTCCAACAAAAATTCTTCAATCTACTTAGGTTGAAGATAAACTAGACTCCTAAACGTAAATCCTTAAGGAAGTCAGACAAAGAAGTCAAACTCAAAGTGCTATATATATTATTTTATTTATTTTTATTTACCGCGAGGTATCCGATGTGCATGTTGGCCCGATAAACTTTATGTACAATGCTAGCCACTATGTATCGGTATTAAAGAGATGAGTGATGATTATCAATAAGCTATGGTGTATAAAACATTAAATCTTATGTCTTGATGACTCGAACAATCCCAAAGGAGTTGCTAATCTACTTAATTTTAGTGTCGGACGAATGTTTTAATTATGAAGTTTTAAATCACTATTTCTTAATTTACCCTTCTCTACGGATGTTTAATTTAAAATAATATATCTAATTAAAGTTTTAATGTATAAAATTAAATGTGGTTTAGTGTTTGTTAAAGATACATCCACTTGTCAAAAACAAGAAAGAAATGGCACTAAGATCACAAGAATCGGATAGTGCAATAAAAACTATATACCCCTACAATATCTATAGGTCTCAACTACTGTCGCCCACCACGAGTGCATAAATCAATACTCTATATAATGATATCGCCAAAACCAAACTTTACCCCCGATTTCAAGATGCCTCAAAAAGGTTTCCCCATTAAAGTGCTTCGCTGCTTTAGATATGCCTAAAAAATATTCTTACCTACATGAGAGTGATACTTAAGATCAGGTACGTTAAACAATTACCCATAGTAAATTGTCTAATTATACTTAAAAGTTTTCTGTTTATTGATAAGGCAAGTACGTTATTTGTAAACTATTTCTCTATAACTCTGACTAAATATTCATAAAGCACTCCTCCTTGACCGAATCGTAAAACATTTGTACTTTTGTTTTTAAACTTTCAATACATATTAAGATAGAAATTAAGAAATTAAAACGATTGTAAAACTATCCGTTCATAATATTCGTCAAATATTCAACATAATGTTGGAAATAAATGAAATAAGGGGTGAAATTTAAATTAATTTTGTAACTTTGGAAGTTACTTTTAAAATTAATAGGTCTTAAGGGGTGATGTAGTATTAAGATTGTTAAACATATTGCATTGTTGTTTACATATTGAGAATATAAACAAAATGAGTGAATATGCTATTAATGTACTACCATGAAATATAGTATTAAGATTATAGTTTCACTTCGTTTACATTTTAGTTACAATAATGAATTGGTAGAATATAGTAAACCGGAAATTGAGATCGATCATGTCTTTACATATTTAATCATATTAGTTGAAACATTGATGATGTAGTATTCCTTTGATTAATTATAATAATATTTAAATTAAATTCGTCACACTTTTTATAATTAATTATTATGATACTTAAATTAAATTCTTTTTACAATTAATTCGTATCGATTTTTAGAATTAATTAGTAACAATTACGGTTAATTATAATTTGATTATAATTTTGAAAGTAATTCATAACGATTTCGAAAAATTAATTCTTAAGAAGTTTGAAATTAATATAATGGTTGCAAATTAATTTGTAATTGCTTTCAAATTAATTTTAATGGTTTCAAATTAATTCTAAGGAGTTTGGAGTTAGTTGCAAGGAGTTTAGAATTTAATTGTAACCGTTTCAAATTAATTTAAAACTCATATTCAATTGTGTTTATCTAAATTGGAATTCTAAAGTAGTCAACCTTGTTTATGGAGCTTGTGATCCAATCGAGAGACCCTTGTGTTGTGGTTCTCCGCAAGAGTCATGAAGAAAAAAAAGAGAAATTCAATATATTGAATTTTGTATTGTTCAATCTGACTATCTTGAATTTTGTGAGATTCTTGATGGAAAAAACATCACAAGCTTAAGGATGATTAACATAATATCCAAGTAATTCATGTTATTGATGTTTGAAAATATTCTGACTTTTTGTGTTAAAATTATGTGATGAATGATTTGACTGATTCTTTATACAAAAAAAAAGGATCAAGGAGATATAAGTGTCTTTAGACCTTAAATGTAGGCAAAAGATGTAGATACCAAGAAACCTGTTTCTGAAAATCCTCTATACAAACGCTGATAGCTAGATCGACCATAAAATCTGAGCTTATTATCTTAAATAAATGTGGTGAAGAGGTTGAAGGAAATTCTTAGAGAATATTTCAAAGTAGTTGAAACCTATACTAGCAATTTACATACATTATGATAGTCAATTTCAAATGGAATGGCATATAGCAACAAGTATAATGATAAGTTTACATATATGTCAAAGACATTATACTATTAAACAACTACTATCAATTGGAGTTATATCTATTGATTATATAAAATTAAAAGATAAAATTGTGAATCCACTAACCAAAGGATTAAATAGAGAATTAGTTGAAAAGTCATCAAGAAGAATAGATAGAATAAAGCTCATGATAGAATAAGTTAATATAATGGAAATCCAACTTAGTTTATTGGAAATCCTTAGATCTAACTTTAAATAAATATAATGTAAAGACTTAACTATATCATTATGGGGGTTATCCTCTTTTCAATTCATATGATGGAACAGTGTTGCTTGGAAAATGAAGGATAAGTTTTGATTTAAATGATTCTTATGCATCTGAAAATCCGAGTGGAGTAATACAAGTTACTCTTATTTATGAAATCAACTACGTTAGAGAGAAGTGGGGCCGCTTCTAAGGGAATTGAATTGGGCTCAATTCTTGTCAAAATCTTGCATAACCGGGCAAAATGTTTAGGGCTAAAATAAACATATCATTGAGAACTCAACTGTATCAGTATGAGGTATTTTATCATTTACATAAACGACAAACAGTTCATGACAGTATTATGTCCGTCAAGCCAATTGGGTTGACCCGATGCATATCATTTATGATATACAATCTTATTTGTAAATATTAACGATATTATTATTTTTTTCAATAATAATAAAGGCATTCATCTATTTATCATATTTATTAATTATATTTGAATTAATTTCTTATTTTATATAAATACATATCATGATAAAGTACAGTGTCTTAATTTTAATATCTCGGAGACCATGATGAAGATCGTGCTTATTGAGACTTAAGTTACTTAAAACTTAAAGACACAAATTGTTTGTTATCATAGGATCTCAAGAATGAATATTGATGATCATGATAGACAATCACATAGTTCATCACCTAAGGTGGTTAGCGTTGGAAATCAACGGTTCGAAACCAGGCAGCGGAAGCAAACAATCGTTCTCAGTATATAAAAAAATATTTCTAAAAAGCATTTTAATGATTTTTTATATACATATTAATTAATCATGCATTTATACGAATCTGTCATACCTTCTCTGCGCGAATCGATCGTCGAAACTCATACCACGATCTTCCAGGTCAATTCTCAATATAATAGGATGTGTATAGGCCCGTAGAGATGACAAAGTTTTTCTTTTTCTTTTTCTCTCAGAAAAATCTCTACCGCAAAAAGCGCTGAAAAAATTCTCTTAATTAATTAAAATGAGATATATTTATAGAACTCCATTAGGTATCTTGATTAATTTAAACTTTTTAAATTAATTAAATTAATAATTCAAAGATGATTATCAAATGATATCTTTGATATGATTAAATATTTTCTAATCATATTTAAAATAGAATTTTATCTATTTTAAATTACAACATCACTTTAATGATATATTTGATAAGATCAAATTTTATTTAAAATAAAATTTTATTTATTTTAAACTATATTATCTTTTTGATGATACACTTGATTCAGTCAAACCTATTCAAATATTACTTAAAATAGAACCTCGTCTATTTTAAATCAAAAGCATGTATTATTTGAATTTTAAATCAAAAGCATATATTATTTGAATTTTAAATTAGTTTCTCAAACTAATCTTAATTTGACTTACCTAATCTTAATATTAAATTAATATATCATATCAATTTAATATTATATATAACATATTCAATTCAAAATCAAATATATTATTATTGAATTAATTAATTCCGAATTTCACATTTCAATACATCTTTTAATTAATTACCACTAATTATGTCATAATTATGAATTTACTCCAGAAAACTATTTTCTTGCAAATAAGTTTTTTTCAACCTTTGTCATTTTTACCCTATATAGTGTTTTATAGAGGTGACCTGGGAACCATTGATCTATAATTTCAAGCTCCAATAAATTAGATTACTAATCAAACTGTTTATTCTAATAAATTTAATTTATTAATCCAAATATTATTTCACGAAAAATATGAGATTGCACTCTTGCAATTCTATAACATATTTACTGAACAATCTCTAGTAGTCTATTAAAATAATTATTTCATGCATTCAATCCTTCAAAAATTGATTCATAATTAAAATTTATTAAAATTACCGTTTTACCCTTTTAATTATATATTTATCTTTAAATATCATTATTTACTAATGAACGGTTAAAATTTTTTTTATCTGAATTTCTGAAAATATATGTATAAATTATGCCAGAGTAATAAAAGGTAATAAATTTTTAATTATTATTTTATTTTCGTCATTTATAGTTACAGTAATTGCTTGGGTAAAATTTTCATATCAAAGTTAGCTTTATTTGGAAAATGATTCTATTAAGTAAAGGCCGAGGACAGTTTTGTTATCATGCGAATCATATAAGCAAGAGAGTAGACATCCCAATTATGCCACTAAAGGAACGAACTCGATTTATTACCTGAACTTGATGAGAAAGCGGGTTGAATACATATCCATAATTTGAAGGTTCTGACCGTTTGATCTGATTGTGAGGCCTAATGATGATGACAAGAATTAAGGACAGTAAGTTGACTATTAAAGTTGATCAAGGAGCGGATTCAATCCTTATTCTATTGTTCTTACTTATTTATATGCAGAAATATTAGTCATCTTTATGAATTTGATGGTTAAAATACATATTATGTTAAAATATATATTATATCAAAATTACTTAAATTAAATTCTTATTAATACGAAAACTCAGACAACTAATACATAAGCTATACAAGATACTTGAAAGACCGATAATTTTTTCTCTTACATAATATGTCAAAATCACTTTTAAACTGAGTTCTTTTACTTTTCATACACTGAGTTTAATTTCTTCATTCACAGACTAAGCTCCCTTCACATACTGAAATCTTTTACTTTTCCTAGACCAAGTTCAATTTGTTCATTCACATACCGAACTTCATTTTCAAACCGAGTTATTCATCTTTCTTCCCAAATCGAGTTCTTTATTTTCCTTCTTAGACCAATAACTTTTACTTTCCTCCAAAACTAAGATATAATTTAATATAATGTTTATCAATCTGGGTTTGGGTTTCCGGTCCAATCCGAATCTCGGTCTAAAAAGATAAAAACATGAGTGAGATCTCACATGTATGTCTAAGACCACAAACTGGCATGTAGGGAACTTAGACAAAAATATGTTTTTGTCTGGACCGAGAATTCGGTCTGGATAGGAAACCCGATCTGAGTTCCCAGCCTATAAATCGAATATCGGTTTCTAAATTTTAAATTCATGTTTCAGATTCAGATCGAATATCAGTATCTAAATTTTAGATTCAGATCGAGTGTCAATAACCATCTTCATTCGTCAATAGTTAGAGAAAATGAAAGAGAAGTTAGTCGCAACAGTGAAAAATATGACTCATAACTTGAACGTATTTTAGTCGACTTATATTTTTATTATTTTTTTATCACATGATATTTCTCTAATTTTAAATCAAACCAGAAAATTAAAATATTATTATAAAAATAAATATGAAAAAAAATAAATAAATATTCGATTCGCTATCAACTAAATGGCCCGTACTCTTAATTTGGGAGTCTAGTCCCTATCTCATTTAAAAGCGACGTGCTAATAATATGAAATTATAGTCATGATTGTGAGGCTGCGATCCCTTCTCATATCTTTACCTTTGATATGACAGAATTTTAGTGCCACTACAATTTTAGTTGGAAAGTGTATGTACATAATGAAAGAAATTTTCTCTCTTCTAAAAAATGTTAATTAGATTTATATCCCTATAAATTAATAATAATTATATTTATTTTACTTACCGTTAAACAATAAGACATCAACCCTTAAATAATACAAAACTAGATAACTTTCTCTTAGCCAAAATTTTTTACCATTGACCAAAAGTTGCAAGGATTATTGGGAATATTATACTACATTCCAAATATAAGTATTGAAAACTTTTTCTCTATATATATATATATATATATATTGATGCTAGGAAAATTAACCGAATCTTGAAAATTGTGATATACAGATTTAATACAAAAATACGAGCGAGCTAAAAGTTTAAATTAAAATTCACATTATAAAGATTACAAAAAATGAATAAAAAAAATTAATTTAACTTCTAAAAAAATAATTAAAATGATCGAGATTAATTTAAGTTTTATTTTTTTTCGACATATCTACTAAGAGATACAAAATTAAGAAACTATTATACTAGTCCAATGGAAATTAATAAATACGAAATTAGGGATTTAAAAGACGAACGAGTATTGATGTGCAAATTCTGTGAATTATTATTGCTTAGTCAGTAAGTCTTTCGATTGATGGAAAAATTTATCTTAAAATTCATATTTTCCTCTTTAAGCTTCTAAAAAATATATAATTTGATGGAAATACATTAGAACAAGTTAAAAAATTTATTCCCTTTGCAACTGACCCCTGACTTTGTCTAAAAATCCCTTGAATTAATCAACTTCCATCATTTTTTTTTACAGATGTTGACCCCTTCAATTTGATAAAATACCATTAGATTTGGATATAATTTCTTCTTATATTACTGGAAGACCTCTACACTAAGTAAAATATCTCCATATTTTACTGGTCCTAAAAAATATAAAAAAAATACCAAGGGGAGGCCGAATTCAATGTATATTTTAGCCTATTTAATTCTTTTTTTTTTGTGTGGAGATTTCCTTACTTTCTTTTTTAAAAAATTTCCATATCATTCGACCATCGCCAAAATAATAATTTTGGCATCAACAAATATCCATCTTTATCCCTCTTATTGAATAATATGAAAATGGAAGGATAAAGGCTATAGTGCCTCCATAAATGTGCCTCTAACAGTTACGGCCGAATATGCTTTACAAAACTATCTGAATAGGTTCTAAGATGAACTGCATGTTTTAAGGAGGCAGATAAGAATTTCTGGTTGATAGAGAACACATGAGGTGATATTTAGATATTCTCATTTTATAATGATTAGCCTCTTTTTCACTATTATTACTTCAGTAGACTTATATGACTTCTTGACTCCTTTGGATCGATTGAGGGCCCCATCCTTTATGACTTTTGCCACTTTTATTATTGGGTTGGCCTAATGGTCAATCCTTTAGTGAACTAGAAACCTAATGAAATTTATGATCGAAATGCCAAAAGCATACTTCCGTGAATTCATCCTCAGCTTGTGAAGATACATCTTATCCAATGTCTTCTTTAGATTGGTCAAGTGATCGGTAGCCTTAATAGGCTTCACTGCCATACCATCCACATAAACTTCCATGATAGTGTCGATTAAATCATGAAACATAATATTCCTAGCCCTTTGATAAGTTAAACTGACATTCTTCAATCTGAATGACATAACTACCAATTTGAAAACTCCTATTACACAGAGACATCGAAATGCAGTCTTATGAATGCCTTCTTTAGCTGATTGTATCTGGAGTGTCCATCCATGAATGACAAGAGTTCATGCCTGACTTCTCCATCAACTAGTAAATCGGCTACCGACATATAATATTCATCCTTAAGGATGGCTAGATTTAAGTTTTTGAAGTCTATACATATCATCCACTCGAAATACCTTAAAGTTCGGATAAAGTTGAATTTATGCAGTCATTCCAATTCTTCCTTCATTTTCAAGGTTACCTTGGTAGATATCCGCCGAGGTGGTTTACGAAAAAGTTTATAGCCGATCTTGATCAGTAATAATGCTCAACCAATGGTCGATCGAGTTCAAGCATTTCATGATAATCTCAAGTGAAACAATCAGAGTTAGTCTATAACAATTTTATCATTTCAGATTGTAAGAACAGAACGCTACTAATAAAAATCGGCCGATGATTTTTGGCCGATCTTAGATTTATATCTATTAAATGATCTTGTACATTAGCTATAAGATCATCTCATTAGCAGGAGTGAGGTCTAACTGATCCATGGTAAGGCCTTCATCTTGACAGCTGCTATGGCGGCCGCCGGGTCTGGCCGTTGGTGACCTATCATGGCATCTCTTCAATTCTTGGTTTGGCTGAATTTGGCTGAAACCATTTGAGTGCTAACACTTGTTTAGCCGAATCATCATTAGCGCATTCGGATGTTGAGGCAACTCCGACCGCTTTACCGTTTGCCTGGACCACTTTGATAGGGCCGATACGTTTGTCATACAAAGCGGTCTCTATTATGTGTGATGAAGCTGTAAAGGGTCTTGCTTTAGCTTTGACATTTTCAAAATAGTAGAGCTTAGTGTAAGGATGAAGGTATGCAAGAATAAGTATGAATCCAACCTTTCTCGAGAAGGGCATTGTAAGAGGACGGTTGTGTCAACCACAAAGAACACGGGTAATGATTATTTTCTCCCGACCATTATTTCCAACTGTTAAACACCTTGTACCTTTGACATACCACTGGAGAAGTTGCCGATGGTTACTTTAATTAGGATCAAGCCCTTGGATGACTTGTCAAGAACTTTCATCATAGAAGATGGTAGGATGTTGACCACTGCTCTATTATTGCCCCGGACGACCCTCATTTATTGGTATTTCTCGAGATTTGGTAATTTTTCAGTTCGAAAGTCAAATTTTTAGTAGGGATTTGGTGGGATTTTAAGAGGATTTATGGAAAAATAACCTAAACGGCTGGAATATCAGTCGATTGAGTTAGTTGAACAAATTATACTATCAGATTATTTAATATTTACTCACTTCATTAGCCAAAATCACTAAACAAAATACAAGAAAAATACTTTTTCTTCACGAAGGCCGTCGAAATAATGGCCAACAATTACAACAATAAAAAATAAAGAATGTTTTATTGGTGATAATGCTAAAATCGGTGATCTACAAAAAAAAAGTAACTATTTTTTTCCTATTATACTTAAATCAGTCTGAGATAATGATAAAACAAATAAAATTACTTTGAAGATATGCCTAAGGGCCATTTATGGACAAGGTAGCTAGGATTGAACCGAGGCTATGTCACATCGGATTGAGGGAGTTACAAATATCTGTTGTTGTCACCAGGATATCTTGATGGCGTTGGGTGATTGACTTGTCCATCGCCATAGCCTTTACCTTTTTATGGGCTTGGTGAATCAAGTCATACCTCGTGCTCTAGAATTCTTAGAGTAATAGCCTGACATTGGATTTCCTACCCCAAGATGTGTAAGGCAAGCTTCCAGTTCTGTCACTTGAGCCGAGAACTTGGTTTACAAGTTCAGATAATGTGCCTAGGCGTCCTTCACCGTAGACATTTTTTGATCTAACTCTTTCAAAGCTTAATCATAATGGGTCAGGTACTCTCCCACCTCTACCATTGCTTTAGATTAATCTTGATACTGGTTGATCAGTTGGTTCATTTAATCATAGATCCTCTTGAACCAAACCCTCACTTGATCAGTCACCTCGTCTGAATGAATTATGTTATCAAGCACAGTCAAAACTTCCTCAAGACTTGGATCTATGTGTGCGAAAGCCATGTCTTGAAGAAAGAAAGCTTAGAGTCTTATATAGAACCATTTTCATTTAAATTATACGAATGCGTGGTGTTCTAAAAATTAATCGATCTATACTTGAATGTAATGTTGTATGCAAGCATCCCAAAAGTAAAATACTTTGAAAGAACGGTAATTTAAATTGCGATAGTATAAATTACGGGTAAATTAAAGATGATAAAATAAAATGTAATAAAATAAAATTCATGTATATTAAGTGCAAGATAAATAAAGTGTGTATTAAATTAAAAGTAATGTAAAGTAACTTGCAGAATTTAAATGAGCATTAAACTAAAGAGCATAAGAAGCACTAAATTAAAGACGTAAATCAAATGAGATATTGTATTAAAATAATGACAATGTACCATAATGGAAATGGATATGACTTTATTATAGGGCGAAAGGAGTAGTGCATAATGCTTAACAAATTACAATGGATTTGGATATTAAATCTATTAAGCGACGAATGAAGCAACGACTAATAAGCTATTTGTGGATGGTGGGTGTTTCTAATATCACAAATACTCGATGAATCATCTAAGTGGAGTGCCTATGGAGCAATTAAAAATTCATCACAGGATTGCTCCAAGGCTTTGGACCAATAAGGTAGCATTGCACCTTTAGGGCGGCTTTGATGGTTGTTGTTATGTTATTATGTGTCATGGTTATATATGGGTTGTTGTTGTGTGATTTTAGCCTTGGCGGAGCCTCATATTTATAAGCACGAGATGACTTTGGTAGCAAGCAACTTGGATTTCTCTCTAGTTCTGATTTTACTATCCGGCCTTTAAAAAACTTCTTCTTTGCTGTTGAATCCCTTGAATTAGTAAACCAAAACTTTTCCTTTGCGAATATACCGTTGAATTTGCTTCAAAACCCTTGAAATCGATTAAAGGTCTCTCCTCATTTATGAGTCATTCCTTAAATTTTGTGAAAAATCCTTGGACTTAGTGAAAGATTACTCTGACTTTTATAGAAATAGCCTCGAAATCATCAAAATATGACTAAAAATGAAGGAAATTCGGCCGCATGGTCAACTCACCTTGGCCAATCGTACATCTAAAATGGCCTAATTTGGCCGCCCTGGTCAGTCGCTATTGGCCGTGCGCCCTTTTAAATCAAAAAATTTGGTTGACTTAGTAGGTAGAATTATTGGTCGCGCGCCTTTTCGGATCAACCATAGTTGGCTGATCTTGGCTAACTTATAGGCCATAATTATTGGTCACGTGCTTTTCTAAGTGGGTCAGATTTGGCCAACCTTGGCTAACCTAGTAGGCTAGAGTTATTTGCTGACTAGTCATCCACTTAACTGGCTTGAGCTGAAACTTGGCCAATTCTATCTTTTTCTCGGTTGATTTCATTATTTTCTCATTAGGCTATTTTTCCTCGACCTCTATATGTAAAAATGATAATTTTGGCAATAAATGGCTAATTGGTATATTTAGGCATATTCACTTCCTTTTTGGCCAATTTGAGTTATTTCTTTTAAGCTTCTTTTCTTGTCATGCGTCACATGCCAAAATAATAATTTTTATGTCAATAAAAATAGATGAAATTTTTTTTGAAGAGGGACCAAATCCCAATTTAGTGTATTTAGAGGGAGTTGTTGGATAAGCAGACTCTCAAGATTAAGTTTAAAGCCTATGCCTCTCAAACGGCTATTAGTACCATCAACATTGATGGAAAAGTGAATCTATAGATAGTGTGAGAGAAATGATTCTGGATAGAAAAGGTAGTGGTGGAGTGACCTTCGGAGTCACCAATGACGACAACCTTGGAAGGGTTACTCTCATTGCTATTGCTAGAAGAACTATTAGAGTCAGTCATTGTATTTAGGTTTTAAATGGAAAGTATGGAAGAAATATTGTATTTATAAAAGCTTACCATGTCATTTACCCATTATATTTTGAGATTTATTCAATAAGATGGGTAAATAAGGGCATTTATTAATGCAAAGTTATTATTTTGACATGTGATACTGATCATTTTAAAAGATTACGAAAAGGATGATTCCTAAATCACCGATTGCATGACCAAGCATGCAACCTTGAAGATCAATCACATGTCGTGGCATGCAACTGACTTGGAAGGAGGGCGACACAAGCGCTCATCTGTTCCAAAATTCCTTTTTTTTAGGCGTTGTTCCTGTGTCACAGGTATGTTTTAACATTATTTGAAGTCCTAGAATAGCTCAAGGCCATCAAAAACGAAAATGGTATAAAAAAGAAGCATGGAGGAAGGAAAATGTCCGCACCAAAAAAAGAATTTAGCAAGGGTATATTACTTAGGCGATGAGAAGACTTGCTCATCAAGTAAGAGACTTGGTCATAGTAGGGTTGAGGAAAATTTAGTTTTTGGTGAAACCTAACTAAATTTGAAATTATCACCAACTCAGTAACCGATCAATTTGGAAATGAACAACGACCGAAAGTGAATCGATATTAAACTGGTCGGTTGTGATATGTTCCTATTAGTGTTGTTGATTTTTCTTCACAATAATTGTTTTTTTTTATTTTTTCCCTAGTCCATTGATGATGGCTCTATCAATAGTGGTCAAGCTCCAATAGAGCTCAAGCCCCATAACTAGATGATTAGAGTGACTTTAGTCATTGAATTTACCTCAATTAATGGAGGCTTTATCAATTATGAAAAAAAAAATTGGTATTTCGGTTAGTGTACCAAAACCGACTAAAATGTGCACACCTAATTGAAATCGAACATCTTTAGGTTGGTATGCTTTTTCTTTTGGGTTGGGGCGGTTACATCGACTGAAAAATGTCGATTTCGGTTGGTGTGGTTTTTTTTTTTTAGGTACAAGCCTATGTAAAAGTCCCTAGGATCTCTCTAAACTTTCCCCTTAAGTTTAAGGCTTGCTCACCAAGCAAGCTTGTTGGCTAAACAAATTGCCTTGGCTTCCAAGCATCATATTATAAATAGAGGTCTCTACTAAGGGGAAACTCACCACTAATCCAACCAATTGATCCAACATAAATTTCCTTTGACCTAATATCATTTTATCATCCTTCAATAGATTTATTTCATATTCTCCTTTATATTTTTTTATCGCTACGTGGGCTCATGGCTTACATGTTTCATGTAGACATTCTCAATGTTTATTTCTTTCACTATCACAACTCATTATTTTATCGTAGCTCAGTAGATGTTCTTATCTAAGAATAGTGCAATATTTTAAGCTTTATGTTTGCTTCAATCACTTTACATTTCCAAGTTAGATTTCATTTTCGGTAAACACGTATCGTTAACCCAACCATATTTTTTAGTTTTCTGCTTCTTTACTTTTCTACTAAACATGTATCATTAACCCGAATGTGTCCTTTATATTTTTGTAGGCAAGTGTTAACCCGAATGTGTCCGATATATTTTTATCGGCAAGTACCTGATCTTATTATTTATTTTACCATTCATTTATGAGTAGGATTAACTTAGTTTGAAGTAACTTTGTACTTCTGGCACACCCTTATTTATCAGAATAGAGCGACATAACTCACTTGGATCTTCAACTCGCATCTATGAAAGTTTCCAAACATTTTACATTTTTTGATATTTTGTTTAGCGATACCTCTCTACCCAATTCACTTTTCTTTAAACGAATTATGCGATATTCCCCACATTTGTATAGAAAAAATTTTCACCAGTGCCAACAGCCCCCCACGGCCCTCTTGTTAATGGGATAGTTCTTGGAATTCGATGAGTTTCTACCCTAGCATATCAAGCCATTCGGCCATACGGGCTGAACATTCAGTGGTATGATCATCTACTTTTCCATTCTCTCAATGATTGGGATTATCAAGATATTGGACAGTCGTTGACTCAGACAGCCAAGATATACAACCTGAATCCGTTGAATGCTAAATTGACTTTGGGTGAAGTCAGCCTCATCAACTAATTCCTCCACGTGTTGGCTCATCTTTGCTGGATACTCCTCCTCTCCGGCCATGTCCTGCTCTTCAGGTGTAAAAGGATTAGGGGATCGTGGACTATTGACTTTCGATAAATCACCATCAACTCGGCATTTGACTGAGGCTATGGCTTCACAATTGACAAGTAGACATCGTCATGCTTGGTCCCACTAGGCATGGTAATTTATTAATGTGCAAATTCTATGAATGCACGGTGCATAAAGGATTAGCATTAAAAAATGCAATTGTTCTCTCCCGAAAGAAAGTGTACAATGCATGAGTGCTAGAGGTATGGAGAATTCAAAGATAAAAGAACGGGAATTTAATTGCATTAAAATAAAGTGTCAAAAAATTAATGACATAAAGATACAATGTAGAAAAATAAAAGGCATATAATAGAAGGACAAGATAAATAAAAGATACAATCATTTAAATGGTAAGATAAAATAAAATAACTTCATTAAATTAAAAACATGTTACCGTAAAAGAATTCATGTAACTTGAATAATAAGGTGAAGAAGCAAGATATAATACTTAACGGGTTACATTAGTATTGGATATTAAGTTTACCGAACGACAAATCACAAAGAAAGATGATTGTAAATTTGGGTGGCGAGTTGAGGGTTTGAGCATTATAATTGCTCAATGAATCGCGCAAGATGAATGCCTACAAAGCAATAAGATAATCCTGAAAGCATGATTTCTTTCAAGGCTTTAGGCCGAGGGAGATAAATCGAGGTTTGGTTGATCAATGGTGGCTGTGTTGTTGTTATGTATCTTTTCCCTTCGATGAAGGCTTCTATTAATAGACCTCGGAGACTTGGGCAGCCAGGCTTGTTGCTTGGTTGGTAAATCTTTCGATTGATGGAATAATCCCTCTTGAAATTCGGATTTTCCTCTCTAAGCCTCTAAAAAATGCTACTTTGGTGGAAAGCCTCTTCCCTTTACAAACTAACCCTTGAAGTTATCTAAAGATCCTTGAATCACTCAACTTCCATCTTTTCTTTGCGGATGAACCCCTTTAATTGGATGCAATACTCTTTGATTTGATATATATATATATATAAACCCCATATATTACTAGAAGATCCCTTCACCAAGTAAAATATCTCTCTATTTTGTTGAATAGTCCCCGAAAATATTAAAAAGGACCAAAAAAAAGGGGGAAATGTGGTTGCACGGTTAATTTGGCCGTGCAATCACTTGACCGGACGACCTAAGGAGGGAAACCGAATTCATGGAATTTTTACCTATTTCGTCTTTTTCTTAGATGATTTCCTTACTTTCTTTTAAGACTTTTTTCCCCAGCATTCAACATTTGTCAAAATGATAATATTGAAATGAACAACGAGGAACACAAGCTAAAGTAAAGGAATTGAAACGATAAATCTATAAGTAAATTTAACACTACACTACAACAATAATTTTAAAGGCATTAAAATCAAATCTAAGCTAAGGTAAGAAATTAAATCTAAAAATATGACATAAATAAATAAAAAAAATTAAAGAACTTTAAAGAATAAAATTAAAAACAATATATTGTTTGTGAATGACAAATCAAAATTTTCACTTAAGTGAGAACCCAATAGACATCAACTTCTGAGAATGGATCTAAGGAAAAAAAAAATTGATTCTCGAAGGAATTAAAAATAATTTAGTTAGATGACTGTTGTGTTGAGATGTGTTCTGATGTGGTCCCTTTTTTTTAATCACAAGCCTTCTATTTATAGGCAATTTGAAAAGTAAAATGGTCACTAAAATTCAACCAAACCTTTATCCCCATGCATGAAATCGACCAACCTAATAGTGGGCAACTTTCCTCCTTTTTGAAAGGAAATTTGACCTCAAATTATCAAATTTTTGGTTGTGTATAGTCTTTTTTTTTAATATGGATTAGGGGTTGACTTTTTATCCTCCACTAACCTTACTTTTCGGCCAATCTCTTTGCTTGGCCAAAAATAAGAGTTAAATGAGGAATTTTTGGACACTTTTTGGGGTAAGTCTAATCCTACTTTTGACCATGACATACTTGAACAATTTTTGTCTTCTTAGTGACCACAAATTCACTTGTGTATGGCCATCTTTAATAAACTAAAATCAAATCCCTCATCAAATTGGATCTTTAAGTGAAACAATTCGTTTGTTTGTCTTGATCGAACCTCGAATTATCTTTGTATATGCAATCTATGTTCGGTTCTTTGCTACCCTCATTAATCCATGTATAGTTTTATGATCCTTGATTGAAAACTCATCTTGACTGAATTCACTAGGGCCAAACTTACCACGATGACTTAAATTCACTTTTAATTGACTTATTTTAATTCATTTTGAATTTTTAATCAATCATCTCCCGCCATGTGTCTGTAAAATTCTAGTATTTAATAATAAGAAATATAAGTCACTCTATTCATTATTAATTAGTTTTGAGTTTGAAGTTAAAATTTATACCAGCTTAACACGTGATTGGACTAACCGTTATACGTGAGGATGTATTGATAATATTATCTCACATAAAAAATGTAAGCCTTAATACCTCTTATATAGGGGTAGGCAAAAATTTCATCGGGATCGGGAAATAGTAGTACCGGTACTCGGTTATAATTAATTTTTAAAAAAATATCAAATCCATAAGAAAAAGAAGACGAAAAGAAGGGAAGATAAAGAAGATGAAGAAGAATATATATACATAATTTTTTATTTTCTTTTAATACTGATCGATATATGAAATCTAAAATCCTAATTACTATTTTTGAAATTAATACGGGGTACTTTAATCGATATAAGTATTGGGAATTATTTTAGGACCATGGCTTTTGTCCACCACTCTCTATCGATATAATATTGTCTAATCAAAATGTTACTAATAAAATTGAATTTTTTTTTTCTTTTGATTATATCTTAAGACTATATGAATGAGTCATGATAATTAATGAATGACAAGAGATAGATGGTGAACATACAAATTTTACAAATATGATATTACATCAATATAAAGGAGATGATTCGACTTTTATTATATTTTAAAGATATATCAATAATTATACATTAATTTATTCCATTTTTTAATAATTTTGGATCGACATGTGAGTGAAAAGAGGTGACCTTTAACGCTTCAAAAGGCCATTTTAGTGAGCTTGATATGAACGAAGAAGTTTTGTACATAAACTATCATACCTACCCATGAAATTAGCTTATAAATGAACGAAAGCGGAAGTAATTATTTAAAATGTTGTACACTATGTTTTGGTTGGAGGTTCATAAAGTATTAAAGTGCATGCAATGGGGACATTACCAATACTTAAGAAAAGAGAGAGTCCTATGAACCCCAAACCCCTATAATCTTAATTCATGTTGGGCCTCATCTTGTTTTTAAGCTATACTTGATACTTTATACAAATTAAAATAGCTACTCATATGAACGTCGACTTGTATACATTCTATTAGTATAAATAAAATCTTATATTAAAAATTCAGTTTTTGATGCAATCATGATTATGTGATTTTGATGCAAGAAAAGGAGACGTAACTATGGACGACTATTAGGCCCATCCATCATCATATATAGTAGTAAGCTTTTAACCAAACTAAAAAATCAGACAAAGCTGGACCTGAGACATGGCTCCGACTCAACCCATTACTCGCTATTCTTCCAGCGACATGTCGTTTCACTTCGTTAATTTGTTAGTATGTTATAGATGTGAGTCATGCTTTTAAAAAACTGGACATTCCCCATCCTTTTGAAGGTGGAATATATTATGTTTGAATTGGAGAGCGTTTTGGTTGATTGTGTAGTCTTAGTCAAAGTCGATCAATTTCGGAGATTGAAAGTTGTTCAATGTATCTCCATGATCACCCCACTAGCGTTCTCGTGATTATGATTAGCGACGAATCCTATTTGGACGGGACACGAGATCACCATACATATCACGTGAGCATTTTGTGAATCCAATTATTCAGAGTCGAACCATTTTCCCACTGTACCGTATGGTCAGGATCCATTTAAATAGATTGATTTTTTTTTTTTTTTTCAATACCATTATCTAAGTGATATGTCATTGTGAACTTAGATATGTATGGCTTATATAACGCTATTTTTCTGTAAAATGACATTACTACATGTCATTTATCAGCGCGGATTGATGTCTTGACCCCATGATCCGTTATCGGGACTAAATCTAAACCCTTATTCAAAACCATTACATTGGTAAGTTTAGTTAGTTATTCAATTTTTGTATGCATAGTTTGATAATAAACTCTACCGGCAAGTCAATCGATCCCAAACCCAAATAAAAGAGGAGGGTTGGTGTTAGTGTTTGGTATGTTGAGGCCGATCGTAAAAAAATTCATCACATCTCTTGTATGGAATTTGGTTTAAAAATTTTAACATGAAATGTTAGGGCATTTCCCGCTATAAGCGATGTATTGCACCTATGCTCGCGTGTAATGCCAAATGAGCAAAGCATGCTGCAGTGGTATTGGGCTATAGTGTTAAACAGGTAAGAGTTTTCGCACCATACTAAATGGAGGCGAGAAAAAAAAAATTTTATATTAGAACTAAGAATATTAGATTAGTCACATAGGACATACGAATATTGACGGGTAAATTAATAAAATTAGTGGATATTATGCTTAAGAAGAATGTAAATAGTGCTTGTCTTCAAAAGACAAAATGGAAAGGGAACAAAACTAAGGATTTAGAACAAGACATGAATGGATAAAATTAGGAATATAATGAGAATAATGGTGATAAAGCCTAGAAGGATGTAGTAATTGTTGTTAGAAGGTTTGGGAATAGAATTATGAGCATTACTTTTAGCCTTAGAGTCAGAGATAATACATATTATTAGTGTGTATGTGCCTTAGGTGAGATTAGATGATAAGACTAAAAAAAAAATTTAGGACACTTTAGGAGAGTCAGTTAATGGAATCTCCATTTTGGACAAGGTTTTCTTAGGTGACAGATTTAAATGGTTGAGTAGTAAGGATATAGTTGGGTATGAGAGAGTTCATAGAGGTTATGGTTTTAGAGTTCCAAACAATAAAATGGTTCTATTTTATACTTTGCCTTAGTTAGTGATTTTGCGATAATACATACTTTCTATAAGAAGGAGGAACATTTAGTGACTTTTAAGAGTTGACATAATAGAAGTCAAATTGATTACTTTCTTGTTAGGAGACGATATCTAGATAGGTGTAAAAATTGTAAGGTGATACCAGTAGAGTGTTTAACGACCTAACACAGATTATTGATCTTATATATTTGTCTTATGAGCAAGAATAGAGTAGATAAAGATCATATTAGGTTAAAAATTAAGTGATGGATTTTGAAGGGAGATGTATGTCAGACTTTTGGAATAATGTATTAATAGTTAGTTAGTCTTAGAAGGTTGTCAGAACATAATACTTAAGGATAAGAATGATAGCTATGAGTTGTTTGAGCATATAATTAATCATATCAGGAGTGGAAGTGAGAGAAGTGCTTGGAGAGGCTAAAGGAAGGGCAACAAGCTATTAGGGAAAAGAAAATATAGTTCAAGAATTGGCAAAATGATATAGATTAATGGTTATATGAGCTTTATAAACAAGCTAAAATACTAAGTAGTAAAGCAGTAAAAGATGCTAAGAAGAGAGCGTATAATGATTTGTGTAATAGGTTATGTACAAAAGAGGGGGGAAAACATATTATCAAGATAGCGAAAGCCAAAGATCAAAACTAAGGATATGAGTCGTGTTATGTGTGTCAATCATGAAGATGATAGAGTTCTAATACAAGATACAACTATTTTAGATAGATGGAGTGATTATTTTATGATTCTACTAAAATGGACACGTGCAGATGGATTAAACTTAGAGGGATCTGATTCGCTGAAAGGGAGGCATATAGTGTTCCAACATAAAGTTAGTGATAATGAATCATAAGAAGCCTTGAAAAGAATGAAGCCGGGGACGGTACTTTGATCTGATGATATACCAATTAAGGTATGAAACTGTTTAGGAGAAGTTGGGATCCAATGGCTGACTAAACTCTTTATAAGATCTTAGATACTAGGAAGATGCTAAAATTATGGAGACATAACATTGTGGTACCAATTATAAGAATAAAAGTGATATACGAGATTGCTCAAATTATAAAGGGATAAAACTTATAAGTAATATAATGAAACTCTGGGAAAGGTTTATAGAGTAGAGACTTAGGGGTCTCACCAATGTATCAGAGAATCAATTTGGTTTTATGTCAGGTAAGTTTATGATAGAAGCAATCTTTTTAATTAGATGAATAATAGAAAAATATAGAGAAAAACAAAATAGTCTGCATATGGTATTTATTGATTTAGAGAAAACTTATGATATAGTACTTAGGAAATTAATCTAGGGGGTACTTGGAAGGAAGAATGTGCTTTGATGTTATATCAATATCAATAGGAATATGTATAAAGGGGTCGTAACCAATGTTCAGTCAATATGTGGGATGTCTAGTGAATTTCGTATTATAGCAGGACTTCATCAATGGTCGGCTTTAAGTCCATACATTTTTCCTGTGATTATGAATGAGTTAACGAAACATATTCATGATGAGGTCCCCCATCAAGCTAATCGGATTTTGACATGATATAGAAAATACTTTATGTGATACTATTTTTATGTGAATATTAGAAAAATATTATTTACTGTCATTAATGAAAGTCAATTATTATTTATCATGTTTATCAATTTTTTTGAAATTAATATTATATGTTCTATAAATACATATCATGATAAAGTTCAATATCTTGAGTTATGCACTCTAGAAACCATGATATAGATCATGTTAGTAGAAACTCGAATCATTAAAAACTTATAAAATTCAAATGATTCATTATCATAAGATATCGAGAATGGACATTGATTGATCTAGATAGATAATCATATAGTTCATACCTAATTATTAGACTAGATGATCTCACGGTCAATGATCTTAGTGAAACACTATGATGATTATGTGAGTGCTTAGTAGTGACTAAATGTCCTGAACATGATACTAAAATAATTCTCAATTGTAATTAATCCTAATTATTAAAGAGAATTATTTAGTGACTATTTTATATATGATCTTCCGACATGAGATACCATGATTTCCTTGAGTACTTGACTTCATACTTTAACATCATTCCTAGCCCTACCCATGGGTGAACATGGGGTGAACCATTGAGCATGAAGTGTTGTGCGAGAAGGGTTATGAGTGGTTAAGAGAGAATCCATTGTTTCTATATTTGGAAAGGTCTTATGAATTATATACTTTATTGAATAATGAATCTTTATAAAATAGTATGGTTTGAAAAGAATTTATGTAAATCTATTGTCGATATTCAATAATAGTATAATTGTCCATATAGTTTGTCTGTTAGGGTTTAACAGTTAAACAGTGTCCTAGAACGAGTCAGAATATTGGCAAGATGAAATGATTGTTATTGTAACTATACGAGGGTCACACACAAGTTCTTTTGGAAGATGATACTTCTAATCTCTCAAATAATTTTGACATTTTGTTAGAAATCAATTTTGATTTGGAAGTTTAAAGTTAATTTAACATAATATAATTAAGTTAACTATTTAATTTAAAATATTATTTTAAATTAACTGAATTTAATTTAGAATTGTATAAAATCATAAAGGTTTTGTGAAATTCTTCTGCCAACGTGATATAGAACTTAACGCTCACACAGATAATATTCATAGTAACTTAGTTATAGTTTTCTAGGAGAAAAATGAAAAATTGATCAAAACCATTGTAGAGATAAAATAATAATTTGACTTATAGTTTAACTATAAGAGTAAAATGATAGTTATTAATTTGTTATTTTGTCATGTAGCTCTGCTAGCATAAATAAGTTTTGCATTGAATTAATTAAAGATTCATAAGTTATATAAGAACTATTTATTATAAAATTATTCTAAAAATTTGTAATTAATAATCAGACAATAAATAATTAATGGACTGAATTATTAATTTAATTTTTATAGAGCCAAATTAATCATGGTTGATTAAATAACTCATAGGTGCCCAATAATTGAATGGACTTTAGTCCATCTCACTTTTGTATTTTAAAACAACTAGAAGTCATAATGAAATTAAGAAAGTATGACTGAATCTTTACCTATAAATACAAGACATATGATTGGCTGAAATTCATAGAAAGAAAATAAAGTATTTTCCTTTTTTTTCCCCCAAACTTATCGTCTCATAAGTTGGGATCTTAAGTAGAAAGTTAACTGTGTGAAACGAATCATGTGGATAACGGTTAGAGGGAGAACATGTGAGAGCTCCCGATCTTAATAAGAAGATGAAGGATGACGACATCAGGAGTTTTATATGATAGAAGGATGTCTGCAATGTTAAAATGAAAGTGTTACAAGGCAATCATTCGACTAGCTATGTTTTATTATTCAAAGTGTTGGGCTACTATGGAACAATATATGCATAAGACAATGGTAACAGAGATACGTATGTTAAGATGAATCTATGATAAAATATGTAAGGATCAAATTAGGAATGACATGATTAAGTATTATATAAGTATAATCCTTATAGAGAATAAAATTAGAGAGAAACGTCTAACATGGTTTTTTCATATGCAGAGGAGACCAAACACAGCTTCAATTCGTCAAAAGTTTAGATTGACAGGTAAATGGACATAAATTAAGGGATATGTCATTGAAAATTTGGATAAAGATAATGAAAAAAGATATAATATATTTTGGATTAAGTGATAATATGAAGGAAGATCATATAGTTTTAAAAATTAATATTCATATCATTGATCTCAAAAATAATGAAAATAGACTTTAATAATAACGATAATGATTCATAATAATAATAATAATAAATAATAAATATTGCTTTGTAAGTGAAGTATAAAATGGCTTATAGGTGCGGATGACTCATTTCAACCCACTATAATTATTGAGTTGATATTATTTCAGAATATATATATTTATTGAAAAATTCATAGGTGATGAATATGAATTATAAGTATTACTTTTATAATACTTAATAAAATATATATACGCAATGCATATATTTATAATAAATTTTAATATGATATATATTTCAACCCATGTACTTTGTTTGTTTTTCTTTTTTAAGAATAAAGTAGAAAGTTACGCTTAGAGGTATCAAAAAGGGCCACCCAGCCCGGTCCTTTCAAGGCTTTTCATTATTTAGAGTCGGGCCGTGTTGAAATCGGAAAAAAAATGGGTCAGGCTAGGCTTGGCTTGTTTTTAAAATATATATCCGGGCCCGGCCTGGAAAACCTTTTGGGTTTATTCCAGGCTCATCCAGACATAAAATGAGCCGGGTTCTACCGGGCCTTACCGAGTTTAAAATGGGTCTGGCCCTTTTTAAATAAAATATTCATAATAAATTATTGTTAAAGTAAGTGAGATTATTTAAAATTTTGAGTCGTGAGAACAATCTAATTAACAAGAGGTCCAAAGAACAATCTAAACAAAATTATCAAATTGTATCATCAAAATTTACAACCAAATAACTAATAGAATCTCAAATTGTCAAATTGTCTAAGAGTCTTTTGACCAAATAAAAACTTCATTGCATATTATTAATTAAATAATGGGTTCGTAAAAAAAATCTCCTAATTTTAAGGAAGAAAAAATAGACCTTACAATGAAGACTTAACAAAAGAATAATAATAATAAAAATTTACCAGACCAGCTAAACCAGGCTTAACTGGGTCCGGCCCGGCCTCAACCAGGCTTATATACCGGGTCGAGCTGAGCCGGTCCGGTGAGATTAGAAATTTGTCAAAGCTCGAGCCCACATCTAGGCGGGGCCAGCCCTGCCCAAATTAAAAATGGGTTAGGCCGGGTTTATGACCGAGTTTTTTCCCGAATTACGAAAAGTGTCTATTTATTTATTTTTTCTAATCTAAGTCTAAAATTAAGTTTAATTTTTGTTTTATTTAATATTAAATCTACAAAACAATATTATTAAATAAAAAATAGAAGATGTGGAAAAAAGATCACGTCCATGCAAATATAATTCCAACCTGAACGTTCGTTCAGTTGACCCTCCCGCGATAAATCAATAAATAAAATATAAAAAAAATATTTTCCACTCGAGAAACTTCCCCCCTCCTCCTTCTCTGCTCTCTCTTGGCTTTCACTTTCAGTTTCACTGCCATTCTTTCTCCTCTCTCCCTCTCTCCCTCTCTAAACCTGAAAAAAAAAAGGATGAAACGGAGGGGAAAGAAGCTCCATTAAAGAAGAGATCAAATAACAAGAAAACTTCATCTTTCTCCGACCTCAGTAGAGAGAGAGAGACGGCGGCGGGAGGGAGAGTTCTGTGGAGAAAATATCGGAGCCGGAAATGTACAAGAACCAGCTTCAAGAGCTGGCACAAAGGAGCTGCTTCAACCTGCCTTCTTACACGTGCGTTCGAGAAGGTCCGGACCACGCGCCGAGATTCAAAGCAACCGTCAACTTCAACGCAGAGATCTTTGAAAGTTCGGGCTACTGCTCCACTCTCCGGCAAGCGGAGCACTCCGTCGCCGAGGTCGCCCTAAACTCCCTCTCTCAACGCGCTCCCTCTTTCTTTCTCGCCGCTCAAATCCTGGTAACTTAGCTTAATTTTTCCAGATAGGGTTCGGATTTTCTTTCTCCCCCCTCCCACCCCAAATTTTTGTTTCGTAGAACCGCATTTTGCTAATGTACGCTGCGCATCATTCTTAATCTCTCTTACTGAAATGACGAAAAGCCCTCGCAGATTTTAGTGAACTTCATGTGGTATTAAAAAAAAAAAAAATTAGGCAGTAGGATTTTAGAAATTGGAGATATTTTTGCTGGGGACAAAACAGAGTGTGAACATTAGGAACTAGATTGAGATGTCGTTACATGTGATTAATTAGTGTGAATAAGGATACATTCGTAATTACCGTGTAATTTTGGTAGCTTGGATATGTGTTTTTTTTTTTTTTCCTCATCCTCATATGTACTCAAACGCTTGATTGGTTACTAAGAAAATGGAGGAAATGATTCAATTAACCTTGTAGAATGAAAATAAAATGTCTTCAGCTTGAACTCATTAATAATTCCCGATTATTTGTTATATGTGGCCCCTTAACTAACTTGAATGTATATGTAACAACGGTGATCAGGCGAGACAGGAGTTTCCTGCAGGGAAATTGCTCAGAGAGTAGGAGCTCCTTACCTCAATATACAACTTTCCGATCTGATCTTGGACACCTTCTTATTTTTGCCGGAAGGGTCGATTTGGCCGGAATTGTTTTCACCGGTGAACCTGCCAAGAATAAAAAACAGGCTGAGAAGAATGCAGCTATGTCAGGTGGGTCATCTTTGAGACAATGTAAGAATTTGTACATTACTTTTCTTTTCTCCCGAAAAGTATTTATTGCTTCCATTATTCAACATAGGTTGGTTATTCTTTTTTGTGCAGTGGTTAAAGAATCAGCGAGCTCGTCTAAACCCGAGAACAACGATGAGATGGAGCAAGTTATGATAGCACGGACCTTGCTAAAATATGTACAGAAGGAAAAGATATCATTCCGAACGAAGCTGAATCCGGTTCAAGGCCCAAGAGCAATTAATAGTCCAGAACGTCCCCCTACTACACTGCTGCTGCTCCTACTATGACATCTAAAATCCTCCCCTTCTTTAGCCAAAAAGGTGGGCCCCGAATAATTTCTTGATCGACCGCACCTCTGTTCCAGTCCCACAATTTCAACCACCATGTCATCTGATTGCTCCCCTAGTTATGAAAAGTACTGCAGTGCCAGTTTATTCTGCACCTCCACTTCCACATCCATTATCGAAGCCAACTGGTATTCCTCAGGCGATGCAGCCCCCATTGCCTATAGGGATTGCTTCGCCGGTTTCTGTCAGACTGCACTCCGGTTTTTGTGACCCCACCACCACCTGTAGGCAAAGAAGAAGATCCTCTTACAATTGATCCGACTAAGAGTAGTGGATTATTGAACCAAGGAGAGGACATCTTGCAGAAACCCGGAAAAGATGTGAAAGAAATTTAGACATTGGAGAGTCTGAAACACTCAAAATTGGTTGACTTTTTTTTGTACTATGCATTTATTGTTGGTAGTATTTTGAAATCGAGATTTGAAATATGTAATAAATACGTTTTTCAAAAAATGATATTTTCATCTTCTCTGATTATTTTAAGTTATTATAAAAATAATTTTAGGGATATGACAAACTTTTACAAAGTCTCATAAATAATAATGAAATTTTGTTATGGAATATCATTATTATTTTGTATATTTCTAACAGTACATATTTTTCATATTTATAGATAAAATTGACATTTATTCGTGAAACAATATATTATTTTACGAATAGTTGTATATATTGGAAAAACAGTTAAACTGTTTTAATGATAAAGTGTCAAGTGTGCCTAATAAGTGCCAAAAATGTCTCATGCCCACGCCACGCGCGCTCGTGCATGTGTGCGAGTGTGAGTTCTAGTCAGACCCCAACATTTATTTATTATTATAAATACTCATTATTTGCAATCACACACTTATTAATACTTTGAAAATTTTATCTCATTTCAATGTGGGATGTATTTATAAAGTATTTCTTGAACCCAAGTCCTTAACTCAATTTATACTTTTAACCATTATTATGAGAAAAATCAACCATTTAAAAGTCAAACTTTTAACCATTGGGTTTGAGGCATGTTTTTGTTAAGAGGGTATTGAAGAAGTGAATGGAGAGACGATCTTGAGCTGGTTCTAAATTAATGGAATTGAGTTTTTGGTACTACAAATTTAAATTTTGGGCTAGGTTTGTTAAGGAATGAAAATGGGCTCTTATTGGTCTTTGGGAAAACCCACCCAAACATGATCTAGATGAAATTGAAGCACGTGATGTAGATATTACCTATGTCTTCTTATTTTTCTTCCGTACAATTAATGCTACTAATGATTTGCTTTTGAAAATAAGAGGGTCCTCCCTCCCTCAAAGGTTGAATGATGAGGGTAGGTTCTCTTTATTTCCCCAAACACAAGAACTATAAGATTACCAGAGAACGACATGATTTAAAACCCCTTTGGGTCTTGTGAGTTGAAGTACGATGATATATTATATTCGTTCATTCCTTTTCCTCTCTCCATTTCATTTTCATTTATGATTGATTTATGGCCCCTTCCTAACATTTTTTTTTCCTTCCTCTCTCTACTTTTTTATCCATTAGGGCATGTGAAAATTATGGCCACATGACTATCTAAATGGCATTATAAATGTTAATATCTCTAATGTGATTATAATATATCATTAAATTGATATGTGATTATAAATTGCATAAAAGAAAATTTGAAAGGGTTCGAAGGTGAAAATATATGGAAGTTAGTTAGAAAAATAAAATGATGAAGTTCGAAGAAAGGATGAAAATCATTATTGAATAAAACAAAGTTCCCTTTGTGCGCACTACCATGTTGTTCTTGATTAAGGACCGGGGGGTTTAGGACTCTCACCCACTCTTGCCAATCAAAAGTTTTTGCTTTGGCAACACCCCTTACTACCAAGCGTGGAAGATTCCTCTTTATCCATTTTTGGTATTCAATAGCTTTTATGGTGAAAATAGCAGTGCAAAAAAGAGCATCGGTGAGTCAAATCATTTTTTTTCTCTTGCTATTCAAGTCAAAATACTTCGATTTATATATGAAACTAAGAATTAATGTTTATAAACTTTATCGAAGTTTTAATATACTTCAAATGAGTGTGATCAAGATGTATCAATATTTGATCAAAAGTTTTGAAGTTGTTTGATCTGAATAGTTACAAAATTTTATTTTTACAGTAAGCGAGAATGTCTCAGTAAATGAGAAGTTTTGATGTACTTTTAGAGTGTATACTCTAAATAGTTATTATCAAGTCACATTAGTATTTAATAGTAAAAAGTATTAATATGACTTGATCTGAACAGTTAAAATATTTTACTCCTTAGTAGAAGCTATAATGACTATAAAGAAATATATATTAAAAGAAAGGAAAAAAAACTCAAAATTACTTTCACCATACTCATAGATTTGGTATAATAGAACTCTGAGTGTGCAGAAATCGGTCACTCACCAAACCCGACCAAAAATTAAAACGTTCACTTGAAATTCACGGGTGAAATTGCTTTGGCTACGCTATGAGTTTGATCTAGCTAAACTCAAAAGATTGGGTAGGGTGATAGATTTGAGGCCCACCTTACCATCACTTAGACATCTTCTTTTTTTTATTATGACCGAGAACTAATTTCAATTCGAGGAGAGGTTGAACCTCCTAAGAAGAATTAAGGAGGATGAATTTTATTTACCAATTTCTTACTATACAATTATTTCTCGTTTCTATTTATACTATTGATTCTTTTAGCTTTATACATTTCTTGTTTCTAACTAATTCAGTTCTAACCATTTACATTTGGTCATTTAGCCCAACTAATTATGTTTCACTATTTTACCCAACTTATATGATTCAGCCTTTAAACTTCTCAGGCCTTTGAATTCTTCTTTTAGGCTTTTCCTTGTTCAGTCTTGTTCTACTTGGGTCTGCTTTAGTATTTATACATGTATGAGCCTGCTCCAGGTGTATAACATTGCCACCTTCTTTGAAAAGGACCTTCTCAAGGTTAGAAGAAGGATACCAATCTTTAAAAGCATTAAGTCTTCCCATGAAGTATCTTCGATGCTAGTCCTTTCCATTGTACTAAAATATGAGATTGTATACCTATCGATGTTTGTATCATTTGTGTGTCCAAAACTGCCAAAGGTTGATTCATTAAATCAGCGCTGGCTTTTGGAATGGGAAGAGAGATATTAGGGGTTAATCCTCAGAATCATTTGAGTTGTGAAACATTAAAAACAAAATGAATGCGCGATTGATCTGACAAGGCTAGCTTATATCCCATTCACCCAATCTTTTTTATTATATGATATGGTCCATAGTAACATATACTCAGTTTCATTATGGAATGCGGTGCCATAGAGTGTTGTTGGTATGGTTGCAAATGGAACCAAACCCAATCACCAATATTGAAAGCAATGTCAGAATGATGCTTATCAACAAAAATTATTATGTTTTAATCAATCTTTTTCATTTCTTGATTTTTATTTCAGAAATATAAAAACAAATCAATATAGTTTTTTACCTAGGTTCCCATAATGGTACATCCTCGTTAAGCTTCAACAAATCATTAGATCTCAATATGCACTATTTATGAGTTTTAGTTCATACACATTACAAACTCAAGAATCTCATTTTCTCAATCGATCTAGCACCCTATAAAATCATCAAAGAATCAACAATCTCACAGAAGAGAAACCACTTCAAGAATGATACAATAATAGCTAAACAACATAGATCAAAACCAAAGAAAAAAAAAGAAGAGAATAAGATTACAAATCAAGATAGCCAAAATCGTGATCGGCTCAAATCCTAGGTCATAGATCTCACACTTCGTTCTATCTAACAACCAATAAGAAAAAAAAAGTTATATATATGGGGAATCATATGGTTGTGGTTAGGGAGCAAAATACAAAGGGTTGAGATTAGCTCTCCGTTTTTACCAGGTTAGGTCAAAATCGGCCAAGATCAAAATAGGTTTCACCAGCTCTAACTCATTCTACATTTGGGCTTTGAACCAAATATAACATTCTCCACCTTGAAGTCCAAAAATCACCAGCATATATATAACCTCAATTTCTTCCTAACTCATCCATAGTGCACATCAATAATCAGGATTTGTCTTCTCAACTCGGAAACCGAAAATTACATTATGTAAAGTAAATTTAGATAATGTCTAAATTTACTACCATAACCACCTTAGTTCCCATGTTAAAAGGATTCTCCTCAGTGGGCACCTTAGAAATCTTCAAAGTACCAGCAACTAAGTGTTCCCTAACAAAATGAAATTTAACGTCAACAATATTAGTTCTTTCATGGTGAATTGGATTACTACATAAGTGTATAGCATATTGACTATCAGAGTAAATTTTGTAAGAGACATGAACAACATTAATTTGATTTAGCAGACCTTGAAGCCAAATGGCTTTTTGAAATACATCTGTGATTGCAACATACTCTGCCTTAGTAGAAGACTGAGCAACAATAGGTTGCAGTTAGGTTTTCTAACTTATACAATTTCCACCCAACAGAAATTGATATGAGATTGTAGACTTTCTACAGTCCCTATCACCTGCAAAATTCAAGTCAACAAAACCTACCGATTCAAAATCATCAGACCATTTTCAAAATTGCAGACCAACACTATTAGTACTGTTCAAATACCTTAACAACCATTTTAGAGCATTTCAATGTTTTACTCTTGGATTTGACATGTATCTACTAAGTAATGAGCTAGCATCACTCAAACCATACATAGTACTAATCATATAATACATCACAGAACCAATGGCATTTGAATAAGGTAGTTTTTCTATTTTTAATTTTTCACACTTAGTTTGTGGTGACTGACTTTTACTTAGAAGAAAATGGACGCTAGAGGCAGAGAAATAAGTTTGCAACTAGAAACATTAAACTTATCACGGACCTTAAGATAAGAATTTTGGTGATGTTTCAATTTATGTTCAATTTGCAACTGGAGACATTAAGCTTCTCAAGACCTTAAGATAAGAATTTTGATGAGGTTTCAATTTATGTTCCTTTCTATTTCTTATGATTCCTAATATCCTTCTAGCTTACCTAAAAATCTTTCATTTCAAATTTTTCTCCCAACCTATTTTTTAGTTTATCTATATTATGTCTAGATTTACTAACTACAATATATTATCAATATAGATTAATAGATAAACATGAGCATCATTATTATCACATAAATAGAAATATGCATCATATTTACTTCTCATGAATCCTATACTCAAAACATAAGTGTCAAAGCATTTATACCACTGCTTAGGGAATTGCTTTAAACCATACAAAGATTTCTTAAGTAAATATACATGATCAAGCTTTTTGTTATCAATGAATCCTGAAGGTTGATGCATATATATTGTTTCTTCTAAATCACTATGCAAGAATACAAAATTAACCTAATGGTCTTAAATTTTACTACTAGAGAAAAAATTTCATGGTAATCAAGACATTCCTTTTGTGTAAAACCCTTAACTACTAATTTAGCTTTAAATCTAGGAGGGTCTTTGATATTCTTATGTTCTTTTACCTTAAATAGTCATTTGTAGTCCACAATTTTCCTATATGTAGGTCTTGGAACTAGGGTCCAAGTATTGTTGACTTTCAAGGACTGCATTTCATCCTCTATTGTAGCAGTCCACTATTTCCATTCATTAAAGAACATAGCTGCCTTAAAATCCATAGGCTCATTAACTTAGACTTCTAGACCTGCAAACACCAAGTCAGTATAGGAATATCATGAGTTAGGCTTAAGTTGCCTTCTATCCCTATTTCAGATTAATTGGTAATCATCTAGATCACCATAGATGGATTTGTCTAAGATCTCAATAGTATCTTTAGATTCTTGATCATCAGATGTACGAAGTACATCATCACTTGATTATGAATCTATGAGGGGGCTGCCATCCACCTATTAGTCACTAGAAACCACAGAGGTTGCATGCTTCACCTCAATAGAAGTTCTCTCATAAGACGATTGTGTACCTGTAGAGTATGTTAGCTTGCATGGAAAAATATTTTTATTAAACACGACATCTCTACTAATCATAATTTTAATTCCACTAGATTCATTTTCCCATAACCTATAGCCTTTTTTCCTTCTTGGTAGCTTAGGAATACACACTTTAAGGACCTAGGTTCTGACTTACCATCAGATTTATGTGCATAAGCTACACTCCAAAAAACTCTAAGATGAGACAAATCTAGAGTCCTATTAGTCCATTTTTCTTAAGGGCATTTAAATTCTATAGATGAATTAGGGCTTGTGTTTATGAGATAAGCTATGGTTTCTAAGGTCTCCCTTAAAGGGCTTTGGCAGTCTTGAGGTAAACATTAGGCATCTTACTTTTTCTAACAACCCAATTCATTCTATCAGCCACACTTTTCTATTGTGGAGTTTAAATGATAATCCTATGTCTCATAATTCCATTTTCCTTATAGAAAGTGTCAAACTGTACATTGTAGAATTTTAATATATTTTCTGTTCTAAGAGCCTTTAATTTCCAATCAGTTTGAGTCTCTATAAGTGTTTTCGAAATCTTAAATTTTCCTAAGGTTCCATCTTTTGTTTTTAACAGAAATGCCCACATCTTTATTATATAAAGAAAGAACCTATTATTACCATGTGACATAACATGGTCTGGACCCCATAAATCAGCATGCAAATATTTAAGACAATATTTAGAAAGATGAACATCGTTACCAAAACTTGTTCTATGCTGTTTTGCAAAAATATAAGTTTCATAGAAGTCAAGTGTAGTAACATCTTCTTACCAAGCAAGCCTTGCCTATCTGTTTTTCCCTTAGCAAAATAAACTATTGCTAGACCTTTTAATTGCTGCTAGTTCTAGATCTTTAGCCTTTAAGCCATTTACAACTAATTCAATAGTAGAAGCAATACTAGTGTATTTTAGAGAATTTTTTACAATAGCATACTCATCAAGAAAAGATTTCAAAATAATTATAGCTTGGCTAATATCATCTATAGCTTGGTTAGTGCCTTTTAAAATCAAAGTAATTTTTAAGAACTCATCAGTATTTTCATTTATAGATTTAGATGCATCCATTTATCAAGAAAATAATAAACCTTTAATATAAGCTAATTGAGGCGTAGTATATGAGGAATAAAGGATTCAAGTTTACCTCATTGTGCAATAGCACTATTAGCACCATCTACCTTTCTTAGAAACTCATCTATAAGGTTTAATATGATTAGGTTGTAGGAATCTTCCAGAGTAACTTCCCTCTTTGCAAGGTCAGATTTTGGCCAATTTTTCTTACTTGGCACAAGTGCTCTTAGCACTCTCTCTCTAGATAACAAGGCTATCATTTTCTTTTTCCAGGCCCCAAAGTCTGAATTTCCATCATATATGGGTATGCCTATTAGTCCATTTTTCTTGAGGGCATTTAAATTCTATAGATGAATTGGGGCTTTTGTTTATGAGATAAGCTATGGTTTCTAAGGTCTCCCCAAAAGGGCTTTGGCAGTCTTAAGGTAAACATTAGGCATCTTACTTTTTCTAACAGCCTTATTCATTCTATCAGCCACTCCTTTCTGTTGTGGAGTTTAAATGACAATCCTATGTCTCATAATTCCATTTTTCTTATAGAAAGTGTCAAACTGTACATTGTAGAATTTTAATATATTTTCTGTTCTAAGAGCCTTTAATTTCCAATCAGTTTGAGTCTCTACGAGTGTTTTCCAAATCTTAAATTTTCCTAAGGTTCCATCTTTTGTTTTTAACAGAAACACCCACACTTTCCTACTAAAATCATCTATTATATAAAGAAAGAACCTATTATTACCATGTGACATAACATGTTCTGGACCCCATAAATCAGCATGCAAATATTCAAGACAATGTTTAGAAAGATGAACATCTTTACAAAAACTTGTTCTATGCTGTTTTGCAAAAATACAAGTTTCATAGAAGTCAAGTGTAGTAACATCTTTCTTACCACGCAAGCCTTGCTTATCCAAGACTTATGACTCATATAACCAAATCTCAAGTGCTATAATTCTGTAGTTATATTATTGCTAGAGATGAAAGCAGTATATGTTCGTGTATGACAATAACAACCATTCAACACGTACAAGTCATGTCTTTTAGTGCCAGATAAAATAGGTTTTTCATGCTTATACATAGGTAAGGTACCATTCACAGCTTTATATATGCAACCAGAGTCATCCAAAGAACCTAATGATATTAGACTTCTTTTAAGAGAAAAAATGAATCTCACCTTAGTTAACAAAACAATACTACCGTTATACAATTTTCAAGAAATATTTATAATGCCATGAATTCTACTTGCATTATTATTTCCCATGAATACATTTCCATAATGAATATCTTTTAGATCTTGAAACCATGATTTATTAGGACTCATATGAAAAGAACATCCAAAATCCAAAATCCATTCATTTAAAGTGATACAGTTTGTAATAGTCAACACTTTAGAAACATAAATTGAATTTACATTATTGAAATTGTTACTATTATCATTGTTGATATTCTGGGTTTTATTCTTCAAAGCAAAGCTGTTTTTTTTTCAAGTGTCCTAATTCCCCACAATGATAACATTTTATTTCCTCCTTGGTCTTCCTTTTGTCATTATGTTTCTTCTTAGAAAATTTCTTATTATTTTGACTATTAGTAAAGGAGTCTTTCCTATCTGTTTTTCCCTTAGCAAAATAAACTATTGCTAGACCTTTTAATTGCTGCTAGTTCTAGATCCCTAGCCTTTAAGCCATTTACAACTAATTCAATAGTAGAAGCAATACTAGTGTATTTTAGAGAATTTTTTACAATAGCATACTCATCAAGAAAAGATTTCAAAATAATTATAGCTTGGCTAATATCATCTATAGCTTGGTTAGTGCCTTTTAAAATCAAAGTAATTTTTAAGAACTCATCAGTATTTTCATTTATAGATTTAGATGCATCCATTTATCAAGAAAATAATAAACCTTTAATATAAGCTAATTGAGGCGTAGTATATGAGGAATAAAGGATTCAAGTTTACCTCATTGTGCAATAGCACTATTAGCACCATCTACCTTTCTTAGAAACTCATCTATAAGGTTTAATATGATTAGGTTGTAGGAATCTTCCAGAGTAACTTCCCTCTTTGCAAGGTCAGATTTTGGCCAATTTTTCTTACTTGGCACAAGTGCTCTTAGCACTCTCTCTCTAGATAACAAGGCTATCATTTTCTTTTTCCAGGCCCCAAAGTCTGAATTTCCATCATATATGGGTATGCCTACTTTTAGTGAACTCATTTATTTTCACTCCCTCCCTTAGTGCTTGAGCCAAATCGATCAAGCTGAGAGAATAGTTTTAATAACAAAATCCAAACAAAAATTGCAATTACAAACTTATGCAAAAAGATTAAATCACATAGGTTTTTCACACTCAAACAAGAATTTAGATCTTCTGTATAAAGGTTCAAGAACTATTCAATTCAAGAATCCCTAATTTCTGTTTAAAATTACAGAGTTGTAAAAATATCTGAAATTATATTCAAGAAAGTAGAAATCTTAATTTCACAATTCTCAATAAAAAAAAACATAATCAAAATTTTATAAACCCTAATTTAGCGATCGATTAACATATAAATTTACAGTTTCAGATATTATCACAAAAAACTTAAAATCATGTGAATCAATTTAATCACTAGTAAAAAAATATTGATGCAGCACATATCTATTGCAATCAAATTGGGTAGAATGATGCTCTGATACCAATTGTTATGTTTTACTCAATCTTTTTCATTTATTGATTTTAATTTCATATTCAGTTTGATTAATGAAAATGATTAATAAAAAATATAGAAACAAATCAACACAAATTTACAGTTTCAGATATTATCACAAAAAACTTAAAATCATGTGAATCAATTTAATCACTAGTAAAAAAATATTGATGCAGCACATATCTATTGCAATCAAATTGGGTAGAATGATGCTCTGATACCAATTGTTATGTTTTACTCAATCTTTTTCATTTATTGATTTTAATTTCATATTCAGTTTGATTAATGAAAATGATTAATAAAAAATATAGAAACAAATCAACACAAATTTTTACCGAGGTTCCCATAATGGTACATCCTTATTGAGCTTCAACAAGTCGTTAGATCTTGATATGCACTATCTTAGAGTTTCAGTTCATACACATTACAAAACTAAATAAAAACCATGAAATTAGCTAAATAACATAGATCAAAATCAAAGAGAAGAGAAGAAAATTACATATCAAGGTAGCAAAAATGGTGATCAGCTTAAACCCTAGGTCACAGATCTCACACTTCGTTCTATCTAACAACTAAGAAGCAAAGAGGGTTGGTTATATAAATTGGCAATCGGATGGTTGTAGTTAAAGGGCAAAATACAAAGGGTAGAGAATATCACTCCATTTTGACCGAGTTGGGTCAAAATGGGCCAAGATCATATTGGGGCTCACCAGCTCTGACCCATTCTACATTTGGGCTTCACCAAATGTAACAAAAACCTTCATTTGGTGTTGATCTTTCTGCAAATTACTCTGAAGTTGATTAAAAATCATGTCACGTTCCATGATATTAGCTTCTGTTCAGAGGCTACCCAGCCCACATTCGTTCAGGGCCCTACGCAAAATAAAAATTCAGAGGCCCTTATGACTAGTAAGTAGTTACTTAAGAAAATTACATATATTTATAAATAAAAAAAATTTTAACATTAAACTTTTGACCGTTGAACAGTTTCTAAATATTAAGAATAAATAAAAAACTTTTGACACTAAATGTAAGTGTGAAAGCTAGTTGCACGTCTACACATTTTCAGATTTTTAATATTAAGTTATAAGTATGAAAGTTAGCTGCTATGCGTATACCATTTAGATTTTTGTTAAAAAAATTATTTTATTTTTTGTAAAAGATATGTATGGGTAATAATATGAAGTCATTTTCTTTTTTTTTTAATAAATGTATACATATATTTTAATAATTTGAGCTCTTTTTACAAGGAAGGCCCTAGGCAATTGCCTCACTTGCCTAGAGGAAAAGTCGGCCCTAACTCTATTGTCTCTAGCTTAGAACTATAATGAATATACGGAGGAATTGAAGGTGGTAAACGACTATACACAATTTGTAATTGAGTCAAACCTATACTTGTATGGTATGAACTGTTGTAGCTGAACTCAGCCCACGGAAAAAATTTGCTCCATCTCGATGGCTGGTCAAAAGTGTAACAAAGAACGAAGATACTGCTCGAGACATTTATTTACTATCTCTGTTTGACCATCAAATTGCGGGTGGTACGCACTAGACATAGCGAGGGAAGTTCTACTTGCTTTGAAAATATCCCACCCAAATTGACTTGTTAAAAATAGGTCACGATCCGAGACCATGAAGCTTGCACACCATGTCAATGAAGAGTGTTGCAACTTGCGCTGTTAAGAGACCAAAGTGTGAATGTTTGTTTAAACGATTTAGAACGACCATTATGGCTGTGAGCCCATAAGAGAGAGGCAGTCTAATGATAAAATCTATAGATACTTCTTACCAAGCTTGTTTTGGAATGTGTAATGGCTATAAAGACCTTGAGGTGTTGTGGTTAGGTGTTTGCTTTACTAGAAAATGGCACAATTGGGAACCAACTTCTTGATATCATCCCTCATTCCATGCTAGAAAATATTATCCGTTATACATTTGTAAGTTTTTATTAATCTGGAATGACCAGCCATTAAATAAGGGCATTTTTAGTGTAAGCCCTAAGAATTTCCGACATGTAGTTAGGAAAAGAAAATGAATTTTAAATAGATAAATGAAAACTCAAAATATATAAATTAGGAATTTAAAAGAAAATTGAAGATATGTATATATATTTATACATACTTGTCCCCAAGGTTAAATATGTATATGTAGATGTATATATATTTCTCAAAGGGTATGTATGTAAATAAATATATATATAGTTGGAAGGAAAGTGAACACAAATTATGGGTACACATATATAGGTTAGAAAGAAATATCAAACAAAGATTAGACCTGCATTAATTAACCCCTTACTCGGTAGGAGACATCTTATAGCCTAAAATAAACATCCGGCCAAATAGTGCCACGTACTAAAGCTAAGAAAAAAATTAAGATTTTGGTTAATAAACATTTTGAATCCAATCACGTAAGAAAATCCTCACTTAAACACTCTACGCTCACCAACTAGAATAGAAAACACTCCCTCCCTTCCAGTCTCTGTTCCCAACAGGAAGAAGACGATTACGAAGTAGATCGTATTCAAGCATGACAAGCCGTAAGAACAAAGTAAGTATCTAACCTATACCTCTTTAAGTTTTGGGCATGAATTTCTTTCATCATGCATGATCATAACCTGCAAAAACTACCAGGAAAGCTTTGTAACAGTAAGAGGTTAACGAAGAAATGAAACCAATAACTAGAATGTTCAGGTTGAGTATAATTAGTAGAGGTTCTTGGGTTTAAGTTACAATCTAATAAGGAAAAAAAACAAAATGGAACACCAAGAGGCTTAGACCGGTATGATCTCGACCTAGGAGAAGGAATGGTTCTCGATCTGGATTAGACCGGTAACTTAGACCAAGAGGCTTGATATGATACCTCAGTCTGGGAAAAGAGGAAGACCTCGGTCTAGCCTCAGACTAACCTTGGTTTGACCTCGGTCTAGCCTCAAACAAACCTCGGTTTTTTCTCGGTCTAAGAAAGAAGGAAGACCTCGATCTGGGACGCCTTCAATGTGCAAAGGGTCGATAGGTCTACGAGTTAAAGATGTCGGTCCAAATCAGTTTGAGAAGAAGAGATACCGGTTTAGACATGTCGGTCCAAGTGTTAAAAGATGTCAGCCTGAGTATTAGAAGATGTTGGTTTTAAAATGCCTTCGAAATACAAAGGTTCAATGTCTTTAGTATATAAAGGGTCGAAGGGTCGACACCCTCAACATACAAAGAGTTAAATATACTCGAAGGGTCGATGGGGTCGACACATGCATGTATGAATGGTCGAAGGGTCGACGCCCTATGTATGCAAGCAGTGTAGTATACTCGAGGGTCAACAGAGTCAACAAGTCTACAGGACCATCAACCTTTGCTACAACAAAAAACTTATAAATGAAATTGATTTTGAAGGGGTAAACCTACAAATTTGGAGCAAAAATTTTAACAGCACCCTAATAAGATATTCATGGAGAATATCCTTAAGAATTCAGAACGTACTAGGACACTAAGTACTAGATATTGAACTTAAATCTAGAGACTAAAAACAGAAACTCCAAGAAGGAATAGGAGGTGAAAAACTAGAAAAATGAACAGTAACATTCGAATTTTCAGAATACTTCAGAATGTGAAGAAGAGTAAGCATGAACAAAGTAAAGTGATAAGCCTCACATAAGGGATATAAATAAGGGAGAACAAAGGTTTATTAATTAATCCAATAAGGGAATGATAAGAGAAGAGTAGAAACTAAAATTTCCTAAAACTAAACGAGAAACGCTTAATAATGTAAATCAACTCGATAAAAATGTTTATGGAAATTTAAGCTTTTATTAAGCTAAGTTAACTTTTTGATTGTATAGTTAACAACGGACCTAGCGTTCATGAAGTATGCCATCTTTAAAGAAAAATTTGGAATCCACATAAGTACAATCTCATCTACAACATGGAAATTATTTTGAAAACGCATTGGGTTGTATGCTAATGATTGTATGGTTGCCTTTATATGAATTGCGTGAGAGTCATGAAATGATTGATTGTGATGAGTGCTAAAAATTTTATTGTTGTTGTTATAGAAAATTCTTGAAAAATATATGCACTCATGAGCATCATGCACAATTACCTTACATTTCACGTTCAGAACCTAAAAGGTGCATTAAATAGAAAAAAATGAGATAAAGTAAGGTGTATCATACCGACCTTAAAAGGAAGGGCGCGAGGCTCAATAAAGAGGGGATTATGATGATGCATGCGCTCCCCCAGCTTTCCATTGGTCAAGCGTTCAATTGATATGTACATAGGGCCCAATAAAATCAATAAATAAGAAAATGTTAGAAAGTTTAAGAAAGGAGCATGTGAGAACCTTTGTAAAAAATATGAGTCTAAGGTCATCTTATGTTACATGCTCATACATCATATGCATGCATAACAGTTTTGTGAGATACATTATATTTGTTTAGCGAAAGCTCACGACTTATGTCCCATGTTGTAAGTACTAGGGGTAAGTAAATCATTTAGTTACATTGATATGATTGTCGAGGAAGTCCAATGATGGTGGAGGTGGTAGTGTTTCCAGGACTGTAGCAGCACTGTAAGCTTCCGTTTTCAAATTTATAAAGAGTAACTGTTATAAAAATTGTAATGCATTGTAAAGCAATACTTCGAAAACTCATGGAAAATTGTTTTGAAATCCCTTAGTCATGACGTGCATAATAAATAATCGCATGATAGGGTTTTTTCCAAAATCAGATAAATTTAATACGAAGTAAGAAATCTTTTAATAAATAAATTTTTATATGATTTTTGAAATTTATTCCTTAGTGAAAAAAAAAATCTCTGATTTAAGACAAAAAAGTAATAATGTAATAGTCCGGACAACGTGGGTCGTTACATTCAGTTTGGATTGAGAACTAATTACCAATCTACCTTTGAATAGCAACAACCCATCAACTAATTTATAATTCAGGTGAATCTTCTCACCTTTTCTTAAGTCAGTGAGTATCTTCTATAAACTCGGGTCCATTGCAATTCATCTCTTATCTAAGGTATCCAATTAAGTATTGGACCCGAAAAGGCTAGGAACTGAGATTTGATTTCTATGTCAGGGACAGTTGGAAAAAGTGCATCGGCTATGTTGTTCTCGGATTTAAATTTATAGTGGATCTCGTAATCAAATTAGATAAGGTTGGGTAAATATTGTTGTTGTTTGGTGTTTGAATAACCTACTGAAGAAGATTTTTCAAACTTTAATGATATGTTTTAATGATAAAATGGCGGCCACGAAGATTTTGCCTCCATTTTTGCACCACCTCAACCACTGCATATAATTCACGTACATAGGCAGTTTTACATCAAAACTACCCCAACATCTATGGTCGAAGCATTAGTGCCTCTACTACGAAGGTCTGGTTAAAATCATGTAAGATTAAGACCAGTAAGATTAAGACCAGAGTAGAGGTCATAGCTAATTTTAAGTTTTCCTTTTTGAGCAATTATGTCAGAAGCGATGCTATGATAACATAATAGCGAACAAAATGCCTATAGTATCCAGTAAGACTGAGGAAATCACGTAGTTGCTTCGCTGAGGTCAGTTGAGCCCAATCCACCATTGCTTGTATCTTACATTGGTCGGGCTCGACACCCTTACTTGATACCACATGACCCAATAGTTAATAACTTTCTTTGCAAATGAACATTTACTCCTCTTGCCATAGAACTTATGTTAACTCAAACACTGTAATGTAAGCTCCAGGTGATGTCTATGATCCTCTAGGGATCTGCTATAGACTAGGATATCGTCAAAGAAGATGATAATGAACTTCCTGAGATAGGGTTAAAATGAAATTCATATTGGCTTAAAATATGGCTTGAGTGTTCGTAAGATCAAAGGGCATTACAAAAAATTTGTAACGACCTTTATAAGTACGAAAAGTTACTTTTGGGATGTCATTAGAATGCATACATATCTGGTGGTAACTCGCTCAAAGATTTAGTTTTGAAAAAATACAAGCCCCGTGTAATTCATCAATAAGCTCATCAATGGTCATTATAGAGAATTTATCATTTATTGTTGCTACATTTAACACCTGATAGTCAATACATAAATGCCGTGATCCATCTTTTTTCTATACAAGTAAGACGGGAGAGGAGAATAGACTTCTACTATTTCATATGATTTTAGCTTTACTCATTTCTTTTACCAATATTTCGATCTCATTTTTTTTATAAATAAGGATACATATGAGGATGAACATTAACGGGTTTGGTATTCTATTCCATGTGAATTTGATTTGAAATCTCACAATAGGGAGGTAGCCCTTTGGGTTCTTCGAACACATGCGTGAATGTCGATAAAACTTCTTCCAGCTCTAATTGGTATGAATTTACTATCATTAAAGTAGTTTCTATTGATGGTATGACCAAAGCTATCATATGAAGACAAGTTGCAATGGCCTTACTCACGACATCCTCCTTAATTTGGCTAGGCGAAATTAATTTCATAGGAGCATCGTGTACCCCTTCCAATATAATATGCGACCCTTTCCAAGCAAACTGCATTGTTAACAATTTGTAATCGATCATGATAAGTCCCAACAGTTCCAACCATTAATCCTCCAATACTAATTGAGTTCCCTTAATTGGCAAGATAAAAAAATCAACCAAGAATTTCACACCTTGCATTATTAAGGGAACATTTTTACAAATACTGTTGCGTTGAAGTTTCTCCCTATTTCCAATCATTACTTCGAAATGTTTTAGCATATTTTGTTGAATGAAATTGTGGGTACTCCCACTATCAATCAAGATCTTTATATTTTTTCTAAGGATAGACCCTTTTAGCTTCGGCATTTTAGGACAAGGATGACCTGAAAATGCATGATAACTAATTTCTAGAATGGTTTCTATTGTTTTTGTGCAAACTAGTGTTTGTGCTCCTGAGTCATTCACTGTACCCTTATTGGCACAATCGCTATCATTAATTAGTAGCAACTTCTTAGCTTTACATTTATGGCTTGGATGGAATTTATCATCACAATTATAGCACAATCCATTATCATGACATACTTGCATTTCAACAAGGGTGAGCTTCTTTATGGGCAAAGAAGTGGATGATGCAAGTTTTGGGGATGGTTTTAGTGGATAGGTAATAGTTTGAGGTGCTGGATTTTTACAGTTACAGTTCTCAATTACACCAATTAGACAAGCCTTCTTACGCATCATCATATACTAAAAGACAAAAACGAGCTTCAATTGTCACAAGAAATTCAGGCCAAGAATGCTTGCTCTAGGTGTATAGTAGATTATTTATTTTGTTTAATTATTCAATTGCTTCAGTCATATGATGTAATTGTGCCTTAATGTGCCTAAATTCTTAGAGTGAGAAAGAGAGATCTATTTTTTCTTTCCAATTGAAATGTAGGCAATTCATATGTTGAATATGTGAAGAAAACGATCGTGATTCAACAAAAAGAAGAGAGAAAAGGATGTGAGAGAAAATGTTAAGAAAGGAAAAGTTTCTATATTATTATAATGATGCATGCATTACATTTTAAATAGTGATCTATCACATGCACTAATGTTAATAACATAATTACAAACTAGTGCCACATCAATAACTACTAAAACTACGTTCTAACAATAAACTAGAATAATAATTAGCATTTTTTTTATCTCTCTTTAATAGAATGTTTTAAGTTTGGAATTAACTTTGAACGATTATATGGGTTAAGTTTAGAGGTCTGAGACTTCATATATCTTCTTCAAGAGTCTTATTTGGTGATCAAGTTTGTTCTTGAAGTATTTAGAAAGCGAGATTATTCGGATTTGTAAGTCTGCAGCGAAACTATAAGTTTCCTAAGTTATTTTTGTAATAGTTCTTGCTAGACCAATTTTATGATTTATTGCTTAAATAATATAATCATGTCACGAATTGCTTATGTTTCTTACATTTACTCGTAATATTTTCAATTCAAAATCATCTAACAATCAATAAATAGTTTATTACTGAATTTTCAAAATTTATAGTCCTGAAATGAGATATATTAGGAACCAACTGCTTCACACGCTAGGTTTACTAAAATCTATCATCCATTCATACTAAGCCTCTTATTTTCAAAGAACAATCATCGAGCAAGATCGATTTCAATTCAACTTACGATATTTAGATTACTGATCATCAGACTAATACAATCAAAGAAACAAAAATAACCATTCGCCCAATGATTTTTTACCAAATTGGAATTGAGATTTTTATTGGATGTAGTAATCATTTAATTTGGCCGCTAATGAAAAAAGTTCACGCATACATATTTAGTTTGACCACAAAATCAAACCATCAAAGAGAGAGAGGGGTAGAGGGAGATGAGGGTGGGGTCAACTCACCACTTCAACGACAACGAATTCCTCAAAACAAATGTCACCTCTACACCCCCAATTTTCTACTCATTTATGCAACAACACCATATAAATGTAACATATATATTTCAGTTGCACGTGTATAAATTGTTAGGAAGTAAGTGAGCTACACTTTTTCATGCATGCGATGTGACACAGGGCATAAACATGTGAAAACTGATGTCCACAGTTTTAAGCAGATAATCTTCAAAATTAATTATCAACTTAAATTGGTATCATAAAAAAGTTGGGATGATTCTGGTTGGTATAAAATAATATAAATATTTAAATAATTAAAAATATTTTTAATCTAAATTTTTAGATAAAAATAAATAAAAGAAATAATAAAATTATATTTATATTTTCCATCACGAAAAATATGTTAAATTGGTAATTTATTTAAATTTTCATATTTTTATATAACAAGAACAAGAAGAAGCGACCATTCATAATCAGAACTCAGAAGCTCGCTCTCGCCCTCACCTTCACCTTCACTTTCACCTTCTAATCTTATATGTCTTCCTTCTATAAGTTTCTCTGTCTTGTGTAAGTTTTAAAATTTCAAAACTTAAAAAACCTTTTAAACCTATAATTTTAATGTTTTAGAGAGAAAAAGATAATTAAACCATTTTTATTAGTATAATTATATTATATTTATTTTTATAGACTCTTTTGAGACAAAAGTAAGAAATTAATAAGTAATTTATTAGATTGTCGAGACAAATTTGACACTGAAGAGTCCAGTGCCCGATGCCCTATAACATGTCATTTCAGAAAAACAGTAGGGACAGTGTTGTAAATGTGCCAAATACTCATCTTCTAATTATTATTTATTAATTAAACAGCCAATTTATTTATTATAAACTTCTTAATTATAAATATATATATATATATATATATATATAATTAGAGAAAAGACACTGTTCTTGGGCCAAAATACTCCATAAGGCCCATACTCTTGTTTTTGATTTTTGATTTTTGATTTTTGATTTTTGATTTTTGATTTTATTTTCTCGAGTTACATGACAGAGAAATTAAAATAGATTGGGTAGTTGTATGCGAAGTATAAGCTGGAGAAAGTTACACATGTTACGACAAGTATATCATCACCCAATCCTATTTTTGTCTTCAAAGAGGGGGAAAAAAAAAAATCTAAATAAGTATAAATAATTTTTTTTGTTTCTCTTCAGCAAAGATCACTGTCTGTGCTATACTCTTTCTCTCTCTCTCCATAAAGCTTGTGCTATGATTGATATTAGGGTCTCATTATCATGACCTCCTCTTCCTCTCTCATGGTTAAAGAAGAAGAAGAAGAACTACCTCCGACGTTGGTCCTGATCATCATCACGGGGCCGTCTACAATCTCTCCATTTCATAAGTGTTTCTTCTCCAGAAACTTCTATCACTCATAATAATTATTGACCTAGTATAAAGGAAGGAACTTTAACTTTAAGGCGCTAGATTGAAGACGACGAAGATCCAGCTCCAGATTTCTCATAAAATAGAAAGAAAGTAGGTTCATCTCTCTCTCTCTCTCTCTCTCTCTCTCTCTCTCTCACTAAACAGTTTTGGAATTTTCTCGGGAAAAAAGTTTTAGGAAGCGAGAAAGAAAAAAGAGCATCGTCCAGTCCAGCCAATGATTGAATTAAAGCTTCAGAAGCGGCAAATAAGAGGAAAAAAGAAACAAACGAAATTTTACAGAGCTATTTTTGTTTTTTCGCTTTTAATTTTTTTGTTCTGTGTCTGCTTCTGCTTAGGAATCTTGTGATTGTTCTTTTTGTTTCAATTGGAATTTCTATCTTACAGAGAGGGAGAGAGAGCAAGAGGGGGTGGGGGGGAATGGCGACGGCGTTAGCGCACCACAGGGAGATAGTAGATAACAATAATAGTGGGAACATAAACAGACACATAGACAGCAGCGGAAAGTATGTGCGTTACACGGCGGAGCAAGTGGAGGCGCTGGAAAGAGTGTATGCGGAGTGTCCAAAGCCGAGTTCTTTGCGCCGCCAGCAGTTGATCCGTGACTGCCCTATTCTCGCTACTGTCGAGCCCAAACAGATCAAAGTCTGGTTCCAAAATCGCAGGTATGTAATCTCTCAGAACTCGGTGATTTTATAATTAGGGATATTTAAGGGAAAATTATAAGGTGTAGAGCGAAATTTATTGGTGGGATTAATGGTCTGCAGGTGTAGAGAGAAGCAGAGGAAGGAGGCTTCTCAGTTGCAGACGGTGAATAGGAAGCTTTCTGCTATGAACAAGCTGTTAATGGAGGAGAATGATCGTTTGCAGAAACAGGTATCTCAACTTGTTTGCGAAAACGGTTATATGCGCCAACAGCTGCACACTGTAAGATCGCCTCTTCTTCTTCTTCTTCTTCTTCCTGTTACTCTTATCCACCATCATTTAATTGTTTGTTATCCTGCATTACAAGTATGAAATGAATATGTGGATGAGGCAATGTTAGTGTCTATATTCTTTTCTATTTTGATCATGAAATTTAAAGATGTTTGTAATTTGCAGACATCAGTCGATGCAAGCTGTGAGTCAGTTGTTACTACTCCGCAGCATTCTCTCAGAGACGCTAATAACCCTGCTGGGTATGGTTTCTCAGAGACTAATACCCTATCTATTTACCTTATCATGTTTCTTTGGCCATGCTGTTTTCGCAAGTAGCTGGATTTTTTTTGTTATGGTCATTGATATTGATAATGTCACATGGTCTTGCAGACTGCTCTCCATTGCAGAGGAGACCTTGGCGGAGTTCCTTTCCAAGGCTACAGGAACTGCTGTCGATTGGGTCCAGATGCCTGGGATGAAGGTTTCTTTCTGTTCAGTTGTCCCCCACCCCCCTCTCTTATGTTTCATTCATTAACTACTTTGTTACCCTCTATCATAATGTCTCGTTATTTTGTTACGACCTGTGAATTGGGTTCAGGGATCGAAACTCTAGATTGGGTTAATTGGCTTTTGCATTGGATCGGTGTTATTGACAGAGTGGGGTCTTTTTTATTTGGGTTCATATTTGATTATAATCCTGAAACTGGAGTTCACATGGATACACAATCTAATCTGTTCTTGAAAAAATTTGATTTGGGCAGCCTGGTCCGGATTCAGTTGGGATCTTTGCTATTTCACAGTGTTGCAGTGGAGTGGCGGCTCGAGCATGCGGTCTAGTAAGCCTAGAACCTACAAAGGTAATAAGCAAGACCTCCCCTTCTAACTCAAACCTTTGTAATCTGTTTGATCTTTAAGTTATTTATTAAAAAAGATGATGTCCAATAGATTGCAGAGATCCTTAAAGATCGTCTTTCTTGGTTCCGCGATTGCCGGAATCTCGAGGTTTTCACCATGTTTTCTGCCGGAAATGGTGGAACAATTGAACTTGTCTACACACAGGTAATCAAATATTTGTTCTTATATCTATCATTTCTAGAATCTTCTATGGTCTAGCATGAATAACTTTTAGATGGGCCGTTAAGGTATATGCCCCTACTACACTAGCTCCGGCAAGGGACTTTTGGACTCTTAGATACACCACAAATTTGGATAATGGCAGCCTTTTGGTAAGTTAAGCAAAGCCTTTTTGAGCGCCCCACTTACAGTCCCCATTTTGGGTCCACTAAGTTGAATTGTTCTTTTAGGTTTGTGAGAGATCACTTTCAGGGTCCGGAGCAGGCCCAAGTGCTGCAGCTGCTACTCAGTTTGTGAGAGCCGAAATGTTTCCTAGTGGGTATTTAATCCGACCATGCGAAGGTGGAGGGTCTATTATTCATATTGTAGACCACCTTAGTCTTGAGGTCCGGCTCTTATGTCTAGCTTTTTTCATAGTTCTTTTCCAATTGTCTTGAAATTGAAATTCTGTAATGCATTTTTCATAGGCATGGAGTGTACCAGAGGTGATTCGACCCCTTTATGAATCTTCAAAGGTTGTGGCCCAGAAAATGACGATTGCAGTAAGTGAAAAAATCTTAGGTTCTCATCATGTCTACATTATTTAAAAAAAGGGGGGAGGAGAAACACATTAGCTGAAGGTATTCAATTTTTTACTTAGTCTCTGAGATATATACGACAAATAGCTCAAGAGACAAGTGGAGAAATTGTATATAGTTTGGGAAGGCAGCCTGCTGTTCTTCGGACTTTTAGCCAAAGACTGAGCAGGTTTGGATTTTTTGAGCTCGGTTGTGGCTTCTTTTTTTCTTCTTTGCAGGCTTAGTATTGTAATTTGTGTTGAGTTAAAACTTTGTGTTCCGTTTTAGAGGCTTTAACGATGCGGTCAATGGATTTAATGATGATGGGTGGTCCTTGATCAACTCTGATGGCTCCAAAGATGTGATCATAGCCGTTAATATATCCAAGAACTCGGTTGCATCTTCTAGTTCCACAAATTCACTAGCTTTCCCTGGTGGGGTTCTTTGCGCAAAGGCTTCCATGCTGCTTCAAGTAGCTAACCCTCTCTCTCTGTCTCCCTGCTTTAATTTTCTGTTGAGGTGTATTGTTCTATTTCTCATTTGTTTTGTCTTGCTTAGGATGTCCCGCCTGCTGTGCTGGTCCGGTTCTTGAGGGAACACAGGTCAGAATGGGCGGACTTTAACGTGGATGCTTACTCAGCTGCTTCTTTGAAAGCCGGTTCATATGCTTACCCCTGGATGCAGCCCACAAGATTTACAGGGAGCCAAGTCATCATGCCACTTGGCCACACCATAGAACATGAAGAGTTACTTGAAGTTATTCGACTTGAAGGCCATTCTCTTGCTCAAGAAGATGCCCTTGTTTCGAGATATATTCATCTCTTACAGGTTTCCTTCCTTTATTCATGTGCTTCATCGATCTAAATTTTTAATTTTAACTAGCAATTTCGGTCTTCTTGTAATAGCTTTTATTTAAATTTTCTTTTGCAGATATGTACTGGAATCGATGAGAACTCTGTAGGAACCTTTTCGGAACTTGTTTTTGCTCCCATTGATGAAACGTTTCCGGATGATGCACCTTTGCTTCCCTCTGGCTTCCGTATTATCCCTCTGGATTCCAAATCAGTTGAGTGATAATAGTGTTCCCTTTTTATTATTTTTTGAATTTTGATTCATTTGTTGTTTATTTGTTAACTTATTTTCGATTTTACTGGTTGTAATTTTACGAAGTAGAATAAAGGATCATATGCAATTTAGTTAGTATACCAGCTAATTGTTTTATGTGTTTATTGTAGCTTAGGTGGGTCCCACTGAATTATAGGACATTTGGAAGTGATTATTTTATAAAAATAAGCAGTTTCGGCGTCTGCAAAAAAAAAAAACTGCTTAATGCTTATTTTTTTTAAAAATAAGCCCTTCTTAAACACTTGTTCCTGCCTTTTATAAGCAGTTTGCCAAAAAAACTGCTTAATTCTACTTATAAGTCGCTTAATGCTTATATGAGCATATTTTTTTAAGCACTCCCAAATGGGCTCTTAATCTGATCTTCGCTTATTTATTTTTTTGTTCTTTTTTATATGTAGGGAAATACAAAGGATACATTGGGGATGCATCGGACTTTGGATCTGACATCCAGTCTTGAAGTGGGCCCAGCGACTAACAACAATGCAGATGGGTCGTCTTGTCAGAATTCTCGATCGGTTTTAACGATTGCCTTCCAGTTTCCATTTGAGAGCAATCTTCAGGAAAATGTTGCCACCATGGCTTGTCACTATGTTCGTACTGTAATCTCCTCGGTTCAAAGGGTTGCCATGGCCGTATCCCCATCTGGGCTCGGGCCGACTCTTGGCCCAAATGTCTCTCCCGGTTCTCCTGAAGCACTTACCCTAACTCACTGGATTTGCCAGAGCTACAGGTAAATAAAATTTTCCTTTTATTTATTAAAATTCAATAGATATATGTGTCATTTCATTTCTTAAAATTAATAAACTCAAAATGTCAGAAACTATATTATTTTTCCCTATCTTTCAGTTATTATTTAGGGGCAGAACTGATAAGATCTGGTTCTCCGGGTGGTGGTGATTCCATATTGAAACATCTTTGGAATCATCAAGATGCCATTTTATGCTGTTCATTGAAGGTAATAAACTATATTATATTTTAATACAATTCAAACTACTTCAAGTAAAACCAAACATGATGTCACGACGAAGTACGTTTTTTTATTTTCCGTAGCCACTCCCTGTCTTCATGTTTGCAAACAAGGCCGGGCTCGACATGTTGGAAACAACTCTAGTTGCTCTACAGGATGTCACATTGGATAAGATATTTGATGAATCTGGACGCAAGGCATTATGTTCAGATTTTGCGAAGTTAATGCAACAGGTAAAAATCCCTTTCATGTGAGTTTTAAGCTCAAATAGGCTTCTCTATTAGAATGAGTGTTTTAAGGTGTATCGTTCGGGTTACTATATAGGGTTCTGCCAATTTGCTCCCCGGAATCTGCATATCGACAATGGGTCGCAGAGTTTCATACGAACAAGCTGTTGCGTGGAAGGTGCTTACTTCGGAAGAGAACTCTGTTCATTGCCTTGCCTTTTCTTTCATAAACTGGTCTTTTGTGTGAAGAATGTTCCCTTTTTCTTAGAGAATCTTTAATTCAATTAGATTGTTATTTAGTTTTGTCAAAATACTTTTTGTCTGTCTGTCTCTAAATATTTTTGCCAGTCGAAGCTTCTTTAAATTTTGCTGTAGCCTGTAGGGAATTGTTCTGGGCCGCTTAGCAGCAGTAGTGGACAAAATAGTAGTAAACGGTTTCGTTTAAAAAGACACTGCACCTGCATTGCAGTAGTTTTCCAGTGCATATGTCCTGTAGAGTCTAATTTACGGTAAGGTTTGATTTTGATTGAAAGAATAATATTTGATACTGAACTGTCCGACCCTTCAGACTTAAGACTGTAGGGTTAGAACAGTCGCTTCTTAATCAGCTGGAAAAGACCCACAAATTCTTCAAAATCACAATTTACCGACTTTTAATCAATATTGAATGGAGGTCAAAGAACCTAGTATACACATTTTCATACTTCGAACGGATACAACAGGGTTTATAATCAGAACTACTTATCTTCAGTTCACTAAGAGATCCAATCAATCTCGATCTCGAGAAGTTCAAACAAAAATGGTCATACCCACCTGTATTCACCACCTCATCGTTTATGCCACAAGAAAAAATATTACTTGAAACAAAGAACACAAAACAAACACCCATTTGATGGCATCTTATCTTCTCCAGATATGGACCAAAACAGCGTTCAACATTTTGCTTTGTTATGTTCATCGAGATGCAAGGGACCAGAAGTTGATAAAGAAAGAAGGTAAAGCCGTGAACCAGCTTATAAATGCCATGGCAGTAGCTGTTTCGAATTGTATACAGTGATTCTCCGAGCAACTACCCAGATCGTTATCTATAAGGACAGTGATTCCTGCCGAAGAACAGGCGGCAGCAAAAATAAGGGTGGATGTGATCTGCAAAAATAAGGGAAGAAAAGATAAAAATGTAAATAGCATATGACTAAATCAATAAACTATGCTAAAGGGAGGTTCATAAGATGCTTGGTTTGATTCAACGCACTTACCCCATCACCTATCGTGAAGAAGGCAACGATTCGATATTTTTGTAATGAGCGCATTACCAAAAGGGCATAAATGTCAATAATAGCTAATGAAAGGCTCCACAAACACTGCAAACCGGCAGCTGAAACAAGGTAGCTAATAGAAAAAATAGATATTTCAGGATTTTGATCAACTATATCAACAGAGAGAAGCATGCTAAGTAGACAAGCAACATGCCTTTTACGAGCAATTGCAGAATTCATGCAAATCTTATTGAGACATGATTCAAAAGAACGGCAAGGATAATTGCTCTCAATCTACTATAGAATTAGAAAGATTAGATATCACACTCATCAGAATCTCCAACTACAGATGAGGGTGTTTTATGTCAAAATTAAGGGGGCAAAAAGGAAAGTGCTTTCGATGAATCACATTAATAAATGCTTCCATTCACATTCACCAAGCTGGGGGAAGATGGTAATTTAGTAATGAGATCTAGAGCAGGTCTGAAATTTCGATTCACATTCTGTCTGTGATCCTAAAAAAGAGTTTAGTTTTTTTCTTTACCATCTTACTACCCCCGGCAGTCCGAATATGAATGGGTATGTGCTGAAATGTAAACCAATCTCCCTAAGCAAACTCCACGAAAAACACAATCAATAAATCTCTGGGTAAAATCTATAATCCCTCAAATCAGCTATGGAATATTGTGGGGATGTGCTTCTACATATTAGTCTTAAAGAAACCCGGTACTCACAATGAACATGTGCTTTTACATGACGATTACTCCCAAGCATAATTTATGAAATTATCCACAGCAATTTCAAAATATCACGTCTGAACAAACTAATAATCTCTTTATACTCAGGAAAAACCACAACCAAATTCACTCAACTGATCACTAAAACTACTGTAATCCACGAAAAAATTTGGCATATTCAGAACAATTTTGTTTATCAACCTCTCTTATGAGGGAAAAAGGTCATTGCAAACATGATTAGTATTATTTAGACTCCAATAAACGCATATTAGAATTGAATCCAACTCAAAGCATCTAGCAAACATCAATAGATTTTTGATCGAACTAAGAAATTACCAGAAGGCAGTAACAGAGGGAAAGTCACTGGTTGTAGCCATGATACAAAGAGAAGCCGCCGCAAACAAAAACTGTGAGAAACGCAAAGCGAGGCCTCCTCGCGTTCCTGGCATTCCTTCGATATCTTCCATCCTCACCCTCGGCTCGTTCCCTCCCTCAATCGTCGGAGGATCTTCTACCGGATGAACCGTCGCATGGCTTATGTTCATCTCTCCACCGCCCCAACTTCACCGATCAGATCATTTCTCGTCCTCGAACTAAAAAATTTTCAATCACACGCCTCCAAAATTATCGGCTATCGATCCGCGTCTCGATCGGAGACAGGTCTAGCTTGTGGATGCGCTGCTACATTTCAGCACTTACAACTTGGATTTGGATTCCTTAAGTTTTTATTTCCTATTGACGGGTAACAAACAGAATTCCGATTTTGGTTCCCAGTTCGGAAACCCTAACAAACTGATTTACGCCGGCGAAAAGGGAGAACCGCCGCCGTTTTGTGATCGGCGAGGAATATACTTGTACGAAATTCTTATCGGCCGCGAACTCACATTGGTTAATCTCGTTATTCTGTTTTTGGTACACCTAACACAAGTTAATGACTTTCGCCACACCAACACCAGCAACAACAAAATAAATAAATAAACAGTTAAGAGATTTTAAAAAAAAAACAAAAACAAAAATCTTTAAAGCATTCACATATATTTAATTTAATTAAAAATCTAAATATTATAATTTTTAAAAAATGTAATATAAAATTTGTTAAAAATACTCCACATCTAATATTATTTCAAGTTTTCCCATTTTTTAATATTTTTAAATTTTTTTAACTTTTTTTATAATAGAACCTTAGGACCTATTTAAAAAGTCATTAGCAAAAATATTAGAATAATTAACTTTATTTTATAGAATTTAATAATTAATTTAATGTGAATACTTAGTTCATTAATATTAATATTATTATTATTATTATTATTATTATTATTATTATTATTATTATTATTATTATTATTATTAAAAGAGTAATCAAAACTTCTTCTTCTTTCTTTATTTTTCCACGCCTAAAGAGTAATCAAGACTTAAGTCCCTCTTATATTTAAATTTGTTATATTTTATAAAAAAAACTTGTGTTTCTCCCAAAAAAATTTTAAATATTAGGTCTCTTATTTTTCTTAATTTTTTGATAGTGAAATATTTACATATCATACCTAATCAGTATGCCATATCAATCAAATTATGTTAAAAATTATATGTTTAATAGATTTTAGAATCATAAAGGAAATATATTTAATAGATATTCATGAAGATTTATGCGGTACCCATCAAGTAGGATTGCATCATACGACATTACACTTATCATTTTTCATTTCCTTTGGGAACTATGCTTTTTCTTTCTTAGATTCATTCTTAGGAATATTATCGAGTCATTAGATTTTCATCTAAATAAAGATCTTCATTTGTATAAACAAACAAGATATTAGTTTTTCTACCTACATCGATCTTCATACTTCCTTAAATTTCATCTTGTTTATTTATGTCGTTAGTATTAAATCTAAGTTAAATTTAATTTCCAGTCGTAATCTAAACTTAATTTCAATTGTTATCTTGGTATAGTCTTTAAAATTAATTGTTGATCTCAGGTTCTTCACTTTATCCAATATTATTAATTAATTCATCTATCCTATCAAGTTTTTATCTTCGTTATTATTCTTTAATTATTTCATTTAGTAGTTTCTAATTCAATTATTTCATCTATCCAATAAACTTTGAGTTTTTGCTTAACCAAACTCTTCAATATATTTCTTGCTAGAAGTATCTCAAATCCTATTAATCATGTGGGACCAAATAAATATGATAAATATATGACCTTATTAAATGACTTAATTAAATAATATTATTAATATTCATGATAAAAAGATTGTTTCACATAAAATATTTACCTATCGAGTCTAACCCAATTAACTTAATAGTCATATATTTTCATATAGGACATCCTAGATATTTAAGAGGAAATTTCTTTATTAGAAGCTAGTAGTATTTTCAAGTAAAATTTTCATAGCATCTCATTTGCCAATGTCACTGCCCCGTTACAACCTGCTGCTCCTAAAACACCACCACCTTCCTTGAAAAAAAGTCTAAGAATTATGAGGAAAAAAAAAAGAACATAATTGATCGATATGGTGGAGCACCCATATCGACTTGATCAGGTTGATTTTTTTTTTTTATGGTGCAATAGCGGTGGCACAAAATTCTTCAATATCTTGTTCATTCATAACACAATATTTCTTTGTGTTGTGATAAATAAATAAAAAACCGTACTTTTTTTTTAATAGAAATACCATTTCACCAATTGAGTGGTAGGCATGAGAAGAAATCTTCGACAACATCCGATTATAACCACTCCCTTCATTTCATTTCAGTCTAAGGTCTGACCAAAAGTCGAATTTGGACGAGGGTTTGAATCAATGAAATATTTAAGGAAAAATATGCTAACCCCTTCCCATTTCTCTCTTCCGCCCACCCCGATGACGATGCTTCTTTTTGTTGCCACCCTATGAATCAATGGCACCCTCCGAGTTGCAGTCCCCTATGCGAAGAAAGATGGTCCGATTCTAGCAACTAACCTACTCAACCTCATCGTGACCGGTTGAATAAGGGTTAGATTGAGTTGGATTATCGAGTCCGGAGCAAGAGTCAAATCATTCGAATAAAGCATCGAATCCAACCATTGCTAATGCCTAAGTGTCGTGGAAGGTGGCAGATAAGATGATGAATTGAGCCGAGTCACTATCAAGCATATATTTTGAATTTGAATGAGAATCAAACTCTAAACTATATCCCACAAAATGAAAATAATCTAGTTAAAAACAACGTGAACCCTCACACTTTTGAATTGTTCATATCTTAAGACTAAACATAAGATCATAATGTCACAATTTATTAGAGAAAAAAAAAAAAAAAAAGGAAGGGAATGTCAACACCCTTTCAAATTGGTATTATTATTATTCACGTAAATTATAATTTATCTTCTCATATATTTTAAAATTAGAATAAACTATTTATAATTTTAATTATTTAAATATACTCTCTATTTTAAAAGAAAATTTAAAAAAAAAAGCCTCCATCTTTATTTGAGGAAATTATGATTAATCTCAAAATTTTATAGAAATTATAATTAACCCCCTGAAAAAAAATATATAAAATTATAATAAATATTCAAAAATAAAACTTAAATTATAATGAATATCCAAAACTTTTATAATAATAATGAATACCTTAAATTCAAACAATCTTTATAATAAATCCCTAATTTTTTCAAAGACTATTTTCAAATCATTAATTTAACTTAATACGACATGATTAGACACAAATTAAAAAAAAAGTTTCCAAAATAATTTATTAATTAATTTAATTTAATTTCATTTGTTTCTAAATTATTTGATCGGCTTCGTTCTGATTCTTCATGTGAAGAAACTAAATCAGATTTGTTCTGGTATCTTCACACGAAGAAATAGATTGACTCGATTAGTCTCCCATGAAGAAATCAGATCGATTTTTCTCATGAGAAACCTGATCGATTCGATCGGTTTTCATTTTTTTTTTTAAGAAATCATTTTTTTTTCTCAATGGTACTTAGTGGCGGTAGCAAGAAATTGCAATGTATTTGGAAAAAAATAAAAAAATTATAGGCAATGGCAAATAAAAATAATTTAGTTAAGTTAAGGAGTTATTTTAAAATAAAGATTTACTAATTTTTTATTTATTTTATGAATTGGGTTGGATTATGATTTAGAATCGATCCGTTAAAAAAAAATTAACATTCATTATAATTTTAGTTTGAATTTTATATATTTATTATTTTTTAGATTTTTATTATAATTTTTAAAATATTTTGAGAGATGAAATTTTGAGATAAATCATAATTTCTCTAATAAAAATCGAAATCTTATTTTAGTTTAAAAAAAAAAAAATTTAAAGCACATTCTTATTATCAAATTATTATAAATTTAAAAAAAAGTAAATTCTAGTTTACCTTATTATTATTACAAAATAAAATGCTTCTTTTACTGCTATTCAAATTGACATCAATTATTACAACTTTACAGGCTTTGTCCCATTTTTCACATGCATATATCATTCAAAGTTTATTTGTTCATTTTCAAATGTAAAATCTGAAAAATAATATCAAACGCTAAGTCAGATTTTAACTCATATATCGGAACTTATATATTAAAAAAAAAAATACATAACCCAATATATATATATATATATATATTATGTATTCAATATATTACCCTTCGATCTTAATCTAATGAACTCAATTAATAAGTAAGTTATATAAGGAAATAAGACGTACAGCACCTGAACGGATATGATGTTCATAAAAAACAGACATCGATTATTAATGTGACGTAAGAAACTAGGGGAATTATATTGTACACGTTTGCTCACTCAATCAAATCCTTCCCATCAACGAAATTTAGACTCCGTTGGCTGCTACCTGATTCAGATTTTTTGGGTCCTCTCTCTCTCTCTCTCTCCCTCCCTCCCTCCCTCCTCTCTTTCTCTCTCTTCCTCTCTCCATCTTTTCCGATCTCTCTCTGTAATAAAATTAGGGTTCCGAAGATATATGCCACGTCTCTCTCGACTCATCTGCTGCGATTTGTTTCTTAAACCTTGATCTAGTCGTTCTAGTTTCGCGTGTTTAGGGTTTGCAGATCTGATCAGTTCTTGCCTTTTTCTTCCCCCACTTCGTTCAATTTTTCGATTTCTTCAACATGTTTTGGAGGTTCACTGCTCTTTCTGCATCGTCCCCTGTAAGTTGCGCTTTCGATATTTATTGCATTTATTTTTTCTGTAGGTCTTTTTCAATTGTTGCTGGATTTTTCATTTTTATCGTTACGGAAATTCGTCATTTGTGTCTTTATGAGCTAAGTTGCTTGTTTTCATTTTCATCATTGGTCGTTATCCATGTTATGTTGTGTGAACACTATAATTGCGTTGCTGTTTTGTTTTAGCTAATAATATTATCTGAGTCATTTGGAATGATATACCGAGCTGTTTTGATTTAGTGCTCATTAATGTTCATAAGTGGGAATGGACGTGTATTGAAATATGGGAATGAATTTATGTTTAATTAATGATTGTGTTAATTACTGTTGCTGGTCTAGATGTTATTCCTATCTTATGTTTCCGAGATTTAAATTGGCCCTATTTCGGGTTTTCGGAGCAACTCGGATGACCGAGTGCGGCTTCATTCATTGCAGTGCGTGAAAGATCGAAGAATTTTTACCTTCCATTTTTCAGATGAGCTGCCTATGATGTTGGGTTCTGAGAGATTTGGAAAAGAAAATGGGAATCAATAAATTGATCCAATCCTCTCATCGCCACTCTTTGATTTGAGATGCAATATTTCTTATATTTTCGTGCTTTGGTTTTGTGGGTACATGGGGAAAGTTTAATTATTATATAATGAGTTTAGTAATTGAATGGAGTTGAAAGTGCGGGGATGTTTTCATTAATATTGTCATAGTAATATAGTTATGGGAATGGAAGGATTGGGCGTATTGTTACATTCATGATGTGATGGTTTTGGTTTATTGAGATTATATTTGACTTTTCTCATCCTCATAATCTCTGTGTAACAAGTTGCTCTTTATTTCCTATTTCTTTGTTATATATAGGTGGAATCTCTGCTTGACAAGGAGAATTTCACTTTGGAAGAGCTTCTTGATGAAGAAGAAATAATCCAAGAATGCAAATCTCTGAATAGCCGTCTCATTAATTTGTAGTGTCTCTCGACCTTTCTACAAATTTCTTGGTTACTTAATATTTATGTGATATCATATTACTCCTCTTTCTTGATTATCTGTTTATGAACTTGGTGTCAGCTAAAAGTTAATTCATTGATATGAGCTGGAATCCTAGATTAAGTAATGCAGAACTTGATTATTGAAGATAACGGTTTAAATTTTCCATTTCAGTCTACGAGATAGAGCTCAGGTGGAGCAGTTGGTACGCTACATTATTGAAGAACCTCCTGAGGATGTTGAAAGCAAGCGAGCCTTCAAGTACCCTATTCTTAAACAATGCTATATGTTCCTGCCTTTAAGCTACTTGGGGTATTTGTTTTGATTCTGATTGTGTTAGTTTGATTTTTTGAACTAGGTTCCCATTCATTGCATGTGAAATTTTTACATGTGAAATAGATGTTATTTTGAAGACTCTAGTTGAGGAGGTCGAGGTAATAATTATGTCATCATGTTTGATACATGCGTTGATAGTCAGACTTGTTTATTAATGATAATGAAGGCCACCGATGCTTTGCTTGTGTTCCAGCTAATGGACTTACTTTTCTCCTTCTTGGAACCAAATCGTCCTCATAGCGCCCTTTTGGCTGGTTATTTTGGCAAGGTATCCTGAAATGACACAATAAAGATGACTTCACCTGTTTCTACATTTCTACAATGCTTACAAGCATTTGATGATGCTAATATACTATAATTTTAGGTGGTTATATGCCTCATGATGCGGAAGACTATTCCTCTTATGAATTATGTCCAGGTAAGTTAGTTTACACATCTCTTCATGTTCTAATATATTGAGTATGAGTATTTATTTTATGTGACGTGCCTTTCAAGAACGGAACTTTGCATTAGATGAAGAATACTCTCTTTTCTTGTGGGCTTCACTCACACCCAGCACCATCCAGCTGTAACGTACTATTTTGCTCAGCTTTGTCAACTCTTACTCATGTAGACAAGTTTGTTCCACAAACTGTCACAGTTTTGGTACCTCATGTGGTGGTTACATTTGCGCAAAATTCTAGTATAGATATACCTATTTTAATGTCATTTTGATGTGACTGGTACATGTCTCTTACTTTTTGAAATGCATTATTGCAAGGATATATAATCATCACACAATGAAGCCAATTAGCTATTAAAGTGAGAAATGAGCATGGCAGAACACCATATAGTCTGTAGAAGAAGAATGTACGATGGTTTAATTTCCTTTATTTCTTGTATATTTGTCTTTAATTTATATTATACTAATGACTTTTCAGGCCCATCAAGATGTTTTCCGCCAACTAGTTGACTTGATCGGTATCACATCCATCATGGAGGTATATAAACATTATATATCAGATGGATTATAAGATAGTAAATTGTTTTGAGTTGCTTTAAAGTGATCTGAACATCTTTTTTTATTTATTTATATTTTCCCACATTTTGTAGGTTTTAGTTCGTCTTGTAGGTTCTGATGATCATGTGTATCCCAATGTTAAAGATGTAATGCAATGGTTGTCAGACAGCAATCTTTTAGAAATGATTGTGGATAAACTGAGTCCATCGGTAAGTGCCTGTTATTAAGAAGATATGTGATGTCTTATTTCTCTTATCTCATCTTTAAGGCAGGTTTACTTGGTGAATTTTCTGACAATTTCAAATATTTGGAGCAGTGTCCTCCAGAAGTTCATGCAAATGCTGCTGAAACTCTCTGTGCTATAACCCGCAGTGCCCCATCTGCTCTTGCTTCGAAGCTATCCAGCCCAAGGTTGATACTGAGACTACTATCTAATGTTTCAATAACACATTTGTGTTTATGTACATCTGTTTATAACACATGATAATATACTCTTGAATTGGAGTTCACCAATTTTCTTTGCAAAATATTATGCAGTTTCGTGGCAAGGATATTTGATCATGCATTGGAAGATTTACATTCGAAATCTGCCCTTGTGCACTCGCTCTCTGTCTGTATCTCATTGTTGGATCCAAAAAGATCAACTACATATTCTCCTTTGTTTCATTCTTTCCGAAATCATCACATGTATGAATGTCCAATTGCGGTTAATACTGAGACTATCGCCGCTATGCTCCCCAAACTTGGTTAGTCTATTGTATTGTAATTATTTCTTGATTTTATCAACTATGACCTCGTGTACCTCCATTGGATCAGCATCTACTAAAATTTGTTTATTAAATTGCATGTTGATCTTCCACTAGTTTATATATATATGTATACAATTAAGAAGTAAATTTTTCGTTTTATTATTGAACATCTGCTTGAGCAGGTTATTTGTTAATGCTCTTGAATATGCCATCTGATATGAAGTCATTGCCGACAACATATGGAGAATTAAGGCCGCCTCTTGGAAAGTATAGGTTAAAGGTTGGTTTATAATCTCATACCATGAAATAGAATAGTTGCATAGTATCCAGAGATGTGGATTAAACAGGATGGATGGCCTTTTTCTCTGTTAACTCCTAATGTTTTCTAATGCACAATTTGGAATTATGGAAAGGGGAAAAAAAACTCAAATATGATATTATTGAATGTCCCAACTCTTTTGTTGACTATTCTGTTATCCAATGTAGATTGTGGAGTTCATTGCAGTGCTACTGAAAACAGGCAAGGAAGCTGCAGAGATGGCATTGATTAGCTCAGGCACTATAGGACGAGTCATCAATCTTTTCTTTGAGTAAGTTAAATTTCAAAGTAGTTTCAAAAGTATAAATATAGTTGTGGAAATATGTGTAGAGGATTAGAAGTATTGTGTTGGTGTCTGCTTACGAATCTTGATTGTTAGAAACTTAACACGTGTTAACAATTAATGCAGGTACCTATATAATAATGCATTACATCACCATGTGGAAAGTATAATATTGTCTTGTTTGGAAAGCAAGAACGATGCTATTACTGATCATCTTCTTCAAGACTGTGATTTGATTGGAAAATTTCTCCTAATGGATAAGAATCCCATCACTCTGGGTGAATCTAACCAGGTAAAGTTATTGAGGGTTGTTTCTAATCATGACATGCTCAGATAAGGTGAATTATTCTGTCAAAACATGCATTTTAATGTGCAAGAGGAGAAATGAATAAAGTGGGAAGACACAAATTGTGTATAAACATTTTCGAGAAATAACCAGTTATTATCTACTTGTTAGATGTTGTTGGAGTCCTAGATAATTTAAGGATTTTCTTGATCTTGTAGCCAACAGTACATGCCAGTGGACGACGGGCAGCCCGGGCAGGTAATATAGGACATATTACGAGAATTTCTAATATGCTCATTCAGTTGGGAAAAAGCCAAAGCCGAATTCAGGCATGTCTACAGGTGGGTGTTGCTGGCCATAATGCATTGATAGGTTTCTCTTGCGTGTCTATATATTCAGCAAGATGATTTGATAAATCACAATCAAAGGTTTACAACTTTTGTCACCTTTATCTTCACTAACACTGACTTGGTTTACTCTCTCTAGGACAATACTGAGTGGAATGAGTGGCAAGCAACTGTTCTACAGGAGCGTAATGCAATTGAAAATGTCTATCGATGGGCTTGCGGGTATGCCTTGCCATGTTCTACACTTGTGGAATGTAATTAAGGATCATTCTAATGAGTTCCATGTAGTCTATCGTTACTCTTATCATCATTTTACTTTGGTTTTCTCAAATTTATATTCGATGCCTATGATCTAGGTTGGTATATTATTTTGACCTTTCCATTTTATATTTTAAAAAGGTTTGGGATTTTCAACATGGTTGTACATGTGATTCATTATAATACCAGTGGATGTATCCATGAAAGAATTATCTGTAGATATATTTGCAAACTATAGTAAATTTTCAACTATGTGTCGATTTTAGTTGCAGCTCTAGATATAACAAAATGCTGCTCCCCCACCCCCTTCTCCCTCTAAGTTTGCAGGCTAAAGGAAAGACCTCGATATTTGTACTTGCACATTATATTTCCTGTAAACATATCTTTTGTTTTTCCTAATGTACAGCCGTCCAACAGCATTGCTAGACAGGACAAGAGACAGTGATGAGGATGACCTTAACGATAGAGATTATGATGTGACAACACTAGCAAATAATCTGAATCAGGCTTTTGGATACAATATGTATGGGAATGAGGATGCTCAAGAGGTGTGTAATTTACCACTAAGTTTTTTGACTTCACTTATATCCTTTTCTTTTTAGGGGGGTGGATTCTGATTTTGAGGAGGGGAATAAATAGGGGGTGTGGAAAATCTAAGGTCAGTATACTTATCTGCCGTGTTTGTTGCAGGACCATGGAGCTCCTGATCGAGATGAGGAGGTAAATTATTTGCACATACTACGATTCTAGACTTGATTGGAAGCAAGTTGTAAATTGTTACTTGTTTAGCATAACTGAGTAACATGATAGAGGGACGAACAAAAAAGGCTCACCTAGTTTCATGCCCTTCAAAGGGATATAAAATTAACTCATGGGGGTGGGACAATGGTTGTCCTTTTCAATCCTAAAATTTGATGCATATTCTGCTTCATTATATATTCAGGACGTCTACTTTGATGATGAATCTGCTGAAGTAGTCATTTCGTCCCTCAGGCTTGGGGACGAACAAGGGAGGTCAGTTTTAAAAAGTACTTTTTACAATATGCATGTGTATATTATTGTATGACCATGTAGTGAGTCTGCTTGGATTTCTACTTGGGCAGCAGTCTATTTACAAATTCCAACTGGTTTGCCTTCCAAGATGACAGAAACAGCAGCCAACCTGTGGGGCCCTCCCCATCGGAGATGATGGACAGCGTAAACTTGAGTGGGACCCCAGATAGTGGTAGCAGCATTAGTGACAATGAAATGGTGTTGGGCAAGGGTGAAGACATAACTCCTAGTAAAGATTCTGGGACCCACACGTCCAGTTCTACTACAAACCTTCCCAATGGATTTGGAATCTCAAACCCATCACCGAAAGAGCCGAATGGGTCCACCCAAGATCTAGGTTTCTTCCGGTTTGAGACACCGGACAGTGAGGATTTATTTTCCGATAGGCCCTTGCCTGACTGGGTTGGGTGGAATGAAGCATCAGATTTGCAGATTGGTGGGGCCGGAATGAATCCTTTTGAGGATCCAGTCAAGGAATCGGGTCAAGCTGAAACTGAAGCATCTAATATGGATTTACTTCCAAATGGGTCTCCTCCTTCGACTGCAACCTCTTCCAGCGTTGGAACCACTACAGGCAATGATTCGAGTCAGAAAACTTCAACTGGGCCCTCCTTATTTGAAGAGGATGTTGAATTTGTAGGGGTGGAACTAGAAGGGACGGAGAAGGCCATGGAGCAGGCCCTTAAGGAAGGGATTGTTGGAGAAGCTGGGCCTTTGAAGAGGAACATTGTTCCGAAGGGACCTGAAAACGAGAATGCTGATGGGACTGGAGCTGTGATTAAGGAGTTTAATGATGCGAATTATTGGAGGGTTGATCAAGAAGTCGCCGTTCTGGAGTGAGAATTGTGGGTTTTAGTCTGATTTTGATAAGAAATTGGGTCCTTGATAAGTCCATGAATCCTCCCCCATTTTTGGTTGCAATTTAAATTTTTATGCAGTAGACTGACTTATGTGTACAGTATAATTTTGTATTTTTAAATTTGGGATGGTAGATTGTGTTGTGGGGCATCTTTGTTTATTTTTAGTCACTCGTATTGTTGATTATTGTCAAAGGTTTTGATCTTTTTGGCTCTCTGACTCCGATTCATATTTGCTTGAGTGATAAATTATACTTGAAATCACAAGGAGGGTTGTTATAATTTATTTTCTGGTTTAGTGGGAAATATAATTTGAAAAAGAAAGTGGGTTTCTTCCGTTCCAAGTATTTTGTGGAAGCAAAATCATAATGTTATTGATTCCTGGCCTTGATAAGGCAATACAATGGATCATAATGTTCATTTTGACCTAATTATCCCATTCCAATTGGACAATTGGAGTAAATTCTTCTGTTTCAACAACTTTGATCATTGCAAATGCAAAAAATTCATGATCTTCATTGCTTTCTTCGTATGCATCAGTTTTTTGCTTTTTTTTTTTTTTTTTTTTTTTTTTGCTTAAGTATAAGATTTTTGTTTGGATTAAGTTTATAAGTCATCTATTATTTACTTGATTAAAAAATTTTAGTTGATACGATTTTAGAGACTAAAAATTGAATAAAAATATTAGTATTTCTGGGTCAGGTTAAGTAAAAGGGAGAAAAGGAGAGTCAAATTTATTTGTTTTGACTTATATTATGAGATTACAAAACTTCAAACCTTTGCTCAAATCAAAATCATGGGATGCTTGTGAGTCATGTGATTTTTAGCCAATTACAGAATTTTAAGCAATCATCATATTATTCTATTTAATTACTTAATTTAAAATAAACTTTAAATTTAAAATTTATTTAGAATAAGTTACAACTTATTATATAATTTTGTTTATATAATATTTTTAATCCGTACTAAATAAAAAATAATGTACTAAAATAATATCTATTATTTAATATTAAAATTAATATTTTTTATAAAAATTTCGAAGTTTACTAATTTATCAAAAATTTACTGCAGATTTTTACTTTTTACGGTGCTCACTAACAGCCAATTCTCCTAAATTTAAACAAATTCCTTGGACGTAACAAATTTTGTGCTTTAAGTTATCGCGAGTCAAATTATCACGACAAGGAAAAATCTCGTCAAGATGCTTCAAGTTTTTTTAAAAAAATGTCTCAAGAAAGCACCGGGGCGTACGGAGCGATTAATAAGTCAAACAATCAGGACACCATGACCGTACACGTGGGGGAGGTGTGGGTCATTAGTCACCGCTCAGTGATACATCGACGGGCGTACTGAGAGACTGGAAGGATGTCGGATTAGAATAAAACTGCGGTAGGGTCCACCGCACGGATGGGTTTTTGCCCAAGACACGTCAGCATATCTCTGTCGCTTGTGCCTTGTGACATTTTCTTACGACAAACTCTTAAACATGGACGTGACGCAGTGAATAGTTCCCTCAATGCTGGGCTAAAAAACAATAATAATTATATATATTTTTAACAAAATATAAATTTCTAACTTATACAGTAGTCCATGGAGGACAAAACAACAAGTGACCTAAGTTGATACTAGAATCAATAGTGAAAAATATTGAAGCTTCACCTAAGATAAATTATAGAGACATAAAATTAGGGGTTTTTTTTTTTCTGGTGGCAAAAATTAGTGTTTTATATGTATTTTGGACTGAGTAATTAGGGTTTATACTGAAATTTTGATGAAAATGATGGGTTAGTAAAACTTGAACTTAGGCATCGAGAATAAAGACTTCCAAGTCTTTGACTTTAGTTCTCAATGTCCGACGAATTAGTAAGACTAAAACCCATTCGACATCGAGCGTTTGGAATAAAGATTTTAAAATCTCGGACCTCAATGCTTGATGCTCGATGGGTTAATATGACTGACCCATCGAACATCGAGACAAGGGAATCAGGAACTTGGAAATCTCTGTTCTCAATGTTTGATACCTGATGAGTTAAAAAAACTAGAACCTTTGAGCCATCATCGAACATTAATTATTTGGCTTAATTTTCATAACTATTTGATTGTTTAGCTTATAATTGTCTATATTAATCTTTATTTTCAATTGTATTTTTTCATTTCACGAGAAATAACTTGCAATCCAACGTGAACTTAGACTCATCCTTAATGAATAAGATGTATATGACGCCCGCATTTCCACGACAACAAAGCAAGTGGTAGTTGTTGATATTAAGAGAGAGTTCACATGATAGTTGGACATATTTAGGTCTACTTATGATAAATGTGTGTCATTCTTATGACTTCAAATAGCTTGTGATATTTATCAACGATATATTAACATATGACTTTGGAGTGGTAATTATTATATATTTAATGTGAAACTATTGTCTATTTAATGGTTGAAGTTAGTACAAAGCTTATATTATTCAAAATGTTATCATTATTATTTGTGTATTTAATTTAGGTTTTAAAGCTGTGATATTTATGTATTGAACTTAACTTTTTTTTACGGGAGAACCCAAAAAAAAAAAAAGAAGCTTAACCTTTGTTAATCTTTGTCATAAAACTTGATAGCTCGAGGGGTATTCTAAAAGCACCCCTCGAGCAATCAAGTTTAGAGAATAGAAGTTTAAAATTCTATGTCCCATAAATTCGACCGGAAGCACCCCTTAAGATCCCATCGAGTCCTAAGGATTATACATTTTTATGAATATTTTTTAATTCTAAATCTTAAATATTAAATCATAAACATTAAACATTTTATCTTAATCCAAAAGCCTAAACCTTATATATTAAATCTTAAGTGTTAGGACATTTCATATCAAACCCTTTATTTTAATCCATAAATCCTAAACCTTTCAAATTAAACTCTAAGTATTAGACCTCATATTAAACATTAAACATTAAATCTTTCATCTTAATTCCTAAAGCCTACTTTTTTCATACTAAACTCTAAATCTTAAACCTTTTATATTAAACCCTAAAGTTTAAATATTTCATATTAAACCCTAAAGTTTAAATATTTCATATTAAACCCTAAAGTTTAGATCATTCATAATTAAACTATAAAGCTTAAACCTTTCTTATTAAACTCTAAATATTAAACCTTTCATAATAAACCCTAAACCTTAGACATTTCATCTCAAACCATAAAATTTAAACCTTTCATCTTAAACTCTAAAACTTAAACATTTCATATTATACCCTAAATCTTAGATTTTTCATCTTAAACCCCAAAACCTAAATATTTCATAATAAACCTTAAGTTTCAGATCTTTCATCTTAAATCTTAAAATTCAAACCTTTCATTTTAAACCCGAAAACTTAAAATTTTCATATTAAACCCTAAAGTTTAGATCTTTCATCTTAGACCTTAAAGCTTAGATCTTACATATTAAACTATAAGGGTTTAAACCTTTCATATTAAACTCTAAATGTTAAATCTTTCATATTAAATCATAAACCTTAGATCTTTCATCTCAAACTATAAAGTTTAAACATTTCATCTTAAACTTTAAGTCTTAGATTTTTTATCTTAAACCTTAAGTCTTAGATTTTTTTATCTTAAACCCTAAACTTTAGATCTTTCATAGAACATTTTAAACAATCTAGTATTAATAAAAATTATAAGAAAACTCATCATAAAATTGGGTAACTCAATAAATAAAATTAAGGTTAAAGTTTGATTATCTTACATTGAAATGTGACTATATCAAAATCATAAAATACCAAAAGATTACATCAAATTGGATTACTCTAATTGGGTTCTCGAGGGGCTGTGGGTGGCAGATGAACTGAGTTATTTTTTATATATAGCGGGGAAGACATTTCATAATAAACCTTAAGTCTCAGATCTTTCATCTTAAATCTTAAAATTCAAACATTTCATTTTAAACCCGAAAACTTAAAATTTTCACATTAAACCCTAAAGTTTAGATTTTTCATCTTAGACCTTAAAGCTTAGATCTTACATATTAAACTATAAGGGTTTAAACCTTTCATATTAAACTCTAAATGTTAAATCTTTCATATTAAATCCTAAACCTTAGATCTTTCATCTCAAACCATAAAGTTTAAACCTTTCATCTTAAACTTTAAGTCTTAGATTTTTTATCTTAAACCTTAAGTCTTAGATTTTTTATCTTAAACCCTAAACTTTAGATCTTTCATAGAACATTTTAAACAATCTAGTATTAATAAAAATTAAAAGAAAACTCATCATAAAATTGGGTAACTCAATAAATAAAATTGGGTAACTCAATAAATAAAATTAAGGTTAAAGTTTGATTATCTTACATTGAAATGTGACTATATCAAAATCATAAAATACCAAAAGATTACATCAAATTGGATTACTCTAATTGGGTTCTCGAGGGGCTGTGGGTGGCAGATGAACTAAGTTATTTTTTATATATAGCGGGGAAGACAACAATTTACTATATAACTTGTACAATAGTTGAATCCGAATTCATTAAGATCTACGTCGATTAAATCATAGGCAACTTCTAACAGCTGAGTATATGTGACATTAGATTCGACCGAAACTCCAGTTGATCCCTCCGTACTATTTCGATGTCAATACCATAAATTCTCTTTCTCATTTGAGTTCAAATTCTTCTTTCATTCGTTATCGAAACATATCATTAAGAAAAACTTTTCATTTTTGTAGAAGGAAAAAAAAAGAAATCAATAATATTTATTAAAAAGATGAAACAAATGAATTAAATATTGATACTCGATGGTTTGAAGGTTTCAGAATACTCGATTGCTTCAGGCCTTACATATCTCGAGCCATTGAACCGCTCGAGGTCTGCAACTTAAACTTAGATTTCTAGAAACAATTACAAACCTCAGATTTCACTCTTTCCTTTGTAGAATGAAATGAAAGCTCAATACAAAGATAACTTGGAAGAGTAAAATCGGATTGGAAAGGAGCTACAATTTCAATTTCTTGGGTTTTTGTCAAAATATTTTTGTAGGTTATCAATGGCTTTGAAGGAAGGTGAAGGAGGGTGGTGAGGGCATTTCTATAATTTTGCATGAAGAAGAGATGAGGACATTTCGGTAATTTCATATTTTTATTAGTTTTTTTAATTAACAAGAAAAAAAGAAGGCCACTTATGCAAATAATTTTTTTTATGGGTTAGGCTTTTAAAAAATTGATCTTAGAAGGCCTTTTAGCCAACCAACCCATTTAATTTTAATTATAAGATTTTAATACCCATTATCCCTTTGAAGGCTCTACACATGTACTGATAACACTATACTTTGGAATTTAATCCATGGGAATAATTATGGATTTTACATCTAGACAATTAGCATTCTATAGTAAATCCAAAATAATTTTTCGTTGACATATTTGAATGCTTTGTTTGGATCTAGCAACCTTAATGCTTAGAAAATATTGAAGTTGGCTAAGATCTTTAATTTTGAAGTATGTCCCTAGGAATGTCTTCAATTATGAAATGAAAACAGATTATGTACTAGATATTATCAAATCAACATAGACCAGAATAGCTGTGAAGTCTTTGGAAGCAATTTTGTGTGTGAATAAAGTATAGGTTGCTTTTGATTGTGTGAAACCAAATGAGATTAAAGAGTGATAAAACTTTGCATACCATTGGCTTGATGCTTGTTCTAAACCATATAAACTCCTTAGTAACTTAAAGACTTTAGGTTTAAATGCCTTAGTGTATCTAGGAGGAAGCTTCATGTATACTTCTTTATTGAGGTCTCCATGCAAAAAGGTATTTTGAATGTCAAATTGTTCTAAGTGTCATCCTTTAATTGCAGTTATGGCCAATAAACATGTTATTGTTATAAATTTTGCAACATGAGAGAAAAGTCTTATGATTATCAATTCCCTATGCTTGTGTTTACCCTTTTGCAACCAACCTTGCTTTATATTGTCAATTTCCACTGCTTCATTTCCTTTAGGTAAACAGGTTATTTCCCATATTTGATTTCCTTCTAGTGCTTGCAATTCAACTTTCATGGCTTAAACCCATTCAATATTTTTAATTGCTTCTATGTAAGTTGTAGGTTCTATAGCATTTGTGATTTTTGCACTAAAAACCTTATAGGTACCTGAAAACTTGTCATAAGTTAAATGCTTAGAGATATGATATGATTTGGAAATACCTTTGGCAGTAGAGTGAGAGGATGAGAGTGAGGTAGAATAAGCCCCTACAAAAGTAGATGAAGCACAAACACAGTTAGACAAGTGAGCAAGAGGTTTCTTAAGTCGTTGAGAGTGTCTTAATGCATTATGTGGTATAGTAGTGGCTGGTTTAGTGTCTTGAGATTGAACAACTTCTTGTTAATTAACAACATTTTCTTTCTAAAAGTGTATGTCCATTAAGCCAATCGGGTTAGACTCGATGAAATATTTTGTAAGATATAAATTTATTTATAAATATTAACGATATGATTGTTTGTTATTTATTAGTCATTCAATAATAGTAAATGCATTCATTCATTTATCATGTTTATTAATTATGTTGGAATTAACATTATATATTCATTTATAACATATCATGATAAATCCAATATCCTAGGTTATGCGTTTGAGATCATGATAGAGATCATGCCAGTTGAAATGCAAGCTGCTTAAAGTCTAAAATATAAATTGTTCATAGTCATAAGATTATCAAGATCGATATTGATAATCTGGATAAACTATTATATAGGTTATCTCATAAAATTTTTAGGATGTTTGTTCTTATAACCATTGATGTTAGTGAAATATAGGGATAAGTATATAGGTGGTTAGTAGAGACTAAAATTACCGAACATAACACTTAGATAATTCTCAATGGTAGTTATACTAACTGTTAATGAGAATTATATAATAACTATTTTATATATGGTCTTTAGATTATAGATCACCATGGTATTTTATATGTCGAGTTTTATACTTTAACATCATTTCTATAAACCCCAGCCAAGGTTGAAATGGGGTAAACCGTTTGACATAAATGTTGTATATGAAGGTTGTGATTGATCAACATGGAATCCGTCACTCTTGTATTAAAGGAAAATAAGTCCTATGAGCTGTATATTTTACTAAATAGTGAAATTCTTGTAATATAGTATGGTATGAAAAGAGTTTCAGTAAATCAATTATCTATGTTCATTAAATATATAATAGTTCATATGATTTATATATTATGATTTAACAATTAAACCATATCCTATGATGAATCGAAACATTGAGTAGATAGAAGAATCATTATTATATAGTTGTTAGTCATAATAGGTTCTTTAAGAATATGCTTACTTCTCATCTCTTGAATAACCTTACACTTTACTAGAAGTTAATCATGGCTTGAAAGTTTAAGTTAATTAATCATGAGATGATTGAATTAACCGTTTAGTTTAAAATATATTTTAAAGCTAAATGAATCTAATTGTTTTAGATAAAATTATAAAGTGTTATGAGATCCGCTTACTGGTTTGATGTAGAACCTAATCGGTCACATATATTAAAGTTCAAATATAACTCAGTTAAGTTGTCTACGAGTGTAAGGAAAACATACCATTTTAATTTTATGGGTAAAATTATAATTTATCTTAAAATATGGCTATAAAGACAAAATAGTAAATTACTAATTTATTAAATTTAACGTCGTGCAGTTCTGTTAATGCAACTAAGCATGCCATTAATTTGAATATAAATTAATAATTTATATCAGAACTATTTATTTAAATATATAAGTGTCATGAAGGTTCGTAATTTATTAGACATTAAAGAGTTAATGAGTTAATTTTTTAATTGGATTTCATAGGTTAAATTAATCAAAAATTTGATTAAAATACATGAACCATGACATGGCCAGCTATATGAATGAGTTTTAACCGATTGCTTTCTTAATCAGAATAACAAAGCATTTAACCATGTTAATAGGTAATTAGGTTAAAGTAACAGGTTGACTTTTACGAAACCTAGAACCTAATAAAATATTATAAATACCTTATTAGGTTGGCCAAAAAAAAAAAGGTTTTCCTTGCCTCTTGGCTGAAATCACTAAGAGTGAGAAAATTGAGACTTTTCCCATTTATTTTCACTAGCTTTTGAATCATGTAATGAATCTTAGAGTGAAAAAAAACTGAGCAAACTGAATTATGTGGAATACAATTAGAGAGTGAACACTTGGGTATCTCATTCTTCCTACCGAATTCGGTCATAATAAAGGAGTAAGGAGATCTGTTCAGTTCGGTATTAAGATCAATAAGTTTTCTTAGATCTTAATCTCTTAGTTTCCTATAATTTTTTTTTTGTATTTTCTGTTAAATATATATTTGATGTATAATTATATGATCGATCTTGATATATGTATATGAGTTTAATATATATTTCATATTAGATCCGAAAAATTTTAAATTATTGTTTCCACTTATAGATTACTTGTAGACTAACACTTTCTAGTCTGAATGTGAATTGTTATGTGGAATTTCTCTCTTTATTAGTTTCTAGCAGATCAAAGAAGGTTTGACTTTCCTTAATAGGTTTTGGTTGGTTTTCTGGAGGTTTTTGTTGGAATTATTTGTATGGTATTTCCTGTTCAAAGAAAACAATATCTTCAGAGATAAAAATGATTTTGGTGTCTAAGTCCATGAGTTTATATTATCTTACTCCAATGGGGTAACCAATGAAAACACATATTTTTGCTTAAGGATCAAATTTTTTTCTTCCCTGTGACAAAGTATAGACAAAACATAAACAACTAAAAACTCTTAGAGAATTACATATAGTCTTTTTATTAAGTAAAATCTCATAAGGTGATTTATTCTCAAGTAAGGGTGTGAAGTCCTATTAATGAGAAAAATAACTGTGAGAATGAATTTTTTTCCCAATAATATAAAGGAAGACCGGATTTAAATCTAAAAGCCTTTGCAACATTTAAAATATATTGGTGTTTTCTCTCGACTATGCTATTTTATTATGGTGTTTCTACGTAGCTCCTTTGGTGAACTTACACCATTCATTCGATAAAAAATTTTGAAAAAATTAAAATTTTTTCATTAAAAATTTTCCTCCATTATCACTTCATTAGATTTTTTATCTTTTTTCTAACTTGGGTTTGCACATAAGAGTGAAAAGACTGTATGCAAGTCTTAGTTTCTGATTTGGTTTTCATCATATACACCCAAATGTTCCTAGAATGATCCTCTACTATTGTAAGGAAGTATCTCATACCATCCTAACTAGTATAGAGTTAGATCCCCAAATGTCACAATGAACTATCTTAAAATGTTTGTTTGATCGAGAAGGATTATTAGGAAATGGTAATCTATGATGTTTGGCTGAAGCATAAATGACCAAGTCTTGAATGCCACAAGCTCAAAGAGTTTGTTTCATGCATAATCCACATACTAACCACAAAATTAAAAGACTTATTAGATCTATTAACTAAATCTGTAGGGTTTATATCTTCCATTAATAGTTGATATAATCCATTCTTCACCTCACCCTTCCCAATTATCCTCCAAGCCAAAAGGTCTTGCAATATAACAGTGTGATGATAGAAAAAGTAGACATCAGTTGAGGTTTTCTTCCTAAAATTAGGTTAAAAGAGAAGATAGACACACAGTAACACATCATGAAGAATAAGATCTTTAGTGATTGCAACAGTTCCTATATGGGAAACAAAAACTTATGTCCGTCAGGTAGTCTGACATGAAATGAGGCAAGAGAAGTAATGCGACTAAAATATGATTCATGACATATAATATGATATGTGGCAACCGTATCCTAAGTCCAGGGAGTTTCATGACTAGTAAAGCATGAAAAGGAACTAATAGTTTGACATGAATTGTGCCCTTCATTGACTGCCTGAAGCATGTTGGCTTGAGGTGTTGTTGTTATTTGAGATGATTGTCCTTTGAGTAATGCTAGAAGATAAACTGCTTCTTTTATGTGCTTATGCTTGATGGTACAGGGTATTTTCTAACTGACATGGCTCTTGTTTCAATAACTGGATTCTCAGCCGTGGCCCTTTCCCTTGTTTTCTCCCGATTCTGAATCTAGTTATAGATTATGTTCACCTTAGGTAAAGGGTTCTGCAACATTATTTGATCTCCAGAAGCAAAATAAATATCATCAAGACCTATTAAGAATTTAATAACCTTATCTCTTTGATACCTGTCAACCCAAACTTTGAGCTATCCACACGTGCATTCTAGAATTGATTCAAATTCTCCTAGTTGATCCCACAGGTTTTTGAGCTTTCCACAGTAGCTTACCATGGAATTAGTCCCTTGTTTACGCTCTGCTAGTTATTTCTTGATGGCACAGGCTCGAGTTCCATCTTGTTGAACAAGCATTTCCTCGAGTTCTTCCCAAAGTTCTTGAGCATCATTTCCAATGTAGGATATGCTAAATTTGATTTTTGCATTCATAGAGTGTTGGATCCATGAAACCACCATATTGTCGTGTCTGTCCCAAGCTTCTATCATAATATCCTCCATTCCAAAATTAATTGGATCTAAACCTATTTCAGGTCGAGGTTATTTGCCATTAACAAATACAAGCTTATTCTTAGCTCTTAGAGCTCTTTTCATGGTTTGTGATCATAGCTCATAATTGTCCTTGATAAGACGGTTTGTAACTGAGATCTATTGATGACTATCTCCTTTCTCTATTTGGTAAGCGTTTGTTGGTTTTGTTAAATTAGTGAAGAATCTGTCGATGATTTTTGTAAATCTTCCAACTTTTTCTTAAATTTTGAGATTTCTAATATTTGTAACTATTATGGTTCTAATATTATATGAGATATAAAAATTTTGATTATAATAAAGATGAATAAGGTAGATAAAGATAAGAAAAATATTTTTGTAATATTGAATTAATTAATCTGTACAGTACAGTATACTGTTACATTTATAACTATCCTTCAAGGTGGAGCTTTGTTCAGAAGGCTTCGATCTGGGATTACATTCATGTTAAGGAAACAAATTCGTTTCTTTGGTACAAGTAGAAGAATCCTTTTCCTGAATTTGGCTTTACTGTTAGAAGAGCTTGAGGAATCCATGTTGGGACGAAGATGTGGATGAAGCTGTAGACTATTTATATTCTTCAACAATATATATATATATATATATATATATGACATTATATCTCTCCAAAATTCTTAAAATGATTCGATGGTGGTTTATATTCAAGATTCGAAGCTCATCCTTGAACTGTCTTAATTATTAAAAAAAAATTATGTTGCTTCTTCACATGGTCCTATAATTTTATATACAAACCAACTACACATCATGACCCAGCTTACCTAGTAGACATATTATGAACTCAAAACAAGGGACGAGGGCAATGAGAGGGTTAGCATTTTGTGAAGTAAAAGTAAATTCTTATTTAATACAAAATTGTAGTATGACTTTGATTGAATTAATGTTTCACATGTGGGTTCTTGGATCATGCGTCAAAAAACATGTATCATATATATATATATATTTTTTTTTTTTTTTGTATGGAAGAAGAGATGATAACCTGAATTAAAACGAGTTTAAAGACACATTTATACGACTTTAGTCCCATTAATTAACAAAATTAATGTTTGTAACATGGTGTTGATTATTGAGGCATAATGTTTGTAACATGTGGGCCATTAAGTGTTACGTCACTTGCAAATTTGCATTAAAATTTTAAAACAATTGAGTATTTAATTACGTCACTTACAAGTCTCATTCAACACGATTGAGGCTTCGAAAGAAGTTAATTAATTACTTGTTTCTTTGCATGTAATTCCATAAAATTGTGATATTAATTTTGATGTTGTTTTTATTTATTTATGTGTTAATAATAATAATAATTAACACTAAGCTTAAGTATGTATTTGACTTCATTGTCACCATTGGGATCTTCACATGGATTTGGATCTCACTAAGCTTAAGTATGTATACATGTCCGTTCCATTCGTTAGGCGGGCTAGTCCTTTACCTAATGTTCTCTAATGGATAAGCCCCCAATCCCTAATAATTTGTTTATTTTTTATTTTTTAAATAAATTAAGGGAAATATAATTTATGATATACATTTTATCATAAACCGCACGATCACGATCACGATCACATATAATAAACTATAAAAAGTGTGAGATTTGGAGAGCAAAAAACCTTTAACTACCAAAACATTAATATTAATTATTATTTAAACATTTAGAAAATTACCATTATTCCATAGGAAATAGGAGTTATTAAACTTCAGTTTGACAAACGGATTCAACAAACTTCAGTCCACAGAGAAACATGTAGGGGGAAGTGAGAAATGAAAATTAATTAATTAATTAATTAAAGGAGAAAAAAAGAAGAAGGCGCGAGCAACAAAACGGCGACACATTAGGAAAAACCGCACGTGAGAGGTGTTTCTTCAATCACTTCGAAGGGTTGACGCATGTGTTGTTTTCTTCTTCTTTATTCACTGTTATTATATATATATATATATATATATATAATTATTTATTTAAAGTAGACAAAGGCATTGGTAACAGTCTTGGCTTGCCCATCAAAAAACAGGTTGAATTCTTACTTCCCAGATCATGCTTTCTTGAATTTCAGATCCCTAAGCTCCTGAGTCTCTGCTCTCTTCTCTTCTCTATTATTCAATTTTTGCTTCCTTTGTGGATTACCAACATGACCACACCATCTCTAAATGAAAAGATTATATTAAACTTTAATTAATTTATTTATTTATATTATAATTATAACATAATTTCATGTGCAAATAAATCTTCACAATATATAAATGTTTTTAAGTATAATAATTATTATTAGCAGGGTCTTGTAAATTGTAATTAGCATCTTGACTATTTCATTTTCAAATATTTTGACACAAAGAAGGAATTCATTAGTGTTAAGACTAAGTTACATTCATGTGATGAGTGATCGATATCAGTGTAGGAGAATCCGGCCGAAACATTGAATAAGGATTTACAGTCGAAAAGTATTGAAGGATCAGCTCAATCAAGAATCCTGGAAACATTCCATATATATTACAATTGCAGTTCAACATTACAATAAGACATAACATGACAATTTGAGGCATCAAAAATGTTCAAGAAGTGAAACACACTTGCCAAAAACACTTGCCAAAAACACAAACTGACAAACCTTCATGGCATCGGTGACAAGCTTATTAAGAATCTGACATTAAAGTTCTTACTTAAAACCCAAATATAAAAGAAACCAACTTTTCACAGAACATTAAGCAAATATGCTCAAGGCTGGCCCTGGCTTGTTCGATGCATTTAGCCCATTTTCAGCTCCCCTCATTCCTGGAATTCGTGTCCTGAAGAAAAATAAGATTTTTACAGCTTCCATTAGACCCAAACAACTACTTTTCGAACACAACTTGAGAAGTTTTATTTTTGGTTTTTTCCATTACCTCAATATCCTGTCCCTTCCCAAACCAGTCAAAATCGTGAGCTTCTTAGCCACGCTCATAAAATCACTGCCAAGTCAATTAAAGAGAGAGAAAAAAAAAATTAGAAATCAATATTAAACAAAAGAAATCAAAAGAATTAAAATTAAATTTGCAATACCCGAACAGCTCATCTCCAATTTGTTTGATAGCACCAGCTGAATCTTCGTACAAAACATGACCAATCATGTCTGATCTTTCAATCCCGAACATGTTGCTTAGCTTCCGATACAACTCCTCATAGGATTCAAAACCTGATAGATCTATGTTCTGACCCACATCTTCTGACTCCAAAAACACCTTACAATGACCTGTATCCATAAGACCAAGCTCGGTCCTTTTATGATGATACCATGAAAACCCTATGCTCGGGGACTTTTCGGGCGAAATCCGTTGCTCGAGTGTAGACCCGGCTGAACCATTCGAGAGGAAGGGCTTTATAACCCCTTCAGAAATCAAATCCAAGGAGCTTTTCCCAGAAGAGCTACAAGACATTTGCTCTTCAGTTAATATCAGTTGACCGAAGAGAACAAACTCATGTTCCTTCACATTATCAGGTTTCTCTGTAATTTTTTCCGGACTGGCATTTCCGATTGTTAGAAAGCAAGATAGGTTGCTGTCACTATTGGGCCTAGTCTTGGGTGTGAATATGTTGTTGGGCATCCGATAAAAACCAGAAGATGGGATCAGCCCTAACTGCATTTTGTTGCTGCTGCTGTTAAGGTAGAGCTCGGATGGTGAGAAAGAATTGGTTTGGAGGAATTGAGTATGCCTGGCTCCCTGTATGCCTACTAGAGGAGAGTTGTTGTTATCGGAAAGACAACATAATGGGCTGCTGCTCGGCCCAATGGGGGGAATATTGTTTAAGAATGATGGCATGGGATATGAGCCGTCAGCAAAGGAGAAGTCGGGGTGCTGGCCTGGAATCCGCAACTTCTTTCTCGGAGGTGAGAAAGGTAATGTTAGGTGAATAACAGGCATGTTTGAAACCACCTCAACCAACCATGGACTCACACGCTTCACATTTTGGAGCAAATCCGGCTCATCCCATGTCACCTATAGTTAAGGTTCCAAATCACCATACCCGAAAATAAGCAACACAACCATAGAGAAACCAAAAAAATAAAAAAAAAATGGTAGGAGCAGAGGATGGAAATATCCATTTCAATTATTGACAACATGATGCATGTGGTTTTTTCACAAAGCATCCAATGCATCAAGTGTATGCAACGATTGCGAGACAGCTGAGGTAGAACCCAACACATGGGACCCACTATCCCGTCTCACATAGTTGTATATGTCCGATGCATTCGACAGTTTCTCATGGCTTTTCTTCTTAAACGTGATTTTGGTTAGCAGTTTGAAGTGTCGATAAAGATCAAAAATTGATTTTGAGACCACAATGCGACAGTTTGGTTCACTCCATCATCCAAATGAAAATTCAGTAGTCCAAGCAGAAAATCAAGAAAATTGTTTTCCAAATGGATAGAATAGATAACAAAGTAAATTACCTGAAGAAGGCGCCATGGAGAATTAGGCCAATAAATAGAGTCAGCAACTTGGACCGAAGCAATAGTTCCCATAAACCAACTAATCCTCGAAGAATCCTCGGTTTCAAATGCCATCTTAAACCTCATCCCTGAGCACCATTGGGTCCTCATCGCCGTCATAACGGACCCCGCCTTCACACAGAATTCTGGCGTACCTGCCCTTGGGTAATAAACAACCTCAAAGGCTTGACCGCTGCTTGCAAGCACCCCTGCTTCAATAACCGCCTCCGACCTAACCCTTCCTCCTCCCCCTCCCTTCCCCCTACTACTCATCAAATTCACATGACAACCATTTCTCATCATCATCTTACTACTCTCATCATCCCTCAAATACATTGAAAACCCACCACCACCACCACCACCACTCGGGGTCCACCCCATGGGACCCTCCAGTGCACTCCCAATAAGCCCCCGCTTGGTCCGCCTGATCCCCATCCGAAGTTCTCCATTTTCAGCCCGAAAAAACACGATTGAATCCCCTGCAATCAACTTCTTCTGATTCACGAACAAGCTCCACCCTGTAGTTAACAGATGGCGTCGGGGGGTTCCACGATAAATGTGCCGGAACTTCCAAACCTCACCATGAACATCCTTTGCCGTGACAGTTTGGACTGGCGGGTCAGCCGCGTAATCAAGGCGGGGGAATATTGTCTCTGCACAATATCTGGGGACCGAAAACCCCCCGCCATTGTTAGCATCAGATTGGGTTAAGGTCTTGGAAAAGTTGGTGGGCTTTTCAGGATTTTGAGGACCGCAAAGGGGGGCCTCGTCGTGGTGAGCCAGATCAAAATTGGGGTCGGTTTTGGGTAAAGGGAGCAATTTGAGCTTTGCGAAAACTTCATCGGTTCCTGGGTCAGCTAGGAATTTGATAGAGAGGACACGGCAAGGGATTAGGGCAGGAATTTTTAGGGATGAGGAGAAATCGACAGGGGATTGGGCGTGTTCTGCATGGCCTTGAGGGAAGTAGAAGACTTTTGAGTTGAGAGAAGGCATTTGGACCATCCCTCCAGCACAAGCATGCCATAGCTCAGGATCTAAGCTCTTTTCTGATTCGTTCATTTGGCTAGTGAGCTTTTTTTCTTTTTCTTTTTTTTTCTAGCGCCTGTATTTTCCCAGACACAAACAGTGTTTTTCTTAGGTGATAAGATGGGACAAGTACTACTTCACGGTTTGAAAGATTCCAGCAAATACACTGAGAAGATAAAAGATTGAAACTTATATATCTAATCGAAAAACCCATAAAAAGCAACCAAAAAAAAAAACCATTTAAAGAAATCAGAATTTTCTTACCTTAATGTCGAGGAAATATCCAGCTGATTTCCTTGACTATTTTTTCTCAGAACTAAATCTGCAATTTTCTCAGCCTGTAAGACGAAGAATTAATAATAATAATAAAAAAAATTCACCTTCCGACCACGGATTTCTTCATATTCTCTTTTCTCACTAGAGGGAAATTCTGACCCCAAAATCCCAAGATTCAAGTCAACAGCTTCAAGAGTTGAAGAAGAGGATCTCCATAGATTTTCCAGCTGAGAAAGGACAAAAATTTTCCTGGGAAAATTAAAATCCCCAAAAATCAACCAGAAAGTTACACAAACAAAGAACCAAACAAGACAAACCAAAATCTGATTGTCTTCTTCTTTTCGTGTAATGGTGAAGCTTATAAATCTTGCTACCACTCTTCCTTTTCCAATCAAGTCTTTCTTTTAACAGAAACTTTTTGAATAGAAAGGGAAAATAAAAAGAAAAGAAAAGAAAACAGAGAGAAAAAGAGAAACCAGCTGAAACTGTTATAAAGCTACTATCACTGGTCTGGTCTGGTCTGGTCTGGTCTGGTCACAGAAGAGTGTGCTTTCTTTAAAATCTCTCTCTCTTCTCTCTCTTACTTTCTCTTTCTTAAAATTCTTTTTGTTGTTATTATTTTTGTTTTATTTATTTCCCCTTTTCAGATCCGGAAACTTTGATTCATCGTCTCTCCCCAAACGGAACAGAACAAAACGAACAAACAATAGATCTTGTAAAGTCAAACAGAGAAATGAAATATTCATAGTGTATTTTTTTATTTTTTATTTTTTACCAAAGTAAAGATTTTATATTAATTAAAAAGTTTCAAAATATAAAGTGATCCTCTCAATCATGATAAGGGACAATCGATTCTCAACGTGCGGTATAAGATATAATCAAATCTAGTTAAAATAAAAGTTAGAAACAAAAAGAACTAACAACAAAACTTAAAAACCAAATAAACTAAAAAACCCAAAGCCACCGCCTAACCAAGCCCAAAGACAGTCCACTCGTAAGCCCAGAGACCAAGAAAATGAAAGAAGCCTCCATTTAGGATTGTATAAATAGCCGAGGGAGACAAGACCGATATTTTGATATATTCATGTGTAGAATTTTATTTGCTTAGTTTTTAAATTAAATGATATTTATTAACTCCGTTATGAAACGGGTGGTTATTTATTATTGCCTATCCATCTATATTTTTATATATTAAAATAGATTTTTAATTTTTAATTTTTAATTAATTATAGACAAATAGATATTCATTAAACTCCATCGGATAATATGTCGGCACACTCGACAGTGGCATGACTACCCGTGTAGCTTAATGGTCTCTATAAGCCATTGGTGTTGGGTTAAGGGTGTGTCGTTTAAGTTTTAACTCCGACTCCAAGAATGTCGGAACTCTTTCTCAAAGGTGGTGTACTAAATGCACTTGCAACACTAGCAAGGGCTTGGTCTAGGGATTTCTCCTTCCAATCAAAAGCCCCTATATGTATTTATGGGGATATTCTTGTCATTTTCTCCGCTCAAAGTTCTTTTAAATTTGTCCATTTTCATTGGCCAATAGGAAAACGAGATCCATACAAGAATTACTAGAAGGGTTCATCTAGAAGAAAAAGAAAAAAGTCCATGCAGTAACGTTTTGGCTTTTGAAGTGGTACTGCACGTGAGCATCCAAAATCCAAAACACAGAGACTGGTCGGTCCTTAGAAAAAAGGTCCAGACTAAAAGCTAGCTAGCTGTTAAACAACAACACGTCGGCCGAGGCCTGCCGTCGCCTCTGCCATTTCTATCCTCCCACCTCTTTGTTCTTTATTACCATTAATTTTAAGTTTCATTTAACTATATGACAATATTCCGTAATAAAGAATTAAATTTTAAAAAATATGGGTCCCACTGCCCCTCTAGTTTCCATCGCAGAACATTATGTGTATGTCTACTACCGTAATCATCGAAAAATAGCATGTGATGATAATGATTCCCACTCAGCAAAGCATGAATGTATACATACGTACATCATCATCATCATCGACTATACAGGCAAGAAGTTGTTTTTTCCATGTTAGTGGTCTTCTAACATCGAAAGAGAGAAGAAACCAACAACTTGATGTTAAAAAATATATAAATATATATATATATATATATATATATCCATTGAATCGAATCTTCATTACTTAAGTAAACATAATAATAATAATTAACCTATTAATTAACTGACTTTCATATTTTAACTTTAGATGTTCTTCTTTGGGAATTTGCACATATAAAAAAGAGTAAAAGAAGTAAGACAACAGTCATAACCGCGGAGAAAACTTTCCAGAGCATAATGTCGTAAGAATAGTTGAAGCTTCCCCACCAACCCTGCAAATCATATTAATTAAATTTCTGCTGATAAAAATCAATCAGATCGTGTTTTGTTAAGACAGCTTAGGATGTAGAAACTTACTTTGACAGCAAGTTTCTGTCTTGCATGTTCATGTTGCTTGGCAAAGATTGCCCGAGCATGCTCGTAAAGCTCCAAATCAAGGTAGTTCAATGATCTAATCTGCTGCAGGACCACTTCAGAGACCTTAAGCCGAGCCTATAATACACTCACCAAAGGGTCGATTATAAATAGTAAAAAGAAAAAAATCATCTCTGATTCTCTATATGACTCGAATTAGAGGCCATGCCTTTTTTCAGTTTAAGTTTATGATTTTACCTCTTTCGAAAAGTTTGCAGGGGAGATTCTCTTCAAAGAAGCAGTGCGCCTCTGTGATTGGCTCTTTCGTAAGGAAGAAATGCAGCCTTCATAAGCTTTCATGAGTTCTTTCACAGTCATCTAGTATAGAGAAGTAAACTAGCAAAGTATTAAGTATTTTTTTTTTTTTTTAACTTGGGAAAAAGAGGAACTCAACATCTTCATCAACAACAATAGACATTTTACGTGTAAATCAACAACTTTACATTTTCTTTTTTCGCTCCAACGTCTTTGGAGACGGTATTTTGATCCAACATGCCATTACTCTGTCACTCAAGCAGAAGATAAGTAAGGAAGCTATTTGAGTAGATATCTCGTCTTTACAAAGATCAAGATTTTTCTGCTGCTTACCTTATCATCTTGATTTGTAAGATCAGGATGAGAAACCAAAGAACCCTCATCTGTAACCCAAATAGAGAAACTAGATAAAAGCCTTACTTAAACTAAAGCACTCGAGTATAAGTTATATAACCATATATTATTAACAAGAAATGGTTTATAGACCGGAGGTGCCCATTGGAAAAAACACATCAAAATACATATAGCCATCTTAACTGAAAAGAAGCACCAGGAAAATAAGTACTCGTGGGAAAAAACAAAAAAAAAAGAGGAAAATCCAATCTGTAACCTGATTTATTGTCAGCCACACTGTCCACACTAACATTTGCTTCTCTCAACTGTGAAATCACCTGAGCACCTACCACGTCAGCAAAGAGTGTTGCAGATTCACGGTGTTCCTCTGTTAGACCAACATATAACATTTCATCCAACCTCTTCTGCAAAGATTTACAAGTATCTACCGTGATTAATATCATAAGGAAGAAAAAAAAAAGCATCCAACGAACAATAGTCTGTTAAAACACATTCACATTTTTTGTAGCCATTTTCTATTTACCTTTGCAACTTGAAGAACATGTTGGCCAAGAATCTTATACTTTTGAACACAGTTACGAACTTCATGTGATTCTGCTAGGTATGAATTATTAGTCAATCCAGCAACCTGATATTTTTTAACTGTTAATAGATATTTTTAGACAGTGAAGTAGCGACTGATGGAATTAAGGCAAAACTACCTGGAATGTAGCTCCATTGTGAACAATCTCATGAGCTATGGGATCATTAATGTATACATGTAATGGCATAGAAATTTCGTCCATATCATATGAATCATTGTCCTTAACTTCATTTAAATGGCTAAGTCTCCTAGCATCTCTCTGTCCATCATGAGTAATAACTACTAACAGATCAGACTATTAGGGAAGATATGGACTAAATGATACCAACAACACATACTACAAAAAAGGACCTGATTCATTTAAGCGAGTTTATTAATTTATCGAGGTTCTACTGTAATTGAAAAAATCCATCCTGAAATACATACTCGAGCAAATAGGTCTTCCCTCATCCAAGGAACCAGATACTTCCATGGCCAAATATCCAGCGTACTCACTCCTTTAGACTTATTACGCAAGAGTCCAGCCATTTGTGTTGCAGAAGTTAAGTTAGGATGCATTAAAAACCTTGCAGCTACCTCTATTGAAAATTCATAAGTACTAAACACACGGTCAACTGGATTCCTAAGTATTGTCACCACTGAAGTTCTCTCCTTGGGAAGTTTGTACATCATGCTATAATCATCATGAGTAACTAACAATCTGCACTTTGTCTTGCTGCAAAAAAAAGGAGGAAAAAAATAAAAAAGCAGATATCAGGCCTTTACTCTAATTTCTTACATTTTCCATGAACAACCAAGCTGGGAAACTAGTAAGTGATAACAGTTTTAATGCAAACAGTGAATGTGCAAATAAGAGAGACAAATGGAAGAGGAAGGGGTTGGGAATGAGGTATCATGCCCCATTTTCTTGATGTAGCCAACTCTCTTCTTAATTTTTTTCTTCAATGATTCTTCTAACAAATAAGTATATTAAGTCGGTTAGTCCTAAGTTTTTAAATCAATGAATTAAAGCATATGCATCAGCTACACATTAAAACTGCCAAAATTTTGTTTCTGCTATTACCTATCCATTTGGGCATTAAGAAAATCTCAAGATTTTAGTTCAATCCTCAAGTCTGCATAAAAGTAAATATATCACATCACAAACTATGTCGCAGCTAGTATTGTTTCTACTATTACCTATCCATTCGGGCAAGAAGAAAATCTCAAGATTTTAGTTCAATCATCAAGTCTGCATAAAAGTAAACTTATCACAGCACAAACTATGCCGCAGCTAGTAGTGATCATTTGCAGCTAAATCTGTGAATAGTTTTGATCATCTATTCTCACGAGTAAAATGATGTTGGAAAAAAGAATATATAGCACAAGTGTAGAGCGACAAAAGATGATACTTCTCATAAGAAGACAAATGCTACCTAGGATCAAAACGAAGCTTGTCATAAGAACGGGGGCATTCCTGAGAGCTTGGATACAACTTTCTCAAGAAGCTACGAATACAAAAGAAAGACAAAAGTATAGATTAATATGTATTTTTGCTAGATAAAGTCATTCCTGAAAGATTGTCGTCCACAAAAGAATTACCAATGGAAGTATGTTCTTCCTCCTGTTCTAGGGACGTGAAGAAAAAACAGCAAGTCCTGCAATGTGTGTTTGTCTTCATTGCCTTTTCGACGAAGAGAGGAGAATGTCCACCTTTTTACAACTCTTTCACAGCGCCCCAAATCATTTTCACCAGCGCAGACATTTACAAGCAAGAAAGCTGTTGAATAATTGAGAGAACCATAGGAATCAACAACTTAGCAGTTTAAGAAAAATCAAGGGGGGAAACAGTGTGATAATAATAAATTTTTCAACATTTCAGTTTCAGGAAAAAATCCTGCCAGTGTAAGGTTCCCATTTGATAGCAGCCAAATTAAGTTCACTTTGATACGTACGAAAGGAAAGGAAAACGCGAAGAAACATGTAAAAGGTACATACCCAATCCAAGAAGAATCAGACTCAACACAGTAAATTTTGGGGCAGAATCCATACACACCTCAGCTCTGGGTAACCACAGCAAAATAACAAGGTAAAATATAAACGCAGACAACTGCACTATCAGAAAAAACGACAGAAAGTACTCAAGGAGGTACTGTTTTATTAACCTTTTACATGTAAAAGAGACTCTGATTCAAAGAAGTGATTACAAAAAAATTTCATGTATAATAAATAATACAATGATAAAAGCAATCTCAACAACCAAATCTTTCCATGGAAATATTCTCAGTTTAAGCTCCATTATTGTAGAGAAGTACTAATAGCTCTAATTAGATCAACTAAAAACTAACTTACAGGAATGTAATCTCTTCGATTAGCTTATCAAACCGAGAAAGCCACTTTTCCGGTCAGGGAAAAAAATTCCAACAATCAATTTTCCATCGTTCAGAAATTTCAAGCAATTCGTACAGAATCAGCAACAACCAAGAATACCTTCAGAAAACGAAGGATGCGAACCAGAGATTCTCAAATTCACGAACCGAGAAAGAAAGAAAGTAAGTAAGAAAGCGCGACAGCGGAAGGGAGAAATGATAGCGATTTAGGTAATCTCGAGCCTCATAAATGATCGGAATCCAGCAGACACTGAATTTGCACAGACCTCGCGGTCGATCAGAGGCTCGCTCCTTAAAAAAGACACTTTTCCCTCCCAAAAATTTTCTCGGCATCCAAACGCGCATATAGAAAAGTGTAAAAGATCGTTTCGGCTTTTTCTGAAATTTTCGCGGGGGTTTGAAAATGTGCCTAGATTTTCTGGCCCTCTCTCCTCTTTCGGAGGGCAAAAATGTTCTTTGTGTTCGTGCTCTTGAAAACAGAGCATTTTGATATATAGGGGTAAAATGGTAAAATATGGAGAATGAATTACCCCAAAAAGGAAAGTAATTAAATATTAATAACAATTATTCTCTGTAGTTTATGACAGATACTGTATAATTAAAATACGAACAGCTGCATATTCCATAGGCTTTCCTACTACCAAAATTTTTTTTTTTTTCTTCTTCTTATACGTTTGGTTAAATTTGAAAAGTTAATTTATAAGAAATATGAATTAATTTTTTTTATTATTAATTTATTTTAAAAGAAAATTTTAAATTTTTATATAATATTAAAATTAAATTTAACAAATAATTGAACTTAATCGCTACAAATACTTTTTCAGGTTATGTATATAAAAAAGTTTGTGTAAATTTAAAATAATATTAATTATGAGGGGACGTATTATGAATGTTATTTCTCACATTTGAGAAGAACTTTTAGAAAATTAATATATAAGAAATACGAGATAACTTCTCTAATGACCAATTAATTTTGAGATGAAAGTTTAAATTTTTATATAGTATCAGAGTTAGACCTAATATGTGATTGAGCTTAACTCTGATACTATATAGACTCAAAATAACGCCGCATATAAGGGGCATGTTAAAAATATTATGTCTCACATTTAATAGGAACTTTTAAGAAACTAATATATAAAAAGACAAGTCAACTCCTTTTATTGTTAATTATTTTTTAAATGGAAGTCCATATATCTACAGAAGTTAAAACTTCTTTATTGATGTCCATGTTCATATAGTTTTAAGAACTAAATACTTAAGATTCAACTCATGCTCACTAATCTTATGTCGTGTTTGTATCAGGTTCACTAATCTAATCCAAAATATCACCCCTAATATCAAATTGTTCCTTAATTAGACTAATTAAACAAAATAAATTTAGGAAATTCTTAAGTTTAAGAGTTTTTAATGTCTCTAATTCTCTACGATCTTTTGGGAAAAAATTTATGATTATATTTGTAAAATGTCAATACATGAAGCACATGAAAATTTAATATATTTTGAGAGTATTTTTCTCTAACCAATCAGGTCAAGTCATATTAATATTTGTTGATGGAGGGAAATTTAGATATGATCCTATGAGCTAAACTGATAAGATCATAATCATTGGACCGTTATGTGGATAAATAAATAAACCTTAATAATCTCGTAGCTGAAGATGACAATCATAATTAGGAAATAATTCCCTTTGGAGATTACTCTATTGATGAGTAATTAATAAGGAAGTTTATATGTTAAGAAGTTATAAATATGATTTGAATAGGAAGAAGGGGGAGATGGACAATATATATTTTCCTAGTATAAATACTATATATACTATTGATTCTAACTTTAGCATCAACGTCTAACCTGTTAAGCCCTAGCACCCATAACCGATTGTTCTTATTGCAGGTACCGAGAATCTCAGAAACCGGAATCAGGGGCATGGCAATTGGTGAACAAATTTTTGCATCAACAGTTTGGTGCCAATTATGGGGACAAAAGTTTTAGTGGCCGTATCATGCCACTCAAGCGGTTTTGTTGCGGAACCCATCATCTTGCTTTTATTCTAAACACGAGTAAGCTCAACATCAAGTCAATTTAGTATCGATTCAATGCGGCACCAAGTCAACTCGGCCATTAGCATAAAAGCCAACTTTTATGTCGACACAAGTTTTTGCTACCAAGAAGGATGGATCTGCCCGATCCAATGACCCCGAAACAACCTCCCATCACAACTCGTTCAACATGTGAAAGTCGCAACTCACGGTGGTGGAGCAAGAAAAAAGAAAGCTCCAGAAGCTTCAACCCAAATCCGAATAGTTTGGCAATGATCCAAGCTATGGCCACATGGTCAGTAGGTCCCATGTTGGAGAATGCCAGATCACGGTAGAGAGGTCCTAAGGGCACAACAAATCTTTTTGGCATAATCTCAGCCATCGTTCGAGCAAAAATATCCCAAATATGAGTGGTTCAATGAAGGTCGAGTTTCAATCAATTCGACAACAGAAACCATCCAAATTACGGCGAAAGAAGGCTCTGATATCGAAAGCGGCAACTGTGGCTCATTCTCTACCATTGTACTAGGAGAAAATTGATTGAAAATGTCGCAGGTTTCCAGACCCAGACGTAACTTGAAAGGTACATACGTGAGCAAATAGCTCAACTCGCGTGGGTCAAACTGGCCCGAATATGAAACTTGTGGGTCTTATCCCTTCAAGGCCAACAATTTGACGTGGAGGGCCCCATGTGTCTAAGCAGTGGTGGCTCCTCTTTTCTCATCCAAATATGATGAAACCCTAGCTGAAGTTTAAGATTCGGTCTCTAAATCTTTATATAATTACCAAATGACCCCACTATTTAAAAATATGAATAATATGATCTTTTCAGGAATTGGATGCACCCACTAAAGTAACAAAAATTACCTAATTACCCTGTGCTTAAAACTATAAGCAATATCATCCTTACAACACTTCATGTACACCCATTAACCATTATGAATTACCGAATAACCCCAATTTTATTAAATATGAGCAATTTAGCCCATATAGTGTTATGGTGCGCTCACTAATCTATCAGTATATATTGAATGATCCCTATATTCTGAAATATAAGCAATATAGTCTTGTAGTTATTCCAATGAGTCCATCATAGAATCATAAACTACTAATTAACCCCAAAACTTGGAAATTTGATCAAATGACCCCAAAAAGAGAAATGTGAATGAAGAGTGATCTATAATTTGATCTTTTCTTATTGGCTTTTGAGCTCACTATTATCAAATTGTTCTAGCTTGATTGCTTCGGTCAATATACATGCATGTGTGGATAAATATATTTCCATTTGTTTGATTAATTTTTAGTTTCACACTAGTTGATTATCTAAACTTAGCTAGATCATGCTCATAATTTTAAGATCATCTATCTGGAATACATCTTTCAAGCCCCCATATATTGTCACACTAATGTGACATATTTAAGAACTTAAAAATATTTCTTGCTAACTCATTATATTCGAAGAAGAAAAATATTTTTTTTTAGGAATATTATAGAATCTCAAGAAAGACAATCGATTGCACGAGGGCTCTTAATTCATCGATACTTTCATGAGAAGACCGACTCCAAGAAGGTCTTCTCTCCATCAACGGTCCCACTAAATCACCGATTCCAAGAGGATCCTTACTTTATTAGTGGTTCCACAAGATCATCAATCCCACAAGGGTCATCACTTCATTAGTAATCCCACAAGACCATCGGCCCATTAGGTCCATGGATTGGGGGCTATAAAACATTGATTTATCATCAAACCTTATCAACTTCTAAGGGAGCTTTTCTCATTACCAGACCACTTCTATGAAGGTAGAAAGGGCCCTAATACCTCTCTGTTTTAGGGGGAAAAAAAAAGCACTAGGATATGTGTAATTACTGACACGATATTATCACACCTAACTAATTATTTCATGGGAAAATATGTCTAATGAAAAGTGATGATTGCCACACGTTTCGGATGAATCCAAAGGTTGTGGCAAAAAATTTATTGATTGAGATAAACTTAAATCCGATTATATAGGCTAAACCGATAGGGTCATAATTGTTAAACCGTTATGTGGTTAAATAAATAAGCCTTAATCATCTCGTAATCAAATATGATGGTTATAATTATAAAATAATTTCCTCCGGAGGTTTCTGTATTACTAAGCACTTAATAAGAATTTCTGTACTAAGAAGTTATAAATATGGTCTACATACAAAAGAGGAGGAGATGGACAATATATATTTTTCTATTACAAGTACTCTCTACAGACATCGGAGTGGACTTACCGATCAAGTCTCGACACCCATAACCATTTATTCTTGCTGCAGGTACCGAGAGTCTCGGAAGGCAGAATGGGAAACATAACAGATTGTGGGCATACCGTTGATGGATGAAGTATTGCATCAACAACATTTAATTGTAAAAAAATCTTGACCGATACCTAAAACGGCCTCTTTAAGGCACTATTTGAAAATAAATTAGTAGTAGAAGATTAGATAAATAATTATTACAAGGAATAGTGGTGGTTCCACCTCCACCAGAATATTATAAGAAAATATTCCAATGGGTATACCACTGCTGTAGGTGTTGTTTCATGCATGCATGCATGTGACAAAGTGGTACTTGTTACACTACTATTCCATAGTACGATAAATTGAAGTTGGAGTTGGCATGGTGCTGTCCGAGGGGACCTTGTCGACCTGTCGTGTTGGTCTAAGCTCTTACTTGTTTTTTGTCCTGATCCGACAACTCCTCTTTATTGCTGTACACCGTGTATTGTCGGATTTTCTTTAATACATATTTCCTCGGAAACAGCATTGGGCAAGGGCGATAATATTTTTTTATTTTTTTTATTTTTTTATATTTTTTATATTTTTTTAAATTACTCTCTTTTTTTTTTCTCTCAATTTTTAACAATTTTTTAGTTTCGTCCCTCAATCTTTAAATGATTTAATTTCAATCCTTAAAAGTTTTATAAATGATCTATTTTCATTCTTCAGATCAAATTTATACTTAACCTTTCAAAGTAAATTAAAAGAAGGGAATAAATAATTTACTAAAAATTTAAAATCAAATTATTTATTCTGTATTCTATAAATTTCACCTGAGATAAAAATGCATCTTTCAGAAACCTCATGACAGAAACTGTCAGTTAAAACAGTTTAAAAATAAAATACTAAAATAGAAAAAACATTAAAAGTTGAGAATGGAAACAATAATAATACTACCAAAATTTTCCTTTTATTTTGGATTGCAAACTCCGGAAAACTGTTATAAGCTTATGATATAATCTCAAACGTTGTACAAGAGATTTAAACTCAAACCAAACTTAGGGAATCGCCTGCCTCTATCCAACCGCTTGGACAAAATCCGGAGGTCCTATACCTATGCCTATGTCTGGTTAAGACCAAATATATCAAATTCCAGAACTGATGAATTAGAAAAATTACAAAATGCTTGAATCCTACCGGTCCAACTCATTTTATATCCAAGAATAAACATTAATAACGAATGATTGGCATTCTATACAGACTTGGATTCTGACCAAGGGTGATTCTAATAAAATTATATTTTAACTACTGCAAAATTATTTGCACTTCTTGCAGAGCTAATAGAGAACCATCAATGATCCTTATGATATTATGTTTTGCAATCCATACCCCGATATATTGAAGGCGGAAACAAGAATCTACAGATTTTTCATTCTTTGACTAAAACTGACTTGGATGCATCTAGATGATTGAGGCGGCAAGTTCCCAGAAGATACTCTGGCAGCTCCTCTTGTGTGTTTGCCTGTCCACAGAAACATTACCCAGTTATGTGAAGGAAATATCAAGAATTGTATCAAACTACATTTTCTAAGAAAAATAATAAATAATACTAATAATGATAATGATAATACTTATTTTATTATATATTTTTTATTTTATTATATTATATTTTTTCACCTGTATTAAAAAAGCCATTTCGATAACCAGATTGTTAAGATATCCAAGAACGAGATTGACCACACCCTGTGCCACTGTTGACGATCCGATATCAACTCCGAGCTAGCAAATGTCAATCATACATCTTATGAGCAAGTTTGAGTTCATAAGTATAAAGTAGATTCATTTTCGAGATCAGAGAGATATGATAAAGTAACATTAACAATGTGAACAGCTTAAGGCTCTGGCTGATTCACTTAAAATTATAATTTTAATAAAATTAGGCCCTAATTAGCTTTTGTAAGCCTAAACTGGATTTTGTCTGCACGGATAAGATTTTCATCGCCAACTGGCATTTGTAACGCATACCCAAATGGACTATTACTGTTTTTTTTTTTTTTTTTCATTCAAGCGAACTGCACTAAAGAGGAAAACTGAATTTTAGAATGAAATTATAATTTGAATCGCAGAACCAAATGGACCCTGTCCAATGAGAGTAGAATTTCGAATGGATGGGAGCATAAAGTCTCAAAATCTTTCACAAACTTACCTCTATATAGTTCTTCCCACAAAAATAATTCATTTCGAGCGCTTGACCGATAAGGCATGCTTTCTTTCCCACACTCTGCTTAACTATCCACGAACCCTAGAAAAAAGGAATGGAGACAAATAAGATCCCTCTTGAGACATGAATAAAAAATAATTTTCTTGATGGACTAACCTTGGATATGTAAGGTATAAAGCTTAAATCTTGAATTTCTAAGGCATCGTCCCCATTGATAAAACTCTCGAACAAGGGTGACCCTTTCACGGGAGTAGTCATCATGTAATATAAGACTAGGCTATAAGTCGTTGAACCCGGGACCTGAGTTTGTAGAAATGATGTTAAAGGTTTTTAATGTAATAGGGAGTTTAAAACTTCAACATGATCATATGTATAAAGGACAGGACCTTTTCTTTACCTGTATGTTTATGATGAAGAAGTACTCCCGCCCACCTTTTGTTGCATATTTCTGCACAAAAATGCTCATGAACATATGTTTGAGTTCATTTTTATTTTATTTTATTTTTTTCCACAATTGTTAATTTGATGATAAGATCAATGAGAAATGATGATAAACCTGAACAAAGCTTCCAGGGCAGCCTCCAATATCACCTTCACGCTTGTTAGATTTTAACCAATCGGCAGCAATCATTTTCATCAAGGTGCCTTTGCCTTAACCTAGAAAGAAAAATCAATAAAACAATTATTATAGAAAAAAAAAAAAAATATATATATATATATATATATATTAAGGCCAGTCAGACTTGGGTATAAAAGAAAAGAGGTAAAGAGTAGAATGGTAGTCAGCTGAGTAAGATATAAATAAGCTTAATCAAGTACTAATAATGTTGTGATCAGTAATACCTTTTCACGGTCTTCAAGATAATTATCTCCACAGATTAGATAAGTTGAAGGATCGGAAGAGCTCCAACTACAAGCAAGTGAGCAGGATGGATCTTTTACAAGAGTGGGTCATAGCAGTAAGAGAGGTTATCCTCCCTTGCCATATCTTGTAAGTCCACATATCCCCTTTTATGAACTGCACCAAAACAAAGAATTAAAAAAAAAGAAAAAAGAAATAACCAATCCACTAGAAAACATCAATACTCATCAAGATTTAAATTTCAGTGGTCAAATCCCAAATTGATATTACCGGCAAGATCATGTAATCGTTTCACAAAACCTGAACTAGACAACTTTGATTGCCGTGTATCCTGCAAATGTGAAAAATAAATAAAAACAAGTAAATATCCACTTTAGGAAATTCCAGTTTGACAATTGCTAGAGCCAGAAATGGGTCTAACTAAGTTTTAAAACAAGTATGCACCTGGGTATACTCATCCGGACTAAGTTCTGGGGTCCAACTACTTTCCAAACGATCACAATTGGAAGACTCTGGAACATCAAAGAACTCATCAGCCACATCGTTCAAGCTAGCAAGACTTGCCCTTTCAGAAGGAATCTTATCTTCTTCTCTATCTACATTTTCCTTAGTTCGAGTCTCAATTTTGTTCTCCCCATCATTCTGATGTACCTTAGCGTTCCTCGTTAATTCAATTGATGAAGCATTAAAAGATGTACAATCCCCTGCTTTTGCACTAAACATTTCTCTTAACGCTACAATTATTAATAAAAAATATCAATGTGAAGACGTGGTAAATCACAATTTAAGGATGAAATTCTAATTAATGGGTATAGAAATACCAGCAACTCTTCCAAGCATCTGGATTATTATAGAGCGGGCCAAGGAAGTTATTAGATAAGATTTCCAGAATTTCCAATCTATAGCGAGCATGTGCTTTACGACTGATTGTTTTCCTTGATTTGTCGGTGATATAACGTACCCTCCACCTAGACAAGGTAGTAATTTTCTTTCTCTTAAAAATAAATAGTGGTAATATCAGAAGCCCATGTAGTTGACAAAATTATATTATTCCTAAATTTTAAGCATACATTACTTTTGAGGCAGGCACGAACGTAGCCCTTTTGAGGTGGGCACTTCTTGTGAAACACAGAATGGTACAGAATAACTGTGGCAGGAAAAAATAATAATAATAACAAGAAAGACGTTATTCTTTGAATTTGAAAGATATGTTTATGATAAAGATTTCCGTCAATGGTTCTTCTAATATTACAAACCGTATGTTCCACCATCTTCCCTTCTCCAATAACGCTGCAATAACAGATCTCCTCGTTTCATTCCCCTGCATAAATAAAATGGACAAGAAAAGAAAAGAAAGATAAGAAATCTTACAAAGAATAAAACACTATTGACAGGTGAACCATAAAATCTATTATAGCTGTAGAAGCTCGATTCTGACCAAGGCAACCAATTACGATACAACTGCTTATGAATGATATCTGTGTGACCATCAAGATGATCCACCAAGCTGCCCTTGTAGAAACAGAAGTCCCATCTGCTTAAAAAAATTTAGCATTATATTCAATATTTTTTTTTCCCCCATTTCCCTACTTCGTGAAGAATACCTTGACAGTCTAAGCCCAAATTTGTAAAAGATAAAAAAGAAAACTGCAGTTTAGAGAGACATTAGAGTCAAACTTACTCTGATCTCGAGGTACCAAGTGACATAAGAGTCCGGAAAATAGCTTCTGAAGTTCCATCGACAATACCCACAGCCATTACAGCAGGGTGATCATCCCACTACACAAATATTGGGAACCCATTCAAAACAAACTGTCTTGACATTTTATCAGAAAGTGGTTAAACATAAACCCACCAACCTTCCGACGAGAATCCCTATCTTTTGCTTCTTTAAATAACCTTAGACCTGCACAGAAATCCCTGGTCTCAAATTGGTGTTTAAGATCTCAACCCATAAATCATGCAAGTTAAAGAAACTTACCATTCTGGCAACCAAAGATCGTCCAAGAAGAAGGAGCCACCACATCAGATGTCCCAGGATCCATTTGTGTGGAGCAACGAGTCCAGTCTATAGAACTAGAGTGAGTTATCCTACTAGAACCAATTAATCTGTATGTAATTAAACTCTTTTTTTAATAACCGAAATCACAACTCTTCATCTCAATTTGGGTGCATTTGGTTCATATTTTGAAATGTGTATTTAGTTAAATTACGAGGTAAATTGGATCAACTTTCTAGTATTAGGGACCCAAACTGGAGATTCAAACGCTTAACCAGATGAACCATCATAATCAGATTAGGCCAAGGAAAAACGAGAGGGAAAACGAATAATGGAACATACTTAAATGGCTGACATCTACTTTTTGAACAGCTCGGCACACTGTCTCCAGGATATGAACCATCCTATATAAGTCCACCAGCATCATCATCTTATCTTGAGTATTGCATTTCTATGAAAAGAAAGTTGAATAAGTTATGCAGTTTATCAACCTTTAGAGATGCTTCCTGAAAGGATTGGATCCATCTCGCTGCTTCTTCAGGACTACTTGCTCCTAACTGTAGTAGTTAAGAAAAATGGAATATCATCTCTCATCACTTGCTTACTCATTAGCCCCTTTTCAGTCCATTATATAATCCTATAAAAATGCTAAGGACTGTAAACGTTAACCAAGAAGCATAAGATTTGAAGAAATTGAAGACCAGTGTGACACCTTAAGCTGATCGTTGTGAAGTATTATAGAGTGTGAATATGAAGAAGACCTGCAAGTTTACATACATGAGTTGTCAAATAATCAGATTGATCGCAAAATAAATAAATAAAATAAAAACAGAAAACATAAACCCAAAGAGATAAAGTCAAAGCACGATATGTTCGTACTTTTCTATGAATGCTCTCTCTTCCATTGTCCATAACTCGAATGCAAGAGTCCAGAATTGCACTTTTCACTGGATTCTGGCAAAAAAAAAAAACAGCAACAATAATCATTTCATCACTAGTGATATCACACCAGACAGTATTGAAAAATCTTATCTCGAACAAACCAATAAAAGTGACTAAAATTTCAAAACACGATTTGCATTCCAGAGTAAACAAAACAAATACGACTGAGTTTGCTAAGCATTTCACAAACTCCAGTTCGAATCAATTTCAACAAACAATAAATCCAAACTAAGCACTTTCTCAGTCAAGCTCAAATCCGTTCAAAAATCAGTTTGACATACAATTAATGCAAATTTCACTTTCCCAAACTGGACTTTCTCGAACTAGTCTGAGAAATGCTGACACAACGTAGCCGCTTCCATGCACTTAAAAATTCGCTTAAACCATGAATTAAGAGTTCGATAGTAAATCGGTAATAGTTCTAAGTAGCATACATCCGCCATTAAAAAGAAAAAGCATAATCAGTAGACAAGCAGGGGGTTACGATTTAACGAACCTCATTATTAGAAATGGGAACGGATTTGAAGGATTTGAGGTGGTGATCTTCTAGAACGAAGTAGCGTTTACGCGAGTGCTGCAAACCGAACCTGTAAGATCGCACGAGGTGAAGCCACCCCTCCATTCTTCCTTCGTTCTCAGCACCACCCATTCAAGATAACCTAAATTTCAAAGAACCACCATGCCCTTTGGTGCTTCAGAGAGGGATGGAAATCCGCTGTTAAACTTTAGAGGAAGCTCTCTCTCTCTCTGGTTTTCACTTTCTCTCTCGTTATTATTATTTTTTTCCCCTCTGTTAAAGCAACTTAATCGGTGCCATATGTGCGAGAAAGATTGCCGGGCCAATAATATAAGATGAAATGACTATATTACCCTTTCATTTTAAACCTTCATTTTTTTTTTTCCTTTTTAATTAAGACTAAAAAAAAATAAAAATAAAAAGCCTTGTTTTAAAATCATAGTGAGAGAATATTAAAAAATAATTTACTGACCGTATTTTCTTTAATTAAGACAGTAAGGAAAAATTTGGATTCGTTTTCTAATTTTGTAATGTAATTATTTGGGAATAAAATATGTGACGATGTTGAAATTAAATAAATAATAAATAATAAAATTATCACGTGATGATATATTATAAAGAGTTAAAAATTTAAATTTAATATAATTATATGTTTAAATATAATTTTTATTATATATTATATAATACATAAGTTTTGAATATCTAATAAGTTTTATAAATTTCAAATATTTATTTCTTGTTCTTATTATTATTATTTTTTTGCATTGATCATTCTCATACAAAAATCATATAATTTATTGCGAAAATCTAAATTTAAAACAAAAACAATTATTAATAAAGAGTGAGTCTCATATCCACTTACCCGATGTATAAAGAAATAGAAGAAGGAAGTTGAGGAAGAGCCTCCCAAATCACAAATGTTACTCTTAAAACGCTTGAAGAAAAATAAAGAAAACGAGGAGGAAATATGGAATATGCGGTATCAGGTCTCTAGGGCAAGAAAGATGAAGGGGGGAGGAGAGTGGGTTTTGTATAAAGAAGAAAAAAAAGTCAAAAAACTTGTATTTTTCTCTCTAGACTAATGAGGATGGAAGTTAGGTCTAATAAAATCATTGATATCTCTTTTAAAATAAATATTATATAATATAAAGTGGTACTATATGTAGACTACAAGAAAATCTATTTCCGAAAAGTTTGGAAAATTAATATTAGTTAAAGATCGGGATTGAAGTATGGCGGATTTAACCTTCAGCAAATGGAATTAAAGATGTGAATGATGCGAGCGTGTCAGAAAATTAAAATAATTTTCATACTATAAAATAAAATAAAATAAATACGTGCTAACAGAATTTGATTGACTTTTAGGCATACGAAAAGATTAAAACTAATTTAGATTCAACTTTCTTTTCAACGTATTTACTAACGAGCATACTAAACTAATGCTAACAAAGTGAAATGGTAATAAATGAAAGTGGAGTTGAAGGTTGAAAGACGGAAATAAATGAATAAGTAAAATATACTTTCATAAAATGACATAATTAAAAGCAATAGATTTATAATTCATTGCAAGAAATTAACTTTAAATTAACTTTAAATTAAATTTACTCTTATGAAAGCGATAAATAAAAAGTTAAGTAGAGAACTCAGTGTTCTAATTACTAATTCCGTAGAACGGGTCTAAGGAAAGATATAATTTCTGGAGGAATCAAAAAAATATAAGTGTAGTATCGGACTTAAGAAGATAATTTTGGTGGAGCGTAGAGATAATTTACAAGTATTTCTCTTTTTTTTTGTGATCGTTGGTGATGATTTTTACCTTGACTCAACCTTTCTATTTATAGGCAAAATTTATGATATAAAATCAATAAATAATTTGATCAACTAACTCACTTCATTAATTCTAGCGCTACTACCTCACTTTGTGGGTCCTAACCTCTTTTTTTGTGAGTTTTTATTTGACTGAATTTTCAGTCGAATTCGGTCGATATAAAATCTAAGTTGGTCCAAATAACTTTCCTTCATTTTTGGTTGAATCCCCCCTCTTCCCCCCTCTTCCTTCATTTTCGGTCACTTTTCTACCTTATTAGATTAAATTCGGCCAAACCTCTTGCTAGCCAAAAGTGGGTTGAAATGATCATTTTAGTGTACTTTTTAAGGAAAAAATAGATCATGCTTCTAACCTCTACATATATGGCAAATTTCTTCTACTTTTCAGTCGAAAATGAATTGTTTATACCCAAAATTCGGTCAAGGATAATTTAAAATTGTCCAAACCCTTTACTTGGCCAAAAATATGGATGAAAAGATAATTTTCACAACTTTTTAAGGAAAATATGATGTTTTTTAGATCATATATGTGTTTGGCTGATATTGACTTATTTAACTAATTTTATCTTTCAAAATATCATTTTTCGGCCACTCTACGATGCTGGCAAAAATTCATCTTTTGGTGATTAATTTTGGTTAACTTTGCAAAGACAAAGATAAAATCCAATTCCTTTTTATGTGAGATTTAGTTTGCCTTATTTTCGGACGATTAAGATTAAATATTGAGTGATTCATATATAAACGATCAATAATTGATTTTCATGTCAGCTCACTAATTTTTGTGACACTTTATATTTTTAAAATAAAATAATTTCTCGCTTAAATTTAATTAAGTTAAATAATTTTTGATCGATCAAAATTAAGTATTATTCGATTAAAATAAATATTTTTTTAATATATCACATAAATTACTTAATTTATTATTACTAATCAATTTATATTTATTTTAAATTTTAAACCATTCATATTTCACCACGTATCAAAAAAATTCTAGCATCCGCACTATAATACTTCTTTAATCCAATGTAAACAATGCAATGCATAACGCAAAATTTACATAAAAGCTACTGCAGATTTACATTTTTTGTTTTCAGCTTCTTCATGCATTACATTTTCCTATTTTATGAAATTGGAGGAGAGCAAATGGGCCCGATCCAACCGACCCAACCACAGCAAGCTATTGGTCGAATTCTGAGCTCGGAATATAAAAATCAATCAAAATCCTGATTAATAATACAAATTCAGTTAGATACGTCCGAATTGATCGAATTGATCGAATCGATCGAATTGATAAGTTAAGTCGGACCTGAATTTTTGCTCTTCGCTAATTATTATATTCTCGCCTACCAAACCAAGTTAGAAACTTTACCAACCACATATTTAATTATTCATATTTTTAAACAGTATATTTCTAGGTATAACCTTTTAGCGCAGTTGGCAGTTCACAGTTGGCAGTTGGTAGTTAGGTTAGGTAGAGGAGTACCGGGGTCTGATTATTTCCGGGGGTTGGAGTTAGATTGAATCTAATACATGTTACACTTTTAATATAATGTTTTTGCTGGGTCCTACCAAATTCCACAAGTCTCGTTTAAACTCTCTTTGTTTTCTTGGTACAACTAAATATTAATAGGGATCTATTAATTATGTATTTCATATTCTAGGGTTAAAACAAATCTGCCTCCTCAAGCTTTAGAATAGGGATCTATGGAATTTGGAACAATAACTAACTCATTTTTTTTTTCTGAAATTTTTTAAAAAGTTTTTAAAATTTTTTTTAATGAATTATATTTATTTTTTAAATGAATTGTAACTTCTTTATCTTAATAATATATATTAATTTTATATTATCAAATTATATATCAATACTAATTTTTTTTATATGACTAAGACAGATAAATCTACTATAAACACGATTCACTTTATAAATAATTTTTTGAAATTCGAAAACTATAAATAATCCCCTTATTTTATCCTTTACTATTTCATTATTTGGCATAAGCAAGCTTGTAATTTAGAATCTAAATGGTTGTGTCGAAAACAAAGACTGATCTTGCTAGCCAATTTGTCCTGAAACAAATTGGTGCTTACTGATATGGTGGTGATTAGTGAAGTTAAAAAAGAAAGTAACAAAAAAAAAAAAGAACAGTATTTGATTAATGTGGTAATTTTAAATCATCAGATAAAATATATAATCTATTACAAAGAAAGATGAATAAGAAAATTTCTCTCATAAACGCTACTTAATTTTTCAAGAAGTTTGGAAAATTGAGCCCTGCGGCCTTGAGAGCTGTTGGCAAAAGTTATCACACTACTACTATCTCATAAAACACCTCTCGAAACATCGATCAAATTAAGACATATACAGGAGGAGAAGTTGTTATATCATGATTTTTTTTTTTTGTTTCTTTTTCTTTTACCTTTTTCCGGACATACTACAACAATTTTAACCCTCGCCAATCTTAGAGAGGTGTTCAGCATATGCTCTGTCAGCATCCATAAGCCGGGCCTGGAACTCGGCCCATTCGCCTCTGCACCTTGCTCTTACCTGCAAGCAAATAAAGCACAGAGATCTGAAGTTAATACTAAAGAGTTATTACTTTTTCTCCATTATAAAAACTGCGAAAATGGTGGAATATAGAAAGAAGCTAAAAGGAGCGATTGATATGGTGAAGAAGAAATTTGAGAAACTTTATACCCCCTCCCATGGAGCTCTTCCGTTGTCGGTTTTACCCTGTGGAGAAGAAAATAGATTCAAATATGAATATAAAAAAAGATGGAGAAAGCAAGATGAGGTAAGAACAAGAGTGCTAGCAAGCTGACAGAGATGGACTGTTTAATGAAACTGGAAAACTGTATGTACTGTAAATTGAAGATGCACCTGACTACCGAGTGTAGGTATTACTTGGTGAACAATCCATTGGGAATCAACTACACCGATTTTGTCATGTGCAGGCTATTTGAGATCCAGTAAGGAAAATGTGACGAGTCAAAGAATAAGAATACCAAAATGATAGGAGATATCTAGTCAAAAGATATGACGTATTGTAATTTGATAGGATGATAGAATGACTCATCTACTCCCACAATATCTCCAAGTTCATAGTAATGTATGCCGATGTTTCAATGCTAAAAGAATATAATGTTTCATTTCTACATAATATGCATAACTCTATGTCCACCTACAGCAGTAACAAAGGGCGTATAGTTTGTATACTTGACAGAAGGTGTGATTGGTAGTAACATATTTTGATCTAATACTTCGATCAAAGATCCGTAGCTCAATGGTTTGTTTGTTTAAGATCTTGCGTTAATAAAAATGATTAGACATGAATTTTGGTTACTTATATTCGGCCTTGGTAATAGCAGCAGAAGGAAACAACTCGATCAATGACTGAGAAATTCAAGCTATGAACCAAAGTTTAGTTTTGAGGACAAAAGGCTACCAGATCTACAAAAAAATACCAGTACAAATATGGAGGATATACATAACGACAAGTAAATTCCAATGGAAAGAGCAACAAATAAGAAGTTCTGACCTCTATGCATCTTCTAAGAGCAAAATCTAATCCCCATCCATGCACCAGATCATTCTACAAGAACATTATTTAATTTCATTAGATTAAGCACTCGGAATGGAACGTCCATATTCAACCACTGAATCATTCAACGCAGAATACCTGAACCATATGCCAAACACATCGCCAAGCTTCACGAGAGAAGACGGGGGCCATAATTTCTACAAAACTGAAACAACAAAGATTTTAACAATCTGACAGTTATTGAGGCTTCTGTTTCTGTTTAATATATAGAAACTTAACTGAAACTTTAGCTAGCTAAGACTAATTTCTTTTAAGACCTAACATATCTATTATTATCTCTTAATTTCTATATTTCTCACCATATTTCAGGAATTATGATTAGAAAATATGTCTGTTGTGTGATTGAATGACGTAATAAAAGAGTCAAAGACTAAAACTTTCTAATTGCAAGCATGCTACACACAAAGAGTAGTAAAGTACAGTAGCTTACGCAGCACAAGGAGGTAAATGCGGATCACTACACCAACCCGGTTTCTCTTCAATAGTCCTGTTCGCATATGAAGACATACAGCATTATAGCCAAGTATACTGAGTGAAAAGTGATGATAGAATAACTATACCTGAGAGAGAGAATTTACTTGTGAATATCTTTGTCACCTCTCCTTTTTGTCATCTCCCATGTCAGTCCACTATTGGGATCGAGACCAGGCTGAGAAATCTCTAACCCATGTTTATTCACTAATTTAATATACCTGATAGTTCAAATGAGGCTGAGAAGTCTGTTACAGGTAGAATCGACCATTTACATAGCTGATAGAAGAAAAACTTACTTGTCTCCATTGAAGTTATCGAGTCCAAGATCTTCGTCCCAAATGAATATATATTCATAGGCTGAAACAATATCAGGATGCAAAAATCTTTTTGCATACCACCTACAGAGTATAAAAGGAAATCGAGTATAAGAGTTTGGGTTGCAGAAACCTCATCTTCTGCATAAGCACAAGTTATGCTCAAACAATGAACAAACACTACACTACAATGGATAAAGGAATAAAAGTAAAATACTTCCCGTATCACCGTGCTAGCTAATTAAAGAGATCAAAAAAATAAAAATAAAAATCCACGCACAACTATTTTAAGTCTCACCATTTTGTTTGTTTCTTCACACTAACATGGATTGCACTCTTTGACCATTCAAATTCATCCCACTCGGTAGTCCGACCATCATAGTGAAAAAGCATAATTGTGAAATCCTCAGAAAACTACCAAAACAAAATGAGATTGAGCCTCAGCATCCCAGAACGTTGTAGAACAGTTGAAAGCTGCAATGGTAAAACAATGTATAACCTTTCTAACTGCTACGTCAATATTGTCTCTCTGTTCTATACCAACAGTGAATGTTACCAAGTACTTCGGAAGTCTTTTCTTGAGATCCTGTAGATTCAGAACTTTTAGTACAAATTAATCCCCAACTCTGGGGGAGCTAAGTCGTAGAACAATTTTCAAACATCAAATAAGAGAGCAGCGCTAAGTGAGTCAGCATAAGTCTCACATATATGCTGCATAAAGCATATCTGTACAAGTTCTACTATCAGCAATGACTATTTAACTCCAACTCTATTTATACCAATAGACATTTTGCCACTTTACCTCTTTAATCTTGAGGAAAAACCTGGCCAACGTTATAACATCATCTTGTTGGTGATACCATTTTTTGATTTCTAGTTAAATACTGTGTGCATACCTCACTGGGCTCTCCCCATAGCCTACGTAAATGCAAATCTGTTTGTGATACAACAATTCCAGGTGGTAAAGTCTCTGCACCACGAGGATTTGCTGGAACATATATCTGTCATAAGAACAAGCCACAAGATATTATAAAAAAAATGTTATTTTCTTTTCTATCCATCAGTCATGGATGCTTCAAAGACAATTATATAAGGAAAATGTTCAATCCTAAAATATTTGGTTCCAATGCAGTTAACAAAAGTACCTGGCGAACATTGTCTGATCCAACCGTTTCAAGCTGTGTGGTATCTTCTGATTCAAGATTATGTAGAATTTTGTTTCTAGCAGGTCTACGCACATCCACTGCTACATCAATAGACGGTGTGAGGCTCGTCCGTAAGCCAATCTGCAAAATGTAAAATTGGACAAATGAATATAGGTGCATGGTGCATGCATAAGACATGCAGATAGAATCCAATATACCTCTTTCAGTGAAAGTGAAGGAAATGAAGCACCAATAAAAAATCCAAAGACTATTCCTATTAGTGACGTAATTATATGCCTCACGCCATCGTTTCCTTTTTTCATAAATCTGCTGCAATTAAAGCATGAATCCGATCAAGGGATTATAAACGAAATGGGCATTAATGATTAACTTGACAAGAAAATCTGTGAAGTAAATTGATACCTCGAATGCTACTTGATAAATGACAAGGAGACATATTACCAATAGATTGAATCGATAAGAATACCTGCGGTGTGTTAACAACCCCATGTTGTAAAACAATGAACTTAGAAGGTCACACCCACAGAAAAACGCTCAGCTCCTTGCGCAACATGACGAAGCAAGCACTTCATTCTACTCCTTGAGCAAACCTGTAGCAGATATATCATCCCAAAGACCAATTTTCAAGAAAGGAAACTTGTTCTTCTGGAAATTCACTTGCCTGAGAAGCAGAAGGCCAATTCGGAAACAAAAAACCAGTGCATTTACCTTTTTCTCACAAAGGTAACCGTCCTCAAAATTAATTTCTCTTTAATTAGCGAGCTGGATAATATATTTCTTCCTAAACATGCCCGCCATATAGTAAGAGATAAATACGAGGAAAAAATGGAAAACTGAAAACGTAAAAAATTGTGCAAACAGAGTTGACCACTCTGAAAACTGTTGATCCGCCGATTTGATCAGACTATAATGGAGTTCAAAATTACGGAACAAAACGTTATTAATTAAAATAATTTAATTTACCTTATCGCATTTGAAGAACAATCAAAACCAGAGAAACTATGATTCGGATTACGGACAATCAAGTATCAGCGCAAAGAAACTCGAACTAGACACGGAATGAAACAATATCAGAAAATTAAAAAACCACAGCACATCTTGATCAGAAAAATTCCCAAATTTTCAGCTCTCCACGAAACAACAAATCGAATTTCGATTGCATTGCCAAGAAAGGGGGGAAAAAAAAAACGCAGACGTGAATAAAAGGAAAAACGATCTAGTAAATCCATCGATACTAAAAACTTCAATGCCACATTATACAATTTGAATAAGGAAATTAATGACGAAAACAGTAATAACCAGAGAATTAGGGTTCGGAGTTTCACGTACTTCGACGACGATGCTATCCCGGAGGGGAGAGAGAGAGAAAACTAGAGGGAAGTTTTTAGAGAGAGATACAGAGAATTCGGTTATCAGGCAACTGAGATTTGATTAGAAGGGACTATTTTTCTTTTTCTTTCTTGCTTTTCTTCTTATATTTTATTAATTTGACTAAGTTACCCGTCCCACCTTCTATCAATTTTATACAACACGGCGTCGTTTCCTAGATTTTGTTTTAACGAATTATCAATATCCGCGTGTAATCAGGTGCCAATAAACAATGATAGTGATGTGAGCGTTTTTGACATGTTCTGATTGTTCTCCCAGGTTGTAGGGATTGTACAAGACAATATAAATATCTCAAAGACTGAATTATCATTTTACTTTTTGTCTTCTTTATACTAACTACCATTTAATCCGCATATTAAGAATAAATAAAGTAATAAACTATATAAAACAAAAAGTTATGATCAACTTGTTTCCTTTTTCTATAGTTATTTAAAATAATTGTATTTTCTTTATTTAACTAACTATAATGATTAACTTATCAGAGAAATTCAAACAGTTAATTGTTTTAATTTAAGAAGTGATTGTTTGTATGATCTTATATTATATAATTATATGAGACATCTTTTATATAGATATGATTGATAAATCAATATAATGATGAATATTATTTTTATATATTATTTATAATCATAATTGTATTTAATTTATCCCGTAATTATAAAATATATATCTATATATATTATTCATGAATTATTCATTTAAATGGAACATATATTAGAAATCAAACTCCAAATTAATGAAGTTACAAATTATAATATTCACTTTTTAATAAATCCACTCATTTTAGTGAATTTTAGTAAGTCCACTTTTTTCGGTTAGGGAAAATTCAACTTGAGAAAACAATTTTTTTTCTTACGATTATACCCTTAATATTTGTTGTTTCATTACAATTTTAACCTCAATTAAATAATAAATTTCAGACCATGCCCTATTTGAATTGATTTCCTCTTCTTCCCTCTCGATTTCAACCTGAAAACATTTTCATCCTCTTAAACCCTTTGACGATTTCTTCATCAACTATCGTCTTCCTCCTTCTTAATCGAACTAATTCGTATTTTTCCCTCTTCCCTTCTCTTCTTGCTTTTTTTTTTAAGGAATGAGTGAGATTGATTAATTTTGACTATTCTTCATCATTACCGGATCCATGGTAATCATGATTCCTGAATCAAATTCCACGCTGGAAGACCCAGTTACTGATCTCAACTTGGAGGTTCAGACCTGTTCCCTGCTCTACTTCTGCAAAAGATCCTGCCCTGCTACAAAAGAGAAAGTTGATGGTAAAATGGTATCTCAAAGAGAGAGATTCATCGCCAGCGCTGAATTCACTACTGCCGATGCAAAGGAGTATGGGGTTCGAGACAATGAAAGATCAAGGTTAATGGGTGGTAATTAACCAAACAGAGGAAATAGAATCAAAGACCATTCACACCCATTCTAGGAAACTAAATGATCCCTTAGAGAATATCTTGAGGTTACGAACGGTAAGTCTATCATAACTTAAGGAATAGAATGGTTGTAGTAAGGAACTCAACATATTTTGTCTTTTAAGAACAGCTCGATTCAATTTTTTGGATGAATTCAAAATTTATCCAAGGAGTTGTATATTGACTCAGAGAGTTCATGGGGTGTTAGCAGTTGGCTTTGTAAGTCACTTAGAGCCCAACCTGCCCTCACAACCCGCGACGGTCCATGCCCTAAATTTATCACTTGGCCGGCTCATCGAACAGTGAGATAGATAACAAACACGTAACGCGAGTGAAATATGAAACCTCTACATTAATTAATTTATCCCTTCATTTCGAGGTGGGTTATTAAACTACATGTAGTCTTTCTTGTATAAGAACACGACACGTCGTGAACTAAGCACTCCAATGATTAAAGGTTCAAATGGGTAAATCCCGTAGACTATGTTATTTTTGTGCTCAAAATAACATTAATTGAGCACAAAAAAAAAAACAAAAACAAAAGATGGCCCTTACATCAAAATCAAATGGAAAATGGTACAAAATCAAATACTTTGTCAAAAATAAATAAATAAATAAATAAATAAATAACCGAGCCATAATCTGATCTACCTGAACTTCCTACTCTTGTGAAGTGGTAGCAGCTTCTTTAAGGCAAGACCTCATTATCTTTGCAAGCTCAGAGCAAGCATCCAAGCAAAGCTGCATTGCCTGTACAAAAATACACTAAATTACAAACAGACGCCTCTATGGTTTCAGAAATTACAATTTTGGACACCCCAATTTGCAGAAAAGAATCATACAGTTCCAAAAGTTACAAAAGGAATAAATCATGGACTTTTCAGACTGTTTCAGATTGTGTCATACCTCGCTAACTTTGGGGCTTGACCATTCCCCAGTAAGTGTGAGCTGAGTGACCTCATAACGAGAAGGCATACAAGCAATCGTTAGGTTTCCGTCTTGGTAGCTTTCTTCTTCGCAAATAGGATCAATGACTAGGTTCTTACCCAGACAAGACTGACATAACAGAGAAGTTTCGAAATAAGAACTTGAGGATGAAAACATGAGGATATGTTTAAGAAGTCATTAATATGATGGAAATGTTAAAAAGGGGAGGGGAGAGAGAGAGAGAATAAAAGGGATGGATCAAAAGCTATAGACATACTACAGAAACTGAGGTTACGAGGTCGTAGATCATTATCCCGGCATCTGCTAGGGCAAGACTAGCACATGATATCACAACAGGCAGATTGCCTGCATCAGAAAAAGAAAAATTAAGCTGAAAACGAAAAAGGACATGTTCATATTTGATTAGATTATGAGGTGAAACAGTGTTTGATGCAAACTAGAGTTAAGGCTCAACTGCTGGTGCTTTTCCGGCCTTCATCTACGGCGACTGTTTCTTCCTTCGCAAAGAGTGAAGACTTCACTTCTCGACCCGCTCTTTTCCTTTTGCGGGTTCTTTTCTGGCCCGGGTCTGTTTTTCCGGTTCACTTAAATTTTATGTCCTATATACGCAGCGTTTTTGCTTCCAAACCCAGGGCTTCCTTTATTTATTTTTTAATATATATATATATTTTTTTTTTTTTTTTAAAGAAAGGGAATTACTCATGTATCATATATGCTTCAACCTAATTTGATTTTAAAAAGGTGGAAATTTTTTTGCGATATATTCTAAATATATATATATATATGGTAAAATTATACAGCACCATACCATTCTAAAATGCTTGATTCTTAAGGGATTGTTTCTACGGAGGAAATTATTACTGCCAGAATTACGAAAGTAATATCGGATTTATTTTGTCAGAAATGCTTCTCAAGCGCTTGAATGCTCGGATCTCGTTTCTCAATTATATCTCTACTACAAAACCGGACATATATATATATATATATTTATATATATTATTTTTGTTTGTTTGATTGGTTTTTTTTTTCTTTTTCAAGATCTCCAACTTTCATGAGAATTGGTCAAAAGAAGAAGATTAAACTGTAATGGGAATTATGTTTTGTTATACAAGGATATCCACGTTATGTTATTCCTTATCGAAGAGATCCAAATAATGAATTACAGCAGATACAAAAGCATGAAGAGAACACATCACTTCTTTTCAGTAAAATTATGAATTACAAGTCTGTTCCGGTCAAATCAATATATATCTCTCTCTCTCTCTCTAAAAAGAGTGCAGGTCTATGGAGGGGGGGGACCAGGCTCAAAGAGAGGAGGGCAGCAGCTTCTAAATACCCCACAACAGCACAGAAACCAGAAGCTGCGAGAAAATAAGAATCGAAAAGAAAAACAAAATCACAATGTAGAACTCCTACATTTAATCTGTTTATAACAAACAAAGAAAAGCTTGAAACAAAAGTGGGGGAAAAAACAACTAACCATAAGTCCAGGAAGCCTCCTCCTCCTCCGTCCTGGGGTGGTGGTCGGGGTGGCATCAGAGGATCACTAGGTGGCAGAGGCGAATCCATCATGGGACACAACCACAAAATTGAGAAGACAAAGTAATGGTGGGATCTAAGAGCTAGATTAGAGGAGAAGAAATGGTTTATATATGTTGACAAGAATGGATCCATACTGTCAAGTCCACACCTCCATCTACCATTCAAAATGGGTGCTCAGCTAACCCACGTTTATAATGTACAAGTTGAATCTTGCACAAGGTTCACAAAAATAAAATAAAATAAAAAATAATAAATGAATAAAAAGATAAAAAAAAATAAAACTCACATGAATTTTTAAAAGGGCCTGCTTTTCTTGTAATTTCTAGTAAAAACTTCTGTACATGAGGAATCATATGATAAATGTACAACAAAAGAATATTGACCAACTGTTCTTACAAAATATCCTCGATTCCTTTCATTTTCTCTCTCTCTTTCATTCTTGAACTAATTAAAAGAAGGGGAAAAAGAGGGAGATTAATGTGCTTACATATCCAACAGCAGATCATTTATTCATCGTGAAGCAGACTTGACATTTAAAATGCAGAATGATTCAAACCGAGGCTCAGTCAAGAGTCCACTGTTTCCTCCTCTGGGGCATGATGGTTTCTAGCAGTTGAAGTCATTAGTAATAAGCTATCCATATATTCAGCTGAGACTTCAGGCAATTCGCAAGATGGGACCTGCCCTCTCTTCATCGATTATGGTCTTTTAGTCAACCTCCACATGGTAATATTGTTGTCCAGAAATAGGAGTTAAGTGGGTTCTTTCCATGTATGGTTCACTTGACTTCTTCAAACATGAAAACATATTAAACAATCAGCAGTATGTGAGTTGGGAAAAGATTGCAAGGTGTGATACAAGCTAATAAAAATTCCTTCTAAATTAAATGTATGACTGGTACGTTCCTAATTCTTTTCTGATAGCGCATATAAATATAAGCAATAGTGGGAAGGAAATGTACCTGGAAAAGATTTGAGGGGATGCTTCTCCTTCTGGAACTATCCGGAGCAATAGTTGAAAGGATTTGAACAACTTCTCTCATGGTTGGTCTAGAATCCGGATCCAACAGAAGACACTCCTTTGCTAAATAAGCCATTATTTGCATCTCTTCTTCTGGGAATTGTCCCTTTAAATGTGGGTCTGGAAACTCTTTTATTACTCGTCTGCTATCCTGTAAGCGAGGGGTAGCCTATGAGACAAGAAAAAGTAACGGAAATGACCAGTCATTACATACATGTCAAAAAATAATCTTAATAAAATTAAAAAAATGACGAAATCACTGATTTAAAAACTAGCAAGACAGTGTACATATTTGTTTTACCGTACCCAGATAACAAGGCTTTCTTCTCCTTTGCTGGCTGATTTTTGAATGGGAAGCTGGCCAGTGATAAGCTCAAGAAGTACTACACCGAAACTAAATACATCAGATTTAAGAGATGATCTTCCAAAGATTGCATATTCTGGTGCAAAATACCCAAAAGTCCCCTGCATTCTCGCAGGGGAACTAGAACAGCTTGGGACACCATCAGCTTTTAATCTTCTAGCCATGCCAAGATCTGTTATCTGCAAATAAGAAACAGTAAATTTTAATTTGATAAACGATTTAGGTTATCTCAAGTAGCTAGGAAACAAATGACCTCAGAAGATCAGCAACTATGTCTGAAATTGGAACACACCATGGGTTTTCTTACTTTTGCTTTAAAATCTTCATCTAGAAGAATGTTTGTTGACTTGACATCTCTATGAAGAATTTTATGGAGCAGCTGCTTCATGGAGATATTCGAGGTCTCGAGCAGCTCCTATTGCAATTGCAACACGAGTAACCCAATCCATGATTTCCCCCGGGGTATTATTGTCCAAGCAATCTCTTAGATTGCCCTTAGACATGTATTCATAAACCAATAGCCTTTCGGTATGTTTCCCCCTGAATTCTGAACAGTAGCCTAGTAGAGGTACCACATGGCAGTGATGGAGTCTCGATAACAATTCTATCTGAGAAGGATAAAAAAAGGTGCATTTCCAAGATACATATGGAGGAAAACCTCGGAAGTATAAGAATACACAAAAGGCAAGTTAAGGAGGTACCTCTGTTAAAAATAAAGAGTCTGAATCGGGCGCTCCTTGAAATTGTAGTCTCTTAACTGCCACAATTTGGCCATTGTTAAGCTGACCACGATAAACAAAACTACTGCCTCCAAGTCCAACAAGGTTGGCCTCTGAAAATTTGTCAGTTGCATTTTCCAATTCGGTGTAGGAGAATGAGATGATGGTTCCAATTATCATCTCTGATTTGCTCCTAAAGAAGCACGAGGACATGTGAAAGCATCCTATAAAGTAGAAGAAGAGGATTTATCAGAATGGTCTTAATAGGAAGCAAAACTTCAACATGTAAAAGAGGTGTTAAAGTTAGAGACACCTTATCTTTAGAGAAAGCCTACCTGTAAAATTTGTTAACTTTGGAACCTACATTAACCCTGGTTTCTTGAATTGAGAAACTCTTGCGGCTGATTAAGTTGGTTAAGCTGTTGAAACTTGTTTTTCTGTCTGTCGAGAATGCTGAGGATTGAATAGGGAGCTTCCTTCTAAACAGAAAGCATCCAACTGAGGCTATAAATGCAAAGGTTGTAAGTGAGATGCATAACAATACAATGATCACCACCACTCTGTTTGAAAGTTGACTCTTTGAGGCTGCAGGTGCAATTGGCAATTCTGTTCAAGAAGCAATAAAAAAGTTCTTCCAAGTAAGCTTTGTTCATTTTCATCTAAAGCCATCTAAGCAGACAAACACTCTACCAAAGGGAAATTCAAGATTCCCTTACCATGTAGTAACTAAATGAGTAAGGAAGAAAACAACTAATGAGTTTGAAGAGAAAGAGACAAGTATACCAGAAGTGCAGTTGCAGGCTGTTAAACAATTAGAATCTTGACCATCAGCTGCCACTTTGGGAAAGCCGCCAGGTGCACACATACATGTCCAGATCCTGTTGCTTCCTCCAGCATCTGCATTACAGAAAGACATATAGTTCCTACATAAACTTTTTAACTTACATTTTGGTAAAGCTAACCATGGTTACAGCTTTCAAGAGATGTACCTTGGCCGCAATCGCAGGAAGTAGAACAGTTAGTTCCAAGGGCGAAGCTTTGGCTTCCTTGGTATGAACATTTGCATGTCCACTTATCTATGTTAGAAGGATGAGAAAGTTCATCTACCACAAAATTACCCCATAGAAAAATTTAGCATAATGACTAATATTTGAATATTGCCTGCTGCTGAAAAATTAATACTGATATGAGTGTTTTCATATATGCAAGTGCTTCAGATGGTTTCCAAATAACGGACGTCGTGTAATCAACCTTATGCTTATGTTGCTGGCATATCCCCCAACTGTTAGAATTTCGAAGTTGAGAGCAAAAAATAGAATACGCTTTGTTTTCTGATAAAATTTGCTTATTTGCTAAAATGTAAGTTTTTCATTTCATTAATACTTAACAAATGGATGATTACAAATCAGAACAATTACTAAAGTTAAAGTAAATTAAGACATCTCTAATCAACTAGGATTAGAAGTTACAATACTAGATTGGATATTACAAAAGTGCTAAGTACAATCAAGCACACAAAAACAGCAAAAAAGCTATTTATGTAAAAGCAGCAAAGGCAAAAATCTGTTACTGTAAAAACAGCTTTTGGCTTTGTGCTAAAACACCAAAAGTGAGATGATGGACTTTGGCATGCTTTATCTCGAAGCTTGAGATCCAACCAACTTAAACAAACTTGCTTGAGGTCAGAGCAGCTCCATTTGAGATAAAAAATGCACTAAAACAGAAAACTTCACAAGGCCAAAATCAATAAAACAGTAAAAGCAAGATTAGGCCTAAAGTTGAGTTTTAATGATCCGATCACCTTCAAACCAATTGCAACAAGTCATAAATGATGAGAGGAAGCTAATGGAATTGGAGTCAATGAATTTGGATTAGGGAGTCAAAAAGTCAACATTTTTAGCTAATTTCCAATTATGAAGTCACTAACCAAACAAGCAATCTTCAAACACTCCTCCTTGAATGTTTTGTGAGTGACTCCCAATTTACATTTGAAGTAATCAAACTTGAACTCAGAGATTGGCTTGGTAAAGATGTCAGCATTTTGATTTTCAGAATTGCAATATTCAAACCTTATTTCTCCATTTTTGATAAGCTCCCTAATCACATGAAACTTGATCAAAATATGCTTTGTCTTTTCAAACTGAATTGGATTCTCAGATATGACAATAGCAGATTGACTATCACAGTAGATAGTTGTAGGATTCAATTGAATGAAACCAAGATCTTTCATCATTTTCCTTATCCAAGTTGCTTGATTGGCTGTTGAGGCTGCTGCAATGTACTCAGCTTCAGTCGTTGATTGAGCAACTACTTGCTGTTTCTTAGAGCTCCAGCAGAAGACTCCTGAGTCAAGTGAGAAGTAGAAGCCACTTGTGCTTTTCATGTCATCAATTGATTCGACCCAATCACTGTCTACATAGCCATGTAAATTCAATTCTCCCTTCTCATACCAGATTCCATTAGATGAGGTGCCACTTAGATATCTCAACATCCTCTTAGCAGCCCCATTATGCATTTGAGTTGGCTCATGCATGAATCTAGAGAGTAAGCAGGTAGCTTGTATAAGATCAGGCCTTGTTGCTGTTAGGTACATAAGACCTTCTATGAGACTCCTAAAGCTTGTTGAATCCACCATTTCTGAACCATCAGATTTGGATAACTTTTCACCAGCAACTAGGGGAGTGGAAACAAGTTTAAAGCATTCCATCTTGAACCTTTTTAAAAGGTCATTAGCATACTTAGCTTGAGATATGAAGATCCCATTAGATAGTTGGAGAAGCTCCATTCCAAGAAAGTATCTCATGCTTCAAAGATCAGTCATCTCAAATTCTATTTTCAAATCAGATTTGAATTTTTCCACTAAGCTAGACTCACACCCGATCACCAACAAGTCATCAACATATAAAGAGACAATTAGATTTGAGATACCTTGTTTGATGATGTAGATGGTTTGATCACTCTCACTCCTCAGAAAGCCTTTGTTGATGAGGTAGCCATTGATCCTTGCATACTAAGTTCTAGGAGCTTGTTTCAGTCCATATAGAGCTTTGTGAAGTCTATACACTTGATCTTCCTTTCCCATTGTGATGAATCCCTCAGGTTGAGCCACATAGATCTCCTCCTCTAGGTAGCCATTAAGAAAGGCTGACTTGACATCAAGTTGATCAATTTTCCACCCTTTTGAAGCTACAATAACTATTAGCATTCTGATTGTATCCAATCTAGCAACTAGAGCAAAGGTGTCTCCATAATCAACTCCATGCTGTTGTGAATATCCCTTGACAACAAGTCTTGCTTTGTGCCTCTTGGTGGTTCCATTCGGATTGACTTTAACCTTGTAAATCCACTTCACCCCAATGGGTTTCTTGCCTTCTGGTTTCTTGGTTAGTTTCCAAGTCTCATTTTGGTTGATTGTGGAAATCTCCTCATTCATTGCTTGTTCCCAATTTGGATCACCTTTGGCCTCTTCATAGCAGATAGGTTCTGAGATGGCCAAGTTGCATCTTTGATACACATCATCAATGCTTCTGAACCTTGGATTTTCAAGTTCATCCTCTTCATCAGACAAAGGTTCAGATTGCACAGCTTGCTCCTCCATCAATAATTCTAAGCTTTCTTCATCTTCATTGTCCCATTCGAGGCTTGCTAACTCATCAAATGTTACATCTCTACTAACCATAACCTTGTTGGACTTTGGGTTGAAAACTCTATATCCCTTGCTTTCAGCATTATAACCAACCAGCACACACTTTTCTGATTTTTCCGAGAGTTTATCCCTCTTTGCATCAGGGACATGGATGAAGCAAATTGAACCGAATACTTTGAGATGAGAGGCAGAAGGTTTGAGGTTGAACCATGTCTCATATGGAGTTTTTCTCTCCACAGCTTTGGTAGGAAGTCTGTTCAGCAGATGCACAGAGGTGAAGACTGCCTCAGCCCAAAACCTTTTGGGGATCTTCTTCTCAAACAACATGCTTCTAGACATCTCCATTACTGTTCGGTTTCTTCTTTCAGCAACCCCATTTTACTGAGGTGAATAAGGCACTGTAAATTGGTGGACAATGCCTTGAGTTTCACAAAAATATTTGAACTCAGTTGAGTTGTATTCCCCTCCATTATTAGTCCTTAAGACTTTGATTCTCTTTTCTGACCGAGCTTCAACCAAGGCTTTGAACTTCTTGAACAACCCAAACACTTCTGATTTGTTCTTGAGAAAGTAAATCTAACCATACCTTGTTTGATCATCTATAAACAATAGGAAGAATTTGCTGTTGTTTAATGAGGGAACCTTCATAGGTCCACATACATCGGAGTGAACAAGTTGAAGCTTCTCAGATGCCCTATTAGCTTGGTTGATAGGAAAAGGCTTCCTTTTCATTTTTCCAAGTTGACAGCATCACAAATTTCAGTTTGAACTTGCAATTTTGGAATGTTTTCAACCAGCCCTTTTGAGCTCAGATTGCTAAGTTTCCTCAGGTCATAATGGCCATATCTTTTGTGCCAAAGCCATGATTCATCAGATTTGCTCATCATAGCCTTATGATCACCATTTTCCCAATTTAGAGAGAAGCCGTTGTTGTTGATCTTGGCCTGAGCAATCAGCTTCATGTTAGAATCTAGGATTCTGCAGGACTTTTCTTGGAAGGTAAAACAGCAGCCACTCTTCATGATTTGCCCCACACTAAGAAGATTCTGATCCAGATTTGGAACATAAAGAACATCTTTGATTGTCCTTGCTCCATTGCTTGTCTTGACAGAAACAGTCCCTCTTCCTTCTGCCTTCAGAGTTTCACCATTTCCTACAATGACATTTGTCTTGCTTGACATGTCTAGGCTGAGAAACAAGTCTTTGTTGAAGGTCATGTGACTTGTGCATCCACTATCAATCAACCATTCCATGCCTTTGTCTTGGTCTCTTGGCTTGTGTGACCATGAAAGCATTTTCTTCATCTTCAGCATGATTTGCTTGCTGAGATTTGTGATTTTCTGTTTTATACTTCCTTTTTCTGCACTCCTTCTCCACATGACCGAATCTTTTGCAATAGGAGCATTGAGGTTTGCCCTTATTCCAACAAGTCTTTTCAAAGTGCCCCTTTCTCTTGCAAATGGTACAAGTGTGTTCCTTCTTCTTGCTTGCAGGATTTGAAGGTTTGGAGCTGCTGCCTTGGTTGTCCCTTTTCCAAGGTTTTTTCTGATTTGCAAAGAAAGCACCTTCTGTAGTTGCATCTGTCCTATTTGAATGTCTCTTCTCATTTGCTTAAAGTGAGCCTACGAGTTCATTCATGGTCAGTTTGGACAGATCTTTGCTTTCCTCTATAGCATCCACTTTTGAGTCAAATTTGGAAGGCAAGCTCACCAACACTTTGTTCACGATGAAGCTCTCAGTAATGTCACTTCCTAGCATTCTCATTTGACTCACAATCTCATTTAACTTATCCACATAAGCCTTGATAGGTTCATCATCTTTCATTCTTAAAGCTTCAAAGTCTCTTCTTGCCGTGAGCAAGTTGACAGCTCTAACCCTTTTGGTTCCATGGAATTCTGCTTGAAGAGTATCCCACACTGATTTGACATTTTTGAGGCTAAGAATTCTTGTGTGAATCTCATTCGAAATGGCAGATTGGATGACTGTAAGAGCTCTATAGTTCTTCAATCTCTTTTCCTTGTCTGCCTTCAGTTGGTTGACTGTGAAGTGCTCATCTTCAGCAGGAGGTTTGTCGCCTTCTACCATTGCTTCCCATAGATCAAATGCAATAAGGTAATTTTGCATCTTGTCATTCCATATGTGATAGTCTTTTTCACTGAAAACAGGTGGAGAGGGAAGATTCACACTGTTGGAAGACATTTATGATTTTCTGGTTTTTTTTAGTAGGTAAGAATATATTTTTTTTTAATCGATTGAAGTTGGAGAGAAAGAATGTATGATGATCAGGCCCCTTAAGAATTAAGCTCTGATACTATGTTAGAATTTCAAAGTTGAGAGCAAAAAACAGAATACACTTTGTTTTCTGATAAAATTTGCTTGTTAAAATACAAGTTTTTCATTTCATTAATACTTAATAAAGAAATGATTACAAATCAGAACAATTACTAAAGTTAAAGTAAACTAAGACATCTCTAATCAACTAGTATTAGAAGTTACAATACTAGATTGGACATTACAAAAGTGCTAAGTACAATCAAGCACACAAAAATAGCAAAAAAGCTGTTCTGTAAAAATAGCAAAGGCAAAAATCTGTTACTGTAAAAACAGCTTTTGGCTTTGTGCTAAAACACCAAAAGTGAGATGATGGACTTTGGCATGCTTGATCTCGAAGCTTGAGGTCCAACCAACTTAAACAAACTTGCTTGAGGTCAGAGCAGCTCCATTTGAGGTAAAAAATGCACTAAAACAGAAAAAGCAAGATTAGGCCTCAAGTTGAGTTTTAAGGATCCGATCACTTTCAAACCAATTGCAACAAGTCATAAATGATTAGAAGAAGCTAATGGAATTCGAGTCAATGAATTTGGATTAGGGAGTCAAAAAGTCAACGTTTTTGGCTAATTTCTAATTATGAAGTCACTAACCAAATAAGTAATCTTTAAACACCAACAACATTTACAGACATCATTTAACATGAATTGTCAGACGAAGTACGGCATTTTAAATGCTTTACACATGCAATATCCAGGAAACGCATGGCCTGTGAACCTGAACTCACATGCTGAATTTAGAGAATAAGTTATTCACAGTGAGTACCACAAGAGCTTCGCTGAATCCTGATCGAGATGATGAGACAAGCAAGGATGGCAGGCACTTGGAGCTTCATTTATTTCAACTCCAACACTAAACATAAAGAGCAAAATGATGACAACACAAAATTAGACTACAAGGAAAAAGAAAATAAATCCAAACTGTTACTAATTTAGGGAATAAACTCAAATAATGAGCAACTTTTTCAAGGAAATTGTTATCAAAATAATCCAATGTAAAATAACAACTCAAAGTCAACAATTTCCGAGATTATACTTCAAATAAGTGAAATCAAAGTCGCAGTATAACAGCAACACATAACAAATTCCTGATCTCAAAGCCTCCAGTCTCAGAGCCTCATTGCAGAATAAGAGAGAATCAGAGAGAGAAAGAAAGAAAGGAATCAAGGACATAACCTTCATTTGCGGAAGAGTTCTATTTGTGAAGTTCCTTTATTTTCAAGCATCCAATCTGTGCCAAACCAAAAAGATTTATCGTTACCTCCATACAAGTAGGAATATGCATTTCCACAAGTACAAATGATATAAAACAAACCAACACAAGTAAGCACATCAAATATATATAGTGAGATGAGTAATAAAACAGTACAGAGTTTAGGGAAAAGTTGAAGACAAAAAGGGGCTAAATATAGATCTTCAGATTCCAAACGTAGAATGTGAAGAGTGTAATCAAATGAATTGAAATCAAACCCATCACTTAGAAGTCAAAAGAGAATCCATGAGAAAGCTTAAAAGAAAATATGATAGGTATGATTGTGGAAATAATCATCAGGGGTGGAGGGAGGGATGGCAAGGGCGGACCTGCTCTCACCTTTACTATAATTAGAAATTTACCCCAAAATATTAAAATTTTGTAAATAAACCTTTAAACTTTTGTTAAAAATCTACTTTTGCCCAACCTTACATTTATATAATATTTTTTTGCCTCCCCTCAATTTTTTTTCTAGCTTTGCCCCTGATATTCATGGTTTGGCCAACAAAGTCCTGAAAGCTTAAAAGTTCACTTGAACCAACGATACGAAGTATTCAGACAAGATGCGATATACGTAGACTTAGATGAATGGTACATATGTTTTAGCTATACCAAGGAGATTACGACAGCCAGATTTTTCCCCAGTCAACATAGCAGCTACTGTAGTCCCATCTTAATGATAAGACAGGCCAGCTACATGGGAGAAACTCTCTTGAATTACGGCTCATCAGAATGAAATTCCTCAGGGCCCACCCAAACATAAAAGCTTCTTTGGATTAGTTCGACAAAACAACATTGAACTTGGAAATCGAGGATTATAGAAGAATCAGTAGAGATGAGAGAGTAAGTAATTACAGAAGAAACCTATATGAACAGCACTGAAAATATTTGAAGAGTACAAAAATGAAGACCAGCCAAAATACTAGAGAGAACTTATTATTCAAATTTGAAAAATGTTACCTAGAAAGTCATACCTGGATAATGAAAAAGATGAGATACTTCTCAATCTGAGCAAATCAATCAAAAACAAAGAAACCAAAAAGACATATTATGAAAGCAAATGAAACGGATTAGGACCATTGGAGCTAAGAATATAATTGAAAAGAGAACATGGCTGAAAGAGCACACACTTAAAAAAAAAAAAACTGTTTTTTTATTACCCTCTAGTCTCTACTAATTAAACAGGGCTTTGGACTGAAGTAGAATTTTGTTAATGAAAAAGATCATTATTAAAGGTAAGAAAATATTCTCCTAAAAAGGAGGAGTAAATAACTGGCATAAAACAACTGCTATGTGACTTCTTACTTTGCTTCAAAGACAGGCATACATTTAGATTTTGGACTATCGAGAAAAAGGAAAAGAAAAATACAAAAAGAGAAAGAAGGACATAGAGGTTCGAGTGGCGATGGTGGTCGACAACGGCGGAGGTGGTTGGCATGGGTTGTCAATGTCGACTTTGGAGTGGTTTGTGGAGGTAATGATAAATGGATATAGAGAAAAAAAAATTGATTTAAGATAATAAAATGGATTTAAAATATAAAATTAAAATTTTGGGTTACAAATGGAAAGAAGTATTTAATTTGGGGTTAAATTTTGAAATAATTAAATAGAAAATTTGATTTCGAGTGTTATTTATACTTTTTAAAAGTTTTTAAAGTGTGAATTACACTTTCAAAAGTTTTTTGTGCTAAATTATACTTGAAGTATGATTTTAGGTATCTTGATTTTTACCAAGGATAATAATAACTGTAATTGATCTTATCTTGATATGTTGAAATCTGATTATATGTTCTATTTTAGGTGGTTCACTTTTTAACTTCTGTATAATTCAATTTTTATAAATTCGTTCATATATAAGTATACGTGCAACTTTTATTTATTTATTTATAATTTAGATGAGACTTTTTAATTATTTTTAATTATTTTTTAGATAACTAGCGCTGTCACGAAATTTTTTCAAGACATCAATATATATCAAGTTGCAAAACTTATAAAATCTGTAATTTGTATAACGTCACACGTTAATAATAAAATAAACAAAAATTACAAATTTAATTCTAATTAATTGCTTTCTTTATAATTTTACATGAAATATTTTTATAATTCTTATTTCTTATTCTTATTTTATTTTTATTTTTTTCTCATTTCACCCAAACACAAATCTAAGCTCAGACCTCCATTCAACCTCCATTGAAAGTTGTATACCCAAATTTGTTCGGTAAATCCAATCTGACTCTTTTATACCAAGTTAGAGAACTAACAATGGTTGGATGTGTTTTTTTTCGGTGACTAAATGCAATGGCAAGTTTCCCTCATGATCTGTTCAATTGATATGATCCTCCAGCTCAGGTCTTTGCAAGATAAACTTGACCACACCAAGCTTTCCTTCTCAGCCGCAATGTGCAAAATATTCTTACCATTTTTTGTCGCACAACATCCAATGTGGTAACTTCTTTAGGAATTTCTTTTATACATAAACGCGACCTTCAATGGTTGATAGTTGTTTGGGATGAAGTCGTTTACATTCAGGTTGACCTCCATTTAAATGGGTTTATTTTTTTATTTTTATTTTATATTTTAAATATGCATTTGATTTAAAATATTTTAATTAACTAGTTGAAAAATCATATCAAATTATTTGTTTGAGATAGATAAAAGTTCGGATATAATATAATTTGATTTGACTTTAGATTAAGAAATTAAATAATCATATCTTATAAATTGTATAAAAGAATAGCAAAATCCAATCCATCCAATACATAATTTTCGGTATAATATCATTTATGCATAATTCAATACAATTTGTAGTCCAGATTTTAAAATAACAAATCCTACTGCTCCAATTAATTTAGCTCATTTAAAATAATAACTCATTAAGCGAAGGGACTATTCTGCTAACCTTTTAAAGTAAAAAATGTCAAATTTCAAAATTTACAAAAACATCACGGAGACAAAAACAAAAAGAAACGTCTCCGCTGAAGTGCATCGTCTTCTTCTTTGATGAAAGTGGTACATTTCTTCTTGTATCAAAATAATACAGAGATGCACTATATATAGCATAAGAAAAAGAAGGAATAAAACAAAACAAAGAAAAGACGGCTAATATACAACCAATGAACAACCATATTCTTCATGCAACATTGTACGAAAATGGCCCTTATATAATTCACAGCAGAAGAAAGAGAATGAAAAATCCTCTTATCAGACCGTTGGTGAGAATGCATGCATGCCATGCATGATGCATGATAATAATATCAATATCCCTCTCAAGCTGGTGGTTGAAATAAATTGAAAACGCCAAGCTTGTTAAGAAGTTTGTCATGTTGAGTTGATCCAAGGGGCTTAGTGAAAATATCAGCAAGTTTTTAGAGGTAGAAACATGTTGTAGAACAATAATGTCATTTTGGACTTGATCTCGAATTAAATGACAATCAATTTCTATATGTTTTATTATTTAATGGAAGACAGGATTGGTAGCAATTTGTATTGCGGATTTGCTGTCCCTAAACAACCATGTTGGATCAAGTATAGGATAATGCAGATCAGAAAATAATTGTTTCAACCATAGAATTTCACAAGTGACAGTTGCCATTGCTTTGTATTCAGCCTCGACAGAGGATCTAGAGACAATCTTCTATTTTTTTGATTTCCTGTGTGAATGATGGAAAAAAGTTAGCTACAGATAGAAGTCCTTGAGTTTGCAGTTGGATTCCGTTGTATAAAAGGCTTCTTCCCTTTGTATTTGTTGACTCTTAAAGTTGAATATCCAACTATTTTATAGCAAAATTACTTTTTGTGCCCTTTCATGTGACAATGTTTGCATTCGAATGAGGTTTTTGGAGTAGAAGTTGATGTATTGCTCGAAGTATTTTGAGTCTTTTGGTTTGAGAAAAAAGTTGTTGCATCTACATTTTGAGTTGAGGTTGTAATAAGTCTTTATCCTTCATCCTGTGTAAGTATAGCATAAGCATCACTAACATATGGTAGTGGATTCATAATTAAGGATTGGCTCCTAAAAGGTATATAGGACTCGTTTAAACCCATGAGGAATCTGCTCAGCTTTTGTTGTTCTTCATGCTTCTAGTATGATGTTGAAGTAGGGCAAGTGCAACAAGGCATAGTGACAAGGGAGGTATTCATCCCATACTATTTTCATTTTATTGTAGTAACTAGCTACATCAAGATTTCCTTGTGTTGTTGATGATATTGCCTTCTGCAGATTATAGATTCTTGTGCCATTTATCTTCTCAAACCTGCTTTTCAAATCAAGCCAAACAATATGAGCAGAGGTAGAATAAATAAGTCTTGTATATATATATATCCTTAGAGACAATATTCAAAATCTAGCTTATCACGCAAGCACTGCATCGGTCCCAATTTTGTGCTAAAATGAGGTTGTTCGTTGGTCTTGTCAAAGAACCATTAATGAAACATAGTTTATTTTTTACCATTAAATGTGATGAGCATTACCTTGCTCCAGACGTTGTAGTTCTTTGATCCCTCTAATGGTTGGTTGATAAGAACAAGGCTTGGGGTGTTTGTGGGTGAAGAAAACAATTATGGTTGAAATTTATTAGAAATTTATTACCGCTGAGATTACAAATGAATTTAATGTTTGTTCAGTTGTTGCTATGGTTGCGGTAACATCTAGTTGTTCCATTTAAGGAAATCAAGTTTTTTTTTTTTTTTTTGTTTCTTAAAAAGGGAAAAAGTATTGCTTTGATACCATGATGAAATGCTATATTTCTTCTTATATCAAAACAATACAGAGATGCGCTATAGATAGCGGAAGAAAAAAAAGAAATAAAACAAAAAAAAGTATGCTTTTGTTTTATCTTAGATTTATTTCCATAAGTCTTTTCAAGTCATTACTTCATTTGAGAGTAATTTGAATGAATTATATTTTCACACTTCAAACACGACTTTCATGTATAACTTGCTAATGATCTTTTGAAGGCAAGTTTGCATTTTTTTAATCTTAGATTAATGTCAACGAGTCTTTCAAGTCACTAATTCATTTGAAAGTAATTCGAACGAACTCTATTTTCGCCTTTAAAACATGACTTTCGCGCATAACTTACGATTGATCTATTGAAGGCAAATATGCATTTGTTTTATTTTAGAGTCATGTCAATGCATCTTTTCAAGTCACTAATTCATTTGAAAGCAATTCGAACGAATTCTATTTTTGCACTTCGAACACGACTTTCGTGCATAACTTGCTAATGATCTTTTGAAGGCAAGTATGCATTTCTTTTATCTTAGAATCATGTCAATGAGTCTTTTCAAGTCACTAATTCATTTGAAAGTAATTGGCACAAATTCTATTTTCGCACTTCAAACACAACTTTTGTGCATAACTTGCTGATAATCTTTTGAAGGCAAGTATGCATTAGTTTTATCTTAGAGTCATGTCAGTGAGTCTTTTCAAGTCACTAATTCATTTGAAAGCAATTGGAACGAATTCTATTTTCGCACTTCAAACACGACTTTCGTGCATAACTTGCTAATGATCTTTTGAAGGTAAATATGCATTTGTTTTATCATAGAGTCATGTCGATGAGTCTTTTCAAGTCACTAATTCATTTGAAAACAATTGGAACGAATTCTATTTTCGCACTTCAAACATAACTTTCGTGCATAACTTGCTAATGATCTTTTAAAAACAAGTATGCATTTGTTTTATCTTATAATCATGTCAATGAGTCTTTTCAAGATAATAAATCATTTGGAAGCTATTGGAACAAATTCTATTTTTGCACTTCAAACACAACTTTTGTGATTCACTTGCTAATGATCGTTTTAAGGCAAGTATGCATTTGTTTATCTTAGAGTCATGCCAGTGAGTCTTTACAAGTCACTAATTCAGTTGAAATCAATTCAAACGAATTATATTTTAGCACTTCAAACACACGACTTTCGTGTATAACTTCTTAATGATCTTTTGAAGGCTAGTATGCATTTCTTTTATCTTGGAGTCATGTCGATGAGTTTTTTCAAGTCACTAATTCATTTGAAAGCAATTGGAACGAATTCTATTTTCGCACTTTAAACACGACTTTCGTGCATAACTTGCTAATGATCTTTTGAAGGCAAGTATGCATTTGTTTTATCTTAGAGTTATCTCGATGAGTCTTTTCAAATAACTAATTCATTTAAAAGCAATTGGAGCGAATTCTATTTTCGCACTTCAAACACGATTTTCGTGCATAACTTGCTAATGATATTTTGAAGGCAAATATGCATTTGTCTTATCTTATAATCATGTCAACAAGTCTTTTCAAGACAATAAAGCATTTGGAAGCCATTGGAACGAATTCTATTTTGGCACTTCAAACTTGACTTTCGCGCATAACGTTCATATGATATTTTGAAGGCAAATATGCATTTGTTTTATCTTAGAATCATGTTAATGAATCTTTACAAGTCACTAATTCATTTACAACCAATTCGAACGAATTCTATTTTCGCACTTCAAACACGACTTTCATGCATAACTTGCTAATGATCTTTTGATGGCAAGTATGCACTTATTTTATCTTAGAGTCATGTCCATGAGTCTTTTCAAGCCACTAATTCATTTGAAAGCAATTAGAACGAATTCTATTTTCGCACTTCAAACACGACTTTCGTGCATAACTTGCTAATGATCGTTTTAAGGCAAGTATGCATTTATTTTATCTTAGAGTCATGCCAATGAGTCTTTACAAGTCACTAATTCATTTGAAACCAATTCGAACGAATTCTATTTTCGCACTTCAAACACACGACTTTCGTGCATAACTTGCTAATGATCTTTTGAAGGCAAGTATGCATTTGTTTTATCTTAGAGTCATGTCGGTGAGTCTTTTTAAGTCACTAATTCATTTGAAAGCAATTGGAACAAATTATATTTTCGTACTTTAAACACGACTTTCGTGCATAACTTGCTAATGATCTTTTGAAGGCAAGTATGCATTTGTTTTATCTTATATTCATGTCGATGAGTCTTTTCAAATAACTAATTCATTTGAAAGCAATTGGAACGAATTTTATTTTCGCACTTCAAATACGATTTTCGTGCATAACTTGCTAATAATCTTTTGAAGGCAAGTATGCATTTGTTTTATCTTATAATCATGTCAATGAGTCTTTTCAAGATAATAAATCATTTGGAAGCCATTGGAACAAATTCTATTTTGGCACTTCAAACATGACTTTCGCGCATTACGTGCATATGATATTTTGAAGGTAGAGAAGCATCTGTTTTATCTTAGAGTCATATCATTGAGTCTTTACAAGTCACTAATTCATTTGAAACCAATTCGAACGACTTCTATTTTCGCACTTCAAACATACGACGTTCGTGTATAACTTACTAATGATCTCTTAAACACAAGTAGGCATTTATTTTATCTTAGAGTTATGTTGATGAGTCTTTTCAAGTCACTAATTCATTTGAAAGCAATGAGAACGAATTCTATTTTCACACTTCAAACATGGCTTTCGTGCATAACTTGCTAATGATCTTTTGATGGCGAGTATGCATTTGTTTTATCTTAGAGTTATGTCGATGAGTCTTTTCAAATCACTAATTTATTTGAAAGTAGTTGGAGCGAATTCTATTTTCGCACTTCAAACACGACTTTCATGCATAACTTGCTAATGATCTTTTAATGGCAAGTATGCATTTTTTTTTATCTTAGAGTCATGTCAATGAGTCTTTTCAAGTCACTAATTCATTTGGAAGCAATTGGAACGAATTCTATTTTCGCACTTCAAACACGACTTTCGTGCATAACTTGCTAATGATCTTTTTAAGGCAAGTACTCATTTGTTTTATCAAAGAGTTCTGTCGGTGAGTCTTTTAGAGTCACTAATTCATTTGAAAGCAATTGAAACAAATTCTATTTTCGCAATTCAAACATGACTTTCGTGCATAACTTGCTAATGATCTTTTGAAGGCAGCTATGCATTTGATTTATCTTACAGTCTTGTCGATGCCCGACCTAACCCATTTTTAATTTGGGCTAGGCTGGCCCTGCGCAGATACGGGATCGAGCTTGGACAAATTTCTAAGCACACCAGACCGACTCAGCTCGACCTGGTATATAAGCCCGGTTGAGGCCGGTTAAGCCGGACCCGATTAAGCCTGGTTGAGCCTGGCCCAGTAAATTTTTATTATTATTATTATTTTTTTGTTTATGTCTTCATTGTAAGGTCTATTTTTTCCTTCTTAAATTTGAGAGATTTTTTTGACGAACTCATTATTTAATTAATAATATGCAATGAAGTTTTTATTTGGTCAAAAGGTTATTTTTTATTTGAGATAGTCTTAGACTGTTAGTTATTTGATAATTTGATAATTAGACAATTTGATAATTTGAGATGCTATTAGTTATTTGCTTATAAACTTTGATAAAACAATTTGATAATTTTGTTTGGATTGTTCTTTGGTCCTCTTGTTAATTAGATTGTTCTCGCGACTCAAAATTTTAAATAATCTCACTTATTTTAATAGTAATTTATTATGAATATTTTATTTAAAAAGTGCCAAACTCATTTTAGACTCGATAAGGCCCGGTAGAACCTGGCCCATTTTATGTCCGGATGGGCTTGGAATAAACTCAAAGTGCTTTTCAGTCCGGACTTGGATATATATTTTGAAAATAGGCCAAGCCCAGCTTGACCCATGTTTTTTCCGATTTCAACACGGCCCGACCCAAAATAGTAAAAAGACCTGAAGGGACTGGGCCTTATCATATTAAAATTGATTATAAATATATACATTGCGTATATATATTTTATTAATTATTATAAAAGTAATACTTATAATTCATATATATATCACTTATGAATTTTTCAATAATTATATATTCTGAAATAACATCAAGTCAATAATTATAGTGGGTTGAAATGAGTCATCCGCACCTATAAGCCATGTTATGCTTCACTTACAAAGCGATATTTATTATTATTTTTTTATTATTATGAATTATTATTGTTATTATTAAAGTATATTTTCATTATTTTTTGAGATCGATGATATGAATATTAATTTTTAAAATTATATGATCTTCCCTTATATTATCACTTAATCCAAAATATATTATATCTTTTTTCATCATCTTTATCCAAATTTTTAATGACATATCCCTTAATCTATGTCCACTTTCCTGTCAATCTAAACTTTTGACGAATTGAAGTTGTGTTTGGTCTCCTCATCATATGAATAAACTATGTTAGACGTCTCTCCCTAATTTTATTTTCTATAAGGATTATACTTAGATAATAATTAATCATGTCATTCCTAATTTGATCCTTACATATTTTATCATAGATCCATCTTAACATACGCATTTCTGTCACCATTATCTTATGCATATATTATTCCATAGTGGCTCAACACTCCGAATAATAAAACATAGCTAGTCGAATGATCGCCTTGTAACACTTTCATTTTAACATCGCGGGCATCCTTCTATCATATAGGACTCCTGATATCGTCATCCTTCTTCTTCTTATTAAGATAGGTCTCACATGTTCGCCCTCTAACCGTTATCCACACGATTCGTTTCACACAGTTAACTTTCTACTTAAGATCCCAACTTATGAGACGATAAGTTTGGGGGAAAAAAAAAGGAAAATACTTTATTTTCTATCTATGAATTTCGGCCATCATATATATGTCTTGTATTTATAGGCAAAGATTAGGTCATACTTTCTTAATTTCATTATGACTTCTAGTTGTTTTAAAATACAAAAGTGCGATGGACTAAAGTCCATTTAATTATTGGGCACCTATGAGTTATTTAATCAACCATTTAATTAATTTGGCTATATAAAAATTAAATTAATAATTCAGTCTATTAATCATTTAATGTCTGATTATTAATTACAAATTTTTAGAATAATTTTATAATAAATAACTTATTAATCTTTAATTAATTCAATGCAAAACTTATTTGTGCTAGCAGAGCTACATGACAAATTAACAAATTAATAATTGTCATTTTACTCTTATAGTTAAACTATAAGTCAAATTATTATTTTATCTCTAAAATGGTTTTGATCAATTTTTCATTTTTCTCGTAGAAAACTATAAGTAAGTTACAATGAACCTTACCTTCGTGACCGTTAAGTTCTATATCACATTGGCAGAAGAATTTCACAAAACGTTTATGATTTTATACAATTCTAAATTAAATTCGGTTAATTTAAAACAACATTTTAAATTAAACAATTAACTTAATTATATTATGTTAAATTAATTTTAAACTTTCAAATCAAGATTGACTTCTAACAAAGTGTCAAAACTATTTGAGAGATTAGAAGTATCATCTTCCGAAAGAACTTGTGTGTGACTCTCGTATAGTGTCAATAACAATCCTTTCATCTCGTCAATATTCTGACTCGTTCTAGGACACTGTTTAACTGTTAAACCCTAACAGACAAACTATGTGGACAATTATACCATTATTGAATATCGACAATAGATTTACATAAACTCTTTTCATACCATGCTACTTTATAAAGATTCATTATTCAATGAAGTATATAATTCATAAGACATTTCCAAATACAAAAACAATGGATTCTCTCTTAACCACTCATAATTCTTCTCGCACAACATTTCATATTCAATGGTTCACCCCATGTTCACTCATGGGTAGGGCTAGGAATGATGTTAAAGTATGAAGTTAGGTACTCAAGGAAATCATGGTATCTCATGTCGGAGGATCATATATAAAAAATCACTCGATAATTCTCTTTAATAATTAGGATTAATTACAATTGAGAATTATCTTAGTGTCATGTTCAGGACCTTTAGTCTCTACTAAGCTCCCACCTAATCATCATGATGTTTCACTAAGATCATTGACCATGAGATCAACTAGCCTAATAATTAGGTGATGAACTACATGATTATCAAACTTGCAACTCATCATTTCATGGAAAGTATGCATTTTTTTAATCCTAGATTCAGGTCAATGAGTCTTTTCAACACAGTAAATCATTTGGAAGCCATTGGAACAAATTCTAGTTTCGCATTTCAAACACGACTTTCATGCAGAACTTGCTAATGATATTTTGAAGGAAATTATGCATTTGTTTTATCTTATAATCAGGTCAATGCGTCTTTTCAACACAGTAGATCATTTGGAAGCCATTGGAACGAATTCTATTTTCGCATTTCAAACACGACTTTCGTGCATAGCTTGCAAATGATCTTTTGAAGGCAAGTATGCATTTGTTTTATCTTAGAGTCATGCGAATGAGTCATTACAGGTCACTAATTAATTTGAAAGTAATTCGAACAAATTCTATTTTCGCACTTCAAACACGACTTTTGTGCATAACTTGTGACTCATCATTTTAAGGAAATTATGCATTTACTTTATCTTAGATTCAGGTCAATGTGTCTTTTCAAGTCACTAATTCATTTGAAAGATATTCAAACAAATTCTATTTTTGCACTTCAAACACAACTTTCGTGCATCACTTGGTAATGATCTTTTGAATGCAAGTATGCATTTTTTTTATATCTTAGAGTAGTCATGTCAATGAGTCTTTTCAAGTCACTAATTCATTTGAAAGTAATTCGAATAAATTCTATTTTCGCACTTCAAACACGATTTTCGTGCATAACTTGCAACTCGTCATTTCAAGGAAAATATGCATTTGTTTTATCCAAGATTCATGTCTATGAGTCTTTTGAAGTCACTAATTCATTTGAAACCAATTCAAACAAATTCTACTTTTGCACTTCAAACACAAATTTCGTGCATCACTTGGTAATGACCTTTTAAAGGCAAGTATGCATTTGTTTTATCTTAGAGTAATGTCAATGAGTCTTTGCAAGCCACTAATTCACTTGAAAACAATTGGAACAAATTATATTTTTGCACTTCAAACACAACTTTCGTGCATAACTTGCTAATGATATTTTAAAGGAAAGTATGGATTTGTTTTATCTTATAATCAGGTCAATGAGTCTTTTTAACACAGTAAATCATTTGGAAGCCATTAGAACGAATTCTATTTTCGCATTCAAACACGACTTTCGTGCATAGCTTGCAAATGATCTTTTGAAGGCAAGTATGCATTTGTTTTATCTTAGAGTCATGTCAATGAGTCTTTACAAGTCACTAATTAATTTGAAAGTAATTTGAACGAATTCTATTTTCGCACTTCAAACACGACTTTCGTGCATAACTTGCAACACATCATTTGAAGGAAAAGTATGCATTTGTTTTATCTTAGATTCAGGTCAATGTCTCTTTTCAAGTCACTATATCATTTGAAAGCAATTCAAACAAATTCTATTTTTGCACTTCGCACATAACTTTTGTACATCACATAGTAATAATATTTTTAAGGCAAGTATACATTTGTTTTATCTTAGAGTAATGTCAATGAGTCTTTGCAAGCCACTAATTCACTTGAAAACAATTGGAACAAATTCTATTTGTGCACTTCAAACAGGATTTTCATGCATAACTTGCTAATGATCATTTAAGGGCAAATATGCATTTGTCTTATCTTAGATTCATGTCAATGAGTTTTTCCAAGTCACTAATTGATTTGAAAGCAATTCGAATGAATTATATTTTCGCACTTCAAACATTAGTTTCGTGCATAATTCTCTAATGATCTTTTGAAAGCAAGTATGCAATTGTTTTATCTTATAATCATGTCAATGAGTTTTTTCAAGACAATAAATCATTTGGAAGCCATTGGAATGTATTCTATTCTCGCAATTCAAACACGGCTTTTGTGCATAGCTTACAGATGATCTTTTGAAGGCAAGTATGCATTTGTTTTATCATAGTGTAGTCATGTCAATGAGTCATTTCAATTCACTAATTCATTTGAATGTAATTCGAATGAACTCTACTTTTGCACTTCAAACACGACTTTCGTGCACAACTTACAACTCATCATTTCAAGGAAAGTATGCATTTGTTTTACCCTAGATTCACTTCTATGAGTCTTTTGAAGTCACTAATTCATTTGAAAGCAATTCGAACAAATTCTATTTTTGCATTTCAAACACAACTTTCGTGCATCAACTTGGTAATGATCTTTTTAAGGCAAGTATGCATTTCTTTTATCTTAGAGTCATGTCAACGAGTCTTTGCAAGTCACTAATTCACTTGAAAACAATTGGAACAAATTTTATTTTTGCACTTCAAACACGACTTCGTGCATAACTTGCTAATAATATTTTGAAGGAAAGTATGCATTTGTTATATCTTATAATCAGGTCAATGAGTGTTTTCAACACAGTAAATCATTTGGAAGCTATTGGAATGAATTCTATTTTGGCATTTCAAACACGCCTTTCGTGCATAACTTGCTCATATTTTGAAGGAAAATATGCATTTGTTTTATCTTATAATGAGGTCAATGAGTCTTTTCAAGACAATAAATCATTTGGAAGCCATTGGAACATATTCTATTCTTGCAATTCAAACCTGACTTTCGTGCATAGCTTGATCTTTTGAAGGCAAGAATGCATTTGTTTTATGTTAGAGTAGTCATGTCAATGAGTCTTTTCAAGTACTAATTTATTTGAAAGTAATTCGGATAAATTCTATTTTCGCACTTCAAACACGACTTTCGTGCATAACTTGCAACTTATCATTTCAAAGAAAATATGCATTTGTTTTATCCTAAAATCATGTCTATGAGTATTTTGAAGTCACTAATTCATTTGAAAGCAATTCGAACAAATTCTATTTTTGCACTTCAAGCACAACTTTCGTGCATCAACTTCGTGATGATCTTTTTAAGGCAAGTATGCATTTCTTTTATCTTAGAGTCATGTCAATGAGTCTTTTCAAGTCACTAATTTATTTGAAAACAATGGGAACGAATTCTATTTTCGCACTTCAAAGACTACTTTCTTGCATAACTTGCTAATGATCATTTAAAAGCAAGTATGTATTTGTTTTATCTTAGATTCATGTCAATGAGTCTTTCCAAGTCACTTATTCATTTGAAAGCAATTCGAACGAATTCTATTTTCTCACTTCAAACATCAGTTTTCGTGCATAACTTTCATATGTTATTTTGAAGGCAAGTATGCAATTGTTTTATATTATAATTATGTCAACGAGTCGTTTTAGACAATAAATCATTTGGAAGCCATTAGAACGTATTCTATTCTCGCAATTCAAACACGACTTTCATGCATAGCTTGCATATGATCTTTTGAAGGCAAGTATACATTTGTTTTATCTTAGAGTAGTCATGTCAATGAGTCTTTTCAGGTACTAATTCATTTGAAAGTAATTCGAATAAATTCTATTTTTGCACTTCTAACATGACTTTCGTGCATAACTTGCAACTCATCATTTGAAGCCAAGTGCGCATTTGTTTTATCTTAGAGTAGTCATGTCAATGAGTCTTTCCAAATCACTAATTCATTTGAAAGTGATTCGAAAGAATTCGATTTTCACACTTCAAACACGACTTTTGTGCATAACTTGAAACTCATCATGTCAAGGAAAGTATGCATATGTTTTATCTTAAATTCAGGTCAATGAGTCTTTTCAACACAGTAAATCATTTGGAAGCCATTGCAACGAATTCTATTTTCGCATTTTAAATACGACTTTAATTCATAACTTGCTAATGATATTTTGAAGGAAAGTATGAATTTGTTTTATCTTATAATCAGGTCAATTAATCTTTTCAACACAGGAAATCATTTGGAAGCCATTGGAACAAATACTATTTTCCTATTTCAAACGCGACATTCGTGCATATCTTGCAAATGATCTTTTGAAGGCAAGTACGCATTTGTTTTATCTTAGAGTAGTCATGTCAATGAGTCTTTACAAGTCACTAATTAATTTGAAAGTAATTCGAACGAATTCTATTTTCGCACTTCTAAGATGACTTTCGTGTATAACTTGCAACTCATCATTTGAAGCCAAGTATGCATTTGTTTTATCTTAGAGTAGTCATGTCAATGAGTCTTTTCAAGTACTAATTCATTTGAAAGTAATTCGAATAAATTCTATTTTCGCATTTCAAACATGACTTTCGTGCATAACTTGCAACTCATCATTTCAAAGAAAGTATGCATTTGTTTTATCCTAGAATCATGTCTATGAGTATTTTGAAGTCACTAATTCATTTGAAAGCAATTCGAACAAATTCTATTTTTGCACTTTAAGCACAACTTTCGTGCATCAACATGGTAATGATCTTTTTGAGGCAAGTAGGCATTTCTTTTATCTTAGAGTGATGTCAATGAGTCTTTTCAAGTCACTAATTTGTTTGAAAGCAATTGGAACGAATTCTATTTCCGCACTTCAAACACGACTTTCGTGCATAACTTGCTAAAGATCATTTAAGGGCAAGTATGCATATTTGTTTTATCTTAAATTCATGTCAATGAGTCTTGCCAAGTCACTAATTCATCTGAAAGCAATTCGAACAAATTCTATTTTTGCACTTCAAACATTAGTTTCGTGCATAACTTTCTAATGATCTTTTGAAGGCAAGTATGCAATCGTTTTATCTTAAAATTATGTCAATGAGTCTTTGCAATACAATAAATCATTTGGAAGCCATTAGAACGTATTCTATTCTCTCAATTCAAACATGAATTTCGTGCGTAGGTTGCATATGATCTTTTGAAGGCAAGTATGCATTTGTTTTATCTTAGAGTAGTCATCTTAATGAGTCTTTCAAAGTACTAATTCATTTGAAAGTAAATCGAATAAATTCTATTTTCGCACTCCAAACACGACTTTCGTTCATAACTTGCAACTGATCATTTCAAAGAAAGTATGCATTTGCTTTATCCTAGAGTCATGTCTATGAGTATTTTGAAGTCACTAATTCATTTGAAAGCAATTCAAGGAAATTCTATTTTTGCATTTCAAACACAACTTTCATGCATCAACTTGGTAATGATCTCTTTAAGGCACGTATGCATTTCTTTTTATCTTAGAGTCATGTCAATGAGTCTTTTCAGGCCACTAATTTATTTCAAAGCAATTGGAACGAATTCTATTTTCACATTTCAAACACGACTTCCGTGCAAAACTTGCTAATAATCATTTAAGGGCAAGTTTGCATTTGTTTTATCTTAGATTCATGTCCATGAGTCTTTCCAAGTCACTAATTCATCTGAAAGAAATTCGAACAAATTCTATTTTTGCACTTCAAACATTAGTTTCGTGCATAACTTTGTAATGATCTTTTGAAGGCAAGTATGCAATCATTTTATCTTATAATCATGTTAATGAGTCTTTTCATTACAATAAATCATTTGGATACGATTGGAATGTATTCTATTCTCCCAATTCAAACATGACTTTCGTGTCTAGGTTACCTACGATCTTTTGAAGGCAAGTATGCATTTGTTTTATCTTTGAGTAGTCATGTCAATGAGTCTTTTGAAGTACTAATTCATCTGAAAGTAAATAGAAAAAATTCTATTTTCGCACTTCAAACACGTCTTTCATTCATAACTTGCAACTGATCATTTCAAAGAAAGTACGCATTTTCTGTATCCTAGAGTCATGTCTATGAGTATTTTGAAGTCACTAATTGATTTGAAAGCAATTCGAACAAATTCTATTTTTGCACTTCAAACACAACTTTCATGCATCAACTTGGTAATGATCTTTTTAAGGCAGGTATGCATATCTTTTATCTTAGAGTGATGTCAATGAGTCTTTTCAAGCCACTAATTTATTTCAAAGCAATTGGAACGATTTCTATTTTCGCACTTCAAACACGACTTCCATGCATAACTTGCTAACAATCGTTTAAGGGCAAGTTTGCATTTCTTTTATCTTAGAGTCATGTCAATGAGTCTGTTCAAGTCACTAATTCATCTGAAAGCAATTCGAGCAAATTCTATTTTTTCACTTCAAACATTAGTTTCGTGCATAACTTTCTAATGATCTTTTGAAGGCAAGTATGCAATCGTTTATTTTATAATCATGTCAATGAGTCTTTTCAATACAATAAATCATTTAGAAGCTATTGGAACGTATTCTATTCTCTCAATTTAAACATGACTTTCGGCGTAGGTTGCATCTGATCTTTTGATGGCAAGTATGGATTTGTTTTATCTTAGAGTAGTCATGTCAATGAGTCTTTTCAAGTACTAATTCTTTTGAAAGTAATTCGAATAAATTCTATTTTCGCACTTCAAACATGACTTTCGTGCATAACTTGCAACTCATCATTTCAAAGAAAGTATGCATTTGTTTTATCCAAGAGTCATGTCTATGAGTAGTTTGAAGTCATTAATTCGTTTGAAAGAAATTCGAACAAATTCTATTTTTGCACATAAAGCACAACTTTCGTGCATCAACTTGGTAATGATTATTTTAAGGCAGGTATGCATATCCTTTATCTTAGAGTCATGTCAATGAGACTTTTCAAGCCACTAATTTATTTCAAAGCAATTGGAACGATTTCTATTTTCGCACTTCGAACACGACTTCCATGCATAACTTGCTAATAATCATTTAAGGGCAAGTTTGCATTTGTTTTATCTTAGATTCATGTGAATGAGTCTTTCCAAGTCACTAATTCATCTAAAAGAAATTCAAACAAATTCTATTTTTGCATTTCAAACATTTGTTTCATGCATAACTTTCTAATGATCTTTTGAAGTCAAGTATGCAATAGTTTTATCTTATAGTCATGTCAATGAGTCTTTTCAATACAATAAATCATTTGGAAGCCATTGGAACGTATTCTATTCTCTCAATTGAAACATGACTTTCATGCGTAGGTTGCGTATGATCTTTTGAAGACAAGTATGCATTTTTTTAAATCTTAAAGTAGTCATGTTAATGAGTCTTTTGAAGTACAAATTCATTTGAAAGTAATTCGAATAAATTCTGTTTTCGCAATTCAAACACGACTTTCGTGCAAAACTTGAAACTCATCATTTCAAAGAAAGTATGCATTTGCTTTATCCTAGAGTCATGTCTATGATTATTTTGAAGTCACTAATTCATTTGAAAGCAATTCGAACAAATTTTATTTTTACACTTCAAACACAACTTTCGTGCATCAACTTGGTAATGATCTCTTTAAGGTAGGTATGCATTTCTTTTATCTTAGAGTCATGTCAATGAGTCTTTTCAAGCCACTAATTTATTTCAAAGCAATTGGAACGAATTCTATTTTCACATTTCGAACACGACTTCGGAGCTTAACTTTCTAATAATCATTTAAGGGCAAGTTTGTATTTGTTTTATCTTAGATTCATGGCAATGAGGCTTTCCAAGTCACTAATTCATCTAAAAGAAATTCGAACAAATTCTATTTTTGTACTTCAAACATTAGTTTCATGCATAACTTTCTAATGATCTTTTGAAGGCAAGTATGAAATCGTTTATTTTATAATCATGTCAATGAGTCTTTTCAATACAATAAATCATTTAGAAGTTATTGGAACGTATTCTATTCTCTCAATTTAATCATGACTTTCGTGCGTAGGTTTCAGATGATCTTTTGATGGCAAGTATGGATTTGTTTTATCTTAGAGTAGTCATGTCAATGAGTCATTTCAAGTACTAATTCATTTGAAAGTAATTCGGATAAATTCTATTTTCACACTTCAAACACGTCTTTCGTCCATAACTTGCAACTCATCATTTGAAAACAAGTATGCATTTGCTTTATCATAGAGTGATATCTATGAGTATTTTGAAGTCACTAATTCATTTGAAAGCAATTCGAACAAATTTTATTTTTACACTTCAAACACAACTTTCGTGCATCAACTTGGTAATGATCTCTTTAAGGTAGGTATGCATTTCTTTTATCTTAGAGTCATGTCAATGAGTCTTTTCAAGCCACTAATTTATTTCAAAGCAATTGAAACGAATTCTATTTTCACATTTCGAACACGACTTCCATGCATAACTTGCTAATAATCATTTAAGGGCAAGTTTGCATTTGTTTTATCTTAGATTCATGTCAATGAGTCTTTCCAAGTCACTAATTCATCTGAAAGCAATTCGAACAAATTTTACTTTTGTAATTCAAACATTAGTTTCGTGCATAACTTTCTAATGATCTTTTGAAGGCAAGTATGCAATCGTTTTATCTTATAATCATGTCAATGAGTCTTTTCAATACAATAAATTATTTAGAAGCCATTGGAACGTACTTTATTCTCTCAATTCAAACATGACTTTCGTGCGTAGATTGCATATGAGCTTTTGAAAGCAAGTATGCATTTGTTTTATCTTAGAGTAGTCATGTCAATGAGTCTTTTCAAGTACTTATTCATTTGAAAATAATTCGAATAAATTCTGTTTTCGCACCTCAAACACGAAAACCTCAAACACGATTTTCGTGCATAACTTGCAATTCATCATTTCAAAGAAAGTATTCATTTGCTTTATCCTAGAGTCATGTCTATGAGTATTTTGGAGTCACTAATTCGTTTGAAAGCAATTCGAACAAATTCTATTTTTGCACTTCAAACACAACTTTCGCGCATCAACTTGGTAATGATCTTTTGAAGGCAAGAATGCACTTCTTTTATGTTCGAGTCATGTCAATGAGTCTTTTCAAGCCACTAATTTATTTCAAAGCAATTGGAACGATTTCTATTTTCGCACTTCAAACACGACTTCCATGCATAACTTGCTAATAATCATTGAAGGGCAAGTTTGCAATTGTTTTATCTTAGATTCATGCCAAAGAGTCTTTCCAAGTCACTAAATCATCTGAAAACAATCGAGCAAATTCCATTTTTGCACTTCAAACAATAGTTTCGTGCATAACTTTCTAATGATCTTTTGAAGGCAAGTATGCAATCATTTATTTTATAATCATGTCAATGAGTCTTTTCAATACAATAAATCATTTAGAAGCTATTGGAACGTATTCTATTCTCTCAATTCAAACTTGACTTTCGTGCGTAGGTTGCAGATGATCTTTTGATGGCAAGTATGGATTTGTTTTATCTTAGGGTAGTCATGTCAATGAGTCTTTTCAAGTACTAATTCTTTTGAAAGTAATTCGAATAAATTCTATTTTCGCACTTCAAACTCGACTTTCGTGCATAACTTGCAACTCATCATTTCAAAGAAAGTATGCAATTGTTTTATCCTAGAGTCATGTCTATGAGTATTTTGAAGTCACTAATTCATTTAAAGGCAATTCGAACAAATTCTATTTTTGTACTTTAAATACAACTTTCGTGCATCAACTTGGTAATGATCTTTTTAACGCAGCTGTGTATTTCTATTATCTTGGAGTCATGTTAATGAGTCTTTTCAAGCCACTAATTTATTTCAAAGCAATTGGAACGAATTCTATTTTCGCATTTCGAACACGAGTTCCGTGCAAAACTTGCTAATAATCATTTAACGGCAAGTTTGGATTTGTTTTATCTTAAATTCATGTCAATGAGTCTTTCTAAGTCACTAAGTCATCTGAAAGCAATTCGAACAAATTCTATTTTTGCACTTCAAATATTAGTTTTGTGCATAACTTTCTAATGATCTTTTGAAGGCAAGTATGCAATCGTTTTATTTTATAATCATGTCAATGAGTCTTTTCAATACGATAAATCATTTGGAAGCCATTGGAACGTATTCTATTCTCTTAATTCAAACATGACTTTCATGCATAGGTTGCATATGATCTTTTGAAGGCAAGTATGCATTTGTTTTATCTTAGAGTAGTCTTGTCAATGAGTCTTTCCAAGTACTAATTCATTTGAAAGTAATTCGGATAAATTCTATTTTCACACTTCAAACACGACTTTCGTGCATAACTTGCAATTCATCATTTCAAAGAAAGTATGCATTTGCTTTATCCTAGAGTCATGTCTATGAGTATTTTGAAGTCACTAATTCGTTTGAAAGCAATTCGAACAAATTCTATTTTTGTACTTTAAATACAACTTTCGTGCATCAACTTGGTAACGATCTTTTTAACGCAGGTGTGTATTTCTTTTATCTTGGAGTCATGTTAATGAGTCTTTTCAAGCCACTAATTTATTTCAAAGCAATTGGAACGATTTCTATTTTCGCACTTCGAACACGACTTCCATGCATAACTTGCTAATAATCATTTAAGGGCAAGTTTGCATTTTTTTTTATCTTAGATTCATGTCAATGAGTCTTTCCAAGTCACTAATTCGTCTAAAAGCAATTCGAACAAATTCTATTTTTGTACTTCAAACATTGGTTTGGTGCATAACTTTCTAATGATCTTTTGAAGGCAAGTTTGCAATTGTTTTATTTTATAATCATGTCAATGAGTCTTTTCAATACGATAAATCATTTGGAAGCTATTGCAATGTATTCTATTCTCTTAATTCAAACATGACTTTCATGCATAGGTAGCATATGATCTTTTGAAGGCAAGTATGCATTTGTTTTATCTTAGATTACTCATGTCAATGAGTCTTTTCAAGTACTTATTCATTTGAAAGTAATTCGAATAAATTCTATTTTCGCACCTCAAACACAACTTTCGTGCATAACTTGCAATTCATCATTTCAAAGAAAGTATGCATTTGTTTTATCCTAGAGTCATGTCTATGAGTATTTTGAAGTCACTAATTCGTTTGAAAGCAATTCGAACAAATTCTATTTTTGCACATAAAGCACAACTTTCGTGCATCAACTTAGTAATGATCTTTTTAAGGCAGGTATGCATATCTTTTATCTTAGAGTCATGTCAATGAGTCTTTACAAGCCACTAATTTATTTCAAAGCAATTGGAACGATTTCTATTTTCGCACTTCGAACACGACTTCCATGCATAACTTGCTAATAATCATTTAAGGGCAAGTTTGCATTTTTTTTTATCTTAGATTCATGTCAATGAGTCTTTCCAAGTCACTAATTCGTCTAAAAGCGATTCGAACAAATTCTATTTTTGTACTTCAAACATTTGTTTGGTGCATAACTTTCTAATGATCTTTTGAAGGCAAGTATGCTATTGTTTTATTTTATAATAATGTCAATGAGTCTTTTCAATACGATAAATCGTTTGGAAGCTATTGCAATGTATTCTATTCTCTTAATTCAAACATGACTTTCATGCATAGGTTGCATATGATCTTTTGAAGGCAAGTATGCATTTGTTTTATCTTAGAGTAGTCATGTCAATGAGTCTTTTGAAGTACTTATTCATTTGAAAGTAATTCGAATAAATTCTATTTTCGAACCTCAAACACAACTTTCGTGCATAACTTGCAATTCATCATTTCAAAGAAAGTATGCATTTGTTTTATCCTAGAGTCATGTCTATGAGTATTCTGAAGTCACTAATTCGTTTGAAAGCAATTCGAACAAATTCTATTTTTGCACATCAAGCACAACTTTCATGCATCAACTTAGTAATGATCTTTTTAAGCCAGGTATGCATTTCTTTTATCTTAGAGTCATGTCAATGAGTTTTTTCAGGCCACTAATTTATTTCAAAGCAATTGGAACGAATTCTATTTTCACATTTCGAACACGACTTCCATGCATAACTTGCTAATAATCATTTAAGGGCAAGTTTGCATTTGTTTTATCTTAGATTCATGTCAATGAGTCTTTCCAAGTCACTAATTCATCTTAAAGCAATTCGAACAAATTCTATTTTTGTACTTCAAAGATTAGTTTCGTGCATAACTTTCTAATGATCTTTTGAAGGCAAGTATGAAATCGTTTTATTTTATAATCATGTCAATGAGTCTTTTCAATACGATAAATCATTTGGAAGCCATTGGAACATATTCTATTCTCTTAATTCAAACATGACTTTCATGCATAGGTTGCATATGATCTTTTGAAGGCAAATATGCATTTGTTTTATCTTAGAGTAGTCTTGTCAATGAGTCTTTCCAAGTACTAATTCATTTGAAAGTAATTTCGGATAAATTCTATTTTCACACTTTAAACACAAATTTTGTGCATCAACTTGATAATGATCTTTTTAAGGCAAGTATGCATTTGTTTTATCTTAGAGTAATGTCAATGTGTCTTCGCAAGTCAGTAATTCACTTGAAAGCAATTCGAACAAATTCTATTTTTGCACTTCAAACATGACTTTCATGCATAACTTGCTAATAATATTTTGAAGGAAAGTATGGATTTGTTTTATCTTAGAGTAGTCACGTCAATGAGTCTTTTCAAGACAATAAAACATTTAGAAGCCATTCAAACACGATTTTCATGCAAAACTTGCATCTGAAAGTATGGAACGTATTCTATTCTCGCAATTCAAACACGATTTTCATGCAAAACTTGCATCTGATCTTTTGAGGGCAAGTATGCATTTGTTCTATCTTAGAGTAGTCATGTCAATGAGTATTTCCAAGTCACTAATTCATTTGAAAGCAATTCGAACGAATTCTATTTTCGCACTTCAAACATTAGTTTCATGCATGACTTTCTAATGTTCTTTTGAAGGCAAGTATGCATTTGTTTCATCCTATTTTCGAATAAATTCTATTTCCGCAATTCAAACACGACTTTCGTGCATAACTTGCACCTCATCGTTTCAATGAAAGTATGCATTTTTCTAATGCTAGAATCATGTCAAATGAGTATTTTGAAGTCAATAATTCATTTGAAAGCAATTCGAACAAATTTTATTTTTGCACTTCAAACACAACTTTCGTGCATCAACTTGGAAATGATCTTTTTAAGGCAAGTATGCGTTTCTTTAATCTTAGAGTTATGTCAATGAGTCTTTTCAAGTCACTAATTTATTTGAAAGCAATTGTAACGAATTCTATTTTCACACTTGAAACACGACTTTCGTGCATAACTTGCTAATGATCATTTAAGGGCAAGTATGCATTTGTTTTATCCTTAGATTCATGTCAATGAGTCTTTCCAAGTCACTAATTCATTTGGAAGCAATTCGAACAAATTCTATTTTCGCACTTCAGACATTAGTTTCATGCGTAACTTTCTAATAATCTTTTGAAGGCAAGTATGAAATCGTTTTCTCTTACAATCATATCAATGAGTCTTTTCAAGACAATAAAACATTTGGAAGCTATTGGAACGTATTCTATTCTCGCAATTCAAACACGATTTTCATGCATAACTTGCATATGATGTTTTGAAGGCAAGTATGCATTTGTTTTATCTTAGAGTAGTTATGTCAATGAGTCTTTCCAAGTCACTAATTCGTCTGAAAGTAAATCGAATGAATTCTATTTTAACACTTAAAACATGACTTTTATGCATAACTTACACCTCATCATTTCAAGGAAAGTATGCATTTGTTTTATCCTTCATTCAGGTTAATGTGTCTTTTCAACACAGTAAATCATTTGGAAGCCATTGGAACAAATTCTATTTTCGATTTCAAACACGACTTTTGTGCATAACTTGATAATGACATTTTGAAGGAAAGTATGCATTTGTTTTATCTTATAATCAGGTCAATGAGTTTTTTCAACACAATAAATCATTTGGAAGCCATTGGAACGAATTCTATTTTCGCATTTCAAACACGACTTTCGTGCATTGCTTGCAAATGATCTTTTGAAGGCGAGTATGCATTTGTTTTATCTTAGAGTCTTGTCAATGAGTCTTTATAAGTCACTAATTAATTTGAAAGTAATTCGACCTAATTCTATTTTCGCACTACTAAAATGACTTTCGTACATAACTTGCAACTCATTATTTGAAGCAAAGTATGCATTTGTTTTATCTTAGAGTAGTCATGTCAATGAGTCTTTTCAAGTCACTAATTTAATTTGAAAGTAATTCGAATAAATTTTTATTTGCGGACTTCTAACACGACTTTCGTGGATAACTTGCAACTCATCATTTCAAAGAAAGTATGCATGTGTTTTATCCTAGAATCATGTCTATGAGTATTTCGAAGTCACTAATTGATTTGAAAGCAATACGAACAAATTCTATTTTTGTACTTGAAACACAACTTTTGTGCATCAACTTGGTAATGATCTTTTTAAGGCAAGTATGCATTTCTTTTATCTTAAAGTCATGTCAATTAGTCTTTTCAAGTCACTAATTTATTTGAAAACAATTCGAACGAATTCTATTTTCGCACTTCAAACACGACTTTCGTGCATAACTTGCTAATGATCATTTAAGGGCAAGTATGCATTTGTTTTATCTTAGATTCATGTCAATGAGTCTTTCCAAGTCACTTATTCATTCGCAAGCAGTTCAAATGAATTCTATTTTCGCATTTCAAACATTAGTTTCGTGCATGACGTTCTAGTGTTCTTTTGAAGGCAATTATGCAATTGTTTTATCTTATAATCATGTCAACGAGTCTTTCCAGACAATAAATAATTTGGAAGGCATTGGAACATATTCCATTCATGTAATTAAAAAATGACTTTCGCGCATAGTTTGCATATGATCTTTTGAAGGCAAGTATGCATTTTGTTTGATCTTAGAGAAGTCATGTCAATGTGACTTTTCAAGTCACTAATTCATTTGAAAGTAATTCGAACAAATTCTATTTTTGTATTTTAAACACAAATTTTGTGCACCATTTTGGTAATGATCTTTTTAAGGCAAGTAGGCGTTTGTTTTATCTTAGAGTAATGTCAATGAGTCCTTGCAAGTCAGTAATTCACTTAAAACAATTGGAACAATTTCTATTTTTGCACTTCAAACATGACTTTCGTGCATAACTTGCTAATTATACTTTGAAAGAAAGTATGGATTTGTTTTATCTTACAGTAGTCATGTCAATGAGTCTTTTCAAGTCACTAATTCATTTGAAGGCAAGTATGCATTTCTTTTATCTTAGAGTCATGTCAATGAGTGTTTTCAAGTCACTAATTTATTTGAAAACAATTTGAACGAATTCTATTTTCGTACTTCAAACACGACTTTCGTGCATAACTTTCTGATGATTATTTAAGGGCATGTATGCATTTGTTTTATCTTAGATTCATGTCAATGAGCCTTTCCAAGTCACTAATTCATTTGAAAGCAATTCGAACAAATTCTATTTTCGCACTTCAAACATTAGTTTCCTGCATAACTTTCTCATGATCTTTTGAAGGCAAGTATGCATTCGTTTTATCTTAGAGTAATGTCAATGAGTCTTTACAAGTCACAAATTAATTTGAAAATTATTCGAACGAATTCTATTTTCGCACTTCTAACATGACTTTCATGCATAACAACTTCCACCTCATCATTTGAAGGCAAGTTTGCATTTGTTCTATCTTAGAGTGGTCATGTCAATGAGTCTTTTCAAGTCACTAATTTATTTGAAAGTAATTCAAATAAATTCTATTTTCGCACTTCTAACACGACTTTTGTGCATTACTTGGAACTCATCATTTCAAAGAAAGTATGCATTTGTTTTATCCTAGAATCATGTCTATGAGTATTTTGAAGTCACTAATTCATTTAAAAGCAATTTGAACAAATTCTATTTTTGCACTTCAAACACAACTTTCGTGCATCAACTTGGTAATGATTTTTTTAAGGCAAGTATGCATTTCATTTATCTTAGAGTCATGTCAAAGAGTCTTTTCAAGTCACTAATTTATTTGAAAGCAATTAGAACGAATTCTATTTTCGCACTTGAAACACGACTTTCATGCATAACTTGCTAATGATCATTTAAGGGCAAGTATGCAGTTGTTTTATCTTTGATTTATGTCAATGAGTCTTTCCGAGTCACTAATTCATTTAGTTTCGTGCGTAGCTTCCTAATGATCTTTTGAAGGCAAGTATGCAATAATTTTCTCTTATAATCATGTCAACGGGTCTTTTCAAGACAATAAATCATTTGGAAGCCATTGGAACGTATTCTATTCTCGCAATTCAAACACGACTTTCGTGCATAGCTTGCATATGATTTTTTGAAGGCAAGTATGCATTTGTTTTATGTTAGAGTGGTCATTTAATGAGTCTTTTCAAGTACTAATTCATTGGAAAGTAATTCAAACAAATTCTGTTTTTGTACTTCAAACACAAATTTTGTGCATCAACTTGGTAATGATCTTTTTAAGGCAAGTATGCATTTGTTTTATCTTAGAGTAATGTCAATGAGTCTTTGCAAGTTAGTAATTCACTTAAAACAATTGGAACAAATTCTATTTCTGCACTTCAAACATGACTTTCGTGCATAACTTGCTAATGATATTTTGAAGATAAGTATGGATTTGTTTTATCTTACAATACTCATGTCAATGAGTCTTTTCAAGTCACTAATTCATTTGAAAGTAATTCAAATAAATTCTATTTTCACACTTCTAACACGACTTTCGTGCATAACTTGCAACTCATCATTTCAAAGAAAGTATGCATTTTTTTTATCCTAGAATCATAGCTATGAGTATTTTTGATGTCACTAATTCATTTGAAAGCAATTCGAACAAATTCTATTTTTGCACTTCAAACACAAATTTCGTGCATCAACTTGGTAATGATCTTTTTAAGGCAAGTATGCATTTATTTTATGCTACAATTAGGTCAATGAGTTGTTTGTGCATAACCTGCAACTCATCATTTCAAGGAAAGTATGCAAATGTTTTATCCTTGATTCAGGTCAATGAGTCCTTTCAACATAGTAAATCATTTGGAAGCCATTGGAACGAATTCTATTTTCGCATGTCAAACACGACTTTCGTGCATAACTTGTTAATGATATTTTGAAGGAAAGTATGCATTTGTTTTATCTTATAATCAGGTAAATGAGTCTTTTCAACATAGTAAATCATTTGGAAGCCACTGGAACGAATTCTATTTTCGCATTTCAAACACGGCTTTCGTGCATAGCTTGCAAATGATCTTTTGAGTACAAGTATGCATTTGTTTTATCTTAGAGTCATGTCAATGAGTCTTTATAAGTCACTACTTAATTTGGAAGTAATTCGACCGAATTCTATTTTCGCACTACTAACATGATTTTTGTGCATAACTTGCAACTCATTATTTGAAGCAAAAAATGCACTTGTTTTATCTTGGAGTAGTCATGTGAATGAGTCTTTTCAAGTCACTAATTTGATTTGAAAGTAATTTGAATAAATTTTTATTTTCGCACTTCTAACACGACTTTCGTGCATAACTTGCAACTCATAATTTCAAAGAAAGTATTCATTTGTTTTATCCTAGAATCATGTCTATGAGTATTTTGAAGTCATTAATTCATTTAAAAGCAATTCGAACAAATTCTATTTTTGCACTTCAAACACAACTTTTGTGCATGAACTTGGTAATGATCTTTTTAAGGCAAGTATGCATTTCTTTTATCGTAGAGTCATGTTAATGAGTCTTCCCAAGTCAGCACTTTATTTGAAAACAATTGGAATGAATTCTATTTTCGCACTTCGAACACGACTTTCCTGCATATGTTGCTAATGGTCATTTAAGCGCAAGTATGCATTTGTTTTATCTAAGATTCATGTCAATGAGTCTTTCCAAGTCACTAATTTATTTGAGAGCAATTCGAACAAATTCTATTTTCGCACTTCAAACATTAGTTTCGTGCATAACTTTCAAATGATCATTTGAAGGCAAGTATGCAATCATTTTCTCTTATAATCATGTTAATAAGTCTTTTCAAGACAATCAAACATTGGGAAGCCATTGGAACGTATTCTATTCTCGCAATTCAAACACGATTTTCATGCATAACTTGCATAACATTCTTTTGAAGGAACATATTCTATTTTCGCACTTCAAACCCGACTTTTGTGCATAACTTGCGACTCATCATTTCAAGGAAAGTATGCATTTGTTTTATCCTAGATTTAGGTAAATGAGTATTTTCAACACAGTAAGTCATTTGGAAGCTATTGGAACAAATTCTATTTTCGCATTTCAAACACAATTTTCGTGCATAACTTGTTAATGATATTTTGAAGGAAAGTATGCATTTGTTTTATCTTATAATGAGGTCAATGAGTATTTTCGACACAATAAATCATTTAGAAGCCATTGGAACGAATTCTATTTTCGCATTTCAAACATGACTTTCGTGCATAGCTTGCAAATGTCTATAAGTATTTTGGAGTCACTAATTCATTTGAAAGCAATTTGAACAAATTCTGTTTTTGCACTTCAAGCACAACTTTCATGCATCAAGTTGGTAATGATCTTTTTAAGGCAAGTATGCATTTCTTTTATCTTAGAGTCATGTCAATGAGTCTATTCAGATCACTAGTTTATTTGAAAACAATTGGAACAAATTCTATTTTCGCACTTCAAACCCGACTTTCGTGCATAACTTGCTAATGATCATTTAAGGGCAAGTATGCATTTGTTTTATCTTAGATTCATGTCAATAAGTGTTTCCAAGTCACTAATTCATTTGAAAGCAATTCGAACAAATTCTATTTTCGTACCTCAAACATGAGTTTCGTGCATAACTTTCTAGTGATCTTTTGAAGGCAAGTATGCAATCGTTTTATTTTATAATCATGTCAATGAGTCTTTTCTAGACAATAAATCATTTGGAAGCAATTGGAATGAATTCTATTTTCGCATTTCAAATACGACCTTCGTTCATAACCTATTAATGATATTTTGAAGGAAAGTATGAATTTGTTTTATCTTATAATCAGGTCAATGAGTCTTTTCAACACACGAAAATCATTTAGAAGCCATTTGAACAAATTCTATTTTTGCATTTCAAACACGACTTTCATGCATAGCTTGCATATGATCTGTTGAAGGCAACTGTGCATTTGTTTTATCTTAGAGTCATGTCAATGAGTCTTTACAAGTCACTAATTAATTTGAAAGTAATTCGAATGAATTTTATTTTCGCACTTCTAACACGACTTTCGTGCATAACTTGCAACTCATCATTTGAAGCCAAGTATGCATTTGTTTTATGTTAGAGTAGTCATGTCAATGAGTCATTTCAAGTACTAATTCATTTGAGAGTAATTCGAATAAATTCTATTTTCGCACTTTTAACATGACTTTCGTGCATAACTTGCAACTCATCATTTCAAGCAAAGTATGCATTTGTTTTCTCCTAGAATCATGTCTATAAGTATTTTGAAGTCACTAATTCATTTGAAAGCTATTCGAACAAATTCTGTTTTTGCACTTCAAGCACAACTTTCGTGCATCAACTTGGTAATGATCTTTTTAAGGCAAGTATGCATTTTTTTATCTTATAGTCATGTCAATGAGTCTCTTCAAGCAACTAATTTATTTCAAAGCAATTGAAATGAATTCTATTTTCGCATTTCGAACACGACGTATGTGCAAAACTTGCTAATAATCATTTAATGGCAAGTTTGCATTTGTTTTATCTTAGATTCATGTCAATGAGTCTTTCCAAGTCACTAATTCATCGAAAAGCAATTCGAACAAATTCCATTTTTGCACTTCAAACATTAGTCTCGTGTATAACTTTCTAATGATCTTTTGAAGGAAAGTATGCATTTGTTTTATCTTAAAGTCATGTCAATGAGTGTTTACAAGTCACTAATTCATTTGAGAGTAATTCGAACGAATTATGTTTTCTTACTTATAACACGACTTTCGTGCATAACTTGAAACTCATCATTTCAAAGAAAATATGCATTTGTTTTCTCCTAGAATCTTATCTATAAGTATTTTGAAGTTGCTAATTCATTTGAAAGCAATTCGAACAAATTCTGTTTTTGCACTTTAAGCACAACTTTCGTTCATCAACTTGGTAATGATCTTTTTAAGGCAAGTATGCATTTTTTTTTATCTTATAGTCATGTCAATGAGTCTCTTCAAGCCACTAATTTATTTCAAAGCAATTGAAATGAATTCTATTTTCGCATTTCTAACATGACTTATGTGCAAAACTTGCTAATAATCATTTAATGGCAAGTTTGCATTTGTTTTATCTTAGATTCATGTCAATGAGTCTTTCCAAGTCACTAATTCATGTAAAAGCAATTAGAACAAATTCCATTTTTGCACTTCAAACATTACTTTCATGCATAACTTTCTAATGATCTTTTGAAGGCAAGTATGCATTTGTTTTATCTTAAAGTCATGTCAATGAGTGTTTACAAGTCACTAATTAATTTGAAAGTAATTCGAACTAATTATGTTTTCGCACTTATAACACGACTTTCGTGCATAACTTGAAACTCATCATTTCAAAGAAAATATGCATTTGTTTTATCCTAGAATCATGTCTATGAGTGTTTTGAAGTCACTAATTCACTTGACAGCATTTCGAACAAATTCTATTTTTGCACTTAAAATAGTACTTTCATGCATCAAGTTGGTAATGATCTTTTTAAGGCAAGTATGCATTTCTTTTATCTTAGAGTCATGTCAATGAGTCTGTTCAAGTCACTAATTTATTTGAAAACAATTGGAACAAATTCTATTTTCGCACTTCAAACACGACTTCCGTGCATAACTTGCTAATGATCATTTAAGGGCAAGTATGCATTTGTTTTATCTTAGATTCATGTCAATAAGTGTTTCCAAGTCACTAATTCATTTGAAAGCAATTCGAACAAATTCTATTTTCGTACCTCAAACATTAGTTTCGTGCATAACTTTCTAATGATCTTTTGAAAGCAAGTATGGAATCGTTTTATTTTATAATCATGTCAATGAGTCTTTTCTAGACAATAAATCATTTGGAAGCCATTGGAACGTATTCTAATCTCGCAATTCAAACACGACTTTCGTGCATAGCTTGCATATGATCTTTGGAAGGCAAGTATGTATTTGTTTTATGTTAGAGTAGTCATTTCAATGAGTCTTTTCAAGTCACTAATTCATTTGAAATTAATTCGAACAAATTCTGTTTTTGTACTTCAAACACAAATTTTGTGCACCAACTTGGTAATGATTTTTTTATGGTAAGTATGCATTTGTTTTATCTTAGAGTAATGTCAATGAGTCCTTGCAAGTCACTAATTCACTTCAAAAACAATTGGAACAAATTCTATTTTTGCACTTCAAACATGACTTTCGTGCATAACGTGCTAATTATATTTTGTAGGAATGTATGGATTTGTTTTATCTTAGAGTAGTCATGTTAATGAGTCTTTTCAAGTCACTAATTCATTTGAAAGTAATTCAAATAAATTCTATTTTCGCACTTCTAACACGAGTTTCATTTATAACTTGCAACTCAACATTTCAAAGAAAATATGCATTTGTTTTATCCTAGAATAATGTTTATGAGTATTTTGAAGTCACTAATTCATTTGAAAGCAATTCGAACAAATTCTATTTTTTCACTTCAAACACAACTTTCGTGCATCAACTTGGTAATTATCTTTTGAAGGCAAGTATGCATTTCTTTTATCTTAGAGTCATTTCAATGAGTCTTTTCTAATTTATTTTAAAGCAATAAGAACAAATTCTATTTTCGCACTTGAAACACGACTTTCGTGCGTAACTTGATAATGATCATTTAAGGGCAAGTATGCATATTTGTTTTAACTTAGATTCATGTCAATTAGTTTTTCGTAGTCACTAAGTCATTTGAAAGTAATTCGAACGAATTCTATTTTTTCACTTCGTACATTAGTTTTCGTGCATAACTTTCTAATGATCTTTTGAAGGCAAGTATGCAATCATTTTCTCTTATAATCATGTCATTGAGTCTTTTCAAGACAATAAATCAATTGAAAGCCATTGGAACGTATTCTATTCTCGCAATTCAAACACGACTTTAGTGCATAGCTTGCATATAATCTTTTGAAGGCAAGAATGCATATGTCTTATGTTAGAGTAGTCATGCTAATGAGTCTTTTCAAGTCACTAATTCATTTGAAAGTAATATGGATAAATTCTATTTTCGCACTTCTAACACGACTTTCGTGTATAACTTGCAACACATCATTTCAAAGAAAGTATGCACTTGTTTTATCCTAGAATAATGTTTATGAGTATTTTGAAGTCACTAAATCATTTGAAAGCAATTCGAACAAATTCTATTTTTGCACTTCAAACACTACTTTCGTGCATCAACTTGGTAATGATCTTTTTAAGGCAAGTATATGTTTTTTTTATCTTAGAGTCATGTCAATGAGTCTTTTCAAGTCACTAATTTACTTGAAAGCAATTAGAACGAATTCTATTTTCGCACCTCAAACACAACTTTCGTGCATAACTTCCAATTCATCATTTCAAAGAAAGTATGCATTTGTTTTATCCTAGAGTCATGTCTATGAGTATTTTGAAGTCACTAATTCGTTTGAAAGCAATTCGAACAAATTCTATTTTTGCACATCAAGCACAACTTTCGTGCATCAACTTAGTAATGATCTTTTTAAGGCATATGCATATCTTTTATCTTAGAGTCATGTCAATGAGTCTTTTCAAGCCACTAATTTATTTCAAAGCAATTGGAAAGAATTCTATTTTCGCACTTCAAACACAACTTCCATGCATAACTTTCTAATAATCATTTAAGGGCAAGTATGCATTTGTTTTATTTTAGATTCATGTGAATGGGTCTTTCCAAGTCACTAAATCATCTTAAAGCAATTCGAGCAAATTCTATTTTTGCATTTCAAACATTTGTTTCGTGCTTAACTTTTTAATGAACTTTTGAAGGCAAGTATGCAATCGTTCATTTTATAATCATGTCAATGAGTCTTTTCAATACAATAAATCATTTAGAAGCCATCGGAACGTATTTTATTCTCTCAATTCAGACATGACTTTCGTGCGTAGGTTGCAGATGATCTTTTGAAGGCAAGTATGGATTTGTTTTATCTTAGAGTAGTCGTGTCAATGAGTCTTTTCAAGTACTAATTCTTTTGAAAGTAATTCGAATAAATTCTATTTTCGCACTTCAAACACGACTTTCGTGCATAACTTGCAACTCATCATTTCAAAGAAAGTATGCAATTGTTTTATCCTAGGGTCATGTCTATGAGTATTTTGAAGTGACTAATTCGTTTAAAAGCAATTTGAACAAATTCTATTTTTCTACTTTAAATACAACTTTCGTGCATCAACTTGGTAATGATCTTTTTAACGCAGGTGTGCATTTCTTTTATTTTGGAGTCATGTTAATGAGTCTTTTCAAGCCGCTAATTTATTTCCAAGCAATTGAAACGAATTCTATTTTTGCATTTCTAACACGAGTTCCGTGCAAAACTTGCTAATAATCATTTAACGGCAAGTTTGGATTTGGTTTATCTTAAATTCATGTCAATGAGTCTTTCTAAGTCACTAATTCATCTGAAAGCAATTCGAACAAATTCTATTTTTGCACTTCAAACATTAGTTTCGTGCATAACTTTCTAATAATCTTTTGAAGGCAAGTATGCAATCGTTTTATTTTATAATCATGTCAATGAGTCTTTTCAATACGATAAATCATTTTGAAGCCATTGGAACATATTCTATTCTCTTAATTCAAACATGACTTTCATCCATAGGTTGCATATGATCTTTTGAAGGCAAGTATGCATTTGTTTTATCTTAGGGTAGTCTTGTCAATGAGTCTTTCCAAGTACTAATTCATTTGAAAGTAATTCGGATAAATTCTATTTTCGAACTTCAAACACGTCTTTCGTCCATAACTTGCAACTCATCATTTCAAAAAAAGTATGCATTTGCTTTATCCTAGAGTCATATCTATGAGTATTTTGAAGTCACTATTTCATTTGAAAGCAATTCGAACAAATTCTATTATTGCACTTCAAACACAACTTTTGTGCATCAACTTGGTAATGATCTCTTTAAGGCAAGTATGCATTTATTTTATCTTAGAGTCATCTCAATGAGTCTTTTCAAGCAACTAATTTATTTCAAAGCAATTGGAACGAATTCTATTTTCACATTTCGTACACGATTTCCGTGCATAACTTGCTAATAATCATTTAAGGGCAAGTTTGCATTTGTTTTATCTTAGATTCATGTCAATGAGCTTTCCATGTCACTAATTCATTTGAAAGCAATTCGAACAAATTCTATTTTTGTAATTCAAACATTAGTTTCGTGCATAACTTTCTAATGATCTTTTGAAGGCAAGTATGCAATCGTTTTATCTTATAATCATGTCAATGAGTCTTTTCAATACAATAAATCTTTTAGAAGCCATTGGAACGTATTTTATTCTCTCAATTCAAAAATGACTTTCGTGCGTAGATTGCATATGAGCTTTTGAAAGCAAGTATGCATTTGTTTTATCTTAGAGTAGTCATGTCAATGAGTCTTTTCAAGTACTATTTCATTTGAAAGTAATTCGAACAAATTCTATTTTTGTACTTTAAACCCAAATTTTGTGCATCAACTTTGTAATGATCTCTTTATGGTAAGTATGCATTTGTTTTATCTTAGAGTAATGTCAATGAGTCATTGCAAGTCAGTAATTCACTTGAAAACAATTGGAACAAATTCTATTTTTGCACTTCAAACATGAATTTTGTGCATAACTTGCTAATGATATTTTGAAGAAAAGTATAGATTTGTTTTATCTTAGAGTAGTCATTTCAATGAGTCTTTTCAAGTCACTAATTCATTTGAAAGTAATTCAAATAAATTCTATTTTCGTACTTCAAACACGACTTTCATGTATAATTTGCAACACATCATTTCAAAGAAAGTATGCGTTTGTTTTATCCTAGAATAATGTTTATGAGTATTTTGAAGTCACTAATTCATTTGAAAGCAATTCGAACAAATTCTATTTTTGCACTTCAAATACAACTTTCGTGCATCAACTTGGAAATGATCTTTTGAAGGCAAGTATCTATTTGTTTTATGTTAGAGTCAAGTCAATGAGTCTTTTCAAGTCAGTAATTTATTTGAAAGCAATTAGAACGAATTCTATTTTCGCACTTGAAACACGACATTCGTGCATAAATTGCTAATGATCATTTAAGGGCAAGTATGCATTTGTTTTATCCTTAGATTCATGTCAATGAGTCTTTCCAAGTCACTAATTCATTTGAAAGCAATTCGAACAAATTCTATTTTCGCACTTCAGACATTAGTTTCATGCGTAACTTTCTGATGATCTTTTGAAGGCAAGTATGAAATCGTTTTCTCTTACAATCATATCAATGAGTCTTTTCAAGACAATAAAACATTTGAAAGCTATTGGAACGTATTCTATTCTCGCAATTCAAACACGCTTTTCATGCATAACTTGCATATGATGTTTTGAAGGCAAGTATGCATTTGTTTTATCTTAGAGTAGTTATGTCAATAAGTCTTTCCAAGTCACTAATTTGTCTGAACGTAAATCGAATGAATTCTATTTTAACACTTAAAACCTGACTTTTGTGCATAACTTGCACCTCATCATTTCAAGGAAAGTATGCATTTGTTTTATCCTTCATTCAGGTCAATGTGTCTTTTCAACACAGTAAATCATTTAAAAGCCATTGGAACAAATTCTATTTTCGATTTCAAAAACGACTTTCATGCATAACTTGATAATGACATTTTGAAGGAAAGTATGCATTTGTTTTATCTTATAATCAGGTCAATGAGTCTTTCCAAATCACTAATTCATTTGAAAGTAATTCGAAAGAATTCGATTTTCACACTTCAAACACGACATTTGTGCATAACTTGCAACTCATCATTTCAAGGAAAGTATGCATATGTTTTATCTTAGATTCAGGTGAATGAGTCTTTTCAACACAGTAAATCGTTTGGAAGCCATTGGAATGAATTCTATTTTCGCATTTTAAATACGACTTTCGTGCATAACTTGCTAATGATATTTTGAAGGAAAGTACGAATTTGTTTTATCTTATAATTAGGTCAATGAGTCTTTTCAACACAGGAAATCATTTGGAAGCTATTGGAACAAATATTATTTTCCCATTTCAAACACGACATTCGTGCATATCTTGCAAATGATCTTCTGAAGGCAATTACGCATTTGTTTTATCTTAGAGTAGTCATGTCAATGAGTCTTTACAAGTCACTAATTAATTTGAAAGTAATTCGAACGAATTCTATTTTCGCACTTCTAAGATGACTTTCGTGTATAACTTGCAACTCATCATTTGAAGCCAAGTATACAATTGTTTTATCTTAGAGTAGTCATGTCAATGAGTCTTTTCAAGTACTAATTCATTTGAAAGTAATTCGAATAAATTTTATTTTCGCATTTCAAACATGACTTTCGTGCATGACTTGCAACTCATCATTTCAAAGAAAGTATGCATTTTTTTTATCCTAGAATCATGTCTATGAGTATTTTGAAGTCACTAATTCATTTGAAAGAAATTCGAACAAATTCAATTTTTGTACTTCAAGCACAACTTTTGTGCATCAACTTGGTAATGATCTTTTTGAGGCAAGTTGGCATTTCTTTTATCTTAGAGTGATGTCAATAAGTCTTTTCAAGTCACTAATTTATTTGAAAGGAATTGGAACGAATTCTATTTCCGCACTTCAAACACAACTTTCGTGCATAACTTGCTCATGATCATTTAAGGGCAAGTATGCATATTTGTTTTATCTTAGATTCATGTCAATGAGTCTTTCCAAGTCACTAATTCATCTTAAAGCAATTAGAACAAATTCTATTTTTGCACTTCAAACATTAGTTTCATGCATAACTTTCTAATGATCTTTTGAAGGCAAGTATGCAATCGTATTATCATAAAATCATGTCAATGAGTCTTCTCAATACAATAAATCATTTGGAAGCCATTGGAACGTATTCTATTCTCTCAATTCAAACATGACTTTCGTGCGTAGGTTACATATGATCTTTTGAAGGAAAGTACGCATTTGTTTTATATTAGAGTAGTCATCTCAATGAGTATTTTGAAGTACTAATTCATTTGAAAGTAAATCGAATAAATTCTATTTTCGCACTTCAAACACGACTTTCGTTCATAACTTGCAACTGATCATTTCATAGAAAGTATGCCGTTGCTTTATCCTAGAGTCATATCTATGAGTATTTTGAAGTCAATAATTCATTCGAAAGCAATTCGAACAAATTCTATTTTTGCACTTCAAACACAAATTTCGTGCATCAACTTGGTAATGATCTCTTTAAGGCAGGTATGCATTTCTTTTATCCTAGAGTTATGTCAATGAGTCTTTTCAAGTCACTAATTTATTTCAAAGCAATTGGAACGAATTCTATTTTCACATTTCGAAGACGAGTTCCATGCATAACTTGCTAATAATCATTTAAGGGCAAGTTTGCATTTGTTTTATCTTAGATTCATGTCAATGAGTCTTTCCAAGTCACTAATTCATCTGAAAGCAATTCGAACAAATTTAATTTTTGCACTTCAAACATTAGTTTCGTGCGTAACTTTCTAATGATTTTTTAAAGCCAAGTATGCAATTGTTTTATCTTATAATCATGTCAATGAGTCTTTTTAATACAATAAATCATTTGGAAGCTATTGGAACGTATTCTATTCTCTCAATTCAAACATGACTTTTGTGCGTAGGTTACATATGATCCTTTGAAGGCAACTACGCATTTGTTTTATCTTAGAGTAGCCATGTCAATGAGGCTTTTGAAGTACTAACTCATTTGAAAGTAAATCGAATAAATTCTATTTTCGCACTTCAAACACGACTTTCTTTCATAACTTGCAACGGATCATTTCAAAGAAAGTATGCATTTGTTTTTTCCTAGAGTCATGTCTATGAGTATTTTGAAGTCACCAATTCATTTGAAAGCAATTCGAACAAATTCTATTTTTGCACTTCAACCACAACTATCGTGCATCAACTTGGTAATGATCTCTTTAAGGCAGGTATGCATTTCTTTTATCTTAGAGTCATGTTAATGAGTCTTTTCAAGCCACTAATTTATTTCAAAGCAATTGGAACGAATTCTATTTTCACATTTCGAACACGACTTTCATGCATAACTTGCTAATAATCATTTAAGGGCAAGTTTGCATTTGTTTTATCTTAGATTCATGTCAATGAGTCTTTCCAAGTCACTAATTCATCTTAAAGCAATTCGAACAAATTCTATTTTTGCACTTCAAACATTAGTTTCGTGCATAACTTTCTAATGATCTTTTGAAGCCAAGTATGCAATTGTTTTATCTTATGATCATGGCAATGAGTCTTTTTAATACAATAAATCATTTGGAAGCTATTGGAACGTAGTCTATTCTCTGAATTCAAACATGACTTTCATGCGTAGGTTACATATGATCTTTTGAAGGGAAGTATGCATTTGTTTTATCTTAGATTAGCCATGTCAATGAGGCTTTTGAAGTACTAATTCATTTGAAAGTAAATCGAATAAATTCTACTTTCGCACCTCAAACATGACTTTCGTTCATAACTTGCAACTAATCATTTCAAAGAAAGTATGCATTTGCTTTATCCTAGAGTCATGTCTATGAGTATTTTGAAGTCACTAATTCATTTGAAAGCAATTCGAACAAATTCTATTTTTGCACTTCAACCACACCTATCGTGCATCAACTTGGTAATGATCTCTTTAAGGCAGGTATGCATTTCTTTTATCTTAGAGTCATGTTAATGTGTCTTTTCAAGCCACCAATTTATTTCAAAGCAATTGGAACGAATTCTATTTTCACATTTCGAACACGACTTTCATGCATAACTTGCTAATAATCATTTAAGGGAAAGTTTGCATTTGTTTTATCTTAGATTCATGTCAATGAGTCTTTCCAAGTCACTAATTCATCTTAAAGCAATTCGAACAAATTCTATTTTTGCACTTCAAACATTAGTTTCGTGCATAACTTTCTAATGATCTTTTGAAGCCAAGTATGCAATCGTTTTATCTTATGATCATGGCAATGAGTCTTTTTAATACAATAAATCATCTGGAAGCTATTGGAACGTATTCTATTCTCTGAATTCAAACATGACTTTCATGCGTAGGTTACATATGATCTTTTGAAGGGAAGTATGCATTTGTTTTATCTTAGAGTAGCCATGTCAATGAGGCTTTTGAAGTACTAATTCATTTGAAAGTAAATCGAATAAATTGTACTTTCGCACCTCAAACATGACTTTCGTTCATAACTTGCAACTAATCATTTCAAAGAAAGTATGCATTTGCTTTATCCTAGAGTCATGTCTATGAGTATTTTGAAGTCACTAATTCATTTTAAAGCAATTCGAACAAATTCTATTTTTGCTCTTCAACCACAACTATCGTGCATCAACTTTGTAATGATCTCTTTAAGGCAGATATGCATTTCTTTTATCTTAGAGTCATGTCAATGAGTCTTTTCAAGCCACTAATTTATTTCAAAGCAATTGGAACGAATTCTGTTTTCACATTTCGGACACGACTTCCGTGCAAAACTTGCTAATAATCATTTAAGGGAAAGTTTGCATTTGTCTTATCTTAGATTCATGTCAATGAGTCTTTCCAAGTCACTAATTCATCTGAAAGCAATTCGAACAAATTCTATTTTTGCACTACTAACATTTGTTTCATGCATAACTTTCTAATGTTCTTTTGAAGCCAAGTATGCAATCGTTTTATCTTATAATAATGTCAATGAGTCTTTTCAATACAATAAATCATTTGGAAGGCATTGGAACGTATTCTATTCTCTCAATTCAAATATGACTTTCAAGCGTAGGTTGTATATGATCTTTTGAAAGCAAGTATGCATTTTTTTCTATCTTAAAGTAGTCATGTCAATGAGTCTTTTGAAGTACTAATTCATTTGAAAGTAATTCGAATAAATTCTATTTTCGCACTTCAAACACGACTTTCGTGCATAACTTGAAACTAATCATTTCAAAGAAAGTATGCATTTGCTTTATCCTAGAGTCATGTCTATGAGTAGTTTTAAGTCACTAATTTGTTTGAAAGCAATTCGAAGAAATTCTATTTTTGCCCTTCAAGCACAACTTTCGTGCATCAACTTGGTAATGATCATTTTAAGGCAGGTATGCATTTCTTTTATATTAGAGTCATGTCAATGAGTCTTTTCAAGCCACTAATTTATTTCAAATCAATTGGAACGAATTCTATTTTCACACTCTAAACACTACTTCCATGCATAACTTGCTAATAATCATTTAAGGGCAAGTCTGCATTTGTTTTATCTGAGATTCATGTCAATGAGTCTTTCCAAGTCACTAATTCATCTCAAAGCAATTCGAGCAAATTCTATTTTTGCCGCTTCAAACATTAGTTTCGTGCATAACTTTATAATGATCTTCTGAAGGCAAGTATGCAATCGTTTATTTTATAATCATGTGAATGAGTCTTTTCAATACAAAAAATCATTTAGAAGCCATTGGAACGTATTCTATTCTCTCAATTGAAACATAACTTTCGTGCGTAGGTTGCAGATGATCTTTTGAAGGCAAGTATGGATTTGTTTTATCTTAGCGTAGTCATGTCAATGAGTCTTCTCAAGTACTAATTCTTCTGAAAGTAATTCGAATAAATTCTATTTTCGCACTTCAAACACGACTTTCCTGCATAACTTGCAACTCATCATTTCAAAGAAAGTATCCTAGAGTTTTATCCTAGAGTCATGTCTATGAGTAGTTTGAAGTCACTAATTCATTTGAAAGCAATTCGAACAAATTCTACTTTTGCACTTCAAGCACAACTTTCGTGCATCAACTTGGTAATGATCTTTTTAAGGAAGGTATGCATATCTTTTATCTTAGAGTCATGTCAATGAGTCTTTCCAAGTCACTAATTCATATAAAAGCAATTCAAACAAATTTTATTTTTGCACTTCAAACATTAGTTTCATGCATAACTTTCTAATTTTCTTTTGAAGGAAAGTATACAATAGTTTATCTTATAATCATGTTAATGAGTCTTCTCAATACAATAAATCATTTGGAAGCCATTGGAACATATTCTATTCTCTCAATTCAAACATGACTTTCATGCATAGGTTGCATATTATCTTTTGAAGGCAAGTATGCATTTTTTTTAATCTTAAAGTAGTCATGTCAATGAGTCTTTTGAAGTACTAATTCATTTGAAAGTAATTCGACTAAATTTTATTTTCGCACTTCAAACACGACTTTCGTGCATAACTTGAAACTCATCATTTCAAAGAAAGTATGCATTTGCTTTATCCTAGATTCATGTCTATGAGTAGTTTGAAGTCACTAATTCATTTGAAAGCAATTCGAACTAATTCTATTATTGCACTTCAAGCAGAACTTTCGTGCATCAGCTTGGTAATGATCTTTTTAAGGAAGGTACACATATCTTTTACCTTAGAGTCATGTCAATGACTCTTTTCAAGCCACTAATTTATTTCAAAGCAATTGGAACGAATTCTATTTTCGCATTTCGAACACGACTTCCGTGCAAAACTTGCTAATAATCATTTAAGGTCAAGTTTGCATATGTTTTATCTTAGATTCATGTCAATGAGTCTTTCCAAGTCACTAATTCATATAAAAGCAATTCGAACAAATTTTATTTTTGCACTTCAAACATTAGTTTCATGCACAACTTTCTAATTTTCTTTTGAAGGCAAGTATACAATAGTTTATCTTATAATCATGTTAATGAGTCTTCTCAATACAATAAATCATTTGGAAGCCATTGGAACGTATTCTATTCTCTCAATTCAAACATGACTTTCATGCATAGGTTGCATATTATCTTTTGAAGGCAAGTATGCATTTTTTTTTAATCTTAAAGTAGTCATGTCAATGAGTCTTTTGAAGTACTAATTCATTTGAAAGTAATTCGAATAAATTTTATTTTCGCACTTCAAACACGACTTTCGTGCATAACTTGAAACTCATCATTTCAAAGAAAGTATGCATTTGCTTTATCCTAGAGTCATGTCTATGAGTATTTTGAAGTCACTAATTCATTCGAAAGCAATTCGAACAAGTTCTATTTTTGCACTTCAAACACAACTTTCGTGCATCAACTTGGTAATGACCTTTTTATGGCAGGTATGCCCTTCTTTTACCTTTGAGTCATTTCAATGAGTCTTTTCATGCGAATAATTTATTTGAAAACAATTGGAACGAATTCTATTTTTGCATTTTCGCATTTCAAACACGACTTCCGTGCATAACTTTCTAATAATCATTTAAGGGCAAGTTTGTATTTGTTTTATCTTAGATTCATGTCAATGAGTCTTTCCAAGTCAATAATTAATCTGAAAGCAATTCGAACAAATTCTATTTTTGCACTTCAAACATTAGTTTTGTGCATAACTTTCTAATGATCTTTTGAAGGCAAGTATGCAATCACTTTTGTGCGTAGATTGCATATGATCTTTTGAAGGCAAGTATGCATTTGTTTTATCTTAGAGTAGTCATGTCAATGAGTCTTTTCAAGTACTAATTCATTTGAAAGTAAATTGAATAAATTCTATTTTTCGCACCTCAAACACGACTTTCGTGCATAACTTGCAATTCATCATTTCGAAGAAAGTATGCATTTGTTTTATCCTAGAGTCATGTCTATGATTATTTTAATGTCACTAATTCGTTTGAAAGCAATTCGAACAAATTCTATTTTTGCACTTCAAGCACAACTTTCGTGCATCAACTTGGTAATGATCTTTTTAAGGAAGGTATGCATATCTTTTATCTTAGAGTCATGTCAATGTGTCTTTTCAAGCCAGTAATTTATTTCAAAGCAATTGGAACAAATTCTATTTTCGCATTTCGAACACAACTTCCGTGCAAAACTTGCTAATAATCATTTAAGGGCAAGTTTGCATATGTTTTATCTTAGATTCATGTCAATGAGTCTTTCCAAGTCACTAATTCATCTAAAAGCAATTCGAACAAATTCTATTTTTGCACTTCAAACATTAGTTTCATGCATAACTTTCTAATGATATTTTGAAGGCAAGTATACAATAGTTTTATCTTATAATCATGTTAATGAGTCTTCTCAATACAATAAATCATTTGGAAGCCATTGGAACGTATTCTATTCTCTCAATTCAAACATGACTTTCATGCGTAGGTTGCATATTATCTTTTGAAGGCAAGTATGCATTTTTTTAATCTTAAAGTAGTCATGTCAATGAGTCTTTTCAAGTACTAAGTCATTTGAAAATAATTCGAATAAATTCTATTTTCGCACTTCAAACACGACTTTCGTGCATAACTTGAAACACATCATTTCAAAGAAAGCATGCATTTGCTTTATCCTAGAGTCATGTCTATGAGTATATTGAAGTCACTAATTAATTCGAAAGCAATTCGAACAAGTTCTATTTTTGCACTTTAAACACAACTTTCGTGCATCAACTTGGTAATGATCTTTTTATGGCAGGTATGCATATCTTTTATCTTAGAGTCATGTCAATGAGTCTTTTTAAGACACTAATTTATTTCAAAGCAATTGGAACGAATTCTATTTTCGCATTTCGAACACGACTTCCATGCATAACTTGCTAATAATCATTTAAGGGAAAGTTTGTATTTGATTTATCTTAGATTCATGTCAATGAGTCTTTCCAAGTCACTAATTAATCTGAAAGCAATTCGAACAAATTATATTTTTGCACTTCAAACATTAGTTTTGTGCATAACTTTCTAATGATCTTTTGAAGGCAAATATGCAATCGTTTTATTTTATAATCATGTCAATGAGTCTTTTCAATACAATAAATCATTTGGAAGCCACTGGAACGTATTCAATTCTCTCAATTCAGACATGACTTTCATGTGTAGGTTGTAGATGATCTTTTGAGGCATGTATGGATTTGTGTTATCTTAGAGTAGTCATGTCAATGAGTCTTTTCAAGTACTAATTCTTTTGAAAGTAATTCGAATAAATTCTATTTTCGCACTTCAAACACGACTTTCTTGCATAACTTGCAATTCATCATTTCGAAGAAAGTATGCATTTGTTTTATCCTAGAGCCATGTCTATGAGTATTTTGAAGTCACTAATTCGTTTGAAAGCAATTCGAACAAATTCTATTTTTGCACTTCAAGCACAACTTTCGTGCATCAACTTGGTAATGATCTTTTTATGGCAGGTATGCACTTCTTTTACCTTTGAGTCATTTCAATGAGTCTTTTCATGCGACTAATTTGTTTGAAAACAATTGGAACGAATTCTATTTTTGCATTTCAAACACGACTTCCGTGCATAACTTGCTAATAATCATTTAAGGGCAAGTTTGTATTTGTTTTATCTTAGATTCATGTCAATGAGTCTTTCCAAGTCACTAATTAATCTGAAAGCAATTCGAACAAATTATATTTTTGCACTTCAAACATTAGTTTTGTGCATAACTTTCTAATGATCTTTTAAAGGCAAGTATCCAATCGTTTTTTTTATAATCATGTCAATGAGTCTTTTCAATACGCTAAATCATTTAGATACCATTGGAATGTATTCTATTCTCTCAACTCAAACATGACTTTTGTCCATAGATTGCATATGATCTTTTGAAGGCAAGTATGCATTTGTTTTATCTTAGAGTAGTCATGTCAATGAGTCTTTTCAAGTACTAATTCATTTGAAAGTAAATCGAATAAATTCTATTTTTCGCACCTCAAACACGACTTTCGTGCATAACTTGCAATTCATCATTTCGAGGAAAGTATGCATTTGTTTTATCCTAGAGTCATGTCTATGAGTATTTTGAAGTCACTAATTCGTTCGAAAGCAATTCGAACAAATTCTATTTTTGCACTTCAAGCACAACTTTCGTGCATCAACTTGGTAATGATCTTTTTAAGGAAGGTATGCATATCTTTTATCTTAGAGTCATGTCAATGTGTCTTTTCAAGCCACTAATTTATTTCAAAGCAATTGGAACGAATTCTATTTTCGCATTTCGAACACGACTTCCGTGCATAACTTGCTAATAATCATTTAAGGGCAAGTTTGTATTTGATTTATCTTAGATTCATGCCAATGAGTCTTTCCAAGTCACTAATTAATCTGAAAGCAATTCGAACAAATTCTATTTTTGCACTTCAAACATTAGTTTTGTGCATAACTTTCTAATGATCTTTTGAAGGCAAGTATGCAATCACTTTTGTGCGTAGATTGCATATGATCTTTTGAAGGCAAGTATGCATTTGTTTTATCTTAGAGTAGTCATGTCAATGAGTCTTTTCAAGTACTAATTCATTTGAAAGTAAATTGAATAAATTCTATTTTTCGCACCTCAAACACGACTTTCGTGCATAACTTGCAATTCATCATTTCGAAGAAAGTATGCATTTGTTTTATCCTAGAGTCATGTGTATGATTATTTTAAAGTCACTAATTCGTTTGAAAGCAATTCGAACAAATTCTATTTTTGCACTTCAAGCACAACTTTCGTGCATCAACTTGGTAATGATCTTTTTAAGGAAGGTATGCATATCTTTTATCTTAGAGTCATGTCAATGTGTCTTTTCAAGCCAGTAATTTATTTCAAAGCAATTGGAACAAATTCTATTTTCGCATTTCGAACACAACTTCCGTGCAAAACTTGCTAATAATCATTTAAGGGCAAGTTTGCATATGTTTTATCTTAGATTCATGTCAATGAGTCTTTCCAAGTCACTAATTCATCTAAAAGCAATTCGAACAAATTCTATTTTTGCACTTCAAACATTAGTTTCATGCATCACTTTCTAATGATATTTTGAAGGCAAGTATACAATAGTTTTATCTTATAATCATGTTAATGAGTCTTCTCAATACAATAAATCATTTGGAAGCCATTGGAACGTATTCTATTCTCTCAATTCAAACATGACTTTCATGCGTAGGTTGCATATTATCTTTTCAAGGCAAGTATGCATTTTTTTAATCTTAAAGTAGTCATGTCAATGAGTCTTTTCAAGTACCAAGTCATTTGAAAATAATTCGAATAAATTCTATTTTCGCACTTCAAACACGACTTTCGTGCATAACTTGAAACACATCATTTCAAAGAAAGCATGCATTTGCTTTATCCTAGAGTCATGTCTATGAGTATATTGAAGTCACTAATTAATTCGAAAGCAATTCGAACAAGTTCTATTTTTGCACTTTAAACATAACTTTCGTGCATCAACTTGGTAATGATCTTTTTATGGCAGGTATGCATATCTTTTATCTTAGAGTCATGTCAATGAGTCTTTTTAAGACACTAATTTATTTCAAAGCAATTGGAACGAATTCTATTTTCGCATTTCGAACACGACTTCCGTGCATAACTTGCTAATAATCATTTAAGGGCAAGTTTGTATTTGATTTATCTTAGATTCATGTCAATGAGTCTTTCCAAGTCACTAATTAATCTGAAAGCAATTCGAACAAATTCTATTTTTGCACTTCAAACATTAGTTTTGTGCATAACTTTCTAATGATCTTTTGAAGGCAAATATGCAATCGTTTTATTTTATAATCATGTCAATGAGTCTTTTCAATACAATAAATCATTTGGAAGCCACTGGAACGTATTCAATTCTCTCAATTCAGACATGACTTTCATGTGTAGGTTGTAGATGATCTTTTGAGGCATGTATGGATTTGTGTTATCTTAGAGTAGTCATGTCAATGAGTCTTTTCAAGTACTAATTCTTTTGAAAGTAATTCGAATAAATTCTATTTTCGCACTTCAAACACGACTTTCTTGCATAACTTGCAATTCATCATTTCGAAGAAAGTATGCATTTGTTTTATCCTAGAGCCATGTCTATGAGTATTTTGAAGTCACTAATTCGTTTGAAAGCAATTCGAACAAATTCTATTTTTGCACTTCAAGCACAACTTTCGTGCATCAACTTGGTAATGATCTTTTTATGGCAGGTATGCACTTCTTTTACCTTTGAGTCATTTCAATGAGTCTTTTCATGCGACTAATTTGTTTGAAAACAATTGGAACGAATTCTATTTTTGCATTTCAAACACGACTTCCGTGCATAACTTGCTAATAATCATTTAAGGGCAAGTTTGTATTTGTTTTATCTTAGATTCATGTCAATGAGTCTTTCCAAGTCACTAATTAATCTGAAAGCAATTCGAACAAATTATATTTTTGCACTTCAAACATTAGTTTTGTGCATAACTTTCTAATGATCTTTTAAAGGCAAGTATGCAATCGTTTTTTTTATAATCATGTCAATGAGTCTTTTCAATACGCTAAATCATTTAGATACCATTGGAATGTATTCTATTCTCTCAACTCAAACATGACTTTTGTCCATAGATTGCATATGATCTTTTGAAGGCAAGTATGCATTTGTTTTATCTTAGAGTAGTCATGTCAATGAGTCTTTTCAAGTACTAATTCATCTGAAAGTAAATCGAATAAATTCTATTTTTCGCACCTCAAACACGACTTTCGTGCATAACTTGCAATTCATCATTTCGAGGAAAGTATGCATTTGTTTTATCCTAGAGTCATGTCTATGAGTATTTTGAAGTCACTAATTCGTTCGAAAGCAATTCGAACAAATTCTACTTTTGCACTTCAAGCACAACTTTCGTGCATCAACTTGGTAATGATCTTTTTAAGGAAGGTATGCATATCTTTTATCTTAGAGTCATGTCAATGTGTCTTTTCAAGCCACTAATTTATTTCAAAGCAATTGGAACGAATTCTATTTTCGCATTTCGAACACGACTTCCGTGCATAACTTGCTAATAATCATTTAAGGGCAAGTTTGTATTTGATTTATCTTAGATTCATGCCAATGAGTCTTTCCAAGTCACTAATTAATCTGAAAGCAATTCGAACAAATTCTATTTTTGCACTTCAAACATTAGTTTTGTGCATAACTTTCTAATGATCTTTTGAAGGCAAGTATGCAATCACTTTTGTGCGTAGATTGCATATGATCTTTTGAAGGCAAGTATGCATTTGTTTTATCTTAGAGTAGTCATGTCAATGAGTCTTTTCAAGTACTAATTCATTTGAAAGTAAATTGAATAAATTCTATTTTTCGCACCTCAAACACGACTTTCGTGCATAACTTGCAATTCATCATTTCGAAGAAAGTATGCATTTGTTTTATCCTAGAGTCATGTCTATGATTATTTTAATGTCACTAATTCGTTTGAAAGCAATTCGAACAAATTCTATTTTTGCACTTCAAGCACAACTTTCGTGCATCAACTTGGTAATGATCTTTTTAAGGAAGGTATGCATATCTTTTATCTTAGAGTCATGTCAATGTGTCTTTTCAAGCCAGTAATTTATTTCAAAGCAATTGGAACAAATTCTATTTTCGCATTTCGAACACAACTTCCGTGCAAAACTTGCTAATAATCATTTAAGGGCAAGTTTGCATATGTTTTATCTTAGATTCATGTCAATGAGTCTTTCCAAGTCACTAATTCATCTAAAAGCAATTCGAACAAATTCTATTTTTGCACTTCAAACATTAGTTTCATGCATAACTTTCTAATGATATTTTGAAGGCAAGTATACAATAGTTTTATCTTATAATCATGTTAATGAGTCTTCTCAATACAATAAATCATTTGGAAGCCATTGGAACGTATTCTATTCTCTCAATTCAAACATGACTTTCATGCGTAGGTTGCATATTATCTTTTGAAGGCAAGTATGCATTTTTTTAATCTTAAAGTAGTCATGTCAATGAGTCTTTTCAAGTACTAAGTCATTTGAAAATAATTCGAATAAATTCTATTTTCGCACTTCAAACACGACTTTCGTGCATAACTTGAAACACATCATTTCAAAGAAAGCATGCATTTGCTTTATCCTAGAGTCATGTCTATGAGTATATTGAAGTCACTAATTAATTCGAAAGCAATTCGAACAAGTTCTATTTTTGCACTTTAAACACAACTTTCGTGCATCAACTTGGTAATGATCTTTTTATGGCAGGTATGCATATCTTTTATCTTAGAGTCATGTCAATGAGTCTTTTTAAGACACTAATTTATTTCAAAGCAATTGGAACGAATTCTATTTTCGCATTTCGAACACGACTTCCATGCATAACTTGCTAATAATCATTTAAGGGAAAGTTTGTATTTGATTTATCTTAGATTCATGTCAATGAGTCTTTCCAAGTCACTAATTAATCTGAAAGCAATTCGAACAAATTATATTTTTGCACTTCAAACATTAGTTTTGTGCATAACTTTCTAATGATCTTTTGAAGGCAAATATGCAATCGTTTTATTTTATAATCATGTCAATGAGTCTTTTCAATACAATAAATCATTTGGAAGCCACTGGAACGTATTCAATTCTCTCAATTCAGACATGACTTTCATGTGTAGGTTGTAGATGATCTTTTGAGGCATGTATGGATTTGTGTTATCTTAGAGTAGTCATGTCAATGAGTCTTTTCAAGTACTAATTCTTTTGAAAGTAATTCGAATAAATTCTATTTTCGCACTTCAAACACGACTTTCTTGCATAACTTGCAATTCATCATTTCGAAGAAAGTATGCATTTGTTTTATCCTAGAGCCATGTCTATGAGTATTTTGAAGTCACTAATTCGTTTGAAAGCAATTCGAACAAATTCTATTTTTGCACTTCAAGCACAACTTTCGTGCATCAACTTGGTAATGATCTTTTTATGGCAGGTATGCACTTCTTTTACCTTTGAGTCATTTCAATGAGTCTTTTCATGCGACTAATTTGTTTGAAAACAATTGGAACGAATTCTATTTTTGCATTTCAAACACGACTTCCGTGCATAACTTGCTAATAATCATTTAAGGGCAAGTTTGTATTTGTTTTATCTTAGATTCATGTCAATGAGTCTTTCCAAGTCACTAATTAATCTGAAAGCAATTCGAACAAATTATATTTTTGCACTTCAAACATTAGTTTTGTGCATAACTTTCTAATGATCTTTTAAAGGCAAGTATCCAATCGTTTTTTTTATAATCATGTCAATGAGTCTTTTCAATACGCTAAATCATTTAGATACCATTGGAATGTATTCTATTCTCTCAACTCAAACATGACTTTTGTCCATAGATTGCATATGATCTTTTGAAGGCAAGTATGCATTTGTTTTATCTTAGAGTAGTCATGTCAATGAGTCTTTTCAAGTACTAATTCATTTGAAAGTAAATCGAATAAATTCTATTTTTCGCACCTCAAACACGACTTTCGTGCATAACTTGCAATTCATCATTTCGAGGAAAGTATGCATTTGTTTTATCCTAGAGTCATGTCTATGAGTATTTTGAAGTCACTAATTCGTTCGAAAGCAATTCGAACAAATTCTATTTTTGCACTTCAAGCACAACTTTCGTGCATCAACTTGGTAATGATCTTTTTAAGGAAGGTATGCATATCTTTTATCTTAGAGTCATGTCAATGTGTCTTTTCAAGCCACTAATTTATTTCAAAGCAATTGGAACGAATTCTATTTTCGCATTTCGAACACGACTTCCGTGCATAACTTGCTAATAATCATTTAAGGGCAAGTTTGTATTTGATTTATCTTAGATTCATGCCAATGAGTCTTTCCAAGTCACTAATTAATCTGAAAGCAATTCGAACAAATTCTATTTTTGCACTTCAAACATTAGTTTTGTGCATAACTTTCTAATGATCTTTTGAAGGCAAGTATGCAATCACTTTTGTGCGTAGATTGCATATGATCTTTTGAAGGCAAGTATGCATTTGTTTTATCTTAGAGTAGTCATGTCAATGAGTCTTTTCAAGTACTAATTCATTTGAAAGTAAATTGAATAAATTCTATTTTTCGCACCTCAAACACGACTTTCGTGCATAACTTGCAATTCATCATTTCGAAGAAAGTATGCATTTGTTTTATCCTAGAGTCATGTGTATGATTATTTTAAAGTCACTAATTCGTTTGAAAGCAATTCGAACAAATTCTATTTTTGCACTTCAAGCACAACTTTCGTGCATCAACTTGGTAATGATCTTTTTAAGGAAGGTATGCATATCTTTTATCTTAGAGTCATGTCAATGTGTCTTTTCAAGCCAGTAATTTATTTCAAAGCAATTGGAACAAATTCTATTTTCGCATTTCGAACACAACTTCCGTGCAAAACTTGCTAATAATCATTTAAGGGCAAGTTTGCATATGTTTTATCTTAGATTCATGTCAATGAGTCTTTCCAAGTCACTAATTCATCTAAAAGCAATTCGAACAAATTCTATTTTTGCACTTCAAACATTAGTTTCATGCATCACTTTCTAATGATATTTTGAAGGCAAGTATACAATAGTTTTATCTTATAATCATGTTAATGAGTCTTCTCAATACAATAAATCATTTGGAAGCCATTGGAACGTATTCTATTCTCTCAATTCAAACATGACTTTCATGCGTAGGTTGCATATTATCTTTTCAAGGCAAGTATGCATTTTTTTAATCTTAAAGTAGTCATGTCAATGAGTCTTTTCAAGTACCAAGTCATTTGAAAATAATTCGAATAAATTCTATTTTCGCACTTCAAACACGACTTTCGTGCATAACTTGAAACACATCATTTCAAAGAAAGCATGCATTTGCTTTATCCTAGAGTCATGTCTATGAGTATATTGAAGTCACTAATTAATTCGAAAGCAATTCGAACAAGTTCTATTTTTGCACTTTAAACATAACTTTCGTGCATCAACTTGGTAATGATCTTTTTATGGCAGGTATGCATATCTTTTATCTTAGAGTCATGTCAATGAGTCTTTTTAAGACACTAATTTATTTCAAAGCAATTGGAACGAATTCTATTTTCGCATTTCGAACACGACTTCCGTGCATAACTTGCTAATAATCATTTAAGGGCAAGTTTGTATTTGATTTATCTTAGATTCATGTCAATGAGTCTTTCCAAGTCACTAATTAATCTGAAAGCAATTCGAACAAATTCTATTTTTGCACTTCAAACATTAGTTTTGTGCATAACTTTCTAATGATCTTTTGAAGGCAAATATGCAATCGTTTTATTTTATAATCATGTCAATGAGTCTTTTCAATACAATAAATCATTTGGAAGCCACTGGAACGTATTCAATTCTCTCAATTCAGACATGACTTTCATGTGTAGGTTGTAGATGATCTTTTGAGGCATGTATGGATTTGTGTTATCTTAGAGTAGTCATGTCAATGAGTCTTTTCAAGTACTAATTCTTTTGAAAGTAATTCGAATAAATTCTATTTTCGCACTTCAAACACGACTTTCTTGCATAACTTGCAATTCATCATTTCGAAGAAAGTATGCATTTGTTTTATCCTAGAGCCATGTCTATGAGTATTTTGAAGTCACTAATTCGTTTGAAAGCAATTCGAACAAATTCTATTTTTGCACTTCAAGCACAACTTTCGTGCATCAACTTGGTAATGATCTTTTTATGGCAGGTATGCACTTCTTTTACCTTTGAGTCATTTCAATGAGTCTTTTCATGCGACTAATTTGTTTGAAAACAATTGGAACGAATTCTATTTTTGCATTTCAAACACGACTTCCGTGCATAACTTGCTAATAATCATTTAAGGGCAAGTTTGTATTTGTTTTATCTTAGATTCATGTCAATGAGTCTTTCCAAGTCACTAATTAATCTGAAAGCAATTCGAACAAATTATATTTTTGCACTTCAAACATTAGTTTTGTGCATAACTTTCTAATGATCTTTTAAAGGCAAGTATGCAATCGTTTTTTTTATAATCATGTCAATGAGTCTTTTCAATACGCTAAATCATTTAGATACCATTGGAATGTATTCTATTCTCTCAACTCAAACATGACTTTTGTCCATAGATTGCATATGATCTTTTGAAGGCAAGTATGCATTTGTTTTATCTTAGAGTAGTCATGTCAATGAGTCTTTTCAAGTACTAATTCATCTGAAAGTAAATCGAATAAATTCTATTTTTCGCACCTCAAACACGACTTTCGTGCATAACTTGCAATTCATCATTTCGAGGAAAGTATGCATTTGTTTTATCCTAGAGTCATGTCTATGAGTATTTTGAAGTCACTAATTCGTTCGAAAGCAATTCGAACAAATTCTACTTTTGCACTTCAAGCACAACTTTCGTGCATCAACTTGGTAATGATCTTTTTAAGGAAGGTATGCATATCTTTTATCTTAGAGTCATGTCAATGTGTCTTTTCAAGCCACTAATTTATTTCAAAGCAATTGGAACGAATTCTATTTTCGCATTTCGAACACGACTTCCGTGCATAACTTGCTAATAATCATTTAAGGGCAAGTTTGTATTTGATTTATCTTAGATTCATGCGAATGAGTCTTTCCAAGTCACTAATTAATCTGAAAGCAATTCGAACAAATTCTATTTTTGCACTTCAAACATTAGTTTTGTGCATAACTTTCTAATGATCTTTTGAAGGCAAGTATGCAATCACTTTTGTGCGTAGATTGCATATGATCTTTTGAAGGCAAGTATGCATTTGTTTTATCTTAGAGTAGTCATGTCAATGAGTCTTTTCAAGTACTAATTCATTTGAAAGTAAATTGAATAAATTCTATTTTTCGCACCTCAAACACGACTTTCGTGCATAACTTGCAATTCATCATTTCGAAGAAAGTATGCATTTGTTTTATCCTAGAGTCATGTCTATGATTATTTTAAAGTCACTAATTCGTTTGAAAGCAATTCGAACAAATTCTATTTTTGCACTTCAAGCACAACTTTCGTGCATCAACTTGGTAATGATCTTTTTAAGGAAGGTATGCATATCTTTTATCTTAGAGTCATGTCAATGTGTCTTTTCAAGCCAGTAATTTATTTCAAAGCAATTGGAACAAATTCTATTTTCGCATTTCGAACACAACTTCCGTGCAAAACTTGCTAATAATCATTTAAGGGCAAGTTTGCATATGTTTTATCTTAGATTCATGTCAATGAGTCTTTCCAAGTCACTAATTCATCTAAAAGCAATTCGAACAAATTCTATTTTTGCACTTCAAACATTAGTTTCATGCATCACTTTCTAATGATATTTTGAAGGCAAGTATACAATAGTTTTATCTTATAATCATGTTAATGAGTCTTCTCAATACAATAAATCATTTGGAAGCCATTGGAACGTATTCTATTCTCTCAATTCAAACATGACTTTCATGCGTAGGTTGCATATTATCTTTTCAAGGCAAGTATGCATTTTTTTAATCTTAAAGTAGTCATGTCAATGAGTCTTTTCAAGTACCAAGTCATTTGAAAATAATTCGAATAAATTCTATTTTCGCACTTCAAACACGACTTTCGTGCATAACTTGAAACACATCATTTCAAAGAAAGCATGCATTTGCTTTATCCTAGAGTCATGTCTATGAGTATATTGAAGTCACTAATTAATTCGAAAGCAATTCGAACAAGTTCTATTTTTGCACTTTAAACACAACTTTCGTGCATCAACTTGGTAATGATCTTTTTATGGCAGGTATGCATATCTTTTATCTTAGAGTCATGTCAATGAGTCTTTTTAAGACACTAATTTATTTCAAAGCAATTGGAACGAATTCTATTTTCGCATTTCGAACACGACTTCCGTGCATAACTTGCTAATAATCATTTAAGGGCAAGTTTGCATATGTTTTATCTTAGATTCATGTCAATGAGTCTTTCCAAGTCACTAATTCATCTAAAAGCAATTCGAACAAATTCTATTTTTGCACTTCAAACATTAGTTTCATGCATCACTTTCTAATGATATTTTGAAGGCAAGTATACAATAGTTTTATCTTATAATCATGTTAATGAGTCTTCTCAATACAATAAATCATTTGGAAGCCATTGGAACGTATTCTATTCTCTCAATTCAAACATGACTTTCAGGCGTAGGTTGCATATTATCTTTTCAAGGCAAGTATGCATTTTTTTAATCTTAAAGTAGTCATGTCAATGAGTCTTTTCAAGTACTAAGTCATTTGAAAATAATTCGAATAAATTCTATTTTCGCACTTCAAACACGACTTTCGTGCATAACTTGAAACACATCATTTCAAAGAAAGCATGCATTTGCTTTATCCTAGAGTCATGTCTATGAGTATATTGAAGTCACTAATTAATTCGAAAGCAATTCGAACAAGTTCTATTTTTGCACTTTAAACATAACTTTCGTGCATCAACTTGGTAATGATCTTTTTATGGCAGGTATGCATATCTTTTATCTTAGAGTCATGTCAATGAGTCTTTTTAAGACACTAATTTATTTCAAAGCAATTGGAACGAATTCTATTTTCGCATTTCGAACACGACTTCCGTGCATAACTTGCTAATAATCATTTAAGGGCAAGTTTGTATTTGATTTATCTTAGATTCATGTCAATGAGTCTTTCCAAGTCACTAATTAATCTGAAAGCAATTCGAACAAATTCTATTTTTGCACTTCAAACATTAGTTTTGTGCATAACTTTCTAATGATCTTTTGAAGGCAAATATGCAATCGTTTTATTTTATAATCATGTCAATGAGTCTTTTCAATACAATAAATCATTTGGAAGCCACTGGAACGTATTCAATTCTCTCAATTCAGACATGACTTTCATGTGTAGGTTGTAGATGATCTTTTGAGGCATGTATGGATTTGTGTTATCTTAGAGTAGTCATGTCAATGAGTCTTTTCAAGTACTAATTCTTTTGAAAGTAATTCGAATAAATTCTATTTTCGCACTTCAAACACGACTTTCTTGCATAACTTGCAATTCATCATTTCGAAGAAAGTATGCATTTGTTTTATCCTAGAGCCATGTCTATGAGTATTTTGAAGTCACTAATTCGTTTGAAAGCAATTCGAACAAATTCTATTTTTGCACTTCAAGCACAACTTTCGTGCATCAACTTGGTAATGATCTTTTTATGCCAGGTATGCACTTCTTTTACCTTTGAGTCATTTCAATGAGTCTTTTCATGCGACTAATTTGTTTGAAAACAATTGGAACGAATTCTATTTTTGCATTTCAAACACGACTTCCGTGCATAACTTGCTAATAATCATTTAAGGGCAAGTTTGTATTTGTTTTATCTTAGATTCATGTCAATGAGTCTTTCCAAGTCACTAATTAATCTGAAAGCAATTCGAACAAATTATATTTTTGCACTTCAAACATTAGTTTTGTGCATAACTTTCTAATGATCTTAAAGGCAAGTATGCAATCGTTTTTTTTATAATCATGTCAGTGAGTCTTTTCAATACGCTAAATCATTTAGATACCATTGGAATGTATTCTATTCTCTCAACTCAAACATGACTTTTGTCCATAGATTGCATATGATCTTTTGAAGGCAAGTATGCATTTGTTTTATCTTAGAGTAGTCATGTCAATGAGTCTTTTCAAGTACTAATTCATTTGAAAGTAAATCGAATAAATTCTATTTTTCGCACCTCAAACACGACTTTCGTGCATAACTTGCAATTCATCATTTCGAGGAAAGTATGCATTTGTTTTATCCTAGAGTCATGTCTATGAGTATTTTGAAGTCACTAATTCGTTCGAAAGCAATTCGAACAAATTCTATTTTTGCACTTCAAGCACAACTTTCGTGCATCAACTTGGTAATGATCTTTTTAAGGAAGGTATGCATATCTTTTATCTTAGAGTCATGTCAATGTGTCTTTTCAAGCCACTAATTTATTTCAAAGCAATTGGAACGAATTCTATTTTCGCATTTCGAACACGACTTCCGTGCATAACTTGCTAATAATCATTTAAGGGCAAGTTTGTATTTGATTTATCTTAGATTCATGTCAATGAGTCTTTCCAAGTCACTAATTAATCTGAAAGCAATTCGAACAAATTCTATTTTTGCACTTCAAACATTAGTTTTGTGCATAACTTTCTAATGATCTTTTGAAGGCAAGTATGCAATCACTTTTGTGCGTAGATTGCATATGATCTTTTGAAGGCAAGTATGCATTTGTTTTATCTTAGAGTAGTCATGTCAATGAGTCTTTTCAAGTACTAATTCATTTGAAAGTAAATTGAATAAATTCTATTTTTCGCACCTCAAACACGACTTTCGTGCATAACTTGCAATTCATCATTTCGAAGAAAGTATGCATTTGTTTTATCCTAGAGTCATGTCTATGATTATTTTAAAGTCACTAATTCGTTTGAAAGCAATTCGAACAAATTCTATTTTTGCACTTCAAGCACAACTTTCGTGCATCAACTTGGTAATGATCTTTTTAAGGAAGGTATGCATATCTTTTATCTTAGAGTCATGTCAATGTGTCTTTTCAAGCCAGTAATTTATTTCAAAGCAATTGGAACAAATTCTATTTTCGCATTTCGAACACAACTTCCGTGCAAAACTTGCTAATAATCATTTAAGGGCAAGTTTGCATATGTTTTATCTTAGATTCATGTCAATGAGTCTTTCCAAGTCACTAATTCATCTAAAAGCAATTCGAACAAATTCTATTTTTGCACTTCAAACATTAGTTTCATGCATAACTTTCTAATGATATTTTGAAGGCAAGTATACAATAGTTTTATCTTATAATCATGTTAATGAGTCTTCTCAATACAATAAATCATTTGGAAGCCATTGGAACGTATTCTATTCTCTCAATTCAAACATGACTTTCAGGCGTAGGTTGCATATTATCTTTTGAAGGCAAGTATGCATTTTTTTAATCTTAAAGTAGTCATGTCAATGAGTCTTTTCAAGTACTAAGTCATTTGAAAATAATTCGAATAAATTCTATTTTCGCACTTCAAACACGACTTTCGTGCATAACTTGAAACACATCATTTCAAAGAAAGCATGCATTTGCTTTATCCTAGAGTCATGTCTATGAGTATATTGAAGTCACTAATTAATTCGAAAGCAATTCGAACAAGTTCTATTTTTGCACTTTAAACATAACTTTCGTGCATCAACTTGGTAATGATCTTTTTATGGCAGGTATGCATATCTTTTATCTTAGAGTCATGTCAATGAGTCTTTTTAAGACACTAATTTATTTCAAAGCAATTGGAACGAATTCTATTTTCGCATTCCGAACACGACTTCCGTGCATAACTTGCTAATAATCATTTAAGGGCAAGTTTGTATTTGATTTATCTTAGATTCATGTCAATGAGTCTTTCCAAGTCACTAATTAATCTGAAAGCAATTCGAACAAATTCTATTTTTGCACTTCAAACATTAGTTTTGTGCATAACTTTCTAATGATCTTTTGAAGGCAAATATGCAATCGTTTTATTTTATAATCATGTCAATGAGTCTTTTCAATACAATAAATCATTTGGAAGCCACTGGAACGTATTCAATTCTCTCAATTCAGACATGACTTTCATGTGTAGGTTGTAGATGATCTTTTGAGGCATGTATGGATTTGTGTTATCTTAGAGTAGTCATGTCAATGAGTCTTTTCAAGTACTAATTCTTTTGAAAGTAATTCGAATAAATTCTATTTTCGCACTTCAAACACGACTTTCTTGCATAACTTGCAATTCATCATTTCGAAGAAAGTATGCATTTGTTTTATCCTAGAGCCATGTCTATGAGTATTTTGAAGTCACTAATTCGTTTGAAAGCAATTCGAACAAATTCTATTTTTGCACTTCAAGCACAACTTTCGTGCATCAACTTGGTAATGATCTTTTTATGGCAGGTATGCACTTCTTTTACCTTTGAGTCATTTCAATGAGTCTTTTCATGCGACTAATTTGTTTGAAAACAATTGGAACAAATTCTATTTTTGCATTTCAAACACGACTTCCGTGCATAACTTGCTAATAATCATTTAAGGGCAAGTTTGTATTTGTTTTATCTTAGATTCATGTCAATGAGTCTTTCCAAGTCACTAATTAATCTGAAAGCAATTCGAACAAATTATATTTTTGCACTTCAAACATTAGTTTTGTGCATAACTTTCTAATGATCTTTTAAAGGCAAGTATGCAATCGTTTTTTTTATAATCATGTCAATGAGTCTTTTCAATACGCTAAATCATTTAGATACCATTGGAATGTATTCTATTCTCTCAACTCAAACATGACTTTTGTCCATAGATTGCATATGATCTTTTGAAGGCAAGTATGCATTTGTTTTATCTTAGAGTAGTCATGTCAATGAGTCTTTTCAAGTACTAATTCATTTGAAAGTAAATCGAATAAATTCTATTTTTCGCACCTCAAACACGACTTTCGTGCATAACTTGCAATTCATCATTTCGAGGAAAGTATGCATTTGTTTTATCCTAGAGTCATGTCTATGAGTATTTTGAAGTCACTAATTCGTTCGAAAGCAATTCGAACAAATTCTATTTTTGCACTTCAAGCACAACTTTCGTGCATCAACTTGGTAATGATCTTTTTAAGGAAGGTATGCATATCTTTTATCTTAGAGTCATGTCAATGTGTCTTTTCAAGCCACTAATTTATTTCAAAGCAATTGGAACGAATTCTATTTTCGCATTTCGAACACGACTTCCGTGCATAACTTGCTAATAATCATTTAAGGGCAAGTTTGTATTTGATTTATCTTAGATTCATGTCAATGAGTCTTTCCAAGTCACTAATTAATCTGAAAGCAATTCGAACAAATTCTATTTTTGCACTTCAAACATTAGTTTTGTGCATAACTTTCTAATGATCTTTTGAAGGCAAGTATGCAATCACTTTTGTGCGTAGATTGCATATGATCTTTTGAAGGCAAGTATGCATTTGTTTTATCTTAGAGTAGTCATGTCAATGAGTCTTTTCAAGTACTAATTCATTTGAAAGTAAATTGAATAAATTCTATTTTTCGCACCTCAAACACGACTTTCGTGCATAACTTGCAATTCATCATTTCGAAGAAAGTATGCATTTGTTTTATCCTAGAGTCATGTCTATGATTATTTTAAAGTCACTAATTCGTTTGAAAGCAATTCGAACAAATTCTATTTTTGCACTTCAAGCACAACTTTCGTGCATCAACTTGGTAATGATCTTTTTAAGGAAGGTATGCATATCTTTTATCTTAGAGTCATGTCAATGTGTCTTTTCAAGCCAGTAATTTATTTCAAAGCAATTGGAACAAATTCTATTTTCGCATTTCGAACACAACTTCCGTGCAAAACTTGCTAATAATCATTTAAGGGCAAGTTTGCATATGTTTTATCTTAGATTCATGTCAATGAGTCTTTCCAAGTCACTAATTCATCTAAAAGCAATTCGAACAAATTCTATTTTTGCACTTCAAACATTAGTTTCATGCATAACTTTCTAATGATATTTTGAAGGCAAGTATACAATAGTTTTATCTTATAATCATGTTAATGAGTCTTCTCAATACAATAAATCATTTGGAAGCCATTGGAACGTATTCTATTCTCTCAATTCAAACATGACTTTCAGGCGTAGGTTGCATATTATCTTTTGAAGGCAAGTATGCATTTTTTTAATCTTAAAGTAGTCATGTCAATGAGTCTTTTCAAGTACTAAGTCATTTGAAAATAATTCGAATAAATTCTATTTTCGCACTTCAAACACGACTTTCGTGCATAACTTGAAACACATCATTTCAAAGAAAGCATGCATTTGCTTTATCCTAGAGTCATGTCTATGAGTATATTGAAGTCACTAATTAATTCGAAAGCAATTCGAACAAGTTCTATTTTTGCACTTTAAACATAACTTTCGTGCATCAACTTGGTAATGATCTTTTTATGGCAGGTATGCATATCTTTTATCTTAGAGTCATGTCAATGAGTCTTTTTAAGACACTAATTTATTTCAAAGCAATTGGAACGAATTCTATTTTCGCATTTCGAACACGACTTCCGTGCATAACTTGCTAATAATCATTTAAGGGCAAGTTTGTATTTGATTTATCTTAGATTCATGTCAATGAGTCTTTCCAAGTCACTAATTAATCTGAAAGCAATTCGAACAAATTCTATTTTTGCACTTCAAACATTAGTTTTGTGCATAACTTTCTAATGATCTTTTGAAGGCAAATATGCAATCGTTTTATTTTATAATCATGTCAATGAGTCTTTTCAATACAATAAATCATTTGGAAGCCACTGGAACGTATTCAATTCTCTCAATTCAGACATGACTTTCATGTGTAGGTTGTAGATGATCTTTTGAGGCATGTATGGATTTGTGTTATCTTAGAGTAGTCATGTCAATGAGTCTTTTCAAGTACTAATTCTTTTGAAAGTAATTCGAATAAATTCTATTTTCGCACTTCAAACACGACTTTCTTGCATAACTTGCAATTCATCATTTCGAAGAAAGTATGCATTTGTTTTATCCTAGAGCCATGTCTATGAGTATTTTGAAGTCACTAATTCGTTTGAAAGCAATTCGAACAAATTCTATTTTTGCACTTCAAGCACAACTTTCGTGCATCAACTTGGTAATGATCTTTTTATGGCAGGTATGCACTTCTTTTACCTTTGAGTCATTTCAATGAGTCTTTTCATGCGACTAATTTGTTTGAAAACAATTGGAACGAATTCTATTTTTGCATTTCAAACACGACTTCCGTGCATAACTTGCTAATAATCATTTAAGGGCAAGTTTGTATTTGTTTTATCTTAGATTCATGTCAATGAGTCTTTCCAAGTCACTAATTAATCTGAAAGCAATTCGAACAAATTATATTTTTGCACTTCAAACATTAGTTTTGTGCATAACTTTCTAATGATCTTTTAAAGGCAAGTATGCAATCGTTTTTTTTATAATCATGTCAATGAGTCTTTTCAATACGCTAAATCATTTAGATACCATTGGAATGTATTCTATTCTCTCAACTCAAACATGACTTTTGTCCATAGATTGCATATGATCTTTTGAAGGCAAGTATGCATTTGTTTTATCTTAGAGTAGTCATGTCAATGAGTCTTTTCAAGTACTAATTCATTTGAAAGTAAATCGAATAAATTCTATTTTTCGCACCTCAAACACGACTTTCGTGCATAACTTGCAATTCATCATTTCGAGGAAAGTATGCATTTGTTTTATCCTAGAGTCATGTCTATGAGTATTTTGAAGTCACTAATTCGTTCGAAAGCAATTCGAACAAATTCTATTTTTGCACTTCAAGCACAACTTTCGTGCATCAACTTGGTAATGATCTTTTTAAGGAAGGTATGCATATCTTTTATCTTAGAGTCATGTCAATGTGTCTTTTCAAGCCACTAATTTATTTCAAAGCAATTGGAACGAATTCTATTTTCGCATTTCGAACACGACTTCCGTGCATAACTTGCTAATAATCATTTAAGGGCAAGTTTGTATTTGATTTATCTTAGATTCATGTCAATGAGTCTTTCCAAGTCACTAATTAATCTGAAAGCAATTCGAACAAATTCTATTTTTGCACTTCAAACATTAGTTTTGTGCATAACTTTCTAATGATCTTTTGAAGGCAAGTATGCAATCACTTTTGTGCGTAGATTGCATATGATCTTTTGAAGGCAAGTATGCATTTGTTTTATCTTAGAGTAGTCATGTCAATGAGTCTTTTCAAGTACTAATTCATTTGAAAGTAAATTGAATAAATTCTATTTTTCGCACCTCAAACACGACTTTCGTGCATAACTTGCAATTCATCATTTCGAAGAAAGTATGCATTTGTTTTATCCTAGAGTCATGTCTATGATTATTTTAAAGTCACTAATTCGTTTGAAAGCAATTCGAACAAATTCTATTTTTGCACTTCAAGCACAACTTTCGTGCATCAACTTGGTAATGATCTTTTTAAGGAAGGTATGCATATCTTTTATCTTAGAGTCATGTCAATGTGTCTTTTCAAGCCAGTAATTTATTTCAAAGCAATTGGAACAAATTCTATTTTCGCATTTCGAACACAACTTCCGTGCAAAACTTGCTAATAATCATTTAAGGGCAAGTTTGCATATGTTTTATCTTAGATTCATGTCAATGAGTCTTTCCAAGTCACTAATTCATCTAAAAGCAATTCGAACAAATTCTATTTTTGCACTTCAAACATTAGTTTCATGCATAACTTTCTAATGATATTTTGAAGGCAAGTATACAATAGTTTTATCTTATAATCATGTTAATGAGTCTTCTCAATACAATAAATCATTTGGAAGCCATTGGAACGTATTCTATTCTCTCAATTCAAACATGACTTTCAGGCGTAGGTTGCATATTATCTTTTGAAGGCAAGTATGCATTTTTTTAATCTTAAAGTAGTCATGTCAATGAGTCTTTTCAAGTACTAAGTCATTTGAAAATAATTCGAATAAATTCTATTTTCGCACTTCAAACACGACTTTCGTGCATAACTTGAAACACATCATTTCAAAGAAAGCATGCATTTGCTTTATCCTAGAGTCATGTCTATGAGTATATTGAAGTCACTAATTAATTCGAAAGCAATTCGAACAAGTTCTATTTTTGCACTTTAAACATAACTTTCGTGCATCAACTTGGTAATGATCTTTTTATGGCAGGTATGCATATCTTTTATCTTAGAGTCATGTCAATGAGTCTTTTTAAGACACTAATTTATTTCAAAGCAATTGGAACGAATTCTATTTTCGCATTTCGAACACGACTTCCGTGCATAACTTGCTAATAATCATTTAAGGGCAAGTTTGTATTTGATTTATCTTAGATTCATGTCAATGAGTCTTTCCAAGTCACTAATTAATCTGAAAGCAATTCGAACAAATTCTATTTTTGCACTTCAAACATTAGTTTTGTGCATAACTTTCTAATGATCTTTTGAAGGCAAATATGCAATCGTTTTATTTTATAATCATGTCAATGAGTCTTTTCAATACAATAAATCATTTGGAAGCCACTGGAACGTATTCAATTCTCTCAATTCAGACATGACTTTCATGTGTAGGTTGTAGATGATCTTTTGAGGCATGTATGGATTTGTGTTATCTTAGAGTAGTCATGTCAATGAGTCTTTTCAAGTACTAATTCTTTTGAAAGTAATTCGAATAAATTCTATTTTCGCACTTCAAACACGACTTTCTTGCATAACTTGCAATTCATCATTTCGAAGAAAGTATGCATTTGTTTTATCCTAGAGCCATGTCTATGAGTATTTTGAAGTCACTAATTCGTTTGAAAGCAATTCGAACAAATTCTATTTTTGCACTTCAAGCACAACTTTCGTGCATCAACTTGGTAATGATCTTTTTATGGCAGGTATGCACTTCTTTTACCTTTGAGTCATTTCAATGAGTCTTTTCATGCGACTAATTTGTTTGAAAACAATTGGAACGAATTCTATTTTTGCATTTCAAACACGACTTCCGTGCATAACTTGCTAATAATCATTTAAGGGCAAGTTTGTATTTGTTTTATCTTAGATTCATGTCAATGAGTCTTTCCAAGTCACTAATTAATCTGAAAGCAATTCGAACAAATTATATTTTTGCACTTCAAACATTAGTTTTGTGCATAACTTTCTAATGATCTTTTAAAGGCAAGTATGCAATCGTTTTTTTTATAATCATGTCAATGAGTCTTTTCAATACGCTAAATCATTTAGATACCATTGGAATGTATTCTATTCTCTCAACTCAAACATGACTTTTGTCCATAGATTGCATATGATCTTTTGAAGGCAAGTATGCATTTGTTTTATCTTAGAGTAGTCATGTCAATGAGTCTTTTCAAGTACTAATTCATTTGAAAGTAAATCGAATAAATTCTATTTTTCGCACCTCAAACACGACTTTCGTGCATAACTTGCAATTCATCATTTCGAGGAAAGTATGCATTTGTTTTATCCTAGAGTCATGTCTATGAGTATTTTGAAGTCACTAATTCGTTCGAAAGCAATTCGAACAAATTCTATTTTTGCACTTCAAGCACAACTTTCGTGCATCAACTTGGTAATGATCTTTTTAAGGAAGGTATGCATATCTTTTATCTTAGAGTCATGTCAATGTGTCTTTTCAAGCCACTAATTTATTTCAAAGCAATTGGAACGAATTCTATTTTCGCATTTCGAACACGACTTCCGTGCATAACTTGCTAATAATCATTTAAGGGCAAGTTTGTATTTGATTTATCTTAGATTCATGTCAATGAGTCTTTCCAAGTCACTAATTAATCTGAAAGCAATTCGAACAAATTCTATTTTTGCACTTCAAACATTAGTTTTGTGCATAACTTTCTAATGATCTTTTGAAGGCAAGTATGCAATCACTTTTGTGCGTAGATTGCATATGATCTTTTGAAGGCAAGTATGCATTTGTTTTATCTTAGAGTAGTCATGTCAATGAGTCTTTTCAAGTACTAATTCATTTGAAAGTAAATTGAATAAATTCTATTTTTCGCACCTCAAACACGACTTTCGTGCATAACTTGCAATTCATCATTTCGAAGAAAGTATGCATTTGTTTTATCCTAGAGTCATGTCTATGATTATTTTAAAGTCACTAATTCGTTTGAAAGCAATTCGAACAAATTCTATTTTTGCACTTCAAGCACAACTTTCGTGCATCAACTTGGTAATGATCTTTTTAAGGAAGGTATGCATATCTTTTATCTTAGAGTCATGTCAATGTGTCTTTTCAAGCCAGTAATTTATTTCAAAGCAATTGGAACAAATTCTATTTTCGCATTTCGAACACAACTTCCGTGCAAAACTTGCTAATAATCATTTAAGGGCAAGTTTGCATATGTTTTATCTTAGATTCATGTCAATGAGTCTTTCCAAGTCACTAATTCATCTAAAAGCAATTCGAACAAATTCTATTTTTGCACTTCAAACATTAGTTTCATGCATAACTTTCTAATGATATTTTGAAGGCAAGTATACAATAGTTTTATCTTATAATCATGTTAATGAGTCTTCTCAATACAATAAATCATTTGGAAGCCATTGGAACGTATTCTATTCTCTCAATTCAAACATGACTTTCAGGCGTAGGTTGCATATTATCTTTTGAAGGCAAGTATGCATTTTTTTAATCTTAAAGTAGTCATGTCAATGAGTCTTTTCAAGTACTAAGTCATTTGAAAATAATTCGAATAAATTCTATTTTCGCACTTCAAACACGACTTTCGTGCATAACTTGAAACACATCATTTCAAAGAAAGCATGCATTTGCTTTATCCTAGAGTCATGTCTATGAGTATATTGAAGTCACTAATTAATTCGAAAGCAATTCGAACAAGTTCTATTTTTGCACTTTAAACATAACTTTCGTGCATCAACTTGGTAATGATCTTTTTATGGCAGGTATGCATATCTTTTATCTTAGAGTCATGTCAATGAGTCTTTTTAAGACACTAATTTATTTCAAAGCAATTGGAACGAATTCTATTTTCGCATTTCGAACACGACTTCCGTGCATAACTTGCTAATAATCATTTAAGGGCAAGTTTGTATTTGATTTATCTTAGATTCATGTCAATGAGTCTTTCCAAGTCACTAATTAATCTGAAAGCAATTCGAACAAATTCTATTTTTGCACTTCAAACATTAGTTTTGTGCATAACTTTCTAATGATCTTTTGAAGGCAAATATGCAATCGTTTTATTTTATAATCATGTCAATGAGTCTTTTCAATACAATAAATCATTTGGAAGCCACTGGAACGTATTCAATTCTCTCAATTCAGACATGACTTTCATGTGTAGGTTGTAGATGATCTTTTGAGGCATGTATGGATTTGTGTTATCTTAGAGTAGTCATGTCAATGAGTCTTTTCAAGTACTAATTCTTTTGAAAGTAATTCGAATAAATTCTATTTTCGCACTTCAAACACGACTTTCTTGCATAACTTGCAATTCATCATTTCGAAGAAAGTATGCATTTGTTTTATCCTAGAGCCATGTCTATGAGTATTTTGAAGTCACTAATTCGTTTGAAAGCAATTCGAACAAATTCTATTTTTGCACTTCAAGCACAACTTTCGTGCATCAACTTGGTAATGATCTTTTTATGGCAGGTATGCACTTCTTTTACCTTTGAGTCATTTCAATGAGTCTTTTCATGCGACTAATTTGTTTGAAAACAATTGGAACGAATTCTATTTTTGCATTTCAAACACGACTTCCGTGCATAACTTGCTAATAATCATTTAAGGGCAAGTTTGTATTTGTTTTATCTTAGATTCATGTCAATGAGTCTTTCCAAGTCACTAATTAATCTGAAAGCAATTCGAACAAATTATATTTTTGCACTTCAAACATTAGTTTTGTGCATAACTTTCTAATGATCTTTTAAAGGCAAGTATGCAATCGTTTTTTTTATAATCATGTCAATGAGTCTTTTCAATACGCTAAATCATTTAGATACCATTGGAATGTATTCTATTCTCTCAACTCAAACATGACTTTTGTCCATAGATTGCATATGATCTTTTGAAGGCAAGTATGCATTTGTTTTATCTTAGAGTAGTCATGTCAATGAGTCTTTTCAAGTACTAATTCATTTGAAAGTAAATCGAATAAATTCTATTTTTCGCACCTCAAACACGACTTTCGTGCATAACTTGCAATTCATCATTTCGAGGAAAGTATGCATTTGTTTTATCCTAGAGTCATGTCTATGAGTATTTTGAAGTCACTAATTCGTTCGAAAGCAATTCGAACAAATTCTATTTTTGCACTTCAAGCACAACTTTCGTGCATCAACTTGGTAATGATCTTTTTAAGGAAGGTATGCATATCTTTTATCTTAGAGTCATGTCAATGTGTCTTTTCAAGCCACTAATTTATTTCAAAGCAATTGGAACGAATTCTATTTTCGCATTTCGAACACGACTTCCGTGCATAACTTGCTAATAATCATTTAAGGGCAAGTTTGTATTTGATTTATCTTAGATTCATGTCAATGAGTCTTTCCAAGTCACTAATTAATCTGAAAGCAATTCGAACAAATTCTATTTTTGCACTTCAAACATTAGTTTTGTGCATAACTTTCTAATGATCTTTTGAAGGCAAGTATGCAATCACTTTTGTGCGTAGATTGCATATGATCTTTTGAAGGCAAGTATGCATTTGTTTTATCTTAGAGTAGTCATGTCAATGAGTCTTTTCAAGTACTAATTCATTTGAAAGTAAATTGAATAAATTCTATTTTTCGCACCTCAAACACGACTTTCGTGCATAACTTGCAATTCATCATTTCGAAGAAAGTATGCATTTGTTTTATCCTAGAGTCATGTCTATGATTATTTTAAAGTCACTAATTCGTTTGAAAGCAATTCGAACAAATTCTATTTTTGCACTTCAAGCACAACTTTCGTGCATCAACTTGGTAATGATCTTTTTAAGGAAGGTATGCATATCTTTTATCTTAGAGTCATGTCAATGTGTCTTTTCAAGCCAGTAATTTATTTCAAAGCAATTGGAACAAATTCTATTTTCGCATTTCGAACACAACTTCCGTGCAAAACTTGCTAATAATCATTTAAGGGCAAGTTTGCATATGTTTTATCTTAGATTCATGTCAATGAGTCTTTCCAAGTCACTAATTCATCTAAAAGCAATTCGAACAAATTCTATTTTTGCACTTCAAACATTAGTTTCATGCATAACTTTCTAATGATATTTTGAAGGCAAGTATACAATAGTTTTATCTTATAATCATGTTAATGAGTCTTCTCAATACAATAAATCATTTGGAAGCCATTGGAACGTATTCTATTCTCTCAATTCAAACATGACTTTCAGGCGTAGGTTGCATATTATCTTTTGAAGGCAAGTATGCATTTTTTTAATCTTAAAGTAGTCATGTCAATGAGTCTTTTCAAGTACTAAGTCATTTGAAAATAATTCGAATAAATTCTATTTTCGCACTTCAAACACGACTTTCGTGCATAACTTGAAACACATCATTTCAAAGAAAGCATGCATTTGCTTTATCCTAGAGTCATGTCTATGAGTATATTGAAGTCACTAATTAATTCGAAAGCAATTCGAACAAGTTCTATTTTTGCACTTTAAACATAACTTTCGTGCATCAACTTGGTAATGATCTTTTTATGGCAGGTATGCATATCTTTTATCTTAGAGTCATGTCAATGAGTCTTTTTAAGACACTAATTTATTTCAAAGCAATTGGAACGAATTCTATTTTCGCATTTCGAACACGACTTCCGTGCATAACTTGCTAATAATCATTTAAGGGCAAGTTTGTATTTGATTTATCTTAGATTCATGTCAATGAGTCTTTCCAAGTCACTAATTAATCTGAAAGCAATTCGAACAAATTCTATTTTTGCACTTCAAACATTAGTTTTGTGCATAACTTTCTAATGATCTTTTGAAGGCAAATATGCAATCGTTTTATTTTATAATCATGTCAATGAGTCTTTTCAATACAATAAATCATTTGGAAGCCACTGGAACGTATTCAATTCTCTCAATTCAGACATGACTTTCATGTGTAGGTTGTAGATGATCTTTTGAGGCATGTATGGATTTGTGTTATCTTAGAGTAGTCATGTCAATGAGTCTTTTCAAGTACTAATTCTTTTGAAAGTAATTCGAATAAATTCTATTTTCGCACTTCAAACACGACTTTCTTGCATAACTTGCAATTCATCATTTCGAAGAAAGTATGCATTTGTTTTATCCTAGAGCCATGTCTATGAGTATTTTGAAGTCACTAATTCGTTTGAAAGCAATTCGAACAAATTCTATTTTTGCACTTCAAGCACAACTTTCGTGCATCAACTTGGTAATGATCTTTTTATGGCAGGTATGCACTTCTTTTACCTTTGAGTCATTTCAATGAGTCTTTTCATGCGACTAATTTGTTTGAAAACAATTGGAACGAATTCTATTTTTGCATTTCAAACACGACTTCCGTGCATAACTTGCTAATAATCATTTAAGGGCAAGTTTGTATTTGTTTTATCTTAGATTCATGTCAATGAGTCTTTCCAAGTCACTAATTAATCTGAAAGCAATTCGAACAAATTATATTTTTGCACTTCAAACATTAGTTTTGTGCATAACTTTCTAATGATCTTTTAAAGGCAAGTATGCAATCGTTTTTTTTATAATCATGTCAATGAGTCTTTTCAATACGCTAAATCATTTAGATACCATTGGAATGTATTCTATTCTCTCAACTCAAACATGACTTTTGTCCATAGATTGCATATGATCTTTTGAAGGCAAGTATGCATTTGTTTTATCTTAGAGTAGTCATGTCAATGAGTCTTTTCAAGTACTAATTCATTTGAAAGTAAATCGAATAAATTCTATTTTTCGCACCTCAAACACGACTTTCGTGCATAACTTGCAATTCATCATTTCGAGGAAAGTATGCATTTGTTTTATCCTAGAGTCATGTCTATGAGTATTTTGAAGTCACTAATTCGTTCGAAAGCAATTCGAACAAATTCTATTTTTGCACTTCAAGCACAACTTTCGTGCATCAACTTGGTAATGATCTTTTTAAGGAAGGTATGCATATCTTTTATCTTAGAGTCATGTCAATGTGTCTTTTCAAGCCACTAATTTATTTCAAAGCAATTGGAACGAATTCTATTTTCGCATTTCGAACACGACTTCCGTGCATAACTTGCTAATAATCATTTAAGGGCAAGTTTGTATTTGATTTATCTTAGATTCATGTCAATGAGTCTTTCCAAGTCACTAATTAATCTGAAAGCAATTCGAACAAATTCTATTTTTGCACTTCAAACATTAGTTTTGTGCATAACTTTCTAATGATCTTTTGAAGGCAAGTATGCAATCACTTTTGTGCGTAGATTGCATATGATCTTTTGAAGGCAAGTATGCATTTGTTTTATCTTAGAGTAGTCATGTCAATGAGTCTTTTCAAGTACTAATTCATTTGAAAGTAAATTGAATAAATTCTATTTTTCGCACCTCAAACACGACTTTCGTGCATAACTTGCAATTCATCATTTCGAAGAAAGTATGCATTTGTTTTATCCTAGAGTCATGTGTATGATTATTTTAAAGTCACTAATTCGTTTGAAAGCAATTCGAACAAATTCTATTTTTGCACTTCAAGCACAACTTTCGTGCATCAACTTGGTAATGATCTTTTTAAGGAAGGTATGCATATCTTTTATCTTAGAGTCATGTCAATGTGTCTTTTCAAGCCAGTAATTTATTTCAAAGCAATTGGAACAAATTCTATTTTCGCATTTCGAACACAACTTCCGTGCAAAACTTGCTAATAATCATTTAAGGGCAAGTTTGCATATGTTTTATCTTAGATTCATGTCAATGAGTCTTTCCAAGTCACTAATTCATCTAAAAGCAATTCGAACAAATTCTATTTTTGCACTTCAAACATTAGTTTCATGCATAACTTTCTAATGATATTTTGAAGGCAAGTATACAATAGTTTTATCTTATAATCATGTTAATGAGTCTTCTCAATACAATAAATCATTTGGAAGCCATTGGAACGTATTCTATTCTCTCAATTCAAACATGACTTTCAGGCGTAGGTTGCATATTATCTTTTGAAGGCAAGTATGCATTTTTTTAATCTTAAAGTAGTCATGTCAATGAGTCTTTTCAAGTACTAAGTCATTTGAAAATAATTCGAATAAATTCTATTTTCGCACTTCAAACACGACTTTCGTGCATAACTTGAAACACATCATTTCAAAGAAAGCATGCATTTGCTTTATCCTAGAGTCATGTCTATGAGTATATTGAAGTCACTAATTAATTCGAAAGCAATTCGAACAAGTTCTATTTTTGCACTTTAAACATAACTTTCGTGCATCAACTTGGTAATGATCTTTTTATGGCAGGTATGCATATCTTTTATCTTAGAGTCATGTCAATGAGTCTTTTTAAGACACTAATTTATTTCAAAGCAATTGGAACGAATTCTATTTTCGCATTTCGAACACGACTTCCGTGCATAACTTGCTAATAATCATTTAAGGGCAAGTTTGTATTTGATTTATCTTAGATTCATGTCAATGAGTCTTTCCAAGTCACTAATTAATCTGAAAGCAATTCGAACAAATTCTATTTTTGCACTTCAAACATTAGTTTTGTGCATAACTTTCTAATGATCTTTTGAAGGCAAATATGCAATCGTTTTATTTTATAATCATGTCAATGAGTCTTTTCAATACAATAAATCATTTGGAAGCCACTGGAACGTATTCAATTCTCTCAATTCAGACATGACTTTCATGTGTAGGTTGTAGATGATCTTTTGAGGCATGTATGGATTTGTGTTATCTTAGAGTAGTCATGTCAATGAGTCTTTTCAAGTACTAATTCTTTTGAAAGTAATTCGAATAAATTCTATTTTCGCACTTCAAACACGACTTTCTTGCATAACTTGCAATTCATCATTTCGAAGAAAGTATGCATTTGTTTTATCCTAGAGCCATGTCTATGAGTATTTTGAAGTCACTAATTCGTTTGAAAGCAATTCGAACAAATTCTATTTTTGCACTTCAAGCACAACTTTCGTGCATCAACTTGGTAATGATCTTTTTATGGCAGGTATGCACTTCTTTTACCTTTGAGTCATTTCAATGAGTCTTTTCATGCGACTAATTTGTTTGAAAACAATTGGAACGAATTCTATTTTTGCATTTCAAACACGACTTCCGTGCATAACTTGCTAATAATCATTTAAGGGCAAGTTTGTATTTGTTTTATCTTAGATTCATGTCAATGAGTCTTTCCAAGTCACTAATTAATCTGAAAGCAATTCGAACAAATTATATTTTTGCACTTCAAACATTAGTTTTGTGCATAACTTTCTAATGATCTTTTAAAGGCAAGTATGCAATCGTTTTTTTTATAATCATGTCAATGAGTCTTTTCAATACGCTAAATCATTTAGATACCATTGGAATGTATTCTATTCTCTCAACTCAAACATGACTTTTGTCCATAGATTGCATATGATCTTTTGAAGGCAAGTATGCATTTGTTTTATCTTAGAGTAGTCATGTCAATGAGTCTTTTCAAGTACTAATTCATTTGAAAGTAAATCGAATAAATTCTATTTTTCGCACCTCAAACACGACTTTCGTGCATAACTTGCAATTCATCATTTCGAGGAAAGTATGCATTTGTTTTATCCTAGAGTCATGTCTATGAGTATTTTGAAGTCACTAATTCGTTCGAAAGCAATTCGAACAAATTCTATTTTTGCACTTCAAGCACAACTTTCGTGCATCAACTTGGTAATGATCTTTTTAAGGAAGGTATGCATATCTTTTATCTTAGAGTCATGTCAATGTGTCTTTTCAAGCCACTAATTTATTTCAAAGCAATTGGAACGAATTCTATTTTCGCATTTCGAACACGACTTCCGTGCATAACTTGCTAATAATCATTTAAGGGCAAGTTTGTATTTGATTTATCTTAGATTCATGCCAATGAGTCTTTCCAAGTCACTAATTAATCTGAAAGCAATTCGAACAAATTCTATTTTTGCACTTCAAACATTAGTTTTGTGCATAACTTTCTAATGATCTTTTGAAGGCAAGTATGCAATCACTTTTGTGCGTAGATTGCATATGATCTTTTGAAGGCAAGTATGCATTTGTTTTATCTTAGAGTAGTCATGTCAATGAGTCTTTTCAAGTACTAATTCATTTGAAAGTAAATTGAATAAATTCTATTTTTCGCACCTCAAACACGACTTTCGTGCATAACTTGCAATTCATCATTTCGAAGAAAGTATGCATTTGTTTTATCCTAGAGTCATGTGTATGATTATTTTAAAGTCACTAATTCGTTTGAAAGCAATTCGAACAAATTCTATTTTTGCACTTCAAGCACAACTTTCGTGCATCAACTTGGTAATGATCTTTTTAAGGAAGGTATGCATATCTTTTATCTTAGAGTCATGTCAATGTGTCTTTTCAAGCCAGTAATTTATTTCAAAGCAATTGGAACAAATTCTATTTTCGCATTTCGAACACAACTTCCGTGCAAAACTTGCTAATAATCATTTAAGGGCAAGTTTGCATATGTTTTATCTTAGATTCATGTCAATGAGTCTTTCCAAGTCACTAATTCATCTAAAAGCAATTCGAACAAATTCTATTTTTGCACTTCAAACATTAGTTTCATGCATAACTTTCTAATGATATTTTGAAGGCAAGTATACAATAGTTTTATCTTATAATCATGTTAATGAGTCTTCTCAATACAATAAATCATTTGGAAGCCATTGGAACGTATTCTATTCTCTCAATTCAAACATGACTTTCAGGCGTAGGTTGCATATTATCTTTTGAAGGCAAGTATGCATTTTTTTAATCTTAAAGTAGTCATGTCAATGAGTCTTTTCAAGTACTAAGTCATTTGAAAATAATTCGAATAAATTCTATTTTCGCACTTCAAACACGACTTTCGTGCATAACTTGAAACACATCATTTCAAAGAAAGCATGCATTTGCTTTATCCTAGAGTCATGTCTATGAGTATATTGAAGTCACTAATTAATTCGAAAGCAATTCGAACAAGTTCTATTTTTGCACTTTAAACACAACTTTCGTGCATCAACTTGGTAATGATCTTTTTATGGCAGGTATGCATATCTTTTATCTTAGAGTCATGTCAATGAGTCTTTTTAAGACACTAATTTATTTCAAAGCAATTGGAACGAATTCTATTTTCGCATTTCGAACACGACTTCCGTGCATAGCTTGCTAATAATCATTTAAGGGCAAGTTTGTATTTGATTTATCTTAGATTCATGTCAATGAGTCTTTCCAAGTCACTAATTAATCTGAAAGCAATTCGAACAAATTCTATTTTTGCACTTCAAACATTAGTTTTGTGCATAACTTTCTAATGATCTTTTGAAGGCAAGTATGCAATCACTTTTGTGCGTAGATTGCATATGATCTTTTGAAGGCAAGTATGCATTTGTTTTATCTTAGAGTAGTCATGTCAATGAGTCTTTTCAAGTACTAATTCATTTGAAAGTAAATTGAATAAATTCTATTTTTCGCACCTCAAACACGACTTTCGTGCATAACTTGCAATTCATCATTTCGAAGAAAGTATGCATTTGTTTTATCCTAGAGTCATGTCTATGATTATATTGAAGTCACTAATTAATTCGAAAGCAATTCGAACAAGTTCTATTTTTGCACTTTAAACACAACTTTCGTGCATCAACTTGGTAATGATCTTTTTATGGCAGGTATGCCCTTCTTTTACCTTTGAGTCATTTCAATGAGTCTTTTCATGCGAATAATTTATTTGGAAACAATTGGAACGAATTCTATTTTCGCATTTCAAACACGACTTTCGTGCATAACTTGCTAATAATTATTTAAGGGCAAGTTTGCATATGTTTTATCTTAGATTCATGTCAATGAGTCTTTCCAAGTCACTAATTATTCTGAAAGCAATTCGAACAAATTATATTTTTGCACTTCAAACATTAGTTTCATGCATAACTTTCTATTGATCTTTTGAAGGGAAGTATGCAATAGTTTTATTTTATAATCATGTCAATGAGTCTTTTCAATACAATAAATCATTTGGAAGCCACTGGAACATATTCTATTCTCTCAATTCAAACATGACTTTCATGCATAGGTTGCATATTATCTTTTGAAGGCAAGTATGCATTTTTTTTTAATCTTGGAGTAGTCATGTCAATGAGTCTTTTGAAGTACTAATTCATTTGGAAGTAATTCGAATAAATTCAATTTTCGCACTTCAAACACGACTTTCGTGCATAACTTGCAACTCATCATTTCGCAGAAAGTATGCATTTGTTTTATCCTAGAGTCATGTCTATGAGGATTTTGAAGTCACTAATTCGTTTAAATGCAATTCGAACAAATTCTATTTTTGTACTTCAAACACAACTTTCGTGCATCAACTTGGTAATGATCTTTTTAACGCATGTATGCATTTCTTTTATCTTGGAGTCATGGTAATGAGTCTTTTCAAGCCACTAATTTATTTCAAAGCAATCGTTTATTTTATAATCATGTCAATGAGTCTTTTCAATACAATAAATCAATTAGAAGTCATTGGAACGTATTCTATTCTCTCAATTCAAACATAACTTTTGTGCGTAAGTTGCAGATGATCATTTGAAGGCAAGTATGCATTTGTTTTATCTTAGCGTAGTCATGTCAATGAGTCTTTTCAAGTACTAATTCATTTGAAAGTAATTCGAATAAATTCTATCTTTGCACTTCAAACACGACTTTCATGCATAACTTGCGACTCATCATTTCAAAGAAAGTATACATTTGTTTTATCCTAGAGTCATGTCTATGAGTAATTGAAGTCACTAATTCGTTTGAACGCAATTCGAACAAATTCTATTTTTGCACTTCAAGCACAACTTTCATGCACCAACTTGGTAATGATCTTTTTAAGGAAGGTATGCATATCTTTTATCTTAGAGTCATGTCAATGAGTCTTTTTAAGACACTAATTTATTTCAAAGCAATTGGAACGAATTCTATTTTCGCATTTCGAACACGACTTCTGTGCGAAACTTGCTAATAATCATTTAAGGGCAAGTTTTCATTTGTTTTGTCATAGATTCATGTCAATGAGTCTTTCCTTGTGATTAATTCATCTAAAAGCAATTCAAACAAATTCTATTTTTGCCCTTCAAACATTAGTTTCATGTATAACTTTCTAATGATCTTTTGAAGGCAAGTATGCAATAGTTTTATCTTATAATCATGTCAATGAGTCTTTTCAATACAATAAATCATTTGGAAGTCATTGGAACGTATTCGATTCTCTCAATTCAAACATGACTTTCATGCGTAGGTTGCATATGATCTTTTGAATGCAAGTATGCCTTTGTTTTATCTTAGCGTAGTCATGTCAATGAGTCTTTTCAAGTACTAATTCATTTGAAAGTAAACCGAATAAATTCTATTTTCGCACTTCAAACACGACTTTCGTGCATAACTTGAAACTCATCTTTTCGAAGAAAGTATGCATTTGTTTTATCCTAGAGTCATGTCTATGAGTATTTTGAAGTCACTAATTTGTTTGAAAGCAATTCGAACAAATTCTATTTTTGCACTTCAAGCACAACTTTCGTGCATCAACTTGGTAATGATCTTTTTAAGGAAGGTATGCATATCTTTTACCTTAGAGTCATGTCAATGTGTCTTTTCAAGCCACTAATTTATTTCAAAGCAATTGGAACGAATTCTATTTTCGCATTTCGAACACGACTTCCGTGCCAAACTTGCTAATAATCATTTAAGGGCAAGTTTGCATATGTTTTATCTTAGATTCATGTCAATGAGTCTTTCCAAGTCACTAATTATTCTGAAAGCAATTCGAACAAATTATATTTTTGCACTTCAAACATTAGTTTCATGCATAACTTTCTATTGATCTTTTGAAGGGAAGTATGCAATAGTTTTATTTTATAATCATGTCAATGAGTCTTTTCAATACAATAAATCATTTGGAAGCCACTGGAACATATTCTATTCTCTCAATTCAAACATGACTTTCATGCATAGGTTGCATATTATCTTCTGAAGGCAAGTATGCATTTTTTTTTAATCTTAAAGTAGTCATGTCAATGAGTCTTTTGAAGTACTAATTCATTTGGAAGTAATTCGAATAAATTCTATTTTCGCACTTCAAACACGACTTTCGTACATAACTTGCAACTCATCATTTCGCAGAAAGTATGCATTTGTTTTATCCTAGAGTCATGTCTATAAGGATTTTGAAGTCAGTAATTCGTTTAAATGCAATTCGAACAAATTCTATTTTTGTACTTCAAACACAACTTTCGTGCATCAACTTGGTAATGATCTTTTTAACGCAGGTATGCATTTCTTTTATCTTGGAGTCATGGTAATGAGTCTTTTCAAGTCACTAATTTATTTCAAAGCAATCGTTTATTTTATAATCATGTCAATGAGTCTTTTCAATACAATAAATCAATTAGAAGTCATTGGAACGTATTCTATTCTCTCAATTCAAACATAACTTTTGTGCGTAAGTTGCAGATGATCATTTGAAGGCAAGTATGCATTTGTTTTATCTTAGCGTAGTCATGTCAATGAGTCTTTTCAAGTACTAATTCATTTGAAAGTAAACCGAATAAATTCTATTTTCGCACTTCAAACACGACTTTCGTGCATAACTTGAAACTCATCTTTTCGAAGAAAGTATGCATTTGTTTTATCCTAGAGTCATGTCTATGAGTATTTTGAAGTCACTAATTTGTTTGAAAGCAATTCGAACAAATTCTATTTTTGCACTTCAAGCACAACTTTCGTGCATCAACTTGGTAATGATCTTTTTAAGGAAGGTATGCATATCTTTTACCTTAGAGTCATGTCAATGTGTCTTTTCAAGCCACTAATTTATTTCAAAGCAATTGGAAGGAATTCTATTTTCGCATTTCGAACATGACTTCCGTGCCAAACTTGCTAATAATCATTTAAGGGCAAGTTAGGATATGTTTTATCTTAGATTCATGTCAATGAGTCTTTCCAAGTCACTAATTATTCTGAAAGCAATTCGAACAAATTATATTTTTGCACTTCTAACATTAGTTTCATGCATAACTTTCTATTGATCTTTTGAAGGGAAGTATGCAATAGTTTTATTTTATAATCATGTCAATGAGTCTTTTCAATACAATAAATCATTTGGAAGCCACTGGAACGTATGCAATTCTCTCAATTCATACATGACTTTCATGCGTAGGTTGCAGATGATCTTTTGAGGCATGTATGGATTCGTTTTATCTTGGAGTAGTCATGTCAATGAGTCTTTTCAATTACTAACTCTTTTGAAAGTAATTCGAATAAATTCCATTTTCGCACTTCAAACACGACTTTCGTGCATAACTTGCAACTCATCATTTCGCAGAAAGTATGCATTTGTTTTATCCTAGAGTCATGTCTATGAGGATTTTGAAGTCACTAATTCGTTTAAAAGCAATTCGAACAAATTCTATTTTTGTACTTCAAACACAACTTTCGTGCATCAACTTGGTAATGATCTTTTTAACGCAGGTATGCATTTCTTTTATCTCGGAGTCATGGTAATGAGTCTTTTCAAGCCACTAATTTATTTCAAAGCAATCTTTTATTTTATTATCATGTCAATGAGTCTTTTCAATACAATAAATCAATTAGAAGCCATTGGAACGTATTCTATTCTCTCAATTCAAACATAACTTTTGTGCGTAAGTTGCAGATGATCTTTTGAAGGCAAGTATGGATTTGTTTTATCTTAGCGTAGTCATGTCAATGAGTCTTTTCAAGTACTAATTCATTTGAAAGTAATTCGAATAAATTCTATCTTTGCACTTCAAACACGACTTTCATGCATAACTTGCAACTCATCATTTCAAAGAAAGTATACATTTGTTTTATCCTAGAGTCATGTCTATGAGTAATTGAAGTCACTAATTCGTTTGAACGCAATTCGAACAAATTCTATTTTTGCACTTCAAGCACAACTTTCATGCATCAACTTGGTAATGATCTTTTTAAGGAAGGTATGCATATTTTTTATCTTAGAGTCATGTCAATGAGTCTTTTTAAGACACTAATTTATTTCAAAGCAATTGGAACGAATTCTATTTTCGCATTTCGAACACGACCTCTGTGCGAAACTTGCTAATAATCATTTAAGGGCAAGTTTTCATTTGTTTTGTCATAGATTCATGTCAATGAGTCTTTCCTTGTGATTAATTCATCTAAAAGCAATTCAAACAAATTCTATTTTTGCCCTTCAAACATTAGTTTCATGTATAACTTTCTAATGATCTTTTGAAGGCAAGTATGCAATAGTTTTATCTTATAATCATGTCAATGAGTCTTTTCAATACAATAAATCATTTGGAAGTCATTGGAACGTATTCGATTCTCTCAATTCAAACATGACTTTCATGCGTAGGTTGCATATGATCTTTTGAATGCAAGTATGCATTTGTTTTATCTTAGCGTAGTCATGTCAATGAGTCTTTTCAAGTACTAATTCATTTGAAAGTAAACCGAATAAATTCTATTTTCGCACTTCAAACACGACTTTCGTGCATAACTTGAAACTCATCTTTTCGAAGAAAGTATGCATTTGTTTTATCCTAGAGTCATGTCTATGAGTATTTTGAAGTCACTAATTCGTTTGAAAGCAATTCGAACAAATTCTATTTTTGCACTTCAAGCACAACTTTCGTGCATCAACTTGGTAGTGATCTTTTTAAGGAAGGTATGCATATCTTTTACCTTAGAGTCATGTCAATGTGTCTTTTCAAGCCACTACTTTATTTCAAAGCAATTGGAACGAATTCTATTTTCGCATTTCGAACACGACTTCCGTGCAAAACTTGCTAATAATCATTTAAGGGCAAGTTTGCATTTGTTTTGTCATAGATTCATGTCAATGAGTCTTTCCAAATCACTAATTCATCTAAAAGCAATTCGAACAATTTCTATTTTTGCACTTCAAACATTAGTTTCATGAATAACTTTCTATTGATCTTTTGAAGGCAAGTACACAATAGTTTTATTTTATAATCATGTCAATGAGTCTTTTCAATACAATAAATCATTTGGAAGCCACTGGAATGTATTCAATTCTCTCAATTTAGAGATGACTTTCATGCGTAGGTTGCAAATGATCTTTTGAGGCATGTATGGATTCGTTTTATCTTAGAGTAGTCATGTCAATGAGTCTTTTCAAGTACTAATTCTTTTGAAAGTAATTCGGATAAATTCTATTTTTCGCACTTCAAACACGACTTTCGGGCATAACTTGCAACTCATCATTTCGAAGAAAGTATGCATTTGTTTTATCCTAGAGTCATGTCTATGAGTATTTTGAAGTCACTAATTCGTTTAAAAGCAATTCGAACAAATTCTATTTTTGTACTTAAAACACAACTTTCGTGCATCAACTTGGTAATGATCTTTTTAACGCAGGTATGCATTTCTTTTATCTTGGAGTCATGTTTATGAGTCTTTTCAAGACACTAATTTATTTCAAAGCAATTGAAACGAATTCTATTTTCGCATTTCTAACACGAGTTCCGTGCAAAACTTGCTAATAATCATTTAACGGATAGTTTGGATTTGTTTTATCTTAAATTCATGTCAATGAGTCTTTCTAAGTCACTAATTCATCTGAAAGCAATTCGAACAAATTCTATTTTTGCACTTCAAACATTAGTTTCGTGAATAACTTTCTAATGATCTTTTGAAGGCAAGTATGCAATCATTTTATTTTATAATCATGTCAATGAGTCTTTTTAATACGATAAATCATTTGGAAGCCATTAGAACGTATTCTATTCTCTTAATTCAAACGTGACTTTCATGCATAGGTTGCATATGATCTTTCGAAGGCAAGTATGCATTTATTTTATCTTAGAGTAGTCTTGTCAATGAGTCTTTCAAAGTACTAATTCATTTGAAAGTGATTCGGATAAATTCTATTTTCGCATTTCAAACACGACTTTCGTGCATAACTTGCAACTCATCATTTCAAAGAAAGTATGCATTTGTTTTATCCTAGAGTCATGTCAATGAGTATTTTGAAGTCACTAATTCGTTTAAAAGCAATTCGAACAAATTCTATTTTTGTACTTCAAACACAACTTTCGTGCACCAACTTGGTAATGATCTTTTTAACGCAGGTATGCATTTCTTTTATCTTGGAGTCATGTTAATGAGTCTTTTCAAGCCACTAATTTATTTCAAAGCAATTGAAACGAATTTTATTTTCGCATTTCGAACACGAGTTCCGTGCAAAACTTGCTAATAATCATTTAACGGCAAGTTTGGATTTGTGTTATCTTAAATTCATGTCAATGAGTCTTTCCACGTCACTAATTCATCTGAAAGCTATTCGAAAAAATTGTATTTTTGCACTTCAAACATTAGTTTCGTGCATAAATTTCTAATGATCTTTTGAAGGCAAGTATGCAATCGTTTTATCTTATAATCATGTCAATGAGTCTTTCAAGTACAATAAATCATGTGGAAGCTATTGTAACGTATTCTATTCTCTCAAATCAAACATGACTTTCGTGCGTAGGTTGCATATGATCTTTTGAAGGCAAGTATGCATTTGTTTTATCTTAGAGTAGTCACGTCAATGAGTCTTTTGAAGTACTAATTCATTTGAAAGTAAATCGAATAAATTATATTTTCCCACTTCAAACACGACTTTCGTTCATAACTTGCAACTGATCATTTCAAAGAAAGTATGCATTTTCTTTATCCTAGAGTCATGTCTATGAGTATTTGAAGTCACTAATTCATTTGAAAGCAATTCGAACAAATTCTTTTTTTGCACTTTAAGCACAACTTTCATGCATCAACTTGGTAATGATCTTTTTAAAGCAGGTATGCATTTCTTTTATCTTGGAGTCATCTCAATGAGTCTTTTCAAGCCACAAATTTATTTCAAAGCAATTGGAACGAATTCTATTTTCGCTCTTCAAACACGACTTCCGTGCATAACTTGCTAACAATCATTTAAGCGCAAGTTTGCATTTGTTTTATCTTAGAGTAGTCATGTCAATGAGTCTTTCCAAGTCACTAGTTTATCTGAAAGCAATTTGAACAAATTCTATTTTTGCACTTTAAACATTAGTTTTGTGCATAACTTTCTAATGATCTTTTGAAGCCAAGTGTTCAATCGTTTTATCTTATAATCATGTCAATAAGTCTTTTCAATACAATAAATCATTTGGAAGCCATTGGAACGTATTCTATTATCTCTATTCAATAATGACTTTTGAGCGTAGGTTGCATATTATCTTTTGAAGACAAGTATGCATTTGTTTTATCTTAGAGTAGTCATGTCAATGAGTCTTTTGAAGTACTAATTCATTTGAAAGTAAATCGAGTAAATTCTATTTTCGCACTTCTAACACGACTTTCGTGCAAAACTTACAACTCATCATTTTTAGGAAAGTATACATTTGTTTTATCCTAGATTCATGTGTATGAGTATTTTGAAGTCACTAATTCGTTTGAATGCAATTCGAACAAATTCTATTTTTGCACTTCAAACACAAGTTTCGTGCATCAACTTGGTAATGATCTTTTTAAGGCAAGTATGCATTTATTTTATCTTAGAGTCATATCAATGAGTCTTTTCAAGTCAGTAATCTATTTTAAAGCAATTGGAACGAATTCTATTTTCGCACTTGAAACACGACTTTCGTGCATAATGTGCAACTCATCATTTGAAGGGAAGTATGCATTTGTTTTAACTTAGGGTTGTCATGTCAATGAGTCTTTTCAAGGCACTAATTCATTTGAAAGTAATTCGAATAAATTCTATTTTCACACTTCAAACACGACTTTCGTTCATAACTTGCAACTCATCATTTCAAAGAAAGTATGCATTTGTTTTATCATAAAATCATGTCTATGAGTATTTTGGATGTCACTAATTCATTTGAAAGCAATTCGAACAAATTCTATTTTTGCACTTCAAACACAATTTTCCTGCATCAACTTGGTAATGATCTTTTAAAGGAAAGTATGCATTTCTTTTATCTTGGAGTCATCTCAATGAGTCTTTTCAAGCCACTAATTTATTTCAAAGCAATTGGAACGAATTCTATTTTTGCACTTCAAACACGACTTCCGTGCATAACTTGCTAATAATCATTTAAGGGCAAGTTTGCATTTGTTTTATCTTAGAGTAGTCATGTCAATGAGTCTTTCCAAGTCACTAGTTTTTCTAAAAGCAATTCAAACAAATTCTATTTTTGCACTTTAAACATTAGTTTCGTGCATAACTTTCTAATGATCTTTTGAAGCAAAGTATGCAATCGTTTTATCTTATAATCATGTCAATGAGTCTTTTCAATACAATAAATCATTTGGAAACCATTGGAAAGTATTCTATTATCTCTATTCAATAATGACTTTCGAGCGTAGGTTGCATATGATCTTTTGAAGGCAAGTATGCATTTGTTTTATCTTAGAGTAGTCATGGCAATGAGTCTTTTGAAGTACTAATTCATTTGAAAGTAAATCGAATAAATTCTATTTTCGCACTTCAAACACGACTTTCGTGCAAAACTTACAACACATCATTTTTAGGAAAGTGCACATTTGTTTTATCCAAGATTCATGTGTATAAGTATTTTGAAGTCACTAATTCGTTTGAATGCAATTCGAACAAATTATATTTTTGCACTTCAAACACAAATTTCATGCATCAACTTGGTAATGATCTTTTTAAGGCAAGTACGCATTTATTTTATCTTATAGTCATATCAATGAGTCTTTTCAAGTCAGTAATCTATTTTAAAGCAATTGGAACGAATTCTATTTTCGCACTTGAAACACGACTTTCGTGCATAACGTGCAACTCATCATTTGAAGGGAAGTATGCATTTGTTTTAACTTAGGGTTGTCATGTCAATGAGTCTTTTCAAGTCACTAATTCATTTGAAAGTAATTCGAATAAATTCTATTTTCGCACTTCTAACACGACTTTCGTTCATAACTTGCAACTCATCATTTCAAAGAAAGTATGCATTTGTTTTATCCTAGAATCATATCTGTGAGTATTTTGGCGTCACTAATTCATTTCAAAGCAATTCGAACAAATTCTATTTTTGCACTTCAAACACAATTTTCGTGCATCAACTTGGTAATGTTCTTTTTATGGCAGGTATGCATTTCTTTTACCTTTGAGTCATGTCAATGAGTCTTTTCATGCGACTAATTTATTTGAAAACAATTGGAACGAATTCTATTTTCGCACTTCAAACACGACTTCCATGCATATCTTGCTAATAATCATTTAACGGCAAGTTTGCATTTGTTTTATCTTAGAGTAGTCATGTCAATGAATCTTTCCGATTCACTAGTTTAAATGGAAGCAATTCGAACAAATTCTATTTTTGCACTTTAAACATTAGTTTCGTGCATAACTTTCTAATGATCTTTTGAAGCCAAGTATGCAATCGTTTTATCTTATAATCATGTCAATGAGTCTTTTCAATACAATAAATCATTTGGAAGCCATTGGAACGTATTCTATTATCTCTATTCAATAATGACTTTCGAGCGTAGGTTTCATATGATCTTTTAAAGGCAAGTATCCATTTGTTTTATCTTAGAGTAGTCATGTCAATTAGTCTTTTGAAGTACTAATTCATTTGAAAGTAAATTGAATAAATTCTATTTTCGCACTTCAAACACGACTTTCGTGCAAAACTTACAACTCATCATTTTTAGGAAACTACACATTTGTTTTATCCTAGATTCATGTGTATGAGTATTTTGAAGTCACTAATTCGTTTGAATGCAATTCGAACAAATTCTATTTTTGCACTTCAAACACAAGTTTCGTGCATCAACTTGGTAATGATCTTTTTAAGGCAAGTATGCATTTATTTTATCTTAGAGTCATATCAATGAGTCTTTTCAAGTCAGTAATCTATTTTAAAACAATTGGAACAAATTATATTTTCGCACTTGAAACACGACTTTCGTGCATAACGTGCAACTCATCATTTCAAGGGAAGTATGCATTTGTTTTAACTTAGGGTTGTCATGTCAATGAGTCTTTTCAAGTCACTAATTCATTTGAAAGTAATTCGAATAAATTCTATTTTCACACTTCAAACACGACTTTCGTTCATAACTTGCAACTCATCATTTCAAAGAAAGTATGCATTTGTTTTATCCTAGAATCATGTCTATGAGTATTTTGACGTCACTAATTCATTTGAAAGCAATTCGAACAAATTCTATTTTTGCACTTCAAACACAATTTTCGTGCATCAACTTGGTAATGATCTTTTTATGGCAGGTATGCATTTCTTTTACCTTTGAGTCATGTCAATGAGTCTTTTCATGTGACTAATTTATTTGAAAACAATTGGAATGAATTCTATTTTCGCACTTCAAACACGACTTCCATGCATAACTTGCTAATAATCATTTAACGGCAAGTTTGCATTTGTTTTATCTTAGAGTAGTCATGTCAATGAGTCTTTCCAAGTCACTAATTCATCTGAAAGCAATTCGAACAAATTCTATTTTTGCACTTCAAACATTAGTTTGGTGGATAACTTTCTAATGATCTTTTGAAGGCAAGTATGCAATCGTTTATCTTATAACCATGTCAATAAGTCTTTTCAATACAATAAATCAATTTGAAGCCATGGGAACATATTCTATTCTCTCAATTCAAACATGACTTTCGTGTGTAGGTTGTAGATGATCTTTTGAAAGCAAGTATGCATTTGTTTTATCTTAGAGTAGTCATGTCAATGAGTCTTTTCAAGTACTAATTCATTTGAAAGTAATTGGAATAAATTCTATTTTTGCACTTTAAACACGACTTTCGTGCATAACTTGTAACCCATCATTTCGAAGAAAGTATGCTTTTGTTTTATGGTAGCGTCATGTCTATGAGTATTTTGAAGTCACTAATTCGTTTGAAGGCAACTCCAACAAATTCTATTTTTGCACTTCAAGCACAACTTTCGTGCATCAACTTGGTAATGATCTTTTTAAGGAATGTATGCATTTCTTATATCTTGGCATCATGTCAATGAGTCTTTTCGAGCCACAAATTTATTTTAAAGCAATTGGAATGAATTCTATTTTCGCACTTCAAACACGACTTCCGTCCATAACTTGCTAATAATCATTTAAGGGCAAGTTTGCATTTGTTTTATCATAGATTCATGTCAATGAGTCTTTCCAAGTCACTAATTAATCTGAAAGCAATTCGAACAAATTCTATTTTTGCACTTGAAACATTAGTTTGGTGGGTAACTTTCTAATGATCTTTTGAAGGCAAGTATGCAATCGTTTATCTTATAATCATGTCAATAAGTCTTTTCAATACAATAAATCATTTGGAAGCCATGGGAACGTATTCTATTCTCTCAATTCAAACATGACTTTCATGCGTAGGTTGCATATGATCTTTTGAAGGCAAGTATGTATTTGTTTTATCTTAGAGTAGTCATGTCAATGTGTCTTTTCAAGTACTAATTCATTTCAAAGTAATTCGAATAAATTCTATTTTTGCACTTCAAACACGACTTTCGTGCATAACTTTCAACCCATCATTTCAAAGAAAGTATGCTTTTGTTTTATCTTAGAGCCATGTCTATGAGTATTTTGAAGTCACTAATTCGTTTCAAAGCAATTCGAACAAATTCTATTTTTGTACTTCAAGCACAACTTTCGTGCATCAACTTGGTAATGATCTCTTTAACGCATGTATGCATTTCTTTTATCTTGGAGTCATGTTAATGAGTCTTTTCAAGCCACTTATTTATTTCAAAGCAATTGTTTATTTTATAATCATGTCAATGAGTCTTTTCAATACAATAAATCAATTAGAAACCATTGGAACGTATTCTATTCTCTCAATACAAACATAACTTTTTGCGTAAGTTGCAGATGATCTTTTGAAGGCAAGTATGGATTTTTTTTATCTTAGCGTAGTCATGTCAATGAGTCTTTTCAAGTACTAATTCATTTGAAAGTAATTCGAATAAATTCTATTTTTGCACTTCAAACACGACTTTCATGCATAACTTGCAACTCATCATTTCAAAGAAAGCATACATTTGTTTTATCCTAGAGTCATGTCTATGAGTAATTGAAGTCACTAATTCGTTTGAAAGCAATTCGAACAAATTCTATTTTTGCACTTCAAACACAACTTTCGCGCATCACTTGCTCATGATCTTTTTAAGATAAGTATGCATTTATTTTATCTTATATTCATGTCAATGAGTCTTTTCAAGACGAAAACTCATTTGGAAAACATTGGAGCGAATACTATTTTCACATTTCGAACACAACTCTCGCGCATACCTTGCATATGATTTTTTGAAGGCAAGTATGAATTTGTTTTATTTTAGAGTCATTATCTCAATGACTCTTTGAAAGTCACAAATTCATTTTAAAGCAATTAAAATGAATTCTATTTTCCGCTTCGAACCCGACTTTCATACAAAACTTACTAATAATCATTTAAGGGCAAGTACACATTTTTTTTATTTGAGATTCATGTTAATGCGTCTTTTCAAGTCACTAATTCATTTGAAAGCAATTCGAACGAATTCTACTTTTGCACTTCAAACACTAGTTTCGCGCATCACTTGCTAATGATCTTTTTAAGACAAGTATGCATTTGTTTTATCTTATATTCATGTCGATGAGTCTTTTCAAGACAATAAATCATTTGGAAGCCAATGGAGTGAATACCATTTTTGCATTTCAGACACGACTTTCGCGCATAGCTTGCATATAATTTTTTGAAGGCAAGTATGAATTTGTTTTCTCTTAGAGTCATCATCCCAATTACTTTTTGAAAGTAACTAAGTCATTTGAAAGCAATTAAAATGAATTCTTATTTCGCACTTCGAACCCGACTTTCATACATAACTTGCTAATGATCATTTAATGGCAAGTACACATTTGTTTTATTTGATATTCATGTCACAGAGTCTTTTCAAGTCACTAATTCATTTGAAAACAATTAGAATGAATTCTATTTTTGCACTTCAAACACTACTTTCGCGCATCACTTGTTGATGATATTTTTAAGACAAGTATGCATTTGTTTTATCTTATATTCATGTCAATGAGTCTTTTCAAGACAATAAACCATTGGGAAGCCATTGGAGCGAATACAATTTTTGCATTTCAAACACGACTTTCGCGCATAGCTTGCATATAATTTTTTGAAGGCAAGTATGAATTTGTTTTCTCTAAGAGTCATCATCTCTATTACTCTTTCAAAGTAACTAAGTCATTTGAAAGCAATTAAAATGAATTCTTATTTCGCACTTCGAACCCGACTTTCATACATAACTTGCTAATGATCATTGAAGGGCAAGTATGCATTTGTTTTACTTGAGATTCATGTCAATGAGTATTTTCAAGTCACTAATTCATTTGAAAACAATTCGAATGAATTCTATTTTTGCACTTCAAACACTACTTTCGCGCATCTCTTGCTGATGATGTTTTTAAGATAAGTATGCATTTGTTTTATCTTATATTCATGTCAATGAGTCTTTTCAAGACGAAAACTCATTTGGAAAACATTGGAGCAGATACTATTTTCACATTTCGAACACAACTCTCGCGCATACCTTGCATATGATTTTTTGAAGGCAAGTATGAATTTGTTTTATTTTAGAGTCATTATCTCAATGACTCTTTGAACGTCACAAATTCATTTTAAAGCAATTAAAATGAATTCTATTTTCCGCTTCGAACCCGACTTTCATACAAAACTTACTAATAATCATTTAAGGGCAAGTACACATTTTTTTTATTTGAGATTCATGTTAATGCGTCTTTTCAAGTCACTAATTCATTTGAAAGCAATTCGAACGAATTCTACTTTTGCACTTAAAACACTAGTTTCGCGCATCACTTGCTAATGATCTTTTTAAGACAAGTATGCATTTGTTTTATCTTATATTCATGTCGATGAGTCTTTTCAAGACAATAAATCATTTGGAAGCCAATGGAGTGAATACCATTTTTCCATTTCAGACACGACTTTCGCGCATAGCTTGCATATAATTTTTTGAAGGCAAGTATGAATTTGTTTTCTCTTAGAGTCATCATCCCAATTACTCTTTGAAAGTAACTAAGTCATTTGAAAGCAATTAAAATGAATTCTTATTTCACACTTCGAACCCGACTTTCATACATAACTTGCTAATGATCATTTAATGGCAAGTACACATTTGTTTTATTTGAGATTCATGTCACTTAGTCTTTTCAAGTCACTAATTCATTTGAAAGCAATTCGAACGAATTCTAGTTTTGCACTTCAAACACTACTTTCGCGCATCACTTGATGATGATATTTTTAAGATAAGTATGCATTTGTTTTGGCTTATATTAATGTCAATGAGTCTTTCCAAGACGAAAACTCATTTGGAAAACACTGGAGCAAATACTATATTCACATTTCAAACACAAATTTCGCTCATACCTTGAATATGATTTTTTGAAGATAAGTAGGAATTTGTTTTAATTTAGAGTCATTATCTCAATGACTCTTTGAAAGTCACAAATTCATTTTAAAGAAATTAAAATGAATTCTATTTTCTGCTTCGAACCCGACTTTCATACAAAACTTGCTAATGATCATTTAAGGGCAAGTATGCATTTGTTTTATTTGAGATTCATGTCAATGAGTCTTTTCAAGTCACTAATTCATTTGAAAACAATTCGAATGAATTTTATTTTTGCACTGCAAATACTACTTTAACGCATCACTTGCTGATGATCTTTTTAAGATAAGTATGCATTTGTTTTATCTTATAATCATGTCAATGAGTCTTTTCAAGACGGAAACTCATTTGGAAAACACTGGAGCGAATAATATTTTCACATTTCAAACACAAATTTCGCTCATACCTTGAATATGATTTTTTGAAGATAAGTAGGAATTTGTTTTAATTTAGAGTCATTATCTCAATGACTCTTTGAAAGTCACAAATTCATTTTAAAGCAATTAAAATGAATTCTATTTTCTGCTTCGAACCCGACTTTCATACAAAACTTGCTAATGATCATTTAAGGCCAAGTACACAGTTGTTTTATTTGAGATTCATGTCAATGAGTCTTTTCAAGTCACTAATTCATTTGAAAACAATTCGAATGAATTCTATTTTTGCACTTCAAACACTACTTTCGCGCATGACTTGCTGATGATCTTTTTAAGACAAGTATGCATTTCTTTTATCTTATATTCATGTCAATGAGTCTTTTCAAGACAATAAATCATTTCGAAGCAATTGGAGCGAACCCTATTTATGCATTTCAAACACGACTTTCGCGCATAGCTTGCATATGATTTTTTGAAGGCAAGCATGAATTTGTTTAATCTTAGAGTTATCATCTCAATGACTCTTTGAAAGTAACTAATTCATTTGAAAGCAATTAAAATGAATTCTTATTTCGCACTTCGAACCCGACTTTCATATATAACTTGCTAATGATCATTTAATGGCAAGTACACATTTGTTTTATTTGAGATTCATGTCACAGAGTATTTTCAAGTCACTAATTCATTTGAAAGCAATTCGAACGAATTCTAATTTTGCACTTAAAACACTACTTTCCTGCATCACTTGCTAATGATCTTTTTAAGACAAGTATGCATTTGTTTTATCTTATATTCATGTCAATGAGTCTTTTCAAGACAATAAATCATTGGGAAGCCATTAGATTCAATACTATTTTCGCATTTCAAACACGACTTTCGCGCATAGCTTGCAAATGATTTTTTGAAGGCAAGCATGAATTTGTTTTATCTTAGAGTCATCATCTCAATGACTCTTTGAAAGTAACTAATATATTTGAACGCAATTAAAATGAATTCTTATTTCGCACTTCGAACCCGGCTTTCATACATAACTTGCTAATGATCATTTAATGGCAAGTACACATTTGTTTTATTTGAGATTCATGTCAAAAAGTCTTTTCAAGTCACTAATTCATTTGAAAGCAATTCGAACGAACTCTAATTTTGCAATTCAAAAACTACTTTTCCGCATCAATTGCTCATGATCTTTTTAAGACAAGTATGCATTTGTTTTACCTTATATTCATGTCATTCAGTCTTTTCAAGACAATAAATCATTTGGAAGCCATTGGAGCAAATACTATTTTCGCATTTCAAACACGACTTTCGCGCATAGCTTGCATATAATTTTTTGAAGGCAAGCATGAATTTGTTTAATCTTAGTGTCATCATCTCAATGACTCTTTGAAAGTCACTAATTCATTTGAAAGCAATTAAAATGAATTCTTATTTCGCACTTCGAACCCGACTTTCTTACATAACTTTCTAATTATCATTTAAGGGCAAGTATGCATTTACTTTATTTGAGATTCATGTCACTAAGTCTTTTCAAGTCACTAATTCATTTGAAATCAATTCGAATGAATTCTATTTTTGCAATTGAAACACTACTTTCGCGCATCACTTGCTGATGATCTTTTTAAGACAAGTATGCATTTGTTTTATCTTATATTCATGTCGATGAGTCTTTTCAGGACAATAAATCATTCGGAATCTATTGGAGCGAATACTATATTTGCATTTCAAACACGACTTTCGGGCATAGCTTGCATATAATTTTTTGAAGGTAAGTATGAATTTTATTAATCTTAGTGTCATCATCTCAGTGACTCTTTGAAATTCACTAATTTATTTGAAAGCAATTAAAATGAATTCTTATTTCGACCTTTGAACTCGACTTTCATACATAACTTGCTAATGATCATTTAAGGGCAAGTATGCATTTGTTTTATTTGAGATTCATGTCAATGAGTCTTTTCAAGTCACTATTTCATTTGAAAACAATTCGAATGAATTCTATTTTTGTACTTCAAACACTACTTTCACGCATCACTTGCTGATGATCTTTTTAAGACAAGTATGCATTTGTTTTATCCTATATTCATGTCAATGAGTCTTTTCAAGACAATAAATCATTCGGAAGCCATTGGAGCGAATACTATTTTCGCATTTCAAACATGACTTTCGCGCATAACTTGCATATAATTTTTTGAAGCCAAGTATGAATTTGTTTAATATTAGAGTAATCATCTCAATGACGCTTTGAAAGTCACTAATTCATTTGAAAGCAATTAAATTGAATTCCATTTTCGCACTTCGAACACGACTTTCGTACATAACTTGTTAATGATCATTTAAGGGAAAGTATGCATTTGTTTTATTTGTGATTTATGTCAATAAGCCTTTTGAGGTCGCTAATTCATTTGAAAACAATTCGAATGAATTCTATTTTTGCACTTCAAACACTACTTTCGCGCATGACTTGCTGATGATCTTATTAAGACAAGTATGCATTTATTTTATCTTATATTCATGTCAATGAGTCTTTTCAAGACAATAAATTATTTGGAAGCAATATGAGCGAACCCTATTTTTGCATTTCAAACACGACTTTCGCGCATAGCTTGCATATGATTTTTTGAAGGCAAGCATGAATTTGTCTAATCTTAGTGTCATCATCTCAATGACTCTTTGAAAGTCACTAATTCATTTGAAAGGAATTAAAATGAATTCTTATTTCGCAATTCGAACCTGACATTCATACATAACTTGCTAATGATCATTTAAGAGCAAGTATGCTTTTGTTTTATTTGAGATTCATGTCAATAAGTCTTTTCAAGTCACTAATTCATTTGAAAACAATTCGAATGAATTCTATTTTTGCACTTGAAACACTACTTTCGCGCATCACTTGCTGATGATCTTTTTAAGACAAGTATGCATTTGTTTTACCTTATATTCATGTCATTCAGTCTTTTCAAGACAATAAATCATTTGGAAGCCATTCGAGCGAATACTATTTTCGCATTTCAAACACGACTTTCGCGCATAGCTTGCATATGATTTTTTGAAGGCAAGCATGAATTTGTTTAATCTTAGTGTCATCATCTCAATGACTCTTTGAAAGTCACTAATTCATTTGAAAGCAATTAAAATGAATTCTTATTTCGCACTTCGAACACGACTTTCGTACATAACTTGTTAATGATCATTTAATGGCAAGTACACATTTGTTTTATTTGAGATTCATGTCACTGAGTCAATTCAAGTCACTAATTCATTTGAATGCAATTCGAACGAATTCTAATTTTGCACTTCAAACACTACTTTCCCGCATCACTTGCTAATGATATTTTTAAAACAAGTATGCATTTGTTTTATCTTATATTCATGTCAATGAGTCTTTTCAAGACAATAAAAATTTTGGAAGCCATTGGAGCGAATACTATTTTTGCATTTCAAACATGACTTTCGCGCATAGCTTGCATATGATTTTTTGAAGGCAAGCCTGAATTTGTTTTATCTTAGAGTCACAATCTCAATGACTCTTTAAAAGTAACTAATTCATTTGAAAGCAATTAAAATGATTTCTTATTTCGCACTTCGAACCCGACTTTCATACATAACTTGCTAATGATCATTTAATGGCAAGTACACATTTGTTTTATTTGAGATTCATGTCACTGACCCTTTCCAAGTCACTAATTCATTTGAAAGCAATTCGAACGAATTCTAAATTTGCACTTCAAACACTACCTTGCCGCATCACTTGCTAATGATCTTTTTAAGACAAGTATGCATTTGTTTTATCTTATATTCATGTCAATAAGTCTTTTCAAGTCACTATTTCATTTGAAAACAATTCGAATGAATTCTATTTTTGCACTTCAAACACTACTTTCGCGCATCACTTGCTGATGATCTTTTTAAGATCAGTATGCATTTGTTTTAGCTTATATTAATGTCAATGAGTCTTTTCAAGAAAATAAACCATTGGAAAGCCATTGGAGCGAATACTATTTTTTCATTTCAAACACGACTTTCGCGCATAGCTTGCATATAATTTTTTGAAGGCAAGTATGAATTTGTTTTCTCTTAGAGTCATCATCCCAATTACTCTTTGAAAGTAACTAAGTCATTTGAAAGCAATTAAAATGAATTCTTATTTCGCACTTCGAACCCGACTTTCATACATAACTTGCTGATGATCATTTAATGGCAAGTACACATTTGTTTTATTTGAGATTCATGTCACTGAGTCTTTTCAAGTCACTAATTCATTTGAAAGCAATTCGAACGAATTCTAATTTTGCACTTAAAACACTACTTTCCTGCATCACTTCCTAATGATCTTTTAAAGACAAGTATGCATTTGTTTTATCTTATATTCATGTCAATGAGTCTTTTCAAGACAATAAACCATTGGGAAGCCATTGGAGCGAATACTATTTTTACATTTCAAACACGATTTTCGCGCATAGCTTGCAAATGATTTTTTGAAGGCAAGCATGAATTTGTTTTATCTTAGAGTCATCATCTCAATTACTCTTCGAAAGTCACTAATTCATTTGAAAGCAATTAAAATGAATTCTTATTTCGCACTTCGAACTTGACTTTCATACATAACTTGCTAGTGATCATTTAATTGCAAGTACACATTTGTTTTATTTGAGATTCATGTAACTGAGTCTTTTCAAGTCACTAATTCATATGAAAGCAATTCGAACGAATTCTAATTTTGCACTTCAAACACTACCTTCCCGCATCACTTGCTAATGATCTTTTTAAGGCAAGTATGCATTTGTTTTATCTTATATTCATGTCAATGAGTCTCTTCAAGACAATGAATCATTTGGAAGCCAGTGGAGCGAATACTATTTTTGCATTTCAAACATGACTTTCGCGCATAGCTTACATATAATTTTTTGAAGGCAAGTATGAATTTGTTTTCTCTTAGAGTCATCATCTCAATTACTCTTTGAAAGTAACTAAGTCATTTGAAAACAATTAAAATGAATTCTCATTTCGCACTTCGAACCCGACTTTCATGCTTAACTTGCTAATGATCATTTGATGGCAAGTACACATTTGTTTTATTTGAGATTCATGTCACGAGTCTTTTCAAGTCACTAATTAATTTGAAAGCAATTCGAACGAATTCTAATTTTGCACTTCAAACACTACCTTCCCGCATCACTTGCTCATGATCTTTTTAAGACAAGTATGCATTTGTTTTATCTTATATTCATGTCAATGAGTCTTTTCAAGACAATAAACAATTGGGAAGCCATTGGAGCGAATACTGTTTTTGCATTTCAAACACGACTTTCACGCATAGCTTGCATATAATTTTTTGAAGGCAAGTATGATTTTGTTTTCTCTTAGAGTCATCATCCCAATTACTCTTTGAAAGTAACTAAATCATTTGAAAGCAATTAAAATGAATTCTTATTTCGCACTTCGAACCCGACTTTCATACATAACTTGCTAATGATCATTTAATGGAAAGTACACATTTGTTTTATTTGAGATTCATGTCACAAAGCCTTTTCAAGTCACTAATTCATTTGAAAGCAATTTGAACGAATTCTAATTTTGCACTTAAAACACTACTTTCCTGCATCACTTGCTAATGATCTTTTTAAGACAAGTATGCATTTGTTTTATCTTATATTCATGTCAGTGAGTCTTTTCAAGACAATAAATCATTTGGAAACCAATGGAGTGAATACCATTTTTGCATTTCAGACACGACTTTCGCGCATAGCTTGCATATAATTTTTTGAAGGCAAGTATGAATTTGTTTTCTCTTAGAGTCATCATCCCAATTACTCTTTGAAAGTAACTAAGTCATTTGAAAGCAATTAAAATGAATTCTTATTTCGCACTTCGAACCCGACTTTCATACATAACTTGCTAATGATCATTTAATGGCAAGTACACATTTGTTTTATTTGAGATTCATGTCACAGTGTCTTTTAAAGTCACTAATTCATTTGAAAGCAATTCGAACGAATTCTAATTTTGCACTTAAAACACTACTTTCCTGCATCACTTGCTAATGCTCTTTTTAAGACAAGTATGCATTTGTTTTATCTTATATTCATGTCAATGAGTCTTTTCAAGACAATAAACCATTGGGAAGCCATTGGAGCGAATACTATTTTTGCATTTCAAACACGACTTTCGCGCATATCTTGCATATAATTTTTTGAAGGCAAGTATGAATTTGTTTTCTCTTAGAGTCATCATCTCAATTACTCTTTGAAAGTAACTAAGTCATTTGAAAGCAATTAAAATGAATTCTTATTTCGCACTTGGAACCCGACTTTCATACATAACTTACTAATGATCATTTAATGGCAAGTACACATTTGTTTTATTTGAGATACATGTCACTGAGTCTTTCCAAGTCACTAATTCATTTGAAAGCAATTCGAACGAATTCTAATTTTGCACTTCAAACACTACCTTCCCGCATCACTTGCTAATGATCTTTTTAAGACAAGTATGCATTTGTTTTATCTTATATTCATGTCAATGAGTCTTTTCAAGAAAATGAATAATTTGGAAGCCATTGGAGCGAATACTATTTTTGTATTTCAAACATGACTTTCGCGCATAGCTTACATATAATTTTTTGAAGGCAAGTATGAATTTGTTTTCTCTTAGAGTCATCATCTCAATTACTCTTTGAAAGTAACTAAGTCATTTGAAAGCAATTAAAATGAATTCTTATTTCGCACTTCGAACCCGACTTTCATGCATAACTTGCTAATGATCATTTGATGGCAAGTACACATTTGTTTTATTTGAGATTCATGTCACGTGTCTTTTCAAATCACAATTCATTTGAAAGCAATTCGTACGAATTCTAATTTTGCACTTCAAACACTACCTTCCCGCAGCATTTGCTCATGATCTTTTTAAGACAAGTATGCATTTGTTTTATCTTATTTTCATGTCAATGAGTCTTTTCAAGACAATAAACCATTGGGAAGCCATTGGAGTGAATACTATTTTTGCATTTCCGACACGAATTTCGCGCATGGCTTGCATATAATTTTTTGAAGGCAAGTATGAATTTGTTTTCTCTTAGAGTCATCATCTCAATTACTCTTTGAAAGTAACTAAGTCATTTGAAAGCAATTAAAATGAATTCTTATTTCGCACTTCGAACCCGACTTTCATACATAACTTGCTAATGATCATTTAATGGCAAGTACACATTTGTTTTATTTGAGATTCATGTCACTTAGTCTTTCCAAGTCACTAATTCATTTGAAAGCAATTCGAACGAATTCTAATTTTGCACTTCAAACACTACCTTGCCGCATCACTTGCCAATGATCTTTTTAAGACAAGTATGCATTTGTTTTATCTTATATTCATGCCAATGAGTCTTTTCAAGACAATAAACCTTTGGGAAGCCATTGGAGCGAATACTATTTTTGCATTTCAAACATGACTTTCGCGCATAGCTTGCATATAATTTTTTGAAGGCAAGTATGAATTTGTTTTCTCTTAAAGTCATCATCTCCATTACTCTTCGAAAGTAACTAAGTCATTTGAAAGCAATTAAAATGAATTCTTATTACGCACTTCGAACCCGACTTTCATGCATAACTTGCTAATGATCATTTGATGGCAAGTACACATTTGTTTTATTTGAGATTCATGTCACGAGTCTTTTCAAATCACAATTCATTTGAAAGCAATTCGTACGAATTCTAATTTTGCACTTCAAACACTACCTTCCCGCATCACTTGCTCATGATCTTTTTAAGACAAGTATGCATTTGTTTTATCTTATATTCATGTCAATGAGTCTTTTCAAGACAATAAACAATTGGGAAGCCATTGGAGCGAATACTGTTTTTGCATTTCAAACACGACTTTCACGCATAGCTTGCGTATAATTTTTTGAAGGCAAGTATGATTTTGTTTTCTCTTAGAGTCATCATCCCAATTACTCTTTGAAAGTAACTAAATCATTTGAAAGCAATTAAAATGAATTCTTATTTCGCACTTCGAACCCGACTTTCATACATAACTTGCTAATGATCATTTAATGGCAAGTACACATTTGTTTTATTTGAGATTCATGTCACTTAGTCTTTCCAAGTCACTAATTCATTTGAAAGCAATTCGAACGAATTCTAATTTTGCACTTCAAACACTACCTTGCCGCATCACTTGCCAATGATCTTTTTAAGACAAGTATGCATTTGTTTTATCTTATATTCATGTCAATGAGTCTTTTCAAGACAATAAACCATTGGGAAGCCATTGGAGCGAATACTATTTTTGCATTTCAAACACGACTTTCGCGCATAGCTTGCATATAATTTTTTGAAGGCAAGTATGAATTTGTTTTCTCTAAGAGTCATCATCTCTATTACTCTTTGAAAGTAACTAAGTCATTTGAAAGCAATTAAAATGAATTCTTATTTCGCACTTCGAACCCGACTTTCATACATAACTTGCTAATGATCATATAATGGCAAGTACACATTTGTTTTATTTGAGATTCATGTCACTGAGTCTTTCTAAGTCACTAATTCATTTGAAAGCAATTCGAATGAATTCTAATTTTGCACTTCAAACACTACCTTGCCGCATCACTTGCTAATGATCTTTTTAAGACATGTATGCATTTGTTTTATCTTATATTCATGTCAATGAGTCTTTTCAAGACAATAAACCATTGGGAAGCCATTGGAGCGAATACTATTTTTGCATTTCAAACACGACTTTCGCGCATATCTTGCATATAATTTTTTGAAGGCAAGTATGAATTTGTTTTCTCTTAGAGTCATCATCTCAATTACTCTTTGAAAGTAACTAAGTCATTTGAAAGCAATTAAAATGAATTCTTATTTCGCACTTCGAACCCGACTTTCATACATAACTTACTAATGATCATTTAATGGCAAGTACACATTTGTTTTATTTGAGATACATGTCACTGAGTCTTTCCAAGTCACTAATTCATTTGAAAGCAATTCGAACGAATTCTAATTTTGCACTTCAAACACTACCTTCCCGCATCACTTGCTAATGATCTTTTTAAGACAAGTATGCATTTGTTTTATCTTATATTCATGTCAATGAGTCTTTTCAAGAAAATGAATAATTTGGAAGCCATTGGAGCGAATACTATTTTTGTATTTCAAACATGACTTTCGCGCATAGCTTACATATAATTTTTTGAAGGCAAGTATGAATTTGTTTTCTCTTAGAGTCATCATCTCAATTACTCTTTGAAAGTAACTAAGTCATTTGAAAGCAATTAAAATGAATTCTTATTTCGCACTTCGAACCCGACTTTCATGCATAACTTGCTAATGATCATTTGATGGCATGTACACATTTGTTTTATTTGAGATTCATGTCAGTGAGTCTTTTCAAGTCTCTAATTCATTTGAAAGCAATTCGAACGAATTCTAATTTTGCACTTCAAACACTACTTTCCCGCATCACTTTCTAATGATATTTTTAAGACAAGTATGCTTTTTTTTTATCTTATATTCATGTTAATGAGTCTTTTCAAGACAATGAACCATTGGGAAGCCATTGGAGCGAATACTATTTTTGCATTTCAAACACGACTTTCGCGCATAGCTTGCATATAATTTTTTGAAGACAAGTATGAATTTGTTTTCTCTAAGAGTCATCATCTCTATTACTCTTTGAAAGTAACTAAGTCATTTGAAAGCAATTAAAATGAATTCTTATTTCGCACTTCGAACCCGACTTTCATGCATAACTTGCTAATGATCATTTGATGGCAAGTACACATTTGTTTTATTTGAGATTCATGTCACGAGTCTTTTCAAATCACAATTCATTTGAAAGCAATTCGTACGAATTCTAATTTTGCACTTCAAACACTACCTTCCCGCAGCATTTGCTCATGATCTTTTTAAGACAAGTATGCATTTGTTTTATCTTATTTTCATGTCAATGAGTCTTTTCAAGACAATAAACCATTGGGAAGCCATTGGAGTGAATACTATTTTTGCATTTCAGACACGAATTTCGCGCATGGCTTGCATATAATTTTTTGAAGGCAAGTATGAATTTGTTTTCTCTTAGAGTCATCATCTCAATTACTCTTTGAAAGTAACTAAGTCATTTGAAAGCAATTAAAATGAATTCTTATTTCGCACTTCGAACCCGACTTTCATACATAACTTGCTAATGATCATTTAATGGCAAGTACACATTTGTTTTATTTGAGATTCATGTCACTTAGTCTTTCCAAGTCACTAATTCATTTGAAAGCAATTCGAACGAATTCTAATTTTGCACTTCAAACACTACCTTGCCGCATCACTTGCCAATGATCTTTTTAAGACAAGTATGCATTTGTTTTATCTTATATTCATGCCAATGAGTCTTTTCAAGACAATAAACCATTGGGAAGCCATTGGAGCGAATACTATTTTTGCATTTCAAACATGACTTTCGCGCATAGCTTGCATATAATTTTTTGAAGGCAAGTATGAATTTGTTTGCTCTTAAAGTCATCATCTCAATTACTCTTCGAAAGTAACTAAGTCATTTGAAAGCAATTAAAATGAATTCTTATTACGCACTTCGAACCCGACTTTCATGCATAACTTGCTAATGATCATTTGATGGCAAGTACACATTTGTTTTATTTGAGATTCATGTCACGAGTCTTTTCAAATCACAATTCATTTGAAAGCAATTCGTACGAATTCTAATTTTGCACTTCAAACACTACCTTCCCGCATCACTTGCTCATGATCTTTTTAAGACAAGTATGCATTTGTTTTATCTTATATTCATGTCAATGAGTCTTTTCAAGACAATAAACAATTGGGAAGCCATTGGAGCGAATACTGTTTTTGCATTTCAAACACGACTTTCACGCATAGCTTGCATATAATTTTTTGAAGGCAAGTATGATTTTGTTTTCTCTTAGAGTCATCATCCCAATTACTCTTTGAAAGTAACTAAATCATTTGAAAGCAATTAAAATGAATTCTTATTTCGCACTTCGAACCCGACTTTCATACATAACTTGCTAATGATCATTTAATGGCAAGTACACATTTGTTTTATTTGAGATTCATGTCACTTAGTCTTTCCAAGTCACTAATTCATTTGAAAGCAATTCGAACGAATTCTAATTTTGCACTTCAAACACTACCTTGCCGCATCACTTGCCAATGATCTTTTTAAGACAAGTATGCATTTGTTTTATCTTATATTCATGTCAATGAGTCTTTTCAAGACAATAAACCATTGGGAAGCCATTGGAGCGAATACTATTTTTGCATTTCAAACACGACTTTCGCGCATAGCTTGCATATAATTTTTTGAAGGCAAGTATGAATTTGTTTTCTCTAAGAGTCATCATCTCTATTACTCTTTGAAAGTAACTAAGTCATTTGAAAGCAATTAAAATGAATTCTTATTTCGCACTTCGAACCCGACTTTCATACATAACTTGCTAATGATCATATAATGGCAAGTACACATTTGTTTTATTTGAGATTCATGTCACTGAGTCTTTCCAAGTCACTAATTCATTTGAAAGCAATTCGAATGAATTCTAATTTTGCACTTCAAACACTACCTTGCCGCATCACTTGCTAATGATCTTTTTAAGACATGTATGCATTTGTTTTATCTTATATTCATGTCAATGAGTCTTTTCAAGACAATAAACCATTGGGAAGCCATTGGAGCGAATACTATTTTTGCATTTCAAACACGACTTTCGCGCATATCTTGCGTATAATTTTTTGAAGGCAAGTATGAATTTGTTTTCTCTTAGAGTCATCATCTCAATTACTCTTTGAAAGTAACTAAGTCATTTGAAAGCAATTAAAATGAATTCTTATTTCGCACTTCGAACCCGACTTTCATACATAACTTACTAATGATCATTTAATGGCAAGTACACATTTGTTTTATTTGAGATACATGTCACTGAGTCTTTCCAAGTCACTAATTCATTTGAAAGCAATTCGAACGAATTCTAATTTTGCACTTCAAACACTACCTTCCCGCATCACTTGCTAATGATCTTTTTAAGACAAGTATGCATTTGTTTTATCTTATATTCATGTCAATGAGTCTTTTCAAGAAAATGAATAATTTGGAAGCCATTGGAGCAAATACTATTTTTGTATTTCAAACATGACTTTCGCGCATAACTTACATATAATTTTTTGAAGGCAAGTATGAATTTGTTTTCTCTTAGAGTCATCATCTCAATTACTCTTTGAAAGTAACTAAGTCATTTGAAAGCAATTAAAATGAATTCTTATTTCGCACTTCGAACCCGACTTTCATGCATAACTTGCTAATGATCATTTGATGGCATGTACACATTTGTTTTATTTGAGATTCATGTCAGTGAGTCTTTTCAAGTCTCTAATTCATTTGAAAGCAATTCGAACGAATTCTAATTTTGCACTTCAAACACTACTTTCCCGCATCACTTTCTAATGATATTTTTAAGACAAGTATGCTTTTTTTTTATCTTATATTCATGTTAATGAGTCTTTTCAAGACAATGAACCATTGGGAAGCCATTGGAGCGAATACTATTTTTGCATTTCAAACACGACTTTCGCGCATAGCTTGCATATAATTTTTTGAAGACAAGTATGAATTTGTTTTCTCTAAGAGTCATCATCTCTATTACTCTTTGAAAGTAACAAATTCATTTGAAAGCAATTAAAATGAATTCTTATTTCGCACTTCGAACCCGACTTTCATACATAATTTACTAAAGATCATTTAATGGCAAGTACACATGTGTTTTATTTGAGATTAATGTCACTGAGTCTTTTCAGGTCACTAATTAATTTGAAAGCAATTCGAACGAATTCTAATTTTGCACTTCAAACACTACTTTCCCGCATCACTTGCTAATGATCGTTTTAAGACAAGTATGCATTTGTTTTATCTTATATTCATGTCAATGAGTCTTTTCAAGACCTTAAATCATTTGGAAGCCATTGGAGCGAATACTATTTTTGCATTTCAAACATCACTTTCGCGCATAGCTTGCATTTAATTTTTTGAAGGCAAGTACGAATTTGTTTTCTCTTAGAGTCATCATCTCAATTACTCTTTGAAAGTAACTAAGTCATTTGAATGCAATTAAAATGAATTCTTATTTCGCACTTCGATCCCGACTTTCATACATCACTTGCTAATGATCATTTAATAGCAAGTACACATTTGTTTTATTTGAGATTCATGTCAATGAGTCTTTCAAAGTCACTAATTCATTTGAAAGAAATTCGAACAAATTCTAATTTTGCACTTCAAACACTACTTTCCCGCATCACTTGCTGATGATCGTTTTAAGACAAGTATGCATTTCTTTTATCTTATATTCATGTTAATGAGTCTTTTCAAGACAGTGAATAATTTGGAAGCCATTGGGGCAAATACTATTTTTGCATTTCAAACACGACTTTCGCGCATAGCTTGCCTATGATTTTTTGAAGGAAAGCTTGAATTTGTTTTATCATAGCGTCATCATCTCAATGACTCTTTGAAAGTAACTAATTCATTTGGAACTAATTAAAATGAATTCTTATTTCGCACTTCGAACCCGACTTTCATACATAACTTGCTAAAGATCATTTAATGGCAAGTACACATTTGTTTTATTTGAGATTCATGTTACTGAGTCTTTTCAAGTCACTAATTCATTTGAAAGCAATTCGAACGAATTCTAATGAATTCTAGTTTTGCACTTCAAACACTACCTTCCCGCATCACTTGCTAATGATCTTTTTAAGACAAGTATGCATTTGTTTTATCTTATATTCATGTCAATGAGTCTTTTCAAGACAATAAACCATTGGGAAGCCATTGGAGGGAATACTATTTTTGCATTTCAAACACGACTTTCGCGTATAGCTTGCATATGATTTTTTGAAGGCAAGCCTGAATTTGTTTTATCGTAGAGTCATCATCTCAATTACTCTTCGAAAGTCACTAATTTATTTGAAAGCAATTAAAATGAATTCTTATTTCGCACTTCGAACTCGACTTTCATACATAACTTGCTAATGATCCTTTAAGGGCAAGTATGCGTTAGTTTTATTTGAGATTCATGTCAATGAGTCTTTTCAAGTCACTAATTCATTTGAAAACAATTCGAATGAATTCTATTTTTGCACTTCAAATACTACTTTCCCGCATCACTTGCTGATGATCGTTTTAAGACAACTATGCATTTCTTTTATCTTATATTCATGTTAATGAGTCTTTTCAAGACAATGAATAATTTGGAAGCCATTGGGGCAAATACTATTTTTGCATTTCAAACACGACTTTCGCGCATAGCTTGCCTATGATTTTTTGAAGGAAAGCTTGAATTTGTTTTATCATAGCGTCATCATCTCAATGACTCTTTGAAAGTAACTAATTCTTTTGGAACTAATTAAAATGAATTCTTATTTCGCACTTCGAACCCGACTTTCATACATAACTTGCTAAAGATCATTTAATGGCAAGTACACATTTGTTTTATTTGAGATTCATGTTACTGAGTCTTTTCAAGTCACTAATTCATTTGAAAGCAATTCGAACGAATTCTAATGAATTCTAGTTTTGCACTTCAAACACTACCTTCCCGCATCACTTGCTAATGATCTTTTTAAGACAAGTATGCATTTGTTTTATCTTATATTCATGTCAATGAGTCTTTTCAAGACAATAAACCATTGGGAAGCCATTGGAGGGAATACTATTTTTGCATTTCAAACACGACTTTCGCGTATAGCTTGCATATGATTTTTTGAAGGCAAGCCTGAATTTGTTTTATCGTAGAGTCATCATCTCAATTACTCTTCGAAAGTCACTAATTTATTTGAAAGCAATTAAAATGAATTCTTATTTCGCACTTCGAACTCGACTTTCATACATAACTTGCTAATGATCGTTTATGGGCAAGTATGCGTTAGTTTTATTTGAGATTCATGTCAATGAGTCTTTTCAAGTCACTAATTCATTTGAAAACAATTCGAATGAATTCTATTTTTGCACTTCAAATACTACTTTCGCGCATCACTTTCTGATGATCTTTTTAAGATAAGTATGCATTTGTTTTATCTTATAATCATGTCAATCAGTCTTTTCAAGACGAAAGTCATTTGGAAAACACTAGAGCGAATACTATTTTCACATTTCAAACACAAATTTCGCTCATACCTTGAATATGATTTTTTGAAGATAAGTAGGAATTTGTTTTAATTTAGAGTCATTATCTCATTGACTCTTTGAAAGTCACATATTCATTTTAAAGCAATTAAAATGAATTCTATTTTCTGCTTCGAACCCGACTTTCATACAAAACTTGCTAATGATTATTTAAGGGCAAGTACACATTTGTTTTATTTGAGATTCATGTCAATGAGTCTTTTCAAGTCACTAATTCATTTGAAGACAATTCCAATGAATTCTATTTTTGCACTTCAAACACTATTTTCGCGCATGACTTGCTGATGATCTTTTTAAGACAAGTATGCATTTCTTTTATCTTATATTCATGTCAATGAGTCTTTTCAAGACCATAAATCATTTCGATGCAATTGGAGCGAACCCTATTTATGCATTTCAAACACGACTTTCGCGCATAGCTTGCATATGATTTTTTGAAGGCAAGCATGAATTTGTTTAATCTTAGAGTCATCATCTCAATGACTCTTTGAAAGTAACTAAGTCATTTGAAAGCAATTAAAATGAATTCTTATTTCGCACTTCGAACACGACTTTCATACATAACTTGCTAATGATCATTTGATGGCAAGTACACATTTGTTTTAATAGAGATTCATGTCACTGAGTCTTTTCAAGTCACTAATTCATTTGAAAGGAATTCGGACGAATTCTAATTTTGCATTTCAAACACTACTTTCCTGCATCACTTGCTAATGATCTTTTTAAGACAAGTATGCATTTGTTTTATCTTATATTGATGTCAATGAGTGTTTTCAAAACAATGAATCATTTGGAAGCCATTGGAGCGAATACTATTTTTGCATTTCGAACATGAATTTCGCGTATAGCTTGCAAATGATTTTTTGAAGCCAAGCCTGAATTTGTTTTATCATAGAGTCATCATCTCAATGACTCTTTAAAAGTAACTAATTCATTTGAAAGCAACTAAAATTAATTCTTATTTCGCACTTCGAACCCGACTTTCATACATAACTTGCTAATCATCATTTAATGGCAAGTAAACATTTTTTTTATTTGAGATTCATGTCACTGAGTCTTTTCAAGTCACTAATTCATTTGAAAGCAATTCGAACGAATTCTAGTTTTGCACTTCAAACACTACCTTCCCGCATCACTTGCTAATGATCTTTTTAAGACAACTATGCATTTGTTTTATCTTATATTCATGTCAATAAGTCTTTTCAAGACAATAAATCATTTGGAAGCCATTGGAGCGAATACTATTTTTGCATTTCAAACACGACTTTCGCGCATAGCTTGCATATGATTTTTTGATGGCAAGCCTGAATTTGTTTTATCGTAGAGTCATCATCTCAATTACTCTTCGAAAGTCACTAATTCATTTGAAAGCAATTAAAATGAATTCTTATTTCGCACTTCGAACCCGACTTTCATACGTAACTTGCTAATGATCATTTAATGGCAAGTGGACATTTGTTTTATTTGAGATTCATGTCACTAAGTCTTTTCAAGTCACTAATTCAGTTGAAAGCAATTGGAACGAATTCTAATTTTGCACTTCAAACACTACTTTCCTGCATCACTTGGTAATGATCTTTTTAAGACAACTATGCATTTGTTTTATCTTATATTCATCTCGATGAGTCTTTTCAATACAATAAATCATTTGGAAGCCATTGGAGCGAATACTACTTTTACATTTCAAACACGACTTTCGCGCATAGCTTGCAGATAATTTTTTAAGGCAAGTATGAATTTGTTTTATCTTAGAGTCATCATCTCAATTACTCTTTGAAAGTAAGTAATTCATTTGAAAGCAATTAAAATGAATTCTTATTTCGCACTTCGAACTCGACTTTCATACATAACTTGCTAATGATCATTTAATGACAAGTAGACATTTCTTTTATTTGAGATTCATGTCACTAAGTCTTTTCAAGTCACTAATTCATTTGAAAGCAATTGGAACGAATTCAAATTTTGCACTTCAAACACTACTTTCCTGCATCACTAGCTAATGATCTTATTAAGACAACTATGTATTTGTTTTATCTTATATTCATGTCGATGAGTCTTTTCAAGACAATAAATCATTTGGAAGCCATTGGAGCGAATATTATTTTTGCATTTCAAACACAACTTTCGCGCATAGCTTGCATATAATTTTTTGAAGGCAAGTATGAATTTGTTTTACCATAGAGTCATCATCTCAATGACTCTTTAAAAGTAACTAATTCATTTGAAAGCAATTAAAATGAATTCTTATTTCGCACTTCGAACCCGATTTTCATACATAACTTGCTAATGATCATTTAATGGCAAGTACATATGTGTTTTATTTGAGATTCATGTCCCTGAGTCTTTTCACGTCACTAATTCATTTGAAAGAAATTCGAACGAATTCTATTTTTGCACTTGAAACACTACTTTCCCGCATCACTTGCTAATGATCTTTTTAAGACAAGTATGCATTTGTTTTATCTTATATTCATGTCGATGAGTCTTTTCAAGACAATAAATCATTTGGTAGCCATTGGAGCGAATACTATTTTTGCATTTCAAACACGACTTTCGCACATTGCTTGCATATAATTTTTCGAAGGCAAGTATGAATTTGTTTTATCTTAGAGTCATCATATCAATGACTCTTTCAAAGTAAATAATTCATTTGAAAGCAATTAAAATGAATTCTTATTTCGCACTTCGAACTCGACTTTCATACATAACTTGCTAATGATCATTTAATGGCAAGTACACATTTTTTTTATTTGAAATTCATGTCACTGAGTCTTTTCAAGTCACTAATTCATTTGAAAGCAATTCGAACGAATTCTAATTTTGCACTTCAAACACTACTTTCCCGCATCACTTGCTAATGATCTTTTTAAGACAAGTATGCATTTGTTTTATCTTATATTCATGTCGGTGACTCTTTTCAAGATAATAAATCATTTGGAAGCCATTGGAGCGAATACCATTTTTGCATTTCAAACACGACTTTCGCGCATAGCTTGTATATAATTTTTTGAAGGCAAGTATGAATTTCTTTTATCGTAGAGTCATCATCTCAATGACTCTTCAAAAGTAACTTATTCATTTGAAAGCAATTAAAATGAATTCTTATTTCGCAGTTCGAACCCGACTTTCATACATAACTTTCTAATGATCATTTAATGTCAAGTACACATTTGTTTTATTTGAGATTCATGTCACTGAGTCTTTTCAAGTCACTAATTCATTTGAAAGCAATTCGAACAAATTCTAATTTTGCACTTCAAACACTACTTTCCCGCATCACTTGCTTATGATCTTTTTAAGACAAGTATGCATTTGTTTTATCTTATATTCATGTCAGTGAGTCTTTTCAAGACAATAAATCATTTGGAAGCCAATGGAGTGAATACCATTTTTGCATTTCAAACACGACTTTCGCGCATAGATTGCATATAATTTTTTGAAGGCAAGTATGAATTTGTTTTATCATAGAGTCATCATCTCAATGACTCTTTAAAAGTAACTAATTCATTTGAAAGCAATTAAATTGAATTCCATTTTCGCACTTCGAACACGACTTTCGTACATAACTTGTTAATGATCATTTAAGGGAAAGTATGCATTTGTTTTATTTGTGATTTATGTCAATAAGCCTTTTGAGGTCGCTAATTCATTTGAAAACAATTCGAATGAATTCTATTTTTGCACTTCAAACACTACTTTTGCGCATGACTTGCTGATGATCTTATTAAGACAAGTATGCATTTATTTTATCTTATATTCATGTCAATGAGTCTTTTCAAGACAATAAATTATTTGGAAGCAATACGAGTGAACCCTATTTTTGCATTTCAAACACGACTTTCGCGCATAGCTTGCATATGATTTTTTGAAGGCAAGCATGAATTTGTCTAATCTTAGTGTCATCATCTCAATGACTCTTTGAAAGTCACTAATTCATTTAAAAGGAATTAAAATGAATTCTTATTTCGCAATTCGAACCTGACATTCATACATAACTTGCTAATGATCATTTAAGAGCAAGTATGCTTTTGTTTTATTGGAGATTCATGTCAATAAGTCTTTTCAAGTCACTAATTCATTTGAAAACAATTCGAATGAATTCTATTTTTGCACTTGAAACACTACTTTCGCGCATCACTTGCTGATGATCTTTTTAAGACAAGTATGCATTTGTTTTACCTTATATTCATGTCATTCAGTCTTTTCAAGACAATAAATCATTTGGAAGCCATTCGAGCGAATACTATTTTCGCATTTCAAACACGACTTTCGCGCATAGCTTGCATATGATTTTTTGAAGGCAACCATGAATTTGTTTAATCTTAGTGTCATCATCTCAATGACTCTTTGAAAGTCACTAATTCATTTGAAAGCAATTAAAATGAATTCTTATTTCGCACTTCGAACACGACTTTCGTACATAACTTGTTAATGATCATTTAATGGCAAGTACACATTTGTTTTATTTGAGATTCATGTCACTGAGTCAATTCAAGTCACTAATTCATTTGAATGCAATTCGAACGAATTCTAATTTTGCACTTCAAACACTACTTTCCCGCATCACTTGCTAATGATCTTTTTAAAACAAGTATGCATTTGTTTTATCTTATATTCATGTCAATGAGTCTTTTCAAGACAATAAAAATTTTGGAAGCCATTGGAGCGAATACTATTTTTGCATTTCAAACATGACTTTCGCGCATAGCTTGCATATGATTTTTTGAAGGCAAGCCTGAATTTGTTTTATCTTAGAGTCACAATCTCAGTGACTCTTTAAAAGTAACTAATTCATTTGAAAGCAATTAAAATGATTTCTTATTTCGCACTTCGAACCCGACTTTCATACATAACTTGCTAATGATCATTTAATGGCAAGTACACATTTGTTTTATTTGAGATTCATGTCACTGACCCTTTCCAAGTCACTAATTCATTTGAAAGCAATTCGAACGAATTCTAATTTTGCACTTCAAACACTACCTTGCCGCATCACTTGCTAATGATCTTTTTAAGACAAGTATGCATTTGTTTTATCTTATATTCATGTCAATAAGTCTTTTCAAGTCACTATTTCATTTGAAAACAATTCGAATGAATTCTATTTTTGCACTTCAAACACTACTTTCGCGCATCACTTGCTGATGATCTTTTTAAGATCAGTATGCATTTGTTTTAGCTTATATTAGTGTCAATGAGTCTTTTCAAGAAAATAAACCATTGGAAAGCCATTGGAGCGAATACTATTTTTTCATTTCAGACACGACTTTCGCGCATAGCTTGCATATAATTTTTTGAAGGCAAGTATGAATTTGTTTTCTCTTAGAGTCATCATCCTAATTACTCTTTGAAAGTAACTAAGTCATTTGAAAGCAATTAAAATGAATTCTTATTTCGCACTTCGAACCCGACTTTCATACATAACTTGCTGATGATCATTTAATGGCAAGTACACATTTGTTTTATTTGAGATTCATGTCACTGAGTCTTTTCAAGTCACTAATTCATTTGAAAGCAATTCGAACGAATTCTAATTTTGCACTTAAAACACTACTTTCCTGCATCACTTCCTAATGATCTTTTAAAGACAAGTATGCATTTGTTTTATCTTATATTCATGTCAATGAGTCTTTTCAAGACAATAAACCATTAGGAAGCCATTGGAGCAAATACTATTTTTGCATTTCAAACACGACTTTCGCGCATAGCTTGCAAATGATTTTTTGAAGGCAAGCATGAATTTGTTTTATCTTAGAGTCATCATCTCAATTACTCTTCGAAAGTCACTAATTCATTTGAAAGCAATTAAAATGAATTCTTATTTCGCACTTCGAACTTGACTTTCATACATAACTTGCTAATGATCATTTAATTGCAAGTACACATTTGTTTTATTTGAGATTCATGTAACTGAGTCTTTTCAAGTCACTAATTCATTTGAAAGCAATTCGAACGAATTCTAATTTTGCACTTCAAACACTACCTTCCCGCATCACTTGCTAATGATCTTTTTAAGGCAAGTATGCATTTGTTTTATCTTATATTCATGTCAATGAGTCTTTTCAAGACAATGAATCATTTGGAAGCCATTGGAGCGAATACTATTTTTGCATTTCAAACATGACTTTCGCGCATAGCTTACATATAATTTTCTGAAGGCAAGTATGAATTTGTTTTCTCTTAGAGTCATCATCTCAATTACTCTTTGAAAGTAACTAAGTCATTTGAAAACAATTAAAATGAATTCTTATTTCGCACTTCGAACCCGACTTTCATGCTTAACTTGCTAATGATCATTTGATGGCAAGTACACATTTGTTTTATTTGAGATTCATGTCACGAGTCTTTTCAAGTCACTAATTCATTTGAAAGCAATTCGAACGAATTCTAATTTTGCACTTCAAACACTACCTTCCCGCATCACTTGCTCATGATCTTTTTAAGACAAGTATGCATTTGTTTTATCTTATATTCATGTCAATGAGTCTTTTCAAGACAATAAACCATTGGGAAGCCATTGGAGCGAATACTGTTTTTGCATTTCAAACACGACTTTCACGCATAGCTTGCATATAATTTTTTGAAGGCAAGTATGAATTTGTTTTCTCTTAGAGTCATCATCCCAATTACTCTTTGAAAGTAACTAAATCATTTGAAAGCAATTAAAATGAATTCTTATTTCGCACTTCGAACCCGACTTTCATACATAACTTGCTAATGATCATTTAATGGCAAGTACACATTTGTTTTATTTGAGATTCATGTCACAAAGTCTTTTCAAGTCACTAATTCATTTGAAACCAATGGAGTGAATACCATTTTTTCATTTCAGACACGACTTTCGCGCATAGCTTGCATATAATTTTTTGAAGGCAAGTATGAATTTGTTTTCTCTTAGAGTCATTATCCCAATTACTCTTTGAAAGTAACTAAGTCATTTGAAAGCAATTAAAATGAATTCTTATTTCGCACTTCGAACCCGACTTTCATACATAACTTGCTAATGATCATTTAATGGCAAGTAAACATTTTTTTTATTTGAGATTCATGTCACAGTGTCTTTTCAAGTCACTAATTCATTTGAAAGCAATTCGAACGAATTCTAATTTTGCACTTAAAACACTACTTTCCTGCATCACTTGCTAATGATCTTTTTAAGACATGTATGCATTTGTTTTATCTTATATTCATGTCAATGAGTCTTTTCAAGACAATAAACCATTGGGAAGCCATTGGAGCGAATACTATTTTTGCATTTCAAACACGACTTTCGCGCATATCTTGCATATAATTTTTTGAAGGCAAGTATGAATTTGTTTTCTCTTAGAGTCATCATCTCAATTACTCTTTGAAAGTAACTAAGTCATTTGAAAGCAATTAAAATGAATTCTTATTTCGCACTTCGAACCCGACTTTCATACATAACTTACTAATGATCATTTAATGGCAAGTACACATTTGTTTTATTTGAGATACATGTCACTGAGTCTTTCCAAGTCACTAATTCATTTGAAAGCAATTCGAACGAATTCTAATTTTGCACTTCAAACACTACCTTCCCGCATCACTTGCTAATGATCTTTTTAAGACAAGTATGCATTTGTTTTATCTTATATTCATGTCAATGAGTCTTTTCAAGAAAATGAATAATTTGGAAGCCATTGGAGCGAATACTATTTTTGTATTTCAAACATGACTTTCGCGCATAGCTTACATATAATTTTTTGAAGGCAAGTATGAATTTGTTTTCTCTTAGAGTCATCATCTCAATTACTCTTTGAAAGTAACTAAGTCATTTGAAATCAATTAAAATGAATTCTTATTTCGCACTTCGAACCCGACTTTCATACATAAGTTTCTAATGATCATTTAATGTCAACTACACATTTGTTTTATTTGAGATTCATGTCACTGAGTCTTTTCAAGTCACTAATTCATTTGAAAGCAATTCGAACGAATTCTAATTTTGCACTTCAAACACTACTTTCCCGCATCACTTGCTAATGATCTTTTTAAGACAAGTATGCATTTGTTTTATTTTATATTCATGTCGATGAGTTTTTTCAAGACAATAAATCATTTAGTAGCCATTGGAGCGAATACTATTTTTGTATTTCATACACGACTTTCGCGCAAAGCTTACTTATAATTTTTTGAAGGTAAGTATGAATTTGTTTTCTCTTAGAGTCATTATCCCAATTACTCTTTGAAAGTAACTAAGTCATTTGAAAGCAATTAAAATGAATTCTTATTTCGCACTTCGAACCCGACTTTCATACATAACTTGCTAATGATCATTTAATGGCAAGTACACATTTTTTTTATTTGAGATTCATGTCACAGTGTCTTTTCAAGTCACTAATTCATTTGAAAGCAATTCGAACGAATTCTAATTTTGCACTTAAAACACTACTTTCCTGCATCACTTGCTAATGATCTTTTTAAGACAAGTATGCATTTGTTTTATCTTATTTTCATGTCAATGAGTCTTTTCAAGACAATAAACCATTGGGAAGCCATTGGAGTGAATACTATTTTTGAATTTCAGACACGAATTTCGCGCATGGCTTGCATATAATTTTTTGAAGGCGAGTATGAATTTGTTTTCTCTTAGAGTCATCATCTCAATTACTCTTTAAAAGTAACTAAGTCATTTGAAAGCAATTAAAATGAATTCTTATTTCGCACTTCGAACCCGACTTTCATATATAACTTGCTAATGATCATTTAATGGCAAGTACACATTTGTTTTATTTGAGATTCATGTCACGAGTCTTTTCAAGTCACTAATTCATTTGAAAGCAATTCGAACGAATTCTAATTTTGCACTTCAAACACTACCTTCCCGCATCACTTGCTCATGATCTTTTTAAGACAAGTATGCATTTGTTTTATCTTATATTCATGTCAATGAGTCTTTTCAAGACAATAAACCAATTGGAAGCCATTGGAGCGAATACTATTTTTGCATTTCAAACACGACTTTCGCGCATAACTTGCATATGATTTTTTGAAGGCAAGCCTGAATTTGTTTTATCTTAGAGTCATCACCTCAATGACTCTTTGAAAGTAACTAATTCATTTGGAAGTAATTAAAATGAATTCTTGTTTCGCACTTCGAATCCAACTTTCATACATAACTTACTAAAGATCATTTAATGGCAAGTACAAATGTGTTTTATTTGAGATTCATGTCACTGAGTCAATTCAAGTCACTAATTCATTTGAATGCAATTCGAACGAATTCTAATTTTGCACTTCAAACACTACTTTCCCGCATCACTTGCTAATGATCTTCTTAAAACAAGTATGCATTTGTTTTATCTTATATTCATGTCGATGAGTCTTTTCAAGACAATAAATCATTTGGAAGCCATTGTAGCGAATACTATTTTTGCATTTCGGACACGACTTTCGCGCAAAGCTTACTTATAATTTTTTGAAGGTAAGTATGAATTTGTTTTCTCTTAGAGTCATCATCTCAATTACTCTTTGAAAGTAACTAAGTCATTTGAAAGCAATTAAAATGAATTCTTATTTCGCACTTCGAACCCGACTTTCATACATAACTTGCTAATGATCATTTAATGGCAAGTACACATTTGTTTTATTTGAGATTCATGTCACTTAGTCTTTCCAAGTCACTAATTCATTTGAAAGCAATTCGAACGAATTCTAATTTTGCACTTTAAACACTACTTTCCCGCATCACTTGCTTATGATCTTTTTAAGACAAGTATGCATTTGTTTTATCTTATATTCATGTCAATGAGTATTTTCAAGACAATAAATCATTTCGAAGCCATTGGAGCGAATACTATTTTTGCATTTCAAACACGACTTTCGCGCATAGCTTGCGTATAATTTTTTGAAGGCAAGTATGAATTTGTTTTAGCTTGGAGTCATCATCTCAATGACTCTTTGAAAGTAACTAATTCATTTGAAAGTAATTAAAATTAATTCTTATTTCGCACTTCGAACTCGACTTTCATACATAACTTGATAATTATTATTTAATGGCAAGTACACATTTGTTTTATTTGAGATTGATGTCACTGAGTCTTTTCAAGTCACTAATTCATTTGAAAGCAATTCGATCGAATTCTAATTTTGCACTTCAAACACTACTTTCCCGCATCACTTGCTAATGATCTTTTTAAGACAAGTATGCATTTGTTTTATCTTATATTGATGTCGATGAGTCTTTTCAAGACAATAAATCATTGGGAAGCCAATGTAGCGAATACTATTTTTGCATTTCAAACACGACTTTCGCTCATAGCTTGCATATAATTTTTTCAAGGGAAGTATGAATTTGTTTTATCTCAGAGTCATCTTCTCAATGACTCTTCGAAAGTAACTTTTTCATTTGAAAGCAATTAATATGAATTCTTTTTTCGCACTTCGAACCCGACTTTCATACATAACTTGCTAATGATCATTTAATGGCAAGTACACATGTGTTTTATTTGAGATTCATGTCACTGAGTCTTTTCAAGTCACTAAGTCATTTGAAAGCAATTCGATCGAATTCTAATTTTGCACGTCAAACACTACTTTCCCGCATCACTTGCTAATGATCTTTTTAAGACAAGTATGCGTTTGTTTTATCTTATATTCATGTCAATGAGTCTTTTCAAGACAATGAATCATTTGGAAGCCAATGGAGCGAATACTATTTTTGCATTTCAAACACGACTTTCACTTATAGCTTGCATATAATTTTTTGAATGCAAGTATGAATTTGTTTTATCTCAGAGTCATAATCTCAGTGACTCTTCGAAAGTAACTTATTCATTTGAAAGCAATTAATATGAATTCTTTTTTCGCACTTCGAACCCGACTTTCATACATAACTTGCTAATGATCATTTAATGGAAAGTACACATGTGTTTTATTTGAGATTCATGTCACTAATTCATTTGAAACCAATTTGATCGAATTCTAATTTTGCATTTCAAACACTACTTTCCCGCATCACTTGCTAATGATCTTTTTATGACAAGTATGCAATTGTTTTATCTTATATTCATGTCGATGAGTCTTTTCGAGACAATAAATCATTTGGAAGCCATTGGAGCGAATACTATTTTTGCATTTCAAACACAACTTTCGCGCAAAGCTTGCATATAAATTTTTCAAGGCAAGTATGAATTTTTTTTTGCTTGGAGTCATCATCTCAGTGACTCTTTGAAAGTAACTAATTCATTTGAAAACAATTAAAATGAATTCTTATTTCGCACTTCGAACCCGACCTTCATACATAACTTTCTAAAGATCATTTAATGTCAAGTACACATTTGTTTTATTTGAGATTCATGTCACTGAGTCTTTTCAAGTCACTAATTCATTTGAAAGCAATTCGAACGAATTCTAATTTTGCACTTCAAACACTACTTTCCCGCATCACTTGCTTATGATCGTTTTAAGACAAGTATGCATTTGTTTTATCTTATATTGATGTCGATGAGTCTTTTCAAGACAATAAATCATTTGGTAGCCATTTGTGCGAATATTATTTTTGCATTTCAAACACGACTTTCGCGCTTAGCTTGCATATAATTTTTTGAAGGCAATTAAGAATTTGTTTTATCTTCAAGTCATCATGTCAATGACTCTTTAAAAGTAACTAATTCTTTTGAAAGGGATTAAAATGAATTCTTATTTCGCATTTCGAACTCGACTTTCATACATAACTTTCTGATGATCATTTAATGGCAAGTACACATTTGTTTTATTTGAGATTCATGTCACTGAGTCTTTTCAAGTCACTAATTCATTTGAAAGCAATTCGAACGAATTCTAATTTCGCACTTCAAACACTACTTTCCCGCATCACTTGCTAATGATCTTTTTAAGACAAGTATGCATTTGTTTTATCTTATATTCATGACGATGAGTCATTTCAAGACAATAAATCATTTGGAAGCCATTGGAGCGAATACTATTTTTGCATTTCAAACACGACTTTCGCGCATAGCTTGCATATAATTTTTTGAAGGCAAGTACGAATTTGTTTCATCTTAGAGTCATCATCTCAATGACTCTTTGAAAGTAACTAATTCATTTGAAATCAATTAAAATGAATTCTTATTTCGCACTTCGAACCCGACTTTCATACATAAGTTTCTAATGATCATTTAATGTCAACTACACATTTGTTTTATTTGAGATTCATGTCACTGAGTCTTTTCAAGTCACTAATTCATTTGAAAGCAATTCGAACGAATTCTAATTTTGCACTTCAAACACTACTTTCCCGCATCACTTGCTAATGATCTTTTTAAGACAAGTATGCATTTGTTTTATTTTATATTCATGTCGATGAGTTTTTTCAAGACAATAAATCATTTAGTAGCCATTGGAGCGAATACTATTTTTGTATTTCATACACGACTTTCGCGCATAGCTTGCATATAATTTTTTGAAGGCAAGTATGAATTTGTTTTATCTAAGAGTCATCATCTCAATGACTCTTTGAATGTAACTTATTCATTTGAAAGCAATTAAAATGAATTCCTATTTCGCATTTCGAACCCGACTTTCATACATAACTTGCTAATGATCATTTAATGGCAAGTACACATGTGTTTTATTTGACAATCATGTCTCTGAGTCATTTGAAGTCACTAATTCATTTGAAAGCAATTCGAACGAATTCTAATTTTGCACTTCAAACACTACTTTTCCGCATCACCTGCTAATGATCTTTTTAAGACAAGTATGCATTTGTTTTATCTTATATTCATGTCGATGAGTCTTTTCAAGACAATAAATCATTTGGAAGCCATTGGAGCGAAAACTATTTTTGCATTTCAAACACGACATTCGCGCAAAGTTTGCATATAATTTTTTGAAGGCAAGTATGAATTTGTTTTATCTTAGGGTCATCATCTCAATTACTCTTTGAAAGTAACTAATTCATTTGAAAGCAATTAAAATGAATTCTTATTTCACACTTCGAACCCGACTTTCATACATAACTTTCTAATGATCATTTAATCTCAAGTACACATTTGTTTTATTTGAGATTCATGTCACTATGTCTTTTCAAGTCACTAATTCATTTGAAAGCAATTCGAACGAATTCTAATTTTGCACTTCAAACACTACTTTCCCGCATCACTTGCTAATGATATTTTTAAGACAAGTATGCATTTGTTTTATCTTATATTCATGTCGGTGAGTCTTTTCAAGACAATAAATCATTTGGAAGCCATTGGAGCGAATACTATTTTTGCATTTCAAACACAACTTTTGCGCATAGCTTGTATATAATTTTTTGAAGGCAAGTATGAATTTGTTTTCTCTTAGAGTCATCATCTGAGTGACTCTTTGAAAATAACTAATTCATTTGAAAGCAATTAAAATGAATTCCTATTTCGCCCTTCGAACCCGACTTTCATACATAACTTGCTGATGATCATTTAATGGCAAGTACACATTTGTTTTATTTGAGATTCATGTCACTGAGTCTTTTCAAGTCACTAATTCATTTGAAAGCAATTCGAACGAATTCTAATTTTGCACTTCAAACACTACTTTCCTGCATCACTTGCTTATGATCTTTTTAAGACAAGTATGCATTTGTTTCATCTTATATTCATGTCGATGAGTCTTTTCATGAAACTGAATCATTTGGAAGCTATTTGAGCGAATACTATATTTGCATTTCAAACACGAGTTTCGGGCATAGCTTGCATATGATATTTTGAAGGCAAGCTTGAATTTGTTTTATCTTAGAGTTATCATCTCAATGACTCTTTGAAAGTAACTAATTCATTTGAAAGCAATTAAAATGAATTCTTATTTCGCACTTCGAACGCGACTTTCACAGATAACTTGCTGATGATCATTTAATGGCATGTACACATTTGTTTTATTTGAGATTCATGTCACTGACTGTTTTCAAGTCACTAATTCATTGTAAAGCAATTTGAACGAATTCTATCTTTGCACTTCAAACACTATTTTCGCGCATCATTTGCTAATGATCTTTTTAAGACAAGTATGCATTTGTTTTATCTTATATTCATGTCGATGAGTCTTTTCAAGACAATAAATCATTTGGTAGCCATTGGAGCGAATACTATTTTTGCGTTTCAAACACGACTTTCGCGCATAGCTTGCATATATATTTTTGAAGGCATAATGAATTTGTTTTATCTTAGAATCATCATCTCAATGACTCTTTGAAAGTAACTAATTCATTTGAAAGCAATTAAAATAAATTCTTATTTCGCACTTCGAACGCGACTTTCATACATAACTTGCTGATGATCTTTTAATGGCAAGTACACATATGTTTTATTTGAGATTCATGTCACTGACTGTTTTCAATTCACTAATTCATTTGAAAGCAATTTGCACGAATTCTATCTTTGCACTTCAAACACTATTTTCTTGCATCATTTGCTAATGATCTTTTTAAGACAAGTATGCATTTGTTTTATCTTATATTCATGTCGATGTGTCTTTTCAAGACAATAAATCATTTGGTAGCCATATGAGCGAATACTATTTTTGCATTTCAAACACGACTTTTGCGGATAGCTTGCATATTATTTTTTGATGGCAAGTACACATTTGTTTTATTTGAGATTCATGTCACTAAGTGTTTTCAAGTCACTAATTCATTTGAAAGTAATTCGAACGAATTCTAATTTTGCAATTCAAACACTACTTTCCCGCATCACTTGCTTATCATCTTTTTAAGACAAGTATGCATTTGTTTTATCTTATAATCATGTCGATGAGTCTTTTCAGGACAATAAATCATTTGGTAGTCATTGGAGCGAATACTATTTGTGCATTTTAAACACGACTTTCGCACTTAGCTTGCATATAATTTTTTGAAGGCAAGTATGAATTTGTTTTATCTTAGAGTCATCATCTCAATGACTCTTTGAAGGTAACTAATTCATTTGAAAGCAATAAAAATGAATTCTTATTTCGCACTCTGAACGCGACATTCATACATAACTTGCTAATGATCATTTAATGGCAAGTACACATTTGTTTCATTTGAGATTCATGTCACTGAGTCTTTCCAAGTCTCAAATTCATTTGAAAGCAATTCGAACGAATTCTAATTTTTCACTTCAAACACTACTTTCCCGCATCACTTGCTAATGATCTTTTTAAGACAAGTATGCATTTGTTTTATCTTATATTCATGTCAATAAGTCTTTTCAAGACAATAAATCATTTGGAAGCTACTGGAGCAAATACTATTTTTGCATTTCAAACACAACTTCCGCACATAGCTTGCATAAAATTTTTTGAAGGCAAGTATGAATTTGTTTTATCTTAGTGTCATCATCTCAATGACTCTTTGAAAGTAACTAATTCATTTGAAAGCAATAAAAATGAATTCTTATTTCGCACTTCGAACTCGACTTTCATACATAACTTGCTAATGATCATTTAATGGCAAGAACACATTTGTTTCATTTGAGATTCATGTCACTGAGTCTTTCAAAGTCTCTAATTCATTTGAAAGCAATACGAACGAATTCTAATTTTGCACTTCAAACACTACATTCCCGCATCACTTGCTAATGATATTTTTAAGACAAGTATGCATTTGTTTTATCTTATGTTCATGTCAATAAGTCTTTTCAAGACAATAAATCATTTGGAAGCCATTGGAGCGAATACTATTTTTGCGTTTCAAACATGACTTTCGCGCATAGCTTGCATATAATTTTTTGAAAGCAAGTATGAATTTGTTTTGTCTTAGAGTCATCATCTCAATGACTCCTTGAAAGTAACTAATTCATTTGAAAGAAACTAAAATGAATTCTTATTTGGCACTTAGAACGTGACTTTCATACATAACTTGCTAATGATCATTTAATGGCAAGTACACATTTGTTTTATTTGAGATTCATGTCACTGAGTGTTTTCAAGTCACTAATTCATTTCAAAGCAATTCGAATGAATTCTATCTTTGCACTTCAAACACTACTTTCGCGCATCATTTGCTAATGATCTTTTTAAGACAAGTATGCATTTGTTTTATCTTATATTCATGTCGATGAGTCTTTTCAAGACAATAAATCATTTGGTAACGATTGGAGCGAATACTATTTTTGCATTTCAAACACGACTTTCGCGCATAGCTTGGATATAATTTTTTGAAGGCAAGTATGAATTTGTTTTATCTTAGAGTCATCATCTCAATGACTCTTTGAAAGTAACTAATTCATTTAAAAGCAATAAAAATGAATTCTTATTTCGCACTTCGAACTCGACTTTCATACATAACTTGGTAATGATCATTTAATGGCAAGTACACATTTGTTTTATTTGAGATTCATGTCAGTGAGTCTTTTCAAGTCTCTAATTCATTTAAAAGCATTTCGAACGAATTCTAATTTTGCACTTCAAACACTACGTTCCAGCATCACTTTCTAATGATATTTTTAAGACAAGTATGCATTTTTTTTATCTTATATTCATGTCGATGAGTCTTTTCAAGACAATAAATCATTTTGTAGCCATTGGAGCGAATACTATTTTTTCGTTTCAAACATGACTTTCGCGCATAGTTTGCATATAATTTTTTGGAAGAAAGTATGAATTTGTTTTATCTTAGAGTCATCATCTCAATGACTCTTCGAAAGTAACTAATTCATTTGAAAGCAATAAAAATGAATTCTTATTTCGCACTTCGAACCCGACTTTCATACATAACTTTGTAATGATCATTTAATGGCAGGTACACATTTGTTTTATTTAAGATTCATGTCACTTAGTGTTTTCAAGTCACTAATTCATTTGAAAGCAATTCGAATGAATTCTATCTTTGCACTTCAAACACTATTTTCGCGCATCATTTGCTAATGATCTATTTAAGACAAGTATGCATTTGTTTTATCTTATATTCTTGTTGATGAGTCTTTTCAAGACAATAAATCATTTGGTAGCCATTGGAGCGAATACTATTTTTGCATTTCAAACACGACTTTCGCGCATAGCTTGCATATAATTTTTTGAAGGCAAGTATAAATTTGTTTTATCTTAGAGTCATCATCTCACTGACTCTTTGAAAATAACTAATTCATTTCAAAGCAATTAAAATGAATTCTTATTTCGCACATCGAACTCGACTTTCGTACATAACTTGCTATTGATCATTTAATGGCAAGTACACATTTGTTTTATTTGGAATTCATGTCAGTGAGTCTTTCCAAGTCACTAATTCATTTGAAAGGAATTGGAACGAATTCTATCTTTGCACTTCAAACACTATTTTCGCGCATCATTTGCTAATGATCTTTTTAAGACAAGTATGCATTTGTTTTATCTTATATTCATGTCGATGAGTCTTTTCAAGACAATAAATCATTTGGTAGCCATTGGAGCGAATACTATTTTATCGTTTCAAACATGACTTTCTTGCATAGCTTGCATATAATTTTTTGAAGGCAAGTATGAATTTGTTTTATCTTAGAGTCATCATCTCAATGACTCTTTGAAAGTAACTAATTCATTTGAAAGCAATAAAAAGGAATTCTTATTTCGCACTTCGAACTCGACTGTCATACATAACTTGGTAATGATCATTTAATGGCAAGTACACATTTGTTTTATTTGAGATTCATGTCAGTGAGTCTTTTCAAGTCTCTAATTCATTTGAAAGCAATTCGAACGAATTCTAATTTTGCACTTCAAACACTACTTTCCCGCATCACTTTCTAATGATATTTTTAAGACAAGTATGCTTTTTTTTTATCTTATATTCATGTCGATGAGTCTTTTCAAAACAGTAAATGATTTTCAAGCCATTGGAGCGAATACGATTTTTGCATTTCAAACACGACTTTCGCGCATATCTTGCATAAAATTTTTTGAAAGCAAGTATGAATTTGTTTTATTTTAGAGTCATCATCTCAATGACTCCTTGAAAATAACTAATTCATTTGAAAGAAATTAAAATGAATTCTTATTTCGCACTTCGAACGTGATTTACATACATAACTTGCTAATGATCATTTAATGGCAAGTACACATTTGTTTTATTTGAGATTCATGTCACTGAGTCTTTTGAAGTCTCTAATTCCTTTGAAAGCAATTCAAACGAATTCTAATTTTGCACTTCAAACACTACTTTCCTGCATCACTTGCTAATGATATTTTTAAGACAAGTATGCATTTGTTTTATCTTATATTCATGTCAATAAGTCTTTGCTAGACAATAAATCATTTGGAAGCCATTGGAGCGAATACTATTTTTTCGTTTCAAACATGACTTTCGCGCATAGCTTGCATATAATTTTTTGAAGGCAAGTATGAATTTGTTTTATCTTAGAGTCATCATCTCAATGACTCTTTGAAAGTAACTAATTCATTTGAAAGAAACTAAAATGAATTCTTATTTCGCACATCAAACTCGACTTTCATACATAACTTGCTAATGATCATTTAATGGCAAGTACACAATTGTTTTATTTGAGATTCATGTCACTGAGTGTTTTCAAGTCACTAATTCATTGGAAAGCAATTCGAACGAATTCTATTTTTGCACTTCAAACACTATTTTCTCGCATCATTTGCTAATGATCTTTTTAAGACAACTATGCATTTGTTTTATCTTATATTCATGTCGATGAGTCTTTTCAAGACAATAAATCATTTGGTAGCCATTGGGGCGAATACTATTTTTTCGTTTCAAACATGACTTTCGCGCATAGCTTGCATATAATTTTTTGAAGGCAAGTATGAATTTGTTTTATCTTAGAGTAATCATCTCAATGAGTCTTTGAAATTTACTAATTCATTTGAAAGCAATTAAAATGAATTATGATTTCGCACTCCGAACTCGACTTTCATACATAACTGGGTAATGATCATTTAATGGCAAGTACACATTTGTTTTATTTGAGATTCATGTCAGTGAATCTTTTCAAGTCTTTTATTCATTTGAAAGCAATTCGAACGAATTCTAATTTTGCACTTCAAACACTACTTTCCAGCATCACTTTCTAATGATATTTTTAAGACAAGTATGCATTTGTTTTATCTTATATTCATGTCGATGAGTCTTTTCAAGACAATAAATCATTTGTAAGCCATTGGAGCGAATACGATTTTTGCATTTCAAACACGACTTTCGCGCATAGCTTGCATAAAATTTTTTGAAAGCAAGTATGAATTTGTTTTATCTTAGAGTCATCATCTCAATGACTCCTTGAAAATAACTAATTCATTTGAAAGAAATTAAAATGAATTCTTATTTCGCACTTCGAAAGTGACTTTCATACATAACTTGCTAATGATCATTTAATGGCAAGTACACATTTGTTTTATTTGAGATTCATGTCACTGAGTGTTTTCAAGTCAATAATTCATTTGAAAGCAATTCGAACGAATTCTATTTCTGCACTTCAAACACTATTTTTGCGCATCATTTGCTAATGATCTTTTTAAGACAAGTATGCATTTGTTTTATCTTATATTCATGTCGATGAGTCTTTTCAAGACAATAAATCATTTGGTAGCCATTGAAGCGAATACTATTTTTGCATTTCAAACACGACTTTCGCGCATAGCTTGCATATAATTTTTTGAAGGCAAGTATGAATTTGTTTTATCTTAGAGTCATCATCTCAATGACTTCTTGAAAGTAACTAATTCATTTGAAAGAAATTAAAATGAATTCTTATTTCGCACTTCGAACGCGACTTTCATACCTAACTTGCTAATGATCATTTAATGGCAAGTACACATTTGTTTTATTTAAGATTCATGTCACTGAGTGTTTTCAAGTCACGCGCATCATTTGAAAGTAATTCGAACGAATTCTATTTTTGCACTTCAAACACTACTTTCCTGCATCACTTGCTAATGATATTTTTAAGACAAGTATGCATTTATTTTATCTTTTATTCATGTCGATGAGTCTTTTCAAGACATTAAATCATTTGGTAGCAATTGGAGCGAAAACTATTTTTGCATTGCAAACACGACTTTCGCGCATAGCTTGCAAATAATTTTTTGAAGGCAAGTATGAATTTGTTTTGTCTTAGAGTCATCATCTCAATGACACTTTGAAAGTAACTAATTAATTTGAAAGCAATGAAAATGAATTCTTATTTCGCACTTCGAACTCGACTTTCATACATAATTTGCTAATGATCATTTAATGGCAAGTACACATTTGTTTTATTTGAGAGTCATGCCACTGAGTGTTTTCGAGTCACTAATTCATTTGAAAGCAATTCGAACGAATTCTATTTTTGCACTTCAAACACTACTTTCACGCATCATTTGCTAATGATCTTATTAAGACAAGTATGCATTTGTTTTATTTTATATTCATGTCGATGAGTTTTTTCAAGACAATAAATCATTTAGTAGCCATTGGAGCGAATACTATTTTATCGTTTCAAACATGACTTTCGCGCATAGCTTGCATATAATTTTTTGAAGGCAAGTATGAATTTGTTTTATCTTAGAGTCATCATCTCAATGACTCTTTGAAAGTAACTAATTCATTTGAAAGCAATAAAAAGGAATTCTTATTTCGCACTTCGAACTCGACTTTCATACATAACTTGGTAATGATCATTTAATGGCAAGTACACATTTGTTTTATTTGAGATTCATGTCAGTGAGTCTTTTCAAGTCTCTAATTCATTTGAAAGCAATTCGAACGAATTCTAATTTTGCACTTCAAACACTACTTTCCCGCATCACTTTCTAATGATATTTTTAAGACAAGTATGCTTTTTTTTTATCTTATATTCATGTCGATGAGTCTTTTCAAAACAGTAAATGATTTTGAAGCCATTGGAGCGAATACGATTTTTGCATTTCAAACACGACTTTCGCGCATATCTTGCATAAATTTTTTTGAAAGCAAGTATGAATTTGTTTTATCTTAGAGTCATCATCTCAATGACTCCTTGAAAATAACTAATTCATTTGAAAGAAATTAAAAAGAATTCTTATTTCGCACTTCGAACGTGATTTACATACATAACTTGCTAATGATCATTTAATGGCAAGTACACATTTGTTTTATTTGAGATTCATGTCACTGAGTCTTTTGAAGTCTCTAATTCCTTTGAAAGCAATTCAAACGAATTCTAATTTTGCACTTCAAACACTACTTTCCTGCATCACTTGCTAATGATCTTTTTAAGAAAAATATGCGTTTGTTTTATCTTATATTCAAGTCAACAAGTCTTTTCAAGACAATAAATCATTTGGAAGCCATTGGAGCGAATACTATTTTTGAATTTCAAACACGACTTCCGCGCATATCTTGCATAAAATTTTTTGAAAGCAAGTATGAATTTGTTTTATCTTAGAGTCATCATCTCAATGACTCTTTGAAAGTAACTAATTCATTTCAAAGAAATTAAAATGAATTCTTATTTCGCACATCGAACTCGACTTTCATACATAACTTGCTAATGATCATTTAATGGCAAGTACACAATTGTTTTATTTGAGATTCATGTCACAGAGTCTTTTCAAGTCTCGAATTCGTTAATTCATTTGAAAGCAATTCGAACGAATTCTAATTTTGCACTCCAAACACTACTTTCCCGCATCATTTGCTAATGATCTTTTTAAGACAAGTATGCATTAGTTTTATCTTATATTGATGTCGATAAGTCTTTTCAAGACAATAAATCATTTGGAAGCCATTGGAGCGAATACTATTTTTTCGTTTCAAACATGACTTTCGCGCATAGCTTGAATATAATTTTTTGAAGGCAAGTATGAATTTGTTTTATCTTAGAGTCATCATCTCAATGACTCCTTGAAAATAACAAATTCATTTGAAAGAAATTAAAATGAATTCTTATTTCGCACTTCGAAAGTGACTTTCATACATAACTTGCTAATGATCATTTATTGCAAAGTACACAATTGTTTTATTTGAGATTCATGTCACAGAGTCTTTTCAAGTCTCTAATTCATTTGAAAGCAATTCGAACGAATTCTATTTTTGCACTTCAAACAGTACTTTCACGCATCATTTGCTAATGTTCTTTTTAAGAAAAGTATGCATTTGTTTTATCTTATATTCATGTCAATAAGTCTTTTCAAGACAATAAATCATTTGGAAGCCATTAGAGCGAATACTATTTTTGAATTTCAAACACGACTTCCGCGCATATCTTGCATAAAATTTTTTGAAAGCAAGTATGAATTTGTTTTATCTTAGAGTCATCATCTCAATGACTCTTTGAAAGTAACTAATTCATTTGAAAGAAATTAAAATGAATTCTTATTTCGCACATCGAACTCGACTTTCATACATAACTTGCTAATGATCATTTAATGGCAGGTACACAATTGTTTTATTTGAGATTCATGTCACAGAGTCTTTTCAAGTCTCTAATTCATTTGAAAGCAATTCGAACGAATTCTGATTTTGCACTCCAAACACTACTTTCCCGCATCACTTGCTAATGATATTTTTAAGACAAGTATGCATTTGTTTTATCTTATATTCATGTCAATATGTATTTCTAAGACAATAAATCATTTGGAAGCCATTGGAGCGAATACTATTTTTTCGTTTCAAACACGACTTTAGCACATAGCTTGGATATAATTTTTTGAAAGCAAGTATCAATTTGTTTTATCTTAGAGTCATCATCTCAATGACTCCTTGAATGTAACAAATTCATTTGAAAGAAATTAAAATGAATTCTTATTTCGCACTCTGAACGCGACATTCATACATAACTTGCTAATGATCATTTAATGGCAAGTACACATTTGTTTTATTTAAGATTCATGTCACTGAGGGTTTTCAAGTCACTAATCATTTGAAAGTAATTCGAACGAATTCTATTTTTGCACTTTAAAAACTACTTTCGCGCATCATTTGCTAATGATCTTTTTAAGACAAGTATGCATTTGTTTTATCTTATATTCATGTCGATGAGTCTTTTCAAAACAATAAATCATTTGGAAGCCAATGGAGCGAATACGATTTTTGCATTTCAAACACGACTTTCGCGCATAGGTTGCATAAAATTTTTTGAAAGCAAGTATGAATTTGTTTTATCTTAGAGTCATCATCTCAATAACTCCTTGAAAATAACTAATTCATTTGAAAGAAATTAAAATGAATTCTTATTTCGCACATCGAACTCGACTTTCATACATAACTTGCTAATGATCATTTAATGGCAAGTACACATTTGTTTTATTTGAAATTCATGTCACTGAGTCTTTTCAAGTCTCTAATTCATTTGAAAGCAATTCAAACGAATTCTAATTTTGCACTTCAAACACAACTTTCCCGCATCACTTGCTAATGATATTTTTAAGACAAATATGCATTTGTTTTATCTTATATTCATGTCAATAAGTCTTTTCTAGACAATAAATCACTTGGAAACCATTGGAGCGAATACGATTTTTTCGTTTCAAACATGACTTTCGCGCATAGCATGAATATAATTTTTTGAAGGCAAGTATGAATTTGTTTTATCTTAGAGTCATCATCTCAATGACTCTTTGAAAGTAACTAATTCATTTGAAAGAAATTAAAATGAATTCTTATTTCGCACATCGAACTCGACTTTCATACATAACTTGCTAATGATCATTTAATGGCAAGTACACATTTGTTTTATTTGAAATTCATGTCACTGAGTCTTTTCAAGTCTCTTATTCATTTGAAAGCAATTCAAACGAATTCTAATTTTGCACTTCAAACACTACTTTCCCGCATCACTTGCTAATGATATTTTTAAGACAAGTATGCATTTGTTTTATCTTATATTCATGTCAATAAGTCTTTTCTAGACAATAAATCACTTGGAAGCCATTGGAGCGAATACTATTTTTTCGTTTCAAACATGACTTTCGCGCATAGCTTGAGAATAATTTTTTGAAGGCAAGTATGAATTTGTTTTATCTTAGAGTCATCATCTCAATGACTCTTTGAAAGTAACTAATTCATTTGAAAGAAATTAAAATGAATTCTTATTTCGCACATCGAACTCGACTTTCATACATAACTTGCTAATGATCATTTAATGGCAAGTACACATTTGTTTTATTTAAGATTCATGTCACTGAGTGTTTTCAAGTCACTAATTCATTTGAAAGTAATTCGAACGAATATTATTTTTGCACTTTAAACACTACTTTCGCGCATCATTTGGTAATGATCTTTTTAAGACAAGTATGCATTTGTTTTATCTTATATTCATGTCGATGACTCTTTTCAAGACAATAAATCATTTGGTAACCATTGGAGCGAATACTATTTTTGCATTTCAAACACGACTTTCGCGCATAGCTGGGATATAATTTTTTGAAGGCAAGTATGAATTTGTTTTATCTTAGAGTCATCATCTCAATGACTCCTTGAAAATAACTAATTCAATTGAAAGAAATTAAAATGAATTCTTATTTCGCACTTCGAAAGTGACTTTCATAATTAACTTGCTAATGATCATTTAATGGCAAGTACACATTTGTTTTATTTGAGATTCATGTCAGTGAGTCTTTTCAAGTCTCTAATTCATTTAAAAACAATTCGAACGAATTCTAATTTTGCACTTCAAACACTACTTTCCCGCATCACTTGCTAATGATATTTTAAAGACAAGTATGCATTTGTTTTATCTTATATTCATGTCAATAAGTCATTTCAAGACAATAAATCATTTGGTAGTCATTTGAGCGAATACTATTTGTGCATTTCAAACACGACTTTCGCGCATAGCTTGCATATAATTTTTTGAAGGCAAGTATGAATTTCTTTTATCTTAGAGTCATCATCTCAATGACTCCTTGAATGTAACTAATTCATTTGAAAGCAATTAAAATGAATTCTTATTTCGCACTTCGAATGCGACAATCGTACATAATTTGCTAATGATCATTTAATGGCAAGTACACATTTGTTTTATTTGAGATTAATGTCACTGAGTCTTTTCAAGTCACTAATTCATTTGAAAGCAATCCGAACGAATTCTATTTTTGCACTTCAAACACTACTTTCGCGCATCATTTGCTAATGATCTTTTTAAGACAAGTATGCATTTGTTTTATCTTATATTCATGTCGATAAGTCTTTTCAAGACAATAAATCATTTGGAAGCCATTGGAGCGAATACTATTTTTGCATTTCAAACACGACTTTCGCGCATAGCTTGGACAAAATTTTTTGAAAGCAAGTATGAATTTGTTTTATCTTAAAGTCATCATCTCAATGAGTCCTTGAAAGTAACTAATTCATTTGAAAGCAATTAAAATGAATTCTGGTTTCGCACTTCGAATGCAACTTTCATACATAACTTGCTAATGATCATTTAATGGCAAGTACACATTTGTTTTATTTGAGATTCATGTCACTGAGTGTTTTCAAATCATTAATTCATTTGAAAGCAATTCGAACGAATTCTATTTTTGCACTTCAAACACTACTTTCGCTCATCATTTGCTGATGATCTTTTTAAGATAAGTATGCATTTGTTTTATCTTATATTCATGTCGATGAGTCTTTTCAAGACAATAAATAATTTGTAACAATTGGAGCGAAAACTATTTTTGCATTTCAAACACGACTTTCGCGCATAGCTTGCATATAATTTTTTGAAGGCAAGTATGAATTTGCTTATCTTAGAGTCATCATCTCAATGACTCCTTGAAGGTAACTAATTCATTTGAAAGCAATTAAAATGAATTCTTATTTCGCACTTCGAACCCGACTTTCATACGTAACTTGCTAATGATCATTTAATGACAAGTACACATTTGTTTTATTTGAGATTCATGTCACGGAGTGTTTTCAAGTCACTAATTCATTTGAAAGCAATTCGAACGAATTCTATCTTTGCACTTCAAACACTTCTTTCGCGCATCACTTGCTAATGATCTTTTTAAGACAAGTATGCATTTGTTTTATCTTATATTCATGTCGATGAATCTTTTCAAGACAATAAATCATCTGGTAACCATTGCAGCGAATACTATTTTTGCATTTCAAACACGACTTTCGCGCATAGCTTGCATATAATTTTTTGAAGGCAAGTATGAATTTGTTTTATCTTAGAGTCATCATCTGAATGACTCTTTGAAAGTAACTAATTCATTTGAAAGCAATTAAAATGAATTCTGATTTTGCACATCGAACTCGACTTTCATACGTAACCTGCTAATTATCATTTAATGGCAAGTACACATTTGTTTTATTTGAGATTCATGTCACTGAGTGTTTTCAAATCACTAATTCATTTGAAAGCAATTCGAACGAATTCTATTTTTGCACTTCAAACACTACTTTCGCGCATCATTTGCTGATGATCTTTTTAAGATAAGTATGCATTTGTTTTATCTTATATTCATGTCGATGAGTCTTTTCAAGACAATAAATAATTTGTAACCATTGGAGCGAATACTATTTTTGCATTTCAAACACGACTTTCGCGCATAGCTTGCATATAATTTTTTGAAGGCAAGTATGAATTTGCTTATCTTAGAGTCATCATCTCAATGACTCCTTGAAGGTAACTAATTCATTTGAAAGCAATTAAAATGAATTCTTATTTCGCACTTCGAACCCGACTTTCATACGTAACTTGCTAATGATCATTTAATGACAAGTACACATTTGTTTTATTTGAGATTCATGTCACTGAGTGTTTTCAAGTCACTAATTCATTTGAAAGCAATTCGAACGAATTCTATCTTTGCACTTCAAACACTATTTTCGCGCATCACTTGCTAATGATCTTTTTAAGACAAGTATGCATTTGTTTTATCTTATATTCATGTCGATGAATCTTTTCAAGACAATAAATCATCTGGTAACCATTGCAGCGAATACTATTTTTGCATTTCAAACACGACTTTCGCGCATAGCTTGCATATAATTTTTTGAAGGCAAGTATGAATTTGTTTTATCTTAGAGTCATCATCTGAATGACTCTTTGAAAGTAACTAATTCATTTGAAAGCAATTAAAATGAATTCTGATTTTGCACATCGAACTCGACTTTCATACATAACTTGCTAATTATCATTTAATGGCAAGTACACATTTGTTTTATTTGAGATTCATGTCACTGAGTGTTTTCAAATCACTAATTCATTTGAAAGCAATTCGAACGAATTCTATTTTTGCACTTCAAACACTACTTTCGCGCATCATTTGCTGATGATCTTTTTAAGATAAGTATGCATTTGTTTTATCTTATATTCATGTCGATGAGTCTTTTCAAGACAATGAATCATTTGGAAGCCATTGGAGCGAATACTATTTTTGCATTTCAAACATGACTTTCGCGCATAGCTTGCATATGATATTTTGAAGGTAAGCCTGAATTTGTTTTATCTTAGAGTCATCATCTCAATGACTCTTTGAAAGTAACTAATTCATTTGAAGCCAATTAAAATGAATTCTTATTTCGCACTTCCCACCCGACTTTCATACATAACTTGCTAATGATCATTTAATGGCAAGTACACATTTGTTTTATTTGAGATTCATGTCACTGAGTGTTTTCAAGTCACTAATTCATTGGAAAGCAATTCGAACGAATTCTATTTTTGCACTTCAAACACTATTTTCTCGCATCATTTGCTAATGATCTTTTTAAGACAACAATGCATTTGTTTTATCTTATATTCATGTCGATGAGTCTTTTCAAGACAATAAATAATTTGTAACCATTGGAGCGAATACTATTTTTGCATTTCAAACACGACTTTCGCGCATAGCTTGCATATAATTTTTTGAAGGCAAGTATGAATTTGCTTATCTTAGAGTCATCATCTCAATGACTCTTTGAAATTAACTAATTCATTTGAAAGCAATTAAAATGAATTCTTATTTCACACTTCGAACTCGACTTTCATACATAACTTGCTAATGATCATTTAATGGCAAGTACACATTTGTTTTATGTGAGATTCATGTCACTGAGTCTTTTCAAGTCACTAATTCATTTGAAAGCAATTCGAACGAATTCTATTTTTGCACTTCAAACACTACTTTCGCGCATCATTTGCTAATGATCTTTTCAAGACAAGTATGCATTTGTTTTATCTTATATTCATGTCGATGAGTCTTTTCAAGACAATAAATCATTTGGTAACCATTGGAGCAAATACTATTTTTGCATTTCAAACAAGATTTTCGCGCATGGCTTGCATATAATTTTTTGAAGGCAAGTATGAATTTGTTTATCTTAGAGTCATCATCTCACTGACTCTTTGAAAGTAACTAATTCATTTGAAAGCAATTAAAATGAATACTTATTTTGCACTTCGAACGCGACTTTCATACATAACTTGCTAATGATCATTTAATGGCAAGTACACATTTGTTTTATTTGAGATTCATGTCATTGAGTCATTTCAAGTCACTAATTCATTTGAAAGCAATTCAAACGAATTCTTATTTTGCACTTCAAACACTACTTTCCCGCATCACTTGCTAATGATCATTTTAAGACAAGTATGCATTTGTTTTATCTTATATTCAAGTCAATGAGTCTTTTCAAGACAATGAATCATTTTGAAGCCATTGGAGCGAATACTATTTTTGCATTTCAAACACGACTTTCGCGCATAGCTTGCATATGATTTTTTGAAAGCAAGCTTGAATTTCTTTTATCTTAGAGTCATCATCTCAATGACTCTTTGAAAGTAACTAATTCATTTGAAAGCAATTAAAATGAATTCTTATTTCGCACTTCGAACCCGACATTCATACACAACTCGCTAATGATTATTTAATGGCAAGTACACATTTGTGTTATTTGAGATTCATGTCTCTGAGTCTTTCCAAGTCACTAATTCATATGAAAGGAATTCGAACGAATTCTACCTTTGCACTTCAAACACTACTTTCCCGCATCACTTGCTAATGATCTTTTTAAGACAAGTATGCATTTGTTTTATCTTATATTCATGTCAATGAGTCTTTTCAAGACAATAAATCATTTGGAACCCATTGGAGCAAATACTAGTTTGCATTTCAAACACGACTTTCGCGCATAGCTTGCATCTGATTTTTTGAAGGCAAGCCTGAATTTGTTTTATCTTAGAGTCATCATCTCAATGACTCCTTGAAAGTAACTAATTCATTGGAAAGCAATTAAAATGAATTCTTAATTCGCACTTCGCACCCGACTTTCATACATAACTTGCTAATGATCATTTAATGCCAAGTACACATTTGTTTTATTTGAGATTCATGTCACTGAGTGTTTTCAAGTCACTAATTCATTTGAAAGCAATTCGAACGAATTCTATTTTTGCACTTCAAACACTACTTTCGCGCATCATTTGCTAATGATTTTTTTAAGACAAGTATGCATTTGTTTTATCTTATATTGATGTCAATGTGTCTTTTCAAGACAATAAATCATTTGGAACCCATTGGAGCGAATACTATTTTGTCATTTCAAACACGACTTTCGCGCATAGCTTGCATATAATTTTTTCAAGGCAAGTATGCATTTGTTTTATCTTAGAATCATCATCTCAATTACTCTTTGAAAGTAACTAATTCATATGAAAGCAATTAAAATGAATTCTTATTTCGTACTTCGAACCCGACATTCATACACAACTTGCTAATGATCATTTAATGGCAAGTAAACATTTGTTTTATTTGAGATTCATGTCACTGAGTGTTTTCAAGTCACTAATTCATTTGAATGAAATTCGAACGAATTCTATTTTTGCACTTCAAACACTACTTTCGCGCATCATTTGCTAATGATCTTTTTAAGACAAGTATGCATTTGTTTTATCTTATATTCATGTCGATGAGTCTTTTCAAGACAATAAATCATTTGGAACCCATTGGAGCGAATACTATTTTTTCATTTCAAACACGACTTTTGCGCATAGCTTGCATATGATTTTTTGAAGGCAAGCCAGAATTTGTTTTATCTTAGAGTCATCATCTCAATGACTCTTTGAAAGTAACTAATTCATTGGAAAGCAATTAAAACGAATTCTTATTTCGCACTTCGAACCCGACTTTCATACATAACTTGCTAATGATCATTTAATGGCAAGTAAACATTTGTTTTATTTGAGATTCATGTCACTGAGTGTTTTCAAGTCACTAATTCATTTGAAAGCAATTCGAACGAATTCTATTTTTGCACTTCAAACACTACTTTCGCGCATCATTTGCTAATGATCTTTTTAAGACAAGTATGCATTTGTTTATCTTAAATTCATGTCGATGAGTCTTTTCAAGACAATAAATAATTTGGAAGCCATTGGACCGAATACTATTTTTGCATTTCAAACATGACTTTCGCGCATAGCTTGCATATAATTTTCTGAATGCAAGTATGAATTTGTTTTATCTTAGAGTCATCATCTCAATCAGTCTTTGAAAGTAACTAATTCATTTGAAAGCAATTAAAATGAATTCTTATTTCGCAGTTCGAACCCGACTTTCATACATAACTTGCTAATGATCATCTAATGGCAAGTACACATATGTTTTATTTGAGATTCATGTCATAGAGTGTTTTCAACTCACCAATTCATTTGAAAGCAATTTAAACAAATTCTATTTTTGCAATTCAAACACTACTTTCGCGAATCATTTTCCAATGATCTTTTTAAGACAAGTATGCATTTGTTTTATCTTATATTCATGTCGATGAGTCTTTTCAAGACAATAAATCATTTGGAACCCATTGGAGCGAATACTATTTTTGCATTTCAAACACGACTTTCGCGCATAGCTTGCATATAATTTTCTGAATGCAAGTATGAATTTGTTTTATCTTAGAGTCATCATCTCAATCACTCTTTGAAAGTAACTAATTCATTTGAAAGCAATTAAAATGAATTCTTATTTCGCACTTTGAACCCGACTTTCATACATAACTTGCTAATGATCATTTAATGGCAAGTACACATTTGTCTTATTTGAGATTCATGTCACTGAGTGTTTTCAAGTCACTAATTCATTTGAAAGCAATTCGAACGAATTCTATTTTTGCACTTCAAACACTACTTTCGCGCATCATTTGCCAATGATCTTTTTAAGACAAGTATGCATTTGTTTTATCTTATATTCATGTCGATGAGTCTTTTCAAGACAATAAATCATTTGGAACCCATTGGAGCGAATACTATTTTTGCATTTCAAACACGACTTTCGCGCATAGCTTTCATATAATTTTTTGAAGGCAAGCCTGAATTTGTTTTATCTTAGAGTCATCATCTCAATGACTCTTCGAAAGTAACTAATTCGTTGGAAAGCAATTGAAATGAATTCTTATTTCACACTTCGAACCCGACTTTCATACATAACTTGCTAATGACCATTTAATGGCAAGTACACTTATGTTTTATTTGAGATTCATGTCACGGAGTGTTTTCAAGTCACTAATTCATTTAGAAGCAATTCGAACGAAATCTACTTTTGCACATCAAACACTACTTTCGCGCATCATTTGCTAATGATCTTTTAAAGAAAAGTATGGATTTGTTTTATCTTATATTCATGTCAATGAGTCTTTTCAAGACAATAAATCAGTTGGAAGCCATTGGAGCGAATACTATTTTTGCATTTCAAACACGACTTTCGCGCATAGCTTGCATATAATTTTCTGAATGCGAGTATAAATTTGTTTTATCTTAGAGTCATCATCTCAATCACTCTTTGAAAGAAACAAATTCATTTGCAAGCAATTAAAATGAATTCTTATTTCGCACTCCGAACGTGACATTCATACGTAACTTGCTAATGATCATTTAATGGCAAGTACACAATTGTTTTATTTGAGATTCAAGTCCCTGAGTGTTTTCAAGTCACTAATTCATTTGAAAGCAATTCGAACGAATTCTATTTTTGCACTTCAAACACTACTTTCGCGCATCATTTGCTAATGATCTTTTTAAGACAAGTATGCATTTGTTTTATCTTATATTCATGTCGATGAGTCTTTTCAAGACAATAAATAATTTGGAACCGATTGGAGCGAATACTATTTTTGCTTTTCAAACACGAATTTCGCGCATAGCTTGCATATAATTTTTTGAAGGCAAGTATGAATTTGTTTTATCTTAGAGTCATCATCTCAAAGACTCTTTGAAAGTAACTAATTCATTTGAAAGACATTAAAATGAATTCTTATTTCGCACTTCGAATGCGACTTTCATACGTAACTTGCTAACGATCCTTTAATGGCAAGTACACATTTGTTTTATTTGAGATTCATGTCACTGAGTGTTTTCAAGTCGCTAATTCATTTGAAAGCAATTCGAACGAATTCTATTTTTGCATTTCAAACACTACTTTCGCGCATCATTTGCTAATGATCTTTTTAAGATGAGTATGCATTTGTTTTATCTTATATTCATGTCGATGAGTCTTTTCAGGACAATAAATAATTTGGAAGCCATTGGAGCGAATACTATTTTTGCATTTCAAACACGACTTTCGCGCATATCTTGCATATAATTTTTTGAAGGCAAGTATGAATTTGTTTTATCTTAGAGTCATCATCTCAATCCCTCTTTGAAAGTAACTAATTCATTTGTAAGCAATAAAAATGAATTCTTATTTCACACTTCGAACCCGACTTTCATACATAACATGCTAATGATCATTTAATAGCAAGTACACATTAGTTTTATTTGAGATTCATGTCACTGACTCTATTCAAGTCTCTAATTCATTTGAAAGCAATTCGAAAGAATTCTATTTTTGCACTTCAAACTCTACTTTCGCGCATCATTTGCTAATGATCTTTTTAAGACAAGTATGCATTTGTTTTATCTTATATTCTTGTCGATGAGTCTTTTCAGAACAATAAATCATTTGGAAGCCATTGGAGCGAATACTATTTTTGCATTTCAAACACGACTTTCGCGCATAGCTTGCATATAATCTTTTCAAGGCAAGTACGAATTTGTTTTATCTTAGAGTCATCATCTCAATCACTCTTTGAAAGTAAGTAATTCATTTGAAAGCAATTAAAACGAATTCTTATTTCGCACTTCGAACGCTACTTTCATACGTAACTTGCTAATGATCATTTAATGCCAAGTACACATTTGTTTTATTTGAGATTCATGTCACTGAGTGTTTTCAAGTCACTAATTCATTTGAAAGCAATTAAAATGAATTCTTATTTCGCACTTCGAACACTACTCTCGCTTATCATTTGCTAATGATCTTTTTAAGACAAGAATGCATTTGTTTTATCATATTCATGTCGATAAGTCTTTTCAAGAAATTAAATCATTTGGAAGCCATTGGAGCGAATACTATTTTTGCATTTCAAACACGACTTTCGCGCATAGCTTGCATATAATTTTTTGAAGGCAAGTATAAATTTGTTTTATCTTAGAGTCATCATCTCAATCACTCTTTGAAAGAAACAAATTCATTTGCAAGCAATTAAAATGAATTCTTATTTCGCACTCCGAACGTGACATTCATACGTAACTTGCTAATGATCATTTAATGGCAAGTACACAATTGTTTTATTTGAGATTCAAGTCCCTGAGTGTTTTCAAGTCACTAATTCATTTGAAAGCAATTCGAACGAATTCTATTTTTGCACTTCAAACACTACTTTCGCGCATCATTTGCTAATGATCTTTTTAAGACAAGTATGCATTTGTTTTATCTTATATTCATGTCGATGAGTCTTTTCAAGACAGTAAATAATTTGGAACCCATTGGAGCGAATACTATTTTTGCTTTTCAAACACGAATTTCGCGCATAGCTTGCATATAATTTTTTGAAGGCAAGTATGAATTTGTTTTATCTTAGAGTCATCATCTCAAAGACTCTTTGAAAGTAACTAATTCATTTGAAAGACATTAAAATGAATTCTTATTTCGCACTTCGAATGCGACTTTCATACGTAACTTGCTAATGATCCTTTAATGGCAAGTACACATTTGTTTTATTTGAGATTCATGTCACTGAGTGTTTTCAAGTCGCTAATTCATTTGAAAGCAATTCGAACGAATTCTATTTTTGCACTTCAAACACTACTTTCGCGCATCATTTGCTAATGATCTTTTTAAGACAAGTATGCATTTGTTTTATCTTATATTCATGTCGATGAGTCTTTTCAAGACAATAAATAATTTGGAACCCATTGGAGCGAATACTATTTTTGCTTTTCAAACAGGAATTTCGCGCATAGCTTGCATATAATTTTTTGAAGGCAAGTATAAATTTGTTTTATCTTAGAGTCATCATCTCAATCACTCTTTGAAAGTAACTAATTCATTGGAAAGCAATTAAAACGAATTCTTATTTCGCACTTCGAACGCTACTTTCATACGTAACTTGCTAATGATCATTTAATGCCAAGTACACATTTGTTTTATTTGAGATTCATGTCACTGAGTGTTTTCAAGTCACTAATTCATTTGAAAGCAATTAAAGTGAATTCTTATTTCGCACTTCGAACACTACTCTCGCTTATCATTTGCTAATGATCTTTTTAAGACAAGAATGCATTTGTTTTATCATATTCATGTCGATAAGTCTTTTCAAGAAATTAAATCATTTGGAAGCCATTGGAGCGAATACTATTTTTGCATTTCAAACACGACTTTCGCGCATAGCTTCCATATAATTTTTTGAAGGCAAGTATGAATTTGTTTTATCTTAGAGTTATCATCTCAAAGACTCTTTAAAAGTAACTAATTCATTTGAAAGCAATTAAAATGAATTCTTATTTCGCACTTCCAACCCGACTTTCATACATAACTTGCTAATGATCATTTAATGGCAAGTACACATTTGTTTGATTTGAGATTAATGTCACTAAGTGTTTTCAAGTCACTAATTCATTTGAAACAAATTCGAACGAATTCTATTTTTGCACTTCAAACAGTACTTTCGCGCATCATTTGCTAATGATCTTTTTAAGACAAGTATGCATTTGTTTTATCTTATATTCATGTCAATAAGTCTTTTCAAGACAATAAATCATTTGGAAGCCATTGGAGCGAATACTATTTTTGCATTTCAAACACGACTTTCGCGCATAGCTTGCATATGATTTTTTGAAAGCAAGCTTGAATTTCTTTTATCTTAGAGTCATCATCTCAATGACTCTTTGAAAGTAACTAATTCATTTGGAAGCAATTAAAATGAATTCTTATTTCGCACTTCGAACCCGACATTCATACACAAGACGCTAATGATTATTTAATGGCAAGTACATATTTGTGTTATTTGAGATTCATGTCTCTGAGTCTTTCCAAGTCACTAATTCATATGAAAAGAATTCGAACGAATTCTACCTTTGCACTTCAAACACTACTTTCGCGCATCATTTGCTAATGATCTTTTTAAGACAAGTATGCATTTGTTTTATCTTATATTCATGTCGATGAGTCTTTTCAAGACAATAAATAATTTGGAAGCCATTGGAGCGAATACTATTTTTGCATTTCAAACACGACTTTCGCGCATAGCTTGCATATAATTTTTTGAAGGCAAGTATGAATTTGTTTTATCTTAGAGTCATCATCTCAAAGACTCTTTGAAAGTAAGTAATTCATTTGAAAGCAATTAAAATGAATTCTTATTTCGCACTTCGAACGCTACTTTCATACGTAACATGCTAATGATCATTTAATGGCAAGTACACATTTGTTTTATTTGAGATTCACGTCACTGAGTCTATTCAAGTCTCTAATTCATTTGAAAGCAATTCGAACGAATTCTAATTTTGCACTTCAAACACTACTTTCGCGCATCATTTGCCAATGATCTTTTTAAAACAAGTATGCATTTGTTTTATCTTATATTCATGTCGATGAGTCTTTTCAAGACAATAAATCATTTGGAACCCATTGGAGCGAATACTATTTTTGCATTTCAAACACGACTTTCGCGCATAGCTTGCATATAATTTTTTAAAGGCAAGTATGAATTTGTTTTATCTTAGAGTCATCATCTCAATCACTCTTTGAAAGTAACTAATTCATTTGAAAGCAATTAAAATGAATTCTTATTTCGCACTTCGAATTCGACTTTCATACGTAACTTGCTAATGACCATTTATTGGCAGGTACACATTTGTTTTATTTGAGATTCATGTCACTGAGTGTTTTCAACTCACTAATTCATTTGAAAGCAATTAAAATGAATTCTTATTTCGCACTTCGAACACGACTTTCATACATAATTTGCTAATGATCATTTAATGGCAAGTACACATTTGTTTTATTTGAGATTCATGTCACTAAGTGTTTTCAAGTCACTAATTCATTTGAAAACAATTCGAACGAATTCTATTTTTGCACTTCAAACACTACTGTCGCGCATCATTTGCTAATGATCTTTTTAAGACAAGTATGCATTTGTTTTATCTTATATTCATGTCGATGAGTCTTTTCAAGACAATAAATCATTTGGAAGCCATTGGAGCGAATACTGTTTTGCATTTCAAACCTGACTTTCGCGCATAGCTTGCATATGATTTTTTTAAGGCAAGCCTGAATTTGGTTTATCTTAGAGTCACCATCTCAATGACTCTTTGAAAGTAACTAATTCATTGGAAAGCAATTAAAATGAATTCTTATTTCGCACTTCGAACCCGACTTTCATACATAACTTGCTATTGACCATTTAATGGCAGGTACACGTTTGTTTTATTTGAGATTCATGTCACTGAGTGTTTTCAACTCACTAATTCATTTGAAAGCAATTAAAATGAATTCTTATTTCGCACTTCGAACACGACTTTCATACATAATTTGCTAATGATCATTTAATGGCAAGTACACATTTGTTTTATTTGAGATTCATGTCACTAAGTGTTTTCAAGTCACTAATTCATTTAAAAACAATTCGAATGAATTCTATTTTTGCACTTCAAATACTACTTTCGCGCATCATTTGCTAATGATCTTTTTAAGACAAGTATGCATTTGTTTTATCTTATATTCATGTCGATGAGTTTTTTCAAGACAATAAATAATTTGGAAGCCATTGGAGCGAATACTATTTTTGCATTTCAAACCTATCTTTCGCGCATAGCTTGCATATGATTTTTTTAAGGCAAGCCTGAATTTGTTTTATCTTAGAGTCACCATCTCAATGACTCTTTGAAAGTAACTAATTCATTGGAAAGCAATTAAAATGAATTCTTATTTCGCACTTCGAACCCGACTTTCATACATAACTTGCTACTGATCAGTTAATGGCAAGTACACATTTGTTTTATTTGAGATTCAGGTCATTGAGTCTTTTCAAGTCACTAATTCATTTGAAAGCAATTCGAACGAATTCTAATTATGCACTTCAAACACTACTTTCCCGCATCATTTGCTAATGATCTTTTTAAGACAAGTATGTATTTGTTTTATCGTATATGCATGTCGATGAGTCTTTTCAAGACAATGAATCATTTGAAAGCCATTGGAGCGAATACTATTTTTCCATTTCTAACACGACTTTCGCGCATAGCTTGCATATGATTTTTTGAAGGCAAGATTGAATTTGTTTTATCATAGAGTCATCATCTTAATGACTCTTTGAAAGTAAGTAATTCATTTGAAAGCAATTAAAATGAATTCTTATTTCGCACTTCGAACCCGACTTTCATAAATAACTTGCTAATGATCATTTAAAGGGAAGTACAGATTTGTTTTACTTGAGATTCATGTCACTGAGTGTTTTCAAGTCACTAATTCATTTGAAAGCAATTCGAACGATATTTAATTTTGCACTTCAAACAATACTTTCACCCATCACTTGCCAATGATTTTTTTAAGACAACTATGTGTTTGTTTTATCTTATATTCATGTCGACGAGTCTTTTCAAGACAATAAATCATTTGGAAGCCATTGGAGCGAATACTATTTTTGAATTTCAAACCTGACTTTCGCGCATAGCTTGCATATGATTTTTTTATGGCAAGCTTGAATTTGTTTTTTCTTAGAGTCACCATCTCAATGACTCTTTGAAAGTAACTAATTCATTCGAAAGCAATTAAAATGAATTCTTATTTCGCACTTTGAACCCGACTTTTATACATAACTTGCTGATGACCATTTAATGGTAAGTACACATTTGCTTTATTTGAGATTCATGTCACTGAGTGTTTTCAAGTCACTAATTCATTTTAAAGCAATTCGAACGAATTCTATTTTTGCACTTCAAACACTACTTTCGCGCATCATTTGCTAATGATCTTTTTAAGACAAGTATGCATTTCTTTTAGCTTATATTCACGTCGACGTGTCTTTTTAAGACAATAAATCATTTGGAAGCCATTGGAGCGAATACTATTTTTGCATTTCAAACACGACTTTCGCACATATCAGGTACTATTTCTTACTCATTTTCATTCGTTTGCATGAAAGTACTTCATTCCGCAAAACTGTTTTCAAGATTTTTTCCCGTCCGTTGATATTCTTGTAAATTTTTGGAACTTTGTCTAATTTTAATTTGTATTATTTTTATCTTATTCATTCACCATTTTATCTCTCTCAAGCTCCAACGTTCTAAAAAATTATGGTTCGAAAATTAGATTTGGTTGAATCTCTCCATTCGTCTTCATATCAGATACTATTTCTTACTAATTTTCATTCGTTTGCATGAAAGCACTTCATTCCGCAAAACTCTCTTCTAGATTTTTTTCCCGCCCGTTGATATTCTTTTAAATTTTGGAACTTTGTCTAGTTATAATTTGTATTATTTTTATTTTATTCATTCACAATTTTATCTCTCTCAAGCTCCAACGCTCTAAACAAATTATGGTTCCGAAATTAGATTTGTTTCAAGCTCTCCATTCGTCTTAATATCAAGTACTATTTCTTACTCATTTTCATTCGTTTGCATGAAAGTACTTCATTCCGCAAAACTCTTTTCTAGATTTTTTCCTGCCCGTTGATATTCTAGTAAATTTTTGGAACTTTGTCTAATTTTAATTTGTATTATTTTTATCTTATTCATTCACCATTTTATCTCTCTCAAGCTCTAACGTTCTAAAAAATTATAGTTCGAAAATTAGATTTGGTCGAAGCTCTCCATTCGTCCTCCTACCAGGTACTATTTCTTACTCATTTTCATATGTTGTCATGAAAGTACTTTATTCCGCAAAACTCTTTTCTTGGTTTTTTCCCGCCCGTTAATAGTCTTGAAAATTTTTGGAACTTTGTCTAATTTTAATTTGTATTATTTTTATCTTATTCATTCACCATTTTATCTCTCTCAATCTCCAACGCTCAAGAAAAATTATGGTTCGGAAATTAGATTTGTTTGAAGCTCTCAATTCGTCTTCATATTAGGTACTATTTCTTACTCATTTTCATTCGTTTGCATGAAAGTACTCCATTCTGCAAAACTCTTTTCTAGATTTTTTCTTGCCCGTTGATGTTCTTGTAAATTTTTGGAACTTTGTCAAATTTTAATTTGTATTATTTTTATCTTATTCATTCACCATTTTATCTCTCTGAAGCTCTAACGCTCTAAAAAATTATGGTTCGGAAATTAGATTTGTTTGAAGCACTCCATTCGCCTTCATATCAAGTACTATTTCTTACTCATTTTCATTCGTTTGAATGAAATTACTTCATTCCGCAAAACTCTTTTCTATATTTTTTCCCCGCCTGTTGATATTCCTGTTAATTTGTAGAACTTTGTCTAATTTTAATTTGTATTATTTTTATCTTATTCATTCACCATTCTATCTCTCTCAAGCTCCAACACTCTAAACAAATTATGTTCGGAAATTAGATTTGGTTGAATCTCTCCATTCGTCTTCATATCAGATACTATTTCTTACTCATTTTCATTCGTTCGCATGAAAGTACTTTATTCCGCAAAACTCTCTTCTAGATTTTCTTCCCGCCCGTTGATATTCTTGTAAATTTTTGGAACTTTGTCTAATTATAATTTGTATTATTTTTATTGTATTCATTCACAATTTTATCTCTCTCAAGCACCAACGCCCTAAACAAATTATTGTTCGGAAATTAGATTTGTTTGAAGCTCTCCATTCGTCTTCATCTCAGGAACTATTTCTTACTCATTTTCATTCGTTTGCACGAAAGTACTTCATTCCACAAAACTCTTTTCTAGATTTTTTCCTGCCCTTTGATATTCTTGTAAATTTTTGGAACTTTGTCTGATTATAATTTGTATTATTTTTATTTATTCATTCACCATTTTATCTCTCTCAAGCACCAACGCTCTAAAAAAATAATGGTTCGGAAATTAGATTTGTTTGAAGCTCTCAATTCATCTTCATATCAGGTACTATTTCTTACTTATTTTCATTCGTTTGCATGAAAGTACTCCATTCTGCAAAACTCTTTTCTAGATTTTTTCTTGCAAGTTGATATTTTTCTAAATTTTTGGAACTTTGTCTGATTATAATTTATATTATTTTTATTTTTTCATTCACCATTTTATCTCTCTCAAGCACCAACGCTCTAAAAAAATAATGGTTCGGAAATTAGATTTGTTTGAAGCTCTCAATTCATCTTCATATCAGGTACTATTTCTTACTTATTTTCATTCGTTTGCATGAAAGTACTTTATTCCGCAAAACTCATTTCTAGATTTTTTTTCGCCCGTTGATATTCTTGTAAATTTCTGGAACTTTGTCTAATTTTAATTTGTATTATTTTTATCTTATTCATTCACCATTTTATCTCTCCCAAGCTCCAACGCTGTAAAAAACTTATGGTCCGGAAATTAAATTTGTTTGAAGCTCTCCATTCATCTTCATATCAGGTACTATTTCTTACTCATTTTCATTCGTTTGCATTAAAGTACTTCATTCCCCAAAACTCTCTTCTAGATTTTTTTCCCGCCCGTTGATATTCTTATAAATTTTTGGAACTTTGTCTGATTATAATTTGTATTTTATTTATTTTTTCATTCACCATTTTATCTCTCCCAAGCACCAAGGCTCTAAACAAATTATGGTTCGAAAATTAGATTTGTTTGAAGCTCTCCATTCGTCCTCATATCAGGTACTATTTCTTAATCATTTTCATTCGTTTTCATGAAAGTACTTCATTCCGCAAAACTCTTTTCTAGATTTTTTCCCGCCCGTTGATATTCTTGTAAATTTTTGGAACTTTGTCTAATTTTAATTTGTATTATTCTTATCTTATTCATTCACCATTTTATCTCTCTCAAGCTCTAATGCTCTAACAAAATAATGGTTTGCAAATTAGATTTGTTTGAAGCTCTCAATTCGTATTCAGATCAGGTTCTATTTCTTACTCATTTTCATTCTTTTGCATGAAAGTACTTCATTCCGCAAAACTCTTTTCAAGATTTTTTCCCGCCCGTTGATATTCTTGTAAATTTTTAGAACTTTGTCTAATTTTCATTTGTATTATTTTTATCTTATTCATTCACCATTTCATCTCTCTAAAGCTCCAACGCTCTAAAAAAATAATAGTTCGGAAATTAGATTTGTTTGAAGCTCTTCATTCGTCTTCATATCAGGTACTATTTCTTACTCTTTTTCATTCGTTTGCATGAAATTACTTCATTCTGCAAAACTCTTTTCTAGATTTTTTTTCCCGCCCGTTGATAGTCTTGTAAATTTCTAGAACTTTGTTATTATTTTAATTTGTATTCTTTTTATCTTGTTCATTCACCATTTTATCTCTCTAAAGCTCCAACGCTCTAAACAAGTTATGGTTCGGAAATTAGATTTGTTTGAAGCTCTCCATTCGTCTTCATCTCAGGTACTATTTGTTACTCATTTTCATTCGTTGGCATGAAAGTACTTCATTTCGCAAAACATTTTTCTAGATTTTTTCCTGCCCGTTGATATTCTTGTAAATTTTTGGAACTTTGTCTAATTTTAATTTGTATTATTTTTATCTTATTCATTCACCATTTTATCTCTCTCAAGCTCCAACGTTCTAAAAAAATTATGGTTAGGAAATTAGATTTGTTTGAAGCTCTCCATTCGTCTTCGTATCAGGTACTATTTCTTACTCATTTTCATTCGTTGGCATGAAAGTACTTTATTTCGCAAAACTCATTTCTAGATTTTTTTCTCGCACGTTGATATTCTTGTAAATTTTCTGGAACTTTATCTAATTTTTATTTTTATTTTTTTTATCTTATTCATTCACAATTTTATCTCTCTCAAGCTCTAACGCTCTAAAAAAATAATGGTTCGGAAATTAGATTTGTTTGAAACTCTCAATTCGTATTCATATCAGGTACTATTTCTTACTCATTTTCATTCGTTTGAATGAAAGTACTTCATTCCGCAAAACTCTTTTCAAGATTTTTTCCCGCCCGTTGATATTCTTGTAAATTTTTAGAACTTTGTCTAATTTTAATTTGTATTATTTTTATCTTATTCATTCACCATTTTATCTCTCTCAAGCTCCAACGTTCTAAAAAATTAGGGTTCAGAAATTATATTTGGTTGAATCTCTCCATTCGTCTTCATATCAGATACTATTTCTTACTCATTTTCATTCGTTTGCATGAAAGTACTTCATTCCGCAAAACTCCATTCTAGATTTTCTTCCCCCCCGTTGATATTCTTGTAAATTTTTGGAACTTTGTCTAATTATAATTTGTACTATTTTTATTGTATTCATTCACAATTTTATCTCTCTCAAGCACCAACGCCCTAAACAAATTATGATTCGGAAATTAGATTTGTTTCAAGCTCTCCATTCGTCTTCATCTCAGGTACTATTTCTTACTCATTTTCATTCGTTTGCCTGAAATTACTTCATTCCGCAAAACTCTTTTCTAGATTTTTTCCCGCCCGTTGATATTCTTGTAAATTTTTGGAACTTTGTCTAATTTTAATTTGTATTATTTTTACCTTATTCATTCACCATTTTATCTCTCTCAAGCTCCAACGTTCTAAGAAATTAGGGTTCAGAAATTATATTTGGTTGAATCTCTCCATTCGTCTTCATATCAGATACTATTTCTTACTCATTTTCATTCGTTGGCATGAAAGTACTTTATTTCGCAAAACTCATTTCTAGATTTTTTTCTCGCACGTTGATATTCTTGTAAATTTTCTGGAACTTTATCTAATTTTTATTTTTATTTTTTTTATCATATTCATTCACCATTTTATCTCTCTCAAGCACTAACGCTCTAAACAAATTATAGTTCGAAAATTAGATTTGTTTCAAGCTCTCCATTCATCTTCATATCAGGTACTATTTATTACTCATTTTCAATAGTTTGCATGAAAGTACCTCATTCCGCAAAACTCTTTTCAAGATTTTTTCCCGCTCGTTGATATTCTTGTAAATTTTTGGAACTTTGCCTAATTTTAATTTGTATTATTTTTATCTTATTCATTCACCATTTTATCTCTCTCAAGCTCCAACGTTCTAAAAAATTATGGTTCGAAAATTAGATTTGGTTGAATCTCTCCATTCGTCTTCATATCAGGTACTATTTCTTACTCATTTTCATTCATTTGCATGAAAGTGCTTCATTTTGCAAAACTCTTTTCAAGATTTTTTCCCGCCCGTTGATATTCATGTAAATTTTTGGAACTTTGTCTTATTTTAATTTGTATTATTTTTATCTTATTCATTCACCATTTTATCTTTTTCAAGCTCCAGCGTTCTAAAAAATTATGGTTCGGAAATTAGATTTGGTTGAATCTCTCCATTCGTCTTCATATCAGATACTATTTCTTACTCATTTTCATTCGTTTGCATGAAAGTACTTCATTCCGCAAAACTCACTTCTAGATTTTCTTCCCCCCCGTTGATATTCTTGTAAATTTTCTGGAACTTTATCTAATTTTTATTTTTATTTTTTTTTATCTTATTCATTCACCATTTTATCTCTCTCAAGCACCAACGCTCTAAACAAATTATAGTTCGAAAATTAGATTTGTTTCAAGCTCTCCATTCGTCTTCATATCAGGTACTATTTCTTACTCATTTTCATTATTTGCATGAAAGTACTTCATTCCGCAAAACTCTTTTCAAGATTTTTTCCCGCCCGTTGATATTCTTGTAAATTTTTGGAACTTTGTGTAATTTTAATTTGTATTATTTTTATCTTATTCTTTCACCGTTTTATCTCTCTGAAGCTCCAACGTTCTAAAAAATTAGGGTTCAGAAATTATATTTGGTTGAATCTCTCCATTCGTCTTCATATCAGATACTATTTCTTACTCATTTTCATTCGTTTGCATGAAAGTACTTCATTCCGCAAAACTCCTTTCTAGATTTTCTTCCCCCCCCGTTGATATTCTTGTAAATTTTTGGAACTTTGTCTAATTATAATTTGTACTATTTTTATTGTATTCATTCACAATTTTATCTCTCTCAAGCACCAACGCCCTAAACAAATTATGATTCGGAAATTAGATTTGTTTCAAGCTCTCCATTCATCTTCATCTCAGGTACTATTTCTTACTCATTTTCATTCGTTTGCATGAAAGTACTTCATTCCGCAAAACTCACTTCTAGATTTTCTTTCCCCCCGTTGATATTCTTGTAAATTTTTGGAACTTTGTCTAATAATAATTTGTACTATTTTTATTGTATTCATTCACAATTTTATCTCTCTCAAGCCAACGCTCTAAACAAATTATGGTTCGGAAATTAGATTTGTTTGAAGCTCTCAATTTGTATTCATATCAGGTTCTATTTCTTGCTCATTTTCATTCGTTTGCATGAAAGTACTTCATTCCGCAAAACTCTTTTCAAGATTTTTTCCCGCCCGTTGATATTCTTGTAAATTTTTGGAACTTCGCCTAATTTTAATTTGTATTATTTTTATCTTATTCATTCACTATTTTATCTCTCTGAAGCTCTAACGCTCTAAAATAATTATAGTTCGAAAATTAGATTTGTTTGAAGCTCTTCATTAGTCTTCATATCAGGTACTATTTCTTACTCATTTTCATTCGTTTGCATGAAAGTACTTCATTCCGCAAAACTCTCTTCTAGATTTTCTTCCTGCCTATTGATGTTCTTGTAAATTTTTGGAACTTTGTCTACTTATAATTTGTATTATTTTTATTTTATTCATTCACAATTTTATCTCTCTCAAGCACCAACGCCCTAAACAAATTATGATTCGGAAATTAGATTTGTTTCAAGCTCTCCATTCGTCTTCATATCAGGTACTATTTCTTACTCATTTTCATTCGTTTTCCTGAAATTACTTCATTCCGCAAAACTCTTTTCTAGATTTTTTCCCGCCCGTTGATATTCTTGTAAATTTTTGGAACTTTGTCTAATTTTAATTTGTATTATTTTTACCTTATTCATTCACCATTTTATCTCTCTCAAGCTCCAACGTTCTAAGAAATTAGGGTTCAGAAATTATATTTTGTTGAATCTCTCCATTCGTCTTCATATCAGATACTATTTCTTACTCATTTTCATTCGTTTGCATGAAAGTACTTCATTCCACAAAACTCTCTTCTACATTTTCTTCCCGACCGTTGATATTCTTGTAAATTTTTGGAACTTTGTCTAATAATAATTTGTATTATTTTTATCTTATTCATTCACCATATTATCTCTCGCAAGCTCCAACGTTCTAAAAAATTATGGTTCGGAAATTAGATTTGGTTGAATCTTTCCATTCGTCTTCATATCAGATACTATTTCTTACTCATTTTCATTCGTTTGCATAAAAGTACTTTATTCCGCAAAACTCATTTCTAGATTTGTTTTCTCGCACGTTGATATTCTTGTAAATTTCTGGAACTTTGTCTAATTTTAATTTGTATTATTTTTATCTTATTCATTCACCATTTTATCTCTCTCAAGCTCCAACGTTCTAAAAAAATTATGGTTAAGAAATTAGATTTGTTTGAATCTCTCCATTCGTCTTCATATCAGGTACTATTTCTTACTCATTTTCATTCGTTTGCATGAAAGTACTTTATTCCACAAAACTCATTTCTAGATTTTTTTCTCGCAAGTTGATATTCTTGTAAATTTCTAGAACTTTGTCTAGTTTTAATTTTTATTATTTTTATCTTATTCATTCACAATTTTATCTCTCTCAAGCTCTAACGCTCTAAAAAAATAATGGTTCAGAAATTAGATTTGCTTGAAACTCTCAATTCGTATTTATATCAGGTACTATTTCTTACTCATTTTCATTCGTTCGCATGAAAGTACTTCATTCCGCAAAACTATTTTCAAGATTTTTTCCCGCCCGTTGATATTCTTGTAAATTTTTTGAACTTTGTCAAATTTTAATTTGTACTATTTTTATTGTATTCATTCACAATTTTATCTCTCTCAAGCCAATGCTCTAAACAAATTATGGTTTGGAAATTAGATTTGTTTCAAGCTCTCCATTCGTCTTCATCTCAGGAACTATTTCTTACTCATTTTCATTCGTTTGCATGAAAGTACTTCATTCCGCAAAACTCTCTTCTAGATTTTCTTCCCGCCCGTTGATATTCTTGTAAATTTTTGGAACTTTGTCTGATTATAATTTGTATTATTTTTTTTTTTTCATTCACCATTTTATCTCTCTCAAGCACCAACGCTCTAAACAAATTATGGTTCGAAAATTAGATTTGTTTCAAGCTCTCCATTCGTCTTCATATCAGGTACTATTTCTTACTTATTTTCATTAGTTTGCATGAAAGTACTTCATTCTGCAAAACTCTTTTCAAGATTTTTTCCCGCCCATTGATATTCTTGTAAATTTTTGGAACTTTGCCTAATTTTAATTTGTATTATTTTTATCTTATTCATTCACCATTTTATCTCTCTCAAGCTCCAACGTTCTAAAAAATTATGGTTCGAAAATTAGATTTGGTTGAATCTCTCCATTCGTCTTCATATCAGGTACTATTTCTTACTCATTTTCATTCGTTTGCCTGAAAGTGCTTCATTTTGCAAAACTCTTTTCAAGATTTTTTCCCGCCCGTTGATATTCATGTAAATTTTCGGAACTTTGTCTTATTTTAATTTGTATTATTTTTATCTTATTCATTCACCATTTTATCTTTTTCAAGCTCCAGCGTTCTAAAAAATTATGGTTCGGAAATTAGATTTGGTTGAATCTCTCCATTCGTCTTCATATCAGATACTATTTCTTACTCATTTTCATTCGTTTGCATGAAAGTACTTCATTCCGCAAAACTCTCTTCTAGATTTTCTTCCCCCCCGTTGATATTCTTGTAAATTTTTGGAACTTTGTCTAATTATAATTTGTACTATCTTTATTGTATTCATTCACAATTTTATCTCTCTCAAGCCAACGCTCTAAACAAATTATGGTTCGGAAATTAGATTTGTTTGAAGCTCTCAATTTGTATTCATATCAGGTTCTATTTCTTGCTCATTTTCATTCGTTTGCATGAAAGTACTTCATTCCGCAAAACTCTTTTCAAGATTTTTTCCCGCCCGTTGATATTCTTGTAAATTTTTGGAACTTCGTCTAATTTTAATTAGTATTATTTTTATCTTATTCATTCACCATTTTATCTCTCTGAAGCTCTAACGCTCTAAAATAATTATAGTTCGAAAATTAGATTTGTTTGAAGCTCTTCATTAGTCTTCATATCAGGTACCATTTCTTACTCATTTTCATTCGTTTGCATGAAGTACTTCATTCCGCAAAACTCTCTTCTAGATTTTCTTCCTGCCTATTGATATTCTTGTAAATTTTTGGAACTTTGTCTACTTATAATTTGTATTATTTTTATTTTATTCATTCACAATTTTATCTCTCTCAAGCACCAACGCACTAAACAAATTATGATTCGGAAATTAGATTTGTTTCAAGCTCTCCATTCGTCTTCATATCATGTACTATTTCTTACTCATTTTCATTCGTTTGCCTGAAATTACTTCATTCCGCAAAACTCTTTTCTAGATTTTTTCCTGCTCGTTGATATTCTTGTAAATTTCTGGAACTTTGTCTAATTTTAATTTGTATTATTTTTATCTTATTCATTCACCATTTTATCTCTCTCAAGCTCCAACGTTCTAAAAAAATTATGGTTCTGAAATTAGATTTTTTTGAAGCTCTCCATTCGTCTTCATATCAGGTACTATTTCTTACTCATTTTCATTCGTTTGCATGAAAGTACTTCATTTTGCAAAACTCTTTTCAAGATTTTTTCCCGCCCATTGATATTCATGTAAATTTTTGGAACTTTGTCTAATTTTAATTTATATTATTTTTATCTTATTCATTCACCATTTTATCTCTCGCAAGCTCCAATGTTTTAAAAAATTATGGTTCGGAAATTAGATTTGTTTGGAGCTCTCAATTCGTATTCATATTAACTACTGTTTTTTACTCATTTTCATTTGTTTGCATGAAATTACTTCATTCCGCAAAACTCTTTTCTAGATTTTTTTTTCCCACCCGTTGATATTCTTGTAAATTTTTGGAACTTTGTCTAATTATAATTTGTATTATTTTTATTTTATTCATTCACAATTTTATCCCTCTCAAGCTCCAACGCTCTAAACAATTTATGGTTCCGAAATTAGATTTGTTTCAAGCTCTCCATTCGTCTTCATATCAGGTACTATTTCTTACTCATTTTCATTCGTTGGCATGAAAGTACTTCATTTCGCAAAACATTTTTCTAGATTTTTTCCTGCCCGTTGATATTCTTGTAAATTTTTGGAACTTTGTCTAATTTTAATTTGTATTATTTTTATCTTATTCATTCACCATTTTATCTCTCTCAAGCTCTAACGTTCTAAAAAATTATGGTTCGAAAATTAGATTTGGTCGAAGCTCTGCATTCGTTTTCCTATCAGGTACTATTTCTTACTCATTTTCATTCGTTTGCATGAAAGTACTTTATTCCGCAAAACTCTTTTATAGATTTTTTCCCGCCCGTTGATAGTCTTGAAATTTTTTTGAACTTTGTCTAATTTTAATTTGTATTATTTTTATCTTATTCATTCACCATTTTATCTATCTCAAGCTCCAACGCTCTAAAAAACTTATGGTTTGGAAATTAAATTTGTTTGAAGCTCTCCATTCATCTTCATATCAGGTACTATTTCTTACTCATTTTCATTCGTTTGCATTAAAGTACTTCATTCCGCAAAACTCTCTTCTAGATTTTTTTCCTGCCCGTTGATATTCTTGTAAATTTTTGGAACTTTGTCTGATTATAATTTGTATTATTTTTATTTTTTCATTCACCATTTTATCTCTCTCAAGCACCAACGCTCTAAACAAATTATGGTTCGAAAATTAGATTTGTTTCAAGCTCTCCATTCGTCTTCATCTCAGGAACTATTTCTTACTCATTTTCATTCGTTTGCATGAAAGTACTTCATTCCACAAAACTCTTTTCTAGATTTTTTCCTGCCCTTTGATATTCTTGTAAATTTTTGGAACTTTGTCTGATTATAATTTGTATTATTTTTATTTATTCATTCACCATTTTATCTCTATCAAGCACCAACGCTCTAAAAAAATAATGGTTCGGAAATTAGATTTGTTTGGAGCTCTCAATTCGTATTCATATTAACTACTGTTTTTTACTCATTTTCATTTGTTTGCATGAAATTACTTCATTCCGCAAAACTCTTTTCTAGATTTTTTTTTCCCACCCGTTGATATTCTTGTAAATTTTTGGAACTTTGTCTAATTATAATTTGTATTATTTTTATTTTATTCATTCACAATTTTATCCCTCTCAAGCTCCAACGCTCTAAACAATTTATGGTTCCGAAATTAGATTTGTTTCAAGCTCTCCATTCGTCTTCATATCAGGTACTATTTCTTACTCATTTTCATTCGTTGGCATGAAAGTACTTCATTTCGCAAAACATTTTTCTAGATTTTTTCCTGCCCGTTGATATTCTTGTAAATTTTTGGAACTTTGTCTAATTTTAATTTGTATTATTTTTATCTTATTCATTCACCATTTTATCTCTCTCAAGCTCTAACGTTCTAAAAAATTATGGTTCGAAAATTAGATTTGGTCGAAGCTCTGCATTCGTTTTCCTATCAGGTACTATTTCTTACTCATTTTCATTCGTTTGCATGAAAGTACTTTATTCCGCAAAACTCTTTTATAGATTTTTTCCCGCCCGTTGATAGTCTTGAAATTTTTTTGAACTTTGTCTAATTTTAATTTGTATTATTTTTATCTTATTCATTCACCATTTTATCTATCTCAAGCTCCAACGCTCTAAAAAACTTATGGTTTGGAAATTAAATTTGTTTGAAGCTCTCCATTCATCTTCATATCAGGTACTATTTCTTACTCATTTTCATTCGTTTGCATTAAAGTACTTCATTCCGCAAAACTCTCTTCTAGATTTTTTTCCTGCCCGTTGATATTCTTGTAAATTTTTGGAACTTTGTCTGATTATAATTTGTATTATTTTTATTTTATTCATTCACCATTTTATCTCTCTCAAGCACCAACGCTCTAAACAAATTATGGTTCGAAAATTAGATTTGTTTGAAGCTCTCCATTCGTCTTCATATCAGTTACTATTTCTTACTCATTTTCATTCGTTTGCATGAAAGTACTTCATTCCGCAAAACTCTTTTCTAGATTTTTTCCTGCCCGTTGTTATTCTTGTAAATTTTTGAAAATTCGTCTAATTTTAATTCGTATTATTTTTATCTTATTCATTCACCATTTTATCTCTCTCAAGCTCTAACGTTCTAAGAAATTAGGGTTCAGAAATTATATTTGGTTGAATCTCTCCATTCGTCTTCATATCAGATACTATTTCTTACTCATTTTCATTCGTTTGCATGAAAGTACTTCATTCCGCAAAACTCTCTTCTAGATTTTCTTCCCCCCCGTTGATATTCTTGTAAATTTTTGGAACTTTGTCTAATTATAATTTGTACTATTTTTATTGTATTCATTCACAATTTTATCTCTCTCAAGCCAACGCTCTAAACAAATTATGGTTCGGAAATTAGATTTGTTTGAAGCTCTCAATTTGTATTCATATCAGGTTCTATTTCTTGCTCATTTTCATTCGTTTGCATGAAAGTACTTCATTCCGCAAAACTCTTTTCAAGATTTTTTCCCGCCCGTTGATATTCTTGTAAATTTTTGGAACTTCGTCTAATTTTAATTTGTATTATTTTTATCTTATTCATTCACCATTTTATCTCTCTGAAGCTCTAACGCTCTAAAATAATTATAGTTCGAAAATTAGATTTGTTTGAAGCTCTTCATTAGTCTTCATATCAGGTACCATTTCTTACTCATTTTCATTCGTTTGCATGAAAGTACTTCATTCCGCAAAACTCTCTTCTAGATTTTCTTCCTGCCTATTGATATTCTTGTAAATTTTTGGAACTTTGTCTACTTATAATTTGTATTATTTTTATTTTATTCATTCACAATTTTGATCTCTCTCAAGCACCAACGCACTAAACAAATTATGATTCGGAAATTAGATTTGTTTCAAGCTCTCCATTCGTCTTCATATCATGTACTATTTCTTACTCATTTTCATTCGTTTGCCTGAAATTACTTCATTCCGCAAAACTCTTTTCTAGATTTTTTCCTGCTCGTTGATATTCTTGTAAATTTCTGGAACTTTGTCTAATTTTAATTTGTATTATTTTTATCTTATTCATTCACCATTTTATCTCTCTCAAGCTCCAACGTTCTAAAAAAATTATGGTTCTGAAATTAGATTTTTTTGAAGCTCTCCATTCGTCTTCATATCAGGTACTATTTCTTACTCATTTTCATTCGTTTGCATGAAAGTACTTCATTTTGCAAAACTCTTTTCAAGATTTTTTCCCGCCCATTGATATTCATGTAAATTTTTGGAACTTTGTCTAATTTTAATTTATATTATTTTTATCTTATTCATTCACCATTTTATCTCTCGCAAGCTCCAATGTTTTAAAAAATTATGGTTCGGAAATTAGATTTGGTTGAATCTCTCCATTCGTCTTCATATCAGATATTATTTCTTACTCATTTTCATTATTTTGCATGAAAGTACTTCATTCTGCAAAACTCTCTTCTAGATTTTCTTCCCGCCCGTTGATATTCTTGTAAATTTTTGGAACTTTGTCTGATTATAATTTGTATTATTTTTATTTTTTCATTCACCATTTTATCTCTCTCAAGCACCAACGCTCTAAACAAATTATGGTTCGAAAATTAGATTTGTTTCAAGCTCTCCATTCGTCTTCATCTCAGGAACTATTTCTTACTCATTTTCATTCGTTTGCATGAAAGTACTTCATTCCACAAAACTCTTTTCTAGATTTTTTCCTGCCCTTTGATATTCTTGTAAATTTTTGGAACTTTGTCTGATTATAATTTGTATTATTTTTATTTATTCATTCACCATTTTATCTCTATCAAGCACCAACGCTCAAAAAAAATAATGGTTCGGAAATTAGATTTGTTTGGAGCTCTCAATTCGTATTCATATCAACTACTGTTTTTTACTCATTTTCATTTGTTTGCATGAAATTACTTCATTCCGCAAAACTCTTTTCTAGATTTTTTTTTCCCACCCGTTGATATTCTTGTAAATTTTTGGAACTTTGTCTAATTATAATTTGTATTATTTTTATTTTATTCATTCACAATTTTATCCCTCTCAAGCTCCAACGCTCTAAACAATTTATGGTTCCGAAATTAGATTTGTTTCAAGCTCTCCATTCGTCTTCATATCAGGTACTATTTCTTACTCATTTTCATTCGTTGGCATGAAAGTACTTCATTTCGCAAAACATTTTTCTAGATTTTTTCCTGCCCGTTGATATTCTTGTAAATTTTTGGAACTTTGTCTAATTTTAATTTGTATTATTTTTATCTTATTCATTCACCATTTTATCCCTCTCAAGCTCTAACGTTCTAAAAAATTATGGTTCGAAAATTAGATTTGGTCGAAGCTCTGCATTCGTTTTCCTATCAGGTACTATTTCTTACTCATTTTCATTCGTTTGCATGAAAGTACTTTATTCCGCAAAACTCTTTTATAGATTTTTTCCCGCCCGTTGATAGTCTTGAAATTTTTTTGAACTTTGTCTAATTTTAATTTGTATTATTTTTATCTTATTCATTCACCATTTTATCTATCTCAAGCTCCAACGCTCTAAAAAACTTATGGTTTGGAAATTAAATTTGTTTGAAGCTCTCCATTCATCTTCATATCAGGTACTATTTCTTACTCATTTTCATTCGTTTGCATTAAAGTACTTCATTCCGCAAAACTCTCTTCTAGATTTTTTTCCTGCCCGTTGATATTCTTGTAAATTTTTGGAACTTTGTCTGATTATAATTTGTATTATTTTTATTTTATTCATTCACCATTTTATCTCTCTCAAGCACCAACGCTCTAAACAAATTATGGTTCGAAAATTAGATTTGTTTGAAGCTCTCCATTCGTCTTCATATCAGTTACTATTTCTTACTCATTTTCATTCGTTTGCATGAAAGTACTTCATTCCGCAAAACTCTTTTCAAAATTTTTTTCACGCTCATTGATATTCTTGTAAATTTCTGAAACTTTGTCTAATTTTAATTTGTATTATTTTTATCTTATTCATTAACAATTTTATCTCTCTCAAGCTCCAACGCTTTAAAAAAAATTATGGTTCGGAAATTAGATTTGTTTGAAGTTCTCCATTCGTCTTCATATCATGTACTATTTCTTAGTCGTTTTCATTTGTTTGCATGAAAGTACTTCATTCCGCAAAACTCTTTTCTAGATTTTTTCCCGCCCGTTGATATTTTTGTAAATTTTTGGAACTTTGTCTTATTTTAATTTGTATTATTTTTATCTTATTCATTCACCATTTTATCTTTCTCAAGCTTTAACGCTATAAAAAACTATTGGTTCGGAAATTAAATTTGTTTGAAGCTCTCCATTCATCTTCATATTAGGTGTTATTTCTTACTCATTTTCATTCGTTTACATGAAAGTACTTTATTCCACAAAACTCTTTTCTAGATTTTTTCCTGCCCGTTGATGTTCTTGTAAATTTTTAAAACTTTGTCTAATTTTAATTTGTATTATTTTTATCTTATTCATTCACCGTTTTATCTCTCTGAAGCTCCAACGCTCTAAAAAAATTATGGTTCGGAAATTAGATTTGTTTGAAGCTCTCCATTCGTCTTCATATCATGTACTATTTCTTACTCATTTTGATTCGTTTGCATGAAATTACTTCATTCCGCAAAACTCTTTTCTAGATTTTTTTCATCCTCATTGATATTCTTGTAAATTTCTGGAAGTTTGTCTAATTTTAATTTGTATTATTTTTATCTTATTCATTAACAATTTTATCTCTCTCAAGCTCCAATGCTTTAAAAAAATTATGGTTCGGAAATTAGATTTGTTTGAAGCTCTCCATTCGTCTTCATATCAGGTACTATTTCTTACTCATTTTCATTCGTTTGCATGAAAGTACTTCATTCCGTAAAACTCTTTTCTAGATTTTTTCCTGCCCGTTGATATTCTTGTAAATTTTTGGAACTTTGTGTAATTTTAATTTGTATTATTTTTATCTTATTCATTAACCATTTTATCTCTCTCAAGCTCCAACGCTCTAAAAAACTTATGGTTTGGAAATTAAATTTGTTTCAAGCTCTCCATTCATCTTCATATCAGGTACTATTTCTTACTCATTTTCATTCATTTGCATTAAAGTACTTCATTCCGCAAAACTCTCTTCTAGATTTTTTTCCCGCCCGTTGATATTCTACTAAATTTTTGGAACTTTGTCTGATTATAATTTGTATTATTTTTATTTTATTCATTCACCATTTTATCTCTCTCAAGCACCAACGCTCTAAACAAATTATGGTTCGAAAATTAGATTTGTTTGAAGCTCTCCATTCGTCTTCATATCAGTTACTATTTCTTACTCATTTTCATTCGTTTGCATGAAAGTACTTCATTCCGCCAAACTCTTTTCTAGATTTTTTCCTGCCCGTTGTTATTCTTGTAAATTTTTGGAACTTTGTCTAATTTTAATTCGTATTATTTTTATCTTATTCATTCACCATTTTATCTCTCTCAAGCTCTAACGTTCTAAAAAATTATGCTTCGGAAATTAAATTTTGTTGAAGGTCTCCATTCGTCCTCATATCAGGTACTATTTCTTACTCATTTTCATTCGTTTGCATGAAAGTACTTCATTCCGCCAAACTCTTTTCTCGATTTTTTCCCGCCCATTGATATTCTTGTAAATTTTTGGAACTTTGTCTGATTTTAATTTGTATTATTTTTATCTTATTCATTTACCATTTTATCTCTCTCAAGCTCTAACGCTCTAAAAAAATAATGGTTCGGAAATTAGATTTGTTTGAAGCTCTCAATTCGTATTCATATCAGGTTCTATTTCTTACTCATTTTCATTCGTTTGCATGAAAGTACTTCATTCCGCAAAACTCTTTTCAAGATTTTTTCCCGCCCGTTGATATTTTTGTAAATTTTTGGAACTTTGTCTAATTTTAATTTGTATTATTTTTATCTTATTCATTCACCATTTTATCTCTCTAAAGCTCCAACCCTCTAAAAAAATTATAGTTCGGAAATTAGATTTGTTTGAAGCTCTTCATTCGTCTTCATATCAGGTACTATTTCTTACTCATTTTCATTCGTTTGCCTGAAGTTACTTCATTCCGCAAAACTCTTTTCTAGATTTTTTTCCTGCCCGTTGATATTCTTTTAAATTTCTAGAACTTTGTCTAATTTTAGTTTGTATTTTTTTTTCTAATTCATTCACCATTTTATCTCTCTCAAGCTCTAACGCTCTGAACAAGTTATGGTTCGGAAATTAGATTTGTTCGAAGCTCTTCATTCGTCTTCATCTCAGGTACTATTTCTTACTCATTTTCATTCGTTTGCATGAAACAACTTCATTCTGCAAAACACTTTTCTAAATTTTTTCCTGCCCGTTGATATTCTCGTAAATTTCTGGAACTTTGTCTGATTTTAATTTGTATTATTTTTATCTTATTCATTCACCATTTTATCTCTCTCAAGCTCCAACATTCTAAAAAAATTATGGTTCAGAAATTAGATTTATTTGAAGCTCTCCATTCATCTTCATATCATGTATTATTTCTTACTCATTTCCATTCGTTTGCATGAAAGTACTTTATGCCACAAAAGTCATTTCTAGATTTTTTCTCGCCTGTTGATATTCTTGTAAATTTTTTTGAACTTTGTCTATTTTTAATTTGTATTATTTTTATCTTATTCATTCACCATTTTATCTTTCTCAAGCTCCATCGCTCTAAAAAAATTATGGTTCAGAAATTAGATTTGTTTGAAGCTCTCCATTCGTCTTCATCTCAGGTACTATTTCTTACTCATTTTCATTCGTTTGCATGAAAGTACTTTCATTCCGCAAAACTCTCTTCTAGATTTTTTCCTGCCCGTTTATATTGTTGTAAATTTCTGGAACTTTGTCTAATTTTAATTTGTATTATTTTTATCTTATTCATTCACCATTTTATCTCTCTCAAGCTCCAACGCTCTAAAAAAATTATGGTTCGAAAATTAGATTTGTTTCAAGCTCTCCATTCGTCTTTATATCAGGTACTATTTCTTACTCGTTTTCATTCGTTTGCATGAAAATACTTCATTCCGCAAAACTTTTTTCTATATTTTTTCCCGCTCGTTAATATTCTTGTAAATATTTGGAACTTTGTATAATTTTAATTTGTATTATTTTTATCCTATTCATTCACCATTTTATCTTTCTCAAACTCCAACGCTCTAAAAATATTCTTGTTTGGAAATTAGATTTATTTGAAGCTCTCAATTCGTCTTCATATTAGGTATTATTTCCTACTCATTTTCATTCGTTTGCATGATGAAAGTACTTCATTCCGCAAAACTTTTTTTTAGATTTTTTTCCCGCCCGTTGATATTCTTGTAAATTTTTGGAACTTTGTCTAATTTTAATTTGTATTATTTTTATCTTATTCATTCACCATTTTGTCTCTCTCAAGCTCCAACGCTCTAAAAATATTATGGTTCGGAACTTAAATTTGTTTGAAGCTCTCCATTAATCTTCATATTAGGTACTACTTCTTACTCATTTTCATTCGTTTGTATGAAAGTACTTCATTCCGCAAAACTCCTTTCAAGATTTTTTCCCGCTCGTTGATATTCTTGTAAATTTTTAAAACTTTGTCTAATTTTAATTTGTATTATTTTTATCTTATTCATTCACCGTTTTATCTCTCTGAAGCTCCAACGCTCTAAAAAAATTATGGTTCGGAAATTAGATTTGTTTGAAGCTCTCCATTCGTCTTCATATCATGTACTATTTCTTACTCATTTTGATTCGTTTGCATGAAATTACTTCATTCCGCAAAACTCTTTTCTAGATTTTTTTCATCCTCATTGATATTCTTGTAAATTTCTGGAAGTTTGTCTAATTTTAATTTGTATTATTTTTATCTTATTCATTAACAATTTTATCTCTCTCAAGCTCCAATGCTTTAAAAAAATTATGGTTCGGAAATTAGATTTGTTTGAAGCTCTCCATTCGTCTTCATATCAGGTACTATTTCTTACTCATTTTCATTCGTTTGCATGAAAGTACTTCATTCCGCAAAACTCTTTTCAAGATTTTTTTCACGCTCATTGATATTCTTGTAAATTTCTGAAACTTTGTCTAATTTTAATTTGTATTATTTTTATCTTATTCATTAACAATTTTCTCTCTCAAGCTCCAACGCTTTAAAAAAAATTATGGTTCGGAAATTAGATTTGTTTGAAGTTCTCCATTCGTCTTCATATCATGTACTATTTCTTACTCGTTTTCATTTGTTTGCATGAAAGTACTTCATTCTGCAAAACTCTTTTCTAGATTTTTTTCACGCCCGTTGATATTCTTGTAAATTTCTGGAATTTTGTCTAATTTTAATTTGTAATGTTTTTATCTTATTCATTCACCATTTTATCTCTCTCAAGCTCCAACGCTCTAAAAAAGTTATGGTTCGGAAATTAGATTTGTTTCAAGCTCTCCATTCGTCTTCATATCAGGTACTATTTCTTACTCATTTTCATTCGTTTGCATGAAAGTACTTCTTTCCGCAAAACTCTTTTCTAGATTTTTTCCTGCCCGTTGGTATTCTTGTAAATTTTTGGAACTCTGTGTGATTTTAATTTGTATTATTTTTATCTTATTCATTCACCGTTTTATCTCTCTGAAGCTCCAACGCTCTAAAAAAATTATGGTTCGGAAATTAGATTTGTTTGAAGCTCTCCATTCGTCTTCATATCATGTACTATTTCTTACTCATTTTGATTCGTTTGCATGAAATTACTTCATTCCGCAAAACTCTTTTCTAGATTTTTTTCACGCCCGTTGATATTCTTGTAAATTTCTGGAATTTTGTGTAATTTTAATTTGTAATGTTTTTATCTTATTCATTCACCATTTTATCTTTCTCAAGCTCCAACGCTCTAAAAAAGTTATGGTTCGGAAATTAGATTTGTTTCAACCTCTCCATTCGTCTTCATATCAGGTACAATTTCTTACTCATTTTCATTCGTTTGCCTGAAAGTACTTCATTCCGCAAAACTCTTTTCAAGATTTTTTTCACGCTCATTGATATTCTTGTAAATTTCTGGAACTTTGTCTAATTTTAATTTGTAATGTTTTTATCTTATTCATTCACCATTTTATCTCTCTCAAGCTGCAACGCTCTAAAAAAGTTATGGTTCGGAAATTAGATTTGTTTCAAGCTCTCCATTCGTCTTCATATCAGGTACTATTTCTTACTCATTTTCATTCGTTTGCATGAAAGTACTTCATTCCGCAAAACTCTTTTCTAGATTTTTTCCTGCCCGATGATATTCTTGTAAATTTTTGGAACTTTGTGTAATTTTAATTTGTATTATTTTTATCTTATTCATTCACCGTTTTATCTCTCTGAAGCTCCAACGCTCTAAAAAAATTATGGTTCTGAAATTAGATTTGTTTGAAGCTCTCCATTCGTCTTCATATCATGTACTATTTCTTACTCATTTTCATTCGTTTGCATGAAAGTACTTCATTCCGCAAAACTCTTTTCTAGATTTTTTCCTGCCCGTTGATATTCTTGTAAATTTTTGGAACTTTGTGTAATTTTAATTTGTATTATTTTTATCTTATTCATTCACCGTTTTATCTCTCTGAAGCTCCAACGCTCTAAAAAAATTATGGTTCGGAAATTAGATTTGTTTGAAGCTCTCCATTCGTCTTCATATCAGGTACTATTTCTTACTCATTTTCATTCGTTTGCATGAAAGTACTTCATTCCGCAAAACTCTTTTCTAGATTTTTTTCCTGCCCGTTGATATTCTTGTAAATTTTTGGAACTTTGTGTAATTTTAATTTGTATTATTTTTATCTTATTCATTCACCGTTTTATCTCTCTGAAGCTCCAACGCTCTAAAAAAATTATGGTTCGGAAATTAGATTTGTTTGAAGCTCTCCATTCGTCTTCATATCATGTACTATTTCTTACTCATTTTCATTCGTTTGCATGAAAGTACTTCATTCCGCAAAACTCTTTTCTAGATTTTTTCCTGCCCGTTGATATTCTTGTAAATTTTTGGAACTTTGTGTAATTTTAATTTGTATTATTTTTATCTTATTCATTCACCGTTTTATCTCTCTGAAGCTCCAACGCTTAAAAAAAATTATGGTTCGGAAATTAGATTTGTTTGAAGCTCTCCATTCGTCTTCATATCATGTACTATTTCTTACTCATTTTGATTCGTTTGCATGAAATTACTTCATTCCGTAAAACTCTTTTCAAGATTTTTTTCACGCTCATTGATATTCTTGTAAATTTCTGGAACTTTGTCTAATTTTAATTTGTATTATTTTTATCTTATTCATTAACAATTTTATCTCTCTCAAGCTCCAACGCTTTAAAAAAAATTATGGTTCGGAAATTAGATTTGTTTGAAGTTCTCCATTCGTCTTCATATCATGTACTATTTCTTACTCGTTTTCATTTGTTTGCATGAAAGTACTTCATTCCGCAAAACTCTTTTCTAGATTTTTTTCACGCCCGTTGATATTCTTGTAAATTTCTGGAATTTTGTCTAATTTTAATTTGTAATGTTTTTATCTTATTCATTCACCATTTTATCTCTCTCAAGCTCCAACGCTCTAAAAAAGTTATGGTTCGGAAATTAGATTTGTTTCAAGCTCTCCATTCGTCTTCATATCAGGTACTATTTCTTACTCATTTTCATTCGTTTCCATGAAAGTACTTCTTTCCGCAAAACTCTTTTCTAGATTTTTTCCTGCCCGTTGATATTCTTGTAAATTTTTGGAACTTTGTGTAATTTTAATTTGTATTATTTTTATCTTATTCTTTCACCGTTTTATCTCTCTGAAGCTCCAACGCTCTAAAAAAATTATGGTTCGGAAATTAGATTTGTTTGAAGCTCTCCATTCGTCTTCATATCATGTACTATTTCTTACTCATTTTGATTCGTTTGCATGAAATTACTTCATTCCGCAAAACTCTTTTCTAGATTTTTTTCATCCTCATTGATATTCTTGTAAATTTCTGGAAGTTTGTCTAATTTTAATTTGTATTATTTTTATCTTATTCATTAACAATTTTATCTCTCTCAAGCTCCAATGCTTTAAAAAAATTATGGTTCGGAAATTAGATTTGTTTGAAGCTCTCCATTCGTCTTCATATCAGGTACTATTTCTTACTCATTTTCATTCGTTTGCATGAAAGTACTTCATTCCGCAAAACTCTTTTCAAGATTTTTTTCACGCTCATTGATATTCTTGTAAATTTTTGGAACTTTGTGTAATTTTAATTTGTATTATTTTTATCTTATTCATTAACAATTTTATCTCTCTCAAGGTCCAACGCTTTAAAAAAAATTATGGTTCGGAAATTAGATTTGTTTGAAGTTCTCCATTCGTCTTCATATCATGTACTATTTCTTACTCATTTTCATTCGTTTGCATGAAAGTACTTCATTCCGCAAAACTCTTTTCTAGATTTTTTTCACGCCCGTTGATATTCTTGTAAATTTCTGGAATTTTGTCTAATTTTAATTTGTAATGTTTTTATCTTATTCATTCACCATTTTATCTCTCTCAAGCTCCAACGCTCTAAAAAAGTTATGGTTCGGAAATTAGATTTGTTTCAAGCTCTCCATTCGTCTTCATATCAGGTACTATTTCTTACTCATTTTCATTCGTTTGCATGAAAGTACTTCTTTCCGCAAAACTCTTTTCTAGATTTTTTCCTGCCCGTTGATATTCTTGTAAATTTTTGGAACTTTGTGTAATTTTAATTTGTATTATTTTTATCTTATTCTTTCACCGTTTTATCTCTCTGAAGCTCCAACGCTCTAAAAAAATTAAGGTTCGGAAATTAAATTTGTTTGAAGCTCTCCATTCGTCTTCATATCATGTACTATTTCTTACTCATTTTGATTCGTTTGCATGAAATTACTTCATTCCGCAAAACTCTTTTCTAGATTTTTTTCATCCTCATTGATATTCTTGTAAATTTCTGGAAGTTTGTCTAATTTTAATTTGTATTATTTTTATCTTATTCATTAACAATTTTATCTCTTTCAAGCTCCCATGCTTTAAAAAAATTAAGGTTCGGAAATTAGATTTGTTTGAAGCTCTCCATTCGTCTTCATATCATGTACTATTTCTTACTCATTTTGATTCGTTTGCATGAAATTACTTCATTCCGCAAAACTCTTTTCTAGATTTTTTTCATCCTCATTGATATTCTTGTAAATTTCTGGAAGTTTGTCTAATTTTAATTTGTATTATTTTTATCTTATTCATTAACAATTTTATCTCTCCCAAGCTCCAATGCTTTAAAAAAATTATGGTTCGGAAATTAGATTTGTTTGAAGCTCTCCATTCGTCTTCATATCAGGTACTATTTCTTACTCATTTTCATTCGTTTGCATGAAATTACTTCATTCCGCAAAACTCTTTTCTAGATTTTTTTCATCCTCATTGATATTCTTGTAAATTTCTGGAATTTTGTCTAATTTTAATTTGTAATGTTTTTATCTTATTCATTCACCATTTTATCTCTCTCAAGCTCCAACGCTCTAAAAAAGTTATGGTTCGGAAATTAGATTTGTTTCAAGCTCTCCATTCGTCTTCATATCAGGTACTATTTCTTACTCATTTTCATTCGTTTGCATGAAAGTACTTCTTTCCGCAAAACTCTTTTCTAGATTTTTTCCTGCCCGTTGATATTCTTGTAAATTTTTGGAACTTTGTGTAATTTTAATTTGTATTATTTTTATCTTATTCTTTCACCGTTTTATCTCTCTGAAGCTCCAACGCTCTAAAAAAATTAAGGTTCGGAAATTAGATTTGTTTGAAGCTCTCCATTCGTCTTCATATCATGTACTATTTCTTACTCATTTTGATTCGTTTGCATGAAATTACTTCATTCCGCAAAACTCTTTTCTAGATTTTTTTCATCCTCATTGATATTCTTGTAAATTTCTGGAAGTTTGTCTAATTTTAATTTGTATTATTTTTATCTTATTCATTAACAATTTTATCTCTTTCAAGCTCCAATGCTTTAAAAAAATTAAGGTTCGGAAATTAGATTTGTTTGAAGCTCTCCATTCGTCTTCATATCATGTACTATTTCTTACTCATTTTGATTCGTTTGCATGAAATTACTTCATTCCGCAAAACTCTTTTCTAGATTTTTTTCATCCTCATTGATATTCTTGTAAATTTTTGGAAGTTTGTCTAATTTTAATTTGTATTATTTTTATCTTATTCATTAACAATTTTATCTCTCTCAAGCTCCAATGCTTTAAAAAAATTATGGTTCGGAAATTAGATTTGTTTGAAGCTCTCCATTCGTCTTCATATCAGGTACTATTTCTTACTCATTTTCATTCGTTTGCATGAAAGTACTTCATTCCGCAAAACTCTTTTCTAGATTTTTTCCTGCCCGTTGATATTCTTGTAAATTTTTGGAACTTTGTCTAATTTTAATTTGTATTATTTTTATCTTATTCATTAACAATTTTATCTCTCTCAAGCTCCAACGCTTTAAAAAAAATTATGGTTCGGAAATTAGATTTGTTTGAAGTTCTCCATTCGTCTTCATATCATGTACTATTTCTTACTCATTTTCATTCCTTTGCATGAAAGTACTTCATTCCGCAAAACTCTTTTCTAGATTTTTTTCACGCCCGTTGATATTCTTGTAAATTTCTGGAATTTTGTCTAATTTTAATTTGTAATGTTTTTATCTTATTCATTCACCATTTTATCTCTCTCAAGCTCCAACGCTCTAAAAAAGTTATGGTTCGGAAATTAGATTTGTTTCAAGCTCTCCATTCGTCTTCATATCAGGTACTATTTCTTACTCATTTTCATTCGTTTGCATGAAAGTACTTCATTCCGCAAAACTCTTTTCTAGATTTTTTCCTGCCCGTTGATATTCTTGTAAATTTTTGGAACTTTGTGTAATTTTAATTTGTATTATTTTTATCTTATTCATTCACCGTTTTATCTCTCTGAAGCTCCAACGCTTAAAAAAAATTATGGTTCGGAAATTAGATTTGTTTGAAGCTCTCCATTCGTCTTCATATCATGTACTATTTCTTACTCATTTTGATTCGTTTGCATGAAATTACTTCATTCCGCAAAACTCTTTTATAGATTTTTTTCATCCTCATTGATATTCTTGTAAATTTCTGGAACTTTGTCTAATTTTAATTTGTATTATTTTTATCTTATTCATTAACAATTTTATATCTCTCAAGCTCCAATGCTTTAAAAAAATTATGGTTCGGAAATTAGATTTGTTTGAAGCTCTCCATTCGTCTTCATATCAGGTACTATTTCTTACTCATTTTCATTCGTTTGCATGAAAGTACTTCATTCCGCAAAACTCTTTTCAAGATTTTTTTCACGCTCATTGATATTCTTGTAAATTTCTGGAACTTTGTCTAATTTTAATTTGTATTATTTTTATCTTATCATTAACAATTTTATCTCTCTCAAGCTCCAACGCTTTAAAAAAAATTATGGTTCGGATATTAGATTTGTTTGAAGTTCTCCATTCGTCTTCATATCATGTACTATTTCTTACTCGTTTTCATTTGTTTGCATGAAAGTACTTCATTCCGCAAAACACTTTTCTAGATTTTTTTCATGCCCGTTGATATTCTTGTAAATTTCTGGAATTTTGTCTAATTTTAATTTGTAATGTTTTTATCTTATTCATCACCATTTTATCTCTCTCAAGCTCCAACGCTCTAAAAAAGTTATGGTTCGGAAATTAGATTTGTTTCAAGCTCTCCATTCGTCTTCATATCAGGTACTATTTCTTACTCATTTTCATTCGTTTGCATGAAAGTACTTCATTCCGCAAAACTCTTTTCTAGATTTTTTCCTGCCCGTTGATATTCTTGTAAATTTTTGGAACTTTGTCTAATTTTAATTTGTATTATTTTTATCTTATTCATTCACCATTTTGTCTCTCTCAAGCTCCAACGCTCTAAAAATATTATGGTTCGGAACTTAAATTTGTTTGAAGCTCTCCATTAATGTTCATATTAGGTACTACTTCTTACTCATTTTCATTCGTTTGTATGAAAGTACTTCATTCCGCAAAACTCCTTTCAAGATTTTTTCCCGCTCGTTGATATTCTTGTAAATTTTTAAAACTTTGTCTAATTTTAATTTGTATTATTTTTATCTTATTCATTCACCGTTTTATCTCTCTGAAGCTCCAACGCTCTAAAAATATTATGGTTCGGAACTTAAATTTGTTTGAAGCTCTCCATTAATCTTCATATCAGGTACTATTTCTTACTCATTTTCATTCGTTTGCATGAAAGTACTTCATTCCGCAAAACTCTTTTCTAGATTTTTTCCTGCCCGTTGATATTCTTGTAAATTTTTGGAACTTTGTCTAATTTTAATTTGTATTATTTTTATCTTATTCATTCACCATTTTGTCTCTCTCAAGCTCCAACGCTCTAAAAATATTATGGTTCGGAACTTAAATTTGTTTGAAGCTCTCCATTAATGTTCATATTAGGTACTACTTCTTACTCATTTTCATTCGTTTGTATGAAAGTACTTCATTCCGCAAAACTCCTTTCAAGATTTTTTCCCGCTCGTTGATATTCTTGTAAATTTTTAAAACTTTGTCTAATTTTAATTTGTATTATTTTTATCTTATTCATTCACCGTTTTATCTCTCTGAAGCTCCAACGCTCTAAAAATATTATGGTTCGGAACTTAAATTTGTTTGAAGCTCTCCATTAATCTTCATATTAGGTACTACTTCTTACTCATTTTGATTCGTTTGCATGAAATTACTTCATTCCGCAAAACTCTTTTCTAGATTTTTTTCATCCTCATTGATATTCTTGTAAATTTCTGGAAGTTTGTCTAATTTTAATTTGTATTATTTTTATCTTATTCATTAACAATTTTATATCTCTCAAGCTCCAATGCTTTAAAAAAATTATGGTTCGGAAATTAGATTTGTTTGAAGCTCTCCATTCGTCTTCATATCAGGTACTATTTCTTACTCATTTTCATTCGTTTGCATGAAAGTACTTCATTCCGCAAAACTCTTTTCAAGATTTTTTTCACGCTCATTGATATTCTTGTAAATTTCTGGAACTTTGTCTAATTTTAATTTGTATTATTTTTATCTTATTCATTAACAATTTTATCTCTCTCAAGCTCCAACGCTTTAAAAAAAATTATGGTTCGGAAATTAGATTTGTTTGAAGTTCTCCATTCGTCTTCATATCATGTACTATTTCTTACTCGTTTTCATTTGTTTGCATGAAAGTACTTCATTCCGCAAAACTCTTTTCTAGATTTTTTTCACGCCCGTTGATATTCTTGTAAATTTCTGGAATTTTGTCTAATTTTAATTTGTAATGTTTTTATCTTATTCATTCACCATTTTATCTCTCTCAAGCTCCAACGCTCTAAAAAAGTTATGGTTCGGAAATTAGATTTGTTTCAAGCTCTCCATTCGTCTTCATATCAGGTACTATTTCTTACTCATTTTCATTCGTTTGCATGAAAGTACTTCATTCCGCAAAACTCTTTTCTAGATTTTTTCCTGCCCGTTGATATTCTTGTAAATTTTTGGAACTTTGTGTAATTTTAATTTGTATTATTTTTATCTTATTCATTCACCGTTTTATCTCTCTGAAGCTCCAACGCTCTAAAAAAATTATGGTTCGGAAATTAGATTTGTTTGAAGCTCTCCATTCGTCTTCATATCATGTACTATTTCTTACTCATTTTCATTCGTTTGCATGAAATTACTTCATTCCGCAAAACTCTTTTCTAGATTTTTTTCATCCTCATTGATATTCTTGTAAATTTCTGGAACTTTGTCTAATTTTAATTTGTATTATTTTTATCTTATTCATTAACAATTTTATCTCTCTCAAGCTCCAATGCTTTAAAAAAATTATGGTTCGGAAATTAGATTTGTTTGAAGCTCTCCATTCGTCTTCATATCAGGTACTATTTCTTACTCATTTTCATTCGTTTGCATGAAAGTACTTCATTCCGCAAAACTCTTTTCTAGATTTTTTCCTGCCCGTTGATATTCTTGTAAATTTTTGGAACTTTGTGTAATTTTAATTTGTATTATTTTTATCTTATTCATTCACCGTTTTATCTCTCTGAAGCTCCAACGCTCTAAAAAAATTATGGTTCGGAAATTAGATTTGTTTGAAGCTCTCCATTCGTCTTCATATCATGTACTATTTCTTACTCATTTTCATTCGTTTGCATGAAATTACTTCATTCCGCAAAACTCTTTTCTAGATTTTTTTCATCCTCATTGATATTCTTGTAAATTTCTGGAACTTTGTCTAATTTTAATTTGTATTATTTTTATCTTATTCATTAACAATTTTATCTCTCTCAAGCTCCAATGCTTTAAAAAAATTATGGTTCGGAAATTAGATTTGTTTGAAGCTCTCCATTCGTCTTCATATCAGGTACTATTTCTTACTCATTTTCATTCGTTTGCATGAAAGTACTTCATTCCGCAAAACTCTTTTCAAGATTTTTTTCACGCTCATTGATATTCTTGTAAATTTCTGGAACTTTGTCTAATTTTAATTTGTATTATTTTTATCTTATTCATTAACAATTTTATCTCTCTCAAGCTCCAATGCTTTAAAAAAATTATGGTTCGGAAATTAGATTTGTTTGAAGCTCTCCATTCGTCTTCATATCAGGTACTATTTCTTACTCATTTTCATTCGTTTGCATGAAAGTACTTCATTCCGCAAAACACTTTTCAAGATTTTTTTCACGCTCATTGATATTCTTGTAAATTTCTGGAACTTTGTCTAATTTTAATTTGTATTATTTTTATCTTATTCATTAACAATTTTATCTCTCTCAAGCTCCAACGCTTTAAAAAAAATTATGGTTCGGAAATTAGATTTGTTTGAAGTTCTCCATTCGTCTTCATATCATGTACTATTTCTTACTCATTTTCATTCGTTTGCATGAAAGTACTTCATTCCGCAAAACTCTTTTCTAGATTTTTTTCACGCCCGTTGATATTCTTGTAAATTTCTGGAATTTTGTCTAATTTTAATTTGTAATGTTTTTATCTTATTCATTCACCATTTTATCTCTCTCAAGCTCCAACGCTCTAAAAAAGTTATGGTTCGGAAATTAGATTTGTTTCAAGCTCTCCATTCGTCTTCATATCAGGTACTATTTCTTACTCATTTTCATTCGTTTGCATGAAAGTACTTCATTCCGCAAAACTCTTTTCTAGATTTTTTCCTGCCCGTTGATATTCTTGTAAATTTTTGGAACTTTGTGTAATTTTAATTTGTATTATTTTTATCTTATTCATTAACAATTTTATCTCTCTCAAGCTCCAACGCTTTAAAAAAAATTATGGTTCGGAAATTAGATTTGTTTGAAGTTCTCCATTCGTCTTCATATCATGTACTATTTCTTACTCATTTTCATTCGTTTGCATGAAAGTACTTCATTCCGCAAAACTCTTTTCTAGATTTTTTTTCACGCCCGTTGATATTCTTGTAAATTTCTGGAATTTTGTCTAATTTTAATTTGTAATGTTTTTATCTTATTCATTCACCATTTTATCTCTCTCAAGCTCCAACGCTCTAAAAAAGTTATGGTTCGGAAATTAGATTTGTTTCAAGCTCTCCATTCGTCTTCATATCAGGTACTATTTCTTACTCATTTTCATTCGTTTGCATGAAAGTACTTCATTCCGCAAAACTCTTTTCTAGATTTTTTCCTGCCCGTTGATATTCTTGTAAATTTTTAGAACTTTGTGTAATTTTAATTTGTATTATTTTTATCTTATTCATTCACCGTTTTATCTCTCTGAAGCTCCAACGCTCTAAAAAAATTATGGTTCGGAAATTAGATTTGTTTGAAGCTCTCCATTCGTCTTCATATCATGCACTATTTCTTACTCATTTTCATTCGTTTGCATGAAATTACTTCATTCCGCAAAACTCTTTTCTAGATTTTTTTCATCCTCATTGATATTCTTGTAAATTTCTGAAAGTTTGTCTAATTTTAATTTGTAATGTTTTTATCTTATTCATTCACCATTTTATCTCTCTCAAGCTCCAACGCTCTAAAAAAGTTATGGTTCGGAAATTAGATTTGTTTCAAGCTCTCCATTCGTCTTCATATCAGGTACTATTTCTTACTCATTTTCATTCGTTTGCATGAAAGTACTTCATTCCGCAAAACTCTTTTCTAGATTTTTTCCTGCCCGTTGATATTCTTGTAAATTTTTGGAACTTTGTGTAATTTTAATTTGTATTATTTTTATCTTATTCATTAACAATTTTATCTCTCTCAAGCTCCAACGCTTTAAAAAAAATTATGGTTCGGAAATTAGATTTGTTTGAAGTTCTCCATTCGTCTTCATATCATGTACTATTTCTTACTCATTTTCATTCGTTTGCATGAAAGTACTTCATTCCGCAAAACTCTTTTCTAGATTTTTTTCACGCCCGTTGATATTCTTGTAAATTTCTGGAATTTTGTCTAATTTTAATTTGTAATGTTTTTATCTTATTCATTCACCATTTTATCTCTCTCAAGCTCCAACGCTCTAAAAAAGTTATGGTTCGGAAATTAGATTTGTTTCAAGCTCTCCATTCGTCTTCATATCAGGTACTATTTCTTACTCATTTTCATTCGTTTGCATGAAAGTACTTCATTCCGCAAAACTCTTTTCTAGATTTTTTCCTGCCCGTTGATATTCTTGTAAATTTTTGGAACTTTGTGTAATTTTAATTTGTATTATTTTTATCTTATTCATTCACCGTTTTATCTCTCTGAAGCTCCAACGCTCTAAAAAAATTATGGTTCGGAAATTAGATTTGTTTGAAGCTCTCCATTCGTCTTCATATCATGTACTATTTCTTACTCATTTTCATTCGTTTGCATGAAATTACTTCATTCCGCAAAACTCTTTTCTAGATTTTTTTCATCCTCATTGATATTCTTGTAAATTTCTGGAACTTTGTCTAATTTTAATTTGTATTATTTTTATCTTATTCATTAACAATTTTATCTCTCTCAAGCTCCAATGCTTTAAAAAAATTATGGTTCGGAAATTAGATTTGTTTGAAGCTCTCCATTCGTCTTCATATCAGGTACTATTTCTTACTCATTTTCATTCGTTTGCATGAAAGTACTTCATTCCGCAAAACTCTTTTCTAGATTTTTTCCTGCCCGTTGATATTCTTGTAAATTTTTGGAACTTTGTGTAATTTTAATTTGTATTATTTTTATCTTATTCATTCACCGTTTTATCTCTCTGAAGCTCCAACGCTCTAAAAAAATTATGGTTCGGAAATTAGATTTGTTTGAAGCTCTCCATTCGTCTTCATATCATGTACTATTTCTTACTCATTTTCATTCGTTTGCATGAAATTACTTCATTCCGCAAAACTCTTTTCTAGATTTTTTTCATCCTCATTGATATTCTTGTAAATTTCTGGAACTTTGTCTAATTTTAATTTGTATTATTTTTATCTTATTCATTAACAATTTTATCTCTCTCAAGCTCCAATGCTTTAAAAAAATTATGGTTCGGAAATTAGATTTGTTTGAAGCTCTCCATTCGTCTTCATATCAGGTACTATTTCTTACTCATTTTCATTCGTTTGCATGAAAGTACTTCATTCCGCAAAACTCTTTTCAAGATTTTTTTCACGCTCATTGATATTCTTGTAAATTTCTGGAACTTTGTCTAATTTTAATTTGTATTATTTTTATCTTATTCATTAACAATTTTATCTCTCTCAAGCTCCAACGCTTTAAAAAAAATTATGGTTCGGAAATTAGATTTGTTTGAAGTTCTCCATTCGTCTTCATATCATGTACTATTTCTTACTCATTTTCATTCGTTTGTATGAAAGTACTTCATTCCGCAAAACTCTTTCCTAGATTTTTTTCACGCCCGTTGATATTCTTGTAAATTTCTGGAATTTTGTCTAATTTTAATTTGTAATGTTTTTATCTTATTCATTCACCATTTTATCTCTCTCAAGCTCCAACGCTCTAAAAAAGTTATGGTTCGGAAATTAGATTTGTTTCAAGCTCTCCATTCGTCTTCATATCAGGTACTATTTCTTACTCATTTTCATTCGTTTGCATGAAAGTACTTCATTCCGCAAAACTCTTTTCTAGATTTTTTCCTGCCCGTTGATATTCTTGTAAATTTTTGGAACTTTGTGTAATTTTAATTTGTATTATTTTTATCTTATTCATTAACAATTTTATCTCTCTCAAGCTCCAACGCTTTAAAAAAAATTATGGTTCGGAAATTAGATTTGTTTGAAGTTCTCCATTCTTCTTCATATCATGTACTATTTCTTACTCATTTTCATTCGTTTGCATGAAAGTACTTCATTCCGCAAAACTCTTTTCTAGATTTTTTTTCACGCCCGTTGATATTCTTGTAAATTTCTGGAATTTTGTCTAATTTTAATTTGTAATGTTTTTATCTTATTCATTCACCATTTTATCTCTCTCAAGCTCCAACGCTCTAAAAAAGTTATGGTTCGGAAATTAGATTTGTTTCAAGCTCTCCATTCGTCTTCATATCAGGTACTATTTCTTACTCATTTTCATTCGTTTGCATGAAAGTACTTCATTCCGCAAAACTCTTTTCTAGATTTTTTCCTGCCCGTTGATATTCTTGTAAATTTTTAGAACTTTGTGTAATTTTAATTTGTATTATTTTTATCTTATTCATTCACCGTTTTATCTCTCTGAAGCTCCAACGCTCTAAAAAAATTATGGTTCGGAAATTAGATTTGTTTGAAGCTCTCCATTCGTCTTCATATCATGCACTATTTCTTACTCATTTTCATTCGTTTGCATGAAATTACTTCATTCCGCAAAACTCTTTTCTAGATTTTTTTCATCCTCATTGATATTCTTGTAAATTTCTGGAACTTTGTCTAATTTTAATTTGTATTATTTTTATCTTATTCATTAACAATTTCATCTCTCTCAAGCTCCAATGCTTTAAAAAAATTATGGTTCGGAAATTAGATTTGTTTGAAGCTCTCCATTCGTCTTCATATCAGGTACTATTTCTTACTCATTTTCATTCGTTTGCATGAAAGTACTTCATTCCGCAAAACTCTTTTCAAGATTTTTTTCACGCTCATTGATATTCTTGTAAATTTCTGAAACTTTGTCTAATTTTAATTTGTATTATTTTTATCTTATTCATTAACAATTTTATCTCTCTCAAGCTCCAACGCTTTAAAAAAAATTATGGTTCGGAAATTAGATTTGTTTGAAGTTCTCCATTCGTCTTCATATCATGTACTATTTCTTACTCATTTTCATTCGTTTGCATGAAAGTACTTCATTCCGCAAAACTCTTTTCTAGATTTTTTTCACGCCCGTTGATATTCTTGTAAATTTCTGGAATTTTGTCTAATTTTAATTTGTAATATTTTTATCTTATTCATTCACCATTTTATCTCTCTCAAGCTCCAACGCTCTAAAAAAGTTATGGTTCGGAAATTAGATTTGTTTCAAGCTCTCCATTCGTCTTCATATCAGGTACTATTTCTTACTCATTTTCATTCGTTTGCATGAAAGTACTTCATTCCGCAAAACTCTTTTCTAGATTTTTTCCTGCCCGTTGATATTCTTGTAAATTTTTGGAACTTTGTGTAATTTTAATTTGTATTATTTTTATCTTATTCATTCACCGTTTTATCTCTCTGAAGCTCCAACGCTCTAAAAAAATTATGGTTCGGAAATTAGATTTGTTTGAAGCTCTCCATTCGTCTTCATATCATGTACTATTTCTTACTCATTTTCATTCGTTTGCATGAAATTACTTCATTCCGCAAAACTCTTTTCTAGATTTTTTTCATCCTCATTGATATTCTTGTAAATTTCTGGAACTTTGTCTAATTTTAATTTGTATTATTTTTATCTTATTCATTAACAATTTTATCTCTCTCAAGCTCCAATGCTTTAAAAAAATTATGGTTCGGAAATTAGATTTGTTTGAAGCTCTCCATTCGTCTTCATATCAGGTACTATTTCTTACTCATTTTCATTCGTTTGCATGAAAGTACTTCATTCCGCAAAACTCTTTTCTAGATTTTTTCCTGCCCGTTGATATTCTTGTAAATTTTTGGAACTTTGTGTAATTTTAATTTGTATTATTTTTATCTTATTCATTCACCGTTTTATCTCTCTGAAGCTCCAACGCTCTAAAAAAATTATGGTTCGGAAATTAGATTTGTTTGAAGCTCTCCATTCGTCTTCATATCATGTACTATTTCTTACTCATTTTCATTCGTTTGCATGAAATTACTTCATTCCGCAAAACTCTTTTCTAGATTTTTTTTCATCCTCATTGATATTCTTGTAAATTTCTGGAACTTTGTCTAATTTTAATTTGTATTATTTTTATCTTATTCATTTACAATTTTATCTCTCTCAAGCTCCAATGCTTTAAAAAAATTATGGTTCGGAAATTAGATTTGTTTGAAGCTCTCCATTCGTCTTCATATCAGGTACTATTTCTTACTCATTTTCATTCGTTTGCATGAAAGTACTTCATTCCGCAAAACTCTTTTCAAGATTTTTTTCACGCTCATTGATATTCTTGTAAATTTCAGGAACTTTGTCTAATTTTAATTTGTATTATTTTTATCTTATTCATTAACAATTTTATCTCTCTCAAGCTCCAACGCTTTAAAAAAAATTATGGTTCGGAAATTAGATTTGTTTGAAGTTCTCCATTCGTCTTCATATCATGTACTATTTCTTACTCATTTTCATTCGTTTGCATGAAAGTACTTCATTCCGCAAAACTCTTTTCTAGATTTTTTTCACGCCCGTTGATATTCTTGTAAATTTCTGGAATTTTGTCTAATTTTAATTTGTAATGTTTTTATCTTATTCATTCACCATTTTATCTCTCTCAAGCTCCAACGCTCTAAAAAAGTTATGGTTCGGAAATTAGATTTGTTTCAAGCTCTCCATTCGTCTTCATATCAGGTACTATTTCTTACTCATTTTCATTCGTTTGCATGAAAGTACTTCATTCCGCAAAACTCTTTTCTAGATTTTTTCCTGCCCGTTGATATTCTTGTAAATTTTTGGAACTTTGTGTAATTTTAATTTGTATTATTTTTATCTTATTCATTAACAATTTTATCTCTCTCAAGCTCCAACGCTTTAAAAAAAATTATGGTTCGGAAATTAGATTTGTTTGAAGTTCTCCATTCGTCTTCATATCATGTACTATTTCTTACTCATTTTCATTCGTTTGCATGAAAGTACTTCATTCCGCAAAACTCTTTTCTAGATTTTTTTCACGCCCGTTGATATTCTTGTAAATTTCTGGAATTTTGTCTAATTTTAATTTGTAATGTTTTTATCTTATTCATTCACCATTTTATCTCTCTCAAGCTCCAACCCTCTAAAAAAGTTATGGTTCGGAAATTAGATTTGTTTCAAGCTCTCCATTCGTCTTCATATCAGGTACTATTTCTTACTCATTTTCATTCGTTTGCATGAAAGTACTTCATTCCGCAAAACTCTTTTCTAGATTTTTTCCTGCCCGTTGATATTCTTGTAAATTTTTAGAACTTTGTGTAATTTTAATTTGTATTATTTTTATCTTATTCATTCACCGTTTTATCTCTCTGAAGCTCCAACGCTCTAAAAAAATTATGGTTCGGAAATTAGATTTGTTTGAAGCTCTCCATTCGTCTTCATATCAGGTACTATTTCTTACTCATTTTCATTCGTTTGCATGAAAGTACTTCATTCCGCAAAACTCTTTTCAAGATTTTTTTCACGCTCATTGATATTCTTGTAAATTTCTGGAACTGTGTCTAATTTTAATTTGTATTATTTTTATCTTATCATTAACAATTTTATCTCTCTCAAGCTCCAACGCTTTAAAAAAAATTATGGTTCGGAAATTAGATTTGTTTGAAGTTCTCCATTCGTCTTCATATCATGTACTATTTCTTACTCGTTTTCATTTGTTTGCATGAAAGTACTTCATTCCGCAAAACACTTTTCTAGATTTTTTTCATGCCCGTTGATATTCTTGTAAATTTCTGGAATTTTGTCTAATTTTAATTTGTAATGTTTTTATCTTATTCATCACCATTTTATCTCTCTCAAGCTCCAACGCTCTAAAAAAGTTATGGTTCGGAAATTAGATTTGTTTCAAGCTCTCCATTCGTCTTCATATCATGTACTATTTCTTACTCATTTTCATTCGTTTGCATGAAAGTACTTCATTCCGCAAAACTCTTTTCTAGATTTTTTTCACGCCCGTTGATATTCTTGTAAATTTCTGGAATTTTGTCTAATTTTAATTTGTAATGTTTTTATCTTATTCATTCACCATTTTATCTCTCTCAAGCTCCAACGCTCTAAAAAAGTTATGTTTCGGAAATTAGATTTGTTTCAAGCTCTCCATTCGTCTTCATATCAGGTACTATTTCTTACTCATTTTCATTCGTTTGCATGAAAGTACTTCATTCCGCAAAACTCTTTTCTAGATTTTTTCCTGCCCGTTGATATTCTTGTAAATTTTTGGAACTTTGTGTAATTTTAATTTGTATTATTTTTAACTTATTCATTCACCGTTTTATCTCTCTGAAGCTCCAACACTTAAAAAAAATTATGGTTCGGAAATTAGATTTGTTTGAAGCTCTCCATTCGTCTTCATATCATGTACTATTTCTTACTCATTTTGATTCGTTTGCATGAAATTACTTCATTCCGCAAAACTCTTTTCTAGATTTTTTTCATCCTCATTGATATTCTTGTAAATTTCTGGAACTTTGTCTAATTTTAATTTGTATTATTTTTATCTTATTCATTAACAATTTTATATCTCTCAAGCTCCAATGCTTTAAAAAAATTATGGTTCGGAAATTAGATTTGTTTGAAGCTCTCCATTCGTCTTCATATCAGGTACTATTTCTTACTCATTTTCATTCGTTTGCATGAAAGTACTTCATTCCGCAAAACTCTTTTCAAGATTTTTTTCACGCTCATTGATATTCTTGTAAATTTCTGGAACTGTGTCTAATTTTAATTTGTATTATTTTTATCTTATCATTAACAATTTTATCTCTCTCAAGCTCCAACGCTTTAAAAAAAATTATGGTTCGGAAATTAGATTTGTTTGAAGTTCTCCATTCGTCTTCATATCATGTACTATTTCTTACTCGTTTTCATTTGTTTGCATGAAAGTACTTCATTCCGCAAAACACTTTTCTAGATTTTTTTCATGCCCGTTGATATTCTTGTAAATTTCTGAAATTTTGTCTAATTTTAATTTGTAATGTTTTTATCTTATTCATCACCATTTTATCTCTCTCAAGCTCCAACGCTCTAAAAAAGTTATGGTTCGGAAATTAGATTTGTTTCAAGCTCTCCATTCGTCTTCATATCATGTACTATTTCTTACTCATTTTCATTCGTTTGCATGAAAGTACTTCTTTCCGCAAAACTCTTTTCTAGATTTTTTCCTGCCCGTTGATATTCTTGTAAATTTTTGGAACTTTGTGTAATTTTAATTTGTATTATTTTTATCGTATTCATTCACCGTTTAATCTCTCTGAAGCTCCAACGCTCTAAAAAAATTAAGGTTCGGAAATTAGATTTATTTGAAGCTCTCCATTCGTCTTCATATCATGTACTATTTCTTACTCATTTTGATTCGTTTGCATGAAATTACTTCATTCCGCAAAACTCTTTTCTAGATTTTTTCCTGCCCGTTGATATTCTTGTAAATTTTTGGAACTTTGTGTAATTTTAATTTGTATTATTTTTATCTTATTCATTCACCGTTTTATCTCTCTGAAGCTCCAACGCTTAAAAAAAATTATGGTTCGGAAATTAGATTTGTTTGAAGCTCTCCATTTGTCTTCATATCATGTACTATTTCTTACTCATTTTGATTCGTTTGCATGAAATTACTTCATTCCGCAAAACTCTTTTCTAGATTTTTTTCATCCTCATTGATATTCTTGTAAATTTCTGGAACTTTGTCTAATTTTAATTTGTATTATTTTTATCTTATTCATTAACAATTTTATATCTCTCAAGCTCCAATGCTTTAAAAAAATTATGGTTCGGAAATTAGATTTGTTTGAAGCTCTCCATTCGTCTTCATATCAGGTACTATTTCTTACTCATTTTCATTCGTTTGCATGAAAGTACTTCATTCCGCAAAACTCTTTTCAAGATTTTTTTCACGCTCATTGATATTCTTGTAAATTTCTGGAACTTTGTCTAATTTTAATTTGTATTATTTTTATCTTATTCATTAACAATTTTATCTCTCTCAAGCTCCAACGCTTTAAAAAAAATTATGGTTCGGAAATTAGATTTGTTTGAAGTTCTCCATTCGTCTTCATATCATGTACTATTTCTTACTCGTTTTCATTTGTTTGCATGAAAGTACTTCATTCCGCAAAACTCTTTTCTAGATTTTTTTCATGCCCGTTGATATTCTTGTAAATTTCTGGAATTTTGTCTAATTTTAATTTGTAATGTTTTTATCTTATTCATCACCATTTTATCTCTCTCAAGCTCCAACGCTCTAAAAAAGTTATAGTTCGGAAATTAGATTTGTTTCAAGCTCTCCATTCGTCTTCATATCAGGTACTATTTCTTACTCATTTTCATTCGTTTGCATGAAAGTACTTCATTCCGCAAAACTCTTTTCTAGATTTTTTCTTGCCCGTTGATATTCTTGTAAATTTTTAGAACTTTGTCTAATTTTAATTTGTATTATTTTTATCTTATTCATTCACCATTTTGTCTCTCTCAAGCTCCAACGCTCTAAAAATATTATGGTTCGGAACTTAAATTTGTTTGAAGCTCTCCATTAATCTTCATATTAGGTACTACTTCTTACTCATTTTCATTCGTTTGTATGAAAGTACTTCATTCCGCAAAACTCCTTTCAAGATTTTTTCCCGCTCGTTGATATTCTTGTAAATTTTTAAAACTTTGTCTAATTTTAATTTGTATTATTTTTATCTTATTCATTCACCGTTTTATCTCTCTGAGGCTCCAACGCTCTAAAAAAATTATGGTTCGGAAATTAGATTTGTTTGAAGCTCTCTATTCGTCTTCATATCATGTACTATTTCTTACTCATTTTGATTCGTTTGCATGAAATTACTTCATTCCGCAAAACTCTTTTCTAGATTTTTTTCATCCTCATTGATATTCTTGTAAATTTCTGGAAGTTTGTCTAATTTTAATTTGTATTATTTTTATCTTATTCATTAACAATTTTATATCTCTCAAGCTCCAATGCTTTAAAAAAGTTATGGTTCAGAAATTAGATTTGTTTGAAGCTCTCCATTCGTCTTCATATCAGGTACTATTTCTTACTCATTTTCATTCGTTTGCATGAAAGTACTTCATTCCGCAAAACTTTTTCAAGATTTTTTTCACGCTCATTGATATTCTTGTAAATTTCTGGAACTTTGTCTAATTTTAATTTGTATTATTTTTATCTTATTCATTAACAATTTTATCTCTCTCAAGCTCCAACGCTTTAAAAAAAATTATGGTTCGGAAATTAGATTTGTTTGAAGTTCTCCATTCGTCTTCATATCATGTACTATTTCTTACTCGTTTTCATTGGTTTGCATGAAAGTACTTCATTCCGCAAAACTCTTTTCTAGATTTTTTTCACGCCCGTTGATATTCTTGTAAATTTCTGGAATTTTGTCTAATTTTAATTTGTAATGTTTTTATCTTATTCATTCACCATTTTATCTCTCTCAAGCTCCAACGCTCTAAAAAAGTTATGGTTCGGAAATTAGATTTGTTTCAAGCTCTCCATTCGTCTTCATATCAGGTACTATTTCTTACTCATTTTCATTCGTTTGCATGAAAGTACTTCTTTCCGCAAAACTCTTTTCTAGATTTTTTCCTGCCCGTTGATATTCTTGTAAATTTTTGGAACTTTGTGTAATTTTAATTTGTATTATTTTTATCTTATTCATTCACCGTTTAATCTCTCTGAAGCTCCAACGCTCTAAAAAAATTAAGGTTCGGAAATTAGATTTGTTTGAAGCTCTCCATTCGTCTTCATATCATGTACTATTTCTTACTCATTTTGATTCGTTTGCATGAAATTTCTTCATTCCGCAAAACTCTTTTCTAGATTTTTTTCATCCTCATTGATATTCTTGTAAATTTCTGGAAGTTTGTCTAATTTTAATTTGTATTATTTTTATCTTATTCATTAACAATTTTATCTCTCTCAAGCTCCAATGCTTTAAAAAAATTATGGTTCGGAAATTAGATTTGTTTGAAGCTCTCCATTCGTCTTCATATCAGGTACTATTTCTTACTCATTTTCATTCGTTTGCATGAAAGTATTTCATTCCGCAAAACTCTTTTCAAGATTTTTTTCACGCTCATTGATATTCTTGTAAATTTCTGGAACTTTGTCTAATTTTAATTTGTATTATTTTTATCTTATTCATTAACAATTTTCTCTCTCAAGCTCCAACGCTTTAAAAAAAATTATGGTTCGGAAATTAGATTTGTTTGAAGTTCTCCATTCGTCTTCATATCATGTACTATTTCTTACTCGTTTTCATTTGTTTGCATGAAAGTACTTCATTCCGCAAAACTCTTTTCTAGATTTTTTTCACGCCCGTTGATATTCTTGTAAATTTCTGGAATTTTGTCTAATTTTAATTTGTAATGTTTTTATCTTATTCATTCACCATTTTATCTCTCTCAAGCTCCAACGCTCTAAAAAAGTTATGGTTCGGAAATTAGATTTGTTTCAAGCTCTCCATTCGTCTTCATATCAGGTACTATTTCTTACTCATTTTCATTCGTTTGCATGAAAGTACTTCATTCCGCAAAACTCTTTTCAAGATTTTTTTCACGCTCATTGATATTCTTGTAAATTTCTGGAACTTTGTCTAATTTTAATTTGTATTATTTTTATCTTATTCATTAACAATTTTCTCTCTCAAGCTCAAACGCTTTAAAAAAAATTATGGTTCGGAAATTAGATTTGTTTGAAGTTCTCCATTCGTCTTCATATCATGTACTATTTCTTACTCGTTTTCATTTGTTTGCATGAAAGTACTTCATTCCGCAAAACTCTTTTCTAGATTTTTTTCACGCCCGTTGATATTCTTGTAAATTTCTGGAATTTTGTCTAATTTTAATTTGTAATGTTTTTATCTTATTCATTCACCATTTTATCTCTCTCAAGCTCCGACGCTCTAAAAAAGTTATCGTACGGAAATTAGATTTGTTTCAAGCTCTCCATTCGTCTTCATATCAGGTACTATTTCTTACTCATTTTCATTCGTTTGCATGAAAGTACTTCATTCCGCAAAACTCTTTTCTTGATTTTTTCCTGCCCGTTGATATTCTTGTAAATTTTTGGAACTTTGTCTAATTTTAATTTGTATTATTTTTATCTTATTCATTCACCATTTTGTCTCTCTCAAGCTCCAACGCTCTAAAAATATTATGGTTCGGAACTTAAATTTGTTTGAAGCTCTCCATTAATCTTCATATTAGGTACTACTTCTTACTCATTTTCATTCGTTTGTATGAAAGTACTTCATTCCGCAAAACTCCTTTCAAGATTTTTTCCCGCTCGTTGATATTCTTGTAAATTTTTAAAACTTTGTCTAATTTTAATTTGTATTATTTTTATCTTATTCATTCACCGTTTTATCTCTCTGAAGCTCCAACGCTCTAAAAAAATTATGGTTCGGAAATTAGATTTGTTTGAAGCTCTCTATTCGTCTTCATATCATGTACTATTTCTTACTCATTTTGATTCGTTTGCATGAAATTACTTCATTCCGCAAAACTCTTTTCTAGATTTTTTTCATCCTCATTGATATTCTTGTAAATTTCTGGAAGTTTGTCTAATTTTAATTTGTATTATTTTTATCTTATTCATTAACAATTTTATATCTCTCAAGCTCTAATGCTTTAAAAAAATTATGGTTCGGAAATTAGATTTGTTTGAAGCTCTCCATTCGTCTTCATATCAGGTACTATTTCTTACTCATTTTCATTCGTTTGCATGAAAGTACTTCATTCCGCAAAACTCTTTTCAAGATTTTTTTCACGCTCATTGATATTCTTGTAAATTTCTGGAACTTTGTCTAATTTTAATTTGTATTATTTTTATCTTATTCATTAACAATTTTATCTCTCTCAAGCTCCAACGCTTTAAAAAAAATTATGGTTCGGAAATTAGATTTGTTTGAAGTTCTCCATTCGTCTTCATATCATGTACTATTTCTTACTCGTTTTCATTTGTTTGCATGAAAGTACTTCATTCCGCAAAACTCTTTTCTAGATTTTTTTCACGCCCGTTGATATTCTTGTAAATTTCTGGAATTTTGTCTAATTTTAATTTGTAATGTTTTTATCTTATTCATTCACCATTTTATCTCTCTCAAGCTCCAACGCTCTGAAAAAGTTATGGTTCGGAAATTAGATTTGTTTCAAGCTCTCCATTCGTCTTCATATCAGGTACTATTTCTTACTCATTTTCATTCGTTTGCATGAAAGTACTTCTTTCCGCAAAACTCTTTTCTAGATTTTTTCCTGCCCGTTGATATTCTTGTAAATTTTTGGAACTTTGTGTAATTTTAATTTGTATTATTTTTATCGTATTCATTCACCGTTTAATCTCTCTGAAGCTCCAACGCTCTAAAAAAATTAAGGTTCGGAAATTAGATTTATTTGAAGCTCTCCATTCGTCTTCATATCATGTACTATTTCTTACTCATTTTGATTCGTTTGCATGAAATTACTTCATTCCGCAAAACTCTTTTCTAGATTTTTTTCATCCTCATTGATATTCTGGTAAATTTCTGGAAGTTTGTCTAATTTTAATTTGTATTATTTTTATCTTATTCATTCACAATTTTATCTCTCTCAAGCTCCAATGCTTTAAAAAAATTATGGTTCGGAAATTAGATTTGTTTGAAGCTCTCCATTCGTCTTCATATCAGGTACTATTTCTTACTCATTTTCATTCGTTTGCATGAAAGTACTTCATTCCGCAAAACTCTTTTCATGATTTTTTTCACGCTCATTGATATTCTTGTAAATTTTTGGAACTTTGTCTAATTTTAATTTGTATTATTTTTATCTTATTCATTAACAATTTTCTCTCTCAAGCTCCAACGCTTTAAAAAAAATTATGGTTCGGAAATTAGATTTGTTTGAAGTTCTCCATTCGTCTTCATATCATGTACTATTTCTTACTCGTTTTCATTTGTTTGCATGAAAGTACTTCATTCCGCAAAACTCTTTTCTAGATTTTTTTCACGCCCGTTGATATTCTTGTAAATTTCTGGAATTTTGTCTAATTTTAATTTGTAATGTTTTTATCTTATTCATTCACTATTTTATCTCTCTCAAGCTCCGACGCTCTAAAAAAGTTATGGTTCGGAAATTAGATTTGTTTCAAGCTCTCCATTCGTATTCATATCAGGTACTATTTCTTACTCATTTTCATTCGTTTGCATGAAAGTACTTCATTCCGCAAAACTCTTTTCTAGATTTTTTCCTGCCCGTTGATATTCTTGTAAATTTTTGGAACTTTGTGTAATTTTAATTTGTATTATTTTTATCTTATTCATTCACCGTTTTATCTCTCTGAAGCTCCAACGCTCTAAAAAAATTAAGGTTCGGAAATTAGATTTGTTTGAAGCTCTCCATTCGTCTTCATATCATGTACTATTTCTTACTCATTTTGATTCGTTTGCATGAAATTACTTCATTCCGCAAAACTCTTTTCTAGATTTTTTTTCATCCTCATTGATATTCTTGTAAATTTCTGGAAGTTTGTCTAATTTTAATTTGTATTATTTTTATCTTATTCATTAACAATTTTATCTCTCTCAAGCTCCAATGCTTTAAAAAAATTATGGTTCGGAAATTAGATTTGTTTGAAGCTCTCCATTCGTCTTCATATCAGGTACTATTTCTTACTCATTTTCATTTGTTTGCATGAAAGTACTTCATTCTGCACAACTCTTTTCAAGATTTTTTTCACGCTCATTGATATTCTTGTAAATTTCTGAAACTTTGTCTAATTTTAATTTGTATTATTTTTATCTTATTCATTAACAATTTTCTCTCTCAAGCTCCAACGCTTTAAAAAAAATTATGGTTCGGAAATTAGATTTGTTTGAAGTTCACCATTCGTCTTCATATCATGTACTATTTCTTACTCGTTTTCATTTGTTTGCATGAAAGTACTTCATTCCGCAAAACTCTTTTCTAGATTTTTTTCACGCCCGTTGATATTCTTGTAAATTTCTGGAATTTTGTCTAATTTTAATTTGTAATGTTTTTATCTTATTCATTCACCATTTTATCTCTCTCAAGCTCCGACGCTCTAAAAAAGTTATGTTTCGGAAATTAGATTTGTTTCAAGCTCTCCATTCGTATTCATATCAGGTACTATTTCTTACTCATTTTCATTCGTTTGCATGAAAGTACTTCATTCCGCAAAACTCTTTTCTAGATTTTTTCCTGCCCGTTGATATTCTTGTAAATTTTTGGAACTTTGTGTAATTTTAATTTGTATTATTTTTATCTTATTCATTCACCGTTTTATCTCTCTGAAGCTCCAACGCTCTAAAAAAATTAAGGTTCGGAAATTAGATTTGTTTGAAGCTCTCCATTCGTCTTCATATCATGTACTATTTCTTACTCATTTTGATTCGTTTGCATGAAATTACTTCATTCCGCAAAACTCTTTTCTAGATTTTTTTTCATCCTCATTGATATTCTTGTAAATTTCTGGAAGTTTGTCTAATTTTAATTTGTATTATTTTTATCTTATTCATTAACAATTTTATCTCTCTCAAGCTCCAATGCTTTAAAAAAATTATGGTTCGGAAATTAGATTTGTTTGAAGCTCTCCATTCGTCTTCATATCAGGTACTATTTCTTACTCATTTTCATTCGTTTGCATGAAAGTACTTCATTCCGCAAAACTCTTTTCTAGATTTTTTCCTGCCCGTTGATATTCTTGTAAATTTTTGGAACTTTGTGTAATTTTAATTTGTATTATTTTTATCTTATTCATTCACCGTTTTATCTCTCTGAAGCTCCAACGCTCTAAAAAAATTAAGGTTCGGAAATTAGATTTGTTTGAAGCTCTCCATTCGTCTTCATATCATGTACTATTTCTTACTCATTTTGATTCGTTTGCATGAAATTACTTCATTCCGCAAAACTCTTTTCTAGATTTTTTTCATCCTCATTGATATTCTTGTAAATTTCTGGAAGTTTGTCTAATTTTAATTTGTATTATTTTTATCTTATTCATTAACAATTTTATCTCTCTCAAGCTCCAATGCTTTAAAAAAATTATGGTTCGGAAATTAGATTTGTTTGAAGCTCTCCATTCGTCTTCATATCAGGTACTATTTCTTACTCATTTTCATTCGTTTGCATGAAAGTACTTCATTCCGCAAAACTCTTTTCAAGATTTTTTTCACGCTCATTGATATTCTTGTAAATTTCTGGAACTTTGTCTAATTTTAATTTGTATTATTTTTATCTTATTCATTAACAATTTTCTCTCTCAAGCTCCAACGCTTTAAAAAAAATTATGGTTCGGAAATTAGATTTGTTTGAAGTTCTCCATTCGTCTTCATATCATGTACTATTTCTTACTCGTTTTCATTTGTTTGCATGAAAGTACTTCATTCCGCAAAACTCTTTTCTAGATTTTTTTCACGCCCGTTGATATTCTTGTAAATTTCTGGAATTTTGTCTAATTTTAATTTGTAATGTTTTTATCTTATTCATTCACCATTTTATCTCTCTCAAGCTCCAACGCTCTAAAAAAGTTATGGTTCGGAAATTAGATTTGTTTCAAGCTCTCCATTCGTCTTCATATCAGGTACTATTTCTTACTCATTTTCATTCGTTTGCATGAAAGTACTTCATTCCGCAAAACTCTTTTCTAGATTTTTTCCTGCCCGTTGATATTCTTGTAAATTTTTGGAACTTTGTGTAATTTTAATTTGTATTATTTTTATCTTATTCATTCACCGTTTTATCTCTCTGAAGCTCCAACGCTTAAAAAAAATTATGGTTCGGAAATTAGATTTGTTTGAAGCTCTCCATTCGTCTTCATATCATGTACTATTTCTTACTCATTTTGATTCGTTTGCATGAAATTACTTCATTCCGCAAAACTCTTATCTAGATTTTTTTCATCCTCATTGATATTCTTGTAAATTTCTGGAACTTTGTCTAATTTTAATTTGTATTATTTTTATCTTATTCATTAACAATTTTATATCTCTCAAGCTCCAATGCTTTAAAAAAGTTATGGTTCGGAAATTAGATTTGTTTGAAGCTCTCCATTCGTCTTCATATTAGGTACTATTTCTTACTCATTTTCATTCGTTTGCATGAAAGTACTTCATTCCGCAAAACTCTTTTCAAGATTTTTTTCACGCTCATTGATATTCTTGTAAATTTCTGGAACTTTGTCTAATTTTAATTTGTATTATTTTTATCTTATTCATTAACAATTTTCTCTCTCAAGCTCCAACGCTTTAAAAAAAATTATGGTTCGGAAATTAGATTTGTTTGAAGTTCTCCATTCGTCTTCATATCATGTACTATTTCTTACTCGTTTTCATTTGTTTGCATGAAAGTACTTCATTCCGCAAAACTCTTTTCTAGATTTTTTTCACGCCCGTTGATATTCTTGTAAATTTCTGGAATTTTGTCTAATTTTAATTTGTAATGTTTTTATCTTATTCATTCACCATTTTATCTCTCTCAAGCTCCAACGCCCTAAAAAAGTTATGGTTCGGAAATTAGATTTGTTTCAAGCTCTCCATTCGTCTTCATATCAGGTACTATTTCTTACTCATTTTCATTCGTTTGCATGAAAGTACTTCATTCCGCAAAACTCTTTTCAAGATTTTTTTCACGCTCATTGATATTCTTGTAAATTTCTGGAACTTTGTCTAATTTTAATTTGTATTATTTTTATCTTATTCATTAACAATTTTCTCTCTCAAGCTCCAACGCTTTAAAAAAAATTATGGTTCGGAAATTAGATTTGTTTGAAGTTCTCCATTCGTCTTCATATCATGTACTATTTCTTACTCGTTTTCATTTGTTTGCATGAAAGTACTTCATTCCGCAAAACTCTTTTCTAGATTTTTTTCACGCCCGTTGATATTCTTGTAAATTTCTGGAATTTTGTCTAATTTTAATTTGTAATGTTTTTATCTTATTCATTCACCATTTTATCTCTCTCAAGCTCCAACGCCCTAAAAAAGTTATGGTTCGGAAATTAGATTTGTTTCAAGCTCTCCATTCGTCTTCATATCAGGTACTATTTCTTACTCATTTTCATTCGTTTGCATGAAAGTACTTCATTCCGCAAAACTCTTTTCAAGATTTTTTTCACGCTCATTGATATTCTTGTAAATTTCTGGAACTTTGTCTAATTTTAATTTGTATTATTTTTATCTTATTCATTAACAATTTTCTCTCTCAAGCTCCAACGCTTTAAAAAAAATTATGGTTCGGAAATTAGATTTGTTTGAAGTTCTCCATTCGTCTTCATATCATGTACTATTTCTTACTCGTTTTCATTTGTTTGCATGAAAGTACTTCATTCCGCAAAACTCTTTTCTAGATTTTTTTCACGCCCGTTGATATTCTTGTAAATTTCTGGAATTTTGTCTAATTTTAATTTGTAATGTTTTTATCTTATTCATTCACCATTTTATCTCTCTCAAGCTCCGACGCTCTAAAAAAGTTATGGTTCGGAAATTAGATTTGTTTGAAGCTCTCCATTCGTCTTCATATCAGGTACTATTTCTTACTCATTTTCATTCGTTTGCATGAAAGTACTTCATTCCGCAAAACTCTTTTCAAAATTTTTTTCACGCTCATTGATATTCTTGTAAATTTCTGAAACTTTGTCTAATTTTAATTTGTATTATTTTTATCTTATTCATTAACAATTTTATCTCTCTCAAGCTCCAACGCTTTAAAAAAAATTATGGTTCGGAAATTAGATTTGTTTGAAGTTCTCCATTCGTCTTCATATCATGTACTATTTCTTACTCGTTTTCATTTGTTTGCATGAAAGTACTTCATTCCGCAAAACACTTTTCTATATTTTTTTCATGCCCGTTGATATTCTTGTAAATTTCTGGAATTTTGTCTAATTTTAATTTGTAATGTTTTTATCTTATTCATCACCATTTTATCTCTCTCAAGCTCCAACGCTCTAAAAAAGTTATGGTTCGGAAATTAGATTTGTTTCAAGCTCTCCATTCGTCTTCATATCAGGTACTATTTCTTACTCATTTTCATTCGTTTGCATGAAAGTACTTCATTCCGCAAAACTCTTTTCTAGATTTTTTCCTGCCCGTTGATATTCTTGTAAATTTTTGGAACTTTGTGTAATTTTAATTTATATTATTTTTATATTATTTATTCACCATTTTATCTCTCTCAAGCTGTAACGTTCTAAAAAATTATGGTTCGAAAATTAGATTTGGTCAAAGCTCTCCATTCGTCCTCATATCAGGTACTATTTCAAACTCATTTCCATTCGTTTGCATGAAAGTACTTCATTCCGCAAAACTCTTTTCTAGATTTTTCCCCGCCCGTTGATAGTCTTGTAAATTTTTGGAACTTTGTCTAATTTTAATTTTTATTATTTTTATCTTATTCATCCACCATTTTATCTCTCTCAAGCTCTATCGCTCTAAAGAAATTATGGTTCGGAAATTAGATTTGTTTGAAGCTCTCCATTCGTCTTCATATCAGGTACTATTTCTTACTCATTTTGATTCGTTTGCATGAAATTACTTCATTTCGCAAAACTCTTTTCTAGATTTTTTTCATCCTCATTGATATTCTTGTAAATTTCTGGAACTTTGTCTAATTTTAATTTGTATTATTTTTATTTTATTCATTCACCATTTTATCTCTCTCAAGCTTCAACGCTCTAAAAAAATTATGGTTCGGAAATTAGATTTGTTTGAAGCTCTCCATTCGCCTTCATATAGGGTACTATTTCTTACTCATTTTCATTGGTTTGCATGAATGTACTTCATTCCACAAAACTCTTTTTTATATTTTTTTCCCGCTCGTTGATATTCTTTTAAATATTTGGAACTTTGTCTAATTTTAATTTGTATTATTTTTATCTTATTCATTCACCATTTTATCTTTCTCAAGCTCCAACGCTCTAAAAAAATTATGGTTTAGAAATTAGATTTGTTTGAAACTCTCCATTCGTCTTCATATCGGGTATTATTTCTTACACATTTTTATTCGTTTGCATGAAAGTATTTCATTCCACAAAACTATTTTCTAGATTTTTTGTCGCCCGTTGATATTCTTGTATATTTCTGGAACTTTATCTAATTTTAATTTGTATTATTTTTCTTCCCCCCCCCCCCCATATTTAGGGTTTTCTCCGACCTTCATTCCCCTTAAAAAAACTACCCATGATAATGACTTTTTCTAATCATAACCTTGGTAATAAGTTTTCCTTTTCTTAGCCCAAGCCGACTAAGAAACTAGTAGTAGTGATACCTCCAACTTATTTGGAGAGGGAGAGAATGAAGTAGATTCTAGGCCTTTTGTCCGAGGGGTCGAGTTAGTGATTTAGTCATATTTGATCCTCCCAAACAAGCCTAAAAAAAGTAAGGTCAAGATAATCATATACTTATAAAATATTACTTCAATCATGATAGAGGTCGAGTTGGGTGACCTCTAAACGACCTTTGACATATCAATGGGGATTGACTTCCTAGGCCTTCGTAAAACCTTTCTAGTATAAGGGGTTCTTACGAGGCAGTCCTTTACGCCAAAATATTTAACTTTCGACTGAGACTTCCTCTTCATCCTTACATCCATGGGGTATTAAGCCATCTTAACATTATCCTAGGTTAATTAGCTCCCAATTCCTAGAGGGTCATTATAGCTGTATACATTCTTTAGAAAAAGTTCGAGGCCAGAGACCTTTATCCCTATTTATTTATAAAAATATATTGGCTCAGCTACAGTAGAGATTTTAAGTGGTATTGCCTATCCTCTAATTGTTGAAAGATAGTTATGGAGTGTCCTACTTCCAATAAAGATTGGGTTGAGGATTGGTTTATCGTCGACAGGAAATGGCAAGGCTCTGTATACTGAACCCAATGTATGAAACCTATCTATACTTGCATCAAGAAAGAGAGTATGTTCAAATCCTTTTTTTTCTTAAATTTGTAAATCCACATACTTACACTTAGTAAGTTTTTTTTTTTTGTAATCATTCCTTCTAGGTGACAAGTTTAAAAGAGTTTCCCTCGAACTTTTAGAGTCTGAGGTGTTAAGGAAAATAAAAGTCGCGCCTCTTTAAAGAAGGCACTGAGAGTTCCTCCTCTCAAATGAAAACTGAATAAAATATGGCCTCATTCATAGAGGTCCTCCCTTTAGGTGTCGAGCCTTGTTGAATAGTTTACATGGAGTAAATCGATAAAGATGTTTTTATGAATAATTTACATGTCTTATTAATTCAAAAGGTTAAATGTTACTGACCTTATTATCTTTTTCCTTTTCCAATCTGGATCCTGAGGCAAAAGTCTTTATTGTGTAAGAGAGGGAGGAAAAGGAATGCAATAAAGCTGCAAAGAGGGCAAAAAGTCAGGGGAAGAAGATAGTCAGGAATTAGAAATGTCGGAAGCTGACCTCACCACTTGTTCTTGTGTATTCTGACGAGCTCCAAGCTTTAGATTTGGCAGAGGCAAAAATTCAATCCTAGGAACTCTGCTCGTAAAATAGAAAGGAGTTTTCTTCCCATCCTCCTCCTTCAAAATGACCGAATTGACTACTATATTTGAAATTTTAAGTACAGGATCAAAACATCACCTGGATTGGTTTTAAATTTTCAGGAATCTTTGCTTTTTGCCATTTTAAAGGCTTTGAAGAAGGGCAAGTCCAGGCTCTGAAATTTCTATAGGTTCGCATCAATTCCTATGTTGTGCAATATATACCCCAAGAATTTCCCATATGAAACTCCGAAACCGTATTTCTCTAGGTTCTTCATATCACATAACCTCATTATCTCAAAGACCTCTCATAGTGGTCTGCATGCTCTTCCCTTCGCTTAATTTTACTAGTAAGTTGTCAATATAAATTTCCTTTGTGTTACTAATATGGTCTTTAAACATTCAATTTAGTAGCCTTTGAAATGTTGCTCCCGCATTCTTGAGACCAAATGACATGACCTAGTAACAATACAAACCTCTATCTGTTATATAAAAAAGTTTTTTTCCCTAATCAAGGCCCTACATTTTTAATTGGTTATAACTGGAGTGAGCATCCATGAAGGAGAGAAGTTCATGACTTCCTGTGAAGTCATTTAAGAGGGAAGTTGTCTTTTGGACACGCCTTATTCAAATATGTGAAGTCAATGCACATCCTTCATTTTCCATTGGATTTTTTGACCATCACTACATTGGGCAACCACTTTTGATATTAAAATTCTATGATTGCTCCGACCTTGATTAATTTCTCGACTTCTTCCGCTATAGCAACATTCTTTTCCTTATTAAACTTCCAACGCTTTTGCTAAACTGGCTTAGCATCAGCTCGGAGACAACTTATAAATGATAACCTCTTCAGAAATTCCTTAAAGGTCTAGCGTCTTCCAAGTAAAAACATAAAGATTTTCTTCTAAGGTCAGGATCACTAAGCCTGAAGAGGGTCGAGCCACATATCTTTCCTCTATCATGTTCACGGTTCTAAGCTAAAAATATTCCTTTAAGGGATGTGATGTAGCACTCTCTTTCTCCTTTCAAACACCATTTGATAACACCGATGCTTGTTAGAGTTAGGAATTTATTGGAGGGGTGTCTGGTCGATACCACTGCTCTTATATCATTCACTGTAGGGCGACCAAGTATAACATTATTTGCAAGAGGAATGTCAAAAATTAGAAAGTTTACCATATCTGTGATCTACTGAGGTTCTTCACGCAAGGTTATGGGCAATGTGATGGCTTCTCCACGAATAACTTTAGCCCTTAAAAATCCTATTAGAGGAGTGCGAACCAGCCTCAGTGAAACATATTTGATCCCTATTTTTGGAAGGATGTGCTAGTGATTACATCCATCGAATTTCCCATGTCCACCAATATTCTGTAAACCTTTAGCACGTTGTAATATTCGCTGTTATAACTAATACATCATTATGAGGGAATATGATCCCTTCATAATCTTCTTTTCCAAACATAATGCTTAAGATAGGCTGGACTGCTGAAATCGACCCTATGATGATGACTTTAGAGTGGGCAGTTTAGACCTAACCTCTTCTCTAGTTTCTTGAATCGCCTTTTTTTGGACCTATGTTGATGAAGTGAATTTATTTAGTATGACCTAAGCCTCCTTAATCAGCCGACCGACTTGAATTAGTTTAGATCTACTTCAAATGCTCTGCCTCCCTATCTACAAATTCCTATAGTTCCCCATTTTGTATTCTCTCTTCAATCACGTTCTTTAGTTGATAACAGTTAGCAGTTCGGTACCTTACATCTCCGTAGAACTGGTAATACAACACTTTGTCTCTAGAATTTTTATTTCCTCGAAGGGGAGGTGGCTTATTGAACATGTTATGCATCTCATACTTTTAGTATACAACCTCAACATTGGTAGTCGGAGGAGTCAACCTTTATAGGGGTTGCTTAGATTCCTTTTTAGGACTTTTTTTTTTTTTGTTCTTCTGCCCTCGACTTGTCTTTTTTCTTCGACTTCTGAGCATTCGAGTTTGAAGTCTAAACGATACCCCTTATGGCTTTCAACTGTATCTCATAGTCTTTGTCTGCTACCTTTATCTTCTGAGCAATTTGCACTCTTTCTGCATGAGAGGTCGGATGTTTCTTGTCGATGGTTCTTATGAACTTTTTGCTGATGGTACTTCCAATGAAGGCATGCATAACACCTTGACCTGTCGGCCTCTCCACCTTCTGTGCAACTCGATTGAACCTCTCGATGAAGTCTAACAAATTCTCACCCGACCTTTGCTTGACGACGTTCAAGCTTACAAGTGGAAACTTTGCTTTGGTTGCCCCTGAAAAGTTAGTTAGAAATATGGATTTTAATTCAACAAAAGAATCTACCGATCTTAGGGTTAGTCCCCTATATAAGTCCATCGCCAACTCTATGAGGGTGATTTGGAAAGTTTGACAGACTATTGCCTTGGACATCCCACTTAGGTGCATTGAGGTTATGTATGCTTCAATAAGTTCCTTATGATCTTTTAACTCATCATATTGTAGGATTTACGGTGCCCTGAATTTCTTGGAAACTTGAGCTTTCAAGATCCTCTTAGTGAAAGGGTTGTTTATGTTTGTGAAGAATGGGACAACTTCCCAATTTGCTCATGAGGTCAGCTCCCTTATTATCTTCTCTAGTTTGGCCTTTTAGCCATTTCCAGCTCTTTCAGAAGTCTTTCTTCAGAAGCGAGACATGTTAGCTCATTTACAGCTGAACTAACCCTCTCTTCCCTCCGATCATTTATTCATGGTACCTTGGAATTTCAGGTAGAGGTCGTTCTAAACTCTGGCCATAATTAACTAAGAAAGTCTTCGAGGTGGTTCTAGGTAACTCTATCAATGATGCTAGAGATCTGAGCCATCACTTGGCTTACACTTTACTCCTTATGGCTTCCACCGGGAGGACCTACTGAAGCTTGTTGCCAACATTTTCTCCATTAGCCTGCTAAGGTTGATTGTTGACGCTTTCTCCATTGTTCTTTATTAGTTCTGGTTGTAAGTGTTATCCGAACATGGCTTTTGTGTTTCCACAGATGAGACAAACTGTTGATACTAAAAACTGTGTCTAAGCCTTAATAGTATATTGATCCGGTCAATACCTATAAAATAAAAGAATACCGCTAAAGTCACTTCCGGTAATACTACTTCGACAATCAAGTTAGAACGAAAGATAATAAAGCTTTTAGGAAACTTAGAATAGTTGTGTGAATATATATTCTTATATTCTCTTTGAGACATATTCAATAATATTAATCTTAATAATAAAGTATTAATAATTATTAATACTATTTAAACAATAATAATTTTCAATTACTTATATAATTAATATAATTTATTATAACTATTGATTAATTATTGCATATCTATCTTCAAAATACCTCAATATCTTATATTAATCATAATAATAAAGTTAATAATTATTAATACTATTTAAACAATACTAATTTTTAATTACTTATATAATCAACATCATTTATTACCACTATCGATTAATTATTGCTTGTCTATCTTCAAAGTATCTCAATATATTAGAGGATCCACGTATTTTCTCAGAATCGGATTTCATAAATATTTTCAATAGTGTTTATCATTTTCAACATTAAAGCTTTTTGACATTTTATCCGATTTTAAGGATGGGCGCGTAAAATATAGACTAACGACTATCATGGTCCTCGCCGCACTCGATTCGACCCCTCCCTCCATTTAGTTACTCTCACTCTCTCAAAACAAACCACCATCCCTCTCTGTCTACCATTTTCTTGTCAGAAGAAAAAAAAAAGAAATTATGAAATGCTCAGAAATCCGAAAAGGAGGGCCTGAAACAAAGCGGTTAGTGAGTTGGTTTCTCAGTGGCCGGATTTTGTGATTTCGGAAGGTTTATTCGGGTCAGAAAGCGGACTGGAACTGCATTTTTTTGTAGTGAGAAGCGGAGCCATGGCTGCAGCTCTGGAATGTTGGTCGAGTAGAGCTAGTACAGACGAGGATTTGGTGGAGCAGGTACTTATGAGGACGCAGGACAGATCGGAGGGACTATTTTCGACGGAGAGTTCGTCTGCGACGGCGGGAATGAAGGAGTCGTCGGCAGTGCAGAAGCGGTTGCAGAAGCTGAGTCGGAACGTGTCAGAAGCCATAACTTTGCTTAAGAACTCGTTGAATCTAGACTCAGTTCGTGACTCCTCGTCGTCGAATGCTGAGAGCTTTAAGAAGGTTGTGTGGGGAAGTGTTGTTAGGAATCTTACTCAGCTGTATCCTGGAAGTCAGCTGCCGGAGAAGCTCGTCTCCAATATTTGCAAGCATTACGATTCGTTGCCTCTCAGGTTTGAACGTTTTCTATCTGAAACAATCAGTTCTTAAGCTGAAGTTGGATTCTGTCTGGTAGAAGGAAAACAGAGGAAGATAAAAATAAAACGTCGGAGCGTAATCTGTTTAGAAGTAGATATGAAATAAGAACCTCGGAGGCTCAGACCTCATGGATTTATGAGTTTATTTATTAGTTTCTTCTACAGTTCTTTTGGCAAGGAAACTGAGAGTTCTTCTACAGAGATTTTTCATTCATTTTATTTTATTTCATTATTCACTATTTCACTATTTCAAATTTCTATCTCTGTTTGTTTGTTTGTTTTATTTGACCTTATTTACTCTGAATTGAACAGCTATGCTCAGCCGGGGTTTGGCATGAAAGATGTCTTTCTTCATATTAAATTGATCGAGCAAGCATCAGGGGATGAACAACCTGCAATATTGATTCAACAAGTGATTGACGATGAACTTCAGGGGCCTGTATTCAAGCTCACGTTTGCTTGTAACTCTTCGATTTCATGGCAGACGATGTCTGGATGTTTGGAGAATGCGGCAATTTGCTGCAGAAAGATTCAATTATTTGAGAAGAAAGGGTTTACTCTTGGAATTATTTTTCTCCTACCTCAAGATGGGCAAGAGAAATCATTCAAAAGCAGGGTTGAAAATGCTCTTAAATCAGCTATGAAGAAACCGAAAACCACTTCGGTGAAGCTTTCATTTGGGCTTTGTGGATGTCAAGAAGAAAACACCAAAGGGAGGGAATTGGGAGAAATCGAGGAGGATATGAGTGAACAAAACTATAGGAATGGGCTTGACAATTTGAACCAGAATTTACAGCTTCATTTACTCCTGTCCACTTCATCTTTCTATGTGTCTGTAGATGAATGGCAGACAATTCAATTGGGTGCTGATGAGCTTGGGAAATGGCTGCTGAACTCTGATAGTCTTCAGATTGTTGATCAGATTGGGCCCAATTCTTTTAAGGGAGTGTATAAAGGCAAAAGGGTTGGCATAGAGAAGCTAAAAGGATGCGATAAGGGAAACTCTTACAATTTTGAACTCCGAAAGGATCTGTTAGAGCTCATGACTTGTGGGCACAAGAACATTCTGCAGTTTTATGGTGTTTGCATTGAAGAAAATCATGGCCTGTGTCTAGTAACAAAGTTGATGGAAGGTGGTTCAGTGTATGAATTGATGCTTAAAAACAAAAAGCTTCAGACTAAGGAGGTAATGAGGATTGCTGCTGATGTAGCAGAAGGGATGAAGTTTTTGAATGATCATGGTGTTGCATATAGGGACCTCAACACACAGAGGATTTTGTTGGATCGGAATGGTAATGTTTGCTTAGGCGATATGGGTATAGTCACTGCTTGCAAGAATACTGGCGAGGCTATGGAGTATGAGACTGATGGCTACCGTTGGCTAGCTCCGGAGGTTAGTTTACCATAACTTCAACAAGAACACACATAGAGTATGTATAGTCCTTATTAATTTATCTTAGCATTTTGAATGACCGATTATAAACCTGAATTTCCTTTTTGAGAAGACAATAAGTTGCTTGATTTTATAATCAATTTGTCATCCGAGTTGAAATTGTGTCAATAAAACCTTCTTAGGCCAAGATGATGGCATTTTTTTTTTCTTCTTTTCTTTTTTTGAAGCCTGATTGATCTGATTATGCAAGTTACAGCAGGATTGAAATCATGAAACTACCTTTGAGCAGAAGACTTTACCTTAAAAGTTGTGTATGTTTTTGGAATCTTGAGAAGCTACAGTAACAATGGATAAATTCCGTAATGAAGTCCATATTAATTTAATCAAATATTGCCGGATATCATTTGTTATTAATGTATATAAAAACAGCTCCTTGGATGAGTCGATTCTCAATTATATACACTTTATGTCACTTCTTGTTAGCATAATTGTTTGAGCATGCCTAACATGTATTCATTATTGTAAATGCTTTAGACATCAGTGTAATGTTTCCCTTTATCCAGGCACTTCCTATATTATATACTCTATTAAACTTCATGCAGCCAAACTTGTATGTTTTCTAAACACCTCAACTGGGCTGCAACTTTATGGCTGTACCACTTTCCCCAAAACAGTATATACTTTCATGGAGCCCATGTAGTAAAATATAATTTATGGTTATCCTTATCCAGGTGCTATGAACTTAATGCACCACTTACTTTTGTCACTATGAACAGTTTCTGTCAAACTTTTCTTTCCCGGGAAAGATGAACTTGCTTAATGTTATTAAGTAGAGCTTAGTCCGAGTCTTCGTAACGCACAAAATAAAGAGTTCATGAAATCTAGCACTAGATGAGAGTTATTTAAATTAATTTTATTTCCCTTTTGACTTTTTATTTTCGGTTTGATACAGATCATTGCAGGTGATCCAGAGAGTGTTAGTGAGACGTGGATGAGCAATGTTTATAGTTTTGGAATGGTAATTTGGGAAATGGTGACCGGTGAGGCAGCTTATTCTGCATATTCACCTGTACAAGCTGCAGTTGGAATTGCCGCTTGTGGCCTTAGACCTGAAATTCCTAAGGACTGCCCGCAAATCCTGAAATCTCTGATGATCAAGTGCTGGAACAATTGCCCGTCAAAACGCCCACAATTCTCCGAAATATTTTCCATATTGCTTCGCCCGAACAACACCAATAACAGCAGCAGGTAAACATCCTTTAAAGTTTTCAACTTAATGCTAAAAAAAAAAAAAAAAAAAAAAAAGACAGACAGCCCTCTTATTAAGTAGGAGCTGCCATGCATAAATGTAGATTTTGTGGAGCTTGTTAAGCGAAGATATAAATATTCCTTTCATTTCTGAATCCATCTCTCTTTACTAAAGTAAGTTTCTCTCTCATTTCTGAAGCGGGTTAATGCTTATCGAGAGAAAAAAAAAATTGCTCATCTTAGGAATGTTGTGATATGAATGAGGACAATTCAATAAAAGCAAAAAGTTGACCATATTGTTTTGCGGTTTGATGTGGGGGGCATAAGTTTAGAGTAATGGAACATTTGTTTACTGTTGAAGGATTGTGTCTTAATGGCCCAGTTTTGGTCGCATGATGATGCTTAGAGGGTGGACATGCCATGCGTGTGACTGTGAGGACTTGAGAGCTTTTGCAAATCCAGTTTGTAAAGCCAGTTTGTACACTGAAGTCAAGTAATTTAAATGGGCATCGTCCACATTCAAAAAGCTTCTACTACGGTTTTGAACTTGGTTTGTCAAACCGTTAAGACTCTAGATCTTAACCCTTTGTTTGGGCTTTCTTTCCAAGTGAACATAACATTAAAGGCCACATGACAATCTAGTTGGGCCGAATCTACATTTTGTTGAGATTTTCCCTGTCGGCCCAAACCAAGCAAAAGCTTTATTAGCCTGGCATCCGATGAACGTGTACCGGTAGACAAGAAAATCACTTCCAAAAATATATTGGTTTCGCAAATTGTTTGTTAAATTATTGCACCGGAAGAAAACTCACAATTGGATTACACAAAATTTCTTACTATTATTTATAGCCTCTATCTTGCCACCTTAGCAAAAAAATTGATTTTAATAATTTAATTTTATTAAATATATTAATATAATATTTTAAATATATATATTTACATAAAATATAATAATCAATATCACTTTTTTCTCACATACTAAGATATTCACATAAAAAATTATTCGGAACAAAATTACATAAAATATTTACTACTAAAGTTTGGTTGTAATAAATTAAAAAAAGCAGCAACAACGAGTCGTACGAATCGCCATCCTCAAATGGAATACCGAAACGACTACGTTTTACAAAGTTCCGGATCCGGTCGTTCATCTCTCACGACTTCACTGCACCTTTTACCTCAAGGCCCCCACACTCATGACTCACTTCTCCGTTTCCTTTCTCTCGCCCGTACCAAATCATTTTCTCAGTTCTCTTTCTCTCTAAAATGCGTAGCAGGAGAGGAGAGATGGGAATGGTACCATAACAACAACCATCCACCCTTCGCTAAGCACCTGTCCACCGCCTCCCCCACTCAAAAACCCTAGAAATGCAAAATACGTAACTACCCCTCCCCTCCTCTCTCCTTTGTATGAACACTCCTTCCTTCATCCTCAACAGACCTCACACTTTACATTCCTCTTCAAGGAACCGTTTCAGGCTTTCAGCTAACAAGAATTCAAGAGTAATCTGGAAGATTTGAGAATACTACACACCATCGCTTTCTCTCTCCCTCTCACTCTCGATTTTTCTCACTGTGAGATTCTATTCCTTTCCTTCTTTACGGTTCTAATCGGTACGTTTCTTTTGGTTGCTTTTCTGTTAATTAATCTCTTCTTGAAATCATTTTACTATTTGGATTAGAGGTCGGGTTTCTTCTTTTTTTTCTTTGTGTGTGTGTGTTTAGAGAAAGGTAGGGATTAGGATGTTCAATCCGTTCTTGATTGCATTTTCGGCTATATCGATGACGATGTGTGGGTTTTCTGCGGTTTTCACCAGCCTACTGTACTTTATGCTTCCCAGAAAGAGAACTAGTGAAGAAGGTGTGGTTGTAGAAGGCGATAGTGATAATAACAACATCTCGGGTGCATCTTTCATTAAAAAGCATCGGATCGGTTGCTTAGTTCCTGCTGTTGGATCGACGCTGAATTCTAGCAACAACAACAACAACCTTAACAGTGACGCCAACAACTATAACAGTAGCAGTAGCGGAGTTGAAGAGACGCCTACTATGGCTTTAGGTGATTCAAATCAGACTGACATTGATGAGGATCTGCACAGTCGGCAGCTAGCTGTGTATGGACGTGAGACGATGAGGCGGCTGTTTGCCTCTAATGTACTCGTCTCAGGGATGCAGGGTCTTGGCGCTGAGATTGGTACGATTGCTATAATCTGTGTTTAATTCAAGCCCAGAAATGTGGATTTATTTGTTTTTATTAGTGCTGATGAAACTGGTTCCAGATGTTGGATTATTAAATGAGGTTTCTGAAGTACGGTCTTGGAGTTGGAAATCTATTAATTTCCTGTATTCATATTGATTTTTTAAATTATCTTAGCGTGTTTCTTTCATGAAGTGAAGTCCATGTATCTGTCTGCAACTGAGTAAAAATTCTTTTTGAGGTATTGTTAGTGGGGAGTTGACAGACAAAAAGTGAAATAAAATTTGTTTAAAACTGCTTGATCTCTATTCTGGTATTTGTTCATTTTTTACTTATCAGTTTGAATGAGGCTGGCAACGAATTGTTCATTACATGCTGGACTGAGTTCAACATTTTTGAGCTTCTTATGGGTGTATTACCACTATGTCTCAGATCTCAAAATTTGTGATTTGTTGATTATATGGTGTCTCATTTTTTATATTTTGTTGAGCATTACGTTTTTTATTCTTCTAGTTTGTAACTTGATTCTCATTTGTGGTGTGTTTTCTGTAATTCTGCAGCAAAGAATCTCATCCTTGCTGGCGTGAAGTCTGTGATCTTGCATGATGAAGATGTAGTGGAGTCGTGGGACTTGTCCAGTAACTTTCTTTTTCAGGAAAGTGATTTCGGAAAGAATAGGGCACTTGCTTCAGTTCAGAAGTTGCAGGAGCTCAATAATGCTGTTGTTGTTCGCACCTTAACTACCAAATTGACGAAAGAACAACTTTCAGGCTTACAGGTGCTTTTCTTTCATGCAATATTTACTTCCAACTATGGGAGCCTGCGTAATATTTCTTTGCATGTAGTCATCCATGGTAGTCATCCCCTCATTATTATTATCTTTTTTCTTGTGGTCCAGGCTGTGGTCTTCACAGAAATCAGTCTTGACAAGGCTATCGAATTCAATGATTACTGTCACAGTCACCAACCTCCAATTGCTTTCATTAAGACTGAAGTTAGAGGGCTTTTTGGTTCTGTGTTTTGTGATTTTGGACCTCAGTTCACTGTTTTTGATGTTGATGGAGAGGAACCACAGACAGGTATAATTGCCTCCATCACCAATGACAATCCTGCCCTAGTGTCTTGCGTCGATGATGAGAGGCTTGAGTTTCAGGATGGGGACCTTGTTGTGTTCTCTGAAGTACAGGGTATGACAGAACTGAATGATGGAAAACCAAGGAAAATTAAAAGTTCAAGGGCTTATTCATTTTCCCTTGAGGAGGATACTACAAACTTTGGTACCTATGAAAAAGGTGGTATTGTTACTCAGGTGAAGGAACCCAAAGTATTGAACTTTAAGCCCTTGAGAGAAGCACTAAGTGACCCTGGTGATTTTCTTCTGAGTGATTTCTCCAAGTTTGATCGCTCTCCTCTCATGCACTTGGCATTCCAGGCACTGGATAAGTATGTGTCTAAGTTGGGACGGTTCCCTCTTGCTGGTTCTGAAGAAGATGCTCAGAATCTGATAGCTTTTGCCAGTGAGATCAATGAGAGCTTGGGAGACGGGCGAGTGGAAGATGTAAATCCAAAACTCCTGCGACACTTTGCATTTGGTGCCATGGCGGTGTTGAATCCCATGGCTGCCATATTTGGTGGTATAGTAGGTCAAGAGGTTGTGAAAGCGTGCTCTGGAAAATTTCATCCACTATTCCAGGTTACTACATATCTTTTATCTTTAACTCTTCTAATGACTTCTGTATATTATTATGTGTATAAGTTAATAAAGTGTATTGGGCAGAAGCATGCATTAGGACCTTGTGAAAAATGGAATCAGTAAGTGATCCTTAGAGACGATGTTTTCAGTGTGTATAGCTTGATGACTACTACTTTTTTGCATGTTCCATCTTATGATACTTTCTATTCCATATCTGCGTTGCAGCTCAGCTTTTTATTTCTTGCTTTGCAGTTCTTCTACTTTGACTCTGTGGAGTCACTTCCAACAGAGCCATTGGAAGCTCTCGATGTCAGACCTATAGGTTCGCATTATGATGCACAGATTTCAGTGTTTGGGTCCAAGCTCCAGAAGAAACTGGAAGATGCTAAAGTTTTTATTGTTGGATCTGGGGCCCTAGGCTGTGAGTTCTTAAAGAACGTTGCCTTAATGGGAGTATCATGCAGTAATCAGGGGAAACTAACAGTCACCGATGACGATGTGATTGAGAAAAGTAACCTCAGTAGGCAGTTCCTTTTCCGGGATTGGAACATAGGGCAGGCGAAATCCACCGTTGCGGCTACCGCTGCTTTGGCGATAAACCCTCGTCTCAATGTTGAAGTTTTGCAGAATAGAGTTGGTCCAGAAACTGAGAATGTATTTGATGACAATTATTGGGAAAATTTAAGTGTTGTCATTAATGCTCTTGACAATGTCAATGCTAGACTTTATGTTGATCAGAGGTGTTTGTATTTCCAAAAGCCGCTTCTAGAGTCTGGTACTCTTGGGACCAAATGCAACAGTCAAATGGTGATTCCACATTTAACTGAAAACTATGGGGCCTCGAGGGATCCACCTGAAAAACAAGCCCCCATGTGCACTGTTCATTCGTTTCCGCACAACATAGACCATTGCTTGACCTGGGCTCGATCAGAGTTCGAGGGTTTGCTTGAGAAGACTCCAGCTGAAGTGAATGCTTATCTTTCAAACCCCAGTGAATATGCAACTGCAATGATGAGTGCTGGTGACGCCCAGGCCAGGGACAATTTGGAGCGTGTTCTTGAGTGCCTTGATAAAGAAAGATGTGAGACATTTGAAGACTGTATTACATGGGCTCGTCTTAAGTAAGGGCATCGTTTACACTCTCCCCCTTCTTTCTGCTGTGTTAATAACCTTAACGTTATCTTCTAGATCCTTATTGTATCTGTGCTTTTAATTTACTTAGGTTTGAAGACTATTTTTCAAATCGTGTGAAGCAATTGATTTATACTTTCCCTGAAGATGCTGCAACAAGTACTGGGGCCCCATTCTGGTCAGCTCCCAAGAGATATCCTCGTCCACTTCAGTTCTCCACTACTGATCCCAGTCACCTTCAATTTGTTATGGCAGCATCTATACTACGAGCAGAGACATTTGGTATCCCTACTCCTGATTGGGTCAAGAACTCTCATAAATTGGCTGAAGCTGTGGATAAAGTGATGGTCCCTGAATTCCAGCCCAAGAGTGGTGTCAAAATAGTGACAGATGAGAAAGCTACCAGCCTCTCCACTACATCCATTGATGATGCAGCAGTCATTCATGAACTGATTAAAAAGTTAGAAAAATCCTGTGCAACCCTGCAGCCTGGATTCAGGATGAAACCCGTTCAGTTCGAGAAGGTAAATTTTTCCTCATACTTATTTCAATTTTTAAATATGAACTCCTTTTAAACCATCATCAGATTAATTTTTTATTATTTCAAAATTACTCAGATACTTAAAGTGTCAGCTTTTCAATTACTTAATTCAACATATTATAGTCGCATCCTTTTATACTGCCGCTTTTTTTACTATGTGGGTCAAAGGAATAGAATTAGAGAGACGATTGTCCTTCTTCATGACATTTAACTTGGATCTCAGTAGGGATGCAACAGTCTGATCTAATTTTCAATATTACTCGAATTCAGTGGTGAGAGCTTGATTTTGTGATTGCAGGATGATGATACAAACTTTCACATGGACGTGATAGCTGGGCTTGCCAACATGAGGGCGAGAAATTACAGCATACCTGAAGTAGACAAGCTGAAAGCCAAGTTAATTGCCGGAAGAATCATCCCAGCGATCGCAACCTCTACTGCAATGGCCACAGGGTTTGTCTGCCTCGAGCTTTATAAGGTTCTCGATGGAGGCCACAAGGTAGAAGACTACAGGAACACCTTTGCCAACCTGGCGCTTCCTCAGTTCTCTATAGCCGAACCGGTCCCGCCCAAGGTCATCAAACACCGTGACATGAGCTGGACTGTCTGGGACAGATGGATCCTAAGAAACAATCCTACACTTAGAGAAGTCCTGGAATGGTTGAAGGAGAAAGGAATTAGTGCTTATAGCATATCATGTGGCAGTTGCCTGTTATATAATACCATGTTTCCTCGGCACAAGGAGAGGTTGAACAAAAAGGTAGTGGATGTTGCCCGGGAAGTGGCCAAGGTGGAACTGCCTGCTTATCGCAACCACTTGGACATTGTCGTGGCGTGTGAAGATGATGAGGATAATGATATCGATATCCCTCTTATATCCATCTATTTTCGTTAGGCCCTTTCTTCGTATATGATCTGGGCTGAGGTTATGGCTCCAAATTTTAGGTTTAGAGACTTTAATACCAATTCTTCTGCGAAATTGATATAAACACAGAAGCAATATCTTGCACTACAGTGCAACTTTTTTTTATTTATTCTCTTTTTTATCTGTAACATCCAACTGTGTTTTGTTATATACTGTAGTACGTTGCTTGGTTAAGTTTTACTCATCCGACTATTTTCACTTGGCAGCTTTGTTGTTACAGAGTATATTTTCATGAAGGAAAATTCAGTACATATTTGGCGGGAATTATAACTGCATTCTACTACGTTTAGATTAATAGATGGAAATTAACGTGTTGAGGTGTTTGGTCACGCAATTTAATATATAATTTGATATTTAAAAAATATTATTTACACATTAGAAATCATCTTTTAATGATTGCATATTTTTTATTTTCAAATTTCAAAAAATTGGAATGGGTTGTCAAAATAAGGTCTCAGATCTTAGTTCCATTGAGATAGCAGTGCCTCCGGCCCAGCCCGTTAAGGACGGCACGGATTGCCACTTCCAGATGAAGTTTTTTTTATCTCTGTGAACTGGAGGTACTGGAAATGTCATTTCTACCGTTTAACTTGTATGCATCATAGAGGACTCGAATTAGATTTTTGACTGGAGCTCAAATTTCAAATGTTAAACAGCTTTATTACTAGTTATAGACAAACTGTCACTGTTAATTGTTTGGACGGGATTGAGGGTTAATTTTCATCAGCGCCTTCATCAAACTGAGCGGAGTTCGCAGCCCGGAAGTCAAGTTGTTTCTGATGCTTTAAACGACGGCGTTCATCAAAATCTTCCCATCCTTGATACTGACGAAGAATATCCATTGTGATTTCTGTGTTGTGGAGATCTAGCGTTGAGAGCTGGATGCACATCTTCAGTAGTGTACAAGGAAGAGATGTTAGGCCATTGTTGCTCAGATGCAACGCCTGCACAAAAGTAGCTCATATCATCAAGTAAATTTAAGGCCAGTAGATAATGATTTGCATGGAAATATGATTGTTATGGAGTTATGCTAACCAAGTAAGTGGTTTCTTTAACTCCAATTATGGTCCACATAAATACATGATAATAAAAGGAATTTTTTTTGTGACAAGAAGAAATTAAAGTAGTAACCTTCAGACTGGTCAAAGAGCTCAATGTCTCCGGTAACTTGGACAGAAGATTTGATGAAAGATTGACCTGCATCAAAGCCAAGCATGTCAACAAGACTGCTTTGTATGGCCAAATACTACTGTACTAAGGTAAAACATGAACCGCGAAGGAAGGGGTTATACCTCAGTAAGAGACTTACAGTCACCTATACATATTGGAATCGTACTTATCCTGAACCACAAAAAACACTTTAGTTAAAGAAAAGAAGAAACACAGGTTTATCACTTGCGAGAGAAACATCATGCCAGACAAAAATACAAGCAACGTAGCATTCTTCTGAAAATAGAAGAACAAAAAGATAAAAGGAGCTTTGTTATCATGTAAAGCCTATTGGCCTTACCTGTTATTGTTGGCTTTTAAAACTTCAAGTTGAGTCAGAAGCCTTATTTCAATAGGAAGGCTCGTCAACTTGTTATTTGTGATATTAAGTTGCTTCAGAGAAGTCAGAGCGCCAAGACCAGGGGGCAAAGTTGTTAAACTGCACAATATATAGCATAATTATCAAAATCACATACAAAATAGTTGGAAGAACGCATACTCTAATGAGCTCTTTATTGTTATCATGAAGAGTAGAAACTACATACTGGTTTTGGTCTAGTGATAGGACTGTCAGATACTTGAGTGACACTAGACCTTCCCAGCTAATGGACTCGTCTGTTATATCATTTACATTCAGGAACAATTTCTACAGAATTGTGACAGTAGTAGATTCAAAACCATACAAACAAGTTAATTAAGGACCTCAAACAAGAACAGTTGAAAAGAAAATGGATTGTATCTACCTGTGTAGCACTCAAACAGCCGATTTCGGAAGGTACCAGTCGAATAGAGTTCTTACTAACATCAACAAGCCTTGCAGAAATTCCACAAGCCCATACTTCTTCAGGTATGGCCTTTTAAAGTTGGGAAAAAAAAAACATATTCTTAGAATTAGAAATCCTACCTCTTATGTAAATTTGAAACAAGAGAAACAAAATTGATATTTTGATTCTCCATTGTGAGGACTAGATGTTACCTTCAAGTTGCACTCAGACAATGCTATAACCCCTGTAGCTTTCCACCTTCCCAACCTATTTTTATCTACAGAAACCTGCTTGTTTTCCTTCAACATGTTGCTTGCATTGTCTTCCACCCTCCTCGAATTGGGGAGGGTCAGTGCTTGCCTTAGAATCGGGTCATCCTGTTCAATCCAATTCTAACAATCAAAACTAACGTCCAAGATTCAAGTTCTTTAACAATTCAGCTCTTTTCATTTTCCTTGCCTCTCACAATTTGTAGGGAAGTTCTTTTTCCTTACACGTTCCCTTCCAAATTCCATTGAAGAGACAAGAAAATATATTTCCATTTTTGCAGAGGCTCTAGAAATGGAAGGGGGGCGGAAATGAGGAAATTACCCCCTGGTGCAAACCCTGAGAAGCCATGAGCATGACCTTGGCCCCATTTATCACTTCCAAGGCTACTAGCGTCATTTCATCGGCCAAAACCTTTCCTGCATCAGTACGAGCCATGATTATTCCATTCTCCCAAAAACTATTTTTATAAGAAGGGAGAGGCGTAAACCCTAACCTTTGAAGATGAGCTTCTGGCCACGAGGAAGGACGTTGGTTAGAGGTTGAAGAAGAGACTTCAAATCCTTAACGGTTGAATTGGGAGACATAGCAATTGGAATCGAGCTTCCTCTAAACTTGACATTTACTGTGATCCTGCTGGTACATTCCGCCATTATTGTACTTCCTCCACCCAAGTTCAACTCCTCTCTATTCTTCTTCTTATTATTGGTTTTTGGCCAAAGTTTCTACCTTTTTTTTTTTTTTCCTAATAATAAATATAAATATTTAGATTAAAACGTTAAGGAAAAAAATAAAAATAAAAAAATAAATTAGGATAAAGGCACGTGGGTTGGGTTGGGTTATTAGTTATAACACTTTTGCTGCCAAAGCCCATGTGACCCTTTTCAGAATCCACCAAAACATTGGTGCTTTTTTCCACAACCAGTCTATACTGGGCCTTTTGGGCCACTTCTCCTCACCCCAGGCCCACATATATTTTTATATAATCTACTTAATAATTAATTACTACTTCTTAGTCCCAAATTAGAGTTCCCGCTTATCATACCCTTTGATTCATGTTATGATGCTGAATCATGATTATGGAAAGTTGACTCGGTCAAACTATCTTAGCAAGCTTGGCTTATAGCATTCACAAACGATTTTCTATCTTATTCAAAAGCCCAAGCCCTCCAAAAAAAGAAAACCCCGCCTTTGCAGCTCCTCCTTCAAGCCCTTTTTCTCCACACATTTCCAATTCCTCTCTGATTTTTGTCCCATACGAATTGGATTCCATTCTCCGATCGATAACCCTCGATGTTTAGCTCTCTCAGTAAATTAACGGTTCGGATTAACGATACGCAGTCTTCATTCTCCTCATTTTCCTGCTCTTCTTTTAAGGACATCCAGGACCTCTGCGCCGACGAAACCCCTCACCAATCTACCGATACCGAATCCACCGCCGTCTCCAAGAAACCTTCATCCATCTTCCACCGCGTCCGAGTCGTCAACTCGCTCGTCCGTGCCTGGTCAACTCGTCCACCTCTCCCCCAACCGGATTCAAATGCCGTATCGTCAGACGCGCCGAGCAAATCCTCCTCCACCGCACAGCCAGAGCCTCCGTCGGTTTCCGCCGTATCCTCGGACGGGCCGAGTAAATCTTCCACCACAGAACCAGAGCCGCCATCGATTTCCATCCCCGGCGCCGAGAAGCGAATCACGTTCTATTTCACTAGCCTCCGCGTGGTGAGATCCACATTCGAAGCCTGTAAGGCGGTTCAATCTATACTCCGAGGGTTACGCGTCACGATCGACGAGCGAGATCTGTCCATGGACTCGAGATTCATAGCAGAACTACAGCGAATCCTCGGTGAAAAATCGTTGGCATTGCCGAGAGTTTTCATCGGAGGAAGGTACATCGGCGGCGCCGAGGAAATCAAGCAACTCAACGAAGTAGGCGAGCTCAAGAAAGTCATCCAAGGCTTGCCCGCAGCGGAACCTGGCGTCTGTGACACGTGTGGGGGCTATAGGTTTATTCTGTGTAACACGTGTAACGGTAGCCATAAGGTGTATGCGGAGAAGAGTGGATACAAGGCTTGTACGGCGTGCAATGAGAACGGTCTGATTTTATGCCCTTCTTGTTTCTGTGCACCGCTTGATCTTTGTCATTAGAAACTGATCCAAGTAAAAAATATATATATTTTTTATTTTATTTTCCCTTCATTTTATTTTATTAACCCTTTTGTTTTTTTTATAAATTGGTCAATTTTTTTGTACCTAAAACGTTAGGAGAAAAAAAAAAGGGTTTCAAAGTGGGTGGATGTTTACAAGCATTGTTTCATAATTTAAGGAATTTGTGTAAATAAAACTGTTGGGTTGGTATAGGATTTATGTAGTACGTTATTTTCATGAATCAATGTTCTTAACCAGAAGCGATCTAATCAGTCAGATTTGGGGGTAGAAGCTGACACTTTATGGCCATAAATTTTTATGAGTAAAATTACATATATATGGAATGATTTCATTTATATGGTATATGAGTAAATGATTCATGCAAAAATTTGATGGAACGTACTATTTTAGATGAAATGAGAAATCTATAATTGAATGAACTATGAAGATCAGTGAGTGCTAGCCTCTGGTTAAAGTGACTGCGAAGAGAGGCTGTGGCCGGTGGTCCGGTTCGATCGACATGTTACGAGATCTTGACCGAATTCTCGGTTTTCTTCAGGAACCCATTGAAACCACTTGAAATACACTAGAGTTAGCTGTAAAGGACATTAAAATTTCCCTTAAATTCTTTCGAAATGAATGAGATGAGACACCAGAAAACTACTATATGAACATACCTAACAAGGATCGTATGCTATGCACGTTACGAATTTACTTAAGAAATAAATAAACATATGAGATTTTCTGATTTTAGGCATGTTCTGGATTGTTATCATCATCCTTCTGTATACCTAACAAACACCATAATCTGTATATGTTTCTTAACGCATCGAATTTCTCATTGACACGAGAATGAACAGGCAGGCACTGTATATTATGTTGTGGGGCGACAGCATTATTAAAAGAAAAGACAATGGAAGAAAGCCAAGATTGGAGGAGTCTCGATCAATTAGTTGATATGTCTACTTCAACTCCATATTGAATGTCAAATTGTTGTAGATGCCATCCCTTAATAACTACAAGAGCTAACAAATAGGGAACTGTGGTTAGTTTTGTAACTGGAAAAATGTCTCATAATAGTTAATACCCTCTAATTATGTGTAGTTCTTTGCAACCAGCCTAACTTTCTATCTCTCTAAAGTTCCGTCTGATATTTTAATTTGTATACCCATTTACAACTCATTACCTCTTTACTTCTAGAGAGATCAGAAATAACCAAAGTTTTTTGTTGTATTCAAGAGCTTGTAGTTCTATTTACATGGCATAAACCCATGTTGGATTAGCATAAGATTCTTTATAGGAAGATGGTTCTATTTAACTTGAGATAGAGGCACTAAAGACCTTATAAGAATTTGATAATTTGTCAAAACTTAGGTGTTTAGAAATAGGGTAGGTTGTGAGTATACCCGAAGCTTTGGACTAAGAATGGGAGGGGGAGATAGATGAAGATGACCCTTCATAATTAGAAGATGTACAAACATAATCAGACAAATGAGATGGTGGTTTTCTAATTCTGTGTGATTGTCTTATAGTGGTTTGTAATGATATATCTGTTTGTGAAATTTGTGGATGTATAGGAACTTCTTCTTGATCTGATTCTGTTAATGTGTTTGCGGAATTAAAAATTTATATTTCTTCATCTAAATCTAGATATGTGCAAACTGGTTGTGTGCTCGTGTCTGTGGTTGTTTAGTCTGTCTTGTCTGCATGAGAAATCTGTTTGAGAGACACTTCCTATTCATGAAAGACAACATCTCTAGAGATAAATATGGTGTTAGAATTTAGGTCACGCATTTTATAACTCTTAACTCCTACTGGATAACCTAGAAGAATAAATCTCTTGGCTATTGGATCAAACTTTCTTCTCTCTTGTGGCAAAGTAGAAGCATAGCATAAACAACCAAAAACCTTCAAAGAGACATAAATAGGTTTCTTATATAGTAAGAGTTCGTTAAGAGACTTATTTTCAAGATTCGATAAGGGAGTCCTATTGATGATAAAAATTAAGTACAAAATCTTTCCAATATTCCATAAGCAAACTAGATTGAAACTTTAAAGCTTGTGCCACATTCAAGATATATTAATGTTTTCTTTCAACAATGCTGTTTTGTTGTGGTGTTTCAACACAAGTTTTTTGATGAATTATGCCATTGTTTTGGTAGAATTTTTCCATTACAAATTATGCCCCATTATCACTACGTAGTATCTTGATCTTGGTGTCAAATTGTGTTTGCATGTATGAATTGAAAGACTTAATACAATCTCTAGTTTCAAATTTATTCTTCATCATGTATATCCATGTGTTCCTAGAGTATTTAGTACCATCATAGCTAGGTTGTAGGGTGTGGTCCCCAAATATCACAATGTACAATTTCAAACTGTTTGATTGATCTTGATGGATTATTAGGAAAATGTAATTTTTTATGTTTTGCTAAGGCACAAATTTCACAAGACGGCTTCTTATTAGAATCAAGAGAAAAATCGAGTAATATTTATCTTGAAAAGGATGCATGACCAAGGTGTGAATGCCACAAGTTTATAGAATTAGAATCATGCTTAACAGACAAACTAAGCATAGAATTAGAAATTTTATTGAAAGGTCACCTTCCCAAATTGTCCTCCAAGTTGAAATGTCCTAGACATAACAATGGTAGGCAAGAAGAATAGGCAACATGTGATAGTTTCTGTTAGTTTTCTTCCATAAATGAGGTTTAAAGAAAAATTAGGAACAAATAAGACATCATAGAGAATTAAAATCTTGTTCCTATATGTGAGACTAGGACTTTTTCACCATTAGGTAGCTTGACATGGAAAGAAATAGGAGAAGTAAAATGAGTGAAATAAGATTCATGACATATTATATGATCAGTTGCTCCCGTATGTAAAATTCATGGTATTTTATGGGTAGAAGAACATGAAAAAGAATGAATAATTTGATATGAATTATGATTAGGGTTTGTTTGAATCATGTTTGCTTGTGGAACAACAGTTGTATTAAAGGATTGTCCTTTGAGTAGTGCAACGAAATGTTGATATTCACCATTGGACAAAGAAATATGTTCTTTCTCATTAGAAATAATAACTTATGCAGAAACCATATTCACATTAGGAGATGCATTCTTGTCAGCAAAATTATGATCATTCGGATACCTAATTAGTTTGTAACACTTAGCCTTTGTATGACTAACAATTTTACAATGTTTGCAAGTTGGTGGATCAAAATTTTCTAGTTTGAAGCCGTTTTCAATTTAATGTCATATGACTTTGCAATGTCTATAGTAGCTTTTTTGCTTCTTGACGTATTCTCCATTTTTGTTGAGAGAAACTCCAATCCATGATTATTTTCTAACGGCCATTGTTGAGCCTCAGTGGAATTGTTTTCTATAGCTGTCATCTTGTTGGTCACCTCTTGGTTTTGAATTTGATCATACATAATGTTCACCTTAGGAAGTAAGAATTTGATCGTTATGTCCTATTAAAAACTTAATAACTTTGTCATGTTGATACATGTCCACTAAAACCTTTAGATGTCCATAGGTGCATTTGGGTAGAGGCTCAAAATCAGCTAGTTGATCCCATAAACACTTTAATTTCTCATAATAGATGACCACATAATCACTTTCCTTGCTTAAATTATGCTAATTTTCTTTTGATTGCATAAACCCTAGGTCCATCTTGTTGTGCTAGAGTTTCTTAAAGTTCTTCCCATAGTTCATGAGCATTATCAGTATAGGATTTGCTAGATCTAATTTCAACATTTATTGAATTTGGAATCCATGATACTATCGTGTGTCGTTACATTTGTCCCATGCCTCCATCATAATTTCTTCTTTTCCATGGTTTTTTGGATCTATTTCTATCTTAGGTCTGGATCATTTTCCATTGACGAAACACAACTTGGTTTTTGCCCTTAGGGCTCTCTTCATGGGTCTAGACCATAGTTCATGATTGTTTTTTATCAATAAATCTGTGACAAGAGTATTTTGATAATTATCTTCATGCTCAACGCGGAAAGCATTTGGAGTTTTTGCAAAGCTTGCGAAGTTATTATTATTTTTGAAATTATTTTTCAAACATCCTAATTTATCCTTTTAACTGTTTCAATCATTTCCACTATAATATCATAATTGAAATAGAAAATTCAAGATATGAAAGTAGGAAAGAAGAAGACAACCATATGATAAATTAATAACCGTCTTATTTTACTTAAGAAATTAATTACAAACTATTCTATTTATAATAAAGAATTACTAATAAAAAACCTACAGGTGTTTGTACTGCAAAGAAGAGACTGTACTAAAAGGAATAAGCTGGTGTATTACAACTTAATAAAAGGCACAGCTCAGCTCAAGGAACATTACTAAATTGTGCGTTTTCTCTATTGTCTCTGATATCCCCTTTTATTTCCTACGTACAAGGGGAGTTAGGTTTAGGTTTCTCTCCTTCTTACAATCTGTATTCTTCTTGGCAGAATTATGATGAAGATTGGGGCATTCCTCGGGTATCTAGAATCCGGAGTGAAATTTATCTTCTTTCTCATTTGGTGATTTCAATTTGTCTATAATTGTGACTTTATTCATGCAGGACTCCATTGTTGATGAGCTTGAAGAAAGTTTAGAGCTTGAAGAAGATTTACACGGATCATACTTCAATTATGGTGGCAAAAAATGAACACTCCTGCTACTGTTAGTACTATAGTAGTAGCCTTCTGCGTTTATCCTCAAGACTCTTTGATTTCTCAAAGTGCGTACCATTGGCTTCTACTAAATATAGTTAGACACTTTAGTAAGACACAATATGCAGTCTTTCTGAGAAGAATCAGTTATTTGTAAGTGGGAACTGAATTTTGAATATAATTGGAGGAAGAAGGGGAAAGAAAGGAAGAAAGAAGAAAAGAGTGACAGTCATGCACATGAAATGAAATGAAAGTTTGAAGTTAAGACTAGAGAATCTTGAATTCTGATCAGATTTTTGTTAGAAAGTGTTGTAAATAATTTATTTTGGTAAGCGTTTGAAACTAATATTTGGGTAGTAAAGTTTGAACTTAGGTAATATTTTGTGAATCAAATACAAATATATTCTAGTCATATTTGGAACATTGTAAGGGATCTAGACGTTGGCTCTCGCACATGGTTTCCCAGGTTACTTCTGTTATATCATAACAGCATATTTGTCAGGATAATTAGGTCTGATGTTTTAGTTTAAGAATTTTTGTTCAATATCTCCAACTTTGAGCACACCATTATATATGGTTGTATGGGATTGCAATTAGTTAAAAGATCCATATTAGCTCAAGGTACAAGATAGGTTAAAGATGAAAATTCCAGACGATAGGAGGAAGATGTTACTGCTGGTTTTGTGTGAAACCCAATAGAAGTGACCCAATTATTTGAGTTGCTTTTGAGCTGCACACTTAGCCCAATAGTTTTAACCAGTTTTTGGTTTTCCCGCTCAGTTATCCGGTTCTCTTATTTTAAACCCGGATATATAAAGTCACTTTCTCTCCTCATCCTAATCCAATCGAGTGCTTCTTCTTCTCTCTTACTCTCTGTATGTACGATATTAGGGTTTTTTTTTTATATTATTATTATCTTGGTCTATGTTTCTTGATTATAATCGTTATCTTCATCTCTATTTGAGATCGTGTAATGCTTGTAAAGGATATAAGATTTTATTTCTATTTTACGTATATTTCCGTTTTGTTTATAAATTTGAAATCGATTAGAAATTAGAATTATTCCGGTAAAAACTACAACAGATGGTAATCAAAGTGATGATGAGGTCGATATCTGTGGAATGCATATGATAAGGCTCACGCATGCATCTTTGATATCTATACATATAGAATAAGAACAAAGGAAAAAAGTCGCCATTTTTCACATCTTACAAGCTTACCAAATGCTAAACATGGTACTAATCCAGTAACCCTTATATGTATAATATATAAGTCAGTATACTGCAGAAATTTCATATAAATCCATTGATCAAAGGTTACGTTGTCTATTTCTATTTTCTCATATCGAGAGAGACCCATCAAGCCCTTGCCCCCATTTTTAAGGTCATGGGTCTGTCTGTGTCTCTCTCTCTTAAATGAACATTCACGAACAGGGAATTCCGGTGTAAGGTGCGTTCGATATGGTCCCAGCCTTTAACTCTGTTTCTTCAAGTGTTTCCTTCCCCTCTCTCTCGTTTTTTTTTTTCTCCTTTCTAGTTTCCAAGAACTATCAAATTGTATACGATTGTGAGACTGATAAATGACCCCAATAATACGACAATGAGTGCTTTCCAGAATCTAATAGATCTCAAATTTGAGTCATAAAGAACCAATACCAAAAAAACACAAAATTTTGTCCCACTAAAGTGCTAAATTAATATAAACACCAAGAAGCAAACTTTTTTTTTTTTTTTAATAAATTAGAACTGGAAACTTTATTAAAACAAGAAAAGTTACAATCTAGAATCTTACAACGGTCCGTCTGTGAATAAAGCTTGATAGATTTAGGAAGGGAATCCTTAGAAAAAAAAAATATAGGATTAATGGAGCATAGCATATATTCGCTAAAGAATCGGCAACACCGTTACTTTTCCGATAAATATGGATGATCTTCAACTGAAAAGACAAACCATAATTGAATCGAGTTCCAAAGATTTCGCAGGTTCAAATTAGGGCAGTCTTTTTTGATTGATTGAACCAACGAAAAGGAGTCACACTCAATATGCAAAGGTATATGGTCATATTTAAAGAGTTGTATACCATAAAACAGACCGTTCTCTTCCGTCGGAAAGCTGTTACCACATTTTAATGGCCGAAAAAAACCCCGAATAAATCTTCCCCCGTGATCACTAATTATGCCACCGTACCCAGCAATACTAGTTGAAGCCCGAAACGATCCATCAACGTTTAATTTAAACTACCCATCTTGGGGAGGAGACCAGATACAAGTAATAGGGCGACGATCATTTTTATATCTTGGCATGCAACCAAACTCAGCCATAATATTTATGTCTGAATGGGAACCCATGAAAAGAGTCCGGCCGATCGAGTTAAGCTAGTGAATCCAAAGAAGAACCTTCCTAATAATCATAGAATGAGACATCTTTATACCATTGTATTTGTAGTCGTTTCTACCGAGCCAAATTTGCCACCTTATAACTAATGGCAACATACGAAGGAGACCATGCAACTAATTTTTCTTGTTAAAAACCCTCCACCATAGATGAAACCTATGTCTCCATGGTATCTAAACCAATTAAATCCTACATATTGCATGGAAAAATCTCCAAACTGCTAACGCAATGTCACCTTCACACAACAAGTGCCGGATATCCTCGACTTTCCTATTAACGCAATAAGAACAGACCGAAGGGAAAGAGATTCTAAACCTGTACATATTAGAGTCCACTGCCAAAGCATTATAGTAAAATCTTGATTTTGAAAGGCCACTTTAATTTCCAAACCTGCTGGAAGTAAAAGTTTTCACTAACCTCATGAGATATGGCAACACAAGCTGTTTTTATAGTAAAATTTATGTTGCTAGGAGCCCAAATCAGGGCGTCATCATTGCATGTCAGGGGCGGTAAGATGGGAATAGTCATGTCTAGAACGTCATCATCAAGATCTTCATGCAGCCATACATGCGAGGAGATGACCTCTTTGACGTTAATGTTCGAACACTCACTATTGATTAACTCCGACAAAAGGCCAACCCCTCCATCTTCGTTCACGAAACGAAATTTTGCTCCCATTTCCAACGATCCACCTGCAATGAGATAGGAACGAAGGAATGGAAGCCACCATATTTTTCCAAGTTATGGAAGAATTTTACGGCGCATCCCATAAGTAGATCAGTTGTATCCTTTGAATAACGGGCCTTCATAAAACGGAAGTCTTTTAGAGAAGTCGGACATACTTTCTTCGGGATTAAAACCAAAAGAGTGTTAGAAAGGGCTTCGGGGATAGAAGTACCAGTAATAAACAGATTCACAGCTTCCAAGATGTCCTCCTTAATCACCTCCCAACAATATTGGAAAAAAACTGACGTGAAGCAGTCGAGACCCGGAGCTCCATCTCTTGGAATAGACCAAACCACATCTTTTATTTCCTCCATTGAGAATGGCGCCAACAAAGAGTTATTATCCATGTTTGAAACCGCACGTGGAATCTCAGCACTGTACAATCTTGTAGTAACTTATTGCCGCCAAATGGAAGATGCTAGGATTGGCAAGGCTGCTACCATAAACATCAACGATGTTAGCAAGATTTAATTGGCAATTTCTACATTGAACCGAAGCATCGAAAAATTTCGAGTTCGAATCACCCTCCTCAAGCCAATGAATCCGAGATTTTTGTTTCCAAAAAAATCTCTTCATTTTTCACTCACTAGTTATGGGCTACTTTTGCATGTTGAAGATCCACGAAAATCTCGTCAGCCAACCGTTCTCCAACGTAGAATCATAAGCCACCACCTTATCTTTCTAAGTGTCTCAATCTGTGAATATATTACCGAAAATCTCTCTATTCCAAGACTTCAGAGTAACTCTGGTATTGCGCAGGTTATTTACCAACCGAATTAAAGGATTTGGGTGCAAGTCATGCCAAGCGTTCTCAACAGTAGCAAGGAAAGTAGAGTGATTAATCCACATACGTTGAAATCGATAAGGCCTCGGTCCCTGATACGAAAAAGGAAAAGGATAGGACAATGATCCGAGTGTAACCGGTCTAAATGCGAAACTTTTTCGTTAAAAAAGGTACATAACTTCAGCGAAACTAAAACTCTATCTAACCGCAAATATATCTTAGCCAAACCAGAATGATTATTACAATTGGTATAAGGCGAACCTGGGAAATGAGGATCCACCAAACCACTACCTTGAATACAAGCTTCGAAATCCTGAATAGCAGGAATGAAGGGATTAATACGGCCAAGCTTCTCATGAGAGTAGCAGATGATATTGAAGCCCCCACCCTAAATAACAGGCAAAGAGTTCGTCGACATGATTTCCAGGAGGGCATCCCAAAGCATTCTTCTCTTCAAAGGATAGCAACTAGCATAAACCATTACTACCAAAGTCTTGACATTAAGGTCAGAAACCGTACAAGTGATAAACTGACGATGAGAAGCAATAAGATGAACCTCCAAGAAATCCTTCCAAAGAACCTAAATCTTACCCCCTTCATCTTGATTAGAGAGACCTTTTTTGATATTTAATCCTTCTATTAACACTGAATATGTTTGTGTGATCCACAAATGGCTCAAACAAACCCACCATAGCTACTGTATGCAACTTAATTAACTTCTTTAGACTGGAAAGGGAACCATGGTTACCAATCCCCCTGCAGTTCCAGAAAAGAAGGGTTTCTGACATAGATTAAGTCTTAAAAGGGATCCTAGGCTTCGAGCCAAGAAACTGAGGTGAACCCACAGACTTGGTTTTAGCCTTTGATTTTCTTTTCTCCACTGTAATAAAGCTGTCATGCGTCTCCACTTCCTCTGAATTATAACCACGTTGGACTTTACCCTCCGATTATTATGATCATTGACCAATGAGGAAGTAGACGTCCCTTTACTTTTATGTGAAATCCCTTTTCCCACTGCATGGGAGTCTACACTCACGGTTACAATAGGAATCGGTTCAATCATTGGTGAATTATTCTCCCTGACATCTTGGACCGGAATAAATTCACCATCCTCCACATCATTAACTATTTGAACCTCCGTCTGGGAATTCTCCTCCACATGAACAACAAGTTGTTCCACTGTAAGAGTCTCGGCCACAGACTTTTATTTTATTTTATTTTGTTTTTTCTCTTATTTACAGACTTAGGAACATAGACACCTTCTTGTTCCCCTTCACTGTTATTCTTTTCATTAACCACCCTTAGTTTCCCTGTAGTGACTTGTCTTCTTCTACAGTTATCGTGAGAGTGGTCCTGGATATTGCAATATGAACAAAATAACGAAATCCTCTAATAAACCACTTTTTGGAAATAATCGGGGTCACCTCCTATCCAAATTTTAAAAGGTAAAGGTTTGGATAAATCCACCTCAACACAAACCCTGACGGCGTTCAAACGGGTCCTAGTTAGGGTAGTACTATCAAAATTCAAAACCGTACGGATTGATACTGCTATGGGTCTTAGTAATGCCGTATTGTAAAAATTCAGAGGCAATTTCCTGAGTTGAATCCATACGGGAGAGCAAAGGCCGCATCATTCAGTGTATTGGAAGCTTGATTCCACCTGTGAATACGATAAGAAAATCCGTGGATGTAGGCCATCTCCCGGGAAAGAGTGAACAGCATATCCGTTTCTAGGGGAAATCAAATACATAGGGTTCGAGAATCCAATAATCCCATAGATAATTTTCCTTCAAGAGCCCAATTTGCTTTGATGAAAGCTTGAATCTCTTCTAATGAGGGACGACCTGATCTTCTAATGAGGGACGACCTGATCTGAACTTCAGTATGACGGCCTTATCAAGAACTGCTTCGATTGCGTGATTGTTGCTGGGGCCAGACGACTGGATATCCATCTTTGATAAAATATTCCACTTTGACCTAGGTGTCGACGGAAAAGAATTCATGAGTGAGGCAGTGTACGAGCGTACGAATCCTTGCCCTGACCCCTTGTTTACTTGATCTGGAATGGGTGATTTCCCAGAAATTGAACCATGGCTTAAGGATTCACCCTCGCAAGAGAGTGGTGGATTCTGGTTTAAATCCATGCACACGTTTAGGTGAGAAGTTTTACGTCTGCATGGTTACGAAACAGGGAAAAGAGATGCCTGGCGATGGGAGGAGAACGGGAGTCAGACCGACGGCGGCGAGATAGGGCAGAGGAGGCGGGCGGCGGCTAGCGTTTTTTCAGAATTCCACCAACAAGCTAACTTATGTACGAGGAAATTTGGCTGGTCCTAGTTATTACCATGAGGCATATGTTCCAAGGACAGTTTTAGGAGAATTTTGGGCGGGCGCTGTAAAAAACATGTTGAGAAATCAGTGTCAGAATATGACAAATATCAATATTCAAGTAATTAATGTTACCAAATTAGCATCAACATGCAGTCGTGTTCGGAGAAGGATCATCTTTCATTATCCAAATCATCTCTCTCATTGAGCTAGATAAATACTACACATAGCTAGAACCCAATTACCTTACAAATGGGTTCATGCATACGTGTATTCCAAGCCATCTCTCTCTCTCCCCTCATAAACTATTAATATATATATATATATAGGCCTACGTCGACCCTCTTACATGGCTTTGCATGAGTAGTGAGATATGATTGGGCATTTATGTGGTGGCTTAAGTTAATTAATCCCTTCGTCGATTAATATACTTAATTGCTTCTTCATGTTCAACAATACCAAGCTTAACGCTGCCCCCACATGGATCTATATACATTTTCCAAGTGCCCAACTGGGTATTACGTAATATACTATATACTATATACTATATATATATATATATATTATCATTATAATTATTAAGACCCACATTCTCATATAGTTGTTACATATATTATATATATATATATATATGACCTTGATGAACCAATCTTCTCAGTGGCGTTACATTATACAGGCCGGCAGTAGATTAAAATCTGATATTTGGTAAGAATATATATTAAAATTTCTAATATGACTATAGGAGTGACTCGAAGACGGCGGATGTATAATATAGTCAAATCAAAATAAAATTACTTAATAACAACAATAATAATAATAATAATCATCATCATTATCTAATTAAGTTAATTTTCAAAATTTTTATATAGTAATATGAAATTAATTATATATGTTATTTGATTTTCTCACTAAGGTAATGTCATAAATTTTAATCTCGAGCTCACCTAAAATATTATACCTTGACCTAGAACAACACCCTTAAGGTTTACTCAGCTGACGTTTTATACCACAAAATTTTTTTTTTTGAAATATCTGTTCTCGCCAATGTCCTCTTATCATAATATATCAGTCGGCTCTGATTATTGGAAGTTTGATTAGATTACAAGATTGATTAGTCAGAATAAAAGCACGAGACAAGCACGTGGTGAAGAAGAGGCGAATCGTCTTATAAATACAAACCTTGAGACATGGAAGAGTTGCTGGGTGGTCGTAACACGACAAGCTACCAGAATCCACAAAGACGGTTACTTCTGCATCGCCGCAGTGCCGAAAAGCTACTGTCCGAAAACCCGATATCTCGGTTCTTCTTCTTCTTCTTCACGTCCGCGAGTCGCCGGTCTTCTTTTTTAATTAATTTACGTCGGTAAGACGTTTGTCGGTTATTAGTTTCTCAGAAGATCACTCGCAATTCCATTTTCACGCGCTTTCTACTCGTCTCGTCTAAAAATTAGCTTGCAGTCACACTACCCTCTCTCCTCTGATTTATATGTACATTTTTTATTCTCAGGTTTCTCTCTCTAGACGGAGAAATTAAATAGATTTTTGATCAACTAATTAAGGCGGGGAGGAATGATTGAACGGTGGAGATTTGATCGGATGAGTTTCCGGTCAGTGATGATTTTGCTGTTACTGTTGTTTGTGTTACTTTCTGATCAGAATCTGAGCTTCTCTTCGCCGCTTAACAGTGAAGGTGATTAATTAATTAGTTAATTAATTTAACGACTAGTTAAAAAGATTTGTTTGTTAGGAAATGAAAATAGAGAATGCATGGTTATTTGGATGCAGCCTTAGCGCTAATGAGGATTCGGGATGGAGTTGTCCGAGATCCGTTTGGTGTTCTGTCGAGTTGGAAGGATCATGATGGACAGGTTGATCCTTGTTCCTGGTTTGGCATTGAGTGCTCCGACGGGAAAGTGGTAATCTTGTGAGTGTAAATAATTTTCGATTTTTTTTTAAAATTATATATATATATATATATATATATATATATATATATATATATATATATATATATATTTTAACAAATTTCTGGGTGAGAAATGAAGAACATAGTTGAATATTGCAGGAATCTTAAAGATCTTTGTTTAGGAGGAACACTGGGTACAGAAATTGGAAAATTGACCCATATACAATCTATGTAAGAACTTATTACTCCAACTCAATTGTTAAAAAAAGGAAAAAAAAATTTATGTTTTAATTCTTTTTCTTATGTATATGTATAGTATTCTACGAAACAATTCCTTTTCGGGCAAGATTCCGAAAGAGATTGGACAGCTAAAGAAGCTGGAGGTTCTTGATCTGGGATTTAACAACTTTTCCGGGTCATTCCCATCTGAATTCAGCAATAACTTTTCACTCACCACCCTGTAAGAGAGAATATCTACTCTGATTACAGCTGATCAATACCAAGATGTTGTTCCTTGTAATGTCTTGCTAACTCTATTTTTCTTCTCATAGACTACTTGACAACAACAAATTTATCAGCAACATATCTCCGGAGCTATACGACCTTAGACTGCAATCCGAGAATCTCATGGATGACAAAAATTATATTGCCTGGTAAGATTACCTATTCAACTCCATGACAACAAATAATTTCTGACATTGCCTGTAGGCATTTAACTAACAAAGACATCTATTATCTCTATGTTAGTAATATCGGACCGTCTAGAAATTCTGCTTATCAAAGGAAGCTGCTAGCAGCAGTAGCCGAAAAGCCACCATTTTTAAAAGGAAGAAATGAAATTGACATTGACTTATCAGCACCCGTCCCTTCTCTCCCTTCGCTACCATTAGCTTCTCTCTCCGATCCTCCATCTTCATCTCTTTTTCCATCTCTAACTCCATCTCCATCACCAGTTTCGCCCTCTTCCTCTGCCTTAAATCTACCATTTTTCCCCTTCTTTAACCCCCCAATATTACCCCCTTCCCCTTCACCTTCACCTTCTTCTCCTACCACCTTTCTAAACCCACCAGAATCATCTCCTGTAATAGCTCCAACACAAGCACCCGCTAGTGCCCCTCCACCTCATCATCATTCACCACATAGATTCCCTATCCCTTCCTCCCCCTCATCTTCTTCATTTCCGAGGCAAGAGGAGGAGGCCATGGAGAATACAGAGGATCATACGGTCAAAATCGTGGCCGGAATTGTAGGAGGATCCATCGCTGCTTTGATCGCAGCTATCACCTTTGTCATTATCCGAAGCAATAAGGTAGTAACTGTCAAGCCTTGGGCTTCTGGCATAAGCAGGCAGCTACAAAGAGCATTTGTAACAGGTGTCCCGAAACTGAAACGGTCAGAGCTTGAAGCAGCTTGTGAAGATTTTAGTAACATAATCGGCTCGTTTTCAGATGGCACTGTGTATAAGGGAACTCTTTCTAGTGGGGTCGAAATAGCCGTTTCGTCTACTTCTGTTACATCCGTTAAAGACTGGTCGAAAAGTATGGAAACTCAGTTTGTTACAAAGGTACATGCACACATACAACTCAAAACAGTATTATTCTTAATATCAGCCTTAATTGCCCCTCTACTTATCCTCTTTGGCCTTTTTACAGATAGAAACATTGTCAAAAGTGAACCATAAGAATTTTGTGAACTTGGTCGGTTACTGTGAAGAAGAGCAGCCATTCACTAGAATGATGGTTTTTGAATACGCTCCAAACGGAACACTTTTTGAGCATTTACACAGTAAGTATATAACATAATACCAACTTGGAAGGAAAAAAAAGAAAAAAGCATGGTTGTGATTTTCTTTTTTGTTTTGTAGTAAAAGAAGCTGAACATTTAGAGTGGGGAACGAGATTAAGGATAGCAATGGGAATGGCGTATTGTCTAGAACATATGCACCAGCTCAATCCACCTATACCACATAGAGATCTTCAATCTTCATCCATATATCTAACAGAAGATTATGCTGCAAAGGTTTCGGATTTTAGTTTCTGGACTGAAGTCATAGAATCAAAGATCGGATCGGCTGGGCTCGAGCTTGTGCAAATTGATGTTGCGGATTCAGCCAACAATGTTTACGGCTTGGGTGTGATTTTGTTTGAAATGGTTACCGGACGAATTCCGTACTCAGTGGATAACGGCACAATTGCAGATTGGGCTTTGGATTATCTCAAGGAGAAGCAGTCGCTGAGAGAAATGGTGGATCCGGCTTTAAGCTCGTATATAGAAGATGAGGTGGAGAAATTATTTCAGGTGATTAAGGTATGTATTGATCCTGAACTGAAGCAGAGACCGACAATGACGGAAGTCACGTCGATGTTGAAAGATATTACGAGAATGGAACCTGATGGCGCAAGTCCAAAGCTATCGGCTCTTTGGTGGGCTGAACTCGAGATCATGTCTTCTAAAGCTACCTGAGAAAATAACTGAAGTTTCGATGGATTCTTTTGTTGATTGTGATTATCATAGCATATGAGTCTTCGTAGCTAACACCAAAAATAAAAGAGAAACAAAGAAAAATAAAATGGTTTTTGTACATAAAAGATTTTAAAGAAACTTCAGTATCGACCAAGCAAATTTGTAGCGTTTCAAACTGTAATTTTTAATCTCATTTCAATGTTTTAAATTTTAATTTCAATTATTAAAACTTTGATTTATGCAAACGTAAAACATTTTTAATCCCAAGGGTTGAGTCTGGTCAAACATTTTATACGAGGTCTTGCATTCAAAATTTAAACACCGTTTTTTAAGATCAGTCATTTATTCGATTGATATGGAATTGGATAGAGACTAAACGGATAATTAATCGAATATTAATAATTAGAAGTAGTACATACTAGCTTAGATACTTCGGGGGTAAAAGAATGAAATAAAGGGGAATTTTTAATTATATAGCCTTGAATCAAATAATAATTTAAGGTTAGATTCATTTATCATATGATTTTCTTTTTAAATTTAAATAGATAAAATTATTAATTTATTATATTTTTATTAGGTCAAAAAAGAGAGAAGAGAGATCTCAATTTAATTAAAATTATATCGAACATTTCAGACTATTAACTTAGATCAAGATTTCAATCCAGGCCAATGGACCAAGATTTCGCTTTAGGGTCGAGATCTTGGTATTTTAGTTTGGACTGAGAACTCAATACATACCAATGGATTGAAATCCTCGATCTGGCATTAAAAAAAAGGAAAGAAAAGAAACGGATGAGGTGTGAAAGAAATGGACAACAAGGAGGAGCAATCAGATCGCGGTTCGAAGAGGCATGAGAGAGACGGTTTAATGGCGGATCGATGTTTTAGGAGGAGCAATTGAAATCCTAATCGTATTTCAATGGCAAATGAAGGGACGCAAAGGAGAGAGAGAGGGTCAAGGAGGAAAGAGGGAGAGAGGGGATGCGGAGGAGGAGATGGAGAGTTGAGATCGCAGATGAGATCATGGAGAAAGAGAGGTTGAAATTGTGGAGTTGTGTTTTTGGAAAGAGGAGAAGAAGAGACAGATGTAAATGAGAGGAGAATGATGATGAATAAGGATATTTTGGGATTTAAAATATTTTATTTAAAAAAATGATTAATTGAAAAATTTTATGAAACTTAATTTATATATTAAAATAAATATTGAAATAAGGTCAAATCACTTTAATTATATCTAAAATAAAACATTATTTTTAATAGGATTGTTTAGTTAACTGACTTTATGTCAAATACATTTTTTAACATAAACTCATTTTGATTTCTTTTGATACATGACTTTCTTTTTTATTTTAATTGATATTATTATTTAATATAAAAAACGAAATTACACTCCTACCTTCATCCTTACTGTTTTCAACAAAAGAAAAAAGACACCAAAAAAAGATACCTTTCCTTCTTAAGAAAAAATGCACCAAAAAATTGATTTGCTCTCATTATTCTAATTTTTGCTTGATCTTTCATTGGAGAAAAATGATATGTATTATGTCCTTCATCGGAGAATAAGAAGCATCGTCATTCCGAACATATACGAGTGTCATCGTCAAAGTTCGTTACATATTATCTTTTTCTATATTTTTTACTTTATTTTTAATAGGATATACGCATACCATGAAATTTGTTTTTAAAATTTTGTTCATTTGTTTTGCTCACAAATGGTAATGCTCTTTTTCCTCCATTCGATTGAGATCTTGATTGGTTATGGACTGAAACTCTGGACCGATTAATTTTGGTCCATTATTTTAAACCAATATTAGTCTTAAATCATGGACCGAGATGGTCCAGAGTTCTGTCCAAGCCTTTTTTGTGTGTTTAGAATTACAATTTTTTTTTTTCAAGTTAAGATATTGATTTCAAATTATTTATTTTTTAGGAATGACATAATCTATATTCACAGTCGTATACTTTGATGAGGTATTGAAGGAGGATGAGACCTCAAAACCATTAAAGTATTGGGTTCCAAAAGGTTCATAAGGATATAAGTGTATTGCGGTTGAAATAAGTGTCAATTTTAGTTGAAATAAGTGTCAGTTTTAGTAAGCTGTTAAAATGTCATCTACAATACTATTCACACTAATTCTAATGAATTTGGTATGACAATAGCATACAAGATGATATTCTCATTGATCACTCATCCAATATTTATAGAAAATGACACAGATGTAAAGCCGATTTTAGTCCATGCATGTTCGGGAAATCCATCTCCATTGCATGTGACGTTGACTCTAGAGAGAAAAAATGGTATGTAATTTTTAGAGCGACGCTAAGTACCCAATCTTGGTAATAATGAAAATTAGAATTTTATGAGTTATGATTATGGTAGTGATAGATTTCGAAATGACAGTCTAAATGTGAATGTGGAAGGATATGTTGTTGAGCCTGAGATTTGGATTGAGATTGAGAATGATGAAGAGAACGTGGATGATATCGAGGATGAGGTTGAAGATGATGGGGGTGGAAGAACGGAGGAAGAATATCATAATTGTCACAATAATGAAATGAATACTAGTTTTAGTTTGTTCTATGATGACTACTTTGAGGGAGTAGTATTTATCTTTTATATACCTGATACTTTATTTGCTCTAGAGAATTTGGATCTGATACTTGTTCATGATTTTTTGCCACCTGTTTTACCAAAATCGGAAAATCAAATTAAGGAAGAGAGCGATAATGATTATGCTAATATTTGTTCTTATTGTTGCTCATCCGGGATATCAAGTATTGATTTTTTCGGCATTAGAAGGATGAGTTTTAACTATTGCTGCTCTTCCTAATCAAGCGATAATGAGTTTTACCACACTAAGTTCTTTCTGTCAAAGAACGACCTAAAGATGAGTCTATAGATGCATCAAAATTGAATTTAAGGTGAAGAAGTCGAGTAAGACTACATATATTGTCAGTTGTATGGATCGAAATTGCAAGCGGATGCTCTGTGTTACGAGAAGCATCTGCATTGGTAATTTGATGACATGTGATGAATAGTTATAGTAGGCAAATGATTTAGAACTTTAGCCTGTAATGATTTTAAGGTAAATATTACTTACTAGAAGGCATGAAAAGTAAAATCGATTGCACGTGATATTATTCAGGGGATAGCTCAGGAGAACTATGTAAGGTTGCCACATTACTCTATCATGATAAAAGTGGTAAATCTGAATATTGTAATTGCACTTTTGATGGATAAAGAATAAATATTTTTTTTATTATTATTATTTCATGAATTTTATGGCATCCACTAAGGAGTTTCGGTTGATTCAAAAATTTATTTGTATCGATGAGATATTTTTGAAGTGGAAATTCAATGACATGCTTTTGCACCAACACATAATAGTAACAAACAACTTTATCCAATATCATAGGCTTTATCTAACTTGGAGAATGAAGCATCTCAGATTGTTTGCTCAGTTCGAAATCTAAGACAAAACGGATAGAAAAGGTAATGAATCTCAATAGCTTTCTTTTTATTTATTTATTTGCTAGTTTCTTTGATTATTTACTATATAGTTTGTTTGATTGTATAGAATAAACCAACGATATTCAAAAATATAAATATATTCAAAATGTACTATATATTATACATAGAAAACTAAAAAAGAATTACAAGTCTCACACATGTCTATAAATATCTAATGCTATCTTACGCCTATATAATACAAACCCCCTTATTTCTTAGTCATATATTGCGGCATTTCGATTTTTTCCAACTTGAATGGCTTCTTCATCTTATAACCTTGGAAACTTCCAATTAAGAAACATGATTTTGGGTAAGTAATCACAAACCGCCAAACATAAAGTCATAGTAGTGATTTCATTCATCTTCGAGAGATCTACCATCGAATTCATGCAATAGACAATCCAAGAGTCAAGTTCATGACTAAGGCCACCTAATGCAGATTTTTAATATAGAGCAAAATGTACATAGTACGCATAGTGTCCCAAGCGATGCTTGCAAGCCAGTATGTCGTTCCTCGTATGTAACTAAAATAAAAAGTAAACAATGTTAGGAAATAGACATTCAAAAAGTACAAAAAAAATAGTAAGATTCAGAATTCATGCATAACTAGCAAGCAATTTATCCTATAATCGTATATGCCAATTAATCACCCTAACCAAACTGAAGATGTCATCTATTACAGTTATCGATTTTTTGCAATCTGAGGGAATAATTTATGGTACTTTTTTAATCGTCTCCCAGTCAGTAACAAATCTTTGTTAATATAATGCCAACCAATTCATTAAAATAAGGGATAAGTAGATTTATTAGAATATCAGAGCAAATATTCAAGTAAAATTGAATAATACTTACTATACTTCCAACCACCTCCCTTGTATTTTAATGCCTAGAAATATTTCTTATTGGCTTCAATTTTGGTTAATAGTTTAAAGACCAGTTTATATTTATTTTTGGCCCATTGCATTGCAGCATTCAATGCAGCCTCATTTGGCTTTTAGGCATCAAGTGCAATGGCATCCACTTTTTTGTATTTTCGGATTTCATCTTAATTCAAATATGGAGACATGAGGGCGTAACTTTGCTTTTTAACTCTTCGACAACTCTCTATCATCACATATTTAGGGTTGCTCTCATCATGAGTCTTACCATCTCGAACCATTCCTTCACAACAAACAAAACATATAAGATTTAAGAAAAAAAAAAGACAAAGTCTAACATTCTTTTTCAAAACCCAAGCCTCAATATTTGGAGGAAGAACCAACACCAATGACCCGTACATAACAAACGGTAAATTTATTGGTGTTTTGAAAAAAAAAAATCTAAGATATTTATTAAAAAAAAATTCTTACCATCACATCTTGACTTGGTAGGTCATCGGCTACTCCGTCAATTGGAATCCAAACCTCGATATTTGGAGGGGAGTGATCGACACCAATGAACCTTACATAATAAATGTTAATTTTATTAGTGCCTTAAAAAAATCTAAAATATTTAAAAAAAAAACATTCTTACCATCACCATCTTGGGCTACCAGCTGATCGACCACTCTATCAACTAGAACTCGAGCCTCGACATTTGAAAGGGGGGGATCGACACCTACGACTCCTACATAACAAATTTTAATTTTATTAGTGTCTTATAAAAAATCTATGATATTAAAAAAGAAGTTTAAAATTCTTACCATCACCATCTCGTATTCTTTAGACTATGGAGGAATTAATGAATACTCTCACCACTACCTATATGGCAATATGCCAAGAACTCATGAAAGGGCAGCATGGGATGGAATTGGTAGCCACATTCCGCATGGCTACCCCGCCCACTTTCGAAGGATACAAAGGTTGGGACTATTTACACCACTAGATTTATGAGATTGAAAATATATGCATATGAGCGGATTTGATGGAGGATGTATGGGCTAGATTGGCTATACGCCAATTAAGAGGTGAGGCTAGGACATGGTGGCACGGGACAAACCTAGACGCTAGAGATGTCGTGTGGGTTGAATTCGGAGTAAGAATACTCACCCGCTTCGCACCTCCTAATCTAGGAGAACTGGCCGAAACTCCAGAAGAAGACCTTATAGCCAATATAGCAAGTGTGGTAAGGGTCATATTGGTGAATGTAAAGCCGAAACCAAAGAATGCTATGACTGTGGACAATCGGGACATATTGTGAAGTTTTGCAATAACCCAAAGAAGGTTGAAGGGCAGTTGGGAAAGACTAATGCCAGAGTATTTACCATCTCCTGGGATGAAGCTGAAGCAAGTCCATCTACCGTTATAACAGGTCAGCTTCTTATTTCTGGAATTTTCGCTATTGTTTTAATGGATTCTGGAGCAACACATTCCTTTGTTGCACCAACATTTATTAGAAAAATTAACCATCCAATAGACCAACTAGCAGAGGTGTTTAGTACTACACTACCCTCAGGAAACGTGTTAATATCAACTCAGTGAAAGTAGGCAATGTGGAATTATTTGCAAATCTTATAATATTAGCCGACGCTTTAAGCCGAAAATCCCCAACTAGCCTTGCTGCCCTACACGCCTTACCAACATCATTACAAAAAGAAGTGTATAATGCAAAAATTGAGCTGGTGATAGGACAATTATCCACCTTAACCTTTCAATCAAGCATACTTGAGGATATCAAACGTGCACAAGAGTTCGATGAAGGAACAAAGAAAATCAAACAAGAAATGAGAAAAGATGAGCAGTCTAACTTTAAGATATCTAAGGATGGAATCCTTAATTTTAAAGGAAGGTTATGCGTTCCCACAGACGATAAAATAAGACGCCAGATCCTGTTCAAAGCACATGAAACTCCATATTCAGTGCACCCAGGGGCAACCAAGATGTACAAGGACCTAAAAGAGCACTTCTGGTGGACTGGAATGAAGAAGGATGTAGCTCAATATGTGGGGAAATGTTTGACATGCCAGCAAATTAAGGCAGAACATCAACATCCTGCTAGAGAATTACAAACAATTGAGATCCCAAAATGGAAGTGGGAACAAATTTCTATGGATTTTGTCGTTGGACTCTCTAAAACCACAAAGGGACACGATGCAATTTGGGTAATCGTTGACAGATTAACCAAATCGGCACATTTTCTACCCATACGCATCACATCCTCCCTAGAACAGTTAGCAGAGCTTTATGTGCGTGAAATTGTTCGACTACATGGAGTACCATTGTCAATAATTTCAGATCGAGATGGTAGGTTTACCTCAAACTTTTGGAAAAGTGTACAGCGAGCAATGGGAACGAGACTGAAATTTAGCACGGCTTTTCACCCACAAACAGATGGCTAATCAAAAAGAACCATCCAGACCTTAGAAGATATACTACGAGCCTGCGTCCTCGACTTTAAAGGTGTTTGGAATCGATACATGCCACTGATAGAATTCTCCTACAACAATAGTTTCCAAGCAACTATTGGAATGACACCGTATGAAGCTTTGTACGGACGAAAGTGCAGGTCACCAGTTCATTGGTACGAAACTGGAGAAGGAAACTTAATGGCTTCTGATTTCATTGAAACCGCTATGGAAGCAATCAAGAAAATTAAACAGAGAATGGAAACTGCTCTTAGTCGACAAAAGAGCTATGCGGATAAGAGGCGTAGACCTCTAGAATTCCAAGTTGGAGATATGGTATTTTTAAAGATCGCACCAATGAAAGGACTGATGAGGTTTGGCAAAAAGGGAAAGCTAAGTCCAAGATATATTGGACCTTTTGAAATAATAGAACGTATCGGCAAAGTTGCCTACAGGCTTGCACTACCGCCAGAGATGTCCTCGGTACACAAAGTGTTCCATGTATCTATGCTGAAAAAGTACGTACCTGACCCCGCACATATATTAAAAATTGACCCCGTGAAACTCCAAGGAGATCTAACGTATGAAGAAAGACCAGTACAGATTCTGGATCGCAAAGAAAAGAGGCTTAGGAATAAAGTCATACCCCTGGTAAAGGTGTTATGGCAAAGCCGTAAGACAGAAGAATCTACATGGGAAAGGGAAGATGAAATGAAAGAAAAACACCCAGAACTATTTTAAGTCTGGGAATAGAAGGATGTCGCTTCTAGTATTAAATAAAGGAAACTTTGAATAATGCAGGTGTAATTGCAAGAAACATTCAAGCCCAACTAAAATTTCGAGAATGAAATTTTTATAAGGAAGGGAGAATGTAATCCCCAAATATCTCTAGACTAGGTATAGTAGTAGGAAAATAAATTTAAAGTGGAAATGTAAAAAAAAAAATTGTCTTACTGCATGTCTTACTATAGCCATGTTTTTTTTCATCCTTAGTCATCCTTGAGCAAAACATTTCCTAAACATGTGGCCCCCACTTGTCACTAATTCAAACTAAAAGAATGAGTAGGCATTCTTACTTCATGCCTATAAAAGGCTCCTTCGCAGCATGTACTAGCAGCAAAGGGAAAGAGAGGGAAAGGAAAGAAAAGAAAGAAAGGAAAGAAAGAAAGGAAAGGAAAAGGAGAGAAAGGAAAGAAAGGGAAAGTAGAGAAAGGAAGGAAACGGCAGGAAAGAGAGAAAGGAAAGAAAGGGAAGGAAATAGAGAAAGAGGAAAGTCAAGATCTTCGATCAACCAAATTTTTTCGTAAGTATAGTCTCACTGTAATACCTGGATATTGTCTATTTATTATTATGATTATAATTATATTAATTTAGGATAATATTAATTATTAAGCATGATGACTTGGTTATGTCTACATTAGGATTATAATTATAGCATGCTAAGTAGAAGTGAAATACTATGATTACCATGCTAGAAATAAGGATTATAATTAGAATGAACATAATATAGCAGGATGGTTTGAGGAGAGTACAAACTTTAAACATTAAGTGCATATACTCATATTTCCATAAGTTAATGTTATGCTAAAATAAATAAGAAGCATAAGCATGCATAATATTAAAGTGAGGTGCTGCCGGGTCAAAAGAAGGATCGTTTGTCGATCCAAAAGGACCCTAAATGATATTAAAGAAAATGTCATAAGTGGATCGTTACAACGGTCATAAGTGGACCGCTGATTAAATATCAGTTGACATGCCGGTGGTAGCATCCTCATGGCCTAAGTATGTAGAATGATAGGAATTTATGTATGTTAGATATAGGTCATAAAAGCATTAACTCACGATAATCATAAAAAGAATAGCGATGTGAGTAGGACACTATCCTTACTGAGCTTCTAGCTCATAGATGTCTACTCTGTATTGTAGGAAATTACAAAGGTAAGGCGGTAAGCTAAGGAACAGATGAATGGAGACTATCAGTCCGTGAGATTGTACATATGAGACCCGACCTCTGTAAGCAATGAGTTTGAAAATTTGCACTTCTTATGTATATGTATATTCAAATAAAGAATAAAGTGTTTAAAAAGTTTTGAGATTTATTTTCTATGACAAAGGCTTCCGTAGTATTTTCAAATTATTACGTATATCCTTCAAACCGCTTTTGGAAATAAAGTTAATTTTAAGGAACAAAAATTATATGTCTAGAACATATCATGGTCAACCGAGCCGTGCTGTGAAGTTGCTTTGTTGTTTGTACCAAAGAGCCGATTGAATGATCTAATTTCTCAGGGATCAAACTAACGATATGTTGTAACCCATTTAGTCTTTGATCAAAACTATGCTTTAGCACCTCGATTTTCTAACTAAAGTTATGCTATATTTTCTGACAAAGTACCTTTATCTTTCCTTCCATCCTCTGCATGAAAACCCGTAAGTCACGATCTATAGTGGTGCAGTTAGACAAAATCCTTTCGCCCTCTCTACCTCATCCCCCTCCTCCACATCTTCTGACTCCTCCTTATTTTCTTCCCCATCCTCCTCCTCGCCTTCTTCTTCCTCCTCATCCTCTTCTCTATCATCTTGTTCAAAAAGATTCTTCCCCCTAGTTGGTCTCATTTAGTAAAGCCGCCATATGATCAATTTCTACATATTTAACCTCATCATCGAATGGGTCAAAACTGATCATATAAGGCTTGCACTCTTCTCTCTTTGACAGATGTAAGATTACATACACTCTAGCCTATATCATTAAATTAATGTTAGATTAAAAGATAGGCCGGTCAATTAAATAATTAGAGTATAAAATAATTATTAGATCGCAATCAAAACTAATCTCTCAATCTTCAAAACATTTATGGGTTTTCTTCAAACGATGCCCAAAATGTCTCTCTAATGTTCGAAAGTGTTTCAAAAGTTCATACCTACAATAATATAAAAAAGGCATTAAGAAATAACAAATTTAATTAGTGCAAACTTACTATAAATCTAACTAAGAGTACTAATTACCTTGAAGGTGAGCAGAAAAACTATGCATGTCCCAATTCTCATCAGTCGCATATTTTTTACTTGTAGCTCTTTTGGCTTTAATTGGGCGGTCGTCCCTTTTGATGTATTTTATGGTTCTCTCATGTATTACTTTACCTAAAGAATAACTATTGAAGAACTTAAAGTCTAAGACCATTCATAGATAAATTGGCAAGTTGTTCCTCCTCACAATACCTAAGAGGGTAGCCGCAAAGAAGTAGACCAACACTAATTTGAACTGTAGTTCTTTAACAGTTGTCACATAAGCACGATCTTATTCACCCTTTTTAATTCTACAACTTGAATTGTTGAAAATATCAGTAAGCTCACCATATGTAATTTTATCATTCCCTTTTAAAAAAAGTAGTTCATGATTTATGGCTTATGTCATCTCAGTTCAATATTTAGAGCGAATTTTTGCATCGAGTAACAGAGAGAGTGACCATTTATAATTTACCATGCCTCATACTTCTTTGCGGACTGAACTTGACAAATTACTAGAGCTTTGACTAATAGAGCGGAGAATAAAAGTCTTTCGTCAACTTTCAGAAAGTGGCTAAAGTATGATTTTCTAAACAATGTCGTATGTCTCGAATTAGCCTTTTCCTTAGTATTTGAAATCACCTCGTGCAACCTTAAACGATCAATAATTGCTTTAGGAAAATGATCCTCAAACTTCAGTATTCGGATAAGTTTAGATGATACATCTCCTATCAAACAAATAAAAAATATGTTGAATTACGTTGTATGTTCAACAGGATTTCAGACTGAGATGAACTATCTCATTATGAAATTATAGATTTCAGACCAAATTTCAGGAATTCAAATTAAGATGAACTATGATCTCATTCTAGGATTTTAGACTGGGATTTTGAGATAAAGATTTCGAACTAAGATAAACTATGATCTTAGTCCAAAATCACACACTCAAATCATGATCTCAATCCACGATCAAGTAAATTTGGACTGAGATTAAGAAAATTTCAAAATCAAAATCACAGATTTTAGAGACAAAAATTAAAATTACAGATTTCACATATTTCGGACCCTAACTTTTTTAATCGAGATTTCAACTTGTAAGCAATTTATCAAAATCAAAACCTTAACTTTGATTAGAAATTCAAACTGTTCGAGTTTGATCTTTTCCAGAGCGTTCTTCATTATCCGTTGATAGTTGTGTGAGTTTAATGACTACAGTAAAGAGAAAGAAGAATTCAATTGCAAAGAAGAAGAATATAAAAGATCGATGAAGAAGAAGAAAAGAAGAGGTACCCATTTGTGAGATGAAGAAGAAGACCTTCAATTGCTATTGGCTTGATGAAGAAGAATACATAGATTGTTGATGAAGAAGAGAGAAGAAAAACCATTATTTTAAAGTTTTGAATCCGGTTATTTTAATCTTTTCAAATTTTTACTTCATTTATTTAATTATCTTTTTAAATTTATTTTAACTATAAAAAAAATTTGAAAATAAGTCTATCTAACTAATCAATGAAATAAGGTTCTCTTCAAATTCTCTCTTTTTAACATGATATTACTGTTTAGTTTATCAAAACTAATTTGGGCGGGAAGCGAGACAGTTATATATTTCTATTATCTTCGACTTTTGGTGTAAAGCCCTAAAATTTTCTTCGTCCCTATTTCCAGAAAGGGCTCAGCATTTTCCTCACCGCCGTATCTGATTCACAGTCACCGTGCGGTTAACGTTCCCTTCGGACGACGACGGTTATTTTTGAACTCCATCTCAGCGCTGGTATCCGAAGTCTCTATCGCCGATCATCTTTCTCAGGTAAGTGAAGTTTATAACTCGGTCACTGTAGATTTCAAAATGGGTCTCCTCGTTTTTCTTCTCGATTGTTTTGCAGATTAGGTTTAATCTAGGTTTACTCTGATCATGGACATTGATGTTTCCCGATGGATTCTTGAATTCGTCCTTCGCTCATCCACTTGCAATTTCCGGCCCTTGAAGAAAATGCTAGCAGCTCTTCCAATGTCGGATAATGACCTGTGCTTGAAGAAGACGTTGCTTCTCCGACATATTGAGGATGATGTCACCGATGGTTTTTAGTTGAGGAAAAGCACCTGGGAATGCTGGAGATGATTGAAGAGTTGGACAAGGAAGAGGAAATTGAAGTTCTGGGCTCAATGCAAGCTGCATATTGTGCTATAGCAGTAGATTGCACGGTAAAATACTTGGAGATAAATTCTGAGAAAAAATTCATCGATGCAGTGGAGAGGATTTGGAGAAAGAGGATGAGAAAGTTGGAAAACTGGGGAAAGAGTGATTTAGTTTCGGAGGAGTTGAAATCATGGAGGACTAAGTTAGAGGCAGCAATTTCAGATTCAGATATGCGGAAGAAGTTGGTGACTATGAACAACAGAAATGAGGCTGGTAGGTTAGTGGGTGAATATTTAAAAGAATCATGGGCCTTTCATGGGCCCTCCATTTATCGAGTTGGCAGTAGAATTAGCTGGTGGGTTATTGGTTGATCCGCCAATCGTGGAAGCTGGGGAGGGAGAGAAAAATTCTGCCAGTGTTGATGAGGAGGTTGGGGCAGAGTTACCCAATGAAATAGTCAACCAGAAAGTAGGGGAGGAGTTGACTTCTCAACAGGTCAACAATACAGATATGCCGGATTTGGTCGAGAACCAAGAGGTTGATAAAGGGGTTGAAAGAGGAGTTTGTTCCAGTGATACAAATCTGAACTCCTATACTACTGCCTCTAAAGATAATGGTAGTCTTCTATCTGTTTAGTCTACCTCTTACTAAATTTTGCATGGTTGTTGTCGTTCTTTGAGTTATGTGTTACCTGTTAGGCCAGAATTTCCCCGATTTCTAAATGGCATTTTCAATTTCTGAATTATGCAGCATTTTTTCTTTAATAATATATATATATTTACTGTCTATTCTGTGCACAAAAGCTATAGAATCTGAGACGACAGAAAAGGTTAATGATGCCAATGCACCTGATCCATCCCATAACCAGAATGACGTTGTGGAAAGGGCTGCAACTGAGAACCAGTGTGACTTCCAGAAGAATGATGTTCCTCGACCTAGCTTGATGGAACACAATGAAACTGCCATGTCTGCAACTGAGAATCAGTGTGACATCCAGAAGAATGATGGTCCTCGACCTAGCTTGATGGAACACAATGAAACTGCCATGGCTGCAACCGAGAACCAGTGTGACATCCTGAAGAATGATGTTCCTCAAACTAGCTTGATGGAACACAATGAAACTGCCACGGCTGCAACTGAGATCCAGTGTGACATCCAGAAGAATGGTGTTCCGCAACCTAGCTTGATGGAAAACAATGAAACTGCCATGGCTGCAACTGAGAACCAGTGTGACATCCAGAAGAATGATGTTCCTCGACCTAGCTTGATGGAAGACAATGAAACTGCCATGTCTCCAACTGAGAACCAGTGTGACGTCCAGAAGAATGATGTTCCTCGACCTAGCTTGATGGAACACAATGAAACTGCCATTGCTTTTGAGGTAATTACATTTATGTTTTGCCAGTTTATATAATTTTGATATTTCAGTTTACATGATGAAAGAGATGATAACAAGGTGTCTATACGTAGTTTTTTGCTGGATGGATACTTTCTTACTTGAATAGTTAAGCGTGTGGATCCTGATAATTATAGGCATAGTGCAGAAATGGAGAGAGAATACTTCCTTTTTTTTTCGTTTTTTCTTCCATTTTTTTTTACATTTTTCTCTTTACTTTTTGAGTTTTTGGTAACAAACATAATTTGTCTTTCTTTTGGAACTAATATTTGATTACATTAGTTGATCTGTGATCTTGTCTTACTGATCTAATGTGGCAGCCAAAAGAAGTTGTGGGATGTGAAACAAAGGAAGTATTGTGATACTTATTTTTTTTCTTTGATGTAATTTTTTGCAGTGGAATGATTCTATTGATATTACCTGAAGGGGGGCCCAATCCCAAGAGCAAGCTTCCTCTTAAGAGACCCAAGAGTAAGGTAGCATCAACATTGAAGAATCCAGCTTCGCCCAAATTTAATCAGAGAAGGTCGATTAGGAGGTGGACTCAAGAAGAAGAAGATACTTTAAGGAATGCTGTGAAGAAGCACGTGCATGTTTTTTGTTTGTTTACTGTTTCATAGCCCATCATTTTTTTTTCTCGAGAAGAGCTTACGTTGTTCTAGAGGATGTAATCAAGCTTAGGGAGTAAACAAAAACTAAAAAAAAATTGTTTGAGCGGTACAATCTTGTTCTTGTTCCTCACACAGATACGGGCATGGGAACTGGAAGCTTATATTAAGCGCCCATTCGAGATGTTTTTGAAGAAAGAACGGAGGTAAACAACTTCTTCGATCATTTATTTTTAGCTTTGCGTTTTTTGAACCTCTTAGTAATAAATGAATTATCACTTTGGTCAGGTGGACCTCAAAGACAAATGGGGAAACATGACAAAATAGGACAAGATGAAGAAGGGACCTTGTACTCCATTTTTTTACTAGGTTTTTCTGTGTGGTAAAAGTTCGAGCCTTTTGATGTGCCTATAAACAAAAGCCACAAACAGCTAGAAAAAGTCATCTTTTTGTTGAGCTAACTTTCTTCATTTCGATTTATCGATACCCAGTTTAAATATTGTACAAAAAACGGCGGTAGGAGAAAGTTTACTTCGTAGATATGGCCTGTGAATTTTGTATGCCTATGTAATTCCACCTGTAATGAATGAGAAATATGTTTTTTTCTCAAATGGGAATATTCAATAAGATTTAACAAACGAGAGACTTGGTAAATTTATGACATCAAGTTTATGTACAAGGGAAAACTGTGTTATTGAGCCAATTACTATAACAAGCGAGCAAATATGGAGGAGTTGCAATAGCTAGGAAGCTTTCCCCATCCTCCTAAAAATGCCATGTTTTCTATACCGATCTCCTCCGAGCAGCTGTTATGAGGCTGTTTGCATTGTTCTGCTAAACCATCTTTCATCCCTCACCATGCAATATAAGTTCACACTTGGCCCTTGATCCTCTTCTTTTCTCACAGAGATGAATCCGATTCGGCCTGGATTCTAGGGTTATGAAATTAAAGAAACTACGCCCAAACTCACTCCATTTGCTGATTAAACGCCCAATCCCTAGCTCGATTGTACAAATCGACTGTGTCCGAATGGTTAGGGTCCAAGCAAAGAGCAGCCTCACAATCTCTAAGAGCAGAGTTAAGATCTCCCATAAACTCATAGAACGCTGCTCGAAGATTAAGCATTTGCAAATCCGGCTTGAAATTTATGGCCTTACTAAGCTCTTCGATCGCTTCAACTTCCCTCTGTTCATCCATAAGCACTGACCATATGTATAACTCAATACATTAGCAAAAAGGAAAAAAAAGAAGAAATTTTCTTAGGAGGTAGAAAAAACACAGCACACGAAACCGAAAAGGTACCTGCTGCCCTGTATCTATATGGGTATATCCGAAGAGGGTCCAACCTTGTTGCTGTATCAAGATCATTCTTTGCCATCTCACGGTCACAATATTCAGACCGTTTTTCGTAAGCTGAGGCATTCTTTTTAGCCTTCTCTATCATTTTTGTCATTTCATCATAAGCAGCTTTCCTCTGATTGTGTAGATGATAAACCCGAGCCAATCCTTGATGAGCTCTAGTATGATGGATATCAAGCGCATTCGTATAGCAATCTGCCGCTGAATCTAGTTTCCCATGATCCACATAAATACTCCCCAAGTTATTCAACGCCTGCAAATAATATAGAAGAAGATAAATTACCATAACAAATTAACAATTTCAAGCAACTAAACAAGTACATGTACTTATAAGCTAAAGGGGGGCATACTTGGCCTTTCCTAAGACCGTCCGAAGGACATTTAAGGGCCTCTTGAAGTTGTTGGATAACAAAAGGAAAAGATTCCGGATTAAGGCTTCTATCTGCTAATACATATGCTTTGAGGAAAAATGCTTCAAATGATCTCTTGATCGAAATGGACTTCTCTGCTTTTGCAAGAGCTTCTTCATGGCGGCCCATGTCATATAAGATCCATCCTTCATAAACCAGCCTTTCAGGCTGTGAGGTAGAATGGACTCGAGCCAACCGTAAACTCCGTATTGCCGCCTTTTGACAATTCAACCTGAAGCATGAAAAATGGATGTAAATATTTCTTATAAAGAAGAAAGGAAAAGATGAAAAAGTGCAGTAAGGAAACAATAATATATACTAACCGTAAAAGAAGTAGAGATTGACGAAATCTAAGGATGCTATCTTTTGGGTTATTTACTAGCATTTGATGTATGATAGCAAGAGAGCCTATATCATCAACTGAAGACCATCTATCATAAAGGTTGATCCAGCAATCAGCTTGACTCCATTGATGAAGGACCTTCTTGCTAAGGAGGTCAATCATGTCATTTCCACTAACCTTCTGATAGAACATCATGTAATCTGGTTCTAAAGTTAACAATGCTCGGATGTCCCTCAAAGCATTCTCATAATCCTCAAGTGCTATGAAGAACCAAGATCTTAGTTCAAGGCAGTCAGGCAAGAGCTTAAACCCGATAATTTTGTCAATCTCCAAAATGCCCCCTTGGATTTGCTTCTCTTCGGCTTTCAAAGCAGCTCTATATCTATACGGGAATGAAAGAGTCGGGTCTAGTTCACTTGCAGTGTTTAAATCGATAATCTTCTTCTGTTTCCCGATATTATACAACGATCGTTCTTGATACATCCATCCAGAAGGTCTATGCTCGGAAATAAGTGAGCTTATCAACTTATAAGCCAAATACAGCTGTCCTTGCTTGAACTTAGTTCTGGCTAATCCTGCAATTGAGTAAACATGCCCTGCCTCAACTGCTGCCTCAAATTGAGCCTCTGCAGTTTTATAATCATTTCTCTGTAAATAAGTGCACCCTAGTTGATGAAAAGCAAGCGCTTTCTGCCATTGATTTGTCGCACATTCAGTTAACCTCTCTAACAACATAACCATCAAGTTTGAAAACATGCTTTCCTCCATTGCAACCCGGCTAAGGAAATAATAGAGCAAGAAAGAAGAATGCCCAGAAAGGACCAATCTCTTTTTAGCCTCAGGGCTAACAAAAAGCTTCATTACCTTATAATTATAAAGAATGTTTGGAAGATCTCTAAACAACACTTGCAAGCAAGATGCCACGAGAATATATGCCATCTCTTCTAATCCGTAGTCTATTAGAACTAATGCATCATCTATGTTATTAACCAATGAAGCTAAGTAGGAGTCGGAAGAGGTTTTCATCTCCTCACAACAAAACCGGTTTGAGAATGACAGAAGCTCTAAGACAATCTCGGGAGAAAAAATGTCGACGCTTTTCGTCCTACTATATATCTCCACAGCTTTCATTCCCTTAACTGAAATGCCAACTGGGGAAAAATCAATCTTACCTATCTTGGATTCCTTAAAATCACCAAACAACATAGCCTTAAATGGCATTGATAAATCACCCATTCTCTGCCTAACACATTTAATTTCTTCATTGCCAATACAAAACGAAACATAGCTTTCAATATCATCTTCATCTAGAAAATTTGGTACATTAACAACCTCAGAATGGTCCCTCAAACAATGACAATGTTCAATAAATGAACTACAATTATAACCATGGACCAAAGCAGCCTTTGGACATTCAAGAATATGACTAATACAAGAAGAAGACGCAGAAGACTCACCTACTAGATCAATATCGTCCTCATTCTTCTCCAACCTTAACCAAGCAGTAAGGACAACCTTGGAGTGAACATCAATGGAATATTCTCGAGCTGCCTGCAGAGAACGCCGGAGTAACTTCAGATCACCAAGGCAGCATAGTAATGAATACTGCTCGATACATATAGATGATTTATCGGATTGTGGGCATGTTTCGAATCTGTGGTAAAGGTCAGCTAAAGATTCTACAAAATTGATGGGTTTCAGGTGGGGTTCAATGGAGGGTTCAAGGAGGCTAGTGGAAGGTAGTCCATAAGGCAATAGAACTCCATTAATGGCGGCCCTGTTGCTGGATTTGAGATTAGAGCCCAAAGATTTGAGCTTGTTAAGCTTCGCAAATCTACCATTACCACTTGAACTCTGACTGTTTGTGTTTGTGGCTTCCAATGGATTAAATGCGTGGACTTGTGCACTTTTAAATCCATCTTTTAGATTAAAACCACGCATGTTTACTGCACATATAAGATCATATAACTTTTTTTTTCCCTGAGAAAAGTATATGATCCCTATCAACTTCTTAAGAGAAAAAGAATAACAAAACTAAAAAAGGATAGTGTCAAAGATGAAAAAGTTCAGAGCTTGTAGTTTTACCTTTCGGCCGGAAAACACTCCCAGCAAGAGGAGTCAGAGATGAAGAGTGGTGTTGGTTTCTCGTGAAAAATGAGAGGGAAAATGAGCTTTCGCCTTTCTGTAATCTACACTTATTTTTTGCTAACGGGTATGAGTTCTTTAAGCAACAATCCTGGTGATGGTGATGGTGCTGGTGATAGAAGATGAAGGTGCAGGTGGTGGGTCAAGTTTAGTTTTTTTTTTTTTTCTCTTAATTTTCGGGGGTTTACCGGCAAGTTTTCAGTTGATTTGGTGGCGCACTGTAAATGAAGAAACTAACCGCTCTGATACGGCCAAGTGTCCAACAACTGGACCCGGTTCCTAATTTGGGTAGGTCAACTGGTTGAGTCATGGGTGGGTTAGTTTTCTTCCACTTAAAACTTGTAATTAATCACTGATTGATTAATCAACCCAAAATCACACCGACTAATGAGATTTAACTTTTTTTGCATCTCAAGCAAACCTGAAAAAGCAAGAAAAATAAGTTGAAACGTACTCATCCAACACCAAACTTTCATTTGGAAACTTAGTGGTATATTCATCAAACGTAGGTTATAGCCTAAAAGTACAGTTTGGATTCCCATACTTAAAAGTTTCAATTTCCACCAGAAAATAGAACACATTGTCCTAAACGGAAGTTTGAGATCTTAATTAGCCTTCGATTATGGAAGCATGCAACAATTTTAGGTCGTATTATTTTACAGATAAAATCAGTAGCCGATGATCCGGAAGCATGTGCTTGTATGAGAATTCTCTCTAGTGGTCATAAAACAATTCAAATAATCGACATGATTTCCTTTCTCCCCCTTCTAATGGAGAGGGACCCACATCACAAATTATCAATCTAAGCAAAGTTGGAGAAAATTAATATGATTTTTTGTGTTTCATAGACTGATTAATGACCGATCTTAATAAATAATTGCTATAAATTTAAAATTCAAGATCTCGGATTAAATCTTATTATTAAGAAAATTAATATGATAATAATGTAATGTTTTATGACGAAAAGTAGACCACTGAATCATTCCTGGTTCATGAGTTAGGTTTAACATCTTCACAAACATCAACTAATGAATGAATCTATACAACAATCCCGCTCAGTGATTTAAAAAAAAAAAAAGATTTTCTCCAGAGTTACAAGTTGAAGCATATATTTGTGAGCAGATTTACAAAGTGGAAGAAGATTCACCAACACTCAAGACAGGTGGGGTCAAGTGCGAGAGGGACCCCCATGTGAAGATTTGTGACTGAAGCACTTCAACTTGAGACAGTGAAATGAAAGTGAGAGTTGAGATGAAAGAGCAAATTACAAGTCAAACTTTTTGTACTCCAAACTTGGTGTGAATAAAATTCTGTTCTCTACTATAAGATTGGATTTTGCTTGTCGGTATACGGCTTTCATGCAAATATGTATGTATATCTACCGACTACTACTGTATACATCATCCCTCTAATAAACTCAACAGAGAGACGTGGAACATACTTTTCCCCACACAATAGATTGAGAATCAATGGTCCTACTCTGTTGTTACATGTTATAGAACATCATCGTTGCCCATACCCATCACCGAAGCAAGTTATAGTCCTCCTTTTTTGCATTATTTCATGACATTTCCGTCATTAGCATGCAACGGCCTGGTGGAGTCCACTTTGTCCCGGATGAAATTGACACGTCCGGTCCCATTGAGATTGATCAATTTATCAGGTTTCTTAAAAAATTTTCATACTTGAAACTAGATATGGCTCTAAACAAGGCTTATATAACACAAACCATAAAGTAAGATAATCATTGAAACATCAAGAACCAATCTCCGAACAATTATTAATGTATGCCACACCTTTTACACGTGAACAAATATATGCCATTGAATTATTAATGGTAAATTATCACAAGCGACAAAAGCCCAGCTCATAAGATTCACTTGCAGTGCACAACCAGATAGGATCCCAAACAATAATGATATGAAAAAAAAAAAAAAAAACACACACACACAGAGCAACTAATCATGAATCTTATACATTTCCATGTGAAACCAGATTCTGATTCATGGTACAGAAGACAAAATTCACGAGCACAAAGCAGAAAGGAAAAATCGAATGAGAACATAACATGATATGATATAGATATGCAGTCGAATCCGTTACGTCGTGTAGAAGCTTCATTTATATGTAACAACAATAGCTGATATGTACAAGTAGTACGATCCGAGAACAGTATTACTTTTCTTCAACGGCTACCTGCTTCTTTAAACATGTTCACCCAGCGTATCTATCTATACTTACTATACATTTAAACTATACAGAATTACAATGTAGAAAGGGGAACCAAAAAAAAAAGGGGGTGCAGTAAAATCTCGACTCACTGACCTTTTCATTTTTGGGGGGACTAGATGAGATTTGAGGAGGCCGCCATTGAGGATCTTTCAAATCATTTTTATGACCCAAAGCCTATATTTCTTGATATGCAGATATAGAAGACAAGGTCCAATCAAGTGAGCAGCAGAGAGGCACTTGCAAAGCTTAAGATAAGTTTCTACATTTCCAGGTTCTAGAGTTCTCTTTCTAAGTCCTTGCAGCACAGCTATTCTGTCCAAGTATTCAGGAAAAAACCCTAAATCAAGCATTTTAGTTAGTGTCTCTGCAGCATCTCCAAAATGCCCTCCTTTAATGTAACCCCTCAACAGCCAAGATAGACTTTTCTTCTTACGCAGAGAGCATGTAACCTCCATTCTGGTAAGCAATCGAGCTGTGGCACTGGCCTCCTTTTGTGAAGCACAGATGGCAAGAACAATGTCATAAAGATCACCATCTGCTTCTTTCCCAGCAAGCTTCAGTTCCCAGAGTTGCCTTTCTGCCTCAAGTCCACAGCCTGCCCATATATACATAGCAAGGAGTCTCTCATGAACAACTCCATGGAATAAGGAAATTCCCTCTTCAATCACCCAGTTGGATAAGCGTACTCCATCCGCTAGAATTTCAGATTGATATTTCTCAATGAGCCCAACACTGTAGTTGTCAAGTTCAGCTATTAATCCAGCCTTTGAAAAGATTTTCAGTTTTCATAAAGCTTTTGAAAATTCATTGAGCTCTTTAACCACAGCAGTCATTCCAATCAGGTAGCTGTAAACCTCTGGCTTCATTCCAGATTCCCTCAGATGTATCACCAACTTCACTGCCTCCCTATAGTTTCCATCAACCTATGACAACGGATTTATATATCATGAGTATCAGCACTTTTACAACTAAACATGATCGTTAGTAGAAGTAAGAGCAGCAATAATGCACAAATAATATCTGCAGAAACCACAAAACATAAAGGAGAAACAGTAAATTTCCACACCATCATCATCTTCAGAGTGGTGCAAATGTTACACCAATTCAATTCATAAAAACAAATTATAAAAGGCAGTTCAAGGAGGGCATTAAGATTATATCAAGCTTAGCTAAAATTCTGAAGCAATACTATAAAACCAATCCAGGGGAAAAAAAAAAGGTCTTGCAAGCAAGAGCAAGAAGGTTATATGAACCTCACCATCATTTAGGTCTAATGATATAAATTGAATGAAGTATTCATTTCTGCCATGAAACCATAACACGTTATTCATATTACAGTTAGAGACACTTACCATCATCTTCCATGCAAGATAACCAGTTGGCCCTCCTTTCGGCCCAACCCCATCATCCTCCGAGTAAGCAATCCCACGCCGTAAGACTTCCTTCACAAATGCAATAGCTTTCTCCTTCTCACCCATCTCCCAATACAGAGAAATGACCTTCTCTATCATGCTAAAATGAGGCCTCAAACCAACACACTCCATATCAACCAGAAGTGCAACCACATCACCAACAATATGATCTCCCTCAATTAACTTCTTTACCCAACTACACATGATGGAAACCATTAGCTCCATAGTCTCCTTATCCACCCGATTTTCTTTCCAAAGCCATTCAAAAACTTCAAGAGCACACCAAGAATCTCTCCCTTCTTGAGAGAAATACACAAGTACAAGCTGCAGTTCCCTGGCCGAGAGCCGCTCGTTCATTTCCTCAAGAATATCCGATGGCTCTCTCGTCATATGCTCTAGTTCCTCAACCGCGTCGAAAAAACCATCACTCATTATATCTTCATCGTCGCTCGTCACAAAATGGTCCAATTCAACCGAATTGAACAGCCTAAATTCACGTCGAAACTTACTTGCTCTCCAAACTGGAGAACTTGGATTTTGATGGTTACAGGAAATAGAAGAAAACCTAGAGCAAAATATTTCCGGATAATGACGATATGATTGAAGACTAAAAACTCGACACCTTTGAATTGAAAAAGAAAAAGAAGACGCAAAACCTAATTCGGTCAATGAAGCAAACCCCTGCGCGGAAGCCATATCTGCTCCCTCCAATTCAAAGGTGATTCAATTCGGAAGTAAAAATCTCAAAACAGCACGTTTCCCTTACCTCGACCAATTGCACACTATTTAAGGACCAATAGTTTGAAAATCGTACTGTTATGTTCTACTTTTACCTGAGATTTCTCAGCAGCCAAACACGAAGAGAGATTCCAAGCTTTATAATCTTGAGCTGAACACGAACCGGCGAATAGAGAGAAAGAGTGAGAAACCCTAGAATTAGGGGTTATGGATATTGTGAACGTTCGTTGCTTACTGTGAACGGTTGCAAATTGCAGAAATTTGCTGCCACTGCCAAGACAAATCCAGGAATCCCAACTCCAGCAACCAAAAAGAGTCAACAAGAATCCAGTAAAAGTTTTTTGTTGTGATGAATTTATTACGGTATTCTCCCCCTGGCTCCTACTATATATATTATTTTTTTTCCCTTCTAATCGTGGCGGGAGTTCATTCGCTAGGCGACGTGAGAAATAAATAACGACATGTCGTTCGTTATTAACGAGATGAGGAGATGGATGCAGCAATTTCTTTATTCATGCACGCGACGACATCATGGCATTAAGAAAGAGGCGAAGGAGGTGGTGAGATGGGAGTAGGATAAAAGAAAGACATTAAGAAAATATTAATAAAATAATAATAAGATTCAAACTTATAAATTTACCGTTGGTTAATAATTTAATAATTAAAAGATAAAAAAATATATATATTAAAAATTAAAAATTAATCAGAATATTTAAATAACTCTCAACTAATTATTCTTATTACTATTACTATTTTTTATTATTATTATAAACAATTAACTAATTAATTAGAATACTGATTTAGTTCTCGCCCACGGTGATTCAATGCCGGCCGGAGCAGTCCCTATGTCGGCATCCACTTGTATGCCACCTTCCGTTGCTGATCTGTCATCCTATTTCCCTCTTCTACATGTATTCCCTTCCCTGTATTTTATTAATTTTCTTAACATAAATAATTATATTACATAGTTATTAGTTAATCAACAACATTATTGATATAGATTTAAGAGTTAGTTTAATGTGAAGCTTGATCTACTATTTTGTCAACATATATACCAAACTCACTTAAATTATTAAATGAAAATTTAATTATACCTTCATTCTTATTCAAATTATACATCATTTGTCCTAATCCGGCAGGTTGATTAAAACCCGAGTTCCCAATTTGATCGATGGAAAGGGCTCGAAGTTGTTGTTGTTGTTGTTGTTGTTGTTGTTGTTGCTGCTGCTGCTGTTGCTGCTTCAAATGAAATACTTGTATCAATCTATTCACTTCAGCTTTTCTCTCTTCAATTTCAGCTGTCATAAACATAGATATCAATTTGTAAAACATAGAGACAATCTCTTACAATGGTTATACGTATCACTTAATTAGTATTATATGCAGGTCCTACCCATCATATCTCGAGATGTATCTAATCGGTTCGTATAAAATAATTTTTGTTTCGACAATTCTACGGTAGTATTCATCATCGTGAGAGAGAGTAATAAGATACACGTGAATTGTCATGAACTAAACTTAGTTTATTTCGAGATTCATATACATAGATATATCAAAATCACCACATATATATGATGTATAGGAGGAAGGAATCACCTTCTTTGAGAAATTTATTTTTGTTGTAAGAAGATATCTGTTGTTTCAAGTTCTTCCGCTCCATATACAACAAATGCTGCTGGTTTTTATACCTTTCTATTTGGGGAGTCATAACGGTTATTTGGACCTGCATATTTAATTGAGAATGCAAAATAAAAATAAAAATTACAAATATTAATTAAGACTACATAGTATATATATATATGATATGATATGATATGATATGATATATAAATTAGTATGTAGAATTTACCTCAAGAGCCTTCACCTTTCCTTCCATCTCACTAACATACTGCGCCTTCTTCAATCTAGATTTCTGCGCTGAAACACGGTTTGACATAATCCTACAAACAAAATTAATCCAAATCCATTAAATTAAACTTTATGTTTTATAAACATAACAAGAAGCTAATTAAACTTAATTAATTAATGAATTCACCGTTTGAGCTTTCTAGGGTCCATGTAATCATCAGGAGGACCATCTTGAACTTGAACAGCCCCGCGATCAATGCAACTACTGCTTAGACTCTTGTGATGATCAGGAGGTTGATCCAAATACGTCGCCGTTTTGCTATTGCTTATAGCTAATTCTCCCTTACATGAAGTAAAATGATCATGATCACGATCACTATGGAAGGAGGAGGAGGAGGAGGGCTTTTTCCATACATCAAAATCCATGCTCATCCTTGATAACATCGTGGCCTTCTTCATGATCTTGTCCTCGTCCTCGTCCTCCATTTTTCTTTTCTTTTCCTTTTTATCAGGAGGAATGAACTAGACAGTACAAAAAATACTAGAAATTAATAAATTTTGTAAGATAATAACCATATATCTCCATAATCTATATAGAGAAAATACAGCAAAACTACCAAATATTACCTTCGTGTAATTAATTAATACCACATAGCATACTTAAAACGGCTACATTATGTGCATTTGAGATGATCTAAACTTCAAAAATACTAAACTAACCCTAAACACAGATAAAATCTCCTATATCATCATGCATGCGAGTAAGGAATGATGGGTCCTCCGATCTTCTCTCACAACTGAGATGTGTTACGAAGAGATTTTGTTGGAAAATTAGCATATCAAAATACTATGTTTATGCTTGATTTTGAGTAAGGACTACTTCGTGTAAACGAAAAGTCAAAGCTGATTCAGATTCTCTTTCGTGAGGGCTTCGAATCGGTATATGGTACGCTCAAAATGATTAATGGGTGAATGAGAAATTGAATCTCAAAATACAACCATTGAAGTGGTTTGAAGGAAAAAAAATAAAGGAGAAAATTTTATCCCACATTGGAAAAGAGAACAAGTGAGAGTGTTTATATAGAATTGCACATTTGTTAATGGATAATAAAAAATATAAATTAGAATGTTCTCTCTTACTCACTCCTATAGGGGGGTGCAAATTCGGACTAAATCGAGCTTAGCTCATGTATGCCTGCACTTGGGCTTGCCGAATGTTGGCCTAAAAACGATCTGATTTGCCTTAACTCTCCTTTTTGTTTTTCTCTCGGAAATTTTTTTTTTCTTCTGCAGAAAATGAAAGGTTTGAAGATGAAATGACGAAATTTAATTTCATCATATTTAAACTTAAATTAAACCCAAGTTAATTCTCATTAATCTCTTCTCCCCTCATGAGCCTATAAATTGACATCTTCCTCCCATTTGAAAACACACATTAAAAAACTAAATCTCTCATCCCTCTAATTTCCTTCCTCCCTCTAGAGTTCTAAGTTTCTAATGTGGTAGAGTTCGAGCTACTGTTTGAGTTTGCCGGAAATAGTTCGGTGGTGCGCCGCTACTATTCATCTCCGTTGTATCCTGGGAGACAGACGTCGTTCAACCTTCTGCACCGACGTGAAGGGGCGAGTCTGTTTTAAGGAAACTGTTGCATAACAGGCATCGGTTTGATTTTCTATTACTGTTTGGTTCTGTTACCATATTCTATTTTGTTTATTTTACTGTTCTGTTTAATTTTTCCAGATTATGTTATGTTTTGTTTTACTATTCTATTCTATTTTACTATTTTATTCTATTTTTTACAGATTATATTCTGTTTTATTTTTTACAGATTCTATTCTGTTCTATTTTACTATTTCATTCTTTTTTTACAAATTATGTTTTACATATTATTCTATTTTATAGCATCATTGTTTTCATAGTTACTATTTACTGTATTATGGTTATTATATATACACTTTATTACAAACTTAAAACAGACTTCTTTTTATATATATAATAAACAGATTTAATTTAATCAAATTCGAAATTTTTTTTTCTATGGAATAAATAAAACAACATACGTTAATGAAACGTTTCTTTACACTAAATGTTTCTATGTTAGTGTTAATGTAATTTACTCTAATGTCAAAGTGGAAATAGTTTTGTCAACATAAATGTGGGTTTACATATCTGATTGTGTTTATATATCTTGAATTATAATTACAAAAAAAAAAAAAAAATTGGGTGCGATAGAGATTAATTAGTAGCTTAATTATAAAGTTTGAATCAAAGCATGAATTGAATCTATATAAATATATTGTGGTTATTGGTATGATCAATTAATACATAATTGACAATTATAATTGTATTATAATTTATTAGAAATTTTGTAATAGTTTTACAAATAAATAATGTAACGGTTTTCAAATTTAATTGATCGGTTTATAAATTTATTTTGTAACCGGTTTACATTTGATTATTGATGCTACGACTTTAATTTGTAGCAATTAAGATAATTAATTAAATAAACCCTTAATGTCTAGTTAAAGTTATAACAATTTCAAAATTAGTTCAAACCGGTTCGAAATTTATTCGTAATGGTTCAAAGTTATTTTGTGATTGTTTGGAATTAATTTGCATCAGTGCAAAATTAATTCATATGGTTTCAAAAATACAATGGCTTTTAACAATTTACTTTGAAAGCTGTTTACAGTTTTTTCTTTATGAGTTTAATGATTTATAACTATCTAGTTACTAAGATACTCCCTCATAGCAATGTGTGTGTAATTTTAGAAATGAAATCTGAAAGTAGCCGACAAGCTGCTACTATCGAGATGACCCCTTCTATCACTCGAGTCACTCATTCTGTGGTTCTTCTTGTGAACCATGGTGAGAAACCTGAGAAATTCAATGGACAGAATTTCAAAAGATGGCAACAAAAGATGTTGTTTTACTTGACTACACTGAATCTTGTGAGATTCTTAAGGGAAAGTGTTCCTATGCTCAAAGATGGTGAGCATGATGTCCAAGCGGTTAGTGCGGTTGATCTTGGAATCATTCTGACTTTCTGTGTCGGAATTATATCATGAATGGTTTGACCGATTCTTTATACTCTGTGTATAGTATAAAGAAAATGGCAAAGGAGCTATGGGATGCCTTAGACCATAAATATAAAACCGAGGATGTTGGTACCAAGAAAGCTGTTGTGGGCCGGTTCCTTGAATATAAAATGGTGGATTCCAAAATGGTAGTCAATCGAGTTCAAAAACTACAAGTTATCTAGCATGAGATTCATGCCGAGGGGATGATTTTAAGTGAAACCTTCCAAGTAGCTGCTATCATTGAGAAGCTGCCTCCCGGATGGAAGGATTTCAAGAACTATCTCAAGCATAAGCGAAAGGAGATGAATATCGAAAATTTGATTGTTCGACTTCGAATTTAAGAAGATAATCGAAATTTCGATAAGAAAGAGATTATTCAACATGGGGCTAAGGCTAATGTTGTGGAATATAGTCAGGATTTTAAAAGAACCAACAAATGGTCTAAGTTGGGACCGAAAGGAGGAGTCTTAAAGAAGTAAACTAAGTTTCAAAAGAAATGCTTCAACTGTGTCAAGATGGGTCACAAAGCTTCGGATTGTAGGCTCCCAAAGAAAAAATCAAGCCAAGAATCGAATATGGCAGAAGAGATCAGATCTTGATCTCTCCGCTTAGTTTATTTTGTTTAAAAGTGGGAAAAGTTTGTTGGCTGAGCTTATAAGCTAAATGAAATGTAATGATCCTTTGAGAAATTAATAAAATAAAGCTAGCTATTTTATTAGTTGCTTGTGTCTTTATAATCTATAGCATGCTAGATTAAAATATGTTAATTATGATTCTATGCGTAGAATAATTAACATGGATCATATACTAAACTTTTACATGAGAAAATAAACAAGGTCATTATCTAAAATGAATGTCAAACTTCTTGGTTTATTCCATAAGAAGAGATATGTTCTCCTTGAACATATATTTATGAGAAGGTTCAAAATGAACAAAGTATAAACAAATTCTAGTGTTTATCATACTCAAGAACAAGAAAATAAATAAGAGAGCTAGGACATAAAATCTTATAGTCCAAAATTTTCTTCTTAGAAGATAAATATTAAAACTTCAAGAAGGCTATCTGGAAAAGTTTTAGTAAACTACTCTCAATTATAATTATCCATGGATAACATTGCGGATCCGCTAACCAAAGGGTTAAATAGAGAGTTAGTTGAAAAATCATCAAGAGGAATATGACTAAAGCCCATGAAAGAGTGAGTCAATACAATGGAAACCCAACCTAGTTGATTGGAGATCCCAAGATCTAAGTTCAAAGGGACAACCTAGTTGTATAAGACTTAATTAAATCATTGTGGGGGAGATATCCTCCTATCCATTCCCATGATGAAACAGTGATGCCCGTAAGAGAAAGGATAAGCTATGCTTTTAATGATTCTTAGGCGTCGAAAATTTGAGCAGAGTAAAACGGGTTACTCTTGATTAAGAGTCACCTATGTGAGAGAGAAGTGGGCCGTTTCTAAGAGAATTAACTTGGGCATAATTCTCATCAACTCTTGCAGAACCAGACAGATGTTCAAGGCCAAAATGAATATAACAATGAGAACTCAAGTGTGTCAGGTAAGATTCCTGTGTGAAGTACATTATTGTTTACATGAACGGCAGAACAGTTCAAAGACATCGTGTATACTGATCATCTAGTAAAATCAATGTACTTTTACAATAGAAGGTTCAAAGGTTGAGACTTACCTATCCTATGTAGGTTTCAAACCGTCGAACTCTATTTCCAGGTCAAAAACATTTTAATATCGAAAAACGTATGTTTTAGTTAATCCGTCAATTTCATTCATGTGGGGGATTGTTGGAAAATTAGCATATCAATATACTATGTTTATGCTTGATTTTGAGTGGGGCCCACTTCGTGTAAATGAAAAGTCAAAGCTGATTCGGATTCTCCTTCGTGAGAGTTTCGAATCGGTATATGGTATGCTCAAAATAATTAATGGGTGAATGAGAAATTGAATCTCAAAGTACAACCATTGAAATGGTTTGAACGAAAAAAAAATAAAGTAGAAAATTTTATCCCACATTGGAAAGGAGAACAAGTGAGAGAGTGTTTATATAGAATTGCACATTTGTTAATGGGTAATAAAATATAAACTAGAATACTCTCTCTTACTCACTCCTAAAGGGGGGGGGGGTGTAAATCCGGACCGAATCGAGCTTAGCTCGTGTGTGCCTGCACTTGGGCTCGCTGAATGTCAGCCCGAAAATGACCCGATTTGCCTTAACTCTCCTTTTTGTTTTTCTCCCGGAAATTTTTTTTTTCTTCTGCAGAAGATGAAAGGTTTAAAGATGAAAGGTTGAAGATGAAATGATGAAATTTAATTTCATCATATTAAGGAAACTGTTACATAACAGGTCTCGGTTTGATTTTATGTTACTGTTCTCGGTTCTGTTACTATATTCTGTTTTGTTTATTTTACTGTTATGTTTAATTTTTCCAGATTCTATTTTATTTTGTTTTACTTTTCTATTCTATTTTATTGTTCTATTCTATTTTTTATAAATTATATTATATTTTATTTTTTACAGATTTTATTCTGTTTCATTTTTTACAAATTCTATTTTACATATTATTTTATTTTAAAATATCATTATTTTCATAATTATTATTTACTATATTCTAGTTATTATATGTACACTTTATTACAGATTTTAACTTACTCCTATATGTTTAGATGGTTGTGATTAAGTCATGTCAGTATTTAATAATAAAAAGTGATGACTAATTTGATCTGAATTATTAAAATAAAATACTTGAGTAGGCTAAAATGCGCTACATATTATTAGTACCTTTAATTGGATACCTAGTCAAGAGAATTAGATTAGGGGAATAGGAGATGCAGAATCATGAAAGAAAGGGAGATATCAAATTGGGACACGTAAAACCCCATACCCTATTGCTTAACACATGGAGAGAGCACAGCTCATCTATCGGGTAAAAGGTTGAAGGTCAATTCTCTTGCATAAAAGGAAAGTTGCGGGTTGGACGAAAGGAAACTTGGCAAAAAAGTTGATACAAGGAAGGAAGTGGGGAACATATCCTATGACAAATTACAAGAAGAAATTATAGATTTAAAAATAGAGAAAATGGGCAATCTTTGAAAAGGTTACTAAGAAGCCCAATATCTCATATTAATTATAAAAAAATACCCTCCAATTAATTACAAACTTTTTAGGCATCCGAATTTTTATCTAGTCATATTAATTATAACTTTAAAAAAATTAAATAAAAAAATTAAAAATGTTCTATATCCGATTATTCATATTTGTTATAATAATTTTCTAAATTTAGAAAACTAATATAATAATATAAAAATATTGTATTCATATTTTTCTTCCCTCTTTCGTACAATATGATGATCTCCTTTTCATTCTTTTCTATTTGTCTTATATTTAATTTTTTTTTATTTTTAATTTTTAATTTTTAATTTTATTTTATCTTTTTCATATTTTATTATATTTAATTAATATAAAAAATAGAATTAAAAATGGAACTAAATTTAATTTAATTATCTAAAATTTTTAAAAATATTATATTAATTAAAATTAAATTAAATTTTAAAAATCGAATAGAAAACCGGATGCAAAGATAACCCGGTCTTTCTAACAGAAACTATAGTTCGAGGTAATAAAGGTCGACGAAATTTCAGATATTTCTCAAAGATGCAAAGATGCAAACCGAGGAAAGATTGGATAGATGCAAAGATGCAAAGATCAAGTTGTGGTGGAGGAAAGATTGGATAGAGCCATTGCTTCAAGTAATCGGGTGAATTTCTTTCCAAATGCTGTTCTGCAACATATCGCATCTATAGCTTCAGACCATCTTCCAATTTTATTAATCTCCCAAGAAAATTTCTCATATACTCCTAAACCATTTAAATTTGAATCTTTTTGGGTTGATGAACCAGGATGTGAAGAGCTGGTGCAAAATACTTGGAGAAACTAACGCCGGCGGTGGTTCAGCAGCTTATCGGGTTAGTAAAGGGGGTTCTTAGAAGGTGGAACAAAGAAAAGTATGGAAAGATACAAGAGAATATTAGAAAGATCAATCTGAAGATCACGAGAATTGCAGGAGGATGATAGTGATAAGAGGGATCAAAGTGAAGAATTGAGGCTGAAAGATGAATTAACTAAATGAAGAATGAAAGAGGAGGAGATGTGGAGACAAAAATCGCGGGATCAATGGTTAACAACCACAGACATGAATATAAAGTATTTCCATCTATCTACACAAATCTGGAGAAGGAGAAATAGTATATACATGATCCGGGACAGAGAAGGTAATTGGGTGAGATCAAAGAACGATATTTCTGATTTATTTGTGAGTCATTTTGAACAAATGCATAAATCAAGCAACCCTGAGATCCCTTCTAACCTATGGAATTTATTCACAGATAAAATTCAAGAAAGTGATAACAGAAGAATTGTGGCTATTCCAGAGACTACAGAAATAAAAGAAACGATGATGAATATGAATAGTGATAAAGCTTCTGTTCCTGATGGATATATACCTGCTTATTTTATCAAAAATATTGGGATGAAGTAGGAAACGAAGTAACTGAATGGTGCAAAAATTTTCAGGACAGGAAAAATGCTGAAGGAAATCAATTATACTTCCATCACGCTAATTCCCAAAGTTCAAGGCCCTCAAACCGTGAAGGAATAACCAAGATCATAACCAAAATATTGGCCGACCGTCTTAAGGATGCACTTAAAGGTATGATTAGTGAAAATCAATCTCCCTTTCTCCCCAAATGGCTAATCCAAGATAACGTTATTGTTTCGAATGAGCTCTTCCATGTTATAGGATCAAGGAGAAAAGGTGGTGGTTGAATGGCTGTAATACTGGATGTTGAAAATGCCTATGATAGGCTTGAATGGAAGGTAGGTCTGGCTAAGTTACATACTTCGCTACACGATATGGATGCTATCGATAAGAAGCGTTATGTCCGGTAATGATACTTAATATATAATTATCCAGTACCAAGTCAGCTATATCTCCTTAGATGGCGGGATCTATTGTTCTAGCTAGTTCATGTACTAAGTCTAGTGGTTCAGAAGCTAATTAGATCATCCAACTTCAAATGTGCGACCATACGGGTCAGCACTACTATATACTTTTCATACATATATTTGTGGTTATTCATTAATAATGCATCTGCATCATTATAGTATGTTTATACTATTTTTGTAATATAAAAGGAAATATATCTGTAAGAAATCCATAGAAGTTATCATGTAATCTAAAACTAAAAACAAATTTCGTGACTTAAATTATGAATATGCAATTTTCCTGTATTCGTTATTGAGACCCAAAATTGATGCATACCAAGATATATCGAGCTATATATAAGGATAGGTTTTATGGATACACTTTTTAACGTATTATTATATATATATTTTTTAATTTATTAGATTAAAATTAATCCAATAATTAATATTTCAGTATTTAATAATAATAAGTTAATATTGAATGATTTCAATATTTAATAATATTACAAAACAAGATACTTAGTTAAATTTGATACCAGCAAGTTCAGATGAAACCGGAAGGATCAAAATTGAAATTAAGGTCCATTTCGGTCAGATTCATCATGTTGTCGGGAAACTGGTAATTTGGACTCTCGAATTGGCCGAAATGAGTATTCATCGGGTCTGTGATCTGCAGGTTTTCTTCCATTTGCTGTATCTCCATGCCAGCAGGCTCCATCAATGGAATCTGATCATGATTCTCAGGCTCACTACTCGTTCCCATGTTTGCTTTCAGCAACTCATGCAGTCCCAGCAAGATGTCTCTTTCTTTCTTCAGCTCCTCATTTTCAGCTGTAAATTAACAAAATTTTGTCACATTTGTAGTAATAAGGAAAGGGGAGAGAGTACGTAGTAATTAGGTGAGAGGAAAAAAAAAAGAACCTTCTTTGGACGCAATATCATCGGCAAAAGCAGCAATTTTTTGTCTAATTGACTGGTTCTCAGATCTTAAAAGCCAGTTTTGGTGACCAGTGTATTTCACCCTAGGAATTGAAACCGCTACTTTTGCCTGAAAAGTTGAGTTCATGTGATTAAGAAAACTGGAAGAGGTGATTAGATACATAATCATATATATATATATATGTGTGTGTGTAATTTTTGATTAGAGAGCGATCAATATACTAATTTTTGAATTCGGATTACTTGAAGAGATTTCAAGACAGCTTCGAGTTGAGCGATGTACTGAATCTGTCTGTGTCGATATTTCTGGGAGTACTGCCTGCTTAGCATGATTCTAAGAGAAGAAGAATTGATTAGTACATAAATTTAAAATAAAGAATATTGTATTAGGAAAGATATACATCTAATAGAAATCCTACCAAGAAAGTCACAAATTTAGAGTACTAAAAAACGACATAAATTATCTACTAATTCGACCCTAAATTGATTATTGGGGTCGGATTCTCTCAAGACGTGTCAGATTTATAACGGCTATTAATGAGAATAATAATCTTAATTTTTCTTAATAAAAGACAATAATTAATTTTTATCGCCGCAAAAAATAAAAATTTAATTGTAAACCTTCTTTCCCTCCTTGGATCCAAATGATCAATACCCATCATCATGTCTTGCGATTGATCTTGAGCAAACTGAAACTGAGGCTGATCACATGCAAGCCTACTAGCAATTATGCTAGGACCCGGCTGCATCTCAGCATAATTTGGCATCGTCTGAGCTGTTGGCGGCCTCGGAATTCCTCCATGATATGGAAGCATAGCAACCCCCGATTTCTGCTCGTCAGAGCTGCCATTGCTCCGCGGGATTAGGCCAAGTGATGATAGTCCAACTCTAGTGTGTGTACCCATCCTAAAGTTCTGATCCATTCCCTTCAGCACCTATATACCAAAAGAAAAAAAAAAATAAAGAAAATCAAAACAAAACTCAAATGCAATATAGCTAGATTTATAAATGCACTATGATGAATACTGACTTCAAATAACTAAAGGAAGAAGATATGTATGTGCTTGATATGAGCATGTGAACTTGCAACTCCATTGATCTTATAGTCTCAAGTCTCTAGATCGGTCCAAATGAAGGATTTGTCTTCAAATGTTTCAGATTATATGTAACGGTTTATATGAGAGAAAAAGTTATCAACATTGCATGATACTTTAATTTCATACCATGTTTAGTATGAAACTGCATCCATTGTAAATATCCAAATTACCCTCATGGGAATCTGAGATTGAAATTTTGAATGAAGGAGATTGTACTCTAGAATCATTTGCGTTTGAAGTTTTCTCAACCTTTATTACACAATTCTACTCTTCATGTGAGTCTTACTGCTTGTGGGTCAATACTTAACTGAACCATTGTCTGTTTAGAGAAGCGATGTTAGGGAATCAATAGATCCAGATTCTTGCGCTTCAAAGTAAATTAATTACTGATCATGTAACAACAGTCCAGTGATCATAATCTCACTAACGAACTCTTCATTTGAAAAGCAGTGATCAGCCGAAACGTTAGTAGTGTCTTTGGTATGGCGCGCAATAATACGTGGGAAAATATGAAAATCCAAAAAGCATGCAATGAATGTATATGGTATATTACAAGATGGTGAGAGATAAATGAAGAAGTTCCAACTTCCAAGAACTCCATAAATAGAACCATTAGTTGCTCGATTAGTAATATTACTCTCATTTATCTATATATGAAGAGTCCTGCCTTGTCTATCATCAATCAACCGCTCCGAAGTTGCTTAATTTATCTTATTAAAAGCACAGTTAAATACAAATTTTTATTTACTTCAGAGTTGAGAGTATCATCACTAAACACAATTATTGATAACTTAGGAAATATCATTTTATCAATTTATTAGTATGTATAGTTGAGATCAGTCGATACACCCTAAATACTAAATACGTTTATCCAAAAAATCATTCACCAAAAAAAGGGTTCAAATTCACTTGTTGTACCGGAAAATAACGTCGACTATGGTCCATTGGTTCATGGAGGAAACAAAGACCGAACCCATATTGATGGAAAATGGCCGAGCAAAAAATTAGTTCTTTTAAGTGTAATAGTAAGGAGATTAAATTTATATAAAATTTAGATAAAATGGAATGATTTACTAATCATCCACACTACCAGAACAATCAATAAAGTTAATGATTTGGATGGTAGCAAGTCATCTCACTTCATTTAAAAAGACAGAATGACAATAAATAAATAAATAAATCAAACAAATTTCAAATGCAATATAGACCTATATATGAAAATTGCTCATGTGTACTAACTTCAAATAACTAAGGAAGAAGATATGCATGTACATGATATATGCATGTAAACTAGCAACTACATCATGTGCTCAATACTTAACTGAACCAATTTTTGATTAGAGAAGTGTTAATATTTTTGTTCTTAAGAAAAATTACCGAAAAGAAACAGGAATTACTGATCATGTAACGGTCCAGTGATCACAATCTCGCTAATAAACTCTTTATTCGAAAAAGCAATGATCGGCCGAAAAGACATCGGTAAGGAGTAGTGTCTTTGGCGCGCAATAATGCACGGAAATAATATGAAAATTGAAAAACAATGAATATACATATATGGTATATATTACAAGATAATGAGAAGTTTTAATTAACCTTATGTGTGTAGGAGATGGTATATACTTCTAAGTGGGTCAATTTCTCTAGTCCTACTAGTATGATTTGTCTTTTCTTTCAGATCTTCAGGTTTTAATTTTTTCTGTATCAGGTATAGCAGATGTTATTTGAAGGAGATTTGGTACTCAGAAGCTTCCATTCAACAAAAACAAGTCTTTTGCTGGTAGTGCAGCAATGGCAACAGCTAGTTTTCTGACTTCTATTGGGTAACTTTTTCGGAATTGTATCACTTTTTTGACCTTGAACGATACATATCGCGAATAGGTCAACTTTGTGTACAGAATATTCACTACTTTTCCTCTTTTGGGTATATTCAGGAAAGTCAGAGTTTAGTTTTCAGATTCTTAATAGTTTTTCTTGCCTCTACACTGGTGGAATCTCTTTCCATAAGCACTGAACTTGATGACAATCTCACAGTTCCTTTGACTTCCATATTGGTGAGCACTTTGGTCTTTTGATTTTAGCCACATATCTGTTAATCGTGCTTGACCTGTCCTAAAAGAGGTCATAGGGAAGACAAACGGCAAGGACTTTTCCACTCCATTTATTGTAGCAGTATTTCCATCATAATTTAACAAATGAACTGTTGTAGTTTGTTTTGTTACACCCTCTAGTCATCCATGCTTATATAAGATTGTGTTCCTAGCAATTCAAAATATAATATATATTGTGTTCTTATTGTCATAAGGTTCACCCCCTTGTACTTTTCATTGTTATATCTGTATGCATATATATTGCCGCTCTGTGATTAGGGTATCTAAACAAACCTACAAGGGGAAAAAGATAGGGCACTCAGAGCCACAGACTAATGCATTAAAAGGTATCTTACTTTCAACAAAAAATACCAAGTTGAATTGAGCACAGAAACAGTACATAGCTAACTGATATCTGCTTTTTGCAAGGGGCTAAATAGATTAGTTGAAAGCTATAATAATATAATAAAACACTTGTTGTTACAAGGTTCTTGATGCACCTTGTCAAGACTTGGCATCTGACTCGACCCTGGATCGACCCAGTTGATTTCTGACGCATTTAAGCAGAGGCCTGACAACGAGAATAGAGACCAAGAGGAGGAAGAAAAACCCGACAAGTACAACCATTGTTATCTCTCCCTGTAAAACATATCTTCTGTCGTGGTGTGAGATTAGTGTATCATCTTGCTCTTGCAGAAGAGGCGGCACGGGTGAGATTGCAGGCGGTTTTAGCAGCGAAGAAGGTAACCATTTTCGTGACATTTTTTCTTTTTTTTCAAACTTTCTTCTCCCTATCTTTTGGCTTTAGAGTCCCAGTGGAACTGTTTAAAGAACAACCATTCTTTTTGGTGAAGTAGGGAGATCTATTGGTAGTTTTCAAACAGAAGGAGACGGGACTAATGATTATGGGATGGGCGGTGGTCCAAATTTCTATCGTCGTGGGACATCCGTCACCGTCGTATGTTAATTAAAGTCTTAAATGGTGTTGGGCTTTCGATTGGAACTAATTGGTTTTTTTTTTTTTTTTCTCATGTCACAATCTTTCTGGGGAAACTATCTAAGAATCTTCTTCCTCACATTCTTATCCTTCTTACGTTTCTATCTAAGTAGCTTGCATTTTGTGGTCATGTAAGCATCAGACAGCTGATTTTCAATAATGGGATGGTACGATAAATTGAAGTACCATCTCAGACAGCTGATTTTGTGGGCTGATTTGATGTGAATTGAGAGGCCAGCAAATTAGAAATTTAAGCATCTCATCTAATATTCGAAGGACGATTCATTATGAGAACTCGACGAATAGAAATGACAAACGGTGTATTCTGACACTCTTGTTCCCCCCCCCCCCCCCCCCTCTTAGGACAAAATTTGCTACTTTCTTGTCTTTATTGATAATTAAGATTTAATTATTATTTTCATCCTTAATTTTTTATTATTTATTTATTTTCCCTAAATTTTTAAATAAATCAATTTTATCCTTTAAATTTTCATAATATTTCATTTTGTTCATGATATTTATAAATAAAAAATAACATCTAAAATTTATAAATATTAAAATTAAAACATCTCAAAAAACGTAAATATCCTTGAAGGATGAAAATTGAAAGTTTTGAAAATTTTGATGATAAAATTAAATTATTTAAAAGTTTAGTGCTAAAAATAAATAAATAGTGAAAATTCACGAAAATAATAATTTAGTCCAAAATTTATAATTATTTTATAAAACATAATTTTAATATAATTCTATGATTATATATAAATTGTAAATTGAATTTTATTTTTTTTGGCCATTCTCAAAAATGTATTTAGGTAGATTTGGGTGAGTTAAGCTCTAAACGTTAACCGATCAGTTCTACCATATCTAGTACCGAGGATGTCGGAAGTAAACTGTGTCGTTTTCTAATATTAACTGGCGGTCGATTTCAGAAATGTCAGGTCTGATATTTTTAATGGGTAGTTATTACTTACGCGCAAAAATGACTAACTAACCGCCGTTCTCCTCATACGCGCCGCCGCGATACCACAACTCTCGACGTTTATTCGAGCGTGGTACTCGATCTTGCACGGTCTGTTTGGATGCAGTGAATCTAAGCGTCTGTCTTACTCCAGTTCAACCCATCCTTTTCGCTCTCGCCCGTTCGATCGAAACCGTTTGGATCTGCAAACTCGCTCGGATGTGGCTGCGATTCTGATCTCTGATTATCACGAGGTTAGGTTTCCTTGTCTTTCCATTTTTCTTTTCTTTTTTGTAACGATGGCGCAAATCGTATCGAGTTTGATGATTTATCTCCTTTATTTTTCGTGAAAGATTTCCGGGAGTGAGATTCTTCGCCGTTTGAAAAGATTTCTGTCTATATGACTGCGTGAAGAGACTAGTTAAAGAGGACCTTTCTGACCAAGAGTTTGTAATTGTTTCTTAACTTACGTCCAATTTTTCAACTAAAGTTTTCTGGCCATTTACAGTGATTCTTGTTCCCGCTAGGTCGCTCATCACGAAGATGCTGAGGTATGCACGCATTTTCACTTGAGAGGAACAACCTTTTCCCTTTTTCAACTTTTTTAGCTCTCACGCAATGAGAAAATCGAACCAATCGTGCTCAGAGCTTCTTGTTTTTTGGGGTTTCTAATTTTTTCTCCAGCTTTCAACCCATGTATTCGAGGACCTACTCGATTCCATCATCGTGGACGTATCGTCCGAGTGTCATAGAATAGAAGGATTGGGTCTTGATCATAATCTAGAAGATGAGGAAGAAGAATTGAGACTGTCAGAACAAGCTAGAGTAAGAGTGGCCGAGCAGAGTAATAATGGTAGTGAAGCAAATGGGAAGTATGTAGTTGACATGTTCGGACAAACTCATCCTTGTGTAGCAAGTGAAGTGTTCGAGTGCATGAACTGTGGTAGATCTATAATGGCAGGGAGATTCGCCCCTCATTTGGAGAAATGCATGGGAAAGGTGATCCATTTTTTCATCATCTTCTTTGGTTCCATTTTTTAAAATCTGTTCCGTAAAGGTTGAGTTTCTGTAATGCAGGGTAGGAAGGCTCGCCTGAAAGCGACCAGAAGTAGTACATCAGCTGCACTGAATCGGAATGCTCGAGGTGTTTCTGCAAATACTCATTCAAGCAGAAACCGGTTACCAAATGGAACGGCAGGTGTCCCAAGGGAGGAATTCCCCAACGGTTCGATGAAGAACTGTGAAACAATTGATGATGAAATATAAATTTAAATCCTTCATGCAATTAGAATTTGGATGGAAGTTGAGCAAAATGTCACTTTCAAGATCTTGACATAACCTCTTAGTAATTACCAATCCAACTCTTGATAGGACAAGAAACCTATAAATGGATGTTTATTGAAAAATAGGAAGTGCTCATGTATTTATTACATCGTGTTAACGAATGACAACAAAAATGTGTTAAAAATTTTGTATGAATGTATTTTCTTTCCTTTGTTTTGCCATTAAGACTAAAGTTTACATTTCACATATGGAAGTGGTTGGTCAGTCCATCAGTTTGTACCTCCTCTCTTGCACGCCTATAACTCCCACCTGTATCTCTATTATAGTGTGAAGAGGCACCTGCATAATATAGTTGCTTCTCCATAAGTTTCTTTCAAATAAGATCTCACCAAAATGGTAAAATTCATCTTTACTAGCTAAAATTGACCAGTTTTTTCATATTTAACAAAGGGCAAAGAAATTCCCAAGAGAAAGTTTAACTCGAAAATGGTAACCCTCCATGGTTACTGTTAGACCATCAATTATTCATACTTATGTTAGGAGAAATAAAGCCTAGCATAACATAGTTATTATTAGTATTAGTCTTACTACTAGTATTATTATAAGGATTATTGTTATGAGGGGTATTTTGGTAATTGTTTGTAGTAGGATAATAAGCAGTTGAAGGGTTAGGGTTTAGGTATTCAGAAAGTTTGGGGAGTAAGGACTCTTAGGGAGAGACGGCCTACCTCTCGAATAGTAGGTCATCCTATGTTAGTTTGATTATTCGATTATCGAAGAATAAAGTTTTGCCCTAGTCGTAATTATCTAGACCGGGTCCTATCAAATTGGTATCAGAGCACTCGATCATCGATGGCTGCGAAGAAGGTAGAGGCACTCGAGGAGAAATTGGAGAGCGAAGTGATGGCGATCAAAACATCAATCGAAGAACGCTTCGCAACAGTACAACAGCAGTTTGCGCAGCAGAATTCGTCGTTGGAAGCCATATTGGGAAAACTGACGGAGCTGCAGTTTAGGTCACCATCGAACCCTGACCAACTTGTGGGTGGTCATGGTCGGTCAGCAGGGGACACCGCCGGAGAAGGCAGCCAAGGCAGCCGCAGTGGCGGTGAGCGGGCTGCAAGGGGGAAACGAGCGGTGGACGGCGTAGAGGGTGCGGGCGTCGACGGCCAACTTAGGGAAGAGTTCGGCGGCGAATTGGGGGAAGGTTCCGGAACGGCAGCACAGCCGTGGGGGACAGCGGGAAGGTTTCAATTCGGACATGGGGAAAAAGGTGCGGAACAAGGGCCAGCAGGCGGTTATGTGGCAGGAACTGCCGCGAGTGGTGAGGTAAAGGCGTCGTGGGCTGATTTTAGGGTTCCGGCGGAACCCCCATGGGCGGGCCAAGGGCAGTACGCGGGCACACCAGGCAGAATGGGTGTGGATCCACAGATTCGCAAATTGAAGATGCCTATCTTCGAAGGCGAGGATGTGGCGGCATGGGTTTATAGGGTGGAAAGGTACTTTGAGGTTAATGGATTATCGGAAGGGGAAAAACTGCAGGCAGCCGGTCTATGTTTGGAGGGGCCGGCGTTGTCATGGTTTCAATGGTGTGGGCACCGCCGACCCATGGGGTCATGGACGGATTTTAAAGAAAGGGTGATGGTAAGGTTTCGGACTTCTCACGATGGCGACTTATATGAACAGTTCTTGGCACTCCGCCAAGAGGGGACAGTGTGGGAATACCGAGAGAAGTTCGAGTTGCTTTCCGGGCCATTAATGAGCGTCCCTCCGGAAATCTTAGAGGGAAATTTTTTAAAAGGGTTGAAACCGGAAATTCGGACAGCATTGAGGTTATTACGGCCCAAGGGACTAGAGGAGTATATGGACTTGGCTGTACAAGTGGAGGAGAAGAAAAATGCAAAAAAACAGCAAAGGAGCAGCCATGGCAGTTTTGTTCACAAAGGTTATTCCGGGACTCATAGCCCTCGGACGCAAACTGTCACCGTCGGTAGGGAAGCTCCGGGAGAGAGGAGAGCCGGGTACCGTCCGGAAGGGAATTTCAAAAGACTAACGGAGACAGAGATTGCGAACAAACGAGCAAAAGGGTTGTGTTTTCGTTGTGACGAGAAATTTTCGCCGGGGCATCGTTGTAAGGAGAGGAGACTCCAAGTGCTAATGGTTGATGATGAGGAGGAAGAGATGGTAGAAACGGATGATGAGGGAGAGGAGAATCCGATGCATCACCACCTAGATTTAGCCGAAGTGTCGCTTAATTCGGTGGTCGGATTTACACCCTACCACACCATGAAGTTGAAAGGGGAAATTCAAGGGCAGAGTGTAGCGGTTCTTATCGACAGTGGGGCTACCCACAATTTCATCTCTAACCGCGTGATTACGGAACTGGGACTAGAATTGGCGAATACAGGCAGCCACGGGGTAACCTTGGGAACGGGTACTACGGTACGAAGTGCGGGTTCTTGCAAAAACCTGCGGTTGACGATGCAAGGGTTGGAGGTAATTGACGACTTCTTGCCTTTGGATTTGGGCAGTTCAGATGTGATCTTGGGAATGAAATGGTTGAGCTCGATGGGTGAAATGACAGTGAACTGGAAATTGTTGAGGATGCGGTTTCGTAGTAAAGGGCGAACCGTGAGACTAGAAGGAGATCCGAGTTTGTGTAAGACTCTAGTGGGCTTGAAAACTATACTGCAAACTATCGAGCGCGAAGGACAAGGGTTCCTGATCGAAGTAAATCCGCAAATGGGTAAGGATACGAAGGGGTGCCGCGCGGTGGAAGAGGCGGTGCGGGTAGTAGTGGACCGCTTTAGCGATGTATTCTGTATGCCCGTAGGGCTGCCCCCACAAAGAGATCACGAGCATGCTATAGTATTGAAAGAGGGGATGTCGCCAATTAGCGTGCGACCTTACCGATATCCGCAGGCACAGAAAGATGAGATTGAGAGACTAGTGCAAGAAATGTTAGAAGCCGGCATTATACAGCCTAGTATGAGTCCTTTCTCTAGTCCAATTTTGTTGGTCAAGAAGAAAGACGGAAGTTGGCGGTTTTGTGTGGATTATCGGGCTTTGAACAAAGGGACCGTACCAGATAAATTTCCTATTCCGGTCATCGACGAACTATTGGATGAGTTACACGGAGCTTGCGTGTTCACCAAATTAGATTTGAAGTCAGGATATCACCAAATTAGAATGCGGAGAGAGGATGCGGCTAAGACAGCTTTTCGGACCCATGCGGGGCATTATGAGTTCCTAGTGATGCCTTTTGGGCTCACCAACGCCCCGGCAACATTTCAGTCACTCATGAACAAGGTGTTTCAGCCGTACTTGAGGAAGTTCGTGCTCGTCTTCTTTGACGACATCTTGATCTATAGCCGCTCGACTGAGGAGCATTTGGACCACTTGAAGGTCGTTTTAACGGAATTACAAGGTCATCAATTGTATGCGAATGAGAAGAAGTGCACCTTCGGGCAGCCTAGTGTGGAATATTTGGGCCACATTGTTTCGGTTGAGGGGGTTTCGGCCGATCGGGCAAAGGTGGCGGCAATGCTGGATTGGCCAGTACCGAAGACATTGAAGGAATTGCGGGGCTTCTTGGGGTTAACCGGTTATTACCGCAAATTCGTCAAGGGTTATGGTACAATCGCGGGGCCTTTAACGGATCTACTCAAGAAAGATAACTTCCGTTGGGGCGCGAATTGGCGGCAAAAGCTTTCGACAAATTAAAGCAAGCAATGGCTAGTGTTCCGGTACTCGCTTTGCCGGACTTCACGGCGACTTTTGTAGTAGAAACCGATGCATCGGGCTATGGGTTAGGGGCTGTCCTCATGCAGAATCAGCGACCGATTGCATATTTCAGTCAGGTTTTGACGCCGCGAGCTCGTCTTAAGTCTGTCTATGAACGCGAGCTCATGGCCATTGTGTTTGCGGTGCAAAAATGGAGGCCGTATTTGTTGGGTCGGCGGTTTATCGTCCGCACGGATCAGCGGAGCTTGAAATATTTGTTGGAACAACGTATGGTGGCGGAAGATCATCAACGTTGGCTGTCCAAACTGTTGGGCTACGATTTTGAAATACAGTACCGGCCGGGGTTGGAAAATCGAGCTACGGATGCGCTGTCCAGGCGCGTAGATGGGCCCCAGTTAGCGGCAATATCGCTCCCGCAGCTATTTGATATAGAGGGGCTCGAGTCGGAGGCGGCGGCAGACTCGGAGTTGAGAAAAATCAGAAAGGCTATTGAGGAGGGCAATGACGGGTACCCCGAGTACTCGGTAGTGGGGGGTCGGTTACTTTATCAAGGGCGTATAGTGATTCCGAAATCGTCGGTGCATATACCACGGTTGTTACAGAAGTTCCATGGTAGCGCAATTGGAGGCCATTCAGGAGTGTTGAAAACTTACAAACGCTTGGCGGCCGAATTGTATTGGGTGGGGATGAAGACTGATGTGGAGCGATTCGTGGCAAGTTGCGATGTTTGCCAACGACACAAGTATGCGGCCATGTCACCGGCGGGGCTGCTCCAACCCTTACCGTTGCCGGAAAAAGTTTGGGCTGAGGTGAGTATGGATTTTATCGAGGGGTTACCGCGATCGGAAGGGTATAGTGTCATTTTGGTGGTGGTTGACCGTCTGAGCAAGTATGCCCATTTTGTGCCTCTTCGGCACCCTTACACAGCTGTGACCGTAGCCTCAGTGTTCATGAGGGAAGTTGTCCGTTTACACGGAGTGCCAGAAGCTATTGTCTCGGACCGCGACAAGATTTTTTTGAGCCAATTTTGGAAGGAATTATTTCGATTACAAGGGACGGCGTTGAAAAGGAGTTCTGCTTACCACCCGCAAACGGATGGCCAAACGGAAGTGGTTAACCGCTGCCTGGAAACGTACTTGCGGTGTTTTGTGTCGGACACCCCTCGACGTTGGGTGCAATGGTTGTCTTGGGCCGAGTATTGGTACAACACGTCATTTCACACAGCTTCGCAGACCACCCCTTTTCGCATTCTCTACGGCCGCGACCCGCCCCCGCTGGTCCGTTATGGTCATCGCACCACCCCGGTCTCACAGGTGGAACAATACTTAGAGGCGCGGGATGACACGTTAGAGGAACTGAAAGGGCACTTAGCAAAGGCTCAACAAAGGATGAAACGGGAAGCCGATAGGCATCGGCGGGAGGTGCACTTCGAGATAGGCGATTGGGTTTTCTTGAAGCTTCGGCCATATAGACAGAAATCCCTAGCTAGGAGGAGGAATGAGAAATTATCAGCTCGTTATTTTGGCCCGTACAAAGTGGTTGCGCGGATTGGGACAGTCGCTTACCGACTTGATCTACCGGCTACGGCGGCGATTCACCCGGTATTTCACGTATCTCAACTCCGAAAAGCCATTGGTTCTCATGGGGCTTCTCCGACAATACCACCTAACTTGACGGCCGATTTGGAAGTGTTGTTGGAACCGATTGAGCTATGTGGCGTTCGACAAGGGACGTCGGGGAGGAAGGATACATGGGAAGTCTTGATTAAGTGGAGGAATCTGCCGGTCCACGATGCAACATGGGAATCATACGAGTTCATCGCACAACAATTTCCGGATTTCCACCTTGAGGACAAGGTGTCTCGTTGGGAGGGGAGTAATGTTAGACCATCAATTATTCATACTTATGTTAGGAGAAATAAAGCCTAGCATAACATAGTTATTATTAGTATTAGTCTTACTACTAGTATTATTATAAGGATTATTGTTATGAGGGGTATTTTGGTAATTGTTTGTAGTAGGATAATAAGCAGTTGAAGGGTTAGGGTTTAGGTATTCAGAAAGTTTGGGGAGTAAGGACTCTTAGGGAGAGACGGCCTACCTCTCGAATAGTAGGTCATCCTATGTTAGTTTGATTATTCGATTATCGAAGAATAAAGTTTTGCCATAGTCGTAATTATCTAGACCGGGTCCTATCAGTTACCTCAATGTGTGGAATTTCTTTCAGGGGCCTGTCAGCAAAGTATGCATACAAGGCTCTCAAGACTGCCTGCAAGAATAATATCAAGAAAGGAATTTAATGAGGTCTGAAACCTCATTGAGAAATAAATTATGCATTATGTTTATCCAAAATGAACTTTACCTGATGAGAGATCACAACAACAGGGGCCCGCTGTCTTTCAAGCTCGATAATCACAGGTTCAAGCCTGCATTAGGGATGGAACTAAGAATACTTGTCAGATCCGTAAAACAGAGAGCAAGTTTTGAGGGATCCAAGTACAAAAAATTATACGAGGCCCATATACCTTTGGATGACATCTAAATAAGATTCCCCACGAGGATAGTGATACCTCAACTAGTCCTTCTTCCGTGCTCTACAGTTCAAAGGAGACGGTTATTTAGTAAAAGGGTTAATACATGCCCCATAGTCCAATGCAATTACGAGACCCCTAAGAAGGCAAAATAATCCTTCAATTTTCTGCATAAGAGATGGTTACATACTCATACTCCTCGGGCATGTTCTTCTTTATCTCTTCATATGTCATTCCATCACACACTCCAGCGTTTATCTCATCAAGTGCTCGCCACTCTATCTACCAAAGAGCATAACTATCAAACCACCTCATAGCCTTGGTCATCGTCACATATTCCAACCCACTAAGATTTTCTGGAACCTTTGAAGTAGACTAGCGTACCTTAGGGAATCCAACAATGTGACTTGCTGTTAGAATTGTTCGCTGCAGCGTGCTAGTCCATATCTGTACACCAACAAAGTGAAAAGATATTAGATCTGACCATTTCAAATTTTGGAACAAGGAGTAACTTGTTACAGGCATGCAGATTGGTGGTGCTTACAGAAGCAGTCCGTTCTGACTTGAGACGTTTTTCAACAAAGTTAGCTAGTTTCTTTGCATAAACTTTATCCAGCCTCACTGTGAATGAAGAGAAAACTGTTTTCAAGACTTGCAAAAAAAAAGAAAAAAAAAAAAAAAAATTCACAACTTATGTATAAAACTTTCACCATGCTTGTTGAGTAACATCGGATCATGTTGATCAGAATCAGCAAATGCGATAGTGAACTCAAAAACATTTATAGGCATGACTTGAAGAAAAGTTACACTATAATTAGCACTGGCAAAAATAATACCTAATTTCCGTATCACCACCAATTCTGCTTCTAACATTATCCATACTCTCACCATGCCTGGTGAGTAATATTGGACGAGGAGTGAGATGAGTATTCACCTGTAATGGAGAGAGAATGTTGTGACATCTTTCAAAAGAAAGGAAAAAACCTCCTTGATTAAGAAAGTCTTGAATTTGGATTGAATCTATCACATGTCGTCATACCAAGAAAAAGACAATACGTCCAGGAAGATAGCCACTGATATTGTTAACCTGAACCAATAATGAAAATTCAGTTTCTCAGCAAAAGAAAATTAGAAGTCACATTAAGCCCATTTTCCAGGAAGATAGCCACTTGTATTAGGCTGACCTGTATTTGTCCACCATGACCACTGGCCATATCAATCATTTTGATGTAAGATCCTTCTTCAACTGCCTCATAAACCTGGTAAGAGGAATATGCATGTTGGTAAAACGACACTGAGGATTGTAAATGGTGAAACATGCCTAGAAGAGTCATTTAGGGTCTCTACTTTTTCATAGTCGTCTAGTCAGGTTTTGAAATCACGATAACCAGCCTCAAAATCTGGCCTGCAAGGACACCAGTTACCATGGATAAAAATTCTATCAGACAAAACAGACTAAAAGGTAACCATACTCTTCAGCATAGTCGGGACTTTGTTGTATTTTAAGCAGTATATTCCTTTCAATAATTCGCTCATCATTGCATAATGTTTCCAGGAAAATGATCTGCAAGGATGATGAAAAGTATAAAATAATATACTACTACTGATGATGAAAAGTATCAAAAAATTCGTGAACAGTTATGCACTATGGTAGTACCCTGCATTTCCCTTCAGCCATTTTCATCAGCATATTTCTTCTTTTCCTGGTACTGTTTGTGGCATCAAACTCTAAGATTTAGGAAAACGAGAAGGATTAGGAGAAGCCTTAGGTGGTGAACAAAAATATTACCTGGCCACCTCCTGCATCCACGAAATCATATCCTCCATAGCTAGAGCTGCTACCTAGTAACACGTGATATATTAAAATGATGTACACAGAGAAAGGTTAACATGACCAATAATCCACTGTAATAAAAAGTTGGAAAACAGAAAATACTGTTTTCCCCTTTAGTATGAAATATCGGTGTCTGTTTGCGATGAGTTATATGCCAAATTTATGGAAATGCTTTATCTCTGTTATTTCCTTAATCAGATGAAAAGTTACGGAAGAGCTATTCAATTCTTGAATGACTCCATCAGGAGGTAGTAATTGATATACTACTAAATTAAATTTTTTAAAATTAAAACAATTGAAAAAAACAAAAAGACATTGTTTTCGGTGTACATTCACCTCATTGCGTGCCTCCATGCCTTCCGGATTATCAGCTCTGGAAAAGTCTGCAGACTGCATTAAGATATACCTTGTCCATAAAATTATATAAAATGAATGGAGGGGAACAAGCTCATTTATCTTAAACTTTCCTTCTCTACAATGCTTTTGCTTGGAAATACCCTTTGCCCAGTGGATCCAGCAAGCAAAGAATAAAGATTAACTAAACCATATTGATACACCTTGAATGTACCTCATTAGCTCAATGTTTTAGGCGCCGATACTGTTACAATAAGAGAATAAATTCACATCAGTCTCAAAATCCATTCTTCATATTATTCTTGTAAGAATAAGAAAAATCATGGTAAGAATCTCATCAACCTTCCCAACATTGAAGTGCTTTGTATCATGACCCAACCAACGAAGATATCTTGTAAGTTTAGCTGCAGTAAACGTTTTACCCCGAGCTGGCAAACCAACCTAGAGTCAAGCCAGAGTGAATTTTTGCAGGCAAAAACAAATCATGAGCAGCATATTCTGACACATCAATTGTATATGAAAATACCAAGACAATTGCCAAATGTCTATCCTCCTTCGGTCCTAGCATTTGATCAGCTACAGCTGCAGCAGCAACAGCTACAGCTGCAGCAGCAACAGCTCCAGCAGCTGCTGGCATTGAGTTCTAGAAATTAACAGAGCATGAAACAATTACAGGAGAACGATCATCATGTACAATAGATAATGTCCAAGGATGGAAAATGTACTTAAAAATCAAACCCTAGTTTCTGCATCCAATTTAAGATGCATCCCAAGGGTATTTGCACTAGCTGATTTAACTAGCCTAGGGGATCCAACACCCCGATCCACCAGGAGCCCCCTGTGACTATCTTGCTTCTGCAAAGGAGAAAATGCACCCACTGACTTTGATTCAACCAGCCCAGAGCTTGTATACACCTTCGCCGGCTCGGGGACAATGACCTCCATCTCCTAAATAAACACAAATAACCAAAATAACATTGCATGAGAAAAAACCTACACTCTAAGGGAATGACATGGCTTAGTTCAAGGCCTAAATGAATTGAATTTGCAATGGGAAAGAAAGGTTAAAGATATACCTTTATATCCATCAGCATTGTAAAGAACTCCACCACCAGTTATCGACCTTGGGGTCTCTGTCATATTAGCTGCATAATGACCCGAGTTTGAAGAAGGAGCTGGGACCACATAGTGTTCAAGATCAAGCTCCAAACAAACTGAGGAGCCATTCTGGTGATGCAAAGAAAAATAGAAGCCAACAGTTTGAGGGGAGAAAATAAAATAAAAATAAAATAGAAAGACACATTTAGATGTAATAAACCTAAATGCAGATATAGTGGGCTCTCAAAGATTGTCTGTAAAGACAATTTCCCAAGCTGGCGTAACAGAGACCTTATCAATGATAATGAAATTCTAAGCCATACCATGAACGTAATATCTTCCCAGGACTAATTGTAATGGAAAGAAGGACCTTATGAACAATTAATGCTTATCAATTTAATCCCAATAATTAATCAGAAGCAAGGACAAAATCAGCAACTAATTCTCAGGAGGGTTTTTGCCAGTCAGTCCTCTATAAAACACACACACACACACACATATATATATATATCAACATACGGAAAAAAATTGTAAAGCCTAAACTTACCTCAGCACCAGTCTCCGGAACTGAATATTTGCTGACATCAGGAATCCCACGAACAGATGATGGACGAAAATTCTCCCGATAAGCCCTCCAACTGCCTGCAAGATCAAGGGGGGAAACCCTATCTGCTTTAATGAACACCCGATATTCCAGAATTTCATCCGTAATAAACTTGAAAACAGCCAGCCTTGTATCTCCTTGCAAGGTTCCCCCTGAGAACAGACGATTGGGACCCTCTTCAACTATACAAGGCGAGTTGCTGTACTTCGGCTTCAAAAGAAATTTGAAATCCAAAGTTTCTAATTCCAAGACAAAGTATGAAAAAAAAATTAGCTAGTTAAGAGAAAAATATCTGAAAAAAGACCACGCATTGTATTTTTTTTAATATAAGGTAATCAAAATGATTTCTCCCTGACTTTTTCTGATATTAGAGAACTGTGAGCTCAAATAGAAAGCTAAATCGGAACCCTCCATTGTTTTTTTGGGGAAAATCAATAAGAAGAAAGGAAAGATAAGAAAAACAAGTACTTGTTACCATGATTAGGAGGAACAACGAAGCTCAATTCCCACATTCAAGCTGATTCTCGTTCCATGAACAGCTGAAGATTTTCAAGACAGAAATATTCAACAATCAGAACAAGAACAATAATGAATATCACAATAAATAAACAAAAGGAAAAAAAGAAGAAGAGCAAATGTAACAACAAATTACAGCTTTGTCAGTATCCCACGAACCAACAAGAGGAACAGAGCCATAAACATGAGGAATCAGCTCCCCCTTGAGCTTATAGTCCTCCACCTTCAACGAAACATAAAGCTGCCCTCCCGCTTCTTGGTCTGGGTTTCCCTCTCGCTCTTCGCTCCCTTGCCACTCATCACCTTCCGCAGTCGTAGACGCACTCGTTCCCATTGCCTCTCTCTTCAGCACTACTACCCCTCCACCTGTTCGAAGGACTTCCTGCTCCCCAAAATAGAAAAACTGTGTGTAAAATTTTCAGGCGTAGTGGTGTACTAGCAAGTATCAGTCAATAGATTTTTCCATTGAACTGTGATGTAGCTATCAATGGAGGGGAATTGGATTCTCATCTGCTCTCTGTCTTGTACCGGATTCGGATAGAGATAAAAAGAAGAGAGGAGCGAGAGATGGAGAATAAATGGAGAGATTTGTATGTGTTTCGTCGCTCTCGCTCTAGAAGAAGATAAGAACAGAGAAGGGCGGGAGGGACTTCTACCTCCTTTTTCCTTTCCTCCGTCGGGAACGATGAGGGGTCCGCCATTGCATTGCCACGACTACGAGTGCTTCTTTTGCAGTTTTCAGTTGACAACTCGACCCAAGATTCGGCCCACCATCATTTCATTAACGTTTGGGCCATTTTTTTGGTTCGACCCTTAACTGGATTTTAATCTCATTCCGGGTTGGGCTTAGTGACTTAGTGAGTTGAGGATCTCAGTAAAATTGGGCCGAATCGGAAAACTGAATGGACCCAAAGTTAAAAGAGCAGACTACTGAGGGCCTTCAATTCAGTGACTTTTTACTAGGGTTTACCTATAAGTATTTTATTGAGCCAATCGTAAATTTTGATTGCAAAATTCTTTCTTCAGCTGCTTGGAATCGGAGAAGTGACGAGAGCTTGAACAAGCAGTACTCTTCTGATCGACATGAGAGCCAAGGTTAGTCTTCATACTAGCACCGCTCCATTATCGACCTTATTTTTCTATGACGTGGCGAATCTCACGTATGATTTTCTTTTTATCCTTTTGATCAGTGGAAGAAGAAGCGTATGAGGAGATTGAAGAGGAAGCGCCGAAAGATGAGGCAGAGATCAAAGTAGTTGCAATAAGACTCTTCGAAGAAGCTCTTCTCTTCAGATTAGGGCTTTTCTTTTTGGTTTTCACCGTTTTGGTTTTTCCGTTTCCGTTTCCGCCACTAGTTTTTACAGTTTCTTTCATAGCATTGTGTTTTTATTCCTACCACGTGGCGGTTGATACATTTTCTAATCAATGAGAGTTTGGATGTTCGAAATCTCTTAACACTCAATTTATTTTCGCTTTTACTCATTTGATTATCAGATTATTTATCTTATCATACAATGAGGCAATGCGATTAATGGTCATATTCAATGCATTAGAGAGATATTGAGTACTAGTTTTTCTATAAATGTGAATCATCTATCTTCTTATAAGAATGAACAAGGATGGTAACTTTTTCATTATAGCTGCATATAGTTGTACTTCTATAGAAATATATGTTGCCCCATATCCTAAGTTTAAACCATGGCGTGTTCTTTTCTTCCTTCACCAAATCTTTGTCGTAATCTATAGACTAATCATCCCCTGATATAAACACTACCCTTTTATTCTGTGAGGTATTAACTAGGCAGCATATGGATGATAAAAGTTGAAACTCAGTGTTTTTTTTTTTTTTTTTTTCATTTTCATAATAATGGAGTTTCCACAACATCCAGTTATTTTCTCTGACAAATGTTCTTCCCAACCTTTCTCAGTTCTTCAAATGCAAGTATTGTCTCTGAATCAAATCCCCCTGCAAACTGAAATTGTGTTCTTGTTGTTAGCAATGCAGAGTAGAGAGAATCAGAGTTCAAAAAAGAATAATATGGGATTGGGGTCTACCTGATGAACCCGATAAGCAAACCTAACTCCTTGAAGGAGGATGTTTTCCACTTGTGAGCATTCGGCGTCCTGTAGTTCTTTACCGATCCTTTTCATATACTTCTTTGCCAACCTTAGTGAACTTAACTTCATCTGCAACCAAATTAACAATGAACTTCTAAAATTGTGTTTGTGGTATTTGAGTGCAATATCCTGTTCATTTATATGTAACAGGTAAAATGTTACACTACATACCTGACCAATCAGCCCTGAATCCATCAACCATTCCCATGGAATATGAAAATCCTTGTATTTCTTGCTAATACTTTCTCTCGTCCTTTCTGTATTGTTTATGATCTGTTCCAACCTGCAAAATTTTCCAAATTTTATAACATGGCCAACTAAAAATAACAAAACAAATTTCAGGTCAATGCCATATTGTTCTTTTTATACATACTCGCCTGTCTTGCAATGTTTGTGCTCTTCTTAGGACCTGACCCAACCCTTCTTTCGGGATGTCTTCAAATGAACAGACCTCAGATTCAAGGCTCGTTAGATCTCTATAGCTAAAAGCAGCTTCTCTTAGTGCATCGGCCTTCCTTTCCGGCCACTCTGGAAAATGCTTGAGTACAGCTCTTTCATCTACCAAGGAAGAAAGCTCTTCATCCAGCCATTTCACAAAAGTATCCACCTCAGAAATATCGCTAAAAGTAGCAGACTCTACTTCCCCAATCAGAAAATTTATAGACTCAGCATGTGTTTCCACATTCGACCTTACAGATGAAAGATAAGCAGAGCGATTTTCGATCTCCCCTATCATGTTCTTTGTAAATGCCAATGGAGGAAACCCTGTTTGATTATTGTTACAGCTCATGCTTTCCTTCAAGTTGTCCCTCCTTGTAAGTAAACGGTAAAACTCTAGTACTTCTGGAACTCTCCGGATTGCTCTTGATCTGACCAGAGATTTCAATGGCAGAGGCGGTGGTGGTGGCGGTGGAGCCAGCTTGTTTCCGTTGAATTGCTTGAAATGAGGAGTTGGGTTAGGCTTAGGTGGAGGTTGCGGGACCCGGACCGGTTGTTGTTCTATGTTAACTAGGACTGGTTGTGGCTTTTGTGGAGAGGAGTCTATGTAGCCGCTGTCAAAGGAGGTTTGAAGTTTTTTCCAAAGGATGGTTTTTCTTTCATTGTTGTGGGCTTTTAGGGTAGTGATCTGGGTTTTCAGACGGGCGATTTCAAGTCTTAGTTCTTGATTTTCTTTCTCAAGCAAGTTGTTTCGGGCAAGTGAAGCCTCTAGTTCTTTCTTGTAGAAGATGGTCTCCATGTTGTTATCGTCTTCTTGTTTGTGTTGCATTTTCTAGTCTTGCTTCTTTGCACATGTAAAATGACATTATGTGGAAGATAAGTGGCTTGCAAAGAGTACTTGGCTTGGTTGGCTGGAGCTTTTCATTTGTTGTATCTGTCTTTGCTTATGACATGGGGGATGATTCTTCATCTTCAAACTAGTTTTCACCCTAATAACATGCCCATTCTTTTGAACTTTTTATTTGATGTAGACACTTCTATTCTATTTTTTTTTTTTTTTCCTAAAGAAAAGTGGATCCATCCAATTAGAGCTTGAATTGATATAGTTTACGCGGAATACGTATGTATTAATTCATCATCCATAACAGTATGGAGTAGAAAATAAGAGTTTTAACATAAAATTAGTTGAAAATTGTTTTAGAAATGTATTCCCAATGAAATAAATTAGAAAAATAAGTAAAAAAGCAATAATTGAATCTTACTTCCAACTTTATTACATTCTTGTACCTAAAGTGCGCAGAGTTACTGGGACATGTGATTCTAATTGAAGCAGGGTTGATGGCAAAACTACAACTGCCGACGGTCATAAATTTCAAAATTTTCATCCAAATGTAAGCCACGGATTGGGTGGTTGAGACCATCAAAATTTCAATCATATGATGAAGAGTTCTTTATGAGGTTTTATGGGTGTGGCGTTATTTTTTTGGTATTCTTTACTTGTGAAGCAATGGAGGGAAAAACACTTCAATGAGTGTGAAATGTTAAAAGTAAAAGCAAAAAGAAAGAAAAATAAAAGCTTTGAGATAATTACACCTTACCAGCATAAAATCCATCGGTTGTGATTTGATTTCCCTTTTATCATATCACCCCACCAAATAAAAAATAAAAAATAAAATAGTAAGGTTGCTTTCAGCTTTTGCTATTTGGGTCTCATTTAGTTTCAGAAGATTGATGCTTGTATAGGGACCTAATTCATATAGGGGAGGGAGAATAGTGATTACAGCTTTGGTAAAGAGATCACTGTTTAGTTTCTTTTCCCCTCCCCTATATGATGGGGGCCATCTCTTTTGTTATCAATGTATGGATTCCCTGCCTGTAAGGGAACCTTAGAGGGAGTGAGAGACCAACAGCTACTGCTGAAAGCTCAAACATTACAAATATCAATAATTAGCTGAAAGTGAAATGTCTGGCTGATAATTAATCTCTAGAAATACCATCGGTAGTATCAAATTTGACAATTGAAGCTCAATTTAATCTAGAGGTTTAAGTATTGACAGATAACCCATTAACCCTAAAATGACAATAATATGAAAATGGGCATTCACAAATGGGATGTTGGGACCTTTTGATAGGCAAAATTAATGCAAATACCAAACATGGAAACCATAGGCATAGCAGAGTATGAGTGGGTGGTAGATGTTACATTTAACATTCTAAACGTGCCTTCCAGCAAGGAAAAAGGATACATCTTTCATTGATAGACTAGTTTGCTTGGCCCTTAATTTTTAACCCATACTCCCTCAACAGTCAACCCTCCAGCTCCTATCATTTACCTATGTGATATTGTGATGTGTATCAGTTACTACCAAAAGACTAACACGCATTCACTATTTGATCCGATTAGTCCACATTCTATTATTGCAATTAGTTACCAAACTCCACCCTATTTTTTGATACCTCAGTCCGACTTCTTGGACTAGGGACATGTTTCACATTTCAATTCCAATGAGAGGGATAAAGCCCACTTAGCCCAGTTGTGTTGATGTTTGAAGCCATCATGCAACTAAAGCTTTTGGTCCATAAAAACACTCGTTAATCGTAGTTATATAGGTCAAAGGTCTGATTCATGTTAAGAAAATAGAGAAATTACTAGTGAAAATTAGACAATATTCTTCGTTAGAGGCAAATTTTAAATATTATTAATAAAAAGGAAATTTTAACAATTCCAGACTCTGCACAAAACAAGACAAATGAATAAGAATATCCCATCATAACACTCTTTTTGACATGTCATTCACCACAACAAACTCGATCTCAAGGATTCACCACCAACAACAAACCCTCTTAAGAACTCTACAAATTCCCACACTGCAAAAACACAATGCCTGAGACATTCAAAAAAACACAACCGACATATAAACCAGATGTCATGAAAGACTTCGACTGAATGACGCGAAAAACTCAAATGGTTCTTCTAGCCCCCTCCCCCCCCAGTAAATTCACCAGTTTTTTTTTTTGACCACCCATAAGAAAAAAAAAAGAAAAAAAAAAGGGTCATCAACTAGCCTTGTCATTATGCCAGGTATGTGTATGATACTGAAAAGTGAGAACCATTTTCTTGTTTAAGTTGAAGAAGGCTCCTCCTCACCCTTCTTTTCTGCATCTGCCTTCTCTAGCTCATTATCTTCGGCAATGCATATAAGACAGCTACATAATTTATCATAACTGGCAAAAAGCACTCACAGGCTACAAATAGGATCCAAGAAAAGCTACTCAATTCAATTCTGTGCTAATAATTTAGTTACTGGCTCAATTTCTACATGTCAATCCACAGTTGTTCACGTAAAGGAAAAAAAGCAGATCGTTTCTGATTCTGAACCTTTTACTAGTCAGTCCTGGTAAAGCCACCAGACAACATATTTTTTTGAAATGAGGCTCTCCCCGCCGAGCCCCCTTTCTCCTCAGTCCAGAGACAAAATGTAGGATAGGTGCCAACAGTTGGTCACGAAAGAAAGGCCTTACTGAGCCGAAAAAGTAATCAAGAGCCACTCAATTCATTTCTTTTTCTATGTGGTCCATTTATATTATTAAAATCTAAAAAATGAAAAATAAAACTATAACCCAAAAAAATTCTTCCTGAGCACAAACGAGGAAGAACAACAGATGATGAATGCTTTTATACTGTCCCTAAATAATCAACTTCACTTTCATTTCTAATAACAAATGCAGACAGTCATTAGAAACATATGAATGCTTATTTCTTCATAACCAAATCTAGATTTTTTGAGCTCTAAGCATAAGCTTCATTTGGAATTATATTGCAATGGTTGCAAAATAGTTATGAATGAAATCAAGTCAATAGATCAAAAAACAAGTTCAATTTCGAATTATTACACAACGTTACTAACTAGAAAGGAACTCGATTGATACTGTATTCTTCGCCAGTATTTACAGCGACCTCTTCAAACTTGACGATCGGACCAATCTGAGCACCAGTGTCCTCGTCCTCGCCGGCGGGAGCTTCCTCCTCTCTGAGAGAGAGTGAGAGATTCGGGGTTTGGTGAATGAAGGTTATTGATATAGGCTGTAAAGGCGTAAGATAGACGCACCAGATTTTTCTCCTTTCCTTACAGACTTTTTCAATCTACGTATGAATGTATTCTTATTATTATTAAAATTTTTACAAAGTATATAATTTCTGAAAGGGGTAAATTTTATTTTTTTAAAAATCTATATTAAATAATAGTTTTTAAATTTATTAATAACACAGAAATATAAATTTAATTATTTAATAATTAAAAGGATATAACTCTAATTTACTTATAATTAACTCAGAAAACCGCTCGTTTGAATGTGGCCCCGCCTTGGGGTGAAGGTTTTTATTTTTATTAAATATTTATTTTAATTCGAATTAATTATTATTTAATCTCGATTTAATCGAATAAAATTGTACAACCTCGCACTAAATTAATGCTATTTGTAATGCTTATTTACTTAGAAAACGATACGATCGAGGAAATCGGTGCGTCTGAAATGGTAACCTGTAGATCATAAGATAAACGTTCTGAAACAGTTCATTAGCAATTCAGTATATCGTACATAATGTACAAAAGCAATATGAACAAACGAGATTTTAATATTCATGAAGATTTTCATATCTGGGAAACACAAATCAAATTCTGGAGAGAACAAGTTTGATTAACATAAAAACCAGTATCCAAAATCAAGCTCAATTTCACAATAAGGAACAAGTAACTTCAAAAAATCATCTATCAAGATCAAGGCACTAAAAATAAACTTAAAAATTAGGATAAAAAAGAGAGTAATGTAGTTTCCCGACGTCCAAATGCAACATGAAATTGAAGCTCAGGATAGCGAGGGGAACAATTCCTATCGGCTTTACAATTCCTAATAGCTTAAAAATCATGGAAATGAAAAATAAACCAAATCGAAATGAATGAAGCCAGAAAAAAAAAATAGAGAATTATAAACCAAATCTAAAGAAAAACTCAGTCCCTTAGATGTTCATAAAGATTGTGATCATACTCGCAAATCATTACAGGTCTGTTAAGGCTCATCACAGTAGATTTCATAATCAATAACGGACTACCCGAATTCAATTTGTCGTAGAGAAAAACTAAGAGTTGAGAGTGAGAGAATGAGAGAGAGAGAGAGAGAGAGAGAGAGAGAGAGAGAGAGATCTAGTTGCTCAACTGTTCTCCCTACGCAAAGAGGAAAAAGTCAAGGGAGAGAAGAAAATAAGAAAGCAACACGCACACTTTAGCTTCAAGGGAACGAGTCGAATGGGAACTGAAAGAATCCACACCGACCAGATAATGAAGCTCGACGATTTTTTAAAATAAAAACACGAATAAATTGAATTGCAGAAAGCGAAGCAGGAAGAACCCTAAAGATTGACGAAAAGAAATAGAGGAAGAAGGCGATGTGGGAGATTGTCGCGAGAGTTGCTTATATAGAGCATGAAGTAAATCGACGGCTGATTTTGCATCTCTTTTTTGGGTGTTGCCCTAGTTCTCGTTTAAAATTACGGGTTTGGCCTCATACCGTTCCTCCCATAGTCAAAGAAAGCCACAATGGGCAAAGCCCGGTTTTTTTTTTTTAGGGACAGACCGCCAGAGGGTAAAGCCCAGTTTAACGTATGAGAATTGGGTTAGGGACTAGTGAACTTTTTTGCTTACTAAACTTCAGTTTTATCCTTTTTTTGGGCCGAGCTTGCTAAACTTCAATGTAACAAATGTCGACTCAAACCCAACAACTGTAAACTTGGAACGTACAAGTAAATGTAGAAAAATAAAAAATAGGCCGTATTTCTCAGCATATATCAGTTTCATATATCATCTTATTAATTATGTGGACGATTGAAATTAATCCATGCAAGAACCAAATTAGTTCCTCAGAAAAGATTGTACAGCACTTCTTTTAAATGGTAGTAGTGTATTATGCACAGAGAGACATCTCGTAGAAAGCCTGTAAGTCATGGTACAAGTCTATTTTCCTTTATGTCCTTCTTCCTTCCCTCCGTTAGCCAGTCTTCAAAAGAGAGAGAAGTGGGCAACGCTGACAGGGGAGCTAAACATAGGGAGAGAATACGTTATGTGAAGAGATACAATGACACATTAAAACAAGAGAGGATGATCCAAAATTTGCAGTGTAGATGCAATCCTTTGTATTTGACAAAACATCTTTGTTAATTTCAATTCAAATTATCGGCCAACAACATTGGACCTGTTTCCCGCTACAATTTCCATTGTGATCTTCCCATACGGGCACACCATAAATGCCTGGGGGAAGAAAGGAAAACAAGTATTGAATGAGTGAAACAAAATTGCCTGGTTATTAACCGTATACATGATATTGCAGCTTTTTCAGTAATCTGCTCGAAGATTCTGGTTTGAGTAAAATAAGGAAAACATGAGCCAATCCAATCCATCTTTCTTCCTTTCTAGTGAATTAGTAAAATTTGGTGCTAGAGGCCACAAAACGGCTACTAGAGATAGCTACAGATAATCAGTCCTAAAGCCAAACCTAGATTCGGATGAACAATTAGGTAACAATTGCAAGAATTATAGGATAAGCTTAATCTTTTTTTTTTTTTTTGTGATTTACTGGCAAACATGGTAAGGCAAGCAAGCAGTACTCTTATCTATGGATTCCAAGAATTGCTTACTAGATAGTTGGAGAAAAGTTGCTTGAGCTCGCCTACCTTTATCCGCGATGGGGTAGAAGAAGGTTTAAACGATCGGAAACAACTTCTGGTTTCTGTATAGACTGTAGAGAGCAGACTTCTCGCTGGGATAGACAACAGAATGATCGCAAACAACTTCGTCTTCTGCCTTCTGGTTTCTATGGAGACCGAAGACGACCGAATCGTAGGTACGGGCTTTTCGTTACTTGAAAAGCATTCAAGCCCATTTGGGGAAAGAGAAGTATTGGGCGATTCTAGACCATCAAAATTTGGGCCTAAAACCCAAATAATGGGAGTTAAGAAACAGAATGAACCCACATCAGCAATTCTAACCTTAAAATAAATAATAATAATAAATTTATTTAAATTAGGGCATGTTTCTTTCGCATTTGGTATTTGCAAAAACTTTTTTTTTTTTTTGTAATGATTACCCAAAAAAAAAGTGTCAACAAGTAAAATTCGATTTTTATGTTGCCAAATGATTTTATTCCCTTCTCAAAATAGATTTTTATATTACAAGATATAAAAAACATTTTCTTAAAAACGTTGCCGTATTAACTAACCCTCGAACCAGACTGTAAGTTACATTTGTGGAAAACTGCACATGAAAAGCCCTTACCCAATTTAACAGAACCATATGGTCCCAGAATGGTGGGCCTGGGGCAAGGAAAAGTCCTACATCATTATCATGTTCACGCTTATAGAATGTTGATTAACTTTTTTTTAAATTGGAAAACAGAGTGTAATTATAATTTTAATATTTATATTATATTATTAAAAGATAAGCATTATTTCCATTTTATATGTGTCATTTGACGGTTAATATACTTATTATTGTTTTAATACTCTTCATTTTACTTTATATTAACGAGTTATAAATTTATTTCTTATTATTAGTGTTGGGATACTTTTATCCTTACATTACTTATAATCTATTCTATCAGCCCAAACTTTTAGGTCATATATCTTCTTTTTAGCAATTACATATAATCTATTCTATCAGTCCAAACTTTTAGGTCATATATCTTCTTTTTAGCAACCCCAATTATATCATATCAGAGTTAATAAATATGACTGATCAGATCGCGATTCTTAATATCGAAGGCACAACCTTCTTTAATAGAGCCCCAATCCTCAAATTGTTCGCACTCAATCCCAACTCCAACCCTCTATTCGGCAACGGGCGGACATAGATGGAATATCTTTGACCGTTTGGACCAACTGATAAAAGGATAAATCAGGATAAGTCTGGATAAGATCTATATACAAACTTCATCATGATAAGCATAATTATATTATTATTTATTTATCATTGTCCGTGTTCATTGGATTGTATCTTAGATTTAATTTTCAATATATATATATATATATATATATATTTTTTTTTTTTTTTAAATTTATACAAACTCCTAACAGGGCTGACATGGATAATGATTGTAGGAAAGTAGTGTCTTTTTCTAAACATACAATGCTCTCCTCATTTTCCGCATCCTCATAATTCGGACGTTAAAGAAATAGAAAAAACGAAATGCTGAGTCAACTATTCTATTCTTTCGAAAAGGATAAATTTCACATTGAAAATTATGAAGATTTAGAGAGAAATAATATAATTAAAAAAGAAGATAAAAGTAACAAACAACGACACGACGTCGTTCTGAATCAGAGGTAGGTTACAAAATTCCAAAGAATGGATGAGTGCCATAAGGCCTCAGCATTATAAATATACGTGGCTTACGGTCCGATATATACCAACTTGCTCTAACCACCGTACGGGGATTTCTCTTCGGTTTCTACTTCCTGGCCAAGCATTTTCCACCATTTTCCCTTCTTCCAAACACTGGCCTCTCGTTCTTCTTCCCTCTTCTCCTTTTTTTCGTTCTATTTCTCATCCATTCTACCTCCGTCTTCCTCCCCCACTCCTCATCATCATGTGTGGAATCCTCGCCGTCCTCGGTTGCTCCGACGACTCTCGGGCCAAACGTGTCCGCGTTCTCAAACTCTCTCACAGGTAAAGATTCTAATCTCTACTTCCCTCCTTGCTCCGTTTTCGTTCATTCCCACCGCATATGCATGTAATTAATGTGAAAAATGATTTCATGTATGTAGTAAAAGATCATGTGGACCCCACTGGTGTCATGATGATTATGAATTAAGACAAGCTTTTATGATAATAAATTTTTTAAGCTTGTAATAAATTTGTCTTCTCTGATTACGGAATAGGTTCGGTTTCGTTTGTTTAGAGTTAGAGGTTTCTTTTTTTCACGTAAATGAGATGTTACGCGAGGACAAGAAAACTGCCATATCTTGTTGCCGTTACGTCGGTTCATGTATAGTAAATTTCTGTTTGTTGTTGTTTTGTTTTGATCGTAGATTGAAGCACCATGGGCTTGACTGGAGTGGGCTGTACCAGCATAAGGACTGTTATCTGGCCCATCAATGACTTGCCATCATTGACCCTGCATCTGGTGATCAACCTCTCTATAATGAGGATCAGTCAATTGTTGTCACGGTAATATGAATAAATATATATATGCCTTTATTATTGATTGGTGCTAATGAATAATGTTAAATTATGCTGAAAATGAGGTAAATGGAGAGATTTACAACCATGAAGAGCTTAGGAAGAGTTTGACGAACCATAAATTCCGGACCGGCGGCGATTGCGATGTCATTGCCCATCTGGTGGGAGATGATTCTCACATAGTGATAGTTTTAACAATTAGTTACTACTTAGATCCAATTGGGATATAGTTTTGTCGCATGATTTATAACTAATATTGTTGTTTGGTATGAAGAGTATGGAGATAATTTTGTGGATAAGTTGGACAGGATGTTTTCTTTCGTCCTGTACGACACTTGCGACAATAGTTTCATCGTTGCTCGCGATGCTATCGGGATCACTTCTCTCTACATTGGTTGGGGACTTGATGGTAACTAATTCATCCTTCTCTAAAGCTTGTTTTATGCACAGCTTTGAATTGAATGGATTATTACTCAAACATACTCTATGTATTGTGTATCAACTTTTAGGTTCGGTTTGCATATCCTCAGAATTGAAAGGCTTAAACAATGATTACGAACATTTTGAATCCTTTCCTCCTGGCCACTTATACTCTAGCAAAGAAGGAGGATTAAAGCAATGGTATAATGCGCCGTGGTTCTCCGAGAGAATTCCGACAACCCCATATGATCCACTTGTTTTGTGACGTGCTTTTGAAAATGTGAGATTCGACTAACATCATGAACCAATCTATTAAATAGGACATTTTGAAAGTTAAATATCATCTATTGACTTCTTCAACATAAATAGGCTGTGATCAAAAGACTGATGACTGATGTCCCATTCGGAGTACTACTATCTGGTGGCTTAGATTCATCGTTGGTAGCCTCTATCACCGCTCGGCACTTGTCGGGGACAAAGGCTACAAAGCAATGGGGAGCTCAGCTTCATTCCTTCTGTGTTGGTTTAGAGGTAAATTCAAAACTTTTTTCTTTTTCCTTTTTTTTTTTTTTTTAATAATTGAATACCAAAATGCATATTTCAAGTGCTTTTCCTTGTTTGTTTGTATTGTTGTTGTTCTCACTTTGTTTTATTTTTCTTACCTACTAATCAAGCTTCTCGCCTTCATCTGAACAGGGTTCTCCAGATTTGAAGGCTGCAAAAGAAGTAGTTGATTATTTAGGCATAGTTCACCATGAGTTTCATTTCACAGTTCAGGTATAAATATAACTTGGAAGTGCACAATCGATCTAAAAGAGACGGTAATTCGTTGAATTGAATGTAACGCGGTAAGAGATTCATTACAATTCATTTTTTCTGGCATGACAGGATGGAATTGATGCCATTGAAGAAGTTATCTACTACATTGAAACCTATGATGTTACTACAATCAGAGCTAGCACACCTATGTTTTTGGTGTCGAGGAAGATCAAGTCACTAGGAGTGAAGATGGTGATTTCTGGTGAAGGCTCTGACAAAATATTCGGCGGTACTTGTACTTCCACAAGGCACCGAACAAGGAGGAGTTCCAGAAAGAAACATGCCGCAAGGTCAAGTGCTTTTAGATGCACTAAACCAACTTGTTTAGGATTGAGGATTGATTATGTTCTTCCTTGCAGCTAAAGGCGTTGCACATGTATGATTGTTTACGAGCTAACAAGTCGACATCTGCATGGGGTTTGGAAGCTCGGGTTCCATTTCTGGACAAGGAATTCATCAATATTGCTATGGACATTGACCCTGAGTGGAAAATGGTATGAATAGTTCCATTCATGATTACAATTGGGAATTCTTAAAGAACCAAGTTTTTTCATTGCATTCTTTAATCGGTTTCAGATTAAACGCGATGAAGGCCAGATCGAAAAATGGGTTCTAAGGAAAGCTTTTGATGATGAGGAGCACCCGTATCTGCCAAAGGTCCAACTTAAGATTCATAAACTCAAATCTTCCTTCATACTTCGGAAAATATCACTTGCGCTTAGATGATTAATCCTTTTTGTGTCTCGCTTGCAGCATATTCTATACAGGCAGAAAGAACAATTCAGCGATGGTGTTGGCTATAGTTGGATTGATGGCCTCAAGTCTCATGCTGCACTACATGTATTCATCCAATCTCTTCCTCTTTAACTATCATTTCCCAGTTATTTTCAATTGACACAAAGAAAGAAGTTGGTAAGGGTGATGCAAGTAAATAAAAAGAGGTAAATTTTACCGATCATTTTTCTAACTTTGACTAGGTGACTGACAAAATGATGCTCAATGCTTCACGTATCTATCCTCACAACACCCCAACCACAAAAGAAGCTTACTACTATAGAATGATTTTCGAGAGGTTCTTCCCTCAGGTAAGTTTCGTGATAGTCGATATATCTTCACTTCTATTTCGAAGGAGAAATCGAGAACTGACAAATAACATCGTGTCCAATTGTTTGATATACAGAACTATGCCCGGCTGACTGTCCCTGGAGGAGCCAGTATAGCATGCAGCACAGCAACAACCGTAGAGTGGGATGCAACCTGGTCAAAGAATTTGGATCCTTCCGGAAGGGCTGCCCTAGGTGTTCATGTATCAGCTTATGAAAGTCAAGTTCCGGCAGCCACACCGCCAACCATTATTGAAAACCATCAGATGATGATGACTCTGAATGCTCCGGAGCTTACCATCCGTAGCTAATAATCAATCTTTGCTAATGATGTATTATTTATGTATTATAGCAGCAATAGAATCTCATCTGTATGCTTTATTCTGTATAATCATAGGCAACACAGATTCTATGTCTCTGGTATTTCAAAGCAATGTGCTTTGTTAGTATATGTACATTAGGCTTGTCATCCCTGTGGGAGGCCCCCCCCCCCCCCCCCCCCATGTAATTGACATTATGTCTTCTTCTTTCAGTACCTAAGAAAGTTTGTAATAAAAATGTCAATTGTTCGTTTCTCTCAATTATAAATCATATGATCTTTTGAAAGCAAGTATACATTTGTTTTTATTTTAGAGTCATGTCAATAAGTTTTTTTAAGTCACTAATTTGTTTGAAAGTAATTGGCACGAATTCTATTTTCGCACTTCAAATACGACTTTCGTGCATAACTTGCTAATGATCATTTGAGGCCAGGTATGCATTTGTTTTATCTTAGATTCATGTCAATGAGTCTTTCCAATTCACTAATTCATTTGAAAGCAATTTGATGGAATTCTATTTTCGCACTTCAAACACGACTTTCGTGCATAACTTGCTAATGATCATTTGAGGCCAAGTATACATTTGTTTTATCCTAGATTCATGTCAATAAGTCTTTCCAAGTACTAATTCATTTGAAAGCAATTTAGAGAAATTCTATTTTCGTACTTCAAACATTACTTTGTGCATAACTTGCTAATGATCATTTGAGGCCAAGTATGCATTTGTTTTATCTTATAATCATGTCAATGAGTCTTTCCAATTCACTAATTCATTTGAAAGCAATTTGATGGAATTCTATTTTCGCACTTCAAACACGACTTTCGTGCATAACTTGCTAACGATCATTTGAGGCCAAGTATACATTTGTTTTATCCTAGATTCATGTCAATGAGTCTTTCTAAGTACTAATTCATTTGAAAGCAATTCAGAGGAATTCTATTTTCGTACTTCAAACATTAGTTTTATGCATAACATTCCAATGATCTTTTGAAGGCAAGTATGCAATTGTTTTATCTTATAATCACGTCAATGAACCTTTTCAAGATAATAAATCATTTGGAAGCCATTGGAACGTTTTCTATTGTCGGAATTCAAACATGACTTCCGAGCATAGCTTGCATATGATCTTTTGAAGGCAAGTATGCATTTGTTTTCTCTTAGAGTCATGTCAATGAGTCTTTTCAAGTCACTAATTTATTTGAAAGCAATTGGAATGAATTCTATTTTCGTACTTCAAACACGACTTTCGTGCATAATTTGCTAATGATCATTTGAGGACTAGTGTAGATTTGTTTGATCTTAGATTCATGTCAATAAGTATTTCCAATTCACTAATTCATTTCAAAGCAATTCCAAGGAATTCAATTTTCGCACTTCAAACATTAGTTTCGTGCATAACTTTCTAATGAAATTTTGAAGGCAAGTATGCAATTGCTTTATCTTATAATCATGTCAATGAACCTTTTCAAGACAATAAATTATTTGGAAGCCATTGGAACGTATTCTATTGTCGGAATTCAAACATGATTTCCGTGCATAGCTTGCATATGATCTTTTGAGGCCAAGTATGCATTTGTTTTATCTTAGATTCATGTCAATGAGTCTTCCCAATTCACTAATTCATTTGAAAGCAATTCGAAGGAATTCTTTTTTGCACTTCAAACACGACTTTCGTGCATAACTTGCTAATGATCATTTGAGGCCAAGTATACATTTTTTTAATCCTAGATTCATGTCAATGAGTATGTCCAAGTACTAATTCATTTGAAAGTAATTCGAAGGAATTCTATTTTCGCACTTAAAACATTAGTTTCTTGCATAACTTTCTAATGATCTTTTGAAGGCAAGTATGCAATTGTTTTATCTTATAATTAGGTCAATGAATCTTTTCAGGCAATAAATCATCTGAAAGCCATTGGAACGTATTCTATTCTCGCAATTCAAAGACGACTTTCGTACATATCTTGCATATGATCTTTTCAAGGCAAGAATGCATTTGTTTTATCTTAGAGTCATGTCAATGAGTCTTTTCAAGTCACAAATTTGTTTGAAAGCAATTGAAACGAATTCTATTTTCGCACTTCAAACACGACTTTCGTGCATAACTTGCTAATGATCATTTGAGGCCAAGTATGCATTTGTTTTATCTTAGATTCATGGCAATGAGTCTTTCCAATTCACTAATTCATTTGAAAGCAATTCAAATGAATTCTATTTTCGCACTTCAAACACGACTTTCGTGCATATCTTGCTAATGATCATTTGAGGCCAAGGATACATTTGTTTTATCCTAGAATCATGTCAATGAGTATGTCCAAGTACTAATTAATTTGAAAGCAATTTGAAGGCAAGTATGCAATTGTTTTGTCTTACAATCATGTCTATGAGTTTTTTCAGATGATAAATCATTTGGAAGCCATTGGGACGTATTCTATTCTCGCAATTCAAAAATGACTTTCATGCAGAGCTTGCATATGATCTTTTGAAGGCAAGTATGAAATTGGTTTATCTTATAGTCATGTCAATGAGTCTTTTCAAGTCACTAATTTATTTGAAAGCAATTGGAACGAATTTTATTTTCGCACTTCAAATACGACTTTCGTGCATAACTTGCTAATGATCATTTGAGGCCAAGTATGCATTTATTTTCTCTTACAGTCATGTAAATGAGTCTTTTCAAGTCACTAATTTATTTGAAAGCAATTGGAACAAATTATATTTTCGCACTTCAAACATGCCTTTCGTGCATAACTTCCTAATGATCATTTGAGGACAAGTATACATTTGTTTTATCCAAGATTCATGTATATGAGTCTTTCCAAGTACTAATTCAGTTGAAAGCAATTCGAATGAATTCTATTTTTGCATTTCGATCATTAGTTTCGTGCATAACTTTCTAATGATCTTTTGAAGGCAAGTATGCAATTATTTTATCTTATAATCATGTCAATGAACCTTTTTAAGACAATAAATCATTTGGAAGCCATTGGAACGTATTCTATTGTCGGAATTCAAACACGATTTTAGTGCATAGCTTGCATATAATCTTTTAAAGGCAAGTATGCATTTGTTTTCTCTTACAGTCATGTAAATGAGTCTTTTCAAGTCACTAATTTATTTGAAAGCAATTGGATCAAATTCTATTTTCGCACTTCAAACACGACTTTCGTGAATAACTTCCTAATGATCATTTGAGGACAAGTATACATTTGTTTTATCATAGAATTCATGTTTTATCATTGACATGGGTTAATGAGTATGTCCAAGTACTAATTCATTTGAAAGTAATTCGAAGGAATTCTATTTTCGCACTTAAAACATTAGTTTCTTGCATAACTTTCTAATGATCTTTTGAAGGCAAGTATGCAATTGTTTTATCTTATAATTAGGTCAATGAATCTTTTCAGGCAATAAATCATTTGAAAGCCATTAGAACGTATTCTTTTTTCGCAATTCAAACACGACTTTCGTACATATTTTGCATACGATCTTTTCAAGGTAAGTATGCATTCGTTTTATCTTAGAGTCATGTCAATGAGTCTTTTCAAGTATCTAATTTGTTTGAAAGCAATTGGAACGAATTTTATTTTCGCACTTCAAACACGACTTTCGTGCATAACTTGCTAATGATCATTTGAGGCCAAGTATGCATTTGTTTTACATTAGATTCATGTCAACGAGTCTTTCCAATTCACTAATTCATTTGGAAGCAATTCGAAGGAATTCTATTTTCGCACTTCAAATGCGACTTTTGGTGCATAGCTTGTATATGATCTGTTGAAGGCAAGTACGCATTTGTTTTATCTTAGAGTCATGTCAATGAGTCTTCTAATGATCACTAATTTATTTGAAAGCAATTGGAAGGAATTTTGTTTCGCACTTCAAACATTAGTTTTGTGCATAACTTTCTAATGATCTTTGGAAGGCAAATATGCAATCGTTTTATTTTATAATCATGTCAATGAACCTTTTCAAGACAATAAATCATTTGGAAGCCATTGGAATATATTATGGTCTTGCAATTCAAACACGACTTTTGTGCATAGCTTGAATATGATATTTTGAAGGCAAGTATGCATTTGTTTTCTCTTCGAGTCATGCCAATGAGTCTTTTCAAGTCACTAATTTATTTGAAAGCAATTGGAACGAATTATATTTTCGCACTTCAAACACGACTTTTGTGCATAACTTGCTAATGATCATTTGAGGACTAGTGTAGATTTGTTTTATCTTAGATTCATGTCAATAAGTATTTCCAAGTCACTAATTCATTTCAAAGCAATCCGAAGGATTTCAATTTTCGCACTTCAAACATTAGTTTCGTGCATAACTTTCTAATGAACACGACTTCGTGCATAACTTGCTAATGATCATTTGAGGCCAAGTATACATTTGTTTTATCTTAGATTCATGTCAAGGAGTCTTTCCAATTCACTATTTCATTTGAAAGCAATTCGAATGCATTCTATTTTCGCACTTCAAACAGGACTTTCGTGCATAACCTGCTAATGATCATTTGAGGCCAGGAATACATTTGTTTTATCCTTGATTCATGTCAATGAGTCTTTCCAAGTACTAATCATTTAAAAGCAATTCGAATAAATTTTATTTTCGCACTTCAAACATTAGTTTCGTGCATAACTTTCTAATGATCTTTTGAAGGCAAGTATGCAATTGTTTTATCATATAATCATGTCAATGAACCTTTTCAAGACAATAAATGATTTGGAAGCCATTGGAACGTATTCTATTTTCGCAATTCAAACACGACTTTCGTACATATCTTGCATATGATCTTTTTAAGGCAAGTATGCATTTGTTTTATCTTAGAGTCATGTCAATAAGTCTTTTCAAGTCACTACTTTATTTGAAAGCAATTCGAATGAATTCTATTTTCGCACTTCAAACACGACTTTCGTGCATAACTTGCTAATGATCAATTGAGGCCAAGTATACATTTTTTTTTATCCTAGATTCATGTCAATGAATCTTTCCAAGTAAGAATTCATTTGAAAGCAATTCGAAGAAATTATATTTTCGCACTTCAAACATTAGTATCGTTCATAACTTTCTAATTATATTTTGAAGGCAAGTATGCAATTGTTTTATCTTATATTCATGTCAATGAGTCCTTCTAAGTACTAATTCATTCGAAACCAATTTGAAGGAATTCTATTTTCAAACTTTAAACATTAGTTTCGTGCATAACTTTCTAATGATATTTTGAAGGTTAGTATGCAATTGTTTTATCTTATAATCAGGTCAATGAATCTTTTCGGGCAATAAATAATTTGGAAGCCATTGGAACGTATTCTATTCTCGCAATTCAAACACGACTTTCGTACATATCTTGCATATGATCTTTTTAAGGCAAGTATGCATTTGTTTTATCTTAGAGTCATGTCAATAAGTCTTTTCGAGTCACTAATTTATTTGAAAGCAATTGGAATAAATTCTATTTTTGCACTTCAAACACGACTTTGGTGCATAACTTGGTAATGATCAGTTGAGGCCAAGTATACATTTGTTTTATCCTAGATTTATGTCAATGAGTCTTTCCAAGTACGAATTCATTTGAAAGGAATTCGAAGGAATTCTATTTTCGAACTTCAAACATTAGTTTCGTGCATAACTTTCTAATGATCTTTTGAAGGCAAGTATGCAATTGTTTTTTCTTATAATTATGTCAATGAGTCTTTTCAGACAATAAATCATTTGGGAGCCATCTGAACGTATTCTATTGTCGGAATTCAAATGCGACTTTCGTACATAGCTTGCATATGATCTGTTGAAGCCAGATATGCATTTGTTTGATTTTTAAAGTCATGAAAATGAGTCTATTAAAGTCACTAATTTATTTGAAAGCAATTAGAAGGAATTCTATTTTCGCACTTCAAACATTAGTTTCGTGCATAACTTTCTAATGATCTTTTGAAGGCAAGTATGCAATCGTTAAGTCATGTCAATGAGTCTTTCCGATTCACTAATTCAATAGAAAGCAATTCAAATGAATTCTTTTTTCGCACTTCAAACATTAGTTTCGTGCATAACTTTCCAATGGTCTTTTGAAGGCAAGTATGTAATTGTTTTATCTTACAATCATGTCTATGAGTCTTTTCAAACGATAAATCATTTTGAAGCCATTGGGATGTATTCTATTCTCGCAATTCAAACACGACTTTCGTGCATAGCTTGCATATGATCTTTTGAAGGCAAGTATGCATTTGGTTTATCTTATAGTCATGTCAATGAGTCTTTTCAAGTCACTAATTTATTTGAAAGCAATTGGAACGAATTCTATTTTCGCACTTAAAACACGACTTTCGTGCACAACTTGCTAATGATCATTTGAGGCCAAGTATACATTTGTTTAATCCTAGAATCTTGTCAATGAGTCTTTCCAAGTATGAATTCATTTGAAAGCAATTCGAAGGAATTCTATGTTCGCACTTCAAACATTAGTTTTGTGCATAACTTTCTAATGATCTTTCGAAGGTAACTATGCAATTGTTTTATCTTACAATCATGTATAAGAGTCTTTTCAGACGATAAATAATTTGGAAGCCATTGGGACGTATTCTATTCTTGCAATTCAACATGACTTTCGTACATAGCTTGCATATGATCTTTTGAAGGCAAGTATGGATTTGGTTTATCTTATAGTCATGTCAATGAGTCTTTTCAAGTCACTAAGTTATTTGAAAGAAGTAGAACGAATTCTATTTTTGCATTTCAAACACGACTTTCGTGCATAACTTGGTAATGATCATTTGAGGCCAAGTATGCAATTTTTTTATCTTAGATTCATGTCAATGAGTCTTTCCAATTCAATTCATTCGAAAGCAATTCGAAGGAATTCTTTTTTCGCATTTGAAACATTAGTTTCGTGCATAACTTTCTAATGATCTTTTGAAGGCAAGTATGCAATTTTTTTATCTTATATTCATGTCAATGAGTCCTTCTACGTACTAATTCATTTGAAAGCAATTCGAAGGAATTCTATTTTCGAACTTCAAACATTAGTTTCGTGCATAACTTTCTAATGATATTTTGAAGGTTAGTATGCAATTGTTTTATCTTATAATCAGGTCAATGAATCTTTTCAGATAATAAATCACTTGGAAGCCATTGGAACGTATTCTATATTCTCGCCATTCAAACACGACTTTCGTACATATCTTGCATATGATCTTTATCAAGGCAAATATGCATTTGTTTTATCTTAGAGTCATGTCAATGAGTGTTTCAAAGTCACTAATTTGTTTGAAAGCAATTGGAATGAATTCTATTTTTGCACTTCAAACACGACTTTCGTGCATAACTTGCTAATGATCGGTTGAGGCCAAGTATGCATTTGTTTTATTCTAGATTCATGTCAATGAGTCTTTCTAAGTACTAATTCATTTCAAAGCAAATCGAATGAATTCAATTTCGCACTCTAAACATTAGTTTCGTGCATAACTTTCTAATGATCTTTTGATGGCAAGTATGCAATTGTTTTATCTTATAATTAGGTCAATGAATCTTTTCAGGCAATAAATCATTTGAATGCCATTGGAACGTATTCTATTCTCGCAATTGAAACATGACTTTCGTACATATCTTGCATATGATCTTTTCAAGGCAAGTATGCATTTATTTTATCTTATAATCATGTCAATGAGTCTTTTCAAGTCACTAAGTTGTTTGAAAGCAATTGGAACAAATTTTATTTTCGCACTTCAAACATGACTTTTGTGCATAACTTGCTAATGATCATTTGACGCCAAGTATGCATTTGTTTTATCTTAGCTTCATGTCAATGAGTCTTTCCAATTCACTAATTCCTTTGAAAGCAATTGGAATGAATTTTATTTTCGCACTTCAAACACGACTTTCGTGCATAACTTGCTAATGATCATTTGACGCAAAGTATGCATTTGTTTTATCTTAGATTCATGTCGAAGAGTCTTTCCAATTCACTAATTCATTTGAAAGTAATTCGAAGGAATTCTATTTTCGCACTTCAAACACGAATTTCATGCATAACTTTCTAATGATCTTTTGAAGGCAAATATGCAATTGTTTTATCTTACAATCATGTCAATGAGTCTTTTCAGATAATAAATCATTTCGAAGCCATTGGAACGTATTCTTTTGTCGCAATTCAAGCACGACATTCGTGCATAGTTTGGATATGATCTTTTGAAGGCAAGTATGCATTTGGTTTATCTTTGATTCACGTGAATTAGTCTTTCTAAGTCAATAATTCATTTGAATGGAATTTGAAGGAATTCTATTTTCGCACTTCAAACATTAGTTTCGTACATAACTTTCTAATGAAATTTTGAAGGTAAGTATGCAATTTTTTTTCTTATAATTACATCAATGAGTCTTTTCAGACAATAAATCATTTAGGAGCCATTGGAATGTATTCTATTGTTGCAATTCAAATGCGACTTTCGTGCATAGCTTGCGTATGATCTGTTGAAGCCAAGTATGCATTTGTTTTATCTTAGAGTCATGTCAATGAATCTTTTAAAGTCACTAATTTATTTGAAACCAATTGGAAAGAATTCTATTTTCGCACTTCAAACATTAGTTTCATGCATAACTTTCTAATGATCTTTTGAAGGCAAGTATGCAATTGTTTTATCTTAGAGTCATGTCAATGAGTCTTTCCTATTCACCAATTCATTAGAAAGCAATTCCAAGGAATTCTTTTTTCGCACTTCAAACATTAGTTTCGTGCATAACTTTCTAATGATCTTTAGATGGCAAGTATGCAATTGTTTTATCTTATAATTAGGTCAATGAATCTTTTCAGGCAATAAATCATTTGAAAGCCATTGGAGCGTAATCTATTCTCGCAATTGAAACATGACTTTCGTACATATCTTGCATATGATCTTGTCAAGGTAAGTATGCATTTGTTTTATATTATAGTCATGTCAATGAGTCTTTTCAAGTCACTAAGTTGTTTGAAAGCAATTGGAACGAATTTTATTTTCGCATTTCAACAACGACTTTCGTGCATAACTTGCTAATGATCATTTGAGGCCAAGTATGCATTTGTTTTATCTTAGCTTCATGTCAATGAGTCTTTCCAATTCACTAATTCATTTGAAAGCAATTGGAAGGAATTCTATTTTCGGACTTCAAACACAAATTTTATGCATTACCCGCTAATGATCATTTGAGGCCAGGAAAATACATTTGTTTTATCCTGGATTCATGTCAATGAGTCTTTTCAAGTACTAATTCATTTGAAAGCAATTCGAATGAATTCTATTTTCGCACTTCAAATATTTGTTTCGTGCATAACTTTCTAATGATCTTTTGAAGGCAAAGTATGCAATTGTTTTATCTTATAATCATGTCAATGAACCTTTTCAAGACAATAAATCATGTGGAAGCCATTGGAACGTATTATATTGTCGGAATTGAAATACGACTTTCGTGCACAGCTTGCATATAATCTTTTGAAGGCAAGTATGCATTTGTTTTCCCTTACAGTCATGTAAATGAGTCTTTTTTAGTCACTAATTTATTTGAAAGTAATTGGAACAAATTCTATTTTCACACTTTAAACACGATTTTCGTGCATAGCTTGCATATGATCTGTTGAAGCTGAGTATGCATTTGTTTTATCTTAGAGTTATGTCAATGAGTCTTTTAAAGTCACTAATTTATTTGAAAGCAATTGGAAGGAATTCTATTTTCGCACTTCAAATATTAGTTTCGTGCAATTGTTTTATCTTATATGCATTTGTTTCGCACTAAGTATGCATTTGTTTTATATTATAGTCATGTCAATTTTTCAAGTCACATCAGTTGTTTGAAAGCAATTGGAACGAATTTTATTTTCGCACTTCAAACACGACTTTCGTGCGCAACTTGCTAATGATCATTTGAGGCCAAGTATGCATTTGTTTTATCTTAGATTCATGTCAAAGAGTCTTTCTAATTCACTAATTCATTTGAAAGTAATTCGAAGGAATTCTATTTTCGCACTTCAAACACGAATTTCGTGCATAACCCGCTAATGATAATTTGAGGCCAGGAATACATTTGTTTTACCCTCGATTCATGTCAACGAGTCTTTCCAAGTACTAATTCATTTAAAAGCAATTCGAATGAATTCTATTTTCGCACTTCAAAAATTATTTTCGTGCATAACTTTCTAATGATCTTTTGAAGGCAAGTATGCAATTGTTTTACCTTATAATCATGTCAATGAACCTTTTCAAGACAATAAATCATGTGGAAGCCATTGGAACGTATTCTATTGTCGGAATTCAAACACGACTTTCGTGCATAGCTTGCATATAATCTTTTGAAGGCAAGTATGCATTTGTTTTCCCTTACAGTCATGTAAATGAGTCTTTTTAAGTCACTAATTTATTTGAAAGCAATTGGAAAAAATTATATTTTCGCACTTCAAACACGACTTTCTTGCATAGCTTGCATATGATCTTTTGAAGGCAAGTATGCAATTGTTTTATCTTACAATCATGTCAATGAGTCTTTTCGGAGAATAAATCATTTGGAACCATTGGAACGTATTCTTTCGTCGTAATTCAAGCACGACATTCGTGCATAACTCGGATATGATCTTTTGAAGGCAAGTATGCATGTGGTTTATCTTTGATTCATGTGAATTAGTCTTTCTAAGTCAATAATTCATTTGAAAGGAATTCAAAGGAATTCTATTTTCGCACTTCAAACATTAGTTTCGTACATAACTTTCTAATGAAATTTTGAAGGTAAGTATGCAATTTTTTTTCTTCTTATAATTATGTCAATGAGTCTTTTCAAACAATAAATCATTGGGGAGCCATTGGAATGGATTCTCTTGTCGCAATTCAGATGCGACTTTCGTGCATAGCTTGCGTATGATCTGTTGAAGCCAAGTATGTATTTGTTTTATCTTAGAGTCATGTCAATGAATCTTTTAAAGTCACTAATTTATTTGAAACCAATTGGACGGAATTCTATTTTCGCAGTTCAAACATTAGTTTCGTGCATAACTTTGTAATGATCTTTTGAAGGAAAGTATGCAATTGTTTTATCTTATATTCGTGTCAATGAGTCCTTCTAAGTACTAATTCATTCGAAAGCAATTCGAAGGAATTCTATTTTTGAACTTCAAACATTAAATTTGTGCAAAACTTTCTAGTGATATTTTGAAGGCAAGTATGCAATTGTTTTATCTTATAATCAGGTCAATGAATCTTTTCAGGCAATAAATCATTTGAAAGCCATTGGAACGTATTCTATTGTCGCAATTCAAACACAACTTTCGTACATATCTTGCATATGATCTTTTCAAGGCAAGTATGCATTTGTTTTGTCTTAGAGTCATGTCAATGAGTCTTTTCAAGTCACTAAGTTGTTTGAAAGCAATTGGAAATAATTTTATTTTCGCACTTCAAACACGGCTTTCGTGCATAACTTGCTAATGATTATTTGAGGCCAAATTTGCATTTGTTTTATCTTAGATTCATGTCGAAGAGTCTTTCCAATTCACTAATTCATTTGAAAGTAATTCGAAGGAATTCTATTTTCGCACTTCAAACACGAATTTTGGTCATAACTTTCTAATGATCTTTTGAAGGCAAGTATGCAATTGTTTTATCTTACAATCATGTCAATGAGTCTTTTCAGACAATAAATCATTTCGAAGCCATTGAAACGTATTCTTTTGTCGCAATTCAAGCACGACATTCGTGCATAGCTTGGAAATGATCTTTTGAAGGCAAGTATGCATTTGGTTTATTTTTGATTCATGTGAATTAGTCTTTCTAAGTCAATACTTCATTTGAAAGCAATTTGAAGAAATTATATTTTCGCACTTCAATCATTAGTTTCTTGCATAACTTTCTGATTATATTTTGAAGGCAAGTATGCAATTGTTTTATCTTATAATCAGGTCAATGAATCTTCTCAGGCGATAAATCATTTGAAAGCAATTGGAACGTATTCTATTCTCGCAATTCAAACACGACTTTCGTACATTTCTTGCATATGATCTTTTCAAGGCAAGTATGCATTTGTTTTATCTTAGAGTCATGTCAATGAGTCTTTCCAAGTCACTAAGTTGTTTGAAAGCAATGGGAATGAATTTTATTTTCGCACTTCAAACACGACTTTCGTGGACAACTTGCTAATGATCATTTGAGGCCAAGTATGCATTTGTTTTATCTTAGATTCGTGTCAAAGAGTCTTTCTAATTCACTAATTCATTTGAAAGTAATTCGAAGGAATTCTATTTTCGCACTTCAAACACGAATTTCGTGCATAACCCGCTAATGATAATTTGAGGCCAGGAATACATTTGTTTTACCCTGGATTCATGTCAATGAGTCTTTCCAAGTACTAATTCATTTAAAAGCAATTCGAATGAATTCTATTTTCGCACTTCAAACATTAGTTTCGTACATCACTTTCTAATGATCTTTTGAAAGCAAGTATGCAATTGTTTTACCTTATAATCATGTCAATGAACCTTTTCAAGACAATAAATCATGTGGAAGCCATTGGAATGTATTCTATTGTCGAAATTCAAACATGACTTTCGTGCATAGCTTGCATATAATCTTTTGAATGCAAGTATGCATTTGTTTTCCCTTACAGTCATGTAAATGAGTCATTTTAAGTCACTAATTTATTTGAAAGCAATTGGAACAAATTCTATTTTCGCACTTCAAACACGGCTTTCGTGCATAGCTTGCATATGATCTGTTGAAGGCAAGTATGCATTTGTTTTATCTTAGAGTTATGTCAATGAGTCTTTTAAAGTCACTAATTTATTTGAAAGCAATTTCAAGGAATTCTATTTTCACATTTCAAACATTAGTTTCATGCATAACTTTCTAATGATATTTTGAAGGTTGGTATGCAATTGTTCTATCTTATAATCAGGTCAATGAATCTCTTCAGCCAATAAATCATTTAAAAGCCATTGGAACGTATTCTATATTCTCGCAATTCAAACACGACTTTTGTACATATCTTGCATATGATCTTTTAAAGGCAAGTATGCATTTGTTTTGTCTTAGAGTCCTGTCAATGAGTCTTTTCAAGTCACTAATTTATTTGAAAGCAATTGGAACGAATTCTATATTCGCACTTCAAACACGACTTTCGTTCATAACTTAATAATGATCTTTTGAGGCCAAGTATACATTTGTTTTATCCTAGATTCATGTCAATGAGTCTTTCCAAACACGAATTTTTTTGAAAGCAATTCGAAGGAATTCTATTTTCGCACGTCAAACATTAGTCTCGTGCATAACTTTCTAATGATCTTTTGAAGGCAAGTATGCAATTGTTTTATCTTACAATCATGTCAATGAGTCTTTTCAGACAACAAATGATTTAGAAGCCATTGGAACATATTCTTTTGTCGCAATTCAAGCACGACATTCGTGCATAGCTTGGATATGATCTTTTGAAGGCAAGTATGCATTTGGTTTATTTTTTATTCATGTGAATTAGTCTTTCTAAGTCAATAATTCATTTGAAAGCAATTTGAAGAAATTATATTTTCGCACTTCAAACATTAGTTTCGTGCATAACTTTCTGATTATATTTTGACGGCAAGTATGCAATTGTTTTATCTTATAATCAGGTCAATGAATCTTTTCAGGCGATAAATCATTTGAAAGCCATTGGAACGTATTCTATTGTCGCAATTCAAGCACGACTTTCGTACATTTCTTGCATATGATCTTTTCAAGACAAGTATCCATTTGTTTTATCTTAGAGTCATGTCAATGAGTCTTTTCAAGTTACTAAGTTGTTTGAAAGCAATTGGAACAAATTTTATTTTCGCACTTCAAACACGACTTTCGTGCACAACTTGCTAATGATCATTTGAGGCCAAGTATGCATTTGTTTTATCTTAGATTCATGTCAAAGAGTCTTTCTAATTCACTAATTCATTTGAAAGTAATTCGAAGGAATTCTATTTTCGCACTTCAAACACGAATTTCGTGCATAACCCGCTAATGATAATTTGAGGCCAGGAATACATTTGTTTTACCCTGGTTCATGTCAATGAGTCTTTCCAAGTACTAATTCATTTAAAAGCAATTCGAATGAATTCTATTTTCGCACTTCAAAAATTAGTTTCGTGCATAACTTTCTAATGATCTTTTGAAGGCAAGTATGCAATTGTTTTACCTTATAATCATGTCAGTGAACCTTTTCAAGACAATAAATCATGTGGAATCCATTGGAACGTATTCTATTGTCGGAATTCAAACATGATTTTCGTGCATAGCTTGCATATAATCTTTTGAAGGCAAGAATGCATTTGTTTTTCCCTTACAGTCATGTAAATGAGTCATTTTAAGTTACTAATTTATTTGAAAGAAATTGGAACAAATTCTATTTTCGCACTTCAAACACGACTTTCGTGCATAGCTTGCATATGATCTGTTGAAGGCAAGTATGCATTTGTTTTATCTTAGAGTTATGTCAATGAGTCTTTTAAAGTCACTAATTTATTTGAAAGCAATTTCAAGGAATTCTATTTTCACATTTCAAACATTAGTTTCGTGCATAACTTTCTAATGATATTTTGAAGGTTAGTATGCAATTGTTCTATCTTATAATCAGGTCAATGAATCTCTTCAGCCAATAAATCATTTGAAAGCCATTGGAACGTATTCTATATTCTCGCAATTCAAACACGACTTTTGTACATATCTTGCATATGATCTTTTAAAGGCAAGTATGCATTTGTTTTGTCTTAGAGTCTTGTCAATGAGTCTTTTCAAGTCACTAATTTATTTGAAAGCAATAGGAACAAATTCTATATTCGCACTTCAAACACGACTTTCGTTCATAACTTACTAATGATCTCTTGAGGCCAAGTATACATTTGTTTTATCCTAGATTCATGTCAATGAGTCTTTCCAAACACGAATTCGTTTGAAAACAATTCGAAGGAATTCTATTTTTGCCCGTCAAACATTAGTCTCGTGCATAACTTTCTAATGATCTTTTGAAGGCAAGTATGCAATTCTTTTATCTTACAATCATGTCAATGAGTCTTTTCAGACAACAAATCATTTAGAAGCCATTGGAACGTATTCTTTCGTCGTAATTCAAGCACGACATTCGTGCATAGCTTGGATATGATCTTTTGAAGGCAAGTATGCATGTGGTTTATCTTTGATTCATGTGAATTAGTTTTTCTAAGTCAATAATTCATTTGAAAGCAATTCGGAGGAATTCTATTTTCGCACTTCAAACATTAGTTTCGTGCATAACTTTCTGATTATATTTTGAAGGCAAGTATGCTATTGTTTTATCTTATAATCAGGTCAATGAATCTTCTCAGGCGATAAATCATTTGAAAGCCATTGGAACGTATTCTATTCTCACAATTCAAACACGACTTTCGTACATTTCTTGCATATGATCTTTTCAAAACAAGTATGCATTTGTTTTATCTTAGAGTCATGTCAATGAGTCTTTTCAAGTCACTAAGTTGTTTGAAAGCAATGGGAACGAATTTTATTTTCGCACTTCGAACACGACTTTCGTGCACAACTTGCTAATGATCATTTGAGGCCAAGTATGCATTTGTTTTATCTTAGATTCATGTCAAAGAGTCTTTCTAATTCACTAATTCATTTGAAAGTAATTCGAAGGAATTCTATTTTCGCACTTCAAACATGAATTTCGTGCATAACCCGCTAATGATAATTTGAGGCCAGGAATACATTTGTTTTACCCTGGATTCATGTCAATGAGTCTTTCCAAGTACTAATTCATTTAAAAGCAATTCGAATGAATTCTATTTTCGCACTTCAAACATTAGTTTCGTGCATAACTTTCCAATGATCTTTTGAAGGCAAATATGCAATTGTTTTACCTTATAATCATGTCAATGAACCTTTTCAAGACAATAAATCATGTGGAAGCCATTGGAACGTATTCTATTGTCGGAATTCAAACACGACTTTCATGCATAGCTTGCATATAATCTTTTGAAGGCAAGTATGCATTTGTTTTCCCTTACAGTCATGTAAATGAGTCATTTTAAGTCACTAATTTATTTGAAAGCAATTTCAAGGAATTCTATTTTCACATTTCAAACATTAGTTTCGTGCATAACTTTCTAATGATATTTTGATGGTTACTATGCAATTGTTCTATCTTATAATCAGGTCAATGAATCTCTTCAGCCAATAAATCATTTGAAAGCCATTGGAACGTATTCTATATTCTCGCAATTCAAACACGACTTTTGTACATATCTTGCATATGATCTTTTAAAGGCAAGTATGCATTTGTTTTGTCTTAGAGTCTTGTCAATGAGTCTTTTCAAGTCACTAATTTATTTGAAAGCAATTGGAACGAATTCTATATTCGCACTTCAAAGACGACTTTCGTTCATAACTTACTAATAATCTTTTGAGGCCAAGTATACATTGGTTTTATCCTAGATTCATGTCAATGAGTCTTTCCAAACACGAATTCGTTTGAAAGCAATTCGAAGGAATTCTATTTTCGCACGTCAAACATTAGTCTCGTGCATAACTTTCTAATGATCTTTTGAAGGCAAGTATGCAATTGTTTTATCTTACAATCATGTCAATGAGTCTTTTCAGACAACAAAGCATTTAGAAGCCATTGGAACATATTCTTTTGTCGCAATTCAAGCACGACATTCGTGCATAGCTTGGATATGATCTTTTGAAGGCAACTATGCATGTGGTTTATCTTTGATTCATGTTAATTAGTCTTTCCAAGTCAATAATTCATTTGAAAGCAATTCGAAGAAATTATATTTTCGCACTTCAAACATTAGTTTCGTGCATAACTTTCTGATTATATTTTGAAGGCAAGTATGCAATTGTTTTATCTTATAATTAGGTAAATGAATCTTCTCAGGCGATAAATCATTTGAAAGCCATTGGAACGTATTCTATTCTCGCAATTCAAACACGACTTTCGTACATTTCTTGCATATGATCTTTTCAAGGCAACTATGCATTTGTTTTATCTTAGAGTCATGTCAATGAGTCTTTTCAAGTCACTAAGTTGTTTGAAAGCAATTGGAACGAATTTTATTTTCGCACTTCAAACACGACTTTCGTGCATAGCTTGGATATGATCTGTTGAAGGCAAGTATGCATTTGTTTTATCTTAGAGTTATGTCAATGAGTCTTTTAAAGTCACTAATTTATTTGAAAGCAATTTCAAGGAATTCTATTTTCACATTTCAAGCATTAGTTTCGTGCATAACTTTCTAATGATATTTTGAAGGTTAGTATGCAATTGTTCTATCTTATAATCAGGTCAATGAATCTCTTCAGCCAATAAATCATTTGAAAGCCATTGGAACGTATTCTATATTCTCGCAATTCAAACACGACTTTTGTACATATCTTGCATATGATCTTTTAAAGGCAAGTATGCATTTGTTTTGTCTTAGAGTCTTGTCAATGAGTCTTTTCAAGTCACTAATTTATTTGAAAGCAATTTGAACGAATTCTATATTCGCACTTCAAACACGACTTTTGTTCATAACTTACTAATGATCTTTTGAGGCCAAGTATACATTTGTTTTATCCTAGATTCATGTCAATGAGTCTTTTCAAACACGAATTCATTTGAAAGCAATTCGAAGGAATTCTATTTTCGCACGTCCAACATTAGTCTCGTGCATAACTTTCTAATGATCTTTTGAAGGCAAGTATGCAGTTGTTTTATCTTACAATCATGTCAATGAGTCTTTTCTGACAACAAATCATTTAGAAGCCATTGGAACATATTTTTTTGTCGCAATTCAAGCACGACATTCGTGCATAGCTTGGATATGATCTGTTGAAGGCAAGTATGCATTTGGTTTATCTTTGATTCATGTTAATTAGTCTTTCCAAGTCAATAATTCACTTGAAAGCAATTCGAAGGAATTCTATTTTTGCACTTCAAACATTAGTTTCGTATATAACTTTCTAATGAAATTTTGAAGGTAAGTATGCAATTTTTTTTTCACATAATTATGCCAATGAGTCTTTTCAGACAATAAATCATTTGGGAGCCATTGGAATGTATTCTATTGTCGCAATTCAAATGCGACTTTCGTGCATAGCTTGCATATATGATCTGTTGAAGCCAAGTATGCATTTGTTTTATCTTAGAGTCATGTCAGTGAATCTTTTAAAGTCACTAATTTATTTGAAACCAATTGGAAGGAATTCTATTTTCACACTTCAAACATTAGTTTCGTGCATAACTTTCTAATGGTCTTTTGAAGGCAAGTATGCAATTGCTTTATCTTAGAGTCATGTCAATGAGTCTTTCCTATTCACTAATTCATTAGAAAGGAATTCGAAGGAATTCTTTTTTCGCACTTCAAACATTAGTTTCGTGCATAACTTTGTAATGATCTTTCGAAAGCAAGTATGCAATTGTTTTATCTTATGATCATGTCTATGAGTCTTTTCAGACGATAAATCATTTGGAAACCATTGGGACGTATTCTATTCTCGCAATTCAAACACAACTTTCAAGCATAGCTTGCATATGATCTTTTGAAGGCAAGTATGGATATGGTTTATCTTATAGTCATCATATCAATGAGTCTTTTCAAGTCACTAATTTATTTGAAAGCAATTGGAACGAATTCTATTTTCGGACTTCAAAAACGACTTTCGTGCATAGCTTGCATGTGATCTGTTGAAGGCAGGTATGCATTTGTTTTATCTTAGAGTTATGTCAATGAGTCTTTTAAAGTCACTAATTTATTTGAAGCAATTGGAACGAATTCTATTTTCGCACTTCAAACACGACTTTCGTGCACAACTTGCTAATGATCATTTGAGGCCAAGTATACATTTGTTTTATCCTAGATTCCTGTCAATGAGTCTTTCCAATTCACTTATTCATTTGAAAGCAATTCGAAGGAATTCTATTTCCGTACTTCAAACATGACTTTCGTTCATAACTTGCTAATGATCATTTGAGGCCAATTATGCATTTGGTTTATTTTAGATTCATGTTAATGAGCCTTTCCAATTCACTAATTCATTTGAAAGCAATTGGAACGAATTCTATTTTCGTACTTCAAACACGACTTTCGTGCATAACTTGCTAATGATCATTTGAGGCCAAATATTGCATTTGTTTTATCTTAGATTCATGTCAATGAGTCATTCCAATTCACTAATTCATTAGAAAACAATTCGAAGGAATTCTATTTTCGTACTTGAAACATGACTTTCGTTCATAACTTGCTAATGATCATTTGAGGCCGAGTATGCATTTGTTTTATCTTAGATTCTTGTCAATGAGTCTTTCCAATTCACTAATTCATTTGAAAGCAATTCAAAGGAATTCTATTTTCGCACTTCAAACACGACTTTCGTGCATAACCTGCTAATGATAATTTGGGGCCAGGAATACATTTGTTTTATCCTGGATTCATATCAATGAGTCTTTCCAAGTACTAATTCATTTGAAAGCAATTCGAATGAATTCTATTCTCGCACTTCAAACATTAGTTTCGTGCATAACTTTCTAATGATCTTTTGAAGGCAAGTATGCAATTATTTTATCTTATAATAATGTCAATGAACATTTTCAAGACAATAAATCATGTGGAAGCCATTGGAACGTATCTATTGTCGGAATTCAAACACGACTTTCGTGCATAGCTTGCATATAATCTTTTGAAGACAAGTATGCATTTGTTTTTCCTTACAGTCATGTAAATGACACTTTTCAAGTCACTAATTTATTTGGAAGCAATTGGGACAAATTCTATTGTCGCACTTCAAACACGACTTTCATGCATAACTTGCTAATGATCATTTGAGGCCAAGTATACATTTGTTTTATCCTAGATTCATGTCAACGAGGCTTTCCAATTCACTAATTCATTTGAAAGCAATTCAAAGGAATTTTATTTTCGCACTTCAATCATTATTTTCGTGCATACCTTTCTAATGATCTTTTGAAGGCAAGTATGCAATTGTTTTATCTTATAGTCATGTCAATGAACCTTTTCAAGACTATAAATCATTTGGAAGCCATTTGAACTTATTCTATTGTCGGAATTCAAACACGACTTTTGTGCATAGTTTGCATATAATCTTTTGAAGGCAAATATGCATTTGTTTTCCCTTACAGTCATGTAAATGAGTCTTTTCAAGTCTCAAATTTATTTGAAAGAAATTTGAAAAAATTCTATTTTCGCACTTCAAACACGACTTTCGTGCATAACTTGCTAATGATCATTTGAGGACAAGTGTAGATTTGTTTTATCTTATATTCATGTCAGTGAGTATTTCCAAGTACTAATTCATTTAAAAGCAATTCGAAGAAATTATATTTTCGCACTTCAAACATTAGTTTGAATTCACTAACGATATTTTGAAGGCAAGTAAGCAATTGTTTTATCTTATAATCAGGTCAATGAATCTTTTCAGACAATAAATCATTTGAAAGCCATTGGAACGTATTCTATTCTCGCAATTCAAACATGACTTTCGTACATATCTTCCATATGATATTTTCAAGGCAAGTATGCATTTGTTTTATTTCAGAGTCATGTCAATGTGTCTTTTCAAGCCACTAATTTGTTTGAAAGCAATTGGAACAAATTTTATTTTCGCACTTCAAACATGACTTTCGTTCATAACTTGCTAATGATCATTTGAGGCCAAGTATACATTTGGTTTATTTTAGATTCATGTTAATGAGTCTTTCCAATTCACTAATTCATTTGAAAGCAATTGGAACGAATTCTATTTTCGCACTTCAAACACGACTTTCGTGCATAACTTGCTAATGATCATTTGAGGCGAAATATGCATTTGTTTTATCTTAGATTCCTGCCAATGAGTCTTTCCAATTCACTAATTCATTTGAAAGCAATTCGAAGGAATTCTATTTTTGTACTTCAAACACGACTTTCGTGCATAACTTGCTAATGATCATTTAAGGCCAAGTATACATTTGTTTTATCCTAGATTCATGTGAATTAGTCTTTCCAAGTACTAATTCATTTGAAAGGAATTAGAATGAATTCTATTTTCACACTTTAAACATTAGTTTCGTGCATAACTTTCTAGTAATCTTTTGATGGCAAGTATGCAATTGTTTTTATCTTATAATCAGGTCAATGAATCTTTTCAGGCCGTAAATCATTTGAAAGCCATTGTAACGTATTCTATTCTCGCAATTCAAACACGACTTTTGTACATATCTTGCATATGATCTTTTCAAGGCAAGTATGCATTTGTTTTATCATAGGGATGAGTCAATGAGTCTTTTCAAGTCACAAATTTGTTTGAAAGCAATTGGAACAAATTTTATTTTCGCACTTCAAACACGACTTTCGTGCATAACTTGCTAATGATCATTTGAGGCCAAGTATTTATTTGTTTTATCTTAGATTCATGTCAATGAGTCTTTCGAATTCACTAATTCATTTGAAAGCAATTCGAAGAAATTCTATTTTCGCACTTCAAACACGACTTTCGTGCATAACCTACTAATGATCATTTGAGGCCAAGAATACATTTGTTTTATCCTGGATTCAAGTCAATGAGTCTTTCCAAGTACTAATTCATTTGAAAACAATTCGAATGAATTCTATTTTCGCACTTCAAACATTAGTTTCGTGCATAACTTTCTAATAATCTTTTGATAGCAAGTATGCAATTGTTTTGTCTTATGATCAGGTCAATGAATCTTTTCAGGCAATAAATCATTTGAAAGCCATTGGAACATATTCTACTCTCGCAATTCAAACATGACTTTCGTACATATCTTGCATATGATCTTTTCAAGGCAAGTATTCATTTGCTTTATCTTAGAGTCATGTCAATGAGTCTTTTCAGGTCAGTAATTTATTTGAAAGGAATTGGAACAAATTTTATTTTCGTACTTCAAACACGACTTTCGTGCGTAACTTGCTAATGATCATTTAAGGCCAAGTATACATTTGTTTTATCCTAGATTCATGTCAATTAGTCTTTCCAAGTACTAATTCATTTGAAAGCAATTGGAATGAATTCTATTTTCACACTTCAAACATTAGTTTCGTGCATAACATTCTAGTAATCTTTTGATGGCAAGTATGCAATTGTTTTTATCTTATAATCAGGTCAATGAATCTTTTCAGGCAATAAATCATTTGAAAGCCATTGGAACGTATTCTATTCTCGCAATTCAAACACGACTTTCGTACATATGTTGCATATGATCTTTTCAAGGCAAGTATGCATTTGTTTTATCATAGGGATGAGTCAATGAGTTTTTTCAAGTCACTAATTTGTTTGAAAGCAATTGGAACAAATTTTATATTCGCACTTCAAACACGACTTTCGTGCATAACTTGCTAATGATCATTTGGGGGCAAGTATTTATTTGTTTTATCTTAGATTCATGTCAATGAGTCTTTCGAATTCACTAATTCATTTGAAAGCAATTCGAAGGAATTCTATTCTCGCACTTCAAACACGACTTTCGTGCATAACCTGCTAATGATCATTTGAGGCTAGGAATACATTTGTTTTATCCTGGATTCAAGTCAATGAGTCTTTCCAAGTACTAATTCATTTGAAAACAATTCGAATGAATTCTATTTTCGCACTTCAAACATTAGTTTCGTGCATAATGTTTTGTAATAATCTTTTGATGGCAAGTATGCAATTGTTTTGTCTTATGATCAGGTCAATGAATCTTTTCAGGCAATAAATCATTTGAAAGCAATTTGAACGAATTATATTTTCACACTTGAAACATGACATTCGTGCATAACTTGCTAATGATTATTTTAGGCCAAGTATGCATTTGTTTTATCTTCGATTCTTGTCAACGAGTCTTTCCAATTCACTAATTCATTTGAAAGCAATTCGAAGGAATTCTATTTTCACACTTCAAACATGACTTTCGTGCATAACTTGCTAAGGATCATTTGAGGCCAAGTATGCATTTGTTTTATCTTAGATTCATGTCAATGAGTCTTTCCAAATACTAATTCATTTGAAAGCAATTCTAATAAATTCTATTTTCGCTTTTCAAACATTAGTTTCGTGCATAACTTTCTAGTGATCTTTTGAAGGCAAGTGTCCAATTGTTTTATCATATATCATGTCAATGAACCTTTTCAAGACAAAAAATCATTTGGAAGCCATTAGAACGTATTCTATTGTCGGAATTCAAACACGACTTTCGTGCATAGCTTGCATATAATCTTTTAAAGGCAAGTATGCATTTGTATTGTCTTACAGTCATGTAAATGAATCTTTTCAAGTCACTAATTCATTTGAAAACAATTGGAACGAATTCTATTTTCGTACTTCAAACACGACTTTCATGCATAACTTGCTAATGATCATTTGAGGACAAGTATGCATTTTTTTTAATCATCGATTCATGCCAATGAGTCTTTCCAATTCACTAATTCATTTGAAAGCAAATAGAAGGAATTCTATTTTTGCACTTCAAACATTAGTTCCGTGCATAACTTTCTAATGATCTATTGAAGGGAAGTATGCAATTGTTTTATCTTAATCATGTCAATGAACCTTTTCCAGACAATAAATTATTTGGAAGCTATTGGAACGTATTCTATTGTCGCAATTCAAACACAACTTTCGTGCATAGCTTGCATATAATCTTTTGAAGGCAAGTATGCATTTGTTTTCTCTTACAACCATGTAAAATGTCTTTTCAGGTACTAATTCTTTTGAAAGCAATTCGAATGAATTCTATTTTCACACTTCAAACATTAGTTTCGTGCATAACTTTCTAGTAATCTTTTGATGGCAAGTATGCAATTGTTTTATCTTATAATAAGGTCAATGAATCTTTTCAGGCAATAAATCATTTGAAAGCCATTGGAACATATTCTATTCTTGCAATTCAAACACGACTTTCGTACATATCTTGCATATGATCTTTTCAAGGCAAGTATGCATTTGTTTTATCATAGAGATGAGTCAATGAGTCTTTTCAAGTCAGTAATTTGTTTGAAAGCAACTTGAACGAATTTTATTTTCGCACTTAAAACACGACTTTCGTGCATAACTTGCTAATGATCATTTGAGGCCAAGTATGCATTTGTTTTATTTTAGCTTCATGTCAATTAGTCTTTCCAATTCACTAATTCATTTGAAAGCAATTCGAAGGAATTCTATTTTTGTACTTCAAACACGAATTTCGTGCATAACCTGCTAATGATCTTCTGAGGCCAGGAATACATTTGTTTTATCCGGGATTCAAGTCAATGAGTCTTTCTAAGTACTAATTCATTTGAAAACAATTCGAATGAATTCTATTTTCGCACTTCAAACATTAGTTTCGTGCAGAACTTTCTAATGATCTTTTGAAGGAAAGTATGCAATTGTTTTATCATATAATCATGTCAATGAACCTTTTCAAGACAATAAATCATTTGGAAGCCATTGGAACGTATTCTATTCTCGCAATTCAAACACGACTCTCATGCATAGCTTGCATATAATCTTTTGATAGCAAGTATGCATTTGTTTTCTCTTACAGTCATGTAAATGAGTCTTTTCAAGTCACTAATTTATTTGAAAGCAATTGGAACAAATTCTATTTTCGCACTTCAAACATAACTTTTGTGCATAACTTGCTAATGATCATTTGAGGCCAAGTCTGCATTTGTTTTATCTTCGATTCTTGTCAATGAGTCTTTCCAATTCACTAATTCATTTGAAAGCAATTCGAAGGAATTCTATTTTCACACTTCAAACATGACTTTCGTGCATAACTTGCTAATGATCATTTGAGGCCAAGTATGCATTTGTTTTATCTTAGATTCATGTCAATGAGTCTTTCCAAATACTGATTCATTTGAAAGCAATTCGAATGAATTCTATTTTCGCACTTCAAACATTAGTTTCATGCATAACTTTCTAATGATCTTTTGAAGGCAAGTATGCAATTGTTTTATCTTGTAATCATGTCAATGAACCTTTTCAAGACAATAAATCATTTGGAAGCCATTGGAACGTATTCTATTCTCGCAATTCAAACACGACTCTCATGCATAGCTTGCATATAATCTTTTGATAGCAAGTATGCATTGGTTTTCTCTTACAGTCATGTAAATGAGTCTTTTCAAGTCACTAATTTATTTGAAAGCAATTGGAACAAATTCTATTTTCGCACTTCAAACTGGACTTTCGTGCATAACTTGCTAATGATCATTTGAGGCTAAGTATTCATTTGTTTTATCTTCGATTCTTGTCAATGAGTCTTTCCAATTCACTAATTCATTTGAAAGTAATTCGAAGGAATTCTATTTTCGCACTTCAAAAATGACTTTCGTACATAACTTGCTAATGATCATTTGAGGCCAAGAGTACATTTGTTTTATCCTAGATTCATGTCTCGGAGTCTTTCCAAGTACTAATTCATTTGAAAGCAATTCAAATGAATTCTATTTTCGCACTTCAAACAATAGTTTCGTGCATAACTTTCTAATGATATTTTGAAGGCAAGTATGGAATTGTTTTATCTTACAGTCATGTAAATGAGTCTTTTCATGACAATAAATCATTTGGAAGCCACGTATTCTATTATTGCAATTCAAACACGACTCTCGTGCATAGCTTGCATATAATCTTTTGATAGCAAGTATGCATTTGTTTTATCTTAGATTCTTGTCAATAAGCCTTTCTAATTCAATAATTCATTCGGAAGCAATTCGAAGGTATTCTTTTTTCGCACTTCGAACATTAGTTTCGTGAATAACTTTCTAATGATCTTTAGAAGGCAAGTATCCAATTGTTTTATCTTATAATCATGTCAATGAGTCTTTCAAATTCACTAATTCATTTGAAAGCAATTCAAAGGAATTCTATTTTCGCAATTCAAACACGACTTTCGTGCGTAGATTGCATATAATCTTTTGAAGGAAAGTATGCATTTGTTTTCTCTTACAGTCATGTAAATGAGTGTTTTCACGTCACTAGTTTATTTGAAAGCAATTGGAACAAATTCTACTTTCGCAGTTCAAACACTACTTTCGTGCTTAACTTTCTAATGATCATTTGAGGCCAAGTATGCATTTGTTTTATCTTAGATTCTTGTCCATGAGTCATTCCAAGTACTAATTCATTTGAAAGCAATCCGAAGGAATTCTATTTTCGCACTTCAAACACGATTTTCGTGCATAACTTGCTAATGATCATTTGAGGCCAGGAATACATTTGTTTTATCCTGGATTCATGTCAATGAGTCTTTCCAAGTACTTATTCATTTGAAAGCAATTCGAATGAATTCTATTTTCAGCCTTCAAACATGACTTTCGTGCATAACTTGCTAATGATCATTTCGGGCCAAGTACGCATTTTTTTTATCTTAGATTCAAGTCAATAAGTCTTTTCAAATACTAGTTTATTTGAAGGCAATTCGAATGAATTCTATTTTCGCACTTCCAACGTTAGTTTCGTGCTTAACTTTCTAATGATCTTTTGAAGGCAAGTATGCAATTGTGTTATCTTATAATCATGTCAATGAACCTTTTGAAGACAATAAATCATTTGGAAGCCATTGGAACGTATTCTATTCTCGCAATTCAAACACGACTTTCGTGCATATCTGGCATCTAATCTTTTGATAGCAAGTATGCATTTGTTTTCTCTTACAGTCATGTAATGAGTCTTTCCAATTCACTAATTCATTTGAAAGCAATTCGAAGGAATTCTATTTTTTGTCACTTCAAACACGACTTACGTACATAACTTGCTAATGATCATTTGAGGCCAAGAATACATTTGTTTTATCCTAAATTCATGTCCATGAGTCTTTCCAAGTACTAATTCATTTGAAAGCAATTCAAATTAATTCTATTTTCGCACTTCAAACATTAGTTTCGTGCATAACTTGCTAATGATCATTTAAGGCCAAGTATGCATTTGTTTTATTTTCGATTCTTGTCAATGAGGCTTTCCAATTCACTAATTCATTTGAAAGGAATTTGAAGGAATTCTATTTTCACACTTCAAACATGACTTTCGTGCATAACTTGCTAATGATCATTTGAGGCCAAATATGCATTTGTTTTATCTTAGATTCCTGCCAATGAGTCTTTCAAATTCACTAATTCATTTGAAAGCAATTCGAAGGAATTCTATTTTCGCACTTCAAACACGACTTTCGTTCATAACTTGCTAATGATCATTTGAGGCCAAGAATACATATGTTCTATCCGAGATTCATGTCCATGAGTCTTTCTTGTTCTAATTCATTTGAAAGCAATTCCAATGAATTCTATTTTCGCACTTCAAACATTAGTTTCGTGCATAACTTTCTAATGATCTTTTGAAGGGAAGTATGCAATTGTTTTATCTTATAATCATGTCAATGAACCTTTTGAAGACAATAAATCATTTAGAAGCCATTGGAACGTATTCTATTCTCGCAATTCAAACATGACTCTCATGCATAGCTTGCATATAATCTTTTGATAGCAAGTATGCATTTGTTTTCTCTTACAGTCATGTAAATGTGTCTTTTCAAGTCACTAATTTATTTGAAAGCAATTGGAACAAATTCTATTTTCGCACTTCAAACTGGACTTTCGTGCATAACTTGCTAATGATCATTTGAGGCCAAGTATGCATTTGTTTTATCTTCGATTCTTGTCAATGAGTCTTTCCAATTCACTAATTCATTTGAAAGCAATTCGAAGGAATTCTATTTTCGCACTTCAAAAACGACTTTCGTACATAACTTGCTAATGATCATTTGAGGCCAAGAATACATTTGTTGTATCCTAGATTCATGTCTCTGAGTCTTTCCAAGTACTAATTCATTTGAAAGCAATTCAAATGAATTCTATTTTCGCACTTCAAACATTAGTTTCGTGCATAACTTTCTAATGATATTTTGAAGGCAAGTATGGAATTGTTTTATCTTACAGTCATGTAAATGAGTCTTTTCAAGACAATAAATCATTTGGAAGCCACGTATTCTATTATTGCAATTCAAACACGACTCTCGTGCATAGCTTGCATATAATCTTTTGATAGCAAGTATGCATTTGTTTTATCGTAGATTCTTGTCAATAAGCCTTTCTAATTCAATAATTCATTCGGAAGCAATTCGAAGGTATTCTTTTTTCGCACTTCGAACATTAGTTTCGTGAATAACTTTGTAATGATCTTTTGAAGGCAAGTATGCAATTGTTTTATCTTAGATTCATATCAATGAGTCTTTCAAATTCACTAATTCATTTGAAAGCAATTCAAAGGAATTCTATTTTCGCAATTCAAACACGACTTTCGTGCGTAGATTGCATATAATCTTTTGAAGGAAAGTATGCATTTGTTTTCTCTTAGAGTCATGTAAATGAGTGTTTTCACGTCACTAGTTTATTTGAAAGCAATTGGAACAAATTCTACTTTCGCAGTTCAAACACCACTTTCGTGCTTAACTTGCTAATGATCATTTGAGGCCAAGTATGCATTTGCTTTATCTTAGATTCTTGTCCATGAGTCATTCCAAGTACTAATTCATTTGAAAGCAATCCGAAGGAATTCTATTTTCGTACTTCAAACACGACTTTCGTGCATAACTTGCTAATGATCATTTGAGGCCAGGAATACATTTGTTTTATCCTGGATTCATGTCAATGAGTCTTTCCAAGTACTTATTCATTTGAAAGCAATTCGAATGAATTCTATTTTCACCCTTCAAACATGACCTTCGTGCATAACTTGCTAATGATCATTTCGGGCCAAGTACGCATTTTTTTTAATCTTCGATTCAAGTCAATAAGTCTTTTCAAATACTAGTTTATTTGAAGGCAATTCGAATGAATTCTATTTTCGCACTTCAAACATTAGTTTCGTGCTTAACTTTCTAATGATCTTTTGAAGGCAAGTATGCAATTGTGTTATCTTATAATCAGGTCGACGAACCTTTTGAAGACAATAAATCATTTGGAAGCCATTGGAACGTATTCTATTCTCGCAATTCAAACACGACTTTCGTGCATATCTGGCATATAATCTTTTGATAGCAAGTATGCTTTTGTTTTCTCTTACAGTCATGTAAATGAGTCATTTCATTTGAAAGCAATTCGAAGGAATTCTATTTTGGCACTTCAAACCCGACTTTCGTACATAACTTGCTAATGATCATTTGAGGCCAAGTATGCATTAGTTTTATCTTCGATTCTTGTCAATGAGTCTTTCCAGTTCACTAATTCATTGGAAGTCAATTCGAAGGAATTCTATTTTCGCACATCAAACACGACTTTCGTACATAACTTGCTAATGATCATTTGAAGCCAAGAATACATTTGTTTTATCCTAGATTCATGTCCATGAGTCTTACCAAGTACTAATTCATTTGAAAGCAATTCCCATGGATTCTATTTTCGCACTTCAAAACATTAGTTTCGTGCATAACTTTCTAATGATCTTTTGAAGGCAAGTACGCAATTGTTTTATCTTACAGTCATGTAAATGAGTCTTTTCAAGTCACTAATTTATTTGAAAGCAATTGGAACGAATTCTATTTTCACACTTCAAACATGACTTTCGTGCATAACTTGCTAATGATCATTTGGGGCCAAGTACGCATTTTTTTTATCTTAGATTCATGTCAATAAGTCTGTCCAAATACTAATTTATTTGGAGGCAATTCGAATGAATTCTATTTTCGCACTTCAAACATTAGTTTCGTGCATAACTTTCTAATGATCTTTTGAAGGCAAGTATGCAATTGTGTTATCTTATAATCATGTCAATGAACCTTTTCAAGACAATAAATCATTTGGAAGCCATTGGAACGTATTCTATTCTCGCAATTCAAACAGGACTCTCATGCATAGCTTGCATATAATCTTTTGATAGCAAGTATGCTTTTGTTTTCTCTTACAGTCCTGTAAATGAGTCATTTCAAGTCACTAATTTATTTGAAAGCAATTGGAACAAATTCTATTTTCGCACTTCAAACTGGACTTTCGTGCATAACTTGCTAATGATCATTTGAGGCCAAGTATGCATTAGTTTTACCTTCGATTCTTGTCAAGGAGTCTTTCCAATTCACTAATTCATTGGAAAGCAATTCGAAGGAATTCTATTTTCGCACATCAAACACGACTTTCGTACATAACTTGCTAATGATCATTTGAAGCCAAGAATACATTTGTTTTATCCGAGATTCCTGTCCATGAGTCTTTCCAAGTATTAATTCATTTTAAAGCAATTCCCATGGATTCTATTTTCGCACTTCAAAACATTAGTTTCGTGCATAACTTTTTAATGATCTTTTGAAGGCAAGTATGCAATTGTTTTATCTTACAGTCATGTAAATGAGTCTTTTCAAGTCACTAATTTATTTGAAAGCAATTGGAACGAATTCTATTTTCGCAATTCAATCACGACTTTCATGCATAACTTGCTAATGATCATTTGAGGCCAAGTATGCATTTGTTTTATCTTAGATTCCTGTCAATGAGTCTTTCCGATTCAATAATTCATTCTGAAGCAATTCGAAGGAATTCTTTTTTCGCACTTCAAACATTAGTTTCGTGAATAACTTTCTAATGATCTTTAGAAGGCAAGTATCCAATTGTTTTATCTTATAATCATGTCAATGAACCTTCTCAAGACAATAAATCATTTGGAAGCCATTGGAACGTATTCTATTCTCGCAATTCAAACACGACTTTCGTGCATATCTTGCATATAAACTTTTGAAGGCAAGTATGCATTTGTTTTCTCTTACAGTCATGTAAATGAGTCTTTTCAAGTCACTAATTTATTTGAAAGCAATTGGAACAAATTCTGTTTTCGAACTTCAAACTGGACTTTCGTGCATAACTTGCTAGTGATCATTTGAGGCCTAGTATGCATTTGTTTTATCCTAAATTCATGTCCTTGAGTCTTTCCAAGTACTAAATCATTTGAAAGCAATTCCAATGAATTCTATTTTCAGACTTCAAAACATCAGTTTCGTGCATAACTTTCTAATGATCTTTTGAAGGCAAGTATGCAATTGTTTTATCTTACAGTCATGTAAATGAGTCTTTTCAAGTCACTAATTTATTTGAAAGCAATTGGAACGAATTCTATTTTCGCAATTCAATCACGACTTTCGTGCATAACTTGCTAATGATCATTTGAGGCCAAGTATGCATTTGTTTTATCTTCGATTCTTGTCAATGAGTCTTTCCAATTCACTAATTCATTTGAAAGCAATTCGAAGGAATTCTATTTTCACACTTCAAACAAGACTTTCGTGCATAACTTGCTAATGATCATTTGAGGCCAAGTATGCGTTTGTTTTATCTTAGATTCATGTAAATGAGTCTTTTCTAGTCACTAATTTATTTGAAAGTAATTGAAACAAATTCTATTTTCGCACCCCAAACACGACTTTCGTGCATAACTTGCTAATGATCATTTGAGGCCAAGTATGCATTTGTTTTATCTTAGATTCTTGTCAATGAGTCTTTCCAATTCAATAATTCATTCGGAAGCAATTCGAAGGAATTCTTTTTTCGCACTTCGAACATTAGTTTCGTAATAACTTTCTAATGATCGTTTGAACGCAAGTATGCAATTGTTTTATCTTAGATTCATGTCAATGAGTCTTTCCAATTCACTAATTCATTTGAGAGCAATTCAAAGGAATTCTATTTTCGCAATTCAAACACGACTTTCGTGCATAACTTGCTAATGATCATTTGAGGCCAGGTACACATTTGTTTTTTCCTGGATTCATGTCAGTGAGTCTTTCAAAGTACTTATTCAATTGAAAGCAATTCGAATGAATTCTATTTTCGCACTTCAAACACAACTTTCGTGCATAACCTGCTAATGGTCATTTGAGGCTAGGAATACACTTGTTTTATCCTGGATTCATGTCAATGAGTCTTTCCAAGTACTTATTCATTTGAAAGCAATTCGAATGAATTCTATTTTCACACTTCAAACATGACTTTCGTGCATAATTTGCTAATCATCATTTGAGGCCAAGTATGCAATTTTTTTATCTCACAGTCGTGTAAATGAGTCTTTGCAATTCACTAATTCATTTGAAAGCAATTGGAACCAATTCTATTTTCACACTTCAAACATGACATTCGTGCATAACTTGCTAATGATCATTTCAGGCCAAGTATGCATTTGTTTTATCTTCGATTCTTGTCAACGAGCCTTTCCAATTCACTAATTCATTTGATAGCAATTCGAAGGAATTCTATTTTCATACTTCAAACATGACTTTCGTGCATAACTTGCTAATGATCATTTGAGGCCAAGTATGTATTTTTTTTTTATCTTAGATTCATGTCAATGAGTCTTTTCAAATACTAATTCATTTGAAAGTAATTCGAATGCATTCTATTTTCGCACTTCAAACATTAGTTTCGTGCATAACTTTCTAATGATCTTTTGAAGGCAAGTATGCAATTGTTTTATCTTATAATCATGTCAGTGAACCTTTTCAAAACAATAAATCATTTGGAAGCCATTTGAACATATTCTATTCTCGCAATTCAATCACGACTTTCGTGCATACATTTCTAATGATCTTTTGAAGGCAAGTATGCAATTGTTTTATCTTACAGTCATGTAAATGAGTCTTTTCAAGACAATAAATCATTTGGAAAGATACAACAATTGCATACTTGCTTTCAAAAGATCATTAGAAAGTTATGCACGAAACTAATGTTTGAAGTGCGAAAATAGAATTCATTGGAATTGCTTTCAAATTAATTAGTACTTGGAAAGACTCATGGACATGAATCCAGGATAAAACAAATGTATTATTGGCCTCAAATGATCATTAGCAAGTTCTGTACGAAAGTCGTGTTTGATGTGCGCAAATAGAATTCCTTCGAATTGCTTTCAAATGAATTAGTGAATTGGAAAGACTCATTGACAAGAATCGAAGATAAAACAAATGCATACTTCGCCTCAAATGATAATTAGCAAGTTATACACGAAATTCCGGTTTGAAGTTTGAAAACAGAATTTGTTCCAATTGCTTTCAAATAAATTAGTGACTTGAAAAGACTCATTTACATGACTGTAAGAGAAAACAAATGCATACTTGCCTTCAAAAGATCATTAGAAAGTTATGCACGAAACTAATGTTTTGAAGTATGAAAATAGAATTCATTGGAATTGCTTTCAAATGAATTAGTACTTGGAAAGACTCATGGACATGAATCTAGGATAAAACAAATGTATTCTTGGCCTCAAATGATCATTAGCAAGTTATGTACGAAAGTCGTGTTTGATGTGCGAAAATAGAATTCCTTCGAATTGCCTTCAAATGAATATGTGAATGGGAAAGACTCATTGACAAGAATTGAAAATAAAACAAATGCATACTTGGCCTCAAATGATCATTAGCAAGTTATGCACGCAAGTCCAGTTTGAAGTGCGAAAATAGAATTTGTTCCAATTGCTTTCAAATAAATTAGTGACTTGAAAAGACTCATTTACATGACTGTAAGAGAAAACAAATGCATACTTGCTATCAAAAGATTATATGCAAGCTATGCATGAGAGTAGTGTTTGAATTGCAAGAATAGAATACGTTCCAATGGCTTCCAAATGATTTATTATCTTGAAAAGGTTCTTTGACATGATTATAAGATAAAACAATTACATACTTGCCTTCAAAAGATCATTAGAAAGTTATGCACGAAACTAATGTTTGAAGTGCGAAAATAGAATTCATTGGAATTGCTTTGAAATGAATTAGTATTGGGAAAGACTCATTGACATGAATCTAAGATAAAACAAACGCATACTTGGCCTCAAATGATCATTAGCAAGTTATGCACGAAAGTCATGTTTGAAGTGTGAAAATAGAATTCCTTCGAATTGCTTTCAAATGAATTAGTGAATTGGAAAGACTCATTGACAAGAATCGAAGATAAAACAAATGCATACTTGGCCTCAAATGATCATTAGCAAGTTATGCACAAAAGTTGTGATTGAATTGCGAAAATAGAATTCGTTCCAATTGCTTTCAAATAAATTAGTGACTTGAAAAGACTCATTTACATGACTGTAAGATAAAACAATTGCATACTTGCCTTCAAAAGATCATTAGAAAGTTATGCACGAAACTAATGTTTTGAAGTACGAAAATAGAATTCATTGGAATTGCTTTCATATGAATTAGTACTTGGAAAGACTCATGGACATGAATCTAGGATAAAACAAATGTGTTCTAGGCCTCAAATGATCATTAGCAAGTTATGTACGAAGGTCGTGTTTGATGTGCGAAAATAGAATTCCTTCAAATTGCTTTCAAATGAATTTATGAATTGGAAAGACTCATTGACAAGAATTGAAGATAAAACAAATGCATAGTTGGCCTCAAATGATCATTAGCAATTTATGCACGAAAGTCGTGATTGAATTGCGAAAATAGAATTCGTTCAAATTGCTTTCAAATAAATTAGTGACTTGAAAAGACTCATGTACATGACTGTAAGATAAAAAAATTGCATACTTGCCTTCAAAAGATCAATAGAAAGTTATGCACGAAACTAATGTTTTCGCAGTACGAAAATAGAATTCATTGGAATTGCTTTCAAATGAATTAGTACTTGGAAAGACTCATGGACATGAATCTAGGATAAAACAAATGTATTCTTGGCCTCAAATGATCATTAGCAAGTTATGTACGAAAGTCGTGTTTGATGTGCGCAAATAGAATTCATTCGAATTGATTTCAAATGAATTTGTGAATTGGAAAGACACATTGACAAGAATTGAAGATAAAACAAATGCATACTTGGCCTCAAATGATCATTAGCAAGTTATGCACGCAAGTCCAGTTTGAAGTGCGAAAAAATAGAATTTGTTCCAATTGCTTTCAAATAAATTAGTGACTTGAAAAGACTCATTTACATGACTGTAAGAGAAAACAAATGCATACTTGCTATCAAAAGATTATATGCAAGCTATGCATGAGAGTCGTGTTTGAATTGCGAGAATAGAATACGTTCCAACGGCTTCCAAATGATTTATTGTCTTGAAAAGGTTCGTTGACATGATTATAAGATAAAACAATTGCATACTTGCCTTCAAAAGATCATTAGAAAGTTATGCACGAAACTAATGTTTGAAGTGCAAAAATAGAATTCATTCGAATTCCTTTAAAATGAATTAGTATTTGGAAAGACTCATTGACATGAATCCAAAATAAAACAAACGCATACTTGGCCTCAAATGATCATAAGCAAGTTATGTACGAAAGTCGTGTTTGATGTGCAAAAATAGAATTCATTCGAATTGCTTTCAAATGAATTAGTGAATTGGAAAGACTCATTGACAAGAATCGAAGATAAAACAAATGCATACTTGGCCTCAAATGATCATTAGCAAGTTATGCACGAAAGTTGTGATTGAATTGCAAAAATAGAATTTGTTCCAATTGCTTTCAAATAAATTAGTGACTTGAAAAGACTCATTTACATGATTGTAAGATAAAACAATTGCATACTTGCCTTCAAAAGATCATTAGAAAGTTATGCACGAAACTAATGTTTTGAAGTACGAAAATAGAATTCATTGGAATTGCTTTCAAATGAATTAGTACTTGGAAAGACTCATGGACATGAATCTAGGATAAAACAAATGTATTCTTGGCCTAAAATGATCATTAGCAAGTTATGTACGAAGGTCGTGTTTGATGTGCGAAAATAGAATTCCTTCGAATTGCTTTCAAATGAATTTATGAATTGGAAAGACTCATTGACAAGAATTGAAGATAAAACAAATTCATACTTGGCCTCAAATGATCATTAGCAAGTTATGCACGAAAGTCGTGATTGAATTGCGAAAATAGAATTCGTTCAAATTGCTTTCAAATAAATTAGTGACTTGAAAAGACTCATTTACATGACTGTAAGATAAAACAATTGCATACTTGCCTTTAAAAGATCATTAGAAAGTTATGCACGAAACTAATGTTTTGAAGTACGAAAATAGAATTCATTGGAATTGCTTTCAAATGAATTAGTACTTGGACAGACTCATGGACATGAATCTAGGATAAAACAAATGCATACTTGGCCTCAAATGATCATTAGCAAGTTATGTACGAAAGTCGTGTTTGATGTGCGAAAATAGAATTCCTTCGAATTGCTTTCAAATGAATTTGTGAATTGGAAAGACTCATTGACAAGAATTGAAGATAAAACAAATGCATACTTGGCCTCAAATGATCATTAGCAAGTTATGCACAAAAGTCATGATTGAATTGCGAAAATAGAATTCGTTCCAATTGCTTTCAAATAAATTAGTGACTTGAAAAGACTCATTTACATGACTGTAAGAGAAAACAAATGCATACTTGCTATCAAAAGATTATACGCAAGCTATGCATGAGAGACGTGTTTGAATTGCGAGAATAGAATACGTTCCAATGGCTTCCAAATGATTTATTGTCTTGAAAAGGTTCATTGACATGATTATAAGATAAAACAATTGCATACTTGCTTTCAAAAGATCATTAGAAAGTTATGCACGAAACTAATGTTTGAAGTGCGAAAATAGAATTCATTCGAATTGCTTTCAAATGAATTAGTATTTGGAAAGACTCATTGACATGAATCTAAGATAAAACAAACGCATACTTGGCCTCAAATGATCATTAGCAAGTTATGCACGAAAGTCATGTTTGAAGTGTGAAAATTGAATTCCGTCGAATTGCTTTCAAATGAATTAGTGAATTGAAAGACTCGTTGACAAGAATGGAAGATAAAACAAATGCATACTTGGCCTCAAATGATCATTAGCAAGTTATGCACGAAAGTCATGATTGAATTGCGAAAATAGAATTCGTTCCAATTGCTTTCAAATAAATTAGTGACTTGAAAAGACTCATTTACATGACTGTAAGATAAAACAATTGCATACTTGCCTTCAAAAGATCATTACCAAGTTATACACGCAAGTCCAGTTTGAAGTGCGAAAATTGAATTTGTTTCAATTGCTTTCAAATAAATTAGTGACTTGAAAAGACTCATTTTCATGACTGTAAGAGAAAACAAATGCATACTTGCTATCAAAAGATTATATGCAAGCTATGCACGAAAGTCGTATTTGAATTGCGAAAATAGAATTCCTTCGAATTGCTTTCAAATGAATTTGTGAATTGGAAAAACTCATTGACATGAATCTAAGATAAAACAATTGCATACTTGCCTTCAAAAGATCATTAGAAAGTTATTCACGAAACTAATATTTGAAGTGTGAAAAAAGAATTCCTTCGAATTGCTTCCGAATGAATTATTGAATTGGAAAGACTCATTGACAGGAATCTAAGATAAAACAAATACATACTTGTCCTCAAATGATCATTAGCAAGTTATGCACGAAAGTCGTGTTTGAATTGTGAAAATAGAATTTATTACAATTGCTTTTAAATAAATTAGTGATTTGAAAAGACTCATTTACATGACCGTAAGAGAAAACAAATGCATACTTGCTATCAAAAGATTATATGCAAGCTATGCACGAGCGTCGTGTTTGAATTGCGATAATATAATACGTTCCAATGGCTTCCAAATGATTTATTGTCTTGAAAAGGTTCATTGACATGATTATAAGATAAAACAATTGCATACTTGCCTTCAAAAGATCATTAGAAAGTTATGCACGAAACTAATGTTTGAAGTGCGAAAATAGAATTCATTCGAATTGCTTTCAAATGAATTAGTATTGGGAAAGACTCATTGACATGAATCTAAGATAAAACAAATGTATTCTTCGCCTTAAATGATCATTAGCAAGTTATGTACGAAAGTCGTGTTTGATGTGCGAAAATAAAATTCCTTCGAATTGCTTTCAAATGAATTTGTGAATTAGAAAGACTCATTGACAAGAATTGAAGATAAAACAAATGCATACTTGGCCTCAAATGATCATTAGCAAGTTATGCAAGCAAGTCCAGTTTGAAGTGCGAAAATAGAATTTGTTCCAATTGCTTTCAAATAAATTAGTGACTTGAAAAGACTCATTTACATGACTGTAAGAGAAAACAAATGCATACTTGCTATCAAAAGATTATATGCAAGCTATGCACGAAAGTCGTGTTTGAATTGCGAAAATAGAATTCCTTCGAATTGCTTGCAAATGAATTTGTGAATTGGAAAAACTCATTGACATAAATCTAAGATAAAACAATTGCATACTTGCCTTCAAAAGATCATTAGAAAGTTATTCACGAAACTAAAATTTGAAGTCTGAAAAAGAATTCCTTTGAGTTGCTTCCGAATGAATTATTGAATTGGGAAGTCTCATTGACAGGAATCTAAGATAAAACAAATGCATACTTGGCCTCAAATGGTCATTAGCAAGTTATGCACGAAAATCGTGTTTGAATTGCGAAAATAGAATTCGTTCCAATTGCTTTCAAATAAATTAGTGACTTGAAAAGACTCATTTACATGACTGTAAGATAAAACAATTGCATACTTGCCTTCATTGGAATTGCTTTTAAATGAATTAGTACTTGGAAAGACTCATAGACATGAATCTAGGATAAAACAAATGTATTCTTGGCCTCAATTGAGCAGTAGTAAGTTATGTACGAAAGCCGCGTTTAAAGTGCGAAAATAGAATTCCTTTGAATTGCTTTATAATGAATTATTGAATTAGAAAGACTCATTGACATGAATCTAAGATAAAAGAAACGCATACTTGGCCTCAAATGATCAATAGCAAGTTATGCACGAAAGTCATGTTTCAAGTGTGAAAATAGAATTTGTTCCAATTGCTTTCAAATGATTTAGTGAATTGCAAAGACTCATTTACATGACTGTGAGATATAAAAAATGCATACTTGGCCTCAAATGATGATTAGCAAGTTATGCACGAAAGTCATGTTTGAAGTGTGAACATAGAATTCATTCGAATTGCTTTCAAATGAATAAGTACTTGTATAGACTCATTGACATGAATCCAGGATAAAACAAATGTATTCCTGGCCTCAAATGATCATTAGCAGGTTATGCACGAAAGTCGTGTTTGAAGTGCGAAAATAGAATTCCTTTGAATTGCTTTCAAATGAATTAGTACTTGGAAAGACTCATGGACAAGAATCTAAGATAAAACAAATGCAGACTTGGGCTCAAATGATTATTAGCAAGTTATGCACGAAAGCAGTGTTTGAAGTGCGAAAATAGAATTTCTTCCGATTGCTTTCAAATAAACTAGTGACGTAAAAACACTCATTTACATGACTGTAACAGAAAACAAATGCATACTTGTCTTCAAAAGATTAAATGCAAGCTACGCACGAAAGTCGTGTTTGAATTGTGAAAATAGAATTCCTTTGAATTGCTTTCAAATGAATAAGTACTTGGAAAGACTCATTTACATGAATCCAGGATAAAACAGATGTATTCCTGGCCTCAAATGATCATTAGCAAGTTATGCACGAAAGTCGTGTTTTATGTGCGAAAATAGAATTCCTTCGAATTGCTTTCAAATGAATTAGTACTTTGAAAGACTCATGGACAAGAATCTAAGATAAAACAAATGCATACTTGGCCTCAAATAATCATTAGCAAGTTATGCACGAAAGTAGTGTTTGAAGTGCGTAAATAGAATTTGTTCCAATTGCTTTCAAATAAACTCGTGACGTGAAAACACTCATCTACATGACTGTAAGAGAAAACAAATGCATACTTGCCTTCAAAAGATTATATGCATGCTACGCACGCAAGTCGTGTTTGAATTGCGAAAATAGAATTCCTTTGAATTGCTTTCAAATGAATTAGTGAATTTGAAAGACTCATTGACATGAAACTAAGATAAAACAATTGCATACTTGCCTTCAAAAGATTATTAGCAAGTTATGCACGCAAGTCCAGTTTGAAGTGCGAAAATTGAATTTGTTCCAATTGCTTTCAAATAAATTAGTGACTTGAAAAGACTCATTTACATGACCATAAGAGAAAACAAATGCATACTTGCTATCAAAAGATTAAATGCAAGCTATGCATGAGAGTCGTGTTTGAATTGCGAGAATAGAATACGTTCCAATGGCTTCCAAATGATTTATTGTCTTGAAAAGGTTCATTGACATGATTATAAGATAAAACAATTGCATACTTGCCTTCAAAAGATCATTAGAAAGTCATGCACGAAACTAATGTTTGAAGTGCGAAAAGAGAATTCATTCGAATTGCTTTCAAATGAATTAGTATTTGGAAAGACTCATTGACAAGAATCTAAGATAAAACAAACGCATACTTGGCCTCAAATGATCATTAGCAAGTTATGCACGAAAGTCATGTTTGAAGTGTGAAAATAGAATTCCTTCGAATTGCTTTCAAATGAATTAGTGAATTGGAAAGGCTCGTTGACAAGAATCGAAGATAAAACAAATGCATACTTGGCCTCAAATGATCATTAGCAAGTTATGCACGAATGTCATGTTTGAAGTGTGAAAATAGAATTCGTTCCAATTGCTTTCAAATGAATTAGTGAATTGCAAAGACTCATTTACACGACTGTGAGATAAAAAAATTGCATACTTGGCCTCAAATGATGATTAGCAAGTTATGCACGAAAGTCATGTTTGAAGTGTGAAAATAGAATTCATTCGAATTGCTTTCAAATGAATAAGTACTTGGAAAGACTCATTGACATGAATCCAGGATAAAACAAGTGTATTCCTAGCCTCAAATGATCATTAGCAGGTTATGCACGAAAGTTGTGTTTGAAGTGCGAAAATAGAATTCCTTCGAATTGCTTTCAAATAAATTATTGACTTGAAAAGACTCATTTACATGACTGTAAGATAAAACAATTGCATACTTGCCTTCAAAAGATCATTAGAAAGTTATGCATGAAACTAATGTTTGAAGTGCGAAAATAGAATTCATTGGAATTGCTTTCAAATTAATTAGTACTTGGAAAGACTCATGGACATGAATCAAAGATAAAACAAATGCATACTTGGCCTCAAATGATCATTAGCAAGTTATGCACGAAAGTAGTGTTTGAAGTGCGAAAATAGAATTTGTTCCAATTGCTTTCAAATAAACTAGTGACGTAAAAACACTCATTTACATGACTGTAAGAGAAAACAAATGCATACTTGCCTTCATAAGATTATATGCAAGCTACGCACGAAAGTCGTTTTTGAATTGCGAAAAAAGAATTCCTTTGAATTGCTTTCAAATAAATTAGTGAATTTGAAAGACTCATTGACATGAATCTAAGATAAAACAATTGCATACTTGCCTCCAAAAGATCCTTAGAAAGTTATTCACGAAACTAATGTTCGAAGTGCGAAAAAAGAATTCCTTCGAATTGCTTTCGAATGAATTATTGAATTGGAAAGACTCATTGACAAGAATCTAAGATAAAACAACCAGTTGCTTTCAAATAAATTAGTAACTTGAAAAGACTCATTTACATGACTGTAAGATAAAACAATTGCATACTTGCCTTCAAAATATCATTAGAAAGTTATGCACGAAACTAATGTTTTGAAGTACGAAAATAGAATTCATTCGAATTGCTTTCAAATGAATTAGTACTTGGAAAGACTCATGGACATGAATCTAGGATAAAACAAATGTATTCTTGGCCTCAAATGATCATTAGCAAGTTATGTACGAAAGTCGTGTTTGATGTGCGAAAATAGAATTCATTCGAATTGCTTTCAAATGAATTTGTGAATTGGAAAGACTCATTGACAAGAATTGAAGATAAAACAAATGCATACTTGGCCTCAAATGATCATTAGCAAGTTATGCACAAAAGTCATGATTGAATTGCGAAAATAGAATTCGTTCCAATTGCTTTCAAATAAATTAGTGACTTGAAAAGACTCATTTACATGACTGTAAGAGAAAACAAATGCATAATTGCTATCAAAAGATTATATGCAAGCTTTGCATGAGAGTCGTGTTTGAATGGCGAGAATAGAATACGTTCCAATGGCTTCCAAATGATTTATTGTCTTGAAAAGGTTCATTGACATGATTATAAGATAAAACAATTGCATACTTGCCTTCAAAAGATCATTAGAAAGTTATGCACGAAACTAATGTTTGAAGTTCGAAAATAGAATTCATTCGTATTGATTTCAAATGAATTAGTATTTGGAAAGACTCGTTGACATGAATCTAAGATAAAACAAACGCATACTTCGCCTCAAATGATCATTAGCAAGTTATGCATGAAAGTCATGTTTGAAGTGTGAAAATAGAATTCCGTCGAATTGCTTTCAAATGAATTATTGAATTGGAAAGACTCATTGACAAGAATCGAAGATAAAACAAATGCACACTTGGCCTCAAATGATCATTAGCAAGTTTTGCACGAAAGTCATGTTTGAAGTGTGAAAATAGAATTCGTTCCAATTGCTTTCAAATGAATTCGTGAATTGCAAAGACTCATTTACATGACTGAGAGATAAAAAAAATGCATACTTGGCCTCAAATGATGATTAGCAAGTTATGCACGAAATTCATGTTTGAAGTGTGAAAATAGAATTCATTCGAATTGCTTTCAAATGAATAAGTACTTGGAAAGACTCATTGACATGAATCCAGGATAAAACAAATATATTCCTGGCCTCAAATGATCATTAGCAAGTTATGTATGAAAGTCGTGTTTTATGTGCGAAAATAGAATTCCTTCGAATTGCTTTCATATAAATTAGTGAATTGGAAAGACTCGTTGACAAGAATCGAAATAAAACAAATGTATACTTGGCCTCAAATGATCATTAACAAGTTATGCACGAAAGTCCTGTTTGAAGTGCGAAAATAGAATTTGTTCCAATTGCTTTCAAATAAATTAGTGACTTAAAAAAACTCATTTACATGACTATAAGAGAAAACAAATGCATAATTGCTATCAAAAGATTATATGCAAGCTAGGCATGAGAGTCGTGTTTGAATTGCGAGAATAGAACACGTTCCAATGGCTTCAAAATGATTTATTGTCTTGAAAAGGTTCATTGACATGATTATAAGATAAAAGAATTGCATACTTGCCTTCAAAAGATCATTTGAGGCCAAGTATGCATTTGTTTTATCTTCGATTCTTGTCAATGAGTCTTTCCAATTCACTAATTCATTTGAAAGCAATTCGAAGGAATTCTATTTTCGCACGTCAAACGCGACTTTCGTACATAACTTGCTAATGATCATTTCAGGCCAAGAATACATTTGTTTTATCCTAGATTCATGTCCATGAGTCTTTCCAAGTACTAATTCATTTGAAAGCAATTCCAATAAATTCTATTTTCGCACTTCAAAACATTAGTTTCATGCATAACTTTCTAATGATCTTTTGAAGGCAAGTATGCAATTGTTTTATCTTACAGTCATGTAAATGAGCCTTTTCAAGTCACTAATTTATTTGAAAGCAATTGGAACGAATTCTATTTTCGCAATTCAAACACGACTTTCGTGCATAACTTGCTAATGATCATTTGAGGCCAAGTATGCATTTGTTTTATCTTAGATTCCTATCAATGAGTCTTTCCAATTCAATAATTCATTCGGAAGCAATTCGAAGGAATTCTTTTTTCGCACTTCAAATATTAGTTTCGTGAATAACTTTCTAATGATCTTTCGAAGGCAAGTATCCAATTGTTTTATCTTGGATTCATGTCAATGAGTTTTTCTAATTCACAAATTCATTTGAAAGCAAGTCGAAGGAATTCTATTTTCGCAATTCAAACACGTGTTTCGTGCATAGCTTGCATATAATCTTTTGATAGCAAGTATGCATTTGTTTTGTCCTATAGTCATATAAATGAGTCTTTTCAAGTCACTAATTTATTTGAAAGCAATTGGAACAAATTCTATTTTCGCACTTCAAACTGGACTTGAGTGCATAACTTGCTAATGATCATTTGAGGCCAAGTATGTATTTGTTTTATCTTCAATTGTTGTCAATGAGTCTTTCCAATTCATAAATTCATTTGAAAGCAATTCGAAGGAATTCTATTTTCGCACATCAAACACGACTTTCGTACATAACTTGCTAGTGATCATTTCAGGCCAAGAATACATTTGTTTTATCCTATATTCATGTCCATGAGTCTTTCAAAGTACTAATTCATTTGAAAGCAATTCCAATAAATTCTATTTTCGTACTTCCAAACATTAGTTTCGTGCATAACTTTCTAATGATCTTTTGAAGGCAAGTATGCAATTGTTTTATCTTACAGTCATGTAAATGAGTCTTTTCAAGTCACTAATTTATTTGAAAGCAATTGGAACGAATTCTATTTTCGCAATTCAATCACGACTTTCGTGCATAACTTGCTAATGATCATTTGAGGCCAAGTATGCATTTGTTTTATCTTCGATTCTTATCAATGAGTCTTTCCAATTCACTAATTCATTTGAAAGCAATTCGAAGGAATTCTATTTTCGCACATCAAACATGACTTTCGTGCATAACTTGCTAATGATCATTTGAGGCCAAGTATGCATTTGTTTTATCTTCGATTCTTGTCAATGAGTCTTTACAATTCACTAATTCATTTGAAAGCAATTCCAATGAATTCTATTTTCGCACTTCAAACATTAGTTTCGTGCATAACTTTCTAATGACCTTTTGAGGCCAAGTATGCATTTGTTTTATCTTACATTCTTGTCAATGAGTCTTTCCAATTCAATAATTCATTACAAAGCAATTCAAAGGAATTCTATTTTCGCACTTTAAACGTGACTTTCGTACATAACTTACTAATGCTCATTTGAGGCCGAGAATACATTTGTTTTATCCAAGATTCATGTCTATGAGTCTTTCCAAGTACTAATTCATTTGAAAGCAATTCAATTGAATTCTATTTTCGCACTTCAAACATTAGTTTCGTGAATAACTTTCTAACGATCTTTTGAAGGCAGGTATCCAATTGTTTCATCTTAGATTCATGTCAACGAGTCTTTCCAATTCACTAATTCATTTGAAAGCAATTCAAAGGAATTCTATTTTCGCAATTCAAACACGACTTTCGTGCATAGCTTGCATATAATATTTTGAAGGCAAGTATGCATTTGTTTTCTCTTACAGTCATGTAAATGAGTCTTTTCAAGTCACTAATTTATTTGAAAGCAACTGGAACAAATTCTGTTTTCGAACTTCAAACTGGACTTTCGTGTATAACATGCTAATGATCATTTGAGGCCAAGTATGCATTTGTTTTATCATCGAATCTTGTCAATGAGTCTTTCCAATTCACTAATTCTTTTGAAAGCAATTCGAAGGAATTCTATTTTCGCACATCAAACACGACTTTCGTACATAACTTGCTAATGATCATTTGAGGCCAACAACACATTTGTTTTATCCTAGATTCATGTCCATGAGCCTTTCCAAGTACTAATTAATTTGAAAGCAATTCCAATGAATTCTATTTTCGCACTTCAAACATTAGTTTCGTGCATAACTTTCTAATGATCTTTTGAAGGCAAGTATGCAATTGTTTTATCTTACAGTCATGTAAATGAGTCTTTTCAAGTCACTAATTTATTTGGAAGCAATTGGAACGAATTCTATTTTCACAATTCAAACACGACTTTCGTGCATAACTTGCTAATGATCATTTGAGGCCAAGTATGCATTTGTTTTATCTTAGATTCCTGTCAATGAGACTTTCAAATTCAATAATTCATTCGGAAGCAATTCGAATGAATTCTTTTTTCGCACTTCAAATATTAGTTTCGTGAATAACTTTCAAATGATCTTTTGAAGGCAAGTATGCAATTGTTTTATCTTAGATTCATGTCAATGAGTTTTTCCTATTCACAAATTCATTTGAAAGCAATTCGAAGGAATTCTATTTTCGCAATTCAAACACGACTTTCGTGCATAGCTTGCATATAATCTTTTGATAGCAAGTATGCATTTGTTTTCTCTTACAGTCATGTAAATGAGTCTTTCCAAGTCACTAATTTATTTGAAAGCAATTGGAACAAATTCTATTTTCGGACTTCAAACTGGACTTGCGTGCATAACTTGCTAATGATAATTTGAGGCCAAGTATGCATTTGATTTATCTTCAATTGTTGTCAATGAGTCTTTCCAATTCATAAATTCATTTGAAAGCAATTCGAAGGAATTCTATTTTCGCACATCAAACACGACTTTCGTACATAACTTGCTAGTGATCATTTGAGGCCAAGAATACATTTGTTTTATCCTATATTCATGTCCATGAGTCTTTCCAAGTACTAATTCATTTGAAAGCAATTCAAATGAATTCTATTTTCGCACTTCAAACATTAGTTTCGAGCATAACTTTCTAATGATCTTTTGAAGGCAAGTATGCAATTGTTTCATCTTAGATTCATGTCAATGAGTCTTTCCAATTCACTATTCATTTGGAAGCAATTCAAAGGAATTCTATTTTCGCAATTCAAACACGACTTTTGTGCATAGCTTGCATATAATCTTTTGAAGGCAAGTATGCATTTGTTTTCTCTTACAGTCATGTAAATGAGTCTTTTCAAGTCACTAATTTAATTGAAAGCAATTGGAACAAATTCTGTTTTTGAACTTCAAACTGGACTTTCGTGTATAACTTGCTAATGATCATTTGAGGCCAAGTATGCATTTGTTTTATCTTCAATTCTTGTCAATGAGTCTTCCCAATTCACTAATTCTTTTGGAAGCAATTCGAAGGAATTCTATTTTCGCACATCAAACACGACTTTCGTACATAACTTGCTAATGATCATTTGAGGCCAAGAATACATTTGTTTTATCCTAGATTCATGTCCATGAGTCTTTCCAAGTACTAATTAATTTGAAAGCAATTCCAATGAATTCTATTTTCGCACTTCAAACCTTAGTTTCGTGCATAACCTTCTAAAGATCCCTTCTAATGATCTTCTGAAGGCAAGTATGCAATTGTTTTATCTTACAGTCATGTAAATGAGTCTTTTCAAGTCACTAATTTATTTGAAAGCAATTGAAACGAATTCTATTTTCACAATTCAAACACGACTTTCGTGCATAACTTGCTAATGATCATTTGAGGCCAAGTATGCATTTGTTTTATTTTAGATTCCTGTCAATGAGTCTTTCTAATTCAATAATTCATTCGGAAGCAATTCGAAGGAATTATTTTTTCGCACTTCAAATATTAGTTTCATGAATAACTTTCTAATGATCTTTTGAAGGCAAGTATGGAATTGTTTTATCTTACAGTCATGTAAATGAGTCTTTCGAAGTCACTAATTTATTTGAAAGCGATTGGAACAAATTCTATTTTCGCACTTCAAACTGGACTTGCGTGCATAACTTGCTAATGATAATTTGAGGCCAAGTATGCATTTGATTTATCTTCAATTCTTGTCAATGAGTCTTTCCAATTCATAAATTCATTTGAAAGCAATTCGAAGGAATTCTATTTTCGCACATCAAACACGACTTTCGTACATAATTACTAGTGATCATTTGAGGCCAAGAATACATTTGTTTTATCCTATATTCATGTCCATGAGTCTTTCCAAGTAGTAATTCATTTGAAAGCAATTCCAATAAATTCTATTTTCGTACTTCAAAACATTAGTTTCGTGCATAACTTTCTAATGATCTTCTGAAGGCAAGTATGCAATTGTTTTATCTTACAGTCATGTAAATGAGTCTTTTCAAGTCACTAATTTATTTGAAACCAATTGGAACGAATTCTATTTTCGCAATTCAATCACGACTTTCGTGCATAACTTGTTAATGATCATTTGAGGCCAAGTATGCATTTGTTTTATCTTCGATTCTTGTCAATGAGTCTTTCCAATTCACTAATTCTTTTGAAAGCAATTCGAAGGAATTCTATTTTCGCACATCAAACATGACTTTCGCGCATAACTTGCTAATGATCATTTGAGGCCAAGTATGCATTTGTTTTATCTTCGATTCTTGTCAATGAGTCTTTACAATTCACTAATTCATTTGAAAGCAATTCCAATGAATTCTATTTTCGCACTTCAAACATTAGTTTCGTGCATAACTTTCTATTGATCTTTTGAAGGCAAGTATGCAATTGTTTTATCTTACAGTCATGTAAATGAGTCTTTTCAAGTCACTAATTTATTTGAAACCAATTGGAACGAATTTTATTTTCGCAATTCAATCACGACTTTCGTGCATAACTTGTGAATGATCATTAGAGGCCAAGTATGCATTTGTTTTATCTTTGATTCTTGTCAATGAGTCTTTCCAATTCACTAATTCATTTGAAAGCAATTCGAAGGAATTCTATTTTCGCACATCAAACACGACTTTCGTACATAACTTGCTAATGATCATTTGAGGCCAAGAATACATTTGTTTTATCCTAGATTCTTGTCCATGAGTCTTTCCAAGTACTAATTCATTTAAAAGCAATTCCAATGAATTCTATTTTCGCACTTCAAACATTAGTTTCGTGCATAACTTTCTAATGATCTTTTGAAGGCAAGTATGCAATTGTTTTATCTTACAGTCATGTAAATGAGTCTTTTCAAGTCACTAATTTATTTGAAAGCAATTGGAACGAATTCTATTTTCGCAATTCAATCACGACTTTCGTGCATCACTTGCTAATGATCATTTGAGGCCAAGTATGCATTTGTTTTATCTTCGATTCTTGTCAATGAGTCTTTCCAATTCACTAATTCATTTGAAAGCAATTCGAAGGAATTCTATTTTCACACTTCAAACATGACTTTCGTGCATAACATGCTAATGATCATTTGAGGCCTAGTATGCGTTTGTTTTATCTTAGATTCTTGTCAATGAGTCTTTCCAAATACTAATTCATTTGAAAGCAATTCGATTGAATTCTATTTTCGCACTTCAAACATTAGTTTCGTGCATAACTTTCTAATGATCTTTTGAAGGCAAGTATGCAATTGTTTTATCTTATAATCATGTCAAAGAACCTTTTCAAGACAATAAATCATTTGGAAGCCATTGGAACGTATTCTATTCTCGCAATTCAAACACGACCTTCGTGCATAACTTGCTAATGATCATTTGAGGCCAAGTATGCATTTGTTTTATCTTAGATTCCTGTCAATGTGTCTTTCCAATTCAATAATTCATTCGGAAGCAATTCGAAGGAATTCTTTTTTCGCACTTCAAATATTAGTTTCATGAATAACATGCTAATGATCATTTGAGGCCAAGTATGCGTTTGTTTTATCTTCAATTCTTGTCAATGAGTGTTCCCAATTCACAAATTCATTTGAAAGCAATTCGAAGGAATTCTATTTTCGCACATCAAACACGACTTTCGTACATGACTTGCTAATGATCATTTGACAGCAAGTATGCATTTGTTTTCTCTTACAGTCATGTAAATGAGTCTTTTCAAGTCACTAATTTATTTGAAAGCAATTGGAACAAATTCTATTTTCGCACTTCAAACTGGACTTGCGTGCATAACATGCTAATGATCATTTGAGGCCAAGTATGCATTTGTTTTATCTTCAATTCTTGTCAATGAGTCTTTCCAACTCACAAATTCATTTGAAAGCAATTCGAAGGAATTCTATTTTCGCACATCAGACACGACTTTTAACTTACTAATGATCATTTGAGAGCAAGTCTGCATTTGTTTTCTCTTACAGTCATGTAAATGAGTCTTTCCAAGTCACTAATTTATTTGAAAGCAATTGAAACAAATTCTATTTTCGCACTTCAAACTGGACTTCTGTGCATAACTTGCTAATGATCATTTGAGGCCAAGTATGCATTTGTTTTATCTTCAATTCTTGTCAATGAGTCTTTCCAATTCACTAATTCATTTGAAAGCAATTCGAAGGAATTCTATTTTCGCACATCAAACACAACTTTCGTACATAACTTGCTAATGATCATTTGAGGCCAAGAATACATTCGTTTTATCCTAGATTCATGTCCATGAGTCTTTCCAAGTACTAATTCATTTGAAAGCAATTCCAATAAATTCTATTTTCGTACTTCCAAACATTAGTTTCGTGCATAACTTTCTAATGATCTTTTGAAGGCAACTATCCAATTGTTTTATCTTACAGTCATGTAAATGAGTCTTTTCAAGTCACTAATTTATTTGAAAGCAATTGGAACGAATTCTATTTTCGCTATTCAATCACGACTTTCGTGCATAACTTGCTAATGATCATTTGAGGCAAAGTATGCATTTGTTTTGTCTTCGATTCTCGTCAGTGAGTCTTTCCAATTCACTAATTCATTTGAAAGCAATTCGAAGGAATCCTTTTTTCGCACTTCAAATATTAGTTTCGTGAATAACTTTCTAATGTTCTTTTGATGGCAAGTATTGAAATGTTTTATCTTAGATTCATGTCATTGAGTTTTTCCAATTCACAAATTCATTTGAAAGCAATTCGAAGGAATTCTATTTTCGCAATTGAAACACGACTTTCGTGCATAACTTACTAATGATCATTTGAGGCCAAGTATGCATTTGTTTTAGCTTCGATTCTTGTCAATGAGTCTTTACAATTCACTAATTCATTTGAAAGCAATTCAAAGAAATTCTATTTTTGCACATCAAACACGACTTTCGTACCTAACTTTCTAATGACCATTTGAGGCCAAGAATACATTTGTTTTTATCCTAGGTTCATGTCCATGAGTCTTTCCAAGTACTAATTAATTTGAAAGCAATTCCAATGAATTCTATTTTCGCACTTCAAACATTAGTTTCGTGCATAACTTTCTAATGATCTTTTGAAGGCAAGTATGCAATTGTTTTATCTTACAGTCACGTAAATGAGTCTTTTCAAGTCACTAATTTATTTGAAAGCAATTGGAACGAATTCCATTTTCGCAATTCAATCACGACTTTCGTGCATCACTTGCTAATGATCATTTGAGGCCAAGTATGCATTTGTTTTATCTTCGATTCTTGTCAATGAGTCTTTCCAATTCACTAATTCATTTGAAAGCAATTCGAAGGAATTCTATTTTCACACTTCAAACATGACTTTCGTACATAACTTGCTAATGATCATTTGAGGCCAAGAATACATTTGTTTTATCCTAGATTCATGTCCATGAGTCTTTCCAAGTACTAATTCATTTGAAAGCAATTCCAATAAATTCTATTTTCGTACTTCAAAACATTAGTTTCGTGCATAACTTTCTAATGATCTTTTGAAGGCAACTATGCAATTGTTTTCTCTTACAGTCATGTAAATGAGTCTTTTCAAGTCACTAATTTATTTGAAAGCAATTGGAACAAATTCTATTTTCGCACTTCAAACTGGACTTGCGTGCATAACATGCTAATGATCATTTGAGGCCAAATATGCATTTGTTTTATCTTTAATTCTTGTCAATGAGTCTTTCCAATTCACAAATTCATTTGAAAGCAATTCGAAGGAATTCTATTTTCGCACATCAGACACGACTTTCGTACTTAACTTACTAATGATCATTTGAGAGCAAGTATGCATTTGTTTTCTCTTACAGTCATGTAAATGAGTCTTTTCAAGTCACTAATTTATTTGAAAGCAATTGGAACAAATTCTATTTTCGCACTTCAAACTGGACTTCTGTGCATAACTTGCTAATGATCATTTGAGGCCAAGTATGCATTTGTTATATCTTCAATTCTTGTCAATGAGTCTTTCCAATTCACTAATTCATTTGAAAGCAATTCGAAGGAATTCTATTTTCGCACATCAAACACGACTTTCATACATAACTTGCTAATGATCATTTGAGGCCAAGAATACATTTGTTTTATCCTACATTCATGTCCATGAGTCTTTCCAAGTACTAATTAATTGAAAAGCAATTCCAATGAATTCTATTTTCGCACTTCAAACATTAGTTTCGTGCATAACTTTCTAATGTTCTTTTGAAGGCAAGTATGCAATTGTATTATCTTACAGTCATGTAAATGAGTCTTTTCAAGTCAGTAATTTATTTGAAAGCAATTGGAACGAATTCTATTTTCGCAATTCAAACACGATTTTCGTGCATAACTTGCTAATGACCATTCCAGGCCAAGTATGCATTTGTTTTATCTTAGATTCCTGTCAATGAGTCTTTCCAATTCAATAATTCATTCGGAAGCAATTCGAAGGAATTCTTTTTTCGGAATTCAAATATTAGTTTCGTGAATAACTTTCTAATGATCTTTTGAAGGCAAGTATGCAATTGTTTTATCTTAGATTTATGTCAATGAGTTTTTCCAATTCACAAATTCATTTGCAAGCAATTCGAAGGAATTCTATTTTCGCAATTCAAACACGACTTTCGTGCATAGCTTGCATATAATCTTTTGATAGCAAGTATGCATTTGTTTTCTCTTACAGTCATTTAAATGAGTCTGTTCAAGTAACTAATTTATTTGAAAGCAATTAGAACAAATTCTATTTTCGCACTTCAAACTGGACTTGCGTGCATAACTTGCTAATGATCATTTGAGGCCAATTATGCATTTGTTTTATCTTCAATTCCTGTCAATGAGTCTTTCCAATTCACAAATTCATTTGAAAGCAATTCGAAGGAATTCTATTTTCGCACATCAAACACGACTTTCGTACATAACTTGCTAATGATCATTTGAGGCCAAGAATACATTTGTTTTATCCTACATTCATGTGCATGAGTCTTTCCAAGTACTAATTCATTTGAAAGCAATTCCAATGAATTCTATTTTCGCACTTCAAACATTAGTTTCGTGTATAACTTTCCAATGATCTTTTGAAGTCAAGTATGTAATTGTTTTATCTTACAGTCATGTAAATGAGTCTTTTCAAGTCAGTAATTTATTTGAAGCAATTGGAACGAATTCTATTTCCGCAATTCAAACACGACTTTCATGCATAACTTGCTAATGATCATTTGAGGCCAAGTATGCATTTGTTTTATCTTAGATTCCTGTCAATGAGTCTTTCCAATTCAATAATTCATTCGGAAGCAATTCGAAGGAATTCTTTTTTTGCACTTCAAATATTAGTTTCGTGAATAACTTTCTAATAATCTTTTGAAGGCAAGTATGCAATTGTTTTATCTTAGATTCATGTCAATGAGTATTTCAAATTAACAAATTCATTTGAAAGCAATTCGAAGGAATTCTATTTTCGCAATTGAAACACGACTTTCGTGCATAGCTTGCATATAATCTTTTGAAAGCAAGTATGCAATTGTTTTATCTTACAGTCATGTAATTGAGTCTTTTCAAGTCACTAATTTTTTTGAAAGCAATTGGAACGAATTTTATTTTCTCAATTGAATCACGACTTTCGTGCATAACTTGTTAATGATCATTTGAGGCCAAGTATGCATTTGTTTTATCTTCGATTCTTGTCAATGAGTCTTTCCAATTCGCTAATTCATTTGAAAGCAATTCGAAGGAATTCTATTTTCGCACATCAAACACGACTTTCGTACATAACTTGCTAATGATCATTTGAGGCCAAGAATACATTTGTTTTATCCTAGATTCATGTCCATGAGTCTTTCCAAGTACTAATTCATTTGAAAGCAATTCCAATAAATTCTATTTTCGTACTACAAAACATAAGTTTCGTGCATAACTTTCTAACGATCTTTTGAAGGCAAGTATGCAATTGTTTTATCTTAAAGTCATGTAAATGAGTCTTTTCAAGTCACTAATTTATTTGAAAGCAATTGGAACGAATTCTATTTTCGCAATTCAATCACGACTTTCGTGCTTAACTTGCTAATGATCATTTGAGGCCAGGTATGCATTTGTTTTATCTTCGATTCTTGTCAATGAGTCTTTCCAATTCACTAATTCATTTGAAAGCAATTCGAAGGAATTCTATTTTCGCACATCAAACACGACTTTCATACATAACTTGCTAATGATCATTTGAGGCCAAAAATACATTTGTTTTATCCTAGATTCATGTCCATGAGTCTTTCCCAGTACTAATTAATTTAAATTAAATTCCAATGAATTCTATTTTCGCACTTCAAACATTAGTTTCGTGCATAACTGTCTAAGGATCTTTTGAAGGCAAGTATGCAATTGTTTTATCTTACAGTCATGTAAATGAGTCTTTTCAAGTCACTAATTTATTTGAAAGCAATTGGAACGAATTCTATTTTCGCAATTCAAACACGATTTTCGTGCATAACTTGCTAATGACCATTTAAGGCCAAGTATGCATTTGTTTTATCTTAGATTCATGTCAATGAGTCTTTCTAATTCAATAATTCATTCGGAAGCAATTCGAAGGAATTCTTTTTTCGCACATCAAATATTAGTTTCTTGAATAACTTTCTAATGATCATTTGAAGGCAAGTATGCAATTGTTTTATCTTAGATTCATGTCAATGAGTTTTTCCAATTCACAAATTAATTTGCAAGCAATTCGAAGGAATTCTATTTTCGCAATTCAAACACGACTTTCGTGCATAGCTTGCATATAATCTTTTGATAGCAAGTATGCATTTGTTTTCTCTGACAGTCATGTAAATGAGTCTTTTCAAGTCACTGATTTATTTGAAAGGAATTGGAAGAAATTCTATTTTCGCACTTCAAACTAGACTTTCGTGCATAACTTGCTAATGATCATTTGAGGCCAAGTATGCATTTGTTTTATCTTTGATTTTTGTCAATGAGTCTTTCCAATTCACTAATTCATTTGAAAGCAATTCGAAGGAATTCTATTTTCGCATTTCAAACACGACTTTCGTTCATAACTTGCTAATGATCATTTGAGGCCAAGAATACATTTGTTTTATCCTAGATTCATGTCCATGAGTCTTTCCAAGTACTAATTAATTGAAAAGCAATTCCAATGAATTCTATTTTCGCACTTCAAACATTAGTTTCGTGCATAACTTTCTAATGTTCTTTTGAAGGCAAGTATGCAATTGTTTTATCTTACAGTCACGTAAATGAGTCTTTTCAAGTCACTAATTTATTTGAAAGCAATTGGAACGAATTCTATTTTCGCAATTCAAACACGATTTTCGTGCATAACTTGCTAATGACCATTTGAGGCCAAGTATGCATTTGTTTTATCTTAGATTCCTGTCAATGAGACTTCCCAATTCAATAATTCATTCGGAAGCAATTCAAAGGAATTCTTTTTCCGACTTCAAATATTTGTTTCGTGAATAACTTTCTAATGATCTTTTGAAGGCAAGTATGCAATTATTTTATCTTAGATTTATGTCAATGAGTTTTTCCAATTCACAGTTTGATTTGCAAGCAATTCGTAGGAATTCTATTTTCGCAATTCAAACACGACTTTCGTGCATAGCTTGCATATAATCTTTTGATAGCAAGTATGCATTTGTTTTCTCTTACAATCATGTAAATGAGTCTTTTCAAGTCAGTAATTTATTTGAAAGCAATTGGAACGAATTCTATTTTCGCAATTCAAACTGGACTTGCGTGCATAACTTGCTAATGATCATTTGAGGCCAAGTATGCATTTGTTTTATCTTAAATTCTTGTCAATGAGTCTTTCCAATTCACAAATTCATTTGAAAGCAATTCGAAGGAGTTCTATTTTCGCACATCAAACACGACTTTCGTACATAACTTGCTAATGATCATTTGAGGCCAAGAATACATTTGTTTTATCCTACATTCATGTCCATGAGTCTTTCCAAGTACTAATTCATTTGAAAGCAATTCCAATGAATTCTATTTTCGCACTTCAAACATTAGTTTCGTGCATAACTTTCTAATGATCTTTTGAAGTCAAGTATGTAATTGTTTTATCTTACAATCATGTAAATGAGTCTTTTCAAGTCAGTAATTTATTTGAAAGCAATTGGAACGAATTCTATTTTCGCAATTCAAACACGACTTTCGTGCATAACTTGCTAATGATCATTTGAGGCCAAGTATGCATTTGTTTTATCTTAGATTCATGTCAATGAGTCTTTCCAATTCAATAATTCATTCGGAAGCAATTCGAAGGAATTCTTTTTTCGCACTTCAAATATTAGTTTCGTGAATAACTTTCTAATAATCTTTTGAACGCAAGTATTCAATTGTTTTATCTTAGATTCATGTCAATGAGTATTTCAAATTCATTTGCAAGCAATTCGAAGGAATTCTTTTTTCGCAATTGAAACACGACTTTCGTGCATAGCTTGCATATAATCTTTTGAAAGCAAGTATGCAATTGTTTTATCTTACAGTCATGTAATTGAGTCTTTCCAAGTCACTAATTTATTTGAAAGCAATTGGAACGAATTTTATTTTCTCAATTCAATCACGACTTTCGTGCATAACTTGTTAATGATCATTTGAGGCCAAGTATGCATTTGTTTTATCTTCGATTCTTGTCAATGAGTCTTTCCAATTCACTAATTCATTTGAAAGCAATTCGAAGGAATTCTATTTTCGCACATCAAACACGACTTTCGTACATAACTTGCTAATGATCATTTGAGGCCAAGAATACATTTGTTTTATCCTAGATTCATGTCCATGAGTCTTTCCAAGTAGTAATTCATTTGAAAGCAAATCCAATAAATTCTATTTTCGTACTACAAAACATAAGTTTCGTGCATAACTTTCTAACGATCTTTTGAAGGCAAGTATGCAATTGTTTTATCTTACAGTCATGTAAATGAGTCTTTTCAAGTCACTAATTTATTTGAAAGCAATTGGAACGAATTCTATTTTCGCAATTCAATCACGACTTTCGTGCTTAACTTGCTAATGATCATTTGAGGCCAGGTATGCATTTGTTTTCTCTTCGATTCTTGTCAAAGAGTCTTTCCAATTCACTAATTCATTTGAAAGCAATTCGAAGGAATTCTATTTTCGCACATCAAACACGACTTTCATACATAACTTGCTAATGATCATTTGAGGCCAAGAATACATTTGTTTTATCCTAGATTCATGTCCATGAGTCTTTCCTAGTACTAATTAATTTAAATTAAATTCCAATGAATTCTATTTTCGCACTTCAAACATTAGTTTCGTGCATAACTGTCTAAGGATCTTTTGAAGGCAAGTATGCAATTGTTTTATCTTACAGTCATGTAAATGAGTCTTTTCAAGTCACTAATTTATTTGAAAGCAATTGGAACGAATTCTATTTTCGCAATTCAAACACGATTTTCGTGCATAACTTGCTAATGACCATTTGTGGCCAAGTATGCATTTGTTTTATCTTAGATTCATGTCAATGAGTCTTTCTAATTCAATAATTCATTCGGAAGCAATTCGAAGGAATTCTTTTTTCGCACTTCAAATATTACTTTCGTGAATAACTTTCTAATGATCTTTTGAAGGCAAGTATGCAATTGTTTTATCGTAGATTCATGTTAATGAGTTTTTCAAATTCACAAATTAATTTGCAAGCAATTCGAAGGAATTCTATTTTCGCAATTCAAACACGACTTTCGTGCATAGCTTGCATATAATCTTTTGATAGCAAGTATGCATTTGTTGTCTCTGACAGTCATGTAAATGAGTCTTTTCAAGTCACTGATTTATTTGAAAGGAATTGGAAAAAATTCTATTTTCGCACTTCAAACTGGACTTTCGTGCATAACTTGCTAATGATCATTTGAGGCCAAGAATACATTTGTTTTATCCTAGATTCATGTCCATGAGTCTTTCCCAGTACTAATTAATTGAAAAGCAATTCCAATGAATTCTATTTTCGCACTTCAAACATTAGTTTCGTGCATAACTTTCTAATGTTCTTTTGAAGGCAAGTATGCAATTGTTTTATCTTACAGTCATGTAAATGAGTCTTTTCAAGTCACTAATTTATTTGAAAGCAATTGGAACGAATTCTATTTTCGCAATTCAAACACGATTTTCGTGCATAACTTGCTAATGACCATTTGAGGCCAAGTATGCATTTGTTTTATCTTAGATTCCTGTCAATGAGTCTTTCCCATTCACTAATTCATTTGAAAGCAATTCGAAGGAATTCTATTTTCACACTTCAAACTTGACTTTCGTGCGTAACTTGCTAATGATCATTTGAGGCCAAGTATGCGTTTGTTTTATCTTAGATTCATGTCAATGAGTCTTTCCAAAAACTAATTCATTTGAAAGCAGTTCGAATGAATTCTATTTTCGCACTTCAAACATTAGTTTCGTGCATAAATTTCTAATGATCTTTTGAAGGCAAGTATGCAATTGTTTTATCTTATAATCATGTCAAAGAACCTTCTCAAGACAATAAATCATTTGGAAGCCATTGGAACGTATTCTATTCTCGCAATTCAAACACGACTCTCATGCATAGCTTGCATATAATCTTTCGATAGCAAGTGTGCATTTGTTTTCTCTTACAGTCATGTAAATGAGTCTTTCCAAGTCACTACTTTATTTGAAAGCAATTGGAACAAATTCTATTTTTGCACTTCAAACTGGACTTTCGTGCATAACTTGCTAATGATCATTTGAGGCCAAGTATGCATTTGTTTTATCTTCGATTCTTGTCAATGAGTCTTTCCAATTCACTAATTCATTTGAAAGCAATTCGAAGGAATTCTATTTTCGCACAACAAACACGACTTTCGTACATAACTTGCTAATTATCATTTGAGGCCAAGAATACATTTGTTTTATCCTAGATTCATGTCCATGAGTCTTTCTTGTTCTAATTCATTTGAAAGCAATTCAAATAAATTCCATTTTCGCACTTCAAACATTAGTTTCGTGCACAACTTGCTAATGATCTTTTTGAAGGCAAGTATGCAATTGTTTCATCTTATAATCATGTCAATGAACCTTTTCAAGGCAATAAATCATTTGGAAGCCATTGGAACGTATTCTATTCTCGCAATTCAAACACGACTCTCGTGCATAGCTTGCCTATAATCTTTTGATAGCAAGTATGCATTTATTTTCTCTTACCGTCACGTAAATGAATCTTTTCAAGCCACTGATTTATTTGAAAGCAATTGGAACAAATTCTATTTTTGCACTTCAAACTGGACTTTCGTGGATAACTTGCTAATGATCATTTGAGGCCAAGTATGCATTTGTTTTCTCTTAGATTCATGTCAATGAGTCTTTCCAAATACTAATTCATTTGAAAGCAATTCGAATAAATTCTATTTTCGCACTTTAAACATTAGTTTCGTGCATAACTTTCTAATGATCTTTTGAAGGCAAGCATGCAATTGTTTTATCTTATAATCATGTCAATGAACCTTTTCAAGACAATAAATCATTTGGAAGCCATTGGAATGTATTCTATTCTCGTAATTCAAACACTACTTTCGTGCATATCTTGCATATAATCTTTTGATAGCAAGTATGCATTTCTTTTCTCTTACAGTCATGTAAATGAGTCTTTTCAAGTCACTAATTTATTTGAAAGCAATTGGAACAAATTCTATTTTTGCACTTCAAAATGGACTTTCGTGCATAACTTGCTAATGATCCTTTGAGGCCAAGTATACATTTGTTTTATCTTAGATTATTGTCGATGAGTCTTTCCAATTCACTAATTCATTTGAAAGCAATTCGAAGGAATTCTATTTTCGCACTTCAAACACGACTTTTGTTCATAACTTGCTAATGATCATTTGAGGCCAAGAATAAATTTGTCTTATCCTAGATTCATGTCCATAAGTCTTTCCGAGTACTAATTCATTTGCAAGCAATTCAAATGAATTCTATTTTCGCACTACAAACATTAGTTTCGTGCATAACTTTCTAATGATCTTTTGAAAGCAAGAACGCAATTGTTTTATCTTATAATCGTGTCAAAGAACCTTCTCAAGACAAAAAATCATTTGGAAGCCATTGGAACGTATTCTATTCTCGTATTCAAACACAACTTTCATGCATAGCTTGCATATAATCTTTTGATAGCAAGTATGCATTTGTTTTCTCTTACAGTCATGTAAATGAGTCTTTTCAAGTCACTAATTTATTTGAAAGCAATTGGAACAAATTCTATTTTCGCACTACAAACTGGACTTTCGTGCATAACTTGCTAATGATCATTTGAGGCCAAGTATGCATTTGTTTTATCTTCGATTCTTGTCAATGAGTCATTCCAATTCACTAATTAATAAGAAGGCAATTCCAAGGGATTCTATTTTCGCACTTCAAACACGACTTTCGTTCATAACTTGCAAATGATCATTTGAGGCGAAGAATACATTTGTTTTAGATTCATGTCCATGAGTCTTTCCAAGTACTAATTCATTTGAAAGCAATTCAAATGAATTCTATTTTCGCATTGCAAACATTAGTTTCGTGCATAACTTGCTAATGATGTTTTTGAACGCAAGTATGCAATTGTTTTATCTTATAATCATGTCAATGAACCTTTTCGAGACAATAAATCATTTGGAAGCCATTGGAACGTATTCTATTCTTGTAATTCAAATACAACTTTCGTGCATAGCTTGCATATAATCTTTTGATAGCAAGTATGCATTTGTTTTCTCTTACAGTCATGTAAATGACTCTTTTCAAGTCACTAATTTATTTGAAAGCAATTGGAACAAATTCTATTTTCGCCCTTCAAACTGGACTTTCGTGCATAACTTGCTAATGATCATTTGAGGCCAAGTATGCATTTGTTTTATCTTCGATTCTTGTCATTGAGTCTTCGCAATTCATTAATTCATTTGAAAGCAATTCGAAGGAATTCTATTTTCGCACTTCAAACACGACTTTCGTTCATAACTTGCTAATGATCATTTGAGGCCAGGAATACATTTGTTTTATCCTAGATTCATGTCCATGAGTTTTTCCAAGTACTAATTCATTTGCAAGCAATTCAAATGAATTCTATTTTCGCACTTCAAACATTAGTTTCGTGCATAATTTTCTAATGATCTTTTTGAAGGCAAGTATGCAATTGTTTTATCTTATAATCATGTCAATGAACCTTTTCAAGACAATAAATCATTTGGAAGCCATTGGAACGTATTCTATTCTCGTAATTCAAACACAACTTTCGTGCATACCTTGCATATAATCTTTTGATAGCAAGTATGCATTTGTTTTCTCTTACAGTCATGTAAATGAGTCTTTTCAAGTCACTAATTTATTTAAAAGCAATTGGAACAAATTCTATTTTCGCACTTCAAACTGGACTTTCGTGCATAACTTGGTAATGATCATTTGAGGCCAAGTATGCATTTGTTTTATCTTCGATTCTTGTCAATGAGTCTTTGCAATTATCTAATTCATTTGAAAGCAATTCGAAGGAATTCCATTTTCGCACTTCAAACTGGACTTTCGTGCATAACTTGCTAATGCTCATTTGAGGCCAAGTATGCATTTGTTTTATCTTAGATTCATGTCAATGAGTCTTTCCAAATACTAATTCATTTGAAAGCAATTCGAATGAATTCTATTTTCGCACTTCAAACATTAGTTTCGTGCATAACTTTCTAATGATCTTTTGAAGGCAAGCATGCAATTGTTTTATCTTATAATCATGTCAATGAACCTTTTCAACACAATAAATCATTTGGAAGCCATTGGAACGTATTATATTCTCGCAATTCAAACACGACTCTCGTGCATAGCTTGCGTATAATCTTTTGATAGAAATTATGCATTTGTTTTCTCTTACAGTCATGTAAATGAGTATTTTCAAGTCACTAATATATTTGAAAGCAATTGGAACAAATTCTATTTTCGCACTTCAAACTGGACTTTCGTGCATAACTTGCTAATAATCATTTGAGACCAAGAACGCATTTGTTTAATCTTTGATTCTTGTCAATGAGTCTTTCGAATTCACTAATTCATTTGAAAGCAATTCGAAGAAATTCTATTTTCGCACTTCAAACACAACTTTCGTTCATAACTTGCTAATGATCTTTTGAGGCCAAGAATACATTTGTTTTATCCTAGATTCATGTCCATGAGTCTTTCCAAGTACTAATTCATTTGAAAGCAATTCAAATGAATTCTATTTTCGCACTTCAAACATTAATTTCGTGCATAACTTGCTAATGATCATTTTGAAGGTAAGTATGGAATTGTTTTATCTTATAATCATGTCCACGGACATTTTCAAGACAATAAATTATTTGGAAGCCATTGGAACGTATTATGTATTCTATTATCGCAATTCAAACACGACTCTCGTGCATAGCTTGCATATAATCTTTTGATAGCAAATATGCATTTGTTTTCTCTTACCGTCATGTAAATGAGTCTTTTCAAGTCACTGATTTATTTGAAAGCAATTGGAACAAATTCTCTTTTCGTACTTCAAACTGGACTTTCGTGCATAACTTGCTAATGATCATTTGAGGCCAAATATGCATTTGTTTTATCTTCGATTCTTGTCAATGAGTCTTTCCAATTCACTAATTCATTTGAAAGCAATTCGAAGGAATTCTATTTTCGCATTTCAAACACGACTTTCGTTCATAACTTGCTAATGATCATTTGAGGCCAAGAATACATTTGTTTTATCCTAGATTCATGTCCATGAGTCTTTCCAAGTACTAATTCATTTGAAAGCAATTCAAATGAATTCTATTTTCGCACTTCAAACATCAGTTTCGTGCATAACTTGCTAATGATCTTTTTGAAGGCAAGTATGCAATTTGTTTTATCTTATAATCATGTCAATGAACCTTTTCAAGATAACAAAACATTTGGAAGCCATTGGAACATATTCTATTTTCGCAATTCAAACACGACTCTCATGCATAGCTTGCGTATAATCTTTTGAAAGCAAGTATGCATTTGTTTTCTCTTACAGTCATGTAAATGAGTCTTTTCAAGTCACTAATTTATTTAAAAGCAATTGGAACAAATTCTATTTTTCGCACTTCAAACTGGACTTTCGTTCATAACTTGCTAATGATCATTGGAGGCCAAGAATACATTTGTTTTATCCTAGATTCATGTCCATGAGTCTTTCCAAGTACTAATTCATTTGAAAGCAATTCAAATGAATTCTATTTTCGCACTTCAAACATTAGTTTCGTGCAAAACTTTCTAATGATCTTTTTTGAGGCAAGTATGCAATTGTTTTATCTTATAATCATGTCAATGAACCTTTTCAAGACAATAAATCATTTAGAAGCCTTTGGAACGTATTCTATTTTCGCAATTCAAACACGACTCTCATGCATAGCTTGCGTATAATCTTTTGAAAGCAAGTATGCATTTGTTTTCTCTTACAGTCATGTAAATGAGTCATTTCAAGTCACTAATTTATTTGAAAGCAATTGGAACATATTCTATTTTTGCACTTCAAACTGGACTTTCGTGCATAATTTGCTAATGATCATTTGAGGCCAAGTATGCATTTATTTTATCTTAGATTCATGTCAATGAGTCTTTCCAAATACTAATTCATTTGAAAGCAATTCGAATGAATTCGATTTTCGCACTTCAAACATTAGTTTCGTGCATAACTTTCTAATGATCTTTTGAAGGCAAGCATGCAATTGTTTTATCTTATAATCATGTCAATGAACCTTTTCAAGATAATAAATCATTTGGAAGCCTTTGGAACGTATTCTATTCTCGTAATTCAAACACAACTTTCGTGCATAGCTTGCAGATAATCTTTTGATAGCAAGTATGCATTTGTTTTCTCTTACAGTCATGTAAATGAGTCTTTTCAAGTCACTAATTTATTTAAAAGCAATTGGAACAAATTCTATTTTTCGCACTTCAAACTGGACTTTCGTTCATAACTTGCTAATGATCATTGGAGGCCAAGAATACATTTGTTTTATCCTAGATTCATGTCCATGAGTCTTTCCAAGTACTAATTCATTTGAAAGCAATTCAAATGAATTCTATTTTCGCACTTCAAACATTAGTTTCGTGCAAAACTTTCTAATGATCTTTTTTGAGGCAAGTATGCAATTGTTTTATCTTATAATCATGTCAATGAACCTTTTCAAGACAATAAATCATTTAGAAGCCTTTGGAACGTATTCTATTTTCGCAATTCAAACACGACTCTCATGCATAGCTTGCGTATAATCTTTTGAAAGCAAGTATGCATTTGTTTTCTCTTACAGTCATGTAAATGAGTCATTTCAAGTCACTAATTTATTTGAAAGCAATTGGAACATATTCTATTTTCGCACTTCAAACTGGACTTTCGTGCATAATTTGCTAATGATCATTTGAGGCCAAGTATGCATTTATTTTATCTTAGATTCATGTCAATGAGTCTTTCCAAATACTAATTCATTTGAAAGCAATTCGAATGAATTCGATTTTCGCACTTCAAACATTAGTTTCGTGCATAACTTTCTAATGATCTTTTGAAGGCAAGCATGCAATTGTTTTATCTTATAATCATGTCAATGAACCTTTTCAAGATAATAAATCATTTGGAAGCCTTTGGAACGTATTCTATTCTCGTAATTCAAACACAACTTTCGTGCATAGCTTGCAGATAATCTTTTGATAGCAAGTATGCATTTGTTTTCTCTTACAGTCATGTAAATGAGTCTTTTCAAGTCACTAATTTATTTAAAAGCAATTGGAACAAATTCTATTTTCGCACTTCAAACTGGACTTTCATTCATAACTTGCTAATGATCATTTGAGGCCAAGAATACATTTGTTTTATCCAAGATTCATGTCCATGAGTCTTTCCAAGTACTAATTCATTCGAAAGCAATTCAAATGAATTCTATTTTCGCACTTCAAACATTAGTTTCGTGCATAACTTTCTAATGATCTTTTGAAGGCAAGCATGCAATTGTTTTATCTTATAATCATGTCAATGAACCTTTTCAAGACCATAAATCATTTGGAAGCCATTGGAACATATTCTATTTTCGCAATTCAAACACGACTCTCATGCATAGCTTGCGTATAATCTTTTGAAAGCAAGTATGCATTTGTTTTCTCTTACATTCATGTAAATGAGTCTTTTCAAGTCACTAATTTATTTAAAAGCAATTGGAACAAATTCTATTTTTCGCACTTCAAACTGGACTTTCGTTCATAACTTGCTAATGATCATTGGAGGCTAAGAATACATTTGTTTTATCCTAGATTCATGTCCATGAGTCTTTCCAAGTACTAATTCATTTGAAAGCAATTCAAATGAATTCTATTTTCGCACTTCAAACATTAGTTGTGTGCAAAACTTTCTAATGATCTTTTTTGAGGCAACTATGCAATTGTTTTATCTTATAATCATGTCAATGAACCTTTTCAAGACAATAAATCATTTGGAAGCCGTTGGAACGTATTCTTTTTTCGCAATTCAAACACGACTCTCATGCATAGCTTGCGTATAATCTGTTGAAAGCAAGTATGCATCTGTTTTCTCTTACAGTCATGTAAATGACTCATTTCAAGTCACTAATTTATTTGAAAGCAATTGCAACAAATTCTATTTTCGCACTTCAAACTGGACTTTCGTGCATAACTTGCTAATGATCATTTGAGGCCAAGTATGCATTTGTTTTATCTTAGATTCATGTCAATGAGTCTTTCCAAGTACTAATTCATTTGAAAGCAATTCGAATGAATTCTATTTTCGCACTTCAAACATTAGTTTCGTGCATAACTTTCTAATGATCTTTTGAAGGCAAGCATGCAATTGTTTTATCTTATAATCATGTCAATGAACCTTTTCAAGATAATAAATCATTTGGAAGCCTTTGGAACGTATTCTATTCTCGTAATTCAAACACAACTTTCGTGCATAGCTTGCAGATAATCTTTTGAAAGCAAGTATGCATTTGTTTTCTCTTACAGTCATGTAAATGAGTCTTTTCAAGTCACTAATTTATTTAAAAGCAATTGGAACAAATTCTATTTTTCGCACTTCAAACTGGACTTTCGTTCATAACTTGCTAATGATCATTGGAGGCCAAGAATACATTTGTTTTATCCTAGATTCATGTCCATGAGTCTTTCCAAGTACTAATTCATTTGAAAGCAATTCAAATGAATTCTATTTTCGCACTTCAAACATTAGTTTCGTGCAAAACTTTCTAATGATCTTTTTTGAGGCAAGTATGCAATTGTTTTATCTTATAATCATGTCAATGAACCTTTTCAAGACAATAAATCATTTAGAAGCCTTTGGAACGTATTCTATTTTCGCAATTCAAACACGACTCTCATGCATAGCTTGCGTATAATCTTTTGAAAGCAAGTATGCATTTGTTTTCTCTTACAGTCATGTAAATGAGTCATTTCAAGTCACTAATTTATTTGAAAGCAATTGGAACATATTCTATTTTTGCACTTCAAACTGGACTTTCGTGCATAATTTGCTAATGATCATTTGAGGCCAAGTATGCATTTATTTTATCTTAGATTCATGTCAATGAGTCTTTCCAAATACTAATTCATTTGAAAGCAATTCGAATGAATTCGATTTTCGCACTTCAAACATTAGTTTCGTGCATAACTTTCTAATGATCTTTTGAAGGCAAGCATGCAATTGTTTTATCTTATAATCATGTCAATGAACCTTTTCAAGATAATAAATCATTTGGAAGCCTTTGGAACGTATTCTATTCTCGTAATTCAAACACAACTTTCGTGCATAGCTTGCAGATAATCTTTTGATAGCAAGTATGCATTTGTTTTCTCTTACAGTCATGTAAATGAGTCTTTTCAAGTCACTAATTTATTTAAAAGCAATTGGAACAAATTCTATTTTTCGCACTTCAAACTGGACTTTCGTTCATAACTTGCTAATGATCATTGGAGGCCAAGAATACATTTGTTTTATCCTAGATTCATGTCCATGAGTCTTTCCAAGTACTAATTCATTTGAAAGCAATTCAAATGAATTCTATTTTCGCACTTCAAACATTAGTTTCGTGCAAAACTTTCTAATGATCTTTTTTGAGGCAAGTATGCAATTGTTTTATCTTATAATCATGTCAATGAACCTTTTCAAGACAATAAATCATTTAGAAGCCTTTGGAACGTATTCTATTTTCGCAATTCAAACACGACTCTCATGCATAGCTTGCGTATAATCTTTTGAAAGCAAGTATGCATTTGTTTTCTCTTACAGTCATGTAAATGAGTCATTTCAAGTCACTAATTTATTTGAAAGCAATTGGAACATATTCTATTTTCGCACTTCAAACTGGACTTTCGTGCATAATTTGCTAATGATCATTTGAGGCCAAGTATGCATTTATTTTATCTTAGATTCATGTCAATGAGTCTTTCCAAATACTAATTCATTTGAAAGCAATTCGAATGAATTCGATTTTCGCACTTCAAACATTAGTTTCGTGCATAACTTTCTAATGATCTTTTGAAGGCAAGCATGCAATTGTTTTATCTTATAATCATGTCAATGAACCTTTTCAAGATAATAAATCATTTGGAAGCCTTTGGAACGTATTCTATTCTCGTAATTCAAACACAACTTTCGTGCATAGCTTGCAGATAATCTTTTGATAGCAAGTATGCATTTGTTTTCTCTTACAGTCATGTAAATGAGTCTTTTCAAGTCACTAATTTATTTAAAAGCAATTGGAACAAATTCTATTTTCGCACTTCAAACTGGACTTTCATTCATAACTTGCTAATGATCATTTGAGGCCAAGAATACATTTGTTTTATCCAAGATTCATGTCCATGAGTCTTTCCAAGTACTAATTCATTCGAAAGCAATTCAAATGAATTCTATTTTCGCACTTCAAACATTAGTTTCGTGCATAACTTTCTAATGATCTTTTGAAGGCAAGCATGCAATTGTTTTATCTTATAATCATGTCAATGAACCTTTTCAAGACCATAAATCATTTGGAAGCCATTGGAACATATTCTATTTTCGCAATTCAAACACGACTCTCATGCATAGCTTGCGTATAATCTTTTGAAAGCAAGTATGCATTTGTTTTCTCTTACATTCATGTAAATGAGTCTTTTCAAGTCACTAATTTATTTAAAAGCAATTGGAACAAATTCTATTTTTCGCACTTCAAACTGGACTTTCGTTCATAACTTGCTAATGATCATTGGAGGCTAAGAATACATTTGTTTTATCCTAGATTCATGTCCATGAGTCTTTCCAAGTACTAATTCATTTGAAAGCAATTCAAATGAATTCTATTTTCGCACTTCAAACATTAGTTGTGTGCAAAACTTTCTAATGATCTTTTTTGAGGCAACTATGCAATTGTTTTATCTTATAATCATGTCAATGAACCTTTTCAAGACAATAAATCATTTGGAAGCCGTTGGAACGTATTCTTTTTTCGCAATTCAAACACGACTCTCATGCATAGCTTGCGTATAATCTGTTGAAAGCAAGTATGCATCTGTTTTCTCTTACAGTCATGTAAATGACTCATTTCAAGTCACTAATTTATTTGAAAGCAATTGCAACAAATTCTATTTTCGCACTTCAAACTGGACTTTCGTGCATAACTTGCTAATGATCATTTGAGGCCAAGTATGCATTTGTTTTATCTTAGATTCATGTCAATGAGTCTTTCCAAGTACTAATTCATTTGAAAGCAATTCGAATGAATTCTATTTTCGCACTTCAAACATTAGTTTCGTGCATAACTTTCTAATGATCTTTTGAAGGCAAGCATGCAATTGTTTTATCTTATAATCATGTCAATGAACCTTTTCAAGATAATAAATCATTTGGAAGCCTTTGGAACGTATTCTATTCTCGTAATTCAAACACAACTTTCGTGCATAGCTTGCAGATAATCTTTTGATAGCAAGTATGCATTTGTTTTCTCTTACAGTCATGTAAATGAGTCTTTTCAAGTCACTAATTTATTTAAAAGCAATTGGAACAAATTCTATTTTCGCACTTCAAACTGGACTTTCGTGCATAACTTGGTAATGATCATTTGAGGCCAAGTATGCATTTGTTTTATCTTCGATTCTTGTCAATGAGTCTTTCCAATTCACTAATTAATTTGAAGGCAATTCGAAGGAATTCTATTTTCGCACTTCAAACACGACTTTCGTTCAGAAGTTGCTAATGATCATTTGCGGCCAAGAATACATTTATTTTATCCTAGATTCATGTCCATGAGTCTTTTCAAGTACTAATTCATTTGAAAACAATTCAAATGAATTCTATTTTCGCACTTCAAACATTAGTTTCGTGCATAACTTGCTAATGATCTTTTTGAAGGTAAGTATGGAATTGTTTTATCTTATAATCATGTCCACGGACATTTTCAAGACAATAAATTATTTGGAAGCCATTGGAACGTATTATGTATTCTATTATCGCAATTCAAACACGACTCTCGTGCATAGCTTGCATATAATCTTTTGATAGCAAGTATGCATTTGTTTTCTCTTACAGTCATGTAAATGAGTCTTTTCAAGTCACTAATTTCTTTGAAAGCAATTGGAACAAATTCTATTTTCGCCCTTGAAGCCGGACTTTCGTTCAGAACTTGCTAATGATCATTTGAGGCCAAGTATGCATTTGTTTTATCTTCGATTCTTGTCAGTGAGTCTTTGCAATTCACTAATTCATTTGAAAGCAATTCGAAGGAATTCTATTTTCGCCCTTCAAACTGGACTTTCGTGCATAACTTGCTAATGATCATTTGAGGCCAACTATGCATTTGTTTTATCTTCGATTCTTGTCAATGAGTCTTTGCAATTCACTAATTCATTTGAAACCAATTCGAAGGAATTCCATTTTCGCACTTTAAACTGGACTTTCGTGCATAACTTGCTAATGATCATTTGAGGCCAAGTATGCATTTGTTTTATCTTAGATTCATGTCAATGAGTCTTTCCAAATACTAATTCATTTGAAAGCAATTCGAATGAATTCTATTTTCGCACTTCAAACATTAGTTTCGTGCATAACATTTCTAATGATCTTTTGAAGGCAAGCATGCAATTGTTTTATGTTATAATCATGTCAATGAACCTTTTCAAGACAATAAATCATTTGGAATCCATTGGAACGTATTCTATTCTCGCAATTCCAACACGACTTTCGTGCATATCTTGCATATAATCTTTTGATAGCAAGTATGCATTTGTTTTCTCTTACAGTCATGTAAATGAGTCTTTTCAAGTCACTAATTTATTTGAAAGCAATTGGAACAAATTCTATTTTCGTACTTCAAACTGGACTTTCGTGCATAACTTGCTAATGATCATTTGAGGCCAAGTATGCATTTGTTTTATCTTCGATTCTTGTCAATGAGTCTTTGCAATTCACTAATTCATTTGAAACCAATTCGAAGGAATTCCATTTTCGCACTTTAAACTGGACTTTCGTGCATAACTTGCTAATGATCATTTGAGGCCAAGTATGCATTTGTTTTATCTTAGATTCATGTCAATGAGTCTTTCCAAATACTAATTCATTTGAAAGCAATTCGAATGAATTCTATTTTCGCACTTCAAACATTAGTTTCGTGCATAACTTTCTAATGATCTTTTGAAGGCAAGCATGCAATTGTTTTATGTTATAATCATGTCAATGAACCTTTTCAAGACAATAAATCATTTGGAAGCCATTGGAACGTATTCTATTTTCGCAATTCAAACACGACTCTCATGCATAGCTTGCGTATAATTTTTTGAAAGCAAGTATGCATTTGTTTTCTCTTACATTCATGTAAATGAGTCTTTTCAAGTCACTAATTTATTTAAAAGCAATTGGAACAAATTCTATTTTTCGCACTTCAAACTGGACTTTCGTTCATAACTTGCTAATGATCATTTGAGGCCAAGTATGCATTTGTTTTATCTTCGATTCTTGTCAATGAGTCTTTCCAAATACTAATTCATTTGAAAGCAATTCGAATGAATTCGATTTTCGCACTCCAAACATTAGTTTCGTGTATAACTTTCTAATGATCTTTTAAAGGCAAGTATGCAATTGTTTTATCTTATAATCATGTCAATGAACCTTTTCAAGACAATAAATCATTTGGAAGCCATTGGAACGTATTCTATTTTCGCAATTCAAACACGACTCTCATGCATAGCTTGCGTATAATCTTTTGAAAGCAAGTATGCATTTGTTTTCTCTTACATTCATGTAAATGAGTCTTTTCAAGTCACTAATTTGTTTAAAAGCAATTGGAACAAATTCTATTTTACGCACTTCAAACTGGACTTTCGTTCATAACTTGCTAATGATCATTGGAGGCCAAGAATACATTTGTTTTATCCTAGATTCATGTCCATGAGTCTTTCCAAGTACTAGTTCATTTGAAAGCAATTCAAATGAATTCTATTTTCACACTTCAAACATTAGTTGCGTGCAAAACTTTCTAATGACCTCTTTTGAGGCAAGTATGCAATTGTTTTATCTTATAATCATGTCAATGAACCTTTTCAAGACAATAAATCATTTGGAAGCCATTGGAACGTATTCTTTTTTCGCAATTCAAACACGACTCTCATGCATAGCTTGCGTATAATCTGTTGAAAGCAAGTATGCATTTGTTTTCTCTTACAGTCATGTAAATGAGTCATTTCAAGTCACTAATTTATTTGAAAGCAATTGGAACAAATTCTATTTTCGCACTTCAAACTGGACTTTCGTGCATAACTTGCTAATGATCATTTGAGGCCAAGTATGCATTTGTTTTATCTTAGATTCATGTCAATGAGTCTTTCCAAGTACTAATTCATTTGAAAGCAATTCGAATGAATTCTATTTTCGCACCTCAAACATTAGTTTCGTGCATAACTTTCTAATGATCTTTTGAAGGCAAGTATGCAATTTGTTTTATCTTATAATCATGTCAATGAACCTTTTCAAGATAATAAATCATTTGGAAGCCATTGGAACGTATTCTATTATCGCAATTCAAACACGACTCTCGTGCATAGCTTGCATATAATCTTTTGATAGCAAGAATGCATTTGTTTGCTCTTGCAGTCATGTAAATGAGTCTTTTCAAGTCACTAATCTATTTGAAAGCAATTGGAACAAATTCTATTTTTCGCACTTCAAACTGGACTTTCGTGCATAACTTGCAAATGATCATTTGAGGCCAAGTATGCATTTGTTTTATCTTCGATTCTTGTCAATGAGTCTTTCCAATTCACTAATTCATTTGAAAGCAATTCGAAGGAATTCTATTTTCGCATTTCAAACACGACTTTCGTTCATAACTTGCTAATGATCATTTGAGGCCAAGAATACATTTGTTTTATCCTAGATTCATGTCCATGTGTCTTTCCAAGTACTAATTCATTTGAAAGCAATTCAAATGAATTCTATTTTCACACTTCAAACATTAGTTGCGTGCAAAACTTTCTAATGACCTCTTTTGAGGCAAGTATGCAATTGTTTTATCTTATAATCATGTCAATGAACCTTTTCAAGACAATAAATCATTTGGAAGCCATTGGAACGTATTCTTTTTTCACAATTCAAACACGACTCTCATGCATAGCTTGCGTATAATCTGTTGAAAGCAAGTATGCATTTGTTTTCTCTTACAGTCATGTAAATGAGTCATTTCAAGTCACTAATTTATTTGAAAGCAATTGGAACAAATTCTATTTTCGCACCACAAACTGGACTTTCGTGCATAACTTGCTAATGATCATTTGAGGCCAAGTATGCATTTGTTTTATCTTAGATTCATGTCAATGAGTCTTTCCAAGTACTAATTCATTTGAAAGCAATTCGAATGAATTCTATTTTCGCACCTCAAACATTAGTTTCGTGCATAACTTTCTAATGATCGTTTGAAGGCAAGTATGCAATTTGTTTTATCTTATAATCATGTCAATGAACCTTTTCAAGATAATAAATCATTTGGAAGCCATTGGAACGTATTCTATTATCGCAATTCAAACACGACTCTCGTGCATAGCTTGCATATAATCTTTTGATAGCAAGAATGCATTTGTTTGCTCTTGCAGTCATGTAAATGAGTCTTTTCAAGTCACTAATCTATTTGAAAGCAATTGGAACAAATTCTATTTTTCGCACTTCAATCTGGACTTTCGTGCATAACTTGCAAATGATCATTTGAGGCCAAGTATGCATTTGTTTTATCTTCGATTCTTGTCAATGAGTCTTTCCAATTCACTAATTCATTTGAAAGCAATTCGAAGGAATTCTATTTTCGCATTTCAAACACGACTTTCGTTCATAACTTGCTAATGATCATTTGAGGCCAAGAATACATTTGTTTTATCCTAGATTCATGTCCATGAGTCTTTCCAAGTACTAATTCATTTCAAAGCAATTCAAATGAATTCTATTTTCGCACTTCAAACATTAGTTTCGTGCATAACTTTCTAATGACCTCTTTTGAGGCAAGTATGCAATTGTTTTATCTTATAATCATGTCAATGAACCTTTTCAAGACAATAAATCATTTGGAAGCCTTTGGAACGTATTCTATTTTCGCAATTCAAACACAACTCTCATGCATACCTTGCGTATAATCTTTTGAAAGCAAGTATGCATTTGTTTTCTCTTATAGTCATGTAAATGAGTCATTTCAAGTCACTAATTTATTTGAAAGCAATTGGAACAAGTTCTATTTTCGCACTTCAAACTGGACTTTCATGCATAACTTGCTAATGATCATTTGAGGCCAAGTATGCATTTGTTTTATCTTAGATTCATGTCAATGGGTCTTTCCAAATACTAATTCATTTGAAAGCAATTCAAATGAATTCTATTTTCGCACTTCAAACATTAGTTTCGTGCATAACTTTCTAACGATCTTTTGAAGGCAAGCATGCAATTGTTTTATCTTATAATCGTGGCAATGAACCTTTTCAGGACAATAAATCATTTGGAAGCCATTGGAACGTATTCTATTCTCGCAATTCAAACACGACTTTTGTGCATATCTTGCATATAATCTTTTGATAGCAAGTATGCATTTGTTTTCTCTTACCGTCATGTAAATGAGTCTTTTCAAGTCACTGATTTATTTGAAAGGAATTGGAACAAATTCTATTTTCGCACTTCAAACTGGACTTTCGTGCATAACTTGCTAATTATCATTTCAGGCCAAGTATGCATTTGTTTTATCTTCGATTCTTGTCAATGAGTCTTTCCAATTCACTAATTCATTTGAAAGCAATTCGAAGGAATTCTATTTTCGCATTTCAAACACGACTTTCATTCATAACTTGCTAATGATCATTTGAGGCCAAGAATACATTTGTTTTATCCTAGATTCATGTCCATGAGTCTTTCTAAGTACTAATTCATTTGAAAGCAATTCAAATGAATTCTATTTTCGCACTTCAAACATTAGTTTAGTGCAAAACTTTCTAATGATCTTTTTTGAGGCAAGTATGCAATTGTTTTATCTTATAGTCATGTCAATGAACCTTTTCAAGACAATAAATCATTTGGAAGCCATTGGAACGTATTCTATTTTCGCAATTCAAACACGACTCTCATGCATAGCTTGCGTATAATCTTTTGAAAGCAAGTATGAATTTGTTTTCTCTTACATTCATGTAAATGAGTCTTTTCAAGTCACTAATTTATTTAAAAGCAATTAGAACAAATTCTATTTTTCGCACTTCAAACTGGACTTTCGTTCATAACTTGCTAATGATCATTTGAGGCCAAGAATACATTTGTTTTATCTTAGATTCATGTCCATGAGTCTTTCCAAGTACTAACTCATTCGAAAGCAATTCAAATGAATTCTATTTTCGCACTTCAAACATTAGTTTCGTGCATAACTTTCTAATGATCTTTTGAAGGCAAGCATGCAATTGTTTTATCTTATAATCATGTCAATGAACCTTTTCAAGATAATAAATCATTTTGAAGCCATTGGAACGCATTCTATTCTCGCAATTCAAACACGACTTTCGTGCATATCTTGCATATAATCTTTTGATAGCAAGTATGCATTTGTCTTCTCTTACCGTCATGTAAATGAGTCTTTTCAAGTCACTGATTTATTTGAAAGGAATTGGAACAAATTCTATTTTCGCACTTCAAACTGGACTTTCGTGCATAACTTGCTAATGATCATTTGAGGCCAAGTATGCATTTGTTTTATCTTCGATTCTTGTCAATGAGTCTTTCCAATTCACTAATTCATTTGAAAGCAATTCGAAGGAATTCTATTTTCGCATTTCAAACACGACTTTCGTTCCTAACTTGCTAATGATCATTTGAGGCCAAGAATATATTTGTTTTATCCTAGATTCATGTCCATGAGTCTTTCTAAGTACTAATTCATTTGAAAGCAATTCAAATGAATTCTATTTTCGCACTTCAAACATTAGTTTCGTGCAAAATTTTCTAACGATCTTTTTTGAGGCAAGTATGCAATTGTTTTATCTTATAGTCATGTCAATGAACCTTTTCAAGACAATAAATCATTTGGAAGCCATTGGAACGTATTCTATTTTCGCAATTCAAACACGACTCTCATGCATAGCTTGCGTATAATCTTTTGAAAGCAAGTATGCATTTGTTTTCTCTTACATTCATGTAAATGGGTCTTTTCAAGTCACTAATTTATTTAAAAGCAATTGGAACAAATTCTACTTTTCGCACTTCAAACTGGACTTTCGTTCATAACTTGCTAATGATCATTTGAGGCCAAGAATACATTTGTTTTATCCTAGATTCATGTCCATGAGTCTTTCCAAGTACTAATTCATTCGAAAGCAATTGAAATGAATTCTATTTTCGCACTTCAAACATTAGTTTCGTGCATAACTTTCTAATGATCTTTTGAAGGCAAGCATGCAATTGTTTTATCTTATAATTATGTCAATGAACCTTTTCAAGACAATAAATCATTTGGTAGCCATTGGAACGTATTCTATTTTCGCAATTCAAACACGACTTTCATGCATAGCTTGCGTAAAATCTTTTGAAAGCAAGTATGCATTTGTTTTCTCTTACATTCATGTAAATGAGTCTTTTCAAGTCACTAATTTATTTAAAAGCAATTGGAACAAATTCTATTTTTCGCACTTCAAACTGGACTTTCGTTCATAACTTGCTAATGATCATTGGAGGCCAAGAATACATTTGTTTTATCCTAGATTTATGTCCATGAGTCTTTCCAAGTACTAATTCATTTGAAAGCAATTCAAATGAATTCTATTTTCGCACTTCAAACATTAGTTGCGTGCAAAACTTTCTAATGATCTTTTTTGAGGCAAGTATGCAATTCTTTTATCTTATAGTCATGTCAATGAACCTTTTCAAGACCATAAATCATTTGGAAGCCATTGGAACGTATTCTATTTTCGCAATTCAAACACGACTCTCATGCATAGCTTGCGTATAATCTTTTGAAAGCAAGTATGCATTTGTTTTCTCTTACAGTCATGTAAATGAGTCATTTCAAGTCACTAATTTATTTGAAAGCAATTGGAACAAATTCTATTTTCGCACTTCAAACTGGACTTTCGTGCATAACTTGCTAATGATCATTGGAGGCCAAGTATGCATTTGTTTTATCTTCGATTCTTGTCAATGAGTCTTTCCAATTCACTAATTCATTTTAAAGCAATTCGAAGGAATTCTATTTTCGCATTTCAAACACGACTTTCGTTCATAACTTGCTAATGATCATTTGAGGCCAAGAATATATTTGTTTTATCCTAGATTCATGTCCATGAGTCTTTCTAAGTACTAATTCATTTGAAAGCAATTCAAATGAATTCTATTTTCGCACTTCAAACATTAGTTTCGTGCAAAACTTTCTAATAATCTTTTTTGAGGCAAGTATGCAATTGTTTTATCTTATTGTCATGTCAATGAACCTTTTCAGGACAATAAATCATTTAGAAGCCATTGGAACGTATTCTATTTTCGCAATTCAAACACGACTTTCATGCATGGCTTGCGTAAAATCTTTTGAAAGCAAGTATGCATTTGTTTTCTCTTACATTCATGTAAATGAGTCTTTTCAAGTCACTAATTTATTTGAAAGCAATTGGAACAAATTCTATTTTCGCACTTCAAACTGGACTTTTGTGCATAACTTGCTAATGATCATTTGAGGCCAACTATGCATTTGTTTTATCTTTGATTCATGTCAACGAGTCTTTCCAAATACTAATTCATTTGAAAGCAATTCGAATGAATTCTATATTCGCACTTCAAACATTAGTTTCGTGCAAAACTTTCTAATGATCTTTTTTGAGGCAAGTATGCAATTGTTTTATCTTATAATCATGTCAATGAACCTTTCCAAGACAATAAATCATTTGGAAGCCATTGGAACGTATTCTATTATCGCAATTCAAACACGACCCTCTTGTATAGCTTGCATATAATCTTTTGATAGCAAGTATGCATTTGTTTTCTCTTACAATCATGTAAATGAGTTTTTTCAAGTCACTAATTTATTTGAAAGCAATTGGAAAAAATTCTATTTTCGCACTTCAAATTGGACTTTCGTGCATAACTTGGTAATGATCATTTGAGGCCAAGTATGCATTTGTTTTATCTTCGATTCTTGTCAATGAGTCTTTGCAATTATCTAATTCATTTGAAAGCAATTCGAAGGAATTCTATTTTCGCACTTCAAACACGATTTTCGTTCATAACTTGCTAATGATCATTTGAGGCCAAGAATACATTTGTTTTATCCCAGATTCATGTCCATGGGTCTTTCCAAGTACTAATTCATTTGAAAGCAATTCAAATGAATTCTATTTTCGCACTTCAAACATTAGTTTCGTGCATAACTTGCTAATGATCTTTTGAAGGCAAGTATGCAATTTGTTTTATCTTATAATCATGTCAATGAACCTTTTCAAGATAATAAATCATTTGGAAGCCATTCAAACGTATTCTATTATCGCAATTCAAACACGACTCTCGTGCATAGCTTGCATATAATCTTTTGAAAGCAAGTATGCATTTGTTTTCTCTTACAGTCATGTAAATGAGTCTTTTCTAGTCACTGATTTATTTGAAAGCAATTGGAACAAATTCTATTCTCGCACTTCAAACTGGACTTTCGTGCATAACTTGCTAATGATAATTTGAGGCCAAGTATGCATTTGTTTTATCTTAGATTCTTGTCAATGAGTCTTTCCAATTCACTAATTCATTTGAAAGCAATCCGAAGGAATTCTATTTTCGCACTTCAAACACGACTTTCGTTCATAACTTGCTAATGATCATTTACGGCCAAGAATACATTTGTTTTATCCTAGATTCATGTCCATGAGTCTTTCTTGTTCTAATTCATTTGAAAGCAATTCAATTGAATTCTATTTTCGCACTTCAAACATTAATTTCGTGCAGAACTTGGTAATGATCTTTTTGAAGGCAAGTATGCAATTGATTTATCTTATAATCATGTCAATGAACATTTTCAAGACAATAAATCATTTGGAAGGCATTGGAACGTATTCTGTATTCTATTATCGCAATTCAAACACGATTCTCGTGCATAGCTTGCATATAATCTTTTGATAGCAAGTATGCATTTGTTTTCTCTTACAGTCATGTAAATGAGTCTTTTCAAGTCACTAATTTATTTGAAAGCAATTGGAACAAATTCTATTTTCGCACTTGAAACTGGACTTTCGTGCATAACTTGCTAATGATCATTTGAGGCCAACTATGCATTTGTTTTATCTTTGATTCTTGTCAATGAGTCTTTCCAATTCACTAGTTCATTTGAAAGCAATTCGAAGGAATTCTGTTTTCGCACTTCAAAGACGACTTTCGTTCATAACTTGCTAATGATCATTTGCGGCCATGAATACATTTGTTTATCCTAGATTCATGTCCATGAGTCTTTCCAAGTACTAATTCGTTTGAAAGCAATTCAAATGAATTCTATTTTCGCACTTCAAACATTAGTTTCGTGCATAATTTTCTAATGATCTTTTTGAAGGCAAGTATGCAATTGTTTTATCTTATAATCATGTCAATGAACCTTTTCAAGACAATAAATCATTTGGAAGCCATTGGAACGTATTCTATTCTCGTAATTCAAACACAACTTTCGTGCATACCTTGCATATAATCTTTTGATAGCAAGTATGCATTTGTTTTCTCTTACAGTCATGTAAATGAGTCTTTTCAAGTCACTAATTTATTTAAAAGCAATTGGAACAAATTCTATTTTCGTACTTCAAACTGGACTTTCGTGCATAACTTGGTAATGATCATTTGAGGCCAAGTATGCATTTGTTTTATCTTCGATTCTTGTCAATGAGTCTTTGCAATTATCTAATTCATTTGAAAGCAATTCGAAGGAATTCCATTTTCGCACTTCAAACTGGACTTTCGTGCATAACTTGCTAATGATCATTTGAGGCCAAGTATGCATTTGTTTTATCTTAGATTCATGTCAATGAGTCTTTCCAAGTACTAATTCATTTGAAAGCAATTCGAATGAATTCTATTTTCGCACTTCAAACATTAGTTTCGTGCATAAATTTCTAATGATCTTTTGAAGGCAAGTATGCAATTTGTTTTATCTTATAATCATGTCAATGAACCTTTTCAAGATAATAAATCATTTGGAAGCCATTGGAACGTATTCTATTATCGCAATTCAAACACGACTCTCGTGCATAGCTTGCATATAATCTTTTGATAGCAAGAATGCATTTGTTTTCTCTTGCAGTCATGTAAATGAGTCTTTTCAAGTCACTAATTTATTTGAAAGCAATTGGAACAAATTCTATTTTCGCACTTCAAACTGGACTTTCATTCATAACTTGCTAATGATCATTTGAGGCCAAGAATACATTTGTTTTATCCTAGATTCATGTCCATGAGTCTTTCAATGTACTAATTCATTTGAAAGCAATTCAAATGAATTCTATATTTGCACTTCAAACATTAGTTTCGTGCAAAACTTTCTAATGATCTTTTTTGAGGCAAGTATGCAATTGTTTTATCTTATAGTCATGTCAATGAACCTTTTCAAGACAATAAATCATTTGGAAGCCATTGGAACGTATTCTATTTTCGCAATTCAAACACGACTCTCATGCATAGCTTGCATATAATCTTTTGAACGCAAGTATGCATTTGTTTTCTCTTACATTCATGTAAATGAGTCTTTTCAAGTCACTAATTTATTTAAAAGGAATTGGAACAAATTCTATTTTTCGCACTTCAAACTGGACTTTCGTTCATAACTTGCTAATGATCATTTGAGGCCAAGAATACATTTGTTTTATCCTAGATTCATGTCGATGAGTCTTTCCAAGTACTAATTCATTCGAAAGCAATTCAAATGAATTCTATTTTCGCACTTCAAACATTAGTTTCGTGCATAACTTTCTAACGATCTTTTGAAGGCAAGCATGCAATTGTTTTATCTTATAATCGTGTCAATGAACCCTTTCATGACAATAAATCATTTGGAAGCCATTGGAACGTATTCTATTCTCGCAATTCAAACACGACTTTTGTGCATATCTTGCATATAATCTTTTGATAGCAAGTATGCATTTGTTTTCTCTTACCGTCATGTAAATGAGTCTTTTCAAGTCACTGATTTATTTGAAAGGAATTGGAACAAATTCTATTTTCGCACTTCAAACTGGACTTTCGTGCATAACTTGCTAATTATCATTTGAGGCCAAGAATACATTTGTTTTATCCTAGATTCACGTCAATGAGTCTTTCTAAGTACTAATTCATTTGAAAGCAATTCAAATGAATTCTATTTTCGCACTTCAAACATTAGTTTCGTGCAAAACTTTCTAATGATCTTTTTTGAGGCAAGTATGCAATTGTTTTATCTTATAGTCATGTCAATGAACCTTTTCAAGACCATAAATCATTTTGAAGCCATTGGAACGTATTCTATTTTCGCAATTCAAACACGACTCTCATGCATAGCTTGCGTATAATCTTTTGAAAGCAAGTATGCATTTGTTTTCGCTTACATTCATGTAAATGAGTCTTTTCAAGTCACTAATTTATTTAAAAGCAATTGGAACAAATTCTATTTTTCGCACTTCAAACTGGACTTTCGTTCATAACTTGCTAATGATCATTTGAGGCCAAGTATGCATTTGTTTTATCTTCGATTCTTGTCAATGAGTCTTTCCAAATACTAATTCATTTGAAAGCAATTCGAATGAATTCGATTTTCGCACTTCAAACATTAGTTTCGTGTATAACTTTCTAATGATCTTTTAAAGGCAAGTATGCAATTGTTTTATCTTATAATCATGTCAATGAACCTTTTCAAGACAATAAATCATTTGGAAGACATTGGAACGTATTCTATTTTCGCAATTCAAACACGACTCTCATGCATAGCTTGCGTATAATCTTTTGAAAGCAAGTATGCATTTGTTTTCTCTTACATTCATGTAAATGAGTCTTTTCAAGTCACTAATTTGTTTAAAAGCAATTGGAACAAATTCTATTTTACGCACTTCAAACTGGACTTTCGTTCATAACTTGCTAATGATCATTGGAGGCCAAGAATACATTTGTTTTATCCTAGATTCATGTCCATGAGTCTTTCCAAGTACTAATTCATTTGAAAGCAATTCAAATGAATTCTATTTTCACACTTCAAACATTAGTTGCGTGCAAAACTTTCTAATGACCTCTTTTGAGGCAAGTATGCAATTGTTTTATCTTATAATCATGTCAATGAACCTTTTCAAGACAATAAATCATTTGGAAGCCATTGGAACGTATTCTTTTTTCACAATTCAAACACGACTCTCATGCATAGCTTGCGTATAATCTGTTGAAAGCAAGTATGCATTTGTTTTCTCTTACAGTCATGTAAATGAGTCATTTCAAGTCACTAATTTATTTGAAAGCAATTGGAACAAATTCTATTTTCGCACCTCAAACTGGACTTTCGTGCATAACTTGCTAATGATCATTTGAGGCCAAGTATGCATTTGTTTTATCTTAGATTCATGTCAATGAGTCTTTCCAAGTACTAATTCATTTGAAAGCAATTCGAATGAATTCTATTTTCGCACCTCAAACATTAGTTTCGTGCATAACTTTCTAATGATCTTTTGAAGGCAAGTATGCAATTTGTTTTATCTTATAATCATGTCAATGAACCTTTTCAAGATAATAAATCATTTGGAAGCCATTGGAACGTATTCTATTATCGCAATTCAAACACGACTCTCGTGCATAGCTTGCATATAATCTTTTGATAGCAAGAATGCATTTGTTTGCTCTTGCAGTCATGTAAATGAGTCTTTTCAAGTCACTGATTTATTTGAAAGGAATTGGAACAAATTCTATTTTCGCACTTCAAACTGGACTTTCGTGCATAACTTGCTAATTATCATTTCAGGCCAAGTATGCATTTGTTTTATCTTCGATTCTTGTCAATGAGTCTTTCCAATTCACTAATTCATTTGAAAGCAATTCGAAGGAATTCTATTTTCGCATTTCAAACACGACTTTCGTTCATAACTTGCTAATGATCATTTGAGGCCAAGAATACATTTGTTTTATCCTAGATTCATGTCCATGAGTCTTTCCAAGTACTAATTCATTTCAAAGCAATTCAAATGAATTCTATTTTCGCACTTCAAACATTAGTTTCGTGCAAAACTTTCTAATGATCTTTTTTGAGTCAAGTATGCAATTGTTTTATCTTATAATCATGTCAATGAACCTTTTCAAGACAATAAATCATTTGGAAGCCTTTGGAACGTATTCTATTTTCGCAATTCAAACACAACTCTCATGCATACCTTGCGTATAATCTTTTGAAAGCAAGTATGCATTTGTTTTCTCTTATAGTCATGTAAATGAGTCATTTCAAGTCACTAATTTATTTGAAAGCAATTGGAACAAGTTCTATTTTCGCACTTCAAACTGGACTTTCATGCATAACTTGCTAATGATCATTTGAGGCCAAGTATGCATTTGTTTTATCTTAGATTCATGTCAATGGGTCTTTCCAAATACTAATTCATTTGAAAGCAATTCAAATGAATTCTATTTTCGCACTTCAAACATTAGTTTCGTGCATAACTTTCTAATGATCTTTTGAAGGCAAGCATGCAATTGTTTTATCTTATAATCGTGGCAATGAACCTTTTCAGGACAATAAATCATTTGGAAGCCATTGGAACGTATTCTATTCTCGCAATTCAAACACGACTTTTGTGCATATCTTGCATATAATCTTTTGATAGCAAGTATGCATTTGTTTTCTCTTACCGTCATGTAAATGAGTCTTTTCAAGTCACTGATTTATTTGAAAGGAATTGGAACAAATTCTATTTTCGCACTTCAAACTGGACTTTCGTGCATAACTTGCTAATTATCATTTCAGGCCAAGTATGCATTTGTTTTATCTTCGATTCTTGTCAATGAGTCTTTCCAATTCACTAATTCATTTGAAAGCAATTCGAAGGAATTCTATTTTCGCATTTCAAACACGACTTTCATTCATAACTTGCTAATGATCATTTGAGGCCAAGAATACATTTGTTTTATCCTAGATTCATGTCCATGAGTCTTTCTAAGTACTAATTCATTTGAAAGCAATTCAAATGAATTCTATTTTCGCACTTCAAACATTAGTTTAGTGCAAAACTTTCTAATGATCTTTTTTGAGGCAAGTATGCAATTGTTTTATCTTATAGTCATGTCAATGAACCTTTTCAAGACAATAAATCATTTGGAAGCCATTGGAACGTATTCTATTTTCGCAATTCAAACACGACTCTCATGCATAGCTTGCGTATAATCTTTTGAAAGCAAGTATGAATTTGTTTTCTCTTACATTCATGTAAATGAGTCTTTTCAAGTCACTAATTTATTTAAAAGCAATTAGAACAAATTCTATTTTTCGCACTTCAAACTGGACTTTCGTTCATAACTTGCTAATGATCATTTGAGGCCAAGAATACATTTGTTTTATCCTAGATTCATGTCCATGAGTCTTTCCAAGTACTAACTCATTCGAAAGCAATTCAAATGAATTCTATTTTCGCACTTCAAACATTAGTTTCGTGCATAACTTTCTAATGATCTTTTGAAGGCAAGCATGCAATTGTTTTATCTTATAATCATGTCAATGAACCTTTTCAAGATAATAAATCATTTTGAAGCCATTGGAACGCATTCTATTCTCGCAATTCAAACACGACTTTCGTGCATATCTTGCATATAATCTTTTGATAGCAAGTATGCATTTGTCTTCTCTTACCGTCATGTAAATGAGTCTTTTCAAGTCACTGATTTATTTGAAAGGAATTGGAACAAATTCTATTTTCGCACTTCAAACTGGACTTTCGTGCATAACTTGCTAATGATCATTTGAGGCCAAGTATGCATTTGTTTTATCTTCGATTCTTGTCAATGAGTCTTTACAATTCACTAATTCATTTTAAAGCAATTCGAAGGAATTCTATTTTCGCATTTCAAACACGACTTTCGTTCATAACTTGCTAATGATCATTTGAGGCCAAGAATATATTTGTTTTATCCTAGATTCATGTCCATGAGTCTTTCTAAGTACTAATTCATTTGAAAGCAATTCAAATGAATTCTATTTTCGCACTTCAAACATTAGTTTCGTGCAAAACTTTCTAATGATCTTTTTTGAGGCAAGTATGCAATTGTTTTATCTTATAGTCATGTCAATGAACCTTTTCAAGACAATAAATCATTTGGAAGCCATTGGAACGTATTCTATTTTCGCAATTCAAACACGACTCTCATGCATAGCTTGCGTATAATCTTTTGAAAGCAAGTATGCATTTGTTTTCTCTTACATTCATGTAAATGGGTCTTTTCAAGTCACTAATTTATTTAAAAGCAATTGGAACAAATTCTATTTTTCGCACTTCAAACTGGACTTTCGTTCATAACTTGCTAATGATCATTTGAGGCCAAGAATACATTTGTTTTATCCTAGATTCATGTCCATGAGTCTTTCCAAGTACTAATTCATTTGAAAGCAATTCAAATGAATTCTATTTTCGCACTTCAAACATTAGTTTCGTGCATAACTTTCTAATGATCTTTTGAAGGCAAGCATGCAATTGTTTTATCTTATAATCATGTCAATGAACCTTTTCAAGACAATAAATCATTTGGTAGCCATTGGAACGTATTCTATTTTCGCAATTCAAACACGACTTTCATGCATAGCTTGCGTAAAATCTTTTGAAAGCAAGTATGCATTTGTTTTCTCTTACATTCATGTAAATGAGTCTTTTCAAGTCACTAATTTATTTAAAAGCAATTGGAACAAATTCTATTTTTCGCACTTCAAACTGGACTTTCGTTCATAACTTGCTAATGATCATTGGAGGCCAAGAATACATTTGTTTTATCCTAGATTTATGTCCATGAGTCTTTCCAAGTACTAATTCATTTGAAAGCAATTCAAATGAATTCTATTTTCGCACTTCAAACATTAGTTGCGTGCAAAACTTTCTAATGATCTTTTTTGAGGCAAGTATGCAATTCTCTTATCTTATAGTCATGTCAATGAACCTTTTCAAGACCATAAATCATTTGGAAGCCATTGGAACGTATTCTATTTTCGCAATTCAAACACGACTCTCATGCATAGCTTGCGTATAATCTTTTGAAAGCAAGTATGCATTTGTTTTCTCTTACAGTCATGTAAATGAGTCATTTCAAGTCACTAATTTATTTGAAAGCAATTGGAACAAATTCTATTTTCGCACTTCAAACTGGACTTTCGTGCATAACTTGCTAATGATCATTGGAGGCCAACTATGCATTTGTTTTATCTTCGATTCTTGTCAATGAGTCTTTCCAATTCACTAATTCATTTTAAAGCAATTCGAATGAATTCTATTTTCGCATTTCAAACACGACTTTCGTTCATAACTTGCTAATGATCATTTGAGGCCAAGAATATATTTGTTTTATCCTAGATTCATGTCCATGAGTCTTTCTAAGTACTAATTCATTTGAAAGCAATTCAAATGAATTCTATTTTCGCACTTCAAACATTAGTTTCGTGCAAAACTTTCTAATGATCTTTTTTGAGGCAAGTATGCAATTGTTTTATCTTATTGTCATGTCAATGAACCTTTTCAGGACAATAAATCATTTAGAAGCCATTGGAACGTATTCTATTTTCGCAATTCAAACACGACTTTCATGCATAGCTTGCGTAAAATCTTTTGAAAGCAAGTATGCATTTGTTTTCTCTTACATTCATGTAAATGAGTCTTTTCAAGTCACTAATTTATTTGAAAGCAATTGGAACAAATTCTATTTTCGCACTTCAAACTGGACTTTCGTGCATAACTTGCTAATGATCATTTGAGGCCAACTATGCATTTGTTTTATCTTTGATTCATGTCAACGAGTCTTTCCAAATACTAATTCATTTGAAAGCAATTCGAATGAATTCTATATTCGCACTTCAAACATTAGTTTCGTGCAAAACTTTCTAATGATCTTTTTTGAGGCAAGTATGCAATTGTTTTATCTTATAATCATGTCAATGAACCTTTCCAAGACAATAAATCATTTGGAAGCCATTGGAACGTATTCTATTATCGCAATTCAAACACGACCCTCGTGTATAGCTTGCATATAATCTTTTGATAGCAAGTATGCATTTGTTTTCTCTTACAATCATGTAAATGAGTTTTTTCAAGTCACTAATTTATTTGAAAGCAATTGGAAAAAATTCTATTTTCGCACTTCAAATTGGACTTTCGTGCATAACTTGGTAATGATCATTTGAGGCCAAGTATGCATTTGTTTTATCTTTGATTCTTGTCAATGAGTCTTTCCAATTCACTAATTCATTTGAAAGCAATTCGAAGGAATTCTATTTTCGCACTTCAAACACGATTTTCGTTCATAACTTGCTAATGATCATTTGAGGCCAAGAATACATTTGTTTTATCCCAGATTCATGTCCATGGGTCTTTCCAAGTACTAATTCATTTGAAAGCAATTCAAATGAATTCTATTTTCGCACTTCAAACATTAGTTTCGTGCATAACTTGCTAATGATCTTTTGAAGGCAAGTATGCAATTTGTTTTATCTTATAATCATGTCAATGAACCTTTTCAAGATAATAAATCATTTGGAAGCCATTCAAACGTATTCTATTATCGCAATTCAAACACGACTCTCGTGCATAGCTTGCATATAATCTTTTGAAAGCAAGTATGCATTTGTTTTCTCTTACAGTCATGTAAATGAGTCTTTTCTAGTCACTGATTTATTTGAAAGCAATTGGAACAAATTCTATTCTCGCACTTCAAACTGGACTTTCGTGCATAACTTGCTAATGATAATTTGAGGCCAAGTATGCATTTGTTTTATCTTAGATTCTTGTCAATGAGTCTTTCCAAATCACTAATTCATTTGAAAGCAATCCGAAGGAATTCTATTTTCGCACTTCAAACACGACTTTCGTTCATAACTTGCTAATGATCATTTACGGCCAAGAATACATTTGTTTTATCCTAGATTCATGTCCATGAGTCTTTCTTGTTCTAATTCATTTGAAAGCAATTCAATTGAATTCTATTTTCGCACTTCAAACATTAATTTCGTGCAGAACTTGGTAATGATCTTTTTGAAGGCAAGTATGCAATTGATTTATCTTATAATCATGTCAATGAACATTTTCAAGACAATAAATCATTTGGAAGGCATTGGAACGTATTCTGTATTCTATTATCGCAATTCAAACACGATTCTCGTGCATAGCTTGCATATAATCTTTTGATAGCAAGTATGCATTTGTTTTCTCTTACAGTCATGTAAATGAGTCTTTTCAAGTCACTAATTCATTTGAAAGCAATTGGAACAAATTCTATTTTCGCACTTGAAACTGGACTTTCGTGCATAACTTGCTAATGATCATTTGAGGCCAACTATGCATTTGTTTTATCTTTGATTCTTGTCAATGAGTCTTTCCAATTCACTAGTTCATTTGAAAGCAATTCGAAGGAATTCTGTTTTCGCACTTCAAAGACGACTTTCGTTCATAACTTGCTAATGATCATTTGCGGCCATGAATACATTTGTTTATCCTAGATTCATGTCCATGAGTCTTTCCAAGTACTAATTCGTTTGAAAGCAATTCAAATGAATTCTATTTTCGAACTTCAAACATTAGTTTTGTTCATAACTTGCTAATGATCTTTTTGAAGGCAAGTATGCAATTGTTTTATCTTATAATCATTTCAATGAACCTTTTCAAGATAATAAATCATTTGGAAGCCATTGCAACGTATTCTATTATCGCAATTCAAACACGACTCTCGTGCATAGCTTGCATATAAACTTTTGATAGCAAGTATCCATTTGTTTTCTCTTACCGTCATGTAAATGAGTCTTTTCAAGTCACTGATTTATTTGAAAGCAATTGCCACAAATTCTATTTTCGCACTTCAAACTGGACTTTCGTGCATAATTTGCTGATGATCATTTAAGGCCAAGTATGGATTTGTTTTATCTTAGATTCATGTCAATGAGTCTTTCCAAATACTAATTCATTTGAAAGCAATTCGAATGAATTCTATTTTCGCACTTCAAACATTAGTTTCGTGCATAGCTTTCTAATGATATTTTGAAGGCAAGCATGCAATTGTTTTATCTTATAATCATGTCAATGAACCTTTTCAAGACAATAAATCATATGGAAGCCATTGGAACGTATTCTGTTCTCGCAATTCAAACACGACTTTCGTGCATATCTTGCATATAATCTATTGATAGCAAGTATGCATTTGTTTTCTCTTACAATCATGTAAATGAGTCTTTTCAAGTCACTAATTTATTTGAAAGCAATTGGAACAAATTCTATTTCCGCACTTCAAACTGGACTTTCGTGCATAACTTGCTAATGATCATTTGAGACCATGTATGCATTTGTTTTATCTTAGATTCATGTCAATGAGTGTTTCCAAATACTAATTCATTTGAAAGCAATTCGAATGAATTCTATTTTCGCACTTCAAACATTAGTTTCGTGCATAACTTTCTAATGATCTTTTGAAGGTAAGCATGCAATTGTTTTATCTTATAGTCATGTCAATGAACCTTTTCAAGACAATAAATTATTTGGAAGCCATTGGAACATATTCTATTATCGCAATTCAAACACGACTCTCGTGCGTAGCTTGCATATAATCTTTTGATAGCAAGTATGCATTTGTTTTCTCTTACAGTCATGTAAATGAGTCTTTTCAAGTCACTGATTTATTTGAAAGCAATTGGAACAAATTCTATTTTCGCACTTCAAACACGACTTTCGTTCATAACTTGCTAATGATCATTTGAGGCCAAGAATACATTTGTTTTATCCTAGATTCATGTCCATGAGTCTTTGCAAGTACTAATTCATTTGAAAGCAATTCAAATGAATTCTATTTTCGCACTTCAAACATTAGTTTCGTGCATAACTTTCTAATGATCTTTTGAAGGCAAGTATGCAATTTGTTTTATCTTATAATCATGTCAATGAACCTTTTCAAGATAATAAATCATTTGGAAGCCATTGCAACGTATTCTATTATCGCAATTCAAACACAACTCTCGTGCATAGCTTGCATATAATCTTTTGATAGCAAGTATGCATTTGTTTTCTCTTGCAATCATGTAAATGAGTCTTTTCATGTCACTAATTTATTTGAAAGCAATTGGAACAAATTCTATTTTCGCACTTCAAACTAGACTTTTGTGCATAACTTGCTAATGATCATTTGAGGCCAAGTATGCATTTGTTTTATCCTAGATTCATGTCAATGAGTCTTTCCAAATACTAATTCATTTGAAAGCAATTCGAAAGAATTCTATTTTCGCACTTCAAACATTAGTTTCGTGCATAACTTTCTAATGATCTTTTGAAGGCAAGCATGCAATTGTTTTACCTTGTAATCATGTCAATAAACCTTTTCAAGACAATAAATCATTTTCAAGCCATTGGAACGTATTCTATTATCGCAATTCAAACACGACTCTCGTGCATAGCTTGCATATAATCTTTTGAAAGCAAGTATGCATTTGTTTTCTCTTACAGTCATGTAAATGAGTCTTTTCAAGTCACAAATTTATTTGAAAGCAATTGGAACAAATTCTATTTTCGCACTTCAAATTGGACTTTCGTGCATAACTTGCTAATGATCATTTGAGGCCAAGTATGCATTTGTTTTATCTTCAATTCTTGTCAATGAGTCTTTCCAATTCACTAATTCATTTGAAAGCAATCCGAAGGGATTCTATTTTCGCACTTCAAACACGACTTCCGTTCATTACTTGCTAATGATCATTTGAGGACAAGAATACATTTGTTTTATCCTAGATTCATGTCCATGAGTCTTTCCAAGTACTAATTCATTTGAAAGCATTTCAAATGAATTCTATTTTCGCACTTCAAACATTAGTTTCATGCATAACTTGCTAATGATCTTTTTGAAGGCAAGTATGGAATTGTTTTATCTTATAATCATTTCAATGAACCTTTTCAAGACAATAAATCATTTGGAAGCCATTGGAACGTATTCTATTATCGCAATTCAAACACGACTCTCGTGCATAGCTTGCATATAAACTTTTCATAGCAAGTATCCATTTGTTTTCTCTTGCCGTCATGTAAATGAGTCTTCTCAAGTCACTGATTTATTTGAAAGCAATTGGAACAAATTCTATTTTCGCACTTCAAACTGCACTTTCGTGCATAACATGCTAATGATCATTTAAGGCCAAGTATGCATTTGTTTTATCTTAGATTCATGTCAATGAGTCTTTCCGAATACTAATTCATTTGAAAGCAACTCGAATGAATTCTATTTTCGCACTTCAAACATTAGTTTTGTGCATAACTTTCTAATGATCTTTTGAAGGCAAGCATGCAATTGTTTCATCTCATAATCATGTCAATGAACCTTTTGAAGAAAATAAATCATTTTGAAGCCATTGGAATGTATTCCATTATCGCAATTCAAACACGACTCTCGTGCATAGCTTGCATATAATCTTTTGAAAGCAAGTATGCATTTGTTTTCTCTTACAGTCATGTAAATGTGTCTTTTCAAGTCACAAATTTATTTGAAAAAAATTTGAACAAATTCTATTTTCGCACTTCAAACTGGACTTTCGTGCATAACTTGCTAATGATCATTTGAGGCCAAGTATGGATTTGTTTTATCTTCGATTCTTGTCAATGAGTCTTTCCAATTCACTAATTCATTGAAAGCAATTCGAAGGAATTCTATTTTCGCACTTCAAACATTAGTTTCGTGCATAACTTTCTAATGATCTTTTGAAGGCAAGTATGCAATTTGTTTTATCTTATAATCATGTCAATGAACCTTTTCAAGACAATAAATCATTTGGAAGCCATTGGAACGTATTCTATTATCGCAACTCAAACACGACTCTCGTGCATAGCTTGCATATAATCTTTTGATAGCAAGTATGCATTTGTTTTCTCTTGCAGTCATGTAAATGAGTCTTTTCAAGTCACTAATTTATTTGGAAGCAATTGGAACAAATTCTATTTTCGCACTTCAAACTGGACTTTCGTGCATAACTTGCTAATGATCATTTGAGGCCAAGTATGCGTTTGTTTTATCCTAGATTCATGTCCATGAGTCTTTGCAAGTACTAATTCATTTGAAAGCAATTCAAATGAATTCTATTTTCGCACTTCAAACATTAGTTTCGTGCATAACTTTCTAATGATCTTTTGAAGGCAAGTATGCAATTTGTTTTATCTTATAATCATGTCAATGAACCTTTTCAAGATAATAAACCATTTAAAAGCCATTGGAACGTATTCTATTATCGCAACTCAAACACGACTCTCGTGCATAGCTTGCATATAATCTTTTGATAGCAAGTATGCATTTGTTTTCTCTTGCAGTCATGTAAATGAGTCTTTTCAAGTCACTAATTTATTTGGAAGCAATTGGAACAAATTCTATTTTCGCACTTCAAACTGGACTTTCGTGCATAACTTGCTAATGATCATTTGAGGCCAAGTATGCGTTTGTTTTATCCTAGATTCATGTCCATGAGTCTTTGCAAGTACTAATTCATTTGAAAGCAATTCAAATGAATTCTATTTTCGCACTTCAAACATTAGTTTCGTGCATAACTTTCTAATGATCTTTTGAAGGCAAGTATGCAATTTGTTTTATCTTATAATCATGTCAATGAACCTTTTCAAGATAATAAACCATTTAAAAGCCATTGGAACGTATTCTATTATCGCAACTCAAACACGACTCTCGTGCATAGCTTGCATATAATCTTTTGATAGCAAGTATGCATTTGTTTTCTCTTGCAGTCATGTAAATGAGTCTTTTCAAGTCACTAATTTATTTGGAAGCAATTGGAACAAATTCTATTTTCGCACTTCAAACTGGACTTTCGTGCATAACTTGCTAATGATCATTTGAGGCCAAGTATGCGTTTGTTTTATCCTAGATTCATGTCAATGAGTCTTTCCAAATACTAATTCATTTGAAAGCAATTCGAATGAATTATATTTTCGCACTTCAAACATTAGTTTCGTGCATAACTTTCTAATGATCTTTTGAAGGCAAGCATGCAATTGTTTCATCTTATAATCATGTCAATGAACCTTTTGAAGACAATAAATCATTTTGAAGCCATTGGAATGTATTCTATTATCGCAATTCAAACACGACTCTCGTGCATAGCTTGCATATAATCTTTTGAAAGCAAGTATGCATTTGTTTTCTCTTACAGTCATGTAAATGAGTCTTTTCAAGTCACTAATTTATTTGAAAAAAATTGGAACAAATTCTATTTTCGCACTTCAAACTGGACTTTCGTGCATAACTTGCTAATGATCATTTGAGGCCAAGTACGCATTTGTTTTATCTTAGATTCATGTCAATGAGTCTTTCCAAATACTAATTCATTTGAAAGCAATTCGAATGAATTCTATTTTCGCACTTCAAACATTAGTTTCGTGCATAACTTTCTAATGATCTTTTGAAGGCAAGCATGTAATTGTTTTATGTTATAATCATGTCAATGAACCTTTTCAAGACAATTAATCATTTGGAAGCCATTGGAACGTATTCTATTCTCGCAATTCAAACACGACTTTCGTGCATATCTTGCATATAATATTTTGATAGCAAGTATGCATTTGTTTTCTCTTACAGTCATGTAAATGAGTCTTTTCAAGTCACAAATTTATTTGAAAGCAATTGGAACAAATTCTATTTTCGCACTTCAAACTGGACTTTCGTGCAGAACTTGCTAATGATCATTTGAGACCAAGTATGCATTTGTTTTATCTTTGATTCTTGTCAATGAGTCTTTCCAATTCACTAATTCATTTGAAAGCAATTCGAAAGAATTTTATTTTCGCACTTCAAACACGACTTTCGTTCATAACTTGCTAATGATCATTTGCGGCCATGAATACATTTGTTTATCCTACATTCATGTCCATGAGTCTTTCCAAGTACTAATTCGTTTGAAAGCAATTCAAATGAATTCTATTTCCGTACTTCAAACATTAGTTTCGTGCATAACTTGCTAATGATCTTTTTGAAGGCAAGTATGCAATTGTTTTATCTTATAATCATTTCAATTAACCTTTTCAAGACAATAAATCATTTGGAAGCCATTGGAACGTATTCTATTATCGCAATTCAAACACGACTCTCGTGCATAGCTTGCATATAAACTTTTGATAGCAAGTATCCATTTGTTTCCTCTTACCGTCATGTAAATGAGTCTTTTCAGGTCACTGATTTATTTGAAAGCAACTGGAACAAATTCTATTTCCGCACTTCAAACTGGACTTTCGTGCACAACTTGCTAATGATCATTTGAGGCCAAGTATGCATTTGTTTTATCTTCGATTCTTGTCAATGAGTCTTTCCAATTCACTAATTCATTTGAAAGCAATTCGAAGGAATTCTATTTTCGCACTTCAAACATTAGTTTCGTGCATAACTTTCTAATGATCTTTTGAAGGCAAGCATGCAATTGTTTTATCTTATAATCATGTCAATGAACCTTTTCAAGACAATAAATCATTAGGAAGCCATTGGAACATATTCTATTATCGCAATTCAAACACGACTCTCGTGCATAGCTTGCATATAATCTTTTGAAAGCAAGTATGCATTTGTTTTCTCTTACAGTCATGTAAATGAGTCTTTTCTAGTCACTGATTTATTTGAAAGCAATTGGAACAAATTCTATTTTCGCACTTCAGACTGGACTTTCGTGCATAACTTGCTAATGATCATTTGAGGCCAAGTATGCATTTGTTTTATCTTCGATTCTTGTCAATGAGTCTTTCCAATTCACTAATTCATTTGAAAGCAATTCGAAGGAATTCTATTTTCGCACTTCAAACATTAGTTTCGTGCATAACTTTCTAATGATCTTTTCAGGGCAAGTATGCAATTTGTTTTATCTTATAATCATGTCAATGAACCTTTTCAAGACAATAAATCATTTGGAAGCCATTGGAACATATTCTATTATCGCAATTCAAACACGACTCTCGTGCATAGCTTGCATATAATCTTTTGATAGCAAGTATGCATTTGCTTTCTCTTACAGTCAGGTAAATGAGTCTTTTCAAGTCACTAATTTATTTGAAAGCAATTGGAACAAATTCTATTTTCGCACTTCAAACACGACTCTCGTTCATAACTTGCTAATGATCATTTGAGGCCAAGAATACATTTGTTTTATCCTAGATTCATGTCCATGAGTCTTTGCAAGTACTAATTCATTTGAAAGCAATTCAAATGAATTCTATTTTCGCACTTCAAACATTAATTTCGTGCATAACTTGCTAATGATCTTTTTGAAGGAAAGTATGCAATTTGTTTGATCTTATAATCATGTCAATGAACCTTTTCAAGATAATAAATCATTTGGAAGCCATTGGAATGTATTCTATTATCGCAATTCAAACACAACTCTCGTGCATAGCTTGCATATAATCTTTTGATAGCAAGTATGCATTTGTTTTCTCTTACAGTCATGTAAATGAGTCTTTTTAAGTCACTGATTTATTTGAAAGCAATTGAAACAAATTCTATTTTCGCACTTCAAACTAGACTTTCGTGTATAACTGCTAATGATCATTTGAGGTCAAGTATGCATTTGTTTTATCTTTGATTCTTGTCAATGAGTCTTTCCAATTCACTAATTCGTTTCAAAGCAATTCGAAGGAATTGTATTTTCGCACTTCAAACACGACTTTCGTTCATAACTTGCTAATGATCATTTGAGGCCAAGAATACATTTGTTTTATCCTAGATTCGTGTCCATGAGTCTTTCCAAGTACTAATTCATTTGAAAGCAATTCAAATGAATTCTATTTTCGCACTTCAAACATTAGTTTCGTGCATAACTTGCTAATGATCTTTTTGAAGGCAAGTATGCAATTTGTTTTATCTTATAATCATGTCAATGAAGCTTTTCAAGATAATAAATCATTTGGAAGCCATTGGAACGTATTCTATTATCGCAATTCAAACACAACTCTCGTGCATAGCTTGCATATAATCTTTTGATAGCAAGTATGCATTTGTTTTCTCTTACAGTCATGTAAATGAGTCTTTTTAAGTCACTGATTTATTTGAAAGCAATTGAAACAAATTCTATTTTCGCACTTCAAACTAGACTTTCGTGCATAACTGCTAATGATCATTTGAGGCCAAGTATGCATTTGTTTTATCTTTGATTCTTGTCAATGAGTCTTTCCAATTCACTAATTCGTTTCAAAGCAATTCGAAGGAATTCTATTTTCGCACTTCAAACACGACTTTCGTTCATAACTTGCTAATGATCATTTAAGGCCAAGAATACATTTGTTTTATCCTAGATTCATGTCCATGAGTCTTTCCAAGTACTAATTCATTTGAAAGCAATTCAAATGAATTCTATTTTCGCACTTCAAACATTAGTTTCGTGCATAACTTGCTAACGATCTTTTTGAAGGCAAGTATGCAATTGTTTTATCTTATAATCGTGTCAATGAACCTTCTCAAGACAAAAAATCATTTGGAAGCCATTGGAACGTATTCTATTCTCGCAATTCAAACACAACTTTCGTGGATAGCTTGCATATAATCTTTTGATAGCAAGTATGCATTTGTTTTCTCTCACCGTCATGTAAATGAGTCTTTTTAAGTCTCTGATTTATTTGAAAGCAATTGGAACAAATTCTATTTTCGCACTTCAAACTGGACTGGACATTCGCCCTGCCGCGGATGCCTCTCGGAGCTTCAAGCGCGCGGGGCTGTCAGGGGCATCGCGCGCGTGCGGTTGCTGTCCCTGGCCGCCATCACGCGTGCGCGGGCGCTATACCTGGCCGTCATCGTTCTCGCACGGGCGCTGTCCCTGACAGCCATCGTGCGCGCACGGGCGCTGTCCCTGACAGCCATCGTGCGCGCACGGGCGCTGTCCCTGACAACCTTCGCGCGCGCGCGGCGCCTTTCCTGACAGCCATCGCGGCCCAAAATCGGTTGTCAAAATTGTTGTGGCTCCTCAGCCTTTTTGATGTCCACCCCTGCTAGAGGGAAAAATGTGAAATATTCTATTATAGGGGGAGGTATGGTGCCTTCTTGGGTGCCACCCGGGGCTCCCCCCGCCGTGCGCGCCCACATGCCGCCCATGGGGCATGTCCGCGCGCACGGGGCACCGCGGTGCCACCGCCGCTGCCGGCGGCCGTCAAGTCGGAGTTGTGGGATTTTGGCTAGCCTTGCGCACTGTGTGATTCCAGCCGAATGAGCGCGATGCTTCGATGCGATGGC